>JADMLD010001007.1:0-2742905 GCA_017589585.1 Phylloscopus whistleri | reverse complement strand
CGGCTCCCTGCGGGATCTGGCGGCGAAGACGTGAGGGACGGCGGGGCTCGGCGCGGCCGCGGCACGGCCCCACTCCGGCCGCTCCCGCCGCATGGAGGGGGAAGGGCTGGCCGGAGCAAGGGGAGATGAGGGGCGGTGGAGGAGCAGAGCCAGGACGGGACGGGATGGGGAGGGAATGGGGGAAGCGCGGCGCGGAGTTCAGCGCCGACGGGAGCGCGGGGGCCGCTGCCGCCGCCTCATCGCCGCCCGCGCCGCACCGGGCCCGCGCCGCCGCCCGGCCGCCGTCGCCGGCAACGCGCGCGCCCCCGCTGCCGCAGGCGCGCGCTCCGCGCGGGCGCCCCGCGCGCTCCCGGCGCCAGCGCACGCGCAGCCTTGCAGGCGGCGGCGCGCGCCGGCCTTCCCTACCCCTCCCGGACGCCAGGGGGCGCTATAGGCCGGACGGGAACGGGGAACGGGGACAGGGTCAGGGACCGGGACTGGGGACAGGGACGGGGACCGGGGACAGGGATGGGCACCATCGGCTGACCGCCAGGGAGTACCGAACCGCGGGAGCGAGCCACGAGGTGGCTGTACGGTCGGGCTCCGGAAGAGAATGGGAAAGGGAGACAAATTCCTTTGGCGCCGTCCCCTGCGGACATCCGATCCCCTCACTGAAACAGGATGAGGCTGAGGGAGGGCAGATGGGTGCCAGGCGGTTTGTAAAAAATACCGTGTTTTCCCAGGTTTGCAGGTCACGGGGTTGGAGGATGAAATAAAGGACGTGACCAAATGCAGTATATTTAGGCGTACCTTTGGGATGGGCCAAGATTCACATAAGCAGGGCCTTAAACTTTAGCTAGGTAGGATGCTCCAGCACAGGATTCATAAAATTTGCAAATACTTTAGGCTTTGCTTAAAACACTGATATTTAGGGTCTAGATGCTTTGAAGATCTCAGGGCTAGGATGTAGTTGCTTCCTATCAGTTTCAGTGTTGCTGTACCTCCAGCTTCCCAAAGCCTTCTGAAACCAATACCTGCTTTCCCTTAACATATGAAATGGCCAGTGCAAGTGGGGTGACCCATTCATAGGAAAAAATCTAGCAAATGTGAAGAGTATAGCTCAAAAGCTCAAAAAAGCTCAAAACCCCAGTGGGGTACAGAAAAAATTTATTTCCACTTAGGGAACTCAGTAATTTAAAGCAAATTTCATGACTTGGGATTCACCACTTTGACTCATCCATTTTCTGATATTTAGGTTTTACAATATTGCTGCACGTTCTGCTTATGGTGGTGACTGTAGCTAATCCAGCAGTATATTAACCCAATGTGTGTGTTGTGTGTTTTACTGGGGGCTCTTCTCCACTAGTCTTTAATCTCTAATATTTCTTTAAATGCTATTTATTTCATAAAACATGTTGCACTTTTTAAAACATGCAGTTAGAATATTAATATTTAATCGTTCAGTTATAAAGGCTCTATGTTGCATCACTATATCTGGACTTAATTGAATTAAAAGAATTAATTGCTGTAGCTGGGATGATTATCTAGGGAGAAAAAAAATCTTCCAGTTGGTGTTGCTCTGAACTAGATTTATTATATCATAATGCTAAAGTGTGTGGACTGATGTTAGACTGTTAAATGGAAGCAGCTGGGGATTTATGCACAGATTTTTGGTTTTGGTTTAAAAAGGATCGAACAACAACACAAAGGTTGAATTTTTCAGGATCAGCCGAAATATTTTTTCATTGTCAGTTTTGTGCTAAGTCCCTTTGCTTTCTTTGGAAAATCCAGTCCACATGCTGGGAAGAACACTGATCACTATTTGGATCCCACATATCAAAGTTTATAAATAGCACCAGAATAAATAATACATATCAGTGCAGTGATTTTGGGTCATATAAAGAACTGTCAGACCCACTTGGTCTAGGAGAAAAATTGAAATGCAGACATTAAAACACTTGACCAAGGCCATGAAGCACAAGTTGAATTCTGCCAGTTTGTATGTGCTGGGACAGCACAGTGTCAAACTTTTTGACCATTTTGAAGTGCTTTGAGAAGTGGAGATGTAATATTTTCTCTCTTTTTTTTTTAAACATGGAGAGAAAAATAACTGCTAAGCCCTGTGGGTGGTTTACTTCCTAAGAACTTCCAACTGATTTAGAAGAGTTTGTGAAGTGGTTTTCTTACTGTCACTCAAAGCAGAATAAAGGAACAAATTGAACTTCCATTTTCATTTTCTGCCCTCAATCTTTTAGCTTATTCCTGTAAAACCAGGAATCAAAAAAAAAAAAAATAGGATAAACAGTGCAAAAGTAGGCTGGGATTCTCATCACTCCTGTTCAAGGGCATTTTCCTTCCCTCTCGCTTGTCCTCAGCCTGCCTGCTCTCACTCCCTCACTGTCTTAGCAACAAGATTCACTGGCTGACTGTAGCTAACTTTTCTTCTACCCCCTCAAACCAATTAGCTCATCTATTTAAATCATGCATCGAAGAAGCCTGCCCCCCTTTGAGCACACAGCTCACTTAGGGCTCAATCCCACAATCTTCAAGGCAGTGAGAGTTTGCAATAGACTCAAATTACATGAAGATAGGACCTTTTGTGTTCTAATTTCTTTACACAATCTGTATCGTGATGAAGAGGATGCTGGTGCTATCACTGTTTTTCTTCATCTACCTTTTTCTTTATTTGAAGAACACAAGACTATAGGGAAAAGTCCTTAAGTAATGGAGAAAGTAACGAAAATATTTTCTATTCACAGAACGTCTTCTATTCACAACTGCTGCTTTTTCATTATTTGTTCCAGAAAATTGCAAAAATTTGATTTAGTGAGCCATTAGAACATTCAATAGAAAATTCAGCATCTGGGGAAAACAGCATTTGTAGCAGTAATTTCTACAGCATGCCTTTTGGTCAAAGCTTTTAATCAAAATCACGAACATCAGCAGCCTTTTAGTGCCTATTTTAACGAAATGCTAAACATTGCACAGCTCAGAGAAGGAAGCCTTCTGCCTTTTTTTTTTTTTTTTTTTTTTTTTTTTTTTTTTTTTTGCGCTCCTAACAACCTTTGGCATAACGAGGTGTGACAGATTGGTTTAAAATGTGGTTGCAGGAAGAAGGGCAGGCGAGCTTTGCTCTGCCTTGTGGGTGTTGTAGTCGTTTTGCGGCATCTCTGCCTGGCCAGCAATAGGAACCTGGACTCTAACTCCCACAGCTCCCACTAGAGTCTGCCGCACAGGCTCAGAGCCCCATATGCGAGGAGGGGGTGACTACATTGTGTCTATTGTATGTTTTTTTTGTTTTGGTTTGGTTTCGGTTTGGTGGTTTGTTTTGGTTTTTTTTTTCCCCTTGGCACTTTGAACGTTTCACGGGAGGTGTAAATCGTGAGCAAAAAGCATGGCAGATGAGCAAGAAATAATGTGCAAACTCGAGAGCATCAAGGAGATCAGGTATGTTTGCTTTGTGCCCCGTCGGCCACATGAAGCAGCTTTTTCCTCGGGGGAGCGGAGGAGTTTGCATCCATCTGAAAGTAGCTATTGTGCTACCGAGGGAAAGAAAACTACGGCTGCGTTTACCGTGAGAGCTCCAAGGACATTTTTCTAAGCAGGGAGGGAGCATCTGCTGCTGGGAATCGGCGCTGGAATGCGTAGTGGAGGGCGGCAATGGTCGTGCATTCCAGAGCACCAGCCCTGAGTGATAACACCGGAAGGCGGGGTGCGCGGTGGGAAGGACTGAGCAGCCCCAGCGCAGCTGGGGGGAGTGGTGTCGGGCCGCGGGTGTCGTAGGGTTGGTTTTGGTTTGTTTGTTTGTTTTGTTTGTTTGTTTTTAAGTTCTTTGAATTAGTATTTCATATTCATGAGGCTCGGAATCTGTTATTTCGCCCCACTCACTCCTCCCGGCAGGAGCCTTGTCGGGCTGAGAAGGAAGGGGGTGAGTGGCAAGGAAAGCGGAGTCTGACACCCAAATCCGAGGGTGGACGTGCCCTCGGGCAGGACAGGGCTGGGCAGCGCTGCAGGCACCGCCAAAGCCCCATCGGTGTGCAGGACAGCCGTCCGTCCATCCGTCCATCCATCCGTCCATCCGTCCGTCCATCCCGTCCTCCATCCGTCCGTCCATCCGTCCGTCCATCCGTCCGTCCATCCGTCCGTCCATCCATCCGTCCATCCCCCGCGGAGGGCGGCGTTAGAGCCCGCCGGGGCGCGGTGGTTCCGTGCGGATGATGAGAGAGGAGCAGCTGAGCCTCAGCGGCTTCTCCTGCCCTGCCCTGCCCTTAGCGGCCGAGGGAGCCCCAAGAGATCTCCCACCCTTGCTCCTTCTGGGGCCGCCCGGGCTGCCTGGGGATGGGGGCACACCGGACCGGGGCTGTTTCTGCCGTCCCCTCCGCCACGAGGCCGGAGCGGCCTCGGGCTGCGATTCCAATACACCAGGAATTTGTATATAGCGTGTTTTTATAGGGTGAGTTGCAGGATGCTTTGGAAGAGGGCTCATGGAAAGCCGGGCAGGGCACAGCCCGTGCCCGCACCGGGAATTTTTCCGTAACTTTAGGCAGGGCATTTCCACCCCTCGGCTTGGGGCACCGATTTTCAGGATTGGGCCTGAGCTGTCTGTTTAGTTGGAAGTGATGCACCCGAAAGCCAAAACACGTTGGAGAGGACAGTGGCTTTGAATGCAGCCAGGAGGTGGAAGGCACGCTGAGTGGGAAACCCCAGAGCAATGAGAAGTGTTTTGGGACGTGACAGCCCAAACGTTTGGGGACGTGACAGCCAAAGAGGGGCTGTCAGAGAGAGAGAGGAGAGGGGTGGCGAGGAATCACAGCTCCCAGGTGATCACAGGGACTTCTGGCTGGTTACAGCATCTCTAAGAAGCACATTTAACCGTGGAGCAAGTGAGTTAGGCAGCAGAGTATGGGCCTCAGCCTTCTTCACACAATATCACAAAGGTGAACAAAGATCAAGCAAAAACATTTGTCTGTGTAGTATCCCCAAACTATTTTGTAGAAAGAGATGTGAGAGTGTAAGAACAATGATTTTCTACTCAACTGGTACACAGGCTCTGTTTGAGAAAACAGATCTAAGTATGGCCTACTACAGAGTGTGGTCCAATTACTGTAACAATTTAATTTTGGGGGTGAGAGTGGTATCCTGTATTTGGAAATTTACAGTGCATTCAGTTTTCTGATCACATATTCAAAGGTGATATATAAACTGCACTTAATGGATTTTTGCTATTATTTTGTGGCATAAGGTAGAGCTAAGGTGATGTTTAACTTTAGTGTACAATGAAGTATCAAAAAAGTTGCTTGAATGTGTTTTAAATAAAAAAAAATCAGTGTCAAAAAGCCTGTCCTACTTGCAACACTGATGTCCATTTTGAGTCACCTTTAACACAATCTGATCAAATAAACCTATTTGTTCACTCCCAAATTTTTTAAAAGAAGGTTGCTTTCTATGAAGAATTTCCTTCAAAATACAAATGAGATTTCCCTATATATACAGATTCACCTTTGATAGATTTAGCAGACTTTATTTTAATCTGCATTTCATGTATTCTACAGACAGAGGAAAAAGAAGTCTTCATGAACAAAATCAAAGAACTTGCCCATTTGTGTAGCTGATCTCTATCATGTATTAAAGGCAGCTTAGCTGGGTTTTGAAGGGACGTGGGAATCTGATTTCAAATATGGAATCTGATATCTATATCCATATCTGTATCTATAGATAAATACATATAGATAAATACATATAATTTGTAGTCAAGGGAATACAATACTGCTTTTAGTATTCCTGGTGCATTGTATGCCCACAATCCAAACATATGTGCACATGTTGATATATATGCATTAAATACTTCCACAATAACCAGTCATAAAATTAAGTAACTACCTAAAGACTCAGTGTTCTGACTGGGAGGAGATAAAAAAGAATGAGAGTGAATTTACTGATGAGAGGTGCAGACATGTCATAAATACAAGAGAGGAAACAGGAATTTTTTAATTGTTCTGTTTTAAACCTTCTTCATTCATATAATCCCTGACCAGACCACCTGTTTCTGCATACATATTGTAGAAGTTATTTATATACTGTTTTTATCTCTTGCAGCTTTATAAAATCCTGAAGTGAGAGAGGGAAGAACCCAGGTCATATTACTAGCTATGGCACTTGGAATACATAACCATAATTAATTGTCCAAGTGACTGACCCTGCTTTCTCCCATGCTCTGTTAAAACCTGGCAGCATTCTATTGATTTCATAATTCAATACAAGAATTCTCTTACCACTGAAAAGCTCAGCAAAAGAGCTGGCATTAGAATTCAGTGTTCTCCTTGTACCTCACCTTCTCTCAGACATGTTTAGTCTCATTCTTGTCTGTTGCTGCTATTGCTTTCTTTCATCTCTCTAATCCCATATAAACTGACACCTCACAAAAATGTTTCAGTGACTTACTGTTGCCTCTCTATCTTTTTAATTATCACTGGGATTCAGGAACAAGACTTTGCAGATGGAAAAAATAAAGGCACGGCTGAAAGCAGAATTTGAAGCCCTGGAGTCTGAGGAGAGGCACCTGAAAGAATATAAGCAGGAAATGGACCTGCTGCTGCAAGAGAAGATGGCCCACGTGGAGGAGCTGCGACTGATCCACGCTGACATTAATGTGGTATGCCACAGCCCAGCTCAGACTGTCTGACTCAGACACAGCTGGATATGAATCATTCCACAGGTTGTGGAATTGTGCGCGTGAGCGAACCGTCACTGGTTCAGTAATGTGGACTTCACCACACCATCCTAGGATCCTACAGAGAGTGCAAAGTAAATTTACCTCAGGATAATTGTTTTTTCTCTTTGTAGGGCAGGATATCTTGTCATAATAAGCTGTTACATGGACAGGACAGATAACCAAGCCTATTGTGGCTATGACTTTACCTGTAGCCACAGTGATACCACTCCCGCTGTCCCATAGAAAACAGTTCTCCTCCTGTTAGTCTTTTCTCATTTAGCACCCAGAAACAGAAACTTTGGCAGTTAGGTGGAACTAAGAGACTTTGAGAAAATACATAGTGTTTGTTAAGTTCATAGTAAAAGCTGACCCTCATCATGGAGTGGAATCACCAAACATCAAGAAGCACCAGCCTGTAGGGAATTAATACAAATAAGAGAAAAAAAACAATTTACAAACAGGGAAGATTAGCCAGTTGGAAGAGCTATATAGGGAATATATTTTAAAATACCTTTTTTATGTCATGTTAGGGCACTTACATGGGGTTTTAGTTCTGAAAGTATCTCTGTGTTGCACTGGAAGAAAAAAGCTCCAGCAAGTAAAAAAGTACAAGCTATGTACTGAATGTGCAGACTGCATTTACTTATGACTTCAAATGTCTGCTCCCCTGTCCAGCTTCATAACCTCAGCCTCTGTTTCATCCTCCTCTCTTTTTCCAGTTAGATTGTCTTTTCCTCTGCTGCTTTTCCTACTTGCTGCAGTAAGAGAAGCAGAAACCTTTCCTTAGCTTGCTTATTAACTTCTACCAGTCAGTGTTCAGGTATCTTAGAAACACAGAAAATTAGTTTATGCTACTTTAAGCTCTTTTTTTAATGTCTCTTGAGAGTTTTCTGTAGCTCCTCACGTGCCAACTTTATTTGTAGCCTCTCTCCTTTTTCTCTTGTTCAGAAGGTCCTGTAGGTTGAGTGCACCTTTTAAAAATGAAAATGCATCTCATGTCACCTTCTGTTGCTTCTTCTTTGTCCGTTTTTCATCCTCCCAATACCTTAAGCCTTTGCTTTACTATTGCATTGTCTCAAACCTCTTCCAACTTGAGTGAGAAAAGTCTCCTTTCTGATACAATCTGTATTGTATTGTAAGAGGAACGGTTCTTTAAAAACGTGCCCAACCTCCCCTTTCAGATGGAGAACACTATCAAGCAGTCTGAGAACGATCTTAACAAGCTGTTGGAATCCACTCGCCGGCTCCATGAGGAGTACAAGCCCCTAAAGGAGCACGTAGATGCCCTGAGAATGACTCTGGGGTTGCAGAGGCTGCCAGACCTGTGTGAAGAGGAAGAGAAACTGTCCCTTGAGTAAGTCTCCAAAGCAAACATTATCTGGCTTTATGCTTTCTTTCAATTCTACTGGTCATTTTCTCATTTTAATTTTGTTGGTAGGTGGGAAAAAAAAAAAAACAAACAAAACCAAACCCAAGAGGTAAGCATGAAAAACAGAAGTTAACAAAACAGGGATGTGGAGGACATGTATTTGGTAACATTCAGTCTGAATTTGTCCCAGGTTAAATTTAGGTTATTCCAAGCCCCAAACTCTACATACCACATGCAAACATTCAAGGGTTGTTGCCCTTCTAGGTTTTATACTATGTGTTGCTTTTTCTTTTTCCCTGAAAATTTCTTGTTTAGCAAGCAATAGTAGGAGGCAGCAGATGAAAGGGATACAAACCAAGTATTCTTCAGCTGGGTTCTGCTGCTGCTAGTCAGTTCTACTTTTTGCTGCCTGCACATGGCAGTGGCTTTCAGCCAAATACCTGTGACTGTCAACAAGTTTCCCTGAGATGTGGAATAGATTTGGATAATAAATCACAGTCTCATTTTTACGTATAACCTAGGCAGGGGAGAGTGACAGAATTAGCTACTATTCAAAGAACAGTGTCCTTTGTTTAACAGATCAGTTTTAAATGCAAAAGATGTTTTAATAAGCATATGTTTCCCTTATTGCCCAGCTCAATTAACAGAGTTTTCACAGGCACACAATTTTCAAGATTTGTATTTCTACAGAAATGTTGTTTTACGTTCCAAACACCTTGACACTACAAGAATGTATTAATCTGTTTATTAATCTTTTGTTGTGTACAAAAGTTACCAATTTTACCAATATAAAATAGAAAATCTGTTTGACAGAGGTGCATCTGAAGCTGTTGTCTATTTTTCTTCTATACATATTGTCTGTTTTTCATCTTACTTGGTTTATATCTGGTCTGGAATCTGGCTGAAGTGTAGAAATGCAGAAAAAAAGCACCACATATCCTATTTATGAACTAGTCAATGTGTAGGCAATTTGGCAGTTTGACTCTAGTGGAGGAACATGATAGGGAAATGTGATCCACTGTATTTTAACACCAGATATCCTTTACAGACTAGTGAAATGACTCCAGAAGGTGGTTACATTTTTTTGTTTGTCCTTTTTTCGTCTAGCTACTTTGAGAAGCAGAAAGCAGAGTGGCAGACAGAACCACAGGAGCCTCCCATCCCAGAGTCTCTGGCTGCAGCTGCAGCAGCTGCTCAACAGCTGCAAGTGGCCAGGAAGCAAGATACCAGACAGACAGCAACTTTCAGACAGCAGCCACCTCCAATGAAGGTCAGGAGATGGAATGGGCTGGGTTTTCTCTTTTATCGCTAGGTTTGGAAAACGATCAATATTTGTGAAGAGTAAAAATGACGTGTCCTGATTCCGATTTTCCTTGCAGTGGTTCAAAACAAGAGCAAGCAGTAGGCTGAAGGAGTAGCACCAGTCATCAAGGGTTAAGGATGAGAATCTTTCAGGACTTAAGAGTCACCCTCAGCAGAGATACAGGCAATTCCCACTCCTCTTGTGTTTCACATGGGAGCAAGGCATGTAAGAAAGAGAAAAACATCTTGGCAAAAGAGAAAGGAGTGGCCCTTAGTTAATGCCATATGGAGTCATACTAAAAGCAATGCACATATTTTATGAGGGAAATTACCAATGGTACAAATTACCAGGCAAGGTGATTGCTTCTGCACTTGGAATCTTCAAGAGTAACATGGGGATTAATGTAAGATAACCACAGGCACTTAAGTGAGGGTTTTACTCAACTCCTTATGTAGTGAGAAGAGGTAAGGGGTTACGTAGGGGTATTCATCCCACCCAGGTTCCAAAGAGTCACTAAGAAGGCAAACTGATGTAGGTACACCCCAAAGTAGCATACTTACTATCTGTAGTTAGGCAACTGAAAATCCTTTCTGCAAATAATAGGCTTCAGTCTATTAAACATAAATTAAACATAAATTAAAGGGCTTAGTCTGGAGCAAAAGGGCAGAGTTCTATACCTTGTGTTAAACATGTGGAATTCATCCAATCACCTGCTCCTTCAGTTCTGTGACATTGCAGTTGGCCATCACTGTAACTTCTCTGTCTCAGTGAGCTATTAGGCAGGTAAACACCTTTAAAACATCACTGTAACATTTAACACAAAATATAATTTAAAGTTACTGATACATGTAAGAACCACATGTCTGCAGAAATCTAGTTTTAATTCAGTGGGACGCTCCTGTTTTTCAGTTGGCCCGAAATTACAATCCACATCCCTAGATCGTATAGAATGTAGCACCAGTTTGCCTTTGAAGGCAAGGAGCCTCGTATTTGTCTGTGCTGTAACTTAGAGCCTGATACTCAATAACCCATGTACCAAGGCCACTGTGATGTAACAAGAGTCTGCAATTGCATTTCAGGCGTGTTTGTCCTGTCACCAGCAAATCCATCGGAATGCGCCCATATGTCCGCTCTGCAAAGCAAAGAGCCGATCTCGGAATCCCAAAAAGCCCAAGAGGAAACAGGATGAATGAAACCCAGAAGATTGACAAGCTTTGTGACCTGCTCCCAGTACTCTTCCAGCAGAATGGCAAATTTTGCCCAGACTTTACTGAATTGCAGACTCAAGTATGACCGTCTCATTGTTTTCTATTTAAATGCAATGTAAGCACAATGTTCCTGCTCTAGGTTCCTTCCAGTCTTTAGGATTTGGTTTTAGGAAAGTAAATATTACTGGTGCTACAGTTTAACATTTCAGTTGGTCCATCTTTTGTACTCCATAACAAACTGGAATTCTTTGTGCAAGTATCCTAAATGTCAAGTTATTTCTATTGAGCACGTGATTACCACAAATGCTTTTATGTTCTCTTTTTAAAAAAACTGATGTTACTAAAAGATTATTCTGTTTTCTCCTGATAACAGGAGACTATTTGAAGTGCTGAAATAGAAGACTATCTCTTTGTTTCACTGAAGAACAATTTGTTTTCTGATCTCATAAGACTGGGTAGGTTCAGGTATCCAGTGGAACTCTTTTTAAACAGGAGATGTTCAGGGAAAACGAGATTTGTTATACAGAAAATCAATGCATTAAGGACACATATGGGTTTTGATTTACTGAAGTTGGTTGTACCATTCCCTCAAAATGACTTAAAACTTGGAAAGGCGCTGGCTGTGTATGAATTTCTAAAAACTATGTCATTTGCCATGCGTTAACATCTTAACATGTTATTATTTTCAGCCGTCAGAAGACTGATTGACTTAAGAACAAGGCTGAAATGAACTGTATTAGTGGTGCTCCTAAGCCCTATGGCTGACCAGCACACTGTGGTTCTCTAGGAGACATGTATGATATATCCCAGATCTCCATGTGCACAGACTGCACATCAGCCATCCTGCATGTCTTCTGTTCCTGGTTCCTACAGCCAAAATCTGTCAGACATATCCTCCACTGGAGCATAGGAAAGTTCAGGAACATGCATGAGGAACAGTGTCAACTAAAAATTATGTATTTCACCAGAACCAATGAGCTTTGGTGTCATTGTCCTCCCTCAAACCAAAACTTTCTCTTTTTTTTTTTGTCTTTTAATAGGTCATTTTCAAATAAGCTTTACTTCTGGTTTGCTTTTTTGTTCCCTGTGTACCAAAGGAACCTTGACTAAAGCATCTGGAGTAGATCACTCCCTGTATGTCTTCTCTTTGTTTCATGTAATGTAACAACAGTGCTTGCAATGGGGAGGATGGCAGTGATCCACTTACAGAACTGGCACTTGAAATTTGTTCATCTCTAATCCCAGTTCTGTGACCGCCTTTGTTGCCTAAATTGATCTCAAGTGTTAAATATTCTTTTCACTAACTCCGGGACGCAGGAACTGCTTGTTCACATTCTTATCTCTCTAGCCCAGGTTTCTCTTTATTATTATCTAACTATTATGTTAGAACGGTTATATTGAGAACTTGGCTTGTTAGAGAGGAAGAACAGGGAAGCCCCAAGTCTCTGCTCCAAGAACTTTGCCAAATGCTGGCAACTGTAATAAATCCACGTGATGCAATTTTGCTGGCCATATCACATACGTGACCATTAATTTCCTAAGACTGCCACAAAGTACACGAGTGATTTACTGAATATCATCCTAAAACTTAAGCCACGTTCAGGAGATATTCCCCCAGTTTAATGTGAAATAGTCAAATCAACATCTGTCAACAGCAGACTGACTGTGGACCACCTGCCCCTGAAATTATGTGAAGAGCAGATTCTGCTAGCTGAATTACAGGGATTTGGTCTCTGAGATAGCAATAATGGAAGAAAGTCTGACTCAGTGCTCCAAATGGCAGTAGTGTGTTTGGCATGTTTTGTAGCACAAATACTGGATCCTAGTGTTTTAAATGTCACAGTGGTCACGTGCTGTGTGCCCTGCTCAGAGCAATTCATATGGAGTTGAAGGGAAAATGCACAGAGTTAAAGACAGTACGTGGGCTTCCCCACAGTGCATACATGAGAGCAGCATACTTTGATGGTAGTTGTACATAAATTTAAGTAGTGACAATGGAGTGGGCAAATGGTCTGCAATGAAGTAGTGTGAATAGAAGGATTGATTTGTAGAGACTTCAGCTTAAGGTTCTGAAATAGGTAGGGTTAGCCATAGTTGTTCTCACTTCACTGTTACTTTGCCAGGTTCTTTCTTTCTTGGGAGATCCCTGAACTGAAGTATACTTAAGGATGCACTATTTACTAATTTAGTACAACAGTTTTGTATTTTTACTTTTTTAAAGTAGACTCATGTGCTCTTGTGTTTTACAAGGTTAGAGTTTTGTTGGTTTTTTTTAAAAGTGAATATGACATACTGTGTTCACATCAATCGTACTGGTACTTACAAATTTTCACTTTCTTTACCAAGTTCTGCCATATGAATAGCATGCATTGCAGAGAGTGAGTGTAAGTGGAGATAAGTCAGCAGAGTGCCTTGGCTGCCTGAAGAGCCAGCCACAACCTGAGGCACATGAAGCACAGCATTGCCAGCTGATGGTCTCACTCCACACTTGAGCACTGGGGGCAGTTTGGGATGCCTCAGTGCAAGAAGGACATCAGACTGTGACAGTGTTCTGGAGGAGGTGTGTGACCAAGATTGCAAAAGGTCTCAAGGACAAGACCTCTGAGGAGCAGCTGAGGACACTTGGCTTGTCCAGCTGGGAGAAAAGAGGACTGAGGAGTGTCCTCATCACAGCCTACAACTTCCTAGAGGGGGAAGCAGAGGAGGAGGTGCTGATCACCCTCTGATGACCAGCAACAGGAGATGACGAAATAGAGTGAAGCTGCATTGAGGGAAGTTCAGATTGGACACCAGGAGATTTTTCTCTCAGAGAGTGGTCTGTCACTGGTCCAGTGACCCAGGGAAGTGGCCGAGGCACCGAGCCTGCCAGGGTTTGAGGAGCACCTGGATGACACTCTCAGCCATACAGTTTAATGCTAGGTAATCCTGTGAGGAGCAGGGAGATGGACTTGATGGTCCTTATGGATCCCTTCATACTTGAGATGTTCTATGATTCTAGCCTTTGTCGAGGAGATAAAATACCTATTATGTATTAGGGGGCCCTGGGTTTGGGGCAGGGAGGGAAGCAATGTCTTTCACAGGGAAAGAGTATTCTTTTCTCTCATGGAATCATCACGACGTTTAACTGAAGAACTCTTCTCGTGACAGCCCCAGGCTCTTTTCTCCCAGGCAACTCTCTCAAGAGACTGGAGGAATAATTATGAAATATTGATTTCTTGGTGTTCAGACAGAAGAGGAGGCTGTCTGAAGTACAGTTCTTAACACAAGTCTGCTGCATTTTTGCTTCTTGGAGCAACAATGGCTTCTTCCTTTGTATCTGAAGTGAATACTTAACTTAAATTTATTCTTATTTGGGTCAAATTCTCTGAATAGCTGCAACAAGTCCCTCCTCAAAGCTTAGGAGACTTTTATGTTACTGAAGTCTGGTTTAACCCTGTCTTTTTCATTCTGTTTTCAAAAGGATATCCAAGTGACAAAAAAATAACTGGATTCCGTTGGTATAGATGGCTTCCAGGGTTTTTTCCTGGTTTATCACTTGCCTCAAAGGATAGTCCTGTTGTTCTACAAACAAACAGAGAAAAAAAAAAAATTCCAAGCCTTTCACCATGACATCAACTCCAAACTCATAGGTTAAAGGATTCACACACTCTACTGTATCTAAATGCTTTGCTATAGAAATTTTCATACCCAAGCTGGGGTGGATCAGTTGTCCAAACTTTAGTGCCACAGATACCATTAACTACAGAGAAAATGTAATGCAAATTTAAATACTTGCACTTCCTGAATTCAATCTTAGCTTTCTGAACAGGACCCTGACTGAACCTGACAGTGGCTTCAACTTACATAATGTAAATTTGAAAGAACAAACATTGGTGTGTTACTTTAAGTAGCATTCTGTTCAAGAAATTAAGACTTCACTTGCACTTTAAATAAATAAAAAGTGCTTTATTCATTTATTTTACAGTTTTCTAATTCTTCCAGCATACATTTTCATTTTAGTATTAGGTATTCTAGCAATATCTGGTGTTTTCACTGGCTTCTGTGTTTTAAGTATTTTACTCCTGTGCCTCATAGTAGTAACAGTGTGAGATCTGTTTAATTTGTCTGTACAGTCCTTTTTAATAAATGTTTGTTTCATGTCATGCTTTCCTCCTGCAGAGTATTTTCACATCTGTTATTTGCTTATGCTACTAAGAAGCCCAGGTGGTAAAACTTAGCTCTCTGATAATACAGGATACACTTAACCACAATTCCATTATACCTTTATAGACACTTTATAAATATGGGGAAATAAATACAGGGAAAGAAAGATCACTTCTAATGAGCTTTAGAAAATAGAAAGGAAAAGGAGATAGCATGACAGGTTTTAACCTAGCCAGAGTTCTCAGTTTTGCCTTCTAAAGTTAAATTTGAAAGTGGCAAGAAACACAATCCCTTCTCCAACCTGAAGCAGAGGATAGCTGTTTCTTACAGGAGCCCTGCTTTGCCTTTAGGAGATTATGTCTACCAGTGCTTGCTAGAAGTTGCTTCTCTCATCAGATGTGGAGACTGAGGAGTTTATGGGAGCACTCCCTAACCCAAGTCTGTCAGGAAAGCCCACATATGCTGTATATGCCAGCAAAGGAGGTAACCTGCTGCATGGTAATGACAACAGTTCTGAGAAACAGCAAAATCCATTGGCATAGCTGGATTCAGAATGTCCATCCCAGACCTCACAGAGCCTGGAACCTGAGACTGGTTAAATATAAGAGGCTACTTCTTTTTTCTTCTTCTTTCTTCTTTCTTCTTTATTTCTTCTTTCTTCTTTCTTCTTCTTTCTTCTTCTATAGACCACAAAATCAAACAAGTACCCCAATCTTCCTTTGTACCATAACTAATCCAAGACAAAAGAAATAATTTTGGTATCTGTTCGTTTTGTTGAGCAATATGAATTGTTCAGACTTTGAAACAACCTGCCCTAATTTCTGTTCATCCTGCTGCTTTTTTTCAGTTCTTTAGTCCTAATCTCAGCTGTAACATTACCTGTAACAGTAGTCACAAAGATAATACACATTCATACCTTCCTAACAACTAATCCTGAAATATTCCCTGTAACTAACATCAGCTTCCATTGCATTTTCCTGAGCTCTGCAGTAAAATGAGCTTCAAACCCCTGGATCTTCCTAAATCTAATATTAAAGTGTAGCATTAAAAATCATCTAATATATTTCAAGGAAATAAAAACCAAAACAAAGCACCAAAGCTTGTCCCTCCCTTAAAACCACTACTTAAAAATTTATATTGTGCCCTTCAGGCTTTACTCTCACTAGCCTTACCTTCCCCTCTTCACTCTGTTTAAGTGAAGTGGTTTAGTGGTGGACTTAGCAGTGCTGGGTTAATGGCTGGACTTCGATGATCTCAAAGTTATTTTCAACCTAAATTATTCTAAGGTTCTTTATCTCTGTCCAGCTCCTTTCCCCCCCCTCATTGCTGTTCCTCTCTCCTTTTACTTGTCCCTGTATTTTCTGTTTTTCCCTGTCCCATTCCCAACCTTGTGCTTTCCCTGTACAACCCCACCACCAAGCTGATTTCCTCTTCCCTTTCCTCTTTCTTTCCTCTTTCCTCTTTCCTCTCCTCTTTCCTCTTTTTCTCCTCCCTCTCCTCCTCTCTTCCTCTCCTCCTCCTCCCCTCATTACGGGCCCTGCTCCTCGCTCTTGGTGGACACTCCCTCTGTCCAGCACCCCACTGCTCCAGGAGCTGACCAGCTGTCAGTTTCCCTCCAGACTGACCAGTGCTGCTCCAAAAACAACCACTGAGGTGTCCCAGGGGCAGCAGCAGGGCCCCCAGGTGAAGGAACTTGCTGAAGGAACCTGTCATGAGCATGACAGAATAAACCCTTATTTGGGTACCCTTGCTGTCCCTTTGCACTGGGCGAGGGGCTGTGAGGAAGCCCTGGGCAGGAGGTGATGCCCAAAGAGAATCAGACAACAGCCTCCTGCTCCTGCTGACCCCCAGCTGTGGGGCCCGATTTCATCTCTGGTCTTATACCCATGGCTCTTAGACGGGTTTTTATGTCTCTGAGTCACATTTCTTTGTCTTGGTCCTACAAACACAGACAGCTAGGGGCTTGAAAACACAAACACAACTTTTGCACGTATAGATTATATAAATGAAAGAATAAAGGGCTTGAAAAGGGAGAAAATGCGATCTCAATACGAAAAACAAGATCAGCTCCGCGCCTTCAGAGGTTTTGTGTCGCTGCAAGGGTGAGCGCTGGCTGGGCCCTGGATCGCTGCTGCCGCCTGGTGACCGCCCGCGGTACTGCAGCCGCCCGCGGGGCTCGGTGCTGCCGCCCGCAGGCCGAGAGCGGCACTGCACCCGCGGAACGCCTCGCGGCTGCCACCTGCCGGTCAAAAGCGGCGCTGCAGCCCAGAAACCAAACCCAAAACCCAAACCCAAAACTGTGCACGTCACTGCGACCTGGCAGTGCCCGTGCACACGCCGGGGCTTTGTACACTTCGTACACTTTTACCTTTTTTTAACCCTTTTTTAACCCTTTTTTACACTTTTTTACACTTTTTTACACTTTTTAACGCTTTTTTACGCTTTTTTTTACACTTTCTACGCTCAGTGCTGCTGCCCGGAGGGAAACCCCTGGTACTGTCCGTGGCTGCGGCTGCCTCCCGCCTGCCCTGCCGCCTGCCCGGGGCCCGGGAGCAGCGTGGCCGCACCGTCTTCTCCCTGAGCAGCAGAAATCCAGCACCCAAACCCCATAACCGGCTCCCCTCCAAAGCCGGCAAAGAGTGACCACCCTCAGTTAAGAAACACACAAAACAACCCGGGTCCCCTCTCCCCCCAAGAACAATTTCAAGGGTACGTCAAGGCACCCTTTTGTCTCTTTTTTGATCATTATTTTCCATCTCCCTGACAACAAATGTGAAGAAATTTCCCGAAAAAAAACCTAACCCCCAACACGCAGAAACTCAAATAGGGAAGTGCCATAGCTGGGATTTTTTCCACAGCTTGAGTTCGATGTGTCACATCATCGCTGCTTTTCTCATTCCCTGTGGCTGGGGAACTTCTTAAAGCGGTAAAAACATTTTCACTAGATGTGAGCAACAGCTGTATAAAAGCTTTGCAGTTACACGTGATAGGGTGAGACTCACAGCTCCCATAAGTGGATATAAGTTGCTCCCTCCCACTAGACCTGGTTGTGCTGGCAGGGACGCCAAACCACAGGGACTGTCACCACCAACAGGACACTGGACTGCCACACCAGCCTTGGCTTCTCCCGAACAGCTGCTGCTGATATGTTGTCTGTAACACGTCTTACAGGCTATGATTTACTATTACAAGGTTTTATTTTATTAACAAGCAATGCTGGGAGGTTTTTTTTACTTGATGTCTTGCTAAGAGAGAAGTTATTTTGCTCATTGATCACAGGTACTAGATGTGAATGGGAGGAAGGGCTTTTGTTCTCCCTTTGTTACAGCTGGTTAACCACAGTATGTAGAGAGCAGAAAAGAAAGAAGAGTCATGCGGAGGTAGATCCTGGGAGATTGAAATGATGCTTTGTGCCCTGCCTTGAAGATGCTGGGGATGCTGGTGCACCTCTCATGCAGAGAGTGTGCAGCACACACACAAACTCTGCCAGCAGACCCCAGTGAGTCCCCATTTCACAAGCTGGAAAAAGGAGCCATGCCTTCCCAACAGGAGATCCTCCAGACTGGGCTTGCAAGTGGCCTTCAAAGGGAGAAAAAGGCAGACAGGACCTTGTTGAAGGATGGAGGGATGAAGGCCAGAGCAGCTGGATGTTCTCCAAGTGTCTCAGCCCACCCCCAACACCACACTGGGAAAGGGGCCCCGGGGTTGGTCCTGGGCAGGGCTGCCAGAGGGATTCCTTCACCCAGACCACAGCAAAACAGTACCCACCTCACCAGTGTCTGCTGAGGCTGGAAGGGTTTGTCCTGTGGCTTCTGATTCCTGCCCACGGCTGTGGCTGTTTTATCCCTGCCACCCAGGGCAAACCTCAGGCAATTCTGTGGTTTCATTCAGACACATTTATTCTAAGTGCATCCTCATGCCATCTACACTCCGTTGAAGATATTTTGTTTGGGAATTTCTCCTTTAACTCTTCAAATTCCTCTGTGAACAGGCAGCTGCCTTTCCTTAGTGACTGCCTGAGTCATTTCCTGTCTAAGCAATCCTCTGGGTTCACTCTGCAGTACTTCCTCTTCACATTTTCTACATCTTCTGATATTTTTCCTTTTTTAGCTGAGCCAGGCTGTTAAAAATAGCAACAGGATTTCACTGTGTAGTTGTAAAGTCGATGCTACCACCCCAAAGATCTCTTTCTGTCCCTGCTCAGAATAATTTCCATTTTCATTTGTATAATTATTAAGTCTTGAGGCAAGAGAAAGGTTGCATTTTAGTGGTCCTAAAAAACCCCCAATCTTAATGAAGATATAAGCTGCTTCAATATATTTCAGGTTTCTATTTTGAAATATTACTGAAATAATATTGACATAAACAATCTTGTCAAAATAGGAAAAATAGACTTAAGAGATGAAAGCTTTTGCCATCTTTTCATTTTCACCAGATGCCTGGAGGATATCAGAGAATCACAGAGGTTGGAATTTTTAAGGTTGGAAAAGGCCTCTAAGATGAGTCCAACTGTTAACCCTGCACTGCCCAGTTCATCACTAATCTGTGTCTGCAAGTGCCACATGCACATTTCTTTCAGGACTCCAGGGATGGTGACTCCCTCACTGCTCTGGGCAGCCCATTCTGATGTCTGACAACCCTTGCAGTGAAAAAAAATTTCCTGATATCCAATCCAAAATCTATATACATACATATAAATATTATATATACTGGTTTTCAACACACTCTCCTACACTAGCTGACATAAACTATCACTGAGAGCTGTCCTAATGTGAGTTTATTTTTCACTGTAGAGAGGTACCAAATTTCCAGGATGTGAAAGCTCAAACTCTGTAAGTCAGTGGAACAAGATGTGCTGCATCAACCAAGATCATTTCAGGAAAAAAAAAATTTAGGGGGAAAAAAAAAAAAAAAGTGGGGAAAGTAGCCCTGGTTTTAGGTAAGGGAGGAGTTTTGGATTTACCAGCTGCAGTAGCATTGCTTTAAGGGAAACATGTCCCTGTCCTATTTCAGGGCAAGGACCTTGCTCAGACTATGGAGAATAAGGTTTAAATATGAGACTGTGCAGGTCCTGGGTCTAACCCATCCTCAGAAATGGCCAAGAAAGCTTCTCTGCCAGAAGCACCACATCCAGTCTGTCACTGCTCTGGGCAGAAACAAGATGTGGCCAAAAGAGTCTCTGGAAATCATGGGGCACAGGAGATGCTTAAATTTAAACCTGGATCTGACCCCTGCTGAAGGATGTATCTTGCAGCCCCTTAGAATGTCCCATCTGCTCTGCTCAGAGCATTTGGGAACAGAAGCAAGCTTTTAATTGGGCTCTTCTAGCTCACTTCTAATGGAGCTAGCACGTTTGCTTCAGTGTTTGTACATGAGGAGTGATAATTGAAGGGGTGGGGACCCTGCTCGAGTCAGAAAAGTGTATGTTCAGCTGATTCATAGCAGGTATTCACCAAGGCCTCACTAGATTGTTCCTATTGGGAAGAGAAGCCGAAAAAAAGAGTAAGATTTTTAATGATACTGAACTTTGTTTCCTTGAACACAGAAGAGCACCAAGCAGCCCTATTCACCATTCCCAAACCAGGGTCATTGCACCCAAATCTTTCCCCCTGTTATTTCAGGAGTGCATTAGATGACTCCTTTTCTCACTGACACACAAAACACCCAAATCCTCTACCCCTGCCTTTGCGAGTACAAGCTTTGACAAGCAGCCCATTGTTTTGGCTGGGAAACCAAAGAGAAACCTCCACCCTCCCCTCTCATTACAGAAAGAGGTGGTAACTGGTCTTTTTATTCAATTTCCAAGATGCCAGTGGTAAGTAAACCACCAGCTTTAACCAAGTCTGAGGCCAATGCACCCTCCTCACATGAAGTATTCGTAATTCCTGACTTAATCTGTTCTGCCACAGCCCACTGGAGCCAAATTCGAGATCAGATATTACAGAGCATTCTTCTGTGCTGTATCCTACATTTAGTCCACACAGGCTTGCTTCTTATTTCATTCCTAGTGTTCAGCTCTGCAGTGTGTTCAAGTGGATGACTTCTGAAGGGCTGTACTGCATCAGAGGCTTGTAAGGAAAATAATCCCATGAAAGCAGGATGAAATCTGAATGTAGAGGACAGCTTTGTGCTTGTACCACTTCTCTCTGGAACTGTTGGTCAGAAAAGCAGCAAACAGGCATGAGTAGTTCTCCTTTTATTTCTGCAGGTGGCACCAAGCATTTAGTTCTGAGATGTTGTGCTGGTTTTGAAAGCAAAACCAGTGAGACTCCCAGTCAGAGATACAATTTACTAGGAGAAGAGCGGAAAAAGCGGTAAAATAAAATAAATGGAATAATACACCCTAACACCCTGTTGGTCAGGGTGTTTGAAGCAGTCCAAGGGTAAGTCCTCCTGGAGTGGCAGATGTGGTTCTGCTGGAGCAGAGATGATCCTGAGAGAAAAGGGTCCAGTGATGATGAGAAGGGTCCAGTGATGATGAGAAGGGTCCAGTGATGGTGAGAAGGGTCCAGTCTTCCTCCAGGAATCCAGTGGAGCCAGATAGCTTGTGCTTCTGCGTCTCAGTTTTTATCCAGGTAGGAATGGTTGGCTCCCCCCACTGGGTGGAGCATCTCACAATGGAATATGTCATGCCCTTAGTGAGCCTTAATGGCCCATCAGCAGAAGATATCCCCCTGGAGGGAGGATGGGTGGTGAAAGAGATAAGAAACACTGCCCCACCTGGTTTGAACAGCTGGCCCATTATCAGAAGGCATCTGCCCCCCTCCCCCCAGAGTTACAAGAGACAAAGAAGAACAATTCCCCAACTACTTTCAACAGATGAAATAGAATACACATTGTTGGTTCCATAACCCAAGACAGATGTATTTGTTCTTTTAAAGCTATTTTCAACTCCTAAAAGATGGTCTGCTGCTGTGCAGACCCTCTGTGGCTGCACATGGCCTCTCTGCAGCTCTGTGAGCCCATGCTCCAGGGCCAGCTGGTCAGTGGTTCACCCATCCATCCTCACTGTCTCTGGGATGGTGGTGGGAGCTGAGGTGTGAGACATGGATAGCCCCAGACAGGGTGAAGGCTGGACAGGAGCCAGTGGCATGAGAGAGTGTGGGATTACAGCTGAAGCAAGACAAGACCTTGGCAGGGGTGTCACTAAGTACACCCCTATCCCAGCCCTGCAGTCCTACCCACATCCCATCCCATCCTCCCAATTTGTCTGAGCTGCTGCTGTGCCCTCAGACTGCTCTCACAGGGTCATTTTTCTGCTGACTTCAGAGACAGAGACACCAAAGGGCTGGTGCTGAACAGCCAGGGCACCCTTTGAGCAGTGAGCTCTGCAAAGCCACCTGCAAGGACCATGGCAGAGAGCCCTGTTCTGTGCCAGCTCTGGTTAATCCACACCCCACGCTGATCTGGTGAGCCAGGGAACGACCCAGGACTAAAGTGGACAAAGCACAGAAATTAAATTTCCATATTCCTAACCACTTTCCATCATTGTAAAACTTCAGTGCCACAGCCACAACACTCAAATTTGCCAAATGTAAGCTCCCACATGCAACCAGGCCAGGTGCTTTGAGTTTTTGAGGCTGCTGGGGATTGCCTAAATTGAGCCAGTTACCTTTTTGGGTGTTGCTTCCTGCAGATGGCCTGACTGGCTGCCCTGTGTCCAAATTGCATTTCACTGCAGCCTTTGGAGCTGTCACTCTATCCCCAGGATAACATAATCTGCCATGCTCATGTGCAAAGCACACAGTGACAGCTCCCTGGCCCCAGCCCAAAAATGTTATGACTTATTAATTTAGCAAGGCATTTATTTCACCACTGGCAGCACGGGCTGAAGAGCAAAGTGAAGAAGTCAGATTCATCCTTGTCCCCAGTGCATCAAAATAAAAGAACATCTATAGCACTGCACAGCACATTCTTATCAACTGGGAGCTCCTGGGCTGGACATTGGAGGAAATAATAGGAAATCAATTATGCTATACCTGCTCCATCTGCCTCCAGCCCTGCTCTACACTGTGATCAGATTCTGCACAGGTTTTGCGCTACACCAAATATTGGGGGGAGTTGGCAGCTATTTGTACTCTGTTTTTCTTAGCTGGGCTATGCATGCTCTGAAGGTATACACATTATAAATTTAAAACTGATGAAGATTTTTCTTGATTTCCTTGTGCCATGGAGACAGAAACTCCCAGATTACTTCCCTTAGGAAGCATTTCTGGCCTACCACTGGGTGTGCAGCTGTGCACAGAAGCATGTACTTGTTAGAATATGTTATAGAAACATAATATTAAAAGGTAGATAGTGTCTTATAATTTCAAAGCACTGTATAAGCACTAGCTAATTGAGGTTCATGGCATTGCCTTTAAGCAGATAAGGAACTACCACTGAAAAGTAAGAAGCAGCCAACATTTACTACCCTGAGGTCTGAACTGCAGTAGTTATTTTTTCAGGTGTGGAATGGCAAAATATTGGCATTTGCCTACATGCCACTGTACAGTAATAACTGGCAAATGTCAGTATTTAAATGAAACTTCAGATGGAAACCCCCCACCTCCATCCACTCCCCCACCCACTCACCAGCCAAATTTACACTTTTGAAGTGTTGCCATAACAGGACCTGTCACAACTTCTTTTCACACAAGTTACACAGCCTCGATGCCCCCTTGAGCAGTGGGGTGCAGGTTGGCTGAAAATCCTGCCCCCAGGAATCACCTGAGAGAAGACAAGGCTCCAGCCCTGGTAGGCTGAGCAGGTTGTTGTCATACTAAGAAGAAGAACCAGTATTGCTGGTGGAAAGCCAGCACTTCATGCTCAGCCCAGCCAAGGCACTGGCTGCTCCTTTCTTTTTCATTTCCTGTAGCAGAACAAGCTTCAGAGGGCTCCCGAGACAGCCACCAGCTTTGATCCAGGGTAAAACACCTTGGAGGTGGGAATCCTGGACACCAAAGCAGGTGCTGCATCACCATAGTTAGGCAAAGGAGAATATCCAGGGCTCTTCAAACTTCTCTCCTTCCTTCTTCTTCACTGAACAAACCATCCAACCTCAACAGCACACTTGCAGCCCAGTTTATGCACACGTGGGTATCATCACACAGTGCTCACAGCCATTTGTACCAGGCACTCACCACAGGATTTCAAACCACTCAGGGCTCACCACTGCTGACTTGAGACAGAAACCTTCACATGTGAAAGCTGAAGCTGTGGCAAAGAAACCAGTGGAAAGTCTATTAGCAATGCTGTGACCTGCTGATTAGCAGTCATACTGAAAGCTATTAACTCCCAGAAAACAGGAGACCTAAAGGTTTCTGTTCTCTGAATGTGGGTTGGAGAGTACCAAGACTGAAGGGTTTGCCTTGAAAAGCTCATAGAGCATGTTCTCAGTGCTT
Source organism: Phylloscopus whistleri (assembly GCA_017589585.1). Taxonomy (NCBI): domain Eukaryota; kingdom Metazoa; phylum Chordata; class Aves; order Passeriformes; family Phylloscopidae; genus Phylloscopus; species Phylloscopus whistleri. Next base: position 2,718,808 of record JADMLD010001007.1, on the reverse strand, counting down.
GACTGAAGCTGTTTTGCTGGGTGTTCAGGTAACCACCTGAACACTGTGCCTGGCTCACTGTGCAGGGGTATGGAAGAGAATTATCCCCTGGAGGGCTTTTCTGGACATAATATAAATTATCACCCAGCATTACTGCAAAATATACCTGAAGGATTCCTACATGCTATACTACATCTCATTTATTTCAGAAATATTTAGATGCCTTGCTAGTTTGGCCCTTGAATTTCTAGAGGGGAGAAATCTGTGTCCTTGCCAGAGTGTAAATAAATGTAGATCTAGAAGACACCAGACTGGACAGAGTGGATTTCATGGGGGCTACAATCCTTCGTGTTGCTGCCCACAGCATCAAATTACTCACCATGAGGAGCTTACCTATTATTTTACACTCACAGCACTTCAGGAACTGAGCCAGTGCTCATTACTGACAGCTACATATCCCTGATTGCTTTGGAGGGGCTGGATAAATGATTGGCTCTGCAGGCAGAGTGCCACTGCCAGACTTTTAGCATCTGCATGATTTGTGTCTCTGACTTCCAAAACTCCAGATACCACAGAAAGGACTCACACAGATAGAGGGCCTCACATCAGTCACCTTCAGATAGTCCATGCAGGGACCTCTTGTTACCTGGTTGTTAAAAACTGATCAATTTATAACAGTAATTTTGATTAATTAAGTTTTGTTTTCTTAAGTGGAGAACATGTCCTTTTTCTCTCGTGTAAAGCCTAATTCTTTTGCAGCTTATAGTCATTTGAAATGTGCTCTGCTAGGAAAGCTAGAAAATGCTTTCTTAGTTTTTAATCTTGAAGACTTCACGACGCTGACATTAAATAAAAACATGAAGCCAAAGGAACCATGGAATGGTTAACTTTTAAGGGAGACATAATCAGAAAATGCTCAAGGAGAAACATCTGGCCTTTCTCTTCCTGCTCCATGCCACCAGTCAGAGCTTTTTATGAAGAGCAACCCAAGTGGGAAACCTGCTTGTGACAGATGCAAGCAATTTGTTAGGGCTGTCCCTGCAATGCAGTCCACAGTGTCAAGAATAAATGGCACTGCTGTGTATCTGCAGTAACAACTTCACAAAACAACCCCACCAGGCAGGGGAACTGGCCACAGATGGGCTCTCAGCTCTCAGCTCCAAATCTGGCCAGTTACCACTCCTTCTGGAGTCTGAGGTCCTCAGTAGCACAGCTCTTGTTGGGCTAATGTTTACAAAGAGCTGCCTAGTGGGTCCAAAAGTGATTTATGAGTGGAATTCAGAAAATAAAAAAGTGCAAAAAGAGAGTTTTCTGTGTGTAAAATGAGCACAAGTCTCATCAGAATCTGACTCTGCATCTCTCACTGTGTGTGCATGGATGTGTAGGAGCAGGGAGGCAGAGGAAATATGTGAGAGAAGCCATAAAAGCTCCCAGATAATGCCTCCAAAGTGTTTCTAAGCCATTGCACAAGGAACAATATACAGAGACTTAAATTCAGACACAAGGGATCTATTTACGTGGGGAGAAGAATCCTCATGTGGAATACGCTTACAAAGAACCTCCTTTAGGCAAAACAAACAAACAAACACTGGAGTCATTTATCTCCTTGCCCTCTTTCTGTGCTGGAATACAGGAGCTTCACAGTGTTACAGTCCCAAACCGTGGCAGGGGCCTCCTGCTATCCCTGCAGAATCCCACTTCAGTTCATTCAGCTGGGAAGGAGCAGAGGGCCCATTTCATGGGAGGACAAGGTAGGGTCTATGGTGAAGCAGCCTGTGAGACCAGGGGCTTTCCAAGCCATTGGAATTGCCAAGGCAGCAAACTCCAAGCCAAAACAGGAAGGAATACCATAGAGTTCAGTAACAACCACACTGCTAAAGTTCTTCTCCAAATAAATTTTCTTGCAGAAAGAAATGTTGCTGCTTGCCTAAACATTATTTCAGTATGAAATTTGTCTTCTAAAACCGATTAAGTAATCCAAGAGCTGAAAATTTTTCTTGATGCTGCTGAATAGGACCCATAGACTTCACTACATATTGAACTTGCTAAGACTGCTAATTGAGGAGTGGAGAGGCAAATTTAGCAGCAGAATCAACAGGTTGTTACTCCCAGGTGAGAAATGGAACCACAGCTTCTCAGCACAGTGGCTGCAGCCAGCACTTCCCTGTGCCAGGCTCACACAGGAGCCTTTACAGTGCAGCCCCAACAGCATCCATCCCACACCAAGAGCATCTTTGGCCCTGGGAAGAGAGGAAAGCAAGCTGGAAGAAGTCATCTAAACACAACTTGTTAGTGCCCACTCGCCCTGCAAGCTGCTTGGAACAGCAGCTAGAAGGCATTGGGGTAAAGGAGGCATTTTCAGCTAGGTAAATGCCAAAATACTGCAGAAAGTTAGAATTTAGATTAAATTAGCTCCAGCTATCCAGCACATCCATAAAATCAATATTAGATTTTTGGTGGACTTTTTTTGCTGCTGCTGCTGCTGAAAAGCCATTTCTTTGTCCTCTTTTTCTTTGTGAGCAGGACAGTGTAACCATCATTTCCAGGGTTCTCCTTGGCTCAAGTTTACTTTCCTTTGGAATGGGAACGGCTGGCCAAAGGCAGCACACTGCCTGTACCAAACCTCTGCAGGGAATCCAGACAATGTGACCAGGCTGTTAAACCCAGGCCTGCCAGGAAACGTAGGGAGAGCAGGTGGCAGTCTGAAGCAAAAAGTCTACACACAGTCTGGGAAAGGGGAACTATTCCTGACAAATCTTGTTCTTACTGCAGGCAGAGCCACTCTTCACACCCTAAGCAAACACCTTACAGCAACTTAGGGAAGCAAATACTTCAGACCAATTTTCTGTCCTTGTGCTGAGAACCTTCCCCATCATCACTACAACCTGCTCTTTATTCTTGCTCTTTCCAAAGGCAGTGAGGCAGTTACCAGGGACTCTCCTGTTCTCTGCCAAGGAGCTCTGCACAAAATAAAATTTGCCTGACTGGCTTTTCTTCTGTTTTGTCCAAGGAGACTTCCTGGACAACTGATCTTTCAAAAGCAGTGACCTTCAAACTGTTACAAAGAAAAAATCTAAGCAGTGCTAAGTTACTTAGGAATATTTTCATGCTCAAACAACTGAAAAATTATTCTGTATTCTCGTATTTCCCATAAGTGCTCACTTCTAGGCAGGGATCAGTCAGACGGATTTTTAGATTTGAGAAGTCATTTAAGAGTCTCCAAAAAATGTCCTCTCAGTCAGATGCACAGCACTGCTAACAAAATACTGTAACTCACATCAGTGATTTATCTCAACACTACTTGGAATAATAAAATATTCATAAAAAGCCCTACTGAAAATATATTATCTCAGCACATGGTGATTGAAAGAAATACAAAAACCCAAGCTGTATACTCCCAAGTTGTAATGTTAAATAGTTTGATTGTAATGTTAAAACAGCCTATTAACTCGCCCAGCCTAAAGAGAAAAGGCCGAGAGGCGAGCCCTGCCCCCAGGGGCTGTCTGCGAAGGCTGTCGCAGCCAGAAGTAATGTTTTGCTGTAAAATGAAAGATGCAATGTTACTTACCTATTTAAGCTGTTCAAATTGAATGTATCCCTAAAATTTTTACTTGTTGTACCCTGAGTTTTATACCCTTTCTCCCCTGGGTCTCGGGGTGCCCCCACCCGGGGGGGATTCCACCCTTTTTCCCTGAGTCACCGGGCTGTCCCCACCCCGTCGGGGGAGAATCCTGTACCTGCTTCCCAGTGGGGGCTGCTGACCCCGCCCAATATGGAGATTAGGACACCCTGCTCCCAAGATGCACTGATTCAGCCAGCTGAACCCCAGAAAACCCCCTAAAACAACGAGTCAACACAAAAACTGGACCTAAGGAGGATAATACTGTGCAATGCACAAGTCCAGCTACCTGCAGGTAGCAGGTATTTTTGGTTACCTTCTCGCCATGACCTGAAGAGAACTGGAGAGAGGTGACCCCCCCGAGAGCACACGAGTAAAGGGAGATTCTTTGGAAGCTCCTGCGAGGGCAAGAATCCCGACTCTGCAGCACCAGCAGCAGAATCGTCAGCACCTCCTCCTCCACGGTGTCTCCAGGGAGCAGCGGCGGCAGGCGCAGCCCCCGAGCCCCCTACCCAGAGCTGATTTCTAATAAAGGCCTTTTCAAAGGAGCTGGTCTCCTGGCCCATTAATTCATAACAATTTGGGGGCTCGTCCGGGATCTGACCACACCCAGAGAAGACGGAGGACGGCACGGCCGGCCGCTCTTTGGCTCTCTGACAGCTGGTCACACCGGACCCAAGGAAAGCAGCCTGGGATTGGACAGCGCGGAGGAGCATCGGTAAAGTATAGCCGGTGGCGGGAGTGGAGACGAGTGAATGGTGTGTGAGTGAGACGGGGGCCGGCAGCTCGGACCCCCGAAGTGAGTGTGGACCTCCTAGTACCACGGTTCTGAACTTCCGCGAGGGAGTCAGCTGGGAACGGAGGGAAGCGAAAGGAGAACTGAGTGAGAGAGGCGTCTCCAGGGGCATAGGGGGCCCCCCTCTGGGCGTGCAGAGGTAATTTAGAGAGTGAGTGGCACGTCATAGAGTGAATGAGGAAATAGGCCCGCCTCCATTCTAAAATCCACAGAGGCAGGCTGCTCGGGCTGATCCAAGCATGCGGAAAGCCTAGAAGCTGTGTGAAGCATGCACCGCATTGGCTGAAGTTACGGCCCGGGGTGTCTGAGTGCTGGCTGGGGTAGTGGCCGAAACCCTAAGGGCGGGTTTTCCGGGCTACTTTTCGGGGGCTCTGCACACTGGCTGGGGTAGCTTATCGGGGTGCGGGGAGTGAAAGAGGGTACTGGCCGTGCTATGGCCCGGGGTGTCCAGGTAATGATGCACCGCATTGGCTGAGGTCACGGCCCGGGGTGTCCAGGTGAGGAGACACTGGCTGGGGTGGCTTATCGGGGTGCGGGGAGCGAGGACCTACTTGAGACACTGGCTGGGATAGCTACCGGGGTACAGGATTGGGCGCACTGGTTGGGGGTACCTAGAAGTGAGAGGTATGCGTTCCAGGTGCGGTGAGCCTACAGGGCCGGGGGTCTTCTGAGCCAAGGGTTGCCCAGAAGTGAACTTATCCGGGTGTAGGGTGAATGAGAGTTAGGGAAGTCCCAAAAGTGCGAGGGACTTAACAATAGGGAGAGTGAGTGTGTCGCACACTGTATGTCCAAGTCTAGCTGTGGTAGTGACTGCAACTCTGGGCCCAGGTTTACCGACTGCTTACGGAAACTTGTCTGACGTACAGGAGAGAAAGAGGGGTGCTGGCTGGGAGTAGTGGCCGAAACCCTAAGGGCGGGTTTTCCGGGCTACTTTTCGGGGCACTCAGAACACTGGCAGAAGTGGTGACTGGAGCCACTAACGGGTGTTCATAGAGTGAATGAGGGGTGCTGGCTGGAAGTAGTGCTGAGACCCTAAGGGCGGGTTATCAGGCTACCACGGGGCACCCAGAACGCTGGCAGAGGTGGTGCCCAGACCTTGAGTAGTGGCCGAGACCCTAAGGGCGGGTTTTCCGGGCTACTTTTGTTACTGGGGCCACTGACAGGTGTTCATAGAGTGAGTGAAAATTACCAGTGAGAATGGGAGTATACATAAGTAGACAAGAACAGCCTGAGAAAAAAGAGAAAAGAGAAGAAAACAGTCATAATTGGGACCCTCTCGATCATTTGCCCCCTCCTCCAGTCTACCCTGGGATACCCCAAACTATTTCTGCTAACCCTCCAGCTTTACCTGTGAACCCCTCCCCATCTCTCCAAACCATAATCCCTACTCCTTCTCCAGCTTGCACCCCAACAGGATTACCCCCGACAGCTCCACCACCTCAATCTAACCCAACTATCTCAAGTACTAATCCCTTCTACCCTGCAGCCCTGTCCTTAACCTCTCCTAACACTAGCCTAGGCCACTCCCCTTCACCATCTACCATCCCTGCACCCCCACACAACTGGGAGCTGGACTTGCCAGCCAATGAGACTAATTTTCTAGAAACCCCAAAAGGACCCTACTGTGGCACCAGGTCAAAAACAAAACTCTTCCCCCTAAGGGAAGTCCCTATGGGTGGAGTAGCTGGAGGAGTAGGGTTTGTAAATGCACCTCTGACAGCTTCAGAAGTTAGAAGTTTTAAGAAAGAGCTGGGGAATCTAGTTGAAGACCCTGTGGGGATTGCTAAGCAAATAGATCAGTTCTTAGGCCCGAGCATTTATACGTGGAGTGAGTTAAATTCGATATTAAACATACTTTTTAATCCAGAAGAAGTTCGGCTGATTAGAACAGCTGGCATACGAGTTTGGGAAAGGGAAAATAGGATGGGCCTCCCAGGAGACCAGAAGTTGCCACTAGTTGACCCCAGGTGGAACCCAAACATGGGGGAGGGTATACGAAATATGGAAGATTACAGAAACTTGATGATAAGAGGCATCAAGGAATCAGTCCCCCGGAGTAATAACACAAAACTAGCCTTTGATGGAGCCCAGGAGAAAGATGAGACCCCAGCAGCCTGGTTAAACAGACTGAAAAAGAACTTCCAGCAGTATTCTAACTTGGATCCAGATAGCCCCGAGGGACAAGTGTTTTTAAAATTACAGTTTGTTACAAAATCCTGGCCAGATATAAGGAGGAAACTAGAAAAGGTGGAAGACTGGCAGGAAAAGGGGATAAATGACTTATTAAGAGAAGCTTTAAAAGTTTATCTGAGGAGACAAGATGAAAAAGCAAAGACAAAAGCTAGAATTATGGTAGCTGTGGCCAAAGAAAGTGTCAGAGATAATAGAGACTTACAAAAAAGGAGAAATGTAAAACCTCCATCAGAGAGAGGCAGAGAAAAACTGCTATTGCCTTGGAACACCCCTCTGAGACCAAAAGAAACCCGATTATGCCACTACTGTGGCGAAGTGGGTCACATAAGGAGATATTGCAAAAAGGTACCCTTGGACAATGCTATTATAAAAGAGCAAGAGGCATTGGAGAAGTTCTTAAAAGGAGAAGGTAATGGAGATTAGGGGTGTCATGAGCTCTATATATTAGGGGACCCAATGAAACATCAAGAAGAGCCCATGGTAAAATTTGAAGTAGGTCCCCATCATGAAGAATTTGAGTTTTTAGTAGATACTGGTGCAGACAAATCTAGTGTTAATCAGCTTCCAATTGGGATTACAGTTGGGAAACAGACATGTGATGTCTTAGGAGCAGAAGGGAAACCCTTCCGGGCTTCTGTCTTAGAAAATGTGGAGATCAAAGGAAATTCAAAAAAATGTGTCACTGATCTCATATACTTGCCTAAATTGGACAGTAATTTACTCGGAAGAGACTTGCAAGTTCAGTTAGGGGTAGGGATTCTTCCTAAAGAGGGTAAAATGGTGGTCCAGATGATGAAAATAACTGTTAAAGATTTGAATGAAATAAATCCAGAAGTATGGGCTGAAGAGGGGAAGTATGGATACCTAAACATCCCACCTATAAGAATAAAGATGCAAGAAAAAATACCCCCTATAAGAGTGAAACAATATCCTATTTCTATAGAAGGTAAAAAGGGGTTAACACCAATTATAAATCATCTGTTAACTGAAGGAATATTAGAACCCTGTATGTCCCCCATAACACCCCCATTTTGGCAGTAAAAAAGACAGAAAATAAATTTAGGCTTGTGCAAGACTTAAGAGAAGTAAATAAAAGGAGGTTTGACTTATTCATAAATGCAGAAGAGGGAACAGCCTATGGGGTGTTAACCCAAGAGTGGGGAGGACACAAAAAGCCTGTTGCATACCTTTCTAAGCTCCTAGACCCAGTTGCAAGGGGATGGCCAGCTTGTCTTCAAGCTGTGGCAGCTACAGCAGTCCTTGTAGAAGAAGCACAAAAGCTAACACTACAAGGAAAAATCATTGCACACACCCCCCTACGATCTCAGAGCAGTGTTGAGTCAAAAAGCCCAACAATGGTTAACAGACTCAAGGATCCTAAAATATGAAGTAATTCTGACAAATGCTGAAAATCTAGAATTAATCACATCCAAAAGTTTAAACCCTGCACAATTCCTCTCAGGGGAGCCCATACCCACCCTAGAACATAATTGCTTAGAAGTCATAGACCTGCAAACAAAAGTAAGGGAGGACCTTGAGGATGTACCCCTGCCATATGGGAGGGTGTTGTTCATTGATGGATCATCTAAAATGGCAGAGGGAAAAAGAATATCAGGTTATGCAATAGTCGAAGGTATCAACAAACAGAGTTTGAAAGTTATAGAAAAAGAAAAATTGCCCCCAAACTGGTCTGCTCAATGCTGTGAGGTCTATGCTCTAAAAAGAGGATTGGACCTGTTAGAACAAGATCAAGGTACAATTTACACTGACTCACGGTATGCCTTTGGAATTGTGCACACATTTGGAAAAATTTGGGAAGAAAGAGGATACCTAAATTCCAAGGGAAAAGATTTGATACATAAAGAACTAATTAAGTTGGTATTAAAATCCCTTATGAAACCCAGGGAAATTGCAATAGTGCATATCAAGGGACATCAAAAAGGGAATACCTTTGAAGGAAAAGGCAATCAAGCAGCTGACCAAGCCGCCAAGTTAGCAGCCCAAAACCTGGGAGAGCCAATAAAAATTTTGACTTTGACTGATTTGCCAGCTGATAAAGAACCAATATATGATGATTATGAATCAGAGGAAATAAAAAAGTTAAAGCTGCACCAGGGGAAACAAGGGGAATGGTTAACACCAGATGGACGAAAGTTTTTAAATAAAGCCCTAGCTCGAAAAATGCTAACAGAAATACACAGTCTAACCCACTGGGGCACCCAAGAGTTATGTGATCACTTTTTAAGAGAGTATTTATGTATCAGAGTATATAATTTGGCCAAAGCAATTACTGAAGGATGCCTTATCTGCCAAAAGGTGAATCAAAAAGCAATGAGAAAGAATACCCCAGGAGGAAGACAAATAGCATTAAGACCCTTCCAAAATATACAAATAGATTTTACTGAAATGCCTCCAGTACAAGGGTACAAATATCTACTTGTTATAGTTGATCATCTAACCCATTGGGTGGAAGCCTTTCCTACAAAAAGAGAAACAGCACAAGTGGTAATAAAAATATTATTAGAACACATCATCCCCCGGTATGGGCTAGTGAATAATATTGATTCAGACCGAGGTCCTCATTTTGTAGCCAAAATCCTACATGATGTCATTAAAGCCTTAGGAATCAAGTGGCAATTGCATACACCCTGGCATCCCCAAAGTTCAAGGAGAGTTGAGAGGATGAATAAAACCCTCAAAAATGTATTAACCAAATTGATAACCGAAACAAGAATGAATTGGCTCAAGTGTTTGCCCCTGGCCCTTCTGCGAATCCGGGTCCGACCGAGATCCGACATAGGGGCTTCACCATATGAAATGATGTTTGAACTCCCCTTCTTACTAACCCCCTATAGCACTGGGAATTATTTGGAAGGAGAGGCCGCTACCCAAGAATATGTAAAAACAATTGGAAAGACATTGGCAGATCTTAAAAGAAGAGGGTATCTTCCTCAAACCTCTCCCTTAAACACTGACATGCACCAAATAAAACCAGGAGACTGGGTTTTAATTAAGTCCTGGAATACCACCCCATTAACCCCTAAATTTGAAGGTCCGTTCCAAGTTCTACTCACTACTCATACTGCTGTGCGAACCCAAGAAAAGAGTTGGACTCACATCACCAGAGTGAAAAGACCATTACCACCCCCGAGAGATCCCTCTAACCCTGCAACCCCAACAAGAGTTCCCTCTGAGTGGACTGTCACTCGAGATCCAGACACCCTCAAAATAACTCTCAAGAAACAACCGAAAGCCAGTTAAAAACAATAAGGGACAATAACAGTTATTACAAGTTGTTGTTACCATTGCTGAAAATCCACATTGTTATAAGAAGTTAAAAAAAGTGTTAATATAGAAGTGTAAAATAATAGTTAAATGCAAAGTTATTGTAATGAGTCACAGAGTGTTAATGTAAAAAAAATTTTAAGTAGCAGTAATTCTAAAAATTAAATCTCTCATAGGGCACACCCAAAAGGAACTAAATAAAACTAAGAAAAAAGTGGGAATAAACAAGGGAGGACTCCACAAATCCAGCCTAAGAAATCCCCAAACCCAAGAGGCAAGACCAGGTGAGACCAAAAAGACGGGGCCGGTTCATACTGGACTCTTGGAGGGACTGATAATAGTCCTGTTGATATGATGAAGAGAAAAAACTCTCCGACCCAAGAGGCAAGCCCAGGTGAGACCAGAGGGCCCACAAATAAAATGGTTCATACTGGACTCTTGGAGGGACTGATAGTAGTCCTAGTAATAAGCAAATTTGCAGATGGAGCTTGCTCCAAATGCCATGGGGAAAATCTACAATCCCTTATAAGAGTTCACACCCATGTGAATCCCACATGCTTTAACATGACCCAATTATCCATCTGTCAAAAATAATACTAGATTGGAAAAGCTGCTATGTTTAAGCAGTGCCTGACTGGAGAGTGCCCTATCAGAGAATGGTTCTGTTTTAAAGAGTTGGAAAATCCAAAAAGAGTCGCAGATCTAATAAAAGAAAAACCACTGGTAGTAAAAAAGAGTGAAATAGATGAACCGGAGAAATATTGGTCTATTGAGAAAAGAAAATCAAAGTGTGTCTATAATAAAAGTTATGATCCACATAACTGCACTAATAAAGAAAGCAATCCTTTTTGGAGAATCAGAGAGACTTCAAAATATTGGGAACCCTTATATAGCAATTTAAAGAGAAATAGCCAAAGAAAAAGAACTGTAATTAGTATAAACAACACCCAAACATGGGAGAATAAAATATGGACACCAAAAGAAATAGAAAAGATATATAAACCAGCAACTTGGGCACAAGATAAAACATGGGGGTACCAAACTCCAATTTACATGTTGAATAGAATTATCAAATTACAAACAGTATTAATAAGAATATCAAACACAACAGCCCTTGCCCTTGAACATATCAATAACCAATTGAAGAAATATTTCCAAGGAAATAAAAAAAATTGCAAGTACCCAAGAATGGAAGCCCCTAATTAATATAGACTGGTGGGACAACTCATAGTAGAAAAAAGTAGTGTTCATTGCAATTAGTGCCTCTGCCAGTCTCCTACTCTTCCACTGTATGCAGAAACCCACTAATACAATTAAATTAAAACCCAAGAAGAACAACTAAGTACAGCAAAAAGAATTTATAACCAATACCAAAAATTAAAACAAAGTTATTCCCTTAAATCAAAAATAGCCAATTGATGCGGACAAAAGCCCGATCAAAGAATTAGAGGGGGGATTGAAAGAAATACAAAAACCCAAGCTGTATACTCCCAAGTTGTAATGTTAAATAGTTTGATTGTAATGTTAAAACAGCCTATTAACTCGCCCAGCCTAAAGAGAAAAGGCCGAGAGGCGAGCCCTGCCCCCAGGGGCTGTCTGCGAAGGCTGTCGCAGCCAGAAGTAATGTTTTGCTGTAAAATGAAAGATGCAATGTTACTTACCTATTTAAGCTGTTCAAATTGAATGTATCCCTAAAATTTTTACTTGTTGTACCCTGAGTTTTATACCCTTTCTCCCCTGGGTCTCGGGGTGCCCCCACCCGGGGGGGATTCCACCCTTTTTCCCTGAGTCACCGGGCTGTCCCCACCCCGTCGGGGGAGAATCCTGTACCTGCTTCCCAGTGGGGGCTGCTGACCCCGCCCAATATGGAGATTAGGACACCCTGCTCCCAAGATGCACTGATTCAGCCAGCTGAACCCCAGAAAACCCCCTAAAACAACGAGTCAACACAAAAACTGGACCTAAGGAGGATAATACTGTGCAATGCACAAGTCCAGCTACCTGCAGGTAGCAGGTATTTTTGGTTACCTTCTCGCCATGACCTGAAGAGAACTGGAGAGAGGTGACCCCCCCGAGAGCACACGAGTAAAGGTAGATTCTTGGGAAGCTCCTGCGAGGGCAAGAATCCCGACTCTGCAGCACCAGCAGCAGAATCGTCAGCACCTCCTCCTCCACGGTGTCTACAGGGAGCAGCAGCGGCAGGCGCAGCCCCCGAGCCCCCTACCCAGAGCTGATTTCTAATAAAGGCCTTTTCAAAGGAGCTAGTCTCCTGGCCCATTAATTCATAACAGTGATAAGATTAAATTGTTTGGCATTAGAAGTGATAAGGATTACCATATCAGTGTTTGGCTTGTTGAAATCATATTACCTAGTACCATTGACGGTAATCACATTGAAATTCTGGATAATTTCAAATGATTCAGTAATAATTACCAGACTGTGCTGTAGGTAAAGGGAGATGCTGGAATCTGCACAGCCAGTGTCGAATTTGTACAACGACTCAGTGTGATGGGATCTGTACCTTAAGAAAATTGACTGAGATGATTCCCCTTAGTCTTTCCTTTGGGGAATATATTGCTCCAAATCAGAGCAGGACGGGAGGGAAACAAGTATAGAAATTATTTTAGAAGTCATCCAGCTGCTTTACAGTTCCTGTAGCAAATTCAGGACCAGGTTTGGGCACTTAAGGGTAGGGAGCAGCCTACTGTAGTCTGTGTTTACCCACTATTCCTGCAGGCTCACAGATCATGTGGCAACACAAATAAATAGCCAGTGATGACACATGCAGTGAGAACTTGAGCACAGAGCATCTCAGTTTTGTTGAACAGTTGCAGCTTTGACACACACTGTTAGGCAGCCACCTTCACAAGAAGTGGCCTAAGAGCTTAACTTTTATAATTTACTATTATTTGTTTACTGTCTTCAGTGTGCTCAACCTCCCAGACACACCCATACACAATACAGCAACTGCCAGCCTCAGAGAGAGCTTATGCTTGATGGAAAGCCACAGGATAAATAAGTAGATACATAAACACTGAAAAGACAGGAGATGCTGAGAACAGACTTAGTTCTCTCTATTTTGATCCCAGTTCTCTCTATTTTGATCCCTGAAAGAACTAAAATTTGTAGGGGAACGTGTTTCCTAAGACAAGACAGAGGTGTAATTCCACAAAGTTAGAACTGGTGGGCAGGCACAGGATGGCAGATAGGAAAAGAGTGGATCTGTTTCCATATGTTACATGTGCGTGTTCCTTCTCACTTAATTCCCTTCTGTGTAAGCTGGTCTCCTGTCCTTACCAAACTATTGTAGAGAAAGGATGATCTCAGAGACAGAATTGGTGTCAGGCACTGAAGCATCAAACTGTTTCTGCCAGCCAACCAAGCAGCCACATGACCACCATGTCTTCCCTTGAACTCATTTATCTTTTGTCACTGCTTAGAACACTCTGTCTAATTTTAGAAGGCAGTTCTGAAACCCTTGCAGTGAATAATACTTGTTCTGGCCAATAGTCCCAAAATGAACAAGTAGGAGTGACAGAATCGCAGAAACACAGAGCTGAGACAGAGCTCAAGAGCTCATGGGGTCCCTCTGATCAGACCTGTCTTTTTGGGCTGACACTCACCCAGACACAGAACCCCCACGCTGGAGCTTTACTGTTTCCCCAGCAATCTATCCCATTATTACTTCCCTACCCCTGATAATATTTTCCTTGAAATCAAATCATCTTCCCTGATTAAAATCATGTCAATCATCTTTTATTACCTCTGTTTCAAAGAAAGCAGATTATCACCCTTCCTTTACCTCTTAATTAGATTGAAAAAAAAAAAAATCCAGTTCTTTAACTTTCTTCATTCAACCTCTCATTATTTCTTCTGACTGGCCCTAGATGTTCCCCAGCTGGCTTGTACCTTCTCAGGCAGCATCTTCTGAGGCAGATCCCCAGCACTGCTGAGCAGAGGGGGCTGTGTGTCCCAGAGCCCCCCTCTGTCCCTGCTCTCAGGCACTTCTCTTTTCACAACACCAGGCCACTGTTGACTCATGCTCAGCTTGTGACACCCCAGATTATTTTCTGCTCTATCTGCTGTTTAGCAAGCTGTCCTCTGTCATGCCTCTCCACACTGAATTGTTCGTGTCTAAATGATTTCTCTTGCATCAGTCCCTGTTTACACTCATCTTCTCCTGGACTGTATCTCCAGCTTTCAGGATCATTCTGAATTCTGTGCTTGTACTCTACCGTATCAGCAGTGCATACAAACGATAAAGGAATGCTTCCCATTCTGTCATCCAGGTAACTAATAAACATACTGGGCCAAGGACAAACTAGAGGCTGGATTCTGCATCTCTTCTATAAGGCAATATTGTCTAATAACTTCACATTTAAGGAATTCTTCACCCAGATAAATACAAGTGAACTTGAGCCAGAGCTGAGAAATGAGATCCTAAGCGTACAGATGTATTAGTAACACCAAGGTTTGCAGGAATTTGTCCCAGTAGGAGAGTAATAAACACGAATGTGCAGTTAAAGCCAATTTGGAAAGAATATTGGGCAGCTACAGTAATTTTAGTGTCATCAATTTTCTTTCCATCAGCTACAATAGTTACATTCACCATAGGAGGCCCACTATAATCTGTCACAATACAGTCCTTACACTTTTGGACTTACAACATTTTGAAATACTTGTTCATAATTTTTCAAAATCCTACACATGGATATAAATATAAAAATACATTTAATCTCTCTGATTTCTTGTTTTACCTCTTACTCAGCAAGACTCTGACACAAATAAAGTTGAATACACATGAACATTTTCTGTTAGATACTTCAATGACCAAAGGAATTAGGATCTGTAGTGTCACAGAAAATCTGGGGGCTGTTTTCTTGAATTAGAATATAAAAACCATTATACCAAATTTCAGAGTGATTCCAGACAAGCACAACATCCAATACTGTGTAACAATGGATACTTTGGGAAACAGGGTAAAGAATAAATTAATAGATGGGTGCTTCTTCCTCTGACATCCTCCCCAGATCTATCAGTGGCTTAGGTATTTTCTAAGCATGTCTTTTTTGCATCTGGGTCATCATACATGCAAGCTTCTACCTGACTAATTTCAGACACCATTATTCCAACTACTTTCAGTATTCCTTAAACTGAAATGGATAGTATAACTCCCTGGAATCTCACATTGCATGTAGTGCCAGGGTTCTATTGACTCTGAACTCACAGGGCCAATATGCACCCATCAGTGATTCTGCCTGAAACAGCTTTGAAAGATTTGCCAGAAACATGAAACATGAACTATCACATGAAAAATAAAGAACAGAAGAAATGACTGTAAAATTAAATTATTCATTTTTCCACAGAGACGTGGAAAAAAGGATAGTCTTTAAAGGATTAGGATAAATCAGCTACTACAATCAAACCTGCAAATGCTGCAAAATTGAAAGGCGATTCCAAGTGCTGCTGAAGCCACTCGAGGTGGCAAAATTTTAATGAAGTTCCACCAAAAATGCATAAGCAGTAATTGCATGACTGAACTGAAAATCTGAGAACAAGGTCTAAAAGAAAACAAGATGAATGTTACATTTACTATTGCTGAAACACTAGCTCAAACACTCCTAAACTGCTCATCAGAGATGATAACACATTTTCCATATTGGGGCAGATATTCTGAGCTCAGTTCCTGTGTGCCTAAAGATAACGTATTTGCTTATCAAGCAGTATGTAGGTACGTGGAGAGCAGGGAGGGACAATGCCCCACTTCTACCTAAAGAGTCCTTTAATGTCTCGTGAATTTCTCATGCTTGGCGTTTTTATTTTAACTTTACAGCCTCCACTGCACCACCACAAACATCCTGAGTGTGCAACACTTGGTTTATTTCCCTTCCTGTAATTCATACCTTCAACTCTGAAGCGTTTCATGTGCAGAATATCAGGCTTGTCAAATTGCAAGCAGTGAGACCACTCATAAATGTTTTGGTTGAAGTGGAAGGAAAAGAAAATGCCATCTCGTTTGAAAGTGAATTTTAGTTGCCCATCCTGTTTGCAAGCACCCCCTTCAGTGTGATTGTTCCCATGACAGTTGTCTCACCTTTCTCAGAGGAACAAAAATGTATAAATAGACTCTGACCCCTTTTATTGCACAGTGTGTTAAAGAAATGGGAAAATTAAGGAAAATAACTGTAACCTAATAAAAATTCAGAGGCATCTCAAAACATTAATGACCACTTTATTATTTCAGATATGGGAAGTACAGCCCCAGAACTAGACATTACTTTTGGGGCTTGCAAAACATAAAAATTACATTCTATCAGGCAGTTTGACCATTTTTTCATACCACACCTATTGTACTTTATGCTGTTGAGAATGAATACAAACCATTTTGGTGATATTTTCTGATAGCTGCTGAATAAAGGAAGATGGAAAAATACACGAATACAGAACAAGGAATCAAGAAACCTGGGCTGGGCTTTTTTGCTGTGCTGCTTTGTTCATGACATAACCAGAGACTTTGATTTCAATGACTCAGTCTTCTCATCTGTAAAATGAGGATAACATCTGCATGTCTCTCAGTGGAATGGTGAAATTTGATTTCAGCATGTGTATAAAGGACGGGGAGATTGCTAAGTGGCAAGGTGTTATTATCATATATTATAAACACAAACCTAGGAAATTTAGCATTGAAGGTGTAGGGGTTTTTTTCCCCTTCAGCTGCCCTTTTGTTTTAAATACTACTACTACTAATTGACATTCTATTAACACTGAGAGGAAACAACAGACAACATATAGCCAACATAACAAAAAAAAGAAACAAAGGACAGGGCAAGTCTGTGGTCTGAATATTCAATCTAAAACGGAGCCCTGCTCGGAATATTTAAAAGGTTCTTTTTTCGTTGTCTTGAAACACTACCCTATCTTACTGCTACTTTTGCTGCATTCATCACATTTATGGAACAATTTTTTGGCCCACTGGCAGGTTAACTTTCTGTTCATGATTGCAAACAGAGTTTCCTGCCCAAAGAACCAGTTCTTCAGTATGGCCATGGGTGCTGCTTTACCTTCACTCTTCTCAGAGCGTAAACTCAAGAGGCAAAATGAGATTATTCCTAAATTAATTGATAACCAACTAGAGCAGCACCTCCCCTTGAGAGCTCTTCAACGGAAGGCAATTCACCACGGTTAATAACACATTAGTTTAGGTTGGAAAGGACCTTAAAGACCGTGCAGTTCCAAGTCCCTTACAGTGACGGGATGACATTTGCAGTTGTAGGGACACAAATCACCCCTGCCCTGTGAGGTATCTGGGGAGCTGCCCCATGCCCACCCAGCTTGGAGCCGGCCAGCAGTGCCAGGCTCCCCTCAGCACCGGCCATCAGGAGACCACGACGGCTCCCATCGTGGGAGGCCAATTCTATTGACCTCTTTGGTAGATGTTCACAGAATATTCAAAATATCCAACCCCGAAACCACTAAACCAAAGGCGTATTTAAGAGGTTTCTGGATCTGGCACTGGGTGATGTGATTTAGTGGTTGCAGTGCCAGCTCTGAGTGGATGGCTGGACTTGATGATCTTCAATGTCTCTTCCAGCCTTAACAATTCCATGATCACTCAGCGCCAGACCCAGACACCTGACGGTGACTCCACCACCTCCCTGTGCAGCCAATTCCAATACCTGACCACCTGAACAGTGGATTTCTTTTTTTTTAATCTGAATTTCTGCTGTCGCCGTTTAAGGCCTTTTCCTCTGGTCTTCTCCCCGCAGACACGGCAGAGGAGACCGGCCCCACCTCACTACACCACCCCGCGATGAGTGATGAGGTCCCCCCCTGAGCCTCCTGGAGCCCCCCGGCTCCCTCAGCCGCTGCTCAGACTCGTTCCCCAGTCCTTGCAGGAGGCTCGCTGCCCCTGGCCGGACCCGCTCCCGCAGCCCCGTCCCTGTGGGAGCGCCGGGCGCTGCCGCGGCCGCCCCGGATGGACGCGGGAGCGCTCCCGGTGCCGGCGGGGCGGGAGCGGGCGGAGCCTGCGCACTGCGCCCCGCGCCCCGCGGCCCGCCCGGCACTCCCGCGGCCCGGCGCTGAAGATGGCGGAGGGCGGTGCGGCGCCCCCGTCCTGCGCTTCCTCCTCCTCCTCCTCCCTGAAGGGGCTGCGGGAGCAGATGGGTGAGAGCGGGCAGGGAGGGGTACCGCGAGGGGTGTGTGTGTGTGGGGGGGGTCCGGCGGCCCAAGGGCGCGGCTGGCGCCGGCTGCACCCCCCCCCGGCCGCCCCGCTGGACGTCCGGCCCCGTCCCGGGGCGGGGAAGGGGCACCGCGAGTGGAGGCCGCCGGGGCTGCCCGGCCCCAGCCCCAGCCCCGCTCTCCGCCCGGTCCGTGCTTTCCCGCAGCTCCAGGCGGTGATTGCTGGCCCGGGACCTCCCGCAGCTCGTGGGCGGCTGCGGGGCGGCTGCGTTACACGAACCGCCCGTTTTTCACCGGTTCTCCAACTCCTCGGTGTCCGTGGTGGCTCTTGCTTGAGCAGGCAGAGACAGCCCCTGGCACTGATTTGTAATCAAAGATTGAATAATGCCTTATTTTATTTTTTACTCTTTTGGGGGCGTTTTGGTTTTGAGGTTTTTTGGGGTTTTTTTTGGTTTGGGTTTTTTTTTGTTCTGGTGGGTTTTTTAGGTTGGTTTTTTTTTTTTTTTTTTTTTTTTTTTTTTTTTTTTTACTGCTATTATAAGAGGGCTAAAGAACCTCTGCTTTGGTTTTCTCTTCGGCTGTGTTTGTGTACCTATTAATACTTAAGGTCCTTAGTAATATACTTTGGAACGAGTCTTGTGCATGCACGATATGTGTTAGCAGCACAATTTCATGGTACATCTCCATGCAAAAGCTTTGCAGGTGAGCTGTTAGAAAAGATAAACATTTTCTTATCAGTCACAAAAAAAAAAGAAGAAAAGAAAAAAGTAGAGAGACTTGTGGTTTGATCTAGCTAAGTAGGACTAGGTGCAGAAACTACTCTTGAGGGCCTCTTGCATGATTGTTTTCAGTGTATCTGTGTAATTACATAAAGAGGAGTGCTGGCAAAGGGTCCTGAATGCACAACTCTCATCTGGCATTCTTCTTCAGTGTGTTGGGTGTCAGAAATACTATTTAATTACTTACTGTTCCTGTTTCAAACTTAAGACAGTGCTCCAGACGGCTAAAGATCTGCCAAAAGATAGCACTTCTCACCTGCACAGGCTGTGTCTGTTTGAACCTTATTCTTCCTGCTAGAACTGCTGAATTTTATTTTGCATATGCACTTACATGGTGGCTGCTAAGTTTTTCTAAAGATGGGCACCCATATTTGCTGACAGCTGTCATGGTCTAGATTTAGTCCCAAAAATCAGAGAGGAAATGCTCCCTGGGCCAGGCAGCTCCATCTCCCTTCAGATATGCACATGCTGTAATATGCACATCATGTTGCAAAAACAACCCCCTCACTAGATCCTGGAAAGGCTAGACCTTGAATTTTTTTTCCCTGAGGGGGTAGAAGCCACTGAACCAGAATCTGAACTTCAGTGTGCATATAATGCATTTGTAGCAGTTTATGCTCAAAGATAAACTCAGTGCTAATGTGCAGTGAATCAATGCTGTCTGTGAGCTCTCAGGCCCTCTGCAGCTCTGCTCCTGACTTCTAGTCAGTAGCACTCCCTGGAGAGAGCAAATGATGTTTAGAAATCATCTTTGCTATCCAGTGGTTGACAGTGGAATTTGCAGGATAATTTGCCACAGTATTTGCTGCTCTTTGGAGAAGTTGTGCGCAGCAACCAAGTCTGGTATCGCAGCTGTTCGAAGAAGGTGAAAAAAAAAAAACAAACCACCCGAAGGAACCTCGATGTTCAGTCCCACGCTGCCCTTCGGCGTGCTTGGGGAGGGATATAACTTTCTGCTTCTCTGAGTTCAGCTGGCTGCGTGGGGGGACTCCTCAGTTACAAAATACCTGCTAACTAGAATGCTTGGACCCAGCTTCTGCTGTTCTGCAGGCAGTTGTGTACTTTGCTGTCTTAATCAATCTGGGGAACAAACATCTATGCAAAATAAATACGGTGTTGTGTGCCTTCAGTCATTTGTCAGTGAACCTCTGTCTGGGAATCTCACATTTAAAGACAATAAATAAAAAGCATCTTGCTGAGAAACCACAGCTCTTTCAGGCAGCCTGGCTAAGGGGTGTGTATACATACTGTTTGTACAGTCACTCTCTGCATGGGTACCTTTGTGGCTCCTTATTGAAGGACACTTCTGGGTTCTTGTTGTTTCTGCTTCTGCTCTCTGTGACCAGCCTCTTGATACTGCTTATCTCTGTAGGTGATTGGTGCTTGTTAATTTTTAGGCCTTGCACATGTAGGATCCCATGGTGCCAATTGTGACTAACTTCCACATCAATTTGTTAAGTTTGGCAAGAAAAATATTCTCTTAAATTCAGTCTAGTATTGAGGTAAGGAAAAGGTGTTTCTCCTTTGAGTATCAGCTGTAATTAAGATTCTGCAGGCCAACTCATGCCTGCAGTGCCAGTTCTGCAGTTCCTTTGTAGTAATTTTCTGTCCTGACACACTTGTCCAGTCTTACTTCCTTTATGTGGATGACAAAAAGCAGAATTTGCTACTACAACTAGAAGGCAGTTAAGGTTTCTGAACATCACTGAACATTAGAAATGAGTGGCAGTCGTACACTGAACCAACAATGCATAGATGGCAGTTGCTTACCCCATTTTTGTTATCCATGCTTGCTTCTGTCATCCCTCAGGGATGAAGAGGAATTTTTGATCCTATTCTAATGCCATAAGTACTGCTTAGCTTGTTAAGATGTGAGAAGAGGGGAATGGTCGGGTACATGTGGTTTATCCAGTAAGTGAGGTTTTCCTTGAGTGGTGTGGGTAATCAGAGGAAAAATACCTGTAATTTAAGCTGCTGTAGCCTACTTTTATTGTCTTCATTTCACTGGAATACTGAAAACTCCTGTCTTTCGTAGTATATGGGTGGTAGAGAATGTTGGTGGTTTTTTTACCAGAGCTCGGTAATCCTGTGCTGTTGGAGGATTTCCACTCATGTATTTAATTGCTGTTGCAAAGGTTGTTTAAAAGAGTATATTTAAGTGCTGTTCACAGATATTCTTATTTCCAGGACCCGCATCATCTTTTGGGAAACGTGTCTCATGTTTGGGGAAAAAGTAAAGTGCCTTTCTCAACAAATCTAGCTGCAGGCATAAATTTCATGACCTGCAGGTCCCAGTTTGGCTGGAAGTTTTCTAATAAAATAACAGCTTAATTCCATGTAACCAGTTTTTTCTCCCTGTGTAAGTGACACTGTCTGGCTTTGTCCATCTTGCCCAGACCACAGTTCTTAGCAGCAGGTTTACCAAGTGCATGTACACAGAATTGGCATGAAAAGAAGGATGGATGGATAACTAATAGTGCAACTTCATTGCTCAAGTGATTAGTCAGGGACTTACACAGATTTATCTGGTCTCTTGGTAACAGTTATAAAGCATAACTTAAGAACACAAGCTTGTACCAATACTTGTAGGAGTACTAGAGAACTCTTGGGTACAGTCTTGGTCCCACAACAGAAAGATGGTCAGAGCTGTCCAGAGGAAATTGTTTTGGATCCAGAAGCCTCTGTCAGTCAGACAATTGATGAATTGACCTGTGCATCAGAGCTGCTTGCTGGAAGAGGGAAAGAATGTCCTAACGAATTTGGATCCTTGAAAGCCTTTGGGATTTGCAGTGTGGTTGTCAGTAGAGATGTGCTTCAGGTCTTGCCTGGGAAGCAGCAAGATAAGGAAACCATTCCTTTGCCAGGTTTCTCACAATGTGGGAGTGCTACATGAAAAGCATCTTAAGCATTCAGTTGTCCTACTTGGTGATGTTTGAATGAGTGACTGGTACAGGTTCCATCTGCAGAGCAAAGGCAGCCCATGACTGGGATATTCAGCTGGTGATCACTGGGGCTGGCTTCAATTTCTTGTTTTGTCAAACTCCTCAGAACTTCGGAGAAAGTTTTAATGGATTTTGTGCTTCATCTTTTTTCCCTGCATGAAAGTAGTAAGACAGCTTTGCAGAGTGCCAAGGCGATATAAATGCAAAGAACTGCACAGAAATTGGATTTCATGTAGATCTCAGTGGTAAGAGAACATTCCCAGATCAGGCTGAGAACTGAATGTAATTAGTTCTGAACTGAATTAGGGCTATAAGCCCTAATTTCATTTTCTTCTTGTTCAGGGAAATACAATTGTATGGGATAGGGATAATTTCATGCTGATTCCTAAAGATGAATGCTAGGTATTTAGATGCTTAGCATTCTGAAGATTACTGTCAGTTTAAGTGGTTTATAGAAGGTTTTATTTGAATTTAAAACTTTAAGTTCTTGAGATTTCTCCAAATGCATTCAGGAGAGATATCCTCTGTGCTGTAAGGAGGAAAAAGGAAACAAATAAGAAAACCACCCAAACCATGTGCATACACAGGATATTTTTTTCAGTTTCTTATGTAAAGTGTTCCATTCTCTACATTTTTCTTCATGTGTTGAAATTGCAAAATATAAATTTGGCTTCCATGCTTCAATTCAGATGAAACTACTTAGCAAATAATGACTTGCAAGGGTCATAACTCCATTGGTGAGAACCCAGAGTCCCAAACTATGTGTAGTCTTAAAGTGTGACTGGAATTAAAGACTGCTGCTTCTTCATACACTTGTGTTTTTCAAAAAGAAAATAGGGACATTTAGAGTACTGATACACTATTTTTAATTTTCAGTTCTTAAAGGTGATCAGAGAGTAAAGAAGGGTTACTACAGGTTGCTATAAGATAAATGGAAGAAATAATCTAGGTTAGTTATAATAATTCGGGTATCAAAAGCTGCTGGTTCTCTTAAAATTTGAATAAATAATTGAAGATGCTTGCAGTCCTCTTGTGAAAGGACACCCTGACAAATAAAATTCTGAGCATGCAATTTTAATGACCTCTGTGAATATGACTTACTGGATTACATGTGGTACTTTAAAATCCAACTGGGACTGCAAATTTCTTGTCTGCCACAAATAAATTAGTGCCATTTATCTTTCAATTATGCAGCTCACAACCAGTTAATCTTAATTGATGATATGCTCTCATTGTGTTTGCATATGCCTGTCCAATAATCAAAACCTGTCTAGACTGCTGGTGTTCAAGTTTTTTGGAGTGTAGGGTTCATGGAAGAAAAAAACGTTGCTCAGAATTGTTTTTGTGTGAAAGAGACAGAAACCTCCACTGTGCTGCATAATGCTTCTGCATAAAGGGACACAAGCTTTTGCTTTTAAGGAAGGCTGACCTAGTTGCTTGACATTTGTTTTCATCTGAATTATTTTTATATTCCAATCAGTTTGGAACTTCTACTTTCTAGGTGAAGGATCCCCAGCAGATGTTGCCTTTGAGGAAAACAGTTACCACTGGCCATGCTCAGAATATCTCTCTCTTTTCTCATAGTGTTTTTAGCCTTCATAATTCACAGGGAACTTCTAAAATACTCTTTTATGAGTACTTAACTGACTCTTAATTTACAGACACTCTCTGTTGTTTAAATGCACTGACCTGAATCTTGGGAGGGAGCATAGATATTGTAATGGCTTGTTCTCTGGGCAAGTGTTTCAAAGCTTCCAGGTGCTAAAATTCCTCTCCCAAGCCCAAGAGGGCTTGGCTACAAGAATATAGAAATACTGTAGGGATCTTTATACTTAAAGAGCATAATTTAATGGAATTTATTAATTTATTAATTTCAAACCTCATCGTCTGTTTAGTTTTGCCAAGAGGGCTTCTTAGAAGAACATTTTTTCAGCACAGAGTTGATCAATAATATGTATGGTGTGTTCTGGATGTTAAAACCAAGGACACTCGTCTCCAGATGACATCCGTGAGTGTCACCTTACTCACTTTCAAATTTCTTTAAAAGACTTTCTGCCAGTGGGTGTGAATTTAGAAAAAAATATAGTGTCTCTGTCTCTTTAGCTCTTTTTTCCTGCTTGCTTTTTTTATACCCATTTGCTACTTTTCACTTATCCTTCAAGCCCTTTGGAGCAGGGACTTACATTACTTTGCTGTGGTCTTACATTGCATGTAGTGGAGTGTCCCAGAGCCTTTATTTTTTAATTAGCTGGGTGAGCTGTACAGCTTTAAGAAAATGTGCTGTTTATTCCCTTTTACATTTTGCACCCCCCTGTTCTGATTTAGAGAGAGGGTTTGCTGCATTTAACACACTGTGGGCCTGTCAGTGTCCTGCAGCACTTTCCTGTATTGAGTGATTTGATTTGAGACTGGCCTGTTGGGGGTAAATGCCAACACCAACCTCTTCTGAAACACACAGTGTTGGAATGAGCTCTAAATTTTCCATGAGAAATTCATCAAGTGTAAAAGGCAAAAGCAGGAGTTTTCACTGCTGCCTTGTAAAGGAGCTGCTGTCCTTCCACCAAAAGAAAGCTCAAAATGCTGTTTTCACAGGGTTTGTCTCGAGTTGGTTGTGACTCGCAGTGCTAGGCTGCAGAGCTGGCATTGTTTGGGCTGGGTGAATTAAACAATAGCCACAGCCTGAAACAAGAGGACAAAAGCGTTTTCAAGGCCGTGCTTCTAGCAAGCAAAAAAAACCCCTAGACTGTTCAGGAAAGAGGGAAGTCCTGAAGTTAGCTATTGCCAGTGTTACGGATAGTCACTGTAAGAGAAAGAAACAATTCAATGAAAGAAACAGATGTGAAAAAAGAGAAGAGAGCAAGAGTTTGTCTTGAAGTTACTTTTTGCCATGGCTGTGCTGGAGTGTGGAGAGGAATCAGTGTTAGGAAGCCTCCAGAGTTGGAGGAGTAAAGCAGAGAGCTGATTTCTGTCCGTAGCTTTTGCCAATGCTTCAGCTAGAATTCCAGTGGAAACTGAGCTGTGCGGAGGAGGTTAAAGTGGGACTGCTCTGGCATCTGTGAAGCCAGTCCAGCACTGAGGGACAACATATGTACTCCTGAGGCACTGGACAGTGCTATTATATTATTATAGAGAAAACTATTTGTACAGCAGTTTGGTTACTGATAGTCTTCCACTCTGTTTAAAACTCCACCATTTTACCTTTTGGGTCCTTCCATAACTGTTAAACCTGTGTCTAATTCTGTGCAGTTGGGAGTGTTGAATCTGTGTACACTTATATATAAGCATTTATGTCACATAACTAGTAAATTCCACAATCCACTTGAAATTATGTAAGGGCATATTCATTGCATAGACTGCTTTCATTATAGCCATGTGTATTAGGATACTTTGGAATTTCCAATATGCAGAAACAGGTAAATATTTCTGTTAAACTTGAGAAGGTTCACAAGAGTCTTCGTGAGACTAGAGTTTCTGCTGTCATTCCACTTAATTTCTCTTAAGAGATGAATAATAATATACCTCACTAATAAAGAAACCCAAATTGTGAAAGCCAGTCTTTTCCAGGGAAGGGGATAGATTTATGTGTGCACAGTACAGACAGTGCTTCTTACTAACCTTGTGATGGCTTCTGCAAGAGTTAGTGATATGTCTTTGTCCTTTCTGAGCATTCTGCTGGCAGTTGCTTTTTCCATTAAGTAGCAAGAAGCATAACTCGTGGCTGAGCAGTGTGAGATTAAAATAAGATAATACAGTGGCAGTGGGAGTCAGAGAGACTCCACAGATGTGTGTCTCAGTAATGTTAAGACAACTGAAGGTGGTAATGATTGTACTTGTCTGATGTGGCTGTCGAGCAATGGTGTAGCATCTCTGACTGTAGAAAGTTTCTGCAGATGGCTGCCAATTCTGTTAAAGACAAATTTCAATGCCTTGGTCTGTGCTTGTATTACAGTCAAGTTTGGTTTAGATTATGGGCTTCCCCTAGGGTAAAGTGTACAGAGATCAATGCAAAAATTAACTAGCAACCTTCCTGGTGCCTTTCTGGTCATGCCCTACACTGAATGAGTATCATAATATGTCTTTGAGATTGCTTCAGCTGTATCCTTGTGTGTTTCCTTATAAGAAATAACTAATTTCGTTAATTATGTGGGTTTTTAAAAAAAATATATTTCCAGGTCTTAATCTGAATGTGGATGTTTAAAGATAAGTAAAAACTTAAGTTCTTGCAAATATGTCTCAAATACTTACTCGTGAAGCTGCTAATTCATATACTGCAAAGGAATGCTTGTGTCAGGTTTTCCAGTGGGATCAAAATTTAGGATGAACTGAAGAAATCACCCCAAAGTGCCTTGAACTTTGGGAGCAAAACCAGATTGTTGTACAGAATTAGCTGCAGAAATGGTCGTAAAGGGAGGAAAGCACATAAAGGCAGTAAAATAGGTGTCCCATGTAGGGAATAAATACAGGACAAAGTTTACAAATGGAGTCTGGGATAGGGATAAGACAACAGGAAGCTCTTGTAGCCTGCTGAAGCTGGGAGCGTGCACTGCTTTCTGGAGATCTCTGTGCTTCCCATCTGGTGGCTGCCCAGACAAAACAGGAGAACCATCTGCCTTCCAGCTGGTCCGTCAGAAGGTGCCTACCGGGAAGCTCACGTGTTTGCTTGTGGAGCCCACCAGTCCTTGCAGCCCAAAGATGGGATGTGAGGATCAACGGAGAAAGACAGAAAAGGGGATAACAGGGAAAAGAGGAATGCACAGAGAGGGCTTTCTCTTCACCATTAGAAACGTTCTCTGTTGTCCACTTGTTTGTGTGAAGGTGCGTCCTTCATCTGAACAAGGAGTAGTGATGTAAAAACCAATACCTAATTTTTCTTAAAGCTTCAAACATGATCTTGCATCCATTTGTCTTAAACTATGTTAATTAGTGTGTGGAAATCACCTTAAAAAGCAGTGCATGGAAATCTCAAACTTGAATGCTGACTTTCCTCATCTTTCCTGAAAGTATGTACAAAACTTATGTAAAGGATCTGAACACTTATTGGCAAACAGTAGCTCCCTGTCGTGGAGCAAGATAAAAATGGTGTCTTGCAGATTTGGCACAGTTTGCTATAAAATTAGAGATGTTTTGCTGGAAAGTTCACTTTTGATTCGTGGATTGCTTATTGCCTTCTTGTTGCCTGCTTCAAACTTTTATGGACACACTTAGAACCCTAACAATGCGTAACATTCAGGAGCCCTCCTAACACCCCCCAGTTTCAGAGGCTTAGTGTGGGATTTTTTTGTTTGCTTTGCATAACGAGTCATTAAATCATAAGCAGAAGGATTGCTGCGAAAGTCAGCACATTCTGCTCTCCTCTGTCGTTCTGCAAGGGAAGGGAAGAGCGGGTGGGGCAGTGTCCGGCCGGGTCGTGGACACAGGGGAGGTGATGGGATGGAAGCTCTGAACCTCGATAGGTGACGGGACAGAGCAGCTTCAGTCCCTAATGAGGTTTACTAAGAACAGCAGCGGGTTCTTTGCCAGTCTTGGCAGGGGCCAAGGGTATTAACCGTGTGCAGGGGTTGGAATAGAAATCAAGGTTTATTTTTAGCGCTGGTCTCTTCAGGACATATTGGAAACCTGATCAGGGAAGGGAGGTACTGTCATGCTCAGTGTGAGGGAGGCACCTCAGCACCTGCACTGTCAGTGGATCATGAGCTGGAAGTGAAATTGGGAGAGTTGGATTTACCTAGAATGTCACCTCCTGGTGGGTTTGGTTTGTCTCCGATTTGCTTGGCCAGACCTGGGGTGCTAAATGGCGATGAGGGCGCAGAAGGAAAACTGCTTCCCAAATTACCCTGTCATTTCATGGTTCAAATAGCTCTGTTTTATTATGCATGAATGCAGATGTTATTATTTGCCTCATGCATGGCTTATATTTTTATTAATTTTACCTGGAGCACTTAAAGCTAGACTGCTGTAAACTAAACACACACATTATGCTGATCACAAAATATTATTGTGAAAGACTACTGTGGGAGGGCAAGCTCAGAATAGAAATGAGATTTGATTTTACTCTAAGAGAATTTTTCTTCTCCAGGGAGTTTGCTGAATATGTCCATGAAGGCACCCCCCCGCCCCAGTAATGCAACATGTGACACGGATTCTAGTGAAATGGTTCTAAACTGGTTTCCTGTTCTGGGTTATCCTGATTCATTACAGAAGTATTAGGCATATTTTACAGAGATGTATTTTGTGGAAAATTCTTTTTCATGAATCTTCACTCCATAGCAGACTGCTATATTCATTATGAAAAACTAGGCAAAGAAATTATAGGTATCTGTGCCAAAAAAACTATTTAAATATATTAATTATTAATGTTTCTTTTATCATATTAAAGCAAAATAAGATAGGTGTTTTTAAAAGATTGCATAGTGCAGCAATATGCAGTGCATTTTTTTTTACTGTAGAAAAACATGGACTTTGAAAATCACAGTTTTGTATTGTACATTTACCATGAAATCGTCAAGGGCCATAAAAGGTGTCTGTTGACCAGGAACTTGGTGAAATTGAGCTCACATATCTCAGGGATATATCTAATGTGATGTCTGTTCCCCTTTTATTAATCTGTTGTTCAGATCCCCAGTTCACATTTGATTCTGGCTTTCTGTTGGTTAAATGGATCACATCCATGTGACACAAAGGTGCACGCCTTGTGCCTTAAATCTGCTGCTTTCAAATGTGTAAGCACATTGTTTCTGTGCAAATAATGAAGCAATGAAGGAGTGAACATAAAATATTTTATCTGACATTCAAAAAACTTGGTGTGCCAAATTCTCTGGCTGGGTATTTCTAGACATTTTTCTCCTCTGTGTCCTCTGCAAGCTGAACTGTTTCTGTAACCCACTTTCCTGTCTTAGAGAACCTCAAGTAATCTTCTGCAACCTTAATTAATTATAATAAACTGACTAATTGCTTTGCAGATGTGGCACATTTTTAAATCACTTCTAATCATGAACATTATTCCAACTGTGTGTTTGTTTTTGATTGAGTAAATAAATACATAATCCCCCATATCCATTATGGCTGGTTTGTTCAGCAAGATTTCTAATAGTAAAGTACTTTTGCAAGTAAAATAAAATTAATATTGTACCTGTTTAATTGCAGGGTGCTTCTTACTGTAAGTTCATTATGGAAATTTGGATATATAAACTTAGAGAGTTGAGGCAAAATTTCATTGTTGGTCTTAACTGAACATGGTTTAGATGCAGAGTGGATGTGGTCTGTTGTGATAATTTCCTGCCTGGGTTGAGTTGGCTCAGGCTGCCTGAGCACCCCTGTCTCCTCCCTTGAGGAAAGATGTACCTGGATTTCTGTATCTGTCTGAAATCTAAGTGATATTGGAAGAAGCTTATGTTCCTTCAGCTTTTGTGATGTATGAAGGTGTCATTGGATATGAATCCCCTGGCTGTACATTTCTGCTCTCAGAACACCTGCTCTTCCTCTGACTGTTTTTACTTCTATCTGTGTTAGAACAGATAATTCTGTTGTTCTCCACTTGGTGTTTTTTTGGGCTGTATTCCCATCCATGTGACATGCAACAGGGTACAAAAATCAGATTTTTGTCTGACTTGTCTGATCTAGATAGTGAAAATGCAGCGAGCCCTTTTTAAGCTGTTTTTTTGCCAGTTGGTAATCTCATCATGTTGTAGTATATCTGGTCTCTGACTTGTTTGAAAAGAGCCTCAGAGATGTATAGGATGGGGTTGAGGAAGACTTTTGTTTGCTGCTGCAGTGAAAAATTAATTCAAGGCATGGCAACAGCTGTGAGTGACAATTTAGAGTTGCTGAATAAGTATTGTAATCAGCATTTATTACTGAAATCACATGGGATTAAACACTTTGAGGTGATTGTTCTTGGGCACAGCCTTAGGGAGGGTTATTACCATGACACAACTAGTTGTCATGGCAATGCATGGAGAAGAGGGAGACTCTTCCTTCCTCTTTTGCATTCTGCACTACCCTTATTAAAGGGAAGTCAGATCATTGACAAAGTTGTAGTCTTCTTTTTAAAAATATAACAGCAAATTGTACTGTTGGTCCTTTGCGTTCTGGTTGAGATCACAGCACATTATGTGTTCCTTTTGTGGATTTGCCTTTTCTGTGTAAAAGTGGCCTCAACTTTCTCATGTGTGGGTGGTTGTGTTGTGTGTTCCCTTGCTTCCCCTGAAGTTGGGCTTTTCCGTGGAACCCAGCTGAGCTCCCTGTGTCTGTCAGCCAAGGTGAGAACAGGGTGGCAGTGTGTGAGGACGCCTCTGTTTGAGCTGTGCAGGGCACTGGGGTAATGCTGTCTTACAGGTTGCCTTGCTGGCTTTCCCTGTAACTCTTCACCTTCACACCCTGCGAGATGATTAGTGAAGGTTGATACCAAAACAGAAAATCTGGGGAAAGTAATACAGTAAATTAGTCTCTCTGACTTGTTAATGGGTTTTGTTATTTAGCAAAATTAACATTAGTAGCCTTTCCTTTCTGTGTGATTATGAGTTCTAGCCCTGCATTTTGCTGCAGTCACCTTAGTGAAACTCAGATAAGGTGAGTGGGTCTCTGCACAAATGCTCAAATTAGTGTTTTGGAGTCTAATTTATAATTAAAATTTATTTTTGAAGATCCAGCTTCAGAAGTATGTTGTAAGCATCCCTTAATGGTTTACTTTATGCAGCTAATCCCCTTTCTCTTTCATGTCATGAAGTAATGACAGGTCATCATAGACCTCTCCCTGCTTGGGTCTCATCAGAATATGATTCTAGCAGTGCTAATGGACTATTACATACATGTGTCGAGCCCACAAATGCTCATGTGGTAGCAAAGAATTTTTATTATTAAGTGTAAGTCAGACATAACTTTGCAAAACAATGGGGTTTGGCTTAGAAGAGTTATTAAATAAGTTTAATCTTTGAAACTCTATAGTCTTAAAATATAAGGTTTGGTAAATGTTTTTACAATGAAAAGCTATGCCAGATCTCAAGTCTCATTTGACAAGGTTTTCCTTACAAATTGAGCAGCCACCAGTTAGGTTTTTAATAAAAGCATCAGCAAACTCAAATAGAATTTTATGTATTTATTTTAGATATTTATTTCATGAGTTTCAGTTGTAGAGCTTTTCTTCTTAATGTGGATTGGTTCTTTCTCACAGTTGCTGCAGCCCAAGCCATAGCAGAAGAAAGAAGAAGCCAAAGTGGCATTAGCCCTCTTGCAGTCCAGACCTCAATAAAGACAGCAACTAAACCAGGTATAATTACAGGTCATTGCTCTTAATGAAATGCTGGGCTCACAAGGGAGAGTTAGTAGGGATTGAAAAGAACATATTAGGAGAGAAGTTTGCTGCTTTCTTCAGGAGGCATCAGAGCACCTGGTAGATGGTTTGTAGGTATGGTTTTGATGACAGATTTCTGCTTTTGACTGGCTCAGAATTCAGTTGAAGTTGCCTGTCTTGTAAGCATGACAGCCGAGATAAATGATGGTAACTGGGCAAGTTACTAGTTTGTCTCTTGCTGAAATTCAAGTTTTTATACCTGCAAAGACTGCTTAAGTCTTGGTTTTACATAGAGCTGTCCTGTAGTGCTCTGAATTTGTCATGACAGGTGAACTATCTGTTCCCAGATGACATTTTCCTAAATTCATGTCATTCTTGTTCATGGGAGTTAATATGTACAAGAATGAGGATCAGAACTGAATTTGGGATAGGGTATGTTCTCCCACATCTGACTTCATAGGCTTTCTTTTGACTATACCTATTGAGCCTTTGATATCATGTCTGCTTTCTCTTGCACCTATTAGAAATCGTGTTGTGAGGGAATGGAGGGGAGGGAAAGGAGGATGTTCAGCTTTCTATGAATTTTTCAGAAGGTTTAATCTCTGTATAGAGTGTGCAGTGATTTGGTGGTGTGTGCATCTCTCAGGATGTTTAATTCTCCTTTTGATAGTGAAGACATTTTTATTTAAATTTGAATGTTCAAATTCATTGACAATTATGTGTCTTCGATTTTTGTCTTGACAGTGATAGATGGCTCCATGCTAAGAACAGAAGAACGGCAAAGACTGGCCAGGGAGCGTAGAGAAGAGCGGGAAAAGCAACATGGTATTTTTCATGTTTCATTTAAAATACAATTTTCTGAAACATTTCTGTTAAACGAATTACTGTCCCCCTTACTCCATGTTCTGTCACTTTTTGTAAGCATGCTGGGGACAAGAGACAAGATCTGCTCTTGGTCTTGCATCAGTGTCCATCTGTGAACCTGAATGAAGTTTTTGATTTGAGAGGAAAACACTGCAGAGAGTTTTAGCTTGTTGAAGCTCTGTGTCACTTCTGACCTCCCATTTCCTAGTGACCACCCAGCAAATTTAGCCAATTCCTTATTGAAAGCCTTAACAAAAACACTTTGAAAAATAAAACTTTCAGCTTAAAACTCCTTCCTATAGCCCTGAAGACTGACGTTTGGAGAATGCTGATTCAGAGAAAACCAAAAAAGATTTAGCTACTTGAATGGCTTGTTTGCCTTGAACACTGCTTCCCTTGTTTCCCAGCACACTGAAATGACTCCTGTATTGAAGTGTCAGCAGTATACATTTTATCTTAGCAGGGAATCTGAGACTAGAGAACAGCAGAAAACTCTTGCCCAGCTTTATGCTGTTTGTGATGTGAATCAGTGCATGTGTGTGTAGCAGGAGATGAAAGGGTCACAGTGTGCCCTGCAGTCCTGGGTCTTGGGCTCCCAGTTGTGAGGAGAGATGTCTCTCTGAGCTGTATGTTTGTTCCTCAACATAAAAGCAAAGACCCACAACAACAGGAATTACTGTGTTATCCTAAATTGGAACAGAGTAGTATTGTGATCCATATAAAATCCAGAAATACTTTGGGGCCCTGTGTGTAGATGCTGCCTGTGCATTGATGGTGTGATTGTCTGGTCTCTTGGTTCATTTCATTTGTCTGGCCATGGAAAATACCCTGTGCATTCTAGCTTTGTGTCACAGGACCTGAGGCTTCCTGTTGGACTGCACACAGCTGTCCCTTGGTGGAGGCTGCAGAGAATAGTGATATAACTATTTTGAACTCCAGTGTAGGAATGGTAGGGTCTTTCTATCTTGTCACTCAGTGCTTTAAATATTACTATATTTTGTTATTGAAAAAAAAAAAAAGAAAAATACAACATAGAAAATTCTAGTTTTTGATTTTTAATTTACTGCTTCTTACAGAGACATTACTATTATATTGATAAGCGTATGCTTAATATAGGGAATATACATATCCTGATATTCCTGTCTAGACAGTAAAGCCTAGTGGCAGGCAAATTCTAATTCCACTTCCAAGCTGGGGACAGAATTAAAGATGAGTGGGTTGTCATGTGTGATGTCATCCACCTTTGCAAGCTCATCTTTCTGTACATTTTCACTTCAAGTGGTAAGAATTCTGCTTGGATAGTCTCTTGCTTGTGAGTTGCATTGCAGTATCAATGAATGGCTAAGTTTGATTTTAATTTTTTCTTTAAATTATTCTTACAGCTGCCAAAGAGACACAAATCCTTGAAAAGGAGAGAAAAGCAAAACTCCAGTATGAAAAACAGTTAGAAGAAAGGCAGAGAAAGCTAAAAGAAATGAAGCAAAAAGAGGAACAACGGAGGGCAGCAGTAGAAGAAAAGAGGAAACAAAAAATAGAGGAGGAAAAGGTAACACACATCAAAGTTCTATAGTTTAGGAGAACTACATTGTTTTCCTACATTACTGTGCTCTGAAGTGGTGTGAATGAGAAACTTAGGGAAGCGATGAATGTGTTAGAACATAAAAGTATTTTCCACATCTGCAGTGGGCTATGTAGGCAGGTGTCCACCCTCCCCATAGAGCATTAGCTACAGCTGGGGCACTCAGGATTTCAGGAGCTGTGGCTCTTTTACTGCTGGCTATTTTTCACATGAGCAAAAACCCCACCCCATATTCCTAGATTTCCAGATGTCTTCAGAGCACTTTGTAGAGTCTGTCTGTAAATCAGCATGAGTGACAGGTCTTAGACTTCTATTATTTCTGTGTCTTGCTTCCTTGGAGCCCTGCTGTGGCCTGAGACTCACATTCTCTTAGTTCTTTTAAATAGGAATTCATTCCTGTATGCTGAAAGATGGTGATGTTATCTGTGTATTTGTCATTTGCTGCTTTGAACTGTGTAGTGGCTGTTCTCACTGGCCTTTGCTCTGACTGCACATGGACAGGCAGAGCAGTGTTTGGGTTTGGGACTCACTCAGTGCATAGAAGCTGATAGCAGAAATAAATACATTAAGTTATTCCGCCCTTTTGACAAGTAGCTCTGTTAGTGCATATTAAATGTGCAAGTTCTGAAAGGGTTCATCTCCAGAGTGTCAGCAGTGGAAGCATCACACATCTGTGATTGGTAAGCTGGTTGTAAGAACTTGCTCTGGGTCATTGGTGAAGAGCCTGTAAGCCTGGCTGGCTGCTGCTTTGGAGTCCAGTGTTGTTGTACTGTTCTAGCAATCCATCTTTGCTGCCCTTTTTGACTGGCAGTATTCTACACTGGTATTTGGTTTTCTGTAGTCAGCTCCTGGATGTGATCAGATTGATAATCTGTTTGAACTTCATGGAGTAGTTTACATTGCTGGAGAACAGAAATGTTTGGGTGCTCTGTGACAGCAGTCCAGTGCAGTGTCATTTCTTTAAGCATCCACCCTATGCAAAAAGCATCCCTTATGCTTCAAAAAGATGTTACTTTTAAATTTGTTACATTTATTCATGTAGTTTTGAGGGTGGTAGATATGTTTTAAGTGGCCACCAGGATGAATAATCAAGGAAGACAAGGACTAGCAATGAGGTGTTAACCTTGTTTTTTACTCAGTCCCTGGAGATGATCTGTTTAGAGAGTTACACATGCAGAATCTGGATGGTGGGAAGACAGTATGGATTTGACTTGTTAAACCTTGCTTTCAGTCAGAAAGTGAAAACAGATCTTGACTTTGGTACTCTGACATAAGGAAAAGATATCAGCAAGATACCATATACAGTTGTAAATTTGGTAGATAGAAGTGCATCAAAATACATAGTCCCCAACAATATTGTTAACTTATTCAGCCAAGTCTCATTTAGTTAATCATCTAATAAGATAGAAGCAGCAGCACAGTAGCAAATACTGTGGAAAAGGAAGTGGTTCTAAGAATCTTGAAGACCAGTAGCCGTGGTGAGGATTCAGATACTTGTCCCCCCACAGCTGCTTATTCATTCTGGATATCTCTGCAGCTCACTGTATTGAGACCTTGAGTTCACTTCTGTCATTTGTAAAGTGAAGCCTATGTATTTAACTTTGAAGAGTTACTGCACTGCAGATACCTGCATGGAAATATAATCTACAGATTACATAATGTCTGCGTACTTTGGCACCTCAGGTAAACTCTGCTTCAGATTTCTCTAACAGAGGGGAAGTTAAGCTTTGTATTTCAAACAAAAACTTCTAGTTTTACCTTTTGTCAGTGAGCAGAACCCTCTCTTACTTCCAGGTTTACATTGTGTGTTTTTCACAGCGACTCTTTCAGTTTGTGTTGTGAAATAGTGTTGAAAGAAGGCGAAAGACTTGTGTCCCCAGGCAGGGGAAATGGCTGTATAATGAGTTCCCTTGACATCTTACTGCAGTGTATCCGCAGCAAATACTGCTTCAAAAGATCACTTGGGATATAACTATTCCAGAAGAGAAATGTGTTGTTGACACGTGTGGAAACCTGGCTAGCAAGAAAGAGTCTAGCATGGTTACAGTTCGTCTTTATGCACAAGAGCTAAAGCTCCCCTGCTGGCAGTTAGTAGTTCTGGAGACAGCAGCAAAAGCTTCTTCAGCTCACTTTGTCCTGTCAGCAATGGTTGCTGAGGCCTGAAGTTGGTTTATCTTCTTTTTGCAGTTTTGCCTTTATGTCTTGCTGTTCCTGGTTTCATCACATCTCTCATAATGTCAATGTCTGTTAAGACCTGGGTCATTGTTTTTATAGTTCTTTGGAAACACAAATAATTTTATACTTGGTATTTTATAATGGAGAATTTTTATCACCTTTTAGAAATAATTTTATCGTATAAATGGTTTCAAGGGTAACCAGTTAATTTTGCTCAGTTTGGGGTTCATCCCTTTTTAGAAAATAAGTAGTGCTATTTATTGAATAGGAAATCTGTTTGGTAGCTATTTTAAGTAAAGAGTAAAATAGATTATCTGTGCTTTAGCTCAACCTAATCATGTTTGTAGTGTTTTGAAGCCATTAATTGCCTTCAACATTCTTTGCATGATAATTTTTGTAACAAAAGCTCAGTAAAACAGATTATAAATCATACTGGGGGGGGGGCTATATTTTGTTTGCTGGTGTGGCTGTGGTTAACAGTTACAAGCTTCATGGGGATGTTGTTTGGTAGGAGCGCTATGAAGCAGTTCTGCATCGCACCTTGGAACGGAGTCAGCGGGTGGAAACACGACAGAAGAGATGGTCGTGGGGGGGGTCTGTAACTCCAGACTCAGAAGGCAAAACAGGTAAGCAGCACTGTTTCTAGTAAAATCACAGAATATTCTGTGTAAACACTGGCAGTTGCAGCACTATTCATAGGGATCTGGGCATCTTTTCCTGTCTTGGATCTTAAAGCAGGATCTGTGGGTAGCTCATGGGAAAGTGTCATATCTGTACTTGCCCTGAGATGCTGTTCAGACTTAGAGCTATTTTTGACCTTGGGAAGAGCTGGAGAGAAGCTCCATGGGAAATACAACACATGACAGCACTGCCAGCTCTCAAACATCAGATAAGGGGAATTACAATCTGTAATATTAAGATAATTCAGAGTC
The DNA here is from genome assembly GCA_017589585.1 of Phylloscopus whistleri. NCBI lineage: Eukaryota > Metazoa > Chordata > Aves > Passeriformes > Phylloscopidae > Phylloscopus > Phylloscopus whistleri. Next base: position 2,682,198 of record JADMLD010001007.1, on the reverse strand, counting down.
CTTCAAATGCAGTTCATGTAAAGGAGTGTTACAACTGGTGATAAAACAAAAAACACCCAGCTGTACTCTAATATCACATCTGAAATGTTTTAAACACACCCTTGGAGTTATGGAATGCTGACTGATTATTTGAATGCCCGGAAATGGGTAAGGAGATGCAGTGGACAGTCCAAGCTTCTTGGAACATGGATTCCGTTGTGGATTAAGTGATGCATTTTAACAGTCTTTAATTTGAACTCAGATAATTTCCTGTTCCACAACAAACTGTTTCTGCTTGTAAACATTCTGACCAGCAAATAAAGATTGCAGTGGAAGGGATCTTTTCATGCACTATCTAACTACCAATAAATAACATGGATTATTGGCCAGGAATAAAATAAATCAAAAAAAGCTTCAATTCAACCTATCTTCTGTACTGGTGGAATTTTACTGAGTGTGGTACTGTCATTTACTGTCAGCTTGAGTGTGTATTTGTAACATGTTTGAAAGTGCTTTGATATTAGTTGTCACTATGATGTGCATCATCCCCATTTTTTGGTTAACTTGCATTTTTTTGCTATTTGACCTCGTGACTTAGCTTACAAACCTTCTTCTTCTTCAGAACAACAGAGCACAGATGAAGGTGGAACTGGTGGTATTGATTTCTAAAATTTTCTTCTTCTGTTGTTTTACACTCACTACTAACCTTTTAAACTTGAGTTCTTTTCACACTAAGGAAAACCATCTTAATGATCTTTTCCTGGATCTTGGCCAGCTGTGCAACAAATGTGATCCCTAAGTAGAAAGAAGCCCCCCTCATTTTGGCCATCCCTCCCAGCTAATTCAACTATGGCTTAAGTCATGGCATCCTGGAGGAATTTTTAGGGAAAGGCTATGTGTATTTGGGTTTTTAAAGAGGTCTGGATACAGCACAGGGAGGAGAGAAATTCCTACTGGCAAGTATTTGAATATAAATTAGTTCAGTGGTCTAAGATTTGGAAAGTTTAAGGGCAATTTTAGATCATTTCATTGCTTCCTAATTTGCAAAAAGTAGATGGTAGGGCTTGGTTTGTTTCCTTCTTGCTTTGGTTTATCAGCAGTTGAAGTAACATTTGCAAAATCAAATGATATTTTGGTGAAACTTTGTGAAAGGGAATGGGTCTCTTGCACAGTTCAATACTTTGTCCTTGAAGAGTTCTGCAAAATCAGAGTTGTCCCATTTATCTAAAGACAATTCTATACATGAAATGTGTTTTCATTGGATTTCTGGCACTTTCCAGTGCACAGACTGAGCCATTCATAGAAATGCTTTGGATCACTGATACATATGTTTAATAAGCAAAATTGTTTCTTGTAGCTAGATTGAGATGAAAACTCTCAGCTGAGACCCAGCTGAATCTGAATCCTGACAGTCTGTGCGTGCCCACAGCGTTACTAATGCAGTGCAGCTGTCTGTGACACAGACAAGTGAGACTTGAAAATGCAGTGAAGGTCTGGCTGAGTATGATTTAACTACTCTGGCAACACAGCAGAAGCATGTGTATTTTAGTTAACTTTTCCCTTGCCCTGCACGTCATGCGTCCCTAATTTTCTCCAAAATCAGCCAGTGTGGCTGGGTTGGTTTATGTGCTTTACATGTATTCCTTGCATACATATATGAATCCATTTACTGTATCTCACTCTACCAAATATCATTTAGCCTTGAAACTGGGAAATCACATTTGCCATACATGTTTAAGAAAGCACTGGGTTTTATTCTAACAAACACTAAATAATGTTCTTTGCTCTCTCCTGATTTATGTGAGGAAATGAGCCTTGTCTGGCCTTTCAGTTGTGGAGGAAGATCTTGAGTGCTGCTGAAACACATTTAAGATAAAGTATCTTGCAACACAAATGCTCCTGATATAATAATAGGTGCTTAAACTGTGATTTATGCATCATAAAGTTACTATGCAGATAGTTCAGCAGCAGTGGATCAATTTGGCTAACTTGGCACCAATCTGGAAAAAAAATTGCTGTGGAGATAAACAGGTAATGCAATGTCCTAGTCAAACCCTTGAGCACTCACATTGTTTTAAAATTGTGTTTGATTTTAAGTTAATGTTTTCAGACATGAAGCTATGATGTGTAGGGTGGATAATGTGGAACCATGCCTGGCTTTACATTTCTTATATTTATTCTTATTTCAGGGTAGTTCTTTTTAACTTTGAGAGCTCATTACTTAATTATTATTAAATATCTACCTAAGCCATGTGGAATACTTAAGTCCAGCTGGCTTTCTAAAACATCCTTATATGGTCCATTTTGCTTTATATTTGCGTATTTTCTGGAAAGACAACAGTTACCTTTTTTTTTTTGCTCTGAAAAATGACACCATATGAGCTCTGTTCTATTACATCATTGTGGCTGAATAGTGCACCTTCTCTAACTGCATGTCTGGAGCAAATTTCAATGCAATATTATATTTGCACTATCTGTGGCAGATTTGGGATTAAAGCCCCATTTCTTAAAATGAGAACCATTTGGGGAACTGATTTCAAATATTCTTTAATTATTTTAGGACAAAAGGCGTTCTTGTGTATTGGAGTGTTGTGCAAAAAAAAAAATGCAGAGTCAGATATGTCTTTCGTGAACTGGGTGTGTCAACAGTAATATTTAGGAACATTGAGTGGCAGAGCAGAGGTTTCGGGTGATGAGTGAGCTCTGGAAAGTGAAGCCCATGTAATGGAACATTTCCCCAGCCATCAGCGGTTCTGTGGGATGTTGAGTGTGATTCATGAGACCACAGCAGGGATCCCGCTGATGGTGAAATGTAAAAGTGGATGAAAGCCCCAGAGTCAAGTCTTACATTAATGGCATTGCTGTCAGTGCTAAGATGAAGCAGGCAGGGTGTGGGTCTGCCAAGAGAAATTGCCAGGCTGTGCAATAAAGCATCCTTGATCACAGTCCTGGTAAACGAGGTGTTTTAGTGGTGCCTGCTGAGCAGAACTAGAGGTTCAGGTGCATCAGGACTGCATCAGACATACTATTAGAATAGAAATGGGGCTGCCAGAGTCTCTCCTTGCTAAATAAAGAGCTTCCTTGTCCTAGTAGAAATTCGAAAGGAAGTGAGAGATAGCTAATCTTATTTCATGTAGCCTAATGTTATCCAGCCTCAGGCAGTGCTGCAGCATTCTCTCTCAGTGAAACCCTGTGAGGATTGGAAGCTCCTCAGTCTGAGTGATTTTCTTAAGGTCCCATGTTTCCCAGCTCCTTGCTCAGTTCCAAGTCCTGCTGCATGGCAGACATGTGCTTTCTTCGGCTCTGCTGCTGCAGTTTGCTTTCCCCTTCCCATTAGAAAAGTAGAGAAGTTGGTGTCACATGGACTGTGTGCTTCTTGCATTTCAAACGCCTTGATGGAGGTTTTCTAACTTTCCCCCAAAGAAAATATTTGAGGTACTTTTTCAAATGATGTTTCGTAAATAGCTGCATAACCAGACTGACTGGCTCAGGAATATCCTGCCTGTCTTCTAAAGCTTTTTTTTCTAGAGAAAGGAGGTTTAAAGTTTGCAGAAGCTGTTCTGTGCATGAGGTAGGGAAAAAGTTGAGGCCATCTGATCATGCAAATGTATTGGTTGAAAAAGCAGTGACCTCTGTACCTGGGTCCCGGTAGGTGATAGACCAAATCTGATTTCATGCAAGTGCTGAAGTGCTAAATTGAACCAAGAGAAATTTGTGTGAAGTGTCTCAGTGATGTTTGGAGGCGTTGGACTCAGTTGAGTTCAGGAAGGAGCCAGGACTTCCTTTAGAGAGCAGACACTAGAGGGTAGCCTTCCCCTTCAAAAGCACCCAAATACAGGAAGTATGAGCTTCCTGATTTACGCATATAAAGCCTCCTAAGGCTGTTTAGTTATCCCAGTTCTCAGACTCCATTCATAAAATGCCCCCCTTTTTTTTTTACTTCTTTTTGTTATGTTGGGAAAGCATCCGTTAAGCTCAGATCTTCATTTCTAAACAGTAGATGTCCCTCTTATCCCATGGGGACTTTGCTCTTGTTCACTGTCACAAGAGCTTCCCATAGGGCTGTCCATAGGAATCCTTATGTCCTGGCTCTGGCTGTAAGGGGCTGTTGTAGCATGCTGGCAAAGGGAAAAGATGTTGCCTCTGTGGTGAGTAGTGCTGCTGTGTCCTTTGGTATGCACTAATGAGTCCAGATTAATCATCTTTGCTTTCTAGAATGTCAGTAAAATGGATTACTTGTGTTAGATGTATAGAATTTCGTGTGTTTGTTGTGCTGGTCTGCACCACTCTGTGTACATTAATGTTTTCTGCTTACTGAGTTTCTATAGCAACAGGTACATACTTTTCCAAGGCTTTCACACTCTGGAGTAGTGTTCATCCTGAAAGTACATGATTTGAAATTAAAAAACAGGTATTTATCTGCCTTAAAATAAACTTGCACTTCTGCCACACAAAATGTGATTTTTATCTGTGTATATGTATACACATCCCAAAAACAAATTAATGCCTCTTGTGGCAGTTTTTTTCTGAAAAATTGCAGATTTGATAGGAAACATCAACTTAAGAGTAGCTTTTAGAGAAAAATTGGCAATTTCTAAAGTACAGCAACCTTTGTGAAGCAATCAGAAATAGGAATGCTTTCTTGCCTGTCTTTAGGACTTGGTTTTAGTCCTCCAAAATAATTTGTTTTGGTTTGGATTAATTAACTAGCAATTAAAAAAACTGGTTTTGACATACCTATGTGGCAGGAATGAAGAAAGAAATTTTCCACATTTGTTGTTATTTTCTGTGTCTTGCCAGTCTGGTAACAACAGACAACCTCAGTAGCTTTTGTCTTTACATGTTAGGGGCATGGGGTTTAAAAAACCCTGGTTTGCACACATATGCATAAATCCTGGCATGACTCCACTGAACTCTACCTTTTTTGTGCCTGTCCCAACTGGTGCTAATGGTATCAAGCCAGTTCAAAGGAAAACAAAATCATTTGTGTTTCCCATCAAACCAAAGCAGAAATAGCTTTCAGGATGTAATACTTGGAGAGCGAGCTCTCAGCAAGGTGTGAAAGGCTCAGTATGGGGGCAAGTTCTGAAGTTATCACTTCTCTCCACAGCCAGCAAACGCTCGCCCTCCACAGCCAACCTCAAACAGGCAGAGGCTGCCGTGAGCAAATGCCTGTCATCGTCGTCTGCACCTCCTTCAAATGCCTCAGATCGAAGTAAGTGTGGGTGTCTGGGAGCAGGGCACTGCTCAGCTGGGGCTGGGGAGGAGACAGGAGGTGGAACGAAGCTCCTCCCTCCTCCCCTGCTTTGTGACTCACTTCGTATTTTGATCTCAGATGCATTTCATGCAATTTGTTAATCCAGCTTGACTGTTCAGGGCTTTGACCCAGTTGATGTGATCTCTGTTAGAGGAGAAGAGCAATGGTAAAAACTGCTGGTATTGTTTTTTATTTCTGTAATTCTGTTTCCTAAAGTCAAATCTTGGTGAGTGATTCACAGATAATTTCCCATAATCTCTATGGATTTGCATGCCTTAATTCACACCCTAAAATTTCAGCAAAATAGAAATAGTATGAAAATAAAATTTGCCTTGTTGTTAGACAGCTTCAGTCATTTGATTACCAATCGGAAGGAAAAAAAATCAATTTTGACAAGGAATTGCCCTAATATGCTTGTTAAGATAAATAAAAACCATTTGTAGGAGCACATATTTTGGCTTGTTTTAGCATGAGATTTTGTTATTTGGAATCTCTCCAGAGTTTCATAGGAACCTGCCTGTATGGCAAATATGGAGGTTTTTGCTTTTGTTTTTCTGTTTGTCTAAAATGATGAATAAGCTAAAAGCTGTTAAATTCAAAAGCAGATTCAGCTAGGTCTGTGCTGCAGTGTTCTGCCGATCTGCAACCTCTGATCAAGCAAACAGTGCTGACAGAATCCCTGACACAGACACTGCTAAAGGTGGTTTTGCTGGTTTGTTGGAAGGTGATGCAGCAGAAAAATTTGTGCTCATACACTGTATGCCTGGTGGGGAAATCAGTGACTATATTTATACTGGCAGAGGCTCTGAGTCACTAGAGGCTGCTTGTGATTTTAAATTATATTTATGTATTATGTGTCTGCAGGGTTCAGCTCTGATATGAGTCAGAAGCAGGGCTGTAAAGTTCAAATTAAACCTCTTACAAAGGAAGTCACTAATTATCAACTAATTGGGATTGCTTTCAAACTTACTGTCATACCCTGAAATCCTTTGTGAATCCTTAGTCACGTTGGAGAAAATATTCTCAGGTGGCCTGAAATACAACAAATTTGGACAGGTCTCCAAGTGATGTACGTGGTCAGGATGTAGAAGTTGGCTTAGAGTGATCCTGTGCTCTCAGTCTGACACTGGGGGAGAGCTGTCTGTTTGGTAAAAAGATGGGTAAATTCCCAGGACATTAAATACAGTCACAGAATGAACCAGATTGCTTCTGCTTTGCATGTGTGCCTCGGAGGGTGAAGGAGCAGAATGTGGAAATGAGAAGATGATGCTTGTCCTGGATCAGTGGAGTATCTCCACTTAACCCTTTGTTCTGTGTTAGTTCTAGGCTCACTCATACTCATATAGAGAATGTGAGCAGTTGTCTTTTAAAATTCTCATGTACAAGGATGGCCTCAGTAGGTCAAACAAGAATCTGTTCTGGCTGACATCCTGCTGCTGTGATCAGAAACATGCAGAAATAAAAGAAATAATGCTTTATATAAAGCGGTTCTTCCCTGATCCAGTTTTTCTGCTTCTGAAGAATTCAATATTATAAAGCAACTTAATCATTCCTCTCTCTCTCTTTCTCTTAGGGAAGTGGGGCAGGTGTTGGAGGGGACTTCTGGGCTTTTCAGCATAATTAATCCATGCACTTTCACTTCCAGGTACCACAAAGAGAAGTGCCTCATTAACCAGACTGAGTAACAAAGTCCCTCCACATTCCCAGCAGTCAGCACCCAAAGGTTCGCAGGTGGAACAGAAAGGTGCTAGAAACCAGTTTGTTTTGAGAATTGGGAGGCAGTAAATGGGATATTTGAAGATGACTTTAAACCATGTCCCAGTTCCATTATAAATGTTTTCACTCAGGCCTTTATGCAGTCTGTGGACTGTGCCATAAATATCATTATGCACATTGCAGTGCCAGATATTGGGTAACTGTCTCTAAACCAGCCTTATTCCTCTGAAAAGTGGAAGGGTGGGGGGAAAGTAGACAAATGGTAGCCAAACCATTTAAGACATGAAAAAAATAGTGCTTCATAATGATACTTTGATGGTTTTAGCTGATTAGTAAAAGCAAAGCATGGGATGGCAACTTAGAAAATTATATCTTATTAAAAATAATCTTCCTTACGCTTGGTCTCTAGGAGGAACAGAAAAGAAGAGGAGCACATCTTTGAGTAGAATGAGTAGTAAACCCCAATCCTCTACAGAACTAGAAAAAATGAAAAAGGAAGAAAAACCAGGTGGTTGTTTCATAAAACTGAATTTTTTTAAAAGCCTTTAAAGTTTGGATAGGTTTGATTTCACTGGTTTCCTAGGTTCTTAAATTTCTAGGACTTTTTAATGTCTTTTTAGCTACCCAGTGTTAAAGATAAAATGCTGAAAGTTCAATTTTTAGTTCTGGACAAAAAAAAGAAATCCTCTAAGAAGCCCTTTGTCTTTGTTAAATGGCATTGCAAGCAGATAGTAACATGTCTCTCTGCTTAAGAAAGCAATCTATTTGAGAGCTGGTAAGCTTAAGGGTCAGAAGTGGTAAAAATGTCACTGATCTGTTCACTTCTTAGTTAAATCTTACCTTTGCATTTTTAAGTTCCCTTTCATTATTCAGTTTAAAAGCAACTTCTCTGTTCCTGCTGCTGGTGTAAACCATGTGCATGCAGAAGGAAGAAACCTGTTCTCACTTCAGTCTCTTTTGATCTGTGTATTCCCCACTAGGTTACAAATAACCTCTTTCGTATGAACTCCTCCTAAACCTGAAGAACAGCACATTGTCTAACGTGTTTTTCCCTCTGAATTAACAATTCTGAAACTTTCCTTTTTAGCAGCTGTTGCCAGCAGTTGAAATAATTTCTGCTTCAGAATCTTTCCTGTATGAGAGAATGATGGGTGCTGTCTGTGTGAATTTGCGTGTGCAGGCAATGCTTGACCATAACTGCTTGCTTTGACTTGCAAGTCTTCTTTTTATTATGTCAAAACAGCCTTTCCTGCAATCTAAATCTGAAGAGCTCAGTCAAAAAGGTCTCATACTTTGACTGGATTCAGCATTCACCTCTGTTGTACATGTGCCAGTCTCTGCACATAAAAATGACTTGTACTAAGCAAGGCAAGAACAAGAAGTGCAACATGAGAGATTGCAGTGTTTAACCCTTCTGTGCTTTTAGTTTGGAATTCCCCCTCCATGACTTCAGTATTGTTCTTCCAAAAACCGTTACGAATGCTCAGTCTTCCTTTGCTTTGTGCTGCTTGTCTTTTCCATGGTATGATTTCATGTTGGATCCTTTTTGATTTGTTCCTGTCATCCAGCTCGTCGCTCCCAGCTCAGTCCCCTGGACAGTAGCGTAATCAGCCGCCTCCTGGCCCCCACACAGGCCTCCCTAGCTAGGAGTAAAAGTGCTGCTACCTTGTCGGCTGATGGACAGGACCCCTCAGGTAACAGGAGGGCAGCAAAGCCTCAAAGTCTTACACAGTTGCTCTTCCAGCAAGAACTTAGATGGTAGCTGCTAATTGTGCTGCACTTTTGTCTGAATCAGGCAGTTAATACATGGTTGTGTGTAATATTACTTACCCAGTATTTTCTGTGGTCATTAATACCCAATTCATATGCTGTGTTGCATGTTTACTTTACAAAACCATAGAATAATACTGGCTTTTAAACTCCAGTGCTGGTTTACTTGCACTGCAGACAACCAGATGCTGGTGTTCATTCTGGGGCTTTTGTGTGTGTTTTTTTTTAACTGACAGAGGTCTGCATTTGTACCCTCAACTCAATCTGAGACATTCTAGTTAGAGCAGTACTAAGTAATTAAAGGGGAAAAAAAACCCCAAACAAACCTATAAATTCAAAGTGCAAAACCTGAAGTTCTTCAGGGGAAGAAACTCTTGCAGGAACATGACAATAGGGTTACCTTAAGATAAATACAGGGGGCCCTGAGCTGGCTTGGTTCAGCTGATAGGAGAAGTCACGGTGTAATAGGAGAAGAGAGAAACCCTGGCTGATTCAAGCAGTTTTGTGTTGGTCCAGACTGACCTGATATGTCCACACCTGGGCAGGAATTTGCATAGTGGCAAGCCCCCCAACTGCGTCCCACATGTCCTGGAATTGTTACTGGTTAATTAATAATGCCCCAGTAAATGCATCTCTGGAACCAATGTGGAGGCCTTTCTCGTCTTTTACCTTACAACTTTTGTTCCCAGTTTTGCTTTGTTTCTTCTTAAGTATGAAATCCCATCTTTATTTTTTATCTTACACCATTTCACTTGGTCCTTGTCAGTAACGGTGACATTTCCACACTGTTCCCCTTGTCTGATAATCAGTTTTTACTTTTTGGTTTGTAGTCAGTAGTCATATTTTTACACACCTGTGTATGTGCTACTTTTATTTTACCGTGAATACTTCAGTTCATGTCATGTGGGGAAATGCCATCTTTTTTTCTGTTACTGTTAGCATGTGACACTCACTATTGCTGAATTAAAGATGAGTTTTTATAAGTTTACTTAGAGGTACTTTTTTCATTTCAGTAGAAAAGTACCTGTGCTTTAACACAACCTGTGCACAAACAGAATGGAGTTCTCCCTGCACAAATGCTGCAAATACAAAAATAAAATGTATTTTCCATCAAGTTACAAGACTACGTGCTGCATTTGTCAAAATTTATTTGAATTATAGAAGAATCCAATATCTATTTTTAGAATATTTTTGCATCAATGTGTGCTTATCTGTCTGTGATCACATTGGTAAAAAAGTAGTAAGATAAAATTTCTTTCAATATCTTATATATGAAGAGATGGACACTTTAGATAGGAAAGGTATCATAGTTAAATAGTAGACCTTTTTCTCTTGATAGATTTCTTTTACACCACCTTTGAAAAGAAGGGAAGTTTCCTCCTGGAATATAGAGGAAACATGCCTAAAATCTGAACCTGTCATGAAGAAATTGTCAGGAAAGATGCTAAGCCATTAAAACCGAAGCATTTGTAATCAAATGCAACTTGACTAAAACTAAAGTAACGCTGGTGTACTGCCAATTTGGTCCATTTTTGGAAAAGCATTTTATTTTTATCTGCTCCAGACTGCTGCTTTTAGGGTGTTTATTCTTGGTGCTGTTGCTTCCCAAGTACTAATTGCGTGGTGGTGTCTGTCCGTGGCCTGTTGCCCTGTGCACTGCCTGCGGTGTTTCCCTGTATGGTTTCTAACACACACCATCTCTTTCTCTTTTTCTCCCTCTTCCTTCTCTCCTGTTCTTATGCTGTGCACTTGGTTCTCGTTTTGTCTTGTCAAATTCCTAACTTTTATAGAATCTCACCTCTGTCCTCGTTCAGCTTCAGCCAGTTCCATCAATTCCCCAGTCCCAGCTCCTAAAGTGCCGGTGCGCAGCCGTAGCATCGACAGGTTGAAGTCCTCTGTGTCTTCATCTGATGCAAGTTCACCTGATTCAACCCAGGTTTGTTGAAAACTCACAGGAATTTAGTCTGGGGGTGGGTCGGAGCAGCTCAGGATGGGATCCTGTTTCACCTCTTTGCTGCTGCTTTCAATAAGCATCAAATGTACAATAGCATTTGCCTAAAAACTACAGAGTATTAAAACCAAATTGGAATTTTATGGTACTTGATCTCCCTTGTATCTTGAAGGCGTATTGTTTGCTGCTTGTGGTTCCCAAAGTTTAATTTATGTAAAAATTAAACACAGACCAGGTCTGTGTTTTGGAACATAAAGGAAATTCAAAGTGCATCTTGTTGAGCACTTGCTTGTTTGTTGGAATAGCAGCTCCACTGTATTCTAGAGGGTCAGCAGTATTTGGTTTTTGTGTATCTTCTAGAAATCAGAGACAGAAAAACCATCCCCAGGTTCTGGTTTGAGGCGCCCTCCCTCACCATCTGTGTCTGCCCGTAGAAGATCCCCCTCTCCTGCTAATTTGGTGAAGCGTCCTCCGTCCCCTTCTGCAGTCAGGTATGTGTCAACACCTGTTATTCAGCACAAAAGGGTTCTTCTGTCTCAAGACAGCTGAGCTGTTAGAGTTTGGATGACCTATGCTATCTATGCCTTCTTTGTACAGAAAAGTCTTAATTTTGTCCAATTTCCCTTTCCCAAAGAAGGGATGCAGCTTTTATCTCAACGTTTGTTGTGCGGACAAATTTTCTCTGCAGTCTGTGCACTAAAACCAACAAAAGCCTGCAAGCTTTTGAATAAATTGATCCACCTGTATTAGTGTGGGAAGTTTCTTGGATTGGAGTCATGAGGTTCATTCTAGATGTGGAGTAAGTGGAGATCTGGGCTAGCAGTCCTGTTTTGATGTTAGCCCCCAAGTCGCAAGGCTTGGGTGCCCAAGGTGTCTTGGAATTCTGGTTTGAGTTTTACAGAAAAGGCATCACTAATTTGTGGGTGGATTTATTTTTGAAAGTAAGGTATCTGATATAAATTAAACAAAGGAGACTGCTCTCCTTAGATGAGTGGTTGAGATTTTCATTATTAGCTCTGAAAGTATTCTTTATTTCAACAGACAGAAGACTCGCCCACCTTCACCTGGTGTGTCAAAACAAAGGCCACCATCTCCTACTCCAGTCTCTAAATCAGCACCCATCCAGCGTCCATCTCTCACACCAGGTGTTATAAACCTTACCAAAAAGAAAACTGAAGCAGAGAGCAAACCAAAGGATAAGAGCACAGAAGGAACAGGACAAGAGCAAGGTGCTTCCCCAGCCTTGGAGAGGGATGCAGGAGCAGCTAGCACAAAGACCAAAGAAGGTGGGTGTTTCTCAATGTCTGACGCACTCCTGCTCTAGGCCTCTCCAGTGTGTGCTAGGACTGGGGAAACAACTGACTTGTGAGGCAGAGCACTGAAGGGTAGGATGCTTTAAGGCAGAAGTTGTTCATTACTGATCATATAATAATTTTACATGGTATGACTTTGGAAAGTGAATTTTCATGCTGTAGTTGGTTTATTTGACTTGGAGATTTAAGTCAGGAGCTTTCAATACTACTACTTGTACTGTCATTTTAAAAAGAGCAGAAATCCTCTCTGCCTTTTGGGCTTCAGCTGCTGTAGCTGAGGAATCTACTAGCTTAGGTTTATAAAGTTAGTAGTTAAACTACACAAAGGTCTTTCAGTTCACTTGATAGTTCTTAAAATGCTCCTGTAGACACCTTCTTGGAGGACAAAATCAGCTCCTGTTCATCCCAGGATGAGAGAGAGTTCACAATGCTTGAATGCTGCCTTGGCCTAACTTCCAGTGAATGTGTAATCACTGCTGCCTTGGGAAGAGTGATCAGTTCACAAGTCACACTGAGAAATTATCCTGGTAGATTAAGGAGAGCCATGTACTGGACAAGCAATTAGTATTCTAGTCCTCTTTATTGTGCCACGTGAGCCCGGCCTCTGTCCCTCACTGGGAAAAATGCAGCAGAATCTAGGAGAGCCTTCTGATGAGGTCTGGCAGGGAATTCACTGTGCAGAGGGACTTAGGGGACCCTTGACAGGAACAGGAGGATCTTTAGAATGTAAGTTACAGCCAGTGGGCAGTACTGGGGGTGAATCCCTCAGACACCAGGTAAGTGGGAGCATATGCTTGCTGCACGTAACTGCATGTAAGGTTCCTGTGTGCTTTCCTGGGCTGCTGCTGTTCTCTGCCACTTCTGAGGCCCCTCCTGATACTGCTTCTGTTGGATGTGAAGAAGTGTCATTCAGCTGAAGACCTCATGGTACAGCTCTCTGGGCATGTGTTCCTGTGGAAGGAAGCCTGGCTGTCAGAGGTGGATGTTTGTAGAAGTCGCACATCCATCTCTAGTGTCACGTCCTTTGTCTTTGCAGTCAGAACATCCATCCCTCAATGTGCTGCCATACTATTGATAAGTGTCTTGTGTGCCTCAGAGCATCGTCACTTCTGATCAATGTCATTAGTTGGTTGAAGCCTCCATAACAATGTGTCCTAGTCCTGTATCTTCCAGTTGTTCTGGAACAAGAACATCTGTCCTTGTTCCTTGGATGCCTGATCTGTCTCCTCTACACTGACTTCTGAAACTGTATTAACCCAGTTTATCTGTTTCCCTTTTAGTTTATTTCTAATCTCAAAATAGTCATCTTTGTAGTGATTCCTACTGGGTCTGGGCAAAGCTCTTTTTCTTTGACACATAGAACAGAAGGAAATAGTGGACATGTTCTTCAAAATGAGATGATTTAATTTCTCTCTTTGAATGTTTTGGTACACTGCAATATTGCTATGTGAGGCAGAATCTTTTTTCTTAAGAAGTTGCTTTCAGTTTACAAGGCAATTTTAACACGTCTGTGTCAGCAGTTCACCCCGTGGGTTGGTGCAATTCCCTGTCCCAGACAGCTTCTGAAGTCAGAGCACACCAGTGAATGGCATGTGGCAAATCAATCTCTAGGTCTTGTAGGTTTAGCCTAATTTCAGCTTTGTGTACTTGTACCTTCATCCCATCTCTTCTCCTTCAAACTGAACTTGTTTGCCTGTTGCTGACAGCAGTCAAGTTTTTTGTCTTGTTTTTTTGTGTCTTCCTACTGCAATATACTGTTCCGCAGTAAAACACTTTTTATTTTTCAGTGACTGGAGCAGTTGTCATTTCTGGCAGCAGCCTCTCGCAGCTTCTCTGAGAATTAAAAGGCTTGTTCAACTTAAAGCATAAGAAGTGCTCCTTCATGAGCTCTGCCCTTATGCATGATGATAGGTAATAAACTATCATGGAGCCTTGCATTTTGTATCTGGGTATTGAAGGCTTTGAAGTACGATTCCTAGATTAATTGTGAGTTAATTACTTACCTTGAAATCTGTTGGAATCTTCCCTCCATCCAGCTAGTACGATATTTTGCACATGTTCAGAGATTGTTTCTCTTGCCTCTTTCTCTCTTTCCCCATCCCTTACAAAAAGGTCCTTTGATAAAAACACTGTTTTTACCAGTAATGACTAGGAGTACAAGGAGAAGGAAGCTGAGTGCAAAAAACTGTCAGAATTTTCTTAAGGCATGTTAGCAGTTATGTTGGGAACCTATAGAAACAGGCTGTACAGGGGTACATGGAGATGAAAACAGTATTGAAGTACCCATATGGAAATCATTATTAAAACTGCAGAAGTGAAAATGCAGCGGGAAGGTCCCCAATCCTTTCTTCTTGGTTTTTTCCCCCCCTGTCCTTTCAGTATCTGCAGTGTTCTGAACTGTTGTAACTAATAACTCTGTCAATACCAGATACCATATGTAAGTTGTCATTATCATGTTGTAACTGTAGAACTTAAAAGTCTAAAACCTTTAGGCTTCCTGCTGAGCATTAGGTTGTCTTATTTAGGTTCAGGTTTGAGGAGGGGAAATAAGTTAAACCTGACATTAAATGTCAGCCAGATTTGATACAACTGGGAGAGATTGCAAACGCACAACAAAAACTGGCCTCTGCTGTAAAAAGTGGGTAGTCTGAAACAGAAGGTACACTCTTATGGCAGAGGAGGAGAGAGACATTTTGACTTCTTCACAGCTGTGCACTGGCAACAGTAAAGGTAAGTTACAGACTATAGGAAGAAAAGCATCTGCCTGTCTTGAATAGGCAGATCTGCTAATGGTGTTTATAAATGCAAAATGGTGTTTCTTGCTCAGGAGGAGGAGGACCCCTTTTTGACTGAGTTCAAATTTGGAACAGTCATGGCTGACTTTTGTTAGTATCAACATGACTGCAACTTTTTCCCACTTCAGAAGCAATGTGTTGTCTGGGGAGGTGGTGTTTTCTCAGCTCTGGATAAATCTAAATGTTAGAACACTCTCTATGCCTGCACTACGTCAGTGCTGAAATGCTTTTCCTAGGACTGCAAGAACAATTTTTATGCACAAAACACAGCCATGATTCAGCTGCTGCAAGTTTGCTGTGTGTAATTATACCCTGCAGCTGCAGGTAGTGGTGATGTGTCCATGGGGCCTAATCAGCTTTACAGGTATTAAAGTTCCTAATGATGACATTGTGTTTTGAGTGATTTGTCTTCTGATCAGAAGTAAAAGAAATGGTCAAACCCCAATGTCATAGTTCATTAAATTACCTTGACTTCAAGGCTTTAGAAATGTTAAGCAAACACATACGTGCTGATTTGTGAAATGTTCAGGAGAAGGGCAGGTCCTGACCAACATTATGATGCTGCTGCTCTACTGACATCAAGGGCTGATTCTCTATTCTGACTGTTCAGATGATGAGTTCTTAAATTACATTCAAACAGAAATATTTCTAGGGAATGGGAATAATGGATAGAAATCACAATTTTTTCAATATATATATATATTGAGAGCAGCTGGATGGCAAGATGGTTCTGTTTTGACTTTTTTCCTGATGTTAATTTGTAATAGTGCCTCTGATGTTCAGACACCAGAACACCAGGCAGGTCATGAAGAAACACAAACAGCAGGACCTGCAAAGATCTACTCACCTGGTGGTTGAAGCTATTTTGATCTCCATGTAAATTGGAAATTGATTTGTTGCTAATGTATAGAAGCATGGTATTACTGAAGTCATTAGTATGTGCCTTCAGGGCCAGATAAAATTATGATTATTTGCACTCTAAGGTACCCTATAAATATAAAGGCATGAATGTTAATGTTATAAAACAAGAAAAATAAAAGAAAGATAATTTCTTCTTCAGAGTCCTATGCATTCAGTTTTGTTAGAAGGAAGTGAAAGATATTTCCTAAAGCAGTTTTTTTTCCAGTTTTCTTCTCAGTGTTCAAGCATTACAGAAATAAGTGTGTCTTGTCAGAGACATGTTTTTAAAAGCTGTGATAATTGGAGAGTATCTTTAAGTGTATCCTCTGGAATATGGCTGGATCAGTGTTGAAATGAGCTGTTACTGTTTCAGTGTCAGTGAGTGGCTCTGCATCTTCAGGGCACGCCTTTGGCTCTTGCAAGCCTGTTACAGATAAGGGTGCAATCACTGTGTGATGAGTGGTGATTGACAAACTAGTGAACCAGTTGGCCATAAGATCTCATCTCACAGCAGTAACATCTTTCTTAATTTTAAGTTCCTGGAGCTTTCTAACAGCCAGTTCTTTCAACCTTTGCAGAATCAGGTAGCAAAGCAGTAGCAGGGACCACCACAGCTGAAGAAGCTGCAAAAATCTTGACAGAGAAGCGACGTCTGGCACGGGAGCAAAGAGAGCGTGAAGACCAAGAAAGAATTCAGAGACAAGAAGAGGAAAGGTAACAATTAAGAGGGAGGAAGGGATGCTTTGTCTGGTGGGGTGCGGTTGGAAGGGACACTCCAGTTGTATGTGTTTTCTGGGTTTTAATTTAAGTTCCTGCAAATGTTAATACAGTCCTGAAGCTGAGAGGCACTGGCACCAACCTGGGGCAGGTTGCTGTGTGTAACATCAGTTTGTATCTCAGTATATATGTAATGCACAGTCCCTGTAAAATCACTGTTGCTTTTTCCTTCCACACACCAGTGGGGCTTTTGTTTCAAAACTAGAATGTGCTTTTGCACCACTTGTGTTTGGTTTGTTTGTATTTGGTTTGAAAGAGTCGACCTCTCTGTATTAAACTTCCCTTTGATCAGTTTAGGCAGTGGTTTGATGGTACATTAAATCTCACTTTAGTGATATGAAATATCTATCAGGAATGTTGCAGGCAAGTAATTCAAAGTGCTAAATCACTGTGCTTTGGTTCACTGTATAGAAGTTGTTCAAAATAAATGGTTAAGTTAGTGCTGGTTAACTTTATTGCAGATCAGGGGTCTCCTGTCAGCTTCTCTGAACACGGTAGAATGTCAGATTTTGTCTGTTTCCCAGTTGTGGATATGAAGCTGTCAGGAACTTGGATATAATCTGCTCTAGGTGTTTTATCAGAAGTATGTCATCAGATCTGCTCTGTTTATCTGCAAGAGCTGGCAGTGTGCACCTTCAGTGTATCTCTGAATTCAGGCTATAGAAGAATCAGTGTGTTAGGAAATCCCACTGCATTTATGCTTGACAGTGATTATAAGCTTCATTCATGCCATGGTTGCAGATAGTTTTTATTAAATGGTCATTGCTTAATCCAGTTCTCAATCAAACATTCCATTATTGGAACAACCTGCCTTGACTTAATCAGCAAAGAGCATTTACTCACAGATAATTTCTTTCAAGTTATTCTGATTTTCCTGTTGACAAATCTGAATGGTGGCATTTGTAAATCCACACCAGAAGGTGTCTTTATGCAGTTATTTTTTGACTGGACTGCCTGGAACTTTCTTGCTTTCCTGCTCTGTCTCTTGTGCATGCAAGAAAGAAATAAATACCCAGTAATGTGTACCTTGGAAACTCTAGAATCAGAGAAGAAGAATTGGCCAGGAGACCAGCTGAGGAGAAAGCAGGGCGGGAGGAGGAGCTCCGGAAGCAGGAGGAGGAAAAGAGACTGACTTACGAAGAACAGCAAAGACAAGCTGAGGAGGAGAGGATCCGCCGGGAACAGGAAGAGCAGGAAAAGCTCGCAGAGCTTCAACAGCAGGTCTGTGGCTTCAACTGTGTTCCTGGAAGAAGCTGCTGCTGTGGTTTCAAGAGGGTTGTCTTTGATTTTTCTTTCACAGAATAGGTTTTCACAAATCTCTGTCAGCCATGATGTGAGGCTGAGTTCATCCTGTCTGAGATGGATTTGAGGCTGTCTGTAGGTCCTTTCCTTGTCCCTGGTCTCTGTGATTTTTTTTTTTTTTTCCCTAGCATTTAATAAATTCAGGCGTGGGCAGAAGCAGCTATTTTGGAATATTTTTTTTTAGCCATCAGGGATGCTCTTTTGTATATGTAAAATATTTGTACTGAGCCCACTTTACCAGCGGACTGCTATGTAACAATGAGTTGGTCTGTCTGGAAAGTAATCTGGTTTCCTCTGATTCCTCTCAAAGAAAGATTGGTAGTGTTTCCAAGTCTGCTTTCCCTGTTGCTGAATAGTCTTCCACAGCAAGTATCCATGTACCTTTACAAAGGCATCCTTTGAACTGAAGGGAGCAGTTCTGCAAGAAAGCATGCTTTCCTTAAATTAGATTAATTCTGAAAACTAAAGCAGTTTTACATTGAATCAAATTACTTGTTTTCAGTGAGCTGTATCTTATGAATGGCTTTGCTGTGTGTCTGTACATTTCTTTAAATGTTTGTTAACAGTTACTCAGAGTGTTGACTATGTTTCTATCTTCTTTCCAGTTATACTGGAAAAGATTCTCCAGTGTAGAAGGAATAGAAGATGTTCAACACCAAGTGTCATGGTAGCAATACCTGACTGCCAAGATTTTTAAGTTAACCTTGACATATTTAGAATTTAATTGCTGACTTTTTACGTTATAGGTTGTCCTCGTTAGCCAAATGTCCATCCCAAAGCATAGTCTGAACAACAACATTCAGTAGCTCAGCAACATTCAGAACATTTGCATCACCTCAGTACAGTTGGTTTCAGTTTCTGAATGTCATAGTAAAATATATTTCATGTCAGTAACTGAGTAATTGACATTTAGTTGTAATGTGTGGTCATATTAAATAGTGATTGTCTGATGTTCCTGTCTGTGTTGAACCAGATTCTATAATTGCATTGCTTTTTACTGTTGGGAATGAGTTATGCACTGGGTGCTCTCTTCTTTTTGTTTTATTTTCAGAGAGAAGAAGCTGAAGCAAAAGCTCAAGAAGAAGCTGAAAGACAGCGACTGGAAAGAGAGAGGATTATGCAGCAAAATATGCAGGAAAGGCTTGAAAGAAAAAAGGTAGCCTGTTTTGAATTCTCAGCCTAAAATGAACAGGCAAATGGTCTCAGATGCAATTAAATAGAAGTGTGTATTTTTGAAGACTGCCAACTCTGGTTTGTGAAATTTAAAAACAGTGATGAAAATAGTACACTCATGAAATATGAAAATATATTATGATTGATGAATTTTAACCAGAATGTTGAAATATAAAGCTCTGTATGTCATTATAAATGTTCTCATGTTTTAACAGAGGATCGAAGAAATAATGAAAAGAACACGGAAATCGGATCAAAATGAATCCAAGGTATTTTTTTGTTAGGATCTGTATAATGACAGAATAGACTTTTTGCCATGTATCTTGCCTTCCTCTGTTTTCCTTACACAAAATGGCTTCCACAGGAAGTGCAAAGTTGTGGTGCACCAGAGTAATTTCCTTTGGCTTGCCTTTGCACACATTCTGCTTGCTGTGTGAAGTGTCTTGGTTAGATTTTAGTTCAAGGCCTATAGACACAATGTTATCTGGTGTTACCACTGCCAGATTGGTTTTTAAACCACTGTTTAACCAAATGCTGGTTAGTAATGGATTTTTTTAACTGTGTGCATTCTACCAGGACTGTTTTTTCCCAGAAAACATAGATTTCTGGCATCATCTGTTTACTTCAAGCACGTCTTGGATTCTCTTTGATTGCTATTGCTACAGTAAACTGGATGTATTTTTGTTAATGCAGTGACCTAAGTTTTATGAAAATTGTGCATATTGAGGAATAGTTGTTCTTCTTTGAACATTTAAATATTCAAGTCTTCCAATAGCTGAAAATCAGTAAAAATTTAGCACGCACTTTGGAGAAATGAAGGGGAAAGGAACTCAGGAATTAATAAGTAGGAGGTGGAGGTGGATCCCACAGGCTCTGTTTCAGCAGAGCATCTGTTGCTGGGTGACCTGGTTGTCTGTGGACCTTTGAGCTCATGTGCCTCACTTCTGGGCACAGAGTGGTCTTGTGTGGGAGCTGTGACTGAATTTGTGAAACTGTAGAGGGCAGGGAGTTGTTCCAAGTAACACTGTGGCAATTCAGTTGCAGAATGAAGGGAAGTCTGTCTCTGAGGTGATGGAAGGAGAGGATATTGAAGAGGAGGAAGAGTTGGGTCTTGAGAAGACTGATCAATCAGGTAAGGGAGCTGAGTGAGTCAGGCGTGGGTGGCAGTGAGTCCCAGTGATGTTTAAGCGCTGTTGAAAAGGTCAGTCCTAACAGCACTGGGATGATCTGAGACAGCAGTCCCAGAGATGCCAGGGGGACTCCCTTCCTGAACAGAGAATCAGTCAAAAAGATTTGAGAGTGAAATGCAGGCAGCATGCTTTCATTTTACAAGTGGATTTTTAAAGATGAAGAACACATTTCATGTTGGTATAGGCAGCTTGTCTATAGACAAATGAATCAATTGAAGCCAAGTGCCTCAGGTTTTGGCTAGGAAAGGTTATTTTGGCACTTGTATTTTATTCATTTAGAATAGCAATTCTGCTACTCAAGTTATTTTTTTCCCTTGTGTTTCATTTTTTCTCCCCCCACAATTCTCAGAAAAGCTAAATGGTGTTGACTTGCTTCAGGAGGTCAAGGGGGAGGCAGAGGATTGTTTAGAGACTGCACAAAGCATGATCTCTTCAGAATCTGAGGCACAAGATGAGTCAGAGTTGAAGGCCAGTGAAGTGTTCATGAATGGAAGTGACTTGAAAAGTGACGAGGGGTCTCTGTCTGTCACTGAACAGAAGGATTCCAGGTGAGTCTGCTGTGCTATGGGAGTACTTAGCTCGCACACAAGAAAGCTCTTGTCTATGTTTAAATTAAGTGCAGTGCTGTCTGCAGCACCTTGCTGGCTTTGTGGTGTCTGTGTGCCTTTCTCCAGCCATGTGGTGTGTGCTGTCAGCTCACAGCCTCACACAGAGCAGTTAGCTCAGGGTAATTGTTTGTTTAGATGGCACCATGTTAACAGTGCTGCCTTTGCTGAGAAGTGAGACACACAGCCAGCAACATGGCACTGTTGATTATAAAATCTGACATTGGCTTGAAACCTTTTCCACTGAAGTGCCTTGCAGTTCTTCTCATTAACAAAACATTCAACAAAAGGGAGGAGGATAACACTGGGAAGGAAGAATAACCTACAGAAAGCTCTAGAATGCTTTCAGTTGTGCTGAAACAACAGATGCAATGCAGAAGCCTCCCTTAGGGAGGAATTTGGGTTTTTTACTATTTCAAATTTTATTTTTTTTGAACATAAAGCATTTTCGTCTGCTACTGGAAAATGTATCCTCTGATGCTTGTTCCATTTGCTCATCTAAATGCTAATGATTTAGAAATGACATTGTGAACACTTTCTTAAAGTGATGATAAATTAATGTCATTCCTCCAGTGATGGAATATGAAGACATTTCCATGATTGTCCTAAGAATGAGTGAAAATTGATCCGTAATTTGGGTTTAGCTTTTGAATCTGTTTTAAATATTGCTGGTCTTCTGAGACACAGTTTTGTGTTCAAAAAGTTTTAGCTGGAGAAAAAAAGGAAAAATGCACCCTACAAAAATCAAGACTTAATGATCAAGATTTTAAACTTGTTACTTTCTTGTATCAAATTTCTAGAGCCAGAAATCTTACCTGAGAGCTTTTAGTGTAGTTAAACGTGGGTATGTATTGCTGAGTTGTTCTTCCCCACTGGTTCTTGGAGGGGAGATCCTGTGTGGCAGCTGGAGTTGGTCTGGGAATGCCCTGTGGGGTACTCAGTGCTTTGCAGAGCATGCAGACTGTTAAATTGTCTGTCCTGGAATCAGTGTAAAGGTTAAACATGTGGAAACTGCAACACAAGCACCCATTCTCTTGTTTTTTTGTAGCCATCCTGCAAAAGAAATGGTTATCGATGACTCTGGGAAGTTGGGTGTTCATGAAGCTGATCATACAATTGGACTTATTCAGAATCTTAATGGAAAATCTGGTTCATGGACTTTTGAGGAGTTCATTGACGTTGGAGTACATTCCAAGTCAACCAAACTGAGCTCGGACAGCATCTCTGCTGGTAACTGTAATCAAAACTTGAATGATGCTGCTACAATACCTTCTAGTCCCAAATTGGCTTTTGAGGAAGATGGTGCAGTGAATTCATTGACCAAACCTATAGATGCTTCATCAGGTAATCCAAGCTGACTTCCCTGTCTGTCTCTTCCCCTGGCTAGGGAATTCACTCCTTGCATTTTACTCTCCTTGCCTTAACTACAGCTTCTTATTTTCAAGGCACTTTTTCCAATGAGTAGACTGGAGGGAAGGCTCTTACTTTAGTGCTTTTAACTTGAATTCTGTCAAAAGGAGTCACCCACCAACTGATGCCTTTTTAGGGACTTGCTAAGGCCCAACATTAAGGCTCTTCCAAAGACACAGCTGAGCCCTTGTGAAGTTCCAAACATCATTAAAGCTCATATGTTGTCGTTTAAGGTTTTCCTAAGATATATTAAATGGCACATGTTACTTTTGAAGATACAAAACGGTTTAAAAGGTGTCTGATGTAACTCTACACACCAGACCTTTCCACTCTGAGGCTTGTTCTGGTTTTGATGCTGACCTATGTGGTCTTACAAAGTCTCTTCAGACTCTTAGCAGTGTGTTAGCTGTCCTCTCTACTTACTGTAGAACAGTCTTGCACTTCACTGAGGCAAGTAACACCAACCTGAAATTCCACTGATGGTTGTGTTACATTTTGGAGAAATAATAAACTGTACACACAAAATATTCTGAATTTTCTGAAAGAGGCAGGGCTGCATCTCAGGCCACATGTAGTTGAGAAGCCAAGCTCTGATGCAGTACAGTGCATAATGTGTCAGAGAAGCTTCAGGAAGCCAGTTTATGTAAGACTGGACTTCTCTGGTGTGGGAGCCAAACCCCAAAGGGCCATTTTCACAGGAGATCTCTTTCCATGAGATAAATGACTGTGTGATCAGTTGAGGTGAATGCTAGTGGATAAACAAGCCTTGCTATCCACACTTCCTTCCAGTGATGTGTAGCACTTTCTTTGATTAAAGTGTAGCACTTTTCTAGACTGAACTGTTTCCCGAGTCTCCTCTGTCACTCTGCGTCTTGTGAATTTTAGTTCATGGGCACACGCTGATGGAGGCTTCCTCGAGGCCACAACAGACTGGGCCATGGGAATAGACAAATTTATTGTGGTTCTGCTGATCACTTTCCATTGTGATCAGACTCATTAACTTTTTAGTGTCGCCTTTTAATTTTGAACTTGAAAATTTTTAGACATAATACAGTTTAAGAATTCTGTACATAACTTTGAAAACTAATTCCTGTAAAAAGAAAGAAAACCTACTGTGCTGGTTTTGGTCTGTAAGCAACCAAGTGGTTCTGTGCTCACTCCTGGATGTAGACTGACAGTGATGATGGATGCATGTGGCATACACACAGTTATGATGGTTAAATGTTTTCTTCTCTTTGCTCTTTGGACAGAACTGTGAACACTAGAGACCTGGAAATAATCTGATTGCACTTCAGTAATCCAGTGTTTTCTCAAGTACCGAAGGCCTTGTTTTGAAAAGCTGCTTGTTTACCTTTATCCATCTTCAAGTTTGCAAAAAAACACCAGGGGAGGGATGACAAACTTCTAATTTGCACCTTGAAACATTTCAGGGAAACTGTTGTGCTAATGTTCTTTTTTTGTTCGTTTAGCTAATTGTTAGATAAGGTTTCCTAGTTCAAATATTCCTTGTTTCCCCTTTACAGACTTTACAGTAACCTGATTGAGTCTTTTTTTTTTTTTCATACCAGTATCATGTAGAACATGCCACTGGAGGCTCCCCGCTTAGCTGCAGACTTTGCATATTTCTAAAATGATTTTGGTGAAATAAAAGACTCACTCAGTGTATGTTAAAGCTGAACTCCCTTTTTAATGTCTGTAAAAATGTTGTTGCTTGTTGGTTCATGTGCTATTTAAAAATGCAAAATTGAATATCTTCAATTTTGAATGGAGAAGAAGAATTCCTTATTATCTAATGTGAAAATATTGGCAGTTTCAAAATGCAAGTGCTGTACCATCACTAATATGTTTTAATCTATTGGCAAACATCAAAACATTTTTCGGCATGTGCTCTAATATATTACAAAAATGTCAAGTCCCTAGATTTGTCTGTCAGTGCAGTTTAAGGTGTCAGGCTTTGAAACAATGTTTTCCTTTTGAACTACTTATTTATCTATACTTATGGAAGTATTATTTTATTGTGTACATAACAGTATTAGACCATTGAAGTTGTGTTTTGTTCACGTTAATTATTCTAAGTATTCCAGTTCCAACTCTATAACAGTGGCTGCAAGCTGCATATATTTTCCTTCCCCTAAAGCCTGCATTAAATAATCTATTTAACCTGAACTTGCCTGCTTTTTTCAGCATGAAGAGATTAACGAAGCATCTTCTGAAAATTGCTACTAAAAGTAATAATGCAGCCTTGTTCTGATGTCTCCTGTAACAGATAGACTGGATAGTGGTTACTTAAAGAGTAGCTATCTCAAAACCTGCTACAAACCATTGGCTGATCCCTCAATTCCAGTGATGCATCCAAGCAGCAGCTGTGTTTGCAGTGGGTTTGCTGGAACTCCACCTGTTCTTTCCTTGACACCTCAGTTGCAACAGGAGCCCTCAGCCTTCTCCCTCTTGCTGTTCAGAAATACTGTAGAACTGTTTTAGACTTTAGAGCAGTGCCTTAGGTAAAAGGAAAACTGTATTTTTGTATGATAGCTGTTTGTTCTGGCAGAGACAATCATTCTAACAAAGATGCCGATATTTTTTCTGTGCTGAGATTTGTTGGATGGTCTGATCCAGCCCTGTGTAAATACGTGCACACAGTTAAATAAACTTTGCAGTTGAACAATGCTTTATTTCTGTAATGTTAAATGTGACCTTACCAGGCCCCTCCACCCCTTGCCATGCTGACCTGCCTTGGGATGCACTCTGGTGCTGCTCTAACTGCTCCAGCTGCAGATTCCCAAACTAGCAGCCTCTGGCAGTTGCATCTGTGTGGTTGAGAGGGGGATTTGCACTAACACCTTCAGCTCTTGCTGTGTTTGTCTGTGCTGATGGCATGTTCTGAACTGAGGAATTCTTTAACATGCTTTTCCCTGCCAGCCTTTGCCTTTCCCCTGCAGCAAGCAGCATCTCTGTGTTGTGAGGGTGAGTCCAGCAGTGGAGCAGTGAAGCAGTGACGAGCAAGATGCTGCCTTTTCATTTTCTTGCAAGACTTTGTTTATCAGTAGTTGCAAGGGAATGGCTGGAGCAGATCCAGTTGATAAAGTATTTCACTACTGTGGGGAAAAATATCTCCTTAAACCAACATTCAGGTTGCTGAAATGTGGTAGATCTGTGCATGAACAGTGGCTGTACATAAGCTCTCCAAAGGGCTTTTTCACACAGGCTGTTTCTGGCAGATGGTCCAGTGTCAGTTATATATTAAAAAAATTAATTAGTTTATGGAAATTGTTGCTTTAGTCCTCAGAAACTTAAGGGTGCAGTGGCAGCCCAGCTGACTCTTACTTTTCCAGTATCAATGTAGTAGACTTGGTTTCAGTAGCTCAGCCCTAAGACATGTCAATAATGTAAAATGGCAAAAAGAAAAAAATTCCAGACTATAGATTCCAAGCAGGCACTAGTCTCACTTTTATTCAATCTCTAAACATACACTGACATGATAGGAGAGCTAGCCTTGTCTGAGCTATTTTTAAGGCACTTGTAAATGCATGTGCATGTTGTAGGTGAAAGATTTACTACTTGTTAATGGATTAATAATTGTACATAGACAGCTTTGTTTAAACAATGATATAAAAAAAGCTGATGAGGAAAACTTGCAGGCAAACCATGCAGAAATCAAGACTAAAACAAGTTTATGGAAACTTAACTAAGCTAAATGTCACTGCCAAAACATGGTTATCTGTAAGATGAATTCATTCCATGCATGTGTTGCAATGTGGTGTTGTAGAGTAAGCTAAGGTATTTATTACTTATTAATGGTGTGGTATTTGTTGTGTATCTGTACTTGTAGAAGCATAATAATGGATCCCTCTGATCCCAGGTGCAATCTTTGCACCTCTGTCTCGGAGGTGCATGCCTTGCCAAACCCACTTCAGTTAAGTGCCAAGCTTAATCATATACCAGATAAGTTTAAAACTAGATTTGTTTTAGTTTAGGCCACACACAGGTGATGCAGTGTGTGGATCTCTAAATCTAAGAGCACTTCAAGCCTTTATACTAGGAGTTACTTGGAAACAAGGTTAGATTTTTGCAAGGCTACATGCTTTTGTACTGCAGGAGCTTCAGAAGTCAAACCCAGTATATTGAGGCTAATTTAGTTCTTACACTAAAATGGAAAAAGTTAAAACTCTCAACATGCAAAAACCTGCTCTTTTACCAGGACTGTTTGGGAAAGCAGGGCTTTAAAATCCATCTTACATCTGCTCATTTACAGTCGTTTGGGACACTCAGCACAATAAATTTTTCCATTGTGGCAAACAAAGCGCTTGTTGGCCAGACCACGGGCACACTTTGTGCATTTGAAACAGTAATCGTGCCAGGATTCATCTTCATAGTTAACCACACTGGTTCCTCTTCCAAATCCTGCTAGGAGAGAACACAATTATAGGACGGCGATAGTAGCTTTGCCTTGGCTGGGTTATCCCACCAAGCAGCACAGCCTGTTCCTGCTGTCCCAGTGCTTCCCTAGGCTTTCAGGCCACAGGGGGTGCCTGAAACACCCAAGTGGCAAACTGAGGCACGGTTTTCGTGCATCTTCTGATGTTTCTTGAAGAAGAAACATAAGCATAAGGCTTGCATGGCTTGTCTCTGCAATGAACTTTTTCCTTTGGCTCCCTTCTCCAGCCAGCAGTCAAGGAGAGATGTGGAGCAAGGACAGGTTGGGCTAAACACTTCTGGGCTCAGATCCCTGCTCTAAAATGCAGGATGGAATGTGAGCCTCATGGGACTGGCAGGACAGTGCCCACATTTCAGGGCTGAGTTCTGTAATCCATCAAGTTTTAAGTGTAAAATACATCAGAAGGGATACAAATGTCCCTTTGGAACAATAAAACACCGCTCATTTTAGATTTAAGGGTCCCAAACTAAGATAGGGGTGGGAGCAGTTCTGGTTGGGGGAGTTTTGAAGGAGGTAAACTTGAGACATGCAGAGGCTGAAGAGCTCAGTTACTAGCTCAGCCTCCATCCAGCACAAGCACGTGGCTCAGAGTCAGATCACATGTAAAATGCTGGGATTGGGCTTGGGTTACCAGACCTGCTTCTGATGTTACCCACCCCTGGGCTCCCTGTCTTTGAGGGATCACTGTCCTGACCTTCAGCACCCACTGCCCTCGAGCTTCATTTAACCCAACATACCTGTAATAGGATTCTTGCATCCAGCACACTTCTTGGCAACACACTCCTTGTAGCATTCAACGCAGTAAAACTGATCCTCCACAGCTGTGAAGCGCTTCCCACCCAGTTGCTTCTTGCAGTTGGAGCAAATGAAGCACTCAGAATGCCAAGGCTGTTCCTGGTAAGTGAGGCCTCCAGAAGTGATGGGCTGGGAGGGAAAGAGCAGAGGTGTGGTTTAGAATCAGCAGGGGAGAAGTGACACAGGCATGAGGTGTAGGGTAGGAAAGCTTTGTCACGGAGAGGAGCTTACCAATGTTTGCAAATTTAACTGCACGGTGCATTTGAGCCCCTCTAACCTGAAATCCCCCATACCTGGCGCTTTCATAATGCTTGCTTTTATCTGCAGTAACTGAAATTCCACACTAATCAGTTGCAGAAGTTGCAAAACCGCTACTGTTTCACTTCTTGAATATTCAGTACCACTACAGAACCTAAACTATCCCCAAGGCAAGTGCAAGACTGGTATCATGGTTTCTGCAGCCCCATCAGCTAATCCAACCACCCCTGCCCAGATCCTGTAATGCAGAGGAACCACTGGCCCTCCCATTATTCCACCAGCTGCTGGCACCAGTATCTCAGGGGAAGAACATCAGCATTGGTACAGCTTCAGCATGGTTCTCCTGCTGGTTCACCCTCCCAGCTCCCAGAAGGCACAGAGGGCTGGTTCTGGCAGCTGCCTCTGCAGAGGGGAAGGACTTACGTTCTTGCACTTAGCGCAGGTCTTGGCAAACTTGTGCTCATGGCAGGAGACACAGTAGAATTCATCACCCTTGGGGAAGAAGCTCCCAGATCCAATCACTTGCTTGCACTGGCTGCAGGTGAAGCAGTCCTTGTGCCAGACCATCTTCTTGTACTCAACATTTTGGTCTCCTACAACAGATAAAAATAACTTGTCCTGTGAGATTTCAGCCCTGTGGCAAACCCTTCCCTCCGTGCAGTGTAACGTCTGTGGGCAAGACCTGTCCATAGCTATGCCCAAGATTCCACTGGAATGCAGACAAGGGATAAGCTGGTAATTTCTGTATCTGATTTTAGCCAGGGCCTGCTAGATTTTCTTAAAATAGTTATCAGATCAGCTGCCTGAGCCTTTTAGGACCTTGATTTACCAAGCAAGGCTTTTTTTGATAGAAATGGTTTACAACTGACATAAGGGTTAATTACCCACATGAGGGTTAACTCTGAAGCAGCCTTTCAACACTTGAATAAAATGAACAGGTGAAAGCAACAGTCAAAATTTACTATTCTGAGGTGCTCTACCTTTCTGCTGTGATGCCCAAACCCCTAATTGCAGCCTCCACAGCCTGATAAACCACCGAGGTTACAGCCTTGAGCAGAACGTGGCCCTCAGGCCCGTCACTGGCACAGTACCTGCAATAATGGGCTTGAAGCAGCCCTTACACCGGGGTGCATCCTCAGCAGCAGTGCAGTTGCTGCACCACACCTTGTTGTTCTCCCGCAGCATGAAGGGCTCGTTGACCAGGGACGTGTAGCACTTGAAGCAGCGGAAGCAGTTGTCATGCCAGTAGCGGTTCTTGAAATGCAGCTCCTGGAATGAGCAGAAAGGGAAGGAGGGGAGTGAGAAGCTTTTCTCCCCCCTGAGCAGCCCTAAAGCCAAGCTCCTGTCTCACCAGCCTGGGCAGTAAAGGATGGATTTGTTCCTAAATTTGTCTGATTCAGTGGGTAGGGCTACAGCTCCTCTTCAAGCACTTAAGGGAAGGACATTTAACCAAACTCACTGACACAATCACATTCACTTTGGGCTTTCACAAGGGCAGAAGATGTGTCAACAGCTTGGAGATTTGAAGTTCTGCAAGTGTGGGTTTCTTGGGTTCTTACATTCCGGTTCTTACATTCTTACATTCCCTCTAGTTCAGGTGTACATTTTTATTGCCATAAACATTTCTCTGGCCCTGAAGGTATATGCTAATGACTTCAGTAATACCATATTTCTATACGTAAGCAACAAACCAATTTCCAGTTTTCACTGAGATCAAAACAGTTTCAGCCACCAGGCTTGCAGATGTTTGCAGGTCCTGCAGTTTGTGTTTCTTCATGTCCTGCCTGGTATTATGGTGTCTGAACATCAGAGATACTATTATAAATCAACATAAGGGAAAAAAAAAACAAAAACCCACAGACAGCAGAACTGTCTTGCTATCCAACTGCTTTCTTTCTTTCTTTCTTTCTTTCTTTATTTATTTATTTATTTATTTATTTAGTTATTTATAATGAAGTCTTGATTTCTATCATGAAGCATCTGACAAATTGACAAAAATCAGGTGTCAGTGCTTAGCCCAGATGAATTTTGCAGGCCCTGTGCAGGCCGGTTCCCTGCAGTTCTCCCTCCGGGGGCAATTCAGCCATTTGCAGCAGTTCATGTGGCTGAATCTAGACCCTGAAAGGAGATCCTGTGCCAATGAGCAGCCCACCATGAGCATCCCTGTGCACGCCCCAGCCCTGCTCCTTGCCCAATGAGCACACAGCTGGCAGGCAGAGGTCTCCCAAAGAGCTGCTGTAGCTCAGAGCCAGACCAGAGCCAACAGGAATGTGATCAGCATCTGCCTCTCCTCACCACCCAGGGGGTGCTGAGCACTGACCTTGGAGTCGGCCCCGATGGGTTTCTTGCACTCGGTGCAGGTGTTGGCGCAGAACTTCTCGAAGCACTTGACGCAGCAGTGCCGCCCCTCCTTCTGCACGTACTTCTTGCCCTGCAGCGGGTCGCGGCAGTAGTGGCAGTCGAAGCGCTCCGACATCGTGCCCACGGTGTAGCTGCCAGGCCCTGCAAGAGCAAGGGGAGGGGATGGCTCTGAGGGGATGGCTCTGAGGGGATGGCAATGAGAGGATGGCACTGAGAGGCCCTGAAGGCTGCTCCAGCTTCCCGGGGCTGTGCAGATCAGTAGGAGGAACGTGGCTCAGGAATGAGCATGTGGTGGTGTTATCACACTCCTCGAGGGCTCCTTGATAGAGAAAGTAGCTCCAGTTGAGGAGAGCAGTCTCAAACCAGATTTTTCCCCATCCCCTTGCTAAGTGGAAGGATGCTAGGCTGGTTTATTTATGTACTGCACATCAAGCAAGGGTAATGACACCTAATTCACTCCCTGGGAGTCCCTTAGTTCATTACCACAGGCCTCAGTGAGGTCCTGGCTGAGGCACAGCCTCACTTTTGCACAGAAATCATGAACAAACATGAGCAGAGTGGAATTGTTTCCATGTTTCTACCCTGAACCCGCAGCCAGCTGCAGCTCTCCAAGGCCTTTTGTGCTGGATAGTTGTGCAGCTTCCAGCTGCCCCTTTTCACCAGGTTTTCACATATAAAATCATAAGGAAAAAAAAAAATCTGCCTCCATGAGAGATAGTTTTCAGTTCACACTGTCAAGGCTCTGCCAAGGTCTGATGTTCCACCATGGCCAGGGAGCTGTCAGTGGGTGTGGGGAATCTTCTGGAGGATTTTCCACTTTGGCTCACACTTTCTCCCCAGACACCCATCCCTTCCTGCACTCCCAATCTCCTGCTAATGACTCCCTCCGTCCCACACACCCTTCCTCAGCAGAGGCCACCAACACTTGTGAGGGGGCTACAAGGGTTCTGTCAGGACTCAGAGAATCCTGGACTGGTTTGAGTTTGAAGAACCTTAAAGATCATCTTGTTCCAAACCCCCTGCTATGGACAGGCGTGCCAGCCACTACATCTGGTTGCTTAAAGCTCCATCCAGCCTGGCCTGGAGCACTTCCAGGGAGGGAACATGAAGTTACAGAGGCCCATGGAGTCCCACAGTGGCAGCTCCATCCCTGCCTCTGCCACTCGTGCCCCCAGAGCCCCAGCAGTGCACAGCCCATTTCCCTGCATGTCCAACGCACAGGGACACAGCCTTGAACCTTCTGCATCATCACCAACAGGACAGAAAATGTGTCTGTGGTCTGGCAACAAGGATTGCCAAGAGGAAATGTCCTCTCTCCCTGATAGGGCAGCAGCATCAGCACAGAGCAAGGAAGGACGAGGACAGTCAGACATAGAAATTGCTGCTGCCTCCAACACGTGGCCTCGCCTTGGACCACCCCATCAAGCCCTGGGGCTACCTTGAAGCCTGCTCCTCACAGAGCTCAGTGGTACAACAGTGATTTTTCCAGCCATGCTGCTCCAAGCTCAGCACAATGTGCCTTTATAAACCAAACCAGTAGGGGTTTGGGGTGCAGAGAGTGTGTGTCTGTGCCCTCACAACAAAGCAGGGTCAGTGGGACCCTGTTGGGCTTGCCCTTGGCTGCAGGATGTTCTTGGTCTGCCCTGTTATGGCCTAAGGGTGTGTTCACAGATTGTTGTGGACACTTGCCCACCCCAGTAATTCCAGATGTACCATCAGCTACAGGGTCCAACCTCACCAGACCCCTGCAGGACACCAGGAACAGCCCAACGCTGCTGGGTACAAAGCCAGAGGAGCCTGTTTGTGAACATTTTCCCATCATAGCAGAGCATCTGCCTCATCTGGGCCCAGGAAGAGTGGGACACACACTGTTACCTTGCAAGTTTTAAAATTCAAAAGTCATCACACTGTCTCCTCTTTGTCACCTTCTCAGTAGCATAAGGCCAGAACAAGTTGAAGGATTTATATTTCAGAAAGCAAGACAGAATGCTCTATAGAAAAGTATCACATGGGGAGGTTGCAGCAGAGGTGGAGGCTCTGTTCACACCCTATTACTTCCTCTAAAACTGACAGAGGCAGGCTGGAGGCCAAGCTGGTAGGAACTGTACTTTGCGGGGGGACCAAGGTCTGGAAACACTCCCTCAGCAAGGCCAAGGGAATCAGCCATGTCAGCCATGACCTGCTGACATTTGCACCAAGGGCTTTGAGGTAGCTGTTCAAGCAAATGGAACACATAAACAGCTGGGAAAGATGGTGACTCTGTGAGCCACCACCAGCTCTGCAGAGCTCTAGCAAGCAGGTGGGTTTTATTTGGAAGGAATGCAATTGCAGAGTCCAGGGTAAATGGTATTGAAAGGTCCCTGATCTCAGGTTTAGGGTTGCTTTCAACCTGAACACATAATCTCAAAAGTATGGCTCAGGGAGCAACATAACCCCGTGTAACACATCACGTGCTAATGTGAGACACATTTGTCACAGCAGCTCTGGAGCTCCACAGGCAAATTAACACCGGGCCTGGCAGCCCCCAGGCTGGGCTGTGCAAGCAGCTTCTGCCTGCCCTGTGCCATCTCAGACACCAGAGAGCCCCTCTCATACACAGACAGGGGGTGAATTTGCTTCCAGCTTTTCCAGCAGCTTTCTGCCCTCAGCACTGCCATTGCTGAATTCCCGATCTGGAGCCAGGAAAGGCACCTCTGTCCCCTTGCCTGCAGTGAGGATGCAGTGGTTGCATTGTCCCTGCAAATGTGCTGGCTGCTCCTGGGCTCTGCTCACCTTCGCTGTGTCCAGAGCCCACATCAGCCAGACCATCACCACCACCAGCCCACCCAGGGTATGGTGCACAAGAGCCCTGAAGGCCACCCGTGTGTGACAGAGTGGAGCCCCAGGCTAGCAGCAGCTGTGCTGGGACCACCAGATTATTTTCCCCAAATGGAGCAAACATCTGTGGATGCTTCAGAGCTCAGCTTCATTTAATATCCTACAGCTGTTCCCCTCAGCAGTCCTGTCCCCTCTCCTGGAAGGTAAATAGAGCAGATATTTCTTGTGCTCTGTATAAAAATAAATGTATTTCTAAAGCCTGCTTGGCAGCATGTCATGGGTTTGGAGTTGTTTATCTCCTTAATAACCTGTTCACCCTCCAGCTGCACCAGGTCCCCACAGCATAACTTTCCAGAGCTTCCAGGTATATTAACCCTGAACTGTCTGAAAAGTAGGCAAGTTACGAAACTAAAGGTTTGTGGAGCCCTTAGTACCACACTGGGTATGTGGAGAAAATCCTTACTTCCTCGGGATCTTTATTTAGTGCCCTCATCATCGCTTCCCATATGAGCAGCGCAGCAGCTGCTGAGAACAGGGCAGGGATTCACACCAGGGGTACAGCAGTGCTGCAGCAGCCCCAGGCCAGGGAAAGCACTCACCAAACTGCCAGAACACTGAATACTGACTAAAACCCAGAGCACTGAACCTCTGTGCTTCTTTTCATGCTGCTCTGCTTAAAATGAGAGCAGGACACGCAGAGGTTTTAGCTTGGAGGTCACTTGAACACACATTTCTGTGGCTGTACCTTTACACCAGACTATGGCATCTCCAGGGTGGCAGCCTGGTTGTTTAGCCCCAGTTGTGTCTCTTGTTTAGCCCCAGGAGAGTCACGTACCCTGAGGACATGCACTGATCCAAACCCCATGTCAGCTTGACCCTGAGGCCACAGAATAGGATTTAGGAAGCAGAGGAAAAGCATGGACAGGCTGGAACTCTTCCCTCTCCCAGGCATGTGCAGAGGATTGTTCTGCTGGAGAGAAGCAGGTGAAAACAGCGAGCACAGGCAGCTGGAGAGTGGGGTAAATGCAGAATGTGCCCATCCTTAAATAGCCTAGAGGACTCTCTATAAGAGATGAAGAAAAATGCAGCTATGCTTCTAATCTTGCTCTAAGCAAGGGATCCCTGTCCCGCCAGCCCTGGCAGGGTGTTCTCTAAATGTAGCTCCCTGATGGATTTGGCTACAGCTGGAGGGCAGAAGGCCAGGCCAGTGGCCTTCTCAGATATCAGGGTATTTGGCACAAAGACCCACTGGAATACAGCCCTAACATTTACCTGACCACAGAGGTGCCAGTTCACCACTTGTCCCCTGAAAGCATCTTCTGCTTTTCAAAAACAGCCCTTGGACAGCCACACCTTCCACCCTTCAGAGATCTCAAACACTTGGGCTCCAGGGGCTTCCACACACCTCAAGTGGCACCAACACCAGGCAGTCAGAGGGCTGACTGAGGGCCAGGGCCACATCTGCACCCTGGCCAGCTTTGGGATGGAAAGGGCACAGACCTGAGAAGTGCCACCCCACAAAAGCTGCTGCACCCACACAACCCCTGCCTCCCTCTGGGCTCCTACAACCACCCTGGGCTGGTTCATCCCAGTTCAGCCAAAATCCCAAAGCAGCATCAGGGTGGTTTGCACAATGAATGGAACCAAAGCACTGAGGGAAGGGAGCTGGAGCACAGCTGATAAGCAAAGCACTTAGCACAGGCTATGTGTTAATGTCTCTGGGGAATACGTTTAAATGTGATAAACCACCAAGGAAGAACTTGAAGTGTAGTCTCTAAACGCAACCAGAGAAACTGTGCTTACACTTTACTGATTATTCTGCCACTCAAGAAAGAAGATGAGTTTGGAGTTGTTAACCCTCTGCCCTACACAAAGTTGCATAAGGAAGAAAAAGAGCAATTGCTTTTTGGCTCTCCATTAGTTTCATTTTTTCTCAGCAGACTGAGTACACAGCCCCACTCTGCCAGGCACTGGCTACACCTGCCTGTTTCAGATCAGTCCTGGCAGCCCTGGTCTGTCACCTGAGTTACTATTCTCAGCATTCCTCTATGCAATGTCACATAGTTTGCTATAAATACCTGGGAAACCCTTAAAAGAAGGGTCCTGTTAATCCCAAATGCAAAGTGACACTCAGGACTGCACTGGCACAATGCCCTGGGCAAAAAAACATTTGCAAAGCCCAAGAAAAGAAAGGAAAGAAATCTCTAGTAGGTCATATTTGCTGGGAGGGCTGAAAGTACCAGAGCTGTGCTCTCCCATTGCCAGGCTGGGGCACGTGCGAGTCTCATACTCCATAATTCAAAAATTAATCTGTTGATAAAATGAAAGCTTCTTTATTTAGAGCAAGAACAGCTCCAAGTTCCCCAGGCAGTTGCCAAAAACATTCCCCACGGTCCTATTGCCACCATGCCTGAGCACATCCCAGTCATTACTAAATCTTCACAGTTCTCCAGGGAAGTAGGGACATGCTATTTATTAAAAAAAATCACTGGCCCAACCCCACGAACACTTTCCCCAGGGATTGCTTTGGTACTCAGTGCAGAGCTCAGAGGAGGCTAACAAGGCATCACTGAAGGCTAATGAGGCACCACTGCTTGAGTTTAGGCAGAGCTTAAGCAACAAAGTCCAAATCTTTCAAAACTAAACAAATCCTGTTCAGTAACAAACTCTGTGGCTGCATTAAGTTTTGTTCTTTGAGACTCCCCTATTATGTTCCCAGCTAAGCACTGGTCTGCCCCACCTCAGCAGCTGGATGCCCTTCTCACACCCAGGTGCCAAAAAGAGATTTCCTCCTGCTCTGAAGGGTTCAGCCCCACCCTGAGCAGGCACTGTGATACCTCACAGCTGCCCTGGAGTTCCCAGTGGTCTGCAGGATCAGACACTGTGCTGTGACTGTTTGGCAGCAGCACTCCAGCCTCAGCATCTGCTCAGAACACCCTGCAGCGTTTTATGTTACAGCACAACAAGTCTGTGAGTTCTTGCCCCTGAGGAAGAAAAAATGATATAGCTGGGAGTACAATGGAAGGATGCTACAGCATCAGTCAGTCTTGTGGGCTGAAGTTAAACACCTTCTTGCATCGAATGATACCACAGAAGTCAGATTTTACTCACAATGGTGCCCTGCATAACATGTATGTGTATCCCAGAAGCAAATCCTGAGCTGTGCCAGCAGCCTCACCTGTGTGCCTTGTCCTGGGAAGTTGAGCAGGAAGCTGAGCAGCAAACTCTGCCTTTTCTCCCCGGTTCTGAGGAGGCTCTCTGATCCCAAGTCTCACCAAGGAGCACCCCTGGCTCAGTTTGATGGCCTCAGGAGCTGTGCCCCAGTCTGACACCCTCTCCCCAGACACATCCACCCTGGGGCTGTGTCTCACCAAGAGATGCAATGGCACTGCCACTGCACCCCAGTGTAGGGCAGTAAGCACACCCTGGATATGCACAAAAACAGCTTCTAAGAGTGAGATAGGCTTTCAAAAATCCCAGAGAGCTTCTGATTCTCTTCAGCTGCTTGGGCTAGAGGAATGAGTCAGGATGGGAGGACACCACAGAGCTGCATGCCATGGAGACATGCAAAATGTGATCTCAAGATTCCTGTTGGTGTTAATGGAAAAATTAACATTTTCCTACCACTGGTAAGGGTCACCCCATCTGAATTTAAAGACAAACAGAGAAGAGGGACTAATCACAAACTTCCCACCAGAGCAGAGAAAACCATCTGGGTTTACACACTGGTCTCCCCTCTGCTCTGGGTTTCTCTGCTCACTACTTGCAGCAAGGAGGAGGAGCACTGTCCCTCATTTTCACCAAGTATTGCTGAAATAGCAGCTGAGCCCCAGCCTTCCCACAGCAGCAGATACAAAAATATTTACCATCCACTGCATTTTAGAAAATAAACGAGGCCACCACTCTGCTCCAGCACCAGTCTCCCACCGTGGTTATCAGCCCATTTGCCATCAGGAGTCACAGCTGCAGGTTGCTCAGGTTTAAGTCTGCATTCAAAGATATTTCTCTGGCACAGGAGCCTTTTAGCAAAACCTTCCTCCCCGTTTACCAGGCGTCCTCCCACAACACCTGGCAGCACATCCCCTTTACCTGTGTGCCTGTGGAAAGCCATGGTCAGCAGCCCAAAGTCACCAGCAGCCCCTCAGGTAATGGAGTTCACAGTCTCCAGGCTGATAAGGAGCTGCCCCATTTGATAACATACATTTAAACGGAGGCTATTAATATGGACAGGACTCCTACCAGATGTCCACTCCCCTCCCCAGAGATCACAACCCTAATCCCCCTTGGAAATTCTTACCATTTTAGGTGATCTGAGGGAGAAGAATAGGATCCTGAGACCTCTAGGTCTCTGCAGGCCACAGTCAAATACCTGCCCAGCTACTCAGCACCCAAATTAGTCCCAAAGGCAGAATGAACTCATGAACTTGACCCCATGCTGGTACTATTTGGCCTTGGCTTTAGAGTGAGATTGTGTCTCCTAACAGTCCTGAGCTAAGTTACAGACCCAACATTAATGCTGGAGGGAAGGGGAGGATCACAGCCCTGTGGGGGCCAGAGGGGCTGCAGAAAGGATGTGGCTGTACCTCAGAGGACTCAGCTGACAGCCCAGAGAAGTACCAGCACATACATTCATGGGTGCATCGGATTTGCTGTCAAGATGGAGGTCATGCTGAAATTTCACTGCCAGTAAAATTGCCATTCCTGGTCCTTCCCCGGATTTTTCCTTGAGGAAGCTCACAGACCTTACTGCTCAAAGGGAACAAATCCCTGAAGAGCAGCACTCAGAAAGATGGGTGTCATGATATGGGGCTACTCTAGCATCTAGTGTGGCTTTAGAGGCACTGGCTCATGCCTCTGCCCCCTTGACTCAGGCATCCACAAAGCCCTCAGGAAGATCCCAGCTCCACGGCTCCAGCCAACCTGCTTCCACCCCAGTCACAGCAGGAGGAGAGGGAGCTCTGGCTCAGGGTCACTCCTGTGGGGACCCCCAGGCTGCAGCAGCTCTGCAGCCCCACACTCACTCTGGGTTATGCAACTGCTGCCGGCAGCACTCAGGGCTGGGGGCCAGGGACGCCCAGCTGCTAATCCTGCCTCCCCACTGACGCACTGCACGGCCGTGGGAAAGTCACTGAACCTCCCTGACAGCCACTGGGAAGAGCCAATGTTTATCATTCCTTCCAGGGAGCCCACTGTGGTGGTGTCTGGCCTCTGAAGAGCAACCCTGCTACAGCCAGGAACATCTCTGCTTCCTGCTTGCAGAGGGCCCAGGAGCTCCTCAGCCACACACACGTGCACAGTCTCCAGCCTCAGCACGGGGCTTGGTGAGCCCCTGAGCCTTCACACCCATCTCAGCCCCCCCAGGCAGCACGTGCACAAGCTCAGCATCTCACCAGCATCCTGACATCTCCAAGTTTCCAACATGGCCTGGAAAAGGCCACCCTTGCACACCATGCCATTCCAAAAGAGCCCAGCATGGATCCACTGGTGCAGCAGACTGAGACTGGGAAAGGTGCTAAAATACTAATGCACTGAAACACTTTGGTGAGGAAAAACCCAATGTTATTCTGCCCCAGCTCATCTATGAACTCCAGCAAATTGTTTGCATAATTGAGATGGCAGCAGGAACCCCTGACAACTGGTATTTTCCTGTTCTGATCTTGCTGTGCGCAGTGTAATATTTACAGACCTGAGTTCATTTCTGGCAATGCACGTACAGTTTGCACCATTAACCGTTCTCATTCCTTTCTAGTTCCCTACACAGAGCTCTGGCACCCTCCCTCCCGCCCAGCCATCATTTCCTACTTTCCCTGAAATGCCCAGGTATTTCCACCAGGAGCCTTTGCTCCTGTCCTGGGTGATGGAGCAGCCTCTGCCAGCAGCTGCCACGCCCCGGCCGGAGGTGGCTGCAATCAGCAGCAAAGTTTGGCAGCTGCAGAGGGGTGTGGAGAGCAGGGGTGGACACTGGGGCATCACAACATTCCATGAGCACACACACACATGTGTTCACAGCACCACAACAGGCTGGGGCTGGAGGAGAGAGGAGAGGGA
Source organism: Phylloscopus whistleri (assembly GCA_017589585.1). Lineage (NCBI taxonomy): Eukaryota > Metazoa > Chordata > Aves > Passeriformes > Phylloscopidae > Phylloscopus > Phylloscopus whistleri. The sequence goes on along the minus strand of JADMLD010001007.1, from coordinate 2,643,346 downwards.
GAAAGCTTGGCCAAGGAACAGGAGGAAGACCCAGACCTGTGGGTGCCCATGGAGCTCCCCAGCACAGCTCACTCTGCAAAGCTCCTGCTGGTCCCCCAGAGCAGATTTTAATTAAAAGGCCATTTTGTTTGAATCTCTGGCCTCCTGGTCCAGCAGCAGGAATGGAACAACCTTACTGCTGCTCTTGGTTTCTCACCTGGTTTTAGCCAGATAACTTTGGACAATTCCCCTTTTCTTCCCAAGCCTCTCCTCATCCACACAAGCCCAGCTGATTAAACACAGTGGTGGTGCAGGTGCAGCACAGGAGCCAAGGAGAGACATCAATGCCCCAGTGGAATGTTTCAAGGAGCAGACACCTCCAGGAAGAGAGGGTGCCCCAGAGTGGAGCTGTGCCAGCCCTGCCTGAGCCCTTGCCTGTGCACCAGGCACCCACAGCTCCCAGAGGGAAGAGTGCTACAAATACACCAGTGGGTGCACAGCAGGGCATAGCAGGCTTGGGATGTGATGTGTTTAACATTAAACCTGTCCTGTAGGTTTTCCAGGGAGCTGCCCTGGACACGCTGATCCCACCCCACGGGTCTGACTGCAGGGCAGCATGGCTGGGGCGTAGTGTCATCCGCTCAGATAAACAAATGATTCACCTTGTGATTTCCAGAGTATTTTCCTGCCCTGAGAATCCTGCCAGAAAAGGTCTGGGTCTCTCAGCTTGCTTGCACATCCTGCTGTCATTCAACAGGCAGAAACTCCTAAAGAGAACTGTTCTAAGCCAGGCATTGATGAACTATTAGTCACCATCATCAAAGAAAGCAGCAGTAAACACCAGCAGCAGAGCACCTGTGCATCTCCTAAAGTAATGCCGTGCCTCCTGCTTGCACACATGCTGCTGGCACTGCACAGTGCACCTGCACAGAAGAGCACGCTGCCATTCACCAGGCCCCCCATAAAATGAGAGTCCCACAGTGCTCCCTACCCTTCCTGTCATGAGGGCAGATCATGTTTTTAAAAAAATTTATTTTATATGTCTCAGGTTGCATGCATGTGTATTCCCACAGCAGAGCACTCCTGCCCAACAGATCTCAGCTATAAACTTCCTTGGCTCTTCCAAGGCAGAAATAAAACAATTTTTTAAAAACATTTCTTTGTTTGTTTTAGTATAAAGATGAAGGTTGCAGGAAGACCACCAACAACAGAGTTGGGTTTGAGAGGAGAGAGGACACAGATATAGCTCTCTCAAGGAAAAGATCTTTGCAGTTGAGATCCATCAGAGAGACATAAGAGGCAGCAGTCCCCAGTGCCACAGAAACGCTGGACAGGTTTGGCACAAGGACTGACACTGGGGGCTGATCCAGCTCTCTCAGTATCCAACATGCTTGCTGCTCCCAGCCCTGGCAGCAGGCACTGCAGAGCAGTGTTTGTGGATCATCTGGAGAGGATTGCCAGGGGATGATGGCCCCTGGTCCCCCCAGCCAGAGACCCTGCATGACACAATCACCAGATTGTGAACCAGAGCAGGAATTTTCCACCTCATCCTTTCAAAACTGGACACTTTCTCTTTGAAGTACCCCCAAAATGCTCTAGAAGTCTCAAATCCAGCTCTGTGTACAAGGATGTGCCTCAGCACCTCTGAAGCATCCCACAGGCACTCACAAGGCAGAGACAGCCAGGGTGTACCCACACCCAGAGCAAGAGCAAGCCAGCAAGGACATCACTGCAGTGACAGGGGAATGAACAACCCCAGGGACCAGGGGTTCTCAGGGAACCAGCTCAGAGGGACAGCAGAGAAGGAAAACAGCAAGACATGGCACAGGCACGATTCTTCCATGCTGAGCTCCAGCTCACAGCTGGGTCACAGTGATGAGCTGAGCCTTTCAGTGCCAAGGGAAGATTTTGGGGCAGCTGTGAAGGCAGGGGTAGAGGAACTGGGAACAGATTTATAAGGAAGCAGACACAGGGTGGGCAACATTCAGGAGCTCAGATACAATGTGAGTAGAGACAAAAGATGGAAAAGAAGACAGGATGAGAAGTGGGGAAAAAACAGATAAAGGTGTAGTAATAGGAAGGAATGGCCAAGAGATAACAGAGCTGCAAATAAAGGCACCTGAAAAAAAGCAAAACCAGGAAGAGATATAAAACAAGTCCTTCCCCATCTGCCTCCATCTACAGGCTGGATTGTTTCCAGGACTATTCCCCCAGGCAGCTCAAAGTTATTTCCCTGCTGCCATCTGCTCTGTGGCTCCCCTCCACACACGCTCCCGACTGGCACTTCTTCCCATCACCTGTTGCTGACATGGCAGACCTCTCACTGCTGCTGAGAGCCAAGTGACACTGAGGCCTGGGGAAGTGTCTGCACATAAATCAGAGCTGCTTTGTAGTCCCAAAGCTTTGTTCAGCTCCTGTTCCCCATCCTGGCTATGGCAGTGTGGTGGGATGCAGGCATCCAACAGCCCCATGGCAGCCCCAGGCTCCAGAGAAGACTGGGGAGGGGAGAGGCTGCAGCAGGTGCTGGGCTGAGCTGCTTTTGAATCAACTTCAAAATAAAGTCAATTTCCTCTTACCCCTGCTCCTCTTTCTTGCATTGCAGATAAGATGTAAGGCTGTGTCTCCCAGCATCAAGAATGTTGAGTGCCTGCTGTAGTCCCAGCTGTTAGATTTAGACCTTCAGTGCAAGATCAAAAAGGGACAGCCCCAAAAGGCTGAAGGCTTTTTAAAAATCTCTTAGAAAGACAGATGTCTTAGTCTCTAAATGCACTTGCTCAAACATGAGCCATGTTTCTCTCCCCAGCTCTGTTTCCCATGTCCTTCTGCTGTGAGTGTGCAGGCAGTGGACTGGGAGGCTCAGCAGGCTGCCCACAGCCCCCTTCATGAGCTGCAAGATGAAGACCACAGGTGTGAACATGCCCATGGAAGTCATACAACCCTTAGGGGAGACAAAGACTTCCTCTGCTCCTCTTGGGAGACAGATCCACATGTACTGCCAAGACTGGTCTGATTCAGATGCCTCATAAGAGCACCAGGCCCATGATTGGGCTAAAAGTCTTCAAATACTGCATTTCCCTCTTCCTCCCCAGCAGCCCTTCAGCTGGGTCATGCACAGACCCACCCAGCAGTGCTGTGGTGACTCTCTTCAGTCACTTCTGCCAGGTGATGTGTCCTGGAGGAGCCATGGGGCCAACCAGCTGCACCACAACTCAATTATTCCCAGCTTATTACCCCAAAGCTTCCCACTTAGGGCACTGGAGCCTCCTTAAGGCCATCTTGGCCAACTTGAGGTCTTTCTTTGTTCAAGTTCAGTTGCACTCATGTGCAGGGGGAATGACCAGTGGAGCCAAGTGTGAAGCAAATGTTTGCCAGTCACAGCTTTCCTCTCATGGCTTAGCCCTGGCTTCAGAGCTGAGAAAAGTAGCTCAAGTCCCTGTCAAATAAATACCAGAGTGATCCAGCCAGGCAGCAGGGCAGTCTTTCCCAGGACAGATGAGGTGTGAGGAACAGGCACAGCAATATAATCCTGCCATACCCACACAATGAATGCTCATGTCAGGGCTTCACCAAGTAGTGAGTGAGCCATCACTGAAATAATATTTCACAGTGCCCATCAGGCTCTCTGCACTTCTAACAGCTCCCAATTCCTTCTTGTGGGCACAGCAGCTGGCTGGGCAATTCTCTGCCTCAGTGAGGTTCAACAGCTCACTGTGGAGCCCATGGAAGGAAGTTCAGCTACTAGTTTGCTTCATTGCTTGTAAGCTGGGTCATTCCTTGGAAACCTAGGAGTCAGAAATTAGCAACTACCCAGACATCAGCTACAACACCAGCATCCCCTGACACCCTCCTATGTTCATTCAACAGGACCTGGCAGCAAGGAAGACTCACAAGGTGGGAGCTGCAGGCTCTGCCCAAGCTCTTCCCCAAAGCCTGGAATGCTTCCCCTGTGATGTTTTCCAGCAAAATACCATGTTCCCAGGAAGCTGCTGGGCAGATGGTTCTGCAGACCTCTGTCCTCTGCCCACACAGGACGGTGGCCAAGCCAAATCCCCACACCAGCAGTGCTCTGTGGCACCAAGGAGCCTTGGTATTTCCCCTTACAGATCTTGATTTCCCAGGGGAGGAGAAGAAAGGGATGTTTGAGGATGGACTGTGATTCTGGCAAAGCATTCTCCAGAAATTCAGCACGTGAGAGACACTGAGGATAGAAAACTTCAGCTCAGGTGGTCAGAGAAGGGCAGAGCAAAAGCCCTCAGAAAAGGGCTGCCTGGCTAAGGGTGAAGACAGGCCACCTCTTTGATGAGGACGTGCCCTTCCAAGCATTGGCATGCCAGTTGGGAAGACTCCCTGGCATCCAGCACACCATCAAAGCACTGCCCAAACTTGGCACTGGCCCTCAGCACTGATTTAGGGCTGACAGAGCCAGAACTGGCACATGTTTTCAGCAGGAGAAGCAGCCCAACATCCTGGGCAGGACAGTCGCCTCGAGCAAGATTAACATTTGGCTGTCTGCACCCTCAGTTGTTAGCCAGAGCTGGTGGCTGAAGGGACCAAATCACCCTTGTTATGTGGCCATTTTAAAAATAACCTTTCCCAAAGCCCCACAGTGCATACCCCCTGTGTCTGTCTCAGCTCCAGGAGCTGAAGGGATCAGCTTGCAGGGCTGATGGGTATTTTTGGGCACTCTGACTAATTGTCAGGACATATGCTGAGCATTCTTTACAAGGAAAAACAAAGCTGCAAAGTCTCCTCCAGCGAGGCCTAAGGGGTTGGATTAGTCACAAGAGTTATTTTCATAAACCTCTGCTTTAGGAAGGTTTGATTTAACTTCCAGCTTCAGATAAGTGCAGTTTAAAATGGAAGAAGAGGTCAGCTTCCTTGCACCCCAACACTCACCACAAAGGCCAGGCCAGGCTGGGCCATGTTGCACCAACAAGGGCAGGAGAAGTGGAAACTCTCCACCTTGGAGTGGCTTCAGATTCACAATCTCTGGTGCTTCTTTGGCACCATACCAGGTATTTTACCAGCTCTGTGCCTCTTCCTCCCTCCACTCTCAGGAGCAAGAGCTCCCAGCTCAGAGGCTCCAGAGACCTGATGTCCTGCAGCTCAATGTGAAGTGTTCCCCAAAGGCCACATCCCCTGAGGGGAGCAGAGATCAGGCAGTCTTTGCAGTTTTATTCGCCATTAAAAACTCTTTGCTGTAAAAGCAACCTGTTCTGAGTGGGTTTCTTTGTTGCAGTTCCTTGCTGCTGCTCTCACCAACCTGAGCACCTCAGCAGCACTTCACTCACACGCCAGTTTAAGGCAGCACTCATCCACTTCACTTTCTCCAAGGCAGCAAACAAAGCAACTGTGTGCAACATCTCCACAACATCCTGGGACACACAAGCCACAGCAGCCCATGTTTCCCCACCATTTTTTCTCTCCCTTTCAGCCCAGAAGATCTGTGGGATGTTTTTAGCCCTGCTGCTGCCTCAGCCCATGCTGTTGGCCTGTGGACTTGTGCTTTCCCCTTTCCCTGGCACGTATCAAACCTTGCTCTTCTCACTCAGCAGACACCCTGCACCAGAAGCACACACATCTCAAGATGACAAGAGCTCTCTGAAGTCTCCACCAGTGCTCTCTGTGCATTTTCCCCCGAGCTGCAGAGCAATTTCCACTGAGGGTAAGTGTTGTCAATTCAATTTCTAATAACGGCATTAAAATGTATGAGCCATTTCTCTGGAGTCAGGGATAATATTTTCAAAGTGCCTGTGTGATACAGGAGTGTAAGTCTCATTTTTCATAAAGTGATAAGGATCCTGAGTCTCTCTGGAAATATGTCAGACCAGAGCTGGGCAAGAGCTACACAGCAAAGCTTTACCTCTGGGGTCAGTTAGAAAACACAGATTCAAATGTCAAAAAAACCAAAAAAAAAACTGAAAAAAAACCACCCAAAGAAACAAATATCTTTAAATCTTTCATCAGGCTTAGGTTTCAATTTCAGCCAAAACCAGAGAGTCCCAGCCTGGAATGGTTTTCAGAGCCCTGCCCTGGTTTGTGGTATCCCAGCTCAGTGTCATTATCTGCAGGATAGAGGCTGTTTTGGAGAGGCAAACAGGGGAATTCTCCTCCCCAGCATACTCCCACTCTAGTTTTTTGGTAACCTAGCAAAATTTGAGTTCCTTTAGTGTCTTGGGAATGTTAAGATCAGTAGACTAATACTTGGTAAGAGACAGCTTGGGCCAAAGGAACCTGGGGAGGTGAGGTTACTGAAACTGGTGGTTTAGCATCTTCACCCCCTCCTCCACAAGGCTAGGGCATTCAGAGGCAAGGGAGGGTCTCCCCTCCTCTCCCATGCTCCTCCAAGGGTCTCACAGCAGCTCTGCAAATGTTACAGCATTTCTACCAGTTCTGACTCCTGGAGCAATGGGCAAAGTCTGTGTGTGGGTACATTCATTAAACACAAACTTTGGAACAAGAAAAGTGAGATACTTAGAAGAGTGTTTGATTTTAAACGTAGAAATAAACCAATTGGAGTTGGTAAGAGTGCTTCTGTGTTTGATTAGGCCATCCCCTGCTCTGGGGCTGGATTCAGGCCCAAAAATTATTTTGTTTTCTTTTTCAAGTAGCAGAGAGATAATAAATTCAGGGGCAAGGAGCAACACAGTCTGCAAAGAGAAACACAGCCCTTCCCAATACAACCACTGCAAGTTCTGCTACTCTGCCCACATCCAGCTATCAGAGCATGGGCTCCATAGGACAGAAAGGCAGTGCTAATTGCTCACAAATGCCAGGGAAAACTGTCAAAAAGCTAAACCAGATGGGAAAGAGTGGTTTGCTTTCTTTTAAAACCAGCTTGTGCAACCACATTTCATGAGATCCCACAAGCACTGCGTCCCTCTGGGAATGCTGCAGGACAATGGGGAAAGGGTGAGGTTTCCAAACCATGGAGGGCTTTTCCTGCAACAGCAGGGACTCTGCTGTCCTTCTGGTGGAGTTATACCCCTTGAGACAAATTCTCAGCTGTGCTAGGAGGAAGCCTGGTAGGAGGCCTTGCCTGCTTTGTGCCAGTGCTGAGCAAGGTTAGGCTTGGCCCTGGATCTGCAAAGTCACCCAGAGACAGCCAAAAGGCAAAGACACCTTGATAGCAAGAAGGTGAAACACTGGGGGAGGAGACAGGGAAGACCTGCAGGGATGCCTGCCCTGCTCCCAAGTGTTAACATCCAGTGCTGCACCCCACAGAGAGGAGGTGACACAAAGGAACATCAGACACCGCGTGCAAACAGTTCAGACAAGCAGTGCCTCATCTCCAAACAGACGCTGAAAGCAGAAGGTGAAATGCTCCACCGGGCATTTGTAGGTTTTAAAGTTTTTTAGCATCCTGCCCAGCTCAGTTATGGGCAGTTTGGGGCCATGGTGGCTGTGCCATGGACTCAACCCCAGCCACTGGGACAGCCCAGGCACACCAGAGCACTGCCCACCTTGCAGCTATAAAAGGTGAACTCATGTCTATCTCACCCAGATCTCACTCAGCTCTCAGTCCTCACATGAGAATCACCTTCTTTCAAATGCCAGGCTGCTCCAAGAACCAGGCTTTCCTGAAGCCTCTCCCTGAAGCTGATGGCTGAATGCAGTGGTGGCACTGAGAGCTGCCCGTGATGCTGAGGGACGTGGTCATGTCACCAAAGCATTTCCCACATGGCTCCAGAAAGGAGCTGGAAAAAAAATCCACCCACAGCCCTGGGAGGGACTTGCAAGAACACATAATTTACAGATCTCTCATGATTGTAAAATTATAATAAAAGACTTCCAAAATACAAAATACCCCTGCTGAAACCAATCTCTTTTTATAGATGCAACCTCCCTCCCTTGTTTCAGAAAGCTATGAAGTTACTCCAAAAAAAAGATCATGGTTTTTTCATCATGTGAGTAGGTTCACAGATCACTTTTCATGGGCTCAGCTTTTGTTTGCATTTGTGCTGTTGATAATTGTTCCCTGTTTTCACTCACTGGTGATTATGTCTTAAAAGGTTTGCTGAAATCTGTCAGTGGGCCTCTGGTAAGGGGCTCATGCATTGCTCCATCAAGACAGCTGCCAGGTGATGCTCTCATTTGTTTCTACACAACTTCATGTATTTGGTAATTCAGCAATGGGGAGGAAAACCCAAGCAGAGACCACTGCCACAGCTTTGCCAGCCTCCCCCCTGCAGCACCATGGTGCAGAGGCTCGGGCAGTACTCCCTCCTACAGAGAGAGTTTTCAGTTAAAAGTTGTACTTCCTCAGAAAATGCGAGTCCATTGAATGAAGTGCATCTGGAAACATCTCTCATCTAGCAGAGAAAGGTGCAGGATGACACAGGAGCCCCCTCCTGGGCTGCCCAGAGTGTGAGTGCAGCACAGCCTCCTTATCCTGCCTTTCTCCACAAGAACCCCCTCCTGCCCCAGCCTCCATCGTCCCAGAAATGACATCTCTGCTCCCACAGTGTCCTGGCAGGAGGTGACCCCAAAAGTCCAGTCCTGCTTAAACTGGGGACACTTCAGGGCAAAATAATGCCAGAGGCCAACTTTTCAATCTCCTGCCCCAGGTGTATTTCAATTTTCAACCTCCTAACCCCAGGCAGAAGATGGTGAGGTTTTTCCAAGCTCTTGCTGCAGACCCTGGAGCAGCAGCAGGGAGAGGCTTGGCCTGTCAGTATCCTGTCTAATCAGCTGCTTAGAACCAACCCTTACCTTCAAGCCAAGCATCTCCCCTTCCCCACAACCCTTTCACACAGGGAGAAGTTTCCAGGACAGGGGAGATGGCAGAGAAGGCCACCTTTGCAGCATCTGAACCCACCCCCAAGGCTCTCCAGCCCACAGCCCCACGAGGAATATAATTCCCACACTTCCAGGAATTGTAAAAGCCCTGTCTCAGCAGCCAGCTTCAGGCACCATCCCCTGCACGATCTCGTTTACAAGGCAAAGGCTGTTTGGCAAAACAGCCCGCACGGCATCCAAGTGTCGGCGGAGCAGACAGCATTCCTGGCCCTGGCTCCCTTTCCTTTCCATCCGGCTGCTCCGGCTCAGGCACCGCCGCTGCTCCCTGGATGAGCTCATCGCTATTTCAGGTTGAATTTGCGCTTGGCAATCTCCCTGGTAACCAAAACAAGTTACTCCCCGGCTTATTAGGGATTTATTGGTTGTTTGGTGCAGTGTCTAGTGGAGCACATGGAGACCTCCCCACACTAGAAGAGTGCGAGAAACACGATTCACCTCTGTGTGAAATTTATAAGTTTAATAAAAATAAAATAGACAATTAGGAGACAGAAAAACAAAGCTTTTTCGGCCGAGGTGCTGATGTCACCAACCGCGAGATCAGCACACCTTCTCCCTTCAGATCTTTTGTTTTAAGGGTACTGGTGTTACATATTAAAATAGGTTCATACATAATTCAAAATGGGTAAGTAAGGTTTCAAGCCCCCCCTAAATATACAATTTATCTGTAGGATTCCATAAAGTCTGGGAGGGTGTCATAAATTCGTCAGGTTCTTAAAGAATCGATTGTCTTTCTAATCTCGGGAATGCTAAGCATCCATTCTGTCTTCTATCTACTTTTGAAAGGCAGAAAAAAATACAACCCCCCTCCCCACCTCTACTTAGTTACTACCTAAGAATACTTATTTATCACAGTTTTCAAATTTTATTAATAAAAGAACATACAATACAACCCTCCTATATTTCTACCTAAAACAATCATCTTACTATATGCGAAAAGCCAACTCCAAAACGTGCATTTATAACAAAGAGGCACCAGGGCTGGGGGCAGAGCCGGGGGGGGGGCAGGAGGTGTTCACAGAGTGCCCTGGGGATGGGTGGTGTGAGCCCTGCAGGGCGGAGGGAAAGCTGCCTTCGGGCTCACCCTGATTTATTAAAATATGAATATCCATCTAATATCGATACCCAACTGTGAGGGACAAAAGACTCTCTAGCAGTTAAGTTAGAAAGTGTATGTTTATTGACGGCCGGGCAGCTGCGTGGGATAGCTCCCCAATAACGCACTGCCAAGATCACAGGTGATTACAAAGCCTTTTATCCACAAAAATGTTGAATGCACAAAATACAAATGCATATTCATACCCCTGTCACCTCCTCTTCTCCTCTTCGTATGCTAATTGACAAAAAGGCTATTAAGCATGCGAAGTTTGTTCTCTGAAATGAGTCGGGGGTCTTACGTGGGGAGTGGTCACCAAAAGGAGGAAGTAAAACTAGTCTTCCTCGTTCTAAACTTTCAACCTTTCAATGCATATGTGACAAATGACTCCTTGGAAAAACCTATAGTTTCCTGTTCCCAAGACTGTTTCTACAGATAGAGGGTTTGCAATCATCTTGTGTTTTTGGGGTCTATTGATCAATTTCCTTGTTTTTCATTACAAGCCCAGCTTACACAAACATAAGCTTGACAGGCAATGAGTTATTAGATCCGGGATAGCTTATCTAAAATCTGGTCTCTCTTAACCATCCTCTGAATTTTAACTGATTTCAGCAAAGCTTATTTTTTCCACCTAAATCAGCAATATAACCTTAGTTTTTTTAAAGTCTTCAAAATTAGTGTCTCAACCCCAGCGGCATGGGGCTGTGGAAAGGAGGTGTGAGGCACGGCTTTCACTCACTTTCACTCACTTAATGTAGTATTTGTTAATTCATGTTCCCAAAATATAATGATAAAGTAATTCTTGATTTCCTGGTAGGGTGTTATAAATGCATATTTTGAAGTTGGCTTTTCGCAAATATTGACGTGAATGCTATACATATAATGTAAGAAAGTTGTATTGCATTTTCTTTTATTTGTAGAATTTAAAAATGTAATGAAAATATAAGGGAGAAGGGGTTGTATTTTGTAACCTCGAACTAGATAGAAGCCAGAAAGATCGCCGAACATTCCTAAGAGATAAAGGAACAATAGAGCCTTTTCAGAGTTTGCATCTTTATGGCTAAGAAGGAATGGTGGCATCTCCAGACACCAAAAACTGATAAAGAACATCAAGTCTTTTCAGAGTCAAGATCTTCGAAAGACATTTACAACACCTACCCAGACTACATGGAATTTTACAGATAAATTGTATATTTAGGGGGGTCTTGAAACCAAAATGAATATTTAAATATGTATTAGCTTATTTAAATATGTAACACCAAGACTTTTAAATACCAAGAAATCTGAAATGTGCAGTGTGTTAGTTTGCACCCTCAGCTGAGTAACTTTCTTTTTCTGTCTCCCAATTGTCTATTTTTGTTCTATATTTTTTTATTTTTCTAATTTTTATTAAACTTATAAATTAATATAAAAATGTGAAACGTCATTTTTCACAGGGTGATATTGGTGGAGGGTAAGAATATGTTCTCTGCGATAAATTCGTTTATAAAGCTTCAAAAGGAACTACTAGCTCAGGCAGGCACTGAACTAGTGGCTTCACAAGAAACCCTATGTGAAAAAGGCATATTGTGTGTATGTGGCTCTATGCAGATATTTACTATATGTAATAGGCTAGTTAGAAAATTTATGCAATATTAACATTTGAATCATATAGTAAATGTAGTTTTTAACATTAAGTTTTAGTAAAAATGTGTGCGTAAGGTATTTTCTTTAAGCTGTCCCAGGAGAATGTTTTACAGAGATAAGACCCCCCTCAGATTCTTCAGACGAAAGATGCATATCTCTCAGAACCTACAGAAACCAGACATCCCCAACACACAGAATCAAGACTTCCTGTTGCCAGGGGTCTTAGCAGGGAACTCTCGGGGAACCAGTTTGTCTTAGATAAAAGCATGCATAATTATGAAGTTGGAGTCCTCAAAAAGAAGATTTCGACCAAAGATCGCCTTTCTCCTGACTGGCTTGGTCTGAGAAGGAGAAAGGACAGTAGTCTAGACTATCTTCTTCGCTTTTATTTTCTCATTGTTTGTCCTGTCTCTGAAAACTTTTTAAACTTTTATTTGTATTAATTTTTTTTGTGAACAATTTTATTCTTTATTAAATTTTCATAAATTTCTAAAAATGAGTGATTGGCATTTATCACACCTATATACATAATCTTGGTGCATACTGGCTTATGTCTATGGGTTATATTTTATATACATGTATTGGTGTGGGTAATATACAGTTCTTAAGAATGTCAGAGAAGTTTTCCCAGCACAGAGAGTTCCCGCCTCCCGGATCCGGGAAGGAGACAAAGGAATTACAATACAAATAGAGGGAGCGGAACATCAACCCAGAAGAATAGGCCCTGGACAAGCCATCAAGGATGCTTGAGAGCGTCTCCTATGCCCAGGAAAACTCATTCAGACCGGCCGGGCTGTCTCTGTGATGCTATTAGCAGCACCATCGAGAAACAAAAGAAACTATAGAAATCCAGGACTGGGCAGAGGCACCAACCCCAGGCATTTTCAAGCTCCCCGATACCGAGACCACCAGACCTGCTCGGACTCGTTTAGTGAGCTGAGAGTATAAGACTGGCGGGACTCAGACCCTGGTGAGACCTGGGGGATGTAGTGTCGCAGGACACTTCACAGAGGTCTCACCAGGTGCTGGCACTGTTGGTTTCCTTGCCCCGCTGACTCTGGTCAATTTCGGTATTGGCTTTGTCAATTTCACGCTCCTGATTTTTCACTGGCAATCTGGCAATAAATTCTATTTAATTCTAATTGGCTATATTTATTTATTACACTTAATGTTAGTGAAACTATACCTAAATCTAAAAGCCTGATGCTAAGTCAGTGTAAAAACGTTGTAAAGTCAGTCTGCAGCAGAAAAACCACGCAAACACACTCCAACCCCCAAACAAATCCCAAAATACCGTCCACCAAATAAGAGAAAGGCAAAGTTGCTATAAATCCGACATGTGAAACAGCATTTTGTAATATTTGGTGAAATCTACTAGGTGAGGTCACTGAAATTCTCCATCTTACTGCTAATTATTTTTTAAAGGCAACATACAGTCTCATTGATTTAATGTGCTTATAGCTTCAGGAAGACTGTTCTAAAAGTTTCTTTTCAGATGCATATCATTCCTATCAAAAGTGTCCATAGTACTGAGAAGATTACTGTAAATTACCCTGTACATCCTTACTTTTCCAGATTTTGAATGCTATTTCTGAGGGGGTTACACAATGTAAGCATTAATTAACAATGTCTTTTTACCTACCACAGAGGCTAAGCAGGGATAAGACTACTTGAAAGAGGAGTAAAGAACACTAGAACAAGCTGAGACCACATGTAACAACCTAAATTTTAAGCATCAAACTTTCGTCCAAACTTTTTCCTTCAGAAAACAGGTGAGCCTTTATGGCAGCCTCCTGCTGCTCCAAACAAGTGTTACAGCCTCTCCAGCACATCAAGAGTAACCACAGGGATGATCCTTGCAACCCTCTCCAGCCAAAAATCAGCAAATCTTTCCCCAAACAGGAATGGTGTGTCCCTCACCCACTGCAAGAAACCCATCCCACCACAGGGACAGATCCAGAGTCGAAGTTTGCACCTTTGGCTATAAATCATTAAGGTGATAACGGCATAAAAGACAAGGGAATATTATGGCAAGGTGTGGATGACGTGTTCTGGCATCCACCAAAGGAAATTAGAGAGAATTTAACAGGTTTGCATCCCCACTGAGTGCCCTTGTGCTGCTGTGAGGTGAACATGGGCTGCTCTCCAATCCTGATCCCACACTGTCATCTGGCCATTTCCAGTTGGAAAATAAGTTATATAACAAGTGGCATTCACCTGGCAGGCTGTCCCCTGGGGAAGCATGACTGGCTTTCAATGGGCAGAGCAAGGGTAGACAGGAAATAATATATACATGTGTTGGGTGAAGTACACAGCTCTGTGTATTTTTAAAGTGAGATGGGATGTATTTTTAAAGGGAGAGAGAGGGGGAAATCCTTGTACCCTGGGCTGCTCATTAGTGCCTCTCCATGGTACTGTCAGAAGCAAGATCACATCAGGACAATGCTGAGAGATCTCCAGGGAATTTTATGTGGAAGCAAAGCCACTCAGTCTCCAGATTACAATCTCAAATTACTCAGTCCAGATCAGGACCACACACCTGTGTTCTGGAGGTGCTGTCTGTGCTTGCATGCCCTCAAACCACTGACTGCCCTGTGGTTAATGCTGTACCCAAGAAAAGGACACGGTGCCAGGCCCTTGGAATGCTCTCAGGATCCTGACACCGCCTCTGTGGGCTCTTCAGCTGAAGAGGCATCAGTCATGTAGTAGTTAGTTAATTCATGTTTTTGTAATAATGACTCTGGATCTGTCCCTGTGGTGGGATGGGTTTCTTGCAGTGGGTGGGGGACACACCATTCCTGTTTGGGGAAAGATTTGCTGATTTTTGGCTGGAGAGGGTTGCAAGGATCACCCCTGTGGTTACTCTCGATGTGCTGGAGAGGCTGTAACACTTGTTTGGGGCAGCAGGAGGCTGCCATAAAGGCTCACCTGTTTTCTGAAGGAAAAAGTTTGGACGAAAGTTTGATGCTTAAAATTTAGGTCGTTACATGTGGTCTCAGCTTGCTCTAGTGTTCTTTACTCCTCCTTTCAAGTAGTCTTATCCCTGTTGTAATAAGTAAAAGGATAAAAATTACAGGATCTGAGAAACCAAGAGGGGTAGCCACAAACAGGTACAGGGCTAGAAAATTTTGCAAGAGGATTCCTCGGTCTCCAGGAGGAGAATCAGAGAATTACAGTACCAATGAGGGGCGAGGAGGAAACCAGAGTGGCAAATGATCAGCATCTGATAAGGATTGATGGCCCAGAGACAGTATCTGGGCTGGAACATTAAGAGTACTTGAGGACACCCTCACACCCAGGAAATCCTTTCAGATGGAGTCTCTGATTCCCAAATCCTATCAACCACTATGTCAAGGGACAAAAGAACTTATAGAAACTTTAGAATTGAACAGCAGAAGAGTTTCAAGGCCCTCCCCAACACCTGGATCTGAGGAACAAGTCAGGGCATGTACACGTAGTCCAAATCAAGAGGAGAATAAAGCAGATGGGTTTCTAGGCACACGGTGTGAGACCTCAGGGGGACGTGGTGCTGCAGAGTGCACGTGAGAGGCTCTCACCCGATGAGCATGGATTCCTTGATTTGTTTGGCTTTGTCAATTTCTTGCTCTAAATTTCTCGTTGGCAATAAATTGTTTTTGATTGAAATTGTTGGGGAGGATGAAGCAGGAAGGCCCTGCAGAGATGATTTATTGGTGAAAGATTCTAAGAGTGTAAAACCTGCAGGAGAGATAGAGTTAAAAGCAAGATTTGAGCTATAGAATGATAAGCAGGAAGGTGTTGATTAAGTTAGCTGAGGACCAGGGCCCTGGTAATTAAGCAATACTCCTCCCCAGACAAAGGGATGCAAAAGAGGGTTGAGCCCTGCCATGTAGCAGGAAAAAGGTGGTTTTCCAGGTTTTTAGTATGTAGAGTAGTATGGTAATGTAGTAGTTCTCATAGGCTGTATGTAAATTCTGTAGGTTTTGTATCCTGTGCTGGTTGGTTGGTGCTAACCAGAATATTCAGCATAGAAAGGGATAAAATGGAATGTAACAGGAAATTCGCTCTCTTGGACCTTCCCTTCTGCTGCTCTCTTCCCTTCCCTTTGCTTCCTCCAGACCTCTGGAGGATCACACTTCAGCTGGTGCTGGTCAGGTTGCCTGTCCCCACGACCAATAAAGCACGTGTCCTAAGAGCATCCCTGTCTCAGGAAATCTCTCATCGAACCCCGCTGCAGCCCGTTTCATGTAGAAATTGGCTCTAAAAAAAAATTTATAACAAGTCAGAAACTCATCAAGCTCACCCACTGGATGAGGTAAGTCAAGCTAGAAAAATCTCTGTAGCACACAGCCTGAGCATTGTGAGTGCACACAGCTGTCCCCAAGGCAGCAGTTTCCTGGGATGCTGCAGCCCTGGGGATGACACACCTAGCAGGAATTTTAAAGAGCTCTTTGCTATCTCAGTGCGATGAGATGAGGGGAAAACCAAAAGGCACAGAATGAAGTGGCAAAGGCTCAAGAGTCCAAAAACGAGAGGATAAGACAGAAGCTGGAAAGGGAGGCAGGCAGTGCCTCAGAAGTGACTAATTCCAAACCTTTGCTCCAGTGTTTATTATAGAAAAGAACAGATAAGAAAGGCTGATGGTAACAACTGCCAGGGGCAGCCAGCCCCAAGGTAAACAAACAGCAAATGCCTTGGGAGCAGCCTGCCAAGTCCAGATGGTTCCCACATCTTGGGGCATTTCTTTAAAAGAAAGCACATTATTTTATCCCACCCCAGCATCCCCGCAGCAGTGGGGGGGATATATTTAGGGTAGTGTCACATTTAAGGGGATCTTTGGTCAGAGACCACTGGAAGCACATGAAAACTGAATATTCCCATATGAAGGCTCTGAGGAAGATCTGGGATCCAACTCCCTGCAGGAAAGCCAACTAACAACCACTGTGGGCTGGACCAGTCATGGCTTTAGTGTGATGAACCATTTCTATTTTTCTTAGCACAAGAAGAAAGGCATGTCCAGCACTCTGGTTCATATGAGAGAGTTTTGGAGGATTGAGTGGATTTTTTGCTATGTCCAAGCAAAACAGCAAGAAGAATTCCTGCTCTGCCAGAAGCTCTGAACTCCTCTGCAGCTGAGGGCTGGTGTAACACAAGAACCCTCACACCCTGGGACGTCTGCTGCAGTGCAAAAGGGACCTTGAAGCAAAATAGGTGAATTATAGATCCCTGTACCAACTGTGCCTCCCTGCAGGAGTCCCTTGGCACACAGAGCACACGCAATTTCTTGTGAACAGGGGTCTTTTAAACCCATCATTTCAGCAGGCAGACACCACTGGAGAGAGCCAGTATTTGGTTTGAAGCTCCTTCATATGTCAAAGCATCATAGAGCATGAAGGTCTCTTATGTCTTGAAGACAACTGGGAGGATTTCTAGGAGCATGTTTTCTATTCCATTTGGTCATTTTAGCTATTTTTTTTTCCTGTTATTTGCCTCCCCATCCACATTACAATAGAAACAGGAGAACAGATTAATTTCACCATAGCTCTGCAGTTCACCAAATAAACTGGCTCTGAAACATTTTGATCCAAACTATTAAATCTCAAGCTATACCCGTTAGACAGCCTCTTGTAAGGCAGATTTTAGTCTCCTCTTTTCCACTCAGCTCATTTCCCCTTTCCAGGGGTGGAAATCCCTCACAGTTCATGACCCTTGGCTGCCAGCTCACACCACAGACAGCTCTGCAGGAGGAATACATCCCAAATGACACCAATCACTGGGGTCACCTCAAGGAACAGAAAAGTGATGAGGAACATCTGTGGAACAAGTGGGTCTTCTGAAAACATCAGCCCGAAGTCCAGAGGGTTTGAATTTCTTATTTACAAAAATAATGCAACTCTGTGACAGCATCCAAACCAAAATTGTAACTGTGCCTGAAAGTTTCCAGTCAGTCACACAGCAAAACAGCTGCCCTTCCACCCTGGATCACAGCTCCAGGAACTGCCAGGAACCCTGCCCTAGCTCTCCAACTTCTTCCAGGGAACTCTAGTTCAGCCTTTTTTGAAAGTGCTTCCAACCCTGTCCATACCATTCCAGCATGGCTATAATGCAATCCTTCCCCTACTTTGATTTTCTCCAAAGCCTTAAATGTCATTTTAGCCCTGTCCTGCCACAGGACACAAACCCCATTTCCCATCTATTCTGGTGGAGATGAAAATGCTGGAGAAGCAGAAGAGCAAGCATCCATCCATCCCTTTGTCCCACAGAAAATGCCACACTCTCCTGCCCTGAGAGGAGACATTTGCCCTGGCAGCATTCTTGGCACTGCACACACGTGAATCACTCTGGAAGCATCAAGGGCCAGCTCCTGCCTCAGTGTCTGCTGCAGGGAGGGCAAGCACTGCCCCATCAAGGGCTCCTCTGTGGTTTCCCAGCAGCAGCTCGGAGCAGAGCAAAGCCCCTGCAGGGAATACTCTCTGGAAGGAGAGTTTTGCCTGCAGGCCTGGGGAGGTTTTGCAGAGAGAAATGCTCACCACACTCCAGTCTTGGCCTCTTGGCTCCAGTTCATTCCTCCAGAAGCCACCTGGGGTGTTATTCCCAGAGCTGGCTCTGGGCTGCTCAGCTACAGAAAGCCCCAGTTAAAGCACGTGGGGGAGAGGAACAAGGTGTGCTATATCTTGTCTCTGAGCCCCAGGGAAGCCCCAGTCCCTTGGTCCTACTCCCAGCCAAGTGGCTGCAAAAAGGGTTTTTACTGGACCCAAGGATAAAAGAACTGAAGCCAGAATATATGGCACAGTCCTTCCAAAGCCACTCTGCAGAGGTGGAAGCATGCATTTATCTAAATAGCATTTAATTCTTTAGAGTCCCAGTGTCTCAAGAGCCATCTGCTTGAAACTCCTCTCCAAACAGAGTATCTCAGTGAAATATGAGGTCTCCTTCTTCCTCCCACACTCCCTCTGCCAAAATCAGACAGAAATGACTGATCTCAGATATTTCTGCTTTGTTACTTTCCCTGTCTGCATTTCTATATCAGAGAAATGAAATAAAAAGAGATCCCAGTGAATCAAGCTGTAGTATTTTGACTTACAATGCATTTTTTTATGAAATCACAGGTCAGTTCTGGGAAGGTTTATTGCACAGACGTGATTTCCATTATCTTTTCAAGCAAAAGTGAGTCCACCCTGCTCAAGGTATAGAATTTAATCTGAAATCTCAGCTTTATTACGTTTGCTCTCCCACCAGCAGGGCACAAGGTGACAGTGGCTGGGGACCACGAGGGTGACAGGCAGGCATTGACTGCTGCCTGTCACATCTGCATCTCCGTGTGACCCTTGTGGAAGCCTGGCACCATTGCCTGCCCATGGCTCTCCAGGGAGCTGCTCTGATTTAGGAGCAATCAAACCAAAACCAATCAAAAGCCTCAGCAAACTTTGCACATTGGTGAGGCTTTTCTTGCTGCACTTAATGCCACTGGGACCTCAGGGCTAAGCAGCACCACAAAAAGGGAAATGCTGAACACAGGCTTGTGTGATGCTTGTCTCATCAGCAAAGATCAGAGGAATTTTCCACCTAAATCCCCCAATGCCTCCACTGGCTGGTGGATAAACTTAAAAGAACATAATTCACACAGGCTGTTGCTGAGGGGACAGTATTTTTCCTGGCTCACATCTGCCTCTCTGCTGCATTTTGTGAGACCTCACCTGCAGAGCCACCTGCAGCCCTGGGGTCCCAGCACAGGGAGGACACAGAGCTGCTGGAGCAAGTCCACAGGAGACAAGGATGATGTGCTCTGAGGGATGGAGCATCTCTCCTTTGGAGATAGGCTGAGAGAGCTCAGCCTGAAGAAGAGGAGGCTCTGGGAGGGCCTTATTGCAATATTGTATTTCAGTACTTCAAGGGGGCTCACAGGAGAGATGGGAACAAACTTTTTATCAGGGCCTGCTGCAACAGGACAAAGGCAAAGGTTTTAAACTGGAACAGGTTAGATTTAGACCAGATACAAGGAAGGAGATTTTTACACTGGGAAAACCAGTAAAACACTGGCACAGATTGCCCAGAGGGGTGGTAGATGCCCCAACCCTGGAAGTGTTCAAGGCCAAGCTGGACAGGGCTCTGAGCAACCTGGCCTAGTGGAAGATGTCCCTGTGGACTAAATGGCCTTTCAAGGTCCCTTCCAACCAAACTATTCTGTGACACAAAAGGAGGTAAGATGCTTCCTGGGGGCAAGGGGGTCAGCTCCTTAAAGCTTTTGTTACATCCTAGTGCAATGGGTGTAGACTGCAAGCCATATTTGTGTGATAAGAGTTTAGATTGCAGATAAAGTGCATCCTACAGCATCATTCCCCTGTCCATGGACATCAACAGGGTTCTGGCCAGGCCCCCCCAGCTGCTTCCTACCATGGATATGGATTTTCCATTCACCGTGCTGTTCAATGGAAAGGCTGCTTCCAAAATAAAAGCCAGCCAAGATGGGCAGGAGAGTGTTTATTTTCAAGTGTTTGAGTAACCTAAACGTTGCCTCCTTTTCAGCAGCTGCCATTTGTTTACATCCAAGCAGAGAATTATTCCAGCGTACAGGGAGACAAACCATCACTCACAGCAGGGAACAACTTCTGCTAGAAACAGTTCAAGGGCCCAATCCTAAAAACCTTCCCCAGCCAAAATTCCCAGAGAGCAGTGCACATCAGAAACCAGCTGTAAAATCCCAGCCCTGAACTCACTCCTCAGAGCCTCAGTCCAAAATCTGAGCAACTGGCTTCCTGCTGCACTGAGATCTGGAGGGGTTTGGGGTTTTTTGCACTTCTGGTGCCAGCTCTGAAACACCTACACACATTTTTCTCTCAGGTATTAGTCAAGCAGGAATTTTTATATACTGAGCTTCGTAGGGAAAAATTAGGAACTGGTTTGTGTTCAAGAATGCTGTGTTTGGGAAAAAGAAGAAAAGGGTGTTGTCACTGAAGTATGTGGGTGCTTTTGTCATTACAAAAGAAAGCTGAAGTTTCAAAGCCATATTTGGTTGCTTGATAAGCTGTTTGCTTTGTACATCATGGCTTAAGAATTTAATCAGTTTCCTTTCAGAAGTTTTTTTTTTTGTTGTTGTTTTTTGAAAAAGCATTCTTCCTCTAAAAACAGGGTAAAGGGCTATTTGGTAGGTGGATTGTTTTTATCATTTTCCCCATTCCACATGCTAGATTTCAGTGGTTTGAAAAACAGTCACGTCCCTTTCTCAGCCACAGACAGGCTCCTGCTTACACAACACAAACTGGACCAGAGTCCCTGCTTTAACTTATCTTTTGACCAATTACTAAAGAAAAGATTAATGACAGAAACACCCATCTTGCAAACACAAGGGCAAATACAACTTCACTCATGCAAGTGACTTCCCAAATCTGTATGGATACAGGGGTGCAGCCTTTGCACAGAACTAAAGGTGTTTGCATCCACATGGGTGGAGCTGCAGGAACTCTGCAGCTGCCTGATATTCCATAATACAGAAAGAAAGAGGAAAGAGTGATAATTATTAGGCAAAAGCTCGCATCTCCATATTCCCCAATTGTGGGAATTACTGCCAGCCTGCTCCCAGGATTGCTCCTCACATCACCTGAGAGCCCACAAAACAGCCCCTGCTTTTGTTATTTCCTCCCCGGCTCTCACTAAAAGCATCAAAGAGGCACATCTGACCACCTGCCCAGGAAAGCACAGAGCTGACAGCTCTTACACAACTCAGTACCACTGCAAATGCTCCCTAAGCACCAGCTCAACTTGGAAGTAAAGAGAAAAGTTGTATTCGTACTTTCAAAACAACCACCTTCCAGGAGGGAATATGCATATCAGAAAAAGAGGATGCAAAAGAGAAATCAGGAGCAAGAAGGTAGATAAACCCCATTTACAAAACAACCCGTAAAACAAGCAGTTTCTGAGGTTAACTCAGCGAACCGTGGAGATCTCCTTGCTGGAGTGTCTCCGAAGTCCATCACACACCCCCAGGCTCCCCACTCCCCACCCCTGCTCTCACAAACCCTTCTGCTGCACGGCAGCCACAAGGCAGGCAAAAGACCAGCACCGGCTCTGAGATCCAAAGATCTGCGAAGCGTGGGATGCTGAAACGCTCCCTGCCCTGCTCGGGGAGACGATGCTGGAGAGGGAGAGGGGGAGGCATGTGCTTACTGGCTGCCGGAGAGCCCGGGAGTGCTGCTGCGAGGCGGCCGGGAGCAGGGGAGGGATGGACCGAGCGCTGCCAGCGGCTGCGGGACGGACACGGGAGCGCTTTGGTCCGGGGCTGGGCTGGGGTGGCCTGAGTTAGAGAGGCGGCTTCCACACTTTATAGCAGGGAGGTGCATGAAAAAAAAAAAAAAAAAAAAAAAAAAAAAAAAAAAAAAAAAAAAAAAAAAGGGTTAGTCCTGCCCAGAGCACTGATCCCAGCCAGGGAGCAGCTCCTCCCAGGGTCACTGCGCCATCCATGGGGGGGAAAACCCCAACCAGCGGCGGCACTTTGCCAGCAGAGCTGTTCCGAGCCCTCCCCACGACAGCACAGCGCTGCCATGGGAACCGCGGGACGCGGCAGGCTGGGAACAGCCCCGCTGCCCCAAAATGTGCCGGCAGCTGCACTCCCGGACAAGGAAAATGAGGCGCAAAATCTTTGCAGAGGATGCCTCGCCAGGTTCCTGTCCTGTCCCTCTCTCAATGCTAAAGCCTTCCCTGGAAGCTCAGTTATACATCACCTTCAGGTTCATGGACAGAGTTTACAGGACAAAATGAGCAGCAGGGATGTATTTCAAGTGAGAAGTCTGCAGGGCGGGAGGGCACCCAACTGAAGAGAGCACAGAAAAAAATTATGCCAAAAGAGGAGCACTCTCTTCAAAGCAGACATGAGAAAAAAAAAGTACTGTCAGGTAGCAATTCATTCCTATTGTAAATACATCTGCTTGCCTGTGCTGCACCACACCAGAAAAACCTCACAGCATTCACACAACATTGTTTTCTTTTCTCCTTTTCTCCATCCCTCATTTTCTTTTATATTCTTCTGAGTTTATCCCACATTGTTCCATTCTGCTTTGCTATTGGACACATGGCCCAGCAAGTAACTAAGTTGGGGTTTTTTTGGTTGTTTTTTTTTGTTGTTTTTTGTTGTTGTTGTTGTTGTTGTTGTTTTTGTTTTTGTTTTTGTTTTGTTTTTTTTTTACAAGAGGTGCTTGTGTTGGACCTCTTGCTCTACAAACAGGCTTTTTGTGGTGCCTTGGAGAGCCACCACAGAGCTCCTGACTAATGGCAGGAGAGGCTGGTAGGTGTGCTAGACACAGCACCAGTATCCCTGGAAAGCAGACCATTATACTTGGGCCAAGGAATTTCTCTATGCCAGTGAAACGAAAACATTGTGTAAGAGCAAATACACTCTCTTTATAAAAACATTAATATTTTTCTGTGTCTCTGTTCATTCAGCAGGTAAGTCCCACAGATTCCTCCAACACTGCATCATCCATATTAACAACATCCCAAGCAGGGACAAGAACACTGGGCTGCCCTGAGGTTCAAGGCTCAGACGACACCACTTGCCAAGAACAACTTCAGGCATGCATAAAACACAGATGTGAAACACCAACACCATTTATCACTAGGGACTGAAGTTTACACTTGGTTTTCAAAGGAATCCAAATACCCATTTCCAGCTCATTTTCCCAACAGCTCTCCCAGCAAGCATAAAACTTACTCACCATTAGCAAGAGCTTTTCTCTAATGGCTGTAACCAACCACCAGACCTACAAGAACATTACCAGAATCCCCCTGCCCCTAAGGTGTGATGTTTGGTGTTTGATGTGTGTTTGCAGCTGCAGAGCTCCAGGATTCATGAGAAATTGCAGAGATGACACCTGTCAAGGATGGGTGTCTTGGGTTATGGAACCAAAAATGTGTATTCTATTCCATCTGTTGAAAGCAGTTGGGGAGATGTTCTTCTTTGTCTCTTGTAACTCTGGGGGAGGGGGAAAGGTGCCTTCTGATAATGGGCTAGCTGTTAAAACCAGGTGGGGCAGTGTTTCTTATCTCTTTCACAGTCCTCCCTCCAGGGGGATATCTTCTGCTGATGGGCCATTAAGGCTCACTTAAGGGCACAACATATTCCATCATCCCAGTGTGAGATGCTCCACCCAGTGGGGGAAGCCAACCATTCCCACCTGGATAAAAACTGAGACACAGGAACACCAGGGATCTGGTTCCACCGGATTCCCAGAGGAAGACCGGACCCCTCTCATCATCACTGGACCCTTCTCACCATCACTGGACCCCTGTTGCGGTGTGCCTTTAAGGTTTTCAAGGTAGGCTCCCTCTTTTAGAGGTTTTTCCCCTCTCCCAGGGTAGGTTTTTCCCAGCCAACCCTGAAGGAATGATTATAATACACACGGTTTACCAAGCAACCTGAGATTCTGCAGGGGCTGGCCGTCGAAGGAATTGGCCCAGGCAGAAAGGGCCCACCTCTCCTCACAGGTGATTTGACCTTTAGGCTGCCCTTTAGCCCTCGGGTCACATCCCACCCTTTTCTGATACGTAGGATGAATGCCCTCCCTCAGCCCCTTTCCCAGGTAAAAACCCAGGACAGCCACATGGTTGGAGTTCTGCTTTGGAAGTCGCACTGTTTGGAAGTGCTGCCACACTGGTATAAAATCTCTGGACAAGACTCCTGAAGCAGATCCGTTTCCTTCTTCCACTGATTCGTCCAACCTCTCTGAAGGAGTCACGCAGGATTCATCTTGCTACATTTATCTCGCTGCTGCACCCCGGTCCTACGCTGCCTGGAGTCTCAACAAGTCCAGGCTTGCCTGAGGGGTCTGTGCCTGTGTTAAAGTGCAAGGAGAGTATCCTTTTGGGACAAACGACGAGGCTGTTCTCCCAGCACAGCAACCACACAGACCCCACAAAATAGCAGTGATTAATTCGCTGTTACAGACCCTTCTCACCATCACTGGACCCTTTTCTCTCAGGATCATCTCTGCTCCAACAGAACCACATCTGCCACTCCAGAAGGATTTACTTCTGGACTGCTTCCAACACCCTGACCAACAGGGTGTCAGGTTGTAGCTCTGACTCTGTCAGGGTTTCTAGGATTGTTGTTTGTTTGCTTGTTTGTTTTACTACTACATTTGTTAATATTCCTAGTAAAGAACTGTTATTCCTATTCCCAAAGCTTTGCCTGAAAGCCCTTAATTGCAAAATTATAATTTGGAGGGGGTGAGGGGTTTACATTCTCCATTCCAAGGGAAACTCCAGCTTTCCCTGGCAGATACCTGTCTTTCCAAACCAAGACAATGGGACATTCAGACAGAGCATTCCCTGTTAGACAAACCAAGCCAAGAGCTCCAGGAGAAACCAGAGTTGTAGAGTGTCAGGATACAAAGACAAGCCAGGTGTTGCACAACTGTAGGAGAACATCACCAGAGAAAACTACCCTGCAGGCAGCTCCCCTGGGGCTTCTTCTTTCAAAAGGAGTTCACCTGCCTCTGATCATAAATAGAAATAGGAGGAGAGAGGAGTGGGAAGGGCGCTGCTCTAGGGTGTCTGTACCCATGGAGTCCCCTCACCAGAGACCAGCCTTGCCCCTGTCCCCACAGGAATATTTGGGGGCCAATCCTGCACCTCTGCAGTTGCATCTTGGAAGGTCTTGACCAGATGATGCATCCTGGAGAAGCACAAGTGCTCTGATAAGTGCCTGACAACAGGCACCTGCAGCCCACCCACAGTGTAACAAGCATCCCATATCTGCAGGGAATGTCATCAGGATCCTCTGCCTCTTATCTAAAGTATTTGATGCCTTTCACATACAACACAAACTGGAGGTTTCATGGCCAAATCCTAAACACCAGCTACCATCAAAATCAACTCCTAGGCAGCATGTCTGTCAGCTTAGCAGAGTAGCAGCTAAAAAATAAATTCATCCATTTAATGTGGCTCTCACTGGTTACAGCAGAGCAGACTGTTACTTGAGTAATTCATTGCTCTCATTGGATTGGAGCTCAAGGCCTCATCCTGCAATTACTGCATCCTTTAGATCCCTGTTGGATTCACTACCCAGTTCCAGAAAAAAAAAAGCAGCACAGTCTGCAAAGGCACTGAAAGTGCTTCACCCCATCTTCAGTACAGCTACTGCTGCCAGAAATTGAGTGTGTGCAGGATCAGACCTTAAATCAGACCTTAAAATGACCAGTATACCTGACAGAGAAGAATTTAAGCACTCCAAAGCTTGCACTTATCACAGCAGCAGCTTTATTCTATTTGGAAAACAGCACTGGATGATTTAGAGAGGGAGGACAGCACACCACCAGAGCAAAGGAACAGGCACTGGGGCACTGCCACATTACAGATACGGCAGAGCACTTCAAAAATCTCTGCCAAAGCATTGGACTAAACAAGAATAAAGTGCAATAATGACACAACTCATTGCAAAGGACTGAGTCAACTCTGAGTCAATCCCCTGCTACCACCATTGCTTACTAAGGAAGATAATCAATTACTCTGCAAAATGATTTTTGGCAAACACTGTAAATAAATCTAAAAAATAAGGACTCCAATGATCCAATGCATCCTTGACTAGTTATCCAAACAAAATGAATTATAAGCAGAAGCACTTAAAACCGAGTTGGTTGAATTACTCATTCAAATATGTCTGCTAGGACACTTTATTTGGAGATGGTTGAGCTTGCAGAGGGTGTGGGGAGGCTGCTCTACAGCCAAGTTCTCTCCAAGAAACCCCAAGGGCAGGACACCCCCCAAAGCCAAGGGCTCACCCCAGAACAGGGATCATCTGCACCAGTGGAGAAAAAGATGTGTTTTGATTCATCCTTTGGGTCTCTGTGCTGATTCCATTAAATCCCTCTGTAGCCACAGAGGGGGAAACCTTTCCACACTGTGGGGCCTGGTTTTGGCAGTGGAAGGAAGGCAGTGCATCTTGGGGTGAATCCAAGCAGAATGCCCTTCACCTTCCCCATAGGTGGGCTCGGCTGTCCTGCTTCTCACATGGCTGGGTGTGACACATCCTATCCATGGTGCCCCTAGTCAGGGCTGACAGTGGTGACAGTCACCCTGTGTGAGATAGAGCTGCCTCACTCACCTGCCCTAGGTGGGACACCATGGCCACACAGAGCCACAGCAGCTCTTCACACCAGCAGAGATAATCTCCACACAGAAACCCCCCAGAGCCTTCCTCTCCCAGTGAACCCTTCAGCTGCCTCAGCTCCAGTGAAAATAACCACCAATCCAGTCATTATCCCCTCTCACCCCTTTGTGCAAAACAGCTGGGAAGGGCTCTTTTCCCCTTCAAGCTGCAGTCTGAGGCATGCAGCTATTTTGGGCTTGAGGTACCATCAAAAGCCCTCTTGACTCCCCCTACCCACACTGACTCCCCAGGGTCACTGCCCTGTTAATTCCCTAATTGACAGGCTCCATCCTCCTTTCACCACACAACCACCTGCTTTCACCAGCCTCTGAGAGCAGGAAGCCTTCCCAGCAGAGACAGCCACACAGGCTGGCTGCTCCTGTGACATCTATGTCCCTGACTGTGTAGAAGTCATTTGTGCCCTGTGTTGGATGGGTTCCTTTTCCACTGGAATATAAAGCATCCGTGGCTCACACAGGCCTCCCAGCTGAAAAGAGAGCTGTCATGTTGGAAAGCTGATCCCTTGAGGCCTCAGTGGTGGCTCCCTCCTCAATCTGACTTTTCCAAAGTCTGTTCTCAGCCCCAGGTGGACACCTTCCCTCACTATGAGTCATAAGAAGAAAAGAAATAGGGAAAGAGATCCATCGGTCTCCACACCCTCAACCATCCCACCACTCTGCTGCCCTGGGGGATAACTGGTGGCCAGATGGAGCCTCAGCCCTGCAGGCAGCTGGAACTCACCTGACACCAGATGATTACCTCACAGCCATCAGCACAAAGTCTCCAGGCAGGCAAAGTAATGGAAAAGCTGAAGCACTTCAGAGTCATTCCTCTCTGGGAGCAAGTAAGGGAGGGGTTATGGAAGGTTTGGGGTGGTGTGGTTAAAACATCAGTGATGCAAAGCCTTTTCCATGGAGTTTAAATACATAACACACTGCTTTCCAAACTGATGCAAAGGAGAGCATCAATACCTGTCAGCCACCTCCCATAGGCTGTGATCCTCAGTGGGAGCAGCCAAAAAACAGATATCTCTGTGCTTCTGCTGCCATTCTTCCTGTCAGTGTGGTGTGGAAATCACACACATGCAAGGGAGTGAGGGTGAAATTGCTGAGGGGCACCAGTGGATTCCTCTTCATCACTGGTTGAGCAAACCAGAAAAGGACCAAATTGTCCCGGCCTCAAGTTGCACCACGGGAGGTTGAGATTGGATATTAGGAAATATTTCTCTGCTCAAAGGGTGGTCAAGCATTGGAATAGGCTTCCCAGTGGAACCACTGTCCCTGAGAGAGTTCAAAACCCATGTAGGTGTGGTGCTTAGAGACATGGTTTGGAGCTGGGACTGGCAGTGCTGGGTTAGTGGTGGGAACTGATAAAAGCTTTTCCCAGACTTTATGATTCTATGATTCTTTTAGTTTCGTGGGCAAAACAGCAACCCACAAAGAAAGGATTATGATTGTATTAGGTGACATGCACAAGACTACTCAGCTTTCCCCAGTTTAGTGTCAAAGTATTTCTGTAGCATAGCCCTAAGATACCATCAGCAAACCTGGATCAACAGATCAAAGGAGATTTCCAAATGCTGGACAATCACCTGCTGAGAGCCTGCTGGTGAGTAAGCCCATGAGTAATTACAGTGGCTGTGTTATTTGTGACATCACTGCTACTCAGATTTTCCTGAGTGACACCAGAATCTGCACATGGAGAAGGGATCTAGCTAAAGATTGCTGCCACCTTCAAAAAGCAGCTGCAGGGATGGCTCAGCTATCAGATTAAGAGGAGCAGCCGTGTCAGCCCTCTTGGTGTCCTTTGGCAGAGTCCAAAATGCTTCTCCCAGAACAAGTTGCTCCTTCTGTGCATGGAAAATTACAAAGGTGACTCCCATTTATAAAAGATGATGCACCAGAGCCCTGCAGGAATGGACCCATCTGTTGATTTTAACAAGGCTACATTTGGAAAAGACAAGAGAAACTAAGGTTTCCAACTCTCTTTCCAGCAACAATTTAAGTTTTCAGAGAATGTTGGCAGCAGTCACAGCTACTTATCTGCAGCCTGCAAGGGGCTACTCAAACATGCCAGGTTTTCTGCCAAGGGTAGGGCTTGAGGTTTTCTGCTCTACGGTTGCTTGAACTTCAGCATTTCCATCCACATTCACGTGCTGGGTCCTGGTGTATTTTCCTGCTGGATCACAAGCAGGGATGTGGTAGCTTGTGGCCATGGGCATCACCCCACGTGGGCCCAGGTCCCTGGGTCAGGGCAGCCCTGTGAGTGCACAGCTCTGCCCCTGCATCCCCACACACCCACCTCAAGGGCTGTGCAGACCCTGAGCAGAGCCCACGAGCTGAAATGTGGGGAACAGCCTGGCCAAAAAAACAGCTTTGCTCCTGCACAGTTGCTGCTCTTTCTAGAACTTTTCAGCCACCCTCTGCTGAAGTCAAGTAAATTTCCATTGACTTCAACAACTTCTGGGGCACAGTTTGCTTAAGTGTTTCCAGACTTTGGCCCTTCCAGCAAACACCTTGGCCAGACATTAAACAATAACAGGAATCCATCAAATATTTGAGTATTTGCATAGGCCAAACAGATAAAATTTGAGAGGAGGTTTGGTTCTTGGTCCTTACCAGTTATCAATTCCTGGGTGGATACCTACTGAGAGAGATTTAACAAAGGTTTCTAATAGCAATGAGGTAAAGAAGTAGCAATACAATATAAGGTTTTCCTTCAAACAGAGCAAAGGGATTTGTGATGATACATTATAGACACATGTATATCTTTATCTTACTATACATAATTACCCTAATGTTGATCTTTCTCCTTGGTGCAACACTCACCAGGAGTTTCATGTTCCAGATTTGAAAAGATAGCTTCCAGGCATCAGACCAAAATTAAGCTTCTTTATTGATTTTAGCTTTAGATTTTAGTCTAGGAGAAAAAAATAATTCAAGATACCCACAGGCTGATGTAAGTAAAATGCATGTTTTAATAGCAGAGGAAATTTTCAAAGCATGACAAATTTCATTTTGCTTGAGTCTGCAGCTACAATCAAATCAATTAGAAAGCTGAGGACCATGAAGAAATTCATACAACTGGATTAGATCATTCCATGAACATGAGAGGCAGCAGGCACAGAACAGGCTGAGGCTCACAGTGTTTGCTGCAGCTCAGGGCACCAAAATTAAATTCCCCATCGTGGTACACACTGCTTGCTTGACTTGGGCTGAGTGGCAGCATCAGCCCCAGAGGCAATACCTGCCTGGCTCCAGGGCTGCTGGGAGTGCTGTGGGCACACTCCAGAAAGGAGCAGTGGTGCTCAGTGCCTGCAGTCCCTTGTTTGCTCACCTGTCAGCAGGGCCATGATGGAGGGAGTTGCTCAGCATGCCTCAGGTTCCTGTGTGCACACAAAGACATAATAGCATTTTTTGCTCCCCTCCTAGGGAGGCAAAGGTACGGGAAGGTTTAAAATGCAGGCTTTGCAACAGCAGGCAGGTAGTAGGAGGGCAAGCTTTCAGACTCAAAAATACCCCATGGAGAAGATTCTGATTCCAGAGCAGAGCTGGAGACATGGAACCACTGCAACAGACTCACACAAACCTCCTCTGCTGCCACAGCATCTTGCAGTCCATGGGATGGGATGCAGAGTCTCACCCCAGCCCCCTCCAGCACTTGCCACCAGCATGTCCTTGTCTCTCTGGATGCAAAGCCTGGAACTGGGGAGTCTTAATAAATGTTCTGCTGGCTCCTACATAGTGATTTTCTGTGACTCACAATGAATGCCAGTGAAGAGCATGTCCGGTGTCATAGTTAATGGCATCTGAATCTGTGCAGAGGGTTAAATTTGGTGTCCAACCTAAACAACCCCTAGGGTTACACCAGGAGCAAAGTGGAGAAAGCAGCCACTTGTCCAAGGCTGTGGATGAGCTCTGTCCCAGGGCTGGAACTGAACACCAGCCCAGCTCACCACACCCAAGTGCCTCTGCATAAATCAAAGTCTTTTTTCTTTTACAAAAAGGCACTGGGAATCTTACTTACTGCTCAGACCTGCACTGATGCTGATGTGGAAAAGCCAGGTCACACCTTTCCACCTTTTCTGCTTTCTCCTTGTGTCCAACAGCACTGGCTAGATGAGCATTTTGAATTTCTACATCAGATCAATTTTCCTTTGCTAAAAAAAAGATTGTATTAAAGTTACAAGACTATTGATGGAAAACTTAGTCACAGAGAAGGTTGGGGGTTTTGTTCTCTTTGCCAAGCAAATCGAGGGAATGGTATCCCATTAAACTATATACTTCATGTTAGCTTCACACTTAGGCAAAATGTGAACTTGTGCAAGATTTTCAAAGGCTTTGTTTCACAAACAAAAAAAGAAATAGTCATGGGAAAATCACAAACCATTTGGCACTAAGGAAATTATGAATGCAATTTCCTGAGCTCAGTGTGCTGAAGGAGCTGCAGTAAATAGTTGTCAGGCAGCTTTCTCAAACAAAAGATTTTAGACTTGATACCCAGCTGTGAAGGAGATTTGTCTGTGCTGGACTTTTGTTCTCCTTCCAGTCAGATGGGATTTTCAACTGGCTTAGTTTAGCTGGCAAAAAGGGAGCATGGGTGTGTTGCCTTTGGTTTAAATCAAATTTTCTGGGAATTATCTCTTAAGTAAAAATGACAGAACTCACTTCTTTGCTGAGTTCTGCTGAAGAAAAGTGATTTAACAGTGATTTGAAGTCAAACTGAGAGACCCAAGAGAAAGGTCTCAGACATATGCATGGCTACAGAGAAGCTGTCTTCCTGCCACTTCCAAACTGAAATAAATCTCTTCAGTAAAAGCAGATTGGGATTTTTTTTTTCCCCTCAGCAGCTCAAGCGAGAGTTGGGAACAGAAGAAGAAACTGAATCAACAGCAGGAAAAAAATATCTGGCATTAGATACTCAGGATCTGAGGAAGAACATGAAAACTGTGCACAGACTGCCTAGATTTTGATGAAACAGCCCCTCAGGAGGGCAGCTCCCTGCCAGGAGGGGTGACAGAGGCACGTCCCAAGACAAAAAGGGCTCTGGGTGCTGCACATTCCCTTTCTGCCTCCCTCACACAAACCTGCGCTGGTCAGTGAAAAAATGCTGCCATTTGGGGGGCTGGTCAGTCCTTGTGTCCCCCTTCCTGAAGCTGCTGGTTGGGGTGCAGGTGCTGGTGGGTGCAGTGGGTGCTGCTGTGCTGTGGCAGCACAGCCAGACCCAGCTCTGGCCGCAGGAAGGGTCACTCAGAGCCTTGGGCACTGCCGGACGGCGCCGCTGCCTCCAAGAGCCACAGCACTGCCCCTGCCTCCCTGCAGAGAGGATCCTGCCCCTGCCAGTGTCCTTGGCAACTCAGAGCCACAAACACCCAGTGGTAGGAGCCAGGAGGGACAGAGGGGTTGGCCAAACACGAAACCTGGTAACTGGCTATAAATATTTACACCCTGTGCCTCGGCTTTACTCATTCTGCTGCATCAGGGGCACGGCGGCCACGGAGTCCAGGTATTAACTGTCCTGCTTCTCGTGGACTTCCAGCAACACCATAATCTCCACTCAGTGTCCTGAGGCAGATCCACTCCTGAGCAGCCCAGTGGAAGCTCCTTTTCCCAGCCTGAGGAGCCAATGCATCCTTCTCTGATGGTGGGGTACCCACAGCAGAGGTTTTGTCCCTGCTCCCATGACAGCCCAGCCAGCAAACAGAGCTGCTCCAGTGCCATCCAGACAAGACTGCCTGGCCCCCAGCTGGGCTCTTCTCCCTAGAGCACTGCAATTCAGTCCTGCCAGCACTGCCCAGGCCAAGTGCTATCTATGGAATCTCAAGCTAAATATCTGTAAAGCCAGGATGATCCATTTTTTCCAGGGAGTTTTTTCACTCAACCCCTACACCCTTGTCATGAGCACCAGCACTCTATTATCAGCTCTGTCACTGGAGCTCAGATTGCAGCTGAAGCAACAAGTCTCTGATGGAGCTGAGTTCAGGAATGTCACAGTGCCCTGGCCTGGCTTCTTTCTACCAGGACAATAGCCCTGAGCCCTCTTAGGCACCTGACCAGCACTGAGGTATTTTAGTGACAGCAAATATCTCAGCAACAAAGCTCCAGCCCATGCAGAGCAAAAAACAATTACAAGCAAAATTTGTTTGCCTTTTGTAAGAATTTGGGCATTTTTGTGTGAGCAGCAGACACAGATCTGGGGTCTCAGGGTACAAAACATATCCCAGACATACTTGTGCAGTTTCAGAACTCTGTCACTTGAGCTGCCTCATCAGAGGAATCCTTGATTTTGCACTTTGAGAAGCAGGTACCAATGCAGATAGTGACCTCAGACCACTCAGACATCATTTAGCTAAACAGCTTTAGGATGTTCAGGGCTATTTCAAAGCTAAAAATTAATGGCAGGTACATGGAGAAGGGAAGAAATTTGTATTAAACCTGGCCCATCTGTCACTGCGATACACAGACATTTCCAATTCTCTCTTATTGCAGATCTCAAAAGCTTCAGAACCTGGGAGAATTCACATAACATATCCAAAGCACCAGTGATTAATATTAACTACCTGAGAAAAGGGAAAAGCAACCAATGCTGCATCTCTTGTTCTCTTTCCTCTTGTACCTCTGGGAATTCTGAGAGTGAGCCGTATCACAGAAGAGCAGATTCAGCCATCCATCATCAAAGAGTGCAGAGGAGATACTTCAAGGCACTGCAGAGAATGAAGATGCTGTGAGGATGTGGAAACCTGCTGTCCTTAGCTGTCTTTAAGGCCATACCCTTGGAGCTACTACCCAGAAAAGGCGCATTTTGGTTCAGAGCAGTGCTAGAGGAGGAAGGGTAAGAGCAAATCTTTGCTGCTCTCTCAGCCCAGGCACGTTTACACTGCCAAGTGTTTCCAAACTCAGTTGGTGTTTCCTTACTCTCAAAGCATCCTTTGCCCTGCAGTGCCTGCCCTGCCCAGCACAGCACCCGTGTGGGTAGGCTGGCATGACTACCCTGGCTGCTGCAGGTGGAAGGGCTGACACGCTGTACAGAGCTGACAGCTTCAATTTATGCACATTTTTAATCTTTTTCCACATTCCTCGGAGCTTATGCACACAGGAAAAGGAGCAACATTCACACATATCCTTAAAAGTAGCCATGGCCACACTCCTGTGGAACATGCAGGCTTAGGAGATTGCAACCATATATGGGCTCCTTGGGGCTGGAGCATCCCTGGCACCCCTGGGAGGACAGCTGGTGGAATTTCCTATGAAAGGACAATTAATAAAGACCAAATCCTTTTGTATATACACACGTCTAAATATTGGACAACAGATTCAAGGCTTTGCTACCCCAGAATTCTGAACCTTACAGGACTCCTGCACTCATTCAGAGATTAGTAGCCTCTGACCCAGGTTCTAAGTGCAGGGACTGCAAGGGCTGGAGGTAGAAAAACACCAAGAGGGGCTGTTTAAGGATTGCAAGTCCCAGAGGAACATGCTCCAGAGCCCAAACACTGTTCTGAGAGCAGACCTTCAGCAGCACTGAGCAGTGACAGACTGGAATTCTGCCTTCCCTGGCCTTGAGCTCTCCAGTCACAGCCTCACCCTGACACCTCACCTCTGCAGCAGCCAGCACCCCCAGACTTTGCTTTTCTTCTTATCAGAGGTCCAGGAGCTGTCAGGGACAGCCACTGTGCTGCTGTGCCACTCCCTGCTTAGCCATGGCAGGGAGCAGGACAGCAGGAGCCAGACTGTCCCCAGTGCTGCCCCTGCCACCAAGGTGCAAAGCAGCCTCTGACGTTAGCATGGCACCAAAGGCACCAGGTGTGTTGCAAATGCCTTTGGGGTAAATGAGACACACATGGCTCCCAGCTGAGTGGGGGAGGTGGAAAGCAGGGGGCACACACAGTGTTTGTGCTGGGCAGTGTTGCTAAGCCTGCACTGGACACAGAGAGTACACAAACACTCCCAGTCCCTGGGTTCCCTCATTGGCTTGGCAGGTTTTTGTTAGGGTTGTCAGCAAGGACACCATTTCTCCATTTCAGTATTTCTTGCCTTATCTTCCAGCTACTCTCCAATCACAGACACATGTGGCCAAAAGAGTTTTTTGCAATTTATTGTTGTGAGATTATCTTTGGGCCCACTGGCATCTGAGAGCACTTCCACCCCCACCTCCTCTCCTCACATCACCTCACCAAGAAAGTTCCTCCATTAAACTCCCCACATCTGGTGAGAAACACTTTCTTGGAGTTGTGACAAGACAAAGTCCTCTTGCAAGAGTGCAAACAGCCATGATGACCACAAACAGGCTGCAGAGGTCAGCAAAGCCTAGTGCTAGGGATGGCCTGATGCCCGGGGGATGTGAGACACACACCTGTGAGACACGGGGAGCTCCTGGGGGAAGGTGCCCTTGCTGGCTCAGCACTGGTGGGGAGGGTTTGAACCAGCTCTGAGATGCATCAGCAGCTCCAGCAAGGACTGCAGCTCATCTCTGACCAAAACTCATCCTGCAGTCAGCTTGTGCCCACTGGCCTTAAAATCCTCATTCTGAAAGCTTAATAGGGGAAAAAAAAATGGCCAACAAGCAGCTGGACTTAAAGGGGAAAACAAGGCACAGGGGAGATGTCTGTGAGTACCTCCATACTCCCAGGTGTTTGAGAAGGTGGTGGCTCCTGTGAGGGGGCTCAGGGTGTCAGAGCAGTCCGTGCTGCAGCAGGGTCTCCTCTCCTTTGTGCTGAAAAGAACTCAGCTGGATGGTGCATGAGGTGTGATGAACCCAGCAGGGCATGGGGAGGGTCTCTGGAGCTGGGGTGGGCTGGGTTCTGCATGGCCTGATCTGCAGGGGCACAGTGGTGATGGACAGTTGCTGTCCTTTCCAATATTGCCATCTAGAGGACCCAGCAAGGACCAGAGCTCATTGCAGGCCATGATGAGATAAGGGAGAAGGATCAAAGCCTTGCTTTTTAAAAATTTTACCTCATATAAATGCTACCCCAGCATGATGCAGAGATGCAGAGCCAAGGATGCAGAACTGCCTGTGGCTTTGGGCGTGGTAATACAGGATTGCTCTAAAAACAGCCCTGTGATTTTTTTGAGGCTGTAGCTACCCAGTGTTGGTCCATTTCCCAGCTCTCTACTGATCCCCACATGAAGGTGGACAGATGGTACTGACTGAAAGCTGTCCCTCATCAGCTCAAACTGAACAGAACTAATAAAACAGGGACTAAACAGCAAATGACAGCTCTGTGCACCTGCCTGCAGGGGAAGTCCCCCTCACCAGATCATGCAGGGAACTGCCTTGTCCCTGCTTGTTGTGCCTCTGAACAGCACCTATCCAAAACATGTTTGCATGGCTGATATGAGATGCCTGCTCCTGGCCTAGTGGGTGCCCAGCTGCAGCTGCCTGTGCTGGGGAGGGTGGATACAGACCAGAGGATCCCAGGTACATTTTGGGGATACCACTCACCAGTGGTGAGGGGCCTGAATCACACCTTGTTTCAAAGAAACAATACACTTGAAGGGATCTGCTGCAATTCTTCTAAGGGTTTGGGAAGGTGAAGGGCTGCCAAAAGGCATTTGTTCAATTGCCAAATGATGTCCTTGTTTGTTTTAGTTACACATCCGAGTCCAACCCAAGCTGGGCTGGACAGCATGTATCCAGTGGGATTAGTGGTGTTTATTCCAACTGTCGGGATGCTGAGGTGGGAGTGTACAGGGGAATAAGCATCACTTCATAGCAGAAAATAATATAACACCTTTGTCTCCTGTCCCATTGACTTCCAGTAGCACAGGCCACGCACGACCAGCGTGACGCCAGGCTCACAGTTTTTGTGAGGTTTTTTTTTTTTGTGAGCTGCAGTCTCAATTTTGGGACAGCCCAGTAGGACAGCTCAGGATTCCCAGCCCACACAGTCCCTCTGGAAAGCAGCACAGACACACCCTTGGCTGCCTGCTGCTATGGGTGGGAGGTAAGTGTGTCACACAGGTATCAGGGCTACCCTCCTGCAGCCAGGCAGAGCTGTAACAATGGTTTTACACCACTCAAGGGATGAAAGCTGTCCTTTGCAAACCAAAGCCCTCAGAAAAGAGATTCCTGAAGTTTCTGAGGTGCCCTCTGCACTGAAGGATTGTAAAGCATTTGAACAACTTGTCTTTTCAGCACACGGCACCAATAAAATGATGAGGTGGGAGTCAGAATCACTAGCCAGGAGCCCAAGTGCAAATTCAACAGTCCCAAAGGATATAACAGCCTGGGAAAGCTCAGGAACCTTGATTTTCCAAACGCCCCATGGTGATGCCTCTATAGGCAGGTCCACTCACTGCCCCAGGGCTGGGAGTGGGCAGCACTGTCCCAGCTGGATTTGCTGCTCCTGGAGGAGCTTTTGGCAACCAGCATGGCTCTGCTCCCCAGCAGTGCTCCTGCAAGGAAGGTGCATCCCAGGAGCTGGGCTGAAGGCAGAGTGTGCACCCCAGCCCAGCTGCCCTCCAGTCCTTGGGGTCCAGCATCCGTGGCTGCTGCCAAAGGCCATGAACAAACTGGTCTCAGGAGGTCAAGTGGCACGTCGTCACTTTGCTACAGATTTATTTCCGTGTGAATTAATGAAACGGTACACGCAATTCCAAAGGAAAAAAAAATAATCTTTTATAGGCCCATAATCCTTCTTTCACAGTACAACGCAACAGTAAAGGATTTAGTCAGTGTAAACAGAAGGTCCAATAGTGATCATCAGCTATCACACATCAGCTGCACAAACACCATAGCTACGGGGTTAATGCCATTACCACACAAATGGACAGTACCAGTACAAATCATAACTTTACCTACAATGCTTTTTCATGTGCAAAACCCATGAAAATTCAATTTACAGAAGAAGGGCACCTTCTCTAAGTCTTTGTGGGGGCTGCAAAGTGCCTCCTCAGGGCTGTCTTATCTTTTGGCAAAGGTCTCAGGCCCTGATCCTCCAAGGTACCCTTAACTCCATCTGCAGCACAAAGCATCAGGGCTCTGCTCTGCGCCAGGCATTCCTGTGTGATCTGCTGCAGCCCAGCACAGAAAATAATAAGCTGAGGAAGGATCTCATTCATTTATGAAATCACTCATTAATTTAAGCTTAGATTCATTCATTGACTAAGGCTATTCAAAACAGTCCTGCTTATATTATATATGGATCATAATGTAACTCATAAAATCATCATTGGTCTTTTTTCCTTTCATCTACTAACTGAACTGTTACTGGTGTAAAAGTTGAGGCTTATGGGTAATGTGTTGGCAAGTTTACAGAGAGTGGACAAATTACTGAAGTCAAAGGGCCAGAGGAAGAGAGGAATGCTACCACAGCCATGGGAGAACATCAGCTGGCAGCCAACTCACAGCAAATTTGCACCTCAGCTGGGAATGCCTGGGAGGGAGCCCTGGGGCAGCAGAACTGTCCTGCTCCTCCAGCTGCACCAACTCTGTAAATTGAATTCATAGTCAGGCTATACAGGAAAAAACAAGAGGTAGTTATTTATCATACCTCTTCAAAAAGGCAGAACGAACAAAAAACAGGATGTAGAAGTGATGCAGTAAACCTAAAATCAACAGGTTCCTACTTTTTTTTTTTTTTTTCTCCTTTTTTGTTTTTTTAAACACATGAAGTTAAGTTACAGACATCATATAAAATGCACACTCACTTTATGGAACTCCTGCATAGTAGGAAACAAAGGCCAGTGCTAATCCAACTTTGTTAACAGCGGGATGCCATTTACAGGTGCAAGGAAGATGCCCCAAATGTACCCAAATATAAACAGAGCATTACCCCCCTTCTAGGGAAGTCCTATGGCAATACTTACATATTTTGTTCAGAAGGAAAAAAGAAAGTATTTTCTTGGGGATAAACTGCCAAAATAATTATCGTTTCACATCCATAAATTTAAGGCAATGTTACTTAGACCTGAGAAAATGAAAAAAAACCAAAAACCAACAAACAACCATGTAGATTTATTTTCTCAGCTATACATATACATTTGAAACTTCAGGATTTTCTGTCTCCTCCAACTCTCAGGTGGTGCTGGGGCAAACAGCTGTGGGGACACTGCTCTGAGGTCTCAGGGTCAGATCCTGAGAGATGCAGAGCTTGTTCCAAAGACAGCTAATGGGAGCTGCGAGTGCTCTGACACACCTGGCTCTCTTTCATGTATTTTCATGAATTATTTCATAAACACCTCTGTTTAAGCTCTGTTTTTAACCCTCTGTAGAGGGTTAACTCCAGAATGGACCTGTAGTGCATCAGTAACCCTGAAAGGTTTGTATAGCAAAACTGTAGATAAAACAGACAATAAAATTACATACAGTAAATTTCCATGATTCCCCCTTTCCAGGAGAAAAGAAGATATCAGGGTTAACAGTTTCACTGCACCTTTAGCCATTCCCATAACTACAGAATAAATCCTTTAACACTAGTGTGAAATCGCTAATTGTTCTGTGCTCTTCCTTGAAAAACAAAAACGTAAATTAAAACCAAAAAATCGCAAACATTTCTCATTACATGATAAGAGACACAAGAAAGGTCGGGTGGGGACTGCAGACACACAGCATGCTAAGGAGTGACCAAACAAAGTGCAATGGTTTCTGACTCTGTGGGAGGACGGACGGACGGCTCCCCTTCGGTACCAGCTGGATGCCTCTGGAGAGCTCCGCAGGTACCATGTGGATCTGCAGCCCTAAAGCTCGAGTTTGAGGTTGGCTGGGCTCCACAGCCCCATCTGCAGCTGCAGCAGCTCTGCACACCTTGGCTACATCTGTGACTGCAGGACAGGGATTGGCCTGCGCAAGGACACGGCCGCTTCCCAAACACGAAATTTAGTTGCCAAGAGAGAATTTGACGGCTGGTTCTAGAAAGCTGCTTGAGCCACAGCTGAAACACGGACTCAGACCTAAAATCTGTGCATGCCTGGTGTAGTTTCTGTGGGATCGCCTCCTTCTCCTGAACACAACTAGAGACACCAACCATCCCTCTCTCCTGCTCCCATCCAAGCAGCCGGACACCCACAGCCCTTGCTGTCAGCTTTGGCCAGGGTCTGCCATGAGCCCACTAAAGCAGGGCTTGGGCAGAGGGTCACTAAAAAGCAGAAAAGTCTCCAGGTTCTCACAGTGAAAAAGTTTATCACCATCCACTGCCTGGCGAGAGGGTCTGTGGGCTGATATTCTGCTGATATTTCAAACGTGACTATCCAAAGATCAGAGACCAGAAGAAACTCAACAATCCTCATCGGACTAGAAAGCAATTTCCACTCCTCACCAGCAACTCCCTACCCTCCTCTCCCAGGTTCAAAGGATGAACAGGGAGTCACGGCTCCTTTACTCACCCGCTGGGAACTAAACCCTTCATCAAATCACACACTAACGAAGCTCACTGTGTGCAAAAGACTCTTACGCTAAAACAGTTCCACCCTACATAGTGCAGTCAACACAGTTTTTAACTTAAATTTGCAGCTTGTTCTTTACAAGTGCTTGGCAGAGAATATTTATATTCTTTTGACACCATATAAATAGTATTTATACAGCTTAGACATTTCGAGACATGCATTAGACTTTAGGTAGTACATACTTCTTGATCATATATGCAAATATTACTGTCAGTTAAACCGAGCGACCTTATGCCGGACCGTGTCTCGCGCTGTCCAGGACGTTTGACGGGGGCTCCGAATCGTCCATGGGCAGGACCAGGCGCGTCCCCCGGATCACGAGTTCATGGTCCCCAAAAGCCAGCTCCCGGTCCAGGGCATCCTCCGAGCTGTTCCCCACGAACCGCCGGGACGCGCCGCTGGACGCCACCGAGTCGGTGTTCACCGTGGAGTCCCCGTACGTCAGGCTGATGTCCCCGTCGTTCAGGATGAGGTCGGAGTCATCGTCCTTCAGCTGCTCCTGGTTCTGGGGAAGAAACGGGAGGGAAGAGCTGTGAAACTCTTCCAGAATGGCTGTTTACAACCGCATGGTGATGGTGACTGAGCAGAGACAGAGGCACCGAGTCACAGGCTCTCCTGCACCGTGGCCAGAACCAGACGTGGCACACACACATCTCAGAGCCCAGGTGACTCACACCACGCAGAATTTCTCTGCAGACTGCCTGAAAGGGCTCTCCCAGCTCTCTTCTTTCTGGTGCCATAGCCAGGTACTGGCCAGAGAGAGTGAAACTGGTAAGACTGAGTGAGCTGAGCTACACCCACAGCAAAGACTTTCTCAGTTTGCCATCTCTCTTCAGAGCAGCAAGAAGTTTTATTGTTTCATATTATTCTTTTTTTTCTTTTCTTTTCTTTTTTTTTTTTATTATGTGCTTGTAAGCATCTTGTTTGTTAAATAAATAGTTTTTTCCACTTTTCTCTGAAGAACTTTTTTCCTGTACCAGCCAAAGAGAAAAACCGTTTAAATTTACTTTCCAAAAAAAACCCCTTCAGAAATTTCCACCCAAATTTACCCTAAACCAAGACACATACTTCTATTGGGGAATGCTGCATTTGTGGCTTTGACTGGCCCAAATACTCATGAGCACAGGACTTGCATTTCTGACCCATCACAGCCATTTCTGGTTTGTCAGGGAACCTGATGCTGATACTGTGCAGAAGACTCCTGGCATGGACACTGCCACTGCAAGGGGCCCCTGGGCATGGCAATGCTGGCCACCCTTCTGGTTGTGAGTGATGCAGCTGAAAGGGCTGCAAGAATGGCTCAGCTGTAAGGCTGGAAGCAAGCAGGGGATGGGGAATTGTGTGTCCTCCCAGCTGGGCCTGGGGAAGGACAGCTGTGACAACTTCATTGAGCCAGTCACTGAGGAACCACCATGAACACACCACAAACCCCTTCATGACCTAACAGCAAGCTAGAAAAGCAAAATACTCATGGGAATTAACTCATCCACCAGCCCCAATATCTGATTTCCTGCATGCTCCCAGCTTGATGCTGCAGAGCAGCATCCAAAAGAGAAACAAAAACACATCAAACCCACAACACTGTGACAAGAAAGGAAACTAAAAGACTCACCTCGTACGCCTGGGGGCTCGTTAGGCACCGGGCAACAGGCCCACAGCACCCTGGGAGTGTGGTGGTCAGCGGGGGACCACTGTGTGTCAGGAGAGGCTTTAGATAGCTACGGAGAGGGTTAAGGAAAAAAGAAGAACAGGGCCATGTCGGTGAGTCAGGGGCTGGGAGGGCAGCACTGAAGGGCTTGGCATTGCGAGGAAATCACAGAAAGAAAAGAAACACAAATGCATGGAAGCACAGAAGTTGTAATGGTGTGCAACAAGAATGCAATCAAACACAGCACGACACAGTCCTGGTAAGTGCTCAGCTTGTCCCATCTCCCTGTGCCCCTCAGCCTAACATCACTGCTCCACTAATTCACAGCCTAGCACCTGGAAGGGAGAAAAGGCACAGATCTACCAAGAGGGACTGCAAGCAAGAAAACCCCCATCCCTTCCTGCCCACCTGCCCCTGGGATTAAGGACCCCAGGATTCCCAATCTTGAAGAGCCCAGCTTTGAGTGGAACTGCTGCTGATTCTCACTGAGAGAGGGTGGAAATTGTCATTTCTCACAGCCACAGATATCAGCAGGTGCAAACCAAAACAAAGGAATGTAACAGGAAAGCAAACACTCTGCTAAGCAGGCAGCAAGTCATGGTCCCAGGGAGAGGTGTCTGGGCAGTGGGATCTGCCATGGCACACACGGACTGCCGCCCAAGGATACTTGTGGTCGAAGTTGTACCACATGCGGAAAAGCCAAGCACTCTCAGCCTTCGTGCTCCTCCTCTCGCTCTCTGGGACACCCTGTGGGAGAGCAAAAACAGTAAAGAGGGGCAGGACAACATGCCATGACCCGGATCAGGGCCAGGAGAACCCCATGGGACACTGGATTATCCCCAGGGGACACAATGAGACGCAGACTTTCCCACTGCCTCTTGAGAAGAAGCCGTTGGGTTGCCGTGTGTACAAGGACGTTCACACCACAACAGGCTGCATTTAGCATCAGTCAACTGCCTCAGGGAGGGTGTATCAGAGCACAGAGTGACCATTTTGCTGCTGCTAGAGCCTTCCAGTGCCTGGCCCCAAGGTTTGAAATGCCTCAGAGCCAGCAGCTGCACCCAGACATCACATTCAATAGCGACTGACAGATCCAACCTCCATCAGATCTCGCCTGACACCGCTGCATGCAAATAACTGTGTGTTATGGGAACTCCAGGCTTCCTTTTAGTCAGAGAAAAAAATATAAAACTGTGTGGAGGGGACTGTGAATACAATTACACATTTCACAGAAATCTGGCTTACAGATTTATAGCCCTGGGCTGCCTGTCGCACTTGATGCTTTCTCTCCAGGAGGCGAACAGCTCAATAAATGGCTCTGAATAAAATGAATCTGCAAGGTGCAGAATCCACACTGAAACCAAGGAGGGCCACAGCCACAGCACAACAAGGCTGCAGACACATGAATGAGACAGCTGGAACTACCAGGCAGGAAAACTCCCAGAGCTGTGGGGCTCCAGCATTGATCTCAGTGGGGTCAGTGGCTCCAGGGCTGCCACAGAACTACCCATGGGAAAAGGGGGTAAGCAGGGGCTGAGGGTACCCATGGGTAAGAGTGGGGCAGAAGATGCTACATAAAATGAGTCAGTAAATGGTGTTTCTGTACTGCCCCAGACACTGGGACAAGGCAGAGCCTCCATGCCACGCTCACTTCAGGTTTTATTTCAAACCCAGCAAGGAGAGACTCAATCTATTGCAGCAGCAGCATGGACTGACTAAACAGCCCAGCATTGCTTCTGTGCCCTTCTTTCCAGCTGAGTCAAAAAAAGGCTCACGAAAACCAGAGAGCACAGAAAAGCCGTGACTCCCACTGACTGCAAACTCTTTCACAGGGGGAACTAACAACTCCTGCAGCTGGAAGGAAGCAGAGCACAGACAGGCATTCACAGGGTCAGGATGCAACCCCTGCAGAGGTGCCCAGCAGTGCACACTCACCACGTTCTCCTGATCCGCGTCCACGCCGACCCTGTGAGGAGAGAACAAGCACCGCGTCACACACAGTGCCAGGACTGGGATGCGGGGGGAAGGACGGGATCTGCCTCTGGTCTCTGAAACCCGAGCAGGCCCAGGGAGAGGCCGAGCAGGCCCAGGGGGAGGCCGAGCAGGCCCAGGGGGAGGCCGCACTGACCGGATGTTGAGGCAGGACAGCATGGCCGTGGTGCCCCCGCCGAACACCCAGACGGTGAAGAAGACGATGAGCAGGGTGGTGCTGAACATCATCTGCCGGGCGTAGGTGGCCGTGTCACGGATGGCCAGGGCGAAGGCCATGGCTCCGCGCAGCCCTGCGGGAGGGGAGAGCACAGGAGCTGTGTCAGCCCCCAGCGCAGGCCACCCCCACGACCAGCTCCCCACCTGGGGTCTAATCCTGCTGCCCCTCTGCTGGGACCGCTAGGGGAGAATAGTGATGACTTTGTCACCCCTCCTTCCGAGCCCAGAAAGCTCCTCCTGCTCCATGCCATGCACTTGGAGCAGGACAGGAGGAGCTCATTCCTACATCTCAAACCACTGAGTCCCTTCCTGCCCAGCCTCCCCTCCAGACATTGCCCATAAGAGACTTAGAGCTGAATAAGATATTTCCAGGCT
This sequence comes from Phylloscopus whistleri, assembly GCA_017589585.1. Taxonomy (NCBI): domain Eukaryota; kingdom Metazoa; phylum Chordata; class Aves; order Passeriformes; family Phylloscopidae; genus Phylloscopus; species Phylloscopus whistleri. Next base: position 2,599,115 of record JADMLD010001007.1, on the reverse strand, counting down.
CTCAGGGGCAAGGAAATGCCAGAGGAAGGACACAGTAACGTACCAGCAAACATCATCATGTGCTGCAAATTCGTTCCAATCTTATTTCTTCTCCCCAAATTCAGTAAAAATGACAACGGGTAAATATTGGCAGCTCTTCCTAGGAAGATAGCAAGCTGTATTTGCACGTTAAGGAAATCGCTCTTCCTGTGTCTCCCATTACATCCCACTTGCACACAGAGCCAGTTTCTACTGCCCAAAGGGAACTGGGAGCTGCAGAAATGCTGGTGCTCTGGCTGCAAAGAAAATAACCCAGCTCTGAGTGCTACAGCACTGTGGGAAGAGCAGAGGGAGCAGAGAGAATTGGCCTGCTGAAACACAGCAATTTAGGAATATCACACAGAGACAAGCACAAATAAACAAAGGTAATGATGAAAGGACATGTTAGACAAGCGAGAGGAGAGAAAAACCACCATTTCCCACAGTATGCTCTCTGCTGCCAGGTCCATTTTGCACCCCAAGAATTATTTGTCTTCTGTGAAGCTCAAGTTATCACAGCTATGACAACCCCTCTGACATTCCCCAGCATGCCACACTTCACAGCTGGGTTTGAAGCTTTAAGCCAAGTCCCATTCCCAAAGATTATTCAGCAAAATGAAAGCAGCAGCCGTTGAGAAGGAAAAAAAAAAATCTAATACTCTTTCTGTTTTCATAGCCTGCAAGATACAAGAATCACCAGCCCCTTCATATTGCTTTTTATCTTTGAAGCTGTGCCTTTTAATACCAGCACCCAGATGGCAAAAATAATCTTGGAGCCAGTATTCAGCACAGCCTTGAATAATATGGAAAACGCTTCTAGCTTTTATGTTCTTTCCTGAACATCACAATTTGCATAAGAGACGTATTTCATGATCTCTCTCATGAATGAGCTATTTCATCAGTGAGCTAGCCAGTTCCCACTGAAGAGGCACAGCACAAAACTCCAATATAACAGCCCAAATGGCATTTCTCTGTTCTCCACCCCTTCTGCCCTATTGCAACCCCACAAAAGCTGATCAGGGAAATTCAGCTGAGCCTGCTGCAAGCCCACGGAGCAGCACTGGCAAAAACGCTTTGTTTACCACTATAAACTCGCATCAGTGCTGGCAAAGGGTGGAAATAACTCTGTACATTTAACTGGCTTTCCCGTGATGTGAAAAAAGCTCCTTCAAAATTCTTGTTTTTCTGAGACATACCAGGGCCCTTGTTCCCGTTAGCATCGGCCTGCAGAACAGGAAATCCTTTCTCATGACATCATTTAGAGGCATCTACTGTAGCTGTAACTGTGCTGTTTTGACCAAAAAAAGGCTTTTTTTCAGGGTGAACCAAGTGCACTAGCAGAGAAAAGAGGAAATAAACAGCTAAACCAGGCAGCCCCCCTTTGCAAAGCCCCTCCTGGTGCCACATGACAACGCCTGGCATTGGCATCACGGTCACATTGAATGATGAGTCCCTGCAGCAGCTGATTCAAATGCCCACAAGAGGAGAAAAGACAGGGAGAAAAAATAGAAAAGCTGGAAAAAGAATCTCTGTCTCCTTAAAATAACCAGCAAAGGCATCACTACATGGCAGAAATCCCCTTTCAAAAATAAAGCTAGACTGATTGAAAAAATACAAACCCACTCATTTGAATGAAAACCACAAATTGGGAATGAGGCACCTCTCCCTTTCTTTCTGTCTTATAAATTTGGCTCCAAAGGATACAAAGGCCCCCACCACAAAGGTAGGGTTAAAGACATGGTTCTGGAAGGTGAACAGTGCAAGACCCATGTAGGAGAAGATGAAGTTTTCTGCCAAGAAATTCAGAAGCTCAAACAACTGTAAGAGAAAAACAAATTAAATGTGAGTTACTTGTAATACAGATTTAACAAGAAAAGCATGTTAGCCCATCCGTCATGCAATAAATACTTCTGCAGAAGCAACCCTAGGGAAATGCAGCTGTAAGAAGACAGGTGCACCTACTTCTGGATAGAGGGAAGGAAAATATATGGAATTTGAAATTCAGAGAGGCTGAAGGGGTCTGATGAGTTCTCACCTGCTTAGTTCTGTGTTGGGACTCTGTAGATAAGTTGTTATAGGTATAATGGGCCTGTGTGATCCCACAGAAGAGCACAGCCACCACACCTGGGGAGCAGAGCATCACATTAGACTCCTGGTCAGGAAAAAGGGAGCCGAGCTGCACCTCAGGCCTGTAGGGAACCCCAGAACCCAGAATCATTAAACTTCTGCAAGCAGAGGGAGAGCCCCAGCTACAACTGATACTGAGAGAAGCAAAACTCAGTGGCCCCACCACCCCTGCAGATGTCCATCCCAGAGGCAGGGCTGTGCTGGAGCTTGCCTGTAAAGCCACACGCTTCAGCCAGCAGGAAGGTGCTCCAGGACATCAAGAAGAACAAGCCGGTCTCCAGCAACGGGAACTCCCGGAGTTTGGTGAACTTGGTGACGTTGCAGATGGTTAAGGACAGTTTGGAGAGACACTGCAGGCTAACAGCATATCAAATCCAATTGTGTATCACAGCTACACAGTCTGCCCCTAAAAAGGCCATGGCACCGTCCTTCATTAATTTAGGGGAAAAAAAAATTAAACACCTGGGTGAAATGCAGTGCAGCAAAAAATAAATAAGCTGTTATGCAAAGACTTGGAAAAAAAACCCAAACAGTGAAAAGGATATTAAAGCTGTCACAACTCCAGTGGCTGCTCCCATTGCAAAAGATCCACTGAATATCCCCAGGAAGATCCCGATGGACTTGAACATTGCTGTGACATCAAACGTGTGGCTGTTGTCACCCGCTGGCTGATACGCAACTATTGAGCTGGAAGAGGAGGGAAAGCACAAGAACAAAACTGCTTAGTCTGGAGGGAGGGGCACCTCACCATGCTACATGAGCCTTGCAAAGTACTACAACTGCTGCAAACACCAAGCCTGAGGTGAGGAGACACGACACACTGCTATCCCCTGGGATCACAGAGTGTAGTTGGCTGCACACCCTCCCTGTCCTGGGGAGTTTGGGATCAGCCACCTCACCTAGGCCTGGATGTGCAGTTATTCCTGGACATTAGAGAGCAGGGGACCAAAGCCTGTGCCTTGTGTGACGTGTGCTATTCATGGTGGTATCTGGGGGGGTTTGGCACCAGCTCTCTGTAATGCCAGGTGCTGTGGGACCACAAAGCATTCAAGCGGGAAACTTCCATTTCTCCACCCTGAACGTCCCCCAGAGAGCTGTAACTGCTCCCGTTCTGCCACATTTAACATGCACTACATTTAGTTTGCACTGCTCTGAGCTCCAAAGTGCAATACCACAGCGTAGCCAAGGCAGACAGTGCCATGCACAGCAGCAACACCATTCTCTGCATCCGCCAGACCTCAACAGACCTTTGTGATGAGATGGCAGACAGGTCTGCAGTGCTGATCCCACCTCTCAACCTGCTCCCTCCTAACCCCTGATGAGCTGAGCCTTGCATTAGCCATTCCATTGTTCTATCTGCAAAGGCTGAGATACAGGGGTGCCCTTATCCAGCTCCTAAATCCCATTTATCAACTTCTTACATCACTTTCCTTGATGTAAACTTATTGAAAACATCAACTTCCTAGTTAGTAATCCCTTGGCTCACTCTGTTAAAACTCCTGGATGTGAACTTTAAACGTTTGCTGTTTAATCTGCTGAGAACAGACATTTACTGCCTTGCACACACATCTTGCAGCTTTCTCCCCTAACTATACATCAACATTTTTCTGCAACACAAATTACAAACCTTCCCTTTCCAACACATTGCAGGTAATTTCCCTTGCTAAACTTCCCTGCTTTTAATACAGGGAATAATACTCATTCATTTTTCTGCATTGCCTTTCATACTGCAAGCAACAGATTTCTCCAATTTAATTCCTTTTATCAATTCCATCTTATACTTCTCATTCACCAACATGCTCTTATTCTGGGTTTTCAGGTTTCATTTTTTTTTAAATCCAGACTGGTTTCACTTCCCCTCCATAACCAACTCTTTGAATGTTGGTTTTACATTTCAACCTCTTACAGTGTTCCTTCTGGTTTTGTTTTTTGCATTGCCAATTAGACATTATTGCCAGCTGCCCTTTATTTCCCCTGTTGCTGCCCATGGGGCTTCCCATGGTTTTTAATCCCTGTGAATCCTCCCTTTGAAAGAAGCAGGTTGAGATCCTGTAGCTGCATTTACCCCTCTGCTCCCAAACTGCAGCTCTGGCACCTCACTGCCCACCAGCTTTCAGTTCTGGGTTCAATTCCTCTTCATCCTGCAACAAGCTCCAGCTGCCAAGCCACGCCAGGCCAAGACAGGAACAGAAAGGCACAGATCCTGCTCCTCAAGCACGGGAACAGACATTTGCCCAGGGCTGAAAGCAGGCAGGAGAGGAGCCCTGGGGCACCCAGCCTGGGCAAAAGCTGCTGAAGAGCCCAGCTCTGCATCCTCCCCCGCCCGCAGTGCTGAGGCAAAATAAAATAACTGCTGAGTGAACTCGGAGCTGCTGCCTTGGTGCAAATTATCCTGTTTTGGGGAGGGGGTGGACTGAGTTCAGCTTGTGGAGAGAGGAAGGCAGGAAATCAGAGCAACAGCTACAGAGCTGGCACTGAAGCAGAGCAAGAGGCAAATCACTGCAGGCGGTGCTGTCACCCACACGTGCCAAGATCCACCACGAATTCCCTTATTCTGAAGCTGAATCCACCCACTGCCACCCAGAACCTACCAGCACAGGCTGGAAGACCCCATCCCCTCCTCACTCAGGATCACTTCTGAAACACAGTCTGGCTGTGCAGCATTTCCTCTCGCACCAGCAGTGACACATCCAGCAAAAAAGCCAGAGTGAGCAATACAAAGAGTTCCAGAAACCTCAACAGAAACACTCAATTCAGTAAATACAACACACAGCTCACAGTGTGTTACTTGCTGCCTCCAGTGAAACCCACACAACCAGCAGGCTGGAGTGACAAGTACTGCAGAAATATTTTCTCCATTAGTCTTAGCTATATGTTAAGCTGTCACCATTGCAGGTATTATATATTACTGAACAAATTCCCATGATGACAACACAGTGAAAACACAGATAAAATATGTCCTGCGTGCAAAGGACATAAAATATTAAAGAATGTAACACATTCTTTAGGAAGGCTGCATGTGTTCAGTCAAGGGCATTAACTCCAGCTGTAAGAACATTAACTCCTCGAAGTGGGGAGAGAAAGGAAACAGCTGCTTCACCAGCTATTTCCACCTAAACAAAAGCAGGGATTTGTGGGTGGGAAGCAGGTAGGAGCAAAGCCATCACCAAGGGGTTTCAGTGGGATCTTGTGGCTGAAAAGCAGACGTGGTACTTTTCCTGTTTCAGAGGGACATAAAAACTTCCCTATGGAGGGTCTGACCACAGAAGCAAAACAAAACCATCCATCATGCAGGGGGAAGCTGTAAGGGCAATCGGTAATCCCAAGCAGTGGTAAGCAATGAGGACATGCATCAGAATGTCACCACAGCTTTTCGGGACACTTAAGACGCTCTTGCAAACACCCATGTCCCTGTTTTACAGGGGCAAGGCCGAGTGGCTCCCCCCAGCTCCTGACACGTAACACACACGACAATTCTAAATAAAAACAGAAGACACTTACGAAGACAGCACTATGGCAACGGCATCATTGAGGACGCTTTCGCCAAAGAGAAGGGCATACAGCTCAACATCGACCTGGAGTTCATGGAATATGGCAAGGACAGTCACTGACAAATAGAAAAAATAGAGAGACATTCAAAAAGGTGCTGTTATTTCAATGCAATCAAAGATCAAACGTCCTTTTTAAAAAGATGCCTTCCTGCACATCTGTGCCACTGCTGCGATGGTGCCAGCTGCCCCCCATGCCCTCTTTGATAGTCTTCCTTCTGCTCTTTCAGATTTGGATTTGATTCATCATTTCCCTCCTCCTTTTACCAAAACACATCTTGGCCTATTGAATCTTTGGCAGGCAGACATAAACAAACACTGCTCTGAGCTTCCCAGGGTCTGAGCTCATGGACTAGGCCACAGCACCAGGCTGGCATGAGCCACCCAGCTGTAGGGATGCCACTAGCTTGGAGCATCAGGAAGAGCCTTCCTCTACCTGCAGAAAGCCAGAAGGATCAGACTTGTCCAGGATGATGACTGCCTTTTCTTTCCATGCCTGATACTCTGGGAGAAATCCTTGGATTCAACACATTCTAAGTGCCAGCACAGACACCCAGCATTTCAGACCTGACTGGAAATAGCCAGGCATCAGCTCAAACCCCATGTGGGGGTTTCTGTGATTTACAGCCACATGGCAGAGATCAGCGTTCCCTCAAGCTCTTCTGTGATCCAGCAGCTCCAGAAAATAATGGAAAGCAGCAGGTTTTGCATATCAGCCTCGCAGAAACATCACAACATCCAAAGCAAGCAAGATGTACCACATGGTGTGTCGGGCACAGTTCAGGCTGAGGGCTGAGCCAATTCCAACCAACTTCTGTGAGTCTTTTCAAACAGCACTCAGGGCACACTGAGAGGGGTTTAACCCATTTCTGCACAGGGAAATGCTCCATTTCTACCTGTGAAATCTTCTTGTTCCTATTTCAAGCCTAAAGAAGGGACGCCACAGCAACAGCCCATCTGCAGCATTTCTAAGCATTAGAAGATTTCCAGCCCTGCTCAGCAAAGGGCAGGAGCAAAGAAAGGCCTTTTTGTGGCCCTGTCATTTTACATGAAACGAGAGCATGCAAGTAAACAGCTACCACATACAAGCTATCATGAACTAACTTCAATTTAGTTGGACAAGGCCATGTTTTTCATAGTTTTGGTATATAAAGTGCATCAGTAAACCAAGGTGTCACTATTGTCCGCAGTACAGCTCATTAAGATGTCTCATTAAGCTAATTTCAATTAGATTAGACCCTGCCAAAATCCAACCAAACTGGAAGCAGGAGAAAACAGCCAAACTAACTAAAACTATCAACGGAACCTTCCCCATATTACACATCTTGTTCTGCAACAGCTGCTGGCACAGGGTGGCAGAGACACAATGCCAAACCCCAGCAAAGTCAAGAGAGAGGCTGCCTAGGACTTCACTGCAAACAAGGACTCAGAAAAGCAGAGGTCTGGAAGCTGTATTGCACGTAACTGAAGAAAATTAAAAGGCACAGAGACAAATCTGACCTCTAAGAATGTGACAAATAAAAATTAAGCTCCAAAATTCAGAAGGAGGGAACTCGCAGGGGTTTCAGACTTTCTTCCCCTCTGCCCCACAACTCAAACCAGGCCAAACTGTAGGGAAAGCATGTAACACACCTGGGTCAGTGGCCGACACGATGGCTCCGAACAGGAGGCAGTCAGTGAAGTAGAAATCTCCCCCGAGCTGCCCAGTGACTTTCATCAGCGCCACGCAGCCGTACACGACAGAGCTGGGGATCAGAAGAGGCAGTTACACATCTCTGCAATGCATTAAAACAACATTCATATGGGCTTGCTTGCCCTGAATTCACCAGATTACAGCTATCCCAATGCCAGAACACCAACAAACTGCAAAGGATGCACTGAGACTGTGAAAGCCCAGGGCCATGATCTATCTTGGAGGTGAATGCTGGACCACACACACCAAAGCACCCTCTGAACACAAACATGGTGCCAGCAGGAGCACAAACATGGTGCCAGCAGGGAACTGGGACCAGAACTCCTCCAGGAGCACAACATGGCCAAAGAAAAGCAGCAGCCAGGCTGATGGGGTCACATAATCACTTTGCAGTGCTGCACATTAACACAGTTCAGTGAAGGCACCTTCGACCGACTCTGAAATGGCCAAAACTTTCAGTGAGGAGCAGATAACACAGATGCTGAGCTTGCTTGAATCCACTGGGCTCCAGTGGAAAACACCCTATGTCTGCCTGTGTGCTACTGTCCAGAGTGGGAACCATCCAGCAGCCTCTGCATTGAGGGATAAACAATTTGAGACACATCTGTGCTCACTAGACACTTGCCTTTATGATCCTGTGCTCTTGTGCCTCAAGTTTGTAAGGGCTTACGCTTTCAATAACTTGAAGTTGCTGATTTATCAAGACAATTTTCTCTGAAGTGTGAAACGTTCCTTGCCATGAACAACTATTCTCACGGGATGTTCAGATGCTGAGAGAGCACTTCACAATTAGACAGCAACCACCCTGTCCATGCAGCAGAAGTTTGCACAGTAAATAGTATTATTTGCTGCTGCTGCTGCTGCTGCTGAGCAGCAGTAGCACAGCCTGTGTGATCTTTCAGGGCTGGGATTAGCAGCTTCAGCTCCAGGCTCAGAGCACTTCTCCCAAGCACAGCTTAAACCCCTGTGGAAGAACCAGACCAGCTCCAACTACTCACCCAATCACCAGGCAGGAAATGGCAGTGCCAAGGAAAGCATATGCCAGGATGGATCCCAAGTTTCTAAAGAAGTGCCTCTAGCAGGAGAAAAAAAACAAAACCTGAATTATATTTTGCTAACAATTTATTTCAAGCCTGCACAGGCACCCATAGTGTCCACAGCAACTTGGACCCAGCTCAGACACCACGAGCTGGACAGGCACAGGGTGGCCAGCACAGCCCAGTGCCAGACCAGCAGTTAATGCCGCATTAATAAACATGAATGTATCATTTTCTCATACCTGGGTATTTAATAAGGTGCTATTCCAAGTGCTGGGAACCGATTTCCTAACCCAGCAGCATTCCTCCTTCTTTCTCCCGCAAGCTAAACTGCATCATTCTCCTCTCCTTCCAAGTCAGCATTTCAGAGAGCTGCTGCTTTCTAAAACCTTCCCACACTCCCATGTGCTTGGAAAGCTGGGATGGCTGAAATGGCCTGGCTGACCCCAAAAACCCCTGCTGGAAACTGCTGAAGTTGCTGACCCTTCCCGGGACAGAGGGGCAGACAAGAATGACAGGGGCACTCTCAGCCCTGCTTCCCACAGTCCCACATTTGCAGGGTAAAACCATACCCACCCCCGCAGCCTCGGCCTGCTGAGCAAGCATTAAAGCACTTGCAAGTATTAAAAAATCCTCTGGAGGCAGAGGAACTAAAAACATCAGCACTGTAAAGGCACGTACCCTTTTCAAGCTGTAGCCTGCATAAAATATAATGGGAGGAAGCAAAATGTTGAAGAATACTTCAGGATCAAAAGTCACCTGTTAAGAAAGGAAAAAAAAAAAGAAAAAAACAATGCAACAGTAAAATGATTTGTTAAAATTTTGCAAGACAAAACACAAATAAGAAAGTAATATACGGAGGAAGCCCTGTACGCCCACCATGTGAATCCTGTTGGGTCAACACTGAGGATGTGTCTGGGATCTTCTGGAGACAAATCCCAGAGTCTAAACAGCTTAAATTAAGATAAAACTAGAGTTTCATTATATTGTGTTCACCATATAAATTACTGCTCATCACAATCAGAAGTTAAAAAAACAAACTAAAAACACTTAACCCAGCAGATCCAGGACCTGTCCCCATGGAGGGAGGAAGCACCGCTCACCTCTCCAGTCACTGCCTCCCTTACCTTTCTCAGCATCTCATTATCCTGGACATTGTTGAGCTCCTGGGCGCTGATTTCCCCCTTGAGGGTGTACTCATAGAACTTCCCACTGACGTTCACCAGCAGCGTGGCCGGGCTGGTCTGCACTTGGCAGCTCAGGGTGACGTTGTTGACGTCGCTGGGGACGTGGATGCCGTAGCGCAGGACCACGCCGACCAGGACACCTGGGGAGGGACACAGGTCTGTGAGACAGACCACGGCAAACCCCCGGAATGATCTCTCTGAGCATGGATGCAGCACCAGGATCCTGACCCCCTGCTCAGCTGCTGAGCACAAGCACAACCCAATTGGAACAAGCACAACCCGTTGGAACTGAATCATGCTCGTTCCCCGTCAGCCAGCCAAATGTTCTGTGCTTGTAGGGAGGTTCTAGCACAGCCATGGACAAGTCCTGAAGGATTTGAACCACCCAGCAACCAGTCAGACCCTCACTCCAGGGCAGAAAACAGCCAACATCGAGGGTATGCTGGGTTTTTAAGGTGAGCACCTCACACTGCTGGGCCAGGTGCTGCTCACATGTGCCCAAACTGTGCCCTTTGCACCTTGAAACCTGACATTAAACTCTTCATTTTGGCAGGGATTAACCATGATACCCAGCAACCACCCTGAACACTCTGAGGGTGGCAAGCATCCTTCCTAAGGTGCTGCAGCACCATACAGCCTCCCCCAGCCCTGCCTGTTTTTATAAAACCACAGTCTGAAATAGAAACATACAAACATATAAAACTGTTTCCCAGCTCAGGCTGACCACCCAGATCTACTCCTTGCCCCTGCAAACTTCAGCTCTGCACCACAAGCAGCAGCTCCAGGACAGCCCTATGAGGCAACTCTGCCCCCAGCTCAGCTTCTAAGTAGGGGCATTTTGGGGTTAATTTGCAAGTCAGCAATTTATAAGGCATTTTTCTTTTGTCATCTGAGGTCTCAGATCCAGATTCAAGTGTGTTAGGCGCTCTCCTGGCAGAGACATCTGTTTTTGACAACTGCAGGCTGGGGAAGAAGAGTGTCCCACAAGACACCTTTCCACGTAGCCTTCAGCACGAAAGGGTTTGGAAACTCCTTGACTATGGCAGCCCCGAGCCGCCACAGAAATCCTGGATCTTAACCCCATCTCTGAACCACACATTTATAAAAAGCTCTCAGACATGTGGGAACTAAACACAGACCACAATGCTCTGAAGGCTTCTCCATTTGCCTCCCAGGACGCTCTTGTTCCTTATTGCTGCCTCAATTAAGGCCTTGCTCTGTGCTTTCCTACAGGCAGGGCACAACCCCGACTGATGGGAACACCCAACTCTTCTTGGGGAGCAGAGCCTGGGCAGGACACTGTGGGGCCACAGCTCATTCAGCATCTCCTGCAGCCAGCTCCTGGTCTGCCATCCACTTTTTGACTTCTCCTCCCTTGGCCACAATTTTTCCAGGACAGGATTAGCTATTTTTCCCGACGGTGAAAAGAAAAGCCCCCGCCTCCCATCTCAGGGGGTGCCACGCACAGCAGGGCCACCAGAGCACCCAGGCCACGAGCACAGGCAGAGGAGGTGGCTACACACAAAGTCACCACTGCTGACCTAGAAGAGCTCAGCTCAGGGACTGGACAGACCCCAAACCCTGGTCTAATACAGTACTTTACAGCACAGGTGAGCTAAAAGGCTTTTAAGCCACGCACCATCAACCAGGTGCTCACCACTCCGGGCTTTATCCTGCCCTGAATCACCCCAACAGTCACAGAACAGCTCCCTCTGGGCACAGCCAGGCACTGTCAGCTCCAGCAAGGAAAGTTCAGGGCACGTCACAGCTGGGGGCTGCTTTTACACCACCATCACTAAGAGGGGACACTGTAAGTAATTCTTGAGCTTACTTATTCTGCCAGCCTCTGCTCCTGTGATCTTCCAGCACTCCAGAAATAAAAGTATAGAATGAAAGCAAGTACGTCAAGCACATCATGATGCCACAGCATGTATTTACAGGAGTATGTGGGAGTGGCTGCATGGCACCACAGCAGTGGGACAAAACACCCCATTTTCCCTGCACCCAGATGACAATCCTAGAGGTACCACAGGAAATAACCAAAACCTTTCACTGGGATAAAAAGAGTTTCAAAGCGTTATTTACATCTTAATATGGCTATTAAGGAACACCACACTTTGCAACCCTCAAGAACTGCCTGGGTGACTTCTAAAAAGTTCTTTGTAAAAAAAACTGTATCAGAGGCTCAGGCAGGAATCAGAAACCAGAAGCTGCCTGCCCTTGCTCAGATGGAAGGAAACCCACCCAGCAACCCCTTTAACACTGGGGCTCAACACTGTGAGATGAGAGGCCTCACAGGAGGAAGGAGGGATAGACAGAAGGAGTCACTGCTGTGAATTCAGAAGGGATCCTAACTCACCCACCTCTCCACTCTTAATCCCTGTCCCAAAGCAGTGCTACATCTGATAGCACCCCTGCTCCTCTGCCATCTTCTTATCCAAGCAGTTGTTCCTGGCCTCACGTGCCAGCCAAGCTCCAGACAGGGCCAAATTCCCAGTCTGGCCAGGAATGGGGTAAGGGAAAAGGTACAGAGAAACCTACAGTATCTGCCAAGGAGCCCTGTTCGGGAGTCCCAAAATCAGACCTCTTGTCTTGCTCAGTAATAGGCTGCCTGGGAGGCTGCCAGGTGGGGAGACACACCCATGTGCAAATACACAAATGCACAAATTGCTCCTGGGCACTGAGGGTGACCCTGCCAGCGGCCCTGACACAGAGACACAGAGTTACCTGCAGGGAAAACATCCTGCTGCTCTGATGGAAACAAATTATTCCACGGACATTAAATGGCCACACCAGCAGCCCCTCCTGCCCTGTGGTGGATCTGATCAACCCTCCCTACCCAACGATGCTCACAGGAGGCACTTGGGACAAACCTAACATGGTTTTTCAGACACCAACCCCAGCTCTGAGCTCAGGCTCCCTGGACCAAGCCCAGGGGACCCTGCAGGTGCTCCTGGTTCTGACAGGCTCTCAGGAAATGGTTCAGACTCTCCTGGCACTCACAGGGCCCCAGCAGCAACCTGTGAGCCAGTATCGACATGCTGTTGCTGCCAGGAGTTTTACAAAACTGAGCCCTGGGAGGGAGCTGAGCTGAGCAGAGGGAACCCAACACCGAGGAAGCTGCCAGCTGAAAGCTGCAAGGAGTTGAGAAGCTGAAGGCAAAGCCGGCAAATTAATTGAGTTCTTTTTATGCAAAGTGCAAGAGATTATTTTCATTGCATTTCTCCTGACTTCATTAAAAAGAACAAAAGCCCATGGGCCTTTTTTTTAAGGTGCTGTCGAACATTTCCGAGGTAATGCTTTAAATGAAGATTAATACATTACCAAACCCAGCAAATAACAACAATGGAAGCAGACAGGATCCCCAGGCGACCATTAATCTGGACACCAAAAGGAAAGAAAAATGTAACAACTGAAGACATCCTGACAACAACCAGTTTGGACACACACAATGCAAGGGCCAAGCAGGGACAAGTACAGGGAAACTAAACTTCTAGAGAAGCTCCTGCACATCCACCATCAGACTCTGAGAAGAACTGAAACAAAATTGTTCAACTAAGCATCCTAAATGCTGAGCACCTCAGATGTGGGAACCTCATTTTAAACGCTGAAATGAAGCTTAAGGGCTATTAAGCACCTATTGTCTATCACTGTGAAATTACTCCAGCCAGTGTCCAGCTCTTGAACATCAGCTCTGAGCTGACAGTGTGATTTGCACACACTGCAAATAAAAATCCACCTGAAGCAAAAGCTTAAAACTTCCAGTAAAAACAAAGACAACAAGGAAACTGATGTGTTTTGCCAAAAGAGATACATGTGAAAGTTTTGACTTAGTTGTTGGGTTTTTTAAACAGAAAAAGACAGAAAAAGCTTTTGCAAATTGCTTCCCTTGTTCAGATTTCAGGGTGTGTTTTGCACCCCCTTCCACATTTTCAGTGAACCATAGCTACATTCCTTGGGGCCAAAAGCATCACAGGGAGCCACGGATAGTGATACCTCCTTTCTTCCCTGCAGAATTTAAGTTGTCACGGTAAAACAACAGCATCTCACCACTCCTTGGGAATTACATCCCTTCTCCTATGGCACCTGCCACTACCTGAGAAGCAAATGCTAAAAGCCTTGATATCAGGGAAAACTTGGGATTTTCTGCATGATCAGACAAGTGACATTACCAATTTTCACCAGCAATTCTCTAAGCACAGCCTGCAGAAAAGCAGATAGAAAAGGTGCATTTCATGGATCAGCAGGAGACTGAAACAACCCAGGTTGTGAGTGAACACTCAGGTACATCAAGGAGAGAGATAATCAACAGGAAGAAATGTCCAGGAGAAGAAGAACAAGGTTAAGGGCAAGTGTGAAAGCATGAAAGGAATAAAAAGTGGCATGTCAGGAGCTCTGGGGCAGCAGGAGAGAGAAGACCTTCCACGCTGTAAGCATGTCCTCCCTCTGCACAGCTCCTGTCCCACAAGGTGACCATCCCCACCCTGGGCAGGAGGCCAGAAACATCTGAACCCACCCTGAGCAGTGTCTGGAAGGAACCTGAAAATGCAGAGCAGTATTTTGTGCCCCTGAAAAAGGAGATCAGTGTTTTTCGTGCCTGTTGGCTGATGCAAGTGTCTCCACCCCTTCATTTGGAAGGATACTTCCAATTAACTGAAATTTGGGATCACAAAAGCCACTGGCCCAAACAGGTCAAGTTCACAGCCTTCAGATCAAAGCTTTCTGCTGGGTGGGAGGTTCAGCCACATCTGACTCTGTGTGGTCACACATTACCTCCAGTCAGCAAGGACCTCACAGAGGACAGACACTCACTACAGCACGCAGCAGGAGATGCCTTCTCGACCCTAAATGCAACAAATCTTCCCTGGGTACAGACCCATGGCCACGTTAATCACTTCCCCAGCACACCAGTCCTACTTGGGCTGAATTCAAAGTCATAACAGATAACCCAGGGAATGCCATATATGGCCCCTCCACATGCTGGTTCAGGCCACTTCATGAGGCCCTGTGAACTCAGTAAATCACAGGCCACCATTAAAACCCAAATGTCTACTGCTCCACTCCACTGACCCACAGCCTTGCTCCACTTCCTGTGGGAATACACATGGGGCTCCTCTCTGAGAGGTCCTGTCACAGCAGAGGAGGAACTCCAAAGGTAGGGGCTTGTGCACACAGGTCCCAAAGCAGCAGGATAGAAGGGTGCTGGCTCAGCAGGCCCCTGGGCATGGCAAAGGGTGGGAGAATCCCCCAAATGGCCTCTCCACACTCCCTGGGCAGCTTCTGGAAATCTGGATGCTCTAAAGGCATGTTGGAAACACAGCCTCTGGTCCTAGCAAGTGAGATCACAGAATCACAGAACGGTTTGGGTCAGAAGGGGACCTTGATGATCATCCAGTTCCAACCCTCCTGCCACCGGCAGGGACACCTTCTACTAGACCAGGTTGCTCAGAGCCCCATCCAGCCTGGGATGCAAGGCTCCTGACCAGTGCAACAACTGGTCTGTGCTGCCCCAAGCCCCCACTCTCAACCCTGGAGCAGGTAATTGGGACCTGCCAGTGCTTGGTGACGTGGTAGCCCATGACCCTGCCAGCTTCACCCTGTGAGGTCGTCTGGAAAAACCCAACCAGTTCCTCACTGCCAGGGATTTGGGAGCAACTGCCCTGGAGAGCCCTTGATATCTAGAGTATGGAAAACAACCAACCCTTCCCCCAGCAACACCCAGATAAGGCTCAGCACAGGACACAGCAGGACGGGGCTGTCAGGGAGACACAGCAGCGTCCAGCTGCACCTACGAGAGAGTCTGTGTCGTGTCCCCCTGCACCCCCGCACCCCTTCGCCCACCAAACAAGCCCTCGGCCAGGGGCCACCAGGCACTGACCCAGAGAACGATGCGCTGCTGGACCCCACTCGTGCTGCCACGGGAGTGGGCGGTCGGGCAAGCCCCCAGCGCCGCAGCTGGCCCCGCGCAGAGCCGGGACCGGCCGGGATGGGGCTCCCAGCGCTGGGGGCGGCTCCCGCACGGGTTTGGCAGGGAAGGGGTGCCGGGGCGGGGGGTGCACGCGTGGGGCGGGCGCCGCTCACCGTAGATCATGGCCAGCCCGGTCTCGTGGAGGAAGCGAGCGCGGCGGTGCTTGAAGAGCCAGATGGTGAGGATGGTGAGGGTGAGCAGCAGGATGAAAACCAGCAGGTTGGCGCTGTCCTGACGGTGACTCTCCTCCGCCGCCTTCTCGGACACGATCTCCTCCTCCAGCGCCCCGGGACGCGCCGCCGCCACCTCGGCGCCCGCCGCCCCCCGCGCCCACAGCCCCGCGGCCGCCGCCAGCACCGGCCCCGGCCCCGCCATCGCCCCGGCACCGGCCCGGCCCCGCCGACACCAGGAAGCGGCGCTGGGCGCAGGCGCCGGGGGCGGGAACTGCGCGGGGAGCCCGGATAGGGACGGGCCGGCAGCGACGGGTCGGGAGAGGGGCGGCGGGGAGCGGGGGAAGGGGGCGAGGTTTGGGAGGGAAAGGAGTGCCCGGGGCTGCCACGGGGAGCCCGGGACGAGTCCTAGGGACGACGAAGGGTGCGAGAAGGGGGAAGGTGATCAGAGTTCAGAGGGGTTCGTAAGAGGGAAAATAAATCCCCACAGACTTGGGGCAAGGTAGTTGAGCGCGGCCACGCACAGGAGCAGGTGTTGTTTGTGCGCAGGGTGCTTTGGAGGGATGTCCTGCAGGACACACCCCGGTCCCGGCTCACGGGGAGACGGAGTCCAGGGGGATCCTGGAGGCTGGTCGTGCCTTCCCACCGTGCCGAGGCATGTGGGTGGTGGCAAGAGCCGCCGTCAGCCCCGAAGTGGGGTCAGGGTAAACTTCCCATCTTTTTAACCAAGAAATAGAGGGGGATGCCGGTGGGCCAAGGCTTGCAATAAATGCCAATAATCAGCCTAAGGGTGACTTGTAGGAAACGTCCTCAAAGAATTGCCTTTGTGCCTTGGGGGCATGAAAGATCCAGGATGCTTGGCTGTGTGGGACGCTTGGTTTGCCCCAAGCCTGGCTCGGCCAGGGGCGTCCCTCCTGCACGTGTTGTGTGCATCCCTTTGCCCCGCTATTTCTTGCACCGGTTTCTCAAGCTTTGAGGTTAAACACGTGAAAAGCAGGAATTAACGCGGGCACCGGTGGCCCTACGCTCTGTTTTCGGCTGGAACAGCCCGATGGAGGGAAAAGGCCTGTTCTCCCGCAGGACCGCTCACCCCCTCGCGTTTATCAATGGCCCCGCGTGGGAAAGCGGCGGCCTGGCCCCGCCCCCTGCCCGCTGAAGCCACGCCCCTTTCGCACGCCCCGCTCTCCCCGGGCGCGGTCTGGCCCCGCCCCCCTCGGCGACGCCATCATCGCGCGCCGGGGCGCCCTGGCGGCGGCGGGCGGCTATGGCGGCGGGGTCGGTGTGGAAGGGGCTGGTGGGGCTCGGCCTGTTCGCCCTGGCACACGCGGCCTTCTCGGCGGCGCAGCGTGAGTCACCGCCCGGGGGAGGCGAGCCGGGGCGCCGCGGGGGCACCGGCACCCCCCGCACCGGCCGATGGGGAGCTGCCGGGGCGGGGGGCCGGGCCGGGCCGGCATCATCATCATCATCGTCCTTATCCGGGAGCCCGGCGGCGGGGCCGGCCCTGCCCTGGGGGCCGGGCCGCGGGGGGAGCGGAGGCTCCGGGAGGGGCGCGGGGCTCGCCCCGTGCGGGCGCCGCAGCAGCCGGGAAGGGAGGGGAAAAAACGAAGGGTAGGGAAGGGGGGAGCTGCCGCCCGCCGGGTCCCGCCGCCTCCCTCCCCGCCTGCTCGGGGCAGGGCCAGCCGTGCTCCCCTCACAGCGGCGCCACGGGCGGCCCAGCCGCCCGGGAAGGCTGACGCTTGTCTCTGCCTGGCACTTGTCTCTGCAGCCGTTTTCTCCGGGGGTTTGTGTTGCCGGGCTCTCGTTTATTTGCACACACAGGGTGTTTGATGCGTGCCTGTGTTTCTGTTTTGTAGATCGCTCTTACATGAGGTTGACAGAAAAGGAAGATGAAACGTTGCCCATAGATGTAAGTTTTTTGCAGTGTGTGAAAGGTGTAACTGTGGGGTGGTTTAGTCTCTCAATTCCTTCCTTTAAATGTGCTAGGCAAGCATAAAGGGAAGTTTTTAAGCTGCACTTTCATCGGAGCTCCCACTGTCAAAAAGAACCACGCTTTTCATCCCAACCTCCTGAGTGTGTTGCAGTTGTCAGTGAAACCAAACCCCAGATCCAGACCTCCCTCTCTTTTAGAACTACCCTGGAGCATCTTGTGCAGGATTCCTTGAATGCAGCTCAGAGGGCTTTTCACTCATCCATCACCTCCCTTGCAGCATAAACACCCTGCACCCTCTGGCTCTGGTTGGCTGACACGTGTTTACCCAGTGTGACTGTGTGATCCCAGCACAACCTGCTTCAGGAGGGGGGCTTTATTTACTTTGTTTGTTTGCTTTTCAGATTTCCACTTCAGTTATCTGTTCCCTCTCTCCTTAATCAGAAGGGCAGGGAGATCAGGTGCCCAGGAGAGCCAAGCACAGCGCCTGGCCTGGGGCTCCAGCCGTGTTCCTGGCAGGATTTTGGATCCTGGGGTGCAGGATGCCAGTGTTTGGTCTCAGCCTCTTGCTGTGTGACTCAGTTCAGTTGGTGCAACCCCGACCTGTGCTGGGGCAGCTGGAGCTCTGCCAGAGCTTTGCTGTGCAAATAAGAGGGAATTTTAATTCTCCTGTGCCTCAGTTTCCCCACTGCTGGGTTGCCCACCTCTGTTTGCTGTCACTGATGGGCAGCACAAGAGGTGCTGTGGGAAAGCTGGGATATTTTGGTAAAGGTGCAGAGCACTCAGTAACGTGTGTGCTGCACTGTGCTCCCTCTGTTGCAGATAGTCCTGCAGACCCTGCTGGCCTTTGCAGTCACCTGCTATGGGATAGCACACATTGCAGGAGAGTTTAAAGACATGGATGCCACCTCAGAACTGAAAAATAAGTATGTTTGATTTCTTCTTTTTGTACTCACTGGTGTCTGCTTCCCTGTACAAGCTGAAATCACTTGTGTTTAGCTCAGCCCTCCCATGCATGCTGTAGGCAGTGACCCGAGGGGAGCAGCCACGCTTGGGAAAGCCAACAGTGTCTTCAGTTTGAGGGAGAGCTAGATAACAGGCAGAAATCAAATAAACTTCTTGCTTTTCCCCATCTGAAATCCTGCTGTGCAGACGTGGTGGAGGAATGAAACGTGCAGGTGGGAAGCAGAGCTCAGGAGTCACCAGGTGCTGTCCTGGCTTGGTCTCAGACTGCAGGGTGGGGCTCACACCCTGCTTGTGTTTGCTTCCTCGTGAGAGTCTGAGTCACTTGAGTCTCACACAGTGTATTCAAGGCAGGACAGCTGAAAGACATGAAGAAAAGAAGGGATTTTGGGTGAAGATTTTGAAGAGGGTACCTGGTTAGAGCATGCCAAGGTCGTAGGTTCAACTGCTTTATGAGCCATTCACTTCAGGGTTGGACCCAATGATCCTTGTGGGTCCCTTTCAACTCGGAATAGTCTGTGACTCTGACAGGAAATTGGATGGGCAGACGTTGCCTCTCTGGCCATTTCCAAAACGACAGACAGGGAAGTACTGAAGTGAAAAAGCTGACATAATTGTATTTCAGAGTGTTCACCTAAAGCCTTTAGCGTGAGGCTCCCAGGGGGGTGGAAAGCTGAGCATCTTGAGGGTGTTGACACAAGTGACAGCTGAACAGAGGCTGGCATGTGGTGTGTCTGCAGGCAGCGTCCACAGGCTGCCCCTGAGCTGCAGAAAGGAAGGGGAGGTTTTTGACGTGGACATCTTGTGGTCTTTTTCACAACTGGCTGTGTATTTCTTCAGTGTTTTAGCTTAGGAAACTTAAAAGCAAGCAAGAGTTTTGGACTGAAAATTTGTATTTCTGTGTCTAAAGTCAGTATGCCCCAGACTGACTGTTCTAAACTCCCTGCTCTGAGACAGTATTAACCTTGGCTTTTTACGTTTGTTTTGAAGGACATTTGACACATTAAGGAACCATCCGTCTTTTTATGTATTTAATCATCGTGGTAGAGTATTGTTCCAGTCCCCAGACACAGTGAATTCCTCTTCAAACCAAGATGCTTTGTCATCCAGCTCGGCACTGAAATTTCGAAAACTTGAACCTCTGCGCCGCTAAGACTTTTACAGATGATACCAATAACCCAGGACACTGAGATGTAATATTCAAGTCGGGGATGTAAACACTTTTTTAATTTCTGGAGCAGTATTTATATTGATCTTCCAGACTTTATAAAATATATATATATAAAATATATATATATATATAAACTAATGACCTTCTTTGTACACTGTTAATGAGAATGACTGAATTGTGGATTGGCAATGCAGTGTAAATTCTACAGTTATGCTGTGAAACACATCTTCAAAGTTTCAGACATTAAAACGAGTTGCAGCTAACTTAACTTCAGTTAAAACAAAAAAGCAAGCTAGTTTTTCCTGCAGTTAATGTTCTTTGCCAGGAGGGAATGTTTGAGTGTATTTATTTTCTCGGTTTGCTTGCACTACAGTCTGTGGACCCCCTCAGAAATGCTGTGTGCACTGCATCACTGAACAGCAGGAAAAGGGGCAGCATCTGATCCTAGAATGCCTGTGGGACACCAGCACGGTGTGGCAGGGGAAGTCAAAGAGATTGCTTTCATTTTTCTTTTTTTTTTACAATGCTGAAAAACACTTGTGTGAAGGGTTGTTCTTTTTTTCCTGTTTTTTCACTACCACGTTATTTTGTCATTGCCCTCCTTCGTGTCATGTGAGTGGCCCCAGGTTGGCGGGGCTGTGGCTGTGCACTGGTGCTCGTGTGGGGGAGGCAGCTCACGTGGATCATCTGCCACACTCCGTGTTCTCCAGCTGTCACCCGGGGAATGTTGAATGTTGTGTACATGCTGAACATGGTGTTGGCACCAGGTACAACCTCCAGGCCATCATCATATTCAAGTATCAGTAAGGACTGTCCCTTCTGTGTGTGATCCAGGGGTAGGGTCCAGCAGCGTGCTCTGTTTGCTGGCACTAACCCAGGACAGCTACCCCTTTTCTGCCAACAGAGCCTTCCACCTTGATTTTTCCAGCTGAGCCCTTTGTTGATTTAAGATTACTGTCTTGATTTCATGTATTACAGCTGATCATACTGTCCGTAACTCTTACTTATGTCTAAATTCTTATCTCCCCTCAGGGGCTGAATCAATGCTAAAATGTCTCTTGGTCTGGCTTTTCACCTCCCTGACTCAGCAGAGGGAGGGTAGGTCGAGCTACTGGTGGGGCCAAGCAAGAATTTGGCCTGGTTGGAGGATGTTTCACTGGCACAGTAGAAACTCAGCCTTTTGTCCTGGCATCTGTTGTGTTGTGTTTGGTATTTTTTTTAAGCTGTTAAGAACTGTCAAAGGCAAAAAGCTTGGCAAAAATACTGTGTAAAGCGAAGCCTCTTTTTTTAGCTCTGCCCGTCCTATGGAGTGGGTGCCCCAGTGCTCGAGCAATATCCGTGGCTGCTGCTCTACAATCACTCTTAAACATCTGGGTTTGATTAGAAAGGGTTACTCTGCCAGCTGAAAGCATCTGAGCTGCAGGATCAGTTCCTAAAGTGTCCTGGTCCCCCTCTTGCTGGTGTCACAAATCAGGTCCTGCCAGCACCAAAGACCTCGGAAATAGTATTGGGTCACCTCTCCATTGAAGACAGAGCTGTTCCCCAAGGGAACAGGGCTGCTGTGCAGCAGCTGCTGCACAGAGGGGAGGCTGAATGTGGGAGAGGTGACCTTGTGGGGCAGAGGAGAGACAGAATTAGCAGAGGGAGGGAGAAGCACCGCAGGAGCTCAGTAACCACTGTAGTAGACGGGTTCTGCAGCCGTGGTTGCACTGAGCCCTTTGCAGAGGGTCTTAGAGCAGAGCTGCTCCCATGAAACAGCTGAGAAGCCCCATTTGTGCTGCTGGAAGACTACAGTGACCTGCCCGAGGTGGGAGGTGCTGGTGGGACAGGGAGGTGGAGAACTTCACCTGCTGCTTGGAGCAGGTCCTGCTGGGAGCACCCTGTGGCTGCATCAGGGCCCTTCTCGTGAGGAGTAGCCTCACTCTGCAGCAGCAGCGGTTCTATCACAAAGCTGTACAAATTATTTTTTCTTATTGATCTCACAATGTCAAATAAAAATTGATATCCTTAAAGTGTTTGTTAGTGTATTTCTGACCATCCTGGAGCCTGCTGCAGCAAATCCCTGGAGAGTGACTATTTGAAAGTGACTGCCCAGCACTGACATGAAGTGATTGCCTTAATTATGGCAGCTCTGTGTGAAAATGCTGTCTGGCCTGGTGTTCATTACTGGGAGATAAGATCAGAAGGTGGGATCAAAATAGCTGCAAGTAGCTGAATAAAACACTTAGGAGGGAAATACTGCCAGCCTGGGGATCTGCTTGCCTTTGAGGCTCCTCGTCATCCTCTCTGGCAGAGCTGACATATTTTCTGTCTTCAATTTAACCACAGTAAAGGTTTTTCTACCATGTGCTAATGCCCTGCCAGCCCATGGGACAGGCTCCTGCAAGGTCTGGTGTTGCAATGGTCACTGGGGGAAACGCTCAGGGTGCTCCCAGGGCTGGCGAGAGTTAAAATTCTGGACTTGAGCAAGATCACTTTTCACTCCTTGCTCTGCTTTTCCACTGGGGGAGGTTGAAAAGTTAGCAAAAGCACTGGAGGAGTTTACTCAATTTTGGCATCCATCAGGATTGCACCAGAGAAAGCCACAAACTCACCCCTCATCTGCTTTCTGTGCTGCTGCAGTTCTGCATCCAGCACAGAATATTAGGGGAAAACAACAATAAAACCGATGGTTTGGGAAGGGGCACCTTGACTACCTCCTGCTTACCTTGCAGCATGGGGTTCTTCACAGATGAGCTTCTCTTCTTGAAAAGCAAAGCAAGAGTTGAGCCAAGAGTTTCTTGAATTAGACTGGAGAGTTTCCAGCCTCACCCAATGCACATTTACAGCCGTCACATCTTGAATTGCTTTGGCTACAAGCCGTGATATTTCTACTACATTAAATAGTAAAATAAAAAATATGTGCTGGTAATTTCCATTCATTGCTGAAGTAGCAGGCTTAATCTGCATTAATTTTGCTGGGTTTTTGAACTGTTCTAGTGAGAGCTCAGTGGGGAATTGCTAAGGAGGGCAGGAGTCATTTACACCCTTGCAGGTGAGGGATGGGGACCACGGTTTGTGTCAGAGATTGGTCACTACCATGTGGGGCTGGAATGGGACTGCAGCTGGCAGAAGCACTTACTCTAGAGTTCAGTGAGGGCTGAACTGCAGCACCCTGTGTGGAAATCCCTCCTGGTCACACATCTGATGTGTGCCCTCTGCGTGTCCCAGATGGAGCCATTGCTGCAGTCTGGTGCCAGGACCCACGTGCTCCATGCCCCACTGCTGCCCAAAGCTGGAGCACAGCTTTCTCTGGAAAGCTGGCAGCCACTGACCCCTTCTAGGTGCTCTGGAGCACCCACAGTCCCCCTCGCTGAAGAAAGCAGGGAATGACAATTACTTTCTAACCCCAAAAGGATTTTTGTCTTCCTTATGACTTGCTTCCCATGGCTCGGGTTCTCTCACACTTCACCACACTGCAGCAGATCTGCCCTTCTCCATCTCTGACACCTTCAGCAAGGACATTACTGTGGGGACATCCTCCAGCTGGATACAGCCCCCCCACCAAAAGTGGCACCATTTCTGCTCCCTTTTGCCACCTGCACCAAACAGCAGCAATTTTGCACCAGACAATTTGGGAAGGCTGAGGCTTCACCCCACAGCATCCAGGGCCACGGTGCTTCCCCCAGGCTCCCTGTGGGAAGCCCCCCAGCTGGGCAGGGAAGCTGCAGCTCTGCAGTTCCCTGCTGTCCCAGCCATGCTGTGCCATATTGGCAGGCTGCCTGAGGAGGGGAAGGGCAAAGCAAGGCTATTTTGAATGTTAAACAAGCAGAAATGACTTTGGTACCAGCTTTCCACAGCCAGCACTAACAGCAAAGGCAAAACACTCCTTGGATTTGGCCTTGAGGTTCACCTTGAAGCCATAATCACCAGGGGCAGAACCCCAGCGGAAATAAATCTGATATTCTGGCAGGTAAAAGCCTTTTAATCAACCCCAGGTTGGTCTCAGTGACACAATGCCATTTCAAAACACTTCGGACTGCGATGAAAGCTACATCCTTAAAATGGCAGCTAATTAATTTTCCTGTCCTGTTAACTTAATCCTTTTTCCAGCCAAGAAAGGCAAATGGGAGTTCACAGAGCAGCGAGGCAGCCGGGAGCCTGGCAGCATGAGCAGGAACACAAGCCCCAGGGCTCCTTGGCAGAGGCCCAGGCTGTGTGGTGTCACAGCTTCCCAGGCCATTTTAATAGGAAGGGAGATGGAAAAAAAGAAATAAAAGGTGACATTTGGATTATCAATGGCTCACCCTATGACAGTGGGTCCGGGGAACCACAGCCCCCCACACAGAGGGATGTGGCTCTACTCCCAGTTCTTATCCCAATGCTGCCAGGCTGAGCACCCAGCACTCGCACTGCCCTCCCTGCCCAGACTGGTGCAGGGAACCAGTTTCCCTGGGATCTGCCGCAGGCAGGCTTGTGCTGCAGGGGCACTTCACTTTGGATTTCAGGAAAAAAAAACAGAAGGAAAGAAAACATTCCCCTCCTCCCCCAAGGTATTTCTGCTGTGTATTTTAGAGCAGTTCAGGGCCAGCCACATAAGGCCAGTGCTGATGTCCCCAGAGCCCCAGGCTGCTCCAGAATCCCTTGTCCCAGCCCCAGAGGTCTCTGCTCCAGTGCAGGATGCAGGAGTGTCTTGTGTGCACAGCAAAGGCTGAAGCAGTGATTTATTCCCCATCCCAGATGCAGAAGTGCACAAAACAGGATGCAGCCCAGAGCAGTTTTGGAGCAGCCAGTTTGGCAGGCAGTCCAAAGAGGCCTCCTCCTCCCCACATCCACGCAGGCTGTCACTCCCTGAGCCATTACCAAAGCCTCCAAAGCACCCACAGGCCTGGGTGAGCCCCCAGCGAGGGCAACCCCAGTTAGTGAGGCACCACCGCCCCAGCACAATGCAAAGCACAGGGAGGGAAGAGAAGGGGCCAAATAATGTCCCCTCCTTGCCCAAGGCCACCATGCTGGTCTACAGCCTCCTGTCACACACAGATCCCTGCTGAGGGACCCTGGGGACGGTGACACCATTTTAAAGTCACCACCACCACTCTAAAGCTGGAGCTGGCTGCTCCTTCCATACCTGTTTAAATACAGCAGCTTCAGATGACAAAGGAAAAGCCACAGCAGAGCGAGGCCCATGTTCATCTCCCATGGGAGAAACCCACATATCCTACACGATGCACCGGGGCTGGTTAAAAACCTGGGTCTGCTGGTGGTCAAGCACAGCCATGGCCAAGCTGCTGCCTTGAGTTGTCCTGGGCTGGCAGGGAGAACAACCTTGGAAACAGCCTGAGCTATTTCCCAGAATGGAAGCAGTGGGCAAGGGAGCTCTGCAAGGCACTTTCTTCTCTGCCTTTGGTTCTTGTGCTCAGGCAGCAATTGCAAAGCTTGAAAGGGGCAGACCTGAGGCTCAACCCCACCATACTCCAGGAGCAGAGCAACAGGATGCTCCAGAGAGATGAAGTGCAGCTTAAAACAGGAGCAGTGGAATAAGGAGTGAGTCATGACAGATGAGCTCCAGACAGAGCAGAGCACTCCATCAGCACAAACACCCTCCCAAAGGGCCCCACGCCAGCCTCACACTGAGCACAGCACCGACCTCCCAAATTCACCACTGGTCAATCCCTCGGAGGAGCTCCCACCTCGTGCCTAAGCAGGAACATGGAAAGGTTTTCAACTCTTTTCTCGTTTCCTATCATAGCAAGAGCTGTCCCTTTCATCTTCCTATCTTCACAACTCCTTCTCCCTTCAACAGTGAGTACACTTAAGTCCAGGGGTGCAAGGCAGACTCTGGGAAGGAGAGCCTGTTGTATCTTTATTTGCAGGCATTCAGCTTTGGCCACCTAGAACCCAGACAAAAAACAGCTTTCAGCTGCCCCAGGAGGCCAGAGCCTCCTCAGGGTCCTGATGTGTGAAAGAAAAGCCACCACCATCGCTCAACCTATTATCCAGCAATCATTTCCCATCACAGCCTGGGCCGTGACTCACCAGTCACTGCCTTTCCTGCGGGGAATTACACAGTTCCCAGGAGTCGCTGTGACCCTGGTTTCACCTGCTGGAAGCCGCAGGGGCTGCCGCAGCAGCAGCTCGGTGAGAGCCTTCCCAGCTCACCGAGCCCCGGCACGTCCTGCCCACATCCAGCTCCCAGCGAGCCAAACGCTGCCGCGGCACACCGGCATTCCTGCTCTCTGCCAGAACTCCTGCGGGAGCGTTTGATGGATGTGATGCACTTCAAACAGCCTCTTCTCTTCCAGAGCTCCTGAGTCCCCCACCGTCTCTTTTTCCACTAATGATCATTTCGGATAGCGGCTTCTAAGTTCTGTGTGTGCAGAGGGAGGAGCCCTGAACCCAAGATGCCAGCGGAATTTCAAAATGTGCTTACACTGAGCTGGGAAAGGAGATGTGCTGGAGCAGCTCGGTTCAGAAGCCAAACAAAGAGGCAGCACCACCACAAGTGCCTACAGGCTTGGGCAGCTTCTCTGCAGCCCTCCTACACCTTCCTTTCCAAGCTCCTGCTTTTTCCCAGCCCCAGAAGCACAGCACCAGCCAAAAGGCACCCACTGCGGCCACCTCTGAGAGGAAGCAGCAGGGAGCCTGTCCTGTCTCCATCTCACGCTGCTCTCATGCCAGACCCAGCTGGCAGGTGGGAGAGCACAGGGAAAAAAGGAACCCACTGACACGTACAAGAGCCCAGCAGCCAGTGTGTTGGTTTGTGGTGTGAATTATTGGGAAATAAAGTCTGGAAGACCAAATTAGGGTACAGATTTTATAATCATCTTCGTTAGTGACACACTATATGACCTTGGGTAAGCCCTCCATCCACCTTTAAAGACTCTCTCAGAGGAGGGCCACAAGACTTTAATTAGCAGCCCCAGAAGTGCTCGAGATAGTTTGTAACTCTTCCAAAATAACCAACTGCAGATGAATTGGAACAATCTTATTTTCAAATTCTGCAAGCAACTGGGATCCAGGCTGCTCTCAGATCAGTCACTTCAACAACATAATCAAAGTTAAATGTGCCAGCTGTGCATGAAGGGTTTTAATATGCTGTGCGGACTGGAAAACAGCTCAGAGAATCAATGTTATTTTTCCATGGCTGGGATGTCACTGTCAAGCAGCTGCATTATAATCATCTGCAATCAGCAAAATGCCTTTTTTTTAATCACTTTCTAGTCTTGGGGAACAGGGCTCATTTTTATTTCTGTCCTACTTAGGAAAGCACCCTTGATCCCTGAGACACCCACTGCCATGGGATCAGGCAGCCACTACAGCCCTGACCAGACCTGTGGTTGCTCAAACCCCAAATACCCCCACAGCCTTCTCAGCCCTGAAAGTTGTGCCCAGACAAGAACAGCTCACACTGCTACCACCACTTCAAGAAACAGTAACTGCACTTGCACAAACCCAGCAAAAATCAATTCCAGTTGCCTTTTGTCACTGATCTGAGACCTGGGATGGTTCCAGAGCAGTCCCTCCCTGTGGAAAACCTGAGCATAGCCCAGGTTTTCTCTGCAAGGGCCATCTCTACACAAGCACATGGGCCACAGATGCAAGATAAAGCAAGGGGGAAGTCTCCCAACTCCATCCTTTACAAAAGGCTGAACCCCTCTTTGATATATTCTATATATTAAACATTTATAAATACAATTTAACATTAAAATACACACCTACTCTGGAGTAAATGACAAGAAACAAGCTGACCACACAAGAAGAGTTTTGCCCTAGTAATGCTTTATATACCAGAACGCTTTTTAACCCTCTCCTCCTGATCAACATCCTGAAGGGCACTAAATACTTTTTAAATGAGCACACACCATGGGGACCTTTCCCAAAAGGCTCTGTCCATCCTACCAGCTGCTCAGCAGTGATGAGTGGAGCACTGGGATACAGCAAATTGCCAGAGGTGTCCAGTATTTTAAGGGACATTATGCAAGACTGTTTGCATTAGAGGAGTGACAGTGATTGAGATGACAGCAAGCATACACAAATACCAAGGATCCAGCTACTTCCACTGCAGCTGGAGCTGGTCCAGGACTAGGAAACAGCTGTCAAATTCCTGCTGCAGATGTAAAGATAAAACTTCCCCAGCCTCTCAAAAACATCCTATCTCCAGCAAAAACCTCATCTGAGGTTTTCATTCCACCACCTTTCCCAGGCTAAACTACTCTTCTGGACTTCAATATAAATTGTTTGAGCGCTTCATCCTGAGCTCAAAATCTGAAGAAATACACAGCTGCTTTGAGCACTTCCAAGCTCCTGCTAAAGGGGCAATTTTCCTTACATGGTACCACCAGTCCCCATTCCTGGCAAAGCCATGTGGCTGAAGGCATGTGCAGCTCAGTTCTTCCACTGCCTATGGAAATACCCTCCAGCATTTATCACGAAGCTGTGCAAGTCTGTACAACAATTTAACTCCTTCCTTGGCGCATCCATCCTCTGAGTAATCAGCTGCTCAAGGCACCAGACCTGTGCTCCCAGCCCTGAGAAGCATCTTGTGCACTTTTAAAATGAAGGCTCTGATGTGGAAGAGGTAAAGCTTAACCACTTTGTACAGCACACAGGCAGCAACTCCCTTTTCCAACTCTTCCCACAGCCCCCGTCTGCACTCCCAGCTCCAGGGACAGCCACAGGGCTCCCCTGCCACACTGCTTCAGCCACTACCAACAGACAACACCACATCACAGACTGAGAGAAAAAAAACCACCATTGCCAAAGCCAACAGTCTTTCAGTGGTGAAACAACAGTCCAGGTTGCAGCTCAACTGAGTGGATAATTCAGGCAAAGTTCAACATTTTTTGTTTAGTTCATCCTCCGTGAAGTGATCTTAAGATTCCGATTTAGAATACAGCTTCACAATTCCTGGAGGCCAGAAGATTTTTGCTAAATCCCAAGGCATTCTTCTTCTCCAGTTTCTTCCTTTTCCACTTAGGATAGACTTCAACTTGTTTTTGCAGACCTGCAAGCAGCAGCTCCTTTTAATTCCAGTGACTAACATCCTTCCTTCAGATCTCTGCCAAACCTCCTGTCTGCCAGATATGAAGTGTCTTTGGCCTTATTTTCTGCTTAACTAGGCTGCACATTCTCAAGACAAGCACTCTCAAGTCCATTTGCTAAAGGTGTGATGTTGCCATGTTGCTGGTATGAAACATCGTAATTGAGCTTTACAGGCTTTTTTAACTGTTTCTGTTAGGTAATACATTTCTTGCATTTTTCCATCAGAAGTTTCTCAGTAGATACTAAAGAACAGATCAAAAGAAGACTCAGCAGCCTATGTTACTGCCATTTCAGCCAGGCAGTGTACAGAAGAACCAGGAGAAAATTACCATGAAAAAAAAACCCAAAAAACAGGTTTGGGTTGTTTTTTTTTTTAGTTTCCTACAAAAGGAGACAATTGCTTGACCACAACACAGTCAAGCACAGCACAGTAACAGCCTCTGCAGCTGCTATTTTGGAAGATGACAATCACTCTCTCATGCTGGTTAAACCTGGGAAAGAATACGTGTGCCCACCATAAATGCACTGCGCCCCTGAACTGGGAACAGCAGCACCCAACAGACACCTGCCACAGCCTGGGAGCTGCACAGCTTAGGAGGAAAAACCCTTCATGTCTACAAGGGAAAAAATAAAGTTAACGCACACCAAGGAGGCCTAGTTAAGAGAGGGTCAGAACACAGGTATCCAGAACCAAAGCATCTCACAACCCTTCCACCCAAGGCAGGCAAGTACTAAATTCATTAAACAGTGCTCCTTACAGGAAACACAGAGCTGTATTTCTTCCCTACTTCCCAACATTCAACTGTGCCACATTATTTCAACCTTACATAAACAAGGGCTCAAAAATATAAGTTTGTGCAAAGCACAAATGATTTCCAACTCCAGAATGCATCAGTGGACTCATCCTCTCTCCTGAGCTCTTGCTGAGGGACACTCTTCCTGCAAGAGGCCCACCTGTCACACAGGTCACAGCCCTGGTGACACAGCTCGTGCTGCTGGCCATGGTCTGTACCAGGAGAGGCAAGGCCTGACACCAGTGTGGCCCTCCTGGTTGTCCCTGAAGTGCCAGCACAGCTTGGGACTGTGTTTGTTCAAGGCATGCTCACAAGGAATTCTCTCCATTAAGAATCTTCTTAAACCAGCTGTGGAACATTTTCTGCTTCCTAAATGAGCCATTTCCATGTGGAATTCAGGGCTGTGTGTGCTCTTCATCAGCTGGTGTTGCTTCTTTTCCTCCATCTCTGCACTGACACAACCCCTGAAGGACATCTTCCTTCCTTCTTAATGAAGACTCATGTCCAGTTCACTGTATGGTTTCTGCTGCTCTAAAACACTAACCCAAATTCAATCTACTCAGATAAAATAATGGTAAGGGAAAATTCTCACTGCTTGCACTTGTAGCTTCTTGTAGCTTCTGAGGTGCAAGATTCCGAATGAGTGAATGGAAGTTACCAGCTCCCTGCAGGTGAACTGGCAGCCAACTGCATCCCACCAAAGAGCAGCTTTACACACTAACAAGGTCACTAGTTAAAAATATGGCCCCTGCTCAGACACACAACGATCAAGCAACTGTCTCTGGAACCGGTGATGAAAATTAAACTGCCATTAACTATACAGAAGAAAGCAGTCTCCTCTTATCACCTACTATTTCAAGAATAGCACATTACATGCAACTTGATGCATTTAACCAGGCCATTTTACAACGAGCTATGCACAGTATATCTGAGCTCTGTAAATAAAATCCCTTATAGGAGTCCAACATTTGGCATGGCAGGTCCATCACACTGACAAACAGCTGCCATGTGAAAGGTGAAGGAGTAAATCCCCCTTTGTATCATTTCAAGGTATTAGTGGGGTTTAAAAAAATATTCAATTTTATTCATCTGTATAGATGAATAAAAGTTACTTCTAAGAATCAGGGCATATTTATAGTAATGCCATCCCCTTCATTCATATACACGGGACAGAGATTTGCTGTTGCTGTATTTAATTTCCTTCCTGAATTTCATTTCCTTCTTGGATTTCACTGGTGTCATTCCAATGGTCAAACTGCATCTTCCAAGGAAACCAAGGCCACTGCTTCAGAGGGAATGGAAAAGATGTCTCACAGGCTGGTTTGTACTAAAAATACCAGCAGAACACCAAAGTACAGGCTCACCGCAAGAATCTGTTTCCCTGCCTGGCCAGTCCACTGGAATCCCTGGGATTTCTCCCACACGAGGCCAAGAGCACAGGTCAGCATGAGCACAACTTTAACCTGTCTTTTAAAGAAAGCTGTTAGAGGATCAGAGGAGGTTATGAGCAAACAACTGAAAACACACACTCGTCCCAGGAGCCACTTAACACTGGCATGTTACTGGTACTGCTTTAGAGAGAGAAAACAAAAAAAAAAAGATTACATGCAGGTGGCTTCAGTCTTCTTCGTATGTTCTGCCATATTTGCCTTTGGACAAAACAGTTAAGATGAACAGAGGAGAGGATACCAGCTCAGGTAACCAAGGGTTTAGTAAAACTGGAACTTATAGCCTTCAAAACTGAATAAAAATGTGCACCCCAGAGGCCAAGCTGAGTGACACCTGGGCAAGTGCTCCAGGGTACCCACATATCTGCAGCTAACACCACAAGCTGTGTTCGAGGATGTGAAAGACCAGGTTCAGCTGGTTTTACAAAAATAACCTCAGTCTGCTGGTAACAGAACTGGAGGAACTCAGTGCTGCCCGCTACAGACTCCTCAAATTAGCACTTCTTAAAAATTAATAAAATGGTTTATTTTATATATACATATGTTCCAAAAAATTTATACAGTTAAAATATCAAATTAGTGATCTGGTAACAATACTGTTCAAAATAATCTCTTTTGTATGAACATTAAAATACACGTTTTTAAAAGCGTTTCCTTTTAGTGCTTCCAAAGCACAGCGTGTGCCAAGGCCACCTGAAGAATCTCCGTCCTCCTCACAGGATGAAAGAGAACTGAAGTCGGGGACCTGGGAAGCCTCAGGTGCACTTTCATAATGTCTGCAGACAAAACAGAAGAGAGTCTGAGGTAGATTGTTTAGTGACCATCAGGTGGTAACAGTCACAGGGCTGTCTTTAGCTTTTATTAACACAACAGCAGTTTCTTTACTCTCAATCTACACTGAATCTCAAGTTTAAAGGCATGGCTAGCAGTTCTTGGGAACAAGACCCTTGTCTCTGTGGTGGCAACATGCAATTTTACCAGTGCAGGTGTTTCTGGGAGGGTTTTTTTGGGAACACACGGGCTCTCTCCACGATGCAGACAGTGTGTGCATTTGACAGTGCCCCATTTTAGTGCAACCTGCTGCCTATAGCACGTAAATGTCTAATGACAGCGTTCAAATGAGTAAATTCTCATCACCTGCAGGAGGGGCAGCAATGGTTATTTTCTTCCGCCTGTTGAGCAAAGAGCACCCTCCACAGGAAAAAGCCACACCTTTCATAGCAAATCCTTAAGGTTATAGCCCAGCTTCTGCCGAATCAGGCTCTTAAAGTTAAAGCTCCACTGCTTCTTCTCAGACTGTGACAGTAAAATCACTTGACTGCCGAGATGGTGAGGGCAGCAGCCACATCCTCTTCCGCTCTTCTGTGGCACAGCAAACTCATTCCTGGTCCGCATTCGTCTGGCTGGTACATTATTATCTACTGTTGACATGATTAACTCTGTTGGGTGGGCTGGTGAAATCTAGCTCCTCTAGTATTCTCTCTAAGTGTTGTATTAAGACCCGTTTTTTAAACCTACAGAAGAGAAGGAGAGCAATATAAATTTCACCTTTCAAAAATACAGTTTAACAACCCAAGAATATTCAGCCATGACAAATCATATTACCAGAGGCTCTCTGTTTCCAGCAGGGAAGAGCTTTCTTTATTTTGGGCATGAGAATGGCTAGAAAATTTAATTTAATACATCTGCCCCTCCCCAACCCACTCATACTTTGAGTTGGTCTGCAATAACACCTGTTATCTCTCTAATTCATATTTAAACTTTAAGTGAGGACCATTTACTACATAAAAATGTAACGGTAGTTTGACCACCAAAACCATTCTAAATTAAATATGTCAGAACAGAAAATCAAAATACTAGCACTGATAAAGTGTATTATTTACTATCATGATCTATTAATACTTAATTTATGACTCCAAGCCATTACTATCTATACAAACCTTGCTGCTTCCTTGATCGCAAATTCAATGAAATACTTCTGAATTTCCATAGGTCCTTGCACCTCCTCAAGAAGAGAAAATATTTTTTCATAATCTGAAAAAGAGATTAAAAAATTCAGCCATGTATTAAAAATGAATGTTGCAGATGCAGTTTCAGAAAAGCTCAAGAGCCAAAAAGGAAAAGCAAAGCCCAGTTTCATGTATCTCTGTATGATAAAACACATAAGGCAAGAAAAATACTTGCATTAGCTTTAAGAGCAGAACACAGGTGATAGAATAATTTAAAGTAATACTGATGATCTGGGAACTCATATGTGGCACCAAAGATTAAGGTTCTCTTTAAAGAGCAGCAGCTAGGAACATTTATCCTCAGAAAATGCAGGCTGGGTAGAGAGAAGTCTCCCATTTCCATGATCAGTTAACAGGCACAGGGCCACCAAACCCTCATCTGGCCTGGAGCCATCGTTTCTGAAAGCAAAGGTTGCCATTAGATCTCTAGAAAGACAAATTATCAACCCTTAGTGTGAGCACAACACAACTGTCCCATTGTACAAGGTGAGTATGTTCACTGCAGAAGAATAAACCAGACATATTCAATTGGAAACAAATTTAAAACCAGCATGTTTCACTACTTCCCATAACTGACCCCAGTATGAATACATTTATGATGTTGTGACCAAGAGTCTGCTCAGAGTGATGCAGTAGGCAGAGGGAGCATAAATGGTCAGACCTCTGAACAGATGCACATATTCAAGCCACTACAGTTTAGCTTCTTTCTCTGATGACTGCTTGAATTCTGCAGCAAGACAAGTGACTCACACTGAACACACTGTTTATTACCCTACATCACCATTTACTAGGCATGAATTTGGAATAAAATTGAATGAGCCCACTTTGCAGAATGTCACTTTCAGTCTTCAGTTCTTACAAGTTTGCAACTCTTAGTGTTTCATCACTAATTAGTCTCATAAAATTAAAAAAAAAAAAAATCACTCTGCTAGAAACTGTTACTACTCCCTTTCAAGCATATTTCAAGATGCACCTTTACAGAGATGTGCCTTTGCCCTGCAAAGGGAGTTTTGATGGACACAGAGCATTAAGTACATTTTGTGTACACAGGAGCAGTGCAGCCTAAGGCAGAGCACTCAGTCTCATTAGATCACTGGTAACAAAACCAAAACCTTCTGAAAGGTGCTGATTTCACAGAGCACCTCTTACACAAGTTAACCTGTCTTTGAGGGCAAAGACAATGACTTGGCACTCAACCTCCCAAGCACAAGTCTAAACTTCAACTGCCCAGCATTTCCTCCCTTTTTGCCCCTCCATTGCTCATTTATGACAACCAGAAATTACCCAAAATCTGAAGTTGTGTATACGTTGAAAATAGCTCCTTCCTTCCAGGAAAATTCTTCTCACTCACACCACATATAATATACACCAGTAAAATAAAGAAACCCAAATAACTTACTTCTTCCAGGCTTGCGAACCTCTTTCATCACTTTAATTTTGATGTCAGCATTGCTTCCCTCCAACATGGTTGGTGTTATTTTAAAGGAATTTGGCACAGATTCAGAAGTAGACTCCATGGCCCGTTTTTGGTCATCTCCACTCACACTGTAATTCAGAGGCCCTCGAACAAGAGCATTGGTACCAGGTTTATGATCCAACCCATCTTCACTTAAACAATTGAATTCAACAGGTAAGGAGTCTAAGTCGTTGGGTAACATCTCATCCTCTCCCACAGCAGCTGGAACCACAGGAGCCATTTGCACAGGTAAGCCATCCATTTGCTTCTCCATTGACTGACAATTTTCTCCTTTCTTCTCTCCATTGCCATCTTGGACAACGCTGTTACTGGCATCTGCAAGTGAAAGATATGTATCTTACTGGTGCCTAAGTGCAGCATCAAAAGAACCAAACAGAAGTAGTTCTGTATCCTTTTTGTCTGAAGTGCTGTGTAGCAATCTGACAGCACCAGACAACATTTCAATACTTTTATTCGACTGTGGATGTGACCAAGGGAGTACTTCCCCTTTGGACTGTTCCATCTATCACTATTGTGAAGTCACCATGTTCTGTATTCCTAGTGCAATGTCAGGACTCCTAAGTTAACTCACGTCTTCCTTTTCCTCCCCAAACCCAGCTAACAGAGTTTTTTTTCTGACTCCATTTGCTGCAATAGGCAGGTATGAAAATTCCTGTTTGTGGGAAACAAAACCACCATATGTCACCCTGTTCTTTTCAGCCTTCTGATATTTTACTTTTGTGGTGGAGTTTCTCACGCACTTTTCATGTAAAACAATGGCTGTTTTGCATTCCTTTCTGGAGGAGGAGAGAATTCATAGACTGTTGGTTTGACTAGTGTGGTTGGAGAGGACAATTTACTTCCTCCAATCCATGGTCACTGTTGGGATTCTATAAACGTTGAGGTTTGTAAATAAACTGCCCCCTTTTTTGCCTTGGACATCTCAGTGCATGGGTGTCGTTCATTTGTGTCATATTGTGACAACCATATTTTAACTTTCCTTCTTCATCACAGCATACACAAAGAAAAACTAAAAGCTGATCTACTTTCTATCTCCAAACACTTGTTTTTTATTTCAGATTTCATCAGCTGTAGCAGAGGCCTGTTTATCTAGGCCACAAAAGAAACCCACTCCTACATAACAACAAAGCACAGACACGCTGGCAGAACCTTCCCCCTTCCTCCCCAGACTCCCCCACCAGCCAAGCTGCTGTACCACAGCTCAGTATACCTTTGTTTGCTGGGACACCCTTGAGGCCCAGGTAGGAGGGGGAGCCAGGAGCAGCGGGTGGCCCCTTGCCACCCACGTGGTTGGTGACGACGGGCGGTGACTGCGGCCGCCGCAGCAGGGGGGACATGCTGCGCCGCCTCTTCAGCGACGCCGGCGTGTTGGGCTCCCCGGGACGCTTGATCTTGTTCTGGGGCCCAGCCACAAACTCGTCGGCTTCATCGATCATCATACCCTGAAAAGGAAGTAGCAATTTAAGCAGCAGCACAAAACAGCAACTGTTTTACCAACCCACTGATGAGTCGAGTCCCTCTGTGTTCAGACTGAAGTGGCTTTCAGAACACTTGACAGCTCTCAGAACAGAGATACCCAACATAACCAGAGAGAGCCCAGTGCCACTCTAAACCAGCACAATCCCATACACATTCCTCTTGGACCACATCCCTCCTTTCCACAGGTCTGCACAGGTTAGCAATATATTGTAGTAGTGGGGGAGAAATTCTACTCACAAATAATTTCAAGTTGTGCTAAATATAAAGGCACAGCAGGCAGCAAGGCCCCTCCTACCTTCTTGTCCTGTTTAAATGGATTGCCAAATGTATGGAGTCTTTTTGGTTGATCTGGGTCAATTTCCCGAAGAGGTGAAGGCATCATTTTCAGGTATTCCTGGTAATTTCCCATCTGAGCAACAGGAACACTATGAAGGCAGTCTGCAACAGAAAAGAGATCTTAATTTAGTCTTAAAATTAAGGTAATACAAACTTCACACCTCAATTTCAAGTGTTAGCATTTAAAAACTAGAACTGATTATTTCTTTTGACTACAGAGAATGAGCTGAAGACTACAATTGTGGAAATAAGCCTGGCAAGAGATAAGCTTAATTGGCAGAAGAATAAAAAATAAGCAAGTTTAATTTCTATGCTGACAACTGCATGTTTAGACCACCAGTACCTCAACAAAGAAAAACAAAGAGAGCTCCTCTCTGCCTTAAGCCCCCATCCCTTTATAACATGTTTACTGAACCCTGGTGAATGTGAAAACTCTCCCATTAAACTTATTTTAAATTTTAAAGCAAGCATGACATCTTGCATGACAGAAGTCAAAGATTTCCTTCCTTCCCCTTCAGAGTCAAGAAAAGGACACTTTCTTCTTCAAGGTCTGACTCAGCCAGAGATGCAATGGCCACTTCTGCTCCCACACCAGAGACAAAAAACACTACCTTAAGGAAATAACAAAAATAGCTGTTTCTCTTCAAACCATTAATGAAGAACTGTGACTCCTTACCTTCATCCTGCCCCAAGATAAGTCTGTGTGTTTTCAGAAGATTGGTTCTCATTCTAGTTAGCTGGTCCAGAAGACTACGACGAGGAATATCATATGCATTTCTGAATGCCTGTGGCTTCAAATCCTAGTTTTGTAACAAAATAAGTAACTTTCAGTTAATCCATCAGTTCTCATACATGGAGAAATCCCACTATGAACTGTAATACCATTAACTTAAAAAAAAAAAAATATTCTTAAGTAACTTTAGAGCTTCGTAACTGGCTACAAGCAGCTCAGAGGCTGTCTTTTCAACACGAGCTTATTCAGCATCAGTATTTTCAGCTCCGTTAAGAGTAAGCACATTAATTCGTGGATGAACAACAATAGCTGTCTTTTGCAGAGACTGGCACTTAAAACACAGTAATTTTCATTTACTACCATGGGGTTGGTTTTCAAACAGTGTCCCAAAACCAACTGCAAAAACATTGCATTTATTCTTCTCCCTCCTTATGTCTATGCTGTACTCATCATAGTTCAGCAAAGGCACTTCCTTCTACACTAAGTCCATAAAAGTTTCCCATTTAAAACAGGTGAGATTAACTGCTTAGTCATGCAAGATATCACAGTGCTGTTTACCTTGTTTAGAAGTCCTATGTGGAATCCAGCAAATTCTTTAACATTCATTTCTGACAGTCTCAGAGGAGATTCCCCAGTGATCCCTTGCAGCAGTTGTTTAAAATCCCTACTGTGTACCAAGGAGAGGCCACTGGAGTGATTTTTCACTTTTATTCCAATTTCTTGTGGAACTTTCTTACCCACTGAACCTATTATCCGTTCCGATTCTATTTTTGTCTAAAATGGAATCACACCGTGAGTTACAGAATCAGCAGGCATTGCACATTCCCAGTACAAAACACACAGTACATTAGCAGAATAAAACTACAAATTTAGTTCTCTACTACC
Organism: Phylloscopus whistleri; assembly: GCA_017589585.1. NCBI lineage: Eukaryota > Metazoa > Chordata > Aves > Passeriformes > Phylloscopidae > Phylloscopus > Phylloscopus whistleri. The sequence goes on along the minus strand of JADMLD010001007.1, from coordinate 2,561,124 downwards.
TACCCAGGGATATATTGGATTACATGGATTAGATCACAAGCATAAAGAAACCCTAATGTGCTAGCATATGGAAAAATATTTAGCCAGTGTATCTAAATTTATACGCCAGTAGGAGGTCTGAGAATATCCCTGATTTTGCTGCAAGTCTGTGACTCTCTTGTGTCCCTGAAGAACAATCTTTTAAGCGAAAGAAAAAACAAAATGGAAGGTAGGATGCCTTAGGTGACAATAAAGTTGCATCTGAAACAACAATACTATCCAGATATAATAAAATAATTTCAGTTTAATTTTGAAGCAACCTATGAACTAAGGTTTGCCCTGTATGTTTGTAACAATACAAGGGAGAAAAGTTGCAAAAGAGATCTCTTTTATGAGTACATTCCTAAAAACATATCATTTCTCCAATTAGCACAGATTTCTTATTACAGCTACAGAGGATTTTACTGCATTAAGTTCTAACTGTATTCAGAGTTATGTTTTTTTTTTTTTTACTCACTAGCAATACCTCCAAAGGGGGAAAAAAAAAAAAAAAAAAAAAAAAAACCACACAAAACCACCCGCCCACCCATCCAACCACCCCAATCCCCACTCTGACTGCAAGCCACTTCCCCCAGATCTCCTCCTCTGCAGAGTTTGCTTCATTATCTGTGGGAAACCGAATTTAAGGACAGCAGGAACACAGCAGAGTTCTGGAATTGCCTGTGCCTATACAGGAGCTTATAATGCATTCCACACATTCAAACTGTTCCATGTGCTGAGAACGCCTGTGAGAGCCACAGCAGCCATCTCGAGTCATTCCAACTCCACAGTGCAAGTAAATCACACAAATTTGCATACCATTAGATTACCAAAATACCACAGGAAGTTTTATGTCTAGTAGATGCTCAGTCATTCAGAGGCTATGGGATGTATTTTGTGCATTCTTTAAGGCGGAGGATTTTTTCTTTGTAATTTTAAAGGCTGCACTGCTTCCCCACTGCCTGCTAGATACTAAAGTGCTGTTTTAAGAATCCCTCATGTTAAGGAGGAAGAACTTCCAGGCCCTTACACCTGGAATGGCAGTCTTGGCAAAGAGAAGAAGGTATGTACAACTATTTCCCACCAGGTCACGCTTAACACATAGAAAGATTTTGACCTTGAAGGAAACAGGAAGCTCAGTTTAAAAGCTTGAACTGTAATTTTACTCCCTACGGACAAGAACACTTTTTTTTTTGAGAATACACATTGCCAAGGACACATGGAAATAAACATGAGACTAAAAGCAAGCCTCTGACTTCAGCTGTGAAGAATAATAGCAAGAGCAGCCATAAATCCAATTAGTGATTATCTTTGGAGTTTAAAGTCTAGCAGATATTTAAAGTATAGCTGAAGAGATTTCATTTGTATTCCTCTCCACCACTTACAGAAGGCACAATCACTGGCTACAGAACCATACTGGATTCATCCATATTTGCAGTGGAAATGCTCACCCATCTTCAATTACAATATATGCTGCACACCCGTATGAATTCCCACAGGGATTAACTGCTTTATAATGAGATTACCACAAACTAAATAATCAACGCACTTCTAATTGCAAAGGTTTCATCAATACTACCTGTTGGCTGAGTTTTTTAAGGTAAGAGATAACACTGTAACTAAGTCCACAATCTAAATTATCTGATATCAGATTTGGAGCTCCCATCATCCTTAGGGCTTTCTTTAATGGCTATAAGGAAAACAAAATACACAATAGTAAGAGAATAAGTATTTAAAAAGGAAATTTATAAGCTCAATTATAGGAAGCTAAGGCACACAGATTAGTGCTCTAGCTTTTCCACTTTTGGCCACTAAAATTCAAGTCTATTCAGATAACATGTGACATGAGTTTGGTGTCTAACTAGCTCACAATGGACATTATGCCACATCACCAAGACACCACACAGCGTGGTGCCACTGGCAATTTCCACTCACAGGCTCAGGTCCAAAATAGCCGGGATGATGCAAGTCCATATTGAGGTGCATTGTCCAAGCTACACGCAAAAGGTGACACAGTGCCTCCCTCCACCCTTTATCTGGCCCAGTCAGTATCACCTTCCCAAGTTCTAGCACTTTCCCCATACTAAAAAACAACCTAATCTGCATTTTCCTTATCCAGTTACAAAAATAATGCCAAATTTGGCTTCTCTGAATGTTCTGAAGCACTTTTGATCAAAATTCATTTAATATTTAATGATCAGAAAACACATTTATTAAACACTTAATATCTTAACATAGCTACTACTACTCCTCAGTTTTTCTACATATTTTTTTAATTCTTAAAAACATTTGCTCTAATCTACATACCTCTGAAAGGCAGAATATGCTAACTACCTAAAATGCCATCATAATTATGTAAAAAGATTTACTAGGAAGAGGTGTGATGCAAAGGACTCTGGTCACACCAGCCATTCTACCCCAGAGGATGAGATGAGAAGAGGAACATACCAGTAAGTAGTAAGGAGGCATTGTTTTTAAGTAGTTGTCAAAAGCCTGTCGCCACTTCAGATTTGGCTTAAGTTTGTGAACCTTAAACAAGTCATCTGCAACAAGGAAAACAACAGAAGAAAGTGTTATTTATACAGTCCCAGACCTTTTGTGTTGTCCAAACTCTATGTGCCAGCTTTCCCCCCGTTTTCTCCCCACACCCATCTCCCAATGGGGCTCCCTCCAAAAACTGCTCTTAACCTGAGGTGTGAAGGATTGGGAATCCCCAGTCCTAGCTGCAGTAGGCAATCCAGAGCAAGTCCCCATTACAAGCAAACTTACAAGGTACACCAGACTGCACACAACTACATGGAAGCATGGAAGGTGCAACAGATCCACCTGTTAAGAGTTTCACCTCCCTTGCCTCTCTCTTGTACATCAGGGTGTCCCTGTATCTGAATGAATCAAACAACATTATTTTGGTTCAATTTCCATTTTCAAACCAGCTTTCTTCTGTTCAGCCTGTACGATGAATTCTGGTCTCCAGTAAAAATATTCTTTGGCATCAAAGGGAAAGAGTAAAAAAAGTCCAATCAGGGAATCCTTCTGGCCAGCTCTGCTGGACTTGCTGCCAACAGCAGCAGCTGCACCCAGCAAACAAGGGGTTACCTCCAGCCACAACACCTGCCTCATGCCAGGGCAGCAGTGTCTCCCACAGGTACAGGCAAGAGACTGAAATTAGCTACAGAAAGTGCTGTCTTTTAAGAGGGGCAATCAGACATTTCTTTCCTTTGGGTACTGTTTTAGAAGCACTTTGCTCACTCCAGGTGTGCACCTGGTGGCCATTTAGGAATGGCTGAGGTGAAGCGTGGGCCTATTTGCTGTGCACAGTATGAACTGTTACTGTGGTCTCTACACCAAACACAGCATCCTGCAAATTACCACTTGCATTTATGAATTACCCACTGAAATAAAGGTTCTTCTTAGTAGGATTGTAGCATGCTGGCAAAGTGAGGCTAATGGAAGGATATGCAGGTCTGGAGAAAGGGATGTCCAAAAATTAGCTGGGGAGAGCTGCAGGAGACAGAGATGCACAGAAGAGGGTGTGCAAAAGACAGATGCAGCAAGGAAATTGTTTTCTCCACATTGAGTTTTCAGGAAGATACATTTGGAGAAGGAAATTTGACTTGCATAGTACCCTGCACAAATTGAACAGATGTTATGACACTACTTCCGAAGTTCTCATAGACAAACCACACTCAATTACAGGTATTTTCCAACCTAAATGAATTCTGGATTACATATAAAAACCGTACTACAGATGCTACTTCTTCTCTTCCCTGGCCTGAAGAAAGTGGGCTGAAATTGGAGAAGACAAATCCAAATTCCATTTAAAATCTCAATACACTTCAAGCTTAGCACTATCATCCAAAAGAACCTGGGATGATATCATGACATATGGCAAATATAAAATAACAACCATTCTTATCTCACAGACCTATTACCTTTTTGCAGCAAAATGCAAGTTAAACTACACTCCTCTCAAAATTAAACATAAAAGAACCCCTTAAAAAGCAAGATGTTCAGTATTATAGTATGTCCTAATATTTTACAGTCTATGAGCTGGTTGAGTACAGCTTGAACCTTAAACCCCTTATCAGCACTTGATTAGTGTCTCGCTTGCTGCACTGTGAGGTTGTACCAGTAAGAGCATGGCACTGTGACAAGGCACAGCCACTCCTCAGCTCAGCCAGCTGGGGTCCCAAGCCACAGCACAGTTCTACTCCCACACATCAAATGCAAAAGCACCTCCCTGATCTCTGCTATTCCTAGAAAAAAAATCTCAAACCAATGCAGAGCTTCAGCTTTTTAAAATCATAGTCTCCCCCCAGCACAAACTCCTTGCAGGAACTGCCACCCTCTCAGAAGGGTGGTAAACACAGCCACAAGTTTCAAAGAGAACACCATCAGCATCTTACCTGCCTCTACCTTGAGAGTTTGAGACACACACTGTCAGCAGATTGCAACACAGGCACCTGAAAGGCACTTTCTCCTCTGTGGCCTGGGATGTGCATCATGATTTATACAAATAAGCAAACTAACAGTAATCCAGTTAACTATGTCTTTCACAGATTAAACCTCAAAGTTTTGCAGATAAAAATCAAAAAGTATTGAAAAAAAATCCTTACATAATTTACTTCTACCTAATTTATTTCAGATACTCATTTCTATATAGTCCACTTAATGCAGAATTCTTTTTACTTCTGAACTCAGAAGGAGTTAAGAGCACTGTATAATTTGGAATATGGTATTAAAAACATTAGGAACAGGCTGCAACAACTCAAGGAATCAGGTAAAACCACACAGTTAACTGAAAACTGTATTGCAAAGTCTTTATCCACTTCAGATTAATGTACAAAACAACCAAATTGTGACAAACAGGACAACAATACACACTTTTAACACTCAGTACTATAGAAGAGGGCTGGATGCACCTTTTAAGATCAGTGAATAGTTTAAAAAAAGAGAGAGCACGAGAGAGAGGAGAGTTGGCAGGTAATTTAAGTAGTTCAGTTGGAGCCTAAATTACAACAGTTCATACACCATTTAACCCAAAGTAAAATTTAGAACTTTTTTTTTAAATCACCACTCACAATAAATTCCACCTGAGCAAGTACACCACCATACCCTGCTGACTCCTGTAATCCCCTTAATTATGCACTAACAGAGACACTCCTCTATTCTAGGTAGTAGATTCATGATTTTACATTCACAGAAAACAGTATCCTTCCCTGCAAACCATCCAGCCAAAAATAAGGCACTGCAACGGAAAACAGCATCCATCATTACCTAGGAAAGGTACTGTGCCACTGTTTCCCCCTTGATACAAAACGTATCAAAATGTATTTGGCTGTCCCTCCCAGAGCCACAGCATGCTGTGTTCACACCGGTGAGAACATAGCCCTTAGTTTCCAAAATATAAAATCATTACTTGCAGGTTCTCTCACAGAGCCTGTAAAAGCATCAAAGGAAACTGTCCATGCTGCAGTCCTTTGCAGGCAGACATTTCCTAAAGGCTCATCCTGTTGCATATTTAGATCCACAGAAAAAGGGTATTTAACCACCTTCTCAAGGGCATTTCCTGCATGGCTGTTTTCCCTGCTGCTGCTGCTGACATTCCCAATGAACAGTCACTCCTACTGCCCAGCAGTGCTTGCCCTCCCACCCATGCAGCTAAAAGGAGCCAAGGAAACATCATAAGCAAGGCGGAGGCTTTAACAAATATACCTCATCTTTACTTAGCTAAAACCCCTCCTTCAACTTCTGCTTCATGAACTTGGCTGTATAAATGTTCTTAAACAGAACAGCACCTGAAGTACAACAGTTTTGCAAGAATCCTTCAAGAGGAAATTTCTATCATCTGTGGGCTAAGCATTCAGCATTGAAGCACACCAGCATCTGCCTGCAAAAAGCTCTGCCTTCAGCAGCCTCCCACTGAACAGAAAGAACTGCACCCCACCTCCTCAGTTCTGAGAGCAAACCACCACCAGCTTGTCAGGACTTCTCTGCAGCTTTCTGAACACAAACTGGAGCTGCTCATCCCACATTATCCATCACCGCTGGAAATGGACCAGAGACATTTTTGTCAGACAACCAAACACAGTGCATGAGTCCATTAACACATGGACTTTGTGGCTCCACTGTTTTATCAAGACCTATTAATTGGCTCCTTTCCCTTACAAAGCTTATGAATGCAGACTCTGAAAGTTAAAAGCCAGGAGAAGCTACAGCATTTCCAAACCCACTCCTGCAGAAACCAAGACATAAAATCACCAAAGCTATAGGATGTGGTACTGTCACCCTGTTCTTTTCAGCCTTCGGATGTTTCCGTTTTTGTAATGGTTTCTCACAGATTTTCACATAAACAATCTATGGTTATTGTAACTGTTCTTTTATGTTTACATTCTTCTCCTAAGGAGGAGACTGTTGATGGACTGCTAGTTTGACCAGTGTGGTTGGAGAGGTGGCAACCTTCAACCTCCAATCCCTGGTCATTGTCCAAATTCTACAAATCGAGGTCAAAGAAAATAAACTCACTCTCGTTTGCCCTGACGACTGACTGCCTGTGTGTTCCTCATTTCATGTCCTCTGACAACATGGTACAATTTACCTCCTTCAGCCACAGATCATCATGACTTGTTTCAGTTTGCTTGAATATCACCTGCAAGCTGCCTCATGCCTACCCATCTTACCTGTTTCTAGGGTTGCCTTACACTGTTTTCCAAAAAGAGAATTAAAACTTTGCCTGCTCAGGAATGCAGAAGGAAAAAAAAATGAAAGCAAAAAAAGCATCTTATTATCTGTTTATAAGGCTGAACACATTTGATAATACAGTACAAATATACAGCTGTAAAGTGGCTTTGTCTTTGAGAGCGTCACCAGAAGGAACAGAGGCAGATTGTCCACAGTACTGTCCCAACCAGTGCTCCAACACAATATTCTAGCAGTAGGGCAGGAGCCACTACAACTACACTGATGCACCAATATGGGAGGTAGTGGCTGAATGGAGCAGACTTCTCCTGGTCTTGGGAGTTCTCACACCCTTTAAAATCTGGGTGAGAGTAATGAAAAACTGGTTTTACACACTCAAATCAGTCCTCCACTGAACCATCAGTATCCACTACTAGCATGTATGAAGGGAGACACAGGGGCAGTGTTCCTACATACCTACAGAGCCAAATACAGAGTCAGTATTGCTAAAAGCAGCTACAAATAATTTACCAGGTATGTAGCTTATCATCTCACTCATTTTCTAAACTGCTAAATAGAAAAGGGCCCAGATCTACTTTTGTGTTGAAGGTATATTCCACAGAACTTAATTCTACCATGCCTTAGAGACCAGGAATAAACAAAGTCCTGGAAAGAGATCTGAAGGTAACACTGTGTGTGTTTGTATGAACAATATGGAATGCATGGGATTCATGTCCTCAAGAAAACATCCGCTTTACAACTCAGGCTCTGCACTGTCCCTTGAAGAGCCTTCAGAAATGTAAGAAATGGATTACCAGGTGAGTGAACTGCAGAATAGCACTACACATGCTGCAAAGTGCCTTTCCTCAATGAGAAGGAAGAGCTTTACACCCCTGTAAAAAAAAGGCAGGGGGAAGACAAGAGCTGTCAGGGAAGACACAGCAGAACTGTAAATGTCAACATCAAAATGAAAGGGAAGTTAATTTAGGATCAGTGATGGATCTGCTGCAGTATTTCAGGAACCACAGTCACTGAAACTCTCTTCCTCCTTGCACACTTTGGGACAACTATGAGGCTACACAGATAACTATAAAAGACACATTATTAGCAAGCACAAGTTTCTTCTTTTTTGGTTATGACCAGAATTATGAAAAAGTATTCCTGAATTGTGTTTTGATCCTTTTTTCCTAGAAATGAATAGAAAAATCCTGTGCAAGACAGTAAGACTCAATTCTCTTGGTCACCGTTCTTCCGTATCACTAAACACACCCACAAAAACAAGAACAAAAAAGCCTTACGGCATCTGCAACTGAAAGGGTTAGTAGCACCCTGGAAACTCCTCTCTGCCATTACCTTTATGCCAGATCCCTACCAACCACAATTACTGTGGCAGTTACTCATACAGGACCTTCTCATATCATCTTTATTTAGAAAATAATTTCATTGTGGGATTAAAAAAAAAAAAAACAAAACAAAACCAAAACCTGGTCCTTTGGGCAGGAAAGAAACGCAGAATGTTTCACTGCTCAATTCCTTCTTACTGCTCTAAACTGCATTAGGGAATTCCCTCTTCCCAACACCCGTGACAAACACTGCATCTCATCTTCCAGTAAAAAATAAGCTGCTACAAGAGCAACTGCAAAACCTGGATACACCACACCCTAAATGAGGGAAAAGAATGGAGGTTGAAGCTTACTCCAGGTTAAGGAAGAGGCTACGTGTCTAGGAGGTGAACAGCATCAAACATGCACTGGAAGCAGGTAGCTCTCCTCCTCTGCTGGAGAGAAAAAAAGGGAGAGGGGGTATGAAAATCCTCTCCTCCCAAAGTATGTTAAAAGAGTTTGCAACATTCTCTACTCTGTGATCTCCATTATTTTATAATGTCTCAGACTAAGGCAGAACACCAACCATTACTGTTTTGCTTTTACTCTGGAGCAGCTGCACTGGCACTTCAATGCAGATGTGTTACCTACCTAACAATGGAAGTAAAACAGGGTAGTTGTAAGGCATCACAAAGAGGTTTACACAGGTTAAAGTAGTGCTTGCTTTTAAATACCCAAACGGGTGGCCAAGTTCGCTGTATTTTCCACTGCTGCTCACAAATACCTGACAAAGAATAAGAGAGATCTCTGTATTAGAATGAAGAACATGAAGAATATTAAGCATGGGGCATTTAAAAATTCAGATCTGAACCCAACTGCATTAAGACAGTAAATTATCAAGCATAGGAAAATCTGAACACAACAGGGTGGGTATGAACTTACATTCCCCAGTCACAAAACTGAGACATGCAACATTTAGTGTATATCCAGTAAGTGTGGAAATGCTCTTCACAGAGTAATCTTTACTGCTTTAGTGAAACTACTGTGAAGTGATGCCCTGAAGAGTTTTTGAAATTATTTAAACTAGGTTAGCGGACATCTGTTGAAGGAATGTTAAAATAAACAAGCTTTTTTAAATCAGTCTTCTGACTCAAAAATAGCACAACTAATATTTACAACACTGATAAAAAGAAATGCAGAACGTTTTTAAGCACAGAAATTAAACAAAACAAACAACCAAGAAATATCTTGATTATGCCCAGTGCCAACATTCTTAAAATTGACATTATTTTTTTAAGTGCATATATATGAGGGTCTTAACCCTGAAAAGCAATACATGTAAACAGTATTTCAACAGGATAAAAATGGTAAATGTTCTTGACTGAGGCAAGCAAAATAACCCACATCTAAGTCAAATATAGTTTCCTAGGAAAAAATAAACCTTGCAGCAAATAGCAAGTGGTTTTCCTCTGTTTTTTTCAGGGCATAAGGAACTGGGTTTTTTACATGGTTTCTATGACAATGAGCCTATTTCTCTGATTTGTAAGGGTCTGATGTGTAGCTGGGAGAAGAAAAGCAGTTTTTGAAAAACAGCAGAGTAATTTTAGTAACTCAGGCAAATAATGTTCCTATGAATGTTTAAAGGACATTTTTGAAATTAGGGTTTTTTTAAGTAATGAATATGCACATCATATTTTCAACTAAGCTGTAGTATTTATTAGAGATACAAAACCAGAGCCATCTCCAAATTCACCTTTCCAGCTGAAGTATCACACCAAGCTCCTGGTGTGCACGTTAGGCTAATAGTTGAAAGAACACCAGCAAGAAGGGAGCCTGATTTTACAGAGGACACAGAAACTTATAAAAAATTACAAAAGGAACATGTGACAAAGGATTTCAACAACAGAACTTTGACCTCTTCAAGACAAATCTAACCAACAGGATCTCACCAACAGGATCAACAGCTTCCACTCAATTCCCATTAGCAGCTTCAACCATCAAGTGAAAATGATTTGCAGCTGCTCATTAGGTAACATGATGGAAACTAGTGCTGGGTTTTCCCTGTAAGCAAATGGAAGCCTGCAGAGAATTTCAATTTAGCCAGAAATGGAACCTGGGGGGCATACTTCTTAGCAAAATGAGATGGACCTAGAAAGAGAATTAAATGAGATTACAAAGCCTGTGGAGGGAACACTCAATTCTGACTCCTGATAACTCTCTTAGAAAGGAGGTAAGTGAAACCTTGACATGTTTCTTCTCATCTGCTGCGGAGTTTAAACCAGACCCCAATTCTCCAGGCTTGCAAAGAGTGAAGTACCTCAGATTATTCATGACATTTCTAGAATCAAATAAAGGGCAAGTACCTGCCAGCAGGTATGGGGAGACTTTCGTTCCAAGATGTACTGGGTGAGCGGCGAAGGCTCAAGCTCATACTTGTCAAAAGGAAGCTTGTCTATGACCATGGGCTCACAATCCACACAGGAGAACCTCACCACGGGGTGAGCTGTGCGTGGAGGCTGAAAGGGAGGGAAAAGGGTATCAGTTTTCACATATTTATGGTAAACAAACCAATTCTCTCAAAAACATCCATAAGCAGGTATTTCACCATCCTGTAAGTCTTACAACACTCAGTTTCCACAATATTCCTTCACAGAGAACACAAGCTCCCATAACAGAATATAGATTAACTATTTCTCTAACTGAAAAAGAAGTTCACACACTGATACATTCTTCCAACTAAGAGAAAACCATGGTTAATATGACACTTTCTATTTAAAAGCCTTCATGTCAATCAAGCTACAACACAGACAGGTTTAAAGAAAACTTCAACTCTTCCTCTCAACTTTAAGTTCACAGAAAAACAGATACAAGATGGCACTGAATCACAAAGAATCCCTCAAACTATTCTCTACAAATCTCTTTTTTTTCCCCTCTTTAATCAGGAGGTGGGAGCAAGGGGAATGGACAGACAGTACCTTGTGCACTTGCAAAGTGCAGGAGCAGAACAAGCCTAACAAAAGAGAGATGTTTAGAAAGGCTAGAAAGGTATGCCAAATGTACAATCATTTCAGTAAGAAAAGGAGAAATTAATACTGTTTTCTCCTCATTTTCTGCAGGGAGTTGCTTTTCTGTTTCAGTTTTAATTCTTCCTGCTAGTGAAAGAAGAGTCCACACATGAAGTAATACTAAAGAAAAAAACCCATGGTTGATCTTTCAAAAACAAATACTCTTTTTTCCATGTAAATGAATTTTATAAAGCTTTGATTGAAATTTAATAGGCTCACTCTGATCTGTGGTACGTGAAGTTCAATTTTATAACCTTTAAAAATCGTTCAGCAAATTAACTAACCATTTATGTGGAAGTGAACTTTTTGGATACAAGAAATGTCACACGTTACAGCATCCACATTAGATTACCACTGTTAAAAACAGTTGTAACCTTTTAAAGCGAAGTCACATCATATTATAAATAGAGAAAGTAAAAAGTACTCTATCCATTATTTATTTTCAGTCTGTTCAACTATTAGTGTAGAATCCTTTTTTCAGTTCTTATTTTACTTACCAGTGTTGGTGAATTCTGATCAGGCCAAAAAGATTCTGGGATTGGCCAGTGCCCCACAGGAACCCCCGTTTTAGGGTTAGGCCGTACATAAATGAGTTTATGACAACTATGCCACGGCTGAGAAGCAAATGAATTGATGGGCCTGGATGAATCAACAAGTCCATCTAAAATTTAAAGAAAGCAAAATAACAAACAAAATTAAAAGCTACATGCATGCATTTGTCTGCTAGCAAAATGTCTGTATTAGCAGCCAGTAAGGCATTTCATTACTCTTGTCCCAAAGACATACAGATCTTTACATCAGAGGCTGAAATAACCTATGCATCCAGGTGTATCACAGAATCATCTGAAAAACAATTACAATATTTGCCCTGATCTTCTTTCTGCTCCTGTGGCACAGCCATTACACAGTGAGTGCAGCAAGGCATACTCACATATCATGGAAAATGTATTTGCTTAAGCTCAGTGTCTGACACAGCTCCCACAGGCAGCACCAAGCTACTGCTGCTGGTTCTGCTGTACCTGGAAAGGCTGAGAATTGGCATTTTCATTTTTACACGGGCTGCAACGCTCACTGACTGTTGCTGCTACTAGTGGAAAATCAAAGAGGAGTAAAGTTTCTCAGAGATGTTGGATCCATCTTGCAGGAGGCAGCTTTTACCACATTTTTAATTACAATTCACAGATCACTCAACCCCACAGCCTGCTGCAAAGGCCAGCGTTCCCTGCTAGTCCACTGCAGTGCACCAGCACAGACACCCCTGCACGCTGAGGACAAAGAACTTTGTAGCACTACAGATGTAACCAGCAGTTTTCAAAGACTGCTCTTCAAGCAAACAGCACAGCAGAGATCACCTACTTAACCGATCTTCCTTGTTTTAACAAGATTTTACATTACTAGTTTTCCTTACTTTACAGAATTGGCCAGCAGTACCGTGGAAACCATGTTTCAGTGACACATCAGTTTGGCTTCTCTGCATTATAAAAACAGTGATTTCTACAGCTTGGGTAAATCCTATTGTATTTCTCTCTAGTTTAGGACTTTCTCAACTCCCATAGAGATGAAAAATCTTGACCTTTTTACACATTCATAGCCACAGTCCATCACCATTCAAACATGATAAAAATGAAGTAAACAAAAAAAACCCCAAATTTCACCACCATGTGTTGTTTTGCCACATAGGAGAGCCATATTTGGGCCACCAGACATGGGAATTTGCTGCTGTGCTGTCCAGCACAGTATTATAGGAAGGCCTTCTTTAAATAAGCAAAAGGAGAAAACAAACATAGAAAAAGCTGATTCCAGAATGAAAGCAGGAATAAAGGTGGTCTTGCTAGAACGTTCAGGTGATGCTAAAAGCTATTATGTTTTTTGATATTCCAGGATCCTAACTTCCTAAACTGGAACTGGTAAGCCCTGTCCTCTTCTTTTAAGCCATGAACTCCAGCAAATCTGAAGAACTGCTTCATATTTGGAGTGCACCTTCCTCTTTTGCACCTGATTCACAGAAAGCAAAGTAATTCCTTGTTCTTTGCAGTTTTTCACTCACAGGTAAGAACATTCACCTGAAATTTACTGTTCTGTGATCAATTAGCAGAATGAAAATGTACAGAAAATTAAGCTTTGAGATTGCTTTAGAGACGTTTAAGTGTTTAAATACACTACTGCTAGATTTAATTATTTTAAGTACAGTCTTGACAACACTGTAATTCAAACTTAAATGCTTCCTGCAAACATTCACTTTCCTCAGCCATCCAAAAAGAGGTAAAAGGAGTGACACAGAGCCAGCCAGCAATAGATGATCCATACAAGCATGTGCAGACATATGGCATCATTTAATTTAGCAAGGATCAAACCAGCACTTGTAGAAGAGGCATCCTGTACACTACACAGAAAAGCTGGCAGGAAGGACATGAAACACACTTACAGATATCTACACACAAACAAAACATTTTGTCTTAAATATAAGGAGGGGGAAAAAAAGCAACAACCACTGTACCTTCTCCAATAGGAGCTGGGTCTGGTCCTGACTTCTCAAAGTTAATAACAACTCCACTTTGGACTTTTTGAACTAAAGATTCTAAACATTGATTCAACATTCTTTGTGTCCGAACGCAGTACGAACGACCTACGCAAGACAGAAATTACACGGGGAAACAGAAAAGCAAATTTTGAGTAATCTCACTTAAGGAAGATGTTTTATTACCGAAGTCACACTGCCAAGGCTTGCAATTTTATCCAAAAGGACAGCAACAAACTCTGTACACAAGTTTATGTAAAAGACAAAGTACTTTGCAAATGCAATACAACCAAGAAAAAAGCACCAAAACCCCACAACCTGTTGAGATTGTTACTAGAAAGAGGCCATTAAGGCTTCATCAGGCTGGACCAAGGCAAAGTTTATAGAGACCCTTAGGAAGGCCTGCTATGTAATCTATCTACTTTTTTCTACCCAAACCCCCTCCTCCCACACAACAATTTCTCCAAGCTCCAGTTAAAAAAAAAAAAAATTCTAATCAACACATCAAGCAATAGGCTCCAGAATTTTTTTAAGATTAAATTTAGCTTATCAGCACTGCAGCAGAATTAACATCTCACTAATAGCAGTCCTGCTCAATTCAACACTTAAATAAAAAAAATATTTAAAAAACCCCTCACGATGAGAAAAGCCAACTTCCAGAATAACGAAGAAATTTTCCAAAACCTCCTACTGCATTTAGAAAATGCTCTCATATCTAGATCTGAAATAGGAATATTGGTTTATTTTAAAGTTCTCCTGTGCTACTGGAATCCAAGAAAGCACTACATGGATTCACATTGACACAGAGCAATTCAGACAGAGAAAGTAGGAAGAAGTGAAGGTGAATTCAAAGAAAAGAAATATTTCAAGGCAAATGCCAAATGTGAAGCAAAGCAAAAAAGCATACAGTTACCTCCTGTAACCTCACACATCTGTGTGATAGCAGATTCATCAGTAGGCACACTCCCAAGCTGCTCTGGTTCAGCAGATGCAGCTCCTGGCAAGCGCAGTACCAGAGCAAACAGCCTTTGATCCCAGCGGAATGGTTCTTTGGTTAGCTCACTTCCAGGCAAAGGAGAATTCAACGGAAGATGAAGCTGGTAAAAAAAGATTTAAGAACATTTCCAGTATTTGAAAAACAGCTAAAAACATCATATCCAGATTCATTCATTTATCTGTAAAAGACCCTGTTTCTCTCCAACCCACTAATTTATCTGAAGTTCTCATCTCAAAACCCTTACAGACTATGAATTTGGGGACTGGGCACTGACAGGATAGCTGGTTTCTATTCTCTATAAAAACAGGTCAATGATAAAAAAGTACAATTAGCAGGAAAAAAAGATTAATATTCATCTCAGCATAGCACCAACTTCCACAATCATAACCTGAAAGAACTTAATTCAAGTTTACCTCCTCCTGGACTCCAGCTGTATTTGTCAGTTTGTTTCCGTCTGTGATGGTAATCAAAATAGATGGCTCCAAAAAGAACGGATTCCTTCCCTACAGACAAAAGCACAAGAATGCTAAGGGCAACCTTAACACACAGGCTTAAGGGCTTGTACTATTGTAAAATAAACAGTAAGACAAGCAATCTTTCAAAATATTCCTGTCATTTTTTTAAACAGGTGCGGAACCACACAAGATGGGCTACTCCTGCGTGTCTACAGGTGGGGCATTTATACTCTGCTTCTTTGTACTTCAGCAAGGAAAAAAAATGCCAGCATTTTCCAGGATCTTTTCAGTTGCCATAAGAAGAAAAACAAAAAGTTCCCAGTTCAAGCTCTTACACAGAGCTATCCCAACATTAAAAAAAGTTAAATGCAGAAACAAACTTGAACAATCATAATCCCTCACCAACTATAATTTAAAAAAACAGAAATATAAAAGACAGAAGACTATAAATGGATTTGTTACCTGTCCATAATTGTCTATTCCAGACACTAATCTATTGAGATTTAACAAGTCAAACGATGACCTGAGTGCCTGACCAAGGGTTGTTAGTCCTGAAGCCTGAAGGTTTTTCAATTCATTCATGAATGTGGCGTGGTTTTCCTTCCATCCAGCCTGTTACATAAAACAAAAAAGCTTATTAGTTATTCTAGAAGCAAACTGCAATCAACTGCAAGTTGGCATTTATCTCTCTTCCCAACAAAAATTAATTTTATTCCTGATTAACAGATGCACCACACAATTTATATGCTGCACACACCTAATCCAGGTACGCACAACTTGATGTGAAACATGGTTACACCTACAACAGGAGACTCAAGAAACACACACTGCCAAACACTGGAAAAACTTTGCATTACCATGAAAATTGCTGTAGAGATGATGCTGTTAATAGAAGTATTTCGATTCAGCATGTGAGCATTTTTTTTTAGGAGAAACTGCCAAGTTTGGAAATCAGAAATGCAACTGCCAAAGTAACAGCGAAGGTAAAACCAAGATAAAAGCAGCAAAATGTCACTGCCTCTTCTGGCATATACCCATTCCCTTTTTGTCCTTTCTTCCCTAAATTAAGTCTGGAAGGAAAGAAAGGAGCAGCTGCAAATACCCTACGTAAAAAAACAAGTCATTGTTTAGGGTCTCAGTGTAACAGCCTAAAATTTTGGAGGTCTTTGAGAAAGTTATTGCTGACAAAGCTGAGGGATCAAAGGAACAGCAAGTGGTGCAGATGATCAGTCCAACCAAGCACTGTGGACCCTCTAGTAAGCAGGCCCAACAGGTGTGATTCACACACCCTTCCCTTAAAAGTGGTTTGCTGCACAGTTGGGAAGCTATTTTAGAGAAGACCAGCTCATACCAGGAAACTGGTACAGGATTTAAAGATGCCTCAGCTAACACAACCTGAGAGTGGAAGTCCTGGATATTCCCATAACTCTCAGCCTTGCTGTTACACCGTGCTCTCCAAGACACTCCTGCAGCAAGCAAGCAGTTATTCACCCAGGCTCACTATCATCTGGCACCAGAGACATGCCCGTGCTCCACCAGGAATCCCAGCTATGCAGACATGGAGAGGATCATTTCAGACAGCCTGACTGCTGCTGGGACAATCTCTGAGCAACACATCCTCCAGGTGAAGCAGGTTCCTCTTTGTGTGCACCAGGCTCAGCAGCAACCACCTGCTGGCTGTGCCAAGTTGTGCAAGAACACGAGAGGACAGGATTTTCCTGTGCTTATTTAAGCAGCTCTATATCCCACTGCCAACCTTTAGTACACAGTGAGGGTTCAGTGAATGGTCTTAAAGAACCATAAAAAATGTAAGAATTGAGTGAAAAGGACATGTGATGATCAATACTTCTGCTGAACTGACAAGTCTAGGCTGGGTGGGTTTCTTTTCAGAATGGAGAATTATCATAAGACGATATAACAAAAGCATTTTGGTCAAGTTTAGCTCCCTTAACCAGTTCTTCAAGCTTGAGATTAATGCAAGGGATATAAGAAAGAAAACTCTGCAATGGGGCAAAGAAAAAACAGGCTCTCACCAAGACTTTCATAAAGACAGCTTTATGATTAAACTGCCCTGGAAGCTCAAAAAAACCAGGTAATTCTCTATAAAACACCATCAATACTCACACACAACCACAACTTTAAGCATCTCATCAGCAGAGCCACCTCCCACATCCATGCTCAGCTCAAGGCTAAAATGAAGTGCAAGCATAGGGTCACTGCTTTGGAGTAAAAGTGACTTAGTTAATGGTCTTTTTTCAGAGCGAAATAGCACCAAATCCCAACAAGATGATTTATCCTAAAAAAGATTTTCTTAAACAACTTTAAGTGAACAGTTACCAAAATTCTTTTGTCTGAATTCTACGGACCCATAAATGTAGGTAAGATTGCTCCTTTTTGTCTGGCAGAAACACCTATTAATGAGTCCATCAATGTTCTTGGGAACAGCCAGGCTCGAGTTCAAAAACTGTTTTCCAGCAAAGACCATTTGCGTTAGTTGTTACAAAAGCACATGGGGGAACAGACAATTTACAAAGGAAACACTATTCCCAGTCTACACTTCTTGATTTGAACTCCAATGAATTTAAGAGTATTCTTTATAAAATAAACAGTAAGAGTCTTCAGTGATATTTGGAGATTCTGCTATTTTCCCATTGTGAAAATGTTTGCTCAGCTTCCAGCTCTCTGTTTGATCTCGCTGCAGTGTGGTCAACTGCCTGCAAAATAAAACATGTACCATTTCCCCAGGCAGAAGCAGGGAAGCTGAAGGCACAAGGGGCATCTGATCACCAACGGCTGGCTGTCCAAGAAAACTATTTTTCATCTTACAGCTCTCACAGGATCTTTAAAGATAAAGCCGAGGAGAACTGTGCCTTTGAAATAAACAGAGTAAAATGGAAGAACTTATCATAATGAGAACAAGAGCAGCAAATGCAAGATTTCCATATGCAGCTCTAAATAAAAGTCTAATTAGGTAATGTACTGCATTCTCTACCTTATCCTCAAAAAAAGATTCTTGAATCAAAAACACTTAAATCAATTACAAGAAAGTCTATTTCTGTAGAACGTTTTTCTCCAGAAAGACTCAAGCCAATATATATAATGAAACATGTATTTCAGGGACAGAAACTCCAGCCCCAAAGAAGTCTGTACATTCTCCTTTCCACATATACAGTAGGAACATTCTTAGGGCAAGACAGAGTCAAGTACCCAACACCAAGCAGATGCACAATGAGTTCACATTAAAGTAATTAAATAATAATCCTTTCTAAATTTTAAATACTGCCACTAATGCTGCATACAAAAAAAAAAAAAGAACAGAAAAAAAAAAACAAAAAAAACCCACCCAAAACAACAAACAAAAAAACAAAACAAAAAAACCAAACACACACACAAAAAAAACCAAAACACCCACGAAAACTGGCTCTATTTGCCAGGAGAAACACTAATGACCAAAAATTCCCCAACGAAAACCCCACAACCTTAAAGGACCAAACAGAAGCGTATTTCACAAAATTACATACCCTCTACAGGTCAGTAACTACAAAGTCAGAACTGAATATTAGTTATTTCAGTTGTTTATGAACCAATTTTAACAGTGAGAGTAGTTTCTTCTAATCTTCAATATTACATTCCGATTTAGTCACCTTTATGCCTAGAATTTATTAATAGCAATCTGAGCAGCCTTTACCTTGCCAGTATGTTACTGGCTTTTCCTTTGATAATTTATATGAACAAATAATTTTAGACTCTAAATACATACCAAAAGACTTTTAAAGATAGGAACAAACAAGTACTAAAATCAAAAATCTCACCCTCTGCTTATGCCAACAACAGGCAAAAATGCACTGTCATTTGGCCTTCTGCAAGCTCTGGATACCATCCTACAAACCACCCAAAAATTTGGAAGCATCACACCACCTTCCAGCTCCTGGCTTCCAGCCTTTACGAGCAAATCATGCTGACAAGAAATAATGTACTTAAAAAGTAACATTTTTCTCTGGTGACTTAGTTTTCAGACAAATCCATGCCCTGCTCTATATTTCACCACACAGCTACAGAAGTATTTCAGCTGCTTCAAGAAGCAGGTAAGGTCAAAACAGCTTATTTCGGCAGGAGAAAGGCCCAGATTAATGAGAATTCAAACACCAAGGTGAAAAATCCAGAGAAAAAAAGGAGGCCTTATTTAGACCAAGCAGAATCAGGACTAACTGAACATCAAAAGAACAGAGCTGAGCAGCAAAAGAAAATCTTGGTCAGTAGCTTGGTCAGAGTCAGTAGCCTAAAAAGACCCTCAACACTTAGGAGAAACCGAAGATTTTAGCAGCAAGAGACTAGAAAGAAAATCTTACAAAATGCCATAGCAGGAGTCAAAAAAACAAAAACAAACCACTCCACCCCACCTTTATCATATAAAAGGGGGCAATATAGACATACAAGTAAAACAGTTCACATTTTGACCACGTGTAACACACAGATCTTGATATTTCAGCTACACTGGCTTATCTGTCAGGTTTACTGGTCTTGTTGTAGTTTTTTTACTGGTTCATTTTTGGTTTGTTATGGCGTTGAAAGGTGCTGTGCTTTTTTTCTTTTATTCTTTTCAACTATTTCTTGGCACACTTTTGTCAGCTGGTAAAAAAAGGGGCAGAGCCAAAGGCCGAGCATTAGAGCATAAGAATTTCAGGTCCAAACCAGTTCCCAGTTTAACCAGCTTCAAGTAGTCCAGGGATGTGGTGCTTTGGAGGCTGCAAGTCTTCGTCTTTAGAGCTTCTAACAAGCAACACCATAAGACTGAATTACATAGCTTATTGTTCACTGGACTGCTTTCAGATCTAATTCAAAAATTGCAACATTACTAAAAATAATCTTCCAAGAAGACAATTTGCAATCCTGCATGCCAATCACAACAGCCTGTGTTACAGTAAGTACTCAATATTTAGTCAAACACACAGATTTTTAAGAATTCTGCTAATGTTTCCCTAGAAAGAACAACTGCATTTCAGATATTACAACCTTGTTTGAAGTATTTAAGTTTCTCAGTAATTCAAGCTATTATTAAATGCACCCATCTTAGGAAAACAGACTACCTTAAGACAACACACCTGTGGCATCCTAGCTTGTCAGTGGCAATCATTTGGAAAAAATAAGGTAAGAAAAAAATCCAGCTGTTGAAATCTGAAACAACTCCTGCTATGGAATTTCCAAGTACCATAGGAAGACAGTGAAACCAGCAGAGAATTTTGCCTCCCAAATCACTAGAATGATTCATTTTTAAATTCTCTTTCTGTACACTGGTGACAGTACACATGATCGCAACTCAGACCTGCTCATGTCTGAGCCAAAGTCAAGCAGGGTGTTTCTTTTGTACAGAAGTGAATTATTCTTATGCACACCCTACAATGCAAGGGGCTGCTTCCCAAATGCCAAAGTATCTTCACCTCTTCGTAATTGCCTGAACCCAGCCCCAGCACTGAGTGGGTTCTGCAGCAGGCTTCCTAACTAGCCTTGAGCTTCCCTGCCTGAGTGTTGGTAATTTTGGGACAGGAGTTTTAGCAAGTCAAGACTGTCTTGGCCACCCTAGTTCTGTCACAATAAAACTCAGCAAACAGGGAGAGGGAGGGGTGCTGGTAACATGTGTTCCCCTGCGCATGAAGGACAGGGTAAGGCTGCTTGTCAGCACTGAGCAGCCAATGCCCATGCTACCCCCATGTGTTTCATTTGTTGATCAAAGATTTGCTAGCTAAAAAAAGCACACATGAGAAAAAAGGCACTGACTACGCTATGAACGCCAAACACATTTTTATTTAAATTTTTTCATGTCCTAAAATAATTCAAAATCATATGACCAACTGATCATCTACTAATTTCATCCTCACAAATGTTTGTGCAAATGGGGCAGAAAAACAGCTCTAAGAGACACTTACGGACATTGACTCCCCTCCAAGTACTTATGAATACCACTTTTCAGGCAACAGAGCTCTCAGGTTTTCTGTACCTTTGGCTGCAAAACTCTTCTCTTGTTTCAGCACTTCTACCCTCTAGTTTGTTCTGTGCAACACACCAGACCTGTCACTGCCCAGCATTCAATAGCCCGAAACAAAGAAACTCTCAAGATCAATTCCTTTCTGTTCTTGGCACAGGAGAGCAGCACAGCACCCACCTCTTGCATCTGAGATCAGCACAGCTCTAGCACAGAACGATACTGGCACACAGCTCTGAAATCAGCTTATCACTGGAGGGTGCTGAACGCAGGGTGCTGCCAGGGCTCACTGGTTGCTCCAGGAGGTGCACACTGCTGTCTGCTGTGAGACCTGCCTAACAAAGACCCTCCTTCTAAGTTCTCATTTGAGGAGTATTTTAGCAGGTAACCAATTCACAGGTTTAAACTACTCCTTGATAGTCCCACACAGCAGTCAAGTACAGTGAAGAGTCTACAGAAGCATCGCTTGGTCCTCCTTACATCAGAGCTAGTGAGCACCAGGTCAGTGTTAAGGCTACATACTGTGAATAGTAAGTTAATTGTTTCTGCTTGTAAAGTTATTTCTGCTGCTTTTGTGGGACACTCTAACTGAAAACTATCCATCAAAAGTGCTTACTTATATCCAGTGGGGACTTTTTGAAAATTTAGGTTTTTAAAAAGCCCTTAAATTCCAGTCAAATAAAACATCACAAAAGTTTAATATGCCTAAAATGTCTCCAAGAGACCAGAGACACATACTGCTTTAAAACATCCTTAGAAAAAAAAAACACATCTTAAAAAAAGAAGACACTGGTGTAGATGATTCCTTTGATCCCACACAGCTGATACACTCTGACAGATCTTCAGCAGGAATCTGTCACTTCACACACCCCTCTATCTCCATCCAGCTCCAGGCTCAATTCTTCATTTTTCTTCGGGACACACTATGCACCTTCCCTCACCCACACTGTTTTTCCCTACACAGCTGAAACGGTGCAGGGAAGGTGTCATGCACCTCCAGGCCAATGGGCAGTGCACACAGACAGGGCTGCTGTCCTGTGGGACAGAACAGCCACGCTACGGCCCCTTCCAGACACTCATCACTCAGTACCTGGGGAGCATCCTCCAGTTTCACTTCCCCTCAGAGCAACCCAGGCCTTGCACTCCAAGGAAAGGCTGCAGTGTGACCTGAGATGCCCAGAAGATCCCCTTCAATTGCACATTTCTAAGTCAAACTCTCCTGTACCTGCACCCATCAAACTAAGTAATTTCTGAAGACAGATCGAACCAGTTGGTTTTCTAAAGCACATTAGTGAATGTGAACTGCATTCTAGCACTGTATCTAAGTGCCAGTTTTTATTACAGGCAGTCAGCTACACAGAAAACTATTTCATCTTGTATAGAAAGAAGTATTTCTCCATGAAACCTTAAAATAATAAACCAAAGAAAGCTCAGTCATCAAACTACACCATGCAGTTCACTGTCCCTTCAAGATGACTTCACCATTAAATAAGACACTGAAACGCTTCTCCTTCAAGAAGAATTCAAGATGTTTATGTTAAGAACAACTCAAATCTTTAAGCACAGCACCCCAGCAAAACACTAGCAGAGAGGTTCTTAAGCTCCAGTTACAAACGAGTACTGGGATCTTTTGTTAATAACAGCACTTAGAGAAGCAGCACCTCCTTCTATAGGAATGCCAAATGCAGATGCTGTATGAACAACTCAAAACTGGAAACTGCTTGGAACCAAGGGATAATAATCAATGCCAAGCAGAAAGAAAAAAGCCTACACTACCTTTTTATTACCTCCTGCTCCTGCTTCAAACCATCTCCGGTTTTAGCTTTTTTTGGTCAACAGTATTTCATGTATTTTGACAGTTACTCTCACTGCACTTTTTCCTATACAAGGACAAAAGGAAACACATGAAGAAAGGAAAGTATAAATACCCAAGAGATCATGGTATCACCCTGTTCCAAAAAGCATTCTTATTTAAATAGAAAAACACTATCCAGTTAAAAAAGCACCTATTTCTGAGGAACACTCGAGAAGCCAGGACATTTCAGTACAAAGCTGAACCAAAACAAGTTACATTTCACACAACAGCTTAATGGAGAGGGAACACAGAAGTAATCACAGTTTGCAGCCTCAGCACAGTAAGCATAACAAGAGGCTCCATGCTCCTGTTCAGCAGCATAGCAGTCATTTCAGAAATACCATTATAGGTGCATCTTATCCAAACATTGTAGAGAGGGCAACTGCTGAAATGAGGAGGTTTCAATCAAAGATTTTTAGCTACTCACAGCACCTATTGCTCTTTCAGCCTATCAAATACGCTTTCAATACCAGTCAGCCCCAGCTCTGTCCTTCTCCTGGTACCTTCCTACACACTCAGCATGGCTGGAGAAGTCATAAGGAATAAAGATAATAACTAAGTAGTTACATAGTAAGTGGTATCAACACAAGGGATTCCTCACTGTACGTTTTTGGAAATCAAGTGGAAGAGCATTACTGATGATGCTCTAGCTTTACAGCCCAGAGCTGAAACAACATAATATGATTCATGTTTATTTTGCAAACTGACACATTCCTTCCTCCTTCTTCCAAAAGCGCATCACAGAACTAGAGCAGCACACCAAAGAGCTACAGGTATTGCAAATACACTTCAAAACTCAGGAAGGTAAATCTAGAAGGAGTCATTTAATCACCAGCTTTCCTCAATTAATGCCTGAAATGCTGTTCAAGGCACTGCTGAGGAAAAGAAATACTTTAGATGACCATTAAATTCATATACTCACTGAAATATCAACTAGCCAGCCTAGCAAATAACTTTACCCTGATACAGCCAAAAATACACTGGTGGCCCTGGGAGCATTACTATTGGTCAAATTCTCATTTCAGATGATGGCAAGGTTGGGTTTCTTTTAAATGCGCAAGTCACCTGGACCAAAAGTAACTACCTGAGCTTAAGCTCTCTTGATTAGAGAAGGCTTCCCCAGGCCAGGCCCTGTGAGTGCAGGGCACGTCATCCTGATCCAGCTCTCCAGTCCCACCACATCCCAGCCTGGGATCACCATGGGGAGGCCTGGCAGCAGCTAAAGGCACCAAGTGTTCTGCCTCAACAGATGCACATTCTCCCACAAAGCAGAGCGTAACTTTTTTTTTTTTTTTTTAATCAAAACTCACTGGCTGAACCATTAACAAGCTATGAAGACCAGTGCTAATGCATTATACTCACTCAGAAGCAGAGCATGGCAACACCAGCTTAACCACACTGTAGATCTTTGTTTTCTCTCCAATTAATTGCTCAACAACATCCATCTTACCAAGAGTCTTACTTTTTTAAATACTATTTCACACATTTAAGATTTTAAAAGCATCTGTGAGAACACAGACAAATCAACAATTGATTTATCTTTAAAAAGTAAAATTAAGGAATTCTGAACTGTTAGTTTTTTTAGTCTACAATAACATCTAACAAATCTAGTGCTGCTTATCCTGAAATTTGCATAGATACACAAGGAAAGAATCATAACTGGGTAAATTGTGAAATAAAAAAAATTAACAATAAAAATAATAATAGTTATTTAAAAATAAAACAAGACTTGTTTACTTATTTGACAATAAGTAGTTCAAGTTTCAGAGATCCTTGTCAATCTCAGTTCTTACACCAAAATAAATTCTGTTTTTTTCAATGCTCTGCAGAGTGACTATACAGATCAATACAAGTCTATGGGCAACTACGGATTCTGATCTGTACAATCACAGTCTCTTTACAAGAATGTACTTTTTTCTTGGCACATTTCTAAAACTTCAATCCTAGAACATGCTGCTTACAGCTGAAATTGATTGCTACATGTTTTCTAAGTACTCTGAAATTAGCCAGAAAAAAATCAAAGCAAAAAAATTCCTTTCAATTATTGCCTGCTATATTTTTGGGGGGTGTAGAAGCACAAGAATTCCATTATTAAGAGGTGCATTGTAAGAATAAAGTTTAAGAAAGAAGAAAAAATTCCAAGACTCAATCTACAAGAGTATATTACTTAAGTGACAATCTGCATTTATAATTCAGAACTGCACCAGCTGCTCTTTCCTTTTTTTTTTTTTTTTTTTTTTTTGGTTGGTTGGATTTTTAGTGGATTGGTTTGGGGTTTTTTCCCTGTTTTTTGGGGGGTGTGGTTTTGTTTGTTTGTTGGGTTTTTTGGTATTTTGGTTTGGGTTTTTTTTTGGGGGGGGGTTGGTAGCCTATGTAATTAAATAAAAGCAAGGATACAGGCATTCAAAATACAGATAGTGAAGAGAATCACTAAGGCTGAAGCCATCTGGAAGCTTCTGACAGGGCCCTTGGAGTTGCACTGCTCCCCCCTTCAAAAGCACTCAGCTCCAGATCACAGGTCACACGGTACAGAACGTGCTTTTTCCCACTGGATCCCAGCTGCCTGAGGTATGAGAACACCGTAAGAGCAGCACTAAGTTACATCTTTTCTAGAGCACAGCAAGCTCAAAACATCATTGTTGCATTACTGCTGCAAATCACAGTTCCTCCTGGCAAGCTGTTATAAAATATGCAAGGGTGAGCAGCGTAGAAGTGTCCACAATCTTAATCACCTTTTTCCACTGTAAAGATGCAAGGCAATCAGCACTTAATGCTGTATTAGTTCTCATCAAATTTAAAAAGAATAAATGCCCATTCTCAAGGTATCACGGATGTACTTTGTGCATTTTTTTTGCCACACCACACAGCCAGGGTACAAGGCCCAGGCCCTCTTACATCTACATACCAACAAAAAAGACATCTTTTGAAAACCTCCTAAGTGAAATTCAAAATAATAACAGCACAAAAGAGGCAGACCATAAAGATTCCACGTGGCAGGAACCACCAACTTTACAAAGCACCTTCCTCCTTACAGAACATCTCCCTACAAAAATACAACTAGGGAGATCCAATTCAACTGTTTGATTCCAGATTTTAAGCTTCTATTTTTAAAATAAAAGTGACCTTTGCACTGAGGATGAGTTAAGCCTCTTAATGCAAACATATCTACTTTTGTCTAGTTTATCCTGTAGTCTTAAGGGCTTACATCTTTGAATGTGTCCAAGCCCAAATAAAGAACCAAATAAAAAGATGAAAATATAAACTGCTATAGTGGCTATGAACAACAGATGATGGTTTCCATGCAAGGCCTCTGGCATCTCATCTTTTGTACAGCACAAAGCAGAAACCCACCTCACATGAAACAACAAGCTTTTACTTTGCAGATTCCTGTAGGAGCAGAACCAGTTAAAATATTTTCGTAAGAATTAACCTAGCAACACACACTCACCCTTCCATGAAGAAAGGCAGCAGGAAAAAGCACAAGTTCAAGTACTTAACTACTTCAAAACTATAGTAATAAAAAGGACAGCTAAGCAGAGTTCAGTCCCTCATATCTATCAAGAAGTTAATTTCTGAACTGTCCTTCCATTTAAATCAATTCCTATCAAAAATTTAACCACCACCTTAATGTTTTGCATAAATTTGATATTTTACAAAACACCTCAATTTCAGAAGGCACAAAACTTTTCCTTTAAGAAGAATGAATCACCCTGATTATTACTGCTTTGGTTTTTAAAAGCAAAAGGTATATTACCTTTCACAAAATTTCTCATTATAATGTTCCGTCCTCATTACACCAGTTCCTGGAAGAGGATGCTCACTACAACTGATAACCAGGACACAAAGAAATAAGACAGCATGCTTGTGTACGTTTAAAAGCATTTTAACAAGTTTTACACTATGACAATATGCTGTTTCTCCGGAGTGGGAATGTGCTTTTTAAAGGATACTTTCTATAGGAATCAATTTTGTACCTTTATAAGCTAAAAGGGGTACAATACTTCCTTGCTTGCTGATACCTTTAGTAAATTAGATTTTTAGGTGTTTTCAGATTCTGAGAGACATGCACTGCAGTAGGTAAAATACAAGCCTACCACCCGCATCAACAAGAACCTTCTGCCTATGGCCTTACCCAATTTCAAAATAGATGCCTAATTAAAAAAAAAGGAACATTTTGTACACATTCTTCAGTCAGATTTAAGTGATAAAGCAGTTAAATCAAAAGGAGCATGTAAAAACTGTTTGATGGTTATTCCCAAACAGTATTAAGTTGATTTTGTTTTGCCTTCAAATAAAACTAGACAATCAGGATTTGCATGAGTTTTCCTTAAATAACTGACATGTTTCTCTTCCTTAAGTCATTGTGTTTAACAGAGGAAAAGCAATTGTTGGCTTTAACCTTCCAGTCATTTCTGCTCGAAGACAGCCTTCTAAAAACACACAAATTTCACAACAAAGCCTCAAACAAGCACTGTGGAAGACGTGGAGGAGAGGTGTGTGTAGCACTTCCCGGGCAACGGAAGGTGTTGGTGCTCAGAAATAAAAATACTGCTGTAACTGACCAACAAGTGTATAGTGGTAGAACAGGAATGGTTATCTCTCTCCACTGAACAAGTACAGAATATAGTCTCCTGAATTAGTTATCAAGAACAGACACTGTGTGTACTGCTTACATTTCATCCAACCCCTCACTACTACATTCAGCACCAAATTTCTTTCCCCCCTTTCCAACAATGCCTGGCTAGTGGATTCACTAAGCACGTGCATCATTAACAGCATATCTGGAGAGAAAGATAGGCCTCTCCCACTGACCTCAGCTCTCTTTCCCTTTTGCACGTCTCGGATAGCAGCTTCCCTCTTGCCCCTGCAGCTGCTATCTGCCTTGCACCAAAAAGTCTGCCTGCACACCCCTCTGCCAGCTTGCAAACCTCCAAGTGTATTCCCAGCTGTTCACACTACTCCTTCCACAGCACAGGCCAGACCATCATGTTTGACAAAAGTCAGACCTTTTACATATGAAACCTGATGATTTTCAGTGTTTCAAAGTTCCTGTAAAAACTTAATCAACTTAGGCTTATTCTGTGGATCTGCTAGAGTTAAGCTTATTAAGTATTCCTCTGGTTTTCTTCCTTCACCAAAGTGAAAAAACACACTAATGCATTTTCCTACCACCTCAGGCAGCATTCCTGCAGGTCTTTGCTTCAAACCCAACAGGTTTCACGGTTGGGTTTCTTTCTCCCTGCCGCTCAGGGTCAGGAGCTCTGATCTAATTTCTTCCAGAAACAGACAAACAGATCTCACATCTCTTTTCTGCGGCCCAGCCTATTCATTCGCCTCTGCCCTGTGTAGAGTGAGTGGTAATCGGTTCAATTCTGCAGCAGCAAAGGTTCTCCATGAAAGCAAAATTTAAAAATGCCAGCAGAATCCTCTGTGCCACTGAAATAAAAGACAGCCAAGTCAGTCTCCTCTAGTGGGACCTTATGAACTCCCAGTTTTCAAGCACTATTTCAATAGCATAAATGAACAAGTTATTTACATACAATAAGCACTCTTTGACAGATGTTTAAAAAAGCCTTTCTACAAATTCCTGCTCCAGCATCTAAGATATCTCAACCTGACTCCAGAATATCAAGGGAAAAAAGAAAAGGTTGCTCAGAGTCCACCATGAAGAGCTGCTTACACAAGGGAGCTCTTTAGTACTGAAACATATGTTCAGGCTAGCAGGGAACAGCAGCGGAACTGGAAGGAATCCTATCCATCAGTCCCAATTTGCACATCTCAAACAGTGCAGTGTTTCACACACACTGTATAAAGTAATTTGAGCTACTTCTTAGACAGCTATGTACGTATTTCTGCACTCAAATTCATAGAGTCTATTTCTGCAGTGCAGTCACAGCTGACTCTTGAATTCAGTATAACACAACAGAAGGAGGAAAATATGTATTTCAAAATATAACTTATGTTCTCTCAGTCCTCTCACTTGTGACCAGATCATTTATGAAGGTCAGACAACAGAGAACATAAAACAGAACTCCTATTTCTGTGACCAGATCATGAACAATACTCCTCAAGCCCTGAGGAAAGGCCATATCACTGCCTGCAGCCAGATATCAGTCACAAGGGAACCAGGCAGTCCAGTTAATCAATAACTTCACATAAGGCCACCATTGTGTTTTTGGTCTGGGCCTGAACTCGCCTTTTGCAGCCCAAATCTACAAGCAAACCACAAACTGCAGGATGTGAGGTTTCACAAAAATCAAGAATGGAAAAAATAAATGAAGAGTTAAGCCGTGCTCTCATTTTCGAAAACTCTTTAGGTTAAGATTTTGGCAGGAGCTCCATTTTCAGACAAATCTAGATAGATCTTGCTGAAACATCACCACTGGAAAATAGGAAAAGCTTGGGGGGAAAGGGTGGGTAAGAAGACTGTTCTCTTTTCCCTGTACTTTAACTCTAGCACCATTACTTCACAAAAAAAAAAAAAAATAAACAAAATGGCTTAAAATTCTGCCCACTTACCCCACGGCATGTGCTTACATACAGAGAAACATCTATATTTAACAGAGGATGCTGAAATTTATGTGATTAAAAAAAAAAAATTACCTGGGTAAATATATGAAAAAAGCCACAGAAGACCACGAGGCCATACCAACAGCTCATCGCAGGCCTGTGACCTGCAAAGCGTGGGAGCTTGGGAAGCGCTGAGCAGAGCTGTCAGTCAGTAACACGCCTGGCCTGTTCCCACCCTCCTGCCCAGGCATTCCAGATCAGCCACGTTGTGCAGGAAGGGATGAGAAGGGTGGGGCTGGCACACAAGGCTTGGAGGTGCTGCAGCACCAGGTCACAACATGGCTGGGATGGAGCAAGAGCTGTGTTCTAGCAATCCATGGACATAAAGTCCTCAAAACAAGGACACATCAGGAACTGTGTTCCCTGAATAGGACAATGCACTTCTCTTAGCCAAAAGGCCAGGAACGTCAAATACCCTGCCAGGCAGCAAGGTTGTTCTTGAACCCATTTTTCTTGCCCAACTGGATACACACTGGGAATAAATTCCTTCCATACCTAAATTTAAGCACTAGTGTTTTAAGACTAATAGACATCTTTTACAAAGGTGTTTTACTAAACGTATTATTATCCTCCCATGCACGCCAAATACCCCAAATCAGATACCCAAATACCAGAACAGGCTGGCTCACTTCCATGTTAACATGCCACTCACTAAGACAGACTCACTTGATAGCACCCTATCACAATTTTAATCTAAAAAACACACTAAATACATTAGGCTTTCTTACTTCATGAAATAACATACTAACTTTCCC
The DNA here is from genome assembly GCA_017589585.1 of Phylloscopus whistleri. NCBI lineage: Eukaryota > Metazoa > Chordata > Aves > Passeriformes > Phylloscopidae > Phylloscopus > Phylloscopus whistleri. The sequence goes on along the minus strand of JADMLD010001007.1, from coordinate 2,530,911 downwards.
TCCTAGTTCATAAAATGAGAGTTTGACCCAACATCCAATGGAATGTACAGGTATTTTTCCATTGACCTATACAGGATCACATCACTTGACAATTACAAGGTTAATACATTTCATAACATGCTTTTAAAACATTAAATACTTGTCTCTTATTGTATTTTGGAAACAAAGTAAGAGTTACAAATGGCTGCACCATAATTGGTGTCACAAATCACCACCTATACATTATATAACAAATAGGAGCCAAACAGCTGACAAGGTTCCAGAGGCATCTGCTGCCAGAATGGGGCTGAGACTCCTGCCAGCCCCATCTTCCTGTCCCCACCTTCCCAGGACAGCACTCTGAATCCTCCTTAGACACTTGTCATCACAGCTCTTTGCAGAGCCCCACTGCAAACTGAGAGGCTAAATAATTCTACTTCTAAAAAATGGCACAGAGATCTATAAGCAGTCAAACAGAATCAACAGGTCCTGTAAACAACTTCAAACCATCTCAAGACGGCTGCAAAAAGTATCACCTATCACCTTACTTTCACAGATTTTGGCAAATAATTTGTGCAATAGCGTGATCCTTCCATTTAGCACAATACAATACATATGCATAATACTTTCTTGATATATTCTTGTCCATCAAAAGTGAACCAGTGCTGTTGGTTTGAAATACTTTAATGCTACAGGCAAACAAATACTGAAACAAACCAACCTGAAACACGTATCTCAGCGACTCCTGCTCCAAAACTCAAGTTCCTGCAATTCCTCTGCCTCCTAGGTGGTCTCAACTCCACCACCAGATTACTTCCCTCAAGTGCTTCACTAGTAAACTATCTGAGAGACTATTTAATTTGATTAGTATAAATCAGAAAGAAAACAAGAGGATAAAGCAGCCACTGCTGCACGTACTTGAAAAGTAAGCCTGCAAAATACATCATTTGCCAAGCCTGTTTTCACCTTCCCTAAATCAAGAGAAATAAAGTACTTGACTGCAGCATCAGTGAAGAAACTACATTTTATATCTTTTATAAGCATGTTCTTTAAGACATAGAGAATCTGGCCTAGACAAGGAAGTTTTCCTGGCCCAACTGTGATTGTTAGAAAACACAACGGAGGGAACATCATAAATATAAGTGAAGGTCTTGAGAACAAGTCTTCAAACAGGGAGTCATCACTGCTGTGAGGCTTTCTCTGCTCAAGGAACAGAGATGATGATAGCCCAATAACGCTCATTTATGCCATGAAGTCTTTATGCAATAGCTGAGCTGCACTTGTGATCATAATTACTATAATCAGATATTTATTGATTCTGCAGCCTGTTCCCAGAAAAGTTACTAATTTTTGAAAAAAATATTTTAAGATTGTTTAAAGTCAAATTTAAAAACCAGTGTGCTAAAGACAGAAATATAAATTTCTAAGAAGAGACACTAGCAAGTTACGAGAACCACAATACTTTTCATTTCCCTTGGCTATTTAATGTATATTAAATATGACTGAATGCTATGATGGGTATCACAGTCCCATTTATTTCAATTACTATTTACTAAAACTGTGAACAGTCAGATGCTCATTAGCACATCAGAATGTACACAGATGCTCATTAAACACAAGGATCCTCCTCAGCAAATCCGAGAATAGATGCAGTAATAACCTGTAGCACTACCACGCAGACCTCCAGCAGCAAAGTCATTTTTTTATTAAATCACCAGTATGCTTGCTGTCACTGCAGGAGCAAGTTCATTTCTCAAACATAAGATACACCTGGAAAATATCTGACACAAAACCAGGAGAAAAGAAACCTGGAACACAAGAAATCCAGTTAACACTGGCATAACAAAGACTTGGGGTTTGCATCCACCCACAAACACACATAGGGCAAATGGTGCATGCACCATCTCTAAAAAATACCTCTCCTAAGCAGACGTAGGTTTCTTGACAGTAAGTTTCTGTAAGTCAAGGATGGCTTCAATTCACAGAAATGACTTCCACACCTTCTTCCGAGGAAATGAAAGGTCCAAACAACAAATACTTACTCACTCTATGACTTGTCACTTCAGAGAGCTGTGTAAATTTATTCCTGATAAAAGCCAAGATTCACAGCTCATGATAATTACATTTCCTCATTATCAAAGATGTGAATAAGTGAATAAGCTCACAGCACCAGTGAGCCCACTTACTTCTAAAACGTCTCAAGAAGCTCTAGCTGTGAGATCTAGAGAATATTTTCCTTTCTTCTCTAGGATGACCAAGAATGTATTTGTACATGAATTTCTCTGGCCTTCATAGCATGGGTCTATAGCCCAACAGTTACACTAAGTAGTGTATGACTCTGAGCAAACACAGTCCTAACCCAGGACTATTCAGAAGGATTCAAAAACTCCCATAGCAATGCTTTCTCTGACACACTTTACCTAAGTATTTTAAGTTAGGACGTTTCTATCAGCAAGCTGCAGCCTATAACGTAAGAGATGCAGCACCACAATTTTCTTTTTTTTTTTTTTTACTTTTGCCTAAACCTCGTGGTGCAGCCAATGTGATGAGAACGGCATGGCCGTACTTGTCTCAAACTCGAGGAATGAGAAAACAGGGACAAGAGGAGCCAGCCAGGCAGACTTGTTTACTTGCAAGGAGGCCCAGGGCAAACCTCATCAGTCTCTACAACTCCTACACAGGAGAAGTAGTGAGACAGTGGCCGGTCTCTTCTGCTGTGCCTGCAGTGAGGACCAGAGAAAACGGCCTTAAACTGGGACGGAGGGAATTCAGATTAGATCTTAGAAAGAAAAATTTCATGATTGAGGAGGTCACACTGTTTACGGAGGTGGTGGAGTCACTGTTCGTGGACGTTTTTAAAAGGCTGGCACTGGATGACATGGTTTAGTGGTTTAGGAATTACAGTAGCAGTACTTGATGACTGGACGTGGTGATCTTAAAGGTGTCTTCCAACCTTGGCGATTCGATGGCTCCACATGCAGCTCACCACAAACCCTTCACGGTGTGGCAGCTGCGAGCACCTTCCACAGAACTGGTACAGGCTACCGTGCCCAGCTGGATGAACGGGGCGGGGGACGGGGGCCAGGGGGACACACAACCCCCAACACGGTAGCTTTTTGAATCGCAGAGGCGGAAACAGCCGCGGGTGCTGTCCCACACCCACAGCCCGCGCCACGGCCGGGCGCTGCCCCTGCCCCGCGGCCGTGAGGGGTAACTCGGCCTGCCCTGCCCGCCGGGGCCGGGCACGGCCCGCCCCACCCTGCCCGCGTGTCCCGGGGGTCTCAGGGCTGCGCGGGGCCCGAGCGCGGTGATGGCCCCGCCGGAGCCACCGCCCCGCAGGGGGCGGAGCGCGGCCGCCCCTCGTTGCGCCGGGGCGGTGAATCACGGCCCGCCCGTCTCCTCCCCCCCCCCTCCTCCATCTCAGCAGCGCCCTCAGCCTCTCTCCTCCATACAAAAGCAAAATGTCCGCCATCTTCACAGGCTGCTGCTGCCGCCGCCGGGCCGGACGGGGCCGCGCCGCGCCAAGGGCGGCCCCGCCGCGGAGCCGAGGCGGCCGAGGGGGTCATTACCTTGATGCAGTAGGGCGGCTCGTCGAACGTAACCAGCATGTACCTGTCCCCGCGGCTGGCCGGGTCCCGGGCCCGCAGCTGCGGAAAGAGCGGAGAGAAGCGGCGTGAGCGGGGCGAAGGGGGCGAGGGGGGCGGCGGCTCCCCCGGCGCCGCGCACTCACCTTCATGAAGATCTCCACGGCGCCCTTGGCGATGTCCAGGTAGCTGGTGCCCAGGTACGCCCGCTGGTTCATGGAGGCGGACGTGTCTATGAGGAAGAGGAGGATCGGCATGGTCCAGGCAGAGCCCCGGCCGGCGGGCTCCCTGCGGAGGAGGCGCGGCGCTCGCCCGCGGCTCGCTCGGCTCTGGCGGCGCTGCCCCAGCTCGCCCGGACTCAACTTCTCTTGCCTGAGCCTCCACCAGCACCATGTGACCAGCGCGCACGCCATTGGCTGGCAATTATACCTATATTTGCATATTCATGGCGGCGCGCGCGCGCGCGCGGAGCGGGGGGGGGAGCGCGGGGTAACGGCGGGCGCGCGCGCGCGCGCCGCACCTGTCACACAGACACACACAGCGCCCGCCCCGCCCCTCTGCGGGGTCCCCCGCCCCGCGCTCCAGGGGCCGCCCCGCCCGGCCCCTCGCGGGCTGGCTCCTCGCGGTCGGTCCCGGTCCCGATGCCGCCGTGTGCCCTCAGTCCCTCACGGTACCCGCGGCTGAGTCACCGCGCCGCCGCCTCGCACCTCCCCGCCGCCGCCGCCTCACCTCGGCCCGCTCAGCCCTCGATGGCTGTGCAGCGCCGCGGGGCTGAGGGGAGTGTGTAGGAACGGTGTGCTGTTCCCGAGAGCCGAGCGAAGCCTCTCAGCTGCTCACTCGGTGACATAATCGCCCCCGTTCCTGGTCTCCAGAGATTTCACTTAAGCACTAAATCCCCAGCCCCCCACGTGCGATCCTTTCCCAGGTCAGGTGACAGCCATCTCCCACAGGCAGTGCCTGGATCTGGGCACCTCAGTGTACCTGGATCAAGGCAGGATGGCAACAAATTAATTGTGGCAAAACTGGAAGTACGTGCACCCTGCAATATTTCCTACCACCCACATTAAAATATATATATATATATATATAATTTGAAAGGAGAGATCACAGGATCAATTAGCCTAGAAAGTCTCTCTGAGATCATTGAATCCAGCCTATGGCCTAACACCACTTTGTCAACCAGACCAGGGCACCAAGTGCCACGTTCAGTCTTTCCTTAAACACCTCCAGGAACAGGGACTCCACCACCCTTCCAGGGCAGCCCGTTCCAATCTCTAATCACCCTTTCTGTGAAGAAATTCCTCCTAATGTCCAACATAAACCTCCCCATACAGCTCAAGGCCATGTCCCCTTGTCCTGCCGCTGGTTGCCTGGGAGAAGAGCCCAACTTGCACCCAGCTACAACCTCCTTTCAGGTAATTTTGGAGAGAAATAAGGTCCTCCCTGAGCCTCCTCTTCAAGGTGTCCTGCTCCCATGGGCCTGGCAGCCACCACCGACAGCAACCAGATAAGGGGAAGGAGATTGAGGAAGTATTTAGCACTATGTCCACTCAAGAATGCTTGTTTGCTTCCAGGAGTAAATCCAAAACACACAAAAGCAACACTGCCAACATGAATCTTACTTTAAAATAATAAAGAAACTGATAATATTTTCCAGTGCTTTTCAGTTCAGAGGCTTTTTCCACGTATTTTTTTGCCATTCATTTCAGCAGGAGGCAGAATCAGTTTCAGTTCTCACTGCATTTTTGTGAAGCACTTGGACAACACCGTTGTTACACAACATCATTAGGTGAATTCTAATGCCCCATTACAAAGTATGATGAAATACAGGTGTTGGTAAAGATACCACTGCCCATTTTGATCAGAATAATTGGAGATGTAAACTCATGTAATTCAGGCATGTACTCATCCCTTTTGTCACCTTAAAAAGCCCAACACCTGCACACAGGATCTGCAGTCTCTATATTTGCTTTAGAAAGAAGTCTATCTTTTAAAAAAACTTCTGCAGATTATTTTTCAAATAACATTAATTAATCCTATTGAACCAAAAGTAGGTAAATTAATAGTTGAAAAGCAGCTCATTTTGAAAAAGAATCCTGTCAAACTTGGAGACTCCATTCCATTATCCGCACCCTGCATAAGCTGTACATGTGTATCTGCAAATAAAGTTTCTGAATTTTAACAATCATACCAGAAATGCCAGGAGGCATAAACAGATAAATAATTTTATGCAATGATTAGTGCACATGAATGGAGCCAGACTGAAACAAAACAGATTTGAATCTCTATAGATACGATAAAAATACAGATACTGTATTTTTGTACCGCTGCATGTTAGTCTGGAAAGATAACTCCTGGACAGGAATGGATTTTCAAAGGCCTGAATGGAAACTGAACTACTGGTAGAAGATGCCACCTAACACCGCCAGGTCCTGGCACCGGGAACTCGATGAGGCCACCTATGCATTGCTCTCATGTCAACCAGATGAGGTCAGAGACTCCCTTCTGCCTCCAGCTGACCTCAGCCAATTCCAGCTGGCAACCCAGCAGCCCTGTGTCCTGCAGCCTCCTTGACTGGCTGTATGAAATGCTAAACAATTACAAGTTCATGTCCTCGTCTTTTTTTTTTTTTTTTTTTTTTCATTCCAGATCACCAGATACCTAAAAGCTACTTCTTTCTCATCCAAATATAGTACTTAAAGGTCAAGATGAAATTCTTGTTTCCCATTTCGCAGGTTGACCTTTCCAAGGGCAGCAGCAGGCAAGGTTCAGATACTCTTTTTCTCTTAAGGATCTTGTTTTTTGGATCCTGCTCCAGCTGGACACCACAAGAGCTAAAGTCCAGCAATCTTCTAGTCACAATACAAGACATTTATTTAGTAATGAGACACTTTTTATTCCTGAAATTACAGACACCGTGGTTGCTAACATGCATGCGTGTAGCTAGAGTGCCTTTTACTCCTCCTCCATAGTTTGTGTTTGCAGTGCTGACTATCTGGAAGCTGTGGCAGTAGACATTTATCACTTCTATAAAGTTTAAACTTTTCTTGTTTTTTTAATTGAAAATACATTCACCTACATTTTTTCAACTGTGATAGTTAAAGAAATTGTCTTTATGGGGAAATTAATCAGAACAGCCACAGCTGGTTAAGCCCTCCTATAATTAAATATTTTTAAATAATTTCTTTGTAGATATTCATGTACTTCCATTTTGTAGATAGTCTATCCCACAGTAAAAAGGAACATAATTCTGGATTAATAATTCCAGTCAATTTTTGAACCAAATGGATCCGTGGTATTTTTTCCTGTTGTGTTGATGAAGTAGTATTTTTCTGTTTCTTGTCCTAACACAGCTTAACATCTAAGCTGTTGTCTCTAACACGATTTTAGCACTAACAGTTTGTTTCTTAACACTTTTATATTGCTTCATCTTACTTTTTTCTCACCTAGCTGCTTTCTGCCCTGAACAAGTAATACACCTGTGAGACAGAAACCATGCTGCTTTAGGCACCGAGTGTGCTCAGCTTTGGCACCAATTAGCCACCTGAAATTGGGGCACACTGGACACATTAGCCAGAAATTATCTACTTAAAATCTGGATCAACAGCTAAACCCTTCAAACCTCCCTCTGCTGCTGTGGCTCCCTATCTTGGCCATGTAATACAGCTGCCGTGGTGACTTTCCTGCTTAATTTAAAATGCTTCCAGCCAGAGCAGAAATGGTCACTGCTAAATCACTACATGGATTAATCCATGCCATGAGCTGGGAGGTATGATCCCTATCACACAAAAGAAGGGGCTGCCACCAGAGCTAAGAGACTTGCTTGGCACCACACAAGGTGCATTTTTCAGTACCACAGTGAGAATTCAAAAGGGTTTAGCTCTTAGGCAATCATAGATCTGTGATGTCTCTTTCAGAAAGGTGAAATCCCCTGTTAACTTAAAGAATTTAGGTGCAGCTGGACCCAAGTGTGGAAGAAATTGTTCTAAATGATAGCTCCTTCACAGTTATATTCAAGGTGGCAGAAGCTGAGCAAATTCAAGTCCTGTGATATTGTGTGCTGCATCAGGGCAAAATATTCTCCCCCATCAGCAATTAGCTGCTCTTAAGCCAGACACTAGAAAAGGCCAGGCTGCTTCTGCCAGTGTGTCACACAGCCTCTTCTGGAAAAACAAAACAGAAAAAAACCCCAAACCAACAAACACAAACAAAACCCCCAACCAGTATTTTCCAGGATATTGCTCAGCAGGACCTTTTTTTTTTTTCTATTTTGTAACTACACAACAAACTTCCATGAAATTGTAACTCACCCTTAAGGATTTCTGCCCCTTTCACTTGCTCCATCTCCTTTCTGCAATGATTCCACGCAAGAGCTTGGGAGGCTGATCCAAAATTTGCCTTTTCGCTGCTTTTCAGGAATCTGGGTTTGCAGATGGGAGGGCAGTAATGGAAGCTGGGGAGCAAACCCTGGCTACTGTGAGCCATCAGACTTTGTGTAAGTGTCTGGTGGAGTTGTGCACCTGAATTTCTTTTCACAGGCTTCAGCAAATTCAGGAATTCCATTTTCAGCTAAAATATAAAGAACAGACTATGGATACATGCCCTGACTGCAGCATGTTTTCTACTGATTTATTGACTGTGCATAAATACTGCACTATAACTGTCATATTTAACTGCAAAGAGAGAGAGCTGTATGCTCAGGAAGATAATTCAGGGCAACTCTGAGGTTTTTCGTCTGTCTTGCACATACTTCAGAAAAAGCAGCCACTTAGCAAAGGGACAGAGTCCAGCCATCCTGATTTCCTCCCCTTCTCGCTCAGACGTGTTAACTCTATGCACAGTTCAGCAAGATTACCCCTTCCTGCAAAGTTTTTATGCAAGCACGGCTAATGCTGCCCACAGTCCAAAGGTGGAAGCCAGATCCACAGCCTGTGTAACAGCAGACAGAGTTTAATTTCCATTTTGCTTTAAAGACCAATGAGAAGGGGATGAGGAAGCGATTGGTTGCCTAAGACGGGGGATCGTTTTGCAATACTGGTAGATAAGCAAAATTCTGAGAAAATGTCTCCGAGGAGACATAAAATGAACCCATGAAGCAGAACTTTGAACAGCAAAGCAAGCCAGAACAGATTTCTAGACAGGCAAGGCTTTCCATATGAGAACAGGTTTCAAAGTCCAAGAGTCTCTCCAAAGACAAAACAATATTCAGAAAAAAAGTTTAAAAAATATTCTGGCTACTGAAAAAGAAACTGAAACCTTCTCCTGTTTAGCAAACTGGAGAACTGAATTTCTGTGAACCTCAGAAGATAAGAAAAAGAAATTAAAATTGTGCACATACCTATGCAGGGAGTTACAAAACCGAAAGTGTGTGCTTCAGCCTAGTGCATGTTTGTGATCCAACAGCAAATAACATTGGATTAATGGCCCCAGCCCCAAGCCCCCATATGTCCTGCCAAGTTCTCCCCTAGGAAAGATTCATCATCTCTCACTGATAAACACTGGGAGAAAACAGAACTTGTTCTAGGAGGTAAGAGAAAGGGAGAGGGATTTGTAGCCAAGACAGGAGCCTTGCAAAAGGCAGTCACAGCCATGGGAAGCAGGGGCTTACGGGCAGGGGATGCTCCAACTGTAGGTGCATTTGAATTGACAGACAGCCAAGAACTGCGTGACATTCCCCGTTACTTCCTTTTACTGGTCTTATGCTAAGTGTTGCTGAGCTGTACCTGGGAATCAGGCCAAATCGGCTTGGGATCTTTGGATGAAAGGCATCAAAAAAAGAAAAAAAAAAAAAAAGAAACAGAAAAAAAAAAATCCAGAGTATTACCAATGTGGAAAGCAACAATATGAATTAAATGAATGTGCAAGTGGCAGGATTTGAATTTTATTACATTCTACAATGTAAAATATAAAGACAGACTAAATAATTGCCACTTCTGAGGTAAACTACATCCTTCTGCCTGGGTTCCTGTGAGGAAGAGTCGTAAAAGCAGCATATCGTTACCAGAACTGAAACCTGAAAATACATATGTTTAAATAGAAGCCAATAGGGACTGGTTAGGAGAGTTGTTTTCCCAGGCTACACAGATTCGTGCCACCAAGTGAGAAGTTCACCGTTTCCTCTATTACCTATCAGCATTTATTTTATGGCAAAGAATACTCATGGGCTGGGGACTTGCTCTGAACTGACAGGATTTATAATAAAGCAAAAGCCACACTTGGCCGTTTCATTTCTGGACAGTTATGATTTTTTTACTATATACATGGCTTGCCTGCAACAGAAATTCTCTCTTGCAGAGTTCAAAGCATCTCCCACAGAGAAAGTTTAGCTAACCTGACTGCACTCCACATACTGCTTGTGTCTGATGCAAGGCATGACCAGATCTTGCTGGAAGCCTCAGGGAGCCTCAGCCCTCTGATTTCAGCTCAGCAAGTCACCTTTCACCCCTCACCATCATTTCACTGCACTGGGAACACCCACTGTCCCTCACAGGCATGGCACCTTGTGTCTTAAAAAAAAAAGTTAGGGACAGTCTCCAAAATATTGATGGGACACTACTCCAGTAACTTAAAGTAACTTACTGGAAATACTATTATCATTTAGGTATGAATATTAACATTTCCAACATATCCTTAACATGTCATCATCATCCTACGGAAATCAAACACTTCCATGACTATGTTTACCATTATTTAGTTCCCCCAAAACAAGCAAAAATGATAGAGAAAACCCTGTGCCATAAAATCACTGAATTTTTCTATAAGCAATTTTCACAAAATATTTTTTCCCCCAAAGGGCTCCCATATTTAATCCTAAAGATTATTTGTCATTGAAGACAGTTACAAAAGTAGACGGTTACAAAAGCAGTAGAATGATCTACTTGGAACACAAGGCTTTGGTGCCATGTAAGCTCTTGCTGGTTCTGTCGTAGACCTACACCATCACTTTCCATGGGTACCTGGCCTTCCTACCTTGGTTTCCCTGTCAAAAGTGCTTATTTTGTCGTTTTCACTTTAAAAAAACCCCAAAAAACCAACAAAACAAAACAAACAAAACAAAACAAACAAAACAAAAACAAAAATTAAAAAAAAAACCAAAACAAAACAAACAAAAAAAAAACACCAAAACCAAAACAAACAAACAAAAAAACAGCAAACAAACAAACAAACACACACAAAAAAAAAAAAATCCACCAAACCAAAGAAACTTAAAACCTTATGGAGTCCTCGCTACAGAGGGGACAGGACTCAACCCTGCCCTGTAGTGCTCACCAGCTAATTTCAGCCATGGTCTAATGAGTGGATGGTAACAAGACAACGAGGCGGGACAGGAGGGAAAGGCCCAAGCAGCACTGGGAACTCAGCAGGAAACTCGGCAAAAAGCAAGTGCATGGGAAAATAAAACAAAGAGCTTTCCACTCTTCAACATATATATATGTATTTAGAGGGATAATGAAGAAAAGGAAGTGAAAGCCTGTCTCCTGAGGTATCTGATAGGTGTTTGGAAGAAACAAGTTTCCAGGAAGAACTTAGGCTGGGACACAAACCTCATCTTGTGAGAGCAGCCCTCTGTGTAGGGGCATGGATAGAAGAGATGGCAGGAGACACTGCAGGGTAGCAGCAGTGCCAGCAGCACACAGCAGATGGGAAATCCAAACAACTGAGACACAGCAAGAAGTAGGTGTACAGAGTCTTGAAGAAATAGCTCAAATGCGACAAGGTAGGAAAAAACGGCACAAGGTGGAAGAGCTTTGTGACTTTGCCAGACTGAAAGGACAGCAAAGTGCTCCTGCAGATGGTTGTGCTCACATCTGGAGACATTTGCATTTGCCTCTCTCAGATGGAGTATTTGTGCCAGATAGAAACACAGAAATTTAAAATAAAAATGTGCCCTCTTTTAGTCCTCTGTCCCTTCAGGTTTAGACATAATAGAAGATATTGTGCTTATTCTTCTGGACTAAGTAGAATAAAACAGCCCCACTCTCTCTGGAGCTGCTGTGTCCTATTAGTGCTGCTGATCTTGCTCAGTACAGACTGAATTACTGAACTTCCTAAACTCTCAGGTCACAGTTTTTGTCACTTTCTTGCACTCACTCAATTTTTGAGTATTAAGTTGGAAGATTTGTTGGCAACAAAGAAAAGTTTCAAACCCAGACACTTCCATTTATTTGCTGCATTCTCTTACCTAGTTTTGGATACGAACACAATCTCAAGCTGGAGGGGGTTACAAGAACAACATTTTCTCTTCCTTTCAGAAGCTTTTGATAATTTCCAAGAGCCAAAATCTAATTATTTTGGCACAAAGAAGCACCAAAAAAACTTTTAACTGTAGCATTCCTGTATAGGGTTTCCCTGACGCTTTTGTCTGAGAGGAGGAAAAAAGAGAGGAGTAATAAAAAGCCCACATTTATCTTTTTTGAGATATAGAACAGTTTCACTGCAAGAAGAAATGAAATAGACAAAGGCTCTTCAGGTTGGAAAAAAAATATGACTGCAGAGGGAAATGATGGCAGTCTGTAATACGCCAAATGGAGAAGGTAAATGCAGAGTAATTGTTCACTTTCTCTTGCAGTACAAAAGCTGAGGGGGCATCCAACAAAGGCATTTAGCAGCAGGTTTAAAACAAACACACCCAAAAGGAAGTACTCTTTCCTACTATCCATAATTGCATTGTGGCAGTCAGTGCCTCAGGAGGTTTTGGAGACAGAAAATGGATTTTAAAAGGCATTAAACAAATTCATACGGGACAGTGTGATCAACAGCGAATAAATACTGTAGCTTTGGTGAAACTTTTCTGTTTTCAAACCCTTACCCAGGGCTGGGAGGAGGCACCAAGTCAAGATGATTCGGTATGTGGCCTTTTCCTCCCTCCCTGAGCACTGCTGGCTGTTCCTGGAAACAGCGTGGCAGTTCCTGTTGTTCCGTGCTGAGCCGTGAGCCCTGGTGTTGCACATCACTAAGGAGCAGCAAACGTTCTCTGCATTCTCCTGCCCGACTCTATCTGCCAGCAGACTGCCTCAGAGGGCAGGAGATGCTTCTGGCAGAGCTTTGCAATCCAACCCTCCCCCCATTTTCCCTAGAGCAACCACACTTATAATGGTGCAGAGAGAGAATATTGTGTTCGCTCAGGTTAAACTAAGGAAAACTTCAATCCTATGTTTTGGCATTTAATTTAGCATTTATCTCATATTTAAAGGGTAGAAAATGTAGCTGTCCCCATTATTGGTCAAAATGCTCATCAGTCCCCAATAATTCAGTACTTTCTACAGAAAAAAAAAAGAAAGACAAAACAACCAAACAGCTGGTCTCCATAGCCAAGTGAAAGTAACAATTTACCTCAGACAGCAAGGAAAACCAAACAAACAAAAAGAAAAACCAGAAACTCCACCCTTAAATACTCTTCACTTTAACTTTTAAAAAATAGTATCTGCAATAGAACATTCATATAAAGGACAAAAATTTTCAATTATGATTATGCTCACCCTTTTATTAAAAAAAGGCTGTAATAATGCCAATTCTCATCCAAACATTTTTAAACTTCAATTATTCCTTATTCAGCTAAACCCATTGTGTTTGCAAGGAAAATCCAACTGAACTGGGAGTTTGTGCCAGCCCTTTCCCGTGTCACAACGAGCTCATTCGTCACCCCAACACTTCTGCAGCCTTGCACAACACACTGCATCACCACCGAGCCAGGGGCAGGCAGCTTGTTGCCTTATCCCTTATCCCCAGCAGCCCCACCCTCCTGCCACCCCCTGTGTAAGCTCCCCTTTCCTCCCAGCACACACATCCTGCTCCCTCATTTTACCATCCAGAAGAAAAAAGCAAGAGCAGAAAAGCAGAATAGAGAAGAAAGCAGCAGACAAGGGGGAAGGGAAAAGGACAAGGTGGGTAATCAATGCTGGGGACAGGCCTTATATGTATATGTAAAAGAAATGAAATTAAAAATTCAAGGGAGAAGACCACAAAAGCCTAGTGACAGTCTGGCACCGTGGAAATCTGTGACGAGCTACCTGTGAATCAAGGTTTCCACAGCTCCAGTATTCTCAGTTTAGGAGCAGGTTAAAATGAAAAATAGAGGGAAATGGTTACACTTGCACTAAGACAGAGGGTGTCTTGAGTTGTTTAGCACCCCTGGTGGTGTGGGTCTTCTGGGAAGGCAGTCACTGAGACTGGACTGTGCCCCTCAGGGGTTTGTACCTCAGCACAATGCCTTGGGGTTTCCAGCTAAGTGCTCACAAAGCCTTTTCCCTTCTCCACTTGTTCAGGTCTTCTCAGTGCTCACACGTTAAGGAACACAGATAACAGAGAAAATAAAATGATGGAAAGTGGATGGATAGAGGCAAAATAAAGGAACAAACCTTAGAAAAGTAGTTCTGAACAAACAAGCATGGATCAGAAGGAAAACAAGCAAAGGAAGAAGTTCTACAAGGTTCCTGCTGTTCTTGTGGAGGAGCCACCATGACGTAAAATACATAACTTAATGCATTGAAACTATAAATTACCCTTTCATACACATAACAGGAGCTTACCTGAATCATGTCTCAGGAAAACAATCACCTTATAAAGCTAAAATCACCATAAAAATAGAAGTTAACTTTTAAAAAAAATCCAGAAATTACCTCTAAAGAGAGTGTTTAGCCATCAGACTGCTTAAAAAAGACAGAGCAGTACATCTTAGTGTATCAAGGCAGAATACTTCAGAACAGTGGAAACAAAGGAAAAATTAGCCTCGGCTTTCCTAAAAGACTTTCATTGAAATACAGACTTTCCAGTTAATGGGCTTTGACTGTGGGTATTTTAGCTCTAGGCAGTCTTGCCTGGTGCACTTTGAGCTTAATTCTCTGAGGTATCAATCACTTGAAACTCCAGATGAACTCAGGAGGATCAGCAGCTGATGCTAGTCAGAGTCAGGCCCAGCTGTCCCAAAATGGTTAATCAAAGAAGCACTAAAAAATGAATCCAGGAGGTTATGGCAGCTAGGGGTTCATGTACCAAGAGGGCAGCAGGACCCTAAACCTGATGATATTGCCTGTCATCATGGCAGAGCAAAAAAAACAGAAAATAGAAAGACTTCTGTCCTGATATCTAAATGTATTCTTTTCTGAATGCAGCACAAGCTGCAGCATGCAGCACTCCTGCCTGAAGAGGAGTAGTCCCTGGGCCTGAGGAGCAAGCAGGACAGCACCTGTAGCCATGGGGGTTGTGGCTCCTGAAGGGAATGCAGTTAGGGCCGGTGCATTCCTTGCTAATTAAATACAGTCCTAGGCTGCCAGCCAGTTACCCCCGCAACCCTCCCAGGGCCACGTTTGCAAACCTCTGGTCAAATAGAGCATATGTGGAACACTTGAAAGGTAAGTAAACTAAAATTTAAAGCCTTACTGCATACCAGATACAACCATAATATTTTTCTTACTTGTTTACTATTTTCAGGCAGAAGCACCAAAGGCTTCTGGACTCTTAACTTCCCATTGCTTGCAGAGATTCAGAAAGCCATCCCATGAACCCTTTGCTTCCAGCCTCTGGGACTGACACATCCACAGCAACCCCAGCTCCCTGGAGCTGGTGATGTGGCAAACAGGGAGGGCAATAAAATGAGGTGGGGCAGTGCTGCAGCAACACCATGGAAAACTGCTGTACTTGCTGTGAGTGTAACACGGAAAACTCCTGCAGTCAGTGCAGCTCTTTGTCAAAGTACAAAATGAGAATCTTATCTTTTCTGAAGCTTTCCTTGAAACACTATACAGAGCTGCCTGTGTGCATGCTTTATCCTCAGCTGCTCCTTTCCCACAGGCAAAAGAGTGTGGTCTGATTTCAGAGGCCAGGGCTACACTCTGCCTTCTGCCTCCAAATAGAGCTTTTCCTTAACACTACTAAAACCAAGCCAGCTCATCTAAGAAATGGGACGCTGGATACAGTGGACTTTAGGAGTTTGGTGACAGTTCTTTCTCACTGAGGTTTGTTTCCTGTTTCCAGAGCCTAATCATGAGTTTTCCAGTGGTACAGAACATGCATGTAACTCAGCAAGGCAGATGGCAGTGGCCACATCCTTCCAAAATCCAGTGATGAGGATTAAACAAGCTTGGTAAAAATCCTCATTTTGTGATTACTCTGCAACCAAGAAAGCAGCTGGGAATGATTCTGTCACTACCAGGTCTTCCCACACATCCTGCTTTCATCTTAATTTTTATTCATTGGAACATGCAAATTTCCTGTGACATGGGCTGGAAATTGCTTCTGTTGCATTTCCAAAAGACATCAGAGGATTTCAGCATCAGTCACTGTGTCACACAGGCCATTAAGCAAATTTTAACGGACAATAGTGGAAAAAGATCCTGAACCAAGAGCTAGCACAACATACAGAAAAACTCAGTTCTCCCTCTAGAAACACTATTGTTTATTGCTGTCAAGGTCAATGAAACTATAACCAAACTGTTTCAGCAAGCCTGGCAGATTTATGTGTGCTAATATTCTGCATTGTTAGAGCAGAAATATTTTAAGAACAGTTAGAAGCAGAAGTAGGCAGGTCTCAAATACAGCAGCTGAACAAAAACTCTGTTGGCTTGCGTGGCATTGAGGCCAATCTGCCTCTCCAAATGAGTCTCTTCCTTTTGGAATCTTGAGAGAGAGGGACAAACAGGTCAATTTTTGCCAACTCACTGAAGAAAGTATGAATTTCTGGCTTCAAAGGCTAGGGACTCTTTGCTACTCCCCCAAGGGGACCCAAACTTTATCCAGTTCCTTAAGCCATCCCAGATGTCTGCCCCAGAATCCCACAGAGAAAAGAAAGAAAGTCCCATAAAAACCAAGTATCACCATGCTGGAAGAAACTCTCCAGATGAGCCCAGATTTGGTCTACAATACAGCAAATGGAAACACTTCTACCAGCCATAGTTATGGACATGTCATATCTCTTGTAATAATGAAATTATTTGTTTGTTTGTTTGAAAATGGAGCCTTTTGTATCTTAGTAAAAGCTAAAGCAGGGAGCATAACCAGCCAGCAAGACTGAGCGACAGAGACACTCTCCTGTTACTGGTGTAGTTGCCAATATTTTAGTTTAGTGACAGATATTAGTCCCAACTGTTAACAGTCATATAAACCAGTTCACATCCAACGTCTTTCACATGGTGTCAGTGTTTTATTCTCATTCACTGAGGAAGAAATCAGTGTCTAATCAGTAGGAGCCAAAGGCACTTGCGTCATTGAAAATCACCTTGACTGCTGCATGCTCCCTTTTCTCCACCACCCAGCAGAATTTTCACTGTTGATAATAGGTTTGGTTTGGTTTTTGTTCTTTTTAATTGTACGCTTTCTGACTTTTTAATTTAAGTCAGGTAACATTTGCAGTCTGGTCTTAAATGACTTAGGGCAATACAGGGGGGAAAAGGCAGAAATGAAAGCAGAACTTCCATTTCCTTAGTTAAAGTTACGAGCTTTACCACTCTTCAGCGCTGCCTCCCTCACTGAAATAGTAAAGTATAAGTGCAGGCAGTTCTGGCGTTCAGATTATATGGTCTCAGCCTTCCTCTTTTGTTGTTGCTCATTCATCCTTTTTATGTAACTGTTGCCTTAGCTGTGAAACCCATAAAGGTCAGCTTGACTCTAAACTGTATCATTGGGAAGAGTTGCCAAAAATTGCAGACAAAGCATACAAGGTTGCCCCACATTTTCTTGATTTTTGGGAGGAAGAATGTTGGTAACTTTATTCTAAGTGCAAGTGCTTCAGTGAAAATATTTCTGGCAATTGAATTTACTGCCTAAGATTGGGTCTGCAATAGGAGGAACCTGTAAATAAATGGCACAGTGTTGCTAATGACTGTGTAGAGGGTAGAAATAAGGTCAGACAGCAGTGCTGTTGTTTTCACTAAATTCCATGGATCTAATTTTTATCTCCCGTTGCTATAATTTTAGTGGTATTACTTTATCGACTTTTATCCTAATACAAAGTATCACAACTGCTCATTGTTTCTCTTAGTAAAATATTTCTTTTGAGTCTAATAAGACTTTGCTGAATTTATCAGTATTACTACCAAAAATACAAAGAAATTAAAAATAAGAATACAACAACTACAATATGTATGTGCTCTATACTGAACTGTGCTATTAGTGTTATATTAGGGAAAGACTGCACTATGCCAGGAGTTTTATGAGGATCTGTGCTTCACTTATGCTGGGAACACCTTCCTCAGCTAAAGCCCAATTTTACAGTAATGAAATGCTTCAAGTAATCAATAATTTTCTCAAAATTTCATTTTAGAGGAAAACTTTTGAGATCATCTGGTATCTTGTTTCACTATTTTCTCTGCAAAATAATTTTCCTGTGACAAGTAGCACAGTGCCTTTAAACAGGGAGTACACCATGCTGCACTGCAGGGGATTTTAAATTAAAGCCCACATTTCAGTCTAACCATCTCACCCTTATCTTCTGAACACTGCAATTTTACCCAAACTAACAAATTAAACTTCACAAAAGAGGTGAAAGGGATCTCTCCCTCCAGCATTTATGATGCATTTTCCTGCTTTCTTCCACTTCTCCCTGGGGCAAGGTGGGTGCAGCCCTGCAAGGAGAACGTGGCAGGAGGGCTGTTTTGGGGCTTGCTCTCCACGCAGGTTTGTAGCTCTGGCTGGCATCACTCTCTGTCCCCACGCTCCTTCCCGAGCTGGTGCTGGCGTCTGGCTGGGCTGCTCGGGCACAGCTGAGGGGGAGGTGGGAAGCAGCACGTGGAACTGCAGTGGGAAGGCGAAGGGGGCCATGTGGAAGGCAGCAGGAGAGCTGGTGGTGGTGGCACAGCAGGCACTGCCCACAGAAACCTCCCTGAGGCTTCCAGCACAAGCTGGGCAGAGCCTGCCTCTGAGCACGGCAGAACGTTTTTCAAGACTTTTAAAAACTTCAAGCAGACAAAGATTAGGTTCTCACCAGGCTACACCAGGTGTAATTTAGATCCCTTGGGCTGCACTCAGACCATGTAGGCGCTGCAGGTCGGCTGTGAAAATCCAGGTTATGCAGCAATTCTCTTACTAGTGCCAAAGGAAATCTGGGAACTTCATTGCTACCCTTGTCCCCACTGACATTTTCATGACTTTCAAGAGGGACATTATATCTCAGAGCTGGTTATTACATGGGGGGGAAAAAAGCAAGGTCATTTAAAATAAATTTTGTTATGTTTGCATTTCAGAATAAATGTAAATTTGCACCAGAATTGATGTGGAATGAGACTTAAAAATGTGTTGGTACAAGGCTGCACATGAGGTAGTCAGAGATGATTGATACAATGACTGATACTATAATTTAGCTTTTTATGCAGTTTAAATGAGCACTCAATTCTGTACCCTTTCATCACAAAGTGGCATTTCATCTCAGGAGTAGCCAGCTGTAGTTCAATAAAAGAAAGGGTGCCCAACAGGAATAGGCAAAGTAGGCTGAGGCCTCCAAAAGAACGCAGATCAAAAACATTATTTGAAAAATGAAATATTAATATGGGCAAGGTTTCCAACGAAATGTTTCCTTTGGTATTTGTTCAAGTGAATGTTATACCTCTAGTGGCAGCAGTAGTGAATTATTTAGCATAATGACGATGGAAAATTCAGACTACAGTTAAGAAGTTTCTACATCTTGGCTATGGCTATGTACATACAAAAATCTGCGTCATTTTTGAAAAACGAAACCTTAAATCCCCCTGTCAATAATTCACACTGCTCAGAGCCTGAAAGCGGGGCAAGAGAGGATGAGCAGGCCTTTCCAGGTTAAATACAGTGATTTGTCCAAGTAAAATGACAGAACTCAGGCTTTCACACAGAATTGGGATGCACCTGTGGCTGGTGCCAATGTGACTGGCCATTACCTCTCCTCAAAGGAGAGTCTGTTATAAAAATGTTAATGTAGAGCCTGTCCCTGCAGGCGTGAGGGAAGGCAAAGTGCACACTCCAGCTCTTCCAAGAGGGAGGCACATGGCAGGCCTGGGTCAGGCTGTGACAGTGCTGCGAGTCAGGCTCTGGACATGTGTCCCCTCCCATATCCAGCTCTGTTGACAGCACAGTCCTCCCCCAGTCTGCCCAGAGGCTGGTGAGCATCGCCCAGCAATAGGTTACCACCCCTCTGATCTGGATATACTTGTTTGAACACTCCTTAACCTATTTCAGAGAAAATCAGCTAGGCCAGCAAATCCTTATTACTTAAAATGTTAGGCCATGGTTGCCCAGACATTTTTTCTTTCCTACAAAGCAAGGTCCAGCCATTTCTGTTCCCTTTCTTTGTGTCTGCTTTAGCTCTGCATTCCCAACCCCACAGGTCTATGCACTATTTTGTCTATTTCTATAAACCTAAGTTGTTGGGTTTTTTTAAGTTGGATTCCCCCAGTGCTCATCATTCACTTAAGTAAATGTTACAGTCTGTGCCAGCACATCAGAGGAGATGGTGAGGGGTGGGAAAAAAGGGTTCCCTACATCATATTTGCCTTCAGAATGAATGTCTTGAGGAAACCATGGTCTGACATTCCTTAGTGCTCTTCTGGGTTTGGCCTTTGGTAAACTACATGACTCTGGTTATTTTAAAATCATGGAAACAATGATCTTAACCTCTCCTTAGTGTGACCTCCTCCAGATCCACCAAACTTGGCAGAATCTCCTCAGTCAAAAGGGGTTTTGGCCTGGGCCTTCACCTAAGCAATTCAGGCTGTTCATGAGTGATAGCATCCCATACACAGTTTGGAATAGGCCCAAGGCAGGTTGCTTCTAATATCTGGAGGCAAAGGGGTCACTGTAATACCAGATGGAGAAATAAACCCTAACCACTGTGTGTGCAAATCAGGCACAGGTAAGATCTGCATGTCTTCTTTAAGCCAGAGCAGGTAGATTATCTGCACTCTAAGCTTCTCAATCATTGGTGGCAGCAAAGCCCAAATCCAGAACCATTTTGAATTTCCAGGTCAGAGATCAACTCCAGCCCAGTTGCCTCCCGGTCTCTCTTTTCTGCAGCATGTCTGGAACGTGTCAAAAGCTGCACAAACTAAACACAAGACCATCTGCTTAGCAGCAACAGCAGCTCCTTGTCCTCAGCTTCTAGCCTTTGAAAATCCCTTGTCTTGGTCCAGCTGACCATACTAAAGAACGAGTTCAGCAGGAAGGACAAGTGCTCTCCAGAGTAATTCCCAGTAGAACTCCACGAGGAAGCCTGGAGCCTGCCTTGGCGCCATGCTCAAGAAACAGAGTGTGCAGTGTGGAGAGCCCTTCAGAGAGCGGCCAGGATCAGAGAGGGAAGGACAAACGGTACCTGCGGTCAGCTTCTAACAACAAATCCAAATATCAGGGTAGGCATTTGCTGAGGCTGCCCTGCCTCCCCTCCCTGCAGCTGCACAAAGACTCAATAAGTCACACACAGAGAACGCTTGAGCAGTGGAGGTGCAAAATGGAGCGTATTAACTGAAGCTTTTAATAAGATTTTGATAACAATGATTTTTATGTTAATCTCTAAAGAGTTTGCTTTTGTAACATATAACTGATAAGCATATAATCTAGTTTTAATTTAATCTCTGCAGGTGTTTCCCGATGGTAAATGTTAAATTTTTATTGCTTCCTTAGGCAGTAATAATGGGGGACGTGTCTGTAGGGCTCCCACCACCCATTTGTATGCAGATAGCATCATATTCTATAATAGCTGTAAATCTGACAGGATAGACTCTTACTGTTGAGATGATATTATAAATATGTGTCAACACTGAATAAACATCTTTGAAAGGAAAATAAAATAGAGATGTTATTAGAGGTCTAGTGAAACAACCATAACTGCTTATTTATAAGAGATGTATGTGCACATCCTTGGAAAAAAGTGGAGCCCATGCTGGGTTTTCAGCTTTCTGATGAACAGGACATGGAGATTCTCAGCAGGGTCCTGCAGACAATGCAGAAATAGATCCTACACTTCATAAAGATGATGACTGTCTATAAACCTCTAAATGTTTGTTCTCTCTGAGGTTTCAAAATGATTATAAATACCATGGTGTCTAAGACTCAATTATGTCTTCTTTCATACAGCTTAGGAGCACAGCATGTTAGGAGCTCCCACACGAAGAACCATAAGACACCAAGTACCAGGAAGTGAGCCCTGATGCCTGTCTGAAATGTAATGCAAACACATTTTGGGCAAAATTCAGTCAGTACAAGACCTGAAAGGGACTTGATCCCTTAGATCTTATTCTCAGCCTTATTCACTGAGCATGCATGAAACCTGCCCTTGTTTACATTTAGTATTTTAAAGAGGGCAATGCTTTAGGATGTATTTTCCTTAAATAATTTTATCTGTTCTGCAGCAAATGTGGCTCTCTGGCATGCTGTGCTCACCGTGTGTCCATAGGCACATCTCAGGGACCCAGCAGCACAGGCAGAGAGCTGAGCTAAAAGATTCCTAAGATGGAACTGGCTTGGCTCCAGCCAGTGGGGAGCACGGGCAGAGAGAGCTTCAAGCTGTCCTTAACTCTCCTGTATAGGCATGCCCTGAGAGGGATTACACTTTAACAGAAGTCTAGATATTTCCTCAACGGTGCTGAGATATGTGGCTCCCAAGGTCCACATCATTAGTCATAAAAACAAACAGTCTAACCTCTGACATAAAACATACACACGAGTTTGTCTAAGCCCCCAGTGACAGGGAATGGGAATACAGCTTGCTGCCACTGGAGGGGGGAAGTTTGAAAACCTGCCACATAGGCAAGTAAAATAAAAAAAATAAAAATAAAAATAAAATAAAAAAGAAAAAAGAAAAAAGAAAAAAACCCAACATTTTGCTGGTGAATTAAAGTTACAAGAACAGCTTGGACAGTTTAGGTTAAACAATTCTTGCTTCTGTTGTAAGTCAGAACATGTATGCTGCTTTAAGGTGGTAGTTTAAATGCAGATTTGTTTCTTCTGCTAGTCTTTAAAAATGAAAAAAGAAAGTTATTTGTTATGGAGAATTTTTAATAAATCGGTATTAAGATTTAGTGGAAAGAAAACCCCAATCATTTTCTACAGAAAGACAACATGAGTGCAAATGGAAAGACAGATACATCACTCCCTTTCCTGAGTTGCTTCAAAGCCAAGGAGGATCTGCCACATTGTGCCATGGAGAAGGGAACTGTCAAGAAAAAAACAAAACATCACATTAAGAATATTGATTAATATGAACTAAATGCATGATGAGCTATAGGTAAGATTCAGCTATATAAAGTGTTTAGCTCTCTCCTATCTGCTCGCTTGTTGTTTTCATATCAGATTCTGTAAACACACAATTTAATCTGTGTGACTTCTTCAGACTGAGGATTCATTAAAGGAGGCCCCTCCTGAGATGTTTGCAGTCAGCCTCTGCAACTGCATGGGCCAGCACACAAGTGCCAGTGCTCCAGGCCCACTGGGCTAGTGGTGAACACAAGTGTGGGACCCTGTTATAAACGCTACACCATGTCCTTATGCTGTGACAGTTAAAGTGGAGTATCTTGTCAATCAAGTGTGCAAAATTGCAGGAATCAGGCATAATGCTGTGTTTCTTACAATTTAAGAAAATCTTTCCCATGATAAATGAGTTGTGAATCTCCCATATGAAGTATTTAAACAGATGGATAATCACCACAGCAACCAAAACCACCAGAGTCATTCAGGAGCATTTCATCTCTGCACACCCCACTGACAGGTCTCATGCTATAAGGAGGCAGTATTTTATGTAACAGAAGATTAGCCAATGCTTTTAAGTAACTCACAGCAGTTTCTAAGGTAGGTAAAAAATCAGAGGACCAATTATAAACTGCAGGAACAGCATTTTTTACACTTGGTTCACACATAAGATGACCTGAAAAACTTGTTGAAGATTCTTTGCTGCATCTTACATCTGCGCTCCTTTGCATTTGTATTTCTGTTGTCTTCCTCATCCATATTTTCTCCTCTCATCTTTTCCCTGCTCTGCCAGCATCATAACAAGGAATGTAACCTGAATCTCCCTCTAATCGCAGAAACAATTAATAATTCGGGCAGAATAAAGCAGCCCAAAAAGGAGAAAGCAGAAGAAGCAATGACATAACGATAAAGGAGAGAACTTCCCACAGATCGGAGATACTCCCAGTTGTTCCTGCCACACAAGGCGGCAGTCTCCATCTCCCCCGGCGCAGCTGAGCAGCCTTCCCGGAGCGCCGGGCACTCAGCACCCCGCACTCACCCTCTCCATCGTTTTGCATCCCCGGAGGCAGCGAGGCACGGCAGGAGCAGCGGGGCGGTGCCGAGCCAGGCTGGGTGCGTGCCCCAAACCAAACAGCTCCGGGATGTTTCGGTGCTGGTTCCACAGCCATGGCACACACGTACCTTTGGGGATGTCTGGCATGGGCAGAGTCTCTCCCAAGGACACTTTGCTGCACGATTGTCAGGGGTTTGTGCTCTCCGAGGCATCAGCACCAGCAGCAAGGACAGAAAACCACCGAGTCCTACTCGCACTCATACACGTTTTCACATTTAACTGGAGTTAACAAAAAGCTTTTTAAAATCACAAAGCAACTTGGACACCAGCTGTAGTGATCGATAGGTGGGAGAGGAAGGAGACCAGCTCGATTCCTGATTTCCAACAGGTGGATGCAAACCTTACCAAATGTGTGACAGAAAAAGTTGGATCCTGGGAAACTTCCAGAGGCGGATATAAAACCTGCTTTTAGAGAATCTGAACTTTCTTTGCAAATTAACTGGATGAACTGGAAAATACCAATTTGTCTAATTAACGTGCTTTTAAGTCTAGCCATTTGAGATTATGTTTTTATTTGATCATTCTGTTTGTTATTAATTTGAATATCTCTGAACCATGTTTATGTCTGCTGCTTCTTCTGAGACAGGTTTCCAAAATAAGGAACACCCTCCATTGGATTAATATCCAGTAAAGTCATAATAATTTTCTGAACATACCCTGAAAGGCTGAAGTCTGATAATCTTTTTTGAAAACAAGAATTCCAATTTATTTTTAAACATGTTAAAATCTGAAGTGATTTGCACTCATCATGAAAAAAAATATTTTGCCAGTTTTCACTGCATACATTTTCAGAAGTTCTGACAAAATTATAATTTCTCTCTATATAATAAACAATATTATATAATTTATGGCTGTAAGACTGAACTTCTTGATGAACCACTAGATCTGCAGAAAAAGCTGAGTGCTAATACACACACCTTGCCTAAGTTGGGAAATATACTTTTTAGAATTTATTTAATGTCTTCCATGATTTTAAATGTTACTTCCTGTTCTGTATTGTTTCATTCTGTTGTTGTTGTGAAACACTCTTGGCTGCTGTGTTTATTTCACCACGGATGTGTGTTTATTTCACTGAGGGGTAAAGCTTGGTAATGGGTAAAAGATTTTGCAATCCTGTACTGGGTGGCTCAATGTAAACCTTAATTATCCACCTGACTTGCAACAAAAACATTTTGCTGCACTAAAGATCTTGACGTTTGGGATGATACTGGGTGGTGATTACATATGGATTTGTTTGTATTATACAGAGGGAAATTGGGGGGGAAAAAAACCACAAGATGATATCGTGGATAATGCATAGTACGAGCTGAAGTCCACGAACAGTCTAATTGAATGAAAGCACATTAAGAGGAATAAAGAACAAAGGTAACAGCATGGAAGTGTTTACGGGGACAGTGTGTCCCACTTAAGCCACGCTGCTGGATGGG
Organism: Phylloscopus whistleri; assembly: GCA_017589585.1. Taxonomy (NCBI): domain Eukaryota; kingdom Metazoa; phylum Chordata; class Aves; order Passeriformes; family Phylloscopidae; genus Phylloscopus; species Phylloscopus whistleri. The sequence continues at coordinate 2,505,667 of JADMLD010001007.1, read as the reverse complement.
CGGACGGTCACGCCTGGATGTTCGGCTCGCTAACACTTCTATTCTGATCCAGCGCGGGGCTGACACCTCGCTGACCCCTCCGGCGGCGGCCTGCCAGCGATGGGCGGCATCGAGGTGAGCCCGACCTGCCCTGGGACCCGCAGGGCAGAACACACGGCGGCCCCGAGCGCGGCGGGAGCCGGGAGAGGCCAGGAACCCCTCCGGGACGGGGTCAGACCTCGGGGGAACCGTGAGATGAGGTGAAATATTATTAAAAAAAAAACCACCTCCCCGCAGGTGAGAGGCGCCGGGCCGGCCGCACAAGCCCCGCTGTCCGGGCGAGCCGGCGGTGCTGCCGGGCGGGGGAAGCGGCGCCCAACGCCGAGGCGCCGAGGCCGCCGGAGCTGAGGGAGCCGGGGCAGCCCCGACATGGCGGCGGGGGCGGGCGGCGGGCGGGGCGGTGACGCGGCGGCGGCGGCGGCCGGTTCGGTCCCAGCAGCCCCAGCGCTGCCCGCAGTGACGGGCGGACAAAGGGGCGCCGCGCCAGCCCGCAACCAGCGGCCCCGGGCGGGTGAGTCGGGGCGGGGGGCGACAGCGGGCACGGGGCGGGCGAGCGGAGCGACACCCGCGGCCCGGCCCGGCCCGGGCTGCGCGACCCCGCGGGCCGGGCCTCCCGCCCCTGCCCTCCGCAGGCCTTGCGGGAGCGCGGCGGGGCCGGGATGGGGAGCGGGGCGGCGGCCGCGCTCCGAGGCCCCGGCCTGGCGTCGCTTCCCCGCGGGGTCGGGGCTCGCTCCGGGCGGTGCGGGGCCGGGGGTCGCTCCGAGGGGCGGCGGCGCGGCGCCGGGGCTCGGTCCGGGCGGTGCGGCGGGGCCGGGCCGGGCCGGGGGCGGTGCGGCGGGGCCGGGCCGGCTGCGGGAGGCGCCGTTATCGCGCAGCTGCCTCAGCCCGTATCGCTGCTGCTCCTCGTTGAGAACAAAGAGGATCAATTAAGAGTCTGCAATTACCGCCGTGCCCTGCCGGCAGTAGGCACAGGTCGGAACGCCTTTCCTCTCTCCCGGGGAAGAGTGCTCCCCTCTGTTAATCTGAGGCGGTTTGGGGCCACGCAGCGCTAATGAGCACGACACACGTTTAAAAATCAGCCAGTTTAGTGCGTTAAACACAAACTTAAAGTGAGGAAACAGAGATTAAAGCACACGTGCCCTTGAATGTCTCCCCTAGGATCCTTGCGAGCCTGTAGCAGAATGGATCAGAAGCAGTGCACAGCTGTTACTTAATTTTTCACTGCTTTTCGTGCCTCTTAGTTGCATTTGAATATTACCTTTTGTTAGTCACCTTTTCAGGATTTAAAAAGTAGCGTGGTCCTAATAAATTTTGCTGTCAGTATCAGCATGATTTATGTGTGTGGACATCCATGCTAATAGTTAATGCTCCGAGACTCTTTCATTTTACAGCATCCTGGAGACACTTACTGATGACATTTCTCATCATCCTGTGAAGGGGTAAACAGTAGCAGTTTGCAAAGTATCAGAGCGGTTCTGCTGGTTCAAAGGGGGACCGTCCACCTACTGAAATACTTTGCAGAATGTGTGCCTTCATAGATCAGCAAATTGAGGTGAGGTTAACCAACTTGCTCAAGGTCATGGAGTGTCAGAGTGACAGAGTTAGCAATAATGGAATCCAGCCATCCTGGCTCCTGGCTCTGTGCTCTCATCGTTGGGTGACACTCCCAAATAATTGCAGGTAGTTTAAACATTGGTTTGCGTAAGTGCACGTTGAGGCCTTCAAAACATTTTGGAGAAACAAAATGTTTATGGAGTGCTTCAGATCCCGTGCTGCATTTGCATGTAGCTTAAAGTGATTGCTCAGCTTGGCATAGGAGGGAATTGTGAAGGAGACTTTGTGATTTATTTTGTAAATATGCGCTTTAAAAAATCAGTTTTACTGGGTGTATAGTGTAGAAAGACTTGTGTAGATTTAGGGGGTTGATCATGAGATGTAACAAAGGTAGATTACAGTGTAATTGGGCACCTTTTAGGAGACATGACTGTAAAGGGGTTTTCTTCTGAATGAAGTGTTTACCCGATGACATTCTGTAGAGTTATTTGCAGTTGTTTTTAAGAAAAAACAACCAACAAATGCGCTGGGAAGCCATGGTGATGAAGCTGTTGGAAGTTAAAATAGGAACAAAAAAGTTCCTCAGTTGATTTATTTATTCAGCAGATACTTGTTAAGTAAAAACAAATCACAGTGGATGTTTTTTCTGACCCTGGAGAGAAGTTACGTTTCACTTCATGTTTTTCTCTGTCAAGTTAGATTTATGAAGAAAGGGATTTCAAAGGAAACACTGGCACATCTGCGCTGTTGTGACACCAGCAGTATATATTTAGTAACTTCATGGAGGAAAAGATCCCTATTGTGCTGAAAAAATACCAGCGACAATTGTTTGTCAGGGCTTCAAAGGGCGCTGGGAAGTGAGCTGGCATTGCTCAGGTGTGACAGGCTGGCCTTGGCGAGTGTTAGCTCTGACCTGTTAGCTCTGACCGATCCCTGCTCCTGCGGGAATTGCAGGATTTCGTCGGCGCTGCTGGGAGAAGCCCGTCTGTGCAGTGCAAATCCCAGATCCTGGGTTGGGACAGGTTTGCTCGTGCTTACCTTTACGTGCTGCAAGCAGTTGTGGTGACTGTTGGCCACAAAATTTGGTGATTGTGGTGCAGTGGAGGCGCAGAAGAGCGGCAGCTGAGTTTCTGTTCCTGAGCTGTCTGGGGTACTTGACCTTTTTCTCACTGTTAAACCTGCTGTGGGGTTAATCTGGGCAGAGAAGTTGTGGTGATACAAACTTCCTCTGTAAAAGTGTTGGCAGTTTCTCATTGATGGGAGAGGTGTGCTGTTAGCGAGGTGTGTAAACCATCACCATCTCCCTAGCATATGTGTGGTTTCTCAGCCAGCCTTTGGGAAAAGTGCTTTTGCTGCTGTCACTTGGTGAGATGTCCCAGCAAGGTGACTTCTAAGTTAAAACTGTTGTCTTGGAAAGGATGCTAGTTACTTGTTTAGGAATCCAGAAATTTAAACCCTGAATGACACTGCTGTGTCAGCACATGTGTCTACTATAGGCCTGCCAGACGTTACTTTTGCAAGTTTGGGCGGTAACTCCTCATCAGCCAAGTTAAATAGGAAAAGGAAGCAATAATGGGATACACTTTTTTTTAAGAATGGTGGCTTTCCACTCAGGTTGTGGAATCCTGGGAGGTTTGCAACACTGTTTTCCGCAGATGGGTAACAAAAATGAGCCTGTTGGTAGGCATGGTGATCCATACCTCCACTGATACTGAGAATTGTGGGGTTTTGGACACCAGACACTTGGCCATGGGCTGAGCTGAAGAAACTGGAGGTGTGGGATGAAGCCAGGAATTGGAATGAAACACTTGCAGTGTTTAAATAAAAAACGAAAGCATCAAAATAATACTGATTATTGTAAATAGTGCTTGAAAATATTATTAAATATAGTCAATTAAGTTGTGTAGCAGTAGCTTGCTGTTGGTTTTATGGTAGCTTAAAACATTATTTGAAAAAAATCCCTTTTGTTAATGTCAAAATTGGCCTGTACTTCTGTTACACATGATGTGCAGAGTAGATAGATATGAGAACCAAAGATTCCAACATATTCTTACTGCATACTGCGTTGAGCTAACTTTGGTAAAAGAAATTTAAATAAATAATTCTTAGTCTTCTGCCTATGACAAGCATCAAAAGGTATTTTGTATTCCTACATGCTGGCAGTTTTCCCACATTAGCTTTTCATATAGTCTTAATATGTTTGAATGGAACAATGAAACTCACTTTATAATAGTGCATGAAGCTGTTCAAGAAATAATACTCACACTTGGTGTACAACGTCATTCCAGAGTTTGTTGATTCTTCTGAAACAAAAGGGACTCACCGTAATTCCAAGAAGTACTCAGAACCCAAATTGCCACTTAGAGAGCCATTTCTTTTTCTAGACTCTTCTTAATAAGGTAACAGAACATCAGCTTGGAACACTATCATTGGGGATTTGTTTTCAGAATATTATTAGTAGCATTTCAGTGAAGTGGAAACAAACCTGTGCTCTGAAAAGGAACTGGATCATGAGGAAGGACATTCCAGTGAGATCCATTAATCTGAATTCTACAGGGATAATTCGCTATTTTAATAACAAAATAAATAAAATTAAAAGCTTAGTTTGTGAATAAGAATCTGAACCTGTAAATCTTTAGTGAACACATGAACGTGTGTCATGTTTCAAGTATGGAATACATATCTGGTGCTTGGAAATGTGATCATCATGATGTTTAGAATGCAGAAACAAGCATTTGGTTTTGATTGTTCATAATGTTTGGGCTATTTGCTGCTAGAAATTTCAGAAGATAAATTCTTTAAGGTGTAACTGTCCAGTGTATTGAGCTGGAGGTAAAATGTTCCTTATTTTAAAAAGCTTTGTGGGAGGTGGAAATGACATCTAATGAGTCAGTAGAAACTTTTTGTTATTTTAATATTTTTTGCTATAAAGTTAGACCTCAAAGGACATCTTCAGTTTGATAATTAAGCTATAGAAGCTGCAGTAAAATATGACGTTCTTTGTGGGGGGAGGAGAAGACTTTGTTCTCTCTGTCATGTGTTAAGTCAATGGTATGTGTGCTGAGGAGTCTGGCCTTAATTTTACTTTATGAATTACATTTGGGATTGTTTCTTGGTTGGGTCATGGTTCTGGTTTTAGTTCTGGAATGTCACTCAAAATAAAGCAGAACTGTGGGGGATGGCAGGGGGAGAATTGTGATGGTTGTACTCTAATTGTTGGTTAGAGGTAGTGGTGGTAGAAAACCTGTCATCTCTTAATAAAATAGTAAACTCCAAATCTGTTTGGTGCTGCTCATCTCAGTCATTTTTCCATTCATTGCCTGTAACTACGCAGTTGGAACAGGGAGTTTGACTTCAACAAGACATGAAGGTGTTCCCCATTCCTTTGTTCTGAATCCCTGGGTGCCTAGGTGAGGAGATTCCTAACTTGTTACCCTCATCCGGGGAGGTCATCCCCACGGAACGTTCCTGCCTAAACAGTGACTCCTGCTGCCTCAGTGTTGTTGTGTTTCCTCATTTCTGTCCTCGTGTTTCTCAGGTGTTGCTGTCCTGAGGCAAGGATGGGATTTCTTTTTGCTGTCATCATTTGGTTTATGTTGCAAAGACCCAGCATAAGCAGCTCTAGTCATGGACTGGGTCCACAAATGCTGCCATGATACACTGGAGAGGTGCTTATCCATTTATTTTGTAGCAGTTTGTTAAATAGATGGAAATCCAGTGCAAATATTTTTTCTATTTCAGTGGTTTTGAAGGAACATAAGTAGAGGTAGATTCATAATCAAACATCACATTTTATTTTTGCACCTTTGTTAACTGCCTCAGTTTAGTATAGACTTATGGAAATAATCTTCTTGCCTTTTCTCTTTTTTTTCCCGTTTTTTCCTTTAGAATTGCCAAAATGCTTTGGAATTCTTAAACGATTCAAAAACTGAAGTCTCTGAGGATACAAAGTCATAAGAACACAAGAAGCAGCAAGGAGGATTCAGTGCCAATGCAGCAACAAAAAAGACAGCCAGAGTTAGTGGAAGGAAATCTTCCTGTTTTTGTTTTTCCTACAGAACTTATATTTTATGCAGATGACCAGTCAACACACAAGCAGGTGTTGACTCTATATAACCCCTATGAGTTTGCCTTAAAATTCAAAGGTGGGTTTCTTAGGTTAAGTTCTATTTAAGGGTTAGTTGATGATCTTGAACAGTCCAATTATAATTCATGTAACAAATCGTATCTGTGACAAAAAACCAAACTCGTGTCTCTACATGTATCTGTTGATGAAGCTGGTGATGTATTAGGTCATGATTTGTTACCACTCCTGTCCTTTTCCTTGCAGTTCTTTGTACAACTCCAAATAAATATGCGGTGGTGGATGCTACTGGTGCAGTGAAGCCTCAGTGCTGTGTTGATATGTAAGTAGAAGTTGGTTGGGTTTTTTTTCCTAATACACAACATTTTATTACCTTATTTTATTATGTAGGAGGTTGTAAATGACAGCATGCATGTTGTAATATGTAAGTTGGATAAAGATATGTTTTCCTCACCTCCTGTATACTCGTGGCTCTGATTTTTGCTGTTCTTTCCCTCTAGAGCAGAGGTATTATAATATTAGAGATATGTCCTCTTATTTTGCCTTTGGGCATAAATATAATGCCAGTAAATGCATCTTGTAATGTAGTTTGTAAACCAGGAGCAAGAGTAATATGAGCCTCCTCTGGGCACCTTTTTGTTAGAAATAACAAGAAAAGCAAAACCCCCAGGGTTGAGATTTGTTTGTGAGAAATACTTGTTTGCAGATTGGCAAAATGGAAATATATGCAGTTCTACTAAGCACATTTTCCTGGGCCGTGTTAATAATGGTAGTTTTGCCTACCTTCTGTCCTGACCACCTGTCTCATTCTCAGACCTCTGTGTCTCCCCTTTGTCTCTGCTGTCAGGTGTCAACCCAATAACTCAGAACAGGAGGAGGCTGCTTAAGTGACCACAGTAATGTACAGGGTCTGTAGGCTGCTGAAAGCTGAAGCAGAGTAGGTGTATCAGCTAAAATAGACCAACTCCTTTTACTTCTGTTTCCCACATTATTTCTGTGCTGATGTACAGATAGAGCTGAAGGAAATCTGAAGTACCTAAAAGAGCAGACTGAACTTTTTGAATAGATGTTTTCCAAAGTGTAAAATACCACCTGGAATCTCTGACTAACAAATGGCCATATACAGAAACCTTTTGTCAGATAAATAATAACTGTTCTTGGGGAATGGCTCTGTGTTCCTATAGACTGTTTTCCTTAGGTGCAATTTGAAAATTCCAAGAACTCACCAAGTAGAAAGGAAGTTTAGAACGTGGAACTAGAAGGTTTCAGTAAGCAGGGGCAACAATGCTAAAAATGGAACTAAACAGGTCAGAATATACCAGTGTACCAATGAGCTATTCCATTCTTTAGCAGACATTTACACAAGCATGATCACATTTGGTTAAACAAATGGGTTTTATTAAATAAAGGAAAATAAGACATACACTTGTTCCAAGGGGATTTTTTTGTGCAGCAAAACCCCCAATCCCATTCCAGTGGTTGCTGTCTAAGGACAGTGTTTACTGCTAGGATATGAGCAGTACTATGCAAGTGTGGCCATTTGCCAGATAAACAGATATTCTACAGAGCTTCCAATTATGCAATGATCTCTAAAAAGAAACAGGAGAATGTGTCTGTTTATAAGGGTCTGCAGAAAATATCTCCTTGCTTGGCAGCAGATACATGTTCTCCTAGCACAGTGTTATGTAAAGATTCTGTTTAGGTTGGTAGTTGGTACCGTGGTGCTAGGAGTAGGGACACCGGTTTAAAAGGAAGTGTTAAAGGAAGAAATCAGAGTTGATCTCCTGTGCTGATCTGCTGAGAGCTGTATGAATTAGGGTTGTGGGGGGAAAAAGCCTTTTGTTTTAGTGAAGGCAGTTGCCCAGCCAACACTCCACTTGCTGAAAGCCTGACATAGGCACACTCCTTTGCCTCTGAAGTGATGTAAAACATCACTGCAGCCTCTTGCTGAGGGGATGACTTGGTCTCTGTTTCTGTGTTGAATAGTCTATTCAAACTAGATACCAGTTGCAAGCACTGGCTACGTGCTAATGCTTGTAGATATCTTGATGTGATATAGTTCCTTTATATGATGGCTGAAAAAATCCATTTCTTGCAGCATTTTAATGTACATAGTATCACAAAAATTGGTTTTGTGAAGCAATTTTAAGACTACTATTCTGTATTACTAAGGGTACAGTCATTTTTTTCCCCTTATGAGATGGCAACCTTCTTATTTGTACTTATGTTATTCAGATTAGCTGCTGTTATCTTGGAAACTTAGAATAGCCTTTCACAAAAAAATCTGGAAAAATAGTTGAAATCCTTATTTACCCTAAGAGCTGATACCACTTCAAAACCTAAATGTTACAGCTTTTCAATGCTAGATATGTATTCTCATGATGAATCACGAATTCAGAGAGGAGGCAGTTGAGCACAGCACTGCTCAGAGGTCTGTTTTGCTGTTGATCAATGCTATTTTAAAGCTGTGCTTTTTATAGGTTCCAAACATGCTCTCAATGGTGGGTTTCTGATTTTGAAAATCCCTAGCTGACTCTTCTTGTCTATAGAGGAAATGAGTTTTGCTTTGAGAAGAGTAGAATTGTAAAGCTTTGAGCCTGGTTTCCTCAAGAAGCTGGACTATTGCTTGCCAAACACCTGTCCAACTCCTTTCCTTCCCTGTCCACTGCAGTCCCCTCAATGCCTTTTAAAATCATTGGCCAACATCAAACAACTTTGATACATGAGGAGGAGGCATCTTTCAGATAATTGATGTTTATCAGTTGGTAGCTGGGCCTCAGACTGAGGCAAAGATGGGCTTGAGATAAAGACTTAACTGTCCTGTTTGGCCAGGAGCATTTCTATTTGGGAATTAGGGCAAATGTAAGAAGGGGAGAGAGGGGGTAAGATCAAGTCTTCAAGAACGTTGGGTGATAGGAGATGTAATGGAGGTCTGGATTATTCCAGTTTATCTGGAGGAAGGGGGACAGAAGGCAGACTTTGTGATGTAGGATGTAATTCCACAACAGACATTCTTCTTAGTAGTTCATCTGTTTGAAAATGTTTTTCTCTGCAGTGTGATTCGTCACAGAGATGTTCGGGCTTCTTACTATGGTGTCATAGATAAATTCCGTCTCCAAGTGTCTGAGCAGAGCCAGAGGAAAGCATTAGGGAAAAAGGAGATTATTGCTACTCTGCTTCCGTCTGCAAAGGAACAACAACAACAAAAGGAAGAGGAGGAAAAACGAATAAAAGAACACCTGGCTGAAAGTGTCTTTTTTGAGCAGACTTTGTGTCAACCAGGTAGCTGAAATCTTTTACCCCTCCTGTGTTCTGCATCAGTTTTGAATAGCTCAAGTGTTAGCTTAAAACATTTTTTTAAATATAAACAGAAAGAAATTTTAAAATAATTAATTTTACTTACCTGTAAGACTGCTATCTTTATCACTTGAGGATGACAGTGTACAAGAACCCAAGCTGTGGCTATTCTGTTTATGCTGTCTTGATCAATCAAGACCCTTTGCTGCCCTGTGTTTGCATGTCATACCTTGGAGAGTGCATCCACTGTTCCTCTGGAGCAGGAGTTCTCATACAGACAATGGGAATTTATCTGTGAAAGGATGGTAGTTATTTTTTCCCTTGGGCTGTTTCAAGACATATGCCCCTTCTGAGTTTGTTCCAAACTGTTAATCCCCCATTTCCTGATGAGCAGGAAATATTGCCAGAACATCTTCTAAAGTGCTCCTTGTTCTGTGCCCTGTCCTTTGTCTGTCCCACAAGAGCAGAAGAGCACAGTTGGTGGCTGAAAACTCTGCATGTTTCATACACACAGTGAGGAAGTGAATCAACAGTCTTGAAAACCTAGGTCAGACAGTTAAATTGAAGGGGTAGGATATAAAGTGTTGAGTTGTACCTGAAATGAATCTAAACTGATTCTTGATGGTCTACATTCTTTTACTGATTTATACTGTAATGTTCTTGCCACTGTTACATTTTTCAGGGCAACAGAGATCAATTCGAGAAAATAGATGAACCTCCTTGAGAGTGTTCATGTTGTTAAAATTAATCTGTTTCTCTCTATATACTGAGTTTGTTGGCTGGTGAAGCACTTTTTATTAAAAAAAAACCCACAAAATAGATATTAGTAGGATACACAGTTAAAGCAAACCTACAAAGGTCTCTACCTACAAAGGGCTCACAGAACAGAATGTTCCTGTGATAGTTGCTCCAGGACAGAGGGCCTGAGCCATCCTGAGCAATCTGATACTGGTCTTATTCCAAGTGCTGTTTCTCTGCTTAAAAACCTTGTTGACTACATTATATTGCTTACTTAACAGAAAAGCAGTAAATAAAGAAACTACAGTTTTACATATAACTTGCAACCTGGAAATAAGAGATTTATGGAATTAAAATAGAGCACATATTGCTAGTCACTGAGGATAGACGTTGGTGAAAACATTGGCTATTTTCCAATGGGTCTTAAGAATTTGGTTAGAGGTATTCAGCTAACATGTTAACAGCTCTTTTCAAAGATGACACAGTGGGCCTTTGAGTAGGTTCCAGCTGTTAAAGTGCAGGGCAATAAAGACTATGAAGGACTCTTTATTGTCTGTGGTTTGCATTTCCTTATTCTGGTAGTACTGGACTGTCAGAGTGGTTCACTCTCACAGTTTTTAAAGTAAGATTCAAATTTTACTAATTTTTGGCATCTAAACTTACTCTGGCTCAGGTGTAGCCCTTGAATCCTCTAAAGAATGAAGGGGAGCTCATCTGGCCCAAGAATCTGCTTCTGCTGCAGGCAGGTTTGTTCAGGAGGTGTGAGCAGTTACCTGCCTTGTGCAGGTCTTTCAGGTGCTCTTAACTGATTGATTACTGATCACTGAAGGAGCATATCGAGGAATGGAGTCAGGATGCACAGGGAAACCTCAAGCATTGCTGAGACATCCAGCTGTCCTGAGTGTGTATATATAGCAACTGGGCCTGGCAGGCTCTGTTCCTCCAGAAGGGAGGGGTTTGGGAAGTCATGTGAAAACAAGTTCCAGCATCAGAACAGGGAGCAGCCTCCTCCACCGTAGAATGCAGAAGGTTTAAAAGGGTGGGTTTAAAGAGTTGTCTTCCACCCCCTGCAAACTCCAGAGCAAAAATGAAAATCTGAGGGTATTTCAGCTGCCATGTACTGCAGACATTTTTGCAGAATATTTAATGTTCGTATTGTTTAGATCTTCCTTAAAACTGGTGCTGTCTTGCTTTTTCAGAAAACAGAACTGCCTCGTCGGGACCTAGTTTACTCACAGTCTTCCTTGGGGTGGTGTGTGTCGCAGCACTAATGCTACCTACATTGGGGGAAATGGAATCCCTGGTGCCTCTCTACCTCCACTTAAGTGTGAATCAAAAGTTAGTAGCTGCTTATGTTTTAGGTGAGTACTTTGGCTTTTAGAAACATTTTCCTGCAAAATTGATGAGTTTGGAAAGCTTCACCTGTCTTTGCCAGCGGCCTCAGGAAACTGAATGGAGACAAAGCACCACGTTACGTTTTGTTTTGCATTTCGGCTTAGATCTTAATTTGTAGTCATGGTGATAGCAGGCTAAATTAGTTATTGTAAGTGTTCTAGACCAGATTTGAGTTGATACCTATTGCACACAGGCTCCCCTATGGGCTAATTTCAGCTTTATTTGATGATGGGCCAACAACAGTCGTCCGCCAACACACCTGAACGGAATGTGCTGTTTCTTACTCTTGCATTGCAACAGTTACTCTATTGCAGAATGTAGAATGTGTTATTGTGTTTCTCCCTCCAACCCCCTTGAGCTGTTTTCTAACCCTTCATTCTCTGTACCTGTTTAATAAGCAGTTGATATGTGTAGCAGTAAGTTGTTGTAAACCCTAAGACCACTACCATCCACAGTTCTTCCTGATTTGTAACTTGCTCCTGCAGTAGCTAGCATAGATGAGTTCAACATTTCATTTGTTATGACTATTTCTGTATAACTATTTCAGATTTGAAGAACAGTCACACTAAGCTCAATTCTCCTGTCCCACTACCTGGCAGAAATGAGGATTTAAAGGAAAAGAGCTAGGCAGCTCCAAACTGATAGCTAGAGGTGAGGTAGTGATGGGGAAAGGTGCAAGTTCTTGATGGTTTGTGCACACTCTGCTGACTCACAAAGGTCCATCTGCTGAAGTTGTTTGAAATCTCACTTGTGGCTTTTTGCCCAAGCTGATGCTAATGGATTCTAAGATCAGGACCTTGCAGTAATCCTCACTTTGTTTTTGTCTCTGCTTTTGAAAATTACTCCAGATTCTGCTGGTGCCAGCTAGCCTTTTGACTTCATACATTTGCAACAACTGAACCTGTTTCTAGATTCCCTATGAAGCTTTGACAGTTTTTGACTTCCTTGCTGGCAGCATTTTTAGTGTTCATAGACAGATTCTTTTGTATGCAACTCTTGCTCATGTAGAAAGTCAATTGCTCTTGAGAAGTTGAAACCACTTTGTTCCACAAGGAATTACAACTGGATTGTGGAGCATTTAATGCAAAGGGTTGTTATACCACGCCAACAGGAGTATATGATATTTGAGAAGTATTTGATTTACAGAAAGGAGTTAAACCCTTTATTGTCTGGAAGTCCTTGTACAAGTGGTGCAAGCTGTTCTCCAGAAGCCTCTGCTCTTCCTCTGCAATCATGGAATTGATCCAGCTAAGGGTCCAGCAGCTGTGGGAGCACTGATTCAATACAGACCTTAATAAATAGCTGAGCTATAGTTCCTCTTTAAGGGATAAATTGCTGCTCTAATGGAAGGCAGTGTTGCAGCTCTGTTCTGTTGTGCTTCTGCCTTCACCATCTTCATAAAGTAGCCAAGTTCCATCAGTATGGGGTAGCAGGAGATAAAATAGTCTCAGAAATGTCTTTATCCATAGTGAGATCTGTAGGCTTTAGCTGAGCCTTCTGCAGTGAAAGGCTGTTAGAGTGATATCATCTGAGCCTGCAAGAAAGTGAGATTGCCCAAGAACTGATAAATTATTATTTTGGTGTTACATAATGCTGGAATTCAGGGAGCCCCTATGTTCTTCCATCTACCTCCCTTACCTTGTGCAATATGGCTAAGAGCTGCAGATTTGTACTTTTTCCTGTATCAGCACATAATTAAAATGAACTTTTCAGTGTGTCATGAGTAGGTTTATTAGCCCCTAGTTCCTGTTTTCATCTGATTTTATTGTTTTTAACCTCTATCAGAGCAGTCCTTTTTTTCCTCCCTCTTTAAAGGTCACAACAAAGAGTCTGTTGAAAGCTCCCTCTGCAGACTGACAAGGAAGCTTAACATCTTTGTCCAAAACTGGTCTTTGATCAGTTATTTTTCACAGAGCAGAAAAAAAAGCCTTGGAGCCTTCAACTGATCTGCCTTACTGATGATTCAGCATTTGAATGACACTGCCCATAACTGGCCCCCATGAGAAATGGGGTTTGGGTGCTAGTGTTACACTTACCCAAGTTCAAAAGTTCAGTGTTAAGATTCTCCAGTAGAGAGATTAGTAATTGTTAGGAGTATTTCTGTTTTCTTTGACATTCGGTTATTACATGCACCACATGTCAGTGTTGATTTTTGACTCTATCAAAATTTGGAGTGAACATATCAATATTTGTGTATGTAAATGCATTCAGCATGTATTTATGCACTTTTGCCATATTTTCTGGCCTGTGACAGGGTAAACTCTTTATTTTAAATGTTTTATTTCAAGTGAAATAGAAGTGTTTAGTTCTTAATTCTTGTCTTTCAGGTCTCATCACCATGGTTATTTTGAGAACATGAGCAATGAGTTCATAGGATGTCAAACACCTTACTGTATATTCACATCATGAATGTGGACTGCCTTTTACTCCCATTTGGCTCATTAAGATGCTAGCAAAACTGTTCAGTGATTTAAGATACCTTCAGAAGTGTAATATATTTTAACTGTGTATAATAAATGAAAGACTCAAAGCACTTTTGCGGTGCTTCTATAACAGACAGCTATGAAATGTTCAGTGATACCTGTGAAAATAATTTGAAAAAAACTTTTATATCTATGCCTACTGTAAAAAATCCTTATTAAAACAACATTTGTTATTTTTAGTCTATGTTCACATCAGTGCGTGATCACTATAAAAGCAAACTGTCTTCTGTAAAAACGCTCATTTGGTTTGTGGTTGTACCTGCCGAGGCTGGCACATAACACTCTGTATATACATACCAGAGGGCTGAGAGTCGTGACTGATCATTGAAGAAAATGAAAAATTCCATCAGTGGAACTATGAAATAAACCATGAATTTTAGGTGAAGAAGTAATTCTCAAATTTCTTACTTCATCATTACCAGTGTATCGTTGAGTGCTCATTTTCTTACCTGGGGAAATAATTTCTTGCAACTACAGCCGTTTTGTACCACAGTTATTAGACAATAAAAACAAGTTCTGTAATCAGATCCCTTCATTTCTTAGGACTGCATGGAAGTGGCATTAATGGAAGCTGAACTCGTACTAATACAAAATAGACATTTTTTTCTATTTTAGAGACCAAACTTAATGAAATAGCAAAAGCATTCTCTACATCCCTCCCCCCACAGCTACCACAGAGACTTTTCTATCAAAACGTGCTTAAATGCCAGTTTCATATTTGAGGTGACATTAATCTTGTTTCATACAGCAAGTATTTCCCTTCATTTGACATTTCATTGTCGAGATGTTAATTCTAAAAGGGCAGCTATTACTGTGTTGGATTCATACAGACAAATCTTTGTTTGTAAGAAGTCTATAGAATATGCTCTGATATGAATAATAAAATTTGCAAATCAAACCTTCTTTCCCCCTGCATGTTATGGGTCACTTCTATACCAAGAAACTGTGCAAAAAAGTGTTTCTTAGAAAAGAAAAAGGAGAAAGAGAAGTTGAAAAAAGTTGTTAACCACTACATTTTTTCTTACATAATACTACTTCAGTTTGATTCTTGGAAGAGCTGGGATTGTGTCATCCATCGATCAGCATCAGATGATAAAGTCAAACATTAACATTCACTAAGAAAAAAAATGAAAAAGGGTTCCCAGCTGGTTTAGAAGGCTGTGTGCCAGAGCCTGCTGCAGGCACAGTGCTTCCCTCCAACACAGCTCCTGGCTGGGTCAGTGTTTTCCTGCCACTGCAGGGCTCTGTTCTTGTAGCTTCACTGTTCCTCAGTACCTTCACTGTGAACTCTGATTTTCACCAGGTGGTTTAACCTGCTGCTGCCTGGGGAAATGTGAGGGAATGGAGCAGAAGTTGGGGAGATAAAAGTGCCATGTGGTATCTATCTTAGCACCCAACAGCCAGGTAAACATTTTGCCCAAGCTGATTAAAAAAGCCCAACAAAAACCCTTTTTTTCCCCTATATCCTGGTGGTCTGGTTATGGACTGGGATCATGTTTTGCCAGGCAGTTGCAGAAGTGCAGAAGTGACAATCTCACCTGTAGGAACTCAGGGTCACTGAGTGACTGTAAATCAGGTCTGACACCTGCAGCTGCCCCAGTTCTGCAGGACAGCACATGGAGAAGGGAGATCACAGGACACAGATGCCAGCAGTCGTTTTCAAGGAATCTGAAGAGAAATTACTGGTTTAGAAAAACACCTTGACCAAAGAAATCAGGAACAAAAAGTTATCGTCAACCAAAAGGCTAAAAACATTGGACCACTTCCTTGTCAAAGCAACGGAGAAGCAATACACAGAAAAAAAAATGCACAGAGTAACTCAGCAGATGCAGATAAAATGGTGCTTGGGTGAAATAAGAATGACAAGTGTGAATTCTGACTTCTTTCTCCTTCCGGGAGGTTGCAGCACACTGCAGAATCACAGATTTATCCCAGTTGGGAAAACAAGACCTGAGGACTGTTTCAGTTCAGCACTGGGGGAGAACATAACAAATTATGTTACAGCACAGTCATAGCGGGGCACCAGTAAGATTTTACCAGGTGGATACACAAGATTTGGAAGATATTTCCTGATTTTATGTATATTTATGTGCATGTACATACCTCTAGTACTTACATACTAGAGTTTCAGAAAACACTGAATTCCTTTGGAAATAAGACCCAAGACACTGAATATACCTCTTAGAAACACCAGGAGAAACAGTTAAGTGTTCACGTCATTTCCCGTTTCCTGACTCCTAACACAAACAAACAGTCATTTCCTTGCAGTGGGCAAGTATTTTCAGCAGACAGTTGGGAGGGCTCTGAGATCATCCAGCAGAAACAATCCTGGTGTTTGCCCAGCACTTGCTATGGCAGTGGTATCTCAGACGAGCCGTGCTGGCAGCAGGAAGTGGGAACACTGCTGAGCTCGCTTCGGGGAGCGTCCCTCCCAGTCGCTTGGTACATGATCTTCTCTAGGTGTTTGCACTTGCCTGGATCAGAAAATCCTCAGGTGATCATGTTTCTCCAGAGGAGTGAATCACAGAGTGCTTGAAACTTCAGGAGACCCAGTGCACTGTAGTAGAGCTCCAGGGACAGAAGGGGCTGCCGGGGAATCAGTTAATTGCACCAGGGATCACAGCTGATAGTGGAGCCTCAGGGAGCCGGGACACCACCTGGAAACAAATCAGCCCCTCCAAAGGGAAAAGCTGAGCTGCTGCTGCTGCTGCTGTCTCGAGACATGCCCCAGGAAGACAATACGGCGTTGCTGTCAAATGGGAACAGTCACTGCTCCTCTTGAAATCGCTCCACAGGGATGTTTGCAGCAGCTCCAAGAGGAGCCCATGCACAGAACTGTGCCTTCAACAAAAAAAGCAGAGAAATCCTGAAATCAGCTAATTAAGAACTGTCAAAGCCAATCATACGTTATTTCATCTTATGTTCATATGTACAAGTATCTGATAACCAACAAGCCTAAACTGGAAAGAGGCTGCCAAATAGGTTTGGCAATAAATCATTGTATTTTAATCCTCATTTGTCAATGCACATTTAAGGTACCTCACTTTCCTTACAACAGCTTTCCTTAAAATGCCAAGTTCCACTGCCTCTTTCCTTTGTCAGGACTGTGAATCTCACACTTCAAACTTAGACTCAGGGCAACATCAAATTTAAGGTTCAGGTCTTAAAAAACCTCTTGTACTGGCGGCCTTAAAACCCCCCCAAACCTTGAATCATCTTCTCTGCCAGGTGAGTTTTGAGTTGTTGGGTTGGAGCAGCTCAGGTGCTTTGCCCTCTGACCTTGCAAGGGCCCCTCTGGGCAGAGAAAAGAAGGGAACACACTGCCCTACAGTGGGCCCTACAGCATGCAGGGCTGAGCAATCCTGGTGTTCACCCTCCTGCCAGCTGTGTGCAGATAGAGGGTCCAAGTGGCCGTGGAAAACAGGTTCCCTCCTGTGTCCCTGGAAACAGGGCATTCACCTGCTTGCTGCAGTGTACGGAAGGCACCGTCTCTCACTAGAGCTGGAGGAGAAACATCCAGAGTTAATAGTGCTGGAGTCTCTTTCCTGCAGGCATAATGTGCTGCCTGAGGAAATTAAATTAAGACTGAAACCACTGAAGGAGAGTGAAGTTCACTGCTGCCAGCAGCCCATCACTCACTTGTTACTGTCCCACAGGAGAGCTGGTGAGGATTGGGAAACAATGCAGTCAGCAAGAGCCATTTACAGATAAGGACCTCAGTGAAAGGAGCCTGGACAACAAGTGCATCCTCCCAAAAGGAGAGCTGGAGGAATGAACACAGGCAGGCGACACTCGACACTGGCAGCATCACAGCTAAAGCTGAGTAAGGGTATGCACTCACTCACTTTTGTGTGTATTTTTGTCTTCTTTAGAAGCTCTCCACTGAACACTAATGAGCTGTTTACTTTGGATAATGAGCTGTAGCTAATGCACCTCAGCTCTAGGAAATCTGCGAAGCTGTATGACCTCGCTGACAATATAACGTGGAATTACATGCAGGCTAAGTGACCACACTGGTCTTCAAAACAGCAGAGACTGCAAAGAAATAATTCAAGCAAGAGCACTACCACAATTACAGCTATGGGTGTCTCCTCACTGTGAAGAAAAAGGCTGGTAAGAAGGTCTACCTGAGTAACAGGCACCCTGTAATGGAATTTAAATCCATCTTTTCTGTTAAAAAAAAAAAATTAGCCATAAAATTTTCAGTAGCAAAATACTATTTACAGTAACAAAATGAGGCTGATCTTCTCTAGAAAAGTGGACACTCAGTGGCTTGAGGTATGAACATGAAGGCACTAGATGAACATTTGCGTTGACAAACAGAAAACCACAATCAAGAGACAAAACTGCAGTAGGGCTTTGGAAACCGGTGTTCCATCAACATCACCAAACCCATTAGCGCCTTTCCCTCAGGAATCTGCCAGGAATCTCCACAATCCAACTGCTGAAGTGAATGCACTTAAAATGGAAGGATGTTCATGTATTTTTAGCAGGAAGCTTCTTGCAGTGATTTAAACTGGCTTAAAAGACAACACAGTACCCGGTTTCTGTGCCACAAAACCTGTGGCACAGAATGCTGTAATGCTATGCACATTGTGGGTTTGATTTTTCTCCACACAAGGACAAAAAGTAACCAGGAGAACCATATTTCCAAAGATTAGTCCCTGCAGCAAAACCTGCTTCCTCTTGAGCAGCTTTTCCTACCTGGGTCAACATCCAGCAAAATTGTAAACATTTAAATACAATTACATGTCATGGCAGGGAAGTCTTAAAACAGCAAACATTTTCTGAGGCTCTTACAAAGCAAATAAGAGAATAAGAAAGCAAACTAAGAGAAGAATTTTAAATTTGCTAAATGCCAGATTTGTCTGAGGCATCTTTGTGGCACTGGGAATGTCTCAGCAGTTCCTTGAGAGACACCGGGGAGCCAGCATGAAGGCGTGTGGAGGCTGTGTTTGGTTTTGGTTTGAATGCATCCAGCTCCTCCCCCCTTCTGAAATTTCTGCTCCTGAGCCAGCTACTGAAAGTCAAACAAGGTTATTCTCCTTCAGTGGCTTATTTTTTTTTCACCTTCTCTCTCGTGCTTCTACCACAAAGCCCCAGTGGTGGAAGCAGTCTAAACATGTGTGTGGGGTCTGGGTCTTTGGGATGCAGGGTGTCTGCCTCGAGTGCTCCATGCCAGAGGAAAAGAATCTCCTGAGCAAGGCCTGGGCTGGCTGGCAACTGCTCTCAAGTTTATCAAACAAGGATGCTCCCACTGGATATGCAGAAATGGGAAGGCTCCACTGGTACAGTTAAAACAATCACCCCTAGAAAATGAACCTGAGGTGACAGTTTTTACTCCCAGTCACTGAAAAGGATTCTTGCCAAGCACTCCTCTCTGTGTCAGTAAGGTTTTAATTACTGTACTCTAGCTGTAAACATTCAGTTGCATTTAAAAATATTTTAACTTGTTGCTTCCAGGAGAAGAGGGATCAACTTAAACTCCATCTGCCTGTTGGTGATGAGAAAGGTTGCTTAAAACAGGATAGGAAGAGCTCACACAGTTTAATTATGACTCCTGAAGCTCTCTATTTTAAGTAAATGAGTTACAACGCCAGCATATGCAAGAATACAACAGCGTAAAGTGAACATTTCTGAAATGACGACTGCTAAGGGAGGCACAAGCTGTTCTCAAGCTCATGGAGTGCTGGAGGTCCCTCCAGTCACTTCACCAGCAAATCATTGCACAACAGCAGGGCTGGACTCACAAACAGCACTGATACTGGAACCACAGCACACATCTATAAATGGAAATACATCAGTCTCACCAAACTTTGGAGACTTGGTTTGTTTCTATGGGTTGGTGATTGTTTACATTCGAATGTTCTGGATAAAAAGAGGTGAGAAGTAAGAATTTAGGATTAAGTTCATACACTGATCTCAGGAGGACCTTGGGCAGTTGCTCAGCTGAGCATTCAGGTCACCTGCCTCGCTGGCAACACACAGAAGATCCTGCAAGTCAATCTAGCTGAGGCAGAGGCTCATTTTTCCTGGCATTTGTACCTCTCTTCCAGAGGGAAGTATCTATCCCTCTGCTAAATGCAGCAACCACTGAAGGATTCATTCCAAAAATACAGCCCCCTGAGCACTGGCACAGTTACCAACGTTCCCTCAGCAACTGTGTTACTCTGGGGAAGGTGGAAGGAAGAAAAACACCCATCACTTGTCAAGGAAGACACAGTGGCCCAAGATCTGGTTTAACTGCCAACAAATCCTGCAGGATAATTTTCAACCAGACCAAGCAAGTGCCGAACCCAGCGAGATTTTTGGAAGGTGCCATTCATGCCAGAATCCCAAAGAGAAGCAGAGGCAATACTAAAAGCATAAGTTACTAGACAAGTACAGGGCTGATTATGTGCATTGTATAACACCCTGATTCCCTGCATCCAGATACATATTCTGGAGTATAACTGGCTCCAAAACTTTTCATTTCAGTGGAAAAATACCCTATATGTGTCACTGGACTCCAGGGAGCAGCTTCTTGCTGACATGGAGATAAAACACTGAGATGCTTTCCCACAATTTCAATGCAATTTCTGTTTTGCAAAAGCAGGGAAATGAACAGATACAGATAAATAACTTATTTTACTCTTCTCCAACAGCATGAATTGACCCAGAGAGGTTGTGGACTCCCCATCCCTGGTACTGTTCACAGCCAGGTTGGATGGGGCTTGGAGCAGCAATCTGGTCTGGTGGAAGGTGTCCCTACCCATGGCAGGAGGTGGAATGACACATTTTTAAGGTCCCTTCCAACCCAACCCATTCCATAATTCTATGATTAACTGCCCTATTAAAGCAAACCACAAAGACTCCCCACTTCTTCCCAAGAGTTAAGACCTTCAGCACTTCCCACCAACCAGCAAAAGCTTCTGTCCTCCAAACTATTTCACTACAACTTCCTCTTGGTATAAACTAGGGATACGTAACTTGTATTCAAAAATGTTTGGGTTTATTCTTCTTTATTCCTAGAGTTGTCACAGATCTGGAAGGCAGCATTGCACAAGGAAAACACGGTAAGTCTGCTGCAGATTTTAACACCTACTTGCCTGTTAACTAGACTGGGTGGAAGTAAATTACAACAGATATTCTGATTTTAAAAGAAAGCATTTAATCCCAGAAGGAAACAAGAATATGGTTGTCTAAAGAAGTGCAGAAACAGCAAAACACATTTACTTTTCCATTTATTGGCACTTATTTGAAAAATAGCATAAATATTCAACAGAAAAGAGACAAGTTGACCCACACTCAGCTATTAAACCCCCCTATACTGATGTCTTCTAACAAAGACTGGAAGAAGAGACACCACAGGAGTTCATTCTTAAGAAATAAGCAAGGTGTAAAAAAAAAAAAAAAAAAAAAAAAAAAAAAAGAGTCTTGCTCTCACCACAAGTGAATGCACAGCAACTCTTTGGCACAAACCTGAAACTGCAAAGCCAAACTTTGCCTCAGCAGAGAGAGCAAACAGAGCCCGGCACTCCCGTGTGCATCTGCTCGGGACAAAGGGCACCTGGACTCGAGGAGGGACTGCAACCAGCAGGGTGATCATTACAATAATTTAAGAGGAATGATACCAGAAGTAAACCATGTCGTATCTTAACTAGAACAGAGCCAGACTATTAAATACATTCTATTTCCTCTCTACAATAAGGACACACAGAAATGGGGCACTGGCCCTCAGGTCGCCAGGTCTTTGCACTCCAAGTCATCTCTTCCTCATTTTGATGGCTGCTGTCAGTCAAAGCTTCACCCAAGTGAATCTTTCACAGCAGAGTTCAAGGCAGGTTTTTTCTCTCTTGAGGAAGTTCTCATGCTTTTCTCACTTTTTGACACACTACAAAGGTTTAGCATTTAAAAATTAAATATTTTGCTTCATTCTTAACCTCTCTGGAGAGAAGGTTTGAAACCACATGGCATGGATGCACAGACACGTACAAGGAAGGACTCAGCTGAGGGAGTTCAGCTGCACAACCCCAATGAGGGTGTCACTGCAAAATCCCAGACAGCTGTCCATAGTGGGGTCTGCAAATTCTTCCTTCTTGTTGGGGTGTTTCAGAGTTGAGATCAGGATGCCTAAATACACTGACTTTTCAAGCATCTCAGATTACCAGATTCTAGGCTTCCAATCAGCATCTGAAGTTTCAAACAGGAGAAATGACTTGATGTCACTGTTTGAGGAAGCAACATCAGGAAATTAAATAGATTAAACATCAGGAGATTAAATATGATGGCCCCAGGCTGTCAAAAGGCTTTTAAGATTCCTCACCGTATCTGTCATATATGAGGACAAATACTGACCTAAAATAATGCAATTCTGAAGTACTAAATACTAAAATTCCAGGATTTAATGTATTGTCACTATGTTTTCCTATTAAAAGACATTTAACAGAGCATCTACCACTCCTATACATCATCTAAGTGGGGAAGAAAAAAAACAAACGCCAGATACAAAACCCCAGAAGAATGTTCCACACTTAATTTAGTCACAACAGCAGTCATGATCATGAATAAAATCCAACATATAAATTTGACAATTCACCTATTTGTTCTTTTCTGACATCCACTGGAACACAGAAATGACTAAGAGCCAGTCATACTAGAACACAATAATATTAATAATAATCAATTTCCCCCCCTGTAATATTCTTCCTTTCCTATGAAGAAGAAAAATAAAATAAATATCTAACGCTCTGGGAATAGAAACAATCAGTAAGCTGCTTCATTGGTTTTAGGCTGAGGACAAATGTGCGTTTTCTGCTCCTCCACAGGCAGAAAGGACTTGGCTGCTGGCAAGCCAAGTCTTCTACTAGCAGGAAGACATGTACACACATGTACAGTGTTTGTACTCATCCCAAGGAGATCACATCCACTGCAAAGCAGCAGCTGGCTGACTGATGTGAGCATCCAACGTGTCTGCAGCCCAAATGCTTCTGTATTGTAGTAAATGTCACACGAATCACTAGAAAGGTGAATTCCTCCTCAAGGAACGATCCTGGAAGTTTTCTAGAAGTAATGGCGTTGCTGGAAGTTCCTATGAGGAACAGAATGGGTTACACACAACAGAAAGTCGGGGCGATGTCCCGCCTGTCTCCTGTGTCCATCAGCAGGTTCCTGCTCCTCAGTCCATCGGTAACTTGGCCATGAGATCGACGGGCAGAAACGGGCATCTGGAGTCGGAGAGCGACACTGGGGAGTCTGTGCTGGTGCCAACCTCAGCTGGGGAGTCACAGGAGGAGCCTGCACTGCTCCTGTTGTCATCCAGGGCGTGTGAGGACAGACTGAAAACACAGCGACACCAGGGCATGAGAAATGAGACACTGGCTCAGGTGAGTGCCCAAAGCCAGCCCAAACCATCACAAAGCCATTCTAAACACACAGGTGCAGCTCTGAAGGAGCAGCAAGCCCTGTGATCTGAAATACACCTGCAGCTACACACACAGTCACTTCCAGACTGACACAGGACACTGTGCCCATTTCCTCCTTTGCTCACCCAAAAACGGGGCACAGATCAGAAGCCCCAGACTGAACAATCTACTGCCAGCTTTACCCCATCCTCAAAGCCCTGGGCCAGCACAACAGCCAGAGGCCTTTTTGCCAAGAGAGCCACTGATAAATTGTCCATCCTCCATTGTACTACGCATTTCACATGACACAAATTCATAACTACAGCTGACCTATCATCAGTGATAGCAGCAAAGTGATTTTTTTTAAATTACCCTCTCCTACACCAAGAGGCAGCAATTGAAACCACACTGCTATCCCCACTGTAAATAGGGTGTGCAAAAAAGATATGATTTTAAAGTACCTTTAAAAATATCTATTTTGCTATTGCCACTCAAAGCTTCTGCATGACTTGTACATCAGCTGAGAGGCAAAAAGACAGACATACTGAGAACAACCCTTGACAGTTGTGTGAGCACACCCTGTGTATGATTAACCTTTTGACTAAAACACTAGATCAAAATCCCTTGCTATTACCAATCACTACAATTTTTAACAAAGTACTTTTTATCTCCTCACATCTCCTCTGACCCTCTAGGGAGGATCAGAGACTCATGTTCCTCTGTGACTAAGAACAAGGGAAAAGAAGAAAACCCCAATTCACCCAAAAAAAATCAAAATTCACATTTGATTGCAATTTGAATCAGACTCCAAAAGCTATCACCCATGAGGCGTCTCTTCTTACACATGCTCAACACCCCATGTTATCAGTCAGGCCTAGAGACTGCAGAATTGTAGGGGACATTGCTGCCTGTTTACTGTGATCATTTCAGTGCTGTAACATTATGAGACATCTCTATTAAAAAAAGAACAAAACAAGCAAAAAAACCTTCAAGCATTATCACTGCTAGAAAGAAAAAAAAAAAAAAAAATTGTAATACTTCTGCTGAAAGGGACAATAAACATTTACCATGCCCCAAGGTCCGCCTGATGTGCAGCCTCGGGGGTTAGCATGCTGGTGGATCCTTGGAATAATCTTTTTGGGTGATCTTCCATCTCTGTCACACCTTTGGGAAGAGACACCGATAAAAATTGCAACTCACTTAAACTAAAATCCACTTTCAATGTACATCTGCAGAGCAAACAGAATATTCCAATATTTCATATGTAGAATATTGAATTTAGATGCTGAAATTTTAAAGACTTTCTATTTCCTGAAACCATTTTGTCCAAGCTTCAGTACAGTTTAGTGAATAATTAACTAAGGCTTAGATATCAAATATTTATTCTTCAGTAGTGAAGAATAATCCTTTTGTTTCAATTTATCCAGCTATCAGTTCACTGACCAGCTCCACCAGAGCAGAGAAGCTGAAAGTAAGGAAAAGGAACAAGATCCAGGATTATCACAAAACTTTTCTATTGACTTTGATTTCCAAGCACTCTAGAAGAGAAGAGGATAGATAAATGTTTAAATAGGCTATGACAGAACCTAGATGAAAGTCAGAGCCAGAGGTGTTCTGTAACATAGGTGAAGCTTGAATATATAAAAATAAGTACAATAAAATTTCCAGAACTTAAAATTGAAGAAAGACAGAGAAACATTTCCTAATAAAGCTGTAATGTGCCTACCAGGCCTGTGCATCAGCTTTGGGTTTTGAAGAGTTATTTGAAATGTACAGTGTGCTTCAGTTAACCAGGACTTTCAAAGTTTTCTGTTTAAGTTAAATATACCAATAGTTGTATTTATTGTCTTGTTAAGCAGGTTACATCAGACTTTTTATCACATCACATATGACCATAGCAATGGGGAGGAATTAAAACAAAACAATTATTAGCTTTATGGAATCAAAAGTTTTATGGAATAGTAAAATCTAATTTAATGATTTGTCTCTTTCATTATGTGTAATATGTTCTATTTCTAATTGCTTTTTGAAGTATCAGCCAACTGGACAGAATTATGAAGAAAGCTACATGAATTATTATATAACTAACAAGTTGACCTACTGTGTTTGACAAACCTAAATACTGTACCTTTTCTTTTGATTGATCCAAGAACACTTGGTCGAATGCAGTTAATTGGGCTCTGGCTTCTCCTGCTAAAAGAAGACAAATGCTGCACTGAGATCACCATTAAAAGAGAAAGGCTGAAAAAAGAATCAAAAGATATTCAGAAAACAAACTACTGGGTGAAAATCAGTAAGAAAACAGGCATTAAAACAGCTTATCCAAAACAAGACTTTTTTTTTTTTTTTTTTTTTTTCCCTCTGAAGATAGGCCAGGAAGCACAGAACTGAGCAGGAAATGTTTAATTACATTATTTCACAACTGGGGCAGTCTAAAAGCTCTCATACAGGCACTGACTACATCTCAGTTGGCAGGCTGAATTGTGAGGGCTTAGTAAAATTTAATTGTATGCCCACATCCCTCAAAGGAGTAACAAACCCTAAATCTGTTTGTGTTTTCTTTCCCTCAGAACTCAATTACTAAAGATGTGAATGAGAGCAATATAGAGACTACACTGGGAAGACAGATGCCACAAAGCAGCCCATTTCCCAATGTTATGACATGAGGATTTTGACAAATGTTTTACCACAGCGTAAAATAAAGTCTGCATGGGTATATGAAGTTATGTTTGTGCTCAGAAATCAATTATGGATACAACAAATTCTGGTATTTCAAATGCCTACTGTGAACAAGCTACACCACTTTTCTATCATTGATATGATCTGGGGACCTACCTTGAAAATCTCCTTGTTGGACTTGGGCTGGGGCTTGGAGGCAACCCACTGCTGCTCACCAGACTTTGCAAAGACGGTGAGAAACATTGCTGAGAGGAAAAGAGTTTGTGTTATAAATACTGTATCACTCCTGTTTGGTAACAATTGATGCTTAACTGCAGAGAAATACACAATTCAGTATCAAATTCAGCAACCAGTCACTGGGTTTACTGAGACATCACTTTTTGCTACTGAGAAAAAAAAATTAAAATTGGACAGATTCAATTTTCATGCAGATTTATTTCACTGTACTCTGGTTAAACAGCCTTATTTGTTTTTTATTAACCACAGTGTAACAGCTGAACACTCCACAGAAATTCACATCCACAAGATGAGCAGCTGGTATTTTCTGGTTTGGGGTTTTAGAGGGTTTTATTTACTCTCTAGTTTCTTGTTTGCAGCTGAGGTAGAAAGGAGCAGGTGGCCTTATCTTTTGCTACTAATTTGGTTGAATTTATTTAGCTCTACTTAAGATAAAACCATTATTACCACATTTTGCTCACCTTCCCTATTCCTCGTGTAGGTGAAGGAGCTGGAGAAACTGGAACAAAGTCTACTTGCTTTGGTGATAGTGATTTTTCAAAATCATTGTCACTCTGTAAACAGTACACATAATTAATCTTACGAGCAGGTACCTTAACAAGAAAAGGACTGATTGGTGTGAAATCCCAAAGTTATCCTCCATCATATCAACAATTTTTAGGCAGACATTTATGAGCTTATGCTCAAAAAAAAAAAAAAAAAAAAAAAAGACTTAAATGTTACATGGAGTATCAGATATCAGAATATGGGAGAAAACTTGAATAGGCAGATATCCATGCAATTTCCTTTTGAGACAGCAGCCCAGGGAACCCACATGTACCTTCAACAACTGATAATTCTGTGCCTTGTTAGAGTGAAAAATTGCTGATCAAAAGCAGTGCTACACTAACAACTTAACTGTAGGTCAAACTATCAAAGGAAATGTTGACATGAGAGAGTCTCTAGTGTCCTGATACTGATGATAGAAACACAAATTAAAGCATGAATGCATTACCAGGCTCAAGCTCTCCTCCCACGAGTGGCTCATCTGCATTGCTACTTGCACTTCTCTATAAAGAAGAAAAGAAATGTATTGTCCCGGGCCCACAGACGGCTGCAGTGACTGTTCTGCTTTGCCTTAGTGCTCACCTTTCACGAACCGTTTCCCTGTTCAGCAAATTCATTCCTTCTTCCTAAAAGATTAGCACATGAAGAAGTAAGGTCAAAAAAAAAAAAACAACAAAAAAACAAACCCACTTTCTTCCAGCAAATCGGAAAAGCTGTGGTTTCACTTCACTTTGGCATGTGGAGAATTTAATTCAATTTGGTTAAGCAACAATAACTTCAAGTTCTCATCCACGGAAAGGAGTGAGGAGGAGAGGATGATAAACAGATGTAGCAGCAGAGACCATCAGTAAGAAGTGCTTATGTGAGCTGGTTGTTCCCCAAGCAGCTTTACTTTCATTACTAACCAAGAGGTAGCTACAAAACTGAATAATGATAGTATGAACCAGAAATTCTGCACAAGCCAGAGCATCTTTATGCAGTCTTGAGTAGTATCATTTTACAAAGGGGACACTAGTACAGATAAACCTCAAAAACATGGCTGGATTCTTACCTTACTATATGGATTAGTGACTAACTAGATACTTGTCAGAATTGCATTGCACACAATGAATTCAGGAGTCAGTGAGGCTTTTTTCTAAAAAAACTCCATAAAATATTATTAAAATGGATCAAATATATAAAATTAAACTAAACATTAACACCAAGTACAAATAGGACTCAATCTCCTCTTAGGCAGACACCATTCCTTAAAATTAACTGAATGCTAGTCAGTTTGTTCAGTGAATGAGTAGGTTCCCTAATTCAAGAGTAAAAGTTCAACTAAATATCTTCACAATCCTCATCACAAGTAGCAAGAGTTTAACTTCTTCACCTGTGTGATAATTTGCTCAGATTTGAAAGAGAGCAGAAGTGAATCACACAGGTTCTCAGTGAGTATACAGGACATGGAATTAATTCCAACCAGTCAATCCAATGCTCAAACACAAATTAGGAAATGACACTGTTTGCTTTAATAAATGGATGACCCAAACATGAATGCAGTATTTTCCAGAAGATCAAATTATCAATTTTTACTTCAGGTAACAGAACAGAGCCACATAGAACAGTCCATTCATTTGCTCTCAGCATATTTCTCATTATACCTCCCTGCTCACTGCAGGGGGTTGGACCAGATGACCTTTAAAGGTGCCTTTCAACTCAAACTAATTTATGGTTCTATGATACTTACATATTAATCCTAAGCTTTTTTTATATTGATAGAAAGAGCTGACCTGAGTTCTTCAGAGTCTATTTAAGCCAGTAAATTATTTACATAAT
The DNA here is from genome assembly GCA_017589585.1 of Phylloscopus whistleri. Taxonomy (NCBI): domain Eukaryota; kingdom Metazoa; phylum Chordata; class Aves; order Passeriformes; family Phylloscopidae; genus Phylloscopus; species Phylloscopus whistleri. The sequence goes on along the minus strand of JADMLD010001007.1, from coordinate 2,477,414 downwards.
GAAAGCAAGCTGTTATTTTCTCCAGGACTACCGTGGAACTACCTTAAAATAACCGAGGTAGGTAGCAGAAGTGCCTTCCACCTCTCAGGCACCATACCCTAAAAATGCTGTCTGAAGCATTAAATTGTTTTCTTAACTTTTGACCCCGTAAAAATGAAGCCTATCCATTGAAAAATAGCCAGCTAAAAAAGAAAATTAAAAAAAAATTAAGCATCTTCAAGCCAATTTTATAGCCATTCTACTTTCAAAAAGTGGAGGTATAAAATGAAGGACACACAAGAGTTTGAGCTTGTTGATTTTAAGGCTGGAGTCTTCAGCCTGCGGTGCTGGCTGGGAGCAGAGCTATTTGAGCCTGCTCAGATACTCCCCACACCACCCCCCTTCCCGAGTGTTTGCTCTGCTGCCCTTCCCCCTCTGTTCGTGCTGTGACAGCACAAGTACAGGGATCTGGATAAGAAAATTATACAGATGAAAAATAGCCCAGCCAGAAGAGTACAGACTATTTTTCAGGCAGAGTGCTTTCTTATCCTGCTCATTTTCTGGCTGCACAAAAGTCTTGTGCCAACACAAGTTAAGGAACACTTTGTTATTGGCCCCGAATATTTATGCTGGCACTGCTGCCAAAAACTTGGTGAAACTTTACCCTAAGGGTTTACATTAAAGGTTTCCTTTCTAAAATGTCAATTTTAAGAATCCTCTCTCTCTGCTTCTCCTTGCTGTAAGATGCATTTTGCTTCATGAAACGTGGAACTGGGCAGGCAGTTTGAAAATAAAATCTACAGCCAGTTGAAGGACATTAAACATTGACTGCAAAAAAACCCAGGCACCTATAAAAAACCCATTTAGAAGAATCTGTGCTTACTTGTTTGATTTGATGAAGACGGCTGCTAGGAATACGGATAGGAGATGATGGCACAAACTGCAAAACAAAGTCACATACAATTTAAAGGACAGCAGAAGAGAGTGCCACAGAAATGTTAGTAAAGTAGTATTGCCCCAAAATAAAAAGAAACAAATAGAAAAAAAAATAGAAAAAAAAAACCAGCAAAACAAAAACCACCAAAACATGTCACTTACAACATTCTTAGTGTATCTATAACCTCCATTATTTACTTGCAAGAACATGTTAATATGTATCTCCACATTATAATGCTTTGTAAGCTCACAGATGCTAATTGGTATCAGCCTGGCTTCCACTCCATTTCCAGGCAACTAGAACTGACAGCTTTCCCCACAGAATGGAGCTGCTTTTCACTAGCACACTGTCACCCCTAGCATATATGTTGGCATAAATATTTTCCTTTATGTGATTCAGAATATTTATTTTCTTTTAAGTGATCCAGAAAGCTCCCCAATAGATCCTTTAAAAATACAAAGCCAAAACAACACATTATACAAAAAGGTTCCTGGACTGTCATCTGCCTATCAATGACAGGTGAAAAAAATCAGCTATTAGAAGGCTAACAAAGAGTTAAACACTTTCTTTATGGTTTCTCAAAAGCTTCACCAATTTGGGTGAAATCAGAGAAGACGTGACTAAAAACGGTCTTCTGTTAATGTTGACAGTTTTGCATCAAGGTCTCACTGAAATGCTGTGATCTAAAACTGCACACCCAAAACCGAGTAATTTAAAGTGATTATTTTCTCAAAATATATTTTTTTTTCATATATTTCCCATCCCTCACATTATCAACCCTCAGTTGTTTTACGTCATAGCCATTCAGGGAACAAAAATTCTAAACTGAAGCCTTGAATAGAGGTTTAACTTCTGTGTAAGGTGACAACCCTTCCAAAAAATAAGGTATCTTTTCAAAATGGATGAGTTCAGCAAGTAAGGCTTGCATTATTATAGGTGTTTTTACAGTTCATTCATTATAAGGCTTCATCTGCTTCACAAAACATTACTAGAGCTTTTCATCATGCTGAAGCTGGAGAACTAACATTCAGTTAACTGTTACTGCACCATCTTCTAATCAGTGCCACGGAGAATACAAGGATTTTGCTGCCTGACAGGGTAAGTTGACACAGACTATTAATGCTTCATAAATCCAGAACCCTCCTTCTAAAAAAAACCACAAAACCAAACATGAAGACATCACACCCTGCTTCTCACAAAAGAATTCAGCCTATCAGGCTCACAGAGAAGATGACTAACATTTGTGCCAGAATTTAGTAATTGTAATATATAACACTAAAGTCTAACAGCTGTAATATCTCAATCTGCTACTTTTAAAGTCCAGTTTAGGTCAGCTTTACTATTATACTGGGTTCCCAAAAATCCTGTGCACCTAATAAAAATTCCTCCAAGCTGCACCAGCCAATGCAGACCTTGAGTTGACCTTGATTCTCACAGAGAGAAAAGGATTTGGACAATAGTGCATTCCTGCCTATTCAGTCCATCATTCCACAGTAGAAATGCATTTGTTCCACTCATTATATTCTAATTTTATGACTGTGATCCGCATACTTTAAGGTCTAACATTAGTAGAATATGTACAGAACAGTGGTTTCCAGTATAAAAAAAAATATAAAAAGACAATTAAGTGTTCCTCTTCAGAGTCTGGTGTACTAACACAGCTCTGAGAATCTTACATCTTGTTTCCAACAAGGCATCATCCTTGCCTTGTCAGTGTGTAAAACTCACTTTTGCTCTGTTTGCCTCTTGATTTAATTCTTGTGGAAAAAAACCTCTGTCACTTTCAAAGGATACTTGCTAAACTGAACCCATTTATTAAAATTATGCTACTCAAATCTCCAATGTTTTAAGAGAGCAAAAAGCTTAATAAAAACATTATGAACTACTAGACTATGACAGGGAAGAGAATCACCTTTCCCCCTACTCCAGTGTGTCAGATACTGTGTTCCAGTGCAGGTAAAGTTTCAGCAGTGCCAGGCTGGCAGGAGCCACTGCCCAGGTGAGCAGGGACTGCCCCAGTGCCTCTTCCCTGCCCTGCAGTGCCCTCTGCCTCCTGCCAGCACAGCCACTTGTGGGGCCACACTGAACCCAGCAGGGAAACCACCCAGCTTAAAAAAAAAAATAAAATTACAAAAAATTTAACATCAACTTCTGCTAAAATAGCACCTAAACATCTAACCAGAGACTCAACTGCTCTCCTTAAGCAACAAAACAAAAACTCCAGCCATACAAAATAAAGTGCCAAAACATTTACTCACTGGTATCTCCTGGAAGAAAAAACCTGCAGATACTGAGCCTGGTTAACCCTTCCTTGGCAACCCTTTCTTGACATGTAGTGCCAGAAAACTGCAGATCAAGCCCCAACCCAAATGGCACCACTGCCCTTGCAATGACCATTATAAACCAGCTGAAGTCTGAGACTTGGAGAAGCTACTCCAAAAACAGATTGTGGAATTCAGCTGAGCACCTGGGGCAGCACTGAAGATGGAGTTGATGGTTTATGACCTCCAGTTACCAGAGATTTTAGCAACTCCCATTGTTCCCCTCTGTGAACACCACACAGATTGGACAAATGCGAATCAACTTCTTTTCCACAAAGTTTAACAAAACATAAAATTTAAGCTGTACTTGTAATACTTGTAATAAATAAATTTCTGTTGCTTACTGAATCTTTTGACCCTCTTACAGTTTACACAGCAGTAAAACTTGGATTCATTTTCTTAAGTACAAAGAAGTGGGGTTTGAAATACATTCTATCACCTTCTTATGTAAAATTTAATCTACAGAAGTGATCTAGCTCCTTAGTATATCTCTAACATCTTAAAACTAAATGTACTTCTTTGCAGGAAGAAGGAAGGGAAGGTTGCTTAGGATCCTTGATGGTGAAAGTTTAATTTTATCACAAAATCATTTATCTGTGGATGATCCTGGTTTAAGACCACAGAAGGATGAGAATTTCTAAGATCCTTTCCAATTCCATCCTCCCTGTCATATTCAACAGGACCATAACCCAGATCACAACTCAAAGGAGCATTTCAAAGCAGACAAGGCACTGATCTAGCAGTCAGTGGGGAACCTGACTTTTAGTGTAAGTAAAATTTCATGTATTTTGTCAGCACCTGGTCAGCTGGGAGTGAAGGACACTTTTTAATAACTTTAGTGTGAGGGGAAGGGTTAGGAACATCATCCCATGAAGATGGAAACACGGGTTAAGTCCAGGAGGCCACAACATTTATGAGTGGCAGGCAGAAGTGCAGCCCATCAATGAATTAGCTCCTGCTTCCCAGCAAGTTCTGGGCAAGGCACCCTGAATTAGCATCTTTTTAGCCCAACAATTGAGGATCTTCAGGAGTAAACACAATAAACTGAACTTTGCCTTTGTTTATGTCTCCTCTTGCCTGACCACAAGCACAAACAGATTTACACTAAGGTGCTGCCCTAAAAATACGAAGAAAGAGACTTGATTAAGAAACCCTGACCATAACACTTTCTTTCAGTTTTTTCCCAGCAGGAGAAAGGCTTTTCCATCAATCTTTCTTATATATAACTGTTCTGGTTCTGTTACAGATGCAACCTTCGCTGAAGTATTTGTCTGCACGTTTTTCTTAAGCATCAGAAATCATTTAAGACATTGATTACTGTTGAAAGTACACTTATATAATTTGTTTTCCTAGAAAGCTACCTTTCCTACTCTACCTTGGAACATCTATTTCACAGGCAAAGTTATGATCACAAAGAAATACAAGCATTCTCCAAGCCAGATGATCTGTAGGTAACATTTCATTATAGCTACAGCATATTAATGTCAGAGTCTAGAGCCTTGTTTCTGAAAGCAACGTGGCATTGGTTTCACAGACTGCAACCCAATTTTGTTTATTCCTGTTTGCACACCCCTGCTTGGCAGCTGTTGGGGTTGGTGTAGGAGTGTTCTTACCAGGCTGTGCCGATTCATGACCGTGGTGCTGTTCCTGCGGGTGCGCAGGACGCTGCCCTGGAACACCTGGGAGTTATCGCTGCAAAGAGAAACATCTGTCAAATGCAAAAGCCATTTCCTTCCTAGCAAAAGGCACCTCCTCACACCAGCTCAGTCTCAAATGCTGTGACAGCTCTCCTGTTGAGACAAAGCACTCCCGAGACAGGTAGGTAAGAACTCTTTTGGCTTGTTGGCAGAGAGTGCAAATCAACCTGTTCATCATCCAATTCCCAGCTACTTCAATTAATGATTTCAATTAATCATTTTGTGTCTTCAGAATAACTGAAGAATTGTTCAGGCTGTGTGGATTTATGATGTTTGGAATGGCTGCTGCTTGTATATTCCTTCAAATGTCATTCAACAGAAGAAATGTATTAATGGCTTGTAAGCGGTAACTGAAACGAGCTTTGATCCCACAGATAAAGCAGAACTTAAAAATACAGCATGTTGATAAATCTTATCACTATAAACATTTAATATCTTCTGAATATTTTTTCCAGGAGAGGTTAAATTAAACTTAGAGTAAACCCAGTTTTTAAGGCCCCACAACAGCATATCCATTGAAATGGTATAGGATTATTTATTTGACACAAAATGAACTTCTTTCTCAAGGCAGTTTTAGTTCTATTGGTTCCTAAAGCAAGTTTTACTGGTCATGTCATCACCAGTGTTTCAACAGCCAATGATCAGCACTTAATGAATGTGACTGCAGAAATAAACTAAATTTTAGGGTCGCCAGAAAAAAATTTTGAGCCACAACCCTGTAATCATGCCCAAAAATCAGTGAGGAACTGCACAGGTGAACAAATCCAAATACAAGACTATAATTAGATTCAAATCACAAGAATTCACATTATATCTTTTTGCTTCTGCTGCTAACTTGGGATAAACAAAAGGCCCCCACAAATACAATTTCTTTAAAACTAACCTGACCAGCAGCACTTGATAATCCTAGTGCACTTTCATGACATACCATTGTACCAGAATCCTCTAGTTTAAAACACACCAGTTAGACACATAAGTTTTAGACAGCTTTTATGTAGCTGTAAATAAAAAACAAATAAAGCTTATACCATGAAATAAAAGCCAACAGCAACTGGCATAAGCACTCTACTTTCTGCCAAGAAAAACGCATAGACTCTCCTTCTCCAAAATGTCAAGTACATAGGACCAGACATCATTTACAATTTTCCAAGAAGTTTCACTCAGCTCATGCCCAGGAGAGATCAAACAGCTGCCGTTTGACAGAGGTGGAAGAGGAGAAGTTGAAGGGATCCATGACATGATGTTTAGAGATGAGTTTTGGCTGAGGCAAACAGCCACAATTCTTCTCAGTGTAAGTGTACTGGTTGGCATGCAAACACAAGACAAACAGCACATCCTGAAAGCCAGGGTCTGAGTAAAAAAAAGCAGGTTGGAACAATCCTGTCCCCACATTACTATAGCCTGAGTCAAATATTCAGTGCTAACTAACAGAGAGGGAGAGAAAAAAGATCAACAAATAATCCTATCTTTAATCTCCCTTGCAAAAATACCAGAACTGGTCAGATCTCAGACTTGCTTTTCACAGAAAACTACAGTTCCCATTAAAAATCAAAATTTTTTGGCACAAAAACAAGAGTCAAAAGTTCTGTGAAAGGTAACTTTTATGATCTAAAATATTTCACTTATAACTGTTCTGCGGATCTACAGCAACTCATTTTCCAAGTTCCTTACTAAAAAATGAAGAAGTCAAAACAGGAGGCAGAGGAGAAAAAGCAAGCTGTGTAAGAGCAAGAGCTTTTGTTTCAGTTTACCCAACAAAGACATTCTGGGAAAAACTGAAGTTTCTTGCCAAGAGCTGCAATCTTGCAAAAACAGTATTCTGGTGGAAAATTCCAAACTAACAGGCAAACCACTGCAACCACCTCAGATTAGTTCAATGGCATTTCAGTTTTGTTTGTATGAACACCTAACTCATAGCGTATGCACAGTGTCAAGGCAAGAGCTCAGGCTTACCCTTCCATCTGCCCAAAGCCTGATCTAAATAATTTTTTTGGGTTTTTTTTAAGAGTCAAAGGTCTTACAATTTCCAATTTACAAAAGGCTGAGATTATAAAAAAAAATGGTACAAAAAATTATATAAACTTGTCTCAGTAATACAATTAGTTTACTTGCTAAACCTCCCAGGGGAGAGCTGCCATACAGAACTCTTCCATACTGCATCAAAATGTAAAATGGGAGTGGTTTCACTGTGATTATACAAAAGAATCAAAATTACATTCACTTAACATTGAATCACGATGGAATATAGGCAAGAAGCAGTATTTAGTCTGAACTGTCAGACACTGTTAACCATTTTGGTAAAAGAGGTATGTGAGATTTGTTCATCATCTTATATCCAGTTCCTTACAGGAAAAGAAAGGGGGAAAAAAAAATCAATCCACCAGGAAGTACTTATCATGTAATATACTGAAGTTTATGAAACTTATTGTCAATATGCTCTCCCGAAATGCAGACACAGCACTAACAGCAGCACATGGACCACCTCACAGCTGGATGGACCACACCATGTAGGGGCATCTCCCAACTTCTCAACAGCCCAGAGGAGACAAGAAACAGCCCTTTGGGTTATAAACTTACCCAAACAACACTGTACGAGAGACCCTACCTGTCTGGAAGCTTTCACCTGCCCCTTGCCTGCCACTTTCTGTCCTGTCAGCTGAAGAGAGCCAGACCTGGCAAACACCCAACACTCCTGCAAAAAGACCTGCCACAGGCCGGTGGCAACATCCAAGCGCAACTATCTACACAACACAGAGTATCTCTCCCAGTTAACGCGCGCTACAGAAATTACTATCCAGGAAAATTCCTGGCCACCTGACACACTGTTTTTACACTAAACGTAAAACTTACGTCAAGGTCCCGTGAAATTACCTTCCTGACCAAATTTGCCTGATTGTTCCGAAAGCATTTACTGTTGTAATCATACACAGAGCAGTGATTTATTTTGTTCAGACTTGATGCATTACAGAAATCATCGTGATTGTTACTCGATGTGTTAAGAACAGCCACAACTCTGACGTTGCGGACGGCGTCTCTCTGCAACACAGCAGACCTCGGTGAAAACAAAGCGTTTCAGTAAAACCAAAGCCCGTCTTCCCGGGCTTCGTCGCACCCCTCCACATGCTGATATGTTCCCTAAATCCCTCCCGGCCCGGGACAGCGCTCAGGAACCCACTTTTCCCCGTGGCGCCGCGGAGCACATCCCCGGAGCCCCCGCACGGGCCGGGCCGGGCCGGGCCGGGAGCCCCCCGGGCCCCTCACCTGAGCCCGTGGATGAGCGGGGCGCTGTTCGACCGCCTCAGGCCGCCGCCGTCGCCCGGGGCCGCGGCGCTCCCCGGCGGCAGCTCCAGGTCCAGCTCCATCTTCTCCTGAGCCATCGCGGCGGCTCCGGCTCCTCCCGCTCCGCCCATCCGCGGCCTCAAGCCGCCGCTGCCCCGGCCCTGCCGAACCCGCGGGCGGGGGGGCTGCCGCAGCAGCGAAGCCGCATCCCGGAGCTCCGGGGGCGGCCCGAGCAGCCCGCTGTTCCCGCTGATCCCCGCAGCCTCCGCGGGCCCCGGGCCGCTCTCCCCGCCCGGCCCCAGCGCAGGCGGGCCCGGCCGCAGGGCGCAGGCGCGGAGCTCCGGCTGCGGCCGCTCGGGCACGGCTCCGGCAGCCCTGAGGCGTCCGGAGTGCGGCCGCTCGGGCACGGCCCTGGAGCTCTGAGGTGTCCGGAGTGCGGCCGCTCGGGCACGGCCCTGGAGCTCTGAGGTGTCCGGAGTGCGACCGCTCGGGCACGGCTCTGGCAGCTCTGAGGTGTCCGGAGTGCGGCCGCTCGGGCACGGCTCTGGCAGCTCTGAGGTGTCCGGAGTGCGGCCGCTCGGGCACGGCTCTGGAGCTCTGAGGTGTCCGGAGTGCGGCCGCTCGGGCACGGCCCTGGAGCTCTGAGGTGTCCCGGAGTGTGCTCGCTCTGCAGAGCTCTCCGCCGAGGGACACGGCGCTGATCGCCAAAGAGCGAAAATACCGCCTCTGAGTTCATACCGAGCTGTTGTCGCTCGCAGAAATAGCAGTGGATGGTTCTGTGCAGGCCTAGGCAGCTCCAGGAATAAAGAGTAAAACCAAACGTTTTCAAAGTACTTCAATAGCTACGTGTGGCCTAGTTTATATCTAGAGCAGGTTGTGGTGAAATAGGTTGGAAGGCCAATGCCACACTGGCTGGTGGACAGTGCTGAGGCTCCAAACTCTTAGGAAGAAGTGGGGAGTCTGGTTTGCCCTAACAGGGCATTAACCATGCAATGGTTTGGATTGGAAGGGACCTTAAAAACCAATTTGATCCATCTCCCTGCCATGGGCAGGGACATCTTCCACTATCCCAGGTTTCTCCAAGCCCTGTCCAACCCAGCCTTGGACACTTCCAGAGATGGGACAGCCACAGCTTCTCCAGGCAACCTGTACCAGGGTCTCACCACCGCCACAGGGGAGAACTTCTTCCTAATAGCCTATCTAAACCCACTCACTTTTGATTTGAAGCCATTCCCCTTGTCCTGTCAATCCAGGCCCTTGTAAATAATCTCTCTCCATTTTTCTTGTAAATTTTCTTCAGGTACTGGAAGGCCACAATTAGGTCACCCCGAAGCTTCTCTTCTCCAGGTTGAACAATTGTCTCAGCCTTTCCTCATAAGAGAGGTGCTCCTTCTCTTCATCTGTTTATAGTGAGAGTTTCAGGCAGTCTTTAGGAAGAGAAATAACCAGAGAAAGAGGGTAGATTATGGAGAGCTAAAATATTTTTTCACGGGTTCAATGCTTACTAATTTATCTAAGGCTGATGATATTTTGTGACTGTGGCTGAGTTTATTTCACCCACAGGGGTATTTCCCTGACACTATTAAATACTCCCCACTTCATCACCTATTACATGCCCACCAGTCCCTCTATATCACTGCACTCACATATCTCATTCTATCAGTCTGTATTGCCCTTCTATGAATATCCATCCTTTACCTCTATCCTCCCAAGGCTCTGTTCCCTCCTTTCTTAACCCCTCTTGCCGTGGTGCTGTTTATCTAACTCAACAGCTTGTGATTTCTTCATTTCCATCATTCTGTTCCACAGCACAACTCTCCCAGAGGCACCTCCCTTTGCCTCATTACCCTCCTCAGCCCTTTGGAAGGTCACCCTGACAATACCCTGACATGTCCTTTGTACATATATTCCCATTAAAGTTCTCTTGGCTACAGTAAATCCTGGTCAGACAGCAGGATGATGTGCCTGGCACTGGAAAATTTGAGGACATGGAGCAGATGTTTTTGAGCTCTCAGCCACATTTTGGATATTGTTGGCTTCTCTCTTAACAATATCCTGGTACATGGCGTTTGAAGCTGTTTGCTGCCCTTAGTGGCAAGGACATAATGTAATAGCTCCACAATAAGAATAAATAGCAAAATCCACATAGTTTAGTGCTGTAGTCAGATCCTGGGGGTGGCTTTTTTATGAAGAGAACCAGCGTATTTGTGAGATTTCCGTTCAGAGCTGGAAGTTTTGCTAGGAACTTCAGCTGAATTGCCTTTTAGGCAATTCTGGCCATGAAAAATGAAGATGTGGAAGCTATTCCAAGCTGTGAAATGCTTGTGCTGAAGCACCAGACAAGGAGAACGGTGCAGGTTCTGTAAAAGTGTCATATTGCTTTTAGAGAATGGCGGCAGTGGTCATTAACAGTGTATTCCTTTCACAGCTGCAGATCCTAATTTTCCAGTGGATCAGTGTCTTGGTTATGGAACCAAAAATGTGTATTCTATTTCAACTGCTGAAAGCAGTTGGGGAAATGTTCTTTATCTCTTGTAACTCTGGGAGGAGGGGGGTGGGTGCCTTTTGATAATGGGCCAGCTGTTCAAACCAGGTGGGGCAGTGTTTGTTATCTCTTTCACTGCCCTCCTCCCTCCAGGGGAATATTTTCTGCTAATGGACCATTAAGACACCCCTAAAAGCACAATCCCCAAACTTACCCTCCCCAAAATAGTACATCCACATTCCATCATCCTATTGTGAGATGCTCCACCCAGTGGGGAGAGCCAACCATTCCTACCTGGATAAAATTGGGACTCCGGAACACGAAGGTATCTGGCTTCACCCGATTACCGGAGGAAGACTGGACCCTTCTCACCATCACTGGACCCTTCTCACCATCACTGGACCCTTGTTCTACAGGATCATCTCTACTCCAACAGAACCACATCTGCCACTCCAGGAGGACTCACTTTTGGACTTCTTCCAACACCCTGACCAACAGGGTGTCAGGTTGTAGCTCTGACTCTGTCAGGGTGCTCCAAAATTGTTGTTTGTTTGTTTGCTTGTTTGGTTGGGTGGTTTTGTTTTCTACTACATTTGTATTGTTAATATTCCTAGTAAAGAACTGTTATTCCTATTCCCAAATCTTTGCCTGAAAGCCCTTAATTGCAAAATTATAATTTGGCGGGGGTGAGGGGTTTACATTCTCTACTCTAAAGGAAACTCCAGCTTTCCCTGGCACATACCTGTATTTCCAAACCAAGACAATCAGACTGGTCATAATTATTAGAAATTAAGCAAAATTATTTAGATATTTACGTTCTCAGTCTTTGCAGGAGATGGCAATTCTGTATCACCACACACAAAGGGGTCATTACTGGCTGTGACAGGCCACAGTGTAAAGGGTACAGGACTGTGAAAGATGTTTCTCTTCTGCAGTAATACAAGATAAGGATTTTTTTTCTCTGGGTTTTTGATATAAATACATATCGAAAAATCCTGTAAATATTTTAGATATAATCTTGTGACTCTTTTAACTCAACTCCTGCATCTTTGTGCATGTCAGCGCATAGGTCTTCTTTAACAGTATCATTTCAGTGAAAGAAATGTAAGCACTAACAATAGGTGATGAGACACAGAGTCACCAATGTAGAAAAATGGAATATGCTCAAGTCACTCTTGATTAACAAAAAATGCAAGGAGGTACCATAATAAATATTAAGTTACAGAAACAAGAGTTCTAATCAGTTATCTAGAAGGATCTATCTTCAATCATTTTAAAGTAAGAGAATAATTCATCTAGCCATGTCCCCAACTAAGCTAGTTGAAATGTTGAAAAATCCTGACTTTTCCATCTTAATAATTTCAGCACCTATCATTCTGGCAAAAGAACTGTTTTATCCCAGGAGAAAATTAAGACCTTTTAAAATTTAGTGCTGGAAAAGACCCTGAAGCCCTCTGCATGTATGAGACAAATACGTATGATGCAACCTATTGCAGAAAAATACTGTAAAGTAAGCACAAACATTGATGCTTTGATCACTTGGAGTGGATTTGCCCAGGCCAGTCTCAAACCCGAATACAGTCAAAAACTAGGATCACATCTCATAATGAATTTTACGCCAGATTTCTTAAAGCTGAGCAGACTCTCATTGCAGTCAAAGCCCTCGTACGTGCTTCAGCAGCTAGGGAAGGCTGGGAAGAACACCGGGAAAGCCTGCGGGACTCAGGTCGGAGAAGGCCTAATCTTGAAGAAGGATATAAAATTAAGATGCACTAAGACGGGAATAAAGGCGCCGGGTTTCTGCCGGGGTGGGACTCGAACCCGGATCCTCCCGGGCCGCGCCCCTGGCCACGCCCCCGCGGCGCGCGCGTCCTAGCGACCGTTGCGGCGTTTCAAACTCACACACGCTCCTCCCACAGCCAATCAGCGCGCGCAGCGCCCCCGGGGGCTGTCGGGAGCTCTCCCGCCGCCGAAGCAGTGCCGGGGTCTGGAGCCACTGCGCATGCCCGCTGCGAGGAGGGCGGCGCTGCCTGGGCCCCGATTCCCGCGCATGCGCAGTGCGCGGCGGCGGCGGGCGCGGAGCGCGGTCGGCAGCGAGGGAAGAAGCGCCGGGAGCCGCGGGAGCGCTCCCACCGCCACCGCGGGCAGCGGCACCGACAGCAGCCGCGGGAGGAATTGGCCACCCCCGGGCCGACCCCGGGATGCGGCGCTGCTGCGGCCGCCCCCCTCGCCGGGCCCGGCGCGCCGCCGGGCTGAGCCCGCGGCGCCGCCCGCGGGGCCTGTAGGGCCGGGGCAGCGGCGGCCCGAGGAGCCGCGGCGGCCGCCGGCGGTGAATGGGCGCCGCGGCGGGGCGGGAGGAGCCGGAGCCGCCGCCGCCGCCGCCGCCGCCGCGATGGCTCAGGAGAAGATGGAGCTGGACCTGGAGCTGCCGCCGGGGAGCGCCGCGGCCCCGGGCGACGGCGGCGGCCTGAGGCGGTCGAACAGCGCCCCGCTCATCCACGGGCTCAGGTGAGGGGCCCGGCCCGGCCCGGCCCGGCTCATCGAGCCCCGGGGTGGGGGCGCCGCTGCCCGCCGGCCTCGCCTCGGCCTGGCCCGGCGCTTCCTCAGCGGCCTGTGCATCCTGTCCCTTGCCCCGCGGGCCCTGGGCCGCCAGTGCCCCCTTGTTCCCCCCTCGGCTCACGGAAGGTGCTCGCCGCAGTGCTCCTGTTCAAATAAAACGATGTTTTCAGCGCTCTGGGGGCTGCGGCTTGTGTCGCAGCGCTGTGGATTTTTCGGTAAAGCGCACCCCAAAAAAAAAGCTGTTCGCAAAACTTTGTTTTCTCCCCCTGCAGTGACAACTCCCAGGTGTTTCAGCCTTACGTGTTGCGGACTCGCAGGAACAGCACAACAGTTATGAGCCGTCATGGAATGGTGAGGAATCTTAAGCATGTCGTGTTTACACACAACAAGGAATAATTAGAGTAGAGAAATGAAGTTAAACTTGATTTGTATTTGCACTAAGTATCCTAGCAAGCTTCCAAGCTGCAGAATAAGCATTTTTTTCACCTCTAACTGCAACCTGTAATGAAATAATCTTGGTGTGATGACTGTGTGTCCCCAAGAAGACAAGAGTAGTTGACATGTGTGACTCCCCATATTAAGTCTAGTTTTAAAGTTGACTTAAACCTGACTGTGTTAGAAGAGTAAGATTCTGTCAGAATTAAAAGTCTTGAAAGGGTATTGTACTTTATTGTGAAAATGGACGAGGTTCAACAGTTCTTTGTTGACCTGTTTGACACAGTGCTCTTTTATTGCAAAGGCAGAACGCTAGGCCTCAGAAGGTCACTGAAAGAAGAGGAATTTATTTGTTGCTCTCTATTACAAGTCTGGTAGTGTACACTACTGCAGTTGTTTACCTTTTTAGAGATGTTGCATTTCTTTTTTTCTGCTCTCTCCTTGTCAGGTGAGGGATTTACATGCTCCTTCCACTGAAATTTTTCTGTCTTGTCCAAGGGTAGTGAAGATTAAATATTGCTTTCCTCAAAACCCTTAAGTCCCGACATAAGTTTCCTCTGTGCCTTCTGTTCAGGAAAGGTAACAGGGATTTTTAATTCAAAATCTTCTGTTGTGAGGTTTCTTAAGAATCAGAATTCTGGAGCTTGTCAGCAGGTGTGACATTGGACACATGGCCATCCCTCCTGAGTGGGAACTGCTGGCCCATTTCTATGTGATGTTAGAGTTCCAGAGGAATGAGATATACATAAAATTGCACACAACTGAAAATTGCAGAAGTTAAGCTTCAGGGAGTGTTGTTCAAGACTGAGCTGAAGCACTGAGATTTCTCCTTTACAGCTGGTTGAGTAAGGTGCCCTCCAGGAGTTTGTCATATCCTGGGCAGGGGGTGGTTGTGTAACAATCACAGTTTCATTTGTAGTATCTCCCTTGTCTGAGTGGCATCTGTAGCTATTTGTGTGCTTGAGATGCTGAGCAGTATCTGCCTGCAAGTCAGATCCGTGCCACTTGCTGAGTGAAACAAGGAATTTGTGAGTGGTAAAACAAGTCTTTTCTCTTGGAGGTCAGTGTTTGCTTTTTTTGCAACGTTGTTTGAGTCATCCACATGTAGTTGTGCAGCTCTACACATTCTTAGGGGGTTCTCTATTTTGAACTCCCTAAGAATGTAGTTGACAGTAAATAGTGTGTGTGCAAGCAGTTATGTGTGATTTAATCATTGTGGCTGTCACTTTTTTTCCAGTTCTTGTCATCATCTCCTATTCGTATTCCTAGCAGCCGACTCCATCAGATCAGAAGGGTAAGTGGAGTTTTTGTCTGTGTATTCAGTAACAGAATGAAAAGCACTATATGATACTGAAGTACTTGCACAGTGGGGATTTCTTCCCTATTGAGTTTTTCAGGTACTAAAGAAAACAGAATATTCCTTAAGACTTAATTTCAACAGGGAAGTGGCCTTGCAAGGCTTATTGTTGTGTTTAAGCTACCTTGCATTTTAGAAGTATTTGATTTAAGAGAAGCAGGGAGCTGGACTGGTGGCTGTCCTGTCCTTCTGTAGTGGTTCTGCTGTTCATATTTCAATCCTGATGGCAAATAATGGAATCACAAGTATTATTTGAAGTACCTGTGACGAATCAAATGTTATGGGAAAACTTAGGACATTTATCTCTTGCAGGAGGAAGGAGTGGATTTAATGAACAGAGAAGCAGCACACGAAAGGTAAGTGTTACTGAGAGACAGTGATAAAATAGCCAGAGTTATCCTCTTTGTAGCTACTGATGGGGTTTTTTGTATTCTAGGGAAGTGCAGACAGCAATGCAGATAAGCCAGTCATGGGAGGAAAGCTTGAGCCTGGTAATCTCTTTATAGATGTTTCCTATTTAATTCTACTTTTACACTGAAATGACGAATTTAAGGGAAAGAGAGGAATTAACTGTGAAAATAATTTGAGAAGAATTTAAGTTCATCTACTTTAGCTACTTTGTGCATTTGACCCAATGACTTTCCATTAGAAGGTTGTGTCTTGGATTTCAACGTCCTTGCCAGTGTTAAGTCTGAAACCTTGTATTCACAGAGCGACAATGACTTGGACAAGTCTGAGAAATCTTTTTCCCCAAAGAGAATAGACTTCATTCCAGTTTCACCTGCACCTTCACCTACAAGAGGAATTGGAAAGGTAGGATGAGTGAAATACCAAGCTGAGACAGTATTTCAGAATTCTAGACCAAGCTGAACTGTCAAGATGTGTGACTTTACAAAATGTACCATAGTTTAAAAAAGCCCTGAACAACACAACCAAACAACCACTGAAAAAGCCAAATCCATGTTTTGTTGACTTCTTAGAATCTAATGGTTGCCATCTGGGAGCCTGCAGAGTTTGAGGTTGTTTTCAGTTAATGCTGTTTGTGCAGCATTCAGGTGGGTTGGGGTTCTGGTTCTAGCAAAGCTGGAAGAGGTCATGGACAGGATATCCAGGTGCAGAAGTGAGGAGATTTTGGGGAAGAAGCACCAAACTTGGACTGCAAATCTGTGTGGTGAGAGAAGAAGATGTGCCCACCAGTTGTGGAAAGGAAGGCACAAATGCACTCTGAAGGATTTGTTGAACTTGGGTGTGTTGAACTCGTACTGAAAACTGGTGGCAGATGCCAGAGAAAGAGGTGGATGTTATAGATAAAACTACTTTTCCAGTGAGGATTGGAAAACTGAAATGTAGCACAGAGAAACTGGCACCTGGGTTTAAAGATGGGCTGCTTGACCTTGTGTGCAGCCTCTTGTGTGATTCTGCTTTTGTACAAAAAAATGAGCAATCTGTGTGCTCCTACCAGATTGGTGCATGTGACAGCCAGGTACAAGTGCTGGGTAAATGTGTTCCTGGGAAAACACTGATGATGCAGCTGGTCTGGTACCTTTGGAATTCTGACTGTAAAGCACCAGCAGATAACTTGACAGAAAGATTTTTGTGTTTAGCTAGAAGCATTCATGGGCTAAGATCAAATTAGCTGCAGAATCACAGAGCTAAATAATCTTGTTTTGTTCTGGAATAGTGTCAGTTTTCAGGTGAGAGGTATTGTGAGTAAACTCAACTTGTTTAAAAAGCCCCCTGATAAAAGTAAGTCCTGAGTACTGTACTGCTGTTTCTTAATGTAACAAAGAACAGAAACAATTCTCTCATTTAGAGAACAGTGTCTATTTCAATTTTACTTCTCTTGTGGGTTTCAATTTTATCTCAATCTGAGCAGAATTGCATGGGCCAGTATGCTTTTGTAAATTAAATTCTAATACTTGTAAGATTCTGTTTGATAATCTCTGTAACCTGTTGCTACTTTTCTTTAAGAATAAAAAAGGAATAGAAGAAGGCGTGTTTGTTTTGGAGCATGGGGTATAACATCTGAGTATTTTAAGGGAAATTCTGAGCTATCTTCATTTGAACTTCTTGCAGCAATGTTTTTCACCATCATTGCAAATGTTTGTGAGCAGTAATGGACTACCTCCAAGCCCTATTCCCAGTCCAACCAGGCGATTCTGCAAGTAAGTAATGAGTGTCTGTTGTGCTAACATTGGAATTTAAGCCAAAGATTAATTAAAGATGATTTTAAGGCATTAAAGAGACTTCAGTTTTACAACTGCCAAAGCTTTGCCACATAAAAATGCTCTGAAATTTCAACCTTTACCAATGGCAGCTCTATATGTGTGTGCTCTTATAGACCATGTGTCAACTTCAAACTAGGCTTGGTAACTTGAGGGGAAGTCTCAGGTTTTTCAAATTAACCTTGTCAGCAGATTACTTGTATATAAATGCAGTACAAAAATAAGAAAATGGTTGAAATGAGGGTGTGATTCACTAAGGGAAGGGTAAAACCTTAGAAAATCTACTACAACTTCGTGTGGCAGATAGTCTTTTCTAATAGGCAGCCTGTATTTGTTATCTGTGTATTTAGATTCCACAAGAATTTCAGTTGTGCAGGAATAGTTTTGAAGAATGCTTCATATGCTGTGGTGGTGTTAATCTGATGCAAATTGGAACCTTTACAGGCCTGACTCTCAGTATTCTCTCTTCAGCAGGAGGAGTCAAAGTCCAATCAACTGTATCAGGCCCAGTGTTCTTGGCCCCATTAAAAGAAAAGGTGTGTATTTACCTTACCAGGTATTTTAATATGGATGTAGTTTTAGCTGGATAGATTTTTTTGTTATTCTGTAAATATAATGCACTTTTATCCACAGTGAAATGGAATTTGCCAGGCATAACTAAAAAATACAATGTAAAGTAGCTAGTCTAAAACACAGGAATAAAAAACTTAAAAAGCATTTACTGCTTTTTAAGAGGCAAACTTTATTATACATCAGATTAAATGTCAGAGCTTACAAATGTTCATAACATTCCTACAAGTACCACTGAACAGTGCACACCCTTCAGATCATTTTAGGAATGTTGCTTATCATGCAGTATCTTCTAAACTTAGTACTGAATGTTTGTTTTCACTCTGAAAGTTCAGAAGGTGAGTGTTTAGAGAAATTGAATAGATCAGTGCCCTTTCTCCTGAGGGGGGGAAAATGCATTCTTTCCTGTAACTTGTTCCACATTAGAGATTTTCAAGTAACATCCCCAAACAAATCTCTGTAGTAGAACTGTAAGAATGAGGTATTCTTAAAGTGTGCCTTTAGCTGTGCTCATCCTTTCTGCCTTTTTTTTTTTTTTTTTTTTTTTTAACTTAGGCATTCTTAACTTCACCAAAAAGGTCCTTTTATTTTGTTTGGCACTTTTTTTTAGTGCTGCTTGTCCTGTTAGATAAAGAACATTGGCTAACTGATACTGATTTGACAGAGGAGAGAGACAGGTTTTCTCATAGATGTCAGTTCTATCTTGGCTTTTCTTTTCTGTGAATTTTAAAGGCACTAAAACTGAACAAAAGTTTATTAAGCTGAAAGATAATAAGGAGTAAATACCCACACTTAAGACAAATGGTAAAAGCAGTGCGGGTATAGAGACAGGCCTTTCCTCACCTATGGAGCATCTTTTACAAAGTGGAGATACAAGTTTTCCTTTCCTTACTTGAAATATCAAGGGATTTTCAAAATGCTGCTTAATTTTGAAGCATCTAATCTATTTAAGTGAACTTACTTTCTTTTCCTAAATACATGGTCCTGGTTTTTTTCCTGAATTCTAGCAGTAGATTTATAGTAGGAGAAGGAAAGCCATGAACTGAAGAACTTTTCACCACCATAGGGAATGAATACTGGTGGACTCTGCGATGTGTTGTAGCAGTGCAGATTTGTCTCTGTGAAATTAAGGGGCAAAAGTGTTACATAAGTTTGTGTTTTGTTCATTTTTCTGCAAGGCCAAGTATTTTAGAAATGTTTTTTACCCATTCTCCTTGCTAGAAGAAATTACTCCTTGCATTAAGACAGGAATGTATCTCTGTGAGCTGAAGGAAATGAAAATTTTGAAAGTTACCAGTCTTCTATAAAATGTAGCAGTGTGATTCTTCTGCAGAATGTATAGACTGGTTTGCTATAATGCTTAAGTTCTGTCAGGTTTTCAAACTGACTCTGCAACCACTGCAAAGTGTAGGTGAAACCCAGAAAAATGATTGTCATTTCGTGCCTTTTTTTCCCCCCAAAGTAAGAATGAAAATACACTGTAGGTGAGAGGGTTTTTTTTTTTTATTTTCAAGTTCATGATATATTCAAATGTCTGTTGTAGAGCAGCTATTAGTGAGCCAGCTCATTCTCATGGCAGATTATACTAAACAGATTACATGAATTCTCCCTATCATATTTAATCTCTTAATGTCTGTAGATGGTTACAGGGTACAAAGACAGTCTGATCCACGATGAGCAAGTGGAAATGCTTCCACATGACAGATTTATTCCATTCAGCTTTCCTGGAAAAGTGTACCCATGCATTAGAATTTGTTGTACAGGGGAGGGTGAAGCTGAACCCAGCTGTCATTCTTATTTTCATAATCACATTTTTAAACTTCATATTTTGAATTACGTCAGTTACCTCATCTCAGCTGTTTACTTAAAACTAAGTCATGGTAATTAGTTTGCTTTAGATTATTTTGTCTGATAGCAGTACAAGTAGCAAGTTTTATGTCTTTGAGATCATTGAGATCATACTGCTGAAGTTTTAGCTGAGAATGGACTAGATGGTGTAACAACAGCTATCATCAAATTAATGTCTTAGCCAGGTGCTTGGTTGACTGAATTAGAAAACTTGTGTTACAAATGCAACCTTGGAGTGTTGTAGGTCAAACCTCTCTTTTACAGCAGACAAATATTAAATGGATATTCCAGAGACTCAAGTGAGTTTGATTATTTACACTGTTTTCCTTAGGTGAAATGGAGACTGAAAGTCAGCCAAAGAGACTTTTCCAAGGAACAACCAACATGCTTTCTCCAGATGTTACACATCTGACAGATCTCAGTTCATGGTAAAATATTTTGTGTGCCCTGAAATGCCAAAACAGGGAATGTACATTTATCACAAGCTTTCTAGTTTGTTTTTTTTTTTTCCAGGAAAAAATACTTTGTGTGTATCTTGTGGATGAGTATTTATGGGAGCTATCCTGTGGTAGTGTCCTGTTACAATGGTCCTTTGCCTTTGATCCATTCTTCCTGAACAGACTCTAGCCTGGATTTTGTGTATCAAAGCTTTTACACTGAATATAATTGTTACAAAATCCCTGCTGATTCATAAGCAAAGTTACGTTGCTTCACCATTACAATATGTTGTAGGCAGTGGTCATACAGGGTCTGTGGCACTTTGCTGAATACTTAGAAAATGTGCGTGAGTACTTAATTGTTCTGTCCCTAAGTTCATGATTTTTAGAGTTATCTTTCTTTATTACAATCATGAAATACCAAGGTCTTATTGTGTTGAGTCAGATACCAAGTATTCAAAAATATCAGCTGTTATTACTATAATTTCAGTTTACCTACAGACTTGAAACTGCCTAGATGGTTTTTTCCGTGTTGCTTCCCCTTAAATTGCAAAAACATCAATTTATGTGCCCTCTGGGATCTTGTATCTAGAGTTCAAAATCCAAACACAGGAATTCTGTGAGGAAAAATAGGTCTCAATCTTGCTTTGAGTAGTGCCGTGTTAAAGAGCGTACCAGCTAATTAATGACATCTTTGCTGCATTGCTGATTAATGTATTATTTTTCCTTTGCTCTAAGCTTTTAAGGTTTTATACTTACTTGTTGTCACCTTCTTTCTACATCTGATTAAGATCAGCTTCATAATTTTTTCTGCATGTTAAAAAAACACAATAATTCTGCTCCTCATTCCCGTGAGGAGCATGAATATCTCTAACATGCTACAGAAAACAAGGAGTTTTCAGGGCTGCCAGTCTTGCAGTAAAGACTGAGTGGTAGTATAGGTCTCCTACAAGTCCTGTTCAAGGGGGAAGCCTGTCAGCTTTGTTCAGAGCCTCGTGCCCCTGCACTAAAGGACCTTTTTCCCTTTCCCCAGCCTGTCCTCTGATATTCTTGATGGGAGTAGCAGCAGTGTTGGCTCTTCCTCTGATTCCTTGACTAAAGGCAGCATCACCACGGAGTCTCCAGTGACCTGCTCCAACTCCTGCTCCTCGTTCATTCTGATGGATGACTTCTCACCCAAGTGACTTTACCAAGTCCTGAGTCAGTGTCTGGCTGTGCTGTCCCCTTCCTGTACACTCGTACAGAGAAATGAACTCTGATCCTTGAACCATTCATATAAGGTTTATTAAAAGGAAAAATTGTTGTTACTGTAATCCTTGGCTACTTTCCAGTGATTTTTTTTTTTTTAATTTATCTGTTTAATGGACATTGTAGACCTTACTAATGTCTGGTTTTGCGAATTTGTTTTTAAAACAAGATGTCTGCTGATATTATACTAACTTTTGCTTTCAGGAACTTGCATACACTTTTTGATTCCAGGAATAGGTATCTACCTATTAGTGTTGCAATTTTTAGGAATGTACTTCTATCATTATCATGGTCACTATGTCTAGGGAAATAACTTGGTTTGGAAGGATTTGAAAATACTAATTTATTCTCTGGCACTTCTACTATTGAGTAAAATTATTCTTGCTTTTTTTTTTTTTTTTCAGCCGCTAGCCTCAAATTCCTTTATGGAAGGGAGAAAAAAATATTTTATTTTCTTAGTGCTGCTAGTCATTTTTATGAATTCATTTACAGAAGACCACATTGGGTGTGGAAATCTCACTCTATTACATTAAACTAAAAACCCCACAGCAAAATAACTAATGACTGTCACTTTTACCATCAGTGAAGAAATAATAATACTCTGCAAACATGATTAAATTAGCTGCATAGTTCT
Organism: Phylloscopus whistleri; assembly: GCA_017589585.1. Classification (NCBI taxonomy): domain Eukaryota; kingdom Metazoa; phylum Chordata; class Aves; order Passeriformes; family Phylloscopidae; genus Phylloscopus; species Phylloscopus whistleri. The sequence goes on along the minus strand of JADMLD010001007.1, from coordinate 2,455,403 downwards.
CTTCCCAGAACATTTGTCCTACAGATTGTATGAAATAAGGTCATTATTCAGCAAGATTTGGCCAGGAAAAACTAATCCGCACCTCGATCGAAGACATGCAGTGCAGATAACTAAGTTAATTAAACTACTGTGTAGGAGAACCATGTATGGCACCATCGATGTCTCCTGTGGCATTGAGGTCATAAGTATTTTTGTGCCTTAGGGGACATTGTTACAAAATTATGGAATGTAAACCAGAGGGGTGGGTGGGGAAAGTCCTTTGTGTACAGCTTGTTTATAGAGTGCTTACCCAAGTCTGTCTGCGGTGCTGCTTCCCTTAGTGTTCCTTTCCAAGGTGCAGAGGTGCTGGGGGCAGCCCCAGCTGCAAGGGGGAGCCAAGGTGAGACCCTTTGCAGCTGCTCTGGGCAGGGTTTGTCCCTTTGTTGGTCATGAGCTCAGCAAATGTTCTATTCCTAAGGAAAGGCTTTGGATTGGATATGAGCTCTGCAAATTGCTTGGTGAAGGAGTTCTCTTTGAGCTCTGAGTAGTCTTGATACAGTACCTTGGTCAGTCTGAGGTAGGAACAGATATTTTACATTTTAAAGACTAAAACGGGGCAAAATAAATCCGTTTGTAATCTACTGTGTTATGCTATTTATTATTTATAACTCTGTAAAAAGTCTGTGGTGATGAATTATAGTATTTTTTTATGATTGAATAAGTTTTTTATGTTCAGTAATTGCTGGCTGGTTTGTATTTAATACGCAACATTGTCTGCCAGAATCATAAGCTTCCATTTTTGAATGTTTGTAACATAAATGCTTTTGTTACCTAAAAGTACAACTTGTGATCTTTCTGAAAGAAAATAGCACTGAATTTAAAGTAAGATTATGTGCTTTAGGTGTGAGCACAATCTCTGGCAATACTGTCTGGCTAAGAGGGGAGGGGGAGAACCATAGTTTTTTCTGTTCTGAAGAAGCCGTTGGGTATCCAGAAAACATGTACATACCAGATTATTTTTAAAAGTGTTTCCATTAAATTGTAAGAAGTACCAGAATGGGCCAACAGTGGCACTATTTGTATGACCATTTCCACCTGTGGAGCATTAGTTCCCCACTTCAAATAAATGTGCATATTGTAAAATATTGTCCATTGGTGCCATTTTTAAATGAGCTCTACAGTATTGAATGTTAATTTTGTATGTATATGCACAGTGCTATTTCTTGAATTTTTGATGTCTTAAGTCACTTAATTATTTTTTATTCATGCCTGTATCTTCTCTGCCTTCCTGGTGCTTAAAGAAGGCTGCTTTTCCATTTGCAAAATATTGATAAACAGTCTGTGATAAAATCCCACCCTGTTTAGTACCTGTGCCCCAGTTCCCTTCTACTCTGCTTCTCCTGGTACTGTGATGTGGAAATCTGAACGAGGGATGGCAGGAGGGGGAAACCTATTGCATGCTTTCTTAAACCTGAGAAGAGCATAGCTATTGCTTAATTTTTGGCTGATTTACCTGTACAATTGATGTATTCCAGATTTGTTTGTTTAGTGGAGAGTCCTATCTGAGTGCTGGCCTCTGTAAACATTCGAATGTAAGCTGCATAAAGCGAGCGCACAAAATAGTCACTCTTGTTACAGCAGTTTTTTTGTAGTGTTCTGGCTGTTCCCCACTCTTGGAAGGTCTTGTCAAAGACATTGCTCTTTTATAAAATATATATGTAATGCACACACTCGCTGTGTCTGTTGTTTCAGATCCAATGGACGTCGCTGTGCAGTAGGCCCGAGGTAGGCCCAGGTTCTCTTTCACGCTCCTAACACGACTTGTTCATTTTGAAACAAAGTTTTCTAATGTGCTGATTATTGATATTTAACTGCATTTGAGTTGGCACTGCTTTAGGGGGTTCATTGATACTGTAGCATACTCTAAAACTGACTAAAGGTTGCATTTCTGGATTTGTTACCTGCCTTGACTGAGGGAATTAGGTATCAGTTGGGAAAGGCCAGGTGGTGTTTGTAGTCAGCTTTAACGTGTAACTATTGACATTTAACAACTGTTTTTTATGACTTCACCAGACTTATTTCCACTGAATTGCCATGATGAGTGGCTGAGAATTCCCATCTTTCCCCCACTTCCTTCTTTTTATAAGGGATCATTAGTGCATTTCTGTTGCTGAGAATCACAGCGATGAGTTACCTTTAATGTTGTAATAGTTGGGAACTAAGTTAAAATACCTGTGTAATTCAAACAGCATTTTAGATGGACTATTTTTAATATGTTAATTAGCACAGCATTACAGCAATGCTCATTGACCACCACTGCCTTTAGATCATATCCAGAGCATGCTGAGTCCTCATTTCATGGGCTTAAAATGCTGGAAGGATTTTACCAATGGTTTAGAAAAATGTGTGTGTCAGCTGTGGAACTCCGTATGTTTTGATAATATCAAGTGTTCTCCATCAGGAAATGGATCACAGTGTGCATGTTTCATTCTCCTTCATTGAATTTCAAATTGGGGGATCATGGGCCCAAAAGCCTGTATTTAAGGGGCTGTTTTTTTGACTGCATGTGATTAAATACTTTCTCCTACAATGAAAGTAATTAAACTGTCAGTGGGTGAGGATGTAAATCTGAGTCCTGCAGACTTTATTGGAGAACTCATTCTTGAAAGGCTCAAGGAACTCTATACTGCATAAAAACACTAAAGCAGGAGGGGTGTGTGTTTTAATTATTCATGATAAAAATAGAGAACTCATTTTAACGACTCAAAATGCTAAAAACATTTTAAATGCAAGGCTTTATCTTGGCATGTTTCTCCAGACAGGTCCACATTGGGGGCTTTTTTGCAGAGGTGAACTTGAGCAGGCAGATTTGGAACTGAGGAGGTTCTGGTGCACAAACACAGTATTTTTTTGCAAGCCCAGGGATTTATTTTTTTTTTTTGCAAATTATTTAAGCACATTCTTATCTGTAGACCCTGCTAATACATTGTGTGACAACAAAGATGAGAACCTGTTTTTCCTGGAAGGAATTTCATCAGCATATAATTCTCCTGGTAACTTCATAATAAAAAAGCTTTGCATTAACATGAGTTTGAGAATTTCATGAAGTCATAGGCCTGTTGCATTTGCTTTTTTGGGGTAAAGGCCAAGGAATATTTTTGGAGCTATACAAACTGCCCCTTGTATTCCAAGGCTATTACATGAATGGCAGCTGTCCATAGTGGATGAAAAGGAACTTTGCCTGTCATTGAGTATTTTAGTCTCTCTTGAGGCTTGTTAAATAATCCTTAGCGGATCACTGGAGGTACCAGAAGACCCAGTGGGAGGGAAGGAGTGACTTGCTCCCCTAAATTGAGAGGTTTAGCCTTGAGTTAATCTTACCCAGCTAATTTTCAAAGGAAAAATGCATATTTTAGACAACTGAGACTTTTCACAGGGGTCTGCCCTGTTCAGACATAGAGGAAAAGGCTCCTTGTGGGCAAGTCTGGGGCTGTTTTGCTTAATCCACTCCAAAAAAAGGAGCTGTTCTTGCCTATCAGAATTGGAGCAGCGTTGCCTCAGTTCCAGCTGGTTTTGGGGAGGGCAGGGATTTGGTGTTTGGGTTTCCTTAAGGGCTGGTTGTCTAATTCCCAAAGATCCCAGCAAGGACCTTTGTCATCAGGCTGTAATCTGAAGTAGATCATTTTTAGGGCAAGTCTGTTTTCTGAGGGAGTAATTATGCTGCAGAGCTGGTTTAAGGGTGACAGCTGGGGTTTGCTTCCTGCTGCAGGGACAGGGCTGCTGTTCCTATAAATGCAGAGGCACAGAAGCCACTGTAAAGTGTCCCTGCACCTCAAGGCTATCCCTTTATCCCTTTAGAGTGGACCGGGCACTTGGCGGAAGTCTCTTGTTTCAATCCAAACCCTTTTAGCATTCAAGCTGCTTTTTATTACTTGCTCTTAGATCTTAAAGCCTTTTGGTTTGAGTCTTGCCTCTGATTAGCGTGCCAGGGCCAGCATTTTCTCTTTAAACCTGGAGCAGTTTGTTGTCCTTGCATTATAAAGTTTGGAGATGGGGAGGAGGTGGGTTCTTGCTGTTAACAAAGAATGCATGTTAGCTTGGATGATCACAGAAGATTGTGGGGGTTTAAAAGAAATGAGACCTGAAAACAGAGAACAAAGAAATGCCTATTTTTAGTGAACCAATTTGGCTGGTTTGATACGAGGCTCTTTCTCTAAACACAGGCAACAGTCTTTGAGCATATTTTTAGTAGCACCAACAAAACCAAATGTGCTTCCACCTCCAAAGTCTTCTTACTATAAAGTAAGAATTCCTTACTGAAAGACCACAAGTTTTGTTCATCTCTAACCAGCCAGGCCAGGTCTCTCCTGGTCTCTGCCTAAGTTTGCAGTAACAGTCCCTCTGATTCAACAGGCCAGTTAGTGGCACCAGGCTGTCAAGCAGTTCCTGTCTGTCCAAAAAGCATCATCTTACACTGTGCAGGAGTTCCAACACTGTTGTTCTTCCTTACCTTATTTCTGAGGGTCATAAAATGTTACTACCTTTTATAAAACACAGTTATGATTTACTCTTAATTACTATAGGTTGCCTATCTTACTGAATAGCTGTGGTAAAATGCCTGGTGGACTCTTGCCTGTCTCTCACCTTGGGGTATAACAGAGTTTTTAGTATTTTTGATTGTTTTTCAGATAATGCAATGTTTTCTGGAAGAAATATCCATTGTGTTTTGATTCTGCAAGGTGTTTGGATATAGTTTATGCAGAAGTAAGTCCTATTTGACAACATGAGTTAAATGAATCTTGGAGACAATGACATGAGATTATTTTTTTGAGAAGATGAGTGGCTTGAGCCCTGCATTACATAACAGAACCTCCTACATTCTGCCACCACTTTTGAGCTACCACCAAAGTTGAGTAAATTGGCAGAAGCTCCCAGCTATTATTTGTGTTTGGGTAGTTTGGAACACAGATTACGAAAACCCTATTGTGCTAGAACAAAAATATTTTACTTCCCCCAACTAATTTGCAATTTAAATTTGTCATGAGAACTGTAATAGTTTATCAATGCAACATGTGCTCAAATTTTTTCAGTATGCAAAAGTTAGGGTTTGTGATAGGCAAGTAGGAAGCAGGTGGTATTAAAAACTGTGGGCCCAAGTAAAATAAAGAATGTAATGGAAGTTAACTAATCCAGCATCTATAAATATAGATGTTGGATCTAGCCTCTGACAAAGCTCTACAAGATCCTAAAATTTTGGAAAAATTCAGCTACTGCCATGAAGTTAACAGTTCTCTCTCAACCCTAGTTAATGTCAACACTTCCTATCTATGACCAGAACCTCCATGAATTTGGAAGAAAAATAAATGTGAAAATGGGGTGCTAGAATAAAATGCCTGTGTGACTGATTATGAGTACAGGTTTGAAAAATGCTACAAGGTACAGTGAGTTGGGACAAATGTGCTTTGAATAGGAATTGAGGATGTGCTATGTGGAGTACGTGTAACATCTTGTTCGTGTGCAAGAACAGACTGTGAAAGAAACAGCTTTGTGTGGGGAAAGCAACATCAAAGGCTCTGAAGGAACTAGGGCTGTAATAGAAAGCATTTGCCTTTGAGGACTCCTTTTGCTTCTGGTCACTTCTTATTTTTTTCTTCTTTTTTCCCCCCACTCCTGTATTAAAACACAAGAGCTGAGCAATGGAAGGAGCATGGGTAGGGTGAGCTGGATGGGCAAGAAGGAGAGATATGGAGGGCCGGCTGAATTTGTATGGGATTGCACAGCTTGCCTCCTGCCCCTTCACGTGGAGTTTGCATCAGCCCTAAATGCTGTGGTTGTGTTTGTTGGACAACCAAAGCAAGGCTGGAAGCTCAGCTTCGTGTCTTTAGCTGCAAAGTTAGGGCACAGGGTTGTCAGCTTCTGTCAAATGTGTGGGCAAAACTCCTCCTGGGGGCAGAGCAGGAATGAGAGGGGAGTTAAGGGTGTGGGACAAAGGTGCCCCAGAAGCTCTGGGCACTGTGGGAGAGCAGGAGGGAGCTGGTGGGACAAGGGGCTGTAGATAAAGCACCATAAGTGAGCAGGGGGAGGAATGTCACCCAGCAGGACGGACACGGCCGGGCAGCAGGCTGGTGCACACGCCAGGTGTGGAGAATGCCATGGTTTTCCTGCAGAGGCTCGGGGTTATCCTCGTTGCCAACAGAAGGCTCACGCTGAGGGAGAATTGTTGTGGTACAGCTGAACGCAGGCAGCAACCCGCCCCAGCCACATCCTACAGCCTGCGCCTCTCTGGGTGTGTTTCTGGGGAAGTAGCAGAACTTTTTCAGCCTTGCCTTACATTAGCAACGAAGAACATCGAGCATGAAGGACACAGAGCGCGCCTCAGTGCCAGCGAACAACGCATCCCTGACCGTGCTGGGGCTCTGGACCAGCAGCGGGAAGTTTGTGGGGCTCTGGATGGCCACGGGATGGCGTCTGGTGGCTTGCAAAGCACAGGACGGTGTTGGGTGAGCAGTGGTAGTACTGCCTGAAGTGCTCTGAACTGCACTGACCCCGCAGCTTCTGTTGCTAGAAGCTTCTAATGTTTTCTGCCTTTTCTCTTGCAAGGTAACCTCTTCCTGTCAGAGTCAACACTAACTTCCCAGAGTGAGGGTTTGCACTTCTTCATGCTAATAACCTTAAAGCTGATTTTAAAAATGGTTCTCTGTGGCTGTAAGGATAATGCAATCCCGTGCTAGAGGGGGCTTGGATCAAATTTACTGACAACCTGAAATGAATGAATAGGCCCTGCTCACAGCAAGAGAGCTTTCCTGTGAGCACGTTGCACACTGGCTGTTTTCCCAACCCCGTGGAGCTGTTCAGGAGCCTGCTGTGGCACGTTTTGGTTGGGTTTAGGGGATTGCAGTGTTCAAGCTGGGGTTTTTCCCAAGTGCTGACGCTGCGGTGTTCCCATCAGACTGCATGCAGGAAGCATCTTCCTGTATTTCTCCAAGTGGGCACACACAGACCTGGATCTTGGAGAATGTACAGCAGCTTCAGCTCTGTAACTTGCAGCACACAGGGAATGTCTGCCTGCAGGGAGAATGTCCAGCCATGGAGTCCTGCTCTGTGCCCTGTCCAGGCGAGTGCTCAGGTAAGGCTGGCCAGAACAGGTCTTGGTGTCTGCTGCTGCTTTTGACAGAGGTTTGGTTATTTACTGAAAACCAAGGTGAGAAACGGGGCAGCACCAGCTCTGGGCTGTGTGTGAGAGCTGCTTGCAGGGTCACAGTGTGGGCTGGGGTGGTCCAACTGCTGCCCTCCAGCTCTGTGACCTTACCCAGTCTGGAAAGGAGCTGGGGGAAGGTGAGGGAGCCTCATGATCTTCCCAAAGGGCTTTTGGATCCAAGTGCCGTGCTGAGGCTGAGTCCTATCAGCACTGCTGCTGCTGGGAATTCTGGTTTGGCCCCTGGATCAGTGAGTGGCCCTGTTGTGCCTGAGCTGCACGTAGTTTTGACTGGAGATGGGAGCGGTTTCTCTGCTCTTTCATAGTTTGCCTTCTCCTTTGCACGTCTCCAGCAGGAAGTGCAGATTCAGCAGGCATTGTATGCCTCAGCAGCCTGCCAGCTGCCTTGCTGAAGCTAATTCACAATTCAAGTCACTCCTGATAAGTTTGCAAACAATGTACAGTGATTTCTGAGCTAGATAGCAGCTGAGCCGAGCTCCCCCACTTCCAGCCTGTCACTTGGACGAGGCTCTGCACTTACCTTGTGAAGCTCATGGGTCAAACGTGGCCTCAATATTTTCTGCTTCTGTGATGTTTCATAAACTTCCTATTTGTCTAGGAGTAGCTTTGAGTGCCATCATTATTATTGAAACCCTCAAGTGTGTGGAGACACAGAGAGGGCATATGGTTAGTGTTGGTTGAATATGAGTTAGAAATTGAACCCAGGACTTCTGACTTGCAGTTTAGTTCTTTGATCACTGAATAATTTTGTTTTCCCCCCCTTACAACACACTGGAATAGCCTGGGAATTTCACTGGGAATAACTCCAGTGAAAACAAGAGCAACATTTTTTTTTTCTTCTGCTAACTTCATGTGGCAGCCACTGGAAGTGTGCTCTGAGGAACTGGCCCAGAGGAAGCAACTCTGCACTCGTGGCTCATCAGCCCTGGCAGGAAACAGCAGGTCAAAGTTAGAAGGAACTTACTTAAAAGCTAAAGAGTGAGTGATGCAGCAAGCACTGCAAGAAAGCAGGGCTCGACAGCCAGTGGGGGAGCTTGGGGTTCTCTGTCTCAGTCCTTATTCCTCTTGTTCACTTCTGTTTAACCAGAGAGATGTCAAGGTGATGATCTGTCAGGTGAGAATTTGTAGGTGAGACTCTGCCCTCTCCTGATCTAAGCACAGCTCCCTCTGGAAAATGGGGCTGGTGCAGAAAACACACTGTTTAATCTTCCTCCATATGCTTTTATGAAATGAAATTAAATCCTTATGACTCTATATCTCAGATGGCAGATACTGTTTTTTTTCAGACATGTGTAAGGTCAGTAGTCACAAATGTAGCAGCCTGGAACTGCAGGGTTTGATCATTCTGTGCAAAAATTGGTACAATACAGTGGCAGAAACAGGAATATATATTGCTCCTGCCAGATGACAGCAGAGGGGTTTTTTTGTAGATAGGCTTTGGGAAGCCCTCCTTGGTGTACTTTCCAAAGGGCATGAGGTCACATCACAAGCAGACTTACATTTTGGAGTGTATTTGTCTCTGTGCCATGAGTTGGGTCACATTTTTTTACTCCTCCTTTGGTATTGGAATTGAAAATTCAAGTTGGAGAAATGTGAAAGCAATTGGGCCTAATCCATTCCTGTTGTTACTCCTTTGTTTTCACTGGAGTTACTCCAGGGCTGAATCCAGCATAGATGAACAACTTGTTCTCCAAAGCTGGAACTTAGGGGAGAAGGTTTCAGGGATGATCACACAACTCTGGGGCTCCTTCTCAAACAGCTGAAGCTCCCACAAGAGGGATGATATTTGGTGAGTTCAGATTATTGAATTTTGCACAGCACTCTAGTAATAAACGCTCTAGTCATAATAAGGCATTATTATCCCTTAGAAGAATCACTTGAATAAAACCCAACTGCTTGCTTAGATTAGATGGAAAAATCCTGTTGATCTCATTTACCAATCAGCTGCACAGATACCAACCTTGAGCAAAACACAAATGGTTCTGAGCTTGCTAATCCTCATCCTGCTCCTTGTCTCTCACCTTCTCTGGGACCAGCCTCTCCAGGGTTGCTGCCAGTGAAATGTTCACTGTTCTTCATGCACTGACCATCTCAGCTGCAGCCCAGGGAAGGCTCCAAAGAGGTTACAAGCCCTAATTCTGTCTTGGTTAGATGGAAAAAGGAGGGTGTTATAAGTTATGGAGAGGCTGAGTGTTACCAGCTGAGGACTAGGTGCTGTTTATTTGAGTTTAGAGGTGGAGGGAAGGGTTGTTTGTTGTTGTTTGTTTGGTTTTTGTTTGTTTGTTTTTTTTTTCAGGATCAAGGATACTGATGTTAACTAAAATTAAACTCTACAAATTTGCAAGATGAACCAGTCCTCACTGCTGGTTAATTCCTCCTGTGTTCCTGTGAACTCTTGGAGGGGTCATGGCAGAGGCAAGATCCCCATGGTAAAATTAAGCTTTTCCTTCTTGGAGAAATAACCATTACTGTCTCTCTGGCTCACTCCGTTTCATTTACTTTCTAAACAACTTAGATCACAAAGGGCTCCAGGAGGGGTGCAGTGCTTCCAAAGAAAAGGCCTGGATTACTTTCTCCAGTTTAAGAGAGTCTTGTGAAAGTTGTGCTTCCTGCCCTTGCCCAGAGAAGACGATTTATAACAGATGCTTCTGCAGCCTGCATTGTGTGATTTGGAAGGTGGAGGGTGCACCAATCTTGTTGTGCTTGGGAGGCCAGGGCAGCTTTCTGCTGAACAACACAAATCCTGGCTGACAAACAGAAAATCCTGGAGCCCAGCTGAGACAGAGATTCCCTTCCTGCACAAGCTTTGCTCAGGCAGTTTCCAGTGCCACGGCCATGGGATGTCCTTGGTCTTATTGAGGTTGAGCACTTTGTCACCCTTTGGTTTTCACCTTCCTCCTCCTTTACTTCTGACCTGGGGATGCCAGCTGCTCTCCCTGCTGCTGCTCCTTCCAGACTGTCTCTGTTTTCAGTGATCCAAGCTGCAGTTTGTAACCCCACAGCCCTGACTACCAGGGATGGGACAGAATGAGCCAAGAACAGAAACAGCACTACAGGAAGGGGCATTTATAGTGCTTATTACACTTAATTAGGACTAGAGGAAGTGCTTCCTTAGTGCCTCAGCTGATGCACAGGGTGAAATACTTTCCTCAGTAGTTAGGTACTTAGGAAGTGGCAAGGAAGGACCCCTCACTTTTAAAACCAAAGTAAAACAACTTCTAGTCTTACTTGTCTTGGCCTGTTTCTCTCTGCAGCAGAAATTGCATCACTAATGACCTTGTCAGGGTAATGGTCAATGAGATGCTGTTTCACTTAGATCTGAGGAGATTTTAGGGAAAGGGCAGAAAAATTGATGTATTCTACACAGTTACTGACCCCCAGGTCAGTGGAACAAACACCAGGCAGCCAAGAAGAACAGAAAGAATTGTTAAAATCTTACAAACCTCAACGCAGAGGGTTTACCACACCAAACTTTGGTTAAAGTTCACATGGCAAAGAGGATCTTTGTCTTCTAGGAACTGTAGCTCCTGCAGTTTGTCCTCCATGCTGCTTCAAGAAACAATCACTTCCCCAACTTCACTTGGTCATCAGGAGGACTGTAATTTGGACCACTACACCAAGCATGTTTTTGCTCAGCTGGGCAGGAAGAGGTGGATTTTCCCTTCCGTGGCTGTAGTTCTGCAGGGCACCAAACACAGTATAAATGGATTCATACAACAGGGATTTGACTCAGTTCAAAGGTGGGATGTGCTCAGCCTCCTTGTGTGCAAACCTCACCCTCCCTGAGAGTCCAGCACCAGGTAAGAGTGTAGGCTTTTGCCTCCAGCCCTGCTGAGCTCTTGTTTTGTTCTGCTGTTTGGGTCTTTGCTTCACTTCCCTTCAAGAACTTGGCTCTAGGAACTGGTGCATCTCATCTTTCACTTTGAAACTCTTTGTTCCTACTAGCTGCTGAGTCACCTGGGAATTGCAGATCCTAAGAGTTTGGAAGCTACAAGATATAAAACAAATAAAGCCGTAAAAAATTGTATTGTCTTAACTCCCAGAGGAGGTGGGTTGTAGCTCATGTCCTTGAATACTCTGCTTAGGTGCTCAGCCCATTTCTCTTGTAAACTGAAATTTTATTTCTGTGAAATATTTGCCCAAGAACTTCCTTCTATCCCCAGGTTAGTAGTAACATCTGTGGTGAAAGACTGAATTCTTAAAAATCTGTCTAGTCTGGGTAAAGGGCACAGACAAGCAGCCTGGTGTGGGGGGTTGGTAGGGGTGTTTTGGATGAATTATTACATGACCTCGCACTGTACTCATTTGATTCAGGCATGAACTTTCCTGAAGCAGGGAATTTTGGGTTCTGGATTCAGCTGTGAGAGCAGAACATCACTTTCCAAATGGGCATCCACGCTTCATGAAGAAAATCCCAGTTCAGTCTTGGCCATCAAGGCACTGGATGTTTTCCTTGATGCTGTTCCAGAGCTCCAAAAATGCTCTGTGTCCCGGAGAGGTTGTGACTTGTCTGGGGGCCTGCCTGGAGTTGGTCAGACTTGTCTGCAGAGGCCACTGGACCTGAGAGCATTGCGGGGCACGTCAGGGCCAGGGCCTGGCGAGTGCTGCAGATATTATCTTTTTTTGTTCCCTTTAATTTTGCTGTAGTGCTCAGCCATACTTCAGGATTTCCAAGGGCCGCTTCTCTAATCTCCCCAGCAGGATTACTGCCACTGGAAATCATGAGGGCTTGGACTAGCTATCAGCTTTATCAGGAAAACTTCTTTCCAGCCAAGCCAGTAAGAGCTTTCCTAAGCGGGAGTCTTGGGTCGAAGCTGCTCCTCTCATATTTCACAGATGACCTCAATGAATGATTTACTAGGAGAGTAAAAGATTAGCCAGATTCCTCCAACTGCCTCTCAAGTCATATAAAGCACTTGGTTTTGTTGGTTTTGTTGGAGCTGGGCGATTCCTGTTTCTTTAGCCTGGTTAGACTGTTTTACAGTGACTAATTGCACTCCCTTCCCTGGGAATCAGGTGTCTCCTGGGGAGGGATCCACGTTCCTCACACGAGCCTCAGCTGTGCCCTGGAACAGCCAGTGCATGCTGCTCCACTTGGGCAGGTACCCAACAGCTTTGGGATGTGGTGTCTCCAGCTGTGTTTTACTGGAGAGGTTCGTGTCCTTCTGGGAGAGAGATGGTAAAGGGAATACTTAAAATATGCAATGAGGTGTTCCCATAAAATTATCAAAAGCTTTGCTCAGTCTTCCTGTGGAGAAAACCATCACTGCAGAGTTCAAGTGAACAGTGGTTTGGGAAGGGCAAAACCTCTGGCTTCAATATTTTAACTAGTCTCCAAGGCTTGGATGAGCTCTTCTGGGGGAAGGGAGATTACTCCATGTTTGCCTGTTACAGAGTTTCTCACATTTTTCTCCTTCACACTTGGCAACCAGACCTCTCTATCTGTCTCTCTGTGGTAATTTCTACAGAATCTGGCTGTTTTAAAAGACTGCAGTACTGATTTAAACATCCAAATTGGAAAAGCAGGGTTTAAAGTGGACCAGCTTTTTCCTTTAGAGTGTTACTTGTTAATGATCTTTGTTAAATTATTTACAAGGCGACCCACAAGATCTTTGCAAGCAATCATTTGTATGACTTCCATTGTGCTTTTCTCCCCTGCTCAGTAAATCAAAACACAATCATGAGATCACTAAAGGGCTTGCAGGGAGGGATGGCCCATTGCTATCGATGTATGGAGTGTGCATGCCATAAAGCCTAAAGCAATATTGGCATGTGCTGATCTCCTGTGAACAATCTTTGATTTACAGCCATCAGAGATGAGAGCTCTGGGGCTCGCTGGGGGAATCAACCCCTAGCAGAAATGCTTAAAATACTTGGAGTTTAGCCAAGAAGTTAAGAAAAGAGGGGTTTGTATCTTCCTTTCTCTTGGCTGTGATCTCCTCTCACACAACACCTAAAGCTGTGCAAGGCACAGGGATGGGAGGGAACAGCCCAGACAGCTTTGTCCCCAAGACATCAAAAGTCATTGGAGACCCACAGTCTGCCCCAGAAGTACAAGGATAATAAAATTTGCTACTTTTCTGATTTTTGCATCACCATTTGGACAGAAAAATTTGGGCTGAACCTACACCCTGGCAGGTCCTCTTGGTTGTGTCCTAAAGGAGTCCCCTTGATAAAAGCTCCCCCACTGCACTTCTTCAGAGCTAAAATTTTGCTGCAAGTCATAGCAGGGTGAGAGAAGAGCTATAAAAAGTATAGGAACACAAAATTCTGTCTTCTCAGTGAAGGTGGAAATAAAACATTTGTGCACATTTCCAGGACAGAACATTATCTGCCACCAGCTGTGTCTCATATTAATGAGTTATGCATTGGCATTTGTTGCACAATTTTTCAAGCCTATCAGCCAGCAGAGCAGACCTTTATTTTGAGATGACTGTGTCCCCTCCACGATCCAACTGGCCTGTAGGAGCAGAATATTAACACCAAACATCACATTAAAAGCAAATGGCATCCTTTGATGTTTAAATATAAAAAAGGACAGTCTGTGTTTATGAGGGCAACACCAAATCTCAGGGGATTACTCACCATGGCAATTTTTTGAGGATATTAAGTCACTCACACAGATTTTATCCATAGGCTGCCAGACCAGGAGGATCCCTGGGGTTGCCTGAATGTGATCTCCTACCAGTGACCATCGAAGGTCTTGGAGCCCTACAAGTCCTCATCAAAGACCGAGACTCCACTTCCCATTGCCAAGCAGATGTGGGGCTGTTGATCCTGGTTTGAAAAGGGACTGTCAAAAGATGGAGAAATTAAGAATTCAAAGCTGTGAGAAAACACTCCGAAATAGTGAATTTCCTTAATTTTTGAATACCTTTCTCATGATTTTCAGATGTAATATCGTTGTCCCAGATGCACCGAATGGACACCTGGGACCCTGATGTCATACTCAGAAAAGGTGCTGGGCTGTGGTTCCAGGATTCCAGCCTTTTGCTGTGAATCCCACCACATGTGCATGTCTGGAAGCCTGTGTCAGCAATGGGACAGCTCTGCAATACACAGCTAGAAAACTTTCCTCTTACAACACTGTCTTGCTTTTTATTCTACTCCTTCTGATATTCTATTCCTCCTGTCACTGCCAATGCAGCAGTGGATCTGCTCCTACAGAAGGGGTTGGTTCTCTGCCCTTGTCCATGCACAGATTTAAGATACCCCCTTTTCAAAGGCAAACAGGAATTTGGAAAAGACAATGAGCTAAAAATTGAAATAAAAGTGTATTTATGAGATTACTAAAAGTGAATGTTTCTTACTGTTTTGTGAGGATTCTGCCTGACACCGGCAGGAGGGCGAATGCCTGGGAGCAGAGACAGGCAGAGATGAGAAAGGAAACAGCTGTGATCCCTTTTTGGAGCATTTGCTCTTATTCATCCCCTTAGATGTATCCCAATGTAAATAACCTTTCAGATCACTTTACAAAGTGATTGCTAGGTGGGACTGAGGAGAAGGAATTCTGTAATGTAATAATTTCTGTCTTTTCTCTTCACTTTCCTGCTTGGTCATAGAGAGGAAATGTGGCTGGTTGTTACTCTGAAAGCATTTGTAGTGGTGAAGGCATAACAGATATGAAAGTTCACAGGGCTCTGACAACTGCCAGAGTATTGAGGCTTGCAGACGAAAAAATGAAAGCTGCTGGTAAAGGATTCCCATTTGTCATGGAAACCCCACAATACCCCAGGACAGCTGCTTGCCTGGGATCTGTGCCTCGTATGTAAGGAACCAGAACAGACATGTGCTCTGTTGCACAAAAAGTACAACCCCACAGAGACAGGTAAATCGTTTTTTATAAGGGAAAAATGTCATCTGGAATTAATGTTTTCTGTAAAAGATGATTTTCAGGGTTTGCTTGCTATCCACCATAATCAAAAATATGACTTAAAGTATATAAACTACAGTCTTTTATATTCTAATGCCCTAATACCATCTCTGGAGATGGATTTGGTGCTGCTGCAAGTGTGGCTGGAGAGCTGGTGGGGTCTAGTTTGGCAATGAGTTCTCCTGTTTTTGAGCACAAAAATGAAACAGGTGGCAAAAGTTTCCTGGGAAATGCTGGATCTGGAGTCTTTCCTCCCCTCAAGCCACTTTGTGCTTTACCTTGCTCCCCATATCAAATAATTCAGTGAGGTTTCATTTGAAAATTAGAATGAAAAAAAAAACTAGCCCAGGGCTGAAGCTTTACCAAGCAGCTGGAAATTAGGAAAGGCTAAGCTGTGATGCAAAAGTAACACAAATTTCATGCCAGGGGTGGAAAATCTCCCTCTGGTTGTTTTGGGATGTGTTTTTATTTTTCATGGGGCATCTTTTCAAGGGTTTAAACACATCCTTGGACTTCAGTGTGACTGATTTGCTTGGGAGGCTGCCACAAAAGGTCCCTGAAAAAAACAGGGAAAGTTGCTGAAAGTTCAGGGAGGAGAAATAATCCCCCTCAAGCTCCCTATGAGCCTCCTTTTTGGTATATTTTTAGCAATGGCTCCTTTTAGTTCAGTCTGTGTCAGGAAATTCTGTACTAAGCTTCCCACTGTGCCACGCTGTGCTGGCAACGTCACAAGGGCCAAGCACCTCCCGCCTGGAAGGGTTTATCTAATATTAATTTCCTTAACTTTGGCAGACCCAAAGATTTCCTCCCATCCTTTCTTCTTCTCTCCACTTTCTGGTTGTTGCTTCAAATAACCAAACCAAGGAAACAAGACAGCAAACCTTGTAGAACAGGGGTGATGAAATTATGAAAATGTAACGGCAAGATTAACCCAGTTGCAGGCTTAGTGTGCACTGACATAGGAAAGTGAAAGAATACTGAAGGAAGCTTTCAAAACTTTGTTTCTTTGCCAGAGCTCAATCTCCAGACACTAATTTAGCAGTGCTAGTAATGCATTTAAATGTGTTCCTCTGTTGAGCAGCATATTCCCTGTGGAGCAGCTCTGGAGCAGCTGTTAGCTACAGGCGTTCTGCAGGCTGAGGTCTCTGGGTCAGGAACACTCATCTTCCACCAGCACAGCCCCCTGCACTGCTCCACACATCCCTGATCTGTCTTCAGGCAAGGTGAGTTCCAGGTTTCAAAGTGCTGTAGCTCAGCTGCTGACAGAGGCTGAGGGCAGCTCGAGTGTTTGCTGCTGTGCCAGAGGGAGATGATGTGTCTGGAGCCTCAGCACTGTCCCTTGTCACACCCTGGCTGAAAACATCCCTGACTCTGCTGTGAGGAGCAGTGCCTGGCTGCTCACTGCATGTCACATAACCTGCTGCTCCCAGGCATTCAAACACAGACACTTCATTTTCTTTCAGCTGGTCTTCCTTTTTCTTCAGGCTCACAGAGTGCCCATGGGCAGCTGAGACACCAGGGCTGAAGGAGAACAACCTTGACTTTGCTGTTGCTAAAGAGGGAGATTATATTTAATGTAAAAGTTATTGTCTTGGGCAGCCTTCATCTCACCAGTGCACAATTCCAGAATGCTTTGAATTAAGTCTGGGGGTTAAAAGCATGTTAGTCATTGCCCATACATCTTGGGGGAAGCAGGGCTCTCTAAAGTTATTGTTAGCATTAGGCATCTGGTTTATGTTTATAATGATTTATTCAGCAATGGGAGACAGGTAGGGAACTATTGTGAAAGAGAAACTAGAAAAGATTGGGTTTTTCAAAGCTCTGAAGCCATTGTTAAATCAAAGTTGTCTGACTTCAAAAGGAATATATAACTTCATTAGATTCTTTAAACAATGTACAATGCTCACAAAGCTGGCAGCTATTATTAGAGGCAGAGTTGGTAGCACAGCCTGCTCTGGAGGTTCATGTCCCTTCTAAGTACAAGATCCTGTTCTTATGTCATGACTCTGGGTTTTGGGTTTTTTTTAGAAAAAAAAAATTCAGCCAAGTACTTCAATGGCCTGCAAGAGCCAGGGAAGAATACATTATTTTTTTCAGCGTTAAAATAATTCAGGAAATCCTTTCTTTGGAAAGATCTAATGCTTCCATACTTTGAAAGAGGGAGTTGAAACCCAATGTGGGAAGATAGGTTTGTGCTGAAGCAGGCATGTTGCCATTGCCATAAGGGTCTGGCCACAGTTTTTGCAGTTTTATGAGACTTTGAAGAAGTCTAGTTTGTGTCTGTGCAGGAGGGCTTTGCAAGGGCTTAGCTAAGATTAGAGAAGAGTCTCTGCTCGTGTCTCCTCGTGCCTGGCCCTCACTGGCCTGTGCCATTGGTGGAATTGGTCTTTCCCAGCACCAGCTCCTGTGCAGCAGGACTTGGGGAGGGACAAGGGGAAGCCCATCCACTGCAGTGCTGGCATGCTGGAGCAGGGATGGGGACTGTGCCTGGAAGAAGGAGCCAGTGGGACAGGGCAGGTTGGGAAGGACAGGCTGAGAGGTTCTGGTTCCTTGCCTGTTTGATCACCTCTCCCAGCCTGATGGGTATTCCCTCCCTCTCCTGCCAGAAAAGACACTCACAGGCAATAACCCCCATTCCCTCCAGGCAGGGAACACACCACTGGCAGCAGCTGCCCCAGGTTGTGGAGCTCCCACCTCAAGGGCAGGAGGGCAGCCCAGGCCGCCCTGGGATGCAGGTAAAAGCTGCATCTGGAGATCCTCAATCTTTGCTGAACACACAGTTGTTCACCTCACCCACTTTTTGGGTAAAAGTTGCTGTTCTGTCTTGCAGCTGGTGCACTCAGCAGGTTCAGTCTCCACAGTGGCAATCCCAAGCTGTTGGACAGGGGCTTCTCAATTTCCTGTGACACAGAATGCATAAATCCTTGTCATCCTTCTGCTCTCTACCTTGTTCCAGACTAACCTGCCTTCCTGCTGAGGAGCCACAGTGAAGGGACACACGGGGCTGGGCAGCCAGAGGTGCCAGCTGCCAGAGCAGGCTGGAGAGTTCCAGTGCCTACTGCTTGCCTGCAGGATGAGAAACAGGTCTATGCAAGTGTAACTCCCTGCAGGCATTGGATTTAATTAACTTTTTTTTTCCCCCACTCTCCAAAACACCCCTTGACCCAAAGGATGACCCCACCTTGGGTTTGCCACCCAGCCGAGGAAAAATTCAATAAAATGTTGTGGATTTGGGGGGAAAAACACTGCTCATGGAGATCTTGCCAGGGCTCTGCTACAAACCCAGCATGCCTGTGCCACCAGGTTCAGCCAGTTCTGGGCAGAGTCACCTGTCAGACCTGCAGCCATCCCACAATGGAAATAAACAACCCATGTTCTGCATGGCTGCCCTTCACCTGAGGCGAACCCTACACCCATCCCATCGCTCTTTGTCCTGGCCAAGGCATCACCTCAGAGGTGTCCCTGGGCTGGGGAAGAGCACAGCACACCCCCAGTGCCTCTGAGTGACATCCTGCTGTGTGACACACACGGTTGTGAGGACCAAACCAGCACTCGGCGTGGGGAGGTCGTGGAGCTGCTGGAAGAAAGTCAACATCCCACTCCTGCTTGAGTTAGAAAAATGTCCCAGCACTGGATCCACCCAGCTCAGCTAGAGCAGGGCTGCTTGGCCAGACGACAGGCCTGGCTCTGTCTCCAGTGTGGATGAGTGCCAAAGGGGATTTTTCATTTCCAGATGCTTTTAAAATAAAAATAAAGCCTCTGCTGTAAACTGGCTTTGAATGGATGCCTCCCCTTCAGCCAAATAGCTGACTGATATGGGCAAGCTGACTGGGCAATAAAACCTTTCTCTGCAATCTGGTGTGCATGGTGAGCACCGGCCAGCCCTGTGCTGAGGTCTGTAGCTGGATGGGGCTCCATGGAGAGCTGGGGGTCCCACAGAACCAGCCCTCCCCACACAGCCTGCCCTCCCCATGGAGCCAATCCTTCCCATGGAGCCAGACCTCCCCCCTGGAGCCAGCCCTCCCCACCACCAGGCAGGCAGACACGCTCCCAGAGCCCTCCGGCTCCAGATAAAAATCTTTATGCACTCTTGATTTCTTTTTTGTTCTTTTCAGGGGAGGGGAAAATGCTTTGTGAGAAGAAAATTGGCAGTGGTGGAATGGGAGTGAAAAAGATTTTGGGGGAGTGTTGTCCTGAACACTCAAAATGTCCTGAGCATTCAAAAGGCCTGTGAATGTGGCACTTGGGGATGTGGTTGAGCAGTGAGCACAGTGGTGCTGGGTTAATGGTTGGACTGGAGGATCTTAGAGGGCTTTTCCATCCCCAGCCACCCTGTGGTTCTATCCTGGGGGTGGGAGGGGTGACAGGGTGACACTGCAGGACCCTGCACACCTTGCTGGGGATCAGCACACAGATGTTTCTAAGCCAGCCCTGGGTGAATCCCTCCACAAACAACCTAAACCTGGTAGCTGCCAATCAGCATAATGAGACTGGTGAATGAACTTCCAGTGTCCCTAGGCAGCCACTCAGCTGTGCTCCAGGGCCCTGGGAGCTGGGGCAATTCCTTCACAGCCCCCACAACCCAATTTTACCTGCCCACTAGAGATTTGGGCCTGCATGGAGATGGCTGTTTCATGTGATCTTATTTCTCCAGGGCAGCTGGGGGGTGCTTTGTGAACCCAGCCCAAGACAGGTGCTATGGCTATCGAAATGTAAATGAGATGGCTCCAACATCTGTGTCAGTGCCAGTCAGGAAGGGCCATGGCAGGGACAGGGACACCTGGGGCTCTGCAGCCCATCATCTGCCCACTCACCTCCTGCTGCCCATCATCGAGGGTTTCAGAGACATCTTTTCACTTGTGGGTGAAGGCAGGGGTTGAGCAGGAGCACAGGTGGGGTGCTCTCCCCTCCTGGTTGAAGGTGATCTGGGTGTGCAGCAGCTCTGCCCTCTGCCAGGCATTGTGTGACCCACACGGGGAGTGGGGGACGTGCCTCATCCTTGTTCCTGTTTCAAATGTCACTCGATTCCCTGTGGCACCTCACAAAAGACTGAATGGACAGCAAGCATAAAGGCAAAATAATCCTTGTGCTGGGAATGCCTTTGAACAGCCCTGGCCTGCCTCCACAGGTGTTGGCTGGCACGGGGGATGCTGCGTGGTTCTTGAGTGTCTGAAGATTTGAAGGTGGGAGACAGGATCCTGAGTACAATATTTGCACCTTGATTAGAATTTCAAATGCCAGAACATACATCTGTGTTGTTCCATGTTAGTTATTTCTTCCTGACTTGATGTGCCTGGTCACTGAGTAAGAGCCACAACAAATTCGTTTTTTTATTCTGCTTCTGTTTGGCTTATTAATTACATCTCCTGTGACACTGCACTCTGGCCTCAACAGATTCGTTTGTGATCCTCCTGTGATATGCATGCTGTAGCAGCAGATAGCAGCACACAGTCATTTAACATATGAATGCTGTCAGAGAGTTTAATCAAACCCAAAATTGCTGCCTTTGTGCCTCGCACTAACTCATTGTGACTGCACAGAGTGAGCCCAGCTCCCCAGCACAAAGAGCAATCCCAGCCTGCCTCTTTGTCTACTCTCTTTGTATAATTTCCTGAACCCTGCCCTGTTCCACCTGCTCACTAATGTTAAGCTTATTTATGAATAATTTATATGCAGCCCATTCCACAAACGCACAAAATACGTGATTTTTTTTTTTTTTTTTTAATTTTAGAGGAGCTGTGGAAACGAGCCTCTCACCATGCATGTTCCCCTGCAGCCTGTAAGTCCCGAAGTCCAAATGCTTCATCAGCACTTTCTGAGCCTTCCCTGAAACACCGGCGTGTCCCGGTCCTCGCACGGGGAATTCAAATGCTCCTTTGGGGGATGCAGGATAAGTCGTGGGTTTGGTTGGGGGTTTTTTTGGTTTTTTTTTTTTTTTTGGTTTTTTGGGGGGGGGGTGTTGTTTGGTTTTTTGTGGGTTTTGGGGGTTTTTTTGTTTGTTTTTGTTGGTTGGTTGGTTTGGGTTTTGTGGGGTTTTTTTGTGTGTTTGTTTGTTTGTGGTTGTTTTGTTTTGTTTGTTTTTGTTTGTTTGGTTTTTTGTTTCATTTGTTTTGTTTTGTTTTAGGGGTTTTTTTGATTTTTGGGGGTTTTGGGGTGGGGTTTTTGTTTTGTTTTTTGTTTGTTTGTTTTGGGGGGTTTTTTGTTTGGTTTTTTTGTTTGTTTGGTTTTTGTTTGTTTTGGTTTGTTTTGGGTTTTTTGTTGTTTGTTGTTTGTTTTGGGTTTTTTGGGTTTTTTTTGTTTTGTTGTTTGGGGGTTTGGTTTTGGTTTTGTTTTTTTTTTGTTTTGGGGGGTTGGTTTTGTTTGTTTGTTTCGGGGTTCTTTTTGTGGGTTTTTTGTTTGTTTTTGGGGGGGTTGTTTGTTTTTGGTTTTGTTTGTTTGTTTGTTTTTGGGTTTTTTGTTTGGTTTTTTTGTTGTTGTTTTTGTTTTGTTTTGGTTTTTTGTTTGTTTTTTTTTGTTTGTTTGGTTTTTTGTGGGGTTTTTTTTGTTTGTTTTGTGTTGTTTTGTTTTTTGGTTTTTGTTTTTTGGTTTTTGGTTTTTGGTTTTTGGTTTTTGTTTTTTTAACCAAAGCCACTGGCGGGATGTCTGGGCGGGCTGCTCCCCGCTCCACATCCAGCGCAGAGCGCTCCTGCGGCGCTGGCAGCCCTGACCCCGGGGCTCCCGGAGGAAGTGCGGGGTTCCTGGAAAGCATTGTTCCCGCCTTTGTTTGTTCCGCGCCGGGAAGAAGCAGAGTAAAGGGCAGCGCAGGTCCTGCAGAGGGAACCCGGCACACAGGGCAGTGTGCCCTGGCTGAGCCCTCCCGGGCACAGCCACCCCTGCCCGCACACTGCCCACTCCTGCTCTGTACCTGAGCCCACTCCTGCCTGCCTGGAGGTGTCCACTGCTCCCAAAGGCTCCTCTGCAAGGAGAACAGGCAGAGCTTTGCTGCTGGAGGCTCTCAGGTACGATCCCAGTGCAGCATGCAGAGGAGGGCTGTTTCTCTCCAGGCCCATCACCCCTTGTCTTGGTTTGGAAAGACTGGTATCTGCCAGGGAAGGCTGGAGTTTCCCTTGGAATGGAGAATGTAAACCCCTCACCCCCTCCAAATTACAATTTTGCAATTAAGGGCTTTCAGACAAAGATTTGGGAATAGGAATAACAGTTCTTTACTAGGAATACTAACAAATGTAGTAGTAAAACCAATAAACAAGAAAACAAACAACAATCCTAGAAACCCTGACAGAGTCAGAGCTACAACCTGACACCCTGTTGGTCAGGGTGTTGGAAGCAGTCCAAAAGTGAGTCCTCCTGGAGTGGCAGATGTGGTTCTGTTGGAGCAGAGTGGATCCTGAGAGAAAAGGGTCCAGTGATGGTGAGAAGGGTCCAGTGATGGTGAGAAGGGTCCGGTCTTCCTCTGGGAATCCGGTGGAACCAGATACTTTCATGTTCCTGCGTCTCAGTTTTTATCCAGGTAGGAATGGTTGGCTCCCCCCACTGGGTGGAGCATCTCACAATAGGATAATGGAATGTGTCCTGTCCTTAACTGAGCCTTAATGGCCCATCAGCAGAAGATATCCCCCTGGAGGGAGGACTGGTGGTGAAAGAGATAATAAAACACTGCCCCACCTGGTTTGAACAGCTGGCCCATTATCAGAAGGCATCTGCCCCCCTCCCCCCAGAGTTACAAGAGATAAAGAAGAACATTTCCCCAGCTGCTTTCAACAGATGAAATAGAATACACATTTTTGGTTCCATAACTCAAGACCCACCTTGAAATGTGAGTGCAACCTCAGGGCCAGCCAGGCTGATGCTGGTTGTGTCTCAGGAAAGCTCTGCCCCTGCTCCTCCCTTGAACTTAGTCTTTAAGGCACCCATCACCCTCCTCCTGGAACCCCGGGCATCCCTGTGACCACCCCTGGGACTTCAACAGAGTCCTGCACCAGCTCTGCCAATGCTGCATCTCCTGGGATGTTCTCTCCAGGCAGGCAGAGCCAAAAGAAAAAAAAACAACAAACCCCCTCCCCTCCCAAAACAAAACAAAACCCAAACCCGAAAAAAGCAGCCTGTCTGCTGAGCAAAAGGTCCAGGAGGAGGAAAAATAAACACAGGAAAAGCCACAACATTCAAGAACTGGACATATCACTGGATACTTAAATGATGACAAGGTCCCTAAGAGCTGTGTTTGCAGAAATGCTTCAGAAATAGCATAAATTTTACATGAAATTAAATAATAGCATGACAACAGTGTCACAGATAGCTTGTGTGTCTGGCACTCAAAACAGCTGATGTGGTGATCTCCAGCCTGACAGAGCTGCCAGGCTTTCAAAGAACACACTGATATCCACTGAGAGAAGGGGAAACTGAGGCCTGAGTGTATGCCTCAGCTTTTCACACCAACCTGGCAGCAGGACAAAACTGCCCCTGGATGCTGGCCTGGCACCCCAGTGTGCCCCATCCTACCCCAACCTCACCCCCAGCCCACAAAATCTCATGTCATGTCATGTTCTCTCATCTCCTCCCACCCATTCCCAACCCATCCTATGGCTCTCCTCGTCCTGGTAAGGCTGCACAACTCACCATGCTGGGGATCCTCAAGGACATCCTGCTCCCACTTCAGGTGTTGCACCAGTGCCAAGGGAAGGACCCACAGCAGCTTTTGTGTGCTGGGGAGTTCTGCAGGGAAAGCTTGGATTTGACCCTCTGCCACTCAGCTCCTGTTAAATGTGTATCCAAAACCTCTGTTTTCCAATGCAAAAAGTTTCTTTGTGGTATTTTCTTTTTTTTTCTTTTGTTTTTCTTTTCTTTTTTCTTTTTCTTTTTTTTTTTTCTTTTTTTTTTTTCCTTTTTTTTTTTTTTCGTATAGGGCATGAATGGTAGTGTGGGAGAACTGGGATTGACTCCTATTCCCAGGAGTTGCTGGCCTGACATGGACAAATGACTCCTTAAATATTGCTAAGACTATTAAAACTATCGCTGATAAAAGGCAAGAAGCTGGGAAAACAGACTAGACTGGACTATTTTTAGAAGCAGTGGCATCTGGACAGCATGAGAAATGCTTTGTACAAATTTAGTACAGCTGATGTTTGAGCAAGAACTTTGCTGGTGAAGCTGAAATCCCCCAGCACACGCACCGTGACCAGCACAAACCAGCAGCTCCAATGCCAGCCAGGAAAACCCATGGCCAGGTGTCACTCAGGGCCACCTACAACAGGGACATGAGGCTTCTACCGAGCAGCCAGCACTTGGCTGGGGGCTCTGGACAATAATTTTCTGTGATGCTGTGTCCCTGGGCAGATGTGTCACACCATGGTGGCACCACAGCAGCGTCTGTGCCGGTGGCCAGCTGGTCTGCTTCAGGTGGAGTTGGAGTGGGAGGCTGGGCAAAGTTTGTGGTCAAACAAACTGATGCCTGGGGAGGGCTGACCTGGAACAGAGACTGGACAGAGATAGAGAATGAAGTGGATATTTATTGAAAGGCTTTTAGGGTACACCTTGGGCAGGACAGGAGCCTGACCAGGGCTACACCCAAGGTGGACTAAAATGGTCACAAAATGGCTGACAGGTGACGAGGTCTCACACTTTTGTAAGTTTTGGTCCATTTGCATATTGGGGTTTAATTGTCCAATTACAGCTTCAGCTGTGAGGTCTCATCCTTCCTGTATCTCTCTTCAACCCACCCTTGTTTGTGCTTTTTGGGCTGAAAAGTTGTCCTTGGTCTTCACCAGGAAAAGGATTTGTTTTGTCTCTCTACTCTGTGAAGAGAACTTACCAGCACTTAGTGTGAGGCTCAGAATTGCACCCCTAGGCAGCACAGAATGTGAAAAACATGAAAGCTGAAACTTAAGGCATCAAAACCAACAAACATTGTCAGCATCTAAAATAGCCAAACTACTTAAAAACTAAGTGCTGGTGACTCCTGACCCCTGCCTGTATTTCTGCAGCAGCTGGGCTTGAGAGAGGGAGAAGCCCTGCAAGTGCAGTGTGCTGCTCCCCAGTAAGGGGACATATTCATCTTACATCCAGAGAGCCATTTAAATTGCTGATAGAAAACAGACATTGCCTGGCATGTATTTTCTCTCCACCCATGCAAAGAATTAATCTCTCTCATGTTGTTACTGATACACCCCTCTTGGTTTTATCTAGCAATGATTTGGATTTGGAATGAGGGTCCAACTGACTCCAGGTGTGACAGAGGAGACATTGGCCTGGACCAGTGAAGTTTGAAGAACGGGTGGCACAGCTCCCCCCTGCAGACTTGTCCTGCACAGGATGAGGATGTGGGGGGATCCAGCCAGGCATGGCTGAGGGGTAGGCAGCTTCAGGAACTGCAGCTCCCCAGTTTACAGGACAATGGGATGGCTAGTGCAGTTATCCCCTGCAGTGTGTGGGACCAGACACTGCTGCACAAGGCCTAGCACCCTTTGCTGCCCACCCTAAACCCAGACACCAGCCTGGAGTGGGGTTTTTCTGCAATTTGGCAGCAAAGTCCTTCAATACACCTGTGTAGTCAGTGCTAATGCCAGGGGTCGGGGGAACGGCAGATTTGCTTCTGTGATCTGGTCACAGGCATATGCTAGGCCCTGGACTGATGTGTCCTCATCCCCACCAGCTCCACCACCTCCCTGTGTCCCTCCCTGCCTGACCTACCTCCTTCCTCATCCCTGTAGGACACTGCTTTTACCCTGCAGATTGGACCCCCTGCCCTCCCCTCCTCTTAGAACACAGCAGCCTCTTCACCACTACTCCCAGTATGGCTGTGTGTACAGAGACTGGTTCCAGTCCTGGCAGGGAGAATCAGGTCTGCCCCCAGATCCCAGCAAGGGCACAGGGTGCCACTGAGCTGGGGCTGAGAGGGAGCCCAGCCCTTCAGTTACAGCAAAGGCAGCAGAGACACTCCTGATGGCTGTGTCGTGATAGAAGTAATGAAAAAGTGCCCAAGTTAAACCCTGGCCATCTGTCTCTGTTTTGCTAACCTGCTTCTCTGGTTGGAGCTGGCAGCCTGATACTCGGCTGGCTATGGACCTTTTCCAAGGTTATTAGATGGAGTGTGAACCATCTTGCCAAGGCCTCAGGCTCCCGGACCAGTTTTTTCATGGAAAAAGCTCTGGATGAGTTCTAGACACAGCACCTGGGCACAGATGGGGCAGCTGTGTGTGGCTGGGAGACCCTTGGAG
This sequence comes from Phylloscopus whistleri, assembly GCA_017589585.1. Taxonomy (NCBI): domain Eukaryota; kingdom Metazoa; phylum Chordata; class Aves; order Passeriformes; family Phylloscopidae; genus Phylloscopus; species Phylloscopus whistleri. The sequence goes on along the minus strand of JADMLD010001007.1, from coordinate 2,429,125 downwards.
CCAGTGGACCCAGGTTTGCAGCCCACCAGCAGCAGAAAGGCAGGCACAGGGAGTGGGATCCAGGAACCAGGGAGGGGGTCTGGGCACAAAACCCCCTTTGTGCAGCCCAGACACACAGAGGCCACAGCACTCCCGAGAGACCTAAGAAGTCCCTGTCCCCAGTGACACAGCAAAGCTGTCACTCCCCTTCCCACACTGTGTTTGCTGCAGTTGCTCATTGTTTGTGTTTGGACATCCACTGAGTACTGGTGAGAGCACTGAGAGCCCAGACTCACAGAGTTTCGTGTATTTCAACACCAGTGATTATTCATCCAGTAATCTCAGACTGGAGTGTGGTTTTTATTATTTGCTGCTCTTCAGTGTCCTGTTTAAAATGTTTGCAGTCCAGGCACAGGAAGAGCTGCCCTGTGCCCAAGCAGACATACACGCAGCAGAGCTCACTGGCACAAAGCACTCCCCAAACATCTTGGTGAGCACACAGCATGTGGAAACAACCCAGCTCAGCTCAGCAACCCTCATCTTTCCCCAGTGGAGACTCTGATTGCTATGGTGATGACCTCTGTCTCCATAACCAATCATTAAAACAGAGTGTTTATTCCCTATCTTCTGTTTCTCCTGAAGGGTACAATCATGTCCCAGAGTCAGCAGTCCAGTAATTTTGTCCCTGCACACTGTGACCCCATGAGCAGGAGAGACATTGTCCCAAGGAGATGTCTCCAGCTGATGAGGAAAGCTCCTGAGGAGGGCAAGGGATACTGGGTTGTCTAGGAGGCAAAAACAGAGCTGGTTTGGAGTTGGGAGTGCTCTTCTGAGCAGGAGGTCAAGGTATTTCCCAGAACTTCCCTGCCTGCAGGTGGGGGAAGAGCCTGAAAGAGCTGATGCAGATTGATGGTGCATGGGTTTTAGATCTTGTTTTCTCCTATATACCCTTCGCAATGCCTCAGCTGCCACAAGGCAGGCATGACACGAGCTGACAGCATGGGGAGATGCATCTGAGAGCAGCCAAATCTCCGTGTCATTCCAGCCTCCGGCATCCCTGAGCACATCCTGCTCTGCACACCCGGCTGGTTCCGCAGGTCCAGTGCAAAGGACTCGCAGCTCAAGAGCTTAACAGAGCTGAGCAGAGGAAGAAGGGCAGCAGATGCCTGTCCTGTGCTGTGAGTTATCAGCCCAGACCTCAGCAGAGGAGGCCCTGAAGAGCCCTTTGCAGGTAAGGCTGTTGGATCTGCCACCTGCCCTGATTTTGGGCCCTAACAGCTGCCCATGCAGGGAAGAGCTGTGCCACCCTCCTGCTTCAGGGCACCCACAACAGTCAGTGCCTGAGAGAACATTCAGGCTCTGAGCAGAGGGAACAGCAACCCAGTTGAAATGCTGCACTAAAAATAGCCCCATGTCTGAGTGGAAGCACACTGTGGTTGGCTGGGGTTTCACATCCCTGAGGAAGCCTGAGCCGAGTAGGGACCCTTCACTCCCGTTACTGTCCACCTTCCCCCTCTCCCTCCAGAGACACCCTGGGGACTAAGTAGCAAATAAATGTCTTTCCACAGGACAACAATGGCTTCTGTGATCAATCTCCATGAGATGTGGTTTGGTAGCTTTGCAAGAATCAAGCCAGCTGGAATAAATGAGAGGCTGAAACTGGGCTGTGGGGACAGAGAGGCGAAACGCTGGGGCCAAGGAACACAGCCCAGGCCACCTCAGGAACACTGCAGAAATGGGACTGCCTGGGAGGGAGCTGGGGATGGGTGACCCTGGGGAGCTGCAGTGCTGCCCTGTTTTGTGTATGCTGCAGAGGGAAGAAAATAAAGACAAGTTTAAGAAAGAGCTGATGAGAGAAGCCCATCTCAGGGTATTTAATTTTAGCAGAGTCAGGTTACCAAGGATGTGGGTGTTTGTTCATTTGACTTGGCTGATTTGGGTTTTCATGAACTGCCTCCTAGAGACACAAAAGCCAAACTCCAGATTAACCCAAATTTGCTGCCATGTTTAGCACTCAGGATTGCAACTGCAGTCTGCACCAGACCTCATCGATGTGGCTTCTCCACACAGAACTCACTGGCTTTTCACTATCCAAAGGGAAAAGACAGATCAAAGTGGATGCTGGGTACCACAACCCAGGCAGCCTCTGCCTCTGTATCCACTAGCCCATACCTGAGACCCCTCCTGCCCCTCTGGTGCCTGGTGTTGGACCAGCCCCATCCGTCTGTCCCTCCTGACACCCCAACCTGCATTCCTGCAAAGCCCTCATTACTGAGGCTTATACAATGAAACATGAAGGAAGTGGATTAAGATTTTGGTGGCAATTCAGGTGTTTTTCACCTTTCCAGCATCTGTCTTGGACATCTCACCCAATGCAAGGGGGGATTTCTGTGTGCCACCAAATGCTGGGCACTTACCCAAAAGTGCATTTGCAGTTTCAGTATCTGTTGGGTCAGAGACTACTGGGATCCTAGGGATGGTGCCTCACTGTCACAAAATATTGTTGCTGATGTAAAAAGAAGCTTGTTGCTCACTCAAGAAAAATAAATCCTTGACCCTTTAGGAGACCTGTGCAGTAGTGGCGCCGCTGACTCCTTGTGAAAGTGTGTGGGTGGGAAAATAATCTGTGCTGACTTTTCTGCTGGCTCTGTGAGCTGTGTCAGACGTACACCCTCTACAGAGATGCCTGATAATGCTCAGCTACTCCTCTGCTCACAGCCTGCAAGCCCCTACAGAAACACTGACTGCAAGCCTGGAATTAGAGTCTCCCACTCATTATTTGAGAAGGACGTGCCTTTCACAGCCAAGTGGCCTCTATTTGCTTGGGGGGAAACATGTGCTTATCTCTTATTTATGTGATTTATTTCTTGAGATTAATGCATCAAATTGGCTTGCTCCCAAGTGCTCAGTAAAGTCTTGGTTTTTGTGGGATTGTCCTGAACCACACAAAGTTTCGCTGCCTGTTTTCTGAAACTGAGAGCAGGATTTTTATCTCGATCATAAAGCAGAAATGGGGGGTTTTCAAATGTAAGGCAGTCAGCATTGTTTTGATCTGCAGGCAAATGATAGCCTTCTCTGAGTTCAAGGAGGGCTATTAAATCAGCCCTGTGGAGATAGAGCAAACAAAACCAGACAGAGCGAAGGGGAGAGGGAGAATGTTCCCATTCACAAAGGCACGAAAGCAGGGGAGGCAAGTTAATGATCAGCTCATCTGGGGTGTTTACTTTTGCATGCCACTGGGGTAAACAGAGCCATGTCATCCCTCCAGCCTGCTCTTGTTTATAAATACACAATAACATTTACAGCTGAACTAGCTGGACTGCCCTGGCTCCTGGCTGGAGAAGTTGGAGGGGTCTCAGCTCCCACTCCTGCATGGGACAAGCCCTACTTTTAGGGCTGTGCTGCTGCAAATCCACCTTCCAGCTCTGTGTTTGTATCTCTTGTTTGCAGGGAAGGCACAAGCTCACCTGTCAGTGCAGTCCCTTGGAGATGCCCTTCTGGAGATCCTCCGGCAACATCTTTCTCACCCAATTCCCTTGGAGTTGCCCCTTTGCATTGCTGTGTTTGGAGCAGCAGCAGCAGGTCCCAGAGCCCCTGTTGGTGCTTTACAACAGCCTGAGCACATACAGAGACCAACAGGCTCATCTTCCTGTTAGCCAACCCATCACCATGGCAGACAGAGTGAGGATTTGAAGTCACTGGTGTTACTGACTGCAGTTCACAGTTATCCTTCAAAGAAATTACATTTAATCTAAAACATAAAGTTCTTATAAAGGCTATAAAGTTCCTGTGGATGCTACTATTCAGTGAGCCCTGGTGGAGGAAGCAGAACAGCAAATACTGGGTGATTAACTCAGTGCAGCTGACGACTTAGTGCAAATTTTTTGTCCTGGATTCATTGATCACCACAGAAAAAACTAATAATCTTCATTCTTTTAAAAGTTCCTGCCCTAGCTCTTGGTGCTGACCTGTCAGCACTAAGGGTACAGTGTGCTGTGAGTTTGGAAAGTGCCTCCATGAGTATGAGGACATGTACACAGGGTTGTCTGCACACAGATTTGCACAGGCTAAAAGACACTGATGCAACTTCCTGTACAGACAGGGCTGGTGGTTTAAAGCAAAATTCTTTGTGGCTTACTTAAAACCCACTTCCAAACAATTACAGTTGGACGTATTCTGGCTTAAGACATAGTGGTGGTCACATAGGTTTTTCCCACCTTAAATGTTGCATCTGTAGTTTAATCAGTGCAATTCCATGCGTGTCCTTATAGCCATATCACATGTAAAAGTATGAACTACATTTTATTTCTATGAACAATGACTGACACTTACTATTATTTTGTTAAGTAATTCTGTTGACACATTTCTGCCAGAAATTGCATAGAAGGCAAGAAATTCTGCTTCTGTAAATTGTCAGTGTAGTTATCAGGGACTGTTCATCCTCATTTTTATTACTAAAACCATAATCCCACAATGATGGAAAAGAAAACTGAATAAACTGCGGAATAAATTGGGAATAAATTGGTTTACATGGGAACACATGTTTACAGAAAGTTGTTGCTCACATTGACAAATGCATCTTCCCATTTGCATCCATCCCCCCGCCAGGGGACTTGTAGAGCCTTTAATCAAATTAAAAATAGCCAGATGAGCATCAGTGGGTTGTATGTTTCTGAGGGAGAAGCAGCTCTGGGTTGCTTAGTGTCCCTGACGTATAGGAAGCAAGTAAGGCCTGAGCTGGCATGGATGTTTGCATGGATGTTGGCATGGGTGCTGTCTCTTGTCATTGCACTGCTGGCATTTCAGGCTAATATCAAGATCAGCACAGGATAAAAACTGGAAAAAATGTAATCACCAATTATTACATAATGAACACGAAAATGCCAAACTTTGCACAGAACCTTATTCACAGCAAATTGTTCAATCAGCTGTAATCAAGGTAATTTCAATCTGAAAGCATTTTCTATTGAAATCCGTAACAATATTCAGGCCAACCATTCAGTGCTCACCTCCCAACAGTGAGAAAGCCACAATTGCTCTTGGATGCCCCAGGGTGGTGGAGCTGGTCCCGCAAGGATGCACCCACCAGAGCCCTGCCACCCACCGAGGAAGCCAGCACAGCCTCTTTTTTGGGAATGTCAGAGTCAAGCCGTGCCTCACACATTTCCAAAACTGCCATTCCCTTCCGCTGGGGTTTGCTTGGTCCCTTTCCTCCACGGTGGCTTCAGGTGGATGTGCTCTTTGCTCCTCAGCTTGAGGCCTTGGATCACTGTGATTTCATGGACCTCATGCATGGTGGCACCTGTGCCCACGGCACAGGGAAACAGCCCCTGGGGTTTGGAGCTGGGCGTTGGTGCTGGGATAAGCCAGAACTGTCTCTGCTCTGCTGGAGCTTGGCTGGTCTCTGGGAAATTCAGCTAGGGCTCAAGCTGGAATGAGTGATGGAGGTTTATCCGTGCTGCTGCCTAAGCTGGAGAGAGCGGCTGAGCTTCCAGAGGGACAGCCTGCAGCAAGTACAGGGAAGCTGCTGACAAAGGGTCATGAGTAGAGAGGGGGATGCTCTGAAATGCTTTGCTTGGCACATGGAGGACTGTGCAAGATGGTTTTGTAGTTAGAGCTCAGGCCAAGGCCCCCAGAGACTTGAGCTCAGAGCCTCCAAGCAGAGCTCTGCATCCTTGTGCTCGCATTTCCCATCCACACAATGGGACAATGACCCTCCCTCGGCGCCTGGATGCCAGCAGGACAGTCCCCACGGCAGCTGTGACACGGACACACTGCTCTGCTATGAAAGACAGACAAAGATGTAAAAAAATTCTGGCTATGCTTTCCTTAAAAAATGCTGAAGCTTTGCTAGACATGACCTGGGGGTTCTCCCTGCGGCTGCACCAGAAGTAACTGTGCAAATTGCCTGGTGCAATTTAATTCCTTTTCTGGAGTGACTAACACCTCTATTATTCCCATCTGACCGCTGCAGACATCCTGCCACACAATTGTGTTAAACTCTGTGGCGAGGAAGATAACCCGGCCTAAAATTAAACCATCCAACACGTTTTTAATATTAGCACAGGCGAGGAGTGAATTCCTCACGGGTGAAATTCACCTCCTCTTGGCAAAACCAGCCCTTGGTACCTCACCACCAGCAGTGATGCGCTGTGAATTATTTGTCTTTTTAGTTGGTGATCCCCTGGCTGGGTAGAGCCTACTCAGTGCAGGGACCTGCCCTGCTGCCACTGCCCTTCACAGGGTGCTGAAGGAGGTCCCAGATGGGTCATGGCATTGCTCATACAGCTGGAGATTCATTCTTTGAGGACAAGCAGGCTGTGGACACTAAATGTGTGAGCAAGTACCCCCATGCCAATAACCTGGTTGTAACCAGAGTCTCATGGCATTTTTGCCTCTGTGAGAAAAGACAGCAAGAAAGGCAGCACTGAGCCTCAGCAGGGATATCACAGGCTCCTTTGGCTGCAACAGGATGGCTGCTCTGTTTTCTTTCAAATATAGTTTTCTGCCAAAAATAACCCTTTGGGGTTTGTCACGGTGTCTTTTTCACAGTGAACTCCAAAAGCAAGTGGGGCTTGGAGGTGCTGAAAGCTCCTTTGCAGGGCCTGGCAGGCAGCCTGGCACTTTGGGGCACTGCTCGCACCCGCTGTCCTGCCCTCTGGCCCCAGCCAGGGGTTTGCTCACTTCAGCAGTGTGAGAAGGACTCAGTTTCAGCGGACGGAGAAATATGAATTGAAATGTGACCCGATGAGCTCGCAAAGTCACTGCAGAACTCCGGCCATGCAGCGGGATGTGGACAGTCCTCGCGGGCTGTGTGCTGGCTGCAGGACCTGTTATCTCGGCATCTCTCACTGGATAAGGCGGCTTGGGAGATGGACAGCCAGGGCAATGAAAGCTGCCTGCGACACCCGGACCTTTCCCCACTGGTCCCTGCGGAGATCCCTGCGGCTCTGGGATGGGGCAGCAGGATCTCGCCCACACTGCAGCAGCGCACACCAGCGCAGCCGGAGCCCTCGTCCCCCCGCTTTCCCGGTGGGATTTTTGCACTCTTGTGCTCCCTCTGCTGGTCCTCAGCCCGGCGCCGTCCCCGCGCCGTTCCCGCACAGATTCGGCTGTGCGCGGCACTCCGAGCCCTTATGTTTCCCCCTGTGACCCCCAGGACCAGCAGCACCCTAAGCGTGTCGCCGAGCCGGCCTGCAGCGAAGGAGAGGCGGCAGTGCCAGCCGGACAGACGATGCTGCTGGGACTGCTCCAAGCAGGGCATGCCAGCATACAGACGGGGTCGACACGTCCCAAATGAAAACTTTAAAACACTCTCTCGGGAGTGATACTGCAAGACATGGCTGCCAAGAAGATGGCAAAGACTGGACTGGGGCTGCAGCGATCACGGTATTAAAGTGATAAATTAAAGTTACGCAGAGAGGACACTGGATTTATCAGCCCAGTTTTGTACAGACACGCTGGGCTGCTTTGTGCACCAACACCACCACAGCTTGCACTGTTGGTGTCACCAGAGAGGTGACATGCCCCACTCTGACATCGCACGGGTACAGCTGGCCACCAACCTGCCACCAGCAGAGATGGAGGACACCAGAATGGAGCAAAGGCTGCAGCTCAGCACAGTGGCCAACAGACACTAGGCCTGCTGAAGGGGACAAGAACACACCAAATCGGGCCAGGACATCCTGCTGCAAGGTCTGGTTTGCAGGCTGTGCTCCAGGACTGCATGGGGTTCTCCTGTGCTTTCTGTCTCAGCATAACTTGCCAGCTTTATTAGAAAGCTGGTTGTTGTTTTAAGGCTGCCTTCTAGCAGTTATTGCCAACCAGGGACAGAGGTGGGGGAGCTACTCTCTGCACAGAGCAGCTGCCAAGACACCTTCTCCAAGGCCCCATAATAACTTGGTTATGGCTCAGGCTGCCTCGTCTCAGCCAGACACCTCAGAGAGTGACCCAGCATGGGAGGCTGCTGCACAGCCAGTCCTCACAGGTCAAAGTGCTGTGCCCCCATCCCTACCCCCATCCCCATCCCCACCCCCAACCCCATCCCCATCCCTGTCCATGCAGTGATGTCCAGCTGCCCCACTCACTGCCATGGTGTGGTCACATTCCTGATATTCTTGGGACTCAGACACAAGTCACTGCTTACCAAAGGAGGAAATATCTGTCCCAAGCAAGCTAAAACTCACTGTGCCCCAGGAGCAGCCCAGCATGCAAGGGAGCTCCAAAGCAAGGGGGAAGGAAGAGGATGTAAATTGAACAACAAAACGAATGCTGTTTTCCTTCTCACAGCCTTCTCCTCCTGCCCAGCACTGCCCCTGCACTTGGGAAGGCACAGTGATCCACTGTGCATCACTGACTGAGAAGGCTGTGATGGGCACATGCTTCACTCTGGCCTCTGCCACTACCACCCCAAAATCCAGGCAACTCGATGCAGTGTCCAAGTCCAGCCTTCTCTGCGGGAAACAGGCAGCCTGGCAGCTCCCAGCAGTGCCTGTTGCTGTTCAGGGGGTGCAGACTTGGTATTTGAGAGCTGCCTTCCAGAGCAAACAATAAATCTTTAAAATAAGTGTGGGGTTCTCTGAAAGTCACTGAATTCAATGGCTGAGCCCTGCAACAAAGACTCTTCCTGAGCACGGTGGCTCCCTGCCCACCGCCCTCCCGGGGGGACGGCAGAGGCGGCAGAGAGGAGGTGAGTGCTGGCTCCAGTTTGTAAACTGTGACTGCTGGAGAAAACAAAACCTGTGCAGCAGTTTCAGTAGGTCTCAATGCCTTTCACTGACGCAGCTGATTTCCAGGGGGTGACCAGCACCATGAGCTGCTGTTTTTCACCAGCCCCAAAGCACCTGTCTGCCCACAGGGCACTCTGTTGAAGCCCTTTTAGGGGGAGCTGCTGCTGCTTCTGCCAACACCAGCTGCAAGTGCTGGGTGATGCCCTGCAGATATTTCTCCTTGTGCAGAGCTCACAGTTGGTTTCTGCACATCACGGGGCTACTCTCATCTAACCACCACCTCACACCCCAAGTCCTCTTGGGGTGTCCTTCTCCGCACTGGTGCCACTAGCAGAGAACAGCCACCCATCAGTGCAGGCACCCACTGTGGCCCCAAGCAGTGCTGCTAAAAGGAACCAGCTGCTTCTGCATTTTGCAGGTTGGTCTTTGCTTGAGAGAAGGTGAAACTCCACATCTGACTGACTGCTTCAGAGCCAGCCAGGCACAACTGGTGTTCTACAGCACGGGGCATTCTCCAGATGAAGCATCATCATTGATCTTTTCACTTTGTACAGATCTTTAGGTAAAATATATTCTGTAGAAAAATCCCTCATCTTTCAAAAAAAAAAAAACAAAACCAAACCTCCTGGGAGAATTTCTCTGGGTGCAAACAAACAGTTAAACACATGTAGCTATCATCTCCCATGTTAATTCTCCTTGGTATCATGCACAGCTGATATCCTTTCAGTGCATGAAACCACAAGGGCAAAGTAAGTGAAGGCATAGAAGAATCAGGTCTCAGATGGTGAAATCCTCCCAACCAGAGGCTGCTAAAATGAAAGAGTAAAAGTTTTCCTATGGTTGAGAATAGCCCTGATATCTCTCAGGGAGGCAGCAAACCTTCCTCTCCGAGGAACAGATAAGTAGGTAACACCAAGTGAGGCAGTCTGGCACAAATGTGCTCGAGGAGAAACCCTACAATATATTGCCATATACTGAAAGACATACATAAGCCTCATTACTCTTGTTAATTCTGCAGCAAAATTATTTTTTCAAACCTTCCCCAAACCAGATGTGGAAATATTTAGCTACCTCTGCACTCCTCCAGGCTCAAGGCTGAACTAAGTGTTTTGAAGCAGATGGGAGGCAGAGGGAGATGGAAACCATGACTGGTTTCAGTGAAACTCATGGATTTCCCAATTCATGCTATCATTTACTGACATCATGAAACTAATTTGGGCTTTTTCTTGTCTCTTTACAGTTAGGTATTTCCACCAAGAGGATGAAATTTCTCTTTCTTGCAAACGAAATTGGATTTCTTTCCAAGAGTACAGAAATGTAGATATTTTTTTTCCCAGGAGCAAAATTGAGAATTTTTTTTTTTATTAGTATACTTTGTTAGACGTAGTCAGTGCAAAATACTAAACCAAAAGGCAGCAGCTTCAGTAGCCTGTCTCCTCACCAACTCTCCCAAATCACAAATCAGTCTGCAAAAGAGAGCTCACCTAGCTTTCCTCCTCTGCTTCCCCCTGTGGGTTACTTCTCTGCTTGGTTTCTGTGTCTCCTGCCCCCTTGGTGTGTTCCCATGAAGCTGGGACATTCAGGACCTCACAATGCCAGGGTGATGGGCTTCCTGGGAAGGGCTGATCCTGGAAGCTGATGACTGCCATGCAGCTGTGGGTCTCCCGCCCTTCTCCTGGGCTGCAGCCAGGGTACAGCAACAGGAGCCACTCCACAAGACACTCCCCATGCCCCCTCCATTAAAAGACACTAATTATTTTTTGCAGTTTTCAGCACACACTGAAACAAATAATGCTGGGCAAACATAATTGCAGACACTTTTCAAGCTGTGCAGCACTCAGGGTGGATGGGGATTCTGCCTTGCACCGTGTTTGGAGGTACATGTGCATTTCTGCAGGGAGCTCTGCTCTGTCCCTTCACACCTGGTGGAGTTCCCCCCACCAGCACCATTCCCAGCAGGGCAGGCTTTGGGGCTGGCAAGGAGCCTGATCCTGCACCCCATCCTGAGGGCAGCCTGGAGGTGCTGCCCACTCACTGCCTGAACATCCTCCCCTGCTCCCCATGAGAGCTTTATCACACTCACTAGACTTGACATTTCATGAAGAGGAAAAATTAATGAAAGACAAGCAGAGAGAAGCACTAATTTAGGAAAAGTACTAATTAGATGTATTCTGGGTGGTCTCATTTTGCCGTTCTGCCTTTTGGGCTAGACTGGTTTTGCTGCTGCTTCCCTTTCTCACACTTTTTCTCCTCTCTAACCTTTCCCAGCACCAACAGCCATCCCTGCAGGGGATTTCAGTGTTGTTGGGCCCTGGTGTCTGGGGGTCACAAGGCACTGCTGGCTGCCCCCTGATTTGGTGCAGGGCAGGACTTTCCTTCATCTCCTCAGGCTGTTGCATCCTTCCCCAGCACACAGTGCTTGGGACACCCACATTGTCACACAAGCCGGGGTGGGTCACAGGTACAGACACACCAAGGCATGGGAAGCCCCAGGGATGATTGCAGCTTTCAAGTGACAACATCCAGTGATGATGTGAAACACAGACACACACACACATATAAAATACTACTTCTTTCTCTACAAACGATGCTACGGTTTGCATTTTTAATGGCAAGCATAAAGCTCTTAACAGATTTCACTGGAACTGGGCCAGATGTGGCAGCTAAGTTCCCATCTAAGTGTCTGTCCCAGAAGACACGATTATGCATGAATTTGCAAAGCAGTGTGTGGTGCAGACTTTGGCCTCCTGCTCACACAACATCTCCTTGCACCCAGGGAAGTATGAGAAATACAATTTGAAGCCGGTTTTGATGTTGCTTTTGCACTTTGAGTTGCTAAATTAATTCCTGGTGCAAACCTGCAGTTTTACACAGAAAGTCAGACCCTGCATGGCTTTAAATTCCAGAACTTTGGAATTCATCCCTGAAGTCTCCATGCTAGTTGGAGGCACCATGAGATAAAAAGCACTTAAAAGAAAGGAAGATGTGAACAAAGTGCCTCCCTGTGAGCTCTGCAAGCACTGATGGTAGGGTATGAGCAAGAATTCTTTATCCTGCTCCTCAGAGTGAAAAACACTCTGTTGTACAGCAGGTGCAACTCAAGGTAATTGAGTAATTAAAAAAACCTGAATGATTTAGGGTAAAAAGCTTGTGTAAAGGTATATTGTGCCCTGGCCATATAGAAACTTAATTAATGTATATCCCCAGGAGCAATGCCTGTCTTCCTGTTAAAACTCTGCTAATAGGATGACTGGAGCACAGCCAACCTGCACACCCAGTGCCATGATTTCCTTCCCCCCCTGGAACACAGCACAAGCAGCTGGGATCAGCATGAAATGGTTATCCCAGCTCAAAAACGCTTTATCAGAAAGCAGCACTTCTCTTCACAAAAAGTCAGTTTCTAGGAGTGTCATCAAGAAAACCCAGGATTTTCAAAAGCAATCAAAATCTCTGAGGGAACTGGGCCCCTCAAAAGCCCCCTGAGATAAACTTTCCCTAGGTGGTGGTCCAAGAGCCACCAAAGCAAGTGGTCTTGGGCTGAAGAGCCACAGTGCTGATTGGCACTTCCCAAAGCCTTTCCAACCACCCCAGGGTGGGAAATCAGGGAAATGCCAATAGCCAGAGAGCTTGGGACTGGCGTGCTGGGCTCTCTCCAGCATTTGGACTCTTGTTCCTGTCCTGCATGAGCCCATCTCTCTGAAATGCCCAGCTTCCCTGATTGGGTTTTCTTTGGGCTATTCTAGGCGCTAGCCTTTAGGAATTAATACATCTTCCAGGTAAAAATCCAGGAGCCAGACCGTTTTTTCTAGGAGAAGGGCCAAGGGCATCTAAAGACAACCACTAACCTACCATTTCAGACTCTGCATGTCTAAGGGGCTCCTCCTGGGGATTTTGCCTTGAATTGTACAGAATGGCTTTTGGACAGTATAATTTAATGTGTCATATGGCAGAGGTCCATGGGATGGTCACAGAGCACAATACATAAAATGTTCAGCTAGAAATATCAGTTTTCCTACAGTATCAGCATAACAGTTACTTTTGCAACCGTCTGATGCTGGGACTTGGGTTGTATTGCAAATGTCCTTGTCTAATCTACAGCTCTGTATTAAATAACACATTATCATGACATTTGGCTTTGCCAAGAGAGCACAATATTTATATGTACATGCCCACAGCACTGCATTTCTGACAGAATACTGTATCGATGACAAATTGCAGGTTTGGTAACACAAATCAGAAAAAGTTTTCAGCATGCTCGCTTTGGAGAAGTCAGAGGAGCTTGTTTAGATAGAGAACATTCACAGGAAGAGACAAAATTATTGTGCACCGATAAATATTGATCTTCAAAATTTTAAACGCTTTCACACACAGAAGTCGGAGAGCTGCTGCAACAGATAATTTCTCAACGCTATTTCAAATCAAAATGCAAAAATTGCTTTCAAGATGTGAGCAGCTCTTCACTCATGAGTTGGGACATCTTCTGCTGATGGCATTTGCTCAAGGACAGAGTCAGCAGATGTCTCCACAGCCAGTGGGCTGGTGGTCATCTCACAAAGGCAACACTTCTGCCAGAGAGAAAAAAGTGGGAAGTGCTACAGCCCTTTTTGGAGTGACCTTGATATGCAACTTCCCTCTCACCCCTTTGAGCTCTGCTTTTTGCATCTTGCCTCTGTCCCCTCTCAGACTACGTGGAAAAACCTGGGCAGTGATTTTGGGATGCGATCCTGCAGCAGCATCTTCTCCCCTGCCCTCCTTTCTGTGCTTGCTGCAGGGGGATGCACCCATGGGGAGAGCTCACAAAAGGGGCAGAAATATACAGGGAAATGGGTCTGAGCTGACCCCAGGCTCTGAACAGCCAGGTCACAGCAGCAGTGCCGAGGGCTTGTCTGGGACAGGCTGGAGTATCTCACTCTTCCCCGCCCTGAACTTAGAATGTTTTACAGGCAGTTTTCTATCGAGATGTTGGCCGTGCTATCAACCCGCCCCCTCCCCTGCACATAATCAAAATATTTTGATAACCGAAAAATGTCAGGCAATACAGCAAATTTTGCAGTAAATAAATACAGCAAATAACTGCAAAGGCGAGGCGGGGAGGGCTGGGGAGCGGGTGTCTCTGCTGAAGGTTTCCACCTCCGAACGACAAAAAGTTCCTTTAAAATTAGTGTTTCGATAAAATAAACCACAGATATTTTCTACAAAAATAACCCCCCCTCTAGCAAAAGAAAGGAGGCTGGTGGTAAGGAGTGTCCTGCTGCTGGTTCACACCTCAGAGCAGAGCGCAGGCCCCGGCACAGGCGCGTGTGGGCCCGGCAAGGCCCGGCCGCTCCTCGCGCCAGACAAGGAGTGAGGGCAGACGGGCCCTCAGCGAGCTCCTCGGCACACACCAGATACGTGTGACAAATTGCAATGACAAGGCTGCGCTGGCCGGCTGGATGGCGGGCGGTGAAATCCCTGTCCAGACAGCGCTACGGTCTAGGCACTCTGTGAGCCAAGGGAAGGCAGGAGGTGCTGCCAAAAACCCGTCGGCGTGGCCGCCACACCCATTTTCCACACGGCAGGGTGGCTGAGGGGCTGCAAGCACTGAGGGTGCCCGGGAAGCCAAGGCTGGGACTGTCACGCCACACGCAGAGCTGGGGGGGATTGTGGAATGCCAGGGCTGGTGCACAAGGGCAGATGAAGTTGACATGGAAAGAAACCAAGCACCGACCCAATGTTTAGTCTGGTCACAAGGGACTGAAAGGCTGGAGGAAAAGTTAGTGCAGAAGTCAGAGCTCAAGACGGGCAGTTTACTGTGCTGGAGGGGCAATGCAATAAATAAAAGACCCTGGTCACCATTCTGCACACCAGGAACCCTATTCTGTTCATTGGGAAACACAAGGTGCTGTGCCCATATGTACCCACACCTGGTCATTTCCACTGTCCCAGGCACCCCGGGCTGCCCACCTGCACTCCCTGTGCCCTACACAGCCTCTGCAGACACAGGGATCCCCCTTCCCCATGATGAGCCCAGTGTTAGGATGCAGTTAGGGGCTGTCCACACACTCCTCCAGAAGCAGCACAGTTTATTAGCCCAGTAGCAGTGGAAAGTTTCCAGGCTGGGCAGCATGCTCCGCAGCGAGGCGGGTGGGGACTGGGGGCTGCACAAAGCTCTTGCTGCAACAGGAAAGCAAGGACAGCATGGGCAGCACAGCTCTCAGACCCCAGAGGCTGCTTTTGAAGAGGTGTTTCTCTTCAGCTGTTCATCCTGTCCAATGTCACTTGTCCCACCAACAGCCCTCCTCAGGGCACCTAACTTCCAAGCTTTTTTCTTTGTTCTCCTTGAACTTGCAGAAGCAGATGCAAGCCCAGCATTTGGGCTGGTGCTGGGCAAAGAGAATTGGTCTCCTCAAAGCGTTTCCTGCCTTTACCACCAGCCTGCAGCACGGAAGGAGTGGCCACAGCTCACCCCTGTGACAGGGAACAGAAGCATCTCAGCAGGCCACATTTCAGATATGTGGTGCGGGATGTTTACTTTTTTAGCCAATTCCATGTCTGCCACCTCCACAAGGGCATCACATTCTGAGCGTCTGACGAGCCCCAGCCTGGCTGGGTGTCTCTCTCCCAAGGCAAGGGAAAGCCAGGGGGCCTCAGAGTATCTCCACATCCACTCCATCTCCCTGGAGTGCAAGGGTGATGCCCTGAGAGCCAGGGGACAGAGACAAACAGGACCCGGGCAGGGTCCCCACAGGTGTGCCCATGGGAGGGCAAACAGCAAACAGCTCCACTGGGGTATTTTGAGCTCAAAACACTTTTGCTTTCAGCCCCAGTGATCCGTGGGGCGCATCTCTGCTTGGTGGCAGCAACCATACAGCATCCATCTGCAAAAACACCCCAGCAAACAGAATCCCTTGCCCTCCCCCCGGTCTCTGTGAGCAGCATTCATTCCTTGCTCTCACTGCAGATCCGGCATGCCGAGTCCTTTCTCCCCAAGAGTATTCTCCCTTTACAAAGCAAGATCATAAAGCAGTGACATAATCCAAGCTTGGCAAACACTTTTGCTGATGTTAAGCCAGTGCCTTTCGTGGTTCTCCCTGCAGCTTTTGAGGCCATGATATACATGGCGCAACCAGCTGATTAAATGTGCAGGAGCCTCCCAAGATACCATTTCATCTGAAATGCTGACATTTATATTTGACTTCCAATAAGTGTGGGGCGCTTTGTTTAAAATTTTTAATTAATTCTCACAAGGGTGGGAGTCAGACGCAGCTACACAATGAAGTTCTCCATAGAATAGGTATGATTCAACCAGATGACTCCTGGCCAGACTTCCTAACCCATCTACCTTGCAGCGGAGCCTCGAAGCCAAATTAATTAGAGGCCACCCACAAGTAGATGTGATTCTGTGTAGGTGAATCTCTTTGCCCATTCATTCCCTACCACATCTGCTGAGATCTCAACATTCATGCTAAGGGTGAGTGGGAGGGCTCTGGTGCTAAATAAATGACTCGATTCGTTTCATTTTGGCACCAAGGCTTAGCCAGCCAGTGAGGTCGAGTAGTAAACAATAGTAATGTGGAAAAAAAATTAAAAAAAAAAAAAGGCAGCGTATATGATGCCTCAATGAAGAGGTGTGATTGTTGGCAAAATGTGTCCCATTTGAGTTTATGGGATGTACAGAGTCTTTTTATTAGGGATACTTTTTGCTATTAGCGTAATAAAAAAAGGACCAATTGTTTCTGCCATCTGAGAAAACTCTTGGTGGAACAGGCAGAAATCCAGGAATAATTAAGAAAATAATAGTGCACACCCAACAAGAAAAACATTATTTGTTTAAAGATGAAGTCCCTCTAGAATACTTGGTAGTGATTGCATTTCTTTCAAAAGAGGGGGGGAAACCCTTCTAAATGAAAAGCAGCAGCCATCAGCTCATCTCTAAGATCTCGAGTGGAAAAAGCGTGGGGCTGTAATCCCCCTCAGTGGTGAAGCTTTTCCGTTTTCACCGCTCTTATCAGCCTTTGCAAGTTGCAAAATAAAAGTGTTTTGCCCCTACATGTTTCCATCAGAGGATCAGAAGCACATCACAAAGCAGAATTAATTGAGCTTCGCTGCTCACCTGTGAGAACAGAGCAATTATTTAGGTTTGGGTTTTTTGTTTTTTTTGCTGTTTGGAGCAGCGGTAGAAATAAAAACTGCAGGAAGAATTCAAACCCACCAGGCCAACAAGAGACTTGGCAGCTTTAACCACTTCCAATGACGAATGTGACAAACCTGCAAGTTTCTGACCACCAGATCTGGGTTCTCCTTTTGGAAGGAGAACATTTTGCCTCAGCATCACTTTTCCCAGGCCTCAGCTTGCTCACCATTCCCCCAAGTTCTGACTCTTCAAACATTCAAATGTCTCTGGAAAACCATGTCTCCGAACAGCCCGTCCTCCCTGCGAGCATGTCGTGGTGCCATCGCACACCCAGGATGTGCACTGTGGGCTCTGAAAGCCTGCTCCCATTGCTCCTGTAGGATTCCGGGCAGGTTATAAGGCTGTGCCGGCTGGACGTGGGAAAGTCTGCAGGTCAGAGAAACGCAGACTGAGAATTAGTGTTTGTGGAGAACTTAGTATCATAGTAATGGGGGGAGGGGGGGGGGAAGAGAACGATTTAAAGTCTCACTCTGATGTCGTGTGAGTGCATGGACAAAACCACACATGGAGTAACAAGACATCAAGTTTTTACCCAAGCAGGGCTGGAAAAGCATCATCCCTTTTCCGTCTTGGTTAAAAAAGGCCATAAACCCCCGACGGAAGAGGCAAGCGGAACGAACCGGTTCGCACGAACGGCGAAGCCGAGCGTCCCCACCGCTCCCGTGCACCTCTCGCGTTTTACATACATCCGTTTACTTTTTTCCCTAACTGAGTTTCTTCTCTGCACGCGGCTTTCGGCGGCTGCGGGGGCGCGGCGGTCACGGCCCACGGCCTCGGACCGGGGGCAGGTGAATCCTCCCCTCGGCGCTCCTCGCAGCCGCTGCCCGGCGGACCCCGCACCCCGCACCCCGCAGGCCGAGCCGGGCCGTGCCCGCGGCCGCGCATCGGCCGCCGGGCGGTGCCGGAGCATCGCGCACCCCGCCCCGCCCCGCGCCGCGCCCAGCCCGGCCCGGCCCGCCCCGCCGGGCGGTGCTGCGGCCGCCCCCGCTCCCAGCAGCCCTTGCAGCCGCCTACAATGAAATTTGCGAAGTTTTTTCGGTTTCGGCGCCATTTTCGAGTGGACTCGGAGGTGAGGAGGGAGGGCGGGCTGGGCGGCGGGGCCGGAGCGCGGCGGGGGGCGGCCGGCGCCCCCCGTGCCCTGTCCCCGCTGCGGGCGGCACGGCACGGCCCGGCCCGGCCCGGCGCGGCCCCGCGGGGCGGGGGGGGGACACGCGGGACGGGGCGCGATGCGGGGGGGCTCGCCGGGACCCCCTCCCGCCGCTGCCCCGTGGGCGGGGTCGCGCCGCTCCCCGCGGGGCACGGCCGGACACGGGCCCGGCCGAAACTTTGCGGGGGAGGCTTGGGGGTGGGGAGGGGGCAAAGAACTTTTAAAAAAAACCCCAAACACCCCACCCCAAAACTGTTAAAAAAAACTTTTTTGGGGCGGGGGGGGTTGCGGAGCGCGGCGGCACCGACACCCCCCCCCCCCCGGGGGGAGCCGCCCCGCGCCGCACAAAGGCGGCCCCGGGGGCTCGGGGGGGCCGGGACGCAGCGGGCGGTGACAGCGGGGGGGACCCGGGGGGCGGCGGGCGGGGCCCCCCCGCGCCCTTGGTGCGGGAGCGGCGCCCGGGGCCGGTTCCCACGTGGGTGCGGGGCGCCCCGACGACCCCCCGGGTGCCTTTTCCTCACGGCTTCCTTTTTTCTTTTTTCTTTTTTTTTTTTCTTTTTTTTTTTTTTTTTTCCCCCACTGTTAATAATTTTTTAATCTTTCTTTTGAGCCGCGCCCGCCCCCCGCAGGTGGGGCTTGGGGTTGATTTTTTTTCTTCTTCTTCTTCTTTTTTTTTTTTTTTCTTTTTTTTCTTTTTTTTTTTTTTCTTTCTTCCCCGTTTCCCTCTTTTTTTTTTTTAAAGCGAACGCGAGGACCCGCGGGCTGCCAGCCCGGCGCGGAGTCTGCGCGCCCCCGCACGTAGAAAATAGTTTTATACATAAAAAAAAAAAAAAAAAAAAAAAAAAGGCTAGTGTAACCAAAGAATAATTCGCCGAAATAACTTTAAATATTAAAGAAAATCCAATTGGCAGCCAGCTTTTGGGGTTTTTTTTCCCCTCTTCCCCTCGCTGGTTGCTTGCTTTGTACAGGAAATTTGAATATCCTGACAAGGGCCAGCTTCCCAGGGCAGCCTTTCAGTGCTCTGGGAGCTGCAGTGATGGAGCAACATGCACAGCGCTGGGACTTTTCCCTCTGTACTTGATCCTACATACAAAATTTTTCCCCTATGTGCATCAGGTATATAAAGACAATTTTTTTGCGTTTGGAGAGTGAGTTTTCCGAGGTCAAATCATTAATTGCTCCCCCCAAAACCCAGAAATTTTGCTTGTGTGTCGTATGCGTGTTAAGTGTAGGTGAGGGGCCATCTGCCAAGTTTCATCTTCTCTTTTGAAGAAATCCAAAGAACTCACCAGCAACTGTGAAAGTCTGTATTTAGTTAATCGACTTTGGTGGGAAATACAGTAAAACTGAGCTGCTAATGCAGTAAACGTTTATGAAATATAAGAGGGAAGCTTTAAGTAATGCTTCAGGCAAACTGACCCAAATCTAAAAAGGAGAAAAAAAAAAAAAAGTCAGTGTGCTTGTTATGTTTTGAATTATTGTTCATCTGACTAAAAAAGAAATAGGTTTGGTTTTTTTTTTTTTTCCTGTTCTTAACAAATAAACTTTATAGGGATTGAGCTTCCAGATCTGACCCTTGTTGTTTAGAACTGGATGAGATGACAATGCCAAAACTTGGAAGTAACAAAAAGCATCATACTTTTCTTCTCCTCAGCAGTGTTGAGAAAAAAACTGTGGATCCTGGGATTTTACTGTGGATTTTACTGGTTTTCTGGAGTGCTGTAAGTTGATGTCCTGTCCCGCAGGCCATTCCGAGCGCCAGTAGCTCCCCGTCCCCCTAACACCCCCACCTCGGTAAACACAGCTGATCCTGCTGCTAACAGTGTTGGGCTCGAGTTTCACACCGAGTGAAGTCAACGAATTCATTTTTTCGCGTTGCTGGAATCTGCCCTCCGTAGCCGCAGTTTGGTTTCGGGTGTTCGGCCCCACCTAGGAGCGCCTCGATGGCGCGTGGGTTTAGCGCGGGGAAGGTGCTCCCGCGCAAAGGAAAACGTTTTGGGTTCGTACGAGCTGCGTGCTGCCTTCCCTCACCCTTTTGTGGGCAAATCAGCGAGGGGAAAAAAAAAAAAAAATTATTTTTGATGCAGCGCGTGAGGAGCGACCCGCTCTCACATGGGCTTCAGCAAGAACGGGGAGGAAATATATTTTCTGCGTTTATTTTGTGCCCCTGCGAGCGAGCCCTGGCTGGGCAGAGCAGCGATTTTGGGCGACGGGGAGGAGGTGCGCTGTGGGTGCCGCGCAAATGAAAGTAACGTGGCCGTCTGCGGTTCCCAGGTCCCACGGCTCGGGCTCCTTCACAGCCGCTTCTCCTCCCGCAGCCCTCGCCTGCCCTCGGCAGCTCTGCGGGGCAATTCCTGCCGGGAGCGGCGGAGCTGCAGCCATGTGGTGGCTGTCCATCAAGCGCCGCGTCTGATCCCAGTTGTTGGCCACATCTGTAAATATTCGGACGTGACTTTTGTTTAAACCCCCTTGTGCGAAAGGATTTTGATTCAAAAGTGTCGGGATTTTTTCAGAGCCGGGCAGATATGAAGTGGTCCTGGTGGCGTTACTCACAGCCTCATTTTCGTTTTTCACCGTAATTTTGCCTCGCTAATGAGTGCCTGGGACCCTCAGCTGTAATCAGATGATTTACTTCAGCCTTTTTGTAAAATAATAAATGCCCTTTTTTTTTTTTTTTTTTTTTTTTTGCAGTTGTTTCAAATGAGAACAATGACTTCAGGGTTTGTTTGTGCATGTCTCCTAGAAAACTGTTGGGATAGCAGAGCTGAGGTTTTTGTTCCTATTTTTTTTTTTTAATATAGGAAATGCTTAATATTTACTTGTCTTTGAGCTCACCTAGCCCTGAAGTGTGTGGGTCAGTAAAGGCTCTGTATGCAAATCTGTCCTGTCATGGGCTCCTGTATTTATTTCCTTTCCCATGGTGCTCCTTCTCATATTTTTTCCCTTCTCTTTTTTTTTTTCTGGTTAGTGTCAGTGAGGAGGCATGGGGTTGTATTTTAAGGGAATCCAGTATTTCAAAGGGAATTTGTTTTGTTTTTGTGTGTGTGTATGGGATTGGAGTGGGGTGGGGGTGTTTTTTACTTAATTGCCCGATATACTTTGGCAAGCAGAAGTTGCATTGTTTCGTGAATTGCATTAATGGTTTTCTGCCTGTTCAAATTCCCCAGTTATTTGGGGGATTTAATTAAACCTCTGTAGGTGGCTGGCTTACGTAGATGACAGGTAGAAGTTTCTATTTCTAGAAAGAGCTGGTGCACACACTGCAGCGTGGAGCTCTTGGCAGCAGAAGGGCTTTTTCAGTGCTTTTGCATTGAGGCAGAGCTTTTGGGGAAGTTCCTCTTATGTTTGGGGTTACCAGTAAGCAGGACACTCCTGTTCCTGGCTGTAGCGGGGTGCTGCTTGGAAGTTGAAGAGAGAGGGCACTTGTGGTGCCACCACAAAAGCATCAACCCCCAAACAGCCTCTCTGCATCTTACCTCCTGTCCTAGGCCTGGTTTACCATCTAAACCAGCATAATTGAGATGTTTCCTTTACTTCTGGTCTGACAGTTCCAGTAGAGTTGTTCTTGCTGCTGCTTCAGGGAGGAAGGTGCTGGCCGTGGTTGTGCTCAATGGCTTTTCCCACCTGCCCAGAGTTGCCCCTGGTTTTTTCTGGCTCATCCCTCCTTGCTGTACAGCACCTGGGTTATGATTTGGGGTTAGCAGTGTGCTTTGGGTGCCACTGCCCAGAGTCACACTGAGCCAATGGTGCCAGTAGCCCCAGCTGCAGGCATGGGGAGGAGGGAGAGAGGAGGGATGTAGTTACTCTGCTGCATAGTCTGCCCTATCTAGAGCTGAAAACTTGATTTATTTATTTTTTTTTCTTTAATTTTAAAAATACTTGCACCTGTCTGTGTGTGCCTTAGAAGGGGACCTGCCCAACAGCCCTGGTCCCCCCTGCTGGAGTTGCCCCTCTCTGCCAGCACCTCTCAAACCCTTTCTGTTGTTGCTTTGTAGCTCCCACTGAAGCAGCTGATTGCGTGGAGCTGATGTGCCTGTGTTCAGAGGTGAGTTGGGAAGGTAAGCTCGTGTCCCACCTGCTCCAAAATACCTGCAGCATCTGCATCCCTCTGGGTAAATGCAGGT
Source organism: Phylloscopus whistleri (assembly GCA_017589585.1). Taxonomy (NCBI): domain Eukaryota; kingdom Metazoa; phylum Chordata; class Aves; order Passeriformes; family Phylloscopidae; genus Phylloscopus; species Phylloscopus whistleri. The sequence continues at coordinate 2,406,973 of JADMLD010001007.1, read as the reverse complement.
CCCTCTGACACGCACATCCCTTCTTGGGTACTGCAGGTAATACCTTGGAGATGTTCAGGTGAACTCAGATTACCCTGTTCAGCTGCCAATTTCTGATTTAAAGTTGAGTTTCCAAAGCACAAACTAAGTTTGAAAGAAGCTGAAGTGGGAGATGGGATAATTCAAACATGGAACTTTCTGTTGCATAAAATACTGATGCTGTCATGTCATAAACGTGCATATTTTCTCAGATACGTATTTCATTGCCTATCCCAAATTTCCAGTTGCCCAATACTTGGTGTGACTGTTGATTTTCCCTCTGTGCTAGAGGCTGGTGGAGGTGTATTGAACCCTTGCTTTGAAAAGTCCTCCCTGCTGAAGAGAGCTCTTACCCTTGTTGTTGAACTAGGCAAAAGTCTGGTTTATGTAAATATAAAAACATTAATTAAAATGTAAACCTCAAGCACCATCAAAATGGATTCTAAAGCTGAACGTGTTTGCTGTTGCTTTTTTCTTTTGGATTCATTTGAGGAGATGAAAGAAGTAAGATTGCACAGGTACAGTCAAGTAAAACATTGTTACAGAAGTAATTAATGGTAATATTATGGGGGGTGTTTTGATTTAGCTCGTACAGGCTTAAGTCTGGGTACGTGTTTGCTTTGCAGCAAGTAGCAGCTGCTCATTAGGGAGTTGGCCCTAGTGCTGTCAGTGTTGAGGACTCTGAAGTGGTGAAAATAAACTGCTTTTTTGTTGGCAAATATTTGATTTCAAATTTGAAGTCACTTGGCATGGGTCACAAGAGCTTTTGAAATTCCTTTTTTTAAGTTTGCTGAAGAGGCAGAGGCTCGGTGGCACGTTGGGCACGAGGGGATGGCACAAGAATTCGAACCCAAGGCGACATTTCTGACATTGTTCAGGTTTTTTTGTGATGCTGCTTTTTAAGAAAATGAATTGAAGGAAGTTGTCACATAACTGGTGGGGGGGGGGGGGGAGGTTGAAAGGAAATACAAAAAATATCAGTCTGTTTGCAAGGCTCCTGTGCAGCCCAGGAAGGCTGGTGTGTAAGTGCCACTGGCAGCTGCTTTCTGCAGGGCTGCAGCCCCTCTGCCCTCCTCTGGTGCTTCCTGCTCTGGTACAGGGAGGGAATATGATGAAGTTCCAGAGATCTTTTAATTTCTGGTTGTATAAGGTTTGTCCATTCATATGGTAAATGAGCAGCATTTAATCTTTTTAAAAACAAGGAATTTTTTTTGCGTGTCTCAAAAGTCAAATTGAACTGAATAAAAGTATTTTAAGGAAAATTTAACAGGTTTCAACTGTTGGAATCTGGATTTATTTATCTGAAATATTAACATTGTGACTTCTGGAAAATCCTTGATGTTCACTGTCACCTAAGAGGAAAGTATACAAGGTAATATTTCTCCACAGACCAGTAGGAGGAAGGGCTGGGAAGTTCTGCAGGCTGTTCACAGTAGCAAAAGCAACAGATCTCCTGTATCTGAAAGTGTGTTATTTGCTGGGACCCAATACTAAGTGTGGTTTGAGGCTGGGGGGAACAGTTAATTTCTGACCTTGTTTCTGAAGCTGGTTTGTTTGCACTGTATAACTGCTTCTTCTCTTACAGTTACAGATTGTCTGATAGCACCTGTAAAGAAAAAACTCCTGTCCTGTGATGGTAATGCATGCATGTTAAATGTCTTCATTGTAGAGTGCTCTTCAGTTCTTTATATCATGGTTTAAAAAAAATTACATATATATATTCAAAATACCATTTGGAATATCAACATTCAGTGGGCTTTGAGGAGATGTAGCAGCACATCATGGTTTGTAGGGACAAGGAGATACAGACCATTCTGGGCTGCCTCATTACCTCAAGGATAAGACAAGAAAGTGAGCTTCTGGTTATCATAGATGTGGAAGCTAACACATTCCCATGTATCTCATTAGTTCAGGTATGTGTAGACACGTTCTCTTGGTGCTTGTACTGTGCACATCCTTTGCAGCTACAAACCCATCCCCTGTGAGCTCGTGTGTCTGGCCCTGCAGGCAGGAAGGACTTGCAGCTCTTTTTTGTTCTCCAACATGGGCATGGCCACATCCTATGCTATATCTACCCCTCAGCTATTGCTCCTCGGTCCTTTCCCTGGCAAAGGATCGGCCGAGGGACCCTTGCCCTGTGTTTGGGGCAGAGAGGGGGGGTCTGGAGGCCGTGGAGAGCTGTCAGCAGTGCTCTAGCAGCACGTAAATACTGGAGTTTGGGATTGCCTGTTGCTCTCCAGTATTGCATTGCTGCTTTAGTGAGGCTGGAAATCGGTCCCTGCCGCAGGAGCTGGGGCTCTGGCTCTTGGGGTCTCTCTGTGGCATCCCCACGGTGCTTCCCACACTGCCAGGGGCTCCTGGCTCCCACCCCAATAAACCACTGCGGAGGCAGCAACCAACGAGGGCTTGGTGTCATCAGTGGGGAAGGGGTGGGGGCTGCACCCCAGCACTGCTGCTGGGCACTCCCAGTGCCCCAGCCTAGGGGTGGAGGGGGCAGGGAGCGCTGCTGGCTGTCCAGGAGGTGGTGATGAGCCCTTCCCTGGGCTCTGGGGGGGGAGGGAGGATGTGGGGCTGCACAGGGGCAGTGCTGGCCCCTGGGTGCACCCAATCTCAGAACCTGGGGAGGGGTTGTGGGGGACATTGTGGAGGTTAAGGCTGGTGGGGACCAAGAACTTCAACTGGGTGAGAGGGAGGGACACTTACGGTGTCTGGGGTGCTCCTGGGGAAGCCCTGCTGTGGGAGACTTTGTCTTTCCCCAAATTTCTGCAGCCTGTGTCAGGATACTCCAGCTCAGGTACTGCTGCCAGTGGCCAGCAGCATCTGGCACCACTTGAGGCATGGTGGAAAGAGTTTGGACCACCTGAGGATTTGCCTGCAGACCCACCACTGCAGCACTGAGCTTCTCCAGAGCTGTCCCAGCCCCATGATGAAAGTTTTTTCCTTTACCTTGCACCACTTGAAGCTTCCAAATCCTGCTGAATAGACACAAGGTCTACCATGGAGTCAGGGATGCTCCTGGGAAGGGCTGAGGTGGTGCCTGCCTGGTCAAAATTCACTTGCTATGGTGTGAATGAGCTTGTTCGTCCTGCCAGTGATTGTCCATCATTAACATCCCCAATCCAGCAGCCTCCTGGTGGTTGTGAATTCCAGAACATTTGTTTTTTCAGCTGTTTTCAGGAATTACTAATGTATACAAATAGTTGTAGGGCAGGGGAAAATCCTCGTGATGATTTACAGCTTCAGTCCCCGCTCCTGCTCTGTGCAGGGAGTGTCAGCAGTGTTGGAGCATCGCAGGAGACACCCTGGAACACAAATGTCTCTGGCATGGGGAGGGGCAAGGGGGGTGTGAGTGAGGAGGAGCAGCTTTTAAAAGCCTCTGCCCTCAAAAAGGGCAAACTGGCAATGTTGGGGCACACAACCAATGTGTTCTAAACCAGACACTGGTATTCTTCCACTTGTGTCTATCAGATAGTTCATTCCCACTCTCAACAAGTCAAGCCATTAATTTCCAGGTACCATACTGCTTTCCATCAGGAAAATAACTTGATGAGTGGCTTGGTTGACAGGGAAATTGGTCAATAAAGTTGGTAATTGTCTGTACATTTATTTTAATTTTGCATCACTTTTTTAAAGAAAGGTTTCTACTGATACCTTTGGTGGAGTGTAAGATTTTGAATTTCTTTTAGTTTTTTGGGCCATTTCTGTTGTGGTCAGTTTGATCTTACTCAGGTAGAAAAGGGCATTTTCACCATGTCCCCAAACTGAAGACTTGCTAAAGCTGCTTTCAGGCATCAGTCTCCTGCAGGATCAAAATGGGAGTAACTGGAGTGTAAAAGTGCAGTTTGCAGAGCAGTGGGCAGGACCAAAATCTAGAGGCTAAATGAAGGCAGTAAGATCCCAAGGGACAGAAATGCACCCGTGGAGGTGGCTGTGCAGGGTGTCAGCAGCACAGGCTGTGGCAGTGATGGATGTGCCATCACCAGGGCACGGGGATGTCGGAGCGAGGGCTGAGGGTGCAGGATGGGGCTCTGTGGCTGCCTGGCTCCCGGGACCTTGTGTGTCCCCACTCTGCTCCAGATACTTCAGGATATTGCCAGTTATTAATACAGAAAGTCCAGGGGGCAGAGGGTGGGGGCAGACATCCAGCTGTGCTTTTCTCTCTGAGAAGTGAGGGAAGCTCCTGTCATTTTTTTTCCTGAGATGCAGAAGTTTGCCTTTGACACAAGTGCAAGTTAACTTCCCCTACTGCATTTGAGCACAAACCACTTGGGGAAAAAAAAAGCACTAAATGCCTTTGCAGAGCATCCCTGGGCTGACCATTCCTCCCCAGATCCACACTGCAACTCTTTGAGGTATCTGCAGAGGCACAGCAGCACAGGCAGAGCAGCCTGGGTAAACTTCTCTATTCGTGTAGGATAAGGCAAGATGTGGTTTTTCGTTTAAATGTGAAATCTGCTGCATCAGGAATGTATGCGACCACTGTAGAGGAAAAGTCTTTTGAGTTCCTTCAATAGTTTTTGCTGTGATTTTATAAACAAGCTGGAAGGCAGCTGCTCCCTGTGGTAGGTAAATACGTGCAGCACATCATCACACCACTGCATGGCTGCTGGGCTTAGAAGATAGTCATTAAACAAGTCTCTAATTCACACATTTCTACACCAATCTTCATTTTTTTTTTTTAATTTTTCCCCCAGACCGAAACTCTCCCACATACTGAGGTTATGTTGCTCTGCTCACAGTACCAGGTACCTCCATTAAGAGGTGGTGTGGAAGTCAAACAAGGTGTTGCATGATTCCTGTAAACACTGGAATGGCAACCCAAAAAGCCACCTTGTCTACCTTCAGCGTTTTTCTGTTCATCTCCTTTGATGCAGAAGGAATTTTTGGCAAAGGTTGGCAGCTCATTGTGGTATCCAGCATTACCTTGCTTTTCTTGCCCTTCTTGCCCACCCACCTCATCTGCTTTTCCTCAGGTCACATCCAGCACGTTTAGAGCCAGGACTGGCTTTGGCAGGTGTATGTGCACTGCCTTGCACAGCAGCAACTCCCAGTGCCTGATGTTAATGACTTCAGCCCTTTCTCTTTGCGCTACAGAGACATTTCATGTGTCTTGCTCTCTCTTTGTTGGATAGGAGACCTTGGCTGGGTACCCAGCTGTGCAGCTGCCCCCAGCACGAAGCTGCACAAAGAAAAAATATCTTGGGTTAAATTAGATGTGGCAGGTATCAGCCACATGGCAAAACAGAAGCCAGGTCACTTCTCCCACTTTGCTGAAGTGACGATGATGACCAGTGCAAAGGATGGCTCTGACACCCTGATGATGCAGTGGTTCCTGGCAACAAACTCACCAAATGGAAAAAAACCCCACAAATTCAAGTATTTTATTTTCTAAGGCAAAGTGTAAGACATTGCTCTCCACAATTTCTCATATAAACCCATCCTTGTGGCTGCTCAAATAACAGGATACTGAAGGTTACTCAAACTGATTCAAGCATAGCATATATTAATTTATAAACTGTCCAGGGTGAGTTCTCATACCATATAGTCTGTGAGAGAAAATAGCTTTCCCCTTATACTGAAAAATTATTTGACTGCCAGGGAAGGTCTGATGGCCAGGAGGGAACTGGAGGTGTGCAAGATGCAGCTCAGCAAGAAGGGAGTTGTGATTATGCTATACTACAAAGGACAGGGTGGTTTTCTAATTTCAAGGAGTTTACACCGCGAAGATATTTCTGCCCCATATTTTGTATTCTCTGATCGCTACAGGGTATCTTGTATTTTGTGAATGGAGGAGAAAAAATTGTCATGAGAAGGAGCGGGAGGAAAGATCTGATGAAAGGCACATCAATGAACATTGAGAAGCTCACACACACGCGCACACACGCACACACACACACCCCCACTGCCCTGCTCCTCCCTTCTTTAGTCACGTCCCAGTTCCTCAGATGGGAAACAGGCAAGTGAAGCATCAGCATCGCTGCTCTGGCACTGCCCGGATGCGCAGGAAAGGCAGCGCGTTCCGCCGATACCCAGGCAGTCTGTTCCCGGGGAGAAGGATTTTATCCCGCTCCAGCCTGCGGGACAGCCAAGCCAACCCCTTGTGGCTGCCCCGCAGCCCCGCGCTGGCCGAGCCCGCAGCGGCACAGACGGAATTCCCAGCGGATCCGGGGGCTCCAGGGGCAGACCCAGCCCCACACCGCCATCCACACCCCTTTCCCTCGGGCAGAATCCGTGAGGAGACGGGGCTTTCCGTGGCAGGGCTGGAACGGGCGAACTAAACAGGGTTATTTCACTGCCACGGGTAGCAGAATATCTGGTAGAACGACGTTTTGGCCAAGTCTCTCCGAAAAACAATCCTGTAGCATTCCTGCTGCTGGTGCTGAGATTCCAGGATTGTAAATCGGGCACGGATGCGCTACCCAAGAAGCCACCTAAGAGAGCTGGGGCTGGAGCTGGAAATAGCTGATTCCTTATTTATGCAGACAGTATCTACTGGGGTATTTTCCTGATTGTGAAGGGCTGGGGTATCGCAGCTTGAGAGAGGGCACAGACTGTCTGTGAGTCCCCACACACACCCCTAATGCCCAAAGCTGTATCTTGCAGGTACCATGATTTGCTACAGTTCACCTGGAGATATGCAGGAGACACACGAGGGTTGGTTCCCTTTCTGGTGACGATGGGGACAAAATAAAGATGCTGCTAATAATGATTGTTAGACAACACCAGACTCTTCCTGGAACGGGTTATCCTGCCTGCACGTTGATTTACTCACCATCACTGGCCTGTCTCTCCTACCTGGTTCCACAAGGATTTTCACCTTCAAAGATGAAATTTCAGGTCATCAGTTGGTGTTTTACTGGAGCAGAGCCCACACACAGAAGGGCATATGCAGCCACTCAAATGTGTCCCCAACACACACCCTGCACCAGCCTTTCATCCCCTGGCAGATAGCAGCATGATCCCTCTCTCAGCTTCTCTAGGGATGAAAATCCTCACAGCCAGTTCTTAGACTGTGCTGAGTCTTAGTGCTTTTCTCTAGGGCTCTACCCTCTTCACCTTGGTGCCTGCAATACCATGAGCTTACTGGGTACTGGCACATTTACAGAGCTGGGTAGTGTTTTCCTCATCAGAATATTCATCAAACTACATCTGCTTGGGTAATTAAATACTACAACAATTAAAAAAAAAAAAAAAAAAAAAAAAAAAAAAAAGAAAAAAAAGGAGGAAAAAGCAGACCACAGTGATGTCTCAGCTTATAAAGGTGCTTGCCAAGAGTGGGAGCTGATCTTGCAAGGTGCAACCTGCTGCACAAGAATTAAAGCCAGTTGGGTAGGGCAGACAGTCTTGTAATGACTCATAACCAGCTCCCTGTAAGCACTGTCAGCTCCTCGCTGCTGGATTAGTGCCTGCTTGACAGGATTGTCCCAGCAAAACAGACAATGAAACACCACCATTTAATCACTCAGGATATACAAGGCAGCTCAAAGACCCTTATTTGCCTCAATTTTCAAAAGCAGGATTGCTAAAAAAAAAAAAAGCCCCAAGTGAAGTGCCAGCTCAGTTCACAGAGAGACTTTTCATCGCATTTCTGTCTCAGCTACCAAAACGTACAGAAATGCCAGATGTCACAGGGAGAGACAGTGTAGCACAGCCTATAAATATTCGAAATTATTTTTCCAGCATACATTTGTGATTCATAAAATGTGGAACTATAATGAATTTCAAATGCCACATAAATGTTCAAATACAAGATACTCCTCTGTGCTTTCATAATGCTTTAACAATATATGTCTGGGTCGTATAAAGCTGGTATTTAACTTCCAAAGGTGTGACTAAACCCCCAGTCTTTTAACCAAAATTACCAAATAAAAAGTAACAATTGCAGTTTCAACATTCTTCAAGTGAAGATTTATCTTCCTGTTGTGGACACACAGCTGTTGTGAAAGGCTGCAGTAGATAGAACTATTCTAGAAAGGGCAAGAGAGGGGTAACCTTTTATCTAAACAATTTTCACACCAACAAAAGCTTTTGAATAGGGAATCTCTCTGTGGTGATAAACTTGATCTGACAAGCACCAGTGTCAGGTGAAAAAACTTCTGTGTCTGTTCCACAGCACCTGAAATGTGAGAACATTTAGTAAGATTTTAGTATAGACCTTTTCCCTCAGACACTGGTGGTGTGGTGGAAGGCAGACCTGCACTGCTGCAGCATCTCTCCTGGGGCCAGTGTGGCTCAACAGCATCCTCCCAAACCTCCCCTGTGACCACACAGTCCATGCAATTCCAACCCCAGCCCCCAACAGACCGGGAATTCCCTGCTCCAGCTACAGTTTGAAAGATAAACCCCTTGTTATCTAACTGAAGCCCTCCTCTCTTTACCAAATCACATCATGTGAGTAATTAACCATGACCAGAAACCTCTCAGGAGACAGAGTATTTCCTCTTCTTGGAGATGCACTGCATATTTTTGCAACAAGTCACAGGTTCTTGAACAGGCAGATACACAAAGGTGATTTAGGACATATCCAGAAATACAATCAGACTTTGTAGTGCCTTAGAAAAAAAGCTCTTTGACAGAATTACCTACAGTATAATTATGATCAGTGTTCTAATATTTGTTAAAGAGAATTCTGATTTACAAACAGATGTCCCAGACATGTGGTCATTTAATGTGAATTACGTTCTGTGAATTCATATTTTAGGTCTGCAATTAACAATTATTTTAGGTCAGCTGTAACTGAGCAGGCCATAGATGGGTAGTAGTGTGCAGTTCTTGGAAAAGTACAGACTCAAACTTGAAAACTGCAGAAAAACCTTTCAAAACAGAATCTTTCAAAAACTCCAAACTGTATAGGCACTGAGCAGCATTAAATCCAAGGATGGGTGGGAGAATCCACATGCAGAAGTACAGGAACCGAAAAGCACAGCACAAACACAGGTGTGAGCTGGGCTGCCATGTTCAGAACTGGACTCCACATGAACAGAAGTGCTAATGAAACAAACCAAAATGATTACTTATAAAATGGTTGTGGGTTTTTTTCCCACATGGATATGTTTAATGGACATAGAACCTCCACACTTCATTTTTGCCAAGACAGAACAAAGGACTGCTGCTTCAACTGTTCTCTCTGGAATCTGGTTTGGTTAGAGAATATGCAACTGTTTCAATATCTTCCCATTGCACTTTTATCATCTCTCTCTTAGACAGGATTGCATGAACCAAAAGCTCTACCAAGGTAACAAATGTAGAGTCTGCCTTCACTGTCACAAGCACTTACGAAAAATATTATTGAGAAGAAAATTTCAAGAGCACTTTAATACACAGAATGAGTGGGATAGATGTGTGGTGCTTATTTTAAAGAGACAGCCTTTATTTAAAGTATTTTGCTTTGTAGATCTTATAAAGTAAACATTACAATACTTTTTCCCCACAAATATATTAAAATTGTTTAAATTTAAAAGGCAATTCCACAGACTGATGGATATTTTTAAAGAAAAAAAATCTAACAGAAATAGGCAGCTCAACTAAAACTTGATTTTGAACATTCTGTTTTGTCATTCCATTAAAAAAAAAAAAGAAAAAAGAAAAAACACACTTTTCACCCAGACTTTCTTTACAGCAATAAGGCAACTCCAGGAGATTTGGATGAGCCCCTTGGAGATTACAGATACTGTAACTGGCTGCTCCTCAAGCTTTATAACACCCAAGGGTGCAACTATCCATTAATCACAATCACATCTGTGCATTAAAATATAAAACTTAAATTACTGATTTTAAAAATATTACTAATAGACTTCCCTATCATAAAGTGTTTTACATTTACAGTACTTGAACTATTTCAGTTCTGGGTTGATGAGGTTTAAGCAATTTACCACTGCAAGAGTTAGACTCTGGAGCTCACAAACAGCACAACCCAACCAGGGGCAGCAATAGTCGGTAGAGTCATAGTGCAAATCAAAATAAGGAGTGCAGAACTGCACTAATTGTTTACATTTCTAAAATATAAATGAACAAAGACGAGCTCTTATATTGTACATGCAATAAATTACAGTAAGCATATGGCAATGGGGCTAGGGCATTCTACAAGTGTAGCTGGTGTACCAGAGTTGAAGCCTGTGAAAGATAGGACTCAGTAAACAAAACATTTCAAAGCTCTGCTGTCACTTGAACTCTGCTTTCATGCTTTGTACTTCTGCTTCCCCGTCTCGCTGATCACACAGATATGCTGAAACAAAATAAAATAAAAAGCTCCTGTTAGGAAAGTAACCAAGGTTTCACATCAATAACAAGCTTCTGAAAGCAACACAAGTGTGCTGTACACACTTCAGGAGGAAGAATCTTCTGAAACTGTTTATGCAGAAAAACTTGGGCCTTTCTTTAGTCAAAAAATCTCCACATTGCCTTCTTTTCTCCTCTTCTAATTGTCCTACCCAGGATTGCTGGGTTTGGTAAGACCCAGGTGAAGAGTTAATGACAAAAATAATAAAATGTGAGCCCTTCTTAACTTCTTCCCAGGTCTCTCTTCTTTAACTCTGACCTAACTAAGCAAATGCACTTATTTGTTGCAGACATCTGGTGAGACAAGAAACTCCACATTATTTCAATGCTGACAATTTTGCGGCCTCCACTGTGCATGCAGCAAAATAAATTTTTTTGTTTCATTAGAGCTCCGAATGCTCCAAATGCCCTGCTGCTCTCAGGCTTGTTCTCATCACTGGAATATGAGGCATGATTTACGGAGCAGGGAGAATGATGTAAGGAGATTTCCCTTCCTTCCTCCTCCCCAGTTTTAAATGGAGAAAAACATACAGGAAAAATTACTTACGTTCAAATCTCTAAAGTATTCATTGTAATCTAGGGCGTATCCCACAACAAATTTGTCTGGCACTTCAAATCCAACAACTGAAAAAGACCATAAGTCACCACTGTGTTAGAAAAAGAACTTCCTAGAGTTCATTAGACCTTTGTACAGAGACAATATGGAATTTTATAGATATAGATTGTAACTCATTTTATTTCTTCCACTCAAGTACCCTCAGATTAATATTTCAGCTATTTCACAATTTCAACTTACTTAGTTGATTTACCAACGAAAGGAAATTAAATAGATGTATTTATTGGTTCCCACACAGCTGCCTGGTGCTAGTCTGCAAGAAATGGATGGAAGCTCTTAAATTTACTGAGAGGATATTATTATAAGAATGTAAAATTCCTTGAAAATGTCCTCTGACTTTGGAAATATGTACAAAAGTGCCAATCCTTCCTGGCACCTCCCAGAGGCCTGACATGCCAGTGCAGCAGCAGTGGACTTGAGAGCACAAGTCCCCCTCTAAGCATGATTCCAGGGACAGCACCTCTGGGAGCTGGACTTGCACTCCAGACAGGGCTGCAGGAAGGGTCATTTGCAGGTTTCAGAAACAGCTGTGGGTTGGCTGCTTTGGGTTTGCTTTTGGCTTTAGTTTGTTGGTGTTTTTTGTGTTTGGTTGTGATTTTTATCACCCAAAAATCTGCCTAAGAAGAGGACATCAGCCATCCCAGATTGTCTGAACAGCTCTAGCAGGACATTTTGTCAAGCAGTACCAGTCCACCCTGTCTACACACGCTATAAAATGACAACAAAAATATAAAAAAATATAAAATATAAAAATTCCAGAGGGCTTTTCCCCCTTGTGCTAAAATGAAAGACTCCTGCTGGCTACAATGAGGAAAATAGGGAGATAAACTGTGCAATTCAAATAAAAGGCTCTGGGTACTTTTGGAAAAACTAAGGTGATGTTTAGCACTTACTAGGCCTCACAATACAGGGATAAAATGGAGGCCCAGCCATTTCTGCCTTGCTTTCTCCTTCAGAGCTCACATGTCCTGCTCTGGACAGGTTGTCTCTGGGGACAGATGGCAAAATCATCTGCTGCAAGATGCTCTGAAGGCACCATTAGCCCAGCTAAGCCTATAATGAGATCCCAGGACCGAGGAGCGTCCTTGAATGAGGGGAACACCTCAATGAAGTCTCGAGGTATTGAAAAGCTTCAATTACAGAGCATTGTACAACCTTGGGAAAGAGGAGGAAGAGGATGTGATTCTGCTGCTCCATTCACTTCACTTCCATAATGAAAGTAACAGGAATTTAGCTTCTGGGACATGGTTAAAACACACAGCCCTGCCCAAGGCAGGAGGAGCTGTCATTCTCTTACCACTGTGTGCTGTGGATGCTGTTCCTTCACTAACAGTCTTGGGACAGACAGGAGAGGACAACAAGGGGGTAATGCAGATGCTCAGACATAACCAGTGCCAATTTAGGCATTTTATCACTCTAAGTTGTTATCAGACCTGCTACTCCATGTGGTCCTCTCACATTCTTGGGGACAGCCAAATGGCAGGAGGTGGCTAGGCTAAGGCACACAAAAACCATTCCCAAAGGTGTCAAAAGGTGAATCCAGCAGATTCCAACGACTGAAGCATTTGACTACATGCAAGCTGAGAGAATTTGCACATGACAAAGGTGTAACCTACACCAAAATATCAGAGTTTGATTTCCAATATAATAAAATGTTGCGAATGTTAAAAATCCTGATTAACTGTCTCAAAATACATTCCAAATATTTAAACTATCTAAATAAGTGCGAACTTTATCAGGAATAACTAGTGAAAATACATTTGGAACATCCTTGGACTTTGAGCAAAAGGTACACAATACACAGACATACTTTTAATAATGAAAAATGGTTGTCAAAAGTCACTTACAGTCCGGCCGATATCCCACACTTCGAGGAGTTCTTTTCACCAACAAACTGTCAAATAAAATTAATGTACAACTGAAATGTGGAAAAGCACCATGTACAAATATATGAGACTGTTTCGATGACAGAGAAGCTGTGTTAGGCCTAAGCGTGCATAACTGACAGCATAATTACACATATTTTAAACCATTACTTTACTTGCAGGTACAAGAGATCGTAATGACAAAATCAAAACTTCCTAGAATCACGAACAGCTCACACCCTGAAGGCTAACTAACAGGTCTGCAAGGAAAAGGCTGGGAGACACTCATCTGGATGGAGTTTCACTGTGAAACAGTCACTTATTGGGATTTTATGTATGTCGGGAACTTCAGGTGCAATTTACCTTGTAGGTAAAGAGGCAACAATCTGGGATATGGCCCAAGAAAAAAGCCCAACAAAAGCCTGAGTTTTGTGAAGCAAAAGTTCAGCTGTTTGAATGTAACCTCGATTGCACTTGTGCAACTTTTCCCTAACTGGTTTTCACTGGAAGTACTAATTACCCCCATAAAGAAAATGTAATTGATTCTGATCATCAGAGGAGACTAGAATTAATGGTCAGAGGAGTAAAAAGCATGGAGATACAAAGCTGGGGTATTGTGGTAGAGAGGAATGCCCTGCTAGCTTAGTTTGATTTGCTCATTATTCAGTAGAGCAGTTCTACCTCTCATAAGACAATCCCACAGGCCTGACATTTGTCTGTCTGGGAAACAGAGACTTAGGGAGGAAAAGAAAAGGTGGATGATGGCTGAATGCAAACAGGACCAGCATAACTCTGTACACTAAGCACAGACCCTCTTCTCTCCTGGATCACCCCTGAAGATGTGGCTTTATTTGCCACAGTCACCGTTTTGATTTTAGTTTCTAAAACTTCTAATTGAGAGACTTAATTTTTGAGAATTGGTGTAGGATTTGATCAAAGAAACCCCCAAATAGTACTAGCATTAGTTAACATCTCCCTACTACAACTACTCAATTGTCTGAACAAAAATAGATAGAAAACTAAAAAAAAAACAACCCCAAACCTAACCAAACAAAAGACCTCAAAAACCTCAACCCAATCAACACCTGCAACAACAAAACAACCACAAAAAATTAACAAAGAAAAGAAAGAGAAGAGAGAGGAATGAAGTAACGAAGACTGTAAGACTACCTAGAATGATCATATTTCCCTGCTCAGGTCTTTCCCTGGGCAGACCCAAATTACTGCAACAGGTTTAAAATACAGGAAATTGGTCTTTGCACATTTATATTGTATTAATTATATTAATGAATATTAATTAATATTGTATTGTAGATTTACACTGTAGTGTTACATAACACTTCTCAGTGAAACATTTTTAAAAACTGGCCATGGAGAAATCCACAGTGGCCTCACCTTCAGCAGGTCACCTCCAGATTATCAGCAAGAAGAGCTGTTCTGGTAAGTCTAGCAACTGCTTTGACATTGTTATGGCAACACAAGTGATTAGATATTACACCCAGCTCTGCTTTATCTCTAATCCCCAGCAATCATTATGCTTTTATTAAAAAATACACAACCACAGCATAGCAGCGCAACAGATGTAATTTAAAAAGAAGTAGGAGGACTGTTGATATTGGTTAATAATACAACATCATCCTCAATATTTCCTGTAGGTTGCAATTTATTTAATTATGAGATGTTTTGAAACAAATTGATTAAAGGTGTAACTAAGCAGAAAAGCCTGGAAGAGCATATGGTTGGGTGACTCTCACAGAATGACCTCTAAAGCTCATCTGCACTATGCACGCTACACACTCACTCATGTTAGTGTGCAAACTAATTAAATTCCACAATTAAAGAAGGAAAAATAGCAAAAATGTCTCCATTGCACAGGTACACCACTGCAGTATAGTGAAGCTGCAGATAGTGCCACCAGAAACAAACATCTTTGGAGAGACACCACATAGAAGTAAGTGACAACCACTAATTTTTCTTATTCCCCCTTCTAGTTAAAGTCTACATTTATGAACTAAATTTGTGTTGAAAATACCTCTATTAACTTGAGAGGGTATTTCTTTTAAGACCAAAATTTTTTAATTCTTCTAGATACCTCCAAACTTCTACTTCAATGATAAAAGCCCACAAACCTTACCATAATATGATAGGCAAGAGGTGTTTCAGGCATGCACAAGCTATGCCCTTCTGAAGAACAGGAATTATTCCAGCAGTAAGACTGGAAAAAAACAGTGTTTCCCATATCCTTAACATATATATGTGCTTATAACATGCAAAAGTTCTTTAGCAGTTTAAACAAGAGGTAACTTCAACAAATCACATCACACATGACTCCTACAGAAATGCTGCCTCTTGTTCCTCTTCCATGGAAATGTGCTCTATGTTTGTTTTTACTTGTTGGATTGGGTTTTTTTTTTAAACCTTCTTACGGTGAAAACCAGCACAAATACTCATCAAATATTTACCTGGCTACTTTCACCATCTTTGGATTGTACTGTTTAAGCAGAGACAGCAACGTTTTCATTGTTTTACCAGTATCAATTATATCCTGAAAATAAAAACACTTACGTAAGACAGGATATTAAACATGTCAGAGTAACACTTTCAAGTTTCTACCACTGAAACTGCTCATCCACAGCAGCATGAAAATACAGCAAATTTCAGCCTGCAAAAATGCTCACAGCCAAATCCAGGTGGCACGAAACAGCGCTGAGCTTACACAACCACGCTGGGTAAAGTGATCACACACATTAACAAGAGTGATTAATTGTGGATAACCACGACTTGGGAAGCAGTTGCTGAACAAGCAGTTATTGCAATGACCTTCTTGGCTCCTTCTGGATATTTTATGGCCTGTGCTCCTTGCAGCAATGAGATAATGTTTAATTTGAGTATGATAAGAGTTATGTTAGTCTCGCTGTTGAGCTCAGTTACAGAGTATTCAACAGGAAGAAAAGTAAGAAGGGAAAACAGGCAGAACAACCCATTATTGCAGTTAAAGGAAAAGGAGTACAATTTACTTTACAGAGCCAAGAAATACCTGAAGAAATTGCACAGGGAAGCCTGAGTGCAGTTCTGAAGTCTAAATCATACTAAAATAAATTTTGACACGGCATTTTAATCCCATTCACTGCACATATAAACAGAAAGTAAAAAGAGAATATATGGCTTGAAACTGAAGCATCAGAAATGGCCTCCTCATTTGGACTTAAACAAACACACCATCTTTACAGGCACAGTCCTTGCCCTGGCCTAAAATCAAATCTATTTGAAGTGAAGGAGACAAACAGCAGAGAAGCAGCAATATCCTTGTTTCAGCTGATTTTCCCATGACTCCCAATTAAAATAACAATCAAACAACAAACTCAACAGAGCACCTGTCAACATTACTGTTAATACTCAATGCTTTTAATCATTAAACTCCACAGAAGTTGAAGATGTACAGGTATATAGATAAAAATCAAAGTTGGTAAATAAACAGCTACTTCCATGCTCTAAGAGAAAAGCAGAATCTATTACTGGTTTTCTGTTGTGTGATGAGCTGTTTATTGGAGATGAATCTCCATTTTGTACAGAATTTTTTTGGTCAATAAAGGGATGCAGTAAAGAAAAGCCTAGCCCTCAAGACATTAAATTTACAACAGATGTGCATTTTATCATTTGACAGTTAAAAGGGTGATCAGTAAGTGTTCATATCTGAGTGTGTAAGACGAGTCACTGGACAGATGATTCACTAAACAAATAAGAAACTAACCTAATCTGGGGATTACATTCATCTGAAATGGAGCAGATACATAATTAAACACATCTGTCTATCTGAAGAAAATATACTTCAAAGAACACCATTGACCATACAATGACTGCTGTATAAATACTACGTTGGTAGGAGTTTTGGAACTGCATGTGCTTCCCGTGGAATAATATAACCTTCCCAGATAAGGAAAATAATATATATAGAAGCACATTTTATGAGAGGGAACATCCTTTCCTTTGGCTGATGAATCAGTTGCCATAGATGTTTCTTTGTTTACAAACATACCATTTCCATTATTTGGAGCCTTAACACATTATTAGATTGCACATCCGCCTTTCCTGTGTACTGCTGCTGCTTCCCTATCCTGAAATTTTCAATTGTGCTCAAGGAAAGTGACATTGGCTGCACACTAGCAATGTGTTCATCAAGATAGAGGTATGAAAGCAAGAATTAAGCAGCAGCACCTACCAGGCAATCAAACTGAGCTGTACTGAACCTGGTATCACCCAGAGAACCACGACAAGACAGAGGAATGGGAATTAAGCAATTGCAAAACGTGAATTAAGGATTAGCATTCTCTATGTCACTATTCCCTAAACAAACTAACCACAGGGACACTGGGCTTAGATCTGATTTTCATGTATTTTAGGATACTCATACCAGGAACCTCTTTCAACCTCTGCAGTTTAATTTCCTAGCTTGCTGTGATGAACCCAGAAGAATAACATGCTTAGTATCACTTTTTTCAGGCTATGATTTTTTTTTTTTAAGTGGGGGGGAAATTAAAAATTTTAGAATTGACAAAGTCTCAGAAAACTGAAAAAAAATATAAACCATTTTAGATGGATGTTTTCCTGGTTAAATATAGCAATTGAATACAATTTGAGAATTCAAAACACAGCTTAGTTCAAATTCAGAGACCACTTGCAAAATTCAGGCCTGAAATCAGAAGCTGGAAGCCTTGAAACCAGAAACTGTAGGTTTTCTGGCTTAGGAACAACTTCTATTAGAATTCTTTTACCTGTCACACATTAGAACTTCCAAGTGAAACACAGTACTTACTTCTACGATCAAAACATTCTGGTAGGAAGAAAAAGAAAAACAAATCCATTAGTATCTCGACAACATACATTTTTTTGTTAATCTTCATAATTCATTTTTAGCGCAGTTAAATATTTGTACCACCATTTATTATGTATGTTTACATGTGCAACAGCAACTGCTTTGTAGTTTAACATTTTTGATGCTCTAATAACAATTAGCTGAGATTCTTTTCAACAGCTTATGTTAAGTACAGTCTTTGAATTATTCAGGCTTTGAAAATTCTAGACATATGCAAAAGAGATCAAAACAGAGTCTATACAACTCCTATTCTTCTAGAGAAGAGTGTACTACTGCAGAGACATTTACAATTCTGTCATACCTACATCATTTACATTTACAGACATGTCTTAAAAATGACCTATGTGTGAAGAGAAGGGGGAAAGTGATGTGTTCTGACAGAGCAGGAGCAGTGGTGCTTTACCCCCTGACATCTGGCTCAACAATCTCCACAGAATCACTGGAGTAAAGCAGATTCCCAATTTACATTCTCCTATTTCCTCCTCTTGTCACTGCCTATCACGGGAACCTGTGCTCCTGACATGGGCTGCACCTTACACATCCTAACAGTATGAATTCCCACCACTCCTTCAGTGGAACACCAACACAGACACACAGAGAGCTGTACCTTTCCAGTCAAGGTTGAGAGGTCATCTCCCCCAATGACTTTGATATCTCCAGTTGACTGATCATTCTATGAAAGAAGAAGGTGAACATTAGCATGACAAGAATTAAACTGATTTTCTTCTTGCAGTCAATGTCAAAACTGTGAAGTACACAACTAGTAAATGCTAAAGCTTTCAGAAGCCTTAACGGCAGCAACAGCATCTCCCTACGAACAAAGAAATTACAAGTGATCAACTTCAGAGATGGTATTTCAGACTAAAGTGTTTGACAAGAGATTTGCATCAACACAGGCATCATCTCTCATCTGTGACCATTTTATACACATATGTATCTAAAAAGCAAGCACCTACTATGCATTCTCTACACATATAGAAACAGGACAAAAAGCACTTCTGGTTTCCAAACTACAGGATGCTGGTAATATACATATAAATGTATATTACCAGCATCCTGTAGTTTGGATATACAGTACAATATACTGTATATATATAGCTGGTAATTTACATTTTAAACTTTATTGCTTTAGAAAATCTTAGTCTGAATAAGAATAGGCAATCATAACAAGAATAGCCAGCAAACAAGCCACTGATTGCTATTTAGAACAATGAGCTACAAAAACAGCCAGAAAAGCTTATGCTTGGTTTATAGCCAATATTGGTAACAAATCAAATTAGATCTTATACAACTGAACAGCAAGACAGGTACACCACCACTACACTGCTTTGTTTCAGTAAATCTAAACTCTGATAAAAACATAAATGAACTGTTAGATAGGAAAGTTGAAAACAGGTGCTAGGAGTGCCTCACAGATCTCTGCAGTTTATTAAATTCACTCAACTGACTTTAAACCTTGACAGTGTCTCACAGTTCATATTACATGTCATATGCAGGTGCTAAGTTCCTGAGCAATGAAAGGCTGAAAAAATAGTTAAAGATTTCTGACATTAGCTGTAACCAGATTTCCACTGGCAAGAACTTTGTTTAATCATTAAGCAACGTTTTAATTATCTTCAGGAGCCTTATTTCCGTGTGCAGTACTGGTAAGACTTTAATGCTTCATGGTTTAACACATAAGAGTTTTAGTGTTCAGATCTGTTTTCACTGCCTCCCTGTTGTCACTGCTGGAAAACAATAACGTTTCACAAGATTGTAACTCCTGACTCAAGTGACTCCAAGATCACCTTTTAAAGTGGCATTTTAAGTTCCTTATCTGCTGTTAGCAGAGACCTTTCAGAATACTGCTGTGACCAGCCTAGCCAGAGTTTACCACATACTCCACTGAAAATCCCTATTTTCACCAGTGACAGTGCAACACGTCCACTGCCTTTTGGCTGCCCTTCAGGACTGTACAAGCAACATTTGCTCATTTCCATGCTTAAATGCAGGAGACTGGTGAAAAGCCATTCTTCTTGTAACACAAACAGAACAAACTGTTTGTCAAGAATACTGAGAGCCGGATCTGATCACAAACACTATCTTTCAGTTTCTTAACAGCCTGCCAGATCATTAAAATTCATCCGTAATGACTTGGAAAACTGGAGTTACAAAAAAAATTTAATCATAGCTTGATCATGTCAGTATTCTTAGAGAATTATTTTGGGTGCAGTACAGTATGAACTTTGCATTTCAACACAAAAAAAAACCCAACAAAACCCATATGCTTGTAAATATAAAATGATCAGTTTGAAACAAGAATAGAACTTCAATTACATCAATTACAGAACCATTACAAAAGTTCATCTGCTTCATTTATGCGACCAGGATATTTTTAACATCTTTTATCCAGTCTGTAAAGGCAGGCATCATGATCCAGTAATCACATCCAGAGACAGCGACAAGAGAGTTGAAAGCTCCACTGTCCATTACAGTTTGTGATGATTTTCACACCACTGAACACAGATGCCTTCCTGTAGCAAAGCACAGATCAAAACTGCAGAGCAGATTTAGCACTCTTCTGATGGAAGACCTAGTCAAGCTGTTACATACATGTCCATGATAGGATAATCTAATCCAGTCTATTAAGTTATGCAATCTAAAGGACGTAAATTTGGATATTAATAACCACCTAAGAGAGTCTACAGAAAAGAAATACTCATGAATAGTGCAGTGGAGGCATCACATAACAGCAGCTCCTCACTTACCCAGAACAAGAAAACATTCTTTTATAGAACTGGCTGACAAAATCAAAAACCCTCAAGCCAACACCTCAAGGAAAACATTTGGCTTCAACAGCTTTCTGTCTACATTTCTCTGCTTTTCTCCTCATCCACTTGTTTCTATAGTAAAAACAGGATTGTAATCTCCATAAAACTTACTTTGCTGCTCACTCCCTTATTAATATCAAGGCACTGTAGTTTTGAGGGCAAATAAACAGAAACAGCTGTAGTTAAGAAATGAACCAAACTACACCAGTAAAAAGTCAGCCTTGCTTTTCAGCAGACTTTTTCAGACGTTTCAAACTATTTCTCCAGTATTTTTTTCTGCGTTAGAAAGTGAAGAGCACAAAGGGTGTAGTCTTTGTACTGTTTGGTTTTTGTTTGTTGTTTTTTTTTTTTTTTAACAAGGTGAGTAAGTTATTGGAAGTGTTCCTAAGTGTAGAAAGCACAAGATACACAATTTCCTCTCCAAGAAAAAACAGGTGGAAGTCATAATTTTCTATTCTTCAACCTAGTATTCTGTAATAGAGACATTCAGTTTTCTATGCTTTTACAAGCAGAATATATGGGCATGTGGGGGCTTTGGGTGAAGTGGACTGGAGGCAGGAGTCTCCCCTTTTGGGAGGCAAAGAAGCAAAGAGGCTCGGGCTGCTCTCTCTCACTGACTTTAACACAGTGCAGAAGCACAAAGTGCATGGTGAGATACAAACAAAGGCTGGCACAAGCCCTTTTGCCCAGCCTTGCACTCTCATCGAAGCACGTAACTAAATTAGTGCCTCGTGCTCTGCAAACCTGAGTGTGGTCTCCAGGAAACCCCTGGACAGGCAGCTGTGCGTAACCCTTGGGCAGCCAGGGCTGCTCGTCCTGCAAAAGAACTGGACCAAAGCCCATGCAGCTCCTGGCTTTGTCATGACATGTTAACAGAGAGCTTGATAGCAATGATGGACTTAGCAAGTTCTGCAACAGTCCAGACTAAGTCTGTAAATAATTCCATGTCAGGTTTCACAGTTAATGAAACAAAGGAGAGTGATTTTTTCAATTCGGTTATCTGTATTTTTCTGCTGGAATAGGGACTGGTCTACAGCTGTAACAAGTAATCCTGACTTCAATACAAGCTGCTGATACACAACAAAGAGCATAACATTGTGAAACAATGTATTCAAATACTCTAAACTGAAACAAAAAAAAAGGTTATTATTTCCATCTTAAAGATGGTCTTAGGGGAAAAAAAATCTGAAATCCAACAACATGAGACTAGGTTGTCAGTAAACTGGAAATCATACAGTGCTGACAAACATCTGCTTCTTCCCCTGACCTGCACAACATAACCCCATGCTTCCTTCTGTAAAACCTAAGTTAGCTCGTGTTACAGAATGTTGTTTCCCTATGAAGTTAAATACTTGTGTTCAGAATCAAAAGGAATTCTTCCCCTAAAAATCTAAATCCAAGGCAACCTATGCCTTGTCTTGAAAAGGTTATGCCATATTCAGAGGCTGTTAATCAGTAATCTAGGTTTGCATATCTAGTGTTTCCTCATGACCAAATACAACTAATTTTGTTCATTGTTTGGTTCATCCAAACAAAAATGAGATAGGGAACCATTTCTGCAGCTTTCAAGTCATCCTGTCCAAGAATGATGTCTGGGCCATATAAAAACTCCCAGACTTAAATTATAGTGATAATAGTTGCAGGAGAATTCCCTATACCAGCCTAGAGCCACAGCTTTAGAGATGGGGTAGAGAACAGAGAGGAAATTATTGAACAAGTAAAGGACATGTAAAGGGTCTCTCTCCTCAGCATATCTATTTTACTGGGGTGAGGAGATATCAAGGTCTAAAAGAAAACACATTATATAATAAGGTAGAGAAAGAGTAAATTGGCTTGTGACTGTTAATTCCCTTAATTATTTGTTTAATATTAGCATATTAGGGCAGTAACAATATTAAACCACCTCTGTTAATAATTTGTAGTCAACTTAGCTAAAAATTGCACAGTACTGCAGAGATACTTACACAGTAACTCTTCAGCCTAATGAAGTCGACTGTCATGGGGATTGATTTGTCACTGTTTCTGTTCAGGGCTTTGATGTAGTCTAATAAATCAGCAAAAAATTTATAGCCACCCTTGAGTACACAGAGTGCCACAATGTGGTGTCCTCCCATGCCCTTCATAATTTCTCGCGCCAGTCTCTCCGTCCTAAACAAAACCAAGGAAGAGTCAAGAAGCTGTCATAACATTCCATTTGTTCATCACAGCAGCAGCACCTGATACTCCCAGCAGCAGCAAACACACGCAGCAAACTTGGAAACACATTTGACTTGGAAATATTTGCCCACCACTTCAGTCACTTTTACATGTTACTGGTCAACAAAGCTCTGCTTTTCAAGGTTAATCCAACAGTAGCGCTGCCAAATGCGCTTGTTTTCCTACATCACAGGCAGCCAAAGCAAACCTTAACACCTTGAAACTGTCTCACTGTCAGATATGAGACAGGAAGGTGTCTTCTCCTTCCAAAGACAGGTTCAGCTTCCATGCAAAGAGCAATGTAAGCTAACACAACACCAAGGGCGGTAAGCCCGCGGCGGCTGACGAGCAAGAAAACTCTCAAATTGTAAACTGAAGAGTTTATGTTTATTTGCCAAATCAGAATGCCAGAAACTTGTCCTGAAAGCAGAATACAATACTAGCAAGGCAGAGCAAGAGAACACTGCACCGTTTTTCTGCAATAATTGTTTCTAAATTTATTTTGCCATTTATTTTAGAAAGCATGGTCTGCATTTATTGTGTGCCAGCTGACAGCAGGTTTCTCAGAGAAAGCCAACCATTATAAACTTTACGTCAATTCCTTAATGACCTGTACTTTGTCCAATTTTTTCCTTTATATGGACTTCCAGTGTAAAGTTTTAATATTTGAAAAGAAACTTTTTATAGGGATGTTCATTGTGTCTACTCAAACAGAACCATGCAAAATCTAAATGCATTCCTAGTCACAAGATCCCCTAGAAGACCCATCCAGTACCACTCATAAAAGGCTTAAATTCACTGAATTTGTTGTTCATTCTCATAAAGGAAATCAGCAATTTTCAAACACAAAGTAAAACAAAAATTTCTTGTAGGCTCATGAACACATTTCTGATCACACAAGATAAAACTTGCACAGCACATCACAGATTTCAGCAACCACAGAAGTGACAGATTGATATTTGCAGAGGATAATGTCTTTCTCGGAAGGCAGGAGAAAGTTGGCCATTATTTACTTACCACATCAACATGAGAGTGTTTAAAATGATGTGATTAATAGTTTACTTTTATTAATATCTTATGAAAATTCAAGAGACTAAATTTTCAGAATTATCACAACAAAACGTCTTCTAGTTAGATTTTAAGGTGGTAAAACATCAAAAAACACTGGAAAGAAAGTCATAAGCTGCTACATACTACAAAATTTTGATTGAGAATTATGACCAATTTTCAAAGAATAGCATGATTGCAAATGTACAAACTCTTAGAAGCCAAAAAAAAAAAAAGAAAGGAGATTAATTGTACATTTGAGTCTCTAATTACAAGTAATCTATTTAGACAGTCTCCAAGCAGCAAAATTATCACTGGAAGATGTTTATTCCAGTTTCATGCAATCAGTGTACTGTCTGAAGTCAAACAAACCTGTCCATGATGAGTCCATGAGGAATATAGACTTTTTCCAAATCATCTGCATAATGTTTAGGTATGCAGAACAAATCCAGGTCGTAACCTTGTTCATCATCACCAATCTGAAAAGGAAATAAGGTGAGATTTCTACGAAGCCTTATAGAAAGTCTGTGCTGAGAAAGTTCAAGTCCTTTGCTTTATTCAGTAAAAACTATCAAACCCATGAGTAAAACCTATAAAACCCACAATGTTCATCAGATCTTACTTTCCCCATCTCTAAAAACACTGGTCACACTGAACACAGAGTAAAGTGTTATCTAAGATTTCACAAGGGTTGCTTGAAATATTTTGAGTTGTTGTGCAATGTGTGAAAGAAAGTCCTACAATGTTCTCCTCCAGTGGAGAGCAGGAAAGTGAAGTTTTACTCCACCTCAGTGAAACTCTATATTCCATTACAAAAATAAGCTTTTTAATCCCTTTGATTTTCCTACTGCAATGCAAAACATGCATGTGCAATTAAGCAAGCAGAGGTTCTGACATGGACACGCTCCAAATCTCCACAACACTAGATCACAACAAAACACACGAGCCAGCTTGCAGGACAAGACAAGAGAGCTATGTGAGCATGACAGGTTATGCTGTTGTGAAGCAACTCTGCTCTGACCACCGTTTCCAGAACGGGGAGCTTCAAGCTCATCCAGAATCTGAAATTAAAGCTTTCAGCAACCTGTTCCACATGGGCAAACTCCCTGAATTAAACAGCCTGCAACACTGGCAAATGCATATTAATCGGGACAAGGGATTAGCATACATACATAATGATACAGAACACTGCTGAGGTTCAGGGCACACTGTCACATCAAACAGAGTCTTCCTTGAACCCTAACCCTGCTGCAGGTTGAACATGATGTGGTTTTTTAATTACTTCCCTCTCTGGTTATGCACCTGAACACTACGATGTGAAAAAGAATTTCAGAGGGAAAACAGAAGGCTAGTGCTGATAGTTCACCAGGGCAGGCATTTTAAGTATCCATTTTGGCTACAAGTACCCTTGCAGGACTCAAATCTTATTTCAGTGTCTGTGGAAACACTTACCTGGCCAGTGGTCAGACAACTGTTTACATGAGGGTTTTGTTGATTAATCTTTAATGAGTATTTAATCTGGGGAATTTAATTATTATTTCACCCTCCCATCCAAAACTGACCCTGTGTGAGCTACACACACACAGCTCGAGCCCATGTTGCTGCAGTCCACAGGGACTTATTTTAAGAAATAAGGCAGGTCCTTCCCAAAACTCATGGGGTTTTTCCTTGGTCAGACCCATCGTTATATCCAGCGTGTCTACTAAACCTTGCGTTCTGCATCTGGCAGGGAACGGGCCCTTCCTACAGGTTTTACCAGGTTTTTTATGGACTGCAGGGATTTACTGTCGCAACCTCGCGGCCGTCACAGCACTCGGCCATCAGACACCGCACGCACTTCATCAGCACTGGCACTTGCTTTAATTGTGATAAATAAAAATGAGCATTAAGCGCCTTAGCAGATGCGGCAATTAGGCAAAAATATAAAGGATGCTGCTCCTGCAGAGCCCAGCTCACACACGTGGGGTTCTCCCGACCAGAGCCTCCGGCACGCCGCGAGCAGCAACAGGAATAGGAAGTTGTGCCGCGCTGGGGGAAGTTCTTCCACCTTCGCTCCGGAGGCGCCGACGCCGGCTCTGCCCGTCGTCCTCAGGCTCCGGATCCCCCCCGGATCCCACCCCGAGGGACCCGCGGCCGCGCCGGGAAGGGACGCGCCCGGCCGCGGGCAGGGACGGACAGCCACGGGCCCGGCGCCGGGAGGCCGGGGCTGCCCTCAAGGTGACTCCGCGGGGCGGCGGCTCCCGGCGTTCAGGGGCGCGACACGACACAACGCAGGACACGATACGACACGCCACGCCAGGCCATGCTATGCCATGCCACCCCCCGCCTTCCCTACATATCACCGTATTCCGGAGAGCAGACGGGGAACAGCGGCCCCGGCGCCAAGCATCCCCCGTCCCGCGGGCGGCAGCTCCCGCACTCACCACGATGCAGGGGCTGGGGGTCGCCATGGAGCGCGGCCCCGCCGGCGGCGGCTGCGGGCGGCTCGGAGAGGCGGGAGCGGGCGCTGGGAGCGACAGGAGCGGCGGCGGCAGCGGGCGGTGGGAGCAGGAGGCGCCGCGCCCGCAGCGGCCCCGGCGCCGCCTCCGCGCCCTCCGCGCTCCCCGCCCTCAACATGGCCGCGGTGGAGCCGCCCTCAGCGGCGCTGCGTAGCGGCCCCGGGCGCGGGGCACAGTCTGAGGGACGAGGGAGAGGGGGACACATCTCCGGGGCTGTTCTCTCTCGGTGGGGCTGGCCGCATCCCAGCAGGGTGCAGGTGTCCCCGCGCTGTCCCACGTTCCCACTCCTGGCCTTGAGCGTGGACCCTCCCCACCCACAGCACGATGTGCGCACCCCCGTCCCCTCAGGATGACATGGGAAGGTGACAGTGCTGTGTCCAGTTGTAGGCCCCTCAGTTTAGGAAGGACATTGAGGTGCGGGAACCAGTCCAGAGAACAGCAGCGGAGCTGGGGAGGGGTCTGGAGCACAAGTCTGATGAGGAGCTCTCGAGGGAGCTGGGGGTGTTTGGCTGGAGAAAGGGGTGGACCTCACCGCTCTGTACAACTCCCCGACAGGAGCCTCTAGCCAGGCGGGTGTCGGGCTCTTCTCTCGGGAAACCAGCGACAGGACAAGGGGACAAAGTCTTAAGAACAGGTTTAGGTTGGGCATTAGGAGGAATTTCTTCACAGAAAGGGTGATTAAGGATTGGAACAGGGCTGCCCTGGGAGGTGGTGGGGGTCACCAATTCCTGGAAGTTTTTAAGGAAAGACTGAACGTGGCACTCAGTGCCTTTTTCTGGTTGGCAAGGTGGTGTTGGGTCGTAGGTCGGACTCAATGATCTTGGAGTTTTTTTCCAACCTAATCTATTCTGTGCTTCTGTGACTCCTGTGTCCAGGGGGAACAGGGTGGGTAACTGCTGGCATTCCAGAACCAGGCACAGGGATGAACATCCATTGGGTGTTCATGGAGGGGCTCCACAGACAGAAGTAAAATAATAAGAAAGCATGGATAGTTCCAGTGGTCTCAAATGAGAGAAGGAAAAAAAAAAAGTGTCAACTTTTCCTGTAGATGTGGACAATAAGGACAATTAATGACAATACAAGAGTGCAAGTAGAAATTCGTGATATATTATGTAGCAGCTGAAGACTTTCCCTCTCTTGCTCTAAGGGGTAGAAACCAAGTTTTATTTTATGCTGTATAAAATCTTGGTGTCAAGAAAAGGATAATGATTCTTAAAAATAACTTTACTCATAAAGAACTGTAGCAATCGCCCTCTGATATGCATCTAGCATTATTACTGTTGGTTCAGAAAATACAATGAAATCAAATTAAGGGTTCCTTTGTATGAAACAACCAATTTAAGCAAATTTTAACTAAGCAAATGGGCACGATCCCCCCTGAGTGCTGTATTGTTATAGTCTGGGCGGGTTAACTGGAGTGGGTGGAAGGAGCCTTTATCGAGTTGCCTGGAGCAGCAGAATGAAACACGCCCTGCAGCTAAGGGATATCAGGAACGTGTCATAGCTGGACTGTTTCCAGAAGGCCAGGAAAAACAGCTGCTCTGTCAAGTTCAGGGAGAGCCTGACATTAGTGGGCAGTGGGCAGTATCTATGGAGAGACTCTGCAACCTCAGAAAAATTGCAGGATCTGATTCCATTTGTTACTGAAGATGTTTCTCATCAATGACTAGTATCAATGTCTGCCATGAAAAGTAGCATCCAACAGCATCTTTCTGATGGCATGCAGGAGTTGTTGGCTTGACTTCCATGTGGTTTCTCCCCAGCAAACAAAACCATTAGTCCTGTTTTGCCCTTCTGGATGAGCAATTTCTTTGTTCCTCCTGCTAAAGAGCACATTCCTGGATCCAAAGTATTTCTGGTCCCACTGGCATGCCATTATGGAGGGGAAAACAGATTTACAAAAGCAAAACTATTTGCTGATATTACAGGAAGTTGATTAGCTGAGATCAGCACCAGATTTAGTAGATGACCAGGTTTGCTCTTGCTGGTTATACGGCCACTGAGGCTTGCAGGGCAGGGTGAGGAAGGGAGTTCAGAGGTACCTGGGAGCTGCACATTTTCTGTCTAGATGATGGATGAGGTGGGAAAGCCAAGTTTTGATTTCTCCAGTATGTGATGCCACAGCTTTTTTACAAGGCAAAATAATGTAATAAATGTGCAGAGTGTTTTGTCTCTGAGTAGACTCTTAGTTTCATAATTATTTTGTCCTCTGTTGCCAGCCAGGCATATCTCCGTGCTTAGGCCCAGTGAACCATGGCCTGTGTGAGCACCGGTTGTAAATAATTTTGTTAACAGGCTTTTAAAAACTTCTCTTGCTAACCACATGTCCCCACTGGTGGGGTACCTGGAGGTAGCAGCTGAGTATTCATCTTTTGGAAGCACCTGAAATGGTGTGTGCTGGGTCAGAGCTTCAGGTCAGTGCCCATTCACCAATCCCCCCCACTTTTCTCCCCATTTTTCCTCCCAGCTTTGCCATTGCTGCTGGGTGATTCACAGGGATTCAGCAGAATTTATCTTCTGGCTTTGTTTCACAAAACAAGTCTCCTAAAAAAAGTAAAGAGTACAACCAATTTTCAGCAGATTTAACTAGACCAGCAGGATTCCCTTGTGACCAGAAATTTGTCTGTGCAGACAGAATGGGGGAAACAGAGAATTCCAGGGGTATTAACCCAGTCCTGAGAGGAGCACCACCATTTTTAATCAAGAGGAAAACCAAAAAGAAATATCTGATTAAATTAGATAGAGAGCATTCACTAGAATGTGAATTTAGAGCACACAGATCCCATTTTCTTCATGGCTGCAAAGAAATCCTTCCACTCTGACTAGTACTTTAAATAGCATATAATTATTTTTCTAGCCAAATATTTCAAATGGGAGAGGAAGCCAGATGTACCAAAACATCACTTAAAAAGAGACACACCCTTCCTAAGAAATAGGGAATAATGTTGTTTGTTGCAAAATACCTTTTAAAATCATGTTCTTGTTCTCTGTCTTGTTGATTCCTGTGAAAATTTGTCATCACAGTGATTCTCAGTGGTGACAATCTCCATGGATTTTGGAAAGTGGTGCCTATCAACTTATTGGTTTCAAGACTGGGATATTCTGGATGGTTAGTTTATCAAGTTTTCTCTCCCTGCCCAGAAAGTAAGCAACAATTTACTTACCAAAACTAAGATAAGCAAAACCACTGAACTGATGTTCTTCTCTGGAGCTGTAGATAACCTCCCTTTTGCACTAAAAAGGTTTTTACAGTCCAGGATGGAGGTTGTGGGAATTACAGACATTTGGTCTTTTTTCAGTAGTGCGAGGACTGGTCAGTGACACAAAAAATTACGCAATTAGTACAAAACACTCAGCAGTGGCTGATCAACAACGCGGACTATCCTGAGAAACGCAGCCTGGATTGCGGCAGACCACGCCGCTCTTTGGGCTGGTATTTATGGTATTTATCAGCTTTCGTTTGCTGACATCCGTTAGGAATTATCCCGGCGGCCCTGGCTCAGCCGGACCAGACACGCGACGGCTCTGTCACAACAGAGCGGAGGGGCCGGCGCTTGGCGCTGCGCTCACCCGCGGCACCCGCAGCCCTGCCCGGCGGGACGGACCCGGGGCCAGCCCGCTGCCGACGGCCCGCTCGCCTGAGGGCCCGCAGAAACTGAAACAAGGATTATTGAAAATCGCACAAAACAAGCAAGGGCAGATCCAGTCACTGAAGCAGGGCATGGGCTCAGCGCTGCCAGACCTGAAGCACGACCCTGTGCTGCCCACAGAGGCACCCGAGACTTTGGTAGCCCAAGCCCCACGGCTGTGAGTGAACACATGTGTGGTCAACCTTCTCCCAGCAGCTCTGAGGTCTGGGCTTGCTCCTCTCCCTGCTCTCCAGAGACCTTGTTCCCTGGCACTGGAGAGCTGTGAGAAGTGTCTTGGATGGAGAGGAAGGCGCACCTGAAATCCAGAGACCCGCCCAAAGGACACTGTGTTTGTTTGAACCTGTCCTGACACAAGGGTTGAAGCCTGAGCAATGAAACTACCAGGAAGGTATTTTTCTTTTTTCTTGTTGGAAATGGCTGTTTTCCAAGCTCAGCTTGACTCACTGATGGTGTGTCCTGAAGGAGATGCTGACTAAGAAAATAAGAAGTTCTTAAATACAACCACAGCTCAGGACCAGCTGCAGAGCCACTTTCAGAGCTGCAGCACCAACCCTTTGCTGTCTGAGCACCATCCCTGCTGCCACACCAGGGGCACACCAGTGTTTATCAGCCACTGTCACGTGGTGCTGCAAACCCATGCGAGGACACGGACACGGTAAAGCCAGGCTGACCTCCTTCCACTCCTCCCACACCTCCATTGACTGCAGCACAGCCCTTCCCACCCTCAAGGAGTCACCTGAGGTCCCCAGCAATCCCTTGCAACAGCAAAGCAGAACAAAGAGCAGGGCCATGGAAGTTACAATCAGATTCCTTTTTTTGCTCTACAGCAAGGAATAGTGAGAGATACATTTTCTCCAAGCAAACCTTTTCTGCCCCCCTCATTCAGCAGCACACACATTAACAAGACACCTGGGTGACCCAGAAGATCTGTGTGGCACACTTCAGTGTAAACTCTACCAAAAGTAATGTGACTGATGGCAGCCACGTTACCCTGATGGTTTTCTCAAAATTAAATGGTCTCTGGGAGCACATGAGAGGAGAGATGTCCACATTACAACATGGACATGCAGCAATCTCCCAGGGCTACACAGGAGTAAAAGGGCTTCTGGAAGTAAGGCTGTGCATGGGAAGTGCTCTCGCTCTTAGTCCAGCAACTTATTTTAGCAAACAGCTTAGCTAACACAGCCTCAGTTTTTTCAGTCACTCCTTACACGGAGGCAAGAAGCACGAAACCAAGGGAACCAACCCTGCAGCAGGACTTCAGCCTGGGATATCTGCACTGGAAGCTCATTTGCACACACCTGCCACTGAAGCCTGAGGGAAGGCTGGACTACTCCAAATGCTGCCAGGTCCTCTCACTAGGGAAGGGCAACTGAGGGAGGAGAGTTGCGGGGTTCTCCCCCTTGCTCAGTTGTTTTCAGAGGAGTGAACAGGTGCCACTAAGCATCTGAGTGCAGGAGCTGCCTGCAAACTTGCAGGAGCGTTTCTAAGAAGCTGAAAAACACTTGCTGTGTCTTGTGTCTGAGAAGAGGTGTCTGTACAGCCACACACAGGTGAGCCAGATGCAAGGATTGCTTAAAAAAACCCCAAACCTGGAGTCTGTTAACACATGGACAAAGCATGGACAAAGGGGCCAACAGGCATGAGGACAGAAACTTGAGAGAAGGCAGGAGGCTGTTTTGAGTACCAGGGGAGAAGGAAGAGGAAGAGCAGCACAGAGCACAGCCAGCAGCCTGATCAGGTAACTTGCTGATGAGACAGAAGGGCTGCACTCGCCAGGGCTGGCAGAACCAGCTGGCACTGCCTCAATGCACACTAAGCATCAGGTGTCA
The DNA here is from genome assembly GCA_017589585.1 of Phylloscopus whistleri. Taxonomy (NCBI): domain Eukaryota; kingdom Metazoa; phylum Chordata; class Aves; order Passeriformes; family Phylloscopidae; genus Phylloscopus; species Phylloscopus whistleri. The sequence goes on along the minus strand of JADMLD010001007.1, from coordinate 2,375,290 downwards.
GGGCTCACATGCCAAGGCCCCTGCCTCCCATGCAGATCCTGGCAGCCGTTCAAGTATCTCAGAAATCTTCTCCAGGCAGATTACAAGGGAAGCAGAGATGAAACACAAACACCAGGCCAGCAGGGAGCTTCAGGACTCCCTTCTCCTTTGCAAGTCTTGAGTTGTGTGGTACGAGCTGGCAAGATTGTAATTCAGATCCTCAAATATGAAACGCTGTTCTAGGAGTAAAACCTGATCTGAATCTGGATTTGTGTTAAGGGTGCAAGACTGGATGAGGTGCCTGGCAAGGACAGAGTCCAATAGTTCAGCTGAAGAGTGCTTTTAGAACTCAGTTTATATTTAAAAGGGAAAATAAATTAATTTTTAGAGTCCCAAGCTAAACGACCAGGCAGCAGGAACTAGAACTCCTGCTGTCTGTAACCCATCCAGAACCTGCTTGAGCCAGTGGAAAACACCTTCAGAAATCTATCCTCAAAAACTCCCATAAAACAGGGGTAGGGAGAACTGCTCTCCAAGGACTGCCAAACCCCATAGCACTGAGAGAAAACCACCTCTTTTCTGGGACAGAGAAAACAGGACCTCACCTGAACCCTCTCTCCAGACAGCTAGAAAGCTGAAGGTCCCAGAAAAAGAAATAGGCTTGATGCTTTTTAAAGCTCCTTGGCTGCAGATGCTGACCCGACTTAGTGAACAGTGTATTAACATGCTTGGAGAACAGAGCACCTGTATCTGTGGCTGCAGAAATGTACAACATCATGGAGTGCTCAAAAGAGATGACAATAGGAGAATTTTGCTCCAAATAACACTTTTTCCCAAACCTCTGCTCTTATCTCTTAACTGAAATCCATTCCTCAAATTGTAAATCTGTGATATCTGATGGGCTAAAACAAGTTCTACACACTGATAGCATCATGAGTTTTTAAATTTACTGAGGCTTATCAAAGTCTCAGGTTGCTTGGTTTATTCAGAGCCTGGAAAAGTTTTCCAAAACTCAGTTCCCTGCTGGTGTAAATATTGTTTGGCAGCATCAGAAAGGCTTTCCAAGGGGAAGTGAGACAGACTGGAGCTCCTGTCTCTTTGAACCCCAGCCAAATGTATCTTAAATTACAAACTGAGACTAGTGTGGTCCTGTTCTTGATGAGAGTTTAAAGAGAATGTAAAACACAATAACACTGATCTTCTGTTTAATTGCCACACAAACCAGATAATTGGATACAGAGGATTAAAATAAAAACCGAGTATTTGATAACACAAAATTGAGAGGGAAAAAACAGCTATGCAAAATTACTGTGTTATCAGTGATTCTTGGTAATTTTTGTAGCTGAAAATGACCCAGAGATTTAATTAGTCTTTGAAAATATTCTTCCTATAAACTTGTGATAAAGGAATATGTGAATCTTTTTATGTCCAAATAATCAGCAACTATTGAAACAAAGGGAAGACTGATACTGAAACTGAAACATCAGTCTTCATAGTCAAAATATACAGAAGAATGTGACATCATTTATTTTAGGGCAAAATGTTGGCAATAATAAGCAGTAAAAACACTGGAAAATATGGTAAGCTGAAATGGCTCATAGGCTTCAATGCCTGAATGAATCACTGCTGTCATTCAATCCAAATGCCCAGAGCCTTGTGTTTTTTCTTTTTAAAGTAGTCTTATTTAAGGAACCAACTTTCCAATTTTGTATCACCACAGTGGGATTTAAGGATGTTTAGTTAACAGTAATTTGGAGAATTTTTAAATCTTTTGCAGCGCAGCTACTGAACTCTCACTCTGCAGGAAAGCGTCACCTGAGCATTTCAGTTTTAGATCAGAGGCCTCCTCCCTGCTTTGAACTTTACAGACTCCAGGGATTGACAGCACCAGTCTCAACCATGGTTCAGGTTAAAAAAACTCCTGACCTTAGATCCTGAATAAGCTACCTGCACAGTGGAAGAAGCTGAAATTGAGACAACACAGCAGGGAATAGTAAGATTAAAAGCACTGCTAACTGTGCTTAACTTCAGTGACTTTCTGTTTTGGAGAGGTATTTGGACTTAAAACTTTCAGGCAGCTGCATGGCTGCCTGCCAGAAAGAAATTCACAGCAAAGCTGTTTGCACAGCATCAGCCTATTTTTAGTGTATGGTTTGGGAGGGAGTTTCTTCCTCCCCCTGTCCCAAGCTTCTGAAATGCTCTTCACTGGCAGGCAGAGCCTGATGGGAGTCTTTGCACAGGAATATGGAATTTCTTTTGGCCAGCAGAGTAAAACTGGCTCTTGCATGTGTGCCAAGCAACCTGCATATCGACCCAGGGTATGAAAAGATGGGTAACACCAGATCTGATTGCTTTCTTCTCCGCTGGAATGTTGTTTTAGGAAAAATAAAAGCAGAGAACCCAGTTTAAACAAAGTAAGATACCATCTCTGGCAAAATCCAGATAAAGGTTTAAGATTCCTGCCACAGTAATTGGGTAAGAGAGCAGCCACTCCAAACTCTGTATTACACCAGCGCATATATACACCCAATTAAGAAGTGGTTTGTGTCCACTAATCCTACCCTCATATGAAGTCCTGCAGTCACTTTGCTTATTGTTGCACAACAAAAATGTGCATTTAAGGTGTGGGATGCATACTCTGTGAAAGGTGGAGTACTCCCAAAAATGTGAAATGGAAGCATGGAGAGTGCCTTGCACTGGGTGGTGTCAGGAAGTTTGTACTCAAACTCTGCAGACATGGGCCACACTGCCAGTGTGCCCACAGATGTTATTACCACAAATGCTATTTTAAAAGAAGGGATGAAAAAGGAAACACATGGCTGTGAGCCCCAGGGCCGTGCTCCAGAGCTTTGCCAGCACAAAGTTTGCTCCAGAGCAAACTGACTCCCTTGCAGGCCTGAGTGAGAGAGGGTCACAGGGCAGTGTACAAACTGGGAGCTCTGCACTGCCCCTATCCTCTGGACCTCCAACCCTCATCTGTGCCAGCCCTGTACCATGCCCACTGACTCCTTCTTTAAAATCTCAAATTCCAGAGACTTCACAGCCTACGCTACGTATTCCAGAGCTTTGCTGTTCCTGCTGTCAAGGCCAACTGCCCATTTGGATGTCTCAGCTCAGTATCTCCCGCCATAATAGAATCTCTTTTCCTTCTCCTACCTACAGCAGTGGGAGAAAGCATTTCTTTCTTTCTTTGCACCTACCTTTAACTGATTTGAAAACATCTCTCCCATCACCTTGAAACCAGCCCACTCATCCATCCTGTCACCCCTCTCAGTGCTTTTCTCCAGTCATCTCCAGCTGATCCCCATTTTCCAGGAAGTACAGTGCCCACAGCTTGATACCATGTTCCAAGAAAGGCTTTCTCCTATCACATGAGGAAGAGGGACCATGCCATGTATCTTACAGATTACATTCCTGTTCATGCATCCCATAACAACATGGGGTTTTTTTCAGGAACAGGATGCTGTTGAATCATGTTCTGCTGGTGATTGGCTGCAACCCCAGGAGAACTCTTCTGCACAACTGCTATTGTAGCAGCCTGTCCTGTCCCATTCTGTATTTGTTCAGCTGATCGCAGCTTCTGCTGAAGTCTACAAACACGCATTTGTCAAATCCATTGCTGGACTTACTGCATCACATGCTAACTCTTTTGAATTTGTCAAGTTCACTTTCAGTTGTGTTTGTCTTCTGCTCAGTCAGTAATTAGCTCGTCTGGTGCTCACTACAATTTAATCAGCATATGCCATCCAAGTTGTTAATGAAAATACCAAGTAAGCGCAAATCAGAAAAGAACTGCAGAGAATCTGCCTCAATATATCCCTGCAGTGTGAATTTTTAATAATTACTCTGAGTAAGGTTTTCCAAACAATTTTTTATCATCTCACTTTTGAATTGGTGTCAGACCACATTTCCCTGCTATCTTATTAGAGTCACTTAAAATAAAGCTGTGCTCACTGCTTCTCCTGCTCAAGGAGCTTGTTAACTTGGTGCAGATTAAGAAAATATGATCTTTCTTTTAGACACTCACTGATAAGCTTCCCTTTTCCATTAATTTTCCAGTTTAAACTATTGACCCTGAGTTCTGAGCAGGCAGAAGGAAGCAGAGACAAAATGAGTCTTCAGAGGTTACAGCAACCCCTTTGTCTCTAATGCTGGGAAGTAATTTACCATATGGGATGGATTTAGGTACAAGGACAACTACAGCCGTGCTTGTCCTGCAATCCCTTGCACAGGGCAGAGTAAGCAGAGCTTGTCTAAGTGAGGACCTGACAGCCCTCAAAGCATTCATTGCTCTGCTCTGACATCACACTACACAAGGACAATGGAAGTCTTTTCCTCCTGTGCCTATGGGTCTCCCCTCCACTGCTAGAAGTGTCCAGTCGTTCCAGTGAGAAATCACATCCATGAAACAGGGAAGGCTATTCCACAGTATCCTGCACTTGCCTCAAAGATCTCAGGTGACTGGATTAAACCACAAAAAAACCCAGCAAATAAAGTAAACATGCATCAAGTAATAATTTCCATAGCATCAGAAGCCATGTGATGGAACTACATCAACCAACATCAACTTTGTTAATGGAAATCTTAAATAGCCTTTTCAAGAAACCTTTGCAAAGATGGCTGTGGATCACAGCATCAGTAATTACACTCTGGAGCTGTCCTCTGCAGGGCCGGGAGGTGGACTCGATAATCCTTGTGGGTCGCTTCCAGCTCAGGATATTCTATGATTCTATGACTTCATCAACAAGACCTGATCATTTGGTAATTCTTACTTGAACACGATGCTCAACAATTTTTTCATGACACGTAAGTCTGTGCAGATAGGGCATGATTGTTCTCAGGTCCCAGTAATTACCTACTATGCTCATTAAAGCAACTCCTTGTTTAAGGTGATGACATATTTATAAAATCTTCATCAATAGGGCAACAGTGCCCTTTCTCCTATGGAGTTTTCCCAGCACGTTTCTTTATACTTTAAAATAGCTGACAGGTATCCCTGCCTTGCTCTAGGCAGTTACATATTTGCAAAAATCCAGTGATTTCCAAGTGATCCTTTGCTTTGTTCATCTCTTATGCTACATTTCTGTGGTTCCAAAGTGCATCCTGGACGCAGCTGCAAGTGTGCAGTGTGCTTAACTTGCACTGTCATGGAACCCCAGCTGGTAAGTCAGCCCCACACAGCCGCTCACGGCTTGCTCTTCCCAGCGGGATCGGGGAGAGAACTGGGAGAGTTAAAAGGAAAAAACTCATGGGTTGAGATAAGGACAGTTAAATGGGGTAGAAAAATATGAAAATAATAATGGTGATGATATATAATGATAATGATAAAAAAAATTAGAATATACAAATCAGGTGACGCACAATCCAACTCTCACCACTTGCTGACAGATGCTTGGCCAGTTTCTGAGCAGCAGCCCCAGCCAGCTTTTCCTCCATTTATGATACCATATGGTAGGGAATATCCCTTTGGGTCAGCTGTCCTGGCTCTGTGCCTTCCCAACTTCTTGTGTCCTTCAGCCATGAGAAGCTGAAAAGTCCTTGACTTAGTATAAACACTACTTAGCAACAACTAAACCATCAGTGTGTTATCAACTGTATTCTTACACCAAATCCAAAACACAGCACTTTGCCAGCTACTAGAAGAGAATTCTATGGCAGCTGAAACCAAGATATAATCTGCATTCCCTTAGTCTGTTAGTCTAAATTAATTCACTCTTGGGGAAAAGAAAAAAAAAAGCTCTTGAGAGGTGAGAAAGGGAACCTCCAGCAAGTCAGTCACTTTGCATTAAGCAATGGTAAATCCAAAGCAGCTTACCCAGTGCAGAGCTAGGAACAGAGACATGCAGCGTTACCACCAAGTGCCACACTGTAAGCATGATGCCTTCTCACCTCTCTCCTGGTAATGTTTTCCTGGGCCTGTAACCTCAATAGGAAATACTGCATTTATGCATTAAAATGACAGTTTCAAAAGTTATACTCTTGGAAAAAGGACAGATATGCAAATGTGAAATTCATAACTCATTTATTGAATATATATATGCAAGGATACCAATAAAAAGAAACTAATACTGCAAACTACAACTTTGGAAGTAAAGCCAATATAACAGGAACAAAATATACATAACATTGTAGATAGGAATGCATTTACCCTCTTCCATACATTCCTTGTCTTTACACCTAATGTAAATATATGCTAGAGCAAAAGCTGCAAACGTTGGCCTGAGTGCTTTCTGACAAGCAACAGCTCTCCAGGATTTGTTAAGGGCTGAGATGTCACTGCTGACTAATGGCTGTGCATACATATGCATGTACAGGAACGGCTTCACCAAGTATATAAGTCAAGGGCTCTGTTCTGTTTTTTCACCTCCGTCACTAATATAGTGGAATCTGACTCTGATGACATGGAAGAGGAGTTACTAATTGCTATCATGCACTTTCAGTTCTCTTCAGATTAATTTAATCTAATGAGGATTAATTTTCTTGTCAATCTGATTCAGCGTATTAATATTTTTGGAATGCACTGATTATCACCTGCCAGATAAGTCTGATATTTCAAATAGATTATCACCTCTTCATTTTTCACTCCGTTTCAGCAGGAAGTTCTCTTTCTTATAGGCAGGAGGTAAGAGGCAAACTCTCTTCTGTTACACTACATTTTAGGGCCAGATTTGGCAGACTCAAACCACTGCAGATAAGCACAGCTCTTTGTACATAGAGCTGAGACTTTGTGGAGTGTAGGTAAGAGTCCTGCTAGAGCCTTATCACAAAATTTCCTGTGGATCAACCCCTACTGAAGGAGTAGATCCTCTGCTCACCTCAAGCTCGGGAGCTGCACTGAACCAGCCATTTCCCCCTGCCCTGGACAGCACAGCCCACTCCTATGGGGTTTGACCTTGGGACTCTGGCATTGCACCAGCTGTATCCTCAAGATATTTGAACAGGACTCTTGTGATGCCTGCCCTTCCTTGGCACGGTCCTTTCTGGGAATAGCACAACCACAGATCTGTGAGACCACAGAGACACAGTGAGTTGGTGGGCTCTCTTAATGGAGAGGTGCAGGGAGCTGGAGAGAAACCTCCCTTCTCAGAGGTTCCAGGCATCTTAAACAGGACACAATCCTTTTGTGAGCAAAAGAAATGCCCAAAGGCAAAAAGTAACAATAATAAAATTAAAAAAAAAAAATTAAACCAGTTTTTTAAGACAAGTTTTGTTGAATTCATTGATGTTGAATTCTTTGATTGTGAGATGAAAGCAGAAGGTGCCTAGTAAAAAAAATCTCAGTAACAAAATGACTGTATTAATTTAACTACCTAATTTAAACATACCTAGTTCACCTATAGAGCACTTTCATTACTTCTAACATTTCTGGGAAGGCAGTAGATGCTCCAGAATAATCTTCAATATATGTTTGCAAAGATTACATTGCTTTACCAAAAAAAAAACCCTGCAAACCAAAACAAACCCCCAAAAACTCAGACAGACTGTCTGAAATTCCAAGCTAAAATACACATAAAAAGACAGTAATGGCAGTATTTTGTCTTTTAAAAAAATGATGCAAATGTTGTATACTATGATACATTGTCATGCTTTTTAAAACTACAATTAAGAATGTAAGAGATGTACAGTAAACACACTGCTGAGGTACATTTCTTCTAAATATTAACACCACGACTGATTTACTCCCCAGCAGGTGATGCTACTTGGGAACATATAAATACAATTTTTACATTGTAAGGCACTTTTACCCAGCATACATGAGTTGAAGTCAGTTATGACAAACTTGAGGCTTGTAAGAAAAGGCTTTTGCTTTTGACTTTACTTCCATGAATTCTGACTTAATGACAGTTTCACCAGGCCATTTCAGCACAGGGGTAATAGGCAAACCAGCCACTTGCTCTTCTGCTACCCAAAGGTGAAGTGCTGTTCTGGTTCTTTGAGGCATGGAATGGGGTCACTTATCTGTAACAGGTGAGTTATTGGACTGAATATTATACTAAGCCACTGACACAATGAATTAGAGCTCAGTCTCAAGTACAATCAGTATGCTGGCAGATCTACCCCATGCAAACTTAGTTAAATACAGTAGCTGCAAACAAAGTGCCTTTTTTCCATGGGAGGGCCATGTCTGAGGCACAAACTGAAGTAATTTAAATATTGAAGGATGCTATTTTGCATTCTGAAACTGTTCTGTGTGGCTGAAAAACGTTCATATTCTAGAAGAAACAAAACACCTTGATAGACAATTTCAGTAATCGATCTGTCATTGCAATTCAAGTCACGCTTTTAATTTTGAAAGTTACAAATACAAAATAAAAATGATCAATGGCATCATGTTTAGAGCAGTAACTGAATATTTTCTGTACACAGCAATATTTCTTTCCAAACAGGATTATTCTCCAGGAAAGCAAACAGAATTGATTGAATTCTAACAGGTAAAATGTTAGAAACTCCAATATACAGTAATTGAGTCCCTCAAGACATTAAGGGAATGCATAAGAAGACAAATGACACACGTTAAATCTTTTAAAAATACAAGTAAAAAATGCTACAGAAACTCATGTTACAAATGAATCGTTTTTGCAATACCAATCACAGAAGAACTGTAGCAGTTTATAGTCAAATCAGTGTCTTTTGCTTGTTTCCTTCCTTCAAATCCAGAAGTTTTGTTGGGAGTTCAGAGTGAAACAAGTCAAAACCCTAAACAAACAATAAGGTGATGCAGTAGCAACAGACAAACATGTGGACTAGATTCAGCTTTTTGGTTTTATTTACGTAAGTCTGGGGATGTGCTTTAACAGACCAATTGAAGAAGCCAGTAGCCATTAGAAATGACAAGGTGTTTTAAAAGCAGTCTGAGGACTGTTCTGTTAGGTTTGGTATAGCCTAGATCTGATCGTTTCCTCACGGAACATCAAATTCTAGCAAGTAGAATTCCATGATGTGATTGTTGACTTGACAGAAAAAAGAAAAAAAAAATCACTAAAACAATAAAAAATGATAGGCAAAGTTTCCCATATAGTGGTCACATGATTAAAAAATAAATACCAATCTAGCAAAAAAAGGTTGTTTCCTCTTTCTTCTTACAGAATATGGGACCTTTATGCACATTCTTGACAAAACATGAAGTGTTCCACACAACAGAGAACACCTGAGGTATGGACGTTAGATATGGTGGCTAAATTCCATAGTGAGTTAAGAGTTGTAACTCTCTGAAGTAAAAGAGATTGGGCTGCAAAGTCCAAACATTTGTATAGAAGGGTTTTAATCACACTTGTTGAAGTGTTCTTTGTAAATCAGGACACAGAAAGAGGTGGGTTTTTTGGGAAAGAATGAACTACAGCCCTTTGGCATGAGTTCTAAAGCTCACAGCTCAGAACCAACAGCTGCTCAAGTAAACCTCCCGCAAACAATGCCGGGCGGAATGAGCAATCACAACAGGAACAACCTGAAATGTTCAAGCGTGCCTCGTGTACACCGAGTCCTTTCCTACTGGGTGCTTCCCAAGCAAAAACAGTGCGGCTTTGCCATGTACAGCCTCCGGAACTTGTGCAGGAAGAAAATGCAAAATTCACAAAGTACCAGCTCGTTGCCACCACGGACTTGTCCATGTTGTTAATTAAACTAGCTAAGACCTTCCCTCATTGTGTGAATCCACTAAACAACTTACACATTCCAAATCTTAAAGTTTTTATTCAGTCCAGAAATATAGATCTTACTTCATTTCAACGTCTGCCTTAACTTTTGACACTGTACATATTACATATCATTTATATAGTGTTTCATTTTTTCCAGACACTGCAGACTACAAACTACATAATATTGACATGTAAAACTCTGCCACTTACTGAAGGCTCACACACATGAACGTTTCAGGCAGTTCAATGAAATTTCTAACAGAGTAGGGTAGTAAAAGTTACTAACCCTTTTCTGATTTTTAGAAAACAATTTAAAAGAATTAGTAGTTATGATGTCTTAGCCATTCCCAGTTCTATAACTCTGTCCCTTGAACCTGTTTAAAAAATGATGAAAACAATAGTAAATTTAAAATCATACAGAAAAGCATTTCACAGCTCTGACATTACATCTACATTTAGCAATAAAAACAAGGGCCTCCCTTCTTACACTGTTACAAAGTCAGCCAGTTTTAAAAAACAAATCCTCCCCATTCTTCTACAGTATGCCAATAAAAAGTACTCTGCATACACTAGATTTAAATACTTCACTGCAGTAAACTACATTAATTGTATATTGCGTTTCAGTCTTGGTAACAGATCTGTCAGGAGTAACTTCCATACCTAGTTCCCATTGAGCTGCTGCTGAGGAATGTCATTATGGTCACCGCCTGATTTGCCACGGCTTTTGCTCTCTCTTTCTTCATCCTCTTCATCTCTCTCATCATTTCCACTATGATTTTTACAATAGAGTCTGGCACAAGAAAAGGAACAGTGAGGATTTACACTGAAAATATCCATCAAAACCTGACTTATCTCTCCACTAGTTTTAAGATGTGCTACAAGTCAGTTGCAAACTCTTAAGTCATTCACGGCCTTCAGTCAAGCACCAGTTAAACTAAGAAGGAAAATAAGGTTCCAGAGCAGCCAACAAAGCTGTGACCAATCCCAGTTTTGCAGAGCGAATGCCCTCTCGTGGGCACAGTGCGGCAGCTCAGCTGCAGCCAAGCCACAGCTCTCCAGGAAGGAGGGAAAGCTGTGGGGTCCAAAAAGCCCCGGAAGGAAGCTACAAACACATCAATACGAAGGAATCATGACATCAATTTTCCTGGTCTAAATTATAGATTACTGGAAAAGGAAAATATAATACAAGTCAAATAATTTTCTCATTTCTCCTATTTACAGCACTACAGAAATTTTAGATTAGCAGAGAAACTGAAATGTTTTGTAAAGTCAACGACTTCTTAAAAATACCCTTTTAAGTTAAATAATATTCTCTTTTTAAAGAACACATTGACTAGCCAAGTTAGGCAGAAAAAATGTCATGAAATATCTTTACTTTTGTAATAGATTCAACAATTACATTACTTAATTATCAATTCCTTACTTATAAATTCCTCGTGACATATTCTCAATGTATTTAGCTTTGTCTTCTACTCCACAGTGATAATGGTATGTTTTTATGCAGGCTTTGATTTCACACCCAATAGTAGCACCAGGCTGGCTGCAGAGTGTGCATTTCTGTGCAGGGAAAGAAGAGAACAGCAGTGTTCAGCATCTCAGTCATTTGTCTCCTAGTATTCAGTTTAGTGTTCCTCATATTTATGGCTAACGTTTTGGAACAGAGTAATTCCTCTGGCAGATCATCCTTCCAATGAAAAGTTAATCAAAGACATTGTAAACTAGAAACTGTAAGATACCAACCCACTAAAATATGAACACTAGGACTTACCTGCCTGTTGCACAGAGAATTGCTACATGATTGCAAAACATGTTATTGCATTTCCAAGGCCATTTTATTGCTGCTGAGGTTAGTACACTAATACACAAAGAGTCTTAAATTTTTTTTCAAGGAAAAATATCGCTAGTTTTTTATTCTCTCTCTGATACCAAATAAATTTCTTAGCACTTTAAAACCATCCTGAGTTTTAATAAAATAGTGTGATGTTTTACCAGCATCCCCATCTCTGAGATCTTAATGTTTTTTCCTACTAGAACATCAAAACAGTTGGAAACACTGATGTTCACTGCAAGAATTGCATATTCTCTAATTTTATGTGCAGCTTCAGATAGTGTTTTTTTAGTAATACAGGTCCAAAACTGTTACTCTCTTGTAATTACAGCATGGCTAACATGAATCATATGATTCTGTGGTAATAACAGTTATGTACATTGTCATAAAGAATCCCAAATACCACATGCCCAAACACCACTAAGAGTAAAGTGATTCCTATCTGGCTGCCCTTCCCACAAGTAACAATGTATTTTAATTTTGTGTTTAGAAAGAGATGGAAAAGATTACCCCATAAAAGGAAGGAGGAAGAGCTATACAGAAGACTTTAGCAGAATCACTAACACATTCACCACATTCTGCAGGTACATACCATTCTTTTTCCTCTCTTGATTTCTTGAAGTACAGTTTTGATATCAAAATCACCAAATTCTGCCCTTGAAGTTGTTGTTAGCTGGACAGTGCCAGAAGAGAACAACTGCAAAACAAGCAAATCAAAGTAATGTCAGGTCACCAAGAAGACTGGAAATTTTTTCTTTACAGGAATAACTGAACACTGAACATCCTTTTTGTGATGTGAGACAGCATGTGCTTTACCAACAAACCAGGCAAAACCCTTGCTGAGCAACTGAAGTATTCCTTCTGATCCACACTTCACTGCCTTAATTAGAGTTGTTGTTGCCTTGGAGAAATGTATTTTAAAGGACAGAAGAGTAAACCAGAAATAATGATAGGATGAAAACATAAAGTAGCAAATGGGCAATATTATCAATTACACTAATCAACTTCGACTTTTTAGGAATATTCCATTTCCTTCCCTGTGACATGTATGTAATTTAGGTTCAACCTTGATGTCAATATAGCTGTGAAGTCCTGAGGGATGAAAATGGAGGACAGAAGTACCATTCCCTCCATCATCATCCTGGTATATCCAGCTTTAACTGCCTTACAACTGAATGTCGGGTACACAAAGTAACAAAAAACTCTGCTAGAGTAAGACTCAAGCTGCTGGCACACACCAGCTCTCTGTTTAGTGAGGCTGGGTACAGAAAGTCAGTGAGTAACTCCACAGATTGCCTGGACTATTTACTCACTCTGAGCTACAACATGAACCAGTGAAGTCTGTTGCCCAAAGCCCTACCTCACTCCTAGAACGAGTGATACAAAAGATGGCACTGTCTGCCAATGTTCATTGCAATTACATCCTGTTCAGGCTGACAGTTCTATAAATGTGATCATCTAAAGGCAAGAGTTCCTAGAACTTCCATATTCCACACTCTGCTTAAGACACGCAGCCTGAATCCACAGGTCAGAAAAATTAACAAAGTTCATGGATTCTTCTCACATTGTGCCTGAATGCCTGTGAAGCTGTTTAATTCTTGGAAAGGATTCTTTTAGTTAAAACTGTTTTCTGTTTTCCTTTTTAAATACTTCATATGCATTTAGATGCTAAGGGAGCATTTTTAATAAGCTATAGAGTCTCCCTGAGCTAATTCCATCTCTTAGCATGAAGCTAACTTTTATTCATATTGCCTGCAGTGAAAATAAATGGATTGCTCACTTTGCAACACTTCAGTGCTTAAGGAGATCATCAGCATACAGACAATACTCAGCATAATTACATGTGAGGGTACTATATTAAAATCTGAAATAGCAATTCAGACAAAATTCACAGAATAGACTGGTTAACAACAATACTGTTACTCACCATGCACTTATAGTGTGCTGCAGCCTTTTTGGCATTAAATATATGAAGCTTTCCTCTAGCTTCATTTTCTTCTTCACCTGCATGACAGAATCCACATTTAGGTTTTGTATCACTGGGGCTGCTTCTGTGGGGAGACCTGTCTCTCTGAAAGAAAAACATTTCACTAAAATATACTGCTGGGATACAAATAAGGTTGCAATTTTAAAAGCCTGTGGCCACCAGCTGGAGGCTCAGACAAATGCAAATTTTAATAAATCTTATATTTCAGAGAAGAAATATGCAATTCTATCTTCTAAGAAGTTTAGCATATTTACTGCTTACATAGGAACTGCTTTCTATTTCATCTGTGCCATGTGAGGACGTAGATCTAGTGTCTTCTGATTGCCCTTTTAAATTTGTTTTTCTTGGCTTTCCCTTACGACCCCTCCTTTTTCCTTTGGGAGGTGAAGGCTCCAATTCGTGTTCATTAATATTTTCTTCTAAATCTGCTTTAGAAGTCAGAAAACACCATTAAATAAGATTCTCCACAGTTTTATAAAAAACAAACTAAGAAAAAAGCCCAAACAAAACCTCCCCACAACCCACCGAAACCAGACAAGAAAAACCACAATATATATTTTCTGAATCTTGGTCAGAAATAAAAATAGCCCATTTCCCCCATTTATTACAAACATGCAACTGCAGATCCTGAAAACATTACTTTTTATATGTCACACAGCTTTGCATCTTTATAACATAAGGTTTATTGTTTTTTACAACTTCTACTTTCATACCTAAAATGTGTCCTCAGATATGCATCTTCATGTTCACTGAAAATAACATTCATTTAAACTACAATGAAACTGTAAAGTGTTTCCACCCATGAAATACATTAATAATTTACTATTTCAAGATGCACAACTCCAGTGCAAATTGCCCTTGATAGTATGCCAGTGTACCCAAATACTACCTCTCTTCCTGCTTTATAAATTGATGCCTGTTGACTTAAGAGAAAAAATTCATCCATTGGGTTATAACATTAAGCTCGAAAACTGAAAAACATTTTGCCTTCAGTGAAACAAATCTTATGTCATTACAGAATATTTTTAGACCTACAGCTAAAAGCAGCCCCCAGTTTAGAGGAAATCATCCCCACTGACAACATCCCATATCAAGTATTTACAGACCATTAAGAATATAAGAACACATTTTTTAATATAGACATTACCAAAGAGGCCTGACAAGTTCCTTTGAAAATGTCAGCTGAGTTGTGAATGCTACACAGAGCTGAACCCAGCCTTTGGGCACACTGTCCTTTGCACAACTCACAGCTCTACGAAGGATACAGATCAATTCTCCAAGATTAAGATTGCTTCCAATGTGATCCAGTTAAGTTGTATCTGGTAACTACATCTAACAACCAACTCTATTCAGTCACCATTAACTTTCTACTCACAGGAGCATCCCTCTTTTTTTCTTTTAATATGTAGCACCCATTCCTGCTCAAGCCAAAAACATATTTCAGCAGACTTGTTTAAAGAACATGCACGGACCCTGCTGAAGAATTTTCTTCTCAAAATCCAAACCACAAACATCAGTATGAGGCCCCAAAGAGAAGGCAATGGTAAACAGAAGACTTGAAACATTCACTTGATGGATATTGCCATATTGTTTAAGTATCCAGACAAGACATCTTAATGGGAGACTAAATGCTGCCTAGCCAGCACTCATCTCTATCACACAAAAATCAGATCCCATTTTCATCTCTTGGTAAGAGTGACTCAACTGCACAAAACTTGAAGTCAAAGGGCTAAACATATTCCACAGCCACCAACTAGGAGTAGGAGACAACTGAAGCCCTGGCCCAGCCTGGCACACAGGTACATACTGTTCAGCTCCATCTATTGTATCTGTCACTAACCCCCAAGAAAGTTACAGCTTCTGCTCAGTTATTATGGAAGGACAAAAAACTCATCCAAATGCATCACAACAGGTTATACTGAAATTTATATAGATCTGCACATCATTTTGGTTTAAGCTTACAGATTATTCAGCTATATACAAGTTGTTACCAAGACACATCAGTCTGTCTACAACATCCCTGTACTTTAATATATAAACTACTTTTTTCTAATTACATGTCAAAAGCACCATTTATTTTATGCTGAAAAAACTAAATACATGATGACACAGATTATGTAATGAAACACTACATTTTACATTTTCTTTTCAGTATTTCCTATCTAATATTATTTTTCATTTGTTACCACTTGCTAAATTCCCCAAGCAAGATCATGCAATTTAGATACTGACCTCTTAGACTGCATATAGCAAATTTTACTACAATCCGAAAAACTCTTTCAAAAACAATTCTTTTATCTTTTTCTCATAGAAACTCTTCACTATTCAAAAAGAATTGTGAATATTTGTCTCTATTTTTACATTTACAGAAATCATATATGGTTATTCCAGAAAAATAGTCTTACAAAAATGGGACTATTGAATCCATGAGCCTTTAAATCACATCAATAAGAAGTTAAAAATGTTCCTTCCAAAATAATTCAATGGCCTTCCCTAGTTTATTTGATGAAGCAAAACACAGTCCATCCACTGCCATTCCTTATTTTTTCCAAAGCTCCTTGTCAATTTTTATCAGCCAAAATGCTTTCCACCTCACTCCACCCTTATTTTCTACAATAACATTAAAGCATGTCCTGAACTCTTTGCAGTCCTATTTACAAAACTAGAAGTGAGTTATAATTGCTACAACAAAGCACATCTTAGGAAAACAAATTTCTTATAAAAAGTGTCAATCTCCTAAGAGAGCAAGTTCTTCAGTGCTATTTTTAGTCTATAATTATTAGCATATTTAAGATTTGAAAAGTAAAAACGCTGCATTTTTGCAATATAGTTTCAGTGTTAGATGAAAAACCATGGAGAATACAAAGCTTTCCTCATAGGAGAACCCCTCTTCTGTGCTCAAAACTACGACTTTCAGAGAAGTTCTGACATCATTAAAATCCAGATGCTATATGTCCCCCCTTCACTAAAATACAATTCCTTGGAGATTTATATCTCCTACTTCAAGTGACATGAGCCTATAGAGTAAACACACCAAGATGTGAGGATCTGCTCTACCACACCTGTCCCTCAAGACTGATACCTCAAAATATTAAAGCCCTTCTTGCTTTTACAGCACCTTGAACTCACAGAATAGAACAGGCTGTCAAACCAGCTGTCAAACCCCTCTGGACGGTCTTCATGTTTAATTTATAGCTTGGTGGGTGCCCTATCCCTCCCCTCAAGCCCACTGCCAGCTTACCCTGCGTCCCTGGCATCTGATGGTTGGGTGTTTCCAACTTCTCATGTCAGCTTGAACTAAGGAAAACACAAAAAGTTGTTCAACTCCTCCCTGACCAGGTGATGTTTTACCATGGATATCACCCATCCTCTGAATCCCCTGATAGTCCCTAAAATTCCCTCTTCAACTACTCCCCATCCCATATCCCATTACTGCATTGATTTTTAAAATCATGACAATTTTCTCAGTATAACTTTATCTAAAGTGTTCCAAGGAGGTTTCTATGAGCTTCCCTCGTAAGTCTCTAAATGCTAGATCTGAAAAGAGCTCAATATACAACATGGCCTGAGAAGAGAGGGTAAGGGTAGAAATCAAGAGGAAACAATCTACATTTTAAAAAGCACCTAGGAATATGATATTTTAAATTCAGATAAGTAGCAACAAGCCTCTAATTTGCATTTTAGAAATCCGTGAGCAGTACAAAGTACCACAGAAGGAAGCCTGGCAAAATGCTGTATTACATCAACTGTTAACAGGGAGATTCAGCTTCAGAGAGAAATCCAAAAATTCTCCTTTGATCATGACTAGAAGGAAAAAGGATCAAGATTTTTTGCTGTTTAAAATAAGGCTTGGCAGAGAAGAGGTTGAGACATCACTGATTCATATTGCATCAGCTTGAAATACACATGGAATCACCCCTTTCCAGGGTGGATTTTTAAAAGCCAGGTTAAAGCAAAGTAATAAAGAATTATGTGATTTAAAGGTTGTGAAAGAACAAGTAAAAAGAAGATGTGTACAATAAATACTGCTCTTTTGACATCCTACATTACCTTTAACAACAGAGTAAGAGAGCCAGAAACAAAGGAGGCTGAGTCTGCATGAGGAAGATAAAAACCAAAACTACCAGTAAAATATATTTGCAAGTAGGACTGGACATGAGAAGAAGCCAAAGCATAGAATTTGAGGTGGCTGCTATATAAATCTGAAATTACACGTATGCAGGTAAAGTTCTACAGTGCATTCAGGATGAAAGACAAGCTAAAAATTCAATGAACAAAATCAATCTTACTAGATTTTTAGAGGAGAAATGGAATATAACAGAGAAAGAAAAGAATACTTCCGCATGCTAGAGTAAAATCTCCTTGAACTATGGCTAAAACCAAATAAGCCATATGAGCCAACATTATTGTTTTAAATTGGAAAGAAACATCAAAAAAAACCCCAAAGAGCCTTATTGGCTCAGTAGTTAATACTAAAAATGTGGATGCATCTCTAAGCAATAAGAAGAATCAGGGATTTTTATAAACCCCTTTGCAATCAAATACAAAATCAGGTAAATGAAATAATAGTTTTTATCAGCAGCTGATGTGAAATTAATGACCAAAATGCTGAATATATCTTTGCATTATCTTGGAAAAATAATAAGTTACATTAAACACATAAAAATTAAATTAACCCTTAAGTCCTGCCACTAATATGTTTTCCAAAAGCCCCAGATACCTCAAGGAACTGATGACTTTCGTCCAAAAATTATTTGTTATGAGGTACTTGAGATTATTTATTTAATTAAGTACATTTAACATAGAAAAATAATAAAACAGTCCTTACTAACCACAAAATTTAAATGCATTTTCAAGCAAAGACACACTGGCAAAGACTGAAGACAGATGATGCACTTGGCTTATTTGCACAATGACAAAGCTTATGATCCCTGGTCTGATGGATTTGTCGAGTAGCTTAAACCTCTCTCTAACACCTTGTCTAGATGGGAGGGAGAATTAGAATACCACAGGATAGCTCCTCAGACAAGACAAACCATTCACCACACGACATTTACGTTTTTCCTTTTCCATTAGCTGTGTGGTTTTCCATAAGAAAACCCTGGTGCAATGCTTCTGCACAAACCCTCGTCCGTCTATAATGGGACGCTGCTAATTCACTGCCTGGACCAACTGTTTCTGTGGGAACACCATGTACACATTAGATGCCACACCCAGAGCATTCTCCAGGAGACAGACACCAAGCAGGCTGAGTTAGCAGAGGCCAGGAAGACTTTCCCACCATAAAACCAAAGCGACCCCAAACTGCAACATTACAGAAACATTTACACCTGACTATGTTACCGCAAACAAGGTGAGGCAAACCTGTGCTTGGACCAGTGCCACAGAAAATGCAGCAGGGAACAAACACTGCTTGAAGAATTCAAAGATTAATCAGAATGTTACCTAACTAGAATGCCAAAAAGTTGCAGATGTTTTTCCTGCCAGTCTCTGGTTTTCACAGCACTTTGGGTAAGTACTCAGTGCACTATAGATTGCAGTGTCTCTAAATAGGTCTCAGAGAAATATCATCCTGACTCAACTTACTGAGAACTGTGTGAAGCACAGATTCCATGTCTGGTCTTTAGAATGACATGAAAAGGATGCTAAGACAGGGAATGTCCTTATTTCCACCGTGGAAACATAATTCCCTGAGGCTTTGAGCACAGCTACAACAGAAATTACAGACATCTTACTTTCTGACCCCACAGTTCCCAAGCATCTGCTTTAAACATTAACAAGAGAAGCCACACAGCTCTTTGTTAGTCTTTGTCTTACCATTGTGTAACAGATGAAATTACATTCTTATATTAGTTTATATTAAACTATTCCTCATCAGCTGAATTTGTTTTAAATTCAACACAAGCCAGGGTAGCCCCACCTGCAGGGAACTGAGGAAGCTGGCTTTTTTCATTTTTCAACAATTATTTCCAGTACATTGGAATTAATTCCAACAAACAGTTCCAAAACATTAGTTCAACAATACCTCATTCTTCAAAAAGAATAAATGCAATTGTATCAAACTGAACAGTAATTCGACTAATGGTTAGCTGTGATCATTTGAATGCACTGGCACCAGTTTCTGTAACCTATTAGGTACTGAAAACCTAGACAGCTTGCCTAAGATTATGAATGAAACTATTACCTGAAGTTCAGTTATTCTGTTTAATTTGTAACCAGCAAGGCAAAAATCTAGGTGTCCCTTCTTCAGTTAATGGGAACAAAGCACAGAAAAATCACACTGAATTACACAAAGGAAATACAGGAGAAATACAACTTTCCTATTCTATGTCAGCTAAATGCCAGGCCATCTAGATAAATTAGGTAAACCAAACAATCTGTTGAAACAGATAATGAATTTAAGAGCACAGTACTCTGCTGCCATGTTTCAAATTTTTATATTCAAAGAAAGCAGAAGGTAGTTCATCAAGTCCTGTCAAGCAAAGAAAAATTAATTCCCATCACTCATTAATTTTGTCTTGATGAGTAGATACCAAGTCTGATGAATCCTCATACCATCTGAATTTTTTAACAGCAAAAAATAAAACCCCCTATGAGGTCCTTTTTATTAAGTCTTAGTAGGTAACTTAATTCCAACATAGGTCCTTCAACAACATTTCCATGCCGCCTCAAGAGATTTTCTTTAACTGTTACTAAGTTTTTAACAGACAGTCTTTTTAAACTAGAACTTCTAACAAAAGTACATGAGCCAGATCTCAATACTTGGGCAAGTATGTCCCCAGAAACATCCATTTTCTAGAGACGGGAAGGAAAAATCTCACTGTTAGGCAGCAGTGCTGCCTACACAAAATAAACTGTTCTGGACAAACCAAACACTCCTAAAAACTCTTTGAACATCTACTAACATAAGTGACAGAATAAAAATGTTTGGACTGGAACAATTAAAGCTGGGTACAAAGAAGCAAGCATAAGAAACCACAGATGTTCTAAACTGACCAAGACAAAAATTGCAATATATTATTATTGTTATTGTTATTGTTATTATTATTGTTATTATTAACAACAACAACAACAATAATAATAATAATAATTCCCCAACCAAAAAGCAACCCAGAGAAGTAGCAGTTAAGTTTCCATTAAAAAGAACTGATGGTTCCAGTGCCTCTATGTACCCACACTGGGTGACAGAACCACAGATAAGCTTTAACTGTTCTGTTAGGAAAACACTGCTAAGCAAAGATTAATGAAAGTGAAACTAAAATAAGATTAAAAAAAAAAAAAAGCCACTATGTTAACATCTAGTTTCCCTGCCTAGTCTAGTCACTCTTCTCTGCCAAGTCCTTTACCTGGTTTCACACACCACCACTGTTTCACACTGAACTGCCTCCTTGACATTCACATTTTCATCAAGAAACAAACAAAATACATCTATAAAGCTTAATCTCACCATCCAACACCTTTCAGCTCTCATTTCACTGAGCAAACCTCAGCATTTAAGTATTAAGGAAAAAACCTCCCGAGTCTGAAAACCAAAATTCTGAAATTCTGAAAACCACCCTGTAATTTTGGTCTGCTGAAGTTAATTAGTGCTCAATGTAGCAAAAAAACCATTGCTATGGAAGTTACTCATAGCACTGTATCAGGCACATGCAATTTGCATTTCTACTTTCCTTGATTTAAAGGAGGTCTATCGCAAAAGAGCCCCAGCTTCTGGCATTATCAAATCCACAACTGTAAATAGTAATTATTTTATGAGTAAAGTTTTCAAAACTGTATGGACTAAAAAGAAAACATATTCTTTGGGAAAAAGCACTGGGTGGAATTTCAGTGAAATATTACATAAAGAACTGAAAACAGGAATGTGAAGTATAGCTACACATAGTTCTAGAAGTACAAAGCTATTTCTGGAAGTGTAAAGCATAACAGAAGTAAATATTTTAAACAAAAAATGTGTGCAAAGTGCTAAATAATATACTATTGGGTTCTTTGGCCTCAGCTGTTCTGAGTGACATTGTGTATTTCTTCTCTCCTACCCTCAATCTAACAGGCTCTTTATATGAGTCTAGATTAATGTTTTAATAAACTACCATCATCAACAAACCCATTATTTTTCCCAATATATCTATATAAAATATAAAAGCCTTTGCTATCAGAAAATGACACTGTAAAATTGGAGATAATGATTTCTGAAAGCTGTTAAAGAAGAGTACAAGTTCAGATCCTGCAAAGAATCCCAAACAGAAAAAGCAATATATTGGTTTTGAGCTCCATGAAGAACTAGAGGCATTTTTAAACGCATGTCAAACATTGAGACATTTGTGAGTAAGTATAAAAGATTATTTTAAAATATCAGTTAAATAAACTAATTTCTCTGGACTCAAAATGTCTTTCATACTCTTTGCCTGCTAACATGCAAAGCACCTCCCAAAACAAAGTGCCAAACTACAAGATACCATGGCCCCTTCTCTTTGGAGAACTGATTATGATGTATATATTATTATTCTTGTTTAAACCCAGTAATAGTAAAATTAGAGTTTCATATATAGGCACACAATACAATAATTATGCAAATAGAGTAAAAAAAAATCCATTTTCTTTAGTATTTTCTGCTGCCTTCAGAATCTTTCTGAACATTGAAATAACATCCAAACCTTTGCCATTAATAAGTCTACTCCTCGTAGCATAAAAAGCAAAATATTATCTTAAAAATACATTTGGCATAGAGACTGAAGTAATTTATGAAGTTTAATCTTCGCTAAACAGTTGTACACTCTTCATTAGTTAAATCTGATGGTATTTCAGTAGAAAGCAATGTAAGAAGTAAACTACCAACTGCTTGCTTACCCAAATTCAGATACAGCAGAAAAAAAAGAAAAATACCTTGATAAATACACAATAAATAAATAAATACACACTAGTCTGGAATTTTAACAGACCACACAATATATCGACATTTGTGGCATTTCACTATTCTTTTCTGCAAACCTACACAGCTTTCATTAATGGATCCATAAAACTTTTTTTTTTTAAATCAGTATGATTCAGAAACTTATCTGTAAGTGAACTCATCACAACCATTTTCATTTACTATTGGGTGTTTCTTTTTTCAAGAGTTAAATTCTGTTTACTAGTCCAAAAAATAATATTTAGGAACATTAGCAGTAGCAAAAATCAGCTGTTAATCTCACAAAATATTTCAGATCTTAATACTGTGAATACTTAACTACAAATATAAGCCAGTTTCTTCCAAGAAGGGAATGTAAAACTTCTACCCAAACTTTGGTTTTATGGAGCATCATATTTTTTGGACATCCTAAAATTTATGGTTGGGGTTTTTCTCCACCTCAATCAATAATTTTTAGAGAAAATACAGAAATCAGATGGGCTTCCAAACTCATTTCTCAAAAAATGTAGTTCTAATTTTTACTGAAAACATTTATATTCTCCAGAAAAATTAAATTTAACCAAATATCTTTCTACAATGGGAAAAATTTATATTGAATAATTTTACCTTCAGAGTTATGCGTAGTTTTCTTGTGTTTTCGACATAAAATCCTATAAACAAAGTAGTTGAAAACTGTCAAGTCAGTCACGAATCACAGATTATTTACTCATCTTTTAAATTTAAATGCCAGTACATTTTTCTCCCACTTATAAGACTCACTGAGACACAAATCTTGCAGTGAAAGTATGCTTTTCCAGCACGTCACTATTTTGAATGCCACAATCATAATCAGAATTTTTGCATCAGTTTTGTTTAGATTCCAAAGTGGGGTTTTGTTTTGCTTTGTTGTTTTTTAAACAAAGAATGTAAAATACAAATTAAAAAATAAACATAACAAATACACAATAGTTACATGTAAATGCCTTGTGAAGGTTTCTCTCTTATCTGAGCCTTATCATGCAAAGCACAGTAGTAGTGATATGTCTTGTGACACGTTTTCACATCACAGCCAATGGTCGCTCCGGGACAGTGGCATAAAGAGCACATCTGGAAAGGAAAAGAAAGCACAATTGATGGTTCTTTTTGTTTAGTACCTCTGAGTTCAAAAATACTGCATTTACCACTCCTGGTGACAAAACAAAATGGATTTATGCACTTGGTATTACTCTTTCTGCTCTCAGGCATTTTGCATAATTTATTTTAAAATTAAGAAATTTGTTGAAAGTGTGCAACAACGATCCAATGCATTATCAGCTCAACCACCACTATCAACTCAATGAAGAAAACAAGTAATTTATTTCTGTGGAAAGTATCTGCTGAAAGTGACACAGCTATTCACCTGAATAGCCTTCTCACAAGGAGCTCAGTCTGTACCAACCACTTCAGAAAGGTCAAAATCGTAATTTTACCTGTTTATTTCTGAATTATATTATAAAGGCAAGAGGGGAAAAAAATGACACCCATTTAGTATGAATCCTGCAGTCAGAAATACTGATGACCTGCAAATTTACCTCAGCATCAGCGGCTAACTTTACCTTTCTTTTCTACAGTTATGTCCTTAAGTCCTTTCCAAAACAATGAATTTAGTGGAATATTTGGTAAACACAACTAGTTTATTTCAACTAAACTGAACTGTGCTCTTTATATTTATATTACAAAAAAGATTAAAAGTGAAGCTTTTGCTTTACTCTTCTTTCCCATTAATTAATTCTCCTTGTATCAGACATAGATAGTAGCTATCTGCCTCCTAAATTGCTCATGGTCCTTCCTATACTGTGGTAGGAAAGGAAGTAGTTGACAGTATCACGACATTTTTCTTTTTATTGTTCTCTACTGACTTAATGTTCCCCAAAATCTCAGGATTTCTTATTAAACTCACCTCCCGAGACACTGGAGCTTTTTCTTTGTATCCATCATATTGCCCACAGCCCCAAAAGGTTACAATCAATTCCAAATTTAAGTATGCAGTGTAGGATATTTCCTACATATACACACACACACACATACATATATCTTTGTGGATACATTTTTTCTCCACTGCACTCATTCTCTAGTTCTCCTTGCTACCGTCAAATATGCCAAAAAAATATACCACCAAAGCTACCAAATATACCACCAGCATATTTTTCAATTTTAACAAAGTCAACTGAACAGTAGAAATGTCAAAGCCTTGGATCATCTCCATTTACTCCTCTGCAAGCTCTGAAATGGTACAGTTATGTACTGTTCCCTAGTTGTTACCTAATTTGTATGGGGATTTTATTTCATAAATCTGTTACACATTATGGTTTTATATATAATAATTGCTGATCAAAGTTCTTTAGAGAAGCCTAGGCTTATATATCCAGCCAAGCCAGAAATGACTAAAAAAACCCTTTATTTTTATGAACACCATGATATGCCTGTAAAACAGAGCACACACATTTTATCCATATTTCTAATATTCCATTGGTGCACGTCTGCTGTCCAAATGGTCACTAACTCAAGTTATATTGGGTATATAAGAAGTTTGATAAGCTGCAAATTAGGTACGTCCTTCAAAAAAACCAAAACCTTTCAATTCACAGACACTAGAAATAATACAGATAATTAAAACACTTAAGATAACAATGACTTCTACTTCCAAATATTTAGACTTCATAAGCTTTTGTGACTGGCCTACCAAGGTTTGAACCTACCACCTTTTCTCAGACAGATCTATTACCATCAGAAAGTCTCTACATTCTGTCACTGTCACTCTGGTAATGAGGTCCCCACTGTCAGTGCCCACCTGGCCAGCAGCACCTCCTGAGGGCGGACAAACTGAGCCCAAGCCATCAATATATTCATTTAACACAGTGCACTGAGGTTTTTGTTGAATGTGTTTTCCCAGAATGGACCAGGCTAGACCAGCAAGCAGATCTGAGAGAAGGGATTTGGGCTAATGATAAACCTTTACCTTTAAACTTCCTAGACACCAATGGAGAAAGTTCCTTCAGAGAATGATTCAGAGCTGCAGCTTTCTGACAGAGATACAGCACCTAAGTTAAGAACTATATTCTCAGGAATTAAAAAAAAGTCATTGCTGCTCAATCTCTTTAACTTGGTGGAGCTGCAATGACTACTGCATCCACATACCTCATAAGCCCTCTATATTCACAGCTTTTTTTTTTAAATCAATACAAAAGGAGCAAAAAGCGTATTTCATAGTTAAAGCTAGATTTTGGTAGCAAACCCAAATAGAGGCACAGTAACACCCTCCCTAGGACGCTAGAATGTTTTCTTTCAGCAATCTAACAGAAAATACTAAATAGATTAAATACATTGAACAGCTTCCTTGCAAACTTTATGGAAGGTATGAAAATACTGTCTTCCATTTCCAAGAGCCAAAATAGGGACTTACCAGTTTTGTGCCTCTCTTTATTTCTTTCTGAATATCTTCAATAGAGAATCCACCAAGACTCTCATTATCAGTGTGTGAAGAAACCAGTGCAGATGAGAACAGCTAAAATTGCAAAGACAAAAGCCGTATTTTAATTTTTAAGGGTATAAGTAATAGAGACACTGTCTTGGGTTGTGGAACCTTAAACTGTGTATTCTATTTTCATCTGCTGAGAGCAGTTGAGAAATTGTTCTTTATCTCTTGTTAATTGTTCTTTATCTCTGAAAGGAGGGGGGCGAGTGCCTTTTGATAATGGCCCAACTGTTAACACCAGGTAGGGCATTGTTTCTTATCTCTCTTCACGATGGGCCATTAAGACTCCCCAGGCTGTTTTCTTCCTCAAGCTGTTCCCCTTCCCAAAATATACCCACATTCCATCATCTCCCAAAATATACCCACATTCCATCATCCTATTGTGAGATGCTCCACCCAGTCGGGGGAGACAACCGTTCCTACCTGGATAAAAAACTGGGACTCTGGAAGAGGAACCTCTCTTGCTTCACCCGATTACCGGAGGAAGAATGGACCCTTCTCACCATCACCGGACTCCCTCTCACCACCTCTGGACCCTTTTGGCTGCAGGATCATCTCTGCTCCAACAGAACCACATCTGCCACTCCAGGAGGACTCACTTTTGGACTGCTTCCAACACCCTGACCAACAGGGTGTCAGGTTGTAGCTCTGACTCTGTCAGGGCTTTCCAAAATTGTTGTTTGTTTGTTTGCTGGTTTGGTGGGGTGGTTTTGTTTTCCTACCACATTTGTATTATTGATATTCCTAGTAAAGAACTGTTATTACTATTCCCAAAGCTTTGCCTGAGAGCCCTTAATTGCAAAATTATAATTTGGCGGGGGGTGAGGGTTTTACATTCTCTATTCTAAGGGAAACCCCAGTTCCCCTGGCAGATAACCTGTCTTTCCAAACCAAGACAGACATATAGATACGAAACCCACCAAACTGCAGTGGTTAATCGTGTGTGCCAGTTCCAACCTGGCTGGCTTTTCCAAGGTGTTTGCAGCGTTTTCCCGGCTCCATCCCACTCCCGGTCACTCACCATACACTTGTGATGTGCCGCCACCTTCTGGTTCTCCGACATCAGCAACTGCCCACATTCATTATCTTTATTCGACCGACAGAACCCACACTTCCTTTGTCTGGAGGAGACTTTCTTCTGTCCGACTGAGCTTGTCATGATTTTAAATGACCTTAGAATGCCACTGCAATCCTCTCAATGCTACAGGGAAAAAACACCTGCAATCAGCATGCTAACATCAGTAAAAGGCAAATTAACATAGCTTTATAAATACAGTATTGGATGCTTGGAAGTGATTTGTCCCTTTTCTTTACGCTACTTCAATACAGCCAAATAAACAAGCAACTGGCAGAGGCAGTATTTTGCCAAACTTTGATGACATTTCTTCATCAAGAAAAAGCAGCTTCTTTATGCAAGTAAGTTTGAGAATTAAAATAAAACTTTGGATGCTAATACAAAAGCAGAAAATGGAAAATAAGTAAGTGGGAAATACAACAAGAGAGTCATTGGGGGAAAAATGTTACTACAACTCATAGTTATTTATTACAGGAAAGGAATTTGTAGAATATATATATATATGTACATGAAATGAAATTCATATTACTGAACTTCTTCAAAAACAGAAGCAAAGAAAAACTCAGAGTTCAGCATAGCCCTGAGCACAGGTTTTGGCTGTAAAGCCTCACAATGTCTCAGGGCAGGTGAGTACAGAGTAGAGATGAGATGATAAAATGTTACCACTTCTGGTATCAGAGGCATCTTGTGGCCACTCAAACAGCATTAGGAACAAAACTGCAGATACCTCTCTGACTAAGGTGCTGCAGCAGAAACCTCTCCGTGACCCACAGTTAGTCTGGCAGTACCACAGCAGGTTTCAGTAAGTGCACAAGAGCTGCTGTTCTCAGCTCAGAAAAGTAACTTGAAATTAAACTCAGTATGAATCACAAACTTTTCATGTGCTACCAGCAACACATTTTAAAATACAACACTGAGGTCACAGTGCCCAAATCAGGCAGGCATGGCTTGTGCAAAAGTGAAAATACTCAATGAGTGTATTAATTTCTTGGCCCAGTATTAAGAAGTTTGTGTTCATTTGCTTCTACATCTACGAAGGAATAAAAAAGTCATCTTCTTCAAACAGACTTTCTTAAAACTTTTTACTTTGGAGATTTGAGCCTTACTATCAGAATTTGTCACAACTGCAATAAAATCCTCCTCAGCATTTCTCTTCATTTGACTCAGCTAAGTAAGAAAAGCCACCGCAGAGTTTGACATTTGTGTTGGGAAAAAAGTGTAAAATCCAGCCATAAATAAGTGAGCAGAGTTGCAAAACATCTGGATCGGGCTACAATGGCACAGATCTGCATGAAAATGCACAACTGCTCTCTGGAATTCGCCCAGGCAGACCCGGTGCTCCCCAGTGCTGTCAGAAGCTCATAATGCTGGTATCACTCACTCCTTCTCTAACCGAAAGCAAAGGAACCTCCTCGAGTTCCCGGCAGCCCTCCTCCTGCTGACAGACACTCCTGCTGCCTCCTGCTTCAGCAGATTTTCACAGACCGAGTTGTAGCTGTCGGCCTTGCCGTGTTTACTACAAAGCTCCTGCCTCAAAAGGTGCCTGTCCTGTCCCCCTGGCCTTTCCCAACAGCTTCATTTGCTCTCTGTTCTAACTGCGAGCAGTTTACGTCGCTGGCGCACACTCAGAACAAGAATGCAAAGATTTCGGATCTTGCTGATTTGCACAAAAAAATGTGCCAATCTGGATAAACTAGTCACACCCTTTTGCAGTGGCCATAGGGAGTCTCAAGTGTTAAACACAAAGGAATTATTATACTGTATTCTTCTAAAGAAAAAATAAAACAAGCCTATTCTGTAATCCCTTCTGAGGAGAACGAATGGATCCTGAAGAGACAGACAGACAGACAGATAGATATGTACGTATGTGTATTAAAAAATAAAAATCTGGGTAATCTTTAAGATTTAAGTAATATTTGGGAGCAGAAACAGACCTAAAAAAAAAAAAAAAGTAGGAAGTAAAATCACAAAGATTACTTGTTTACATCTCACATTCAACAGATCAACATAAATCACACAGGGATGTTTAGAAATATACTAACAACATAATGTAAAATGCAAAAAGTTCTGGTTTTGTATAAATAGTGTGGTATATATGCATAGAATCACTTGGTCTACTGGTTTCATTTTATATTCATATTATATTATTAAAATATTGACACCAATGATACTAGTTATCAAAAGGAAGATCAGTATTTCCTTGTACATGTGCAAAGGTCCTACTGACTGTCAGGAACAAGAACTACTACTAAAACAGAGCTACACTTGAATTTAAGCAGCAAGTTCGTATTTCAGAAAATGAAACTAATTTATAGCACACATAAAAAATTTTAAGTGGCTCTCATCATATTTAATTTATAGGAAAAACAACTTTCCAAGACACAAGATTATAAAGAACCTTCTCACAGCTCGCTGCTTTCCACCTCCCAGTGCACTACAGGCACGCCACTGCAGCAGCACCAGAACCTGACACAGCCTGACTTCCTCAAGTACTTCTGCAAATTAGATTTTTTAAGGCTCACAGTGAAGTTAAAAATAATGCCAGTCTTTACTCGCTACATGGATGTTGATGTTTTTAAAAAAAAGCAAATATGTTTTGAAATACCTCACAATTACAAATAATTTAGCACTTGAAAATTATTCAAAACTCAAACAGGAAATCACATTCTTTTCACCATCAGATTAAATTACTCTGAAAGCATTTTACAAGGGTATCTAAAAGTTTTCTTTCCAACCCCACATTTGTTTTTGTTTGTTTGTTTGTTTCACTGGGCATTTACCCTATTTATACATTTTTAAAGTGTCAAAAAAAACCCGAGCATGAGAAACACCGATAGACTTCTCCAAGAATTGTATTTGCTTTCTCATGTGAGAAGACATTATTCTTGGATCACTTTTCTTTGTGTCAAAATGCACTTACCCTGTCTATTAAAAAAAGAAACAAAACACGTTTTCTGAGAAAGATGAACCAAGTTATGCAGCTACAGCCCCACAATTCTGAATGCAAGCACTCAAAATTCTGTTTTCATCTCTCGAGTTAAATCACCCAGAGCAACTAATCTAGTTTGCTAAGTATCAAGCCACATTTCATCAGAATGAGAAAAAATGCAACTTCAAAACAGCTCAGTATTCTGGTTTTCCACGTTTAAAAGGCTAACAAATGAGTAAGAATTATAAAAAAAATGGTGATTATATCTACTGTTGACAGAATCTTGCTTGTCAGCTTTGTCAAAGTCTCACAGACTGGATCACAAGGAGTGACGTACTGTGGAATCACTGGCTGGGAGATTTTCACTGTCTCCACCAAAATGGAACACACATACTACAAAGACAAAGATTACTCCATACAGGTCAATTTTCCACGGGCCTGATCGAAGAAACGAGAAGTTACATGTACCTTAGAATCAATCACACAAGCAGAAATTCGGTCAACCATTCCTCACTGAAAAATCTGGGTTCATTTGCATTCACATTTCTTACGTGCACTAAAGTATTAAATGTGGTGCTTTCCCTCACAGCATCTTTATTTTATCTTTAAAGCTGCAGGTTTTACACCCTCCTGTAGCTTCGGTGCTGCTTTACTCAGCTCTAGACAACAGATTTCCCAATATAAAATGCAAGTTTGATGACTCTCAGGCACAGGATGGCCTCAATGCATAAGACATTGTTCAGCACCGAAGAATGGAAAGTAGTCTGGACTCTAATTTCTATTTATTGCCCAAACATGTTTCAGGAGCAAGATTATAGGAGTTAAAACCTCACTTGTATTTCCTACAAAGGACAGTGACCTACATGCTGCACTCGTAAAGTTTGTTTTCTTGTGTGACCTGTGCGATTCCCAAAGTATATTTCAAAAAAAATTATAATTTGTATTTGTGAAGAAAATTTCAGACACCTGAGGAAAACCTGTGAGAAGCAAACAAGCTTCTGAAAATGCCACTGCAGATGCTGAAGTGGTTTGGTCTCTCAGGAAAAGCTACAGAAAATATTTGTGCTGGTTTTTCCAAGATGCTCTCACTGGAGATACCAGAGTCACAAGCTCACAAGTGCTCCGCAGTTTCCCGGGTCGGTGACCCATGCGAAGGAGGTTTATTTTGGAGAAGGGGGGAATGAAGAAGGGGAGAGGAAAATATCCTGTGGCTGAGAACCCAAATCACAGGTTCCACAGAAATTTTTATCCAAGAGTTACATTCACACAGCATCCTACAGCCACTGTAAAAAGTAGGATGGGATTTTATCCATCCAACTTCCTTAAAAAAAACCCAAAAAGACACCGAAGAGGGGGCAGATGCGACGGGAGAAGGACAAACCCTCGAAAGCCTAAACAATGAGAGCGGGAGCAGGTGACTGAAAACGACACAGAGAGAGCCCGCAGTCAGGGAGATCTGGCAGACGGCGCTGAGGGATCTCCAGGAAAGTTTACATCCTCCCACGGGGAGCGGGAGATGGGCCGATAGCGGCACCTCTGCCGTCGCCTCCCCGGGGGATGCAGGGGGCAGGACGGCATCTCCCGGGGAGGAGCCGCCCGACCTCCCCGCGGGGCCCGGGCGGCACCGCCGGGCCCCGACCCCTCCCCAGCCCAAGGGCTACCGGGGGGGGCGCCGGGGGACGCGGGAAGGGCGACCCCCTCCCGATTCCATGAAATTTTTGGGGGAAACGGGATCGGCAGACACGGGGGGGGGGCGGATCCTCCCTGCAAAGAAGGCGAGGGCCGGGGCGGGCGGAGCGAGCGGCACCGCCGGCCCGGGGAGGGGGCAAGGGGGGCGGTACCGGCACCCGGGGCACCCCTGAGGGGGATACTGCGGGGTGCGGCGACCCTCGCGGGGCTGCAGGAGCCGGTCGAAGCCCCGGGACCGGCGGCAGCTGCGGCCGGGCGGGCCCCGGGCCGGGGGCTGCGGGCGGGCCGGGGGCGCCGCGCCTGCCCCTGGCGCGCGGCGCAGCGGCGGCGGGGCGGGCAGCGGGCGCTCGGCGGGTCGGTCGTCAGTCACTCACCCGTGCGACGGGCGGGGTGCGGGCGGAGGAGCCGCTCGGCACGGCCCGTCCCCGCTCGCGGGTCGCTCAGGGCCGCTCGCCCGCCGGGACCGGCGCGTTCATTCGGGGCTCGGGACGCGCCGCCGCCGCCGCCGCCGCCGAGCGCACGCACGCACGCACGAGCGGACGCACGCACGCACGCACGCACGCACGGCGCGCCTGGGCCGCGGCGGCGCTGCGGGGCGGTGCCCGATTGGCGGGAGCCCGGCGGGGGCCGCTCGCGGCCTCCTCTGCGCACGCGCGACGACGCGCGCGCCTTTCCCGCTCCCGGTCGCCGCTGCCGCCCGCGGCGATTCTCCGCGAGGCCGGGAAACGGAAGACGGGGATGTGTGGAGAGCGGCGGCTCTGCGCATGCGCACCCGCGGCCGCCACTGCCCCGCGAGGTCCCGGCGCGAGCGAGCCGGGCTGGCGGGAGGGACAGACACACAAGGAGGGATGCGCATGCGCAGCGCTCAACCGCAGCCGTTGTTGGGGGGGGGCGCAGGGGAGAAGCGCTGCTGCGGCCGCGCAGCCGCAGTGCCGCGCGCGTGCGCAGAGTGGGCGGCGAAGGGCGGGCGGCGCTGCGGCACCGCGCGCGCCCCTGTGGGAGGGGGGAGCGGCCGTGCGCACGCTCCCTCAGGGTGCACCCCCCCCGCCCCCCCCTCCACCCCTCCGCCTCCCTCACGGCGCGCTGGCCCCGGCGGAATGGAATGGAATGGAATGGAATGGAATGGAATGGAATGGATTGAATGGAATGGAATGGATGATGCAATGGGTCGAATGGAAAGGTTGGAAGAAGACCATCGAAATCATCAAGTCCAACCGTCCATCCAGCACTGCCACTACAACCCCTAAACCACATCTCTCATCAGCACCGGATCTAGGCGCCTCGGAAACACACTTTTGGTTCAGGAGTTGCAGTGGCCGTGCTGGGTGATGTGGTTTAGTGGTTTTGGGGCTGCATGGCAGCACTGAGTGGACGGCTGACTTGGTGATCTTGAAGGTCTCTTCTAGCCTTGACGGTTCTGTGATCCTAAACCACATCACTCAGCACCAGATCCAAACACCTCTCAAACACCTCCAGGGACAGTGACTCCACCGCCTCCTGGAGCCACCAGGCTCCCTCAGCCACTGCTCATCAGAGTCGTCCCCCAGTCCTTTTCGGAGCTCTGCTGCCCTTTGCTCCACCACCTCCACATCCTTGTGAAGTAAGAGGTCCAGAATTGAATGCAGCACTTGAGGTGTGGCCTCACAATAAATAATAAAAATTACACTTCTTTTTTACGAAGTTGTCATCATATTGCACATGTTGACCGAATGACAATATAGTGAGTAACCCAAATGCCGATACACATCTAAATTTTCAAGCTGCTACCATTTTACATCACAATACAAGGATGATTTACACACTTACCCCTGCAGAAATTATTCTGTCATCTTGTTATTGTGTTTGTTATATTTTATTAATTAACTTTTAATTAATGAATTAACTAATTAGTAAATTTTGTTGTTGTTATTGTTCCAGAAGCCACTCATGTCTTAAGGAAAACGTCTCCTTCTCCTTGGAGTTCTTTGGTGTTTACTTATCAGTGAATGTTTATTGAATATCAGTTGTTGGGGAGGGAAATAAAGCCATAAAACAATTGCTTTGGGATTTGCCTGAAAAATAATTTTTCCAATGGTTGTGTTTCCAAAGACAATTATTTTTGTTCCCCTCTGGTGACATTTTTGTCCTCCTTTGGCATAAGGAGCTTTAGAGGGTAGCATTTGAAAATACAACAGTAAAGATGGTGGTGATGGTTGTTTGATTTTGCAGTGCCAGGTGCTGCTGTATAGCCCCGCAGCCGTGGAGGTGGCAGGAAAAGCTTTCTGGGGAGAATCCTACGGATTTCACGTTCAAGTACAAGGCTGAGAACCAAAGGTGTGGAGCACGGGCTAGAGGTGGAGGATACAATTTGTGTGCTTTGTCAGAAAGTGATATTTAGTCCTATTTTATTCCTGATTTTCCAAGCAGGAATGTATTTTCCTTTCTTTCTAAATGAACTTAAAATTAACATAGCCAGTAGCTTTACTCCTTACAGCGCAGCATCTAAGAGCGCTCTAGGGATGCCCCACCTGATAGGAACACCAAGTTCTTACACACTCATTTTCAACGAGAGGCTCAGCAAGGCAGAAGGATTAATGAGTTTTAGAAACAGCACATCCAGCTGACTTCATGTTTTGTCATCGTGATGTTTTTACAGCCAAAGATCCCAGGAATAACGGCCATGTGCAGCAGCATCACAGATTTAGTTTGAATTCCTCATACTGGATTATGATAAGCCAATTGGTTGCACGGGGGAAAATGACAACACAAGGAGATCCAAACTTTATGGTAAACTACATTGACCATGTTGGCAAGGAGCCCACAGGCATTAACCACTGCAAGGAGCTTCTCAGTGCCCTGGGTTTGGCAAGCTCATTGCCCACAAACTCGATTATTTGCTTTCATCCTTCTCAAGAGAACAAGAAATGTTGTAATAAAGAATCTAAAAAGACTGAATTTACAAAGTGGAAGTTGTCATTTAGTCAGAGATGCAGCATTAACCCAGTTACTTTATAGATCTCAGACTTATATAGAGACCATTTATCTCTCATCAGAGACATGATCAGCTTTGTTGATTTTCTGTAGCCCAGCTGTAGCGCAGTCCAGTTTACAGTGACTTCAGTGTGTGCAGCTAATTATTTTAGTTAAAATGCTGGGGAATAAAAACTCATTTATTTCCCACAAAGCAGTGCCAGATTAAAACAAACCCCAAACATTATATAAGGTCTGTAAGAACAACCCGGGGGGGGGGGCTGGGGTGGTGTGTGGAATTATTTAAGAAAAATAATTTTAGGAACAGGTTGAGTCCTCTAAAAAAAATATGTTTTAAGCTGCTGTATTTCTGTGAAGTGATTCAAGCACCATCCAAAAAGGAACAATCAAACAAATCTTGCCCTTTCTGCAGTCTTGGTTTAGGTACGAGATGTTGCTAAAGTTGAACAGGGTGAGACCTCTGTAGCTGCCAAGAGCAAACAGCCCAACCAAAACCCAGCTACTCGCTCACACATCCCTCACATTCTCTCTATTTGGACAGTGCTTTACACCTTATGAACAAAGGCAACCTGTGTACAGTTTAAGATCCCAAGACAAGCTCTGCCAACCTGGCTTTAAGGACACTCACAAAAAACTGATTGCAAAGAGATAAATGAAAATAATGAGAAAATTGATAACGGGTGTAAAGTGCTCTGGGAAAAGAGAACACTGAATGGCTCAGCCATCCTGCAGGCACTCCCATTTGTATCTTATCAGAAGGAAAAACAAAAACCCAAACAAACCAATAAAACTTCTTGTAATGTTATTAATGGCCATTCAAATGTAGTTTAAAAATGATAATGAGTAAAGCTGACTGTGTGTCCCAGTTAGAGTCAAATATGGACATCAAAGGCCAATGCCAAGGGAACTTGTGTCAGAAAGCTTTGAGCTCCACCCCAAAACACTGCAGGGAAACAAGTCTGTTCTCTGATTTCAATGTACAACAGCAGCTTGGTTTTAAACTCTGGAATAATTCTAAGCCAGTATGTATTAGATACTTAATTGCATTTGCTTGGTTTTGTACAAGATTGTTGATCTCACTTCCCTTCATTCTCAAAGCAGCTACAAAATATTCAGATTGTAAATCTAAAGTAAATCAAAACAAGTCCCCATAAATCCCCTTCAAAAGAACAAATGTTGCCAGTGGTGACTGAAACCCTAATTACTACTACTGATTATTTTAGCATAAAGATGTGTATAAGGTACAGTGTTCCCAGTCCTGAAGCAGCTCTTTCGTCTTCCACAATTACAAAATACAGAGGTTCCTTACTCACTCACTCACTCACTCACTCACATTCATATTAATTGAGCTTGAAGCACACAAGTCCAACAGCACATTGGCTGGATGAGGTACCACATGTGCACTGTGCTGTGTATCCATAAGGACACTGGTTCAGTGTTCTGTCACCTCAGTAGCTGCATCTTCTATGTGCCACACGCTGCTCTCCGCTGCTCTGGGATAAACTCTCTGTTAAAGCATGAACAGATGCTTTTCCCAACCTGAGCCCGAGGTTTGTCTCTCAGCCTCTTGATGTTTCAACCCCCCAAATTAGAGTCTCATGTCACTCCGTCTCACTGCTTTTTTCTCTGTTTTACCATTAGGTTGCACAGGTTACAAGCAAGAGTTTCCATCTACAGGCTTATACTGCAGCCAGCATCCTGCTATTTCCTAGGCCTCTAACTGCTATGTTATACAAGTATTTAAGAGATGATATTTCATATGTGTGGACAGAGGTTTAGGTCTCAGTTACTTGATTCCTTACCTGTACTATGGTATCTTGAAGAGTTAAGCATGACAAAAACAATAAACTTGGTCCTGCTCCTGTACAATTCACAAACTAATCCTTAAAAGGAGATGAACATTTACAGATCATGAGGATATTGTAAGTACAAAGGTATGATGGCAACAAGAAGTAAGAATTTCCCACCATTCATGAGGTGGGAAATATAAATCATTGTTCAGATTCTTCTTTTGGAAAAGGTAAGAACTGAGATAAATGTGGGTGCTATGTGTAGGCTTAACCAGGTGGACTTCACTGCTGATATCAAGAACACTGGATTTAGTATTCTTTTATTTCCAAAAGTAATAGAACAATTCCAAACAAATCTGAAAAGTATTAATACAAGTTGTAGTTGGTTTGATTTAAGATGTAATTAATGTGGATTCTTCCCTTGTTTTAAATACACAACAGATGTTTGTGGTTATAGTCAGTAAGTGGAACATGCAAACCATTGAGGCTAGAAGTATAAAAAAGATAAATTTACAGATCAGTGAAGGGCATTAGAACCCTTTGGATTCTAGTATTTTTAAAAAATTTTTTTCTGGCTAAAATATAAATAGCTAATGCTACTCTCATTTAAATAATCATCTATAAGTTTCTGAATTAAACAAGTCAGGAGCACTGGATAGTCAAAGCCATTGTTAGAGCTATTGTTTCAAGCCATCTGTGGCTTATGGCAAACCTCTTCTCATTTGAATTCAATGTATTTTTAAAACCATCAGCACTTCCTTAAAAATAAACCAATTTCAGCTTGTACACCTCTGTTTTCCATCTAGGAGAGGATTTCATGGCTATGGATTTAACACACTCTTGGGGTTTTTTTGATACAGAATATCTGCTTTATAGTCACACAATAAAGATATCTTAGACCAGCAGTTCCTGAACTTTTTGGATGAACAAATACTGTTAACTTCTTTATGAGTTAGGGATCACTGTCAGATGAATCTGAAAACACTGGCTTGTGAGTACTGGCAGAGACATTGCAGAATGTCCTCTGGGAATGCCTGCATGAGACAAGTAAAGCTGCAAAGTGTGTGTAGGACATGGGCTTTAGAATGACGTTCAGAGTGAAGACATTCAGAGAAGAGTCCGTAGTTTTGGTCAGGCTCCCTCAAAAGAGGCAGATAATCTGTGTATGTGATTTGGGACTTGACTCTTGCCTATGTGGAGTTTATATCCTTTATCACAAAGAATACAGCTCCTTCTGTCTCCTAGAGGAGATGCGCGTAATCACCTGTGTCTTTATTTTTATAACCAGCTCAGCAGCCTGTTCTGACTGATTTTAGGCCAGCAGCTCTGCCTGAGCCTGAGAGTGAAAAGTGTGTCTGGGGAGGGAACCCACTTCCGTTGTCAACACAGTCCCAGCTGGGACTGACACAGCTTGGGGAAGGCATTTTTTTTAAGGCTGTTTTTCAGAGCACAATAGGACAATTTTGGTGTATGGCCCAGGACAAGTCTGTTGTCTGGAAGTCCACCTGGCCCCACAAGGTAACTTTCTGAGAGCCCCAAGCTTTCTCCCAAGTGAGAAAGGAGAGATGACTGATTATTCACTGAAGACCAGCAACCAGCACGTCACTGCCTCTCACACAACACCCACACATGACTGACTTGTTGCCGGATCTTGTCCCAGAGCTGCTGGCTTTGAGCTCAGCTGACACAAACCACCCTGCAGAGCTCCATTACTTTACAGTCCAGCAACATTGTCCGTTTGAATGGTGTGGAACAGCTGGGCAGAAAAGCTGTAAACAAAACACACACACTGCCTTTGTGTTTTATTGCAACTTCCACAGTTTTCTGAACTGAAATTGTGGACTTTCCAGCAAATTACATTAGCGCTGCTGCGAACTCTTTGTATTCCTATTTGTTACCTGGCCAGCGGCACAGAGGCATCTCAGTGGTGTCCAAACTGCTTTCCCATTTCCAGTACTTTTGGCAATGTGTGTTTGCTTTTGTGGTCATGTAACCTCTTGGAAAGGATAAAATTTAGTTATCACAAGAACTACTGCCTAGCAGGAAACTATTCTGACAGGTATAGCAGAGGCTTGCAACAATAAAAGTATCTGTGTGTGGGCTAAAACTCACCAGGATTTTACATATCCCATCAAACAGTTCTTGCCAGTTTTCGGCTCATCTCTTCAAGGAAATGCACCGCAGTTATCAGCAATCTATTACATTTAAGATTAAAAAACAAAAAGCAATTCTCAGTGCAAATAGACTGTGAAATGTATTTGAAAAGCAATGTAACAATGGCAAATTTTATTTTAAGAGCTTTCTTCTAACAGTAACTATCACACTAACATTGGGGCACTGGGAATACTTAAACTTGATAGTCTAGCCCAAGGACTTCAGTAAGCTTTAATAATACTATAAAGTCCTTACCTGGAGTACCATTTACCACGGTTTCACTTGTCAGAAGTCAAGAGATGGACAGTATTTTAAAGACCCATGGCTCAGAATCTGCCATTGTACACTGCCATGCTCCCATAGTCTGAACCTCAGCATTAATTCTCAGAAATATCCTGGGAGTATGAAAAAAATGTGCTAATCAGATTAAGTGCAGTGTTGAACTTTTCATTTTAAAACAGTAAGCCTTACCTTAAACACACGGAAAACCTAGCAACTGCTATAGTGCTGAATTTGTGTTTATTCCCCCTTCTTTCTGTAGCTTATTTGGTGACATCATCTGTACAACAAAATAATGGGAATAAAGCCCCAAAAGCATTTAAACCCAGGAAAGGCACCAAACCAATCACTCCAAAGAAATTTTAAATTAAATTATGTAATAAACTTTCAGGTTCTTCCTTCCAGAACAGGCATGAGGGAAGAAGGTGCAATGCTGGGCAACATTCTGCATGTGAGAGCAAGGACCCCAAGGACTAAAATCAGCAAATTACAAGTGAGGGAGTTTTACTGCAGGAGAGGAGAGAATTAGGGAGAGTTCACCACGGGAGTCAGGCAGGAGATTAGTTTTCATTTGGTTTAGCTTCAAGTCAAATGTGCTTCTAAATCATCACAGAGAGAGATGAATGAAGTTGTGATTGTGGGTTTGGGAGATGAGGAAGAGGGAGAAGACTGGCAGCAAGATTGCCCTTGGCCACAAACGCAGTTTTTGCTTTACAAAAGCAGAGATGAATACTGAGCTGTGCAGGCTCAGCCCTATGCAGAGCAGCCTGGAGAAGACAAGCCTCAAACACAGGGCAGGACAAAGGCCACAGAAAGCTGCTTCAGCCTGTCACCCCTGAACTAGATGCTTCTGCTTTAAATATCCCAAACAATTCTGCAGTCTCTCCCCTTCCTCCCCTTACTGAGCTCCAGATTTGACTACAGTATAGCTGTAATAAAAAGAAATTAACAATCCAACAACAAGTTCCAATCACTGCAATTTATTTTACTTTCTTGCATCCATTTTTGTTTCTCTCAAGTTGCTTCTACCCAGTTACTTTTCCATTTTGAACACCCCATCCCCTGTCCCCCTCCCATAAAATGCAGCCTCTAGTTACAGGGTAATTTCGTCTTATAGCTTCTTATAACTTGATTTTTTTAAAAAAAGCTAGCTATTGTTTAATTACTACTTTGAAGTCAATTTAGCAGAAGAAAAATCCCTAGTTTAAGGTGGCTTTTTGCATCCCCACCAAGCTATTCAACAGGGCATTCATCCGGGATACAAAACTAGGCTGAAGCTTTAGGAGTTGAATGGATCACTCCAGTAGAGATTTAATTTCCATGAAATTCCTCCACGAAAATCCACTCACTCCTCTTAGATGTGACAGACAGGCAAAGACCGGCCACTACCTTTGAACTGATTAATTTTTAAATGCATCCCACCCCGCTTTGCCCCCCATGTAAATATGAATTGCTGAGGCTCAGAGCGCCCGGGCAGCCTTTAAACCACTCAGAGAGTGCGGGCAGGAGGGGAAGCAAAGACAAGCACATGACTCCGTGATGACTAAACTTAGGGTGGTTCGATGAACGAGCCCCAAATGGCTCTGCTGCCGGCTCTGTCCCGCTGCGGCTGAGCCCGGGGCTGTTTCACAGGGGCAGCGGTTCGGGGAGACCCGCGGGCAGCCACGGCCTCGGGCAGAGCCGGTCCCGGTTCTGTGGCCCTGTGTGACAGCGCCCGGAGATGCACCGCCCGGCCGGGTGCGCTATTTCGCTGCCGGGTGTACAAACCAAACTCTCCCCGCAGGCGCGGCCAGCCCGGCCGGGTGCGCCTCGGTTCCCGAGCGCAGCACGGGAGAAGCCGCCGGGAGCTCGGTGTGAGACGCGAGTGCTCCCGGTAGTACGGTCCCGGTCCTGTGCGAGAGCTTCCCTGTTCCCTTCGCAGCGGGAATCGTCCCCATCCCTATCCCCATCCCCATCCTCATCCCCATCCCCATCCTCATCCCCATCCCCATCCCCATCCTCATCCCCGTCCCCATCCCCATCCCCGTCCCCATCCCCGTCCCCGTCCCCGGCCGTGTGCGGTGCGGAGCCCCGGCCCCGCCCGGCCCCCTCGGACCCGGCAGGTTTCTGGACAGACAGCACCCAGCCGAGCCGCCGGCGCGGGTGTGGATCCCGAGGGCTCCCCCCGCCTCCTCCCGCCCCCTGCGACTCCGGGACTTCCTTCCACTCGTGTGTTTTAGAAAACGCTCACCCCGAAGTGACCACGTGCGTCACGTAATGGTCGGGACAAAACACGGGGGGTTATCTATTTATAAAGCTTTAATACGCCAGGCAGGCAAGATTTCTCTACACTTATTCACTTTTCTTCATTTAAGAGCTGCCAACTCGCTCCTTATTTTCCCGAGGGGTGCTGCTTTCCCACCTCTCTGTGCAAACCCTGTTCCCGAGTCCTGGCTGCGGTTTTAGCCTTGCTCGGACGCACACTTGGCTGTTCGAATTTCAGTCCACAGCCAACGCTGCTTTCCTTGCCTAAAGCAACTCCTCAGTTCATCTCCTGAAGTTTGCCGATTTTCCCCTTAAGCTTTGTTTTAAACCCTGGGTTTCGAGATGTTTCCTGAATCCTGCCCGTTGGCTCTGTACGCGAGGGGCGGGCAGGGGAGTGTCGGCAGTGAATCCCATTTTCCCTCCTCCCATTCCTGCTCCCCCTCCCCGGAGCTCCACTCGCGGCTCTGAGCGAGCTCCGGCGGCTCCCGGGCATTTCTCGCCGCAAAGCTGCGGATGCCTTTGCATTCCAGGCACAATGACCCTCTGTTCCCTGGAATCTTTCTCCGGCTCCAACATCTAAATCACCAGCCCCACAGCAGGCAGAATCCCCTGCTCTTTCCTCCTTTGAAATGTTTATCTCTGCACCTCCTAACTCAGGTTGATATGCTTCAACAAGGAATTTGGGAACTCCTTCTTTTCCTTTTGAACATTTTTTTCTCTAGAATTTTTGTAATTGCCGCGTTGCAGAGGATTTTTTTTGCTTGTTT
The DNA here is from genome assembly GCA_017589585.1 of Phylloscopus whistleri. Classification (NCBI taxonomy): domain Eukaryota; kingdom Metazoa; phylum Chordata; class Aves; order Passeriformes; family Phylloscopidae; genus Phylloscopus; species Phylloscopus whistleri. The sequence continues at coordinate 2,333,566 of JADMLD010001007.1, read as the reverse complement.
GCTTGTTTGTTTTTACTCTTTTTTCTCCCTCTCAATCCATTTTTTTTTTTTTAATATCAGTAATTCAGATTGATTAGCTTGACTAAAAAAGTCCTGAGCACTGAAATTGGGAGACGATATCTCCTCCCAGTGTTTTCTCTCCATTCCTAAAAGTTTGTTTGCTATCACAGGGCAGAAAAAAATGTTTGAACAATGTAATTACACTTTGATGTGAATGCTGACCGGTTTTATTCTAAAAAGGCTTAAAACTTTTAGAAACATTTCCTTAGCAGTCCTGACATAAGGAAACTCACACACCAAGTGGTTTCATTCAGTGTGAGAAGGGGTCTGACAATACACCAACCAAACACACAGGAGCTCAGCTGTGTTTTAGCTGTTGGTGTGATATTAAAGCTTGTTGGTATGATACTAATTTGTTGGAGGAAATACACGCTTTTAAAAATAAAATAAATGTTACAGTTCATGAGTTAAACACAACTTATTTTTAAAATTCAGTCAATTTTTTTGGACCTATGTTTGAAATGCTTACATTTATGGATTACAAACTATATTTGCTTTAAACTCACTCAATTTAATCGCATCACCACTCAAACTCCTCAGAGATTCTTACTTTTGTTTTAACATTTGCATTGGGATCTGAATATATGAAACATGGCTGCGGTTTAGGCGCTAAGTGTTATTTGAGAACTGTGGAGGTGTCAGACCTCATTACACCAAATGACTGGAAAGTTTTGCAGGGTATAGACAGGAAATATAGGCTGCCTCTGGTAACCCTGACAATTGCCCTTTAATCCTGACCTACAGGATTCCTGATATTCCAGCCACAGCCCATTCTTTGTGTACAAACTGAGCAGAGACACATTTATACAGAAACACATTTCTGAAGGAACTTCAAGGGTATCTCCAAATCCCTGTCAATTGAAACTAAATTAGGACATGAATCAAAACTTCCAGGAGTGAAAAATTTGGAGTACATTATTATGTTTAATCAGAGTTATCTGTTCATGTATGTTTCATTGCACCATAGTTGCTGAACTACCAGAATGAAAAACAGTTGTTCTAAAACCAGAAAAGTAACAAATTTTATCTGGGTTTACATCAAAATCCCGTAAGAAAAACTATAGTAAGTGAAATATATTGCAGAAGGATTATGGTAAATATTTGTTTCTTCTCCGAATTGGATCATCTAAAATTAAGAAAAATTATAAAAATTATAAGGAATATGAATGAGACACAAGATTTTTGACACAGACTTTATATTTGTGTATGAATAAAGTATTAACTAAATAACAGCAGTAATATTTCACTTAACCAAAACTAAATAATTGGGCAGTAATGAGTTCAGAGATGTTTTATTAGGTGTTGAGGTACCCCTATGTGGTATGAGTATATTGAAATACAAATGCTGCAGAAAGGATGTCTTCTACTTCAGTTTCCATTTAAAGTTCTCACTGACATTAGAGGAGGTTCAGTGTGAAGTGGAGGCAGTCTGAAGTCCTAAATTTCTGTCTCACTTGACTGAGGATTAATAATCATAGAACTTGTCTTCCTTCTCTGTGGGATTTTGATCCTCCTGATCCAGCAGTGATCAGACAGTAGCACAGTTGTTTCAGCCCAGATTCAAACAAGCAGGTACCTCTGTCTCAGAGGTCAGCACCATGCTGGGCTCAGAGACTAAATTATTCTGGAAAGGAGTCTGAAGTCACACAGGAAGTATCTTATTGATCATAAGAGAATGGAGACTTCCCCTGAAGTCATCCTACAACACGAGTGATGTGCACTAAGAGTGCAGATGACAGAATTCTGCAGCCTGTTCTGCAGTGAGCAGCCTTTCAGGGCTTCTGTAGGGCAATTTGCCAGAGTGGGGCTTTTATGGAACAGGTTAGGAACAAACCCAGAGCTAGATAAAGAACAAAGGGAAAAGGAAGAGAAGAAGCAAGACAGGATGAAAGAGAGAGAAAAGACAGGAAAAGAGGGAAAAGAGGGAAAGGAAGGAAGGAAGGAAGGAAGGAAGGAAGGAAGGAAGGAAGGAAGGAAGGAAGGAAGGAAGGAAGGAAGGAAGGAAGGAAGGAAGGAAGGAAGGAAGGAAGGAAGGAAGGAAGGAAGGAAGGAAGGAAGGAAGGAAGGAAGGAAGGAAGGAAGGAAGGAAGGAAGGAAGGAAGGAAGGAAGGAAGGAAGGAAGGAAGGAAGGAAGGAAGGAAGGAAGGAAGGAAGGAAGGAAGGAAGGAAGGAAGGAAGGAAAAAGAGAATGCAACTACTATCATTTATCCACTATAGTGCTAACCTTTGATTCATTCCAACTGTGTAACCCAAAACTCAGCTCCAAACTTTGGAAAACAGGATTTCTGACCAGATTACCAATGAACACAATTAGCCATGACACATTTGCTTCATAATAAGAATAGGCTGAGTTCCAGTGCAACAAAGTAAAACCAAACAACAAATACGCATTTAGTCAGACAATGAAAGATTGAATTTTCAAATGCCCCAAAGGACGTGGCATTGTGTAAGCAAAAGAAGCACTTCTAATTTCTCCCACCATCCTCAGCTGAACTTTTCTGCATCCTTGTTCAGACTCCAGCCTTTGCTTCATGCTGCCATCAGCCAATTCAGCTCAGTGAAGAGAGACTGAAGGAGAGCCCTCTTTGTACCTCTGTCCTGCTTCAACACCAACTTGGGCACACAGGGAATTGCCTCAAGCACCCTCCCAGCTCTGCCAAGCTGGTTTTCTACAGAAACCTCAGCAGGACAGTAACTCTGGATCTCAAACTTTGGATACTCATCAGATAAATCGATTTAATGCATCTGTGTGAGACAGTGTACAATGTGACCTACAAAAATAATTTGTGCAGGCATAATTGCCTGATAAATCAATTAACAATTAAATAGTAACAGAAGGAGTTACCAAAACACTATTCCCAAATGGATACAGGTCCTCTGGGCAGCTTACTCCTCTTCTACTACAGAGGTAAATGATACAAGCTCAAAGCAACTGACATGCCTGCCCTTGGAGCTTCCCACATTCAAGCAGCAGCTCTCCAGCCACGTGCTGATGAAAAGCTCTGGAAATGCAACAATTTTGGTTCAAAATCTCTGGGACTGGAAGCTTATCCTCTCAGTCTTGCCCTAAAAATGGGTTTCCTTACAGTATGTGTTAGACCTCTGAGCTAAACTGATAGCTAAGTGGCACAGAAGAGAGGGGAAGAGAAATTAATCAAATTTCCTGCTGCAGCCGGATCTCAGAGGAAGTTGTTGCTTCCTGCAGCTTGGGTAGGGGAGCCCTACAAGCCAGATGGAGATTTACTTCAAGAAATATCTATTTAGGTAAGTCAAAAGCTGGGCAGGAGCAATCAGAGAGAAGTGGCAAACAAGGCTGGAAAGAACATCACCAGTCACAGAATCACAGAATGATCTGGGCTGCAAGGGACTTCAGTGACCAACCAGTTCCAACTCTCCTGCCATGGAAATGGACAGTGCTGCCAAAAAAAAAACAACTCAGAAGACACCAGATCTTATGCTCTGAGGATAGATAATACCAGAACATGGTGCATCCACAGTCAAGCCCTCTATTTGTGGAGTGACAAGGACATTGCTGAAGGGAATGGAGAGATATTGCTGCCTCCAGCTTGTTATCTCAGTCCTCTGCCAAAGATTGCTGAGCCTGTAGATCTGAGGACAGAGTGACTGGTACTGCACACTCTTTTTTTTCTTTTCTTCTTCTTCTTCTTTTTTTTTTTTTTTTTTTTTAAATGCAAGTTGGTTGGAGAAGCAGCTTTGATTTGGCAAGTATCCCTTATCTGATTCCCTTACATCTGACCTGTGAAGGGCTGCATTGCTCTGTAGGTTCCCAGGTTTTCCTGGAGGTTCAGGACTGTATATTAAGAAGAATTTTCTTTGCCTCCTTTTAATAAAGATTTCTCCTCTTGCCAGCAGGTCTGTGTTCCTTAAGGGCAGTGGAAGGGTTTGGCGATGTCTCTCCCTAACATCTGTGATTTCCATGGATTGTACTGATTGTTGGACACAGAAGTCCCAGGGAGTGTTGGAAAAAACTGTTTCCCATCCTGCATTTCATCCTCCTGCAGAACAGCCCCGTGTGAACCTCTGACAGGGTTAATGGAGGTGGGGGAGCTTACTGTTGCCCTTTCACAGCTGAAAGGGCACAGGAGAGCAATTACAGCTCTTCATACTCCCTTAAATGTATTTTGCTTTTCATCAAAACAACAAACATAAAATACATTTCTGAGGCTTGTAATAAAGGATGATAATTTTTGCAGTTTGTAACTTTAAACATGAAATTATAAAAATAATATTTAAAATGTAATTATCTTGTTTGAAGTGTATTTTATATGTGACTTTCTTGTACATGGTGCAGGTTCATCTACATAATATGTCACAGAAATGTGTGACATATATTATTATGTGCTTCAGCCTCAACATTTACTTAGCCAAGGATGTAATTAACACCTTGATAGAGTGAACTACATCCAATTTGTATAAGTAGTGAGTGTTTGGTCTATATTGAGCAAGAGCTCAATCTATGAACATTTATTGGAATAAGCCTTCCTCTCAGTGCTTTCAGCTTCTGTCCTTGTCTTAAAGGGAAGCACTGAACAAAACAGAAGCAAACCATTCTTAGCCCGAAATCTATATTTTTGTCTGATATTAGTTTTTTTTTGTTTTAGGAAATCCTATTGTAAATTACACTTCAGGCTGCTGGAGGTACCTGGCTGAGATGAGCACATGGAATTGGTGAGCTGAGTTTAGGAAAACTGAGTCATCCAACAAGACAGGAGAGTTTGGAGCTGCCAGAGCTTCATTAGGAGTTAAACCTTCACTCACTAAATGTCAGAGCCACCAGCTGCAAAGGAAATCATCTTCTTATGGCATAAATGAGTGTGATCCATACATTCAACCAGACAAAATACATCCAGTATTAAATATCAGTGACTCAAGGCTGATAATCTGGAAGTGACTCTCCAGTCTGGCTGAGACATAGCCAATATTTAAGCATTCCTTCCAGTGGCTGATAGATAAACTGGTTTAATGCAGTTCTGGTAAATTAGAAATACCTTCCATTTCCAAAGAAACAAGATATCTGAACAACACAAATGAAAATGTCTTCTGGATGTGGATACTCGGTCTTTTCTTCCAATTTCCAGGTGCACTCCATCTGCTCTTAGGAAAATCAGCATTGTACCTGGAGACTACAGGGTTGAATTCTCGGAAAGGGGAGGGACTACAGGGGATCTAGAAAACAGCTTTTAATAGTTTCTCTTATCTTGTTTCTCAGGAAAGATTTGGGAGGCTTTGGTGTACATTTCAGTACAAAATCCATTAATTTACAAACTGCAGTGTTTATGTTGGGGTAGGCATCCTGCTCTTCTGTAGGCAAAACAAAACATCCTTATCTTGATGGATTCTTTTCTGAAAAAAAAGGGAAAAAGAAAAAAGTGAATGGATCACAGAAGCTTCTGCCTGCCTAGTGGGGATTTGGCTGAAAAGGGAAGATGAGAACATGTGGCAATCCATTGACAAGTGCCATGAAGCTTTTCGGAATTAACTGTTTCAGGTTTTGCACACATCTTTTTGTTTTATTTATTAGGAAACTAAACAGAGCAACCCTTGCTTAGAGGTAACACACTTTCCACGGAACACTTTACCTCGGGAAATAGCTCCATATCTATCTTTAAAGGATGGGATCAGCCTGACTCCTGAGGCACAGAGGAGCCTGACGTGGCAGCGCAGGCTCCAACACTTGGAGTCAATAAATAAATCAGGAGTCTTATCTCAGCCCCCGGTGTCAGGGAATGACTCTCCTCTCTCCCAGCCCCTCTCCCTCCAGGACACAACCTCCTGTTTGATCATTCCTCACCCCTTGCAGCCCTGCTCCAGCTCCTACACAGCTTCTGCCTTTTCTCTACCCTTCTCCTATTGCTCTTGCTGGGACCTTGGGAGCTGCTTCAGAGGATGTGGATGTGCACGAAGGAGGGGGAGTGACCACTGGAGTCTTTCTCCTTCGGAGCTGACTTCACCCAGGGCACGACTCTTGGAGACCCAAATTCCAACACCTCCCCTTAAAGGGCCACCTTGTATCAGAAACACAGAAGCTGAAACAGGGATGGGAGTGTGCTGTGAGGATGTTAAAGAGATGGACTATTGCAAATGACAACACTTACTTAGTATGATTAATCTTATTTTAAGGACGGAATACACATATTTAAGAAATGGGCTTATTTCTTTCTCAATGAATTTCAAAGGTGGGCTGTAAATTTCCTGTCTGCAATTTAGCTTTCATTAGTCTTTTTAAAAGTGTAAAGAGTCCTTAAGAATCATGATTTAACTGGAAGAGATAATAAGATAATATTTAGATAATAAAGAAAATAATTTGTTAGTGCTTCACAATAAAGTTGCAAAAACATAGGGAAGTCCTTTTTAAAAGACAGTACAAAATTAGTTAACCAATTTAATTACAGCAAGATATTAAAATAATATTGAAATTTTGCTGCTTGGCAATCATCATTTGAATGCTAAGAAATACTCCAGGATTAATTATGTGACTTTATGAATAGATATTTATTAAAGACTGGATATTGAACTGTGTGTTTAATTAAACCTTTTTTCTTGAACTGCAGTCTTAACTGTAATTTAACAAATTCTGCAACTTGAGTTCTACTACATGAAATACCTTCTATGCCTTGACCAAATTTAAGGTCCTTTAACTGCTTTTTAATACAGAATTTTAGGCTAGGAGGAACAAAAGGATGCACTTTTCACGACCCTGGAACCCTGTGACCACTGGGAAATCAAAAGGGTGGTGACACGAAGGAAAACTATTGTCCACAAAAATAAGCTCTTCAAGGGGCACCAGGAATGCACAATAAAATCCCAGTTTCCTTTGTGTAGCTGTTTATGCCTATGGCTTGCATCATCCAGAGCTCAAGAATAGATCTAAACTAAAAAAGGAATTCAGGTTTCTAAGAAAAATCTATATTCTTAAAAAGAAAAATCCAAAAACTATGCGAAAAAAAAATCTTTTAAGAATTCATCATTTCTTTACAAATAAAATGTGTAAGTCTGAGGTAATGGAAATCCTCCTGTCCTCTCTGTGGGAATTGGAGAGGTGGATTTAAAAAGAGATCTCAGCAAGGAGGAGCAGATGGGAAAATAACCTGATTTGTCAGAACTGGAGAATTTAGTGAATTTGTTGCCTTCTTTCATTACTAGAATGTAGCAGCATGTAAGAGCTTAATTAGAGAATGAGCTTTACTTTGACCTGAAAACATCTTAAGTAAAAAAAAAAAAAAAAAAAAAAAAAAAAAAAGACTGGTCTTAAATTCTTAATAAAACAAAATTGCAATTTAACCTGGTAGCCTTTTCCCCCCTCAGAAGACTGAAAAATGTAGAAAATTAGCAGAGAAAAAATATAGATAAATAAAATTATGTGTGAGCACCATGTTGCACTCTCTGAAAGTAAGTTATTCTGTCATATTTTGCTAGAAAAAAATTTAAAAAGTTATTGTTGTTTAAGTCTTATTCAAATACTCTTTCTAATTCAACTTGAAATCAGTGAAGAGAAAAAATTCCATTGACTTTAGTAACCTTTGTCAGGGAACTGCCTGGTAATTTATGCAGAACATTATAATTAAATTTTCTTCTCATAAAATTGTACAATAAAAATGTGTAAAATTTGCAGCTGCCACACTTTTGTTTGTGTTTAAATGTTACTCGGGTATTTGCAGAGCAGAGTGAGATGTATGAGTGGAGCAAGTTTAGGCAATGAAAATGGTTAGATACTACTTGTAAGCAAAAATGAAATGAAATCAACAGATTTTTCTGATTTCTCCTTAGAGACTTTCCAAAAAAGTAAGCAACAGCAGATCTGGAGAAAAACCCTAAACAAACGAAACCACAGTTCAAAAAGCTGCAGCCTTAACAGTTTGCTTTTGTATCAGGAAAGTGAGGAAGTTTTTTTTTAAGAAGAGATTGTTTTTAATTGTGTATTTTTACTATCAGATCAATTGTGAGAATTTATTAATAGGGAATGATGCCAAAAGCAGACACATTTTATGTTGCAGCTAAAGAAATACGTAAAACCATCACTTTTGGAAAAGACAAACTCCCCTGAAGGCAGTAGCTTTTCATTTGCTGATGCACGTGATCCTGTTTTAACAATCATTTTGGGACGTGGCTTTTTACGGGGAGAGCGGAGGAGGCGATCCTGCTGGAACTGGTTGTGCAGAAGCCGGGAGGAGCTGCAGGACAAAGCCCCGAGGAGCCCTCGCCGGGAGCCCAAAGCCAGCAGTGACCTCTGGAGCCCTGGGGCACCTCACACCCCGCACACAAACCGCGCTCACTCCCAGCCGGGGCTGCCAGCGCTCTTACCAGATTTCCTACAGAACAAAGAATCCGTTTACCTGGAATTCTGTGTCATCTTGTCACAGAAAGCAAGGGATTGAAACGCTCTTAAAAATGTTGGTGCGGTTTCTTCACATTTAATCCAAGCTTGCTGTTACAGACGTCAAAAGGAGATTGCAAACAGGCAAAGCTCAAGGGGGGACGAATCATGTCAGAATTCATTTTATTCCCACTGAATCTTCAGTCTTCATAAAGTTTTGTGCTTTCTGGTTAGTAGCAAGAGGAACTATTTCCCTTCTGGGCAAGGCAAAAGCTCTGTCACACGCTACAGTGATGCCACAAGCCATGGCAGCCATCAGCGTTTTCTAATGCAACACTCATCAGGAGGAATTTAAGAGAAGAGGACCTGTCTAAATGAGTAATGTAGAAAGGAAAAGTCAAGCTAAATCAAAATAAACAAAAGAGAAAGGCGTATTTTCTTAATGCTTTACATTACACTCTGTGTAAGGTACAAAATCTCTGATGCACCAAATGCTTAAATTATACAGAGGTTTGTGTGAAAAATCCTGCTGCAAAACTGGCATTTTGGTTCTAGATATAAATTTTAAAAATACATATATATCCTGTGTGTACCCATGTATTTTGCCTTCAGACCTTTTATGTTCTTAACAAATTCCACAGAGTTTTTTTAAGCAGTACAACCAAAATCTAACACAGAGGTACACGGTAGAAAATATACTTTAAATCACTAAACAGATACATTTTTTCTGCCTTTTAATACAAAATTCTGGGTCCATTATAACAAAAGGATGCACTTTGCACGACCTTGAGAGCCTGTGACCATTGGGAAATCAAAAGGGTAGTGACACTAAGGAAAACTATTGTCCAGAAAAATAAGCCTCTCCAAGGGGCACCAGGAATCCACAATAAAATCCCTGTTTCCAAGAAAATTCAGGCATTTCCATCAAAAAAGACTGGTAAGATAAATAGAATGTCCTCATAAGCCACAGATTCTTAATAACACAAAATGTCTAAGTCCATGGTAAACAAAGCCCCAAGGAAAACTAACATCTCCTAACTCAGGCTTCTCAAGACCTGGGTCATGACCCAGTGCCTTGTCACAAGGTACCTCAAAAGCATTTCAGAGCTGAAATTGCAGGGAATTTGTTTTGCATAACATATAATTCAGTTAGAGTTTCACTCCTTGCAGAGCTCCTGAATCTCCTACAACTGTCTCCTTGCTCATGGATGTGATTTCAGGGTTAACAAGGATTGCTGCTGTTATCTTTTAAAGATTTCATGTGAAATCTTTCAGGTTTCCATGTGAACTCACACTGATCTGAAAGAAACCCCAGCAAGTTAGTTGCTTGCTTGTTTTCTGCCCTTAAATTTTGTGCGTTTTTGGGGTTTTATCACCAAGTTTTTTAATAAATCCACTTTAAAAAATCAATAGAAAAGAATTTTGCTACACATTTTGCATTTTGCTTTATAATTTGGGATTAAGACTCTTAACCTTTCTGTTACTTTTTTTGGACTTGATTATTTTCAGCTTATTTTAACGATTTCCATGGGAGAATAAAATATTTGTGATAGATTCAAATCTCAGAATGTACTATTTTGTGACAAACGAGGGTGGCTATGGTGACAAAGTCGTTTGCATAACATCTGGGTTTAGGTTGAGTCCTGCCTGTAGCACTAAACTCACCTTATTCTACCCTAATCCTGAAGGAGGCAGAAGCCAACAAATCTTTCATCATTTTTTGCTGTTCAAATGCATTTTTGCTGTCGAATGCCAAGGTTTTGCTAGTCAGCACTAGCAAGAATTAATTGAACAAGGGAAGTTATAAAAATCAATATTTTTAGTTGATCTATACTTTTGAAAGTCTCATTCTGCAAATATTTAGATACATAAGTAAATCTGCCCACATAAATGAAATTACTTGCATATTTAAGTGTTTGCAGAATTGATCTATAATTTTCATAAAAATCTAAAGAAAACCATGTCTGATTTTTCTCAAAGAGTTAATAAAAGGGCATACGTAATGGGAGGATGTGAGAACTAGATGATTTATTTATTAACTCAGTTTAACACAAATCCTTAAGAATTTCTGCCTCCAAGAATTTCTACACTTTGGCTTTAATTTTAACTTTTCATTCCTGGAAAAAAACTTGTGGGGAGCATTATTAAAGGTAGAATATAATGAGTTTCAAGGGCTGAATCACAATAATCTGTGTTTTCACTAATTTTTGCAAAGCTGACAACTCTGTGATGTAAACTGCAAATCTGCCATAGCTGGTTGCATATGGCTCGTGTTTAACCAGAAAATAATTTCATCTAAGGAGCTGCACAGTAAACGGTTCTTAAACACTGACGGGACCTGGTGTCTCGAGATGCGTGATTCACACGGAAAAAATACCTTTTGTCCACACCGGTTTTGTGTTCTTTGTGGGTTAATGAAATTACAGCACGGAAGTGTTGCTTTGTAATAGGCTGCAGAGCAGGAGTAAATTTATGCAGACGGGGAGAGGGATGTCTTCCCCGAACTCACAACCCTGATTTCTAGGAAAAGACAAAAGCCTGTGCCAGGAGGGATGATTTTTTTGCACATCAGAGGAGGCAGGAGTTGCCTGCTGGCTGGAAGGCGGCGGTGGCAGGACGGACGGAAGGCTCCGCGTCCGCCCGCGGATCTCCGGGGCTGCCAGCCAATCTCATTAGCTGTGCAGAGCAGCTTTTCCTGCCGCGCCGCATCCTGGACTCCCATCAGGTCCTGGACTCCCATCGGATCCCGGACTCCATCACATCCTGGACTGCCATCGCACCCCGGGCTGCCACCGCCACCGCAGAGATGCTGCTGCGCGTCCCGGCTGCCAGCGGTGCCCGCCTCCAGCCGCCTCCCCGGCGTCTCTGGCTTCACCCCAGATGTCCCTGTCCCTCCCTGTTATTAAAGCGAGTGGATATTATTCCGCCTTTGGGATACTTTTCTTTCCTAGTGCTGTACTTCAGCCTGTTTGCAGCCTGGGGGCAGAGCCACACCGGCTGGTGCCGGCAGCCAGGAAAAGCCGCTTCCAGGAGGGTTTTGCAGCTGGGACAGGTTCTGGACGGAGAATAACACCCCCTTCCCTCTGTTTGACATTTAGTTACCTCATTCGGAGGCAGAAAGGAACTACCCTCCTAAAAGGATTTTTTTTTTTTTCTTTTTAAACCTTTTCTTTGCATATTTTTATGTGAACTCCAGCCTGTATCCATCCTCAGCCTGATTTCCAGTCTGGGCTGGATCTGTGGACTTCGTAACTCCAAGCAAGCACATTTTCCCACTGTGCTGAGGTCAATTACACATTCTTCCTCGTGGTAAGGTTTGTTTACCTCCTGTCATGCTGTTCTTTTCCAACAGAACGTTTTGAGCTCGGGATAACAGGATCATCCTTTTAGTATGCACATCCCAAAATGTGTTAAACTACTGTTAATGTATTTTATCTTCTTAGCAGGGATCTGGAGCACTCACGATGCACGCAGTGGAAAAAAGAGTTGCCCCGGGATGAGAGGTGAGATCCTGTGTTATGCCTGTAGCCACAGAACTGTGAATATATAGCAGGTTTAAGATGGTTTTATGCCCTTCTAATCCTGGGCTGCTCTGCAGGCTGGGGTAGATATCCTAGTGCTTAGTCAGTCTGGATCTCAATGTGCTTTAATTAACCTGTGAACTCAGCTGTTCTCTGAATTTACAAAATGCTCCTGAGAGAGGCAACAGACTCTGAAATGCACCTCCAAGTGCCCAGCTCCTGCACAAGTGCTGGGAAGGGAAATCATTGAAGGAGAACTTTGACAACCTGCATAATGAAATACCTCCCCCAAATGGATGTAAAAACTATTTCACACTGTCCTGCCCCAAGGAGTTAATCCTGACTGGTAGTTTTGATGATTTTGAATGTGTTCATTAAATTTTGAATTTAATGAACACATACAGAGATTTCTGTCTAGGACACCTGCTTCGATCAGCCTCTTGAAGCACAATCTGATGTTGCACAGAGAGAAGGGCCTGAGGGATGCTCTGGGTGCTGGGTGAAGGAGAGCATCCTGCCACTTGCAGGTGGTTTACAGAGCCTGCCCTGCACCTGCACAATTCTTGTACATTTAACAGGCAACCCGAGAGGTTCTGTCTGTAACTTGCTCACGTTTCTGCTGAAAAAAAAGAGAGGAATCCTTGCATTTCCTATTGCATGCAACTGTTGGAATTCAAGAGTGGAAAAAAAGTACCAGCTGGGTTTTTTTTTTGCTGTGCATGGAGATCAGGTGTGTGTGTAAACTCACAGACTTCTTACATGTACAATACCCAAACCTCTGCCTCTGGCAGAAAGAGCTCTCAAAATCTAATACCTGCTTGACTCCCCTGAGTGCACACAATCTGATCAACAGGGGAGAGGTACATCCCTGGGATCAACATACAAACCACAGGACACAATGGAAACATGAAGACAAGGTCCTTGGGTCCTTGGTCCTTGGGTCTTCTCATCAGGTCCTTACAGCAAATACTGGTAATATATTTGGACTTCAGAGAAAAATGCAGGAAATGCTGTACATCATCCTGCAGTAACAGTTAATGAGCCCAACAAAATAACAATTTTACGTGTAACCTGGAGTCAAACAGTAATTTATTGACTCATTTCTAAAATGCCACGTGGTGTAAGGGAAGTATATTTTGGAAGGACATGTCTCATCTAGAAATGACTTGAGCATATTTTTAAGTTTAGGCATAGAAAAAAATAAGGTTAAACCAGTCCTGTTTAGTTCCCCTGCCCTGAGGGAGGAGTTCAGAGAATGCACAGAGCTGTGTGTGAGGCAGGGGCCAGTTTTTCCTGAGCTGAACCTATGGATGGGCTGAAGCATCAACAGGAGCACTCATGTCCAAATTACCCACCATGTGTGTAAAATGTGTAGGATCAGATTCATGGTGCAGCCTGCCTTTGCAGCTTGTTCTGATGGAAAGAACACTGCTCCTCAAGACAGCTTTGATGGTTTGGAAGCTTACATCCTCCTCATTTAAGCTATTTACACAGTTTCAAGGGCTTAAGCACATATTTGGATTGTGTGGCTCATCCAACTATTAAGATTTGCAGAAAATCTAGAGAGTTCACAACATATTCAGATCACCAACTGTGGAAAAATAAAATCAATTTTACAAAAGGGGAAGTTGTGCACAGTTACAAAACAGAAACTGACCTTCAGAATTAATATACAGGGACATATGCATGAATTAAAATGCTGTGTTATATACACAAGTTAGAAAACTCATCGAAATACCAGCAATATTTGGCAAAATTGGAAACCTGTGCGTGAGAGGAATTCACCCATCTGGAGCGAAATGAAGCAGAGAAGTTGTTACACAACAAAAACCTTGTAATGAGAAAGGCAAATCTCAAACCACAGAGACTTTATTGCAGAGGTGTGGACAGGTGTAATCCATGATCTATGAAAACGGCAACAGGATGCGTGGGGTGTCTGAAAAGGTGTTTAACAAGACAGACTATCCAGAGAGTCTGAAACAGAAAATAGATAGCCAGCATTCAAAACCCTGCCTTCTGAGAATTGATTTTGACATGAAAAAAATATAAACCCTGTTCCTCAGCAAGTTCATGTGGGAAACACTTCTAATTTCAGCATTTACACACGACCCTATCCTGTGCCACAAAAAGGCTCATTTAGTCATGCAAGTGGCTGCCTTTCAATCTGACAACGTTTAACCTGTTTTCAGGATTTAACCCACATGAAATGGGAAAGAAATCGATGAAGAACTGAGTGCTGCAAAAGGATGAGTTCATTTAACTGTCCGTGATGTTATGAAGGTGGAGGCAACTCACAACTACAGAAATTGCATAAAAGAGCTTTACAGAAATGTAATTTCAGCCTGCTACAAAGTAATACAGATACATAAAAAATGAACAGGATTAGAAAGCTGAATGCAGACTTTAATATACTTAGCTACCAAACTGTGAAGACAAATGAGGCGGAGTTCATTCTATACATTTAAATTTTGTTATAATAAACTTGTTTATAATAAATTGTCAAAGAGGTCCTAAAAGGACAGGTTTGAGACATAAGTATGCAGTAGCCCTTTACAGCATGTCAGAAATACAGCAAATGTTACATTATTTATTACACCAATCAATACAGTAAAAAAAAAAATTAGACATGGAGTCTATGACATTACTGTACCCTTGTTTCTTATTTTACACATAGATTGGTCTTATTTAGGAGAGGGCTTCGTGTTTCTATAAGCATATTTCACTTAGCTAAAATGCAAGGTAACATTTTCCCCATTTTCCCCATTTTCCCCTATTAAACAGTTCTACAAATGAAGCAAATAGAAATTAAAAGGTGAATGCCAGTTTCAAATGCCTTACTAATACAATGACAAAAGTGTGAAACCGTTTTAATAAAACCTCTTTTATCAGTCATTTTTCATGACAAGTGCAAGCACACAGAAACAACTCAGAAAACCAATACTGAATTAAATTTTTCATTAACATTGCAGAAAAATCTCAAAGTATCTCTTTTTATTCGGTCCTCAGAAGAGGAAAATTTTCATTCTACATCTTTTTCAGCTGAATGATTTAAAATAAAGACAGTTCTGCAGCACATGATGGGTAATCCACAGTTACACAAAACCCCCAAAGTGTACAAAAGAGAAAATTAAGACAGATCTTTAAGGAACTCCACTTCTGCAAAGATCTACCAGAGTTGTGACTGTGTGAGAATTCACAGCAAGAGTTTGCAGCCTCCCTCTTATCAGGGGAATAACTCTGTAGCTAATGAATGAAGTGCCTTCTCTTAAATATTCCTTTGGGTTTTTTGTTTCTTTTAAAGATGACCTGATCTCTCCAAATATTTTCTTCCAAAAGTATAAAGTATGGTGTCTGAAATACTCCAGACCTGGCTATAAAATAGGGGTTTGGACACTGATTTCATGCTGGTATTCTGCAAGTTTAGAAGATCTTCAGGCTTTCAACTATTCCCAAAGTTTTGAGGAATTAGTTAGAATTTATTAATCTGACATAAATATTTCCATACAGGAACTGATCTTTGGATAGTTTGTTTTGAAAAGAAATTTGTTATTTCACAAAGATACATCCCTCTTAGCTGTTTCTGATTTCTTTCATGCATTTGGATAGTTCAGCACAATTTGCTGTGCCTTCTCCAGTATGAAAAAGGTCAGACAATAATTCTGATTTTGCTAGGGAACAGAGAGCAGAGAGTCCAAGGCAAGCCTAGATCATAGTTGTTAGAGTATGAATGAATCAGTAACCAAGAAGAGAGAGAACAGAATTATCTGCAGCACTGAGATGAAGAGTGCAGTGAAGGAACCAGAAATATCTTCTCAGCACCTATGCAGGCATGTGGTTTCATTACAGGAAAAAAAAAATCCAAATTTCAGTATATTTGTTGTAAAGGTGAGGTATAGAATTTCAGAATAAACTCTGAAAGTGATTTTCAATAATTTTAAAAAAATTTTTTCTCATCTCTGTATATGGGTTGCACCTTGCTTAGTTTTGCAAACAGAGCTCCAAAACCTTCCTACAGTAAGGTGTTTTACAAGCACCACCTTGCAACCTATAAATCACCGTGTGCTTGAAAAGGCTGTCAAAACTCTCTGCCCAGCTGACATGGCAGAGAACTGCTTTCACTACACAATACCTTTAAAATACTAAGAAAAGTTCTGGCACTTTTTTCTTTGACCATTACTTTTTTTAGCAACTGATGTATTTGCAGACTCCAGGACTCCCTTCCAAGATACACAAAAACAGAAGTCAAAGGTCAGCAGGAGGATGTAAAAATACCATTTAATCTTATCTGTGCAACACTTCATGTAGACTTATTTCACCATTTTCAGGCTCTCCTTGTTGAAAGACTAATTTATTTCTGAACTGTCAAAAAGAGATAATCAATTTGCAGCATGAATTGAGTAAAAGCTCCTACCCTTACATGTAACTTTATTCATATATAAGATTTGAATATGCTTATGATAAAAATGTTTATATTCAAGAATTAAAAATCAGCACACAGCACATAAAACATTTTTTATATAAAGAAGAAAGTTTTCTAGTACTGTGTCACGTTTATTTGCTGCCAGTTTAAAATTGTTTTACAGATTTAGACATCTTTTCTTTGGGAATGTTTTCCCTGTTATGTACATATGAGTTACTTTTGCATTTTCCATCCCTGTGTCAATTCACTATTCTGCTTCTGCAGAGGTGTTGAGAACAAATTCACACCCCCATGCTAAATTGCTGACTTCAGTGTTGAGCATTTTGCCCTCTTTTAGCATTTGTGGGTCGGGACCTCAGAAAGGCACTTTGCCTAATCCGGAGAAAATTTAAATTTCGAATTTGACGGCGTCCTCCATTACACGTGATCTTCCCGCAGCTCCGAACCAGTAAATTCCCTATCGGTCCCGGGCACGACAACACAGAAGTTTGCAGGGAGCAAGGCGGCTGAGGATTTCCACCGATGATGAGGAAACAAATGCCAGTTTCTGGAGGAGATGCATTAGGAGCCGGTGGCCGGGTCTGCCTGCGCGGAGCCCTCCCCGTCCTGCTCCGGCCCGGCCGCTTTGTCTGAGGCCTCACCCGCGCAGCACCTCACCCTCCAACCTGCCACAACGGGGCCGCGGAATCCTAATGGAGAAATTAAACACTAATAAATACGGGCGGGGACGACGCAAAAGCCCTTTTTTTTTCTCTTTGTGCGCGAAGGCAGTCCCGATGGATACTGCCCGGTTTCCATGGGGACATTTTGTTCTGACTTCAGATCCCGATGATCGGGGTGGGATGAGGCACTTTGGGGGCTTCATCGCCGAACCGGGCAGGCCCGCCCGGGGAAAGCGGGGCAAAACTGTGCCTTATCAATCGATTTTAGGTTATTTATTCTTTTTTAAAAGATGATTACTTCTAATCCCCGAGGAACCGTGGCCGCTGGCTGGGCACAACTAGCACATTTTTAGCATTCCTGCGAGGGCCGCCCGCCGGGGCAGGACAAACACCCCGCGCTGGGCTCCCCAACACGGCCCGGGCGCGGGGAGACCCCTCAGGGTGCGGCCGGGGGGCTCCAGGTGCAGCAGGAACCCTCGGGATGCACCTCTGGGGTGCTCAGGGGCTGGAAGGCCGTGGCGGGTGGACGGCGAGAGCACCGTGTGAGTCCAGCTCGGCCAAGACAAGGACCCGCCACGTCATTTCGGGGCCTTTCACCCCAAAACGGCCCAAGTTTCCTCCCGTCATTGCGCTGGTGGCCCTCAGCGACTGCGACCACGCGTGGCCGTGGTGGCTCCCGTTCCACGAGGGACAGGCGCAGCCTCCGCGCCCCAAAATCCCCTCCGATCCTTCACTCTCGATCCCTCGCTCCCCATGCCCGCCGAACCCCGCGGCCGGCCCGGCCCCGACTGGGGTCTCCTCCATCGCCATCCCCCCCGCGGGAGGCAGGGGCGGCCGGGGGCGGCGGCTGCCATTGGCCGGGCAGTGGCGGCCGCAGCTGCAGGACACAATTAATTATGCTAATGGCGCGGGGAGCGGATGTGCTCGCTTCCCCCCGATCCCTCTCCCCGTTTTTGGCTGGCCGGGCGGGAGGAGCCGCCCTGGCCCGATCACATGATATTGTCTTCGCGCCACTTTCGTAAAACCCTTTTTATTCCAGGGCTCAGCTCGGCTCTAAGGTACCGTGTTTATCTTCCCCTTTCCCTGCTCTTTCCTTCGCGCTCCTTTTTTTGTTTCGCCTTCCCAAAGCCGGCGCGAGCCCAAGGGCGCTCCCCGCTTTGCACCTCTTATATTATTTTATTTATTTTATCGCTTTTCTCTTTTTTTTCCTCTCTGTATCTCCCTCTACCCCGCACCCTTCCCGAGCCCCGCCGCAATCAGTGCCGAGCTGCCCGGGGCCGGGGGTGCGCACCGGGACGGGCACCCCCGGGCTCGGTGCGGGGAGCGCGGGGGCGGCAGCGCTCTGCGGGACGCGGGCGGCCGCCACCCACCTGTGGGAGTGCGCGGGGCTCGCCCCGCGTCCCGCGTGGGCCCGCGGCTCCCCCGCACCGCGGGCACCTCCCCCCCGCCCCGTCCATGGCCGGCGGCTCCCGCGGCACCAACAATGGACCGGGGAGGCGGCGGCGGGAGAGGCCGAACTCGGGGCGGTGCGGGGAGGGGTGGCCGGGGATGGCGGGGGGGGGGGGGGTCGGGGCTGTTTTTTTTGGGGGGGTCCCCGCGTGTTCCCCCGGGCGCTGAGGGAGGGGTGTGGTTGGGGGGGGGGGGAAGTGGGGGTGTCTCGCGCCGCCCCCGCGTGGCCGGTGCGCGTGGGGCGGGGGGGGAGGGGGAAGCGCGCGCGGTGAGCACATGGCGGCGGTGGCGGGGGGAGAGGTGCGTGTTTCGGTGTTGCGCATGCGCGAGGCGCGCGGGGCGCGCTGGGGGCTGTAGTGCTGAGGGGGGCGGGCCGGCCGGCGGCGCGCGCGCGCGCTCGAGCGAGCGGAGGGGGGCGGTCGGGCGCGAGCCGCACCACGCGCTCGGCGGAGCCGCCGCCGCCGTCGGGGCTCCGCGAGATTCCCCGCGCGCGCTCCCGCGGCGGCCCCGCGCAGGCAGGACCGGGGCGAGGGCCGGGGCGGCGGGACCGGGGCGGGGCGGGGCGGGGGCCGCGGCGAGCCGGAGCGGCGCGGACACGGGCGGCGGGAGGAGGCGGCCGCGCCGCCCCGTCGGGCCGGGACAAAGGGTCCGCCCGCGGCCGTGCGGAGCCGCCCTCGGTGCAACTTGGCGCTGGGCTGGCTGCTCCCCTCTGCCCCGGGGCCGCGGGGCGGGCCGGGGTCCCTCGCGGCGGCGGCGGCGGCCGAGGGGGGGCGGGCGGGCGGCTTGGCGCGTTTTTGGGGCTTTGAATGGAGGACTGCATTTCCCACCGTGCTTTGTTCCGCCGCGCGCGGCCCCGGACGGGGCGGGCAGCACGTGGCGGGGCGCCCCGGGACCCCTCCCGGGACGGGGCCGCCGCTCCCCCTCCGCAAGTGCCGGTGCCGGCGCCGAGAGGTTCCCCCAGGGATGCTCCGGTGGGCACCGGGCGTGGGGGACGCCGTGCACGTGGCGAGCAGGGCCGAGTAATCCCGGCGCCCGCACCGCCGAGCAGATGGTCGGTGCTGGGAGATAACGGCGGCCCCGGGGGCTGATAATTCCCCGCGGGGGTCGGGGCCTTCCCCGGCACAGCCACCCGGCACCCGGAGCGGTTCTGCGTCGAGGGGTGCCCCTCGGGGCACGGCCCCGCTGCCCCGGGGCATCCCTGGCCGGAGCTCTCCCACCGCCGCGGGTCTGTAAGGCCGGGTTCTGACAGCGCGGCCCCGGAGGGAAATGGGAATTTGGTAATAGGAAATTTGTCCCCCTCCCCTCCTGTGCGGAGGGTCGGTCGCTTTTGTGCCGCACCGCAGCTCACCCGTAATCTGAAGTAGTACAGATATTCCATTATCTGATGCGGAGGGTGTGGGATCGTGTGTCAGAACTTTTCTTGCGCTACTGGGGGGAAATGTTTGGTGGTTGGGTGATGCAAGACCCTCGGTAAGGCTCCAGGAGAAAGGTCAACTAAAGTGTCTCTTGTGCTGTAGTAACACATGAGAGCAGGAAATGGAGATGTTTTGGTATTATGGTGCTTTTCAACTGCCATTAAAATCTGGAAGAAGCCATTTTTTCCTTAATTAGAGGGAAAAACTAGCTGCAGACCTTTCCTCGTTTGGTGTGCGCTCAGTTAAACTGCTTTCTCAAAACTCTGAGCCTCTTTCTGTTCCGTGCTTTAATAAGAAAAACCTCTCCTAAATTGAGTATCAAATCCATATCTGTGTTATGCATCATTAATATTGGTCTTCTCTCTTGGCAGGTACTGTTGGCTCCTGTGCTTCAGTCAAGATGCTTCGGCTGCGCTGAAACAAGGCCTTGAAACAGAAGAATTTGTGTCTGGTGGTGGGCCTCGAGTTGTGCAAAAGTGCTTACAGTGCAGGTAGAGTTTAGGATCTACTGCAGTTTAAGCACTTCTGGCATTACTGTGGCGATTCCGTGGTGGTGGGGCACGGACGGAGCCAGGATTGTTGTGCTGCCCGAGAGCCACGCTGCAAATGGTCCTTGTGTTAAGGTGCATCTAGTGCAGTTAGTGAAGTAGCGTAGAATCTACTGCCCTAAATGCTCCTTCTGGCACAAGCTGCTGCCTGCACGTCCAAAAAAAAATCTGCCTCCATCTGGCTTTGGCTCGGCGATTACCATTTTTAAAGTTTTTCTGTTTTTTTGTTTTGTTTTTTATTTTTCCATTGAAGGCAGTTTCTCAGGAAGTAGTTTTGTCCTAGCAGTATCAAAGTGCTCATAGTGCAGGTAGCTTGGAATTGGACCTACTGTAATGTGGGCACTTACAGTACTGCTAGATAAAGTGCATCCTAGCCAGTGCCAGTTGCTGGAGAAGATGGTGCTGATTACAGTCAGTTTTGCAGGTTTGCATCCCAGCTTACTAAAATTGCTGTGCAAATCCATGCAAAACTGACTGTGGTGGTGGTGAATCTGTGGTGAATAATGGTTTTTCAAGCCTTTTTTTCCCTCTTCCCCCTCTTTTTTCTTTTTTTTTTTTTTTTTTCCTTTCTTTCATGGAAGATTTGAAGATGTCTTGCACTGATTTCTCCATGGGTGGGGATTTGTTGCATTACTTGTAGCTGTGTGTAGAGTATTGCACTTGTCCCGGCCTGTGGAGGAAAGGAGGACTGGTCGTCAGGCTGAACTGCCCCACATTTGCCAGTTTGGTAAAAGCTCTTGTTTTGCTGTTGTCGGGTGGATCACGATGCAATTTTGATTAGTTTAGCAGGAGAAAAATTGCACGGTATCCATCTGTAAACCGCAAGACCTTCATCGCTGACGGTGTGGCCTGTGTCAGTCATCACTGCTCACAGGACCGACCTTGCTGATGGCTCCATGGCTTCGAGGGACACAAAGAAAGAAAAACTTCCATACTAAGGTTTGTCCATCATTTAATAAGACCAAAAAAAGCCCCAAACACTTGAAAACTTGAAACCCCTGGAGCACCTGTGGTGGTCCGGGGAAGCACATTTGTTCCTATAGTATGTAAATGATTATGGTAGACTTACCAATAAAAACATTTTAAAAGAGAACTTGTGTTTAGTGGATTTCACTTAAGTGTGGTTTCAGTAGGCAAGCAAGAAATAAAGGAGATTTTTTTGCTGATTGTGGATTACACCCTCCAACAACCTCTTTCACCTTGATTTTAAAGAAGGTTCATCTTGCTGCTGCTAATTCAGGGAGAATCTTTGCTAGGAATGGGGATGTTTCTCTCCAAGCTAGAAGGATGTCCACTCAGAGCTCACTCTTAAGCCATGGTCATGCTCCATTTTTTTTTTTTTAGCTCTTTGACTCTCAGCCTTGAAGTTGGGAGTGGAGCTGCATCCTATGTTTTGATATTGTGGTGCTTTTCAACTGCCATTAAAATCTGGAATTTTGGCTTAATTCAAGGCAAAACTAGCTGCAAACCTTTCCTCGTTTGGTGTCCTCATTTGGAATTGCTGCCCTGGGAGTGGGGACCCCTTGGTTTGTCCCAGCTTCAGAGACTGGCAGAATGGTGTCACCAGAGGTGGGGCTGGAGCTGAGGCTGCTGTAGAAGTTGATGTAAGATCTGGGAGGTTCTCTGTGCTGATGGGGTGGTGGGCTCTGTGTGCTTTGGCAAGGGAGGGAGCTGAGCCTGAGCTGTGGATGTGCAGTGGTTGATGGACATGGTGGTTTTGAGACTGCATTTCTGAATTGCTGGGTTGGCTTTTGGCCTATTTTGAGTGGTTCATCTGCTATGGGGAACCTCTTGAGAGGGTTGCTTGGATTCTTGAGTTCCTGGGTGTTTTTTCCTAGGCTGCCCTCCTAAAACTGTGTGGTTACATGTGCATTGTGTGGCTAAACTTGTGGACGTGCCTCAGCACTGCAGCGTGGGGTTGCTGCAGTCACCTCGGCACAAGCAGATGTGGCCTGTGAAGTGGGTGGGCAGCACCAGCGAGTTTTCAACACCCTTTTCCCCCCAGCTCTAAAATACTGTGAGATCCAGAGGAATCTTATTGCTGGTCTGGCTTACTGTGGCCAGCTGGGCTGATACCACTGTGGGTCCCTGATGGAATCCTGTCCATGCCCAGATGTGGTCTGGGGGTGGTTGTGAGCAGCAGAGAAGGCAACAGCAATACTTTCTTGGTTGAAGCATGACTGCAGAGCTCCTACGAGGGTGTCCCTGCAGCTGGTGTCTCTGGATGATTTTCTACCCCAGAATTTAATCTGAGGCTGAGTCGTAATCTTCCTTATGCCTGGAGAGCTGTAATCTGGTCTTCAAATCCCTGTGCAAAGAAAAGATGCTCCCTAAGTGTGGAGCTCTTCTGGCTGCACCACTTGGTGACAGTGAGGAACAATGATTTGGAGTGTATGCTAATAGTGATTTACTGTGGTGTGCCATACCCCAGCTAAATGGAAGGCATTGGGATGTGTCTGCCAGGAATGAAACTCAAGTTTGCTTCGGTGTTAGTGCCCTCTTGAGAGGTGCTCCCAGCCTGGCTTTGCATTGCTAATATACTGGAGCTGCACCCAGCTCTTGCATGGGGTCTTACTGGTGGTTTTTGGGGTGATGCAGACTTGTATTGGTGGGGTGGGTGCAGGAGGCAATTCTGTGCTACCCAGTGTGTGTTCAGCACAGCCAGTGTTTGGTGTGAGGGGCTGGTGTGTGGGATGTGTCACTAGTGAGGGCTTCTGAGCACTGTGTGTGGGCCAGAGCCTGAGAAGAGCCCCCAAAAACCACCCCAGCCAGGCTGAGCTGTTGGCAGATCACCGATGGCTTCAGCAGTGAGTGGGGTGGTGTTGGAGTTGCTGAGTGAGGGGGATTGTTGTCTGTTCCCGTGAGTGAAAGCTCTCCATTAGCAGCGTAGGTGTTGTGCTGTGCTGGTGAGTATCTACACAATCTGTTCCGAGTGACAAGCCTGCCGTGTGCAGTTTGGGTGGTTTGCGTGCATTTCCCTGACTCTGCTCAAAGTGCTGAAATGTGGAAGCCAGCTGAATGTTCCTGCAGTTGTAAACCAGCTCAGGCATCAGGGGGAAGCGAGATCTGTTCCCTGGGAGCAGCTTTTGCCAAGTGGTGCCCTGTGGTGGCACTTACCGAGCTTCTGCTTATGCTCAGTAAGTTGATTTTATTCTCAAGCTCTGGTACTTGAGAGCACAGCAGGGCAGGGGATGCCTCTCCAGAGCTGGTGGTGGAATGGTGAGGAGGGATTAACCTGCAGGATTTGGAAGTCAGAAATGCTCCTGTTATCACCTGAGCAAATCTCTAAGGCTGATGAGGAGTGAATAGTGTGAAAAGAGGCTCCGTGTGACAGCAGAGTCTGCTGGTTCTGAACTAACTCATCACTGCATCTCCCATCGAGGCATCTGTTTTATCCCTGAGCTCCTCTGTCCTGTCCCCTTACTGAGGATAAACTTACCTGAGGATAAACAATTGGTTTTTACATGTTGCAGAACGCCCTTTCTGAGGAGGTCTCCCAGCTTTGCTCACAGCTGTGCCCTGCCTACAGCCTGTTTTACACTATCCCAGTCTCTGTGTCAAGACTTAGGTTTCCAAAGGTATGAAAATGTTGAACCTGCTGTTCTGAAGCAACAAATGACCCGTTTTTATACTAGCAGCACTGAGCAGAATCGCCTTGTGTTAAGCCCAGAGCATTGTTTTGGGAGCTTTTTCAGGAGATGCCCTTAATATTCTGAGGTTTGGGGTGCTCTGTGCGATCAGGTGGAGTTCCAGGACTGAAAAAGCTCAGAAAAAAACCACAAACAAGCTCTACTCCAGAGCAAACCAGCCTGAGAATGGTGAGTTTGGGTATTTTGGATATCTGAACTCTGAGGGAGGATGAAGGGATGTGCAGAGCTATGCAGTGGGGTATCCACTCTGCTTCTGGAGCTGTGGAGTTTTACCTCCAGCTCCCTGCGAGGAGGGAATCCACGGGATCCTGGGATTTTCTGATGTACCTTTTGGCTTGCCCTGACCCTGGAGCTGGAAAAGCTGAAGTGGGGGTTCCCCAGTCTCTTTTGGGATGCTCTGTGCATCTCCCCTTCTTCCATGGGAAGCCCTGGGGGGGTTGCAGGCTGGGTGCAAAGGAGGAGAGGGATGGAATCCTGCTGGCCGTGTGTGCGGTGCTGCTCTCACGGTGCAGGGGCGGCTGTACTGCTTTTTAAACGAGGCTTTCTTAACCCATGGGAAGTTGTTGGAGCCGTGGTGTGGCTGTTGGGCACCCAGGAGCTGCTGCAGGGGCTATTCCTGGGAGTGGGACGCCAGAAAGGAGTCGGCACTGGTAATTTTTTACTGCAAGTACATAAATAGGTACAAGCACGCTGAGACACGAGGGCTGATGGTAGAAAGAGACAACTCTTGTTCTGGAAACTCCAGAGGGCTTCCAGCATCAGAGTGCCTGGGCTATTTTTATAGAGTGGGAATATTTCATATTATTTCAGTCTCCTTCCTGTCACACAACACTTTGTTGTTTAATCTATTTGTGGCTATTCCCAGCTGTAATCAGTGGTTATCCTGTGGAGCACCCAGTGGGTGCTTTGTTTTTCTCTTAAGGGAAGCTTGTTAAGATAATACTTCTGAATTATCTTGTTTTTAAAAAAGTATCTTCTGCTCCTCTGCTGTTGTTGGTCTCCAGAGTGGTTTTTAAATGGCATGTCAATCCCTAAATCAGTGCAGTACACCCAGGTAAGCATTTCTAACTGCTGAGTTTTTCACACGGTCTGTGTGCTCGCTGCCATAATCATAGTCATGTCCAAAAAATCTGAAGGGTTGTTTTGGTTTTTTTTTGCTTCCACATGTTATTAGGTTTAAATCATAACTGACAGAGAGGAGTAAGTATTTCTAATTTGCTTATATTGGTCACTGGACCAAGCGTTGTCCAGATCCAAAACAGCTCTTGACCAGGACCTGCTGGCTGAGAAAGTGATTATGTGCTGCACCTGCCCTTGTCTCCTCCTGGCTTTTGTATCAAATCCCTGTGATAATACACCACAATAACATGCCTCATTCTTTTTGCCTTTTTACATCTACCTAGGGATTTAAGTTGCTGTACTTCTGCAGCCGGTGTGCTGGCTGCTGCAGCCAGGTCATAAGTCACCAGTTATTTGGCTAATTACCTTCCCCTCTAGAAGTGTTGCTTTGTAAAGGTTAACTTTCCTTTGCCAAAGGATTTATAAAATGTAGAGAATTACTCTACTAAATCCAAGGGGAAACCATCAATGCTTTTTTTACACACACACACCCACACACAAAAAATACAGAAGAGGAAATTGGAAATTACCATTTTGTTACTCTGATGATACAGAGTTGAAGTGATTTTTTAAATTTTTTAAATTATTTTTTTAATTGGAAATGGTTTCTTTGGTGCTAAGTACCATTCTTGTGCTGTTCTCTGCTGGAGGAATCACCCAAGCTGTTTCCTGGGTAGGGACCCTGCAGCAACAGCAAATGGCTGGCAGGACAGATTGAAAGCTTCAAAGAAGTAACAAATCTCTTGGGATTTCAAAGGCCACTCTTTGTCAGCCTGCCCTGCCTGCCTGCCCAGAGCTTCATTCCAGCAATGAAAAGAAAATTAAGATTTTCCTGCCTTGAACCCACAGCCCCCTTCCTTCCTCCAGGGCCAGACCACTCCTCCATGAACGTTCCCTTGTCGCTTCCCATACCAAGCAATGCTGCAGGTGCCCGTTGGTGCTTTAATCAGCAGCAGTTTTTGAAGTAGCACTGGCTCCCAGAACATCCACTTGTATTCATTTTTAGTGCTCAGAGGTGGGCACTTAAATCCCTGCAAGTGGCTTGGAAATCCCAGCCTGGATCCCTGTGCTGAGGTTGGCTGCTGGGGGTGTTGATGAACCTTCAGCTGCAAGCTGAAGTGCTGCCTGCAGCTGAGTTTGCAGCTTTCCAGCTGGGATGTGGGAGGAATTGGGGACTGATGGGGAAGCACCGTCCCAGGAGCTGGGAGGTTTGCCCTGCCCATTTACTCCTGACATTGCTCTTCCCTCAGAGAGGCTGCGTCCATGTGGCCTCTCACATGTCTTCTTTCTTTTTAGTTTTCCTATTCCCCTCCTAAAAACAGTCTGTTGTACCAACAGAAGTTTACTGGTTTCACTGGTGAAAAACACGGATTTGGAGCATTGTTTTGGAGTAAAAAGAATGTAGAAAGATTGGACAAGAATTTAGTCTTTGCTTTCTTTCTGAGTTTATGCAAACCTCCAAATACTTCTTTCCTCCAAGGACCAATTTCTGCTGAAACCAAAGGGTGATGATGACAGTGATGAAAACCTTATAAAAACTTAAAAAATTGACCCTATAGCCAAAAAATGTTAATTAAGCCTTATCCTTCAACCCAAGAGTAGCATATGACAGAGCTTGATTGGCTAAAAAGGTTTTAGTTCTCTATCATGAGAAAAGAAAGAAGAATGAGATGGCTGCTCACCCTCTGTTTTGGGGAGGGCTTCAAGGTAACTGCTTCATCTGCAGTAAAAGCAGTGGTTAGCTTTGAAGAAAAAATTAAAACTAACAGAATTAGGGCTGCATCAGCAGAGTGTGGCTCTTCCACTGCCAATCCCACGTGTGAGCAGCGGGGATGGAAGGAGCATTGCCTGTCATTCATTGCTCCTTCCTGTGCAATTCTCTTAGTGCAGTAAATATAGCAAAATACCCTGGTGTTAACCCTGGTCGCTGCCTTGCCCTGGCTCTGCTGACGGGCCCTTCCTGAGGCAGCCCTATCGTAAACAGACCTGCTCAGAATTATTTTTATGTACCAAAAATCTCTTTTACTCAGTTACGCCTCACTCTCCAACTAAAACACGGGCCTGGCTTGTTTTAGGAGGTGATGACAAGCAGATAAAATGGAATTAGAGCCTCCGCTCGCTGCGGGCAGGGCTGCAGTGCTGCCTTTCATAGCTTCTCGCTGGGGCAGTTCGTGTTGCAGTGCTGGCGCTCCAGCTGCTGGGAGGTTGCTGGCAGAAGGCTGGGATTAGCAGGTCTCAGAACTGCTGGGATGTGGATCTGTGTGAGCGCCCTGCTCTGTGCACTTGGACCTCCTTGTGCAGCTGCTCTGCCCGAGGTGCCCCAGGAGGCAGCGCCTGTCGGACCCACTGCTGCGAGAAACTCATGTACAGTGGGGATGCTGAGGTGGAACTGCAGCTGCTGCTTGTCTAGGCTGTGAAAAATCCATGACCACCATCCAGACTCATGCCTTTCCTTGCATTTCTCCTTATTTTTGATCAGCTGTCATAAGGCAGTGCCTTCGGGGAGGCCTTGAAGATGCAGAAGTGAGACGGGGACAGGACAGGACTGCAGTCATGGAGTTTTGCGAACAGGAGCATTAAATGAAGGTGTTTGGAAGGAGTGGGAAGATGCCTCCCCTGTGGCTCCACATCAGCTTGTGTTGCTCAGCTGGGCACCAGCTGTCCCCCAGCATGTCTTGGAGGGGTGGCACAAGACCTCAGGGACTCTCCTGATCCTGGGGTTAGAAACTGCATCTGTGTTGGGCAGGATTTGCTTCACTTCAGCTTCCTTCCCACTGTGGGATTCTGTTCTGCTTTTCCCATGCTGTTCAGAAGCGACTGGCAGTGAGAATCAGCTCTGCTTTGCCTGTGTCCCATCAGAGGCTGGGGCTGCACCGTGGGTGTGCTGGCTCTCGGGGTGATGTGCAGGTACATTCTCTTGTTTTCTCACTGGGTTTTGGGATCATGCAAACCCCAAACAGGAGTCACTGTGTCCTGTTTGCCTATCAAGGGGTCCTGTCTGAGCCATGAGCTGCAGCCCCATACCAGAGCTCTCACTGGGGCTGGCTGGTGGGCAGTCTTGGCTCCTGGCCCACAGCATCCCTCACTGCCCCTGAGTTACTGTCCCAGCTGCTTCTTGGTGAGCCTGGTCTTGCAGTGCTGGTTTGGAAGATTTGTGCATATCACTAATGTAAAAAAAAAGTTGATTGGGTGGGGAAAACACAGATTTCTTGGCCCTTGCTCAGCTTGGTTTTATTTATTCTGCTCAGTGTTGATTCTGGGTAAAGCTTTTACTCCCTGTCACGATAAGCTGTGCCTGCTCCAAGAGGCTGCCCAGAAACCACCTTATGTGATGTGAGTGCAATTGCCTTTCTGAGCAAAGGCTGCACCCTCATGGAAAGTGTCACTGGAGCTGTTCAAGAAAATCTACTTTCTGTTCTCCCCATAAACTGACAGCACATGGGGCTTTTTCTCATTTCTGCTGTTGTAGCCCCAGTGCTCTGGGGCTTTCCTTGGCTCTGTGGAGCCCCTCATGCCCGTGCTGTGGGACCAGCTCAGCCATGGGAGTGGTGCTGCAGCCCTGGTGCTGTGCTGGGCACTCAGGGGCTCTGCCAGGGCACTTGCCTTGGGCTACCTGGAAATCACCAGGCCAGCAGAAGTGGGTGCTCTGCAGATGGGAAGGGGAGTAGGCACCAAAAGGACTGAAGGAAAGCTCTGTGTGACTCAGCTGTGAGGGATTTTCTCACTGCCTGGCTCCTGTCCCCTGCCCTGACACGTTGCTGGACGGTTTTAGTCCAAAATCTTCATCCTCCTGGTTTTTCATTCACCACATGAGGGCAGGCTGTTTCTAAATAAAATGCAGCGAGAAATCTTTAGCTCAGCGGATAAATTCTCCATCTCCAGGCTCTCTGTGTCTCGGGGAGGGCTGACTGCTGCAGCCCCCTCCAGGTTTTGCCCCCCAAAAGCCAAAGGGAATGAGGATGGACGTGCCCAGAGCCTGGATGTGCAGAGTCCACCCGAGCACCATCATCCCCCGTGCCCAAGAGAACCCCCCAGCGTCTCCTGTATCCCTCTCACTGCTTTGTTATTCCTCTGGGCAAACTCCATTTACTCTAATGGCATTATTAGCTCTGCATAATAAATGTCCTTTCCCATCGCGCCGCTGCTCCGGCAGCCGCAGGTTGGTGGCGTTTGCTTTGTCCTGAGCGCAGGGATGCTCTCGGCAGCATCACGGTGCTGCCAGCCAGCTCCGGGGGGATCCACCACCGTGGTCTCACCTGACTTCTGAACATGAGCCAGCAGTGTGCCCTGGTGGCCAAGAAGGCCAATGGATCCTGGCCTGGATCAGGAATGGTGTGGCCAGCAGGAGCAGGGAGGTCATTCTTCCCCTGTACTGGGCACTGGTGAGGCCACACCTCGAGTATTGTGTCCAGCTCTGGCCCCTCAGTTCAGGATGGACACTGAGTGCTGTGTCCAGAGGAGGCAACGAGGCTGGTGAGGGGCTTGGAACACAAACCCTGTGAGGAATGACTGAGGGAGCTGGGGTTGTTTAGCCTGGAGAAAAGGAGACTCAGGGGTGACCTTGCCACTCTCTACAACTCCCTGAAGGGTGGTTGTAGTCAGCTGGGGGTTGGTCTCTTTCTTCAGACAACAGCTGACAGAACAAGAGGACACAGCCTCAAGCTGTGTCAAGGGAAGTATAGGTTGAATATTAGCAAAAAGTTCTTCACAGAAAGAGTGATAAAGTTCTGGAATGGCCTGCCCGGGGAGGTGGTGGAGTCACCATCCCTGGATGTGTTTAAGAAAAGACTGGATGTGGCACTTGGTGCCAGGGTTTAGTTGAGGTGTTAGGGCTGGGTTGGACTCAATGATCTTGGAGGTCTCTTCCAACCTGGAAATTCTGTGATTCTGTGACTTCACAGCTTCTGCCTGCCGGCTACTGTGCAAGTTAACACAGCTTCCAGTGGTTTAAAAAATGTTCAGAGTTAACTGGGGTTTGTTGGGTAGTTGTTAATGCTGCCTCTGACTTCAGTTTATGCCTCTCCTTGATTTTTTTTCTTTTTAATGGACATGTAGCAGCAAATGCCCAGTGGGAATATATGACTTGAAGAACAAAGCAATATGGATTTGTCAGTGTAGCAAATAATTCCCGTGGGTTTATGACCTGTGGACTTCAACACAAAGCTCGAGGTGTCAAAGGAGGATATTGAAGGATTTGTGGTTGGTGCCCTGGGCAGGAGCACAGGGGGTGAGAGTGGGACTGGGGCAGCCCAGTGAGTGGCTTCAAGGAAAGTCCTCTGAGATGTTCCTCTCCAAAGCCCTCTTCAGCTGCAATTTCTGTACCTGAGGGAATCCTTGTGCTCACAGTCCCGTGTTGGCAGAGCAGCTCTCTGCTAACACATCATTGGAAGGGACAGAACAGGCAGGGATGAGGAGAAAGCCCAAGCTCCTCAGCAAAGCAATGTGGTTGCTGGTGGACAAAAGCCTACTGGGTATTATTAATCTCTAAGAGTCAGACACAGTGACTGCAATAAACCCCAAGTCTCTCTCAGTTACCTCGAGAATGATAGAGTCAGGAGATGTGATGGGAAACCCTCTCGGTGTGGCTCTGTCCTGCTTGCTCCTGCTCTGCTGCTTTCTCCAGGTTTTTCAAAGCTTCACCTGGGAAATAAATAAACAAAACCAAACAACACCAAAAAACCCCAAAACAAAACAAAAAAACAAACAAAACAAAACACAAAAACCCCAAACCAAACCAAAACCCCCAAAAAACAACCCCACAGAAGAACAACAGAAAGCAACCCCCTAAAACCCCAGAAGTGGCTGCTGGGGGAAGTGTCCAAGAAGATGTTGGTGTTTGGAGCCCTGCTCATCTTTCACTGTGAGTTTGTGCCCTCCTGCTGCTCGAAAGCTGATTTCTGCCCAGCCCCTGCCTGCCTTCAGGGCTGTGCCTGCAGAGCTGCAGGCACCGCTGGATTTAAATCAATGTAGATTGTTCCAGTCAACTCCTCCTAGAAATGCTCCTGGTTTGCTTGATCTCTCAAACAATTTTTCATGTCCTCCTGTGTGAAGCATTTGGGAGGACACCTTGGCTCCATTTAAAGTTTTTATTAGTGTCTTCAATCTGGTGGAGCTGTTGCAGCTCTGTGGGAGAAATGTGTCCTGTGCCACAGATGTATCCTGGGCAGAGGATGGGCCAGGAAAACACAGCCTGCACTTCTGGCAACCCCTGCTCTTGCTCATCCTCACTCTCCAGTTATGCCACTGTGACTGCTGATGTAAGGCAAGTAAATCCTGGGCTTGGGGCTGCCAGAGCCAGAGGAAGTGCTGGTCCCTTGCCCTGACCAGTTACAAATTTATTCTCTCTTTCTGCATTTTTTAAAAATGGATTTTTTTAAAAATCTTTCCTGTCTAGAGGCACATAAATAATTGGTGGTGAACTGTTGGGCTTTTTCCAGGATGGGAAGAGGTGGTTTTCTCAGTTGTTTTTTTTTTTTTTTTTCTCACTGTTAAGTGATGAGCTGAAGTTCAAAACAGCATCCAGGGAAGGAGGTGGCCAGGTGGGCAATTGTTGCCTCCTGGATGTGGCTCCTTGGCTCCAAAGGGGACAGAAATGTTATTTATCTTTGGAAGTGGTGGTTCTCCTCTGCTATCATCCTCCTGTGGGGGAAGAGAAGTCAGTGCTCTGTGGGTGTTATCAGCTGCTGAGATAAAGCCTTGACTCCATTTCAGGTCACCTCCCAGTGTGTTCCTTGGTGGTCCCAGCACCTGGACCAGGACCTGCCCAGTGGTGTGTGATGGTGTGGTTGGTTTGCTGCCAGTGTCTGCTGGCAGGACTGGAGCTGGCTGAGGAAATTCCTCACCCTCTCTGGCTGCTAATGGTAGAACGAGTTAAAGTAGATTTTCAGAGGAAGGCTCCCTCTGTCCCCAAATCCTGTCCACTCCACCACCAAGAAAACATGGAGTACTAAATTGGAAAACTGTTTTCATGGTGAATAGTCTCCTCTGCTAAATATGTAATCATTTACCAGCAGGCACAGGAATGAGCTAGTTGGATGAACAAAACCCAGGACTGGTGGGTATTAGCCCCTGGCTTGCAGTTGGTATTGTACTGGTCCCAGAGTTTGTGGGATAACAGCAACATTTCCACTATTTCTTGGTACTGGCCCTGTGGGCTGAGTTCCTGCAGTTCTTTAATGCCACTGTGTCAGGGTCTCTGACCTGGTGCCAAGCCCAAATCCAAGGAAATCCAGAGCAAATCTCTTTTCCGAGCTGTGTGATGTTGGTAGAAATGAAGGAAAGCTTTCCAGCTGCTCTGCAGGGAAATCCAGCCCTCTGCAAAATCCAGGGGCTGAATGTCAATGAGAAAATTCCCACTGACTTCAGCTGGGCCAGGATTTGGGTTGGCATTAAGAGCTCAAAGTGCTGGTGCTGAGCCCAGCATTGCCCCATTTCCAGCACTGCAACCTGAGGACTAACCTCTGTTTTAGCAGATTTCAGCCTTCTGGATTTGTTGCTGGTCAGTTCTGCCATGGTTGCAGCAGGAGCTGAAGTGCCCTGGGATGCTGCACAGGTGCTTCAGCCCCTCTCTGGCACAGGCTGTCCCTGCTCACAGCCACTTCCCCTTTCCCTTGGATGGCAACTAACAGGTAACAAGCTGGATTTCCCACCCCAGCTCCCTGCACAACCAAGAACTTTGGTATGGGAACAAACCTGCATTTCATTTTTCTGGTTTGGGATCACTGGTGACCTCTCTGGATTTTTCTCTGTGGCTCTGGCACCAGCCTGACTGTGGGCTCAGGATGCTCAGCCTAGTGCCAGGAACCAGGATCTGCTGTGCTGCATGCAACGCTCTCCTGCATTCAGTTCACCCTTAAAATACCCACAGTTAAATTTTAAGACTCAGCACTTCTCTGGATCTGACCCTGAGAAAACAAAAGGCTCCTCCAGAGTGGTGTAAAATGTCCAAGGAGACAAACCACCTGACCTAGGCTTTTTTTTTTTTTTTTTTTTTTTTTTTTTTTTTTTTTTTTTTTTATCTGTAGATGCATGACCATTGGGAGGGAAAACAAAGCCAGTTTTTGTATTTATTGCTTTCCAAATAGGCCAGAATTGCTAACGTGCTGCCCCATTGCTGTCTGGCCTTCGTGACCATTCTTTAACATCAGCCCATAATGGTTAAATACAGTAACTTCCCTTCAGATCAAAAAAATCTATGGCACTGATGTCCTTGAGTACTTTGGGATTTGGCCTGTGTTCAGACCAATTCATAAAACACAGCTCACTCAGTGCCAAGTCTGTGGTGCTTCAGCTTGTCCTGTGATCCTGTTTTAGCCAGGATGGGCAGGAGTGATTTGACAAATTCTTGCAATGCCATGTAGCTCACATGAGCTGCTGCTGCCTCTCAGGGTTGTGGGGGGCACAGGGAGCCACAGGTTCTTCTTGGACAAAATCCTGCAAGCAGGGCGAGCTGCTCAGCTCTGCTCCTGGCTGGGACTGGGTGGTGCAGAGGGGTTTGGGTGTCTTGCTGCCTTGGTTTGGAAAGACAGGTATCTGCCAGGGAAAGCTGGAGTTTCCCTTGGAATGGAGAATTTAAACCCCTCACCCCCCACCAAATTATAATTTTGCAATTAAGGGCTTTCAGGCAAAGATTTGGGAATAGGAATAACAGTTCTTTACTAGGAATATTAACAGTACAAACGTAGTAGAAAACAAAACCACCCAACCAAACAAGCAAACAAACAAACAACAATCCTAGAAAACCCTGACAGAGTCAGAGCTACAACCTGACACCCTGTTGGTCAGGGTGTTGGAAGCAGTCCAAAAGTGAGTCCTCCTGGAGTGGCAGATGTGGTTCTGTTGGAGTAGAGATGATCCTGAGAGAAAAGGGTCCAGTGATGGTGAGAAGGGTCCGGTCTTCCTCTGGGAATCCGGTAGAACCAGATACTTTCATGTTCCTGCGTCTCAGTTTTTATCCAGGTAGGAATGGTTGGCTCCCCCCACTGGGTGGAGCATCTCACAATAGGATATTGGAATGTGGATGTTCTACTTTGGGGATGTGTGTGCTTTTAGGGGTGTCTTAATGGCCCATATATCCCCCTGGAGGGAGGCCAGGCTGTGACAGAGATAAGAAACACTGCCCCACCTGGTTTTATCAGCTGGCCCATTATCAGAAGGCATCTGCCCCCCTCCCCCCAGAGCTACAAGAGATAAAGAACATCTCCCCAGCTGCTTTCAGCAGATGAAATAAAATACACATTTTTGGTTCCATAACCCAAGACACTTGCCCAAAATGCACCGTTATTTGCTTTTTTCCCAGGCTGCTGCACTCGCTGCCTGCCCGCGACTGTTGTCTGGTGCAGAGAACCGAAGTGGCAGAGCTCCTGCTGGGATCCCCATCTGTGTGCTGAGCCTTGGAAAGCTCTTGCTTTCTAGCTCTCTCAGCTTCTGTGGGGTCTCACGTTGCCTCCACCATCACACCATTGTGGCGTGGGGAGATGCTTCACTTGGAAGACATCCAACCAAGGTCACAACCGTTTTGGGGCTTGGACATCAGCCTGCTCCATAATCAGAAGAAGCAAACGGTGAAATCCTTGAATAAGCCTTTGTCAAAGTCTTTAGATTTGTAATCCAACACTGAGCAAGCCTTGGTGTGTTCTGCTGTATTCCAGAGAGGCTCTTGCAAGTCACAAGGGATGGTCTGAGGTCTCCATGGTAGTTACAGACTCTCTCTGAGGGCTGTGGGTGATGCCTTTAGGGACTGGAGCAATCTAATGGTCAATCTCAGAGCTGGCAGGCTGGAGTGGTGGGCTCTCCATCCTTGAAATACATCTGCCCAGAGCAGGGCCTGGTCCTCTTCTGCTCCAGTCTGGACAGTTGCTCTCTTTAACTCAAACCATAAAAGCTCAAAATGGCTTTGTCCAAGCAGATCCCAGTGTGGTGTTAATGCCACCACGTCCTTAAAAGATGCAAGTGGTGTCAATTTAATCATTATGCTGTATTTCCACAACAGATGTTGACATTTCACTATTGTCCCAGAATTAAATGTCAAGTTATTCCTGTTCAGAACTACCTCTGGAATGTTCAGGGATTCCATCTGCAGCTGTATTTGGAGCCTGCCTGCCTGCTAAGCCAGCGTTTTCAAACAGGTTTTACATGGGCTGCGGTGAGTTCACGTGTGTGCCAGAGAGCTGCCTGGGTTAATTAATTCCCTTTCCACACATTATAGCCTAGAGAAGCAGGGCAGCTGGAGGGGGAGGTTTTCTTTGAAGAAACTGGTAATTTTGCACATTGTGGGACCAACTTTTGGATTCCTGCTTTTGTTGTAACCTGGAAAACAGAAGCAGCATTCAAGAATGAGCTGAAGGTGGATGTGAATGCTCCAACCACGACACAGACATGATTAATCTCTAACAATTCATAGCCCAAAATCCAGTGCAGAAACACTGGCACAGCTTTTAATTTTGCACTTCTGGCTGCTTATGAAAAATCTCTAGCTGTGCCTCTGAAGCCACTTTCTGTGCCCTTGGCAGCTCCTGAAGCACCTTGCCTTCATTTGAGGGGTGAGGTAAATATCTCCGTGCATCGCCGAGCCGATACGAGTGCCATGCATCTGAGGCTGAGTGCCTCAAACCATCTCATCAGAGGCAAACCCTTCTTTGCTCAGCTGTGGAATGTTGTTTCTGAGCATCTTGCCCTGCTGCCTGGTTCAGGGGTAAGTGCCCCTGTGGGATTTGGGGGAGACAGCAGGGATGGAGGCAGTTTCTTTCGTACAGCCCCCGATCTGCTCAGCTCCTGGCACTGTGCTGGTGACAGAGGAACTACACTGGGTGGCTTCAGGTGGCCCCAAGAATGGCAAAGCTGGGGATTTAGGGGAATCTATAGTGCAGGTGATGTTAATGCCATGCT
Source organism: Phylloscopus whistleri (assembly GCA_017589585.1). Taxonomy (NCBI): domain Eukaryota; kingdom Metazoa; phylum Chordata; class Aves; order Passeriformes; family Phylloscopidae; genus Phylloscopus; species Phylloscopus whistleri. The sequence continues at coordinate 2,297,500 of JADMLD010001007.1, read as the reverse complement.
TGACAGCTTTAGCTGCTGTTTGTGTGCATAGCCTGTGGCTTGACAGCCTAAAACACAATGACATTTTCTGCCAGGGCTATCAGCTCTCTGTGTCCTGTGCCTCTCTGGAGGGAAACCCTGGGAGTAGAAGGGCAGCTGAGATGTGACTGGAGCCATGGTTTGCAGGACATGGGTAGCAGAGAAAGGATGCTTCTGTTTTGGAGGGATGTAGGAAGGAAGGAAAGAGGGGTGGGAGGGAGGGAGGCAACACCCAGGGTTTCTTGTAGCTTTTTCAGATTTAATTTGGTGCCTCCAGACCAACACAAATGAGTGAGGGGCATGTGCAACAGGAGGCAATTTGAAACTGTGGTGACAGGAGGGCAGATAATCCACCCAGTACTTCTGATCCAATAGATTATGGATTAATGTCTCTTCAAACAAAGGCCTCAGGTGATTGCAAATATTTCCAGAAAAGAGACAGACCACCAGGTCTCAGCCAACAGTGCTGGGAAATTGCAGCTTGGGCAGCTCACACCAGACATGATCTGGGCCTCAGGGCCACCTTTGAGGTGACAAAGCAGAAAATGTCTCTTTGTTTTTTGGGTGGCAGCTTGCAGGGAGTGTGCCATTTTCAGCTCTCTGAGGGATTGTTGAGATTATCAGTCAGAAGCTCAGAGAGCCCCTCTTTCTGGAGAGTCTGAAAATGAACAAAGAAGGGTAATAAGAAATAATTTGAGGAGGTTTTATTATTATTGCATTTAGTGGTAGGGTTGTTTCTTTAATGCTTTATATGTTTTTTTTCCGCTCTAAATAGGTGAGATTATATTACATAGTAAAAAGCTATTAGTTTTCTCAAAAGATCGTCAATTTTCTTTCCAAATTGCTAAATTAAATTTTCTATTTTATGGGAATGCTCTTTCATTTGTGCAAAATCCTGTGCTCAGATAGTTAGGCCAATCTCATCATGTAAGACCATTAGATGAACTAATTGGATCTGTCTTACTCGTACATTTCTATCAGGAATATCTAATAAATGTGGAAATCCATTTGGAAATGAAGATGGCATCTTCATCTTCTCGGAACCTTGCAGATTTCTGGTGTTGCAGCTGCAGCCTGAGCACAGCCAGTGGGAATCAGCTGCTTTGTCAAAGCCTTTTCCCAAGCTAGGAACCTGACCATCTTCTTGGTTTTCACGAGTTGCTAAAGGATTTGGTTTCTCCAGGGTATTTAATTGATGCCAATCCCAGGAAGACACAGGGACATCTCTGGCCCTGCCCATTGGGCTGTCACTGAGGAAGGTGTGAGGGTGACTGATGCTCTCAACATAAAGAACTCACACCCACACCTTGTGATGTCCGAGGCAGAAAAGAGAGAGGTTTATTTACAGAATCAACATTTATCAAACTCCAGCAGTGACCATGGATTGGAGGAAGAAAATCTTCTTCTCCAACCACACTGGACCATGCAGCAGTCCATCTGCAGTCTCCTCCTTATGAAAATAATGTAAACATCTCTAGATTTTACAATAACAAGTAGCTTGTTTATACGAAAGTGTATCTGACTCCAAAACACAGAAGGCTGAAAATAAGACTTTTACAAATTCCTTAAAGGGGACAGAGGAGAACGGCAAAAACCCAGACAAGAGGTGACCTCTCTGTGGTCACTGCTGATCCTCCTCAGTGTACTTATGAATTTATCTCCTCGCTGTCCCAGTGAGGCAGAGTAAAACCATTACCCTGTGTTGCAAATGGAGAGGTGAGGGAGCCAGGCAGTGAAGGAGCTCCCAAGGTTGTCTGGTCTGGAGACATCTGAGTGGAGCTTCCTCACTCTAAATCCCAATACTTCAAAGTTCACCTCTGCTTGGTCTTCCCTCCTGTCGACGCTTAAGAGGCTGGCAGAACATATCAGTGACTCCTTTTGTACTCAAGTTCTTATCTTCTAAGAGTCCTGGCTGGATTCAGCCAGGGGTTTGCAGGCAAGGCTGCTTTTAATGGCATTGCCTTGCAGTTTGGAGTTGTCATTTTGTGGGAAGGGGTCCCAAAGGGTGGGATGCTGCTGGCCCATGTGCAGGGTGTTAGAGCTGTGCTGGCAGTGGGAGCTCTCTGTGGCAGGATCCCTGTCCTGTGAGTGAGGATAGGTCTGTGTTCCCTTGGCAATGCCTGGTCTGGCAGAAACTCTGCAGAACAGAGTGAACCTTTATGCATTTGCAAGGTGCTTGGACTGACAGAGTGTGCCTGTATTGGCTCAGTGCTTTGTATCACAGAAAACGAGGTATTCTGCTCTTAAACTGAATATACTTTCTTGCTGAATCAGTCTTGCTTTCCAGAGGAAGCTAAACCAAAGCCACCCACATTCACTTTGTGAGTACTAAATACTGCTGACTGACAGCAATTCTCATTTGTGAGAGCAGTTTCTAATAGAGCCAGACCTCTTTCTCCCTAAGATCTTCCTTCTTGTTCTTTCCCAGGTCACTAATGAAAAAGTGAAAAATCCCTAAAGGCCATGGGTAAGACCTGAATGCTGCTTGCTCCACGCTGCCAAAATCAGCAGGACATTTACTGCTGGCCTCAGAGAAGGTGCAGCAAGAGAAAGGGGGGCAAGGGGAGGTAAAGTCACTCAGCTCTAAACATATATTGTTTAAATTATTCACTCTCCTCTAAAACAGACCATTGAATAATACATTGTGGTCAGTTTTATTTCTAAATGCTTGCACTTAGACTGAGATTAAAATGATGTCCTAAAATGCCACTTGCACTCGGGCTCCTCTGGAGATGCCCTCCAGGCAGGGCCTTAGTCCTGCTCTTCTCACCTGTGTTTTATTGGGTGGAGTCAGTTCTAAGTCCTGCCCAGTCAGGTCCCCCACACCTCCAGTACCAGGAGACTGATTTCAACAACCCCAAAGCACTAAAAGTAACAAGCTTGGGCTTGTTTCTATTTTCTTTTTCCATTGCTGGCCAAGCTCTCTGGAGTCATTTGTCAACAGCTTTGTTCCTTCTTCATTAATGAGAAGTTTTGACCCAATTGCACCAATCCCTGAGTTTATGGAAAACCTGTGAAGTGCCCTACACCAGTCACAACATGGAGAAGTGGATGGAGCACAGTAACATGTTCTCCCTTTCTTTCCTATCAAATTTCTGTATTTGGTTAGAATTTCTACTTGAGACACCCATAGTTGAGGTGGGTTTTGCAGTCTTATTTAAAGGACAGGGGGAGTCAGAAGAAAATACCTCTGCATCACACTTACCTGCTTCTCAATTTCTGCTTCATGTTTAATGGTAATAATATAAACCAAATCCCCGAAGAACTGTTTGAGAGGTTTGACATTTATTCATGGTATGCAGGAATGATTTAGCATTTAAAAACAAAATAAATCTCTCTGTGTAAGGTGGTTCATTACTCTAACTGATTGGAAATGAGACAAATGTGAACACTTAGTGAGGCTCCTTTTAAAACAAAACTTCCCTTCTGCTGATGAACTGTCCTCCTCCACAGAGCGGTGAAACCTGCCTGAGCGTCCTGCAGGATAATTAGCTATTCTTTGGGAAATGCCTTCAAATGCACCAGTGTTAAATCTTACTGGGTTCTTTTATTAAATTAGTATTTGGCTTGTGCAAGAAGGATGCAATCTTAACAGCCAAGCCCTCTGAGATCTATTAATATCCTCATAGATCCAAGGGAGGATGCTGATTCTGAACATCCCAAGGTGTGCTGAGCTCTGAGCCCAGCCATCCAGGAATACTTGGATGGCTTCTTGGGCAGCTGCTGCTGGCATCACCTCTGGAAGGGTCAGGCCGTGAATGCAGCTGACAAAAAATAGTCAGTGCAAGGTTGTGGTCTCCCAGGGGGATGGGCTGGAGCAGGGACAAAAGACAAGGGAGCTGCTGATGGCAGGGGACAACTCTGCACGCCTTGTGGAACCCTCACCTCCCAGGCAGAGAAGGGTTCTGGGACACAGCCATGCTCAGCACAGACATCACATCTGTGATGGGAGACCTGGAGCAGGAAAAGCCCCAGTAGGCCAAGAGAGCCTCTGGGAGCAGGAGGTGTCTGCAGCAGAGGGGTAGATCAATGCTGTGCCCCATCATGAGTAGAACATGCACCTTCATCATCAGAACATCATCAGAACATCAGGCACTTCTCTTCTGCAGGATGAGGCTCACAAAAACCCAAGGGGCCTGGTGGGTACTTAGAGAAAGTGGCTGTAAAAACAGAAATTCCTTTGGTTTGCAATTTTTTCTCCTTGCCATGGAGTGCAGTGACCTTTCCTTAATGAGAGAGAAGAAGCCTGAGAGGGAGGGAGGGAGGGGGAGGAAGAAGATGCTGCGGGGGAAATGTCAACCAGCAGAGGTGGTGCCTGTCCTGCTGCACAGGGGCTGAGCACCTCGGTAGCCCCCTGGCAGCCCCAGATCCACCCTGCCTGGGAGGGAGACTCTTTGTGTTGCTTCACATTCCTTTGTCCCAGGGTCTCCTCCCTTGCCAGGACTTGGTGCTTGCTGGGGCTGCTCCAAGTCCACTGGCTCCAGCAATGACTCCTGATCTGTGTTAGTGAGGGAGAGGAACTCTCTGGCCCCACAATTTATTGAATTATTGGGTATAAAAGCTGACACTGGGTCACCCATTTGCTCTTTTACCCACAGAATGGCGTTTGAGGAGCAGTCTAACACTCCTGATACCTTTGGAAGTGCCTCATTACCATGCGGCTGGAGACAGCTTCTGCATGAGCCCAGCAGAAATAGTCCTCTATTATGTCTCTTCACAGAGTTTTTGCATATAATATTAAGCATTAAAATAATTTAATAAGGCATAAATCAAGTTTTACTGTAGTGCCACTGCACAGGAAAAAAAGCACTCCTGGAATACACCGTGGCCCTCTTTGGAGTGGAAACAATTTATATATTCAATATAACTTCCATTGGTTCTGCTGTAAATCCCATCTCAGAGCTGTGTGCTCTCCTCACTGTACAATGGGAATTTGTCAGCGTGTGCAGCCCCACAGCCCTTACTTGGGGCTGTCTGGTCTGCCTGGACTGCAAAGGTCCAGTCTGGCTCTGCCCTCTGACCCTGCACTGTGCACCACATCACCTCTGCTCCAGCAGCTCCAGAGCTTGTGTTGTGCTGTTGAGCCTGTGCAGGGGACTGGGAGTGTTGCATCTCCCTGGAGTTTTATCCAGAGTGCCCCTCTGGCCTCCCCCAAAGCTGTCAGGCTGCTCCCACTCTGCAGAGCTGACCCACAGCTCTGTGATTTTACATCCCAGCTCTCTGTGTGAGTGGGATGCCTGTGGTGTGGCAGCTCTGGGCTGGTGATTGTCGGCAGTGCTTTATTTCTATAGGTGAATGCTCTGGGCTGATCCCGTCTGGGCTGGCTCCTGGTGATGTCTCTCCTGTTGATTAATCACCAGGAGATGATAAATGAAAATATCAGCTTGAGAAACGCCTGCCCTGTGCTCCCAGCAGCGGCAGCAGTGCATGGCGAACAGTTTTCTCCCATCTCTTCTGTTTGATTCCCTCTGCAGAGCTGAGTCTCGAGTCATTCTCCTGTACTCAGGAGCTTTGCCAGCGTTCAGCCCCCCTCGCTGGGTGCTGGAGAAGAGGGGGGTGCTGCAGCTTGGGCAGGGGTGAGCATCCTTCCTCCCTGAAGGCTGCATCCCATCCTAACTCCAGCACACTGCGTGTCTCATCCTTTTCTGCTCTGCTTTGCATTCTCCAGAGATGGAGGGTGTGCAGAGGAGCTTTTGAGCCACACCATGTCTGTGCACTTCTAATTTTACAGAAGATGTAGAATCCTTCAGGTGACTGCATGGTTAGCTGTACAGCTGCCCCTTCCAAAACCTGTGCCTCATCCACAGTTAAGAGCTTGTTTGGAAAAGTTTGGATCTGGATGGGATTTTATCCCATGAAATATTCTGCAATTTTGTGCCCTTTAAAAGGAGAGAAGACTTACCAAACCCTTTGTAAAAAAAGAGGAGATCCCTGGGACTGGAGCACAGAGATTTTCAAGGCTCTGGGAGACATTTCTGATGTGTGACTGAAACCAGTACATGGAAAAAAGTTCTAGGTCTGAAGTATCTCATTTTGGACAGGGAAAGTGATTTGTCTGTGCATTCTTGATGTACAGCCCTATTGGCACCTGCAGTGTCTTTAAGTGATGTATCTCTCTGAAGGCTTCACTGCTTCTGCTGTGTGATCTGCTCCCAACAAACTCCAGAGAGCGAGTGATTTATCAGCCACTGCTTTTTAGGGTGAGGAAAAGGCTAATGCTTTATGGATCTATCAGCATTCCTGTATGGCACACAGAATACAATATCCTGCCAAAGCAGGGAGGGATGTCTGCTACCTGGCAATCCATCATTTCTCCCAGTGCCCCATGGCAAATGCACTTTTCTTTTTTCCATCAGGCTATGTGCGAGTACTGTTATACAGAGAAGAGCTTCTCCCTTCTCCTCCTCCACACATGGTGATGAAAACCTGAAAGAGCAACTTCTGCAGGGTGCAGAATAAGGTGGGAAGGGTCATTTTGACAGGGAGAAGACGTCATTGCCTGCAGCTCCTGGTTCCAGCAGGACCTACAAGACCTCAAGCGATGCAGCTGTGCCGTAGACAGCACAACAGGAGCACAGCAGGGATGAGAAATCCAGGCCAAACACACCCATGTAGACCGCCAGGTATGTGCCAAAAACACGCAGATGTGCCAACAGATGCTCCAGGATGTTCTTTTCTCCCTTGCCCCACAGCAATTTCCTCTGTTAGAGGCATGGCTCAGCTGACCTTGTCCCCATGGAGCTGATCCATCCCATCCACGGAGTAAGTGAAATGTGTTTATAACCTGGTGAGCATCTACCGGGGAGTATGAATCCCTCTCCTACATCTCTCCTTGGTGTTTTAATTGATTCAGGGTTTTCCCAGTGGAGAACTTCATAAGAGCATTTGATAAAATCAGCTACACACGATCCTGCCTCTCATTACTCACAGGCTTGAGGCAGGTAGATGATTAAGTGAATTTTTTACGGTGTGAGCAGTTGTAACAAGGGAAATTATCATCCTGGATATGAGACAATGACTTGGCTCTTACTACATCTGCTGGCAGACAACTAACCCAGTGACTTTGCGTCTGATCTTGGAGCAAGTCTTCTGCTTTCTCCTCCAGGACAAACCTGCATTTGCTACCCTCACATTAAAAGGACAGGCCATATGGATGTGCCTGTGCCCAGGAAAATAGCTTCAGATCTTCATGGGGCTGATGTTGCAGGCCTGATGGAAGTCAGAGGGTCTGCAATTGTCACCTTGGGAATGCTTCTTCAGACACTGTGGGGGGGGAGCATCCTTTGGGCTTGGGGCTGGAGGTGCCACAGAACATGACAGTATTGTTGGGATGGGATTCACCCCTTATTTCCATTTAGCTGCATCCTAGACTTCATTACTTCAAGAGAAGTCAGTAATGCTGGAGTGAACACTGGGAAAAATGGGTTTCCATTAGGGAAAGTTTCCAGTTAAAATGTGAACTCTTTTTCTTCCTGCCAGCAGATTTTGGGTACAACTCAGAAGAATGACTGAATGAAAGGGCTGCCACTTGGTTTTGTTCCATGTTTCTAGAAGCTTTAACTTGCCTTTGACACATCTCCTTGTTGATAATATACTTTATTTTCGCAGGGAGTCATTGTCAAGATAATGTCAGATCCCACTGTGAAGCCAGACCCAGTAAAGAGCAGTAATGTTGTTTTCTAATTTGTTTGAAATCCTAAAGCACTCCCTCATCTGAGCAGAGATACCTAAATGGCACCTATTTGGTGCTGGGTGTAATTCTTTGCTCTAATGGCATGCTTGACAATATCTGTGTACTTACCTGGAGCAGCACAAGCCTCCTGTACTTAAATGAAATACACGCAGCAGGTTTGAAGATGAACACAGGAGATGCTTGAATGCCTTTTAGACAACTGTAATTCAGGCCATAAACATAATATAGATTGCAATATTGTATATAAAGGAGTGCTTCAAACACCAGCCTTTGTGTTCTGCAATTCAGTCCAATTGATTCCTGACCTAACACAATGCTGTACCCGAAACTGTTGCATAAACATAACAAATCCATCACCAAATCAATGAAGGAGATGCAGAAGAGGTGTGGTAGCTATTTGGTGTGATGTGGCTCACATCAGCTGCAGCCTGTGTGCTGGTTTTCCATGCAAAGCACCAGGAGAAATGAAAGTGGGTAAAGGATGGCTCCTCAGCCCTATCACCCGAGCACACGCCCGCCCTTTGCTCTGCTGAAATCCAGCACAATTTGCATTGTGGAGCACCTGCCTCTCTGAACAGAATCAAATTTCTGGTTTTCTCTGAATTCCTGCAAAGCGGGACTTTTTGCTGCCTGGTTAATGGGAATTTTGTCAGTCATGCTTTCTAGAAACAATAAAGGGATAATAAATAGTGCAGTCTGTGGACAGCAACAGGCTCCGACAATCCATTAACCAACGAGACATGTTGCACATTCCAGCTTATTAGACGCATATCCATAATATATTTTAACAATCTCTCCCTGGCAGGCATTTTCCTAGAACAAATACACAGTTTGGACTTCCATTTTTCACCCCTGTTCAAAATTTCAGAGTGAAAAAGAGCTGGTAGCGAGCCATTAGCAATGATTTGATCCTGCATTTGCGCTGGAAATTTTAAATAGATTTTTCTTCTGATGGTAGTTGCTCCATCATTGTTTTTCCGTGCATGGTGCAGGCTGGGGGCGAGCAGTGGGGAGACTGCCTGGGCAAACACTAATTTGGCAGTTTTTCATACACGACCCTTGCTGTTTTAAATAGAGCCTTTCCTCACCCCACCTTCTTGCTTCCCACTTTGTGCAGCTGCTTGCCGAGTGATGAGCAGCGTGGGCCCCTTCCAGCTGACAGTGCCATGTTGGTATTTAGGGTCTTTTGCTGGTGAGATGGAGCTGCAATGCTCTTTCAGCTGGGGATCTGACCAGGGTCTGACCAGGCCTGTGAGACCCTGGGGGACCTTCAGCTCCGTGAGCGAGGCGTTCCCAACAACTCCATCCGGAAACTGGTGCAGAAATGGTCTCGCTGGAGGAATACAACCTGCTCATGTAAAGCTGCCTGTTTCCAGGGTAGCTGCTCTGGTGATTTGTCCTGTGCACACCCAACAGCAGGCCACACCTGTGGCACTCCTGGGCATTCTGGGAGACTGGGCTATCCAGCCGTCAGTGCTGCCCCAGGGGGGCTCAGTGATGCTTACAGCCCTGCACTCAGCACCACTCCGCCCTCATGGCGGAGTTTCCAGCCGAGTCCCACTCCGTCCCTCAGCCTTAGGGGAAGGGTCTACGGCAGCGCGTGGAACTTCGCTCTCCCTTGAGGCCCAATCCGGGGCTGGCGAGGGCTTAAGAGACGCTCTATTCACCCGCGGTGCAGCACCGTGAACTCATGCAACACGTGCAAACGAGGGACCGCGCATCCCACCTCCCACGCCGGGTGCACGCGTGGGGCTACGCAGGGTCTGCACCGCACAGGCAGCGAGCGAGGGGGCAGCGGGAGCGGCGCTGAGAGCGGTGTGAGCCTGAGGCGGTGCCGGTGCCGGTGCCGGTGCCGGGCCCGAGGGCGCCCACAGGCGCGCGGGGAGGGGCGGGGCGGGCGTGGCGCGAGCGGGGCGGGGCCGCCCCGCGGGGCCCAATGAGCGCCGGGGCGGCGCCGCGCGCGGGGCGAGTTTTCCCGCGGGCGGGGGGCGGGCACCAATCAGGGCCGGGCCGGGGGGCGGCGCGCGCGGGGCCGGGACCGGCGCCCCGTGAGCGCCGCGCGAGGCGCGGGGCTGAGCTCGGCTCCGCTGCGCTGCTTCCCCCGTCCCGGCGCGTCCCGGCACGGCGGGTCATGCCCGCTGGCAGCGACTAAGAAGGAGCGCCCCGCTGGCCCGGGAGGATGTCGGGGAGCGGCGGAGCGCTGCTGCTGCCGCTGCTGGCGGCCGCGCTGCTCGGTGCCGCGGGGGACGCGCAGCCGGCGGGGGAAGCCGCTTGCCGCCCGGTCCGCACCGCCTTCCAGGTGCTGCAGCCCGGAGCCAAGTGGGTGCCCGAGAGCCCCGTGCCAGGTGAGACCGCCCTCCCCGTGGTGTCCGGCCGGCCGGCAGCGTCTCCTCGGGGGTCGCCCGGGGCCGTTCGGGTGCGGGGCCGCGGTCGAGGTTCGCCCGGCGGCCGCGGAGCCGGGTGCCGGCTGCCCGCTCTCCCCCGGCGGCGGGGGCTGCCGGCCGCTCGGTGCCGGTGGGCGCCGGGCTCGGCGCCTCGGATGTGGGGGTAACACGGAGCCTGCGACTACGTCGCGGTCATGGGAACCGGCCGGAGAGCGGGTCTTTATTGCGCTCGGTTTGTTCGGGGAGGGGTTCACCCGGGTGGCCGAGGTGAGCTCGAGCTGTCGGGAAGAGCCGCGGCGCTGCCGGAGGGACCAGTCGGCCCCCGACCTCCCATGCCGCTGTCGGGGATCCGGTGCGAGGTCCCCGGAGCTCGCGGTGTCCCCGCCGGCCAGCGGAGGCTCCGCGCACCCGTCATGTCTTTGCAGGTCCCGGGTCCGCCAGAGCCGCTTTCCACAGCGCGAGGCGTGCCAGGGTCCAAGGCAATCCCGCTCTGTAGGGCTGCTCCGGGAGCATCCAAACCCTCATCCCAGCCTGAGCCCCGCGGGCTGCCGCAGCTCCAGAGGATGGGGCTGGAAGGAGGCAGCGCGGCATTCTCGGGCTGTGCGGGTGCCGTGCGGGGTGCGAGGGCGCAGTGGGGATCCGTGGTAGGTCTGGGAGAGGTGTTATTCTGCTATTCTGCTCTGCAGTTCCCATTACAGGTGGCTGCCGGGGTGGTACCGCGCCAAAACTCACCCACCTACGCCCTGCAAGGCTGCTTTCTGTATATATGCCTCATTCCTATTTTAAGACGCGAGCGAAATATTTGAGTTCCTTGCCTTTTAGATGTTCTTTTGCAGCTTTTTGGGAGCTAGGGAATGCCGGCTGCTCCAGGTGGGTGGCTGTGTGCCGGGAGTGTGCGTACACAACCTGATCAGTTTCGATGGCTGCGTTACGGAGCTGTCTGGAGAGCTCGGTGCTGTTGTGTTGGGTTCAATATGCAGTGGAGAACGCCTGCCCTGAAAAAGCTTATGATCAAAGTATGAAAAGGAAGAGATAACAGGCAAACGTGACAGGCAGGGGAGGTTCAATGAGATCATTGCCAGCGGTGGCTGCTTTTAATAACGATGTGTTGAGTTACGTTTCTTGCATTCGGTGTTGCGCAGGCCAGAAACACAAGAGTTCCTTCAGCAGCGATCTGCACAGGGGAGGAAGGGAGGAAACGGGGTGCCCAGAGCTGGGACGGCAAGGTGTTGTGGCTGCTGGTGCAATCCCAAGTCTTTTGGTCTGTAGGACTGTAGCAATGCCTCAGCTTATCAAGAGCTGTGAGAGATATGAGGGGAGTTTAGACCTAAGTCCTGGTGAGAGTGTACCTTTCCTATCCCTACCTGTCCTCACTTTGTCTTCACATATAAATTTTAACACTTAATGCTCCTTTCAGACTAGCTGCAGGAACAGCATCTCTTCTCCCTCTGTCCCCCAGGGCCTTGGTCTCCTGGTCAATAAGGAAGTGGCACAGGAAATACTTTCCAGTGAAATGTTTGCATGAAGAGCTGCGGGAAAGGGAAAGAGCTGCTCTTATCACCACTGAGTTGACAAATTCTGTTTGTCAGAAGGAAGGGAAGATGTTTCTTTGAAAGTCAGTGAGATTCTTGCTTTGATTCCTAAGTAGCTTCGCTGAGTATGTTTTTACACGCTCCAGGGAGGTGATGGAGGAATGGGCAGGTTCCTGGAGAATGATTCCCATTGTATTGAGGGGCTGCTGGGGCTGCCATGCTGCGATGTGATCAGTCCTTCTCCAGAAAGCAGTAGCATCCTCTAACCTGGCCTGGCTGCGATTGCAGTGGGTGTTTTTGCCCTGGTATCTTCCCTTCCCAGCAGGGTTCAGGTTACTGGGGTTCCTCAGTTATGCCCTCAGTCCCCTGTGAGCCCCAGCTGCATCCCTGATAGTCAGGAGGAGTAAGGAGCCCTCTGCCTCTGCAGAGCCTGTGGGCAGCTGGATCAATACCTCGTAACAGGGCTGGTGTTTCAAGTGAATGCTTCCAGCTTGTTACGATGATAAAGTTCCCACATACCAAATCGAAAGTGGATTTTACATTTGCCTAAGTACATAAACTTGATCATAATTAAAGCAATGACTGCTTGCTTATACCTTGGATCTGGCCCATCTTGTATGACTCTGTGTGGTAATTACACTTCAGAGCACTTGCTTCTCATAGTAGCAGCTGCATAAATCTCAGTAATAGGGGAACATCATTCAAGGACTATTTTCCAGGCATCTGTTTATTGCTTTTCTTCCTTTCATACATCTGTCAATTAAAAAAAGTTTTGGAGTTCCCAGCCACAAGTCACCATGGAATGGTGGAATCAATGGAATCATGGAATCAATTCTGAGAACCTTTCTCTATGGGTCACACCACCTTGGAGAAGCTGAAGCTGAACAACTTATTTAAAATACGCATTTTTTTTTTTTTCTTGCCATGAACAGTAAACAATTGTTTCTGGAAGCTCCATTTTGCATTATGAGCAGTTGTTGCTGAAGGAATAAGTAGTGGAAATGCTGCTGAGTTGCAACACACCCAGGAGAAGTGTCCCAGAGCTCAGTTCCACTGCATCAGTGGTGCGTGGGCTGGAGGGACATTGGCACAGCACTCTCTGTAGGAGAGCTCTGAAATAGACAGAGACCACACTTCTAATTAAAAAACAAACCAAAAAAAAGGCAATCCTGTTAAATGTGAGGGAGGTGTCACGCTGTTTCGTGAGCGGTATGGATGTTCTGGGAGTAATTCTAGCTGCAGGCGTGCACCAGGCAGTGAGAAGCTTGGTCTCCTCTGGTCCTGCAGTTTGGGGACCAGGTTTTTGTCACTCTGGAGCATGCTTTGGCCTGCTTAGAGGTGGGGAACAGCATAGCCTAACTACTGTCAGCTGTGGCTGACCATTCTGAGGGCTGGGAGGATGTAATTCATGGCAACATCTCCACTGGAGCTGGATCAGGGATGTTGTGCTGGAGAGGAGCAAAGGCAGGGTGATGGGAGAGTGCTTTTCCTGGGTTTTGATGAAGATGAGACTGAATGCCAGCTCTTGAGCCAGCCTGTGGTTCTGCGCTGGGGTAGCTTCATGCTCAGTAGTAACTAAATTCTCTTTAGTCTGTGTTGCCTGTCTTGGTTTCCTTCCTCCATTTGTCTTTTCTCTGCATCATTTCTCCTATCTATATACAGCAGCTTGAATTTCCATTTCTCCTGGTCTGTTTTTCTCTCCTCTTTTCCATTTGGGTTTCTCTCTATTGGTGGTGATGCTCTTGGTAGCTGGGCTGGTGCCTGTGGGTAGAGGGGAAGGGGTGAGCTGGTGCCTTGGTAGGTTGGGGAAAGGGGATGGATGTCTCTGCTCTGGGACAAAGGAAAACTGAGGAATATTTATCTTGACAGAAATATCTGCTGATGGGTCTGTTTTCCTTCTCCCACAGCAAAGTGTTGTGTTATTTCCAGCTTTTTGTTCATTTTCTTTGATGGAAGCAGGTATGGATTCACCCTAAGAAAATAGGAGATTAACCTTTTGGAGTTGAGGTGTAACGCTTTACAAGTGGCTGGCTGAGCATGTCAAGCTTTCTTCTCTCTTTTTTTTTTCTTTTTTTTTTTTTTTTGGCAGCTGCTGTGTGCCAGTGTACAGTTTAAAAATTAAAAATCCCAACTCTTCCTGCTGGTCTCGATGTGCCTTCGCTCATGAGCTGGTTCCCTTTGTACTCCTGCTCTTTTATTCTGTTTTTCCTGAGTGGGACTAATGATGCTCCTCCCTGTGCAGCCTTTCCATTTAGCTTAGCACGGTGGTTTAAAAGCTTAGTTTACTAGATAATTGAGTTTTCTGTTCTTAATTATTTCAGGCCTGCAAGTTGCTCTCTTGATAGTTAAGAGAGCAGGAGCAGAACCCTAAAATTTAGTAACCTCCCCAGGCAGTGGTTTTATAGTGAGATCATTAATTTTATTTTTTTTTTTCCCAGGGGTTAACTTTAACAACATCCTGTAGAGTGTTCTTCCCAGTCTTTGGAATGGCTGTGGGATGTGTGCATGTGAGTGTAACAAATCTGTACGGGGAGTGGGTGCCCAAAGTTAACTCCATTGATGACAGTGTTGATACATTTGTACATTTGTTAGAAGGAAACTTTTACTCTGCAAAACCTACTTTTTTGCTGTAATGTCTTCTTTTAAAAGATGTGTTTTTATAGGGTGTTACATTTGCATGAGAATCATCTGGCCAACATTGTAAGGCCAGGGGAGGAATCCAGAATCAGATGGCCTTGTGAAACACAAGATGGAATAGAAAATAAAGGATAATTAGCAGTAATAAATATCCCATGTAGTACCCATACTGTTCCAACTTAAATCACCTATTGAATGAGGTGGGTTTATAATTTATACCTCTTTAATTGGATTTATAAAGATCGGCATTAAATCTGGGTTCTGGGTTCTAAACAGTTGCATTTCCTTTTCCTCCCCCTAAATGCTGAGCATTAATAGCCACCGACAGATGTACAACCCCCTAATCACATAATTCAAAAGGTTCTTAATAAAAAGTATTGAAAAAGCTGGGGGAAAATCCACTATATTTAAATGTTGAGTCACTGCTTTTATCTATTTAAAGCATGATGCTGGTTGTAAAACAATTGGAGGAGGAAAATGGACCCAAACCAGCATATTTCTTGTGGGTAGTATTACCAAACTGGTGAGTTAAGAGGGTGGGAGGAACTCCTCTAACACTTCCAGACTGCAGAAGGCGAAGGTGCCACTGCATGGGATAGCAGAGCCCCCTCACATGGGGAGGAGGCTGCAGGAATGTAGCATTAAGCAGGGATAGGTTCTTATTTTGGCAATGCCTGGGGTAAATTTGGGGGGAATGTTAATCTGATTTAAGTTGCCATTGGATCTGGGTGGGAAGGCTTGTGTGCACAGCTTGTCTGCCTGTATCTGATGACAGGGTTGGAGCTATCCTGGGATGCTTAAAATCAAAGGAAAATCCTTCAGCCTTGTGAAGGAGTCCACAACTCCCCACAGATGATCTTGAGGGTTGGTATTTTTGACATTTAATCCACTGAAATTATTCTCACTTCTGCTGTACTAACCACCTATCTGCAGGAGTAATTGTACATCAAAGTCAGATGCAGCGGTTTAAATTCGCTGCTGCCCGGCCGTCAGTAAAAATTCCCTGTCAGGAGGAGGGAGACGCAGGGTGCTACTGAAATTAGTGCAGCTTTAGAGTTTATTTCTGTCAGCTTGGGAGCGTATGCGAAATTGCTGGAGCATTTACACTGCTGTTCCCCAAGATGGCATAAATGGCACAGCTCTGATGGTGCCTGGCGTTCCTGCACCCATGGAAGGGGCTGCAGCCAGTGCCTTCTCATCCTTGGGTGTCAGAGGGTCAGGCTGCTGTGCTTGGCATCTCATCATCCCACTGATCTTGCAAAGATTGGTGTGCGAGCATCCAAATGCAATTTAATAAAACGGCTGCAGTAATTTTGAGGGACACTTTCTTTCCGAAAATGAGTTTGTAGTGATTTATAGCAAAAGGAGAAGGTTGTTTGCAAGGGCTGAGACTGGCATTACAAGGTGTAATGACTTGAAACTTTAAGAAAAAGGGGTTGTGTAGGTTGGGAGATAAAAACAGTCCTAACAGTGAAGGGCCATTAGGCAGCGGAATGGGCTTTGCTATCTCACAAGCCGGAGTATCGCTGGAGGTGTTTGTGTTAGATAAAAGGCTGAGAGGGGGCGGATTGGGAGGCAGAGGTACGATTTGATGACTCACAGGACCTTTTCCCCGTGCGTTTTTTTGGAGTCAGAAGCGTGTGGCACCCTAATTCGTTTACTGCTCGTGTCTGCTCCGTGGGCTTGCTGAGCGTTCCCAGGCGGTCGTGTCCCTGCATCCTTCACGCTTCCAGAGCGCGCCTGGCTTGCGCAGCCCCCGGCCCTTTGGGGCTCCTGGGGGTGCTGCAGCTTGAGTGCAGAGGAGGCTCCTTCAAGCAACGGCATGAATAAACCCCAAATACAGCTGCAGGTCAAAAGCTTTGTCTCTGTCTCATCTGTGTCTGCTGGGGCTGGGGTCAGCGTGGTGGGTTGGTGGCTCCTGCGGGACTGGCGCTGAAACCTCCCATCCTCACTGCTCCTGGGGGACCTGGGGATGGGAGTGTTTGAGCCAGCTCACCATCTGGGGAAGCCATACACAGAAAAGAGCTGGCAGATGGGAGTCAGGCCCCCATTCCCCGTCCCTCTGTTGCAGCACTGTGCCAAGGAGGACCTTGTTCCTGGTACCTTCCAAGAGCCTGCTCTGCCCATGTTGTCCTGTTGTGTTTATCACGACGTTTCTTGCTGTGTTAGTTGGCTGTCTCTGTAAAACATTTTAAGCTGAGTTAATTCCCAGCCTTTTTCCTCCTCCTCCTCTGTGATTGCTCTGATACAGCATGTGTCTGTCTTTTTACTGCACAAAAATAAAGATCCATTTAAGGGGAGAAGTTGGCTTAATTGCTAAAAAGAAGGATGGGATGTGAGCAGATGACCTTGCTGCTTCCTATCCTTGGCTTTAACTTGCAGAGACCTCTTAATTGCCAACTCTCAGATTTTCTATATTGGTATTTCCATTAATCATGGAAGGATTTTTATTTTATAATTTGAAATGTGTCCTAATATAATAAATGTAGGAGGAAATAAGCTTTGTATTAAAAAGTAATTTATGGGCGTATTGTAGTGTTAAAGAGACCATGCTAAGCCTTTTTGTGGTGTAAATTGAGTTGGGTTTGACTTTAAAAAAAAACCTCTTTAACTTGCTGTTATATAACTGCTTCTCTCATTAACGCAGTATCTTGCTGTTATGCGGTTTTATGGTCCCTTTTATTTTTCCAATGCATGAAGTACCTGTCGCTGCGCTCCTCTGGAGTGGGTGAGTTCACGAACTGCTGAGGCTCGAGCTTTAGGCGTCGGTGGTGCTGGCTCTGTGTCAGAGGGCTTGAGGAAGGGGCTTGTGCTGGGCAGTCCTGCTTTGCAGAAGGGGAAACTGAGGCAGGGGGGAGCGAGGGAGCCAGGATGGGGGCGTGGAGCCCTCTCCCCCCCTTTGCACGAGGGTTTTTTTGCAGCAAAAGCAGGGCTTGCGCTGGTTAAATCTCCTTTCCCCACATGCAATGCGTGCTGTAGATGAAGTGTTTCATGTTCCTTTTCCCATGCTGTGCCAGGGGAAGGGATGGGGCTGGAGGGAGGAGGATTTCTGCTGTCGCTGCTCCTGACAGCTGGTTTTCCCTTGGCACTGTGCATGACTCTTCTTCAGGAGGCACACGATTGAACTGACATTAATATTAATCCTGTTCTTCTAGAATAGGCTTGCAAAAGTGACTTTTGACACTTTCTAGTAATTAGGGAGAGAGTGGATGTGGTAAAAAGACTCCTGTGAAGGAGAGAAGACAGGAACCTGAAAGGATGCATAATCTTTCCAGAGGAAAGATGTAAATTACCAAAGTAGCTTTTATTGAGGAAAAAGCCCTCTATTACAAGCAGGAAGGAAGAGTGAGGGCTGAGAGGTGTGAGGAGCCTTCATTCACTCTGTCAGGGCTCTTGGTCACTGGCCTGGGTACTGCTTTCTAATCCCAGTTCTTGGCAGAGCTGAGACTAGCAGGGAACTGCTTTTGCTTTGGATACAGTGCAGTTTGGGTGGCAGACCATGGAATGTGGGTGCTGGCTTTCTTTTACCCTGGATAGTAATATTTAATGGAGCTGTTGTTTGCTGTTTGAGTTTGTAAGAGCAGCATCAGACTGGATGTGTTTTGCATGAGGAGAGCTGTTTGCTTTGATATGAGCTTGTTGCTCTGCTTCCGTGTTTGGGGCCTCAGTTTGCTCTTAAAACTTGATGGGAGACCTTTTTTTGCTGCTACTTGCAGTTCTTCTGTATCATGTTCTCTCACCTGAGCCTAGAAAGATTCCCATTTTCTTCCCCAGATTTTATTTATTCTTAGATAACAACACTTTTCTTAAAGTTGTCTACCTTCTCCGTGAATAGATGCTTTGGGAATGTCAAAAAAAGAAGTTTAACGTCGCTGAGCAGTGCTGGAGATGCCAGAGCAAGTGTCCTTCTGGCCTTTGTCTCCTGGCTTTTGTCCCATCCTGGTGAAATGTGTCCAAGGTGCTGCTGGAGAAGCTCTTGCCTTGTGCAGTGCTCAGAGCATCCCTCAGCATCAGTCCCTCTGCAGCAGGACATCCTCCAGTGAAGCAATGGGCCTTGTGCTTTGCGTGTTGCAATGGAGAAGGGTGGGACGGGGACATTGGCTGTACAATTTAAAAGTCAGCTCTAAAAAGCCAAATAAACCTTTATCGTTGTGTCCTTCTGCAACTACTGTTGTTGCTGGGGATACAAAAGGGTAGAAATTGCACACAAATAGCACTGTTACATTCCAAATCACTTCTTTGCGCAAATTACAAGCATACCCTCTTTGATGTGCCACATACATTGCTCTACTCACTGCAAATCCACAGCCCCTCAAATGCTGTCTCTGTTTTCCACCTCCCACTCCGTCTTTCCTGCCCACCTGTGACTCCTCACTGCTGTGGGCAGACAGGGGACAGCAGGGCAATGAAGCCGCGGGGGCTCCGAGAGACGGTCCTGCCCCGCTTGCTTCGGCTTGCCCGCGCCGCCCGGCTCCGCTCCGCCGGGTCCTTCTGGCAGCAGTGTGACTACGGCGGAGGAAATGATGAAAGGAGGACCTTGTGGGGGTTTATCAGTGAGGTTTATTGGAATCCCCAAGCAGGGGAGCAATGTCACCCCACAGGGTCTCCCCAGGCAAGACGGGGACTGCCCAGTGCCTGTTGCTTTCATACCGGGGCGGAACAGGGGAAAGGAACCAATCAGGGAGACGCTCCAGGGGTGAGAGACAGGAGAGGGGACCAATCCCCTGGGGAGGGGGGTGGGACCTCCGACATCCCGGCCAATCACTCGACGCTCTCCCCAGAACTTTCCAGAGGCAGGGGGGAGACTGTGTCAGGATTGACAGGTCTGAGAGGCAGGGGGAACAGAGATTGACGTAACAGACCTGGGGATACAACGGTGGAATAAACCAAACTGGGGATTAAACTGGGGTACATAGAACAAACCATTAACAATTAAAAGGCAAATAAAATAATGCACCACTACAGGGCAAGGCTCGAGGTCGCTCTGCTCAGTACGAGCACATCAGCATGTGGGAGCTGAAGCAAGCACTGTGCTGGCAGGCAAGCACAGCTCTTGGGGGCCACTGCTCAGTAATCTGGGCTCTGCCTTATCTGTCCTTTCCTTTGGCCAAGCTGCTTGCTCCGGACAAATTCCAGAAACATCATCAATTTGCCCAAACAGTAACCGTGGCCATACTGATGCTTGGGAGTTGGTTTCCTCTGCTAATTCCGCCTGCTAATGGGAATTGTCTGCTTTTCCTGTGCCTCTCCAGGGACTGATCTGCAGGTATGTATCCCAAAGGGCTCCACGTGCTGCTCGAGGAAGATGGAGGAGAAGTACCAGGCCACCGCCCGCCTGAACATGGAGCAGCTGCTGCAGTCTGCCAGCATGGAGCTGAAATTCCTGGTCATCCAGAACGCTGCTGTCTTCCAAGGTGAGTGCTGGGGCTGCTCCAGTCACCTGCAGGAGGAGGCAGCATTGCTGCTCCTCCTCCTCAGCGGTGGGCCGATTGGAAGTGCAAGTGGTTGGAAGCTTTCTCTTCACTTGTTTTCATATGTTTGTAGATGTTATACGTGCTTGTTTGTGATTAGTAATACACTTGGTTTGCTGTATGGCTGCACTGCAGGGCTTGTCTTTAATGTTCCTGCAGCTGTAAGAATGAATGGAAGTTTAAAGGCTAAACTTCTTGAGGTGGAAATTTAAAAAAAAAACCAAAAAATCACACCTCTCCAAGAATTAAAATATCTGTGCAGGTATTGTCCTATCTGACTCTGTCAGTCCCAAGGTAGAGGTTTGTCTTGGTTTTGAAAGACAGGTATCTGCCAGGGAAAGCTGCAGTTTCCCTTAGGACAGAGAATGTAAGCCCCTCACCCCCACCAAATTATAAATTTGCAATTAAAGGCTTTCAGGCAAAGATTTGGGAATAGGAATAACAGTTCTTTACTAGGAATATTAACAAATGTAGTAGTAAAACAACCAAACAAGCAAACAAACAACAATCCTAGAAACCCTGACAGAGTCAGAGCTACAACCTGACACCCTGTTGGTCAGGGTGTTGGAAGCAGTCCAAAAGTGAGTCCTCCTGGAGTGGCAGATGTGGTTCTGTTGGAGCAGAGATGATCCTGAGAGAGGAGGATCCAGTGATGGTGAGAAGGGTCCAGTGATGGTGAGAAGGGGTCCAGTCTTTCTCCGGGAATCCAGTGGAACCAGATCCCTGGTGTTCCTATGTCTCAGTTTTTATCCAGGTAGGAATGGTTGGCTCCCCCCACTGGGTGGAACATCTCACAATGGGATGATGGAATGTGTTGTGCCCTTAGTGAGCCTTAATGGCCCATCAGCAGAAGATATCCCCCTGGAGGGAGGACTGGTGGTGAAAGAGGTAAGAAACACTGCCCCACCTGGTTTGAACAGCTGGCCCATTATCAGAAGGCATCTGCCCCCCTCCCCCCAGAGTTACAAGAGATAAAGAAGAACATTTCCCCAGCTGCTTTTAACAGATGAAATAGAATACCATTTTTGGTTCCATAACCCAAGACAAGGTTGCAGTGAGGTGATCTGGTTGTCACCTCAGTGTAATCCTTGGTAAGATCTGCCCCAACTGTATTGTGTATTGTTATCCACCACACAACAAAGTTTGTTATTCTGTGGGAAAGGTGGCAGAGCTGCTGGTTCCCAAATGTGGTCCCTGGTGCCACAAGGGATATTTGAGTGCTTGGTGACCTGATGCCCTGCTGTCTGGGGCAGCTCTCCTTCTAATGATAAAAGGATGGTTTTGTTTGTTTGCTCGTTTTTTACTTGCAAAGTGGATCTCTGAATATTTTCTTAGTGTGGATACACCACTAGTTTGTGCCACTTAAATCTGCAATCATTTTTTAGGGCCTCATGGTTAATGTGCAGTGAAATGATTGCTTATTTGTTGAGTGCTGTCCTATTGAGGTTCCATCATTCTGTATTAATGGTGTTTTTGCCTGTATTTAAAAAAGAAGTCATGGGCAACCAAGCGTTTTTTTCCCTCATGATGATATTTTTGCAGAATAATTGATTTATTTTTGTTTATGCCTCACTAATAGCAAGACCCAAGGCCTGCTGAAGCCTGTGAGATCAGGGCAGAGCCCTGTTCTGGGCCACAACTGACTGATGAAGTCTAATAAGGTTCTTTTTTTTTCAATGTATGATCAAATGAATTGCTGAGGAGATAACAGCACGTTTTTTCCCCCAGTAATTCTTAATGCAGTTGCCATTAAGTTCCAATTCTAATAACCAGAATGGAGTAAAACTAATGAGAGATTGGTTTCCTAGGCATTGGAAATGTGGGCCAGTTTCAGAAATGGTGAATAACCTGGGTGGAATACAAAGCGTCTGCCTCCCTCCTTCCCATTTGATAGAAACTGCAACATTAATTTTTATTGTGTGTGGGAATGGCACCCTGTGGAACTGCAGGTTGTGCACAGCAGTCGGGTGCTCTGGCTCTGAACTTTCTGCCACTTCTGGAGAGAGTTGAATCCCTTGCTTTGATTTCATTGTTTCCCCCTTAACCCTGACTTTTAGAAACTGTTATTTCCACCCTGTCCCAGAGACCTGTGCAGGGGTTTTGAAGCTGAAATTATTCTGAGAAGCCCTGGTATATGGAATTGCCATTCTGGGTGGTGGGGAAGAGAAGCATTTAATTAAACAGTTTCTGACCACTTCTGCTTATAAAAAAAGCTCTAAAGTGACTAAAAATCATTTGCAATCCCATTGCAGAGGAGGAATTCCTAGCTGGAACCACGAGGAGCTCACTCTAATTATCTTGTATAAAGTGTTTTGGACTTGGAAGGATGATTCATTAGACTTGGAACAGCATTTACTTTTCTTATCTTTAAAATTAGTCTGAAAGTTTGTGGAAGAACACTTTTTAAATTAGGTTGAGCTTTTGATTTCTGCCTGCTTAAAAGTATTTTGATGGCTGCAATGCCAGAGGCTGTTCCAGCTATAGAAATTGTGCAGGATGCCCCTGTCAGGGCTGTGCCTGGGGCTGTGCAGGTTACTCAGCTACTCGGGGCATGCTGGAGTGGTCAGGGAAGAGGAGCCCATGACCACAATTGGAGCCCCAGTGGTACCTGAACATCTCCTGCAGGTCCTGGGGACAGATTCCCTGTGGCTGTGGGAACTGGGATTGCAGTGATGGAATAGCTGGAAGCAGTGCCAGCTCTGAGATGTGCTCTGGCAGGGAAGGCAGCTCCCAGTGTGTCTTGCTTTGGGTCAGACCCCCAGTCTGGGGACCCAGTGCAGAGAATGGATAATTGCATCTCTCTCCGGAGGGGAGAAATGTGTTGGTATGGAAACACAGCTCAACCACTCATATTAAAAACACAAATGTGAAATCCTTCAGAGTTGATTTTAATATTTTTACCCTGGCATCTAAAGGGACTGCTAGTCTGACAAGCAGGATCTCACCCAGATGTTATTATTTTGCACCAAATTTAATTTCTTCCTGCTGAAGCTAGAGCAACATCTCTGCTGATAAAGATCAAGGGAAATTGTCTGGCATTTACAGGAAATCTCATCCAGGCCTATCTGTTACAATGTTCACTTAGCAAAGTTTATTAGATTATTAGTTTTAGACCCTTGGGCTTTTTCTTTATTGCAGTTAAGAAGGAATCCCAACCAAAAAAATCCTCCCTTCACTAAATTTAAATGGTACAATTAGCTCCTGGTCTTATCTTGCAGGCATTTTTTAAAATTATGAAGATGATTTAAGAAGTGATTTAATCTTTTGGAAACTTGCTGCGTTTGACAGTGTTAAAATGGATTGTGGCTGCCTCGACTGCAGTTAAATCTTATTCCAGGATTTTTTTTGTGAGCAGTTTTTTTTTTGCTTTCTCTTGGTGTATCCATGCTGGTACCTGCCTGTGTGGGTATCTCATGGTTGGGGTTCTGAGCTCTGAAGCTGGGATGAGCCCCATCACCTCAGACCTGCTCATGTGTCCTTTGTCACCTGACATTTAGTATTGCAAAATGTTCTCACCCAAACTAACCAGTACTTACCTGGTAAGTGCAACTCAGCTGCTGGAGAGAACTGTGAGAAACTTGCCTATGGTTTGCTCTCTTCCCTCTTTTTCTTCTGATATTAGATCTTTACTTTTTTTTCAGTGGGGGACTTTCTGGCCCTGCCACCATCTAGTCTTTTCCAATTGAAACAGTGACAACAAAAAAAATCCCTCAATGAATTCTTGTGATTTCCTAAATACTAAATCTGAGTAGCTCAACTTCGTGAGAGGTAAACGTGAGCAGGAAAATACCAGTGTGGTTCTTCTTTATCTCTCCTTCCCCTCACTAAAGAATCCTGTTCCCTAGGGCTGCCTTGTGTGCATGTTTATCAGCCTGATTCCCCCTGCTTCCCAAGAATGGCAATTTGCTCTTGAATGGTCACTTAGTTTCTTGCCCTGCATATTGCCCTGTGGATAACAGAAAATTAAAGCTTTAGCAACTGCTCACTTGCAGCTTTTGTGGTACCTTCTTACCAGTTCTCTGTTCAAGGGAAAAGGTACTTTAAAAAGTGGAAAGATGGTGACACAATTAAACACAGAAGGCGGTCTGAGAGGAAGGGAGCATCTGCACCCATTCTTTGTGTCAGATTTCCTGGTAATCTCCCCCCTCCATCAAGTGAGAAGAGCAGGAACAGGAGAGCTGACTGTGAGGGGCTGCTTCTACACAGTGGGCTCCTGGGGAGAGCTGCTTCCAGTATTTTAAATGATTGCTCAAATAAGTGAACAGCAGGATCTCGTGCTGCCTCTTTGCAGCTTCTGCTGTTGATGCCAGTCCCATCCTGGTGGGACTTTTCCACATGGTGCAGACACGGAGCTGTTGGAGTGTGTCAGTGGCTCTGCTCTGCAATCTCCCAGAAATTGTGAGATGCACGATGTGGCTCTTTCTGACCCTGAACTGAGCTGCCCTACTGCTTCTGTGGGTGCAGAACTGGCTTCCATCCACTTCCCAGATAGCTCCTGTGGGGCTGCACTGCTGCTGGAGCTTTGGGAAGGTGGTGGGTGGTGGGAAGGTTAGGAGTGCAGTAACCCAAACTGAAAAATTGACCGGGATGCTGCAGTTGAGGCCCCCTCAGTGAAGGCCTGGAGGGGTAAATGAAGACCTGATCTGTTCCCTGAAAGCCAAAGGCATCTTCCCTTCTGCAGGTGGCAGCTGGAAAATAACAAAAGCTGTGTCAGGGGAAACTTGCAGGGGCTACAGAGATTTGAGGGCCTTTTGGGATGTGTGTTTCACAGCATTTTCTAGGAAGACCATAATGAATCCACACCAACAAACCTGCCTGTACACATTTATTTTCTTATTCATGGGAGAATCCTGTTCCTTGTCCCCTCTGGATAGGGCCCTTGGTGGTTCTGGCAGAGCAGGTGCTGTGGGGAGGATGCAGATTCGTCTCCCCTTGTGTGATGTGGTAGGATAAAGGCAGAGCTGTAACTCTTAGTCCTACCAGGCAGCTCTGAAGGCTGTAAATCCTCCATCAGGCATAAATGCAGCCATTTTGGTTATTTATAGTTATTTACACTATCCATTCATATCTGTCAGGAATGAAGGCAGTTTTGACATTGCAAGCCTCTATCAGGTTATCTTTAATCAGTTTAGAGGCACCTAAGCCACAAATATATCAAATAGCCGATCCTAATGTTGGAGTCCTCTAAAGTATGACTGAATTATTTATTTTGTTATGATGAAAATGTCTGGGCTTTATTGGGTTTTCTTTGAACAACTTGATTCTGCTTGAAGTCTAGAAGATAAAAGATTAGCGATTGTCTCTCCAAGTTTCTTATTCCAAATCCTTCAAGGCTTTTCATTTTTCACGAGCCTCTGTTACTACTTTAGAGTCAAGGTGAGGGAGCCGAGATTTCTTTTATTATATTAAAGAGGTTTAAGTATATAAAGAATTTTATCTTCACTAATTATGCCTTGCACAGGTAAATCCAAGACACACGTAGCAATTATGTGAGAAGGGATGGGCTGTGTGGTGGGAGCTTTTGCACGTTAATCACTAAGACGGGTCCACTGATACCAGCACTGCCCAGCAGAGCTTGTCTTTTATACTTTGGAATAGTTTAGTACTCCAGTGTCTTTAAGCCAATTAAGTTTTGATAATTCAGGAAGGTCTTTCAGGTGCTGGCAGTAGGAAGATTCCTTGGGTGGACTTTAGCACTGCGTTGTTCTGCAGAATGTTGCCCTTAGTGTGTGTGGGGAGAGAGGAGGCAAGGGGGAGAAGTCTCTAGTTTGGAAAGTTAATAACTATTTATGAATGTGGAGGTGAGAGGTGCTGGGACTCAGGAGGACTTGGAGCTGAACCAGCCCTGCGGAGGGGAGATGTGACCAACAGGTTACAGCTGTGGTGTGTGGATGGGCTTGGCTGTCTAACCAGCGTGCAGGGCTGCACAGCTTTTCTAAGC
This sequence comes from Phylloscopus whistleri, assembly GCA_017589585.1. Lineage (NCBI taxonomy): Eukaryota > Metazoa > Chordata > Aves > Passeriformes > Phylloscopidae > Phylloscopus > Phylloscopus whistleri. The sequence continues at coordinate 2,271,824 of JADMLD010001007.1, read as the reverse complement.
GGGAGGAAAGTGATTGCAATTAACTGAATAAATGTATAAAATGATGCTTAGCAGGACTTGAAAGTGTCCTGAGTGGGGTGGTCAGCTTAGTAGCTTCAGGTGAAAACTGCATGTGAAAATGTCAACTCCTGCTTGTGGGCTTGTAAAATATTAAGCTGACATTTTAGAGTGGACTCAAAGAATGAATCCATTTCTTGGAAGAGAATATTAAAACTCTTATTAGACTTTACAAGTAAATAAGGTCAAGAAACAGATCTCTGTATCATCTTATCATTCCTCTTCCTAATTAGTCTTTTGCTTACTGGAGTCTTGCTGCCTCCTTCTGTGATGCACCTATCTCCACAAGACAGAAAGTAGCCCTTCTCTACAAAAGGTTTTTAATTTGTTGTTGCTTTAATATTTTCTTTTTTTTAATAACTTGAATTTAAAATAGGAATTGTCTCACTGGGTCAATTCAGGCTGATGCTCTGCCTTTGGTGGGGCTTCCTGCCAGATGCTTTGGATGCACAAAGTTTGTAGTGGAAAACTGTGGTGATGCATTTACCAGGTCGAAAACGATGTTCTAAACCAATGATTACGGGTAGGTGGAAATAATGTCTGCATAATGAGAGATCTCTGGTTGTCAGAATTGGTCTAGGGAGGTAATGTTTCCTTTCAAATAACCAGAACTTATTGTTCATAAATCACAGTTAATCTGTTTATTACACCAGCACACGAAGCTGGAAGTCTGGAGTGTGCCATAATGCTTAGCTTTAGGAGCAGAGCTGTAATAGTAGCAGCAATTTCAAATTATTTGAAATTGGGGGATCAGCAAAATGCAGGAGTTTGTGGAAGCTCTGGGCATTAAAAATGACTGCTGAGGATTGATGAGTTTCTTTAACAAATTGTAAAATCCATCATGCAGGAGTTAGGGCATGAAACTGCCCTCCTGAGCCACATAAACCACGGCTTTGGAAGAATTGCACGACAGTGCATGCTACCAGGAAGGGATATTTTGAAAGATGTTTGGTTTTGCTTTTGTTTCTTCCTCTCATTGCCTGAAGTTTCAGTGCTAGCACAGCACTGGCATGCAGCTCACCGGGCTCTGTGGGTGCTGGGTGGGTCTTCCCTCAGAGGAGCCTCTCAGTGCCTCTCACGATGCTGAGCCTGAGTTGTGGGGCTCCTCTCCTTCCTGGACTCCCTCTCTGCCAGTACCAGAGTGGTCCCATTTCCCATGATTTCCCGAAATCCTGGTGTATCTTGGACAGCCTTGCTCATTGCTGGAGAGCTTGGCATGTGTCTCTGGGGTGTCTCCTTGCAGGAGGGACCTCGTTGGCCTCTGCTGCTGTTTCCCTGTATCCCCCCTTGAGCTCTGCAATACATCCCCGCACCGATGGCCTCTCATGCTCCCGCCTGCATTTCCATGTGCCTGCTGGAAGGTTCTGTGTTGTGCCCTCTGCAGAGAGTTAGTAGCAGCCCTCTGGCAGGCCCACAGAGAGTAAAATGTGTAGTAGGAGATATCCCTGGCCCTCAGTCCTTGCTTTTGGGGCTGTCATGGCTTGAGGGGTGCAGCAGTGGGGAGCTGTGTGGGGTTGAGATCCCTCCCTGCGTCCTGCCTCTGTTTCTGCCCTGCAATTAAACACTGCTGACGTCCTTCCCCTTATTGGTGAAATGAGGCTTGGAGGTTAATAAGGGGCTTTTTGTAACTGCCTGTGTGCTGCTTCAGCAGTTTTTAAGCACTGCACTTGGTGTCTGGGCCTAGGGGCCCCCAGCTCAAAGCGTGTGGAGGAACTCCAGGGTGCCTGTGCCTTCTGCTGTCCCCTGTCAGCTCTGATGCTGTTTTCTGCTGAGGAAGGGGATGGTGCTTTCCTGCTTCTGAGGGGTGAGGGAGGAGCTGACTGCATGCATCCTAGGGCTGCTCCCTGGAATTAATGCTGCAGCTCCATGTCGACCTCTTGGATGGGGAAGTATCTGGGCTGTGGGGGTCTGCAGGAGGATCACAGCCTTGCTGAGGTGGTGCCTGTGGCATTTCCTGTGGCTTCTCCACGTCTGCGTGGTGGTGCTGCCTCTGTCCCATCTGCTCTGAACCACGCTGGCAGAACGTGATGCTCTGCCTGCATTCCAAGAGTGAGCTGTGAGACAACCAGGGAGTGAGGGCTCCCTGTTCCTCTGCGTCTCCTGCTTCCACAAGTGGGCTGTTTTCTGTAATTACCTTTTGAGCTCCAAGTTATCATCTTTTGATAGTTCAAGTACTAACGTTCTTTAAATGCCTCCCAACGCTATAAAACAGTCAAATGACATCTCTTTAGCTTGCAGTAAGGTGATATAAATGTCATGTTACCCTTGAATGTGGTATTTATAGAACTGCTTGGTGCTGTTGAATATTTGTGTTTTATCCTTTGTAGTTCCAGTACAGAAATGGGCACAGCAGCATCTTCCATCACTTGTCCTGAAAGGATATATAGAGGCATTCTCATCCTGCAAAGTGCTTAAAATGCAAACAAGTGCTAGTTTGCATTTGCTAAGGAGGAAAGGGGGAAGGAAGCCAGCACCCAGCAATAAAGACAGGGGCTGTCTCTGTAACGAAAACATTTTGCTAGATTGTCATCTGCTTCACTTTTAAAGCAGCAATAAGATATAGCGATAAAATGGCCAATGGTGCATTTCATCTGAGGGAAATGAACTCTTGCTGAACCAATTAAACTGTCAATACACTGTGGTTTCACATTCCCCTGAGCAGACTGGGTCACCTCAGGTGTGTTACTCACTCTGACTTCACCACTGATGTGAAATCAATTTTAGCAATTTATAATCTTTCATTCTAGTGTGAAAGTATATTAATCTGTGAAAAACACCACTCAGACAGTGAGGACAGATGACAGCTTTCCTCACGAGTGTGTATGGCTGGCAGTGCCTCTTGGATTACCTAGTGCATGGAACCAGTGTAACTTTTGGATACTCTGGAGGCACTGAAAATCCAGTTTTCAAGCATGGGGCCTTTTCCTTAAAATGTTAAAAAAAAATCAGAGCAGTGCCTTGGTCAAACTTTTCACTACTCATGTGAAATTGAGTGGTTTGATATTGGCTTTATTCCCTCAGTCCAGAAGAGGCAGAGCTCTCCGCACTGCTTTTGGTATCAAAGAAGTGCTTGTGGCAGATTTGTGGTATTACTCCTCACTAGAAAGTAAAGCAGATGCATTTGGCATGGTGTAGAGATGCTGAGGGATGTGGGACGTTTGTTTCTGTGATACCAGTATCTGAATGTTTGAGTTTAGGTTTTTATCCTGCAACTGTAAAGGGGGGATGCAGGCTGGACTGTGTCTGGTTAGGACTACCTGGAAAAACCCTTCCATCCAGCTACACTGGGATGCAGTACCTGGTGCTGTGTCTACTTGCAGCCCTCAGAGTGCAGGTCATAGGAATTATGGAATCATTTAGGTTGAAAAAGACCTTTAAGTTCATTGAATCCAGCCCTTAACCCAGTCCTGCCAAGCCCACCACTAAACCTTGTCCCCAAGTGCCACATCCACGTGATTTTTTTGAACACTTCCAGAGAGAGTGTTAGATTGAATCTGTGACTGCTGTGGTGTGCACAATGGCTGGGCTTATTTAGGCGTTTTTGATGGGTGCTGGATTGTGTCCCGTGTCACACTGGTTGGTCAGAGAAGGACATCTAGGTTTGCATGTGGCAGCCAGGGATGCACAGGAGATGAGTGAAAATTCTAATGTGTGAAAGTAAAGCCATTTCCATGAAGTATTTCATTTAGGAATTAATGCATCTTCTATGACAGATTAAATGTAGGAAGCACTGCATGTTTAATCTGCTACTATTAAAAAAATACCCAAAAGTTAATTGGGAAAAAAAATCTTCTGAATGTGTGTTTGGGAGAAAAAAAAAATCACAAACCTGTTGGTTAGCAAGTGAAGATTAAAAAAACCTAACCCTCTGAGACAAGGCAAAACAAAAAACAGTGTAGATCAATTGCAAATGGATTCTTCTGCTGATTAGCTCTTCCCAAATTTGTCATCTTCAAGTCAAAAAATCTGTGGCTGGGTGCCACAAAGAAGCAATTTTAAAAGCAGCAGAGAACAGTAAGGCTGCCTCTAGGATTACAGCTCACAGCTTTGGAATTCACTCCTTTTGAAGGAAATTGGTGAGTAACTGCAGTAATGCAGTGTATTTGTATTGGTCAAATTCCTATTATGATTACAGTAAAAAATGATGTCCCTTTTTCTAGGGAAAGGAAATTAAATAGGCCTAGTAATCCATGTAAGGAGATTGGTTTACATTAAAAGGAGGAAAGAATGTGAAGACTAATCAGATCAATGCATACTCTCTAATCTATCTCATTAAAAAAATAAAATCAAATTGCTACTGAATTATATATAGGAAATACATTGAAATGACACACATGCTTTTACTGCCTTTTAATTATCAAATTATTTCAATCTGCTTGAGTCTGCCATTGTAAGTGGGCTATCAACTGTTCTTAAGTATTGGCTCATAAATTCAAAATAGTTCTTTAAATGGAAGAAAATAGCATCCCTGGTCCTTCAGCTGAGAATGCCAGCCCAGATCATGACAGGGTCATTTGTACTGGGGAAATCTGTGCTGCTTGACTTAGGTGCACAGCTTCCCTCTGGACGAGGCTTTTAAGGTTGTTATTTATGCTGTCGTTTGTCAGGGGAGCGCTTGGCCTCCAGTGTCCGGCTGCACAGCCGTGATCCACCTTCCTGTGGGACCTGTGGGAATGGTTGTGTGCTTAGTGAGAGCTGGATGGAGGCCTCTGAGGTGGCCTGAGAAGGATTTTCACGTGTGATGTACGGCATTGCCCCCTCCTCAGTGGGGCTGTGGTGAACAGCTGGTGGGTGCTCTGCAGCGAAGCCCCCTCTTGTGCAGATCAGACATAAAAAATAAAACAAAGTGTTGTCTAAACAGAAAAATGACAAGAAGAGTGCTGAATCTCTTGCACAGCATTTCTGCTTCCAGCAAACGTTTCAGTCATGAGGAGTTTGCCTCTGCTGTTAATATGTCAGTAAGACACATGGAAAACTTGGACTTTTTTTGGCTGAGGAAATACAGGAGCCCAGCCCATAATGGTTTTCTGCTCAGCTTCTTGTGGAGGGCAGGGCCATGGCTGGTGACCTTCTCTGTCTTTGCAGAAGAGCTGTGTGTGCTGCTTGGAGGGAGGATGGTGTTTGACCACCAGGCTGGGCCCTGCCAAGGCACTGCCATGGACACAGAGAAGCAGCACATGTGAGACTGACCCGTGGCTGTCCCAGCTCAAGCAGAGAGCTGGTTTTGGGGGAGATTAGGGAGAGAGATGGTTACTCTTGCCTGTTGTCTGGCAGAAGGATGGCGTGGCTGCTTGGTGAGCTGGAGTTTGCCCTCTGTGGAAATGAAGGACAGCAGTAGGAGGATGCCTGGCCTCTGGGCTGGTGGTGTGCTGCTGAGGGATGCACTGAACACTGGCAGGCTCTTGCAGGTGCCTGTAGGAACAGCCCAGCACCTCCTGGCTTGCTGTAGGTTCACATCTGCCCAGCTGTGCCTGGTTCCTCTGGCAGCTTCCCTGGGGGTGGGACCCAGGATGGGGCTGGGTCAGCTCCTGTCAGCTGGCACAGAGGGCAAACCACACTCTGCAGGGACCAGGAGGTCACACTCCTGCTGCAGCACTGGAATAAATGAAGAGAGTGCCTGCATTTAGAGGGGTGGCCTTGAGAAGGGGGAAAGATTGGCATTGAAAAGCAGCACTGTGCTGATGGAGCCTTCATTGTCCTTGGGAATGAGCTTTGTGATTGCTGAGAAAAGGCTAAAGTTATGTTTCCATACTGAGCAGCTCTTCTGTGTTTGTTGAGAGATGGCACTTGTGTGTTGGAATTTGCAGCAGCTTTAAAGCTGGAGGTGAAGCTCCTTTTTAAGCTACTTTTTCCCCTTTCTTGCTTTGTTCATAGGTTGTTTGTTTAGATAATGGTCTGGAAATTATATTAGTAACCTTGTACATCACATGTACAGTGAGGAGTAAACAGTGCGTTTGACATTTGAAGAAATGGTTCATTTTCTAAGGGATGTGATTCAGAATCTGCTTCTTGAACTAATGGACAGTATAATGCTATTTTTTACTAGGTTGCATAGATTTTTACCTTGAAGATGCTCTATAAAGTGCACTGCATTACTAGTGTTAAATAAAAGCAAATGCTTCACATCAAATGAGAAGACAGTGTTGGAGAGAGGTTGAAACCCATTTCTTTGTCTAGCTTGTGATGCTTCACTCTGACGTAAGCATGAAAAATAATTAGACTCACTAGTAAGTAAATATTTGGTCCTGAAATGCATTTTAAAGATACCGAGCTGGAAGAAAATAACCTCTTCAGATACATGTTGATCCTCCTGGATTCATCTCACACCAACAGCTAGATCACAAAATTGTGTGCAGGAAACTAAATCAGAACAACATTATTGAGGGTGAAAAGTTTATAAAGGTTGTGAACAAACCAGGCAATCTTTGAAACCTCAGTTTGGTTTCTTGTGCATTGGAATACAGCCTTTAGTTACAGCATCATGTGTTTTCCCACAAGCTTCTTCCTTTGTGTAAAGGCACTGAATGAATGTCCCTTAATGAGTTGTTTTCTTTCTCCTTGTTGCTTGATGTCTGTTACTGAATACTTTTAAATGACACCTAAAGATAGAATTCTTCAAAATTTTCAGTTACATATGAGTACTTTATGTTCATGCTGCTTCATTGATGCTCCACACTAAGCAGAAGCATGTTTCTTTCACAGACAGGAAAACTAGAATTCAGAAGAACCCTAATGAAGACCTTTTGTGTTCACGTAGTGTAACAGTAGATATTCAAGTTCTAGGTCTTGGGTTCAGCTTCTTCAGTTAAAGCTGGCTTTTAAAGCACACACCTTTTGTCCTCTGAAACTGGCAAGGTAAAGAGCTGGAGGGGCAGTGTACAGCTTTGAGTACTTCCACTTGGTCTTCAGGTTAATAAAATGAAGCATTAATGCACCAAACCCTGGGCTCTCTTTCAAAAAGCAGGAACTTTCAAGGTTGTAGATATATTTTAAAAAATCAACTCTTACTCTATCTCCCACATCTCAAGGCAGAAATGATTCAGATCTGTGTCTGTTCCTGCAGATACAGCAAAAACGCACTAAACTCAACCACACCCCCAAATTGTGACCAAAAAGTTCATGTTTAAACAGACTTGAACAAAATCCTGTCAAAAGCTGTTCTGTTTCAAAGTCTGGTAAGTGCTTTAGCTAATTAAAGAAAAGGTCAGCAGGATTTCTTACTGTAGGCAAAAAAAGGAAAGATAAAACTTTGTTCTCTGCCTTGTTCCTAGAAGCATTCTAACCATTTTGGCTGAAATTAAAATTTGCCTGAGGCAGACAAAAGGCACAGGGAGTTGCAGTCCAGATTGCTAGAGCTTGGCAAAATTATAGGTAAGTAGGAAGAGGGTCTAAAGATCAGAAGCATTAGGCAACTATAATAAACAGGGCTACCAGCTCTTCCTGTAATCAGTTATGATATTTAATCTAAATGTCTCTTGCAGAAAGCTCTTATGCTGTTCTGAAGCGTGATCATTCATTTGGAATTTGAGATTTGGAAGGGACTCAAAGCTGTAGTTGAAGTGAGTTTGCTTGTGGAATGTGAGAGAGTTTTTATCCCCTGGATGTATGATGTCAGGAATGTGTCCCTTCCTCTCAGCTGAATCTGTGTGAGCTGTACCTGCTGTGGCAATGTGGGACTCAGGTGCCTGTGTTGTTGTTTTATTCATCCTGATATCAGTCTGTGCAACAGACAAACAAAACAAACCTTAATCATAAGCAAATCTTTCATAAATTTGAGTTTATTACTTATTTGCTGACGCATTTGTAACGAAAAGTTTTGTTCTGATCCTGTAAATGGCTCTGCCTCTTTTGCATTTGTGTTCATGATGCTACAGAAGTCAGTGTAAGCAAAATAAGGCATGTGGGGATATTTTTACATTCAGTACCATTTTCCAAACCCTTTGGGGCTGACCCAGCAAGGAAACTTAGTTCATGGGCTGAGAAATGATCACCTGTTCAAGGACTTGACTTTAAACACTATGAATGTGGCAGAAAATGTTTAGAATTCCTTAGTGTGCTCACAGGAGACAAGATATGGAGAAAGAAAGAAAATATGTGATTTTTATCTGTAACAGGAGCTGCAGAGAAGATGCTGCAGTAGCCCAAGTGGAGCCTCATGTTACCCTTTTGTGGAGAAAACACTGCTCAATTCTGTCAGTAACTTCGATGCTTGTGGTTCATGGGACAATAAAAAGTGTAAGGACCCCCAGCAGGCTGGAGCAAAGTTTCATTTGGAACAGGTGGTCCAGGAGTGTTTGAATCACTATCCCCTGAGGGATTTAAGAGTCATGTAGGTGTGGTGCTTGGGGTCATGGTTTAGTGGTGGACCTGTCATTGCTGGCTCAGCAGTTGGACTTCATCCTTAAGAGGGCTTCTCCAGCCTAAATGGTTCTATAGTTCTGTGGTTTTTCAGCAATACCAAAATGTTGAGTTGCTCCGGGTAAGAGACAATCTGCCCTGTTTATTTTGGTACTCCTGGCCATCAGCCACAACAAACAATGAAATCGGGTGGTGACCTGAGCCCTTAGATCTTTAGGGCTGTAAAACTCCTGTGGAAATGGGTTTGGTGTCTTGCACAGGCAGTGCCCATTGTGTCCCAGCCTTTCTGCCGAGGCTCTCCTGGGGAAGCAGAGATATATCTCCCTTTGTGTTTTTGTAGAGGTCTGAAAGAGCACATAACTCACTGTGATGTATTTGCAGGCTTCAGGAAGGGTGTTTGTGCACGTACTGGAGCTGAGGTCGCAGTAAAACAGCAGCAGCTGAGCTCAGGGATGAAAGGGGACAGAAATCAGGACTCCCTCTCTGTTTTTTTTCTGAAGATGACCCCCTGCCTTGTCTTGGGCAAGCACTGAGGGGAGGCTTCAGGGATCCCTCTGAGAGACAAGCAGAGTCCCCACAGCACTTTTCTTCATCCTCTCTACAGACTGATATAATTTTGGGTTGCCACCTCTGCATGCAGAAGTGTCAAAGAAATAATTTAAGGCTGATTGAGCACTGAGGATCAAGCCTTGCCACTCTGCTCTCCTCTGGGCTTTGCATGCCCCTTCTTCTGACAGCGTGCAGCTTTTCAGCCCGCTCTCAAGGCAGAGGCATTTGGTTTGGTGCTCCTTCTGTTTAATTCTTGTTTGCTTTTCTAACCAGCCAGTGGCTGACACTGCTTGGCTCCCTGGCCCCCTCCCACTCCCTGTCAGTGCCCTGTCTTTCTCTCCCGGAGTGAGATGGTTGAGGAGGTCATGCAGTATTAATAGGGAAGCAGATCTCTGATTTTGTTTCTGCTTATGGGCTCTGACATTTCTGACGTTTTCTGAAGTGTAAAATGTTTCTGAAAAAACAACAACTTGGCTTTTACTGAAAAATTAATTATGTTGGCACTTTGCCCCTTGTGGTGGGCTTCTGCCAGAGGACAAAGCCACTGACATTAGGTGGCAAGGGTGAGGCATGGAAGGACAGCAGGAACATTAGGGAGAGGAAATCTGCATTAAGGTAAAAAGATCTAATTAAGCATGGATTATCAGGGAGCGATGGAAACTCTTCAGAAGGCATTACCTTCTGTGCACTCGTGGTGTAGAGCTAACACACATCCGGGTTTATTTGCTTCATAAATTTGTTTTTTCTCTAATTACAGTTAACAGACTATAGCTTTCTCTGCTCTTCCATGATGTTTTCTGTGTCTCTGTTCCCCTCATACAGCAAAGCACGTACAGCTCCTTGTGTGCTGCCATGGGAGTAAAATGGGGAAAACCAGCTGGGTTTGGTGCATGTGTGCACTTCTTAGAGTTAGAGATCCAGTAAAAAGCACAAGAGGAGGCAAAATACCAAAGGGCTGTGCTGTTGATCCTTTGTGACCTTTTCAGTGTTGTTTTTCCTTTAGTCCTTGGAAAGGAAGGGATCATCAGGGAGCTTCACAGTAGGACTAAGGAAAGGATAATTCAAGTTCTTGCTGAAATCTGGGATTAGGGGCAGTTTGTCTGCATTAATTACAATGAGGTAGCATTGGCTTGTAAATGCACACACAAGTGTTTCTCCCCAGCCCCTGTATGGGACAGTGGTGATGTCTGGTCTTGCCTCTCTCTGGGGTTTGCAATCCACGTGTAAACAGGTGGCAGCAGTTGAGTATGAACAGAAGAGGGGATGTAAAGAGAGGCAAGATGTGTGTTGATGAGCATGCAAAGAGCTGTGGTCTCAGCATCACAGCAAACAAAAAAAAAGGTGGGAAGGAAGAACCTGAATGTATAGAAATGAGTAGCTTTGCCCGTGGGCCTGGTAGCTCTTCAGGTGTAGTGGAGCAGGGGAGAAAAATTCATCAGACAGTGTATTCAAATTTCCATTTTGTTTCTTCAAGTGGTCTTCAAGAAGAAATGGAAATAAAATGTGGGCTGGTAACATGAACAGAAAAAAGGAATAGTTATTGTACTCGGAGCTTGCTTGGCCATTAGTATTCTATAATTTTCCCCCTGCTTCTAATGGTATGAGGAACACTGGATACACTTAAAAAGACACATGTCATCAAAATAGTATCTGACAACAGTCCCTTCACTGCTTATGATGCTTTTGATTGTTAATGTAGATAAAATGTAAATGATCAGAATATAAAAACTCCCTTTTGTCTTTCTAATGTTTTCATCTGCCTATTAAACAAATTACATGGGAAAGTGAGTAGTCTGTTACTTAGTACAGTGGTGTCACCCAGATGCTTTGAAATGCTTAATGGTATAGAATGAAGTGTCCTTGGTTTGGTTATTTTCCTAGTAGTAATGACATTCTAGGCTAAAGTCATACTTGCTTCTTCAAAATGCAGCTGCCTTGTCCTTACTAGGTAATTCTAGTTTTAATGCATTGGGGTACTGTCTTACAGAGTTTTATGTCAGGATTTTAATAAGAACAAATGGTGAAGGTGTAGAACTGAGTTGTGCTCTTTCCAAAACCCTCTGCAGACAGCCGTTCAGAAAGAAAGAGCAGAACACTTTACTGAGACTCGAGTTTCCAAAATGGGGAGCTTTGGCACCAACATGAGCAGCTGTGAAGCTGGTGCTTGGTCAGGGATGAGGATAGGGCTGTTCTGGTGTCCCCATGGGCCAGCTGGAAGGGAAGAACTGTACAGGTACCTCCAGTGGAAGCAGATGAGGGATGGGCTGGAGCTGTAACTGGGAGCTGCTTGTTTCTGTGGGCAGTGTGGTAAACCTTGGTCATCCATCTCTGCTACTGCTGCTGTGTCACTGCACCAGGACATTTTATGGGCATTTGTGGCTGCCCTGGGGCACTGCCCAGGCTGGCACTGGGGTGGATGTGTTGCAGGTCACCCAGGACCAGTGGTGAATAGCAGCATAGCCAATGGTGAGGAGGCAGTTCTGAGGTTTGCTTGTACAGAAAAGTGCCAGATGCCTCAAACTTGGAACTACTGACTTAAAAGTCATTTCCCTGTCTCCCACAAGGCTTGATCTGCCCTTCTTGATGCAGTAATGTTGCACACAGTTCCCTAAAGCATGCATGTTTTCTTTAAGGAAAGAGCAATACCATCTGCTGTTGCATCATAATCAGTCTTGCGTAGATATAACTGGGAGATGTAAGGTCAGTTCTTCTGCTCTCATTTGGTTCCTTCTTTCAGGAAACCTGCAAAGGTGTCCCTGGGTGCATGGGGCAGCTTTTTTTGTATTCCCTTTCCATTTCAGTGAGGGTTACAAATCCAAATGGAGCAAAGCATTTGCCATCCACCCTCTGCAGACTTTAACATTTCACACTTCCAAGCCAGAGTCTTCCTTTGAGAGCTGTGCTGGCCTAGATAAACACTAACTGCAAGGATTATCTTCCCTTTGAGGTTTAGGGTGCATGGAGCCTGTGGGATCCTGCTTTGTGCTGACACAAGTTGCAGATGGTTGGAGGAGAGGCTGGTCTTCAGCTGTGGGGATGGGCTGGTCACTGCTTTGCAGGGAGGGGAACTTTGGAGTGGTCTCTGGTTATTTGCTTTATAGGTCCCAACTCTTGGGTGCTCATCTGAAAGCTAAACAAGCATCTCTCCTTGACAGGTCACCGATAAACACACACTGCTGATTGCCATGCTGGAAAAAAAAAGCAATTTTTCATAGTATTCTGCACTGCAAGTATTTTTTTTTAAGTACTTTTTTGCTTTCCTGTAAAATGAGGTGAGCAATTGTTCTGTATTGACAGCTGGCTTGTAAATCAGCCTCTCACTTGCCAGATGAGAATGTGGAAATGCCTTATAAGCACTTTCATGTTTTGTGATTGTTTTAATTCCAGAATATTTAGAACCTCTTTGCATTGGTGCAAAGTAAACTAAAACATGGTCTCTGACAGGTGCCAAGACAAGCATGGGAGGAATCTCTCCTCTGAGGGTCTGAGAAAGGGATTTTCAGAGAAACTGCTGCAGCCCCCAGAGGAGGAGCAGCATTGGCTTTTGGAGTTAATTTCATTGTTTAAGGTCAGATTATGTTGATCTAAATCATGCAACTAATTCCATCAACAAGCAAGACTGTTTATATAGCAGATGGAATTTTAAGTGCTGCTTCTCCTGCATCTCTCACTGGTTTTGTATTTAGGTTGCACCTGAAAAAATAAACTGGTGTCCATGTTAGGAGTGAGTTTATTATGCTTACCTTGTTGGAGAGGTGTTGAGCTGGGTATTTCCCTTATGGCAACTTGCTTTTTATTGGTGTTTTTATGGCCCTTGCTGTGGTTGCCATTCATCTTACTTGACTTCAGAACTGGTCTTCCAGTTGCTCTGTTTCTTTGATTACAGTGAAATGAAGCAGCTTCTTTTCTTCTCCACATATAGAATTGCTTTCTTTTGGCCTCCCTCCTCTGCTTGCCAGAGTCCTACCCAGAGCAGTTTTGATGTCTTTGTAAATATTTTCAGTGCATAATGTAGCAGCAGTGGCACCGTGTAGAGAACCTGGGGAAAAAAATCAATTTGAGAGCTGGACAGAAAAATGCGTGCTAGCTAAAAACATCTGTTTCAGAAACAAAAAAAAACAAATGCTACAGCTTCCATTTTTCATAAGCCCAAGCTGTCACCTTTCAGCTGTCATGAACCAAGGAGGTCTGTGGATGGGTACCTGACTCTTGCCTGGGTACCTCACTCATGAACAGTTTTCCTTGAGGCTGAGCCTTCTGCGTGCCTCTTGTTTTCCTTTCTTGCTTTATGGCATGGTACTTCCACACCTATGGAAGTGGTGTGAAGGGGACAATGCCTCCACAGGCAGTGGCACAGCAATGGTGTCCCTCTGATTGCTCTTTCCTTTGGGGGGTCAAAGCAGGTGCCAGGACACTGGTGTGACTTTTAAGGGGGTTTTTGGCTTTGTGCAAGACCAGCAGCATGTCAGAGGTGTGCATGTGGCAAAAATCTGGCTGTCAAAGAGGGGACCTGAAGAGGGATGGGACAGGACCGTGTTCATTTGTTGTGGTGCTGCAGCCAGGGGTCTGTTGGCATGCACAGGGTCAGCAGCTGCCCTGGTGCACGATAATGGACATGTTCACTCTAAAGCATAATCAGAAAATCGTGTTTTGAAATTTTTTTTCTCCTCTCTAGGTATTTTTAATCCACTCTTCCCTCTTGGCCTCCATGCAGAGCTCAGCACTGGTCCTGAAAGGGACTCAGTTTTCCCTTCTCTGCTGCATTGCTCTGAAACCTGCCTTGTTAGGCTTGCACACCTCTGACTTCACACAGCACAAACATTCCTCCCTCTGCTGCAGCTGTTCTGTCTTCTCCTGACAACACTGGGTCATTTCTACAACCTGGTGAAATACTAAATGAAGAATCCTACGAGTTTTAAAGTTTGTCTCAAACTCTATGCTGTGCTAGGAGTAGGGTCCATGACCAGATCTTCCACAGTTCTCAGATAAACTTGCATTGGGAGATGAATGGATATAACCAGTGTCCTGATAGGATCTGATCCTTTAGTAAAGCGATCATTACAGTGCAGTAGACTTTTCCATTAGTAGAAATCTACTTCATCTTCCTTTTTTTTTTGTGTTCCAGTTAGAACATTCTGTTTTCTTGGTGCCTGCTTCTGTCTTTGCCTTGCTTTCCCTGAAAAGGAGAAGGAAAAAAATATCCTACAACATTTTGAAGCAGTAGTTCAGATTGGTTTCTTGTATCAAGGCATTCCCATCCCTTTGGGTGGGAATTTCCTTGCATTTCAAGAATACCAAAGGAAAGCATCACCCTTTAACAGGAGAGATGTGGCAGGAGACCTGGCTCCAGGGAATTGGTTTTCCCATGACAAACTGGTCACCTGCCCAAGCCTGTGTTTCTGGAGCTGCGTGGGATCAGGGAATCACTACTCTGTTCTTTGGAGGGTGATGACATTTTCTTGCCTGTTTGGATTTCTGTATAGAAAAGACGTTAAATGGTGCTAAACCAGCAATCTACTCCTGAGAGCCAGGACTGGGATTTTTGTCTCAGCTGAGACTGTTTTCTCTGAGATTGTCTTTCTGCTGGAGCCCTGCTAAGTGTTTAATAGGTGCACCAGCTTCTGGGATTACAAGCACTTTACTGGAACTCCCATTTTGTGTACTGATATTCCCCAAGGGAAAGCAATGCTCAAGTGTTAAGAGACTGGATCTGTTTCACCCACCTCATATTATTGCTACAAATAATATTATTTTAATGGAACAGGGATCCATGTATTAGAGAATCTGTTGTGTTGGCAAAAAAATTAAAGATTGCATAAGAATTGTGATCATGCTACAATAATTGCCTCAGTGGTAACATTAATGCTTTTTCACTTCACTGCCTCCTTGTTGATTGAACAACCCTTTTTCGTAGGCTATAAATCTCAATGGCTCTACTAATAACGAACTAAATAGTCTAATAATGTTTCCAAATGTAGCATGGCTTCACTGTTTTAGGCGAGTAAATTTCTTGTCCAAACCCCAGTCCAGTCTGGGAGGTGTGACTGTGTTGTAGCTTCACAGTGACTTACAGCAATGTCTTTGTTACTGGACTCCTGTGGGAGACAGGTTCGGAATTTAAAAAATGATGTTGTTACCAGTAACAGTGAACTTTTAGTAACTTGAAATGGGAGATCAAGAACCCCGGTGAAATGCATCTGGTGATGATGCCCTTCTTGCCATGTGTCCGGTGCAAATAATGAAACCCTGCAATATATTCATGGCAGGTGGTGGAAACCTGTGATTGTACTTTATGTCTGAAGTTCTGTTTTGCATGACCACCAGAGCAGTTTCACCACTCATTGCTCTGTTTGGGTGGATGGTACTGCAGGCAGAGGCACCTGGTTTGGATGGTGGAAGATTGGGTAGGGTGGGTTTAGGGCAGGAGAGCCCTGGGCATGCAGAGAACAGAGATTTTGTCAGTCTTGTGCCCTTCTTCAAAGCAGAAAATAGATGCTTCTTCTGAGCAGATATGCCATCTGCCTAAGCCCTTGCTTAGGCAGAGAAGTGCTTTTCTTCTGGATATGCTGGTTATTCAAATTGAAGAAACATTTAAAGGGTTCTTAACTGCAGTTTAAGATCTTATGAATGGCTTTTCTTGCAGCAATAGCTGAAGTAAAGCCCCAAAGTGTTAGATGGTGCTTTTTAGCTGTCACTTGAAGGGATCAGCAAGTGTTTAGTCATTTGGAATCGCCAGGTTTGTCAGATTGCTAAGGGAGAGCTTCTTGGAGAGTCAGAGAAATGAGACACTTGTACACACAGCTCTGGGTCCCATTTGTTTTCTACTCCAGTTGGCATCATTGCCCAGCAGCACTAAATACAGCAGTATCTTTGGATTTCTTTAGGTGGTGGCGTTTGTCTTAAGCTTTAATGTTTACCAGTCTAGCCACATACTAGAAATGCCAGAGGAGTTCAGCCTCTCAGGAAATCAGCAGGAACTTGCAGTGCTGCTGCTGGAGCTTGGCATTAGCGGGGTGATGCTGCTCCCGCAGCGCTCTTCTGCAGATTCAGCAAGACCTTTCTGTCATGAACTCACTGCTGTCTGTGGGTTTAGGCTGCCACAAATTATTGTTGCTGAATCGAGAATGCAGTGACCCTAAATAAAGCCTCTTGTAAAAAACACCCTGGTCTTTCAGCCCAGCAAAAAAAGTGTGTCTCTTCTGCAGGCAGGTGCTGCCTCTTCTGAAGCTTCACTCTGCAGCTCTTCTTGCACATCTGCTGGTCCCTGGGCTGGGGACTGTGGTCTGTGCAAATCCCCTCCTTCCAGAATCAGTGCTGTACCTGCTGCGGAGCCAAAATCCTGGGCAGGTATGCAAAAACCTGTCTTAAGCGGGGACTTTGGTAAATGGAATTATTTTCATGCTTTTTTTTTCGTATGTGATGAAGTGAGTCAGTCGTGAAGCTGGTAGGGGGGTGATTTGGGACCTGCTGGAAGACGGGCTAAAAGTGACAGTTGCAGAAGAACATTGTTGCTCTATCCGATGGCAGGGTGTGCTCTCCTTACTGCAAACATTGCTGCAGGGAGTTAATGCTTCATCCTCCTGGAGAAGAGCCCCAGCTGCGCTGTCCTGAACTCTGCTTAATCTGTTGGGCTCCCAGCTCGTTAATGGACTGTGAAGCTCAGCTCCTGAAATTCTTCTCAAGCCTGGCTGTGACCTTTTGTGGCCTTTTCTGTGTGCCTCTAGGATGCAGCAGCCCTCTGTGCTGTGGCAGACCAGAGAGAGCCAGTGTTTTTCCAGGAAGCGTTTCTGCAGGTTTGTGGGCTGTGGAACACGGGCAGTGGTGAGATTCACAACAGGACCGACACCTTTGGTGGGCTTAGGGGGATTTCACACTGCCTGCAACATGTTTGTGTTGCAAAGGCAAAACTCTGGAAATGGACTTAACCTCCCAAGCAGAGAGAAGCAGGAAACAGACCAACTGCTGTAAAAGTCTCCCTTTGGAGTGTTTTCTTAGCAACCCAGTAACTCTTCTGGCAATAGATGATAAACGAATGGGGCTTAACTTCCAAGAGATAATGTTAAGCTTCCACAACTGGGCATTGTGCTGGGAGCAGCTAAGCACAGCGAGCTGTGGTGCCTACATAATAAGGTTTTTGATCTGACAAGTTTTACTGTAACTTCAGAGCAGGCTGGCAGGAGCAGAGGGGTCCGGGGGGGAGTGGGGCTGGATGAAATCTGTGCCGAGGGGGTGCCAGGAGGCTGGCTGCAAGCAGCAGAGTCCTGCAGAGGACTTACAAAATGAGCAATTTATGCCTCATTCCTTAGGGTTGTTTTTTTTTTCATAGCTAGGCAAGCTTTTGCTGCAGTACCCTGGGAGGTATCTACGTGCCTTTACCTGCTTACAGGTAAAGAGTGTCTGTGTGTGAAAGTCACCAAACACATCCCCTCACTGCCTGCAGAAGACAAATTGAAGCTTTGTGGATATACCCAGTGTGCCTGGATAAAGCATAGTGGAAATCCTGCGAAGAAGCTCAGCCCTTGGTCTAGCAAGGGTCTCTCTGAGCAATGCCAAATGCTGAACCAGCTTTGATAGCTAAATTGCTTTAGCTGGCTTTAATGTTTTCATTGCTTAAAAGAGGCAGAGGATATGCTTTTTTTGATGTGCTGGTTTTAGAGGTTTTTTTTTTTTTGAGGAGGAAGGTGTTGGTTGATAAAGTGCACAGAGAAATAAATTTCTTGTTCGTGTCTGAAAATCCTTATTTTGTCTGCATTCCACTTTCATCTTATATTTCCTGTCAATTTATGTGCTTTCTGATAAATGCCACCTTTTGGTGTAAAACAGCTTGAATATTTAAAACACGGCATTTTGATTAGCTAAACTATAGATTTGCTTTGACATGTCATTTCTTTTGTTCTAAAATGCCCTGACAATTCATATCTGTGGCAGCCAAACAAGCAAATTTATGTACAAAGCTATTGTTCATTCCTGAAGTGTCACTGCTAAATGAGATGGAGTTTAAGCATTTGATTCCCCCCCTCTTTGCATGATGGGAGGTCCATTTCTCAATAATGAAACCAGTTTTCTTGCAAAAATTCAATTAAATGAAATATCAAACATAAATCAGAATGGAGCTTGCTTTGAGTTCCCATATGTGCCTATTGCTGCAGTGATAACACTGGAAAAGGCATTCATTCTTCAAACTGTGTTTTTTGTCTCAGTATTGTTTTTCTGGAGGAAAAAAACTCACATAAAACAACAATGAGAAACAGAAGTTTCTTGGGCTGCAAAGCTGGTCTTGATCTTCTCAAACTTGGAGGTGTGGCAGCCTCTCCCTGAGCACAGTGGGACTCCTGTAAGCAGGAAAATTTTTTGGAAAAGGCAGTTTTCCTATCCTGAGGGATGGCTCAGACCATAATTGTTCTCCATGTGCTGGAGACTTATTGCAATGTCATTTCCATACCTTTCTAGAATCCCTGAAATTGAACATTTTATTTTGAGACATTTCCAGAAGTGTTAATGCCTTTATTACATCCATTTGCATGAAATAGGAGAGTAAAGCCCTCTCTCAAGTTCTGGTTTCTGAAAGTCTTTGCTGCCAGAACCAATGTGGGGTTTTTTTAAAAAAAAAAAGCTTTTTTTTTTTCTTTAAGTTTTCTTTTCTTAAAGTTTAAAAACCTGCTGGTGAACTCTTAGTGTGAAAAGAGTTTTTCTTTTTCCTGTGTTAGAATAGCATGATATAAAAGGCTAACAAAGAAAGGTAGGTGTAAAATACTTCAGGTATATCTTGGAAAATCTATTTCAATTATGTTCTGTGTGCTTTTAGTGGAGACGATAAATCCTAAAGAATTAACAGAGCCATAAAGATAAGTGTTATTGGAGAGTACGTCTCACATTTCACCTTTGGAAATTAAAATATTTGCTGTGAAATCAGACGTTATAAGGGTCACTGCTTTGCTTGTGGTCATTAATAGCAGGAGGTGACTGCTGGAAGAACTAAGGGAAGCCACTTCCCATAACACGGAAATTAAATGTGCAATTTACTGAAAATTCCCTTCCTTGTGAAATGGCTTGCTAATGCCAGGCTCTGAAGGGAACTTTGCTTTTTATTTCGAATTTGCTATTGGACAGACCATCTAAACTCGTATCTGCCTTGCATGAAATATTGATTACATTAGCATAACATGAGGTCACTTTTCTGTTTGTCCAGTGCAGCTGGGCAATAAGGAAGACAGATGAGTTTTTTCCAAGATGTTAATGTTTGTAAGTGAGAGCACAAAGCAGCTCCGATCACAAGTGCCACTTTGCTGTACCTGTGTGTGCATCTCCAGGGGTGTCTGTGGCTGGTAAATGCCACTCTGCTGCTGCTCAGAGGAAATTTGTATGACAAGTAACTATTACTTTGGACACCTACTGACACTGCACTCAAATCCACCCCCAGACTTTATTGTAACAACATTTGCCACCAGAAAGACAGTAAAACCAATGAGGCAGAGCCTGCCTGGCCTCCTCCTTGTGGCTATGGGAGAGTTGTTGCGATGTCATAAATGGCCTAATATGTCTAAATGTGAGCTCTGTAGCTGACTTTGGGCTTTTGGCTGTGCCCTTTAGTGCTCATCTGTGGCTTACCGTGCTGTGAAACGCAGCTCTGGGTGCTCCCATGCTGATACTTTATTTTTTAACTCCTCCCTGTATTGCTTTTGCAATGGGTATACCCCAGTGCCTTCATTTGTTCCCTGGACTGGGGTGGATCAGAGTTCCTGGAGCAGGGGTGGCACTCGCACAGGGGTTTGTGTATCAGCCAGTCTGTACCACTCAGCACAAGCACCAGGGCTGTTTCTGTGGCTCAGATCACCCAGCAAGGTGGGAGTACCACAGGGTTTGGAGAGGCTCTGTAGAGCTTAGCTCCGAAGTGGTACTAGTGGTTGTCTTTTTTTGTTCTCTCAGGGATCAACCATCAGTGTATAAAGACAGTGCAAACATTGGGCTGTCATGGCTCACATGATAGCTTTGTAATAAGTTTTATCCTTGAGACCCCAAGGTACTGGCTGTGTTGGGATGGGTTTTTACATCCTGACCTTTCTGCCTTGTTTTACAAGAGCAATGATATCAAGAACACAGCAGGATGTTCCAGGGACTTCCTTGCACTGAGTGACGTGGTCCCTGGAGGCTGCCAGGCAGCAGTTGGGCTGACAGATGAGCATCTTAGTCCCAGGAGTCCCTCACTACCACAGGCTGGTCAGGAAATACAGCATTTGCTGGGCATTGTGCTGGCAGTCCCAGGAGATGGAAATCTATGTGCTTCAGCCTGCTCCTTGCTATTCTCTTCCAGTGAGGAGGGAAATGAAGAGATGCAGCAGGAATCACCTTTTTCACTTAAATCATCTTTTGCCTCTGCATCTTGTGTCTTGTAAGCCACATACTACTAGAATTATTTCTTGTAGGTCTCTGCTCATGGATGACTTGCTCATAGGCTGGTCTGTGAAAGACACTCAATTTTTTTTTTGACTGGTGGGGTAGTCTAGTCTCAGAAGTGCTATTTTGGAGTTTTGAGGCTCTGGATTTCCCACCCCTTACATGTTTCCTTTTTTCCCCTCCCTAATGACTACTAAAACCAAAGCTGGTCTAGATGAGTTGTTTGGAGAAGTTTGTTTTAGAGATGTGTTGCTGAACCGGGGTAAAGAGACATCTGTTTAACCTTGTTTAAAACTGCCTCTCAACGGAAGGCCATACAATGGGGTGAACCCTATCAGTAGACTTCAAACTACCTTTACTTGAGTCAAACTGAATTCTAGTATGAGCCACACAGTTTTCTTCCAAAATCAGCCCTTATTATTGTAGCTTTCTTCTGGATTTCTTGTAGTCATCTTGCATCTTTCTTAACATCTGGCACAGCAGAGTGGATTTGACATCCAGTTAATATTCCACCATTTTATGACACAGGGCAGAACAAATTTCTCCTGTTTTACATATGGCACTCGACATCACCACTTCTGCCTTCCTGTTTTTGCCACTTGAGCAGCCTTGGGTGCTTTTCCTGCTGTGCTCCTGCCCATCCTGGTGTGTTTGTCCATGTGGCTCCTGGTGGAGGACATCTCAGGGCTCTTGGTTCAGCTAATTGAATAATCTCTCCAGTTTGTCAGAAGATCTTGAACTGTTGCCTTGTTTTCCAGGAATTTGAAGGTTTTTTTGGTTTTTTTTGGTTGAATTTTTTTTAATCTCCTCTCCAGTGAGGTCCTAGGAGAGCTCCCTTTTCCATCCAAGGAGGGAGTGGGAGGTAGGAGTGCTCCCAGACAGCCTGGGGTGCTGTGCCCCTCCCCTAAGTAGCAGTGCCTCTTAAAACCACACATAGTTTGGGTGTCTGTTATGTATTAAGCAATAAGACCAGAAAGATGATTTGCAAAAAATCCTGGTTTATGCCCAGTCTGCCTTTTTTTCCCCTTCCTTTAATGGTGTTAACTAAGAATGGCTGTTTTAATGTAGAGGATAATGACCCTCAGGTTTTGTGCTGTCACCCCCATCCCTGTCTGTCCAGTGGGACTGGGGGATGCTGTGTCAGCTCTGTGCCCTTCAGGGCATCCACAGTGTGCTCACACCCTGCTCTGGGGTCCCCTCCCATGGGAATTTGTCAGCCTTGCTGCCTCTTTCTAAGGCTTCCTGTGTGCCTCTGTTCATGTGTAAATAATGGCCAGTCTGCAGAAATGTCCCTGGATTTGTTCTGTCTAAAGCCATGGGTTTTAATCTGCAGACCCCATCCTGGGTCTGCTTCTGAAGGAGCTGTGAAACTAAAACCACCGGGTTGTCACTTGGCATAAATTTGCTGCCCAGGTGCTGTGTGTGTGTTATTTTTTTTTGATTTTTAATGTGCAGAAAACTGAACGATGTGGGATGCTGAGGAGAGCTGTGCCTGATGCTGTGCTTGGTCTCAGGAGTGACTGTGCCTTGGCAGACCTCTCTTTCATGTTTGCACATACAAATGAAACCTGTGATTCAAAGTGGCCAACCTGGACTGGGCTTTATGAATCAGCGGTGAGAGAGACTAAAACATTCATGTGGTGAATATACAATGTGAAATGTGGGAGACAGTGCAAGAAATTCAGTTTGCTGAGTCGCTGGAGGAGTACGGAGTTACCAAGTGCTCTGGGCCTTGCTGGGCTTTCAACAGAGGTGTAGGAGGAAAAAAAAGCCTGCCCATTGGGAACCTGCTGTCTAGGTCTGACCTCTCCAGTCTGTTCACTGAATAATTTAAACTCGTATGGCTGTCTGGAGCTCTCCTGGTCCAGCTGCCTCCTCAGGGCAGGGGTTGCAGTTTCCAAGTTACTTCTGCAGCTCAGAGCACTGCCCCAGCCCAGGGGCTCGAATCTCTCAGTCCAGTGAGCTTTGCCTGCATTTAGCTCCCTTTTCCCTGCTCATAGTCTCTCTGTTTATTAGTCCTGCTGGTTTTCTGCCTTGAGTGTTGCTGTTTTCAAAGACGCCTTCTCCCTAAATTCTGATTCACACATGAGAGTGGCAGGGTTGACGTGAAGAGGCAATTTGCCGTTGATTTACCTGGTGCTGTCCATGGGCATGAATTTTTCTCTTCAACATATTAACTTGGGTCACTAAGTTTACAGGGGGCACCAGTTATACCAATAGAGCCAGACTGAAATGATTACCTGATGCCACATGCAGAATACACGAGTTAACAAAAATTATTTAGGGCTCATAGGGCTCATGGGGTATAGTAATGTCCAACTGCACATAACTGTGAAATATTAAGCTTGGTCATGGCATCGTTAAATGTGATGAATCTCTTTCTCTGACACCATCCTCCAGTGAGCAATGCCTCCAACAGGCATGATTCTAATGCAGAAGTGTTTGATTATTTGAGGTGATGTATGAACATTTCGAGTGTTGTCTGCTTTGTGGAGTGCGTCTCCTACCTCGGGACTGCCTGGAGTTCCCTCAAACGCAGCCTCCTTGTGCTTGTTCTCAGCACTGGGAAGTTTGTATTTTCAGTTCCTCATTCTTCATTAATGATGCACACAAGTGTCAGCACTTGTGTTTGTTATTTCTTGCAGTCATTGACACAGAGGCATGTGTGATAAAGACTCATCAAAGTCATCATTACTCTACAGTTATCTGCACTGAACTGTCTGGTTTGTCTGTAAACCTCTCTTTGATCTGAGAGCCTGTTTCTGGCTACATGCCTCATTATTTACCTTCCTATAGCACTCCCTTCTGAAGAGCACACGTCTCCTCTTCTGTTTAATTCATGATCAAAATATATTAGTCCTCGTATTTGCCTCCCTTTTTAGCACAGTGACAAAACCCTCCCAGCTTCCCAGTGGTGCTGCTTGTCTTATCTCAGGCTTGGGCCCCTCCAGCTCATGTCTGCTCCCAGCCCCAGGGCAGCTGTGTGGAAGGACTGTGGGGTCTATCTTGGCTTGTCACTGAAGGGACTTCAGTCACAGCCAGGAGTAAAGCCTGGACTCGTGACTGCCTCCTGGCATAGCTCAGGGTCCGTGTAATGAATTTTATTTCATGAGTAGTTGTGTTTTGCTGGGGAAAACTGACAAAGAAGTCAACGCCAACTCGATTTGTCTCTTTCAGCTGTACTGCAAGAAATATGTGAAAATATATTTCTCTTTTGTTGGAAAGGAAGTAATAAGGTGTGAGTGAAAGGGGCAATCATCGCTCTCTACTAAGCACTGGTGAGGCTGCACCTTTACTTTGGGGTTCAGTTTTTGGCCCCTCACTACATTGAAGTGCTGGAGGAAGTCCAGAGAAGGGCAATGGAGCACAAATCTGATAGAGAATGGCTGAGAGATCTGGGGTTGTTTAGCCTGGAGAAGAGGAGGTTCAGGGGTGACCTTATTGATCTCTACAAGCACCTAGCACGAGGCTGATGCCAGGCAGGGATTGGGCTCTCCTCCCAGGTAACAAGTGACAAGATGAAAGGAAATGACCTCAAGTGGCATCCGTGAAAGTTTAGACTGGATATTAGGAAAAATTTCTTCACTCAAAGGGTGGTCAGGCATTGGAACAGGCTGCTCAAGGAAGTAGTGGATCACTATTCCTGCAAGTGTTCAAAAGGCATGTCAGTGTGGCATTTTGGGGGCATGGCTTAGTGATGAATGTGGCAGTGCTGGGTTAGCAGATAGACTGAGTGTTAAAATTCCTTTCCAACTAAAATCATACTGTGATTCTATACTCTTGTTCAGGCAGATGTCCCTTACCTGTCCATGTGTGGCCCCTGGCATGGAGCAGCAAAGCTGTCACCCAGCCCTGCGTGATCCCACGGCATTGTGCCCAAGCAGCTCTCCCGCGGCCTCCAGTGGGCTTGAGGAGGTGACTCCTGAAACCTCCACCCATAAAGATCACTTAAACCCAATTATGTGAAATAATTGCTGTTGCTGGGTGGAGGCAGGGGTGGCTGCCCTGCCAGCTCCCAAAATCCGCACGTTCCATGTCTCCTCGCCTGCCATTGCAGTTGCAGTCAGCGTGTCGGGCGTTCCGTGGGTGTTTGTGTGGGGGAGAGGATGAGCTGGAGAGAATTCTGTGGAGACCTGAGCTGTGGAGACATGAGAAGGTAGCATTGATCATCACCACCCAGAGATTAAGGTACTGCATCTTCAGCGGCAGTTTGGCACACCAGCAAGCTGGTTACACACGCTTGTGAGTTTTCATCGTTATTTTCTGCAATGAAAAGAAAAGCTTTAAGTTAAGGGAGGTATACCACTATGAAATGAAATTCTGTTATTAATGTAATGCCTCATCTTAGTGGTCTGAGAGGTCGGTTGCTGGTATTTCTATCCCCTCCTCTTTTATCTTGGCCTTCGTCTAGGTAGATGAAGGTGTTGTTGTTCTTTATCCATATTGAAGGATTAAGACCCCAAAAATTTACTAACTAAAGTTTTCTAACATAAAGGCTGCAAATAAACGCAGCAACTAGTTGGGTGCTGTTGAATGCTGTAATAATTACAGAGCATTAAATGACATTTGAGATAGAATCCCTTATGAACACACAACGGCTGTCAAGGTCAGGGTTTAGCAGAGCTTGTCATTCCCATGCCTTAAAATGCAGATTGCATACCAAGTCCCAAATGGCCTCCTAACAGTGCAGAAGCTTTTTCCAGCCTGAAATTGCACAGAAGTTTGAGCATTTCTCTTGAAATTAGTGAACCATTCATGAAGTCAGGTGCTGTTGTGAGTTTAGCTGTGGAAGAGATTGTTTAATTCCACTTGGACACTTGAGAGCTTATTGGTTAACAGGAGTGGTAGCTTTTTTACAAAGTTTGGTATGCTGTTAAGGGAAAGTTTGCTGCTCCCAGTTTTATACAATCAGCTAGTTTGCTTTTTTAATTTTTTTTTTCTCCCTTCGAACAAAGCTGATCCTGGGTAACACCAGGGAGAGGCTTCAAAACCCATCCTTGTCTTGCCCTAGACTCTAAGATGTCAGGAGACAAATGAAATGTTTTTATTTAAACGTTTTATATAAACGTTTTAATAAAAACTGCCTTATTTTTATTAAATGCCCTTGGTTTTTAGCCTAATGACTTATTTTTATTGCTTGGGGTGGGCACAGAGTGAGCACAGGCTTTGGTGACCAGAAACCCTCAGCTGCAGAACAATGTGCCTGTGTGTCCCAAAACCTGGCTCTGCTCTGTGCTGCTTTTCTTGCTGCCCCATTTGCCTTGATCTTGTCACTGCTGAGCAAGGTTTCAGCCTGCCTCGAGGAGCATCCCCTGTGTGTGCTGCTGGCAAAGGGGCTCTGTCTTGGTTTGGAAAGACAGGTATCTGCCAGGGAAAGCTGGAGTTTCCCTTAGAATGGAGAATGTAAACCCCTCACCTCTGCCAAATTATAATTTTGCAATTAAGGGCTTTCGGGCAAAGATTTGGGAATAGGAATAACAGTTCTTTACTAGGAATATCAATAATACAAATGTGGTAGAAAAACAAAACCACCCCACCAAACCAGCAAACAAACAAACAACAGTTTTGGAGAACCCTGCCAGAGTCAGAGCTACAACCTGATGCCCTGTTGGTCAGGGTGTTGGAAGCAGTCCAAAAGTGAGTCCTTCTGGAGTGGCAGATGTGGTTCTGTTGGAGTAGAGATGAACCTGTAGAAAAGGGTCCAGTGATGGTGAGAAGGGGTCCAGTCTTCCTCTGGTAACGGGCGAAGCCAGATACCTGTGTTCCTACGTCTCAGTTTTTATTTAGGTAGGAATGGTTGGCTCCCTGCACTGGGTGGAGCATCTCACAATGGGACAACTTGTGACAAGCTTGGGGAGAAGAACAGCTTGGGGAGAACAGCTTGAAGAGTCTTAATGGCCCATTGTGAAAGAGATAAGAAACACTGCCCCACCTGGTTTTAACAGCTGGCCCATTATCAGAAGGCACCTGCCCCTCTCACCCCAGAGTTACAAGAGATAAAGAAGAACATTTCCCCAGCTGCTTTTAACAGATGAAATAGAATACACATTTTTGGTTCCATAACCCAAGACAGGCTCCAGGTGTGCTGGTGGGTGGCTCTGCTCTGAGAAGGACCCCAGGCTCTCCCCAGCCTCTCCCTCACAGTTTCCTGAGCCTGCTGCCACACTTCCCTGCGTGCATGGGACGTGATGGCACTTGGAGGGTGGAGGGGTGGCAAGGTGCGTGTCACCGTGTGCCCTTCCAAGTGCTCTGACAGCTCCTGGGAGCAGTGCAGCCCTTCTCTTCCTGCTTTCTGGCTCCAGCCTGGCCATGCAGGAGCTCTGGCTCAGTGCTGGCACAGCAGAGCCGGCCGTGTCCGGGAGCCACGTGCTTTGTAACTTGGTTTATCCAGCCTGAAGGGGATTGTGCTGCTTCCGCTGTCACTTTGACAGATGTTTGCACTTCACAGGCTGAATGGACTTGCTGTAGTTACATTTTGACTGAGGTATCACATAAAAAAAAGATTAAAATAATAGGAAAATCCCAATAGCACAACCTGGCAGGCTTGGTATGGCTGGTGGGGGTGGGGGGAAGGAATCAGCAGTCCTGGGCAGCATTTTCTCTCTGGATAGCCATTTCTAATTTTAACAGGGTCTGCAGGCACTCACTTTACTGCTTCTGCTGTTGAAGTCGTGCTTCCTGAGCAAGCTGCTTAATTACAGGGGTTTAGCTCAAGTCTGTTTGAAATTTTTTTTTTTGACTAGCGGGTATGAAATAGAATTGGATCTCAGTGGAGCATTGGGATTGGTCAGAGCAGAAAGAGCAAGAAAGGGAAGTTACTTTAAAGTGGGATTCTTGGGAAACGTGCATCAAACTTTGCCTGGTTTTATACCCAAAATAACACTTATGCTGATGTTCATGTGGCTGGTGTAAGAGAGCAGAATGTAGCCTATAATTTGGGCTGCAGCTATTCACAGACCAGGCAGCACACTGAACCAGATGAAGCCAGATGCCAGCTAAATCAGCAGCATTCTCTTCTTCCCTTTATTTTTTGCATTACAGAATTATATGTACAGGACTTGTTTGAATAATAACTTTTGAGAAGGGAGAACTTGCCCCACTAGTCATGAGCTTTAAATAGAATATTTGTCTCAAAGTTGTTGCTTGTACTTGGCTTTGTATCTTCTGTCTTGTGCCCTGTGCTGTTTAGTAGCTATGGGGCTGTGTTGGTCCAAAATCACAGTTCCCTTTTAAAAAAAACCCAAACCCCTCATTTCAGTAAGATAAGACACAGAAAGCTCTAATGCTTTTCAAACCATAGAGCACATGTCATCCCTCTTGGTGTTGTTGGTAAAAATTGATGCAAGAGATCAAAATTAGAGAGAGGAAATGGGAAAATGCCTCCCCCCACTCTCCCCTTTTTTTTTTTCCCTGAGTGACTTTAAAATATTCCCTTCCTGCAGATGGCTTGCTGTGCTGTAATGCCCCATATGTGGCATCATGTGTGTGCAATTACACATTTTGTCTTGATAAGTTCGACATGTTTCTGTAGCCGGCTGTTTGTCAGTCATCAGCTTCAGCCCCCTCCAAAGAGCCAGGGCTGTTCTTCCTTAATAACATTTTAGATCCTTTTTCCTCTCCGCTGAGTGACAGATATTAGCATATTCCTTTGGAGGGTGGTGCTGAGTGTTTGTACCAGTTGATGGGGTATTGGCAATCACAGATATTCTGTTTGTCATTTAGCTCAGTGAGAAAAAAAAATGTGTCTGAATCTGATAATGGAGAACACAGAAGCAGTGCTGGCAGCCAAACGTCTGCTTTAGCCCTAAATCACTTGTTTCCTAAAAGGAAAACAAATCTGAAGTGTGAAAATACCTTGGAGAGGATCTGTCTGTGGGAACTCGCAGGTACTGATGAAACTCAGCACATGGGGTTTATTGGACTGAATGAGCTTACTGCTGGTTTGTGCATTTATTTGTTTTTAAGTGAAGAGGGCATGTTGTCTTTCTGAATAACTCTTCCCCATGGATATCTGTGACAGCTCTTCTGTCTTGCCTTGCTTGCCTGTCAGCATTAGGGGTGGATCCTGGGGGTCTGTTGAAAGAAGCCTTATAAAGGACAAGGTGGATTGCTGGGCTGGGTTTAAATTCCTGTTGCTTCTAATATGGCAGATTCAGGTGGCTAACTGTCCAACAAACCCATCTGTTTGGGATTTAGAGGAAATATAGGAAAAGCAGGAAAATGCCTTCTCTGTCAGTAGTACATCATTAGAGCCCACAGTGGGAACAGTTCTAGTCCATCAGCTGCAAAAATGATCTCCATCAGTAAATACCACTTTTCTGCACACAGGATCTGTTTCACTCTTCATGCATGTGCCTGAATTAGGAATTATGCTATTAAACTAGCTGTGAGCAGAGTGGTGTGTGCAGATAGGAGTGAAGGCTGCTCATGCCTCATTCTGCAAAGGATGCAAAGGGAGGAAATTTCTTTCTCCCCAGGCACAGCTGTATGGACTCACTGGAGCATGTGCCTGTTGCACTGTTAGGCTTTTTGGGCTCAGCTGTCAGTCGGGACTACAAACCAGAAATTAGTAACCCTCGTATAAAAGTTTCTGGTACAGCTCTTTCTCAAAGCAGAGGGAACAATTATCAGTTGTCAGGTCACAGAGTTCCTGCTCCTGGTCCTTCCCCTTGCTCACCTCTGCCCTGTACCCACCCACTGCTGTCTTGCTCTTCTCTTGTCCTCACCTCTTTGTTGAAGGCACCTTGGTGGTTCTTGTTCTGGTCCTTTGCTAACCTGAAGGTGTCCCAGGGGCAGAACGTGGCTACTGCAGAGGGACAGCTGTGCTCCACAGCACAACAATTCAGAAATTTAAAAATCAAAAAAAGTAAAATTGCCCCAGGGTTAGCAATAACTGGCTAATAATTGCTGGCTTGCTGCTTTACCTCCCTCTGTTCAGCCCCTTGTGGGGGCTGCTCTGATGTTGTGCCTCATTTCTGTTTTTCTTACCAGCTGCAGGATGGAGGCTTTTGGACACAGCCCCTGGAGCTAGGATGGCTGGCATATCCCTACAGCAATTAAGTGCTGGATGTGAGGTATTGTCTTAACTGCTTGAAGGTCCCTTTTGTAGCCAGAAGGGTATTAAAGACCACTTTATACAACAACACTGAGGATCCCTTTTATCCATGAACTTGTGGAGAGCTGAGGAAGAGATCCTTACCGAGGCAGGTTTCCAGCATTCCTCTTAGCAGCTTATTAGCCCTGGGCATTCTTGGATAAAATCACCCTGGCTTCTCTCCTGCAAGACTGCAGAACGTTTATTTTTCAAAGCAGTAAGTCTGCAGTTGCTACCTGTGGTGTTGGGTCACCATCCTGTTCAGAAAGTCCTGACAATGAAGCAGTCAAAGCCAACTGGACTAGTAGTGCCTGAGACCTATATCAAGACAGGAGCCAGACTTTTTTTTTTTTCCCTTTTCTTCCTTTTCTTCTTTTTTTTTTCCTTTTCCAGAGTATAAAAGACACTCCTCTTATTCCTCATGGCAGAGTCTTTTGCATTGCTTTGGAACTGAGCCCTTGAGAGAAGTACAGAAAGAGCACATGGTAGGGATGGGCACAAAGATGGGTGATCTTGGGCAGGTAGACTTTCTTTTACCAGCACAGGGGAAGCAGGACGTGGAGAGGATAAGGATGCAACTGGGCAGCATCAAGCAGATCTTCCTGCATGAGTCAGGAAGGATGATTTCTGGCCTCTCCTGCCCTGATGTTGGCAGTCACAGATGCCCTGTGATGGACGTGGTGGCTGCCTAGGTTGGGAACTGAGCTCTGAGTTTAATGGGCTGAAGTCCTGGCAGAGATATTGAGGATGTATCTGAGACTTGGCTCAGCCCCAAGCAACTGTCCCAACTTGCACTTTGTGCCTTCCATATCGAGGGATTTTTATATTATCATCAGGCAGCAAGGACTCTTGCAATATGCTATTAGTTGTTTTAATGCTGTTTTATTCGTTAATAAATTCTTTTAGCTGTAACTTTACTCTGTAATACTTTGGTGTGGGGTGCCTGGGGAGGAAAGCAAGAATCCAGAAATCATGTGAAAGCTTTTAATAAACCATCAGCCCTTCCTGCAGTGCAGTCCTGCGGGAATTAACTGCTCTGTGCAGGAGTGAATTCTCTCTCAGCTTTCCATGGGTGGCATCATTTTGCCCTCAGCTGGCACAGCACATGCTTGACTACTCTCTTGAGTGTGGTAAATGGGGCATAACTTGTTTTCTTGGTGTTGGGGGACAGCAGTTGCAGAAAACAGACAAATCCTTTAAAAATAATAGGCTCAAGCATGTCACAAAATCCTTCCATGGTGGTGGGCTGGGCTCCTTCCTTGTCCAGGCAGATGATGACAGAGCCCCTGCTGAGATGCCCGGTGTTGCTGGTTCTTGTGCCCCTTTAGCAGAGCTTTAAGAACAAGCTGTGTTGAATTTGCGAGCACTGGAGCCCAAGCCAGTGTGTTCTGCATGAAAGGTGCACCCAAAAAACCTGAAGCAGGCTCCATCCAGGCCTTTTGATGTAGCTGGCACAGTGGTGGTGCTTGTTCTGTGTCTCCGCTGCTGTTTCTGGGATATGTTTTGTCATTTTCCAGGGAAAGCTTTTATTTGAGGTTGATTTTTTTTTTCCTCTCTTATGGGGGAGAAGTTAATTACCTCCCTTGCTCCTCTTACTGCCCTGAAGACCAGAAATAGTCAGGAACTTAATAGTCAAATGGCTTTAAAAACCGGTATCTCTAAATGTCAAGTTAATGTGCTCTGGGAACAGTGTGACTCAAGGACCCGGTATGAACATCAAATTGCATCTGCTGCCACAAAGACTTGTGGGATTCTCTGAGGCAAACACAGTGGGGAGATTGAGAGTTTATTTCAGCTTTTTTTTCAGTCTTTCTTCTAAAAGTAAAGTTTTATTTTTCTCATGCCTGTCCTCGCCACAAATGCAGCCTGAACCTGTCTGAGATGGCAGATTAAAAATGAAACTCTCATGAATGAGAAATGCAGCCTGCATTTTTTATGATGGCGGAAAAAGTAAACCCATTTTAAAATGTGCATATTTTTAAGAAAGTAAATGACTAAGTAGGTGAGATGTAGGTATCAATAAATATTTATTCCAAAGAAGTAATCTCTCAACAGAATTGGAAATTGTCTCATTCTTTTAGGCAATTAAAAATCAATGTTTGTTTTTCAGAGTGGAAGTAGCATTTTTCCAGTTGCTTTTGGAGCGTGGCCACTGTTGAGTGAAAAGTCTCACAGCCACATGACATTTTTTTCAGAATAATTGCACTAAAAGGACAGCTGATTTATAGGATGGATTGTAATGATCTTGAAATGCAGAGGAGGAAAAGACTCCCAGAGTTAACCCAAATGTGAAATTGTTCTCTGAAAAAGAGTTTGGAGATGGGGGTCTGTAGTTTCCAGGTGGGCAGATGATGAGTGCTGAGGCTAGGTCACATCTACTCAAGGTGTGAAATTGCTGTGGAGGTTTATAAAATTGAGACAAAATATGTTCAAATGAGGCTTATTTTATAGACCAGGTAAACCACTTAAAGCTCTGAAAAATATGTGAATAGAGGTTCATGATCTAAAATACAGTTGGTCACCACATGATTGGCTTAGGTACACCTGCCACAAGAACTTAGTGACCTTTTTCTGGGGTTTTGGGGAAGAATGGAGGTGCCTCCTGAACCCTTTCTCCTGCTTTCTTTGGAAACCTTGGTGTTGCAGGCATGTGGAGCAGCACAAGGAGCAGAACAGTGATCACCACTCTGAGCTGTAACATGCTGGCTCTGACCTGTTGTGCGTGTGCCTGGGTGGGAATGTCGTGTAGTGGGAGCAGCAGGTCCTTTGTGCCCAAGGGGGCTCTGCTGCATCCGTGCAGTGAGTGCTCCCTGTCCCTTGCTGGGGATCCTGGCCATGTCACCCAGCTGCCCCAGGGCTGGTCACCTCTGTGGCCAGGAGCTGCTCCTGCCTTCCTGGAGTGGTCAGCCCTGTGTGTGAGGTCGCTGTGACCAAAAGACCGCAGCACTTAGGCGAGGGGCATTTAATTTTGCGGGAATAATCAGAGGGAGCCGTTTGATTTCCTCCCACTCACCTTTCAGATTTGTGTCGCCTCTTGAGCCGTGTGCCTGTGCACACTCTTGGCTCAATGGCTTTTTACACCGGCTGCTCTAAATGCATTTTAAAGAGCTGAGGAATGCACACGCAGCAAGGTCACATAAATTAATAATTATCTAAGCGCTTCTGCCCTTTTCTGCCTCCAGAAAAGAAGTGAGGAGGGAAAAAACTTCTAACTGCGTTTTTTTTTTTTTAAGGGTTTTTTTTTTTTTTAAAACCTCCCAAACTAGTTTTCAGGGCTGATCCTGGGCACTGTTGTTTCAGCCACAGCCTTAGGCCAATTTGACTTCGTCACTTCACTGTCACATTGCCTGTATTTGAGCCAGCACATGAATTTTCATTTCCAAACGTGTTTGGGTTTGTAATTCATACAGAGCAAATAGATTAATCACAAGCCATGCAGAACTTGTAATTATCAAAACTTGGAGTACAGAAGAGGTATAAATCATGACAGTGCTGCTTTCCAGCTGCCAATTAAAAATGGGAATTCAAGCTGCCTGAGCGTGGAGGGTTTAGGTTGGGAAGTTTCTGTTTCTGTGTCTTGCAGAAGAGTTAATGAAGAAAGTGCTTGCTCATAACTTCTCATTAAGCAACAACTGGATTTATGAAATATTGGCACTAGTGGAATAATTAGGAGTTTTTTATTATTGATGAGTTGGACTCTTAAAGAGGGATGCGTTATCCCAAGGAGTGCCAGTCCTGAAGCCTGTGCTGGTGCTCCTTGCAGTGGCTGAAGTGTGCTTGGAGCACGTGGAGCCTGCCTGGGCTGTGCAGGGTGCTGGGAAGAGGGGCACATCCTCAGGCTAAGACCCAGTAGGAATTGTGGGATCAGGCTGGCTGGGACAAAGTGTGGGACAGGATCTAAATCTGCGCTCCCTCCTCCTTGGTCACCTAGGAGTGATGCCAGGGGAGAGGGACACCACTTGCTGAGGGGTGGGGAGGTGGCACTGAGGACCTTCGCTGCTGCCTCTGGGCTATCCAGAGGAGAGGGCTAAACCAAGGAGAGGAGACAGGAGGGATACACAAATGCCATTTGTTGCTTTTCTTGCCCTGTTCTTTGGTAACGTGTTAGT
Source organism: Phylloscopus whistleri (assembly GCA_017589585.1). NCBI lineage: Eukaryota > Metazoa > Chordata > Aves > Passeriformes > Phylloscopidae > Phylloscopus > Phylloscopus whistleri. Next base: position 2,238,263 of record JADMLD010001007.1, on the reverse strand, counting down.
GGTACCCAGCACACCAGGGCCCCCATGACAGCACCCTGGTGCTCTGGGCACTGCCAAAGCTGTGGCCATGGAGCAGATATCAGGAACCACGACTGTTACTGCCTTTTAGTAGCAGAGCAGGGTCCCTTTCCATGTGGAGCCAGAGTTGGTCTTGCACATTCTCCAGGGAAGCCTCAGCCTTCAGGCTCCAAGGGCTGGCAAGGCAGCATGTTGGGCTGATGGAGCTGGGCAGCCCAGGGTTCTCCATCATGATTCCCAGGGACTGTGGGGACGTTAGGCAACCTTGTAAGCCTGTTGTAATTTTAAAGCGTTTTGATAATGTTCCCCTCAGCTTTAATGTTACATATCCCTGCGTATGTTCCTCAGTAATTGAAAGGGATATCGGGGAAATTTGATCTGTCTGGCTTTGACTTATGCTGTCCTTATCTTGGCCTTCGTGTCATTAAGAAAAAAATTGGTATTGATCTGAAACTATACCACTACATTGTGCTGCAATTTTTCTTCCTTGCTAGCAGAATATAAATCGATAAAAGGCAGCTGCTTGCGACGTGGGGCAGATATGATGCTGTCATTTATATATTGTAAATCCAATGATAGCTGATCAAATCAGTGCGTCTGCTGTTCCAAACCTGACATGATTGAATTGTCAATAAAAAAGATTTTACAGTAAGGGAAGTTCTGCTGGCGGTGTAAATGCCTGGAAGCCTCACTAAGTTTGATACAAGATGAAGCAATCAGCTAGGCTATCATTATATAATTCTAACAGCCAAAATATTTGGATACTTATGTTCTCACATGATACTGGAGCTGGGGCGGGGGGGGTATCTTTTATTGCAACTTGTTTGAAGAAGAATTATTCTGAGACTGAGGAATATGGATGGCTTCTTCTGAAATGAAGGTATGTTGGTGAGGACTAAGAGAAATAGTGTAGGACTTGTTTGAACTGAAGATCTGCAGGTCCAGGTCATTAGCAGGAAGGTTATCAGTGTTTCTGTTTGCTTGGAAACAAATCTTGCAGGAAGGAATGTGATTGATAGGATGGTAAGAAGAGACGGGTTCTGCTCCGTGTGGAGTCTCTGTGAACAGGAAACCAGAATATGGTTCATGGGTTTTTCTGGACTATAAAGAAGGCTGTTTTATGACAAACCTGTTCATGAGCCTTTTCTTGGGAGTTAGGCTGGAATTCTGCAGCCAGTGTAAGGTGGTGCCAAGCCATCTGAGAGCTAATGGAGTTGCTGCTATAACTTCCCTGAGTTGATTCAATTTCTGCTACCCAGAGACCTCCCTATACCATGTCCCAGCCTAGCTGGAGAAGAAGTGCCAGCAGAGAGAGAGGCTGGTATGCAATCTGCACCTCTGCATCCCCCTGTGGAGCATGCTGGAGTGGAGATGGAGGGAAGAGGACTCAAGGAAACACATGGAAATATGCAGTAAAATCTAAGAAAAAACGTGCCTTGCCAGACTCCAAAAAGACCTTGCACATTGAGAGCACATGAAACTCTTGGACACAGCCTCATATAGTGTTTTTTGTGACAATATTTGGTGAGACGTAGTGGGGCCATATGAAGCTGTGAGATGATCCTGTAAGGTCTTGGCTAGATCCTGAAGGTATCCATGTAGATGGTCACCCATGGCAATGGGTCTGCATCCAGCAATGTGCTGTTATAAACTTGTTCATTCTCTTTGAATACATTTACCAAAGTTAAATGGACAGTAGTAATGTGAGCTTTCATTTCTACAGGTGATCTTGGACCAACTGCTTCTTGGTGCCAAGGGTTTCCTATGACAGAAAGGGAGAACTCTGTGTCCCCGTGATGCTGGCTGCCCTGTGCAGCTCCTTGACACTTTCCCCACAACCTGCTGGAGGAAATCCCATTCTCTGCCCTGCATTTCTGCTCCACTTTTCCCCTGCTTGGTAGTTACTCCTGGACCTTGCTGATGGCCGTAGCTTTTAATGGATGTGCTAATTCAATCGCTTGTGATTGACTCTGTTCTTAATCTCTTTTTTGTGTTTCGCCAATTTAGCTAAATCCTAAATCCATTAGGTGCTCTCAGATTGCTTTACAAGTGTCCAGAGGAGGTGTCTGCAATAAATCCAGCCTAATTCTTTCTGCAGACAGGGTTTTAAGACTTCAGGCCTGGACTGGAAGAAGAGTGGACTGATGCAGGAGTGGACTCGCATAGGAACGCGAAGGACAAGAAGCAATTTAGCTCTTGCTTTACTTTTTTTTTTCCCTACCATCTAGTTGATGTTGCTGTCTACTACACTTTCTTGATGGGGAGAAAGGCTTTGAGATGCATGTGCTGAGAAACCAGCTGTGGGGACTCCCAGTCTCTTTCACAAAAAACAGTGAGGAATCAAAATGATGTTCTGTTTGTTAAGTGAGGGTGGCAAAGCTCAGAGACAAGTCCTCAACATTTCCTGTAATACTCTTTTTTCTTATTTTTTTCCCCTTCTGTATGAGGGTCAATGTACTGGCATTGCTAAACACAAACCTGCCACTTGCTAACTCTTTTTTTTTTTTTTTTCCTGTTCAGTGTGCAGTGCTTTCATGCTGCTAAAGCCAACAGAAATGCTTTGTTTTAGGACAGGAACTGAAGCTAATAATTCATTCAAGAGCAAAGGAAATTAGCTTTTTCTGCCTAATTTTCCTTTCCCAGCTCTGGAGGCAAACACTGGAATGTGGTTGGCTCTGGGGGTGCTGGGGAGGGGGGAGCCTCAGCCCCTGCAGGGTCCCGGCTCTGGTGCCACTCAGCCCGCAGGGAAAATGCGTCTGAATTTCCAGTGCTGCATCTGGGAGAAATCATTTATGGGTTGTGGCTGTTTGGAATGGCATCTTGTGCTTATATACCGCTGGTTAGGTCTGGGGATAAATGGCATGTCAGCCTGGGAAATGGGGAAGGGTAAGATGCCCATGTTTTAAAACTGGTTGGCTGTGTTAATATATCAAGGTAAAGGCTGGGACCCTCTCAAATCAGGGTAGGGTTACACTGATGCCCTGGAAAGAAAAGGAGTAAAAATGCTCAGGGATTTTATGGCACCGTATCTTAAACTAGTCAGTATTTGGGACATTTGGGTATATTTTTGTTTTAATGGGGATGTAAAGATGAGGATGGAACGTGAGTGTCTTCATAAGAAAGATGAATTTGCAAAATGTTTTGCTGTCTCACTTCAGTGGAAGCATGTGGATTTCAGTTCCCATAACCTCAAGGCATTACAAAATCATGATTAAAGCCCTAAGAACAATGTGATCGGCATTAAAATTGGTAAGTTTGAAAAAGGATACACTGTGAGGTTTTCCTTAATTTACTTTTCTTGTCTGCCAGTGCTACAGGTCACAGTTTCAAGCCTTTTCCCACAGCAGCAAGGGCTGGATTGTTTTGGTTTTTAATTGTAAACTGAGGTCTTTATGTAATCTGCTCTGTCCAAAGCTGGGGCTGCAGGAAAACAGCAGATTGTGCAAGCTCTGAGAGCAATTCCAGTGGTTGGGAATATATTCAGCCTTTGTCAAAAGTGAAACTTTGCTACAAATGTCACTTACTGAAGTGGGGAGTGTGCCAGTTGGAGCCTAGATGGTATTTATATCCCTTAAACGATAAAGTATGAAAATATTCACCTTGCAAAAAATCAATCATTCTTACTAAAGGTCGGTTTAATAAGTATCTCTATTTGATCTTTTTGGGGAAGAAAAATACACTATTGATTGTATATACAAATTGGATGGTAATTTAGGTGGTGCTTGATGGTGGCAAATCAGGAGCACAGCAGTGGCTCTGGGCAGCAGAGACACAGATGACACTTCCAGCATTTTATACGGTTACCTTTTTTTTTTAAATTGTAGCCTGTTTAATTCATGGTAATGATGGTTAATTCATTCATGTGCAATTAAAAACACCCAATGCAGACTTCCTGGAGACTGCACATAAAACACAGAGGCTTAGTAGGGTATTAGGGATTCATCTGGGTGCCTGGAGTACAGAGGATCTTTGCTTTGGCTTCTCTAAGTGGTCTTTGTTTAACTGATAGCTGCTAACTTTGTTTAACTGATAACACATGTTGTGCTGTTACTGGTGTTGACCTTTTCCCAGTTAAACTGGCTTAAAATGAAAGTGTTTATGGGGAGATTCTGCAGCCCTGGCGTCCATGGACTCTTTGTCTGGGCAGAGGAGGGGTTGATGTCTGGGGCAGTTCAGCAGAGAGCTGCATGTTTGCAGATTTTAATGGCTCTTGCTCCAGAAGGCTTTTAACACACTCCCTGCACAGCCACCCTGGGCAGGAACTGCTTTTTCCATTGCCAGTTTGAGCTTTGCCACTGTGGTTTCATTGCACTTTAGGTTTCTTGAGCATGTAAAATGCTGTCAAATTGGTAACAGGAGGAGGAGGAGGGAGATCTGCAGCGCAGCCTCGGGCTCAGCAAGAGAGGAGCTGCTGCTGTGTGTGAGGTGAAATCAAAGGAGTGTTTTGTGCCCCACTCTGGAGCCTTTAGAGAAAGGCTGGGTCCGTGTCTGTGGGGGCCTGCTCTGAGCTGCTGTCTCTGGACATCAGGAGGAGCTTTTCCAAAATCTGTCACAGTGAATGGACTGAGTTTGGAGAGGAGTGTCAGCAATGGACCGAGTCCGTCCCGTCTGATCGCTGGCAGCTTTTCACTGAGCCACGGACTGAGCCTCCTTGAGCCTGCTGGGAGCCTGTCTCAGCTTTGTCCACCTGCTTTCAGCTGTCTTGAAGTTCCAGGGAATCTGTGAGGTGTTTGTAATGGGGAGGGTAGCCACAGTGCTGCAACATGACTGTGGTTAAGTGTTTTCCAGAAATGTTTTTGGGGATGCAGGGATGCCATAGAGAATTGTTGTTCTTCTGCTGGCTCCAGCTCTTTCCCTACCTCCAGAGGTCCCTCTGCTGAGGGCTCAGGGTATCCCTAGATGGAAGTGCAGACTGCCTATCAACTGTGGTCAAACTGCCCTGGTGCTTTGCTCCTTTTGCCCTGGCTCAGGGTAAGGCTCAGGGTAAGGTTCTAAGGGACCTTCAGGAAGGTCTTTGGGAAAAGGGACCTTCCAAAGTCTTTGGGTCTTGTGTGAAAAGCTGAAAACCTCAGAGAAAAGAAAGAATGCTTGTAGAATGCTATTTATTTCAAACAGGAAAATGGATTTTGATATAAATATGGGATACTGTCTGCAAAGAGGATGCTCACCCCTCTTTCACCATGTTGAGAACGAATTTTTTTTTCCTGGTGCCAAGACACAAGCATACAGGTCTCCCCTTCTCTCTTCCCAAGGATCTTTTCCATGCCATGGTGCTGGAGCTCAGCTCTGTCTTGGATGAGGGAGGTTTGAACTCAGATCACAAAATCATTAAGGTCTGGAAAGACTTGCAGGATCATTGAGTTCAACTCTTAACCCAACACCTCCGTGTTCATCACTAAACCATGTCCCCAGGTGTCATGTCCATGCATCTTTTGAACACTTCAGGGATGATGACTCCACCACTTCCCACAAGCAGCAAATGGTCGATTCAGAGAGTGGAAAATGGGTTTGCTCTGCGTTTTCATTTCTAGAGGCTGTTAAAACTCCAACTGTTTTGTTATCAAAAAGGATCCATCTCTGAGGTGCTTGAGCCAATCAGTTAAGTGCAAACATGACAGGAAATTAAATTTTTGGTTCTTGACAAGAAGTGGAAGAAAAATGGCTTTTCAAAGGGAAGTATTCTTCTGGCAGGAACACTGGTAGGCTTAGGGTAGGGGAAGGCAGTTGTCTTCGGATCAGAATTCTCTGTATTTGAACCTGAGTTCTTTCCCCCTTGTTTTTTCTCCATGGATATAAAAAAAATCAGGTATTGATTCCCAAAGCAACTGAATAATTGTACCTAAATTGTTATAACCTCTCAAATATATCCGTGCTTCCACTGGAAGAGGAAATTATGGATGGGAGGAGAAGCATGTGAAGGTTTAGAAAAAGGTGATGCCTTTTCTTATTCAGTGGAGGATGCCTGTAGAGGGAAGTGCACAAGCACTTACTCAGAGGCTCACTAAAAAATAAAATAACTGCAGAGGGGCCATTTTAGACAGGCCATGATGCAGTATGTCTTTGAAATGACCCTCATGGGCTCTGCCCTCCCTGTCCAGCAATGAACTAATTCTCAGGACTAATGGTAAAATTCTGCAAGGCATGAATTCCCAACTTAAATGGATTTACAGTGAGTTAATAGATCTTCCAGCATATCTCTTGCAGCCTATTTGTGGTGGCATCATTTTAACACGCACAGTAATTGAAAAAATTGTCAGGATTTACAGTTTTTTTCTGACCTGTGTTTATCATACCTAGGAGAGACTCTGTAATAGACATAACATTTGAAGTATGGACATAGACCTTGCATGGAAGTGTTCAGACAGGAGGTCTCTCTGGGTGGTAACTTTTCCTTGGGAAAAAGGCGATTTTGGAATTATGAGCAGCTAAACTTAACAAATGCCACCAAGAGGGTCACATGTGCTAAGAGTTGCAGAACAGACAAGTCAGAGCAGTGTAATGATGAAGATGAACCTTCAGCTTTGGAGGTAACATATTCTGTGTTGGTTTTCACATGCAGCCTTTGAAATACATGTTCTTTATTTTGAGAGGACTACGATGAAAGTACCCTTTGGAAAAGCTGCTTATTTTTTTTCCCAGGCATATTTGTCCTTGCTCCTTTTGTTAGCATTATTTATAAATCAAAAGTTGTATTGATCTGGAGATTATGCGTTAAACCATGTCTGAGCAGTGGTTGCTGTATTACTGAGAAAAGCAGCTGCCATAAAACTTTTGGTAAATTTATCGATCGATACCCTCCATGTTCCTCTTCGGAAAAAGAGCAAGCTGAATTTTAATTCACTGGGAACGCAGCTGAACACGTGGCCCCCGTGTTCAGCAAGGGATTTAAGCCTGTGAGGAACTTTCCAGAGATGAATAGTGCCATTACTTTGCAGAGGATTATTCATGTTCTTGAAGGAAAGCCTCTCTGGAGCAGGCAGTGGAGCCTCCGATCGATTCCTGGCAGCTGTGGTTGTGAGTTTTGCTCCTGAGAGCCAAATTATCATCTCGTGCTCCTGTTACAATGGTTGCCTTGCTCTCACAGGGGGGGAATAAGGAGATGATAAAACATCTTCCTTGTAAATGAGTGTTAATCAAACCAGGGCTTTGAGCCAGGACAAGCAGCAGCAGCGTTGTGGAATACTGGGTATGGACCAGCCATGGGCTCAGCTGGTGCCACGAGGACATGATGTCCTCCCACCTTCTGCTTCTTCCCTGGGGTGGGACCTGCCCATGCATCAACTTAGAAAACAAAGTCAAAACCAATCAAACAAAGAGAACCAAAAAAACTAAAGCCACCCCAAACCAACAACCCCCTGAAAAAGCCAAGCAAACAACCCCTGCTCAAACAAAGACAACCTACAAAAAAACCCAACCCAAAAATCACCCTCCCCCACAAACAAAACAATACTCAGCCTCCCCCCTGCAAAACCATGGCTCCACTCAAGGTACCACAGAGGAAGGAAGAGAAGAAGTGGGTCTAGATTTTGGAAAGCGATAAGGCTGGAAACTGGGGCCATGGTTAGGTCTTCCTGTTTTGGTGGGGTTTGGTTTGGTTTGGGTTGGGTTTTTTGGGTTGGTGTTTTTTTTTTTTTGGTTTTTTTTTTTTGTTTTTGTTTTTGTTTTTTGTTTTTGTGTGTGTTTGTGTGTGTGTTTGTTTTGTTTTTAAAGTATGGAGATGATGCCTGGGGTTTGTGTGCCTGGCATGCCCTGAGTCCTGTTACAGGGTGCTGCTGTGGCTGTGGTGTCCCGTGTCAGCCCTGTGGTGTTTCAGACAGGAGGGGGTTGGGTACCCTGCTCCCTGTTGAGCAAGATGCTGCTAAAATACTCTGCATATGCTCCGTGGGTCAGGTGCTGCCAGGGAGCATTGCAGTGGCTGGTTGCATGTGTGCTCCTGAGGTGATCCATGGTCTTATTGCCATGTTGGAAACCTCTGTCTTTCTCTGAGGTGTGTTCAGACAAAAATACCTTGACAGTCACTGAATTGCTCTTGAAAACCTGGACATTGTTCTGTGTCTTGGAAACAGTCACTCCTTAGGGGAAGAGTTATACCAATGTTGGTTGCTGTATGTCACTGAGTAAATGGCTTTCCCAAGTTCTGCAGGCACAGGTAGGAAACTGATAACAGAAATAAAGGGGCTGGAGTGACTAAAGAATGGTCAACAGGTGCCCTGAAATAAGTGCAAGTCCTGTGTGTTACTATAGGGATCAAGAACTGATCTTCTGCCATTTGCTTTTCATCAGACAGTTGAGATAACTTTAAAGAGAATTTGGCCAGGAGAGATTATTAAGGAAGGAATTTGCTGCTTAAATAAATAGTCTGCTCTCTATTGTTGGAGACTTAACAGGCTGATAAAAGCCCTCTGGAATGAAAGGGAGCCTGGAAAGCCCATCTCAGATCTGCCTTGCTCTAAAATTACTGAGACCAATGCACTTCCAAAGATTTTTTTTGACTTTTTGAATACAAGCTCAACTTGACCTGGTGGCTTGCTTCATCTTTACTTATTCTGATGAATAAAGGAATTTGCTAGGCTTGCATTTTTTCAGAAGTTGCTTATAACTTTTAGTTTAAAATAAATGGAAGAACTGTGCAAACTGGTGTCCTGGTCTTTAGAAATGCATGGCTTGTAAATTTGGGTGGGAGTGCATGAAATCCCTTGCCCTCTGCTTGATATGTGTGGCTTGTCATTCATCTTTGAAGAAGTATTCTGCTTTTTTGATATCTTGATAACCCCATTAGGTGGATGTTGCAGCCTCCAATTAGTAAAATAAGGCTGTGTGGGTGAGCAAGTAATGGGATTTTTCTGTTTTGTTGTTGTTGTTTCATTTGGTTTGTTTGGTTTTTGCTGGGGGTGTTTGTTTGTTTGTTTTGGCATGGGGGGGTGGGGGGGAATGTGCGTTTTGTTTAAAAATGAGAACAAAACAATCCTAGATGTGCTTTTGCAATGGTAAAATGCTTGGGTCTGTGATATCTGCTCAGTTACCCAGGGCAAAGAGGTCTTTTTCCCAAGGTTTTTGTAACTATTCCTGCTGCACTAGGCTATGCTCCTTGGCTGAGCACGTGGCTTGAAATAAGACTTGTAGACGGTGTCTGTTGCCTCTGCAGCAAATTGGTGAGGTAAGAGAAACTAGGAGCAAAGAAAATAAGTATTTGGGATAAAAAAAATGGGGAAGGTGAACTTGAACACAGGCCTTATGTGGTTTTCAGCATCAGGATGAGACATGAGGGGCATGGAGAGAATATTATCATCTTCCTCTCATCTAACAGGTTACAGCACAACCTTTACTGCTACCAGAGCGACCTTTTAGCTGCAGAAGCCTCTTGCACCCTCTTTCTCAACTTTCCCAGCTTGTGCTCCCAGGGCTTGATTTGAGCCTGCTTCTCCAGGCCCTTATTCCTCTTGCCCTTTGATTTTGATAGAGAATCAAGTTCACCACTTGCACCAGCCTCGACTGTTTGCATTTTTAACTTTGTCTTTATTAAATTTTCAGGAATCTGTTAAGCATTCACACATCTATCATGGCACAAAGCATTATCTTTCTTGATGCTCAGGAAAACAAATTATACAATGGATGTGCAACCAATATTTAATCAAAAATGCCAAAGCCATGTGTTCGGTCAGGAAGCCCCAGAAAAGATTTTACTGCAGAGTCATTCTTGTGAGGTGTTTGCTGTGAGATTTTGTTGAGTTGTTTTTTTAACTTTCACTTGAAGTGTAGGTTTCCTGTGTTGACTTGGGTACTCCCAAGAGTCTCTAGGGATCTCTCAAGGCATCCTGGTACCCCTCAAAAAATGTTGCTTGTCTGTCGTCTATTCCAGCACCCCTGACCCTGCCTTTTGCTGTCATGACTTGTGGATGCCAGTGCAGGGTACAGAGCAGTGCACTGAGCTCCCTCCAGGTAGGGTCTGGTCCAGGTGAGGGGTTAGTTGGAAATGGGGAGCTGTGAGCACCATCATTTCTTGTTTCCTTGTTTCTGGGCTGGTAGCAGCTTGTGTTGGTGAGCTCTGCTGTCTGCATTAACAAAGATTTTGTGTGCAGGATATAAATATTAAATGGGAGAAGCACAGTGTGACTAATTGTGTAACAGTTGGACTGTTACCTGGACTGGAACAGGAGCGTATTTTCAGGGCAGTTTGAGTGGGTATAATGAGATGGATCATACAGTATTTTTATTAGAAACTCCAGTGAGTGTATTTCAAACTGCCAGGGCACTATATAAGCTGAACAATTAAAAACAAACGGCTTTGGAGCTTGGCATTTTGATAGAAACAGATAATTAGGAGAAGATGCTTTTCTGACAAAAGTAAAAGGATTTGGCAGTGGCTAGTGAGCAACACTGGCTTGGAAACTTGTAACTTGGCTGCTGTGGGAGTGAAGGCAGTGGGCACAGAGCTGGAAGGAGCCCTGTCTCATTTAAAGACTGGACCTTTGCTCTCTTGGACTGGTGCTGATGGAGCAAAAGTAGAAAGTGCAAACCTTGATGGCTTAAAATTAAGAAGAAGGAATAACAGAATTGTTCTACTTTTTATTACTAATGCTTTGAAGCTAATCTCATAAGCTTGGGAGCTTGAGACCATAATTTTTATGGTGACAGTTTTGTAAAAGTAATCCAAAAGGCTGTGTCATAGCTGAAAAAAAAGCATTTTCTAAGATTTAAACCCAAATGTGCTCAGTGAAACAAACCCTGTAAGAGCAGCAGTGGCACCATCTGATGGGTTTTGTAATGCCATAGACAAAAGTAATTATACTGCTTAGAAAAGCTTTTGTCTCCAGATAATGTTGTTAAAAACTTGCAGTGTGGTGTAAATCATAACAGAACAAATCTGGAGGCTGCTCTCATTGCTGCCAGGGGAAATTCTCTTAGATTTTGTTTCCTTTCTGCTCAATATATTGCAAACCTTTTCCAAGTTGGTAAATAAATATTACCTGCTGTTTGAAAAATGACTTGGGGTTCATCTCACCAGTAGTGCCTGTGGCAGCCAGGCCGTTATTGCAAACAGTTGTTCCTCTCTTGGTGAGCTCTGTTGTGTTTTGGGAACACAGGCTGTTTTGATGGGGCTGAAGTTTTCTGATTCATAGGAGATATTAAAGAAGCATTTCCTCTTTTTAGAGTTCATTCACATGAGGCTTCCTCTGGCTTCTTTTTGCCACTTCTGAGCAGTGTCACAGCAAGATCCAGGTCAAAAAATACTTGGTTGGGCTTACAAACACCCAAACTTCTGGCATTTCCTTGATGAACATTTGAATTCCAGTCCATGAAGGCTGGTAGTGTTTTTGAGGGGCTGAGCAGTTTTGACTTTTTCCTTTCTAAGAGATTTTTAAAGGTTTGGGAACCTTGGGCTTGCAGGAAGTGCAGTGATTACATTGGGAACAGATTATGAACTGAGTGATTTCCAATGTCCTGCCTGGACATCCACGCTTTTTTCTCAGGGTGAAAATTATTCCTGTGGGCTGAGAGATTCCAGTGCCGAGCTCTCTCCTGATGATCTGTTATTTGTGTCCTGAGAAGTGAAGGGAGGAGTTTTGCCATCAGCAGGGAAAAGCCAGAGATCAGGTGGAGCCAAGGCAGGTGAAGTCTGGCCAGACCAGAGGCTCTCTGACTCCTGAAGTTATTGCTGTGCCTTGTGCAGAGAATTTGGTGTCAGCCTCTGTGAGCAGGGACCCTCCAGGGACAGGCCTGGGGAGCAAACCCAGGGACATGAGGAGAGCCATTGAAGCCTAAAAGAAGGACTTCACCAAATCCACTGAGCTTCAGGAGCTGGGTCACTTCTTGCCCTGGAGCAGTTGCATCATTGATGAGTTTCCTTGTGAGAGGAGGAGCACATTCATACCTAAAAGGCATTTAGAGTGCATTTTGTGGAGCTGCTAAGATTTGAAAATGGTCCCATGTGCAGGACAGGGAATCACTGTGTGCCACATTTGCAGCCTGTAATGCTCCCAAGCAGCAGCATCCTGGGGAAGGTGCAGGAAATCACAAAATGCATCATCATCTGCAGAGGGAAATTCAGCTGACTGCCAGTGATCCGTGCTGGCCTCAAGGGACATTTCTGCTGCATGGAAATCAGTTTTCTGTTCATTTTACAGTTTGGGATTCACCACTCTGCCACACACTCCTGGAGGAAATGGTCCTGGGGTTTTCTGAGGGCATAGGGAAATGATGGTGACACCATAACCTTGTCTAGAATTACTTGCCTAGTTTTCTCCTGTCAAAAAACCCTGAGCCTTGCTGTTACTGGCTCATGGTAATGGAATAACAAAGGTTGTAGTTCCTCCACTGTGAAGAGTTATCTTGGTGGTTGAGATAAGACTGTGTGTGGGGAGGCAAGTTTTTAAGCAAACAATCCTTAGTGCAAATGGGACTTGTGAGCTTAGCTCCTGAGGGTGAGTGGGAAGAGCCATGGTGGGAGCTTCCCTGCTCAGAGAGAGTTTATGGTTGCAGGATTTATGTGTCTAGATGTCAAGAAACGGGAAAGTCATTGTTGTAGGTGCAGTTCTAATGCCTTGGTATTCATGTGCTGAGGGATGTGTGGGTCACACAGTCCTGCACCTCCACCTGTCTTTGTTCCCTTCCCAGCTGCCTATGGATGATGAGCTGCTGGTGCAGCAGGTTTTGCTGTGCAGCTCCTTCACCTTTGCTGAGTCTTGGCCGAAGAGGACTTGATTGCTGTGCTGTGTGACACCCAGAGAAGGGCAGCTGTGCCTGCCTTTGTCTTTACAAAGACAAAACCAGAGCATGAAGGGGCAGCATGAACCCTCAGGCACGTCCTGGTACCTGGCTGCCACAGTGGACCCTGCTGTCCTCCCTCCTTGTTGTCACAGTGGTGTGTGGAGGTGGCTCCTGTGGTGCTGTTCTTTGGTGAGCTGGCATGGGAGGCAGAAGGAGGACAGACCTTGTTTCACCTTCCCAAACCCCTTCAGCTGCTTGTGAAGCAGCACTTGCTGAGCTTGGAATTGGAGGTGCATGTCTGTAGCTGCCCCAGCTCTGCAGCTGCCATCAGGTTTTGGCTCTCCCCTCTCCAGCGGGATGCCGTGTGGGAATGGCTTGCTGGGGTCGCTTGTACTGGCTCCTTGTGGCTCGGGCAACTGCATCACATAATCTCTTAAATAAACCCATCAAGTGGCAGACTGGGCTGGAGCCTCCTGCAGCCTGGGGCAGCCAGGAGGTTAATCCAGAGCTCCTCCGGCCCCGCCACCAACCCCTTTGAAGTTTGCTGCAGCTTAGGAGCCAACGCGCTTTCTCAGGAAAGCTGGCGTTTTTACTAAGCAGCAGACTCTTATTATCTGGGCTGAGAATGCAGTGATTTCCTTCTCCTGCCAGTAATCCCCACTCAGGGCACTGTTATGCTCTTTTACAATTTATTTTCTCTAATTGCGGGTTTGCAACGGCTACGCAGCTCTCCCTGGGCTGTGTTCTGGGGAATTTTTGCACTTTGAAAGAAGCTTAGTCCTTCCCTTCTGGCTGCTGGAATCAGGCAGCAATTCCTGTCCAGGTACTTCAGCAAGAGTCCAGCCTGCAAAATAAGCAATAGCCTGTGCTTTTCAACTAGTGACTGATATCTGTGGTCTAGAGTAGGTTCAGCTGTTTCATTCATCCTTTGGGAGTCCTGATAAGCTGCCCTTGACTGAGGCAGTGTTCTAGGGTGACTTTATGATGCTTGTATCCCCAGTCCCTGTTCTGTCTGTGCTGTATATTAAGTTCTGTACCTTTAAAATGGTTCTGGGAGCAAAGGGGGAGAAAGAAGCAGCAGCAGTGTGTTTTGAGAACACTGCCTGACTCCCACACGGCCTGGCTGCGGCGTTCGTCTGAGGCACGGACAGCGGTGGGACAGAGATCTCCTGTGCTTTTAGTCAGTTTTAGCTGGCTGAGGCAGAGAAGTTCCCTGGACTGTTTTTCTCCTTTTTCTTGGGACTGTTTAAATCTGCTCTGGACTGACAAACCCAGAGGAGCAGCAAGGGCTGGCACCTGTGGCCACCGGGCCTGGAGCTCCGGAGGGAGTGGGGCTGGTGAGAGACTGAGGGAGCTGAGCTGCACCCAGGGCAAGGACTGGCTCAGTTTGCCATCTCTCTTCGGAGCTGCCAGAGGTTTTATTGTTTCATATTGTTCATTCTTTGTGCTTGTGGGCATCTTGTTTGTTAAATAAATAGTTTTTTCCACTTTTCTCCAAGGAAGTTTTTTCCCAGACCGGCTGGGGGGAGGGGCTGTTTGGGTGCTTTCCAGAGGAACCCCTTTGGAGGTTTCCTCCCAAATTTGCCCTAAACCAGGACAGGCAGTCAACAGATGTACAGTACCAGGGCACCAGTGCTTGGTTGGTGATGATGCTCTGGCTCTCATCCTGCAAATGCTCCCCTGGTTTCTCTTTCCTGGGCAGGTGTCACAAGCACAAGCAGACAGTTTCTCCAAGAGAAATGCCATGGGAAACTCTGCCAAAGTCTTTTCTAAAGTTCTGGTAGACAACATCCCCAGCCTTTCTTTGATCCACCAAGCTGCTCACTTATAGAAGGAGATGAGATTGGCCAAGTAGGACCATGAACCCATGTGGGGCTGGGCCTGATGCCCTGGCTGTCTTGTATGTGCCACGTGATGGCACTCAAGATGATCTCACCCTCCCAGGTACTGTCACACTTGCCAGCCTCCGGTCACTTGGGACCTCCCTGGGTAACCAGGACTGCTAGTAAATGATGGACAGTGGCCTCGTGGGTTCTTCTGCCTGCTCCTTCAGTACCCTTGGGTGGATCCCATCCAGCCCCATTTGTGTGTATCTAAGTGGTGTAGCAGAGCCATGGTACCATTTTCTCCTGGATTATGGGGACTTTGTTCTATTCCCCATCCCTGTCTTCCGGCTCAGGGTGCTGGGTCCCTGGAGAAAAACTGGTTTTACTAAAGATTAAGGCCAAGAAGGTGTTAAGTACATCTGCCTTTTCCTCATCCTTTGTCACTGTGTTTCTCCCCACACCCAAAAAAGGATGGAGATTATCCCGAGCCTTTCTTTTGTTGCTAATATGTTTAAAGGAACATGTCTTATACTCTGCTGTGTGTGCATCTGTGTGTGTACTCTACAGTGATGGAGATTGAAAAATGTGAGCCCTGCTCAGCTGTGCAGTGTTTTTGCCTGCTGAAGTTGGGGGTGAGTCTGATGCTTTGCTTTGTATTCACACTACTTCAGCCAGATCTGCAAAACAGCTGCCCTAAATGGCAGCTTTTGAAAATATCCTTGAAATAAAAAATAGAAGAGAGAAAAGATTGAATTATCCTCCAGCAATGAGTTCCAATAATGCCGTTTTATGAGTGGGGCAGTTTTTACCAGCAGCAAATCCAGGCTGTGGGATTTTGTGGGGGATCAGAAGCCTGTGCCACGTCTGTAATGCAGCATCCCCCCGTGTCCCTGTGAGGTTCCCTCGTGGGAGCACAGGGGACTGACCTGCAAAGTTTCCTCCCCTCTGAAGTGCTCGGAGCCTGGCTGAGGGTCACTGCAGCTGCTGGCAGCTGGGGGTTTAAAATTCCTGCAGCCAGCGCTTTCCGAGGAATATTTCAGAATAAGCAACTACCGTGGGAGCTGGGTGGGGGAGATTTTGGATGCGTAAGACTTCTTTTTTACAAAGTTTTATTATTTCTTGCATCTATTAATAGGGCAGCAGGAGTCTCCATATGCTTTTATAATCCCTGTTGCGCTTTCTAATGGATATATGCAAAAGCTCCAAGGCGCATGAAATAGACACTCTCAGCCAGTTATTACAATAAAAATTACGTGCATGTCATGACCTTTAAAGCAGTGGGACTGTGTGTGCATGCTCTTCTGATAGGCCACTGTTCTCCAGTCCTGTCTGAAGCCCTTCTCGCCGTAGGAGGTTTGCATAGGAGCTTGGAATATTTTTCTAATCAGCGAAGAGTCTTTTGGCTCTGATGATAACTGGCAAAGCACAGAGGAGGGAGAAAACGGAAAAGTGATGACTTTTTCTAAAGGGAGCTAACAGAGAAGAGGGTAAAGGCGAATGGTGAGGCACAGCATGAAAATCCTGGCACCGTCTCCACTGCTGTCAAAAAAAGCACACTGGTCCAAAAAATTCTTTGTGCTTTTTGAGGCAAAAGCTATTCTGGTGTTCCTGAGAATAAAGAGGGGGTGAAAAAGGTTTTGTAATCCATGTGTACTCTTTAAAGGGACTTTTTTTTGTTTTAAAACTTTTAATAATAGTGCAACCAGCATTTCATGTAGTGCAATAGTGCAACTGCTCTGCTTGCAGGGCCCAGTCTGTGTCACACTTGCTGTTGGCTTACCTAGAGAGCTTTGCCATTCTCTGTCTGGGGATGAGGTGAGGGAGGCAGGGAGAGAGGGGCCCTGTGTCCTTGCCTCTGCATCCCCCGGTCTGCGCTGTGAGGAAGGAAGGATTGCTGTCCCTGGGAATGCAGGTGGTTGTTCTTGGCTTGCTGGGACAGTCCTGGTGTGAGTGTCTGGAGCTCACTGTGGACAAAATGCTTCAGCAGCGTGCCTGGGAGGTGTGCAGGCACCAAATGCGATGGACATGCAGTTGGCAGAAGCATATCAGTGATTTCTGATTAGCTCTGATCACTGCTTACACCACAGCTTTCTGCATGCTGGCGTGGGGTGCAGCACCCTCTTCTTCCAGGCATCCCTGAACAGGATACACCCAGGAAGAAAGAGCTGGAAGTCCTGGAGATGTGATGGTTTTAAAAGCTCTTCAGTGATGCAAGAGGTTATGCAGGGTGAGCAGCAAGGCCCAACATTGCTCGTGACAGTGTTGATACTGAACTCCTGTGGAGATGTGTCAGGCCACGCTCAGCTGCATTCCAGCCTTAACAAATGGGGGAAATAACTCTTACGGCTTTAAAAATTAAACATTCCCTTAAATTATTGAACATGAATAATTTTCATGCAAATTGAGCCAGGATGTGTGTTTCCAGAGTGACAGAGTTGAGAGCAGTAACATCGTGGGGTGTCAGTGACCTGTGATCTGAAAGGCTGTTCATTAATTTTCGCATTTTATGAATAGTACCCTGGAGGGTGGGACATGGGCTGGTAGAGCAAGCTGGCCAAAGAAAAAGCCTTTAGTTTCACTGATGGCCTCCCCTTCTAATGCTTTAAGGTGCAAACTGGTGTGTTTGTAGGTATGTTGTCCTTATATGGTGGGGTATGTGTATTTTGGAGGCCTCCTCATGAGGAGGGCTATAATTAAAGTAATAACTGTGCAGTGGCTGTGGGGAGTCACTGCTCACTTTGTGGAGGAGACATGGGCTGAAACTCCTGAAGTCTTTAAAGGCAGAGATGGGAAAATACACTGTGATTCTTCCTACCAAAATGACAGTCTCTGTCTAGAACTTGAATTTCATGGGGCAGTGTGGGACAACCTGATGCGTATGAGAGTGTTTCTGGCTGGGTACCCAAAGGTAGACATGGCACCACTGGCTCTCAGTATCGCTTTGGACAACGGGGCAACTCACATCCAGGGCAAATGAAACATTGGATCTGCAGCTGAAGTGAGCCTGGTACATTTGGGAAAACTGCAGCGCTGTGGAGGCTTTCCCAGTGGCTTTGAGGACACTTGGTGCAGGATACCTGCTGGGGGTCAAGTCAGAATATTGTCTGTGATTAAACTCCAATGAGTGTTTTCCTTTTTATAATGGAATGTCAGCATTTACTGTTTCCTGATTTTAAGCACTGTACAGTTTGTCAAACATTTATCTCTGCCTTAAATTAAGTCTGGAGTTAGAATTCCTGTTAATTTCAAATCAATATGAAAGGGAGGAAAGAAAGAAATTGCAGTCTAGCCCTTTTCTTGAATCAATATTTTCTTTAACAGCTGAAATGTTAACTGGATCATAGTTCTTTTTTTTGCCATTTTGAAATGTAGCTTCTGTTTAAAGAATTTATGCATTTCCCCTGGAAACTGCTGACGCTGGTGTTTTGCAGCAGGCACGGCTGCCAGCAGGTGTTTGACCCAAGGCAGGCTGGATGGGGCCAGCCCTGGCAGCAGTGATGTGGTAGAACATTATCCTCCCTGTTTCTGAGCTCACCATCTCTTAATAACTTTGTTGTTGTTGTTGTTGTTCTGTTTTGCAGAAGCCTTCGAAATTGTGGTGCGGCACGCAAGAAACTTCACCAACAGCATGTTTAGGACCTACTACCAGAGCATGGGGCCCAAGGCTCTTAAATTTGTTGGAGAACTTTTTACTGACATCTCGCTGTACATACTGGGCTCCGACATCAGTGTCAATGACATGATAAATGAGTTTTTTGACAGTTTATTCCCTCTGGTTTACTCTCACTTGATCAATCCTGGCTTCCCCGACCCCTCTGTGGAAATGACCGAATGTCTGCGGGCGGCCAGGAGAGACCTCAAAGTCTTTGGGAACTACCCGAAGACGATGATGACGCAGGTGTCCAAGTCCCTGCAGGCCACACGAGTCTTTCTGCAGGCGCTGAACCTGGGGATCGAGGTGATAAACACCACTGACCACCTGAAGTTCAGCAAGGACTGTGGGCGGGCGCTGCTGAAGATGTGGTACTGCTCCCACTGCCAGGGGCTGCTCCTGGCCAAGCCCTGTGCCGGCTACTGCGGGGCGGTGATGCAGGGATGCCTGGCGGGCGTGCTGGAGATCCACAACCTCTGGAAGGAGTACATCGGGTCTCTGGAGGGGCTGACCAGAGGCATGCACGGCATCTATGACATGGAGCACGTCCTCCTGAGCCTGTTCTCTCTGGTGCGCGACGCCATCGTCCACGTGCAGAAGAATGAAGGAAAGCTCTCCGCCGCTGTGAGTAGCTCTCTGCAGCTCCCCAGCTCCTCTCTGCCATGGCTTGTACACAAACTCTGTGTGTTGAAGCCAAGCTGTCCCTTTCCTCCTGCCAACAACCCCCTTCCTACCCCCTCAATCCAAAAAGCTTCTGGTAGTGTTTGAAGCTGATGTTTGCAGGGCTTGGGTTTTCCATTAAGGGCTTTGCCTCTTCTCAGGTTTGTCAGAGCAGAAGGGTCTGAACTTGTCCCGGGGTGTGAGGTTGGGAGCTGAGATGTCCCAGCATCTTCAGTTTTCCCTGAGTGCTGTGCTTGCCCTGGGTAGCTCTGAAAGGCTGGTCCTGCTCTCCAGGTGTCTCCTGCCTCCTTTAACATCACAAAAATGTACCTCGAAATAGATGCCAAGAGGCATGTGCTGTAGCATTCCCTGATTTACCAAAGAAGAGCTGATTCTCCATCTTTTAGTAACTCGTCCCAGTTTTGGGCTGCATTTAATGAAATTATTTCTTATTTTTACTTGACTCTTTAAAAGAATTCTGAATTTCTGAACTTCCTGAGAAACTGAGGCTGACTGGTTCTGAAAATCCTGCTGCTCCGTTTGAATACCAAGGACACATGTACTGTGATACTATGATGCTTGTTCTGCAGAGAGGATTTTTCTTGAGACACAATTGAGCTGCTCCATGTAGGTAGGGAAGAGCTGGGGATGGGGCAAAGGTGTGGGAGTGTTGTAATAGTTTGCTTAAAGCCAACGATGATTAAAATCTGACACTGTTTCCCTGTTAGCTGCTTGTTCCTGCCATTCTTGACTCCTGTTTACAAAAGAACTGTGTTTATGTAGGTCACTGTAGTACTTGCACTGTAAGTAACTCTTATCTTTTTTCGGGGGGACCATGAAAATGTATCAGCTTATGGGCTTTGAGCGGTGTGGCACTAAGCCAGCAGCACTTTGTGCTGCTCTCTGTGCTGGCTTTGCTCAGCCACCACACTTGTGCAGACTGTGAAACAGTGTGGTGGCACTTGGGTGGTTTCCCACCCCAGGCAGTTTGGCTCACATGGAGCAAGCTTTCTCCACTGCTTGGAAAGGGTTTAGGGACCAAATTTCACTGAGTTGGATTGCTTGTGTTGCAGTGACCGGGAGGAATCTGTGGCTGGGTTGGGTGCTGGTCACCTGAGCAGATGGGCCCAGGCAGGACTGGTGGGCAGCATGTTAAGCTCCAGGGCACAGTGCAGGGCATTGGCTTTTAGCCTGCCTGAATCGCTTTCTACAGAAAATCACTGTTTTACAGCAGCCTGCCAGGCACTACTTGCACAGGGAGGTTCCAGCTGATGGTCAGGAGCAGCAGCTCTGCTGCCACAGAGCCAGGGGAAGTTGTTCTCACATCAGCCAGAACCATCAGTCAACCCTCTCTGGAACAGCAGAGGAGCAGAGACATAACTGTAGGTTTACCTTGAGTTCAGGTGAAATGGAGAATTCATTACAGTTGATTCGTTACAGTTGATAACGAGAGAAAACCCAGCTCAGCTCTAAGCCCAGCTGAAATTTCCAGGGCAGTAAGAAACAAAACTTACTTCTATATGTAGAATGTGCCTGTTTAATCTCAAAAGATTCCTTGACATATTCAACTGTGAGCAAAAGCATCCAACATGTTTTGCATCAGTGAACCCACCATGCTTGTAGGTGCTAAAGCAGAGCAGAAGCACTGTGCATGTGGGCTGTGTGCCAGGTTATGTGAGCACAGACCTGGGCATTGCTGTAGGGTCCTGAAAGGACCAGTGTTTGTTCTCCCATGTCTTTCTTTTATTGGCACAACAACAAAAATGCACTTTTTCTTGGAGATGTCCATGTATATATTGAACAAACATGACTGTCCCTTATGTTACTGAATATTGACACCTTGATCTGTCTACAGAGAATGTCTTTGTGGGAGGACAAGTAGATGGAGGGCCGCTAAAGTCAACACAAAGCAGTAGAGCTACAATCTGCCCATCCTCTGCCGAACCAGAACATAAATTGACTTCCTTTACAGTAAAAAATGACTGGGCATTACAAAACCATTCAGTGCTTTTTTACTTGGTGAAGCTGTTGGAATTCATTAGTGCTGTATGTAGCTAGGTACTTACTTAAACATAACTCTTCTTGATTATTTAATACTTCAGTGATTCATTTATTTGCTCCAGAGACATTTTTGTGTTATTAGAGTGAAGAAGAAAAAATCCAAGCCAAACAAGCCAGTTGTCTGGCAATTGTCACCAAAAAATAATGGCCACTGGGTTTTTGAAGTTTGTTTTTAAAGCACTGATGTTGCTCAGCTAAGGGTTTTACGTCAGACCTGAGCCCAGAGCAATTTTTTTTTTTTTTTTACAAATGAGAATATGAGCTTTTCAGTGGAGAAATAAGGCAATAATGGAAGCACTGACTTTTTTAACTACAGTATTGCAGAGGGCTGACTCTAATAGCTGAGCTGTATCAGGACCTGGGGTAATCTGGGGTAAATATCTTTGTAAGATACCACTTTGTAAATGATAGAATACAACTTTTTTTTTATTTAGTTGTGGTATGATGAAAGTTTCTCTGTTAAACTTATCAGCACATATTGAGTTTCAAAGAATATACCTGGAAGCAAACAGTTATATTTACTGTTATTCTGTAAATATGATTCTTTTTAGACACTGTAGTCATACCGAAGTATGAAATGCCACAGGGGTTGTCTGTAAAAATGTGGGGTTTTATTCTTGCCCTGGCTTCTCATATTTACCTCTTTTATTACTGACCTTGGCCACCGCTGCTTCTGTAGGCAAAGTACAGTTCACCAGCATGGTGTTAAAAATATTGACAGGTTATTTAATTGTCATTAAAATCCTCTGGAATTATGGAAAAGCTATCCTCCATGCCCACAGTGATTATACCATGAATAACAACACTGCTGCACTTGCCTGTCCTTTGGGCTTCCTTTGTTTTTCACAGCACTGGTGGCATTTCTGCAGCAGTGGTTTTGCCTCCTGGTGTTTCAGATCCTCAGGCGTGTTACCTGACTGAGCATCTTTTCTCCATGAGGTTGTTCCTTATTCCCCCTTGCCACCAACCCCTAGGCTGGGTTTGGGCATTCACACACAGACCTGGACCCACATTTATAGCTTGGAGCAGATCTGCCTACAAAGGGCACATGAACTTGAGCCCCAGAGGTGTTGCAGAGCCTCCAGGTAGGTTTCTGAGGAGCTCTACAGTCCCCAGGAGGAGGAAGTCATACTGCTGTAAATCTGCTTTTGGAAACTGTGCCTCCAGGCATGCATTTAAATGGGAGCCTGTGTGTTGTGTTGTTCCTGGTCTGTAAACAGCAGTGCAGAAGAGTGAATTCAGTAATGTGGCAGTAAACAGTTTCCATCCCAAGCCTTGCTTTAGTAGCTAATTTGTCAGCCGTGGTGTGTGTTAGGGCTTTATTATTTCTACAATTTGTCTGCTTAAAAACTTCATCCTTAAAACCTGCTATTAAAATACTTTATCAAGGAGGCTGATTCTTAGGGCACACTGGGAAAAAATTGCTGTCAAGGCCTGTATCTGTATTAATTTTCTAATCTCCTACCTTTTCCCTGGTTGAAAATCTGCCTAGTATGTCCACCTTTTGTAGATATTTTAATCATGAGTGTAGGGAAGAATGATTTTAGTCAGACTGTTTGTGCTTTTTACCACAAGCCAAGACAACTGGGAGAGATGCAGTACAAATAAGCTTAATAACATATTCAACCCCAGCACCTCCAAAAGTTAATGCTTTCTCTGTTATTGGAATTACAAGGGAGACAGTCAGGGGATCTTACATAGGTAAAAGTTGATCCCCTCTGAGGTTAGAATCATAGAATGGTTTAGGTTGGAAGGGACCTTAAAAATCATCTGGTCCTGACCCCCCTGCCGTGGGCAGGGACACCTTTCACTGTCCCAGGTTGCTCCAAGCCCCATCCACCCTGTCCTTGAACATTGCCAGGGATGGGGCAGCCACAGCTTCTCTGGGCAGCCTGTGCCTCAGCACCCTCACAGTCAAGAATTTCTTCCTAATATCTAATCTATACCTCTGTCAGTGGAAAGCCAGTCCTCCTTGTCCTATCTCTCCTTGTAGTAAGTCCCACTCCAGCTCTCTTGGAGTGCCATTAGGCACTGGAAGGTGCAGTAAGGTCTCCTGGCAGCTTTCTCTTTTCCAGGCTGAGCAACCCTAACTCTCTCACCCTGTCTCCGTAGCTCCAGACCTCTGATCAACTTTGTCACCCTCACTCCAACAGGCCCATGTCCTTCTTATCTTGGGGGGCCTTGGAGCTGGAGGAAATACTCCAGGTGGGGTCTCACTAGAGGGGAGTAGAGGGACAGAATCCCCTCCCTCAACCTGCTGCCTACCCCATTTTTGATGCAACCCAGCTGCCCAGCCCCTGCTGCTCCCGTTGCAGTCATTGGTGCAGCTCTACCTGCAGGGCATTGCCTAGAAAGGAAAGAGCAGGGAGCCCAGCAAAGTTGGTTTTGTTTTGTTTTGTTTTGTTTTTTTCACTCAGAACTGATGACTGAGTTTCTGGAAAATCCTATTAAATTGCAAAATTAACTGGAGCTTTGTTCAGCCACTTACACTCGTCAGAAGGAAGGAAGCAGAGAGGTGCCAGTGCTGTATGGGAACAGCATGCAATTCCCAATGTGCTTGTTCTGTGAGCAGATCCCTGCTGCTTTACTTTCCTGTAAACACCTTTAAAAGACAGTTTAGGTCTGGGTTAACTAGGTTATACAGCTGTGCTGCTGTGGAGGTGATGCCATTGAGCAGGCTGCGTTTGATGCTATCCCAAAGCTGAAGTGCTCACCTCACCTGGCTCAGGGAGAGTGCCTGGTGTGAACCCAGCTCTGACGGCTTTGGGAAGCCTCAGAGTTGGGAAAACTGGACCCTTGCTTCCCTAGATTCTTAGGGAATCCTGGCAGGGAGTTCATGTTGTAAAGATAACCAGGTACTTTGGTTGGTTGTCGAAACATTGCTGCATTGTGTGTTCAAAATAGCAGTTCCAGCAGATACACAGGGTTGAAAATCAAGAATATATGAATAAAGGGACTTTTGGCACCCAGGAATGAAAATGTCACCCATTGCCATACACAGTGCTTTAGTACATTTGTCAGCACAGTGATGCCAATGCCAGGCTGGTTTTCCCCAAGTACTGCCCAGGAGCTGCTTTTGGGGCCACCTCAGCTGGACACTTGCTGGAAGCTGCTTTGCTCAGCAGGTTGCACTAGCATGGAGCTCCGGTGAGGTTTGCTATCTGCTAATGGATTTTTCTGTTCTGTACTAGAGCTGGCAAGAGATTTGTGGGGAAAGCTTTGAAATTACAGCGCTGTTTGCAAAGTCCTTCCCTCTGAGATGCCGAGATTGGTTTCTTTGTACTTTTAATGTGGGTTGCTTTTTGTTGGCATCACTCCTGGGAGAGTCAGCTGGATGTACAGCCTCTGTTTTTTCAAGTTCTTTATTGGCAAAGTTTAATCCTCAGGCTATTCTCTAATACTCACTGGTAGCTAGCTCCATTTTTCACTTAAAGCTAGAAATACAGGTGAAGTTTTGGTTTTCAGTGATCTCAGACCCTCTCAGAACTATCCCAAGGTGTGTGTACTGTGTACTTTGTTATCCATTTTGTGATAGGCAGTGTAAAGTGCCTGATAAGTGTGTTAAAGCAAGCATCTGTTCCCCCTGCAGGATGAAAATAAACCTTATTATGAGGACAGTATCAGCAGCATTCCCATTCCTGTGAAAAGACCTTGGGAGTACTATGATTAGCTGTCCGAAGAGGTTTCAGGTAGTGGAGATTTTCTGACACTTGGGGAAGCATATGGCCAAGCACTGAATTTCAAGGTGTTGATTTTGAGCTAGAAATCCCCAAGTTGGTGGCTTGGCTGGTGCCAAAAGAATAAGGGCAAAAGTTATTCATGCCTGCATTTTTGTAACCCAGTATCAACAATTTTGATCCAGCTATTTTGGCACACTGCTGAGGGACTTAAATCTCTGGTTGAGTATTCAAATGTGCAGTAGCAAATTAGGGGCCTGCATCTCATTCTTGGAAGGGACTTTGGCATGAAGGCTCTTGACCATCACTTGCCTCTCTAGGGGAGTGAGACTCAGAGGTTATTCTCAGTTCAGTGAAAGCTTTACCTCTGGTCTGGCCTGGGGAGGGAGTCCATTGGTGTCACAATTAATCAATTAATTCACTGCTGCAAGAATTTTGCCTGTGAGGATGCGGGGAAGCACGTCTTTGGTCAGGGTTGTCCTTTTCCAGTGTGGGCAAAGTGGCATGCTGGTGTGCCCTCCTGCTTGCCCTGGTGGCATGGCAAGGCTTTGGGTCAGTTTGTCACTGAACTGGGTCTGGATGAAGCAGACTGAGTTTGTGGGGCTCTGCAGAGCTGCTGGGTGGAAGCAGTGGCCAGTGATGCTCAAACCTGTCACTGCAAAGCCAGAGGAGATGGCGCTGAACATCAGCAGAGGTTTAATTTAAAAACAGCATTTGGTTTTGCTTCTGTTTGTAAATGTTTTTACTATACTCTTCTTTTTTGTTCTCCCTTTGTCCTTTTAAGTGGACGTGTTCTGGCCTCTGAGATGTGCCATTTCAAGGGAATTTGCAGTGAGACCTTCTTTTAAATAAAAAGTAGAAGGTAGCTGCTGGCAGTGCCCCTTCCTCCCTGCATGCACACATGCAGCACGTGGAGCATCCTTTGACAGTGTGTTTGATGTCCAACCCAGCTTTGTACTGAAGATCATGTGAATCTGTTTGTTGACTTCAGTCTTGAGACAGATCACTCGGCTGGTGGCAACTTCATCCTCACTACTCTGCGGCTTAAAAAGGGCTTTTTAAGGCTGCTACATCTTATGGGTGGGAATATCATAGAGCACCCACTGAGCCTGGCTTGATCTCCCTTCAGATCACATGTTGGCTGCACTGCAAGTGAGATGCACACAGGTTTGCATGTGATGGGGTGTCTTCCATCTTTTCCAAGCAGAAACCAGAACAAGCCTAAAGACCTCATGCAGATTAATTACTGGTTTTGTGTAGCTGTCTGCATGTACTGTGGCTTGGCGTGTTCCTTGTTTTAGTGGAGGAGATAATTTGTTGTTTTGCAACTGGCTCCCAAGTGTTTAAAAAGATAGTTGGTTCTGAGATGCCCTGGCATCAGTACAAAGAACTCCCAGAGTTAGTGGGGCAGGATACAGTCTTAACAGCTGGAAATGAGGGCACACAGCTTTGTAATGTTTTGCAGCTTTCTTCACTGCACAAAACAGCTTATTTTTTGCCTCATCTCTTTTCCTTTTCCTGGCTTGCATCACAGCTTGGTTGGACAGCTGGACATGGGATGCTTTGGGATGTAGGAGAGGAGGGAGCTGGTGGTCATGCCAGGCAAAGCATTGCAGGAGGGATGTATGGGGTGCCTGTTCCTTCACCTCTGAGCTTCAAGCTTTGAAATTTCAGGCTGCCTGATTTTTTAATAAATTGTAACGGTCAAGGACATAATGGGAGGTCTTGAAATAGATTGGATTTAAGCAGAAAAAAAATGAGTTTCATTCTGAACCAAAGATCACAGCATCAGAAGGTTCCTTCCAGGTGTCTTGAGGCTTCGTCTTCATCAAAAACTGCGGGAGAGGTGCTGGCCAGGGAGGAGCTGCCCCTCTGAAAGGGGAGGGCTGGGGCACAGCCCTTTCACTGGGGCTGTATTTGCAAATGAGCTTTGCAGCTGAACTTCCTTCAGAGTAAAACCAGCTGCATGCTCTGGGTCCTTGCTGAGATTCAGATTTGGTTTACCTGAAGGATGCTGCAAGCTGGTGCATGACAGAAACAGGAGACTGTTAGGTGTGGGCTGATCCCCCTGGCTTCTGAGGAGCCTGCAGAGAAGTGATATCCATGGCATGAACTGCCTTTATTCTTATTTAACTCAGTCTCTCCAGATGTGCCATTGCCCTGTACACTTACTGTGGAATGGTGGAGCTGCCTGTGGAATTCTCTGTTAAAACTGCCCACACATCTTTCTTTTACCATCGAGATGAAACCCCTGAGCAACAGCCCTGCAGACATGGCTCCCTGCTTGCTGCCCAGATTGCTGCAGCCTCCTGCAACCCCTATTAACATAGATGCTTTATTAGCAAAATACATTCTGGCCCATTTCCTTTCCTGAAGAATTTTATCCTTGCTTAGACCCGCAGCTTTGCGACACCAGAGTTGTGCTCACCAATATCCATCTCTCTGTGCTTTTTACGCTAAACCCTCTTTTGGCCTCATTATCCGTGACTGCAGTTTCCACTCAGACCTCCATCCGGGGTCATTCACCGGGCATCCTTCATCTTAACAGTGCTGAGTTTACTTCCAGTGACAGTAACCCCCGTGAGTGTTGCTGCCTTAAAACCAGAACTATCTCTCCCATTAGCAATGCTGATGAATGAGCCAAGAACAAACCAGAAACTTAAAAGCGACCCTCTGCAAAGCAGAAATGGTGCCCAGAGCTGCCCGGGCGGAGCAGCGGTGTTTTGTTTTGTGCTGGAGAGGATGAGGGGCTGGGTTGCAATGAGTGGTTGCTTCATTTTGAATTCTCTGCCTGTGCGTGGTGCTGTGAATTATATCATTTTTGCATCTTATTGTAAAGTGGCTTTGAGGTACCAGGCATGAAAGATGCGAAATACGCTTCGCTGGGGAAAAAAAAAATTTCAACAAACAATTGAGGCAGATTTTTCATGTTTGCTGCAGCAGTGCACCCCTCATTGCTGGGTCCTCACTGCCTTATCAGGCTACTGCAAAAAGAACTGGTAGCCTTTTCCATCCCTACCTGTTGTGTTGCCCCACTAATGAGACCCCGAGGGCACGGAGCCTGCTTTCAGTAGGTGAAGTTTGCTGGTAACTGCATTATTCTTCCTAAGACTTGTTTAAACAAGAGCAGGCTGGCTGCAAAAAGCTGTGCTGATAGCCTGCAGCTACTTGGGCAGAGTTCTTTCTGTTTAAAAAGAAAAAGAAAAGAAAAAAGCAAAGCAGCTTTTGGTGAATTTTGCAATTTTTTATGCAGGTGTATCTTTCTAACCTAATCACTTTTCACACCCAATTCTCTTCCGTGCTCCTGGCAAAGCAACGTTGAGAAGATGCTCTGAGCCCGTGACCTGGAGAGAACCACCTGGAGAGCTGGGTAGTTACTGAGGATAACTTGGGAGTGACTGATGTGCTCTAAGTTATGTCTTTCTAAAGCTTATTAACTCCTGGATTGCACATATTGATCTATAGCACTGTACAAACAAACCTCATGTTGCTGCTCTCCAGAGAGCAGGGTGCAGGTATTTCTGTAGATACCCAGCTGCCTGTGCAGAAATCTGTCTTGGTTTGGAAAGACAGGTATCTGCCAGGGAAAGCTGGAGTTTCCCTTGGAATGGAGAATGTAAACCCCTCACCCTCTCCAAATTATGATAATTTTGCAATTAAGGGCTTTCAGGAAAAGATTTGGGAATAGGAATAACAGTTCTTTACTAGGAATATTAACAATACAAATGTAGTAGTAAAAAACCCCAACAAACAAAGAACACAAACAAGCAAACAAAACAAACAACAATCCTAGAAACTCTGACAGAGTCAGAGATACAACCTGACACCCTGTTGGTCAGGGTGTTGGAAGCAGTCCAACAGTAAGTCCTCCTGGAGTGGCAGATGTGGTTCTGTTGGAGTAGAGATGATCCTGAGAGAAAAGGGTCCAGTGATGGTGAGAAGGGTCCAGTCTTCCTTCAGGAATCCAGTGGAACCAGATCCCCGGTGTTCCTACATCTCAGTTTTTATTTAGGTAGGAATGGTTGGCTCCCCCCACTGGGTGGAGCATCTCACAATGGGATGATGGAATGTGGATGACTGCTTGGGGAGCCTTAATGGCCCATCAGCAGAAGATATCCCCCTGGAGGGAGGATGGGTGGTGAAAGAGATAACAAACACTGCCCCACCTGGTTTGAACAGCTGGCCCATTATCAGAAGGCACCTGCCCCCTCCCCCAGAGTTACAAGAGACAAAGAAGAACAATTCCCCAGCTGCTTTCAACAGATGAAATAGAATACACATTTTTGGTTCCATAACACAAGACAATATCTAAGTCATCCACCCTGTGTCTCCTCCCTGAGGGACAGCCCAAAAGCCATGGAGCAGAGGACACTTGAGGGCAGTGGGGGCTGCAGGAGGTGATGCTGGGGTGGCTCTGATGAACAAAATGGCACCATGAACTCAGCGCAGATGGGCCCAGAAGGGTTTGCCCAGCAGAGGCTAAAAAACATCCAGGAAGATCATCTCTGAGCCTTGCTTCATTGCACTTCCCGTTGTTTGGAGCCAGAAGGAAATTTGGTAACTCTCCACCTGTAGATTTTGGTGCACGATGTTTATCTTTTCTATGAGTTGGGGAAATGCCCAGCTTGCGACTTGCAAGGTGAGTGGAAAGTAATGATGATAAACAAAAATGCATTACAAGTGTTTAGTCAATTTTTTTTCCCATCTAATGATCCTCCTACCTCATTTTGAAATTGGTGTATATATCAATTTATGGAAATTCACTTCTCATAATCAAATACTAGTCCTCCTTTTTATGCTGTTAATAAAGGTGTTGCGATAAAGTCGAATTAATTTAATTTCTGTCTGCAAAACCTATTGTTGAACGAGTTCCTTTAATACGTTAATCAGACATACAGCATTGTAACAAGGTTAAAAGTGCACACCGATTTCCATTATAAAGATATTCTCAATCAGGCAGAAACTAATCTAACGTTGTAAGTCATTCTGTAATTCAATTGTTCTAACCACGGTACATGTAAAAACAAGATGTCTTACAACAAAGTCTCAAAAAAGCCCTGCAGGTATTTATATCTGTATAGAAAAGAGTGATTTACATTTTCAATAAGCCTTATTTGTCTTTGGGAAAAAATGTAATTACTTTATTGAGCAAAAATCTAATGGGAGCCTTTTTACCTTGTTTGCCATGTTTTGGGAATATTATCTTGGTGCTGACCTTTAATTGGATTAGGTTAGGCCTAACTGTCAGGGAGAAAAAATTGCTGTGAATCTATTAGCTTCAAAAGTATGAAAAAAAATCAACACATGAAGTGAAGAAAAAAAAATGGAAAAAAACAGAGAGAAAAGAATACAGGGTCTTCCCAAGCCTTTTGTTGGCCTTGAATGGATTAATTTTACCAGCAGCTAATCTCTGCTGCATAAAGATACTTCTACCATTTTCCCTTAATGATAATTATTATACTTCTCTTTTAGACTTTCACTGGGGAGGTCCATGGCATGGCCATGGGGAAAGCCTCCTGTGCCCCCCTTGCCAGGAGGTGCATAAGGAGTGAGGTTGTTCTGAACTTTGCTGGAAAACAAATGCTTGTAATTGTCCTGCTAAAGAAATTCAATAACTTAACTGTTGAAATGGTTTGGAGAGTTTTAGTGGCTCCAGCCTTGTTGTCTCAGCAGAGACTGATGTTTGGAAAGAGAAAGGTGAGTGGAGGGAGAAAAAAGTTGCTGCTGGGGGGATTATTCCTATCTGAAAGTTAAAATAATTAGGGTGATGGTAAGGAATGGTGAATACCAAACCTGTTGGGGTAGGAAGGGTTTCCATTCACCATAGGAAGGGAGGAGGGCGTTTTATAGCAAAAAGTACATAGTTGTGTAAAAAAACCTTTGGGATGGTTTCAGTACGAGCATTTATTGAAATATAAATCTGAAAAGCTGTGTGTACCCGTGAGCATGGTCTGTGCAGTGCCTTTTACCTGCTTGTTTTGATATCCCCAGTTACAGCAGATTTAGTGGTAAGCCCTGTGTGCTCTATTTTAAATAAATATTACACTTGCTATTGGATTGCTGAAAGAGAGAGAGAGAACTAATTAAGAGGATGGGATATCATCACTAAATTTTTCTTCCCTGAGATTTTATGAGCAGTAATTTGAAAAGAGCCATATTAAAGTCGTTGAGGAACAAGTTAATGCTGCGTTTCTGAGAATATTGCCCTTCTACTCAAAGATTATATTAAAGAATAAACAGTGTACAGTAGCTAATTGCTAGCTGACACATTATAATGGCTTTATACTTCCAAAATTGAATCGGTCTGGTTTAAGGGAAAAAAAAAAAAAGGGGAAAAGTAATGCAGCAACTTTTTAATTATTTAACAAAGTATTTCTCAAAGAATAATTGAATCTGGGCTCGTGGCTGCAGGGGGGAAGAGAGACTGGTAGGTATTGACCACATTTGCAACCCAGCTGACACAGCTGCCGTTAAATACCCTGTTACAGGCTCTGGCTCTGGCTTGTGTTCCAGACTGATGGCAAGTATCTGTTTTTCCTCTCTAAATTAAGCTGCTAGGAATTTATTTTTCTGGGATTGTTCCTTTCTGTAGTGCCGTAGGCACAAACACGGTGCAACATTAAAACCCACGGAAATCTGCCAAGGAAACCGATTAACCCGGGGAAGGAGAATAACAAGCGCACGGCAATTGCCTGGAGCTGTCGTGCTGCCTGGCTTTGCCCAGTGAGGGGTTTTTTTTTAAGATCTTCGTAAAAACTGGTGATCCCTCAAGCCAATTCCTTGTTTCTCAGTCTGTTGGGATGGGGTGGATTTAATTGCCTGCAATAGGGTCTTCTAGGGACCCATAGTAGCAATTGTATATTAGAGCATGCACGGATTGAAGTTGTATGATTAAACTGTATTTAGCATCCTTAGCAGTGGGTTTTGCTGCCTTGACTCCTGATTTTCTGTCAGGTTAGATGAATCAGTGCTAATGTTGAAATCAGCTGTTTGAATTTGGAGCATCTTCAGCTTCCTCGGGGAATCAGTCCCAAAGGCAGAGCAGCAGGCGTGTTCCTCACCTCTTCTGTGCTGCCTCGTTAGCCATGAAACATGTTGGGGACGTGGGGCTTCACCAGGAGATGGACTCTGGGTACTGCCACGTTCTGCTCCTGAACCTGCCTTTAGTCAGTCTAATCTGTTCTGGTTTTCTCTGGATTTTGCTCCGTCTTCCCTTTTGCTCTGCTGTAACCCTCCAGGCAAGGCTGACTTCTCCTTCCAAGAATGAAGTCTAAGTTTGGTTGTCTAAGAAATATCAGATTACGCAGATCTAACTTAAAACCATAATGGTGCATTAGTATGCTACAGGGCCCTGTTCCAGGAAATGTCTCCACATGGGAAAACTGCTTAAGTGTGTGCCAAAAATTAAGCAAATCCTTTTTTCTTGACTCTCCCAGTTGGTTGGCTGGGTGGGGTCTGAGCCCTGGCTGGGGCTACAGCTGCCTGCCCTGCAGTTTGGTGCCGGGGTCCAACCACCCTGAACTGAAATACTGAATTTTGTGTTAAATATGGAATTTACAAAAATACAGGAGGGAAAGGCTGGCTTGAGAAGTTGTGCTTTAACTATATGTCATGGATTATAAAGACAGAAGGAACAACTGTGATCATTTAGTCTGACTTCCTCTCTACCTATAAATAACAATAAACAGGCTTTTGCTGAAACACAAAGCTACTTTCTTTGGTGGATTAAACGCTCCATGCTGGGGATGCCAGAGAGAAGAAACATCTTGTTTGCGTTATTTTATGTAGGTTTGAAAGGGCTCGACTCAGGCTGAGGTCATGGTTCCTTTGAGAGAAAGGGCATCCTGTGCTGGGAGAAGCTGGGTCAGTGCAAGGGTCAGGATGTGGTGGGACACTGTGGAGGTGCCTTGTGTGCTGCAGCACGTGTGTGGCACATTGGCCATCACATCCTTCTGGGGACAGGGTAGCATGTCCTAACAGGAGCAGTGATTGGAGCGGCAGTGGTTGTCTCTTTCCAGTTTAAGGCATGTGGACCCTGACACAGCAGAGGGATGTGCAGGTGGAAATCATCCAGCTTCAGCAATTGGCACCAAGGATTGAAACCCATGAAAAGTCCCTTGTGCTCCCCACTGCTCTGCTGAGCTGGTGCACCCTCACCCTTACACAGTCTCTGGGGTAGAGTGATGGTGTAACCACGCCACTGTCAGACCTGCCAGCTGCTGTGTCAGCTCTGTCACATCCTCTGACAAATGTGGCTGTGTGTGGAGCACATCCTGCTCCTTGCCCTGAGAACCAGTCCCATCAGTCCTCTCTGGGCCCCATCTTTCTGCTGTGACACTGACCCTCTGCAAAGTATTTTGTGATCCTCTATGTGAAGGGTGGCGATCGGGATTTAGAACTAGACGATCTTTAAGGTCCCTTCCAACCCGAACCCTTCTAGGAAAAATTAAGTTGTATTTACTTTGAAAAATGCCTCCTTAGTGCCTCTGTGGTTCTGTAGCAGTTTGAAGGACCTGGTCTTCAAACCAGGTGGAGATGGCCTTCAGCACAACCTGGTCTGGTGGCTGCAGGGGTCCCTGAGCGTTTGTAGCGCATGTTTGCAGCATGTGTTGGGCGTCACCGCGGGCACTGGTGTGACAGGCACTCTGTTATTTTAAGCATTAGTGTTTGTGTGCATTTTACACATTATAGTGTTGCATTATTTAAGGGTGATGCATTATTAAACGTTCTCCTCAGCACGGAGAGTAGGTCACTTCCTCCGATTCCTGTCTCTGCACGGGTGAGTTAGGATGCTGTCTCTTATGTAATCCTTGCAGTCTGAATAATGGAGATCGTAGTACTATAGAGCTGATTAATAACATTTAGTACTCCATTAATGAGGAATTTTGTTGGAGTGTTCATTGAAGACATCTGTGTTACCATACTCAGTTTGTTCTTTCTGCTTGAGTGCCTGGAACCAGAAGAACAATCATTACTTAGCTAATAATTATGTGCTTCCTAAAATAAAGGCTTGTAAATTCATTTTTATGCCCATAATCACATTTTTCTGCTGTGAGAGGAGTGAGGGAGCTGGGAATTGTCTCTTTCCCATCTTCCTGACAGAACGTATCTAATGATTAGAAGCATACAGTAAGAGTGTTTGTCCTAGCCAAATGTTTCTCCACTCCTGTTAATCAGCGTTGGTTTGAGAGCCGAGGCGCCGTTTGTGGAAGGCGATGCAATCACTGGGGCAGTGTGGCAGATTTAAATCAGTAATAAAAGCCCTGGGGAAATTAACAAGACAAAACATTAACCACAGACTAAACATTAACATATATTAGCATTTTTATTACACCTGTAGAAATGGTAAATGTGCTTGGTTACTACTATTAAAAAGTTTATGTTCTATCCCACATCATCGCAATGTATATTTTTGGTTTAAGCCCTTTAGAATTTAATTAAGCGGAATTCTGTAGCAGCGCTTGAGTAATAGACTTCAGGTTCACTTTTATGGTGACTTTGAAGATAAACGGGGCACAAATGCAATCTTTATAATGCTAATAAGACTTGTGATGTGTAGTGGAGCAGGTTGTTAAAAAGAACTGGGGAGGAAGCACCAGTTGAAGCAGCTGGCTTACTGAGGCTTTCAGCCTCACTGGTCAAACCGGGTTCCATCACTGAAGGATGCTTGGGGTTTAGTGGGCACCATTTGGTTCCTCCAAAGACAGCATGTCTGTGGTCTCTTGATGTTTTGTGCATACTGTAGCAAATCACCCTTTCAGAAGCTGTGTTCAAATCAATTATAATAGTTAATCTATATTCAGTTTAATGTGTGGCTTCTCCCAAAGGAAACTCACGAATAAGTATAAAATGACTTATGTGAACTCCAGAGAGCAAAGGAGATTGCGGGAGGAAATCTTCAAAAATGAGGCCATCCCCTTCAGGGGAAAAAAATACTGTGTCTTCCTGGAGAATGAATCTATAAGCAGAAGAGTTCATAGAAAAGACAAATGGAAACTCCATGGAAAGTTTAAGCAAAGGTCAAATATAGCAAACTCTCCTTTAGAGCAGAGTGGAGCTCCTGGGCTGAATGAGAAGTGGCAGCAGCAGGTATCCAGCAGTGTCTAATGCACTCTCTTCTTGTCCAAGGAGAAGCTGATTAGCTACTTTTTTTGGTCCTTTTTTTTTTTTTTTCCCTTCTAAATCATCTAGAAAATTACCTTTAAAATGTTCTTACCCTTAAAAGCAAAGCTCAGATTGGCACCGAGGATCCCAGTGTGCTGCTTTCCAATCCCTTCACCCCTGGATTTCCTTGCTGATGTGCAAGGTAAGATGTTTTTGCCCCGTGTGCCCTCGTGCCTTGGCAGCAGAGCAGGCTCCTCAGGAGCCTCGGTGGTGTCAGCAATGCCATCCTGCCATAGCCAAGCTGGAAGTGCCCCTCCATCAGCTGCACGGGGGCTGTGATGCTTTGCACAGCCCCTGCCGCTGTGGTCACTGTTTCTTTGATAATTAACCCCAGTCATCCCAGTTTCAGTGGTGGGTCAGTGCTGTGCTTTACGCCCGTGCACCAACTCAGCTTGGAGCAGCCGTGGTGGATCCGGTCCCTGGCTGCTGGCAGTGCATCGTTCCCTGCAGTCCTCAGGCACCTCTTACCTTAAATTAATGGGGAAGCGTTAAAGTGGGCTGATAGTGCTACTCCATTAGCCCTGTCCCTGTGCTCCTCTCAAATCAATGTTCCCTCTAAAGCGGGGCCATTACAGGCCTGCAGCTCCCGTGGGTGTTGGGAGCCAGCTGCCTCCCCGTTGGGCACGGAGCTCTGCCCAGCCCGGCTGTGGGATCTCCCTCTGGCTGGAATAAAGAAGTGGGGCAGGGGCTGGTGGTCCTCAGAAGGCAAAACGTTCCCCTCGTGGCCTGGGTTGCACTTGCATGGAGGAGGCTAATTAAATCGGGTAATTAGTGAGCCTGTTAATGAGCTGGGGCAGGGAAATTTTGCTTGGGCTGTTACAGTGTTGGTGGCTTTGGGGGTTTGTAAAAGCTCAGGGCTTTGGGAAGGTTTTTTCTTGCCTGGTGTCCCCTTGCAGTAGTTTTGCAGTGGCCTGGTAGATTCTTTTAAAAACAAAGTCCAACTCCTGTTGCCTAAAACAACACACTGGCATTTGATTTACTTAGTCATTTCTTTGTGGCTTAATGTGTCAAACTTCAGCCTGTTCTCAGTTCAGGCACAGCTCTTGCACTAACTATACTTTAGATAAGGGCTGGTGTGTATTTACAATCCCCCTGGCAGCG
Source organism: Phylloscopus whistleri (assembly GCA_017589585.1). Lineage (NCBI taxonomy): Eukaryota > Metazoa > Chordata > Aves > Passeriformes > Phylloscopidae > Phylloscopus > Phylloscopus whistleri. The sequence continues at coordinate 2,202,396 of JADMLD010001007.1, read as the reverse complement.
TAGGGAGCCCGAGGAGAAGAGCCAGTGGTTCTGTCGATTTGCTTTGAATTTCACATTTATATTTGTGTGTTGGGAGGAAACCACGTATTAAACACTGTTGCTTGATACAAGTTTGGCAACTGGATTAGAGATGCTCCCTTCCTTTTGCTGTCCCTCTTGCAGACACCCCACCATGCTGGGGAGCTGACTGTCCTTGGTCCTGCCAGAGCAAACAATACCTGGAGAGCTGAATCATCACACTTGTTTCTCCTCAAGGCCTGAGCTTGTATCTGTCCCTTCTCTGACTGCCCTATAGTGGCATTTTTCTTTTCTTTTTGGAGCCTGCTTTAAAATTGGCAATGGTTAGGAAGAGACTTGGAAGCTGTGTTCATGTGTTCCTGAGCCTGCACTGCAGAGTCAAAAAAGAGAGAAAGATTGAAATAGGATATCTGAGCTGTTGTCCTAGGACTGCTTGTGGCCCAGCAGACTTTGGCAGATGGTTTGTGAAATCCTTCCCTCCCCCAAAAAGCACACACGATGCCGCCCCTGCAAATGAGCAGGCAATCTGTTACTTCTACTTTCGCTCACTTTATTTTAAGTTCAAATCTCAGCCGGGTTTTTGCTTGACTAAAGGGTGACAACTATTTCACTGTGACTTCACAAGATGGGCTGCAGGGCTGGGCTTTTTTCCTGAAAAGGTTAGTTGGTGCTTGAATAAATAAATAAGTAAAAACTCGGTGGAAAGTTTGAGCAGTGCATCCTTCTATCCATAAAGATTTCGTCTGCTCTCCCGTGTTACTGCTAACACAATCCTGTTTGTGGTTTCATCCCACACAGGAGGGATGGCTGGACTCAGTGATCAGTGATTTGACTTGATGACCAACTGTTGAACTCAATGATTGTAGAGGTCTTTTCCAGCCCTCTTGATTTGATGGCTCTTGGAGCCTTGGTACCCAGATGCCATGCAGGGCTATGAGGATGCAGCTGAGCTGCAGCTCCTGAGCAGGACTTGGGAGCAGAGGGGCTGAGCTCGCTGCAGTGCTGGGTGGGAGATGAAGCATCCCCACTTTGCTGGGTCCCTTTGCTGTTTGAAGCACACTCTCGGGTGCTGCCATTGTTCACGCCGTTGTTCAGACCCTCCCCTCCCATTCAGCGCCTCTCTGCAGCCTTGGGAAAAAGCCTTGATCCTGGACTTGCTCTTCTCTCAGGGTTTGATAGGTTTTGCCAGCTGAAAGCTGGGCTTTGGGAAGGGATTGAGGGGATTTTCACAGAGCTGGGGAGAATCAAAGGGAGTCATCACAAACGGCAGCTTAAAATATCTGACCTTTTCCCACTTCTCTCCTCCACTTTCGTGTCTGTGCAGAGCGTGGGTGCAGTGAGGCTGCTTTGTGGCATTGCTTCCTCTACACTCACTGTCCTGGAGCTTTTGTGTATCTTGTGTTTCCCTGGAGGAGGTTTCATGGCAGGTCTCATCCTGGCCATGATGAGGCAGAGGAAAAAGCCCACAGACCCCTGAGCATTCTGGTGCTCTCCTGCTGATCTGCCCTTTGCAGGGACAGTGGCACCAGCCAGTATAGAGAGAGCGTGGGACATCCAGACCCATTCCACAGATCCTAAATGCCCTTCTCCAGGTCTCCTGCTGTGCTGTGATTTCTTCCTGTTCCTGTCTGCCTCATCAGGGAATTACCTGTAAACGCTATGAGAGGGGTGAGTGCTAACAGAAAGGCCAAAAGGCAAAGAAAATAGCCCAAAATGTGATCCATTTTCTGAATCCCTCCCTCCTTCTGTTTTTGAAGCCTGCCAAGTAATTTAGGGAGAGCAGTAGGGCTGAAACATTCTTATGTAAAACTTGGTTTTGGCAAGGCAGAGAGGAGGCACAGCCAAGGGAGGACAGGAGAATAAAAACCAGGTAAGATGCTGCAGAAACCTGCTGGCCGTTGCAGGAGGAACTGCTTTGGCAGAGGAAACTGCAGGTGCAGAAGGACCAGTGGCAGCATCTCTTCCCACCGTGATGGCAACAGAAACTGCAGTGCCCAGCTCCCAGGAGGTTTCTGTTTTACTCTTTATTTTATGGCAGCCTGAGCAAACAAACTGTGCTGCTCTTGATAATGAAAGAGGTGACATTACTAATTTATTTGCCCACCCAAATGTAGGATGTAATAGAACAGAATTAATCTCTTCTCTTTACACATCAGATGCTTGTAGCTTTGGGCGGCGGGTGTGCTTTTAACCTCTGGTGTGCAGCTTACTGGGATTGCCTTGATTCAGTGTGGTGTGGAGATAAATGAGGTGCTGCAAGGAATGGGCATTTTATGGGTGTGTGGTTGGTCCCAAGCCTGGCTGTGGGGGGTGGGATGAGGCTCAGAGGAAGTGAGGGTGGTGTTAACTGTGGTGCCTTTGTGGTCCCAGCAATCAGCCAAGCTCCTTTCCCAACCCAGCATGGATGAGTCCTGCAAGAGCTGCACAGGGTGAACAAAAAGGAGACTCTCACAGTGGCAGTGGTGCCCCAGGGGGACAGATGTCCCTTGGTGATGTCCCAGAGAAGGAAATGGTGGCAAACCCATTCACAGCAGGGGCTGCAGAGGTGGCCACTGCTGGGTGGGTCTCAGGACTTGAGAGAGCTTGAAGGAGGCACTTTGGATTCCTGCCCTCCCAGCTGCAGCCCGAATCGTCCGTATGCTAATGACCTAATTTGTGCCATTAGCAGAGACCTGTTAATCAGGGCCTCCCACGATATGACTGGGCTGTGGCCCCAAGACTTGCTGTATTTTAGGCCCTGGGTTTTTTAATTAGCAGTGATGTGTATGATGCTCATCCCTGGGCATCTGCAGTGCAGTCTGTGCAGATGCTGAGCTACCTCAAGATGCACAACCAGGATCTTAAGATTCTTCCTTCAGAGGGGAGGTGTTCCCTAAAAGTCTGACTCTATAGAGCTAGAGTGCAGAGATGCTGTGGTGTTCAGGGAGGAAGGAGCAGGGAACATCTCATTCCCCGTCCTGCCAGCCTAAGTTTAACTTGACACAGGAAGATTTGCCTGTCACACCTGCATCTCAAGGGTTTTGATAGCCACAGGGGCACTTCAGTGCCCCAACATTTTGCCTGAAGCTCCCTGCATTCCTTCCCAGGAGGTGGGTATTTATACAAAAGCCAGGTTGTAACCTTAGGAGAGAAGTTTGCTTTCAGGTCCTTGCTGAGCTATGAGCAAGACGGGGATGACAGGACAGATAGCAGCTCAAGTGCAGGTGCCAGTGTGCATCTCAGCTGTTTTCCTGCAGTCCCAACACTTCCTCACACTGCTGTGTTTGTGTTTTCCAGATCAGCCGGTTATGTGGCCACGCTCAGCAGAGGCAGATTCGATCAGCTAATTATCCAGAAGACCTTTTCATTGACAAGAAAGTCCTGAAAGTGACTCACATTGAGCAAGAAGAAACCTTGTCGAGCAGGAGGAGGTGAGAATGCTCAGGCTGAGTGTGGTGCCTGCTGGATGGGCTGCAGGAGCAGCCACCATATGGAGTGGCCCTGTGGAAGCAGATGGGAAAGCTCCTTATTTCCCTCACCCATAAACCTGGCTCCGAGCATCAGAGCTGCTCTGTGGTGGGCTCTGAAGAGCAATGAGACACCTACATGGGTTTTCTCACCTAGTGCACTGAGGTTAACACACCAAATGCCTTGTCTGGGTTTCTTGGGCACTGCTGTAGTGTCTGAAATACTTACAGATGTAGTTATAGATAGAAATTGTCACTCCAGCTTGAATTGTTAGGTGTTACACCCTGTGTAGATTAAGGGGAATGTATTTCATGCTTTTTGTGTAGTGTTTTATCGTAGTTCAGAGATGTTAACAGCCTTTTACTGAATATTTTCAAAGGAAGCAGGTGCCTCCACTGCTTGCACTGCACCCTGTGCTTCCTTCCCCGCGTAAGCAGAAGCTGTAATTAAGTGGGCTCACACTGATGTGTCAGGGAGCAGCATTTCCCCTCTGGATCTGAAAGCACACCCTGAGATATGCAGTGCTTTTATTTCTCTCTTGAATAGAAGAAAAACCCCTGTAGAAGAGAAACAAGCAAGCTTGGCAATTTTTGAAACTGGCGATAGACTAAGCTGGGTGGATTTCTCTCTGAAGACTAACAGGGCCACATTCTTGATACGGTTCCCATGAGATACAGCACCAGGGCTTGCATTCCTCCACTGTCTCAACATGTCAGAGGTTACATAGCCCAGACTCTGACAGAGATGTCCTTTGAAGACTCTGAAAGCTAATGAAATCTGCCTAGATGAATTACATGGGTTCATACCTGCAGATACGGAGGAGTTCCTCCCTGCCCTGCAGGGAGCTCTGCTCCCCAGGAAACTTTCCTTCTGTCTGTTCTCCCCAGCTCTGCTGGGGTTTGTGGAAGAGGAGCAAGGCAGTGCCTAGGATGTAAGGAGCTGAGTGCCCTGGGCAGTGAGGCTCCTGCCTGGGGTTTGCCATAACTGATGATCCAGGTCTCACCTCATTTCGGCTTTCCAAATGGTGTTGGTTGGACCTCTGCTCCACTGCAGGAGATGGATGTAGAAAGTGGTTCACGCAGCAGGTGACTGCCTGAAGCATCCCTTGGCTTTGTGCAGGGGGGAGCTGTAAGCTGAATTCCCACCCTTTGGAGGGGCTTTGCCTCATCAGACGAACCCTTGTTCATTTGCACGGGCAGTGACAGACGGGTCGGTGCCTGCGATGCCCGGGCAGGATGTGCTGCCGTGGTCAGAGGCAGGACTGGAGTGCCGCTCTTCCTCCACGGGCTGTGTCGGCCCCAGCACGGCAGGAACGTGCTCCTCGGCAGCGGAACGGCAGCGCAGAGCAGAGCAGAGGCTTCCTCCTCTTTGTGTCGCCTGCCCCCAGCTGGCTGTCGCGGGCTGCGGCCGGAGAGCGAACCCATGGAATCCTAAAGCAGGGAGCGACGGAGGGAGCCGGACACCCCTCTGGGCATCAAACTACCTGAGACGGCAGTGCAGCTCCCCAGAGCTGGCAGGGCACGGACAACCCCCCCCGTACAGCACGCAGGGGATGCTCCTGAGAGTGCTCCCTGCTCCGGGTGCTAATTATTCCTCATCATTCCTCCCAGGGAGCAAGGAGGCTGAGCAATAACGCCTTGCCAAAGGGGGAAGTGTGCTGAAACCAAACAAGACGACCGTGAGGCCAAGTCTTACTGCCTCCAGTCCCTGCTGTTCATATTATCTTACTTTTGGTGCTATTTACCTAATTAAATTTGCCTCTATTCCCTGGTCACAGCTGCTGAGTTCCCTGGAGGGATTTGACCTAGGCTGGGGGGATGATACATCCTACTCCCAGAGCCTCTGTCACCTCTCTGGCAACATCAGAGTTCCCATGGTCAGCCTATATTCTCGCCCTCTGGACCACTGCTGCGGGTGACCAGCTGGAGATCCTTATTGCTGGGAAGGGAGGAGGGCACAGGGTTGGGATGCAGCCTGATTCCCATCCTCTCTGTGTGGTGCAAGCACTGCTCCTGCAGCTCCTCCTGCCTTCCTGCAACAGAGCCATTTTGATGAGTGTAACCTGCCCCTTTGAATGCAGACCGTGACCCCATGGCCAACACAGTGCATCCCTTGAAATGGTTTCCTTTTGCTGGTGCAGCATGAAACACAGCCTTAGCCATGTGTACAGATCTGTGCTGAGAATGTCACTCTGGTCTACCACCAGAAATGCCACCTGCCCTTGCAGCAATGCTGGATGGTCAGTGTCAGCCAGACAAAGCCCCTGAAGGGCCTTGGTTGCCTTCTGCAAAGCAGAGGGGGACACTACAGCCTGAGCCCTTCCTGCTCAGATGTACACCATGGACGCATGGCCTGAGCCAGTGGCACCTTTCCTTAGGTGCTGTGAGAGTGCAGGGACTGTGTCTGACTTTTGCCTGGTGCAGAGTTGGGCTGAGGTTCTGCTGCCTCCACATCCCTCCCCATCGACAGCAGTCTTGCCATGGGAAACATGGGTTCAGCCTTTGACTGAACATGAAGGAAAAACACAAAAAGCTACTTTGGTTCAGAAATAACACTGATGTTTCGTGGTTTGTTTGCACCTAGTGGTTTTAATGTTGTGTTTGTGTGACTGCCTTCACTGGTTAAAATGCACCAACCTTGTCTTCTCTTCTTCTTTTAACTGAGTCCCCTTTTCTTTCCAGGGAACTGATTGCAAAGCTGAAGTCCCACAGCAGTTTTTACAGCAGCTTGCCAGACTACATCTGCAACCACAGCTCTGCTGTTCAGAATGACACCCTTTGCTGGAATGGACAAGAAGTTGTGGAGAGGTAAATCACATCTCCCTTGCCCTCCTTCTCCCCTGTCCTGCTTATCTTTTGTTAAGCAGGCACAGGAACAGTCTGACCAGAACATGACTTGCTCCCTTAAGGACTTTGTGCAGAGCCAGTGCCCAGCTGCGCTGCAGCTCAGATGGATACAGAGAGAAGTGGTTGTGTGCTGCCCTCCACTGAGTTCTTTACGTAGTGAAAACTCTGCATCCATGATGGGATTTGGTCAGGATGGGTCAGAGACAGGAGAGCAGAAGAAGCTTGACTCTCCTCCCATGGGAGAGTGCACCACAGTGCTGGGATGGCTCCTCTGCAGCAGCAGCAAGGGCATTGCCCCCGTGCTCTGCACGGGGTGGGGGTGTCTCCAGCAGGACAGCTTGGCTGGCACCCCCTGCTCCACCCAGGGAGGGTCAAGGGAAGACTGCTTGTTGAATTTCTCCTTGCTATGGCTCTCAGCAGGAGGAGTTGAGGACCACTGAACTGTGGTGGTACCACTGCTGCCCTCTGACCACCTTCCCACCACCACGTCCTGGATGGAGCCATTCCCACCAAGGTCCAGCTTATGCTGTGGCTACTTTGCCCTGCCTCACTCCCCATTTTGTTGGTAATTGAGGTTAACAGAGGCAGGCACATGCAGGATTGATACCATAAAGACGAAGGAAGTGTTAAAAGAAATGGAGATTTTTCTTGCAAAAAATGCCCCTTGGGAACGTTAAATAATGTGGAAATAGAACTTGGAAATGTTTTTTATAATTATACATAAATCTCCTCTAATCACTTTACTTTGCAAAGCATCCTTTGCTGTTAAGTAGTTTGCATAAGGGAAGAAATAGAAATAAAATCAGGAAGTGGTGAAATGTTGAGTTATTAATTATGACTTCTTGATCAGTAACTTCAGGTGGTAATTAGCCTGTACTTGCAATACTGACCTGAAACACTGAATAGACCAAAATAGCATCAAACTCTATTTTGAAAAAAAATTACTCAACAGCTAAGATCACACACTTAGTAAAATGTACTTACGTTGCCTAAGGGAAAATGTATCCTCTATTGGTACTTATTTCTGGAAAATCTTGAGTTTCCATGCCTAATTGAGACGTTCGGTTGGAAGGAAAAAGATTATTTCAATGTTGTCTCACTGATTATTAATTGAAGCTCCTAAAGTGGGGCTATAAACACTGCAGCTCTGGAGAGGGGGACCCTAAGGTGAGGTCTTGGCTTGTAACAGTTCACTGGGGTCATGGCCAGTGGCCCTGGTCTGGGTCCTGCTGACGCCACAGCTGGGTGAAGTGGTAGCAATGGAAGGGTGCTGAGTGCAGATCCTCCTGCAAATGTAAGTTTGCAGGGCTATATGCAGATTAAACATGACCTCAGGTGATAGATGGCCTTCAGCTTTCTGCTAAGAATACCAGGGGACCATCGTGGGCACAGTATGGCACGTCACACAGGTGCCATGGCATGCATGGGGGCAAGGCAGGGAGAGGGTAAAGTCTGTGTGTATGAAGGGGACACCAAGATTTCAGCCCCTGGCTGCTTAGTTAAGGAATAAATCCTCTACTGCGCTTTAAGATTGCCCTTCCACTCCTCTCCCTGCCCCCTCTGATCTGTTGCTCTGCCAGCTCCTGTGGAATGTTAGTGACAGTTCCTTTGCAGGTAAAGATTTTTGCTGTGACCAGGGAGACCTCAGACAAGTAAAGCTGAGCTAAGATTATGGTCAAGGGTGCTCTTCTCCCAGGACCCACTTGCAGAATGTTTCAAATAGAAGCAAACATGTAGTTAAAATTATCTCTGCTCTGGCTGCTTCATGTGCTCGGGCTTCTCAGCTTGGCATCTCTTTCAGGGTGTCTGGGAGGATTCCTGAAAATCAGGAGCATATAAGGTAACAGTGCTCGACTACCCCAAGCTGCCAGTTCGTTTATTTCAGTGTTTTCCCCAAGAGGGAGCCAAGCAGCTGTTCATGGTGTAGCAGCTCTTACTCAGGCTGTTCTGAGAATGTGTGTTATGTACTGCAGGAATTCTGTTCTCCTGCTCGACTGGTGTGTGTCTGTTGGTGATCAGACTCCATCTTGCCACTTTTTGCAAGAAATTTGGCGTGGTTTGAATATCTAGAGTTAATTCCAGGGTGCTGTCCTGGTGCTTGTCCTGGATATGTGGTGGCTGCCAGAAAGAAGGAGGGTGGAAACATGGTGGGATGGTTCCTGTGGCTGGAGTGTTGGCATGGAAGGGTACAGGCTCTTTGAAAGGACAAGCAGGGGAGACAAGGATGGGGTGTCTATGTCAGTGACCAGCTGGAGTGCCTGGAGTTCCACCTGGGGATGGATGAGGAGCCGATCAAGAACTTTTGGGTCAGGACTAAAGGGAGGGCAGAGACAGGTGGTGTTGGGAGTCTAGCTCTACTTCAGGCCACCCGACCTAGAAGACTGGGTGGGTGAGGCCCTTTATGGACAGACATGAGCAGCCTCACATTCACAAGCCCTGGCCCTTATAAGTGACTTCAACCTTGGCCTCTGTTGGAGGGACAACACAGCAGGGCATAAGCAATCCCTGGGTTCCTGGATAAAATAGAAAGCTCCTGCTGAATCTGCTGGTCACATGACCACAGGGCAGAGTGATGGTTGGGTGGATTCTGTGCTTCCATGTGAAGCATTCCACATGTCTGGTGCTGTGTGGGCAATGGGTATAACTTTTTGAACACTGTTGGGTCTGTAAGGTCAGTGTGAGCATCTGTCCAGGCTGTGATCACGTTCTTGTAGAGACTGTGGCTATTTGCCTCTTGCATTTCTAATGTAGTACCCAAGTGTTCATTAAGTTAGAAAAGAGCCCTACAGATCTGTCCATTTCCAGACCTCCCTGTCATGACAAAATTTGTCAGTTATTCTAAGCCTTTTTCCTATAACACATTAAATCAAGCAAATATTAAATATAAATTACATAGCAGCTTCACAGCCCTTGCCAGTGTGCCCATGGACTTGATAATACCAACAATGTGTATCCTGGTATTTGATGCAAACAGTCCCTTCTGCATCCTGCAGTCCTCCTCCTGTGGTTTTTCTGGCTTGGTATTTCTTCTGTCCTGTTTATCCCAGTGCTTTGTTACCCACAGGCAATGTGAGGGTCTCCCTCATCTCCATAGACTGGATGTGCTCAGTGTCTTTCCACCGGGTCTCACTTCCCGATTTGGGCCTTGAACTGTCCTCTGCTTCCTCCTTGCTCTTAAGCCCCTCTGTTCTGACTGAAGGTGGCATGCTTGGGGCTCCAGTGCAATGCAGCTGGCTGGAGTACTTTATCCTGCTTTTAATCCCTCATTTTTTAACTGAATCTTACTCTGTGATCATTTGCTTCTCCACGTTGGCCCACCTAATGGCTCCTTCCCAAGGTTTGACCTGTGGGTTAATGGTTTGATTGTCATCCCTACTGTGGGTTTAGGACGTGGTGCCTTGAAATGGCTGCTTGCAAACAGTGGCAACTACATAAGAAAGGCTGATTTTTCTGTAATGCAGAACAGTGCCTTGTGTCTTTTGCTGTGTTTTTGCGTGGTTGAAGAACATAAGCTGAAGTGGGAAGAAAAAAAATAAAAGGCAACTCCTTCCTGCTTTTCACACATTTCAGAGCCTGCAAAAACACACTGTGCTTTTATGGGACGCCACAAAGGTTCACAGCAAAAGCCACAAGTGGCACATTTCACCACTTGCAAAGAGCTTGTTGAGGGGCCACGGTGCCTGGGTGTTTGTGGTAGCTGGGGACCAGACCTGCTGGATCTTCCTCTGTCTCTGTGCATCCCTGGGCATCTCTTTGGAGCTTTCCTGGGCTCAGTTCCAGGCACTTCCCTGAGACAGGCATGTAGGCAGGGGGGGTGTGCAACAGCTCAAACCTGCCTAAGCAAGGGTTTCTGTGATGCCTTTCTGTCTCTTCTGTCTTCCTGCCCCATCCTCTCACCAGACCTCCTGCTGGTGGTGTTAGGTGGTGAAATGTTGTCCGGCCTCTCTCCTCCTTATCTCCATCCCAAGAAGAGAAAAAAACAGAGGTCGATTCTTATCACCCAAGTCCTGACTGAGTAATTAGCTCTTTTAAAGCCTTCAGCTTAACTCAAGTAGGTGTTGAGATATCAAACTTACCTCAGTTTCTATGGGAGCTCAGTGTTGGAATCTCAAAGGTGGTTTGAACCTTATATATAGTATCAGGGTTTTGCAGCATTTAATACTAAAAGCCTATTAAATCTCGATTCTCAGAGCTTAATAATCTGCTTACATGAGTATATTCTTTTCAAGCTGCTCTGAATAGAATGACAGCAACATCTGCCCACTGCAAAACTTGTAAAGCACATTAAGCCTTACTGTTAGATGCTGCCATTTCCAAATTTCTCAAGACAAACGTGTACATTAATCTAAATTACCAGCATAACTCTTGTTTTCTTTGTACCACTTCAAAATTAATATATTTTTAGCACCTTGCCAGATTCTCTTCTTCGAGCTAGAAGTCTCCGATTTCCCTGCTGTTGCCAGCATACTGTGGTTTGTTTTAATCATACAAATCATAAACAATGAAAGCACAATTGGAAGCAAGACAGAAAAATGAGATTCTGTAATTGGAACAAAGGAAATTCCATGCCAGCAATAACCCTTTAGTTCATGAAGGGTTTGGTTATTTCTGGCAGTGCTGCAAAATATCTGATCCAATGGAATCCCCAAAGAGGGGGCTGTATAACCCTCCAAGCCCATAAAACACAGCTTTGTAGCAAGTATAAGGTATAATGAAAGGATAGTAGGCAAATTCAGTGGGTTATTGGGTGTCCATGTTTGTTTCCAGAGTATTTCAGAAATGAAGATCATGAATCTTCCTCTATCCTGCTGCTTGGTCTCAGGTTTAGCCAATTTTTTTCCACAATCTATTTGTCTTGAACTGAAATAAGAATAGAGGGAGACTTCAGGCTATCTATAAACTCCCATTTTTTTTTTTGCTATGAATATTACAGGTTTTGCTGCTCCTTCTGAAGTACCATTTCCCAGAGCCAGGTGACTACCTGAGACCTCACATTTATGACCCAGCCATCATCTGCGGCACACTCACTGGATGTAGAGCTTTGTGTGGGGCAAATGGGAAGAAGCAGCACTTCTCTCGGCAGGGAACTGACACAGCAGGATCTGAGGGTGCTCTCAGGGGCTTCCAGGTGTTGATATTTGGAAATCCAGCAGAAAATGGTTCCTTTTTCTTTAGGTGAGAACACTCCCCACTGAGAGCGTTGGATCCTCCTGTTTGCTTTTGAAGCAGCTTGTTTGGAGCTGCTGGTGGTGTAAATTGACTGCAGCATCACCAGCTCCGCAGTGACTGCAAGGACTCTCTGCAGGCAAGCAAACAAAGCCAGGAAGGTACCTGAGAGCCACACACCCCACCTCTCCCCTGCCTCTTGCACTCCCATGAAGCAGATGCCTGCATGTGGTCATGGGATGGTGGGGACATGCACCCCATATGGAGGAGAACAGCTGGGGAGGGCCTGCACCCCACAGCCAGCCCATGTCTGGTGTGTGGTATGACTGACTGACCAGATGTCTCTGGACAATCTGTCTCTAGAGAGAAAACTATCAGGGAAAGAATTGTCAGCTCTTCTTGGTGGCTAGTGGGCACATCCAGCAGTTACACCCTGACTGCAGGGCAGGGTGGGTGGGTTGGAAACAGCTTTTCAAGCCCTTTGACCCCCGCTGCTTCCACTGCTGATGTGACACTGAGGTTGTCTCACTAAGCCAGAAGTTAGCAGGGTCAGAGAGTAAAATGCTGGCTTCACCACTGCACCCACCTTTACTGAGCTGTGAAAACTAGCTGGAGATAAGAGCTGGCTTCCTGTAAGGAGTGTGTGGGGGGGGGTGGAGGCAAAACTTTTCTTCTCTTTCTCCTCTTTTTCATCACTTTTGCCTCCTGTGTGGTGAAGTGTCACCAGTCCACATGATCTGTAGTAAGTCACATCTTGCAATGAAGAGCAGCTTTGGGGGTCTGGGGGAATGCTGCTCTCTCAAACTCAGTTATTAACGCTGGTGCCATGAAACCTCTGTGTTATGTTGTGTCTGTGTTGTGTTTGTCCCCCACCCACTCTCTCTGGCAAGTATAATTCAGTGAACACAGGTAGTAGAGAGAGAGAGCCTGTGAGGGATACTGTGCTGTTTAAACTGGAGATGCATTTGAATAAATAATTTGCAACTGGAAGGCAGGCATAAATTAATTGTTATTTGAGTGACATGCTTACTTTCCTTTTTTTAAAAGGTGTAACTCTTTATGTTTGACTTTCAGGATTACTTTCTCTAAATCACATGTCAGGCTATTGTAGTAACTCATCTCCAAGCCTAGCAGGGCCGAGTAATATGAGCACACATTTTACACTCATTGCCATGTATTTAAATAACATTTTTCATCTTGTCTTCTTTGTTCTGAAATGAAATCTTGGAATGAGCTACATTTAGACTGGAAAGACCAAACATTCACAGGAGACATTTTTGGATGGTGGTGAGGAGTGGAAAATCCCTCAATTTGACAGCATACTTGGGCATTTATGTTGGGTGGATGAGGAGCAGCAGGAGGAGTCTGCAGTTGTACTGTCCCCACAGAAAACTTCAGATTATTGGTGTTTTGATAAGGTGGTTGTCTTTAAGGTAATTATTAATGAGGGCTGCTTATCAGCACATTTAACAACATGGTATTTGTGTTTGGAAAATACCACATCCCCCAGCAAGAGCCCATACCCCGGGAGCCCAGGCAAGGAGAACCTGCTGACTGACGTTGAGACACGTCAAAGAGAAAAGTATTTTGGGCTTTGCTTATGAAGTGTGAGCCAGACCATGCTCATGTTGCAACACTGATACCCCTTCCACACAGAGACCCCCAGGGACCAGGGTGAGGGACTTTATCCACTGTGCATATTTGCTGTTCCATGCTGGTATCAATCACCATGGCAGAGGCGTGAGATGGGTTTCATGAAGTGGCACAAGTGTCCTGCAGAAGGGGCTGTTTTATTGGCATAAGCTGAAAACAGCTCGAGATGGCTCAGAGATTTCTCCTTTTCTGCACTGACTGGAGAACATGGGAGGAAGGTGATGCTTTGGCTTTTTTTGCTGTGTGAGCCACCACCCCTTCAGCTTGGGGGGGATGCAGCAGAGCCCGCGTGGGTACTGTCCTGGGACCTCCAGCTTGTTGGGGTCTGCAAAGGCATCTCTCTGCCATATTAAGGCCTGGCTGCTTGGCCCTGGGCTGCAGGGAGGGGTGCCAGCTGCCTTTTCCAGCTTCTCTGGCATTTCAGGAATGCAGGTCTCTCACTGAAGCTACATTTCAAAGCCTTTAACCCTTTGGTTGGCTGCTTCCCACATGCCTGAATGTGTGTACTCCAGGCTGGTGCTGGGGCAGAGAGGGAAGCTGGTACCTGACCACACCAGGAGGTCTCAGCTTGGAGGAAGTGTCCCCCAAGGCACCCAAGTCCCACAGAACCCTGTCTCTGGCTGGTGGGATGTAGTGGGTCCCCACGCATCTCCTTTTTTTGCCATACATGCTCAAAGATGTGCAGCTAGCAGGGCCCATTGCCTTGCTGCTTCGAATGACTTGGGTAGTGGTGCAAATGGTTCATTTTGGGTCGGGTATATACCCTTGTGTCTGGCCAGGTGGGAAGCACCAGGAGGTGACACTGTGACTCCATCGCTGTTTTAGGTAGAAATCCCTCTGCAAATGCTTTCAGCATTTTGCTTCCTTCTCTGATAAAGTTTTTCCCCTGAGGCTGATCTGAGGTCCTCACCATCCCAGCAAAATCTTCTGGAGAACAGTTTCAGTCTCTGGGCATGGAGTTACAGTGTAGTGCTGCTGTAGTAGTGTGTTCCTCCCTCCTGCACTACGTTGTGTAGGCTGCAGAAATCTTCTCTGGCAGCCGTAGTGTGGATTGCAGAAGGGATTTCGCCCACTCAGACCCAAGCTATTGTGTTTCTTTGTATAAAACTGTTTAGGAGAGAGACTGTATTAATTTAGAGATGCACCAAGTGGGCTTGGTTCTGCTCTTGCTAAAACCTGTGTGAGTTTCCTGATTAAATCTTTGAAACCGCAGGAGACCTTTCAGCAATGTACTTCTGAGCTCCACCACTGTTTTAAATTAAATTTACGGTGACACCGGGGATAGGAATTTCTTTGTCACCTTTTAGATGTGCTGTGGATGTTTACGTGCAGTCTCCAGATGCGTTTGTCAGGTCGGCACGGTGGCATTTAAGTGGCTGTGTGAACAGCCGAGCAGCAGGATTAATGTCTCGCTGCTCTCTATCCCCCCGCAAAGAGCTGAGCCCAAGTTTCAGCAGAGGCGGGCAGGTCCGTGCTTGCGGCAGCAGCCTCTTCCCACGAGATGGTGCTGGGAGCTTGCACGGCTGTGCCAGCAGCGCAGGGGCTGCTGCAGGCTGGCCCCCTTCTCCCGGTCACTCAGCTTTCAACCCACGCCGACCCTGCAGCTGCACCCGTGGGGGGCTTTTCGCAACTGGGAGCCGCCGTGTCTCAGGTGTGGCCGGGTTTTGTGCTTCCCAGGAGAAGGCAGCTGTTAAAAAAAAAAAAAAAGGCGTTTTGCAAAATGCTGAGCCCTAAGGGGAGGCCCCAGGGACAGGGTGTTGGGGTGCAGAATTGGTGCTGTGCTGGTGCTGGAGGCAGGGGGTGGGATGGCTGTGCAGGCAGCTGCCTCCCTGTTCAGAAGCTGGTGGGAGAGCCAAGCTGATGAATCTGCTTTGCAGGGATGCCTGTACCTGGAAAAGCCCCTTATGCCTGGAAAAGGAACATACACAGGCATGTGTTCCTGTGCTTGGGGCACAAACACCTCCTTTCTCCTGTCCTTTTTTTCCTGTGTCATCTCTTCAGTGCAGCATCTTGCAGGGTTGCCAGCCATTATTGGAGATGCATATGGGGAGTGCCTAGTGTTGGGGACCCAGGCAGAGGTGCAGAGAGCTCCTGTACATGGGACTCCTGCTCTGAGATAGCCTTGGAGTGGAAATCTGCCTCAGTTCTGTAATCATGTGAGTATTTCAGGTCGGGGCAGATTGCTGCTGCACCAATATAGATCTGGGGCTGCCCTTGCATCCCCACATGTCTGAGTAGATCTCATCCTCCAGTTTAGAGTTTAAGCCAAGAGTATCCCTGAACCCCTCAGTGTGCTCTCATAGCTCTTGTGGCCAAATGTCCACATGCCTCTTGCTTTCTACCCTAGCAAAGCATCCTCCCTGAGTTGGCCCCATCATCCCTCCTGCCTCCCTCCCCTTCTTCAAATGCCTGCTAAAGTCCCACTTTCTCCCTAAAATGTGTATGAAATGGGCTGGCTGTGATTGCCTGAGCTTGCCTGGCAGCATGAGGATGGAAGATTAGCTGGGCAGGGGAGCAGGGAGCTGACAGACAGGGAGGCAGCCACTAGGGCTGGTGCTGGGACCTGGGTGAAAACACGATGTGTAAGAGATGAATGCAGAAAGGAAAATTCATGGTGTTTACCCCTGGCACTGGAAAAACAGATGTACAGTAAAGCAGAGTGATGCTGGTGTTATCTCGGCGATCTCACTTTCAGTTGCCAGGGTTTGGTAGTGCCTGTCCTGGCTGCCAGCTCTTGGAGATGAGGACTTGTTTTGTGCTTGAAGAGCACCACAGCCCATCACTGGGGCTGTGATGAATGGCAGCAGCCCAGAGCTCGAGAAGGCGCTGGTATGCTCCGTGCCACTGCTGTGGCTGCCAGCAGGCAGTGGTGGCAGCCGATTGCTCTGGACCAAACCTGAGCTTGAGTTTGGTGCTTCTCTTATGCTGGAGCACCATCAGCTGTTACCCAGGTCCTGAGTGTAGGGATGTTCCTCCAAAGGCAAGTGTGCAGCAGCTCTGTCCCTCCTCCCCTCCCTGTAATCACTCTGGTAAACTTTGTCATTCCATAAATCTCGCAGCAAGTGAGTGTGTTTCTTTCCCGAGTGTCAATGAAAAAGCTGAGTGCAGCTTGGCCCTCCTCTGCAGAGCTGGCCTGGCAGTTTAATCTGGTCTGTGGGGGCTCTGCTGGCTCTCATGGTACCTGTGTAAATCGAGATACCCCGTGGTGCAGAGCCCAGCACTGTACCAAAGTCAAGGTACGTTCTGTCTGAGCAGTTACTTTGATCGCTAAGGCTGGATCTCATCAAAGGCTGAAATCAGGATTGTTTGACAACACCTATTTTCCATTAGCAATGTTGACAGCATTAATTATATTCTGATGCTTTAATTCTTTATTATTGAAATCACACATCAGTGATAGTCATTATTTTGCAAGGGGGTTGATGTTATGCTAATCAGCTTGCTGTTAACTGGGTCATCCCACTCATTTTTTTGGCTGTGGGCACAACACTACTGCTCTTGTACTGGAGTCTCTGTGGTCTGCCAAGATTTATTTTAAACAAACATGAGCAAGCCAGAATTTCTGAGCCAGCTTTTTTAGGACTCTTGGGTGCAAGTTATGTGAAAATATTTATCTCTATTGTATACTGTTTAACATCTTCCTTGGTTACTAATGGACTGGAAAGGACTTCATTGTCCTCAAGTGATACAACTACATCATCTTGCTGCTTTGCAAAGTCAGAGCAAAAATATTTATGGGAATCTTCTGTCCTTTCTTTGTCATTATTAACTGTCTTGTGCTCTCTGTTTTGGAAAGGGCTGGTGCCTGTCTTGGGATTTCTTATGTTTGTACTGAAAATTAAAGATCTCCTCTCTATTAGCCCATCATGTTGTGGTCTTCTCTGTTCTCATTCCTACAGGTACAGTCCCCAGATCACAAGGAATGGAGGAAAAGCTCAGGCTGGCAACCATGAGGTGAAGATGAAAGGTCTGGAGCCAGTGATCAGCCAGATTATTGACAAGCTGAAACACATCAACCAGGTTTGTTGCAGACGTGCCAGCAGGGATGTCTCCGGAGTGGGCGGTTTCCAAATCAGTTTGGCCTCCCCCGCACTCTCCCTGGGCTCAGACAGACATCCTGGGTGTCTCCATCTGCAGCAGCTCTGGGAGCCCTGTGTGCAGAGCCGGTGCCACCCTGGCCCTGCACAGCACCAGGGCACAGGGCACACATGTGGTTGGTGTGGTGTGGTGTGGTGTGGTGTGGTGTGTGGTGTGGTGTGGTGTGGTGTGGTGTGTGTGGTGTGTGTGGTGTGGTTCTGCATGGTGCAGCCTCCCAGGATTCAGCCTGTGCATGGGTCGTGTGTGGATGCATGGCTGCAGTACAAGAGTGCTTCTGCTGGGCACCCATGCCCTTAGCAGTGGAGTTCCAGGAAAGATGGAGCTGAGGGGGTGCCCTTGAGCATAATGTGCTGGCAGAGGGTCACGTAGCACGTGCCTGATGTCCCCTCTGGTTGGAGGAGTTCCTTTTGGCATTGCTCATGGCTGGCAATACGGGTCACTTTTTTCTTTGCTGTATTTCCCTGGGCATTCTCTCTCAGTCAGTAAAGGGGGCAAGTTGAATGGGGAAATGGCAGAGCTGGATGAGATCCTTTCTGCTGGGGAGGAAGCTTCCTTCCCTCTGCCTCAGACCTGGCATCCTTCCTGGGACAAGCGGTATCTTGTCTCTACCCATTATGCCACGCCAGGTTAGGCCTGTGAACAAGCCCTGCTGCTGCCAGGGAATTAGGTGGCAGCTCTGCAGAGCGTTCAGCTTGTGGTGGCTGAACTTTCCCCAGCACTGCCTTGGGCTAGCGGGGCTGGGGTCTGGCTCTGGACTCTGCTCTGCCCTCCGTGTCACTGATGTGGATGTCACAGTGACTTGCAGAGGGGGTGTTTCTCACAGGCAGAAAGCCTGGACTTGCTGCTTTGCCAGGACACAGCACTGGGACCTCACAGAGCGAATCCTCGGGCGGCAACGCTGTTAACGCAGCTGAGCTGCCCCATCTCCCCTGGGAGAGCTCTTCCCAGTGGGCACCTTGCAAAGCTCTGGGCAGCAGCAGTGGGCTCCTGGGGTTAAGCCCAGCTTTGCTTCCCGGCCGGGTGGGCTGTGAGGGCGGCTCTGTTTGGAGTTGCTGGCTTAGCAGCTTTTCTGCTAACCTCTGCTTTCCTGCTCCGGGACTGCCAGGAACTGTTTTCACAGCCATTCCCGGTTTAACCCCCGCGCCCTCCGACGCAGGCATGCCTCATTAGGTGCTGTCTGGGAGCAGGGTGCAGCGAGGGATTTGGGGTCCCCAGGAGCACCCCACAATGCGGGAGCTGCCATGGGCAGTGACCCTACAGCCTGCTCTGCCTTCCCACACGCTCCCTGTGCCGAGCGGTGCCATCTGCCAACAGCCCATAATTATTGGAAGGGGAAAAGCGGGGGGAATAGCATAATCAGCTCCCCATTAAATGGGGTAAAGGGCAGGCTTCAACCTGCAGGTGATAATGATATTTTGCCATTCACAGTGAGAAAGTTGCACTGAACAAAACATGGTTATTATGTACTTGAAACTGCTGACATAAAGTGGTTGTGAAATGCTGGCTGCCAGACTGGGTCAAGTTAGGTCTGTGCTGAGCAGCTTGGGCTTCTGAGGAGTGGAGGTCTGTGGAGTGGGAGACCCTGGGTAAACACTGCTGTGCTCAACTCAGCTGTTTGCAGCAGCAGAGTGTCTCTGTCAGCTGCTGCTCAGAGAAAAATTGTGTTGAGGGGGTGAATACACTCAGCTTAGTCACGATCTCTTACACTGCTTCCCCCCCACTGGCTTGCAGTGTCAGGTTGGAATGTGTTGTGGGGGGCAAGTAAGCTGTTTTGGTTTGAGCAGCATAAATGTAAAAGCCTGAAAAATGTCAAACCCTCTTGTATAGCTGTGTTTGAGAAAGAGGAGGAACTGAGAATAAAATCAGGAGAAAATAGGAAGTGATTAGTGCAAATGAGTTTTCAAAGCTTGCCCAGAGAAGCTGTAGCTGCCCCGTTCCTGGAAGTGTTCATGGCCAGGCTGGATGGGACTTGGAGGAAAGTGGTCTAAGGAAGGTATCCCTGCCCAATCTCAAGGCAAGGGATTGGAACTACATGATCTGTAAGATCCCTTCCCATCCAAACCAATCTGTAATTCTATTATGTGGTTCTGTTCCTATGGAGGGTCTGTAGTCTATGGTCCTGGTTTTATATACACCAGGAAAATAACTGTGGAGGTTGCTTAAATTTGGGATTTGGGGTGTCAGAGCTTACCACTTATTTTCTTGGCTGAAGGAAGTTTTGAGCTCTCTGTCACATCTGGAATGCATCTTGATTGCCAAAGAGTATTAAATGTGGAAGGAACAGCAGCTCTGGATGAATTATAGCTGTGTCTTTCAGGTGTTGGCTTCAGATTTGGGAAGCAGTTGAGAACTCCTGAGCTGGATAGGGTTGAAAATCTCCTTAACCACCAAGCTCAAGCCAACAGTGGCTTTTAAGGATTTTCAGACATCCAGGATCTTTTGGAGAAAAGACAATCTTTGTGGTGCTTAGAGCTGTAAACTGGATTCCCATGTGACTACCTGGAAATTGTGAATCTTGTACAGTATTGTGGCTTCCTCCCAGTGTGTTGTGTTGGAGATACAGCCTGGATTTTGTGGGGGTGGGCAGACTCAGGAACCATCCTTTTGTACAGTTTTCACAGAGGTCCACAGCTTTTGATTTTACTTGGAGATTTTTGCTAAATACCTGTAATTTGCTGATGACTTCACCTTTATTCCAGGATGCTCATGCTGCTGGAAGTGATGTTCTTTCAGTGTTGTCTGTACAAATTGTGCTTGCTCTTTAGTTTGTGTCTTCTCAAACCTAATTTGTGCAAATGTACACAGATTCACATGAGAAATTCTCATCAAACGTTTGCAGTTTGAAATGAGAATAGGGTTTGTGCATTAGAATCAAACCCATGGGGATTGAAAGAAGTAGAGAAAACCTAACCCAGAGAAAAGGGGAAGGGAAAGTGCCCCAGACTGTATTTTTTTGCTTTGAGCACCTATCAAGCTTAAATAAATAAATGAATAAAGCACGGTGCCTGAGTTGTGTGCTGTCTCTCAGCCCTTTCTGGATGAGTCCCCCTCAGTGCTGCCTATTCATCACATCAGACCATTTTTGTTTCACCCAAATGTGTGATTGTGGCTGATGCTATTTTTTTTTTTTTGCCTTGGTGGGTGAGATGCTTTATTATTGCCATATTGGAATTTTTTTCCCCCCAGTTCTGTTAGATGTCTACCAAGTTTTGATTTGAGTTATTTTTGTTGTGTGCCCAGAGGCATGAACAGCCCATCCATAAATATTAGCATTGTTATCTCAGCTGGGAGGCTAAGGGTCACCTTCAGGAAAATGAGTTGGAATTGGTTCCTAACTTTTATTTCCCAGAGTGGATGGGGTCTGTTTCTAGCTAGAAGGGTTTTCACTCATCCCTTGAGTAAAACTATATTGAAACTGAAAGGTTATTCAGTGTCAGCACAGGGTCTCGCTCAGATCTTTTGTGAGTTGGTAACATCCCCAGGCAGAGAGCTGTGTGCAGGGTGAGCCATTTCCTCTGGTCACTCCATTTTCCTCCGGCCAGGGGGACCTTTGAATGGCTGACAGATGGGGATGAGCTTCAGGTTTTAACAGCTCTGCGTGGAGGTGGGAGGTGTGGTGTCACATGCCCCACGTCCCGGGAGCCCTGCCACACCGGTGACCTCCTGTTGGTCATCCTCCTCCACGGAAGGCTCTGGGGAGAGGACCTGAGTGATGCTGGTGTGAGGATGCAGCAGGGATCTGTGGTACCAGATGTGACACTCTCGGTCCTCCCTCCTGTCCCTGTCTGTCCTGAAGTGACTTTTATGTCCTTTGCAGTGCTCTTGGGGCCCTGACACCCTTGCAGCAGATGCTTTCCTTCATCCTTAATGCCATTACCTCTTTAAGCTTGTGCCCAGTTGCAGTCTCTTTTAATGCTTAGGTAAATCCTGGTGTTTCATCATAGTACTGTCTCGAGGAAGAAGAGCACAATTTTTTTAAGAAAGGGAGGGAAAAAAACACATCAAAAATTAATAGCAAAATCCATAAAAGGAAACTTAGCTGGGGAAGATGTGTCTTTACAAAATTGAATGGCCTGGAAACATATTGTACATTTCCAGACACTCGAGTTAAGGGCTCATTTAGAATATTTCAGATATACTGGAGTTTGACAGTTCTTTGGTTTCCACATCAAACAATCCGTAATTTATTGCCCCATATAGGGACTGTGTTTTTATCATATTGCATATTTTCTAGCCAGAAATCTAACTACCATATAAGCTCTTGAAAAAATAAACCCTTTGGGGATGGGAATCCAGGCAATATGCTTTCACAGACCCTGAGAAACTCCCTTTGATTTATTTCCTTGGAAATAAGGGGAAGACACAATTTCTTGGAGTATTACAGCTGTTCCCCCAAGCAGGGTCTCGCTGCTTTTCTTCATGTGCTCGGTGTAAAGACCCAGTCCTGCAGTGAGCCCCATGTGAAAGAGCCTCACGTTTTTCTTAGAGGGGTTTGCAGGAGGATGAGAACGAAATTTAGAAGTTTTACGAGGCAGTAAAACACACAGCTATACGTGGAAGGGAAAAAAAAAAAAAAAAAAAGGCAGGAGGCCCAGAGGTGTGAATGACCGAAGACAAAACAGACCTGAAGTTCGCAAAAAAAAAAAAAAAAAAAAGGCACGTCCTGGCATTTCCAGAGCTGTGTTTGAAGCTGGTTTGATCAACCAATATGTCCCATATTTGTTTGTAGGTTTAATGGGCTGTTTCCCGGCAGCCTGGCTGCTGGGAGAGGGCATGGTGGAGGTCACCCAGAAGTTAATTTGGAAAGAGGCCAAAAGGCCACAACTTGATTGAATCAAATGTAAACAAAATAGGCCTGGGAACGGTGTGTGATGCCCTTGTGCCTGAGTCCCCTGCAACCTCTTTGCTCGGAATACAGAGTGGTGGAGCACCAGGGACCAGTGAGGAGGGTCCGACCCCACCACAGGGAGACAAGCTCAGGGTGGCAAAGGGACCCAGACCCTGCTCAGGGCACACAGGGAAATATGAAGTTTATTATGGGAGAGCCTGGGGACTTTTCAGGACTATATATCTCCCCTTCAGAAAAATCCATTACTTTGACGGATTTGGTGAAAGTTTCTGTGTGCCTGCTAGGCTCTCTGAGGTTTATTATTCCCACTGTATTTTAGTTCCCCCATCAGATGAAGCTGCATGCTAATTAGAAAAATGTGCAAACTGCCAGATTGTTAAATAATGCAAGGCACAACACTAATCACTTGAAAATACAATATTTAAATTGCACCAAAGCAAGTCACTTTTGACTCATTTTCCACCTTTAATAAGTTAGCACTACAATATCTGAAGTGCTGTGTATATGCAACATAATCTATCAAGTCCTCAAAAGAAATGTTAATAAATACAATAATTACTTGGACACGCCTTTTGTTCATCATTATTAAACAGTTTGTAACAATTAAAATATTAAAACCACATGTTGTTGAAAAGCAACCAGACATTGCAATTATTTTTTTACTAAGGCTATTAAATAAAATGACTGAAGATTTTTATTTTAATGATAAATGCGTTTTAGAATGGATCAGTTAATTCTACTTTAGTACACAAAATAATCTGCAGCTCCACTGAGTCTAGGCCTGGTATTTAAGTACTAATTCCATTGTCCTTTTTAGCTGTGTCTTGGCTCCCATTAATGCCGGGTAAATGCTCTCCCACTCTGTATGCAAGTGGTACTGACAGGATTTTGCCAGGGCAGTTAAATCAGGGAAAGAGTGACCTTCGGTAATGAGAATGTAATTAAATCTGAAGGCATCTGACTGTCAGCTGACTTTTCAAACCCAAACCCCTTCTTTCCCTCTTCAGCAGGAGCCAGCACCTGCCCGCAGCAGACATCACCTGCCAGGCCCCTGTGGAAACCTCCAGGTTTATCAGGATTGTTGAGGGAATGCTGTATCCACAGGTATCCACAGAGGTTTTAGACAGCCAGAGATTGTTTGTACCTGGTGTGTTTGTGTGCCTGTTCTCAAACAGAGGTGGATCCTGGAGTGGTCTTATATATGTGAAGGGTTTCAGCTTTGAGTTTCAACTTTGTGGCTTCAGTTCTGGCAGAGAGACAGGTGCTTCAGGTGTGTGTCCTGCAGGGACCATCCTCCAAACAGTGCTGTGGAAATCAGCTGTGGAAAAAACCCAGACCAACACCTTTAAAGGAGATTTGTTTGCTTTTGTGTCGAGAACATGCAGCTGATGCCCAGTGGTGCCTTAAAACAAACACCAGATATCCTGTACCAGAGCTGAAGTTTATCCTGTTGTGGAGGAAACAAATCTGAAGGAATCCTTGTGCAGCAAAACCCGGTGTAAGTGGAGCTATTGATAGTAGATTAACAGTTAATTACAGTTATTCTGGGTCTGGTTAATTGTATCAAGTGTCGCCTTGTGCTCTGACTCAGGCTGTAATTTAATCAGTAGGTTTCTGAGGTGGGTGTCCTCCCTGATGGGCCCAGTAATAAAGGACACAGCTGTTGGGTAGTTTTCTCATGTTTTTCTCCAAAATTTGACTCAACATCAAGGTTTTTAAAATGTGGTCCAGACTGGCCGGGAACTGGGATTCAAGGAGCTAATCTTCCTTGTTCAGAAGGTAACCTCTTGTCTTCTTGGCTGCAGAAGAAATCCAATTGCTTTTGTTCCCAAGAAAAAGCCTTGATAAGAGTGTTACTTTTGGTTCCAGTTTGAGGTGGTGTAAAACTGCTTAGTGATGATGTTCTCAGGGACAGGAGGAGAAAGGGCAGCACTGTCAGACCCACTGTGGGCAGAGAGGGCCAGCTCTGACAGGAATTTCCTGTGGTGCCCAGCTGTGGCACGGTGTACAGACAGTGTGGCACAAATGCCTGTGAGATTCCCAAGGCACCCTGAGCTGCTTCATGTGCTGGGCAGGTTGGAGCTGGGAATTTCCCCAGTGCACTTGTGGCAGGCATTTCCCCTGTGCTGGCAAACCCCGCTCCCAGTCAGTGAGACCCTTTTGGCCTGACTGCATTGGGGCAGGTGTCAATACCCTTCATGGCTCAGGAAGACTCTTGGTTAATGCTGTTGCTCATTAAACTTCCCAGCTTGGTTTTGACCTGTAACTGGCTGCAGAGGCTGGGTTGTATTTTCGTGCTTGTGCTGCCTGGCTCCAAGCAATGAGAGATGCCCTTTGCAGCACATCAAACTGTGAGCAAAGAGAGAAGTTTGGGTTGCTGCAAGATTTGTTGCCTGTCGCCTCACTTGGCTGTGTTTCCAGGAGTGATATTTAAGAGAAGGAAATATGCTTGGTTGAGGACATGTGTAAGAAGATGCTGCTGATGCAGCAGGGTCAGCAAGGAAGTGGGAGGCAGCTGGCAGTGGGTGGGTGTTTGAGCCATCAACAAATACCGTATTGGGGAGGAAGTTACCTTTTATTTTTGGCAGGACCCCTTGAATGCCTCCTGCCTATTGGTGGGGAAGGAGTTTACTGACCTTTTCCTGCAGCACATAATCTAAAAGCTGAGGGTGAGACTCACATAGGTACATTTCAGGGCTTCCTCTGTGAGTGTTGTGTCTCACTGAGGGAGGGTATAAAGTCACCAGCTTTGAACTTAATTTAAACACTGAGTTGCTTCAGCTGTTCAGTTGGTCTCTGTGCATCTGTGTGTGGGAGAACCACACCAGGCAGGGCTCATCCTGCCTGCAGCCCCAGAGGCCTGAGCCTTGCTGTTGGGTGGGTACATTCAGTATCAATGATGAGTTGCACCCCAGTGTGTCAGCAGTGCCCATGCTGGAGCGTGGATGGCTGGTTCCTTATCCTGTTGGCAGACCCATCCTAGGGGCAAATATTGACACTGGATAAGTTGTGTCCCTGGAGTTTCTCTGGTTTTTGCAAGCAGCATCTGTGCTCTGAACACAGAGGAGAGCTGAGACCTTGCTCAGGAGCCAGTCCAGCCATCAGCCATTAATTAGAGGCCAGCTGCTTGATCCTGCCTAGCTAACAGGTTTGAGGGTATTTGCCATGGAGTCCTCCTCCCTCTGCCTGATTCAAGTCTCTGCTGAAATCAACAGCTTGAAAATTGACCCCATGCTGGGGTTGTCTTGTCTGATGGGAGATAACTGGCTTATGAGGCAGCTGTTCAGCTCCCTGTGAAGCTCTGTGGATCAGGGGACATCTATCAGAACTGCTTGTAGTTGCTTTTTTGGGCTTCCAGAGCCTTGAAGGGAAGTGAATGCAATACTGAAGCTTGGAAAGAGCAGCCCCCAGGAGGGCAGGATGCAGCCAGGGTGACTCAAGCTGGTGTTGTGGCAGAAACCTCTGTGCCATACAACACTGTGCACAAAAATACCTGGTCTGAGGAGTGCCTCTCCACTGGGAGCTCTTAGGGGAAAAGGAAAGCAGCTGGGACAGGGGTTTGCAGAAGGAGAAGAGGAAGAAAATAAAATCCTTCCGGCCCAGCTCTCAGCTTGCTGTTTCCTACCTGGTGCCAAGGACGAGATGTTTGTGTCGCAGACGTTGCCAGCAGCCGGAGAGCCGCCACGTGTGCCAGAGCCTGAGCCAAGAGGAAATCTCCCAGCTGCTCCAACAGGCTGGGCTGGGCAGGGCTGGGCAGGAGGAGGCTGTGGGAACCCCTGGGTGCTGCACCCCCTGCCTGGGTCACCTCTACAGAACCTGGTCAGCTGATCCCCTCTGCAGAGCCATGGGGCTGTTACAGCAAACGGCTCCAGGTGGTGTGAGACCTGCACGTCCTTCTAGGTGCTCTTGCATCCAAGGCCATCCCTGCTCAGATGTCTGAAGGATGTGATGGCAATGGAGTGGTTGATGGCTCCACCTCTGCCCATTTTGTCTTGTTTCTTGTGCTCCTGCTTTGCTTGTTGTCTCATGTTTCATCTTCTGGTGACGTGCACTTTGGGCCTTCCTGGGTGGTGTTTGGGTAGAAGAGCGGGGTTCTGTTCCAACAAAACGAAACAAAATATGGAAAATACGGATAATAGCAGTGATGGGTCCTGGCCCACGTAGGCTCCCACACCCCTCCTTCATTCAGCTGCCAAGGCCCTGAGGGGTGGCTGCTTGAGAGGTGGAGAAATTGGTCCAGGTTCTCATTTGTAGTGACACAGAGCGAGTGGAAAGGAGAGGAGAAGGCAGCTGGGGCTACTGGTAGGAGACTGAGAAACTTTTTGGGGAGAAGGAGCAGGGATATGATGCCAGAGGAAGAACAATGTGGAAAGGGGACAAGACAGACAGCCCTTGCAGGTAGCAAAAGGAGCATCTTTACAAAACCTTTTCCACCACCCTTGAGAGGTGTGGGTAGTTGATGTGCCTGATCAGCCCAGACAAAGTGAAGAAGAGCTGGAAGGGGGTGTTTGCAGTAAATAGCTGCACTGCTATGTTGCTTCTAGGGAAGTGGTAGCTCATGGAAGTCTTCTGATCCAGAGAGGAACTGGTTGAGGCAGACTCCAGCAAAGTGCTGAAGGCATCATCTACTGCCTGTTCCAACCAGGTTTGATGATTGGTGTAGTTATTGGGTTTTTTGAGATTCAGGGATGTCTGTGTTTGATGGAAGCAGATGTAGGAAGGGATGCTGAAGGGCCAGCGATAGTTAAGGCTTGGAAAGGCAAAATAGGAGAAGGGGCTATAGTAGCCCAAAGAGAAAAGCAGCATTTCTCCAGCATTGGCATCGAAGTAGGGCTCAGGAGATGAGCCAGAAGCAGACAGGGGCTGCCCAGCACCCCACCAGGCTGGGCTGTACTCCTCAGCCCTGCCCAGCACCCACAGTGTCCTGTTCCTTCCTACTGCTGCACAAAAACAAGCCATAAACAGCTGGGGTGGAAGGGGAAGGAACTGGATATAAGGTGAATGAGCTGATCGTAAAGCCTGAGTAATCTGTTTTTCACATGTGCCTGGTGATGAATGAGCATTTGTTCAGGCCAGGGAAGTGACACCTCCCCTGCCTGGGGGACAGCAGACAGGAGCTAGTCCGTGTGCCTGCCGTGGTGCCAGCCAGGGCTTAACCTCCATGGGAGCATCCAGTCCCAGGCATCAGCCTGCCCTCACCAAACCAGGGCAATCCATAATGCCTTGGTAGCCCCTTCTGCTGCCAAAAGAGATTTACTGTCCAGTGCAGACTCGTGTTAATTACTGCCAGCACTCAGGAGCCTTTATCTGTCTTCCTCTACCCATAGGGATGTTGTCAGTTTGGATAGCTAATCTGGAATCAAGCTGATGATCCATAAAGTAGGGCCACCCTTTGGTCAATAATTCACTGCTGTCACCAGCTTCTTTGTGCTGTCAGAAGAGTGACCAGGAAAACTGCTTTAGTGGCAGCCAAGAGCATCTCCTCTGGAGCCTGTGAAGACAGTAAAGTGGGTCCTGCTGTGCTGGTAAACCCCAAGTGATGCATGGTAGGGAGTTTTCCCATTCCAGATATTTCGAGTGCTAGAATTAAAAACGAAAACATTTTTATGGCTAAGGAGCCACAATATAAGCTCAGAGCTGTGGTTCACAACTTTAGTCACCCTTCACCATGGGCTGGTGCGGAGCCACAGAGCAAGAGTGACTCAAGATCAGTGTGTGGGGAGGGAATTCCAGGGCCATCCCTTGCTCATGCTGCTCAGAGCACACAGGAGGTGCTGTCTGGGGCTTGGTCTGCTGAGTTCAGCTCCAGTAGCACAAACCATGTCTCAAAGGAGGCAGCACAGGGAAATGCAGGGGTTGGCCTTCAGAACAGCTGAGAAAATGGCCGTGTCCAACTCATCATTTTTCCAAGCACTGAAAATTACTTTTCCATCTCCGAAGTCTGCTTTCACTTTATTTACTTTTGATTAGTGATCATTCTTTGTTCTGCTGAGCTTGAAGTAGGAGTTCAATGAGGAACAGGTTTCTTCTCTGCCATGCCTGTGCTGCCAAGGTGCAGCCAACTGGAAGGACCATAAGGAAATCACAATTCAGACGTTCTGCTCCCAAAATGTGTTCTTCTGCCCATGGACCAACATTGTGATGAGAAGAGCAGTGGTGCCTGCTGGTGTGCACATGCTCATGTGTTCACTCTTGCTAGACAGAAGTACAGATCCTGGTATTTACAGATATTTTTAAAGTTTTAAATATCCTTATTTTCAATCAGAGTTTGGTACTTGGTACCAGGGAACACTGAGTTTTTCTGTAATATGTGTTGCATTTTGCTGCTGCCCAGGAGGGGGAAGGCTCTCTGGAGCTTGGAAAGAAGCAATGTAAAGAATGATGCTGCTGATGTTGCATTGAGTTTGTGTTGGTGCACACTCCTATGCCACCAAGGCGCCTCTCCACAGAGTGGATAAACCTAAGGGAGCTGGGAAATAGAAATGTGGTGTGGAGGGCACCAGCACTCTCATGAGGGTTGGTTAAATAATAAAGTATTTGCTAGTAAAAGATAATTTTTTCCATGCTATTTCCAGGGCTAATAAGCAGAGGAAGTGGAGAGAATCGATTCTGCTGTTGCACGCTTGTGTATGATCAGGCCACCAAATTCAAAACACATGAGTTTTGAAAAAGCCCACAACTTCAGCCCTATAAAATGGGTTCCTTTCCCTGATTCTTGCCTGTGATCAGATAATGACCTTCGTAAGCAAAACAACCCCAGCTGTGTTTCATAATGGGAATATACTTCTGTACATTGTAATGAGCTGTTAACAGGGAACAGTATCGTGTGAAAATCTGCACGTTTCCCATGGTGCTGCCCTGATTCAAGAGCCACACGTAAACTACTTGGTATTGCAACTTTCAGGGTCAGGATTGGCCACATAAGATCCAGTTTTTCACCCCCAAAACCCAATGCTTTTAGCAGGCTGGAATTTTAAAATGGAAAAAGCTGATCTGTTGGGAATCTCTGTGTGAGAAGGACCTCAGTACCTGCGTCAGGGAGCCGAAAGTGTGTGGCTGGAGTGGTTGACTGGAGTGATGAAAGGGAAAATAACACCTT
Source organism: Phylloscopus whistleri (assembly GCA_017589585.1). Classification (NCBI taxonomy): domain Eukaryota; kingdom Metazoa; phylum Chordata; class Aves; order Passeriformes; family Phylloscopidae; genus Phylloscopus; species Phylloscopus whistleri. Next base: position 2,173,220 of record JADMLD010001007.1, on the reverse strand, counting down.
TGCTCTTTCAAAACTCTTCCTTACGAGGCTCCTGAAGGAAGGCATCCTGTGCTTTGCAAGCAGTTGTGAGCTGGTGAAATTTAACCGAGTTTTGGGAGGTTTCTAGCAGAGCCAGGAGCTGGTTTTCACTGCTAGGATGAGTTCCCAGGGTTCCCTTCCTGATGCCACAGCAGCATATGGACACATGGCTGGGGCTCCAGAGTAATTTCTGCACTGAGGCACTTTTTCTGCTGGATGTGAATACTTGATTATTAAGCATATATTACAATTCTGAATATTATTTTAGCTGTAAGTTTAGTCTCCATCCTCTCCAGCTTTTTAGGTTTGATCGTATTCCAGAGGCTTACTAAAAACATGCGAAGAATTTCAGCGAAACTCTCTGGAACACTTTTTGTTAAATTCTTTCAGTCATGCAAGCTAAATTAAATGACAGCTCTGTCCACCAAAAGATTACAAATATCAATCAAGCTTCTCCCCTAAACTCATGAAGGAATTAAATGTTTTTCTAAAAGTCTTTTATTCCCCTTAATAATCTCTTTGGCTGTTCCCTTTACATATTTTTGAAGTGTGTTGAAAGGGATGATTTCTGCCCTAAAGGAGCACAGTGCTTGTAGCTTGCTGACAGTATTTAATCTGAATTTGTGGGCACAATTTTGGGTATTGCTCAAATTGATATTTGCAATACTGCAGGCTTATTTCCAAAAGGAGAAAACAGCTATTAAACTGCAGTCCAAGAAACATGATGCTGAGCTCTCTTCAGAGATGAGAGATTAATGATAAAAAGTATGTTGCAGCTCCCACTGTTTATGTTAAAATTGGAAAAACAGGGCCAGGTGGCTCAGTGGGCTGGTGGGACGGGGAGCTCTGAGTAAAGTGGTTGTAAAGAATGAGGAGTTAAAAAGATTTCAGCATACAGTGGCCTGTCCAAGACAAGCTGAGTCATTACCCCGCGTCGCTGCGTCTGTTTTTGTCTGGTCACTGTACAGTTATGAATAATTGCCTAAACCATGCTGGGATGCCCTGGGGAGCTTCCTGAGCAGGAAGGCTGGGCACACCGTTCCCGTCTGCCTTGTGTTTTAGGCTGTAAGGGAGACCACAAGACAAGCCAAACAACGAGGATCTACATGGAAACCAGATGTGACTGCCCAGTGTCCCTTGGAGTCCCTCCTGCCCCACTGCCCAGCCTACCCATCCCAGGGTCATGGTTTAAGAGGGATGGGTTTGGAAATAGAACTGATGGACACCTGATCTGTTAGAACTTGCAGGGAGGAGCAGAGGGAGTTTCTTGCCATGGTGGCTGTGTGGATGGGGGAGGAAAGCCCCGCAGCCCCCTCTGAGGTGGGTGGATGTGTGTGCCCGGCCTCCCACAAAGAGTGCTCCAGTTTACATCGGCCGTGTTACAGTGTATTTTTGCCATTATGGTTTAACAAAGAAGAGCAGATATGACAGTAAACTCTTACAGCTGGGTGAGTTGTGATTAAGTTAAAGCTATCTCACTGTTACATACTACTTTAGTGATCACCAGACTGTGCATTTTCCTGCCTCTTACCATGGGTTTTAAACCACAGGACATGAATAAACTGTAATGTTAGGGTACAGTCAGCTCTGCTTGCTATTTAAGGATGGGGAATCTATGCTCAGTACACCAAATATAATTTCATAAAGCATGCAAACCATCAGGGAGGTTGTGGAATGGTTGATGAGTGGGACTAGGGCTGCTGCTCTGGATGAAGATGAGACATCCAACAGCATTCCTGGGTCTGGATGTACCAATGGAGTGGAGTGGGATTTCCACCCCATGCCTGGTCTCCTGCTAACTCTTCCATTGGTTTTGTGTCATGGGCTCTGTTTCTCCCACAGGGAGCTGCAAAATTTAATTGAACCTCTCTATACTTATCAGCAGCTGAGGAGGGTGTGCCTGAGGATGGAGCTTTTCTCCTGGCAAAGGAAAGAGCAGTGTGGCAAAGGGATGTCACGTTCACTTGATCCAAAGTTGGGGCCCACGTGATGTTTCTGAGAAAGTTCCTGTTTTATTGTGGCTACAAAGGCATAGAAATTAAGCTGCTAATTTATGGCATGCCAAGGAAAGAAGTAGTACTACAAGAAATGCTCTGTTATTTTAATGTTTGAAACACACAATTGAAAAATTCTGATCTTCCCTTGCCCCCCACTGAGCTTATTAAATCTGAAAATATCCCAAAGCTTAATTCTCTCTGCCAGAAAGTTCCTCTGCTCTTTTGGGTAAGTCATGAAAGTTGTGCCGCCTGGGCTTGCATGGTGGGGTCCTGTCTGGCTTGCTCTGTTCCTGGGATGCAGAGGAGGCAGGATCCCACAGAGGTGCAAGGATCTCGCAGAGGAAGGAGGATCCCAAAGAGGAGGGAGGATCCCACAGAGGAGGGAGGATCCCAAAGAAGAGGGAGGATCCCACAGAGGAAGTGGGATCCCACAGAGAGATGAGCATCCCACAGAGGAAGGAGGATCCCACAGAGTGGGGAGGATCCCACAGAGAAGGGAGAATCCCACAGAGGGCTGAGCATCCCACAGAGGAGGGGAGATCCCAGAAAGGAGGGAGGATCCCACAGAGGTGTAAGGATCCTGCTGCTGAACAGTTGCTGCCCCTTCCAGCATGACGGGCTTGAGTTTTGGCAGTGGTGCCCTGGGTTTGAAGTGGTGTATGTCCTTACTAGCTGCTATGCATGGGAGATCCTCATTCCACCTCATCTGAGGACTGCTGTTAGCTGGGGCTTTGTTTGGAGGAGCAAAGCACAAGTGATGATGTAAAGGCCTGGGCAAGGTCTTCCCTGCGTTACCCCCGGAGCTGCACTTGCCTCTTTTTTTTTTTTTTTTTTCTTTTTTTTTTTTTGTGGTTGCACCATATTCTGGGAGAGGCCTGTAAATGTCTAAACAAACTAAAATTCCTGAAAAGTGAACTTAACCAGCCTGAGCCAAAGCCTGTTGGAGGCCATGAAAGCACATCCTCTTGAGTTTTGAGGAGATGAGCTGCGTTTCGCTGCCTGCCATGGATGTGGGGCTCACCCAGCGTGGTTCTCACACCAGCCAGACTTTGGCACGTGCCAGGGAGAGCTTTGCTGTAGGGTTTGCTGCAGCTGGGGAACCCAAAGGGGTCTCACATGGAGCCATTTGTTTTTCATTACGTTATGCTCCTCTAATATAAACACTAAGGTATGTGGACATTGCTGTGGACAGGGCGAGCCAGATGCCAAAGGCATTCCTCCAAGGCTGTATAAACTTCAGGAGATAAATATTTTAGAAACTGTTTTCTGAGGCTAGCTTAATAGTTTAAAAATATAACCTAGATTCCAGATATTAAAAAATGCCTTGCAAGGCATGCATATTGCTGCAAGAGATGGAACTAACCAAACCCCTGAAGCATGCAGAAAGCTCCCATTTTGCAGTATTTTCTCTCTTACTTACCCTTTTCATTTTTTTTTCTTAGCACTGAGATTAAATTCGAGAAGCTTTTAACAGCAGAGTGGCAGTGACAGAAATTTTCAGCATATATTAACTAGCTGACTCACACTTTTTCAAAGGGGATCTGGGTTTATGATGGAGTAGCCAGCTGCTTTCAGCAACAGCAAAATCAGGAAAGTCAGAGAAGAGAGGAAGCTGATGGTTTATAATGTGTCTAATCCCCCTGTGTGCTGTGACAGGAGTGTGGGGAGTTCCCACCCGTGTTTGGAAAGTGGTCCTGACCCTGTGCTCAGGGGAGGCATTCAAGTCCCTGTCTCAGGGATGTGTAAACTCTCACTGTTACTTGGGACTCAGCTTTAAAACATCCTTTAAAAGGTGCTTTCATTGTGTCGCTTGGCTACCCTGAAAACTTTCACTAGCATCCTCTGTGCTTCAAGAGTGAGAAATGCGATTTTTAGGTTATGTCTGTGGGGTCCATACAGACCTGGGAAATATGCCATTTCCTTTCATGTGTCACACCTAAAATGGGACAGAGTCCCTGAAAGTAGTGAGATTCCCTGAGCAGAGGTTCCTCTTGCTACTGTTTTTCCCCTGTCTGGCCTACCTTTGGACATGTGTTTTGTAGCTGAGCTTTGGTGACACTGGGGGCTTGCAGGGCTTGTGTGATTCTCACCGGGCAGAAGCCGAAGGGCAGAATGACTCAATGTGGTTTTGCCTCCTCCTTTTGTTTCTTCCCCTGAAGTTTTGTGTGCAGCTTTGTCCATGAATGAACCTGAGCTGCTCAGTGCTTTGGCACAAGGAGTGTGTTGGGGTCTTGTCCCATTTTCCTGGCTCCACTGGATCTTGTCCCACTCGTGTCACCCGCTCCCCCAGCGAGTGCAGGATGAAGCAGCAGGGAGGGTGGAGGGAAGCAGCTGAGTGACTGTGGCCCCTCATGTCTTTCAGCTGCTCAGAGGGATGACCTTTCCCCGTCGAAAAGCTCCAGGAAAAACCGCAGAGGAGGAGGAGGAGGAGGAGGAGAGCGGAGACTGCGACGATGAAGATGAGTGCGGCAGAGGCTCTGGGGACGGAGAGCTGCGAGTGAGGAACCAGCTCCGGTTCCTAGCAGGTGATGGGGGTGCTGGTGTTGCAGCAGCTGCCCTTCTGTGGGTTACAGGCTTTGGTGATGGTGTGGGGAGCTGCTGCTGCCTGGGGTCTGCTTGGGTTCACTCGCTGCAGGCACCCCCAGTGCCCTGCACAGCCATGGCCCAGAGGCTGCAGATGCCCAGAATTGTGCTGGCTGTGGTGCCAGTCGAGGCAGCAGCTGGAGAAGAAATGTCTCTGCTTTCCCAGGCTGGTTCTGTAGGGGTGTGTTAAGGGCAGCCCATTGGAGAGGATTTGAGGCAAGTTGCAAATCCGATGTAAGTCCCAGGATCACCCCCTTCTCTCCTTCCCACTGCTGCCTGCAATCCTGAGATTCAAGATGGACTTCTCAGCTTCCTGGAGGGCATCAGAAAGTCAAGAAGTATTGTTTGACTGCAGCAAATTATGGTTATTTCTGACGTGGGGCTTAGAAGCCCCCAGTGATTTTTGCAAATACCTCAGGCTTGTTTTGCAGAAGCGATTTAGGTACTTGGGAGCCTAAAATTTGCATTGCTTGCCAGTGTGAGCTGTGTCTTTGGTTGCTCTGAAAACAGCCCTGAGGCACTCCTGATGCTATGAATGAGGTAGCCCCTGGTTACCCATTGGGAGGAGAAAGCAAAGGACCAGTTGTGACTTGGGCAGTCACACGTGCTGCTGGTGTGGGCCTTCTCCTAGACCCACTGGGCACTCTGGAGCTCAGCAGCAGCATCTGGTTTGCTTGTGTGAGCAAGCCCAGGCTGTTGGAGGCTGTGTCCAGCGTGGATGAGCAGTGCTGGATGTTGGTCTGTGGGCTGGAGGCTTGGCCCAGTTAATGCTGGTTCCAGTGCTACAGGGTGCTGCTCTTCGAGAGACCAGACAACTGAACCTGGATAAAATCAGCTTTGCAGCTTTGAAGTTTAAAAGGCAAATTTGGGCTCCTAAACGAAGCACAGATGTTTATAAATTCCCTCCCATTGGTCTGGGATAATTAAAATAGCCTTAATGAAGTGAGAGCTGAAATATTAAATGCCAGTCTCGTATCAAAGATTATTGACACATTATGTAAAATGCATAAAATACATATATTCAGATATTAAGTAAGGGAAAGAAAAGACTTTTCAAGTCCTTCACTCAAAGTCTGAAAGAGAAACATAGAAGTTTGAGAGGGATAAAACACAATTTCACCCAAGAACTGAATAACAAAGTTTATATTCACGAAGTACAGGTGATTCAGTGTCCTGTGCCGAGAGCAGAGATACGTGTTTCATTTTCCATGATCTTTGTGTTACACCTTGATGCTATTTTTAATGTATTTCTAATTTCCTCTTAAAGCCTTCCCCGCACTATCATCAGTGATCTCTGAAGTCAGATATATGATCCTTTCTGCCTTATTCTGCCTATCTAGGCTACTTTAATCACTGTATTGATCTCCCTGGTCACTTGCTCTTCTGGCAACTTAGACCCCTCTTGTCACTGTGGCACAGGAACACGCAGCAGGAACAGAGGAGTTGTCCTCCTCTGCTGGAGGGTGTTGCTGCTGCCTTTGCTTTGGGTAAATATTAACTTTAAAGCAGTTGTGTCCCTGGGGCATGGGGTTCCTGGCAGGTAAAATCTTTCAGGTTGCCGAGAGTGTGGAGTTTGTCCAGCAGGGCTTTAAGGCACTGACTGAGCTCAGAGAGCTGTGCTGTCAGGGAGACCTTCTTCCTTGCTTGCCCATGCCATGTGCTCTTTTCTTGTGTTTTGCTTTAGAGCAGAAAGGTGAAGCTGATATGACAGTGACAGAATCCTATTTGGTTGGTGTTGGATATAAACTGTGACTCTGTTCAAGTTTTATGTTGGAAACCAGCCCAGGAAAAGTTGCTGATGGTGTGGAAATACTCACTTTCAACATTTTTGAGAATGATATTCCTTTTTACTTTGAAAGGGTATTTTTCAATTAATTTTTTTCCGTTATATCACATGTACATAGCAAGAAATAAAAGGGACCAGAAACCATTCCACATTCCCCCCCTCACTTCCACAAATTGTAAATTTTAGGGTAGCACGCCGATTTGAAATGATGCCAGGCTTTGAAATCTGGGAATGGTTTACAAAATGAACTTCTACATTTAATGTGGCTTTATCTCTCTCCTTCCCAAGGTGGTTACCCTGTAATAGAGGCAGAAGGGACTGGGAGTGGCTGGGGTTGTGTTACTGAGTTTGATTCCCTGCTGGATTCTCTGCAGTGTCAAGGCAGGAACATGGCTGTGTTGTAGTGCAGTGGTCAAACCCAACCCCCCATTTGAGCATGTTTGAGCCCTTCTGCTGACCCTTGAGGTCTGCAGTCAGGGGACACAGTTTGGGGATTCTCCCTCCTTTTCTCAGGTGCTTTGTTCAGCTTGAGGAAACTGGCAGTGGAGAGCTCCTCCCTTCCAAAGGGTTTCCCAAGCCTTACAGCAGGACTTGGTGATGCTTTGAGGAGGAGGAGAGGTGTCTTGGGCTGGCAGTGATTTTGGCTGTTGGTTGAGTGAAAACATTGGCAGAGTTCACCATTTTTGCATCTCTCAGATGCTGTGGGAGTTTCTCCTGTTCCCCGGTGTGGGTGCCACTGGTCCTGCCAGCTAAACTGCAAACATCTGCTGAGCACTGGCCTCACCAAGATGTCCCCTCAGAAGGTCTTGAAAATAAGGAGATGAAAAAAAGAGCAAAAGAGGGGGTTGGGGGGAAAAGTCAGTCTAAAATACAGACTAGTTTTGATTTATCGCCTGTTGTATAAAATGTAACCTTTGTTTCCTATTTATAATGAGCCTGTAATAACTGGACAGTCAACCTAAACTTTAATGATTTAAACACACTTGTAAACTGTCAAGTCAAAAGTTTGTGAGTGACTATAAACATATGTTGGTGAGCCCTATATGCTAATAAATTCATTATTATGTTGCCCCAGTGGGAAACACGGAGATGGCAGGCTTTTTTTTTTATGATAGGTCTTTTATTGTTTGTCACATCTGCAACACATTAAGGGTTTTGAAGGCAGATGATGTTTACAATAAGGGGGAGGACTGAAAAACCTCCCAGCTCAGAGAAGAGTGCATCCTGTTTGTCAATGGAGTACCCATGGAGCCGGCACCCTGGCCATGCAGCTCTAAAAATAGAGCTCTGTACATACACATACTTATATTTATGCCACACCAATGGCAAATCATGTCTGCAAATGAATTATAGTATTTTCCCCCCCGAATTATGAGTCAGTGCAAATGTCTTCCAGGCTCCGTGATGCAAACATGTGTTCCCAGCCTGCTAGGATCAGTCATCCTGCACCAGGCACCCAAAGGAAAAAGAGGCCAGGGTGGTTGGTGCTTTGCTGATGCTCCAGACAGCCACCCACTAATTAGCTCACCTCGTGTGTGCTCACTCTAGATGCCACTCAGAACCAAAGAGGTCGTTGCCAGGGAGCCTGAAATTAAAACATGGATGCTGGACAGGCTCCTGTGCCAGGTGTGGTCTTTATCCAATGCTGGGGGAGAGGAGGTGCAGGCATTTCAGGTGCTTTGCAAAGGTGGTTTGCTCCAGCTCACCTGTGCTCCTGGGCTTCTTACAAGCTTTGCTGGGAGGAAAAGATCTGTTTTAGCAGCTAAAGCACCCAGAGAACATTCTGAACAATCCAGCAGCTTGGGGAAGTGGTTGGGAGTTTGAGAGGAAGATTTACTCTTTCAAAATATCTGTGTTAGGCAGCAACAAAAGTTGTCTTGGGAACAGATGGATTTGGCAGAATTAAGTAGAAATAGTTTGTCCTGGGAAGGGAAGTTGGCCTCATCCCATGAGATATGTAAGGATAGATGTGTGCAATAAAAATATATAAAGATGGCTCTGGAAGTCTGTGTGTGTAAAACAGCTCCCCTGTCTGGCTGCTTCTGCTGCAAGAACCTGCAGTTAGTTTTGCTCTCTGCTGTCCCTTGGCTAGTTCTAAGGGAGAGAGGGAGTTTGTAGTTTAAGCCCCCAAGGAAGCCCATGTTTTCCTGCCCCCTGCCCATTTGCTGCCAGACCCTTTGTGGGTTTCCAGCAATTCATGCCATACCTAGGTGCTTTTTGAAGAACCAGCACAGTCTCCCTCTTGACTTACCCAGATCTGTAACTCTTTAGTGTTCTCTAGCTTGCTTTGCCACTGATTTATCCTCTTGGCAGGGTTTTTTTTTTTCTGAGTGCTCCCATCATCAAATTGCAGGCTTGAGTGTTGCCTCTGAGCTGGCCAACTGGGGTGTTTTCCCAGGTGGAAAAGCTGTTTGTTGGTAGCCCCTTTTTTCCATGTTACAAAGGCTTAGTTGCTTCCAAATGGGAATTTGGAGGGCACGTCACAGGGCAGGGGAGGTCTCTGTGTTTGTGTGGTGGCCGTGCCCTCTGTGGGCACAGAGTGGAACCCCTGTGTTTTCTGTCTTGCACCATGTTTTTGGAAGCTGCGCTGAAACCCCTCTGAGTTGCAACTTTCATCCTGGTCTGCTTTCAAAGAGCTCCCAGTGCCCAGAAAAGCATTCCATGTCCTAGAGGTCTCAGTGCTGAGCTGTTCCTACAGCTGTCCCTCCCCTCACTCTGTCTTCTCCCGGGTTTATTTCAGGAGGGTGCCATCAGTCCAAGCTCCCTCCCTGAGGCTGTTCATTTTGGGGGTCAAACATGTACCAGGGGGTTTCCCTGTGAATGGCAGAGGGGAGGCCGGCCAAGGTCACTTTGGGTGCTGCCCTCCTGGTTTCTGCTGCTCATTTCTGTGGGAAAAGTTCCTTAGAAATGAGCATTTGTGCTGGAAAGGGGCGTGCTTCCAACCTGGGAATAGCAGTTGGAGTCTGCCGAGGCTCACTCCATGTGTGTGCTGTGAGACAGACCAACACTAGTTAAAATATTTACAAGGTCCTGTATTCCCATCCTTTATCTCAGTGATCACTGCTCTGGCAATGCCTCCAGGGTGCCCCTATCCCAGCACCTGTATCTGCTGATGCTGCTCTGCTCCATTTACTGCTGGGTCTGGGGCTGTTCATCCCTCTGCTGAGGCAGCCATTCTCAAATACCCGAATGCCTTCTAAAATTCTCCTTCCACAGGTGGGAGATATCCCCATCTGTGCGGGTTTTGCTGACAGTGCAGGGCCACGTGGCTGTAGTCCCATCCTGATGAACAGCCTGCAGGCTTGGACGGTCCTACTGACAAATATCATGTGTGCAGTGCCAATATTTGCTGTGCGTGGCTCTGCTCTGCCCTCAGCAGGGCTGGCCTGTCCTTGGCTCAGGCACCAGGTGAGCCAGGTTGGATTGACACAGCGTCCTTCCCATGGGCTTTTCTATCTGCTAAAAGCTTTAGGGCTTCTAACTATCATTTTGGTAGCAGAAACTTACTTTTTTTTTTTTTTTTTTTTTTTTTTCTCCAAAGAGAGTGCTGTTGAGTGCTTGACTGAAGCAAGGATAGCAGAAACATGCTGTTTTACAAGGCATTCATCCTGTCCCAGAGTGAAAAAATGATAAGGCCAAATGTCAGCTAGATTATCCTGATGGAAGAGCTGGAATTGTACCGACTAAAACAGTGCAATAGCCTGATTATTGCTTTTCTGTTTAAAATGTTTGTGTTTATTGGGTTTTTCTCTTAATGAAGATCTGGTTGGAAGTCAAGAATTCTTCATCATCGTCTAAATAAAAGCTAAAGGATGGAGAGGGAGTCACATGTAGCAGTTGACTGACCCTCTAATTGAGTGGCAAGTTCATTAATTTACTTTTGACGTCAGCAAAAAATGATTTTTTTTTTTATTGACAGACTGGGAAAATTATTGGTGGTGTTTGGAGAAGGACTTGTTCATAGCATCCTTCAGCTGGCTGTGCTGCTGTGACTCTTGCAGGCCTCACACTGTACACAGTGTGTACATTTTGAAGGGTTCTTGTGACCTCTGTGCCCTGAGTTCCTCCACAGAAACACTAATTCCATAACTGAAGAACAAAAAAGTCATCTATCAGAATCTGCACTTTGAGAAAAGCTACATATATGCAAAAATCATCTATGGAATCAAGTAAATCCACTGAACATATTAATCCCATGATTCTGGGGTTTTTTTGTTTGTTTGTTTCAATTTCACTGCATGTTTTAAAATGTTTTTTAACTTTTTCAGTGTTGTGCTTACAGATCCAAGTCCATCTGAGCAATTTGTATCTGGTATTTCTAGGACTTCCTCTGCCTCTGTCCATTCTGACCCAAAGCTAAGAACCATGCACCATTTTTCAAAAAGCTGAACCGAGGAGGGGATATTCATAATGCAAATGATGCATCACATTCCCAGTGTGAGCAGACATTGGTCTAAATCCTTCTTTTGGGAAATGGGATCAGGGTGGGGTGACTGGTGAGGCTGAAGGGCTGGAAACACACTAAAGGTCAGATGAGATGGTGCTTTTGCTGTAACATGTAAAAATGTGCCGAGTTTTTGGGAGTCTGTGACTGCTCATCACTCCCAGATGTTTATAATGCCAGTCTGCTGGCAAAAGGTTCACCCTCTAGTTAGGCTGCATGTTTGAATAACAGCTTGTGCTATGCCAGGGTGTCTAAGGAGATACTTTTCAACAGTGTAATTTGGGAGCTAATGTTTCTTTAAATTGTTACCGAGTGCAGCATCTTACATGACTGAACGCTTCAAAACAATTTCAAGTATGCAAAAATGTGCCCAGTTGCAATAGTGATGGCCATATTTATCTTTAAAGGATGATGAATCTGGGGTTTTTTTGCAGCTGAAAACACATGAATTCTGATGAAGTTGGGAAACACAATTCCTGACTTGGATACAGCCTTGCTTTTTGGTTTTTGGGTGGGTTGTTTTTGTTTTTTTTTCCTATTTTTCCTTGTGGAGAGGCAAAATAATTTGTCTGGTTTTCTTTTTAAGGGACAGCTATAAAGGTGTACTTCAGACAGAAGCAGATCAGGTGCTGCTTGCCAAAGGCCCGACAAGATAACCTTACACTGATAGTCAGGGCAGCGTATCTGCACATTTTGTTGTACAAAGAGAGGTTTGTCTGCGAGCCTGATAACAATATAACATGTTGATTGACTTTTCACATAGGAGAGGGTGCCCCTTTCATGAGTGGCTTGGCTTTTACTAATGCCTTACTGCAGGTAAGCTGATAAGAGAGATTATGGGGATGTAATAAATGAGGCTGCTGGGCACGGCCCTGCTCAGCACTGTGGGAGAGGGCTCTGGCCCTGGAGTGTGTCCCAGCTGTCCTGGCTGATGTCTGTGCCCAGCACTCGTGTCAGGGTGCCAGAACTCAGCTGTCAAACATCACAGCACGTCCTGTGGGCACAGGGCTGGGCCATACCTCTCCTGTTCCCAGAAAATGCGCTCAAGGCCAGCTGGGATGGGAGTCTGAACAACCTGCTCTAGTGGAAGGTCTGTCCATGGCAAGTGTGGTGGAGCTAAATGATCTTTAAGGTCCCTTTCAATGACAAAAGAAGAGAACTTCACAGCACCAAGGTCCATCAAGGACTATAAAACAAGTTTTCCCCAAAAGTGTCAAGGGGAAATACAGCTATGTCAATAGCTGAAGACACAACCAGTGTTGGGCCAGGTGTCCCTGTCTCATTGAAAGGGCACAGGAGGAGGCCCTGGTCTCTCAGCTGTGGCTGCTGCACTGCTGTCCATTCTCTTGCCCTGAAGATGTCCAGGAGAACAGATGATGTGTCAGGTGAATCATGGAAACCCTCACTTACTGGAAACATTTTGGGTACAACTTTTAAAGCACTTTTTCAGCCCTATAGGGAAGAAGATGGGGAATACTCAGATTCTCCAGGCTGCCTTAAAAAGCCTGACCTCTTGGTTCCCCTCTTCAAATTTGAACAAATGTGTTTGTTTTTGTGCAGGTGGTTATTGTGGCAATGACCTAGCAGTGCGAGTTGCAGCATCGCGTTGTGGCAGCAACCAGGAGCTCTGGGGAGCTGGTGTTTACTTAGATGTGGTTGAGTGAGAGTCTGCATGGCAGCATCTCCCTACCTGGGATCCAACAGGTCCCTGCATGCTGCAGACAGCAGCACTGCATTTTGAAAATTAGTTTTTACATCTTTCCATAAATACAAATGTATGTAGCTATGAATTAATCAAGCCTGATTAAATGAAGCTCTGAGTTAAATATCTGGAAGGTGTTGGGATCTGGATGTAACCTGGATGAAGAGGCATTACTTGAGATGAGGTTCTCAAAATTACATCAGTGGGCAGCCCCTGCTGGAGTTGTGCACAGACCTGACTACAGAGCCTGTTGCTGGTTGCTGTTGATCTCCAGAAGAAAGAAACACAGACCTGCCTGAAAGCAGCTTCTTTTTTAGTTCTTGCCAAGAAGGTATTGGAAAGGAGAAGAAGGATGCTTCTCCAGAGAAACCTCCTAGGATCCTGGTGTTTCAATCCTCATTTCTTTCCGCCTTCTCACCCCTTGCTTTGCAAGTGAAAATAGTATGAATTTGGGTCTGGCCTGCAAATCTCTCATCAGTCGGTGCATTACCAGGACAGGATCAATTACTGAGTCAACACTGCTCCGTGTGCTCCAGAAACAGGGGATCCATCATCTGTCAGGCAGGAGCTCTCCTTGGCTGTTGTGCATTAGCCCTGAGCTGTGCACACACATCTGCTGGGGCTGACACCAGCAGTAACATGAACTGAACCAGGTGTGTTTGCCTGAGCACAGGCTCCCCTGATTCCCAGGTGTATCTCCAGCAGATCCCTGACCCCTCGTGCAGGATGGATGAGCTGTGAACTGGAGGAGGGATGTCCTCCTTCCCACGCAGTGGCTGCCACGGACTGTGCTCTGCCTTCTCCCTGCATCCCTGCCCTTTCACAGCTTGAAGAAGGGCCCAGATGGGATTCTTCCACAGGAACAAATTTCAGGCAGCCAAGTGGTTCTGGAGTCTGCTGGCTTTGCCAGCTTTTCTGGGTCTTCCTTGGGCCAAAAGTGCCCGGGCTTCAAAATCTGATCTCCCCTCATGCTGCTTTTAGGGCAAGCCAGAAACTTTCTGATGGGAGACTTTGTGTTGCAAACTGCCTCTGCTGGAACTGGAGGCAGTGAAGCATGCTGGATATTTGGATGGGATTTTCTTGTTTTGGAGTAAACTGAAACATCTTTCTCAGCTCTTGCAGGAGGGAAGTGAAGCAGCAGCATCAGCCTGAAGCACAAGGTAATGCTGTCTGCTTTCACTCCACACTGTGAGTGGAGTCTAAAAGTCTTCTTGTCTAAAAGTCTGCTTGAAATTATGTTTTTAATTATACCACAGAAAAAAACCAAAACAAAACAAACAAAACAACAAACCAAATTAATTGATTGGACTTTGTTGGAGTTGTATGTCAACTTGCCTTTTTAAAATACTTTTATTTAAACAACAAAAACTTTGGACATGTTTTGCTTTTGTTCTGCTTTGGAGCAGTAGCACATTCCCCTTCTTTTATGGGAATGGAAATCTGGCATGTTGACCAGCTTCTGTTGTTTCAGAAAGTGTCTTCAATGGTATTTGGGGCTCTCAATGACATCTTGCTCTCTGTTCCTGCTTTTCATTTGCTCCTTGCTTCCCCTGGGACCTGGGGTGATGCTCTGCCCTTTCCTCCTGCAGGAGGCTGGGCCTGTGCCCAGCACAGAGCTTGAATGCAAACCCACCAGCACCTTCCCTTTCCCACACCTTCCTTCCTTCCTTGGAGGCCCCTTCTGTGTATCCCATCTCCAGGCAGGTGGGAGCTGGTGCCTGAAGTGCTGCCTTGGGGCTGAGTCTTTGCTGGGTGCTGAGGGACCCTGGGCACCACTGAGTGCCCAGGATGCTGTTGCATCCCTTGGTGGTTCTGTGATGTGTGGGGATGGATGTTTTGCAGTGGCAGGTACTGCTGGCTGCTGAGCATCAAGTTTGGCAGCTGGACAGATTGCCAGGGCATCTGTCACTGCCTCAGTCCAGTGCAGGAGTCCCAGCAGGATTTCTAAAATGTAAATTACAACTGCAATGTGAGACACATCCTTTTGCTTTACTGTGTTCTTTTTTTTTTTTCTCCCTCCTTCCTGTTTGAATTCAGTTATCTCGAGTCTGTGTAAAATTGCTGGACTCTAAGCTATTTTGCTTGTGTCTCATGGATACTGGAGATATGCTTCCTGCACAGGGAGGCAGACATCTGCTCCAGCCTGTTTTGGGAGTTTTTTGTGTCAGACAGCCTGCAGTTGGCAGGTGGGAGCTGGTGGTTATTATCAGAATCTGAGTAATATCCTCTGTCTCCTTGATAACTCTCTGCTGGCTGCTCTGCAGCTTTGGTATGTTTGCTCGTCCTCTTCTGTAGATCATTCCAGTGAAAAGTAAATAAATAAAAAAAATGTTGTGCGCTCCCCAAAGCCATCACAGAACACAGCCTGCAGTATCTCTTCTCTTGTCCACATAAATCACTGCTAAAGCATGTGCAGAGGATGTGAAAGAATGCATTTATACCCAAAACACTCTCCTCTCCCCTTCCCTATAAAAGCAAACTTCCCCACTTGTGCTCCAATGCCTGTTCTCAGGGAGCATCTGATGCACCATTGCCTTCTGTGTCCCTTCCTGACTCTTGTAGCTTTATTTAAGTGTGGGCTTTGGTGACAGTCAGAAAGCTTTGCCTTGGACAGCTGGAGTCTGGCAGCTCTTGTGGGGATGGAGGTCCTGAATCTGCCCTCTCCAGGCATCTCTTGCTGGTTTGGATTCCCCCCTTCCCACCCCTCACTGGCTTTATTTACCCCAGAATCATCAGGGATGCTCTCCAGCCACTGCAGTTACCAGAGCTGAATGGTTTTTCCTGGGCCTCTGACCAGTTCCCCAGGTCTGCTGACCTTCTTGCTTCCAGTGAATAAATACCAGCTGGTGGGTCAGGTTTTGATCCTGGAGGTTCAGCTGATGTCTTTCCCTCTATTTGACTATTCTAAATGTTTTGTTTTGTTTTTTATGGCAGCCCTGAGCAGATGAAAGCAGCAGAGGTGGTAGAACACCATGGGCAGAGTGGGTCTGGAGCAACCTGGAGTTCCCAGCTGTAAATAATTGCACTGAACTTGGCCCTCGGGTGCCTGTGGACTTCAGCACCAGCTTGTGTCTCTTGTTGATACTTAAGTGTCTGCTGGGCCAGACACCTAATATTGTTAGCAGACACTAAATAGGTCTCTCTTATTTAGTGGCCTTAATTTATTAAATCAGGCAGAAGTGCTCTCGGAAGAGCAGCACTGGAAAAGGAGCAGAGCAAGCTGTGAGTTTCTAATTTGCTGGATCAGGCCCCTGGAGATCCATGTGATCTGGTGCACTAGAGGCAGTGCTATTGCAGTGACTCATAAACAGATGTGCCCAATTTACATTGCAGCTTAATACCTTTGTTTTAAAAAAATTTGGCCTTTTTAAAAAGACAAATGTGTTAAAGCAGATGTTTCCAGTAAAACAAATACTTGTGTGATTTGCAAACAGCTTCCTACCGCCAGAACTCGTTGTGGAAAAAAGAAAAATGGTTCTGTGTACCCAAAAACATCCCAAAATAAGGACATAGCAAGGCAATATTGCTACACACTGAACAAAAATTACTGCTGTGCTTGGGTTGGAAAGGAAGAGCTTAGAGCCTGATTTCAGTTTCTAATAACTAAGATTCACCCTGGCAGTTGCATACATTAAGGAGAAGAAACCTGTCTGTAAAAATACTTAACCATCTCCTGTTATGTAGGATACAGGGTAACTGGGACCACTGTATGGGATTGCCTGGAGGCTCCTGAGTCCCCTCCATCCCACTGAAACCTACACTGGGGGACTGGATGCCTGCAGGATGGCACTAACCCTAAAGCAGGGCTAAGAGATACAGTCCTTAGAGCAAGCCTTGCTCTGAGGGATCCCTTGCTGGACATCACCCCACAGCAGGATGGGATGCACAGGGGGATACTGCCTCTGCCTCTGCTTGACCTGCAGCTCAGGTGTGCCTGTTCACCTGCTCCTCCCAGTTTTGGGAGGGTAAAGGCAGGCGTGCGCTGAGAAACTCCTGCTGTTTCTGGTCTCTCTGAATTTGCTTCCTGCCCAGCTCCTGCTTGCCCTGCAAGCACAGCACTCCTATTACAATTCCACACCCCATGTGGTCTTAATGGGTTTCCCAGGCTGCAGCTCCAGCACAGCCACCACTCTTTGTTAGCTGCAGGGGCTGGCAATCCCCCTTTGCCTTCCAGCTCTCTGCAGCACAGGTATCATATTTTTTTTAATGCACTTATCACCTATTTTGTCCAGGCGTTTGTTGCAAAAGAAACAGTGACAGCAGATGTTTGTGGGTTGGCAGGCTGCTCCTCTAAATCCATTTTGAGTGCCCTGGGCAAATGGCTCGTCCAGCTTCCGAGAGGACACAAAGTCATCCAGGCAAATGGAAAGATGGGGAGGGATCCAGCAAGCCTCAATGGAGCAAAACAGGGAATCAGGAGGCAGAGAGGGTTTTGTTTCTTTACTAGAGCGTTGCAGGAGAGTGACCAAGGCCATGTCATATGTGTGGATTTATTCCAATGGAGGATACCAGCTCAGCAAATGCTGCAGTGAGAGTGGTTTCTGGAGCACCCCTGCATGTTGGGGTGCCTGCCCGTTGATCTGCTTCCCATGGGTCTGCTGGGGATGCCTCTTGCAGCTGGAGAAGCTGGGAGGATGGGGCTGGAGGATGTCTCACCCAGGAAAGGGTCACACAGCAGCCTAGCAGCACACAGGGAAGAAACAAGGATGATGTGAGGAGCTCCTGTTACTCCTTGGCACATGGACATCCCTTCAGAGCTGTCCAGTTTGCTATTGGAAAAAACGACTGCTGATATCAGAGACTCTTGGGGAGTCCCTAGAAATAGGGATTGAGAGGGTGCCCTGAAGGGTGGCAGTGGGATGGGGCTGCCTCCTCACCCTCCCAGCTCCCTGGTGTGTCAGCTTCCCATGCCTTGCCATAAAGAGTGATTCAGAGCCAAACCTCAGATGGCTGCCTTCTCAGGGGGACTTGCTGGGACGTGTCCAGTGGAATTAGAAGTATCCTGGGGGAGGATTCTGCCACTTCAGGGTAGCTCAGGGCACTCAGAGGTGCTTTTCTCAGCTCTCCCCCCAGTGTTCCTGAACCCTCATCACAACCTCGGCTCAGTTTTACCCATCAGTGAATGGAGGCTTGTGCTTGGCTCTCAGGGACCAGGAGGTTTCAGTGCTTAATTAATTTCTTCAAAGTGGAGGGTGTAATTAACGCCTGTGGTGTGCTTTGAGACCCTTGGGTCTCTTGGGCAGTGTGAAATCTGGTTTGGTCTATGAAAATCATCACTGGCCCAGCACCACACTCCAGGCACAACCATCTCAGCGTGGCTACTCATCCTGTCACGGTGTTTGGGGATCTTTTGGTCCCCTGGTGCTGTCTTGTGGAGGGCCATGAGCAGAGGTAGCCCAAAACATTTTATTTCCCCTCCATGCTGACAGTCCCCAATCAGTGCAAATTGTCCTGGGGGCAGGGAGCCGAATGGAAAAAAAAAAGTCCCCTCACTCCTTAAAAAGGGGGCATCTCTGCCTCCTTCCCTGCTATGCTCACAACAGGCTTTTGTGATTTGTTCCTGAATTCCCTTTGTTTTTTGGCAATTTCTTCAAGGAGGAAAAATTATCACTAGTTGCTTCGTGCTGGCTTTAGAATAAACCATCTTTCAAAGCTTAGGCAAACTGGGTTAAAAACTAATATATTTTGGCAGCTTAGGAGAGCTAGGGCAAATTTCCTTCCTGATATCTATAAAGCTTTTTTTTTTCTTTTCCTTACTGTCAGCATTGTTTTTGTGGATATTAAACGTGAACATAAAGGAGAGTGAAACAGATTGCAGGTATGTCGAGTTCCAGCACAATCAACTGCCACTTTTTAAAGAAGATGCTCTTAACCAAGTCTTTAAAATTCCCTCCTCATTTATCAGTTTTCAGGTGTATAACTGCACAGAATTGCTCCCTGTCCCACCCCCTGGTGACACCATTGCTCACGCTCTGGGTGATCCACAGAACATTTTACACCACCAAGCATTAACAGAAATAAATTAACACTTTAAAAGCGTAAATGTTGTATTTGCTAGGAGTCAGGCAGGATATTTGGAAGGGAAAGAAATGTAAATGGAATGAAATTCTTAAGCAAGATTATTGATATGACAGGACTAAAGAGCTTGGGATTCTGTGAAAAGTGCCTCTTTTCATCCCTCTAATAAGTCCATTACTTGCACTCGGGAATATTTTAAGGTCCTTTTCATGCTGAATCTGGAGTTGAGCATGCTTTGCATTTCAAGCTTTGTCTATGAATCAGTAGAAGCCAAAGTTATTTCTGCTTTAAAATAACAGGAGCAGGGAACAGCTAATCTCTTTTCATTCTGAGTCCTTACATTATTTTACTGGACAGAGTTTGTGTTGGCTACAAAACAGGGCATTCACAAAATCTATGAGAAGGAATTTAGTCTAAGAATGAAGCCTAGATTGCAGTATGCATAAAGACTCCTTTTCCTAAGGCCATTAAGAAATTCCAAATCTGAGCTATTTTGAACAGTGACATTAAATTAGCCTTGCTAATTCCAGTAATTCAAGCCGATAGCGGAGTTTACAAATCTACTAGATGAGGCCTTCCCATAATTACAATCTCAATGTGCTTTTCAGCTAAGGTGAGTAGGCACAAAGAAAAAGATAAATAAATAAAAGGGGGGAAAATGCTCTTTCTGTTCTGGCTTTTGAGATGAATATCTCTAAAGAACAGTTAAGCGGCTGTATTGCGCCAATAAGACATCCCCTGTCCTGGACTGGCAAGTTCATTTTGCCTCTAATGTGCAAGTGAAATGCAGAGGGGAGACTGGATTTTTTCCCTGCTTTGTTTTTCCTGTTGTCTCTCTCTACAAAGGAGAATTCATGCTGCTGGTGCTTGTAGTTCAGTTTTTAGTTGTTTATTTACAGATGGTAATTCTTCCTGGGAAAAGAAGGAGTGTGACTGGTTACCCTCTTTTGTGGGCAGAAAAAAAAAACAACCCCAACCTTTGGTGGATAAATCCAGGTTAGAGCAGGTGGAACAATGATACAAAGGTGCAGCCCTTATTATTCCTCTGTGCAAAGATGCTAATTTGCAGATGCCAAAACAGCTAAACATTCCCGGTGTGATGGAAAGGTTTTGAGAATGTGTTTTCAAAGCCATAAGGCACAAAAACATGAAACAAATAAAACTGAGTGCATTATTTAAAAGGGTGTTAATTTTATTAGAACCAAGCTGAGGTAATATAAGGGCGAACCTAAGTATTCACATCAGCACTTAACTCAGGCTGCAATGTTCATAAAATGTCCTTTTGATCAAGCTGTGAGTGTTTTGATCCTTATTCTATGAGCATCATTCAAAGTGACCTAACTGTAGCTCCAAACAGGCATCTGCAGCTGCAGAAGTCCTTGAGCAATAACAGGTCAGGAACTTGAATGTGTGCTCTGCCGGGAATGCTAATATTGCAATCCCTTTTTGTTGTTGTTGTTGTTCCAAATAAGAAGGAAAGGACAAAAACTCACACGAAATAAAAATGCCCAACAGAAAACTGTCCTCACACCATCGATACTGTGGATACCTGAGTCAAAATGCTGAACAAAATGACAATTTTAATCTATCAGAACAATAATGGCATGGCTGCTAAATAATTTTATATCATCCCCACATGGGTGTTTGACGTTTCTCTTCTTGGTAGCATTGTCACCACGGGCACATTGGTGGTTTATAGAAGACCACCCTGATTTAAGAGGATGTTTTTCTGTGGGGCACCCACAGGATTGGGTGCAGGTCCTGCAGCTCACAAAACCAAGGCAGCACATTGCAGAACCACATGGTGCCTGTTTGGAGTAGGGATGGACCAAAACTCTTGCAGGAGCCTGGCAGTTGTCCCCTCCTCTCCCCGTTGCAGGCAGGTTTCCTACACTGATGCCCTCTGTCCACAGGCTCAGGTATATGCAGCAGATTGTGCCCCAGAATTCTGCTTATAGCAAAGTCAGATAGAAACAGCTCTGCTGTTTTCAGGGGCTGGAGGGAGCTGCTTTTTGCTCCCCAGGGCTGGGATGATGGCTGGGAAGGAGTGAGGTGAGGTGGGGGGCACAAGCATGACTCTTCTTTTCTGAGGCAGTGAAGAGATGGGGGAGGCAGAAGTGCAATTCTTGATTTCCAGGAAGCTCTTATCTCTAATCTCTGTAATCCATTTTAGAGAGGATTTTGTGATTTTGAAGGGATTTACAAACTGGATTACGTAGCCTTTTTATTTTGATTTTCCACTGTGATTGTGACATTCCTAAGAGAGAGCCCTGGCTCTCTCTTCAGATAGGCTTGGAGATAGGTTGGAGGAGGAGGAGGCAATTGTGGGCTCGGACCTTGGAGCCCTATTGAGTTGTCGCCTCCCTGCTTCACTGCTTGCTGGGTCAGTGGAGGTGTCCCCAGAACAATTTGGATTGTCCCACATGTGTCCTTGTCCCTGGCACCTTCCTGTGGCTGTACAAGCTCACCCAGGGAGATGCCAGGCAGAAGCCCAGAACCAATCCCCTCCATCCCTTGCTCCCTCCTTCTGGAGTGGGAGCAATCAAGGTCTCCTTGATCTCCAGCATGGTCCCAAGCACGGAGGAATCTGGGCCACAGGAAAGTGTAAGTGTGATGGAAGAGTCTACTACAGCCCAAGCACTGCAACCACAGCGTCCTGGTGCTCAGCAGGGATGACACTGGGATTCCCATTGGAACTGCCACCAGCATTCAGATCCAGCTTTCAGCACCATCATTCCACTGGTGTTTTGGGGTCAGGGTTTGCTCTTGGCCTGGGAGGGAGGCAGGGAGCAGAATCAGCCAGGGTTTGTGTCAGATGTTACAGGCACCCAGTGAGCAGCTGGGTTTAATTTGGGTCTTTCTCCACAGCCATGCAGTGTAAAACCAGGTCCTGGTTTCAGACTACAGAGGCTGTTCCTGGGGCTGCGTCCAGTGCAGGGAACATGTCCTGAAGCTGTTAAAAAGGCTATGAACCCAAACCTTCTTCTATATAAAGTGGAAAAGTTGGGTACGGTGATGTTTCCCAGGACCTTCTGTGTTGCCCCATTTTTATGGGCTGAAGTCACTTTAATGTCATTTTAATGCAGGTCCAAGATTTTTTTTTTTTTTTTTAATTTATGCAGGTTAACACAATGAAAAAAAGCCAGGCAATGTTGTTGCCACTTGGCTCCCTTCCCTTGGCAGCTCTCTCCCCTCAGCTCCTTCTCTATGCAAACACTCCCCTGGCATGGATGGGGGGGAGCTTGCTGTCCATCCATGCTGCTGATCCTGGGCAGTGTCAGAGCACAAAATCTCAGGAAGTTTCTCCAGGAGCAGAGGCAGGCTGAGCAGAGGAGCATGGAGTATCACCATGCCTGAGCCTACCTGCCAGCTCTACTGTGGGCTGAGCAGGTATGTCCATGCACAACCCAAATTCCTGGGTTTTGACCTGAAATCTCACTTGAGATATTTCTCTTGGCATCATGAGTTGTAGCCTGGTGGATGTCCAGGGATTTTTCACTGAGTGTAGACATTGCACAAAGTCTTTGTCCCTTCTAATTGAAGAGGCACATTCCAGGTTGCCTACTTGAAGCGGGAATGTCATGAACCCGTGGCCTCTGTGGCCTGGGCACTTTCAGGTCTCATTTCCACACACAGTGAGTCACAAAAGAAGGTGTCAGATGTTCCTGGGTGCCATAACACCACCATGAGCTTTCTAATCAAGCATTGAGAAATATCCTTCTGCCTTGAGGGCTGCTTTTAGTGGCTAACATCTGGAAGGCAGCGACCATTGCATTTTCCTTAGGACTGCATTTTGTCAGGTCCTGCTAATATCTGAGGGTCACTGAATGTCCTGAGCTTTGAGAGTTGAAGGCCAGCATGTAGCAAGAAAGAGCTTCCTCTCCTGGTCATATCCAAGAGCTTCTGGGGAAGAAAACATGAACCCCAAAAATTTCAGTTAGATTGGAGCACGTTGTTTTCCGTCATTAGAGAGAATATGAAGCATTTAATTTTGCTCTGCTATCGTTGTGAATCTTACTTCCCAAAATCAAGACTGTACAGAGATGTCTCAGGTGACAGCAGAGTGATCAGAAGGGACCTCTTTGAGATTTAGATCTTGAGGGTCTCCAAGCAGGAAGAAGATGACTCCACTTCTGGGTGGGCTGAGGTACTGGGGGATCTGCAGGACCATTGCTTGATCCAGTCCTGTTCATACTCTTCTGTTTCCAGCTATTCCTCTTTATATTTGTTGACTCCTGTCTTTGTATATGTTTTTGGCTGTGTGTGTTTTGCTCCCTATTTTTCAGTGCTGTTCTTCTAAGCTCTTTTAGGTAGCAGCTCTTCTTCTGGACTGTACATCTGGATATATCAGACCAGGGTAATGCTGCTTCATCTGCAAAGTACAAGGACTCCAGCACTTCCAATTAATAATGCTAATGAGATTTGTTAATTTTTAATAGATTACATGAGTGCATTTTGCTAAACACGTTTTTGTGGCTCTGCTCCACGAGTGCAGTTCAGAAACTCTTTCACGCTCTGCCAAGGGGAAAACGAGGAATGCAATTGCAGATGCCATATTCTCTTCAGGGTAGATCCAGAACAAACTAAGGAGCAAAGAAGAATGTAACAAGTATGTTTTCAAAGTAAACATAGGCCCAGTCCTAAATGATGGCCGTGCCTTGCCACCAGCCTCTGGCCAAGGTTGGGGGAAGGAGCAATTGCTGGAACTGGGGTCATGGTGCAGCCCCTCTGCCTCTACACTGTGTTGGGTTTTGAGGGTGCTTTGTCCCTTCACCCCAACAAAAGCTTGCAGATGTGTGTAGAGAGACTTTTGTGGTAGTACTGGAGGTTGGGGAGCCAAGGTGTGCATACTGGGTGCCTCTCAGAGCTCATTGCCTCGTGTACCCCTAACAGCACCTGGGTACACCCCTGGTGTGGGACTGAGATGGACCTTCCTCACATCTGGGTCCCCCCAAATCAATTTAATGCTGCCTTCCAGAGAGCACTGATCCTAGGGGAATTTCCTCCCCCGTCAGCCCTGGGTTTGTGGTGTTACCTGTGGCTTCTGGGTCGCTGGTGAACACGTGCTGTAGGCCGTGGGCCATCAGTGGCACACCAGCAGCCCAGAGGGGGCAAACAGGCAAGCAGGGGGAAAGTCTTGGTTTGCAAATCAGCAATCCCAAACCCGATTCCTTTGGGTTTCTGCCCAGGAAGTTGGTTTTACCCCTTGCTGCCGAGCCATGCCAGGCGCACTTGGCCATGTTGCCGACGGCGGCAGGGTGATGTCGAGCTGGATTTTTTTTCTTCCTTTTTTTCTCCAAATCCAAACTGCCAAGAGCCGCACCTCCTAAATTGCTGTGGAGGAGGTGGGAAAGCAGAGGCACAAGACCATGCACATGCTGCACATCCATCTCGGTGATGTGTGCCAACAAAAGCACCACGGCCAGCCCTGGCTCAGCGCTTTAATTACACGCCGGCGCGGCCGCACCTACGGCTGGGCTGTTGCAGCTCGTTGTGCAAGGAGACAACTGGCAAACCTGTTGGTGCTCCAGGATTTTAATGGTAATAAGCCAGAGGGCAAAACCTCCCTGATGAGATGTGCTTGGCTAAGTGTTTGGATGAGTTTAAGGTGTTTTGGAGAAGCAGAATGTTGGGAATCTGGGCTGTATCCATGCAGTTGTGTCTGTTGGTGCCGTGTAACCCAATGGATGGTTTCAGGTGTTGTCTTTGGGGAGGCAGAGGTGTGTTTGTAATATGAGCTGTTGGCATGAAAAAAACAGATAACTGCAGGCTGAGGTGAGCAGAGCTTTTGGTGTTCCAACAGGAAATGTTTGGGATGAAATTGGACTGTTCTTCTACATTTCAGGTGCAAACACCTCTGAGAGTGAAATGGTTGGTACTGTAGAGAAGGAGAGATTTGGGAGCCAAGGTCAGGCAGACTGGTCTGTGGAATCACAGGCTCTTACGCTTCACCTTGTAATGAGTCAACAGTTTGGGCTTGACGCAAACATCTCTCCCTTTAAGAAATCCTGTCCTGTTGTGAGACAGCCAGTCTACTGCACCTATTGGCAACTTCTTCCCCACACTGAAGATGCTTGCTGCTTAAAAAAATTAAACAAAGCAATGCACTCTAGAGATTGTCGTTTTCAGTAGCAATGGTGGCATGTGCTCTCCTAAGAAAGAACAATCCTGAAGGGAAGATGCAGGCAGATGCTGGCAGATGCAGAAGCTCACCAAGCCGCTCTACCTGTCTGTGACATTTCTACTTGATGTGTTTTGCACTCAGTGGAAATGTGATCCATTCCCTTCACACCACAGTGTTTCCATGATCTGCAAACCAGGGCCATCACCACTGCAGCCCCGTTGGCTGAACACACTGTGTTAGGCTTAATGGTTTCACCTGTGTCAGGATCCCCTCACACCCGTCACGGCTGCTCTGGCAGAGCTATCAAGTGCCAGGGGGAGGCAGTTTTCATGCCTGGCCATCCATTATGGCTCTGTTACTATATTGGGTCCATCCCTGGAACCATCTGCTGGGGCAGGCTTGGCAGGCAGGCAGCCAGCCCAGATGCCTGGCTGGGTGATGACATTCCCTGGCTCAGGGCTCTGGGCAGCAGCTGAGCCAGCCTGCGGCAGCAGGGCTCTTGGAGGTCATTTGCCAGACATTTGCTAGCTAGTTCTTTGCTTAAGGCCATGTTGTCCTTTTCGGGGTGAAAAGGGGTGTTTTGGTGGGCAGTACTGGATTTGGCAGAGGAAAGCTTATGTGCCATACTCTTCCTCCCGGCTCCTGCTCTGCCAGCTGCCACGGGACATTTTATCCCAACTCAAACCCAACTTTCTCCCAGTTCAGCTGTCTCCAAAGCCGGCGCAGTTCAGCAAGAAGAGCTTTCCGACGATTCCTGCCCCAGTAGGCTTGTGCAGAGTCAGTGTCGCTCTCGACATAAAGAACTCACACCCACACCTTGTGATGTCCGAGGCAGAAAAGAGAGAGGTTTATTTACAGAATCAACATTTATCAAACTCCAGCAGTGACCATGGATTGGAGGAAGAAAATCATCTTCTCCAACCACACTGGACCACGCAACAGTCCATCTACAGTCTCCTCCTTATGAAAAGAATGTAAACATCGCTAGATTTTACAATAACAAGTGGCTTGTTTATACAAAAGTGTATCTGACTCCAAAACACAGAAGGTTAAAAATAAGACTTTTACAAACTCCTTACAGGGGACAGAGGAGAACGGCAAAAACCCGGACAACAAGTCAGTATGCCCAACTCCAGCCCTAATCCACGGGAGAACTCCGCCGCTTTCTTCCGCGGCTGCGGAGAGCGCGCGCTGCAGAGCCGGGGCCGGGTTTTGCCCTCAGCGCCGCGGGGCCATCGAGGCCGTGGCCGGCCCGGGAGCACAGCGCAGCAGCTTTGTGTCCGAGGGGCTTTGGGTACAAAAGACGCTTCCGGAGGGACCGGCTGGTGTGCGGCTGGGGACCTTTCACCAGCTGCGCGAGGATTCCGGGAAGCGGCACGGCACGCTCGGCTTGCCTGAGGAGGGGTCGGGGGGAGAAGAAAAAGCAGAGCTAATGATTGACTATTATTTTAAAGGGATTATCTAATCTGCAGCCCAGAGGACGAGAGGGACCAAAATGAGTGAAGATTGAGTTTGTAATTAGTGCAGATTGTTGGTAATACCCCCTGGACTCTGACTGATTATAAACAGAAACAGATTTTTCTAGTTTCCTGCTCTCCCCCCCGAAAGTCTTTGCAGGCCAAAGGGCCACTTTGTACTGAGGAACTGATGCCAGTGAATTGGGTGATCAGAGCTGGAGTGGTGGAGATGTTTAGTGCAGAAGGTGGCTGGGTAGAGGGGAGGCAGAGGGGTAGCTTCTCTCAGTTTTTTTTGCAGTGTAAAGGCAAAGTTTTGGGTGGAAGTGGCCAAAATGGAGTATATGGAAGGCTATTTTCTGTTACCCCACCAGCCATCCTGCAGCCCATCCCTGATGCCGAGGCTCTTTCACTCTGGGAGGCTGTGGGAGCAAGAGGTGCAGGGAGGTGACCTGGTCTAACCAGGGATCCTAATAAAAGCTGGAAATCATAATGGAGCCCTCTCAAGAACTACCTGGTTAGGAACATTTGCTAATTTGGATTCCTGGATTTGAAATAAGTTTATTATCAATAATGTAAGCAGTAAGTTATTATCAATATTATAAGCAGTGGGCAAAAACTGATGCACAGGAAGCTCCATCTGAATATAAGGGAGAACTTCTTTTATTGTGCAGTGACTGAGCACTGGTGCAAGTTGCCCAGGAAGGGTGTGGAGTCTCCCTCACTGGAGATATTCAAGAAATGTCTGGACTCAATCCTGTGCCATGTGCTGTGGGATGACCCTGCTTGAGCAGGGAGTTTGGACCAGATGACTCACTGTGATCACTTCCAACCTTGCCAATTGTGTGATTCTGTGATGTATATTTTTAATGTTGTTATTGCCTGGATAGGCTGGCTGAGGTCTGTTAGAGGCTCATACTTTTTATTTTCTTTTCCTCTGATGTAGCAAAGGTCATTAGAAGTTAAGTGAAAGGGATTTGCAAGGGTTACAGATCCATTGTTAATACAAAATAAAAGATGTTTGGCTAAATCCATCACGCCTAAAAATACAGTTGGGCAGAAATCAGGAGTAGGATACAATGGGAGGAACAGTGAAAACAAATGGCACACCCAAGCACTAAACTTCTGAAGCAGTTAAACAAGGTGAGGAAAATAGCACTCTAATCTCTGATGACAAGAGGGTTTCTGTTCCCTTCTCTTTAGTTTGGCTAGAAGGGAATAACGAGAGAATCCACATTTGGGTGAAATGCTGTGATTTAAAAAAATTACCCTTACTCAAGTTGAGGTGAAATCCCAGAATCTGAAAATTTCTCACGTGAAGAATATGTTTGGAACACTTTTGGTATATCCTGGCTGAACATTTCCAACGGGATTCAGCTGCTGCATTGAGACCGTGCAGGAGCTCGAGTCTCATAAATTACATCCCAGAACAAGACCGTAAATGGGGCCATCAAAACCCTTTGTGCTGTTAAGGACCTTGCTGAAACGCTCTTTTGTTTCAAATTTCTTTTCTAAAGGGAAGGCAGGAGTAGTTACTCAGTTCCTGGGGGCTTTTTTAGTTTTGCTAGGATTTCCAGTAAGAGAATATTCTGCCCCAAATGCTCTCATGATCACTGGTTTGGGAGCATGTGGGTGCCTGATAGTCCCGTGACCCCATAGAGCACCTTTTAGGTTTCAGGAGGCTTTGTAATGTGTGGAAATACCTTCCAAAACACACTGGGGCAGGTCGTGATCCAACATTGTGCTAGCTGAGGAGTCTTGTGTCACACAGCCAACTGTGAAATAATCTGCTGTGATTTTACGAACTCCAAATCCCTTCACTTATTTTCCAGAAATGAGCTTGGGAAAATAAGGTGGTGCAGGCAGGCTGCTCCCAAACTGTACTGAAGCCAGAGCATGCCTGGTGCCAGAGGGACTCTTTCTTTCTCTGCTTGGAAAGTCTCCCAGCACATCCCTCTCCAGGTGGCACCTTTCTTCCCCTGCTCTTCCCGTGGGTGTGCAGTGCCAGGGGACAGCAGCGTTATCTATACCATTTAGAAAAAAAGCAGGAAAGCTGTGGTAAACAGAAATTGCAGTATTTTTGGGAACCTACTCAAGAATTCAGTTTACCAGGCAGGTTCTGCTTGCACCTGGCCCTCTGTGTGGACGGATAACTGCTCCCTTTGAGACATTTCTGACCCTCTTTGATGGCCTGGGATGACTCACTTGTCACGCTAACATCGTTCAGCTTTTGTTTTGCAATGTTTGGGTATTTTTTGATTAAGAAATACTGCCTGTTTGCCTTGGCAGTGGTGTTCATTGGATTGATGTGGCATTTTTTAGATAGAGTGTTTATTCAGTCTCTTGGATTCTTTCTCAGGGGTGGGGTGGGATGATCCAAACCTTTCCAACATGCTGGTGATCCAGGAGGCTTGTAAAAGGCTTGAGCCAGGGTCTCTTCTGATGGAAACCACCAGTTTCCTCCAACTCCAAAGGCCAGGCTCTGAGGGTAAGACAAACAAGCTTACTGATTCCCATTTGGGTGAGAAAGCTGGACCCCAGACAGAAATGGCAGCAGCACAAGCAGGGGAGCAAGGTCCCCACTACCTTGAGGCAAGCATGTGGGTGCACCACTCAATCCAGCTGACTGGCAGGTTCAAATGCCCCAGGTAGATCTGGCTAATGGCATCTTAAAACACCTTTTTCTCTTTGTTCTTGGCCCTGAGATTTGCTGGTCTCCTGTCTTTCCATATTGTCTGTTTGGACTTCTTTATTCTTCCCTGACCCAGCAAGACAAAGGCCACCATGAGCAGCTACTGCTCAGCAGGTCCCTCGCAGCCAGTGATGGGTTGCCACAAGCTTTTCCCTCTGTTAATGCCATGCTCCTCTGCCAGGACTATCAAAACTTTAGTACTGGATGTTTTCTTGGATTGAAACCCACATGTGCTTCATCTCAAAGTCTCCATGTTGCAACACCAGCATGCCCAGAGTGCAAGATCCATTCACATTCCTTCCTTTGATGAGGCAGACCAGGGATGGGATGTGTTCTCAGTGCTGTAAGAAGCATATTTTGCACACTCTTACATAAGATTGCAGGAATGCAGAGCTCCTCAGGTCCTACAGCCAGGAGGCTTTGGGTGAGCAAGGCCTTCTGCTGACTCTGGGTTTGGGGAAGTGTTAGTGCTCGCCGGGATTTCCTCACTCCTGCACGCATCCTTGTTGTGCCTGGGGAGCAGAAAAACAATTTGCATTGCTAAACACCCCCTCCAAAGCTCAGCTGGTTTTCTTTGGGAGCAGCTCTCCAGCAAGGCACATCCCTCATCTCTTTTGTTTTCTTACTGGAGCACCTCATAGTTGTAATTTTTTGATCTCTCCGAGCACAAGATTTGGTGTAGGGTACTGAGACTGGTGGGTGCAGGGCTGACAAGATGTTTGCTAAGCTCTTCTGGCCCATCAAGCCCTATGATGCCTTGGACTGCACCCAGACCCAGCTGCCCTCAGCTGTGGCACAGGCTGCCCCCAGAACCCCAGTTTTTGGGGGTGGTGATCGTGCTGTGCATCAGAATGTTGACACACACCACTGTTACTGACCACCTCTCTCCTTCTGCTTTCAGAGCTGGCCTATGACCTGGATATGGACGACATCTCTGCAAATAAGCAGCTTCTGAATCAGCAAAGCAAAGATGGTGCTGCAGTCCCCAGCAGCAATCCTGGGAGTGCAGCCACCCACCCCAGTCCTGCTGCTGCCATCGCCCTGGTGCTCCCACTGCTGCTGGGACACCAGCCATGAGCAGTGCTGGTGGCATCATTCCGTGTCTCTCCATGCCTTTTTTTTCAGTGAGGAAGATATTTGGAACCTCTTCTGAAATACATGCACATTTCCAAAAACAGGACAAATGACCCAAGTCAGTTTTTCAAGACTCTTCACAGAAAAAAAAACCCCAAATTAAAAAAGTGCTGGTTCATGGCAAACTAGTAAATACCTAACAGTGCTTTTTAAAGATAATCCTGTTTAATATAAGCAGGTTCATATTAAATTGTGTTCCTCACAGCTTTTGAACACTGAAGTCTCCCTTGCTGTTAAGGTGAAGACCATATTTCATTCTGAGTTGTTCAAACATGCATGGGGTACAGAACATCTATGGGTTATGAAATACTCTCAGCAAATATCATACCCCTAGTCCTAGTTGACTTAATACAGATTTTTTCTGTAGTTTGAGCATTTTTTGTACTTACTCCAAGTTCAAGTCTCATCCCTGGGAGTCTGGTCAGGATATAGCAGAGAGCATGTGAAGACAGGGGAGAGAGATCAGACAGGAGGAAAGGTGCTGTGGAAGAGAAGCTGTCATGCACTGGGGTTGTGGTGGAGATGTGCTCCCCTGGGCACAAAGCCCACTTGCATCATGGCAGGTTGCAGGTGATTTTGCTGCTCACCTCCCAGCCTGAAGCCCTTCAGTGCAGGTGGCTGATCCTCACCAGCATCCTTGTGGCACATGCAACAACCTGGTTTCATTCTTCAGAAGTGAAGCACCTCCTTTCCCACGGGAAACCTGCAAACACAGCTCCAGCCAAAGGACAGACAACGGGGATATACATGCCGTGCTTTGCACGGTGAACAATGGCTGTCCAACGTGTTGTGCTGTGAAAGGGGAAGAGGATTTACAGGAGCCTCAGGCAGATGAGACTCTTACTCATGTGTTTCTTTGCATGTTCCTTATGTAAGCTATCACTAAAATAAAGATTGGTTGCTCTATAAGTGGTGCCCTGGAAGTAGCCTCTCGTGTGTGCGAGACAATAGCCTGTGTTCTGCTGGAGTGGAAGCTTGGGACACCAACTGTGCCCAGCTCAGGGACACCAGGGAAGGACTTGGCTTGGCCTGATTAAATGAATGGGCTGGGATTGGTTTGGTTTCTGGCCAGGATGGTTGCATATTTCTGTTTAAGAGCTGCCTTTACTAGAGTGTTTATATCTGCAGTATCTTAAGCTGCATGTGCATATACATATGTGTGCATACACCCCCTCACACACACGTGCATGCTTCAAATATTTGTGTGCATCAGGCCTCTTTTACAGCAGCTTTATGTTTAGGAGAAAGTAGATAATTCCAAACCATGCAGTCAGATGGTTTGGAGAGTGGAAATTTTATCCAGTCTGGGTGGTGGGGCTGATCTGTCTGACTCTGCTTTGAAGCTTTGGAATTGTGTGAAGTGCTTTGGGTTTGTGGCAGAAGGAGAGATGATTGTTCCCCCACTCCTCTGCATGGAGATGTTAACTCTCAGTTCACCTCTACTGATGCAAAGGAGCAGATCTGGGCTAACCCATGGCATGACCTGATGGGTAATTGTTAGAGACCTGTCCTCTGGGTTTCAGATTCCTCATGTCCCATCCACACCAGGGTGAGTGCTGGGGGTGTTCGGGCAGTGCTGGTGACATGCAGTATTCCTGTGAGGGCTGGTTTTTTGCATGCATGCACTGTCACGTGGTTTTGTATTTTGCATGTGTCAACTGCTTTCAGCAGATGAATAGAATACACATTTTAGGTTCCATAACCCAAGACAGCATGTTTTTGTCTTTTATATTTCACATGTTCACAAACCAAACTGCAATCCTCTCTGTCTCTTGGGACTGTGCTTTGACCCCTGGGTCAGTGGGTTCCTGGTGCATGGGGCGGTGCAAGGGAGAGCTCGTGGTGTTGCTGGCAGAGGCATTTCCTCACCTTCCTGCTGCTCAGCTCTTGTTCTGGCCCAGCTCTTCATATCATCCCAGCTCTCTGTGCTGCAGCTGGCTGAGCCCATGAGCCTCTGCTCCACCAAAGGGAATATTTTATTAGCGCCACTTGAATTTGAATCGCTTCTTCCCTTCTGATCATTTTCCTTTCATCCCCCGGGAGTGCTGGGGGTGGGAGTGGGCTGCTGGGTTTGTTCAGAGATGATGTGCTGCCTCTGCCTTGCCAGGTATCGCTGGTACCAGTGCAGGGACATCGTCTCCTCTAATATTATGTCAGAAATATTCTGTGTGCTGCTGCTTCCTTAGATAAGCAGCAGGACGGGAGGGAGGGTGGCAGCAGTTTTTCAGTACAAGTCCAGTGTGTTTTCTCTCTGAGGAGCTGGCTGTGCCTTGCTGTGTCTCACAAAGCCTGATGGGTTCTCCCACTTGCATCATCACCACAGCACGATGCTGATGCTTCTGCAGAAGACCCCTCTGAGGCACGCTGAGCCTGGTTTCCCTTTGCTGTTTAGCAAAGCTGTGCTTGCTGGAGACTTTGTTATGATCAGAGATGACAAAAAAACAGCCTTTGAGCCCACTACCTGCCAAGTTTCTAAAATAACAGATTATAATTTGAAAAAGCAGCTGTTGAATTTTCCCCTGCCCTGGGTTTGTGCACATGTTTTAAAAGGGAGTTTGCAAGGAATGCCCTGGCCACCGAGGTGGAATAGAGCTGATGTTCAGTTTTGGGCAGTGTTTCATTCCCATCATGACAAATAAGGATTTTTTTTCCCTGTGTGTTTCTCTACACCACTCCTGTGTACTGTGACCTGCCTTGATGGGATGGGGCCCCTCCATCAGGAGATGGGCACTGTTACCTCCCCTCTGCATGTGGGCACCTGGAGCTCCAAACCCTGTCCCAGGGTTTAACTGCTAATACACAGTCGAGCTTATTTCAATTTTTTTTCATTATTGATATTTTGATATATTATTAATGAGTATACATATCATATGCATGATAATATGTTTATATGAGTTTAGGAGGAGGGGGGCTTGAGCTGCTGGCAGGTGCCAGGGCTGCAGCTCAGCTGTGCACACAGCACCATGATAACACAGTGATGTGACTTCAGCACCAGTCGTGGCCACTTCGGGCCAGCAAAGTGTGTCACCAGAGTAAACACCTGGGGTTTTAGCTGAATAGAGAAGTTTATGGCACAAAGGTGCTTCTGTGGAAAAAAAAAAAAGGCAACAACAAAAAAACCAAACCAAAAACCACAATGGAAAAACTGCTTTTCAGATAATTTTTAGCTTTGTGATGAAACCCAGGGCCAGTCCTGGGCTGTCACTGACTCCAGTCCCCAGGTCTCCCAGTGCAGAGCTGTGGACTCCTTGGTGCAGCTGCCAGCACTGTGTCCCAGTGGTGCCTCATGGACTTGGGACTTTGTGCTGGCACCAGATAAAGGCCTGGCAACCTTGGGAATGTTTCCCATCTCAGGTGGTTGAGCCCCAACTCCTGCCAGTTCACCTGAATGCTTCCTGGCCAGTTCTGCAGCTCCTTTAGGCTTCACTGGCAGCAGTGGGGTGGCAGGAGCCTGCTGGCCCCATGCACATCCCACATGTGGGCAGGACTGAGCAGCGTCACCCCTGGTGTATCCTGCAAAATAAAAAACTGCATTAAAGGTAGAACTGCATTCCCTGGAGGGGTTTGCAAGCAGCCTTAAGAAGGTGACGAAGCCAACACCTTTCCCCGTGTCTGAGGGTGGTGATGAGATGCAAACATGTGCTTAGCATGTGTAATGTATTCCTGCACTAACCACGCGTCAAATTATAATTTAAAACCAAAATATTTTTGTTGGATGGGAAGTTCCAGTTCATTAATCAATTGACTAATAGTTTAGTGCTGGAATGGTAAAATCTAACACACTGAACAGCTGCTAGAAACAGCTGGTTCTTACGGCTCGTGCTGTTTGGGGAAGTGAAATCTAGAGCGTCGCAGTTTCGATTTTCAGGGAGATTTTCAGAATTCCTCATTCACCTCCATGAGCAAAGCCCTTAAGCCCTCTGGAGCATGGGCCTAACAAGGATCCAGGGCTGGATTCACTGGGGCTTCCAACTGAAACAAAATGCCCCTTGCATGGAGGATGCAGAGAGCACCATCAGTGAAACCTGGCAGCTGGACATGGGTATGTTCCTGTGGGTCTGCAGAAGGGGGACACGTGGAATCCTGTGCTGACAGGTATTTTGATCTGCTTTTCAGTCCAAACCCATGCATGCTGAGCTCTGGGCACAACAAGGGAGATGCCACCAACCAAAAGGGCACTTCCAGCTGCTCCCCAGCCTTGGAGGATGCTCGGTTGGTGCAAAGCTCAGGGTCCTGGTAGGGTGGCACGCTGGGGACTGCTGTGCTGGGAGGGAGGAGGTGACTGTCTTGCACTGCCTCCTGCTCTGCTTTGTTGGCAGCTGCTGTCCTGTGGTGAGATGGG
Source organism: Phylloscopus whistleri (assembly GCA_017589585.1). Taxonomy (NCBI): domain Eukaryota; kingdom Metazoa; phylum Chordata; class Aves; order Passeriformes; family Phylloscopidae; genus Phylloscopus; species Phylloscopus whistleri. Next base: position 2,138,926 of record JADMLD010001007.1, on the reverse strand, counting down.
TAGGAGGAGGTGGTGGTGCCAAGGGAGCAGGGAGACAAGCAGGCTGCAGCAGGGACCACATATGGGCTGTTGCATAAGTCTCTAAAGTAAAATCTATGAAACCACTCAGAGACTTAAAATGGCTTCAAACAGCCAGGTGTGCTGCTGAGATGCCTCCTTCCCGTGTTGGAGCACATAGCTCAGTGGTGGGACTGGCCAAGCCCACCAGACAAGCCCTGCCCTTCAGACTCTCCAGCTCACCTAAGCTAAAGCAGCCCAGAAATAACCTTTGGTTCCCAAACACGTGGGTGCCTTGGTGGGAATTTCCTTGACCTTTCCAGCAGCACTGCAGTTTAATGATTGACAAGTGCTGCTAAAACTTTACCAGATCACACAGCACACCCCCTAGAAGCAGGTGTCCATTCCCAGAAACCCAGAGATTTTTAAGTTTGAGCTCCACAGCTGGGGTTGACTCAGCTGGGCACCAGCAAAATCACGAATCCTCCCAGCATGTTATTTGTTCCCTCAGCAAGGAGTTGGGTATGGAGGTACTGGGGGAGTGAAATCTGCAGCCAGAAGGGAATGGGGTGAAACTATGACATTGGAGGATCCTTGCTGATCCTTAGAGTGGGAATTTGCATTTTCCCTTCGGGACATGGTGAAGGTCCCTATATGAAGAGAAAGGGTGAATTTTGCTCAGCTCCAGCCTGTGGCTTGCTCATGGGAGACCTCCCTAAGATGTAAAAAACTGAGGGAAAAAAGCAACCCAAACCCACAAACAACCCCCTAAATAGGCTTTGTCACCATGTTACTAAGGGCACTCCCTGGAGATGAGGTAACTGAAACCTTGGCATAGGAAGATGAAGCACTGTGGCATGTTTATACAATCAGCAAATTTACTGCCTTCCAAAAAAAAAAAAAATCCCAGAAAAGCAGTGGGTATTAATCAAATATAATTTATTTTGTCAGACATTGTATCCTTTTGACAATAAACATCTTGGTGTTGTTTTGCTGAGAGCATGCTAGGATCTGGAGTACACGGCCGTGCCTTGGGGCTGCAGAGTGATGTATCCCACAGCCCTTCCTGACAGATAATGCCATGCCCTGCAAAGCTGTCATGTCCAGCTCCTGGTGAGGCTCCCTGTGAACCATGTGCCAGCACTGCAGCCCAGAAGGTTTGAAGAGGGAAAAAATCATTCTTGCTGGAGTGGGGTTTTTCCTCCTGGGTGCCCTGTGGTGGGGTGGGAGCTGGTGCAGGTACCTGAGAGCACTTTGTGGGGAAGGAAGGGCCTCATTAGAGATTATCCAGCATTATTTCAGATGCTCCTTGGTGGTCACAGGGAGAGGGAAGACTTCTCCCAAGTGATCCAGCACATTACCAATGTTCAAAACCAGATTTTTCATAGCAGAAGTACAGATTTAGCCTCAACCTCCCAGTTTACTTGCTGTCTTCTCCCTTGTAGGAGCCCAGCAGAGACCTCAGCAACTTCTTGCAACGAATCAACACATTTGGGGATCTCTGCCATTTGTTTTTGTTTGCTTTCACTGTCTTCTCTGCTATTACTATTTCAGTGTGCAAAGATGCTGCACATCCAGAAAGGAAATCACTGCTGGATCCAAGCAGCACAACCACCCTTCACTCCAGCTCTCTGCAAGCAAATCACTGGAAAGAAGTGGAAAGCCTGCCTGTAGCAGCCTGTATCCCTTCAGTGTCATATTATATTACCATCCACCATGTTAGCAAATGAGAAAATAAACAAGGGCTGGATAGCAAAGCAAGAGGCTGTTTAATTACAGATGTGAAGAAGAATGACGTTTGTGTACATTCCACCCAGAAGTGGATTAAAGTGGTGACCTTTCCTGTGGTGTGAAACGGGTTTGTTGCGGAGCGCAGGCATCTCGTGTCACTTCAAGATCTGCCAGACATATTGTTGCCCCTGTTGTTTATGGTTAACATTGGATGATGCCTCTTGAATCTGAATCTCAGCAGCTGACACAGTTTTCTGAGAACTTGTCATCTGGACTCCATCTAGCAAAATTCCTGGTACTGGGTGTATTTGTTCTCATTTGATGGAAAAACAAAGTTTAATGGAAAAAAAAAAAAAAAGGAGAATGGTGGCATTAGTCACTCAAGTTTTGAGCTGAAACTTGTGGAACAGTCCAGGATTTGGCCCAGGGTGCCAGACCCATGGTGTAAGTTACTGCTATTGCCTGTCACCGTGTGTGGGATAAATATCTCCTGAATGTGGCAACCAGCACAGACACTTTGTCATGGCAGTGCCACACAGGCATTAGGGATGGCTTTGCTGTGCTCAGCCTCCTGTGACCACGTCAGAGGAGGGGAATACTATTTCCAGCTCACAAAGTTCCAGACCCTTACTTGAATCATTCTAGCAGGGCTCTCACTCCAGATTCTTGACTGTTCTGCTTGTGACAAGGTTGACAGAACAGGAGGGCAAGGGAAGGGGATTTTTTTCCACTGGTGTCACCAGCCTTGGTGGTGTGAAACCCCCTGCAAAGGATCTGCTCATCACCTTGCTGATTCTGCAAGCCCAGGCTGGGCACTGCCACCTGAGTGGCCATGGGAGCCCTTGCCAGTGCTTCCTGCAGATGCTGGGGGCTCAGAGGGCCAGCCCGGGCAGCGTGGGGCAGGGAGATGCTGTCTGATGGAGAAGTAAAGGCACTAATTGGCCTGGTTAATTGCAGAGAGGGTCAGATCAGGCCTGTGGGGTGACACTGGTTTGTTAATGAAGGACTGATGGCAGCACAGGGGGCTGCTCTGTGCCTGTGACCAGCAGCTCTTTTCTTAATTGCTGCCTCTTCCCAAGGCACAGCTCTGAAAGGATCTGGGGCACTGCTGCCCTGAGCTCCCACCAGGCAGCCTGGCTGGGTCTGGGGAACAGGGGCTGTTTTGCTCTAAGCTGGATGCATTTCAGTGCCCAAGGCTGGGCTACAGGGCAGCCCTGCCTTCTTTCCCCATGGCACTGGGGTGAGGAGCAATAGCAGCTGTGTGGGCTCAGGTTCTTGCCCTTTCACTGCCTTGAGATGCTCCCACACAGAGCAAGGGACACCAAAGGCTGGGCTAGGAAATGGTGACCCACCTCTCCAGCCATGGCAGAGGCAATGCCTTTTTGAGAGTCACAATGGGGAGGAAACCCGTGGCATCAGGCTCTGCTCATACGAGGATGGTGCTGGGGGCTTGACCAGTCCAGAGGGCCATAACACAAAGCTACTTTGGGAGGGAGAAATTTCATTAACCTAGCAGGATTGCCTTAAAGCTGGAGGTGATCCAGCAGAAAGATCCAACAGGGAAATGAGCCTGGCTGCACACAGTGTCACACAGCTTGGAGACAAATGTTTAGCAGCAGCATATCTGCTGGTGAAAGAATAACTAGAGACACGGGTCTTGCACCTTTTAAACACTTCAAGTCTGCAAATGTTGGAGATGGGATTTGCATGCTGCTTTATTTAGTATTGTAAAAGCTGTGCCACGTTTATGGAAACCACCCTGCAGACACCAAATGTGTGACCGCAAAAACCCCAGTTTTTTAAAAAATGTAAAAAGCAGCAGAAAAGTGGAGAAAAACTCTCATCATCAGAGTCCCAGCTCCAGCTCTGTGGCAATGCTCAAGAGGAAGCTCTTGCTTCCCCTCATGCTGTTGCTGCGTCACGAAGCTGGAGGGTTTCACCACTGATAATTTATGTCTTTTCCATGGAAAAAGAAGCCCACTGAAGTTGGGGAGTAACTCATCCTCCTGTGGGACCACTGCTTTGGGGGGTGCAGGTGACAGGCACAGAGGGGAGATGGCAGTGGGTGCTGTAGGTGGCATGAGCCGAAGTTCCCAGTTTTGGGGGGCCAAGCCAGGGATGAGGGAGAGGCAGGAGCACTGGCAGGTCTCAGCACAGAGTGCAGGTAGGATGTGAGCACTGAAGGAAGGAGGGGACACCCAACTGCTCTCTGTGTGGCTGTTGGACTGTCTTGGTGTCACCTCCCTCTGCAGTGACCTCCACAACAGTCACTCACTCCTAGGGGGGCAAAGAGCCCTTGTATGTGAGGGCATGATAATGATAGCTGTAATGATAATAACAACCACTGCTCTGTAGCTCATCCTGCACACTCACTCAAACCTCTGTGCATTTCCCATGTTTCTTGCTTGAAACTTGTTTTTACAGCCTTTGAAGAGTGATCATTTTAAGCATGATATAGACAGATCATTTAATTATTTTTAAGGAGACTAATTGATCCCACTGCCTGATGGGCTGCCAGACTCCATCTCTGGTGACTGTCTGGCAGAAGCTCCTGGTCATTGTGGTCTTGACCTGCTAATCCAATCTCTAAAGGAGTAACTCAAGATCCTGATGTTCCTGTCTGCTGACTGTGGGATAAGTGGATTCCCCTTTTACCACCTCTTTTACACAGCCTCACACAGAATTTTGATTCTGCTCTTGATCTCGTTCCTGACAGCGTGGGATGGGTGTGTGGATGGTTGGCAGGGCTGTCAGGAGGATGGATCCTTGGCTGCTGGAGAGGGACTTGCTCTGGAGCCCCTGGCTTGTTCCTTTTACCGCTGTGAAACCCAAGGGAAGAGCTGGCTGCACGAGCAGGGGCAACCATGGCTCAGGCAATGAAACCACTGCAAAGGAAGGTCAGAGCAAGCCATGGCCACAGTGTTTTTTAAAGGGTGTCTGGAGCATGCAGGAGGGACGAGGGAATGCTCTGCATGTCAGTCCAGCCAAACCTGCTCTGCCTCTTTTAAGGGGTCTCCACCAATGCTACCTGTCCCTGGGTAGTGTTTGGCCAAGGGATTTGTGTAGTTTGTGGTGCTCCATCCCCAAAATAGTCATGGTTAGACAAAGTGTTAAAACATAATTTGCTCAGTGTTCCTGAGTGTGATGAGCCCTGAGCTGCTCACAAAGTGGGAAGGTGCTGATGCTTCACCTCCTGTCATGTTCCCATGCTCTTTTTCCCCTCAGCTGCCTCACTTCCATGGGGTCCTGGGCAGGTACATACCAATGGTGATGTCCAGGTTAATTAAACCCTTTGTTTTTATGGGTTTTTTCCACTTGAAAGTGTCCCTCTGAGAGAGGCCAGATGCTCCTGCTTTTGAAACATACTTCTAGGGGCTGAGAACATCCCCTATCCCAGCACTGCTATCACAGGGGCACACCTTTCTGCACAGCCCACCCCTGGCAAGACAGAGACTGAAGCTGCACCATGTCCCAGCAAAGGAGGAGCCATTCTGCACCAGGTCCTGCAGCTGAGTTGTGGCTTAGGTGACTTAGGAGCATGTCTGTGTCTCTGGGACATGTGTGCCAGCTAACAGGCTCTGGGAAAAAAACCACCCATAGGAGCTGGTGTCATTGTAAATGTCACAGTATTGTTATCCCAGCAGTGTCAGAGCTGGCAAACGAGCCAGGCCTGCTTTAGAAACGGAATTAAATTTTAAAGAATTTTTGAATTAAGAAATAATTACTTTGGATTTCCATTCCTGCCATCTGGGGTTTTTTTGCATGATTTGGGTGTGAGTTTTCAGTTTTCCCACTGCAGCTGTGGGACTTGGGGAAAAAAAAAACCAAAAAAACAAACAAAACTTATTTAAAGAGCAGAGACAACAACTTCAAGTGCCAGGCACTTACATTAAGTATTGTGAAACCTAAATTGCAGGATCTCAGTGTTGCTTACAGCTACTTTCAGGCAGAAAGACCCATGGCACAGGAGAAGAGCAGGCACACAGCTACCTGATGCTTCGCTTTCTCAACCGAAACAGAGATGTGAGTCACGAGGAAATTCTCCACAGGGAATATTTTTTTGCCCATTAATAGCAAAAACAGCTGAGTGGGTTTTTTCCCCTCTTGTACAGGAACCTATGGTGAGCATCTGCACGGGGTCCACCAGAGCTGGTTGTTTTGGGGTGGGGATAGGGAGGAGAGGATGCTGCAAGGAGGAGAGATGGTGATTTTGCACAGAGGCAGTTTTGGAAGCGAGGCCTGAGCGCGGCACAGAGCGGACATCCCTGGAGCTGCTCTTTCAGACCAAGATGGAGCCAAGTGAGTGCAAATTGTGGACACAACAGCCAGCGGGATGCCAGGTCCTCCAGTGAAGGGCTCTGCAGAGGGTGTTTTGCAGAGTCCTCACCTCCTCCAAGACACCTTTTCCCAGAGGAAGGAGATGGACTGTGCCCAGCCCTGCACTGGTCATCCCGGGAGGTTCCCCAGCCTGTGCACATGGGGATGCCGAGCATTGCTCCCACACAGGCTGTGCGAAGTCAAATAAGGTATCAAGAAAAGTCCTTTCTTCTTTTTATTTATTTATTTCTTTATTTCTTTATTTTTCTTTATCCTTCTCTTGATTCTTCACCCATCCTGCCCTGGATGTGTCTGAAGGCCGTGGGTGCTCCCAGCCTGCCCGCTGGCTTTCCAGGGATGGGCAGCCCTGCCGCGCATCGGAGGGACAGTGGTGCTCCCATCCCATGCGGGGCACGCTCCGGCCCCGTGGCGCAGGACCACCCACACCGCCCGCACATCAATCAGCCCGGGATGAATCTCGCCACTGGCCACCTCCCTGACCCCACTATCTCCCTCCTGTTCCCCCGGGATTCAAGTGCAAATGCCCTGGGCCGTGGGCTGTACAGCCCCTAGCACCGGCCCCAGCCCTCGTGTCTGCAGGGCTGATGCGGGATCCCCCTCCAGCTGCGAGGCCACCGTGTCCCGGCTGATTTACAGCAGGAAACATCGACCTGCAGGGTACCCACTGGGGGGGTGGTTTCCCATCTTTTTTTTTTTTTTTCTTTCTTCCCTCCTGATCAGCTGTTGCAATAAAATGACTTTCATTTTTTTTTCCCCCCTCCCTTCTCCCCAGTCTATGCCCAAACCGCAATATTGGTTAAAAATATCATCTGTGAGAGGAAAAGGCAGATAAATGAGTGCATCAAAGCCGGCAACCCGGGGCCGTTGGGCTGGGAGAAGAAACAGGGCTAGGCCTTGGGCCCATTATCCTGCTGATACCTAATGCCACCACTTCAGAGTGTGAGAATGGAGCCTTTTTCTTCCCTCAGCTGAGCGTACTGGCCCCGGTGCTTGGGAGCACAAAGGCCGCCATCCACCCCAGCTCTCAGGACAGACCGTGGCTCTCGGGTTTCATTCCTGAAAATCTGGAACTGTACGCTGAACAAATAACATGATCTTTTCCCTTCATCTGGAAAGGATAAAAACAATTGCTGGCACTCTGAGCCGATCATTCTTTCTCTTCCTCCCTCCTCCCTCCCACTTTCCTTGCAAGCCCCGACTCACTATCCGCAAGTCACAACTTGCATATTATAATCTGAAAACTTTAAACCATGGGGAGTGAGGGGCAAGAATGGAGGGGAATGAAAATAGAAGATTTTAAAAAAAAAATTCAAGCAGCAATGATATAACCATAAATATCTGACAGCCAGTGTGCTGCCCCAGCCCTGCTGGACAAAGAGGATGGAGGCAGAGGCAAGGGATGTACACCCCTTTTGTGGTATGGATGGTGCTTAATCCATTTAGGGACTGAGATGGTGAGGAGGGTTGCACCCTCTGGGACCCACATTACACCCTCTGATGGGCATCAGACCTGGGAGGGGGACAGGAGCTGTGACCACTTTGGTCCAAGGCAAAGTGAGTCTTCCCAAGCAGCAGGGCTTGAGCCAACACTCATCCTGCATCCCAGTCTCATGGCTTGCTCCTTCATAGGTTTTGCTTCCAGCAGTGGATTGTTGGGAAGAGGAGCCACATCAGCCTGTCCAGCCAGGTGATCCGGATGGTGAGCAGTGTGTGCTGCCAAGTACCTTCTGCCTGCAGCAGTGGGTGTTTTAAGCAGGTTTTGTTTACTTCCACCTGTGTAGCACACACATTTTCCACTCTGTGTTTACAAATTCTTTTGAAATAGCCTATAAAGAGAATTAAAAGAGTGCCTGAGGATAAAAAAAAAAAAGTTTCATCATTATTTTTTTTTAATATATAATTCTTTTATTGATATTGAAACCTAGTACAGACTTCATGGACTTGGTCATGTCCCACTCAGAGCTGGTGCTCCCTCTGCTCTCCTTTGACCTGTTTTACCTTCTGCATCCCAGGTGATATTAAAGGGCTTGGCCACTTCTGCTCCCCTCTGCTAACAAAAACCTCAAAGGCAGTGACGCGCATCCCTGCTGGAACGAGGCAGATGTCTACAAACCAAACACTTGCTGGACTGGTGCCCAGGTGGAAGTGCTTTGAGGGGAATGAAAGGCCCCAGATGAAGTGCTGGTTGCAGTAATTAAAACCTCTGGAGCTCCCCCTGGTAAGCTCACGCTGATCTTCCCAAGTTCTCCAAAACCAGCTCTGACCTCTCTGCTGACCGTCACAGTGCAGCTCCAGCCCTGGACCAGCACAGCGTGGCCTGGAGCACGGAAACCAGCACTGCTGGTGGAAACCAGCTGCCTGCCCACAGGTGAAAACTGCCATGAGTGGTGATGCCCAGCATCAGAGGGGATTGGGATGGCTTTGCTGACAACTGTGGGGCAACAGGCTCCCTCTTCTCCTGGCTCTGCTGCACAGCGTTTTAGCTGGCACAAGGCAGTTCAGGTGATAAAAGCTATTACTCATTCTTAAGTAGTGCCAACTGTCTGGGTTATCTGCTGCTCTGAACATGCCTCTCCCTCTCTCTCTCCTTTCCATGTTGGAAAGTATTTCCTGCTGCTTAGGATAGTGCTTGGGGTTTTTCCCTCTGCCCCAGGTCTGCAGGGGTTGAGGCCCAAAGTTGGTGGGGCCACCAACAACAGCAGGGGCCATCTCCAGCCATGCCATGCTGTGCCAGCCACATGTGCCAAGAGCTTTGGGCTCTGCTGATAGCAGGGTATGTTTTCTCCATGTACAGGAGATAGGAGGAAAAAGATAGCCAGCTTGAATTGTGGCCAGGGAGGTTTAGGTTAGCCATTAAGAAATGCTTTTATGCAACGAAATACCGAGTCAGTAGCTGGGACAGACTGCGCAGTCTTGATTGAGAAGGGATTTTGAGAACAGACAGGGAGAGGACAGCTTGAGGTTGGTTTTTCTGGGCCAGGGAGGAAGGCATCAGGTGTCTGATGCTGTTTCTAGTCCTAATCTCTGCAGCTCCAGAGTTTTGTGACCCCTCCAGATGGGTGATGAGCTTATCTGTGGACCAGGAGGCTGCACATTCTGGAGTGTGTGGGCTAGCCATGCCACTGCTCACAGCACTCACAAACCTGATTCTGCCTCTGCTCTGCCAGTGCCCACCCTGTCCCAGGCTGGCACCAGCATTGAACCAATTCTTAGGGGTGGAATAAAAGCAAAATAAATCAGCCCAGGCAGCGATACCTGCTGTAAACATAGCTCAGAATGTCCGAGGGGGGGCTGAGCAGGGGATTGCTGCTGGGAAGGGATGAAAATGCAAGAATAAGTTGGGGGCTTGTTTCCTCTTCATCCTTGAATTGTGCTACCCATCTTCTTCTCTGCCCTGCAACCACTGGTCCCTCTCAATCCTCCTGCCTCAAGCAATCCCCATTCCAGCCCCACTTTGTGGCCATAGGAAGATTATGTGAGTGTGGATGGAGAATTAAATGTCATGGCTGTCATCACACTGAGAAAGGCCTGGGTGAGGCAGATGCAGAGTCCCATCTCGCCTCTCACCCCTCCTCAGTGGCAGCCAGTTGTAAGGCCACCTTGGGGGAGGGAGGGTGGGTATATGTCCCCAGGAATGCTGTGCTGTGGAAGACTTGCAGGTGAGTCAGCATGGATCTGGGATGTCAGCCCAGCTGCCAGCATCGACCTGTGTGATGCCACTGGAGAGATGCAGCCTGGGGACCCTCTCTGCACCCCCAGATGGGGGATTGAGGAGGAGAGGAAGCCATGGCCAGCTCTGGAGCAATGGTGACTGACATTCACTTGCCAGGAATCTGTTGGGGAATATTTATATCCTCTGGGTGTGAGTGTGCTACATGTCAGGGCCATCTGCCACACAGTCACTTTTGGGAGAGCTAGGAAGTGCAGGCATGAAAATCTGTGAAAGTGAGTGCATTCCCGTGCCCCTCAAAGCTGTGTGTCCTCGGGTCTCCTCCCTGTGGTGCCCAGGGACAGGGCTGGGATGACTTCTTGTCCTTCTGGGGAAAGAGAGAAACTCTTGCATTCCCTAAAATGGAGATGGTCTTGAGCTCTGCAGAGCAAGCCCAGTGCACTGCAAGCAGACATGGGAGGCTGAGTGACACTCTGGCAGCAGCCTCACTGCACAGCCAGCCTGATCCCCCTATCCTTTCAGCATCTTTCCTCCTTCTTCAGTGTGCACAGCCCCTTGCACCCAGCTGGCATCAGCCCATCCACAGAAGGCAACGAGGAGCTAACCCACCCCTTGCCCCAGAGTGGAGCAGTTACTGCAGGAGGTTTCAGTTCTGTATAGGGTGAAGTAGCCCTTAGATAAAAATAAGTGATAAAAATAAATAAAGGCATCAGCCCGTGCCAAAACACTGGATCTGCTCGCCCTAAAATATCGGGCTGTTGACATTCAGAAACCAGATTCAGACCATCATTTTGCAACTAGCAGGATCCCCCATCCTCATGACAGATGCCCTGGATCAAACACCCCTGAATTTGTGGTATCTGGGGTTTTATCAAAGGAGATTCCAGCCTGGCTGCTCTGCCGCAGGAACTCGCCTGGTTCGGGTTTACAATGAGCCATCTCCTGCTGATGAGCTGGAGCTGGGAAGACGTGTTTGTCCAGTTCCCTTTCAACACTTTCTAACCTCCTTGTGGCCCAGACTTTCCTACCAGAGTGGAGGATTTAATCATCCTTAATGACAGCCAGGCCAAGGATAGCATTCGGCCAGGTTTTCCTAAACAGCTACATCTGAAATCTTTATCCAAATACAACCCCCCAGTAAATTCCCTGACAAATGACTGGAAACACCACAGGTTGTGGCAGACTATGGCCAGAACCAGAACTGAATCAGACCAAAAGCTTAAGCCCTCATATAAATCCAGAGGGTTTTTGGATGTAATTGGTGCTGCAGCTGGGCTTGGTGTTCCTCTCTGCTGCCAAGATTTGCCAGTGCTAGAGAACTGCTCCACTCCCACCAACTTGAAGTTACGATTGATCCTGGGAATCCTGTGCAGTTGGCAATTATTTGTATCCATTTTTTTCATATTGCTGATGTGGACTCAGTTGATACCAATAAGATTCATCATGATTTAACCACATCCCCTTGGAGGGTTTGTGCTGCTTCCTTTAGAGTGGATTCAAAGTGGTTTTAATTAAACCAACATAACTTTGCTGTGTGGATGAATGCTTGGGCAGGAGCAGTGTGGCTGGAGGTCTGAGCTGGGCAGGAGAGGCAGCACAGGGGAGGAAGGTGAAAAGAAACTGTGGAGAAACATTTCTTCCCTGGCTTCTCCTCCCCTGCCTTTCCTTCTCTCTGAAAAGCTGCCAGGGCTGCAACTTTTTGATTGAATGAGGTGACAGAAATTTGAAATGCCAAGTGGTGCAAGGTCCATGGCACACACTGGCAGAGGCTCTGTGCAGATGCAATGTGGGTGATGTCACCTGTGTGACAGTGATTGTCACCAGTGATGGCTGTGCCACCAGGTCCTCGCTGCAGCTGGCTCTGCCCAGCCCGGGGTGCCTGCACTGGGGACAGGGACACCTTGGGATCCCCCCAAATAAGAGAGGAGACTCACAGCTGAGTGTGAGCAGGTAGAGACACAACAGCTTTGAAAGTTTTGCAGGCAGCACTCTCTGCCAGGTAGGGGAGATGGGGACATGAGCCCCAGGATGGAGGAGCATCCTGTGTCACCACAGCCAGCCTTGAGACAGGGCTGGAAAAGAAACACAGAGTCTGGAGACAGAAATACTAATGGAGAGAAAAGAGTTTTGGGGGACATGCAAAGTCAGAAGTTTTCAGTCTTTTTAAAACTAACCCACGATTTTTTTTTCCCTCTGCTTTTCTCAATCTTTTTTCTCCTGGGAAAGGGAAATTGCTCGAGCAGTTTGGGGTGAGGGGGCTGGGGAGGGTCTGCCAGATGTGCAAAAATGCTGGAGAAAGCAAAAAACTCAGAGAAAAAAATTCTCTTTTGAGAGAGGCTACTTTTCTATTCCTTAAAAAAGAAAAAAAAAAAAAGAAAAAGAGTTTTTCATGAAAATTTTCAGGCAGTTCCATTGTTTTGCTTCAGCCTTTGATTTAACGACTTGAGCAAGTATTTGACAAAACCCTCCATGTTTTTCAGGAGGTTTCTTAAATCCCACGGAGGTATGGGATTATAAGAAACAACAAATGGCAAGCTGTCTCTAACCCCACAGACTTTCTCACTCTCGTTTTCTCTCTCACTTTGGAATAAAAAATGCAGTGCTCCCTGCTGAGTTCTCTTTAAAATTCACATTGTCTCTTCAAATAAAGGCTGGGAGGGTGAGGTAGTGCTTTGAAAACCAGAATTCAGTCATACATTGCAGGGCCAGATCCTAGAGGATTATTCTCTCTCAGGACACTTTATAACTTCATGAGAACTTCTGGCCTGGCCTGTCTCACCAGCTTAGTGTGAGTGGCCCCAGCGGATGGCAGGATGACTGAGATTGCTTTCCATCGGGATGGCTGATGGAGACTTTTTAAACCATGATAAAGCAAATTCCAATTTTTTTTTTTTTTCTGCCCTGTGGATGGTGTAGCCCATTTTCTGTGCAGCCAGGGGATGCTCCCTGCACCCAGGCAGATGCTGCAGCACGAGCCTCTCCGTTGTGGCTGCTGCAGTCTGGGCTGTGGTAATGTGGTTTTCCCCTGCTTTTGGTGTGATTCGTGGCTGCAGCAGCCTGTGCTGCCCCGAGGCTGTGGTGAGCTGCCAGCGTCGCCGCTGGAAAGCTCAGAGCTGGATGAGCATCTTGTTCCTAGGAGAAGTGCCTGGCAGGACAGAGTGGCTGGGCTTTGCTCTGACAGGGGAAAAAAATTGTGGAGCTTTTCCTCCTGACCCAGCTGGACTTTTGGTAGCAAAAGCTTGGGAGCAAGGGGGTGAAGCTGGCAACTTCCTTTGCTGTTGTTTCAGCCTTTCCTTCCCCATTGTGGCAATCAGAGAAACGAAGCTCATAGAAGAGTACTGAATTGTAAACCACTGCACGTTTATTTTTCTTAAATGAAGCTATCACCAGGGGCACTTTTTACACTGTCCAGGGCAAATGGAGCTGGGCTGAGACAGCACTGAGACAGCACTGAGCACAGACACATGGACACTGCAGCAGGACAGAGCTCCCCATGCAGGGGAGCTGCACCCAGGGGACAAGGACATGGAGACAGGGAGCAAGGGTTGAGCAGACCCTTTAAGTGACATTGCAGCCTCGTGAAATTATGATGGTGCCTGTCATTCTTGCAATACTATGTCTGTGATTTTTCAGTAAACAGAAGCAAGGACCAACTGTTGGACCCTGGTCCACGGGTTCAGCAACGCTTGTTTACATCTGTGCACGTGTCTGTGTGCTGGGCTGGGGTACGAAGGAGAGTGACCGGAGCACCTTGATCTCAGTGTTCCTGAGGCCTTTGCCCCCCGCTAAACTCTTGGAAACAGAAGATTGGTGGAAAAATGTCGGTTTTGACAAGTCTTTCATGCACATAGTTCAGACCTGTCACAGCGATGTCAAAATTCATCAGCGTAGTGAACCTATTAAACCTGGGGCAGAGCTGAACCATCTACAGCTCCAGTTCAGGGGGCACAGCTAAGCCAGCCGTTCCAGCCCTTCCGGGGAATCTCTCCCTCGCGGGGCACTCCGGAGCTGGCGTGGGTGGGAGCGTGGGTGCCAGGTGGGAACTCCTCAGGCCGAGCGATGCCGGCTCCGGGCACTTGGTGCCAGGGATGTCCGTGCCGGGGCAGAGCCCAGGCTCTCCGCGGGAGGGAGCGCCCGCACGGGGCCAGCCGGGCGGGCAGCCCCGGGCTCCGCTCCGCCTCGTTGGGCGGGCGGATCCCAGCTCCTGATTTTCCCGGGGGCTGCAGAGGCTTGTCCCGGCCCTGCGCGATCCTGCTTGGCTGCCGCCCTCCCCGCCTCCCTCCACCTCCTCCTCCTCCTCCACCACCACCACCCCATGTGCTTCCTGCCGGGCCAAGTTCGCGGAGCGCCGCCGCACGCCGGGCCAGCGGAGCGGAGCCGCAGCGGAGCGGGGCGCAGGGCAGCGGGCGCGGCTGCTGCGGGGCGCGGCGCGGCAGGCTCGGCGGAGCGCCGGCTCCAGCCTCGGGGCGCGCTGGCCCGGCCCGGGCGGCCCCTGCCCGCCCGCACCATGCCGCGGCGGCGCGGCTGCCTGCCGCCCCTCCTGTGCGCGCTGGCCGCCCTCAGCCTGCCGCTGCTGCTGGCCGCCGAGCCCCGCGCCAAAAGTTGCTCCGAAGTGCGGAGGCTCTACGCCGCCAAGGGCTTCAGCCAGAGCGAGGCGCCCACCCACGAGATCAGCGGTGAGTCGCGATCCTCGCTGCCGCCTTTGTGCGCGCTCGGCCCGGCCCCGCGGAGCGCGGGGTGCGCGCCCGGCTCCCCCCCCGGCCCGGCTCCCCCCCGGCCCGGCTCCCCCCCCGGCCCGGCTCCCCCCCCGGCCCGGCTCCCGGAGCTCGGCTCGGGGCGCGCTGCCCGGCGCGGTTCGGTTCGGCTCCCCGGAGCTCGGCTCGGGGCGCGCTGCCCGGCGCGGTTCGGTTCGGCTCCCCGGAGCTCGGCGCCCGTCCCGCGCGGAGGGTCCCGGCGGGGCCGCCCGCCCCCCGTGCCGGGCAGTGCCGGGCGGGACCGCGCCTGTTGCCGGCCCCGCTCCCGGCTCGGCGGCGGCGGCGGGGCCGGCGCTCCTGCCCTTGGGCCGCCGTTCGCCCCGGCGGGGAGCGGGCGGCCCGTCCCGCCCCGGTGCCTGGCGGCTGCTGGCGGAGGGACTGAGACATGGCTCCTCTTTTTTTTTTTTTCCCCCCCCTTTTTTTTTTTTTTTCCCCCTTCCTCCTTTCCTTCCTTTCTTTTTCTTTCTTTCTTCCTTCCCTCCACCTTCGTCCCGAGATACTTGCGCATCCCGGGGACAGGAGTGCTCGCAGCCGGCAGCAGTAGGAAATGGTAGCTAATGTGCTCACACCCAAAACATTTTATTCTTTTTGTTTCATCCTTCATCTCCCTCCCAGGGCCGCTGCTTTTATTTCCCCTTCTGAATGACCTACTGGACCGCATTCTCCGCGGAACAAAGGAAGTGCCTTTTTAGCTGGAATCCTCGGAGACCACCAAGGACTCCAGCTCATGCACTGCAATTTCGCACTACTTTCAACAATAACAAAAATGCATGACTGAATGGCTCAAAAATGTGGAGTGTTGGAGGCATTCATTTCGGTCTGGGACACTGTCACAACACAGACAGACCCCAAGTAAATACCTTTAGACGGCTCAGATAGAGGCTGGGGGTAATCTTTACCATTGGTGTGCCCTCCAGATATGCATACATTATCCTTTTCACTGACAAAATTAAAATCATTTCAGTCGCTTGTGCTTTTGTATTGTCAGACTAATGATATGCATTTAGCCTACATCTGTTTGAATAAAATTGCAGGCCCGTTTACTTCTCCAAGAAATATTTTAATGAGAAACGTCTGACTGGTTGCAGTTAAAATGCTCTCTCCCCTTCACTCTGCCTGCTTTGTAAAATGGTCTCTAATAAATAGTCTTGCGTTTGAGTCCAGCCCTCATCAGGGTAGGATCAGAATGTGAGCAGACTTCCTCTAAAGTTCAGTATTGGGACAGGTTTAACCTAGCCCTTATTTTATATATTGTTTTTCAAGATGACTTGGTGAGCTTTGGAGAATGTCAGGAGTAGATCATGCTGAAAGGGCTTCCATTTGAAGCTCTAAAGCTGTTTTCTGTTTGAGAAAAGTGATGAGCAAGGTAAGATTATTTGACAAAAGAAGAGCTTTGTGCAATGACAAGCTGAAAATATCGGCTGGGTTATGTTGCTGTTCCAGGGGCACAAGGAGTCTGTGTCTGGCCTTGCTTGGAAAGCAACAGGTCTTGCAAAGTTGAGTTTTAAATGTAATCCTGCTGTGCAGGGTGTTTCAGAGAGGGTGGTGGAAGACTTTAAAGGAGGCGTGCTGTGTGTACAGCTTTAAAGTGTGGTGTACCTCAAGTGCGACTGAATTTAAAATTAAACCTGGAGTGGGGTGCTACACCTGCTGTAGTTTCACATTCCCCCTGTGAATTCATGTGGCTTTGGCGTGGGTTGTGTTTGGAGGCTGTGGATCTCCCCTCTTGCCGCTCAGCTGGTGTATGCAGATGGAACCACCAGCCCCACTGCTGGTGTTAAACTTTCTCAGAGTGGAGAACTTCACCTGAAATTGCTCCTGTGGAATCAGCACAGGGCACTGGTGTCCCACGGGCCAGGTGATAATGCTGGAGGCTGAGGTCTGGCACCAGGGGAAGAGGTCTGTGGTGTGTATTGTGTCTCCAGAAAAGAGTCACTTGCCAAAGCTTTGATTTCAGTTGGTGTTTCAGGTGATAAGTGGCGTGTTTTCCATCAGGGGAGTAAGTGGTTTGGAAAGGCCGTTACCTGGGCGCCTGGCTATCGGTGGGAACAAGATAAATGTGTGTGAGGGAATGGGCCATGTGCTTGGACAAGTATCCCATTGGGGTGATGGTGGAAACTGGTGATTTCTGCTTGGTGGCGCCTCTCTGCTCACTAAACTGGTGGAGGACAGGCTGGGGAGGCTTCAGTGGGCTGAATGGAATCATGTGTGGACACATGAGCACTGATGGAATGATGGGTGGACACATGGTTGTTCATGTCTGAACAACTGCATCAACTTCTTAGATTTTTGTACTGATTTGCTGGATTGTGCTTTATTCTCACATTCCCTTAGCAAGTTGCTTTAGATCACAGTGCAGACAGGAACTTCCTAGCATCTTTGTGGGAAGGTGCCCTAAAAGCTGTGGCAAATTTGTTTCTGTAAGTGTAGTGATTTCTTTGCTGTTGGGGATTACTGATCCTATAAAATGTTGGCGTTTAATTGTCAAAGTGAAGCAGCTGTGTGGTGCAGGCAGATGTGTCCCTGCACTGGGCTATGACAGCCAGTGGAGCTCATCCTCACTTCAAGGGCATGGGAATAATTTGGGGATTTTTACCATCTCTCATGGATTTTTTGGCCACATTTATTTTCTTCTGGAGTAGTAGATATGCAAACTTTTTTTCTTTCAAGGAAATGCCCATTCCAGCAGGCGTTTTATCTTGTATCATTGGTATTTCAGTGGCATTAAAAGGCTGTTCCTTCACCATAATTACCCAGGAGTTCACTTTAATATTTATTTAGACCAGGTTTAGGACCTAATTAGAGTATGCATAAATAGCAGGTTATATCTTGCTGAAGTACCTCGGCATTTCTGGAAGAAGCACACAGCTGGTCAACTCACTGCTTGCTTGATAAGAGGTGTAAAATGGGTTATTTGTGGTGGTGGACATAGACAGCTTGTTTCCTTTTATGTAGCTTTGGTGTTAAGAAGTATAAACACAGACTACTGCTATAAATCTGTGTGGAAGCTTTTAATAATCTGTGGCCCTTTGGTGCTGCTTTGTACCTGAGTGTTGTTCTTCAGTGGCTGCTGCCCCTGTAAGCCCTGTGATGTGTGTGTGGCAAAGCTCCTGGCAGTGGCTACATGCAATCTTGCTGGAGAGGTCAGTGCTTTCGTAGACCTGATGTCTACACAGTTGGCTTGTGAAATCTGACTCTTGATAGCCTGTAGATAGTAGGTGGTGTGGGCAGAGCACCAGCCTGTAACTGCTTTTAGGATGACTTTGACCGTTTCCCGAGGACAAGTCACATCTTGGGTCCCAGAGCCACTGGCTTTGTTCAAACTCTACCCAGAATGTGTTGTTCCTTATGGATTCCATGTGTCTCTGAGCTGTCATGGTGACGGGGCAAAACTCCCTGGAGTGAACATCTGAAGGGGCTGCTTACCCTGGTTGGTCTGGTGGGGCTGCAGAATGAAATGCAAAGTGAGCTGGTGTGGTGGCATCTGGAGACCCACAGTAGGTGGCTGTGATTTAAAAAACAAAAAGCCCCCACCCGACCTTTCTTTCAAAGGCTACTTCTTGCCCTCAGGTGTTAAACAGACGGAAATTCCTTCCCTTTTCCTGCTAATTGGAAGAACTAGATGTTTCTTTTCCTGGATTGAAAAGGGGAAAAATAAAACTCTTTCCTGTTGGTGGAAAATGTAGCCAGTGCAGCAGTGTAATCCTGCTGCTGTCCTGGCAGTGGTGGGGAGCACGGAGCAAACCTGGAGCCTGCCTTTGCAGGGAGCTGGGTGCAAGCAGCACTCTGATCAGTCTTAGTGTTCAGTGTAATTAATATCTGTTTAAACCAAATTAATTGAATAGATGCATTTATTTGTGAGAGCAGTTTTTTCCCCCATGGCAGAGAAATCGGTTGACCCTTGATTTTTGGACTTCTGGGACTTTGCCCAAAGTAACTGTGGGCAGGTGTGCCCTGATACCCTGCTGCTCACTTGGCCCCAGTGTATTTATGGCTGTCAGTAGGTGCCTCGGTGTGCTGCCCTTGGTCAGCCAGGAATGCTGCTTTGTTTGCATTGCTGTTTGTTGGGGTTTAACCCCAGCCAGCAAACAAGCCTCACACAGTCACTGGTTAACTTCCCTACCAAAAGGATTAGGGAGAGGACGAAAGGGTAAAAGGTAGGAAACTTGTGGGTTGAGAAAAAGACAGTTCAACAGGGAAAGCAAAAGCTGAGCATGTAAGCAAAGCAAGGAATTCACTGTTTCCTTGGGCAGACCATCTCCAGAGAGCAGGGCTCCATCATACATCACAGTGACTTGGGAAGACAAACACCGTCACTTCAAATGTCCTCCCCTTTCTCCTTCTTCCCCCTCACTTTATATACTGACCATGATGTCATATGGCCTGGAGTCTCTCTGGTCAGTTGGGGTCACCTGTCCCAGCTGTGTCTTCCCAAACTCCCATGCACCTTCAGCTTCCTCACCAGCGTATCAGTACGAGAAGCAGAAAAGGCTTTGGCTGTGTATAAGCCGTGCTCAGCAATAACAAAAACTTTTCTGTATTATCAACCCTATGCTCAGCACAAATCCAGCACACAGTCCCATACTAACCACTGTGAAGAAAATTAACTCTACGCCGGCCAAAACCAGCCCATTGTTTTACATGTCAAGTTCAGCAAATGCTGCTTTAGTTTTTCACATAGCTCCTCTTCCATGTGGCCCCTTCCAACTGAGAAACGGTTTCTGGATCCGCTCCAGGCCAGCGCTACTCTGCTCTCTGGCACTGCTGAGCCTGTTGCAGTCGGTTTGCACCAGGCAGCTCTGGGCTTGCTGTGCTATGAGAAGTACCAGATTACACCTGGTCAACCTCCAGGTCTGTTTGAAGGTGTGGAGTGACCTGCCCACCAGCTGTACCTATTTGCCATGACTCCTGTCTGGTGAAGGCAGTGGTCCTTGGCGGGCAGGGGGTTTTCTCCCGCCTGGCACGCCTTAATGGAGTGATTTCCCGGCCACCCCCGTGGGTGGGGGAAGTGACCGCTGGAGAGAACATCCCCGCAGCAAAACACAACTGCTGGCACGGAAAAGTAAATGAGAGAATTGCTTGAAGTATTTTTAGCCGCTCCTAATGTCATTTAGCAACTGGAAACAGCGGGAGGGGTGGTGGGGGAGCTGGCAGCGTGCGAGTTGCCCGCAGGCCACCGACGAGCGAGCGCCCTGGCGTCCGGCGCTGGCGGCCGTGCGGCCCAGGGAGTGTTGGCAAGAGCCGGCGGCGGCTCCCGGCTGAGTCACGGCTCCGGCCGCCGCTCGCCTGGGAGGGACGCTGCTTTCTCTCTGCGAATGTGCAGCGCGGGTTTTTTTTTTTTTTTTTTTTTTTTTTTTTTTTTTTTTTTTTTTTTTTTTTTTTTTTTGTTTTTTTGTTTTTTTTTTTTTTTTGTCCGGCTGCAGCGGCGCACCGTGTCCTAGCAGCCGGCAGCGTGAAGCATGTGGTTAAAGCGGCAACTGCTTGCCGTGGTCCGGGCTGAGTGGGAGTATCGTTTTCCTTGGCAGACACTTCATAGAAAGTTCTGTTTTTTCTGCCAGAATAAGCAAGTCATTACATTCCATACAATTCATAGTCAAATTATTATCTATTGTTAAAATTGCCTTAATTATCAGATGTTTCCTTAGACATGTAGCTGTTTTTTAAGAGGCTGAATAGGCGTGTGTACATTGTGCAGAAGGCCTGAGCTGCACAATGTTTTCAGTACTGTTTTGTAGTTTCAGGGAGATTTTCTGTGGCTTTCGTATGTCAACAGGCTTTTTATTCATACTGAAACAGCAGCAGAGCAAGGCCAACCAGCGAGGCGCTGTTTTGGGTCTCTGCATCTCCCCTCTCTCATGGTATTTCCTTGGTACCTGTGGAGCCAAGGAGGTTCAGGATGAAGCATTGCTGTGTGTGAGATGGCTCTGATGGGAGAAGGTTCCAGATGAGCATTTTCTGTCTTGGAGATGCAGGTAACGTCTGCCCATTAGGGCTGTGGCCTCTGGCAGGAGGCTGGAAAGGTCCCAGTTCCTTGAGCTGGTGATGTCTGTAGCCTTAGCCTGCTCATGGTGGCTTGGACAGACCCCACCGTCCTGGTTCTGTGCAATGGATTGCCATCCCTGGAACCTGCGTGGATGGGGAAGGACTGCCAGTGCTTCTCAAGAGGTGTCAGACATGTGGTTCTCATCTCCTGCCCTCTTCACACACAGCCATTGCCATGGACTCACCATGGATTTCTGTGCATGTGTGTTGAGTTGCACGGGCTCAGTCCTTGACACCTCCCGCAGGTGTGGGCAGCACCAGGGTGGAGCGTCAGGATTATTCGGTCTGCTGCAAAATTCTTTGCCTCCTCCAAGAAGAGGAGCAATCCTCAGGGACCTGACTTTTTTTTTTTCTTTCTTTTTTTTATCTTTTGTGGGTCATGGGGGGGAAAGAAATTCTTGTTCGCCAGAGAGGTCAGGATATGTGTCTCCTCGCTGGCGGCCAGGCTGAGAGTGAGCTGCCAGTCCCAGTCTCCCGGGCAATAACCTCCTTGCATTCCTCACATTCCTCCTCCTTTCTCTTTCGAGATTATGAAGATAACTTCCTTCTCCCATTGCTAAGCAATTCGAGCACCCAGTAAGTTTCCCTCTTCCCAAAATTACCTTGTGTGCTCCAAGATGCCCCATGGCAAACCCCTCTGGTGCCCGGAAAGGTGCAGTTCGTGCTCTTCACTGGGGTTTGTACATCTCAGGAAGAAAACTGCTGTCTGTATTCTTTTTTTTTTTTTTTTTTCATTGCTAAGTGTTTTAATTAAAAGCGATTACTACTTTGTCATAGCCCGTCTTACCTTCTTCCTGGTTTGTTAAAGAAGCGTTTAATGAAAAACTTTTGCTTTTCTAGGAGAGAATTTTGTGTTTTTTCTTCGCCTGTGCAGAGTATGTGCAGTCTGCAGAGGCTGTGGCTGAAGTACCATGTTTGTGCCAAAGAATTTTCTTGTTTACATCTTTCTGGTCCAGGAAAGGTGCTCAGATAAAAATAGTGTGTTGGGAAGAGGGGAACTGGTGAGAAAACGCTGGAAGCTTTATGTGTGCAGAGCTGGTGGCAGCCATGTGGGCTGTTGGCAGGCTTTGCCCCTAGAGGATGTGGCTGTGGTAGTTTTCTCAGGATGGTGTTTTCTGTTTGAAAATGGCCATGGTTGGCACAATCATCTCCCCTGCTAGTTCATGCCTTGCAGTCACCTCTCATGTCTCTGTGGGTCCTGGGAGAGGAGGGAGGTGGGATGGGGTGGTGTTCCTCAAGGGCAGCAGTGCCTCACCTCACTGGCAAAGTGCTTGAAAGGATGGAGATGGTGCTTAAAAAGTGTGTGGGGATACCAGCTGATGGGATCAATCTTAATTAAGAGCTACTCAGTGTTGATTTTAATTTGAAATTAGAACTATAGTACTTCTTTCCCAATGTAAAGCATTGCCAGATTCCCCACCTCCCCAAAAACAGTCTTAGAAATACGTTTTTTGTTGTCCATCTTCTAAGCAGAGAAATAATATCTGTTAGTTTCCTGTCTTTCTACTCATGTTTTCTGTGGCTTACACAACCAGTGGCTGATGGATTTGTGGGAGTTCCTTGTGAGGGACTTCTCTCTCTCTAAGCTTTGGTGTTGGAAAGGTACGTAGATGGTGGAGAGGGGCTACCCTGAACAAAAGATTTTGAAGGAGTGTTTCTCTTAATGTTTCCAATTTAGAAGCTGAGAATTGTCTGGATTTTAAGCAAATTCAGATGGGAGCAAACAATGATGAAATGTTTAAAATATGTTTGAACATTTTTGTGGGAATAGGAGCAGTTCTTATACAGGCAAGGCTGCAGCTTTCGGGAGGTGAAAATATGTGGCCCTTACACATTGTCAGCATTGTTGCTGCCTTTTTTTTTTTTTCCCCCTTCTTTTTCCTTTTTTAAAAATGCTCATAGGAAATTGGCTTTGGTAATTGAGTTTCTACAGAACCACAACATCCAATAGCTGTTCCTTTCCAGGGGTCACCCTTAGGTTAGTTTAAGTAATGTGCAGTCAGTTTAACCTCTTGTGGTTTGTAGTGCTATTCTAGAAATTACTGGTGATTTGGGGTGTGTTAGAGTGACAACTTCACAGGAAAACCCCAAATGTCAGGGTGTCTGGTTTTCAGAGAGCTCTGACCGCTTGCCTTGTGAAAACCAGGCACCTCGAGGTACATCCCTTCTTGCATTGGAAAATGCAGTTAAAGCCCTTATAGCCCATTGACTTTCCTTTTGAAAGAAGCTGAAATAACCCTGCGTGATTTGTTTACCTACACTGACTTATAACATCCTCCTGCTTGGAAGCACCATGCAGAACCTGTGCTGGATGCTTTTTGTTGGGTCACATCGCCCTGCATGGCACTGATGGAGGAGCAGCAGTACTCTGGACCCCCAAATCCTGGGGTTTAGGAATTTTCTGGCAGCAGAGGGCCAGTTTTAAGAAATTATGAGCTGGGGCTTTAGCTTTGTGGCATTGACAGTTTGGTATAAAAAGCTCTGTGTTGCAGGCCGTGATGACAGGGGGTGATAAATCACTCTTGGCTGGTACTACAGGTTCTAATAATGGTATTTTAAAAAGATTACATGGGTTTTAATACAAACTTTTGCTTCTTTGTACTCTCCTCTTTTTAAAGAGTTGAGCCTGTTTTGATTCAGTATTCTTGGAACATAAAGACAGAGCCAGGATTTTTACTGGGCTGAAATGCAGTTTTTTGCTTCTCCTGCAAACATGAGGATCTTGTTTGAGTGTCTTTATAGCCAACTGGCTGGCAGTGTCCTCTTTGCAAGGGAGCTGGCTTGTTTATTTGTTTGTTTAAAGGTAACTTTGTCCCACAAAGGATTAAAGAGCAAGCAGCTTCACCCAGTTGTGGTGAGTGCTGCTATTGGAAAGAAATTAGTGATAAGGAGAGCCACGCAATAAAGGGGATAAATAACCTCCTGCACCTTCCTTGACTTTTCCTTGGCCCATTCCCACAGGAGGGACAGAGAGCATTTATGCAATCAAAGAGATTGGCACAATTACAAGCCTGATGGAAAACGAGTCCCTTGCCAGCTACGTATGGGCACCCAGGTGGGCTTTGCCTTTGCTCTGAATAGTGTGGGCTGGATTTTTTTTTTTTTTTTTTTGCATACCTGCCAACCTTAGGGTTTTTTAAGTGTGGTGGCCAGCAGTCCTGGGGGAGCACAGGGTGCCTGGTGAGCCAAGGCAGTGAGGCAGTAGTGCCCATGTCCCTTTGCCTGGGCAGAGGCTCTGGAAGCAGCTGGCAAACACCCGGCATGCAGATCAGGGGTCAGAGTGGTGCTGCTGGTGTAGTTTGGACTGGAGGAAAACAAACAGGCTTCCTCCTGAGTTTTGGCTCTGTTTAGAGACAGAACTGAGGGTGCCATAGGGCCATACACTTTTCTTCTCTGTGGGGGGAAAAATGGCTTTAATAGCGTCTGCTAATGATTCAGCACTGTTTACATAATAATTGCGGTTCGCTTTCATTAGCTCTCATAATGAGATTGCTTTCTTCCAGTGCAATCGCTTGCTGGTTTGGTTTTACATGCTCCTGCCTCCCTGCTCCCCAAGCATGGCAGTGGGATGAGGAGGGAGTGCAAGGGCTCTGTGCCTGGCCTGGCTTCCCTTCCCCAGCTCCAGGCATGGAAGAAAGCTCACAACTGCTCACTGGAAAGGAGAGAGGAGGTGAAGGGGTTTTGTACTGCTGGGACCCAGGTGGTGGTTTGGAGCACCATCACAGTGGTTTGGAGCATCATGGCATCTTAGCGGAGTCGGGTTTAAATCCATTTTGCGTTGGGTTCTCTCATCTTCATACTGAAAACTCTTGGGCTTACCTGTTTGTGAGGGAGGCAATCCAGTGACCTGCTTCTGCCCAGAGGAAGAAGCCAGGTCCTTTTGTCTCCCAGTTCCACCATATCAGAAGCACTGATCTGTGACAGTGGATGTGCATCGTGGATATTGTTTGTCTGTAGCTGCTACAGCCTAACCTTGGTACTTGTTGGCGTTTCACGTTTGAGTAATTGTGAAGGGTGTCAATGCTCCCTGGGCTGCAAGTGCCTGCCTCCTGCAGCACCCAGCCCCTGTGCCAAGGAGCTGCCTGAGGATAACACCCACTGCTGAGCTTTTTTAAATTCATAATGTCACTCGGGAGGAAAACACAATAGCCTGAGTGCTACCTTTTGAAAGGTAAGGCTTGCTATTGTTTGGTTGGATTTTTTTTTTTTTCCTTTGTAGTGTAGTAGTGGGGGCATGAGGGTTTCAGAGCAGGCACTCAGAGCAGCTGAGTGCCAGCAGGCAGGACGTGGCTGACCCTGGCACAGCACTGGGCTGGAGCAGAACGGGTCCCCATGGAGCAGTGGGTGCTCACCCAGGAGTGCCTTGGGGAGTGTGGGGGTCTGTGTGTGTGGCTTTGCAGATGTCCTGGGGGGTGCATGCCCTCTCCCCTTTGGCTGCAAATGATTTTCTTTAGAAATATGCCTCAATTTGTTGCCATTGGTAGATTAAGGTCTCGGCTGCTGGCGGGTCCTGAGCAGAGGATGAGTTGATCTTCTTTGCCTTTGCAGAGCAAAACACTTTTAGGGGGGGTTGGGAAACGTGTGACTGCTTTTGGCCATGTGGCTTCTGCTAATTAACTTGAGTTAATTGGGGCTGCTTGAAGAGCTGTGGCTTGGTGGGTAGAGGAGGCTGGAGGAGACAGGGCTCAGGGCTGCTCAGCCCTGTTGAATCCAGCCCACCAAGGGGATCCTGGTGCAGGCGCCTCGCTAGTGAAAACTCCACATAACTCAGCCCTCTGCATTATTAAAGGCTCCTTTATACCTCTTCTTGCCGTAACTCCTGTGAGAACAGCCAGCCTTTTCAGCAGCCTTCCTTATGGGGAAAGTTCTGTGAGGGGAGCAGCCTGGCTGGAACGGCGCTGCTCCAAGCCAGCCCTGAAGCTGTTGCTGAAGCAGTCTGGGAGCAGGCAAGGGTGCCAGGCGAGCCTGGTGCTCCTGTCCAGCCTTGCCAAAACGAGGGCTGTGGGTCTACTTGCTGCCCAACTGGCTCAGTAGGATCCTGAAAAATAGTCGTGGAAAGTAGGAGTTAATTTCTATGTATCAAAACATGCACACAAGGTTAAATGAGACTTCCTCCTTGTCAATGAATTACGGCTTGAAAATATTTGCATTCTTTCCTGAAAGATTTAGGAATAATTATACAGCACTCAGGGGCAAGGCATTCCCAGATAAACTTAACAACTCTATAATTTGTACTCGAGGCAGGGTTTCCTGTAAATGATAGCTTTGTTTAATTTTACAATACTGCTTCCAAATGTTTGCTGACTATGAATTGCCAGCTAAACTGGACTTGTGAATCTGGAAGAGTATTTATTTGTTTGTTATTGCAGACAGTAAGAGCTGCTGCGTTAGGCTAAAACTTGTCATCTCCTTTCCAAGCTGTAGGCATCTCTCCCCAGGCAGGTTTGGTGCAGTGGGCAGCTGATGTAGGGTGTGAACAGCTTTCCAACTTCTCTGTACAAAATTCCTGAGCTTCTCTAGGATCTCCTCCTGCTCTGCCTTTCTTTTTCTGGGGTTGGGAAAGGAACGCTGCAGTCGCAGTGCACATACTTTATTTCCATTACTCAAAGCTGGAGTCATGCATAGTTACAGCCAAAGACACTTCAGCAGCTCTGGGGATAACAAGATAGCTGACAGACTGGAATGCGGATTTATCAGGGGTAAAAACTGGCAAAATTCCTTATTTCTGGTTCTTCTTTTTAAATAGGCCCTTCATGCTCCTGCTGCAAGAGCCCACCGCATGTTTAACCCCTTGTGTTCTCCCAGCTGGATCCAGGGATGAGCACTGGCACTGCCTAAGTTTCTTTTGGGATTAAATTGCTCAGTCCCACATAGTTCCTAGGTGTTGTTTTTAAACTGCAAAGCTCTTTAAGAAATGCTTTCAATGGGTTTTTATTTTAAAGTGCAAGCCTTTGCACCAGATGTCTGTCTGAGTGACCACAGAATGTAAATTTTACTGTGTGTTGCCTTTGGACTGGCTGTTAGGGAGACTACTGGGCAGTTAACATAGGCAGATTGTGCCATGAAATCTGCTTCCTTGGATTTGATTCATATTAATTTCTTTCAAAGCAAATCTCTTTATTGGCTTCAGTTTCATTTTGCTGTAGAGCTACTTTTACTGTGCCTTTGCTAGGACCTGGAAATACTTACATTGCTATGAGAAATAGGTCATATTCAGCTCCATGGATTTTCAGTTATATATATATTAATATTGCAAGACATTAAGCAATTTCTTTTTGGGGAAACAAGTTATGGCAGAAAGAGCACACTTGGAAGTTTAATAGATTAAATGAAACCCTCAATTGCAGGAGCGAAGTTCAGAAGACAAGTCAGGCAGTTTAGGGAAGGATTTTCAAGTTAAAATTTAACCTTTCCCAGTCTTCTGTGAGCAGTGGTACAGCAAGACCTTCCTGGAGCCAGCCAGTGCAGGAGCCTGGGGTGAGGGCTCTGATGTGGCCATCTGCAGGGTGGATGGATTTGGAGCTGGTGGTTGTGCCTGTGGTCGGGAGTCTCAACTGGCTGAGAATGAAGAGAATTTCACTTTTTATTGGAAAAGGAAAGAATTGCTCAAGGATTGCAAAACACTTTGTTTTGGAAGAAATGTCATTGTTCGAAAATAGCACAAGAGCAGGAGGGGAGCTGTCCCTAAGCCTGTGACAGTCTTGGAAATCTTCTTCTTACCGGGGGGCTCAAGTGAAGCTTCAAGGCTTAAGTGTTAGCTCGGACTTTGGTCCAAGGGTGTCCAGGCTGGAGGGCTATACTTCTCCCATTCCTGAGTCTTCCTTTGGTGGTGTAAGGATGGGGAACTTCATTGTTTTTTAGTTTTCTATTTAAAGCAGGACGGGTAGAGTTTAGAAAGGAAAGTAAGTCTTGGCTTTTGGACAGAGACACTGACGGGGTGGTGGCCAGCACTTGGTCTCTCATGGGATTGTTGCTGGCTCCTGGTTTTCTGCCCTCTGTGTCCTTTCTGCTCCCTGCATTTATCTCCTTGGCTGAGCCCCAGGCACATGGATTTGAACCAGCATGGCCATCACCGCTTTGCTGCAGGCTCTTGTCTGGGTGCTGCTTGGCCTGTTTTGTCTGGGTGCATCCCCAGGACAGGTCCATCCCCACAGTGGGAAGCTGCTTTGGTCACAACACAGTCATCCACTGGAGACACCCAGCCCACATGGATTTGCCACAGAGGGCAGCCCTCCTGCCAAAGCCTGGTCTCAGCCCTG
This sequence comes from Phylloscopus whistleri, assembly GCA_017589585.1. NCBI lineage: Eukaryota > Metazoa > Chordata > Aves > Passeriformes > Phylloscopidae > Phylloscopus > Phylloscopus whistleri. The sequence continues at coordinate 2,111,135 of JADMLD010001007.1, read as the reverse complement.
CCAGCATCTCCCCATGTAGCTGGCAGGTTGCTGGGTGCCTCCCCATTGCAGGGGCTGCCCATTGCTCCTCCAAGCTTTTTTTAGCTGCAAACTTTATTTCATAGAGTATTTTTGCTGATGGAAGGTGCCAGGACACAGCAGTGGCTGTGGGGAGGGAAGGGAGCTTCTCTTCCTTCTTCAGAAAGACTAACACAACTGGTAGATCCATCCCATCCTTCTAATCAGCTGTCCCCTCCCTGGGGCTCACAGTGCCAGGGCAAGAAAACATGACTCTGTGCCATGCTCCCATGTGGAGCAGCAATGAGAAGGCACATGCTTACACTGTGAAGCATGATTGGGAGGAGGGTGGGGAACACAAAAAGCTTTAATTTTCAAAGTTGAAGTGGCCTCCTGCACTCTCCTGTTGTCATCTGGGATGCTGCTGTCCCTCCTGGGAGGCATTCGCTCAAACAAAGGTGGCAGCACAGAAATTGGCTTGGGAATTGTTGCAGGGATGTTGGGATTTATCCCTGCTGTGGTGAGGAGGAGGAGGAGTGCCTGTGTGAAGCTGGCAGCAGATAAGGCTGGTGTTCACAGCTGCGCCAAGGAGAGCAGCAAAGATAGGGCATTCTGGAGAGGGGGAGAAGGAGGAATTTTTAATTTTGTGATAGCCTTATCTTAATCCTTTCTCCCCTCTCTTCCACCCTCCTTCTCGCCTCATCCAGGGTAGGTTAAGCTACTCAGCCTCGCCTTTTCCACAAACACTGGCAGGCTGGTGGTTCCAGACCTGGGAATACATTGGGAGTCTGTTTCAGCAGCAGGATGGGTTTTTGGACGTAGGTCATGTTGTGCTAGCAGAACACAGTGCAGTGCTTGTGTGAGCTGGGTGGCTTCTGCAACGGATACCTGGCTGTTGGAAAAGTAACACTTGGTAGGAGTAGCAGTCAAGGGCTTAAAAGCACGTTTTTCAGTTCAGAAAATCTTATTTACGAACTAAGCTGTGGTCTTAGCTCTGAGGTGTTTTGTCCAAGGGGAGATAAAGCAGGGAGGTGGGAGATGTAGGGGATGGTTCTGAATGTCACCACAGCACAGGTGCCATTGCTGCTGCTCCCTGAGTGAGGAGGCAGTGACCCCACTATTGGGATCTCTGGGCAAATGTCCTGCCCTGTGCTTGGGGCTGGTGCCTCTTGTCTCTCCAGGTACCATCCTCCTTTTTTTTTCCCCCAGGGGGATTGAACCTGGAGCTGTGCCTCTAGCTGGAGGGAGGATTTCCACCCTCCCTCTGTATGGTGGCCCAGTTTCAGGGAGTTTCAAAGGTCGTGGGCAAGTTGCACCTTGGATTTTTGGCACTGGACATCCCCTGCCTCCTGTTGTGCTGCTTATTTGCCTTTCTCCATGTGTTGCTTCAGCCTTGGCCATGTGCGTTTCTGGAGGTTTGTCTTATTTACATGAACAGTTCTCGGAAAGTTCAGCTGAAAAACAGCTTTTTTTTTCCTGGGAACAGCCAGGAACCAGTAGTGTGTGATCTCTGTGTATAAAGTTGCCTTTCTCTGATTATAAACAGTGGCCCTAGGATGGATGTGCGGTGGGCCTGTTTAGATTTAAACCTGACCCACCTCCTCGTCTTCAGTGCTGGCATCCCCTTTGAGCAACATGTTCTTTCCTGCCTTTTGCAATAACACATGATGTGAGTTTTTTAACCTTTAAATGGGAAAGTCCTATCAAATTGTGGTGTCCTGCTCTAGGCAGCAGTGTATGATTTTGTTTTTAATGATTTTTTTTTTTGGCTGATGCAATATCAGATACACAGATTGCTCATTAATTTCCTATGTAGCCTTTCTTCTGATGACCTGGCAAGCCAAGATAGCTTGATAGCCCCAGAGAGCCTGTTGCATGTCCCAGTTAGCCCCTGGGAGCTCTGGCTGAGGGAGGGGATGAGCTGGGAAGCACAGATCTGTGCCTTGGTCCTGCATGTGCAGTGGAAGAGCTGCTGCAAGATCCAGCTCTGCTGGCTATCCCTCCCAGAGCCCTTCATCTGGGCTTGTTTCTCCAACCCTGCTTTGCATCAGATTCATGTGAGCTAATTATTTCTGAAACCCCTCTAATTGGTGGCACTTTCTGGTCCAGCTGTTTGTACAGTCATGAGCAGAGCGAAGACCTGGGGCAGAGCAGCATCACCTTTCTTCCCAGGAAGGCAGGCTGGATCAAGGGGTTGACAGCATCCCTGGGGTCACTGATGAAGCAAGAAAGGCCTTTGTGGGCAAGGCTGGAAAATGCAGCATTCCATTCTTGCTGCTTTAGTGGGTGTTCATAGTGTGCAGCTGTGTAGTGAGATGTAGCATGGGCTCCTCAAAATTGAGTTGTGGCTGTGATGCTCTGGAGAAGCATTTCTAGGGTGATGGCAGTGGTTCTTCCAGACTCCTGGGAAGCTGCTCTGCAGTGGAGCTACTCAGCTAGAATATTTGGTCCCAAACTTGCTCATTGTGGAAGGGGCACTGCCCGTGTCTGGGCTGAGAAGGTTGTCCTGTGCTGAGCTAAACTGGGGGGACAACCAGGGAGCTGGAATTGCAGAGCAGCACAAGTGCTCTGCCTTCCCTCTGGTGCCAAAACAGTCTCCGTGTTGCTATGAAAATGTCTTGTGGAAAACTTTCCACTTAGAACTGAAGTCTCATTTATGTCTGCCCAGGACCTGCTCTTGGACTGAATTTTATTTTCTAAGCAAATGAGACTTTCTGGTCCTTGAGGCGGTGGAAATAACTGCTCCACCAGCTTGCAGCCCACCTGCCCTCAGGGGCCTGGGAGCCAGCGGGGGGGTTTTGGCAGAGGAGATGGTTTGTTCAGCAGGAGCAGCGTTGGGCTTGAGTGGGGCAGTGGGCAGTTTGTGAGCCCTCTAAAAACTTGGTTTTCAGGGGACCACAGCTCCCCATATTGCAACCTTCAGAGTACTGCTGTGCTCCCACAGACCCCTCCAGTCGCCCCCCAGACTGCAGACTACAACCTGAATATGAAATGCTTAATGGGGTGCCAAACTGCCTTGAAAAATGTGTGGATGCAAAATTAATTTGAAAAATCTGGCCTTTCGTGTATTTTCTTTCTGGAGTCTCTTAACCTGCTCTAAGTTCTTATGCTATCTGCACTGTTACTCTGCTTGGCATGCTCTGGAGGCAGAAGAAGGGCTTATTAATGTGGGTTTTTACGTAGATAAATGTGGCTGTGAAGTACTATTGACACATGGAAATGTTGGTGGATGCTTAGAGAAGGATCAGCTGCTTTGTGATAGCTCTGTGCCAGTTCCCTCATTCGAATATAGTTATGAAACCCAGTTGTAGCAAAGCATGTTGTTAAAAAAAAAGAAAGCATATTTCTGTGGCTTAAAAAGAGGAAAAATCAAACCCCAAACCACACACACCCTCCTTAGTAAAAGTTCTGCGCACATAGGAAACAAAGGCATCAGCATTTGCTTGTCAGAGCTAATAAAGTTTGCTTGGATCTTAATTTTTCTGCTTGATTTCACAAAGTAATTGAAACTTCCTTTTTGCTGCAAGCCCTTTTTCCCCCTTCTTTCCCCTCTTTTTTTAAAATATTCTTAAAAGAACATCTTTTGGTCAGTGAGTAGATGGAATTTTGCTCAGGAGGCAGGCACAGTTTGAGTGTACTTTGCAACTGGTCAGACAAAGCTTATAGGACAAATTACTTGTGTCTGCAAGTCATTCCCCCAAGTTGAAAACCACCTAGACCAAATAAACCTTGAACTACAGGTTTTATAGGAGCTTTTGAGCATGTAAGTGAGGCTTTTGTAATCGCAGTGATCTGATAAAACCTTAAAAACCAGGGTTCCCATAAAGAAAATTGTTCCACTTGAGGTGATAAAAGCCACATCTGGTAAACTTTGCTTGCTACCTCCTGATGACCTGTGAAACAGCAAATAGTCCCCGCTCTAGAGGAAAGTACAACTACTGGTGCCATACCCTTGTGGAGGGGCTGCACCAAAAAAAAGTTAGTTTGAGAGCAAAACCAACAGCCTTTGAAGAAGGAGCCTCTTCTGGCTCATCCTCTAGCTCACATTTGATATTCCATGACTACGGTGTCATGCTGCTTGCCTCCCGGCCAGCACAGCACAGGGAGATTCAGAGGTTAGGATAAGGAGGGGCCTGCGTAATTGAAAGCAAACAAACAGCTAAGACAAAGAAAGAAACATAAAACAGCAAACCCAAAGCCACAAATAGAAAACAGACCTTCCAGATTGATTAGTTCAAATTTGTTTATTTGAAGTCCCAAAAGTTTGAGTTGTCACTCTTTTGAGGTGTCTCTCCAGTTTGGCAATATGCTGACCATGTGTTTGCAGATCAGTTTTTCACAAGAAAGACCTTGGTTTTTTGGTGTGTTGGTGTTGCCTTAAACTTTGAATTGAAAGGAGGGTTGCAAGCTCCAAAGACTGATTTGTAATTGTGACATTCAGGTGCTGCTTTAGAAGTAATTACATTCTGTTAAACTTCTGGTTCATGGAGTATTTTGCTTAAGCACGTGCTTAGTGCTAAGATGTGCTGCTGATCACTTTTTTTCCCACGTTTAGAAAAGCTTTAGGAAGACTGATGCACTTACTGGCTTTGGAAATCAGTGGAGACCTGAAAAAGTCTCTGTTTATGTTTGTTTTTCAGAGTGTTTTGGACCGAGAGGTGCTTCCTATCTTTAGTAACAGATCAACAGTGCAGCTGTAAAATATATATATATATATATTTAATGGAATTGGCTTAAACACCCTCAAGTCCCCAGACAGAGGAATTACAGCTCCAGCCTATTAACTGTTGGCCATTAATGAGTCGGGTCTAAATGACTTGATTGTGCCTGAGATTTCTAAGCTGAATCTTTGCATAACATTAGCAGGGCAAGAATGCCTCCCAAGGACAAACAAGAACTTCCCAGGCCTTCCCATGCCTCTGCAGGAAGGAGTAAGTACATTTTGGGTTGTGCTGATACCATCTCGTGCCTTGGTGCTATCAAAGCGGGTGGAAGCTCCCCACTGCTCTGGTAGCCTGGCTCTGATGTTCTTTCACATCCAGGCACATTGTTTATCTTTAACCTAGGCTTGGATGAACTTCCAAAATAAATGACTGCAGTAGTCCAACTCGGTCTGCTTTGGCGTAGATTTTCTGGAGTGACTCAAACGTTATAAATATGAAAGTAGCTAGACTTCAAACGCCGGGTTTGGACCAGGTTTTCGGAGCCGCCTCCTAAAGCAGCAAAGGGGATCCTTTCCTTGAAGAAAATCTCCGGGTTTTTTTTTTTTTTTCCTCCCATTTAAACCGCCGCCCTCCCCGTTCCTCTTTTCATCTGCACCCTTTGTTCACGTCTGCCTTCCTGATTAAGAACTAATCAGTGAAGATAGATTAGTCCGGGAGCATTGCGGCCCTCGGGACCCGCGCAGCTCCGGCGGGTCAGGAGCCGGGAGGCACCCCGGGGTCACCGTCACCGCCGCGGAGGAGGCTGGAGGAGGCCGGCTGGGCCGCGCTCCAGTGCACGGAGGAATGCGGTAACAGGATTTAAAGGAAACGTACAGAACTAACGAGGATTAAGGCTAATTGTCCTGTGAGGGGCGGCAGGATGTGGCCGTGCGGGGAGCAACTCTGTTCTGCCAGGGGGAAGGTCTGGTAGTTAGGGCCTTGCTCGTGGAGGGCTCAGGTAGGCTTTGGTTGGTTTAGGTTGCTGTGTGGAGAAACGGAAAATAGTGGATTGGAAACAAAAATTTAAAAAAAGCAGAGACTTAAAGACTTCAAGGCTGTTAGAGCAAATATTTCTGCAGTTGGTGGGAAGCATGCTCCAAGTGGCTGGTTCTGGCCCTGCCCCGGCTCTGTTTTTGCTGGCTTTGCACAAGTGTGGCTCTGTGCAGGGAGCTGATGTCCCCCGACTGCTCGTCCTGGGGCTGGCAGGAGGCTCTTGCTGAAGGGCTTTGGGTGCCAGTGCATTTATTTTGGGCAGTGGTGTGAATGCTGTTGGAGGTGTATAGAGGACCCTGCCCCCACCTCCTCCCCGTAGGTCAGGCTGGTTATCAGGTCTTGCAGAAAGGCCATGGGTATCTCTGAGCTTGAATAAGGGGGGATTTAAGAAGCAAAAGCCCTCAGGGTTGGTCCTCAGCGAGCCAGAGTGTGTGAAATGCTGTCTGGAGCCAACCATCCATCATCGAGTGGTACTAGAGGGCAGTCAGACCAAAAAGAGTTATTCCCATTGTATGTCTGCGCTTTGGGGAAGATCTGTCCTTGCCTGGAAAAAGTGAAGTTTGCAAGCATCCCAGCCAGAGAATGAGAGATGATGCCCTTCAAGGCTGCAGGACCCTCCGGGCAAACCCCTGTTTGTTTGCATTGTGTCGAGGGAGGGGATCAGAGTGGGGTCTGCTGGACAGGGTCTGGGCACACCAGGGGCCTGTGATTCTCAGCAGGTGTGGATGGACAAGTTGCCAAGCGAACTCGTTCTTCCTTGGGCCTTGGGTTTTAGCTGTTCCTGATAGAAGCAGTCCAAAGCTCAGTTTTCTGTGCTGTACAGAGGTGCCTTGGGTGACACGGGGGGTGTGCAGAAACAGGGGAGGTGCCTGGTTTCTCAACTGTTAGATTACAGCTGGACTTTATCACATCTGAACCCTTAAAGCTTGTCATCTTTTTATTTATGCTTCCGGTTATCACAAGTCCTAAGTCCTGACCCCCAAAACCCCAAGCAAGCAATACTCTTGCAAATGGAGAGGATAGAATATTTCTCCTTGGTGTGGAGCTTGGGCTCACTTTTGCTCCCTCCCTGAGCAGGATCCCTGGGATCAGTGGGTGCTGCAGTGCAGGTGGCTGGTGGCATGCAGGGCACCAGGAGGAAGGAGATAAGGAGTTGGTGCTCTGGTCCGAAGTCCAGGCTGCCTGTGTTGTTGGGAAGAGAGCCCTGCCATTGGCAGCTGCGTGGGACAAGGAACTTACATGACTTTTGCTATCAAAGCACGGGAAGTAAAAGCAGTCATCCTGCCCATGTCTCTTAAGACTTTTGGGTGGCCCTGGCTGGTCCTGGCTCTTTGCTGCATCCAGCTTACTCTTCTCCCTGCCCAAAACTACCCAAGGCAGGGTGAAGGAGCGTGTCCTTGTAAGTGGAAAACATCGCCCTGCTACTTCCCAGATATTTGTGTATTTATCAATACACTGCCCTTTAATATAGTTTTTTGCAGTTGGTCTTGTGTTTTTGTTTGGGTTTGTTTGTTTGTTTGGGGTTTTTTTCCCCCTCTCTTCTGTGTAAAGTTGGTCTCAGAATTGCAGCAGGTTCTGCAGTGCCTATTTTGGATCCCATAATAGGGAATTAATCTCTCTGGAAGTTAATTAACATCTCTCTTGTGCTCCAATTTGTAGATTAGATTATTGTTTGTATAAAGCCTGGGATATTTTCTTAATTTTATTTTAAGTCGAAAACAGGAAATTGTGGCTGAATTCCACAAGTTTTGTTTCTTATTTGAGGAATTAAAAACATCTTTAGGTTTTGGGGTTTCTTAAAAAAAATTTTTTTGCTTGGGTCACAGCTGCCAGTTTGCATGCCCTTAGTGCTCTTCCTGCTGTGGAGCTCGTGGAAATGGTAGCTCTGCTTTGTGTCGTGGTGCATGTGTGGTTTTGCTTGTGCAAGCAGGAAAGCTTCGCTTCTGTTGAGCTCCTGCATAGCTGATAATTGGAAAGGGGGGGAATGTTCAGGGAGTTTGGCCACACAGCCACAGTTCCAGTGCCTTGGGACAGTGGTGCTTGCCTTGAAATGTGCCAGTGCCACCAGCTGGGACAACAGTGGCTTCCCATGGTAGTGCAGCTCTCAGCTGAGGAGACCTGCCTTCCCAAGTGCGTCCACAAAACCTCGAATGTCTTACATCCTTCTGAGTTTCATTTGTTTTGGGTGGTATTTTTCCACGTAAAGCATGATTCTCAGAATCACAAGGGTCATCTACTGCCAGATCTGGGACTTGCTAGTGGGTGATCAGTCTGCTGGCACAAAAAGGTGAGCCTAGGTGCATCTCACAAGAACCTACTGTGTGGCTCTGAAATGTGTTTTTGTGCATTGACACTGGAATCAGCTGTGTTTGAAAAGGAAAAAAAAATACTTGAAAAGTGGTTGCCAGTGGCATATTTCTGCTTTTTCCTGCCTGCCCACATGTGGAGCCACCCTGCAGTGGTGTGAGCATCCCTGGAGGTGCTTGGTGGAGGGTCTGGGGCATGCAGAGGGAGAGGGGCCAAAAGTGGAGGGGGAAAATGTTAAGGAGGAGAAATATTCAAATTTAAATTACATTGGTTGTGATGGAATCAGTTTTGGTCAAAGGCTGCTTTTTTTCCTGGCAAACAGCTGAAAGCTTTAGGGAAAAAAAATACAAACAGGCGGGGTTTTTGGCTTTGTTTTACCTTCTTAATGGGGAATTTGAGGAAAAAAATGAGAAGTCTCACAACTAAAGTAACTGTCTTCCAGCCACATCTCTTCTATTTGCTGGTCCTTGTGCCTGAGGCTTCAGTAATTCTGTGTATTTGCTGTTCCAAATGGATTCTCTTCCTTGCCACCCCTTTTGCCCCCTTTAATTATATTTGGGGAGGTTTTTTGGATTACCCTGGTAAAATCTGCTGGCCAATCTCTGTTGAATTTTGAAGTCTAATTGCTGGCTATATGCAACTTCTTTTTCCTGTGACTTTTACCCTTAGGTAAATGTAAGAGTTACTGACTGCAGGTGTTGAGCTTTTCACGTGTTCTCTGGTAGCTGATAGAGGGGCTCAGTCATCTTGGAGGTGGATTGGTCTATTATCCAACCTCCTCACCAGAGAAGTGAGAAAAAAACAACAATAATTTTCAGCATACCTTGACCCTTGTATAACATCACTCACTTAATGCATATAGGCAGAGACATGTTATGAAAACTATTTCATGCCTGAAGAATTTAGTGATAATAAAGAAAATTTGCATTTCCTAAGTTCTCACTCAGAGATACCAAGGAGGGTTTTTTGGTTTTGTTTTCTTAATTAAGAAACAACTCTTGGTTTTCGTTGAAGGTTTCTGTCTTAGCTAGAGCCAGGGAGAATCCTGTAGTTAGCCAGAGTTATTTCCTTTTCAGATTTGCTTAAATAATAAGTTTAATTATGTAGTATTTTAATATTCCTTTTTCCCCCTTGCCTTATTTGTATATTCAGGTCTTTGTGTGGTTTCTCTCTTTTGATGTTTGCAGAAATGTATTATCTTCATCTGTCTGGTTTGTGTTTGGTGTGCCACTAATTGACTCAATATCCTGTTTGTTGGAATGAAAGGAGGCTCTATCATGGCATATTTTTCCAGGGTGTAAAACCTTGCAGTATTTGGGCCACCCTGTCGGGTAGGAAATTGTTGGCTGTGCTGTGGAAATGAAGCAGTGATGGTATTTTTCCTCAGGTGAGCTGAGTTTTAGCTTTTAATGAGCTCTTTAAACCTCGCTGAAGGCAAGATCCTGCATCCTCCTTGCTTAGACATCACCTGCAAAGGGCAGAGTCCCCAGCCCAGATATGCTGCAGAGAGTTTCTGGGTTTGGTCCTTGGTGTCTTCCCACCTGAACCTGTCCGTTGCCCCAACCTCAGTTGGAGAGCTGGGCAGGAGGGGACCTGAGTTGACCAGTGATGCTTTTCTGGGCTGCTGTGGAGAGCAGAGACAGATCTTTCTTTGGGGCTGAAGAGCTGGGTTAGGGGTGTGGGAAAGGCTCTCCTGGTCTATCCCTGCCCAGGAGGGATGTCCCAAAATCATTCGGGTTGACCTCAGCAGACAGCGTTTACCCAGACTTGGTCCTTCAGGGACTGGCTCTGTCATCAGGTCCAGGATGAGCTTTGCAGTGGTTTTTGGAACCTGGGTGGGTGGATGCAAGAGCCCTCTTTGTGTCCTAAGTTGCTCTTTCCAGTAGAAAATTAAGTTTCTTAATGTGCACTTGGCTTAATGTACGCACATGGATATAAATCTCTCTTGTTCTCTGTACTCCCTGACCCTCTTGGCAGTAAATTTGGGAACCCAAAGCTGTCAACAAAGCAAAATGGAAAAATAGAAGCCAGACAGACCTCGGTTGTATACGATATTTTAAGTAACTGTAGGTACACACTATGGAAATAATTAGGATTATTTGTTGTGTTGAAGGGAGGTATGTCACTGAGGTATTGTGTGCACTGCCATTCCCGTGCCTGCAAGATGGATTAGCAGCTGAGTTAACAGATGCAGTAAAGCTCAACTGAAAATAGTTCACTGTTTTTAAGCGTAGGTGAAAGGGCTTTGGTTTGGATATCAAAGAGTGTATTTTGACTGCTTGACAAGTTTTCAAAAAAAAAAAAAAAAAAACCAACCCAAAAATCATTTCACTATTATAAGCTTTCTCTGTGTGTCTGGGGAATTTTTTTGTGCCATTAGAGTAATCAGCAAAAAACTGAAATGCACATTGATTAATAACCTAAGTGGAAGTGCAGGGGAAACAAGTGGCTTTAACATTAATAAGGCAAATAAACCATTTATATAAAACGGTTGCTAATTGGGTGGGATATTAAATATGTCGCATGCTGCCACATGGTGCCAAACTGTGGTGCTTCCATAACCCTACCAGTCAGCTTTGGGAGCTGACTGACTACATGGTGAAGATGTCTTCTGGCTTAAAAAATCCTGTGTGGTTGGGGAAAAAGATTCAGGTGGGGGTGAGAATCCATGATGATTGAATCCAGGACCAAGATCTGTGATTCTGAAAAGGCTGGAGCCCCATGCCTGGATGGAGAGTGGTGCTGGCTGCTGACCTTCATGATGAGGACCTGAGTTAGGGAACATGGGGTATGCTGCCTCTTCTGGTACTTTTCAGGTGTGAGATCCCAACAGGAGTTACTAATGTTTTGAGGAGGGAACAAAGGAAAGCTGACTCTGGTTGCATGAGCCTTTAGAATGGGAATGGGAAATGATTCACATTGGAAAATGGGGTATGTTATTTTGTGTCTGGTGATAGATGTAGGGAGGCTGCTGCACGAAGTACTTCTCCTGGAAGTGTGTAGTTGAAATAAAGGTTTGGGATGGTTGTAACACCATGCACTGACAAGCATCGAGGGAAGTACAGCCCCAGATCTGCCAGCCAGGTTTGCCCTGTTCTGATCAGAGGGTACCAGCAGCTCTGTGTCATTTGTAGGATGTGAGCATAGGATTCCAACTCTGCTGCCCTTGGTGGAGGTGTCACTATTGTTAGCAGGACCTCAATGCTGTTTTACATCCCTTCCTTCCTGGCACGCGACCATCTCCACAGGAGTATACTCACAGGAGTAAAATAAACACAAGGCCGACAGCAGCACAGCTTTAAAGCAAGTGGAGAACACTGACCACCCAGTGAAAAAGGAGAGTTCTGATAAGAAGTATCAACTAAAAATTCAAATTTGCTGCTTCTGCCAGGAAGAAAGCATGCCTTGAAAAGCAGCATGTGTGTGTGACAAGAGGAGGGAGGAGGTGGCAGGGCTGCTTTGGGGGTGCAGTGCACCCCAGAGACAGCTATTTTTTCCTCCCTTAGGTGTTCACAGCTCAGTGTAATTTCACCTGGAAATAGTGAAATGCCAAGACTCTCTGCATTTTGGTAGTGCTTTTCATTAGTAGGTATCTAACAACAACAGTGTGAGCAGTGATTATGCTGTAGGGATACATCCTGTAGGGATTACAGCAGCACCAATTGGGACAAGAGCTCATTGTCCATTCCCAGAGGTGCTGAGCATCCCCAGATCATTTTGTAGCCAGGAAAAGGTGGCATTTTTGGTATTTAAGGTAAATCAAAGGTGATTGGATTGAGTGGACAGTTTGGTAGATGTGTCTGTCTCAATGACTCTGCCAGAGTCATTCACAAGCTCATGCTTTTCTTTCTTCTTCTTGCCCCTTGCTAATGTGGGGCCGGAGCAGTGGAGCTGTGCTCAGGGGTGATGCTAGTGTTTCTTGTCATCTTTGTTGGGGGTTTTGTAAAGCCTTGGTAGCATGTCAATTATATATGATGGGTGGAAGCCTAATATTCTGTGATAATTAGAAGGCAAGTCTAGTGTGAAATTGGATTAGGGTCCGGCATTACAGTCCGGGATTCCTTTGGTAGTTGGTTCAGAGGAAGTCATAAAACTCCTTTAAAGATGACACAGGCCCATGTGTGCTAGAGGGGAGAGGCAGAGCACAAGGCTGAAATGCTGGCCCCGCTTTCAGGTCCTCAGCAGTGTTTGCCTCCTGCTCCTCCACCACCCAACCTTACCCCAGCCTGATTTCTCACATGAGAGCAAAGTCCAGCAGTAACGTCTCAGACCATAAACCACTTCTGGCTTGTTTACTGAGCTCCAGGGAAGGGCTAGGCTGTGTGGGGAGTCTTTTAAAATAAATACCCACCCCCTGCTCCCAGTAAACCGCTCCTGGAGCTTTAGCTGGCTTTGGAGTTAGCTGTCCTTAAAGTATGAACTTAGGCAAGGTGAGGAGGAGCAGGCTGGGAAGGTGTGCTAGACATCCAGAAACAGCATTTTGAAAAGGTCTTGGAAAATTGTTTGGTAAAGAAAACTGCTTTTCAGTATCATGTAGCCCCTGAGTTTGAACGGCTCACTTACTTATTTAATGAAAACTTGTTTTTCAACACATTGCAAAATAGTTACTTAATACAGAAGAAACTCTGTGTCCCTGGAGCCTGCTAAATGCAGTGTTTCTGTAATGGCTTAAATCATAATTTTGCCAGATTACCTTTCTGAGTGCATTTGCTTGGACGTACAGATGGTAACGTCATGTACCATCAGATTTCTGTCTTTAAACAACCACCTTCATTCCCCAGAGCTGTGCTGTTAACCAGCCAAGGAGCAAGTTTCTTTTGTAATTTTTGGTCCTCCATTTCTCTCTCTGTATTCATATGTCTCTTAAAATAAGGAAAAGTCTTGCTGGAGCAGGCCATGAGAAAGATCTGCTGCAAATCCATGTCAAGCTGTGGTAATGGTGTGCATATGTGGTAGATATTTGGAGTCAATCTCTGCTACTTGAGCTCTTTTTGCCATGCAGCCCCTGATGTGATGATTGCACACCCTGCCAAACAATTCAATAAAAAGCCTAACTTGAAAGGAGGCTGTGGCAGAGTTATATTTTTGCTGTGCTCACATGGTGATAAATTACAAAAGCTGCCGAGGTTTTCACACTCGACAGTAGATGAGGAGTTGCCTTGTATGGGCATTGTTTGATGAGTTTTAACTTGGGAAGTAATTATTGCCGAATGTGTCCTTGACAGCGAGCGCACACCATGAGTGTTCTCTACATAATATACATAAACATTAGATCTCTGCTAAGTATGCCTAAATACACATATTTTTCACTCGTTTTCCTTAGAGGAGTTCGCTGCCAGCTTGACAAAGAGTTTTGGCTTTGATTGTGGTTCCAGGTCGGTGTTTGTGTGTGTGTGTAACTGGTCCATGCCCACATGGAGCTCTCCAGCCTTCATCCCTTCCATTCCCCTGGTTGTAGGTAGCCCTGTGGTGTTTGAAAGCTGTTTGATGATGTCTTGCATCAGGTTCTGTCTGTGTGGGATGAGTCCCATGGATGGATCCTGAATGGATCAGCTCTGCTAGCACAGCCAGACATGAGATTTCTCACACACTGTGCAGTGTTGGTTGGATGTATTCTTAGGGATGCAGTTCTGCTAAGGACAAACCTCTGTGTGGGAAAACCGGGACCCCCAGTGTCTTCCAATGACTTTCCAGTGACATCTCCCACTTTGGCATAAGAAAACTGCAAGAAAAGCAGCCCACAGATATAAACTTTCTCTTTTTTAAATGCCGGGTAGCAGAGTACATCCTCCTATGATTAGCACTGAGTAGCCAGAGCTCTTCAGTTCCAGACAGAGCTAATTCTTGATCAAGAGCCAAGACCACATAGTGCTGACATGACTGAGAAATATCTTCCATAATTAGATTGCTTGGTCATTCATTTTTGAATGTCTGAGTTACATTTTGGAGCATTATTTCTTAATGATCAACCAAATGGGATCTGTGCAAGCTTGATTTACTGTCAGTAGTGCTCTTGCTTGGCTTTGCACGTGTGTCCTGGGGAGGCACTGTCAAATCTGGGACAAAGGGAGTTAGAGGAAATGATTTTGCTTTGTAACATTAGGCAGGATGGTAACTGTAGTTTAATAATGTAAATAGATGTGAAACTGATACCTGTATTTGTGAAATACACTGGGCTTTTTTTTTATAATAAATAAATTGGAGATGTCATTTGTAGGGCATCTATGGACAACTTCAGGAGTGTCTGTGAAGTGTAACTAGGAAAAAAAAATCCTGCTATCAGTAGGTCTGAATTTGCTTTGCTGCTATTCATGGTTAATGTTGTGTCAGAGTCCTTAGTCCTGTATTGGAATTGGAGCAGAGATTGAAGGTGAAATAAAGCAGTGATGCTTGGGCACTTTCTTATTTTGAGGCTTGCTGGTAAGGTGGGCTCAGAGAGGAGTGCCCAGGCATACTCCAGGATGTATTTAGTGGGTGGGATCTGAAAATCAGGGTGCACCCCATCCTCTTGTTTAAATGACCTACAAAGCTACCTGGAGCTGCCTCCCTTGGAGTCATGTATTTGCTGCTGGAGGTGCTCCTCTGAGACAGAAGGAAGTAGTCTGTGGAAAAAAAAAGAAAGATGTATCTGTAAGGAGTCAGTGAGATTTTTCTGTGTTTTCCAAAGGCTGTGCTTAAGCAGTGCTGCTTCCTGTAGCAGACTTTGAGCTTTCCGTAATTGAAGAGCAGTGGATGGTCTTGTGCAATAAATTAGCTGTGTCAGAATTATCTGCTGGTCAAGGTCTCTCTGTAAGGCCACAGAAAACAAACAAACCCCGTAGTGCAACAGGGAAATAGATTTTAGGAGGAGAGGTTCTCAGGAACTCTATATATAGAGAGATATAAAAATATTTGTGTCATTTTTTGAGATGGCCCTGAAATGTCTATAAGGAGAGACGTTAACCTTTCTGGGCTAGAAAGTCATGCAAAGTGATACAAAGGTTCACCACTTGGGCAAAAGACACTGTTGAGAAATCTTGCACAAGGCAGGCAGAGCATCAGCCTGTTGTGTTAACCATGGGCAGACTTTGAACTGTCCAAAACCTGCTTTTGTTCCTCTAAACCCAGTTTTGATGCTCTAGCAGGTAGGATGGATGGCTTGCTCTTCCTTAAACGTGTGGTGCACTGCTTGTCAGGAAGATGTTATTTTCTGCATGGGGGCTGACAAGTCATTTGCAGCTCTGACAGTGAGTCTCTGAATCTCCGTGGTGGTTGGAGGTCCTTGTGTACTTCCAGGGTGGGAGCAGGCAGGGAAGAGCTTTCCCTTCTCCATCTGTTTCCTCAGAATGAAGATAAGGTCTGGCAGCAGGGTGTGAAATGGGAGAGAAGGCAGCAGCTTACATGTTGGCCATGTCTTTTAAAATACCATCTGACTTGGAAACGTGAGTTTCTCATCCTGACTGCTTGTTTTGATCACATCTTCTGTGTTGACAAAGATTTGCACAATTTGCCCAAATTTGGACCACTTTGGCATCAGCCCACGTGCTTTTGGTGTTGGTGCTGCGTTGTGGGGCCTGTCAGAGAGCTGGAGCTGAGGACTGCCGTGCCAAGGGTTTCTCTTGGCCCACAAAACTTGGCAATGGTGTTTTATGGGTGGTGCAGGAAGGGGTCAGCTTCATCCCACACTGCTGCAAGGCATCTGAAAGCAAATTATATGGGTCCAGATCCTATGACCAGATTGTCAGAGATTTTGAAATGGAGCTGTTGCAGATACTGAAACACTTAGTGATGTTCCCTCTGACCAAGCCAGCTTGGGCCAGATGACTCTTAGGAAAGAATTATCTTAAGGAAAAAAAAAGATCTGTTTGAAGTCTCCAAAAACAAACCCCCTGTTTCCTCCAGGATGATGACAGAAAACTGCAAAATTAGGAGCTGGGAAATATGAAGCGTTTTCATGAGCCATTGCATAAAGCAAGTATAATTTAGTGTCAGTGATAACTGTGCTTCTGAGAGAGACTGCTTCTCCTCTGATAGTTGGACTGGGGAGGGGTGAAGAAAAAAGCACTTATCTGGACAAAAAGGGCCATTGCCACTTATGTTGTGTGTTAACTAAATGAGCTGGAAGTATTAAAAATACTCAGCAAAAACTTCATGCAAGTTACCATATACAAAATATTTATATACAGGTCAATTTTCTGGTTCTTCAAATTAAACTGTACAGGATGAGTATCCGTTTATTCTGTTTATTAACTGAATAAGTAAGAAGACACTTTTTAATGTTCTCACAGAAAGACAAGGTTTTTACATGTGTTGCTATAAAGTTACTCTAAGGAATTAGGTTTTGATGTGCTTAGTCCAGCGCTCGCAGTGGGGGGATCTCCTTGCAAGTAAATGGTGCTGCAAATCTTCACACACCCTGCCTCATGAGACCTCTTTTCTCTGGCATAGAGAGAGAGTGTCCTTTTAACGTGGGATATTTTCTTCTCTGCTTTTCAGGTGACCACTTGAAAGTCTGCTCACAAGGCTACACATGCTGCTCTCAAGAAATGGAAGAGAAGTACAGTCAGCAGAGTAAGCACGACTTCAGGAACGCTGTCGTAGAGCTTAGCAATCACCTACAAAACATGTTTAGTTCCCGATACAAGAAGTTTGATGGTAAGTGCAGAGACTTCGAACTTGCTCTCCTTGGGATAAAAATGTGAAAAATCCCCATCCTGTTGTTTTCTATGCAGTTGTTCTGCTTTGTCTCCCCCTTTGCTGGGAAAGTTCATGACTTGGCTCAGAGGGCAGAGCATGCCTTGTTTTGCAATCTCGTGAGAGAAAAGTATTTGCTGATTATGGCTGCTTGTTTCCCAAAGAGAGAGATCTTTCTTTCTGATTAATCTTTTGAAAAGCCATTTTGCTCTAATGTAAGATTGCAGTTGGTTTTGTTGGTACATCCCTGCAGTATACGTAATTGTAATGTGCACATCTTGCAGCCCCGATCCACAACAATGCTGATCTTTCCCAGCATGTTGTGAACCCACAGGATTTGTATCCATCTCACTTTTAGCCTTTGGGGCTAAGCAGAGCAGCAGATAAACACAGAGTGGTTTTGTGTGGAGGCCGAGGGTTCAAGTGTGATGCAGGGTCAGAACCATAATGAACAAGTCTCGGCTGAGTTCCCATCGCAGGAGTGATGATAACTGCTGACAGATAAGCAAATGACTGGTCTAGGTATTGCCCTTGGGTCCACAGTGTGTCCTGTCAGACTGGCTCTCCATAGGGCATGTCTAGCTCATGGGAGCTGCAGGAAGAGCTCCCTTTGGAGGTAGCTGGCACACAGCCAGCATTGCCCACCTTGCAGCCAGGTGCTTTCCTTTTGAGAGCACCTCTGCAAACAGCTGAAGTCCATGCCTAGACACTGGGCACAGCACCTGGCTGAGGTACCAGGGCATTTCTTGGTTTGCTTCTGAGCTCTTGGTTGGTTCCTGTGGAGCTTTGTAGGTGCCTCAGTGCTCCCAGACACTGCAGCCCCCTGTTGCCTGGGCATCTGGGGAAGAGGAGCAGGATGTCAGGCTTCTGCTTTGATTGTCCTTGTTGGCAGGGGGAGTGAGGTGACAACCAGCTGCATATGGAAGTATCTGACAATTCAAGTGGACTGGGTTGCTCACACAATTCTGCTTGTACATCATCATCACACTCTGTGGTAAAGGACAGTAACCCTATGCAGCTCCTCTGGACATTTGTTCCCTTGTTTGGTCATTGCTTCAACATTAGTTTTCTATGAATATACCCAAGTCTTTGTCTTGAACCTCCTCTGCACCACTACAGTGGGTAGCAGTCTCTTGCTTTCAAAAGGGATTGGCACTAGGGTGAGAGAAAAAATCCCTGGGTATGAAATTGCAGTGAGTCAAAGTAGAATTATGCAATCATCTTGATAGCATCTAAATCTGCTGGCTAAATATTTCCCTCTTAACCTCTGTTGTCTCTACCTGCTGGTACACCAAAGGGGTGATAGAGGGAGAACCAAAGTGTCTAGACTTGCAAGCTTATTAAATGCAGAACAAGACACTTAATGAAATCCAGCCCATAGATAAGCTTGTTCAAAGAGACCAGAGGAACAGCATCTGCTTCACCTTAAATGAACGACGAGGCTTTTTGAAATGCTGCATTGAAAACAAAGAGCATGCACAGGTCGCTGCATTAGCATCCCTGATGTGGAGCAGACATCCTGTGAGGTGCATCTGCCCCTTTGTGGGGGGAGGGGTGGCTTCAGGGCTGTGTGAGGGCAGGGGGACATTAAGCCAAGCTGAGATAGATGCCTGTCAAAGCACAAGGCTTCAAAATAGGTGAGCTTTGGAAGGGAAGCCTGCACAAGCTATTCTGTCTGTGCTCTGTGGTTCTCCTGTCAGCCCCTCAGAGCAGCCTCTGTGCTGGTCTCACTCTCATTTTAGCCTGGGAAGTCCTTGAGTGGCAAGTCTGGAAGGGCATGGTGTTGTTCAGCTGTTTTTGAAAGCTGGATTTACTGTGCCCGGCCTGTCCCTCAAGGGTGTGTCTCTGCCTCATATGAAACTAATGAAGGAGAATTGGCAACCTCCTCAGCTTGTCCCAAAGCCTAATGACTCTGTCTTTGAGTGCTAATATCAGAACTAAATCTTCATTTGCTGCAGACAAAGCTGATTTAGGGATTTTTAAAATCTTACCTGGGGTGGAAGTAGAGATGAACTGATTACCACCCTCCATCATTTACCTCTTGGGCGGTTTTTAATCGTGACTGCCTCTCTCCCTGCAGCCCAGTCACCTGGAGGCTGAAGGCACACCTTCCTGCTGGTTGCTGGGGCAGGTTAAGGAGTCTTCCTGCTGATGTCCTCAGACTCTTCTGCAAAAATGTTGGAGTTCCATGCCCTAGACTGCTGTGTGTTGTTTGTTTAAGAGCTGTCTTGGGTTATGGCAAGACAATAGCCTACTGTTGAATGTTTGGCTGCTTGTGGGATGGCGTTTCCTTCCTTTGGTCCTAGTCCTTGGTCATTAGATCAGCTGTGGTCAGTTGTGTCTTGCACATTTGAGTGCCTCTTGCCCAGCATTATTCATCCCACACTTTTTGATATAATGCACCCAAACTACAGGAAGGAGAGGCAATCAAGACCCATGTATTTGTCCTGATCCTTAGGGATGAGACTGGAAAAGGACACAATCCCTTCCAGAGCTGCTCTTCTGCATGGGCTCAAGCTCTGATACTACTGTCTGTCACTCTTCAGGACTTCTTTATTGCTTGTAGCTAAATCCATTCAAGTGGAAACAAAACTGGCAAAAATGAGCTGTACTGGCTCCTTAGTTTAACATTAAATCCTCTGTGCTACAGCCTTGCAGAGTGACTGAGTAGGCAGGATGAGTTACTACAGAGACCAAATTCACTTCAAGTGGAGTAGGACACTTCTCTTGCGGGCTGACACATCCCCAGGCTGCAATCGGCCACTCCAGGATGCAGCCCAAACAGCAAACCCTGTCCTCCAGCCCTTTGGAAATCTTTGTTGTGGGTTCTCTGGCTGCTAATCTCCCAGCCTTGACATTCAGGTCTGGGAGGAGAGGCAAACCCTGTCCTGCCTCCGTTATGTGCTTGACCTTTGCAGCAGTTGCTGCTGCAGAAGGGCAGTCCAAGGGGTGGCATGTCCTTTGGATGGAGGCTGGGATGCCCTGTGGCTTCTGGAGCGTTTGCATCAGCTGTTGCTGGAGCGCTGTGTGCTGTTGGAACTGTTGCCAGAATTGCTCTGATCTGACACCAAAGCCATACAGAAATGGATTATCTGCTCTTTAATCAGGAGCATGGAACAATCTGCTGATTATCCATCCACGAAGGACTGACCAGGAGTCATTTCGGCTCCCAGTGCATAATGTGCCAGCATCAGATCCTTCTGTGCATGTTTGGTTCGCAGGGATGGGAGAACTTGTGAGCTCAGGAGTCCCATATCTTACATATCCTGAGTAAATATTTGCTTTGGTCTCTCCTGCTGTAATTTTAACCATTAGCCTGATGCCAGTGTAGCAGTAAGAGATGAATTTTCAGCAGCAAGGAAAATGTTTTTTTGTTAAAATAAAAAATACTTTGTGAGTTGTTGGAATCACCATTGCTAAATGATTTTAGAGGTGAAGATTTTAATCTCAGGTATGTTTATGGGCTTAATTGAGAAATTAGTGGATAAAATCTTCTGGCCATGTAAGCGTCTCCCTCCATGACAATGACATTCATGGGAAAGCTGTAACTAAGTGTGGTGACATCTCATGCCACAGAAGCAGCTATACTAGTCAGGGATTTAAACACCCCCTCCTTTTTTTTTTAATAAAATGTCTTGTGCCTTGTCTTATTTTCACAACTTAGTGCCCTCCCTTTCACTCTCTCAGGGATTAATAACATTAATAGAATTAATGCTGACATTAAGGCTGCATAAATGCCCAGTTCCATGTATTAAATTCGGACTTTCACCTCTTTTGCCCTTTGAGGCTGAAGTTTTCCGTGCCAGGGTCTGTGCTAGCCAACAGTGCTTTGGGGAAGCTGCTCAGCTGTTTTGAGGAATTGGAGCCAGAGCAGGACATAGCTCATAACTCTTCTGCAGTGTTTCCGCTGTTCTGTTGCTTCCTAGATAAGGGGTGTTTTTACTTTTTAAAGACACATCCTGAATCTCTTGGAAGATGTAACTGTTGGCCAAGTCCTTTTCTGGGGGGAAAAATGGAGAGGCTGCTGAGTCCCACAAGCTCCTTTTTTCTCCTGCCCCTGTATTTCACAAGCACTTCTGCTGTTGCATTTAAACCAAGTTGTATCCCTTTCTTTTGGGCACTCCAGACTTAGGCAAGACAGCAAACTTCTGCAACCCTCATTGTACAGGAGGAAAGTGTGTGAGATGGTCTGTGCCTGGGCTGGGCTGGCAGTAGGTTTGGTGCTCCCAGTGCCCAGATGACAGAAGGATTTGTATCAATGGTACAGCCCGAGCCAGCATCTGGGAAGCGATTAAATGCCGAGAGTTCCATTTCTGATCCAGTCTCCCTGAAATTTCCATTAGCATTTAAGTTAAAACAAATACAGAAGTGTAAAAGGAAACCCTTTGGGGACAGTAAGTGGAAAGAAACCAAATCCAGGAAGAAAGAGCTGGCCAGGGGTCCCCAAGTCCATGATGCACACAACCCCTCTGCTGTACAGGGAGGCAGAGGGGCTGGAGAGGGATTCCTGTTTGTGGGCTCCATGTTTGTATTGGGCAGGGTAGCTACAGGTTCAAAGTATGATTATGATAAGCATCTTCAAAGCATCCCATCCCAGGGTGCCCTTGACCTTCTACTGTGAGCCCTGTGTTACTCCTGGGTGCATGAATTTCTTCCAATAACTGGCTTGTGGCTGAATCTGAGAGACTGGTCAGGAGAACACTGGCCAAATAGCTTCCAAGCTCTGCTGAAACTGGAGGAAAAAGTCTGGAATTCATTTCTGAATTTAGTTTTTGTTGTTTAGATAACCATTTGCTTCCAGCTGCTGTCTCCAGGAATGAGTTGCCAGGGAGGTGTGCTGGTGCAGTGGGATGCATTAGTAACTGGGAAGGACACAGAAGTGACAAGGGAAAGCTTTTGGTCGTCTCCTTTCTGCTGCTTCGGGCAGTGTGGAGGCAAACAGTGAAAGATGAGCCCCACAGGTGCCCAGCCTGCTGCTCCTATAGTTAGAATTTGGCAGCCCATCGGGGTGCTCTGCCTTACCAAAATAACTGCCCTTTGGGGACCTTCATCTCACATTAACTCTTTTACTGGAAGCTGCCTGTGAGAGCAGATCTGGGCCCTCATCCTGCTCCTTTGGCAGGGTCCCCCCATGTCTGTGGCACCCAGGACCTTGGAGTCAGTACTAGCTGCCAGCAGGTTCATATCTGCAGGGAGCAGCTCCAGGTGTGTTGGCACAGCTGGAGCACTGAGTAGAGACCTGGTGGACCTCTGCTCTGCCAGAGCTGCATGGAGTTTGAGCTTCTGAGTAAACCTGTGTGGTGGGAAGAGCTCTCCCTTACCATCCACCATCAGGCGAGTGGACTGAAGACCATGGCATCGTTAAGGTACAAATAATAAGCTGGTTTGGTCTATGCTGCCACTCACATTGAGGTGAAGGCAAGCCTTGTTCTGCCCTCATACCAACCAGGGCAGAAAGTGTTTGGAAGATACATCTCAAAGAAGCTGTTGTGGAGAGGCAATCCTTTGGACTTGTTTTTGGATGGTGCTTACCGAGGATAGGAAGGGAGTGACTGAGAAGAAGCTGGAGGGAGCAACCACCAACACGCTTCCTTTAGAAAATCCCACTTGTGGGCTTTTGTTTGTGCTTTCCCACTCAATGCAACAGCAATGAAACAAATTGTCTGCTGTCTGTGCCTTGGAAGTTTGTTTATTCTTTGTTTTCGTTCAACTGGCTCCTCTCCATCTGGAGGTTTTTAAGGAGGTACATACACCATCATGATTTTCAGTCTTGTTCATTGAGAAGGGTGATGCTTGTCTGACGGTGGTGAGAACCAGACCTCTCTTTTGGGAGGCTTGGAAAGATCCTAAGGTCAAGTTCAAGTTTCTGCAGAAGGAGGAAATGTCCTGGGGCGAGGTGAAGGGGGTTCCTGCCCTGATGGTTAGGAGGGGAAAAAAAAAAGATACCAGATCTTGTAACTTAGCACAGACTTCAGCAAGGGGCAAAAGCAATTTGTGTATGGGCTTGGAGGGATCAAACACTCTTATGTGATCTCAGGTCAAAGCAGTTCTCCCCTGTTGAAAGGTCACAGGTAAACTGCTGTTACCCTTTTGGCTTTTTTTCCCAAAAGTGAAGATGTGGGCAACAGGCTTTGTACTTGGCTACAGGAAAATGCCTGGTGCTCTCTGGTTACTAATTGCTGTCAACCAGTCAATGAGCTATTGTTTGTCTGTTTAAAATTAACTCTCTCTTCCTCCTTTCTGCACAAAGGAACCACCAAGCCTATGTTCATAGCCTTGGTAGCTGCTCCCCTGGATGCCTGTTTTGGTGGTGGTGGTTCGGCTTGGGGGTATGATAAGCCAGTGATGCAGGGCTGGAGTTATTTTATTAGTGTTTAATGTACTGCAGTGTTTTAGTGTCCAGCCACTCACATGCTGGCTAACAAATAAGAGGCAGCCCCAGCTGGAAGAGCTCTCCCTGCCAGTGTAATGAGATGAGGGTAACTGAGGTAATGGGAACAAGAAAGACATCCCCACTGTTTGGTAGTGCAGGCCCTCCTCACACTCTGACAGCAGTAGGAAGGGAGGCTTGGGAAAACATGTACCTGTGAATTACCTTAGTGAGTGTCCCAGAAAGTTCCTTCGAGTTGGGAGGACGTGGGAGGCAGCCTGAAGGAGCTCACTTCCAAGTGAAGTTTGGGCTCAGAACTTGGTGTATCGGTACCAAACGGATGTGGGGCAAAAGCTGAAGCACCTGAGAAATCACAGGTGTGTCTGACGAGATTGAAGAATGGGTGCAGTGTAAATTAGACATGGGGGGAGTAGAGGGAAGAAAAAATAATGGAGGAAGAAGAAACAGCTGCAGAGAGGTGCATTGAGGAGGAGTTGTTGCAAGGAGGGGGATGGAAGTGCTGCGAATGATGGACCTGCTGCTTGGGGTAGAGGCAACGTTGAAGCAGTGGGAGAAAACTCAGCATAGCTATGGGAGAAAATGGAATGTGTGAGCAGTGACAGTCCCTGAAACCGGGGATGAGGAGGCTATGAAGTTTGGGCTCATCCTGCTGCATGGGATGTGGCAAAGCAAGGATGGAGGAAGTGACCAAGGGCATTTCTCGCTGTTTTCCTAACTCATGGGATGACTGGTACATACAGCAGGATGCAATGTGCTGCTGTTTGTTTCTTGAATCACAGACAGCAATCTCCAGCCATTGTCCTCCTCCTTCATTGCTCCTTATTTTCTAACAAGCTCAGTCTCAGTGTGATGGTGCTGCCCAGTGCTGTATGTTAGTTTCTGCCCTGCTCTTCTGGACTCCTACTAGCCCCACAGTGTTCCAGAAACCAGAACTTCTAGAAATCTTGTGTTTTGGCAGTTTTGGTTTTTTTTAAACCTATGAGGGTGTGGCCCAGTTGTTTTTTGCTGTCTCGACTTTCACTAATCAAGCAAAGTTTAGGGAGATGTTGATCCTCCCAGCTCTGCAGCATTCACATATTGAGGCTGTTGCTGTGACACTTGCAAGATTTAAGCCTGTGCTTCTTCAAGCCCTGTGAAAAAGTTCTTCTCATGTCAGTAAGTGCTAACACATGTTTGAAAACAGGACAGATAAACAGCTTGTGGATCTGCCCTGCCCTTCTGAGTTCATATTCAATAAATGTGTTAACACTATGTGTTCATCGGTTTCTCAACACTTCCGGAAAAAGGTTGTTAAGCTAGGATTTGGTTTTCCCTGGTGGAAATTACAAATGCTGTATATGCAATAAAGGAAGTGAAGGCATATTAAAAATAATGAAGCACATTCAGAAAAAAATAATTGCTTTCCTCCCTTTGGACTAGGTGGCATGGCTGTGGATGGCTTCAGCCTCCAGGTGAAGAGAGCTATGAAACATTTGTTTCTTTTCTCCCAAATTCCATTTATCTGTCTGGATTGAATTTTGCTTCACGTGGTTGGAGCAGCTGCAGGGTGGAGTTTGGATCTGCAGATGCACCTCTGGAAAACACAGGGACAGAGCCTGCGGGGCCGTGGCTTGGGCAGGAGCATTTGTCTGGGAATCCATCTTGCTGTTGTGGACATTTTATGAGTAAACCTTTTAAGGAGAAAATATAATTAATCTCCTTGTGGCAGTGTTCTCCTGTACATACTAGAAAGCATAATCTATACATACAAACAAATTAAAGGTTTTGGTAAGACAGTCCTTAATTAAGCATAATCTGGACAACATATTAAAAGTATGCTCAAAAAACTGGGTGGCAAATTATCTGAAACTAATTAATTGTGCCTATAAAAATTCAGCATGTTCCATATGTGTGCTTGAACCTGGGGGTTTTATTTGTTTTTTAAAGTGGTTGAGTAATTGCATGTCTACCTGGGATCTGTTTGTGTAGTTCATTTGCAAACCTCAAACAGAGTAAGGCCAATTGAAAACTCAGCTCTTAACCAAAGAAACCTGGTGCATGGGAAATGCAGCATGTCTGGTGGCTTTTGGGAGCAGAAAGGTGTATGGCAGCCCTGGTGACCTTTTGGAAGGGCACCAGCACACCTGAACGTGGCCAACAGATGGGTGTCTGTGGCAAGCACATTGGCTCAGCAGCCTTGCTGAACTCTTGGGTAAGACTTGACCTTCTTTTGCACTGCAGTTAAGGTTTCCTTCGTTCTGTAAAACGTGGGGGGTTTAGGTGCTGAGCCCTGGGTCACTGGTGATTTGACTCTTTGCAGTGGCTACAGAAGGAGTAAGTGTGGTGCTGTGGAGCACTGTGCCTCTCTTTGTGAAGGTATTCCCTGAAATAAATGTGTTTTGCTCCTGAAGATACAGAAGTCGAAAGCACAGCTTTGCACTCCTGCAGTGGTCAACTATGGATTCAGCCCTGAGGGCTGTGCCTGGGGCAGGGCTGGTGAGGCCGAGGACACCAGTGCTCGGGTCCTGACACAGGGCAGGTGGTGGCAGGAGACACCTCAGACCAGGCAGTTTTTGCTGCTTTTTCCTTTGTTGCCAGTGCATGTACGGAAATGCCAAACCTGTCTGTGGGTGAAGGGGAATGTGCCCCTTTGATGTGTTCATCTCATTTCCAGGAGCTGCCTTTGTTGTAGGTAGGTAAGACTGTGCCCTACAGCACTGGGCTCTCCTCTTGTATGAAAATCCCTCTTGTATGAAAATCCCACTCTTGAGATATCTGAAAATGTTAGCACAAGGAATAGGAAAATACTGCATCCCTTCTTACGTTAAAACAAAATGTATATATTTTCTGGTGACACCTATGAATCCAAGATCAAAAATATATTGGGTCTGAAAGTCGAAAGAAGTAGATATATTGTCTGGAGGTGGGATTTACTCTGTCTCACAGTGGGTGGAGTGATTGTGTTTCTTCAGTTAGCTCATGTATCTGCAATTTGGAAGAAAGATTGTTTTGAATTATTCTGGCAGTGGAAACTGGTGTCATGTGGAAGCACCTTGGGGAGATGCAATGCTCTCCTGCACTGGGTTACCAGCAGGGCTGGTCTGCCCTCAAGCTGCAAAGAGGTAATACATCTTATTGCTTGAAAAAAAAAAGGAAATTGCCAAGTAACTATGGTTATGTTTCTCAATGTACTCTTTTAAAGAAGAATTTGTTCAGAAGCAGAGACTTTTTTCCCCAGGATTTTTATTGCAGAGATGGCACATACGTCACATCCCGTCTCTCTTACCATTTCATGACATCTCTAGACTTTCACCAAGTGGTGGGCATTGAAATTCTACCCTGAAATTCTAAAATATTAAAAGAATAAAGAGAGCCCAGAGCTGTAGATGGCCTGACTGCAGATTACTGCCTTTTCTGCCTCTTAAAGTTAATGGCATTGGAAATGTCATCTTCCTTTGAGCATCAAATCCCGTAGCATGCACAGGATTTATTTTGCAATACAGACAAATTTTAAAATTGTTTCTTGATGTTAAGAAAGGTTTCGTGGCTCTGGTCCCACAGTGCTGGTTCCCTCAGCCTGGAGCTTGTCCTCCTGAGCATCACCTTGAGTGAGAAGGTGACTTTGCATCAGCAGGACTTGGCTGAGGTGTGTTGAAGCAGTACAACATGGTCAGTTTGGACCAGAGCTGGCCTGTGCCATGTTTTATTCCAAGGCTTTGTCTGTGGTTCATCCTCTCTGTGTAACCCAGCCCACTCTGCAAGCTCTGCTCTTAGTCAGGAGAACCAGGGAGACCTTGGAGCCACGTGCTGCTCTCCCAGGTCAGTTTGTGAAGCCCTTCCCAACCGTGTGTGTGCCTGTTTGTCGACAAGAGGGGCCAACCCTTGTCCGGGGAGTTTAAACAAGATAACTGGAGGGAAGAGAGGGCCTGCCATCCCTCCAGATAGCAGCGTCTGAGAGAGCACCGGCGAAGTATGATTTGTCGTGTGTTTGCGTTTGACAGCTTTTCACAGGAAGCCTGTCAGAGTGATAATTTAATGAGTACAGATTGCTTGCAACACAGCTGTAAAACGTGCTTTTACAGTGCTGTAAAATAAGCAACCGAGGCCTTTGTGTGTTTGCTTTGTTTGAGAACAAGTCAACTTCTAATACAAATGAAAGGTGGTCATTTATTTTACCCAGCAAACAGTCAAGACGTAAGAGAGGAACCTGCCATTTTTCTTCTTGTGGTGGCAAGGTTAATGCTGGGTTATGTTGGTGTTTGCTAATCAGCTCATTTCTGTGAAGGAGAGAATTGGTATCTAATTAGATATAGGGAGTTACTAGTCAGATTAGCATTTAACTCATAAAAAGGACTTCCAGGCTTTTTTCTTTTCCTTGCAGACATCTATGCCCATAGTTTGCACAGAGAAAAGATTAATGTTCCTCCTGGCGCCCAAGCTGATTTCTTGATGTGGAGATAGAAACTGAGGATGCAGATTTACACTGTGCCAATAGCTACACTAAAATATATCTATAGATACAATTTAGTTGTTGCTGCTGACCAGGTTAAGAGTGCTGTGTGTTGCATGGACAAAGATGCCATGCACATCCCACTGCTGGGTCCATCTCTGCTTGCTGGTGTTGAGTGACCCTTTATCCCCCGTGCCATGCTTGACATCACCCCTCCAACATCCAACTCCAGCTCCACCCCAGGAGCCTCAAGGTGCCAGCAAGTGGCACCCAGTGGCCAAGCCACAGGCACAGGTCACCAGGGCATCCTATCTGGCACATCTGGCATGTTCAGGGATACAGGCATGTGCTGGCAGGGGTGGATGCTGACTCCAGGCTGCAGACACAACCTCCTCTGCCTTCCTCCCCTTCTTCTTTGGGAAATGGCACTTGAGAACAAGCGTTCTCTGTCCATGAAAATGGTGGTTGAAGCTTGAGCCAGAGACAACAGCGCTTTGCATGCATGCTGCCTCTTTCAGCAGTGCTGTGTTGGGCTTTTGGAAGTGTCTGGTTTTGGTGGGAAGTTTTCATTTCCTTTATTTACCTTCCTCTTGGGCAAAGAAAAGCTGCTGGCTGGAAGGCTGCAGGTGCGCAGGTATTTGCTGCTAATTAGATTGCAGGGTTTTTTTCATGATAATTAATGAACATACCTGGTTCTAGCCCACATGAAAAATTGCTAAGAGATGAGGAGCTGTAAAGCTTGGATACAGTTTATTCAACTTCAAAGTTTATTCAACTTAGGAGTGTAACGATAAAATAAGTTTAGGCAAAAGAATAAACTGGTTATGGTAATATGGATGTATTGCTTAAGATAACTTTCTTGTCTTAAAACATTGCTTTGGGTTCTGTAAACTGATTGTTGGAGCTATCTGATAGGTCTGCTATCAATATAATTTCAAAAATCTAAAATTTTTTTGAAGAGTTTGCTGACACATTTAGCATATTTTGTGCCTGGTACAGAAGTATTTAAATAAACAACTTATTTGGTGATACTATAAAAGGTCTGAGCAAAGGAAGGAAGTGAGCCTTCAAAATGATTAAGTGAATTAGAAATTAATATACACCAAGCTAATCTCTATAGTATAAACTCAACAGAAAAAAAAATCTTCCTGGAGAGGAAATGCCAGTCATGGGAACGAAAGTGGAGGTTCCTGCTGATATTGGACAGAGGACATGTTGGGTGTTTGAAATCAATCTCCTCTTCCCTGGATCATTTCTCTTGGGCTCCTAAGAGGCTGCATTATATACAGCCATGTCAGGCACTGAACCCCATGACTTTGTTCATCAGGAACTCATGGAATGTTTCAGTTTTTCCAGAAAATGTTTTCTGTGTTAGGCTTTGTTTGTACTGGAGCACTTTGAAGACGAAAATCTGAACTTCAGCATACTTTTAATGCCTTTTAACAAGGTTTAAATTCGCACTGGGCCAAAATATTCCCCCCCCTCCCTTTATAACAACTTCTAGCTCTAAGCATTGCTCCTTTGAGGATTTAGAAAACCACAGAGGCATGTTTTATTAAAAAATATTTATTGAATATGAGTCACAGAAAAGCAGAGGTCAGAATCCTCAATTGCGGGTGGCATGCATAAGATAATCTGCTTCCTCACCCGGCTGTGCCTGCTCCCTGCAGGGATGGACCAAATGGGCATGGGAGGCTTTGTCCCAAGAGGCACCTACCTTGCTCTCCTTAGCTGCCCCCAAGGCCCAAAAAGCAGGAATTTTTTTTTCCAAAATGGCCCAAATGCTTTTGGCCTAGTGGACCCCTCCCCTACTTTTTTTTTTATTATATCTCATCTATGCCAAATCTCCAACACAGAGGCTTTGTGGCAGGGTAGTTTGTGCTTAGTCGGATGTATCAAGGCTGTGGTGATGTGTTTTTGGAGGACAAGTTCTTTAAACTGCTTCTGCAGTGGTATCATCATTGGGTCAACTTCTTGTCAGCGTTGAAGGCACACGTGGCACTGCCAAGACATGGCAGCAGCCGCTCTGGGTTGTCCAGTGAGTGGACAAACTCCAGATAGTGAACCAAAGTGGGGATTTGCTTTTAGAAAATGATAAAAATCACAAATCCTATCTGTCCTTTGTCGTTTGAAAGAAGCTCTTGTTATTGTGCCAAGTGTTTAGCCCTTAGATTTTTGCAAATTCTGGTATAATTGTGGGGGGTTTTGCACTGCCACAAACATCTGAAGCCCCTTCTGCAGTCAGGACCAATTGATAAGGGGTCAGGTCCTGCCTGAGAAATTATGAACTTGCAGGATGGGAGAAAGAACCTGCAGGTAGATTTTTTTAATTTGTTTTTTTTTTAAATGTATTAAAATGAGTTCATTTTTGAGGGTGGTTTATGATAATCTTGGAAAATGAGTTGTCAGGAACTTGAAAGAAGGATTCTTTTGTGCAAAATACCTGTTTAACAAAACTACCCTTTTTCTTCCAGTATGTTGTTCTTTGAAATTACATCGTTTAAGATGCCTAAATGGAAACATCAGAAATTTTTGTGCTTTTTTTGTCTTTTTGCTGACTCTTAATCATGATGTTCATATTTGTATCAGTAGAGATTTCACTCATACAAGTTTTCCAGTCTATAGAGAGCTTGGGGGATTGGTTTGTGAAGAGTAATCAAAAAGTTTGAGATACAGACATTAATGAAAATTTCTGGGAGAGTCCTTCAGTTTTCCATTTCAATTTGATGTTGGTCTCGTTGTGCTAATCCTCCAGTTAAGCAGTGACTCGTAGGGGTGTGCGACCACACAACCCAGTGCCTGTGTTTACCAAATCTTCTCTCCCTCTTTCCTAGAGTTCTTCAAAGAACTCCTGGAGAACGCTGAGAAGTCTCTGAACGACATGTTTGTGCGGACGTACGGCCGGCTGTACATGCAGAACTCGGAGCTGTTCAAGGACCTCTTTGTGGAGCTGAAGCGCTACTACGTGGGCGGCAACGTCAACCTGGAGGAGATGCTCAACGAGTTCTGGGCGCGCCTGCTGGAGCGCATGTTCCGGCTGGTCAACCCGCAGTACCACTTCACGGACGAGTACCTGGAGTGCGTCAGCAAGTACACGGAGCAGCTGAAGCCCTTCGGGGACGTGCCGCGGAAGCTCAAGCTGCAAGTGACGCGAGCCTTCGTGGCCGCCCGCACCTTCGCGCAGGGCCTGGCCGTCGCCAGGGACGTCATCAGCAAAGTGTCTGCGGTGAGCCCCGTCCCCTGACTGTTCGTCCCCGTCTCCCTCGTGTCGTGTTGCACTAAGCAGTTTTGTTACATTTGCGCTGGGTGTTTTGGGTTATGTATATATAAATCTGCACAAAATATTGTGTAGCAGTTAATTCGCGTGGGTCTCAAACCGCACGGGGAGGCTACACGTACTGGGCGCCAATCTCCTTCGGTTCCCGCACCCCTGAGTGTCCTGCCAGGCTGGCACTGAATCTCAGAGGGGAAACTGAGGCCAGGACGAAGACAAAAGACACTCTTAGTCTCAATAACAGTCTCACAGTTTAGTGCAGAACCTACACCTTGGAGTTCTGAAAAGAGTAAGAGACTGAGCACGTGGCTCGGAGTAGTTTTGTGCCCTTTGGAAAGGGGAGGGGGGAAGTGAGGGGTCAACCGGCCAGTGGGGGCTGACCCAGGAGGAAGTGAGACATAAGTGGTGTCAGGTGAGGGATGTGCAGGGATTTCTGGGAAAAGTAGTGCTATACAATATTTTGTGTAGATTTGTATATATAACCCAAAGCACCCAGTGCAAATATGACAAAACTACTTAGTGCAATACAACACCTCGGGCCCATGATGGGCAGGATTCTCTCCCTCTTGTCCTGTGCCTAAAGGTGGTGGTGGTGGTTGAGCAGAGGTGGGACACAGCACCACCTATGTAGGCTGTGCTGTTGCGTGGTAGAGTCATGTTCTGAGGACACCACTGCCCGGTGCTGCAGGCCCAGTTCTCCAGATGGATGCTTTCTTCCTGTCTAGGGAACAACAACAGCAGGAAATTAAATGCCTTCTGCAGTGGAAATAACCATGTTTGCTTGTGTAATGGCCATATCTTCTTCTTAATATTGCCTTTAAATTACAGTGAGTCACGGATGCTACAGGCATCTATTATGGAGCAGCTGATGATTTGCTCCTCGCCCCAGGGCATGGGGAGAGGCAGTTCACATGAGCAAACAGCACTTCTGTGATAACAGTAAGCTAGAGCCATCTGCACAGGGCAGAAGTCACTTGTACTTGGTACCACGCATGCAGCACAAGTTAGACCTCAGACTTTTGTAGTAAAGTCACTTTTTGAGGGGGGATAAAATAGCTGTGATGTGTTGGTCACTTAAATGTTTACCTCCCTCTTCATATAAATCACTTCAGAGTTAAGTGGGGTGACTGCTTTTTTGATGTGAGATTTGTCTTTAATTTTAGTCTGAGTTGTATGGTATAGGGAACAGTCAATAATTCCCTTGAAGTGATTATGTAAGATAACAAATATTAGTGATTTCCTTTTAAGAAACTCAGCTCATTTCCTGTGGGCTGTGGAAGATTTATTGCAATCATTTAATTGGGCAGAGAGACGTTTACTTTCTGTCTACCTGGTTATGGAGTAATAAAACGTGAGGCTGAAAGAACAGGCAGGAGTTTGAATCACCCCAAGTGCCAGGAAAAAAGAAACAAACCACAAAAAACTGCAAAAACAAATAGCTGCTCAGATACTATTAGAAGGAGAATGCAGTTCTGTCGGCAGCACAAACAGCATCCTTAAATGAGATAATCATTCAAATTTCTTTGACTTATGGGGATAATATTAAAATACTGTCTCTGAGGATAGGAGAAAAAAGAAATCTTCCTCCATGTTAATTCTTCATTTAGAGAAATGAGGCAAACAGCTGGCAATAGGCCTGAACACGTATGGAAGGGCAAAGAATGTTAGCAAGGAAGGAGTTGCTTAGCTAAAATACCCAGACTCCAGGAGTGAGTTGTAAGTTAGCAGTGACAGGTTTAGGTCCTTGGACACCTTGACTTCCCACCTAAAACAGATGATTCTCAGGTTAGTGTGCTGCTGGTTGAGGATGGGTGTGTGGAGCTCTGTGTGTGACATGTGGGGTCACTCTTACGAGATCACAAAACCTTTCAGCCTCAGGGATGCTATCCTGGTGGGAGGGAGGGGTGGTGGCAGATGAAGTGTTATGTCTCTGTGCCAGGCTACTGGCCAAGCCTGCTTGACTCCTGGTTGGGGTTTCAGATTTGGTGGCCCTTGTTTTGTGGCTGTGGCAGCTCTTGTGGTCAGGGGATGGGGTTTTCCCTGCTGTAGAGTGTGGGTGAAGTATTCGGGTGGGAGGTCTGGCCATTAAGCCTGTGTACAGTGCAATTACTTGATAGGCAGTAAACGTGCATGGGTGAGGGATCGTGTTTATGCTCCATCTGCTCAGAATTCATCAAAGCGTCTCCAGGCTTGACACAGAACCACAAGGGCTACGGTCCCTGCATCTGTTATGAATCAGTCGTGAACCCGAGGTGGCGTTGTGATTTCTCTTTCCCTTTTGAAGATCCTTGAGTATAGAGTTGCCTTCAACCCTAGAATTAATTGCATGAGTGTGGAAAGCTACCCAGAGTCCCATGCAGCTGCAAAAATAGCTCACATGCCATGGACAATCACAGTTGCTCTACTTTCCACTTCAATTTCACAAGTTGCACTGGAACTCCTAAAACGGATTGACTTTTCCAAGCACTAACAAAAATCCCTGCTGTTGAATACCTAAGCTTCCGTTGCAGCAGTAGAAGGAATAATAATCTTTTCTGTAGTGTTTTAATCTCATTCAGTGGGAATCAAACACCGTGTTTCTGCAAGACACAATGGGAAATCCTAGATGTGAGTTTAAAAGCTGGTGTTTTTATGCCTGCTGCTCTGTGGTTGTGTTTTGGGCCTTCCCACATTACATATAGATTAGCCTGACTTTGCTGAGCTCTATATAATGACTCCATTGACTTTCCTTCCTTATTAGTTTTACTCGGGAGTTTTAGTGAAATGACTGCTTATACCAGGGATTAACTTGGGGGATAAATCTTCATTTTTCTTTATGAAAAAATGTCCAAAGGAATGCTAATCAGTTTTACTTTTAATGTGCCTTTGTGACGAGTACGTTAAAAACGTTTAACTGAAAATCTTCAGGAGGAGAAATACAAACTATTGCAAGGCCCAGCTGTGTACTTTTCTGGGATACTACCAGGAGAGCAAAGAGCACTCTACAGTGCAGTGGCCTTGATAGCTTTTTAATGATCCTAGATATTTTTACATCTTCACTGGGGAGTTGCATTTAGAAGGATACTCTTCTTTGCATGAGTTTGGGAATAAAGGGGTAGAAGAAGAGAGAATATTGAAAAGCTGTAAGTATGCTTGATTTCTGAGCCAGAATGCTAGAAAATAATTTTAAATTCAGCCTTGAACGGATCAAAAGCTGTACCACTGTGCCGAAATACACAACAGAGAGAAAGCTGTATGGTTTTGAGAGAAGGTACGGACTTTTTTCAAACTGTCTAAACCCCACAATTTCAATGCTCAAGTCTTCACCCCTCAAATTCCCTTCTTTGGACCCAAAAAGTACAATATTTTCTGTACAGCAGATCTGTACAGGATGCTGTTTCTGCCTATTAGAGATGTGCCCTGCCTCTGTGGTTGGGTGCAGGGGGCTGAGGCCCTCCAGTGCTTCTCTCTGTCCTGTGCTGGGTGCTTGCTCCCTGACCTTCCTGCCCCTGCCTTTGGGAGATGGAAATCTGCCGGACCCCTAATCACTCTCCTGCTACTAAGCCCTGGACAAGCACTGAAGTCAGCTGGGTTAAATTGCTACCAGCAGTGACATTTCCTGCCCTGGCCAGGGCTGGAAAAAAGGAGCAAATACAAGCCAGAGGCATGAGTGACTGAAAAAGGATGAGAACCTGCAACTGGGCAGTTCTCAGGCTCCTGAGGTGTTCCCATAATTGCATGCCATTAAACCCACAGCCTGGTGGAGGGTCATGACATCTTTGAGGGCAAAGTGCACTGGGGCTTGTGGGGTGCAGGTCAGCTGCAGGTATGGGGTGGAGGTTCCTGTTTGTGAGGGAAGAAGTGAAATCAAGGGCTAGGCTCCCTGACAGCATTTTGTAGGGTCAGGAGGAGCTGGGAGGGGAGGTCTGGCTGGAAGTCAGCAGCAGAGGCACATGAAGGCTGAAGCATGCAGCCACCCAGCATTGAATCCCTGTGTCTGTGTCACCATCTCTCTGCAGACCAGGATGTGTGGGTGCGACCTTCTGCACTTGGCAGTGATGGTGAGAGTTTTCTGGAGGCCCCTAGGAAATTTATACTGATAAACTATTGTTTTGGGATTCTTCTGCCACTTTTCCCTCTTGCCCTTGTGTCCTGTAATTTGAGGCAGAACTGCTGGGAGCTCAGGAAGTTCTCAGATCACCCCTCAACAAGCATGTGTGTGCTGAAAGCCACATGAGATGTAACTGCCGTCAAAGCATCAGGACTGCTGGCAAGGGTCTTCCAGCCTGTCCTTGGGAACCCTGAGAAAGGCAGCAGCTTGAAAGTCGTATGCAAGAAATGGTGTTTAGTTTAGAAGCCCAGTTACGAGCTGTATGAAATAATACAGTTTCATATGAGGATTACACCTACTTCCTCATCTGCTGTCTTCTGCTGACATCAGCAACCAAGAGGAGGCTGCTGGAGATGTCCCTAGCAGATGGAGGAGGTCAGCTTTCTTTGTATTGGCATTTCTGCCCTAATGAAGTGTAATGGTAGCAGCCAAGGAGGGAGTTTTTTTCAAACTGTTTATGATGAGAATTGCAGAAGGGGACAGGTGATTGCCTTCCCACAGGTGCTCCAGAGCTGGAGTGAGAGCCCAGTGGCTTTTTACCCCCTTTTGTTTTGAGCTGTGGCACCTGTGAAGCATGAGTTGAGCTGTTGGTTGACCTGCTGGTCTGCATGAGCAACCTGAACTGTGGCTCATGTGATTTTTGGCATGGGTGCGGAATGTGGACCAGCCATTGGTTTAAGAGAAGCAGTGATGAAAATAATAAAGCAGTGAATGAATAAGAATTAAGGTCTGTGTCACCACAAATAGTAGGGCACTGAGATCTGATTTTGGTAAAAGTTGTGCCCCTTGTAATTAGCATTTGAGGATCTAAAAGTTTAGTCAGAGATCCGACCTCTGTGCAGTTTTTGCCCTTGGTTTGACTTCAGGGAACTGTGACTGTAATCCTCTTGCAGGAGGAATTTAATGTTTCTATGTCCAAAGGCTAAAATATTTTGCTTGGGCAAGACCCAGCCTTGCCAGGGAAGTGACAGAAATGGAATATGTTGCTTGCATGCATTGGGAAGGGATGGGGGGACAAGACTTCTGCTATGTGAGTAACTAAGAAACAGCCGGAGGAGCTAAGGAGCCCTTTTTAGTGTGTAGCAGAGGGACCTTGAAAGAGGCAGTGCTGTCCAGGCAGCAGGTTGCAAGCCACGAGGCCAGACCAAGGGGCTGCCGTGCACAAGGACATTTCCTTCCACATACCGGGGCAAACATCAATGCAGAAAACAATACCAAGCACTTCTCCACATCAAAGATGACCCTGAGAAGACCTGCCAAGAATGCGACTGCATCTGCCTCAGTTCCAGCCATCTGAGGGCCTGTGCTAGGCCTTCAAAGCACGCTGAAGCAGCAGTCAGCTCAGATTTAGGGCTGGGAGTGCGTGGATAGGACTGTGGAATTGGAGTAAATGGTGTCATGCAGGAGTACTTCAGTCCACTGGCATGGTTTTGGCTTTTTCTTTCTCTGCCCTGCACTGTGGTTCTGCTGCTAATTTTGAAAACAATGTGAGGGATAATTAGGTATGGTTTTGGTTGTAGATGCCCAGATAAATGTCCCTGCTGCTTTGCTCATTAAAGCAGATGGAATGCTCCTCATGATCCTTGGTGTCTGAGGCAGGGAGAGGCTTGTTCCTACAGAGAACAAGCTTGATGTGAAAGGCCCTTTGGTCCCAAGGGCACCATGAGCAGGAGATGCTGAGCCTGGCATTGCTATGTAAGTGTTCAGAGGGAGAGGCGTCCACTGGGCTGGCACCCTGAGGTCTCTCGTGGGCTGGGCTTGCTGTTGGGGAAGACAAGCATGGGAATGTTGAGACTGAGCAGCCTGAGTGCCTGGTGGTGTCATTCTCAGGAGCTCTGCTTTTCCTCTTGGCGCTGTCACATCTGGAGTGGGGGGAGCACGCTGTAAGCAGGGAATTGAGTATAAATGTACTCTTGAACCTTTCCTTGCACGAGATAATGCTGCAGCAGACATTGCCGTGGGTAGCAATTGTTGAGACACAGTCTTGGAGTTCACAGAATCACTCCTAAATGTGTTCCCTTATGCAAGACCTCAGAGGCCCAAATCTGTGGTTGAACCAGATGCTGTCTAAATTACTAATGTTCTAGCACCAGGCCAGCAAAATTGGTTGAACGCATAGTTGATTCCAAAACACTTCTATTGGAATATTTGGGGTGGGGAAGCAAACCAGGAGCCTCCCAAGTGATGTTCTGCCTCACAGTGAGCTGAACATCAGGACCAGTGTGTGCCAAGATGATGTTCTTGCACAACACTGAGAGAAGGAAAAAATGATGCAAGTAGGGTTGTGTTGGTCCCAAGAATCGATGACAACTCGCTTGTCTAAGATGACTGCTCACCTAGAGCATCTCATGGGCAGCTGCAGAGTATGTTTTTGAAATCATCTTTCTGTGTCACTGAGAAGCTACTCCTTCGGCCTTTTAGCCATTATTCCCATATTTTTTTGCAAAGAAAACGCAGTATAAAACAAAAGTAATTTCACTACATTTATTTTCAAATTGTTGGATTTTTATGTTTTCTAACAGCTGTGCTGCTGGCATGGCAACACTGTTGTTGTGCAAGCATGGAAAATAAGAGAGCCTGAGTTATCAGTGTTATTATAAATAGTTATTAAAGCTGACAGGATTTTAAATGTTATTATTAACATTCTTAATGTTAACTAGGGGTAGAATGAGAGAATGTAATGTAGCTCTGGATGTCTGACAGCTGGTGGGAGCTCCCTGCAGGACTGTCCATGGTTGGAGTTCTGTCATCCTTCCTCAGCTATTCCTTGCCTTGGGAAGGAGATGAAAAGAATCTGGTTGCTTCTCTGCACTTTATCTGCTTGAATAGATCAGTTTATCTTGAGTTTTGGTGGTTTTGTGGTAATAAGGCATTGCACTCCATAGGTGTGTACTTCAGTGGTGATGTTTCTACCAGAGGAATGCATCCAGCTGTAATTGCCAGCAAGCTGGAAAAGGCTAAGGGTGTAACAGTTTCCCTTATGTGAAACTCTAAGTGGGATGGTATGACAAGGTACCAAGAAAAAAACAGATTTTATTATGCCAAGAGTATGTCATTTTTACAGGAACATGATTTTACCTTCACTAGTCAATGTAAGTTGGAATGTTACCCCAACAAATGTGATACGAAATGTTTGCATTAAGCCCTGAGTTGTTTGCTTTTAACTTAATTTTTGTGAATTGTGTGCAAATCTCTATTTTTAAGGAGCAAGTTCGATATGAAGATCAGTGCCAAAACACATCTGTTAGCAGCTTTTAATCTTCACATTTGACAAAGCGTATAGATATGGACAAATTGTAATTTACATGATGAAACCGCAGGGTGATGGATTGCTGCAGTGATGTGGAACGCCATGGAAAGGAAATAAATTTCACAAGATAAAAGGAAGGGACTGGAGTGCATTTACTTCTATCAGAAGCTTTTACGGGCTATGTGCACTGCACCTACTCCTACCTGGGCTCAAATCTACCAGAATAAATCCCCTCCAGCAAATAAAGCTTTCTTTGGTACTCTGCTTTATTAGAAAGGAGATTACTTGGTTTTGAGGGTCATTCTAGAGTACAGTTTGAATGAACTTGAGTTGCTTTCCAAGATAAACACAACCCCAGAACAAAGCATATCTGGGTTTACTGTTACATACAATGGCGTTTTAAGAGCTTGCACCTGGCATGGCAGGGCCAACATTAAAAGCTTGTGAAGAATTGCCAATGCAACATATGGCACACCCCGCTGACAGAGGCAGAGCTGGTCTGGACCGGGTACGGGCCCCATGCCAGGGGTTAAGGTTCCACTTGCAGTGATACTCAGCAGTTAAGCATTTATCACTGTTGTAATGAGGTGTAATTGCTCATAGTGTTCCCCAAAACGTTCTCTTTGGAGTGATCTCTGATTGTGCCTTCCTGTTGCATTTTGACACTGTAAAATGCCAATGCTAGACTGATGAATTTGCTCATTATCTTCCCCTTTACCTGCGACTGTATTGCACACTAACAGCTTCCCTGTGGGTTGCATCCATCAGTAGCAGGGCTTGGTTTGGCAGTCACTACAGGCTGGGGTTTGTCTTTTCCATCACCCCTTTGTGATCACCCTCTGCTGAGCTCTGTGCAGGACTCAAACCTATGTGGGGAAGGAAGTGAAACCTTGATTGCTTGTAAAATTGTCCCCTGTCTTTGCTCAGAGGACCTAATCCAAGTGACCAATGCATATTACCTGCTGTGGAATGCAGGAAAGCAGCTTCAGTTTCCCCTGCATCTGCTGGGATTTATAAAGATCAACCCTATGGACTATCAAAGCAGGGGATGCTGCAGGGCTGCAGCCACTCAGCACTCGTGGGGCGAAGTGGGAACCTGAGATGGGAAGGGTCTTCCTGGGTCATGGCTCTGGGGGTAGGTTTTTGCAGCATGCTGCCATGCAATCCTTTTGTCATAAAGCTCCAGCTTTCCTCAGGGTTGGGGAATCCTTCTGCTCCTCATTCCACGTCGAACTGCCCTAGCACCTGGCTTGTGCTATCAACATTTTCCTAGTTTTTCTTCCCGAGGAGGATGCAGAGCACTCCTTTGAGGGCTCTGGCATGGCCAGGATCAACAGATAGGCCTCTGGACTTAGCATGGAAGTCCTGTCACCTACCGCCGAGTGACACAGGAAGGGATTTTTATCAGAGAAAGCAACTAAACTACTAAACTTGAGTCTCCTTTCTCCTTCAGAGCTCTTGTCTCTGGGTGTGAGATGTTATTTAGTTCCCCCTGCCACTTTTTTGTTCTCAAAGGGCTGCACCATCTGGATAGCAGATGATACCTTTACATTTGTCTGTTTCCAGTTTTCCAACTATAAATCTTCTGATTTAGTTGGTTTCTGTTGCTTGAGCTCTTAGTATTTGATCCAGCTCTCCTTTAAAGCCATGCTGTCCCAATAGGGAGCCTTCTGCTGGGGCTCCTGCTCCCACTGTGCCTTCCAAATATATATATATATATAAAATATAAAATGTGTATATGCTCTGGAGCATCTGAATCAGATTCCACAGCCACCACAAACAGCTTTCTACGTTGATTCTCCTTTTCCTCAGCCAAACGGGCTCTTTGTGGACAAAAGAAGGGTAAAGTGCTAGTTAACAGTGCTGGCCAGCCAAAATCCAGTCCTGAGCTACATCAGCTGCAGAAAATTGTCCTTCTGTCTCTCTAAACAGTTAACTTGCCTGCTGAAGAGAAACCAGGGTTTTTCTGGAGTTGTCAGAAACACAGCAGATCTTTATCTGTCGTCTCTTTCCATAAGAAAATAGGGTTTAAAAATATGCTGATGTTATTAACAAAGCCAGCCTGATTATGTTATGCTTTTTCTTTTCTGGTTTGTTTTTGTTAAAATCTGTTGTCTCCTAGTTTCATGGGTCGTCAACAAGTTTTTGCACCAGAAGATTAGGTTTAGTTTCTCCATAGTCCTTGCACTGAGATGGGCAATAGTAAGGTCCTCAGCATATGTGTGGTACCAGATCTTTCTCATTGTACATCCATCTCCACTTAGTCCTATTGTCCTCTCTGCTGTGAACTCAGTTCCCAGACCTCCAGCAGATGACATGTGAAGGCCTTCCACATCTCCAACTGTTTGTGTTGAACGACTTTGCTCTTTCTCAGGGATGTTGTGTGTCTCCTCCAGCATGGTCTTGGATCACAGCCTCTTTAGAGCACTTCCCTAAATGCCTTGCAAGGAGTCTCAGGTGCATTGTTAAAAATACCAGACACTGCTTCTGTTTTGTCGGTGTATCTCTAATTGCATCTTAATTTTCTGTTTTCATGTGTGGCTAATTAACACTTAAACTTGCTCTTGAGAGAGCATCTCTGTTCAACACTTCAGATCGACCCACCATGTGGTCGGGATGGAGCTAATGCTCCTTGGGCTGGCTGGGTGGAAACGGTTTCAATGAATGTTTTGAAGCTGGGCCAGAGAGTGAATCAAACGTGAATGACCATGAGTCACTTTGGAAAATGGCCCTGTTGAGGACTCAGGGGTGACGTGCCTGCTGCAGACAGCTCCACTCGCATGCCCAGCAGCTGCACGGTGGCTTTGAGGGTCCTCCCGCCTTGTCCTCAGCTGCAGGGTTGTAGCTGCCACCTCCTTTGGGTGTGGGAAATGGCGTTGCTGAGTGTGATGAGTGCTGAGTATAAATGAACCCGGGTATCTGTCATGTAAATGCTGTGTTGAGGGACTTGAATGTGATATAAAGGAGCTGGTCTCTGTGCTGGAGAGCCTGCTGGGCGATTGTCCAGGAAGAGCCACAGGAGGAGGGCATGCTCCCTGTGGGTCTGGTACAGGGGTCATGTCAGACATCCCACCTTGACATCCCACATTTTTCCTGAAAAATCCCAGCATCATCATCTTCAGCATGTGTTTGCAGCAGGGCTCAGAGAGTGCAGCTTTGTGTGACATCTTTTGACTTGGGTGCATTTTACTGCCTTCTCTGAGCTTGAGTGCTGCCTGTCCCCTTGGGGTGCCTGTCCTTGCAGCCCTGGGGGGGGGGGTCCCACAACATACAGGGCATACTGCATGGTGCAGATAGTGTTTTGCAGAGGTGGGGGTGTCTGTGTCCCCTGGAGTGGCAGGTACACCCAAGAGGGTGACCCAGACTCCTTCATCTGTTCCCCAGATCTCTGGACCACATAAGCAGGGACGAGATGGCAATGGCTGACCCCACTGCTCTCCTCTGCGCAGCTCTGTCCCGTGCACCTTGGGGTAAATGTGTGGGGTTCTTTGCTTTAGTGACTGAGGGCTAATTTTCTTGTCCTTTTGTCTTTTTCTCTCGTAAAGGTAAACCCCACGCCGCAGGGTACGCGAGCGCTGCTGAAGATGATGTACTGCCCACACTGCCGAGGACTGGTGTCGGTGAAGCCCTGCTACAACTATTGCTTTAATGTCATGAGAGGCTGCTTGGCCAACCAAGGGGACTTGGATGCAGAGTGGAATACCTTTATAGGTAAGGCAAAATGAGTTAAAACTGCCTGTGAGTCTGCACTGATACTGTGTAGACTGTGTCCCTCAGCTGAACAGCATTGTGAGTGGCTGTGCTGAGCTGTAGCAGGTTTTTCAGGTACCTGTGATGGCTATCTTTTCCTTCCACACCTGTGTGTACACCTTTTGCCATTCACAGTAACCTCTAAATAAGTGAGAATGTTGTGCCAGTGACTTTGGTTGCAGCAAGCAACAAAGGAGGATGGAGGTGGCATGGGCTTGTAGGCTTGGAATGTTTCTTCTTGCTGGACCAAGTATGTGTGCAAGCTGGTTTTCCTATTCCACTTATACCTTGTTGTCACCCTACAGCTGTCCTTCCTGAAGTCAGCTTTCTCTTTCAGCAGCCTGGGAGTCTCCTTGCCAGCCATGAAGAGCTTTGGGAAAAGCTGTAGGCCTGGATTTTACATTAAAAAATTGACTAGGACATGTCTGAATCTGTTTATTTGAACAGCTCATTTGGTGCTTGGTCACCATCCTTTTGCAATGTGAGCAGGCCTCGGGTGACACTGTGCAAGTATTTTTGCCATCCTCTTCCTCCTGTTTGTTATTTTTGTTCTGTGCTTATACACAGTATCGTTCAAGACATAAAATTTAGACTGAAATGTTAAATTCTACCTTGGGTCAAGGCTCATCAGAATTGGTGGTGCATCTCATTTTGGGGCACAGGCAATAGATAATGTTAAATGTTTTCATTTGTGCTGCTTTTCCAGGAGGTTTGATTTATCTGTGATCGAGCATCCTTTGGGAGCAGTCGCTTCACTTTAGTTAATGTGTGATGAAGTGCACATGTAAAGTATCTGCTGCTACTGGAAAGGCTGTGGTATTTTTCCCATTTCACTCATAAAAAAAAAAAAGATTGTTAGAAAGAAAAGATTTCTGTTTCACTAAGTTGCAAAATTTAAAAAAAAAAAAGGAAAGAAATTGCTGCTAGCTGACATTTCAGGCTACACTTATGTCTTAGAACTTGTTTCCCTCTCTTTTGTGCACTGGATTTTCAGTTTTCTGCCCATGCCAACTGAATGTGTGCAGGGTGTTATTTTCAGAAGACTTTTTTTGTGTGTATATTCCATATAGGGAGCTAAATGTGACACTAAGTTGGGTTTCCAAGTCATTCTCTGGGAGGCTGACACCCCACCCCCCCAGTCCTCACAGCCGTCTTTCTCATGAGAATATTAAGTATTTCAACTACAATTGTTGCTGAAATAGCTCAAAGCCAGGAGACTTGCAAACATCTAGTCCAAGCAGAAAAGAAGAATCCCATGAAAGGGAAGGGCATAATGCCAGAAAACAGACAAAAGCACAAGCAGCTAATTGCTGTAGGTGGTATGTGGCTAAAAACGAACCTCGGGGGAAGCCGGCGAGCTCTGTCACACGAGACTGATCAGGGACTGCATACAATAATTAAGATTATTAAACAAGACAAAATAAATACATGTGATTCCAGTCTGGAAGCAAAACTTTCTTCTTGCAGTGCTTCCTCCTCAAAAGGCTTCTTGCCCACTCATTACATAAGTACGGTATTAAGCTTTGTTACATTTATTGGCAGTATTTGCTTGCTTCTTGCACTCTGGGTTGATAGTTGCAGTGGAATACAGATACAGAAAACTTAAACTATGCCTTCTTCAGACAATTTAATAAGTGAATAGGTGCTGGTTATGTTCCAGACTTTGGTTTCTCTCTCATTTTGCCACTCGAGAAAATTAAATATTTCTGGTGTTTAGGGCAGGGCATATGCCACAAACATCTTGTGTGTGTGTTTAAAGGTTTAGATAATTAAAGAAATAGCACCCCAAAAATTTCCCCCCAAACCACCTCATAAAATCCCAAAAACCCACCTCCCATTGTGGGTTTAA
Source organism: Phylloscopus whistleri (assembly GCA_017589585.1). Classification (NCBI taxonomy): domain Eukaryota; kingdom Metazoa; phylum Chordata; class Aves; order Passeriformes; family Phylloscopidae; genus Phylloscopus; species Phylloscopus whistleri. The sequence continues at coordinate 2,067,429 of JADMLD010001007.1, read as the reverse complement.
GTGCTAAGTTATGGCAATGATTTATTATGAGTCAAAAGCAGATTTTGAACCTATCAAATCAATTTTAAAATAGTTAAATTAGAGAACTTGTAGCAAGTGCTGCAAGTCTATATGAATGTGGGTGCATGTGAAATACGCATTTGTGTGTGCTAGTGGGTCTGTGAGTAAGTCAATTATGTAAAGCTGGGATGTAAAGTTTGTAGGTTTTTTGAGACAAGAAGACTTTGTAATTCCTTATTTCTCCAAAGTACTATTTAAAGCTGAGGAGTATGAAATAATGAACGAATTGTACTCTTTTCTCCCCTTTAACTATCTAAATTATTTCTCCCTCTATTCCTGACACAATTGTACACCAATTAGACAGGGGTATACTTTGTTTCAAACAGGCTGTTGGGGGGTTGGAGCTTTCCTGAATGAACAGTGTTAATCTCCAGTGCCTTTTCATGATTTTTTTTTTCTCCACAAAGGTTTACTCTGCTCAAAGATGTCGAATTCAGGGTCCATATACATATCTGGAGTACTACTTTGTGTGCAAAGAATTTTTTCCCCCTCCCGGTTAAAAAAAAAAAAAAAAGATTGTTGTTAATGAATGGTCAAGGTCTTCCCCCTCCTTCCTTCCCCTTTTAAATCAGATCTTGGGGTTAAGACTGAAAACTGCCTTTTGTTCTTCAAGTCAGACAGTGAGGCTGAAGATGTGGGTTTCTGATTATTGGTGGCACAATGAGAAAGAATTGCTTTCCTTCATGAGAGCGAGGTGCTTTGTTGCCAAGGATTGTCTCAATGCCAGTAGCAAGGACAAATGTATGCAAGAGGAAAAGGGTCTTTAAGGGATGGTGCTAGATGGTGTGTCTTGGTTGGTTTTTTTTTTCCCCTAAATCCACTTCTATCTCCCCATCACAGGGAGGAGAGGCAGTCTTTGTCATGCCGTGTGTTTGTAATACATGGCCCGGGTACATTCTGCACTCTGCCAGAGTTTTGGTTTTTTTCGTGAATCAAAGCTGAGCCACCTCACCGCGGCTTACAAATGTAATTTGCTTTGCACAAGAGCAAATAATTGTTATTTGTAATCAACTCCTCTCTCCCCCCCATAATGGAAAATCTTTTTCTGGGAGATGAGTTGCTCAGAAGGTTGGTTCCTGGAGCTGGAGCAGGAGCCTCCCCTCCTGCGGGCAGCAGTGCTGGCGGTTCCCTGAATCCCAGCCAACCTTAGCAGGATCAGACGGGGCTGCCAGAGGGAACCACTGCTTGCCACCACTGCTCTGGGGACACCAGCCAGCTCCTGGTGGGAGGTAAAAGTTTGCAGGACGCCTCCAAAATCAAAACTGTGGATGAGGCAGAGCCCCCCCCCTCCCCGCCCCCATCCTCAGCCCTTGCTCCTCCCCACCCCTTTTTAATGAAAGTTTATTTCGTTTAGTGTTCCTTGCCAGTATCAATCCCAACTCCAATTACTACTTTCCTTATCTTTTCTCGCCAGCTTTGGCGGCTCTGCTGGAGGCCGAATGCATTTTCTCTATGGGCAGTCAAAGCAGAGGCTGCATTCCTGGGCTGTGATACATGGAACGCCATGGCACCCCTGCTAACAAAGGACCCAAATCGCTCTACATTCCCATGGTCTTGTGGATGGCCTGCCCGGCTCAAAGTTTACAAAGATGCCAAACAGCCAGAAGAATTGGGGTTTATGTTTCCTTTCAGTCTTTCACAAACACTTTATTGATCTGTGGCCTTTCCTGGCCACTCAGAGAATTAAGTAGTTACAAAATGGAATGATTTTTCTTCTTTAAAAAAAAAAAATCCTCCTGCATTTTGTGTGTTTTATTATCTGTCTATTCATAATATTTTTATTTGAAATGAGCGGCTTCCTGCACACTGCACTGGGATGTTCTTTAAGCACGTGAAAAACCCCAAAAGCTTTGACAATGATGAACACATTTAAGTTGTGCTCCACTTGTTTACAAAAGTCTCCATTTGGTAGCACATCAAAAGCATTTTTCTCTCCTCCGGCACAATGGTATATTCATGCTAGCAGTCATTACTCAGAGGTTTGAAGCATCACTTTATTGGAGCCCACCACAATACAGTCTAAGACTCTTTGTTTCATTTGTTATTACCGTCTCCCTTTTTTTTCCCCTTTTTTTCTTTTTTTTTTTTTTTTTTTTTAATGCATTTAGTTCAGACCTGTTTGTAGTTCCTGATGGTGAAATTCCAGCCATGCCCTGCAAGAGTTCTGTCATTGATGCTGGTGCCTGCAGAGTGATGGCCTTTCCTGGGGCCTCCAGCTCCACCAGAGCTCGCTCCCTAAACACCCACACCTTGGTGGAGCTGAGTGAGAGGGGGTTAATTAATGGTAGTCCTTTAACTAACACCCAGCAAATCTTTAGAATATTGAGCTTTCTTTAAAAAGTGGATTTAAAAAGTGGCTAGGAAGGCATCTGCAGTTCATGTTGGGGGTTATGGTGTTAGATTATTGCTGTAATTGTCGTATTTTGTTGTTTTTATTAATAATAATGATTACTTCACATACTAAAGTAGCTTAGTTGTATATTTTTCATCGTTTGTGGTTTGTTTTAATGTAGTTTATTTAACATGACTTGGGCACTGAGGCAGAGCTATTATTATTCAGTATGTAGAGTTTCTTTATAGGGCTTTCACAGATAGCCAGAGCCCACAGAAGTTTTCTGTTTGTACAAAGTACCTTCTGCACTTAGGAGGAAAATGAATGTCAAGAGAAAGATTAATAGACTGAGTGTGAAACACCCATTTCTTGTTAATGGAAGGGACCAGGCATATCTTAGGAGCAGGGAGGAGTTCCTTGGGGCCAGAGGGGCTGTTCTGTCCTCATCACTCAGGCTAGGAAAAATTGAAGAATTATATGCAACTGGAAAAAGATGAGTTTGTGGCAGAGGATCATGAAGTGATGCAGCAGAGAAGATCAGCAAATGCTTTGGGATTGAGGGACCACAGTGAAAGCTAACAGTAAATTAAGGTTGTGATGGGTGAGAAGAGACAAGAGCCTAGTGCCAGGTGTATTCCTGGAGGCACCTTGTAGGGGAGAAGGCTTAAATGTAGTGCAGGGTGAAAGCCTTAATGCCAGTAATAATTTCCCAGAGGAAGTAGTGGATGGTCCAGTAGCTGCTGTGTTTAATGATGCATTTGATGAGGACGTGCATGTTAGCACAGGAGGAGTGACCTAGTGTTGGCTGAGAGACTTTCCATCTCCCCTTGCTTAGAGGTGTGCCAAATACATCATGAGGGTGCACAGCGTCCACCCTGCTCTCACATAGACTCCCTCCCTTGTGCAAATTGTCCATGTAATGCTAGGAGTTGCAATCCCTTGGCTTCCCCAGGCAGGAAAAGGCCTGTAGCTGTCCATAAGGGAAAGATGGTATCAAGGATTGTCTTGGACCCTTGTATGTTGGTGCCTTGTGCTCAAAACCAGCGTGAGGAAGCTGATGGCTTTGAAAGCAGTCTTGAAAAACAAATGACACAAGGCAACCTTTAATAAACGAGCATGGAAAGGAGAGTGTTAGTAATGCTTGTTCTGATGGGAGGAGCTGATTACAGGCTGCTGTTGGCAGGCTGTGATGGCTTTTGATGTACATGAGCCTGTGGTTTGGTGCTGGCAGCATCTAAGTGCCTGGTGAAGGTGGAGGCTCTGGGAACCAAGCAAAATGTTTCCTGGTGATGTATGCTGGTCAAAGGTGACACTGCAGTGGTTAATGTCCGTGTGCTCAAACTGTTATCCTCCTTAACTTTTATTCCTGAAGCTCCTCCATTGAAAACCTTCGTTTTTCTCTCTGTGTGTTAGATTCGATGCTGCTGGTAGCAGAGAGGCTGGAGGGACCTTTCAACATTGAGTCTGTCATGGATCCCATTGATGTGAAAATTTCAGAAGCAATCATGAATATGCAGGAGAATAGCATGCAGGTGTCTCAGAAGGTAAAGGGGCCGAGGGGATTTTTTTTATTTAATGTGTTTTATTTCCCTATTCTTGTCAATATGTTTTTTTCTTGAATGCCCTCTCAAGTATCTATAAAGCTAACGTATTATTTTGGGCAGGGGCTGTGTTGGAGCCTGGAAAAGCCTGTGACCTTATTTCATGAAATCCTTTCCTTCTCTCACGTAGGTTTTCCAGGGATGTGGCCAGCCAAAAACACTTGCCCAAGGCCGGACTGCTCGCTCTGCCTCTGAAAGTGCTTTCCCTACTCGTTTCAGACCCTATGTCCTAGACGAGCGGCCAACAACAGCTGCTGGCACGAGCTTGGACCGACTGGTGAGTGCCTGGTCCTGCTGGTGCCACACAGGTGCTTCACACTGGGGTCCCACAGCGTATAATAGACCATTTTTAATTGCTAGGCTTTCTTAATATTCCTTGGCTGTCTTAAAACTCTCTAAGGGGTGTAATCTGCCCATAGCTCTTCTAGACATTAATTACCTCAACGCTTCTGTGTCAGAGAAGTGCCTGTGTTAAAAGCCTGGCTTATGAATAATATGTGTTTGAGAAGCAGTGTTTAATTTTGTATTAAAAAAGTAAATCAACCATCAAAACTCGCTGCCTGAAGATCTGGCCTGTACACATCTGTTCTGATAAAAAAATACCTTCCTAACTTCACTTTTACTGAGTGTTTGGTATCCTGGATTATGTCTTGTATTCCTTTTTTTTCTTTTATTTAATAGGTTATTGATGTGAAAGAGAAGCTGAAACAAGCCAAAAAATTTTGGTCATCTCTCCCTGGCAACATTTGCAATGATGAAAAGATGTCTGTAGGCAGTGTCAATGAGAATGAGTGCTGGAATGGGAGCGCCAAGAGCAGGTTTGGTGATGCTGCTGCCCCTGGTTAACCCTTTCCCTCTCACCCCAGACTTTCCCCATGTCCTGACCCCTCTCCTTGAGCCCTTTTCTCCTACAGGAGTGATCCTAGCTCGCCCAAGACAGGCTGCTGCCATTAGCCCTTTTGGTTTTGTAGAAGGGAGAGCTGGAATGTAACACCGAAGTGTTGTCCAAGATCTCCGTGGGGGTTTGTTTTAGAGGAGGGAGCAGAGTGTAGATACCCAAATAGGTCATCTCTCCTTGGACTTAAGTGCCTTACTAGTTGTTTATGGAACTGGGGAGATGATCTGTAGAAAATACTGTGTTGCAGCCACAGAGGAGTGGTGCTTGTGTTACCTGATGGTGCTGTTGCCCCAGTGCCCCTAATTGGTGTTTCCACCAGGAACTGGTTTCTTTGTTGAGCAAGAGCAGGGGTGATGGAGGGTGGAGACCTTCTCCACTGCTGAGGTCAGTGGCACAAGGGGGCCACTGGCTTTATTCACATTTTTTATGGAAAAAAAGAGTTACAAAACTTTTTTTTTTTCTTAAGGAAGAAATTGCCAACATATGAGTAAGCCAGAGTTTTTCTGTCATATGGTTTATGTAACTGTTTAACTTTTATTTTGGAAATAAAATTTTCTCTTTTTTTTCTGTTTGCTTACTGAGGAAATAAGCATAATCCAAGATGTTCTATTAAAAAAAAAAAAAAAAGGCAAGTTGTCTGGGGTTCTAAGTAATAGCAGGTTCTGCCCTTGATAGTTTTTGGCCACAACAGTAAGCCAGACCTCAAAAGTTTTGCGCTGTTTTGTGTGTGCCTAAAACACTGCCATGCTTTGCTACAGCAATGTTATGGGCGTATGTGGCAAGAAATAGCTCTGCCTCCTGAAATCTTATTTATCAGCAGCTCTAGGGGCTTTTCATAGCAAATACCCCCAGTGTGTGGAGGGGCACCAGTATCGAGGAGAGATGCAGACTTGGCAAGGAGAGAGGGCAGGCTGGATATCCTGTGTGGGTTGGGGAAGACTATTTGCTTTACTATTTTCTCCATGACTCCAATAAGGTGGAAGCTTGGTAGTATTCCACACTTTGGTCTCAGACTTCTTTGAAACGTATGATATTGATCACAAATAATAACAAAACTGTCACCACCAATTGTCATAATCATTGTCACTCTCATGTATAGGACAGGGTTTGAGCATGCTTTTCAGAGTATGCTTACATTTCACTGCTTGGTGTCTGGCATCAGTAGACTGTGCTAAAGGCTTTTCTCTCTCTTGTGATACTGATGTTGGCATCATAACTAAGAAAAGTAATGTTTTTTTCTGTTACACTGATCTTTCTAGCAAGTCAGGTAATTGAAGGAAAGGGGAATGTGTCCTATCCCTGCTGTATAAGATGATACCTACAAATACCTGTGTCAGGAAATGTATTCTGTTAGGTTTTGTTGTTCAGTCTCTCTTTTAAACCAGGAGGCTGTACATGTGTTCAGACCTGAGCATGTACACCTTCTGAAGCTGAACATCTTGGCTCTCCCCTTCTCTGGTGTGTGGGGCTACAGGATCTCATCTTCAGCATCACAGATGTTTCTCCTGCTGGGGTTATTAGGGAAATTGCATCTCACGTCTGCGTGATGAGAAGCACACATTCAGTATCCCAGCTTGATGGTTAAGGTGCATTACTCAAAGCTAGAATGACACTCTTGCCTCCAACAGTTACTATAGTTTCTGTGGGATAACTATAATCTTGAGGGTTGTGTTCCCAGAAGTGTCATCTAACTGGCATCTCAGCACCTTGTATTGCTCTGTACCCTGCAGCGAGTTGATTTATGCTGTTCAAAGCCATTATTAATATAAACCCCAGATCCTCCTTTTCTTCCCCAATGACAGCTTGGGGAGAAAATTGTCATTCCCCTGCCCTTGTGGCACAGTATAAATGAAAATATTGCTTCATTCCACATGCTGCAGAGATTGCAGGGAAGGGAGATGGGGTGAGAAGGGCTGTGTGAGGTTTAGCATGTGGAAAGATGCTGTTGGGCTCTGAGTATCACCCAGACTTGAAAGCAGGGACGGCACTGCAGAGTTCCCTGGTGTCATCCTTTGGCACGGGACCCTGCCGAGCTGCAGCTCTGGTACCAGCAGGAATGGTTTCTTTTCAGATATGACTTTGCAGTGACTGGAAATGGCTTAGCAAGTCAAGTGAATAACCCAGAGGTTGAGGTCGACATTACCAAGCCAGACATGGTGATTCGCCGGCAAATCATGGCTCTGCGGGTGATGACCAACAAGCTGAAGAATGCCTACAGTGGGAACGATGTCGACTTCATTGACATAAGTATGTTTGCTGTTGTTTGCCTTCTGCTTTTTCCTTTTTCTCTTTAATCGGATTTCATGCTAACACGGGTAGCTGGTTAAGCTTCAGCTGTGGGTAAGTGTGTAGTGAAGAGGGTGGGAACCAGCCTCTCTGACAGGCTGTGTGGGGAGGGGTGTTCCCACAAAGTCATGGAGTGGTTTGGGTGAGAAGGGACCTTTTAAAGGTCATCTAGTCCAACACCCATGCAAGGAGCTGGGACATCATCTACTACATCAGGCTGCTCAGAGCGCCATCCAACCAGCCTGACCTTGAGTGTCTCTAGAGATGGGGAACCTACCACATCTCTGGGCAGCCTGTGCCACAGTGTTTCACCACCCTCATTGTGGTGAAGGAATCATTTCTTCCTTATATCAAATCTAAATCTACTTTCTTTTCCCTTGTCTTAATGCAACAACCCCAGCTCTCTCAGACTGTCCTCATAGAAAAGGTGTTCCAGCCTCTGAGTATTTCCCTGTCCTCCTCTGGACTCCCTCCAGCAGATCCTTCCTATGCTAAGGACCCCAGAGCTGGATGCAGAACTCCATGTGGGGTCTCATGAGTGGAGTAAAGGGGATGAATCTCCTCCTGTGACCCCTGCTGCTCACAGTGCTTTTGGTGCAGCCCAGGATGTGGTTGACTTTCTGGTCTGCAGCCATCACCTAGACGTGATGACTGCACACGGAAATCACATTAACCAGGGTACCCACACTTACCTCTCATAAACACCAGAACAGCCACACTCTTTCCTTTCCCCCCTGCTGTCTTGTGCAGGCAGCAGAGGAGGACAGCAGGTGTGTTTGTTTCCCCAGGTGAGGAGAGCAGCGGGGAGGAGAGCGGCAGTGGCTGCGAGCTCCAGCAGTGCTCCCCGGAGTTCGAGTTCAACGCCACCGAGGTCACTGGGAGCTCCAACAAGAGTGACAAGACCGTGAACACTTCTGCTGCCACCAGAAGTGGTCTATCACACGCCTTGCTCCTTAGCGTTCTGTTCTTGGCCATGCAAAGACAATGGAGATAATTGTGCAGCATAGGGAAAGGGGATAAGACTTTTATTATCAAATGTAGAAGGCACCTGCTTTCACTTTTATACCATCTAGAGACTTTGCTTTTTAAGTTAATGGACAACAGTGTACAGTTTTTACTATGTTGCCACTGGTTTTAAGATCCTGATTTTTTTTTTTTTTTTCCCTTGCTATTCCTGGGGATAATGGGAACGGGAAGTACTAGTGTATCCCGTTCCCAACAAGTCCATGTTAGAGGTGGATAACAAAAATGTATATACAAGCCTGTAGTTAGCTCTGCATTTGTGTCTTTATCACTTTTTTTTTCTTTTACTATATTTCTTACGAAAACAAAAGCCCCAGGGTCTTCTCTTGGCCCGTAACAAGTATGCGTTTCTGAAATGAGAAATATCTGTACAGAAGCAGGTTTTATTTATCATGTTATCTTATGAGGAAAAAATAATTGCCCAACAAGCAGAAAATGTTCCATGTAGTTAACTTCCCATTTATCCACATTATGTTAGTTGCCTTATCTGGAGAGAAGGGGAAGTAATTTGTCTTTATTATGCAGTAAAACAGAAGGTGAAGGCAGAACTGGTCATCGTGCCAAGGGCCCCGTTTGCACAGGGCATCCATGCCAGGAGCAGGTTGTGCTTGCTTTACAGGAGGTTCAGTTAAATTGGAAGGGGCTACAGAGAATTCCTATTCTGCAGATGCTGAGAAGAATTATTGTTTGTTCCCGGGGATCCTTGCAATTAGCTGTAACTCCTGTGGGTCAGTTCCCAAGGTGCATCCTCCATGGGAATGAGGCATTAAACTTGTTCGGTTGGAAACAACTTGTCTTGGAAACAACTTGTCGTCTCACAGATCCAAATGCCAACATGTATCTTGTCTGCACGTTTGTTAGGTGAATGCTGGATTGATTTTTTAACGGTTTCAGTTCTGGTTTTAAGGAATCCTGTGTGGGAGGGCAGGTAGGGAGGGGTTGGGTTTGTTTTTGCAAGTTTTTATTTCCTGGGGGCAAAAGAGAAGGAGCAGGCACTGTTGCAGGTACATGGAAGCAGAAGCTGGCAGGGCTTGAAGATGCCTCATTTTGGGTGTCTTTGGTCTCCTGGGAGCTGATGCCCACCACCTGTAGCTTTTCAGCCCTACCTGAGACACCCTCCTTTCTCTGCCTATGCTGTTGGAGTTGGAACAATGTTGTGGTGAACAGCAACTCATGAATAAAAGAAATGTATATTTTTAAGAAAAGAGATGAAATAATTTTTAAAAGAGTTTAGCAAAAGCAATGTCTTTGGAAAGACTCAAAATTATTCTGCACGTCTCTTCCTGCTTTGGATAGCCTTTAGGTCTGGCTGGATGCCTGGATCTGGCCAGGAGAGCAATCCAGAAAAGGTTTGCTCTATTCCACCCTTGTGTCATAAAGGATAATTTTCTATTTTTATATTGAAGCATTAATTACTTCTTAGCTCAGGGTCAGCATTATACTCAACTTTATTTTCACACCAAATTTCTGCAAAGCTATAAAGACGGAGTATTCTTGGCTGGTATAAATAATCCTGGAGGCTTAATTTTACTAGAAGTAGCCAGTTATTTATTAAAACATGATGTTAGTAGAGTTAGGGATATTCTGGTTAGATTATTTTTCTTTAGAAAATAAATCATGGAACCATAAAATTGAAAAAAACTATAAATTTATGTGTGGGAAAAAATGGATTGTAAATAGCTAAGTTGTCTTGCAAGGAATTGGAAAATGTGCTGATACTTAGAAACTACCTCAGTTCTGAGGAATTTCCTTTCTAGCTTTGAGTGCTATTGCATTTACTTGGTAGAAGTGAATCTGGTCTCCAATATGTAGCTGAAAGAGTTATCCCTATAGACCTTGTTAGATTGTTTTTAATTTAGAGGGTTGAACTACATCCAGCTGTTTTCTTTCAGCAAAGTTCCCTAACAAAGAGAATTTCTGAATTAAATATTGCTGATGGTTTCCATGACTTTTCCTGATTTGTTTGGTTTCATGGCATTTTCTGATTGCCCTTTAATTATTTAAATGGTTCTAGCCATTTGAATTTTAACCCCTAAATAAACAAACCTTAGATGCACTACCATTGTAAATATATTGCAGTAAGGTCTGACTGGATAACCCTTCTGGCTCATACCCAGCTGGCAGGCCAGCAGAGTTAAATGAAGAAAAAAAAGAATAAAAAAAATAAAACTTCTTCAGAGCTCTGAGATTGGTGGAACAAAAGCCCTTATGTTCAGAGCGGCTGCCTGCTCCAACATCTCCCTTCTTGGCATAAGTGTTCATATGTAAGAAAGTTGCTTGTAAATTCTCCTGGTTTTGAGCCTTTCTGCTCAGAAAACAAAATACACTTCTGAATTTATATTTATCCTTTTATAACTAATTGCTCACTAATCATTATTCCTTAGTTTGGTACAAGCCACCAATGCAAAGACCTCCTGTCATTTTTAAGTGTGTCCAATTACTTTGTTCATAGCACAAGAGACTTCCATCATATAAAGGACAGATTTGTCACCTGAGGCTGCAGGAAAAAAAGAGTAAATGTCAATGTAGGACGATCAAAAGTTGTGTTCCAGCTTTTATTTTGTGTTTGTGTGTCAAGTTGGCTCTGACATGAGCTGTAAACTAAACCATACGGGTAGGGATGGGACATGCTCCTCACTTCGGGGAAGGCATGTGCTCCCCTCTTTCAGATGTTTGTTGTTTTGGGTTTTTTTCCACATGACCAGTGCCATTATGAGCATGATTTAAAGAAAAATTCCCATATATAGAATTAATTATTAAAGTTAATGGAGCTGGTAAGTGCGCTTCAAATGCAAAATGAAGCAGAAAGGAGGTGTCCTTGGCAGCATGGGAGGTGCTGTCTCCCAAAGCACTGGAATGAAAAGATCCAGCTCTTATTAGGACCTGTTTTAACAGCTCAGTGCCTGTCCTGAAATGGCTTCACAGCTGACACGTGGAGGGGGAAAAGGAGAGCATGTAATGGGACTGTGATCAGAGTCTCACGTTCTGTGTTGTTTTGGTGCCCCCACAAGTCAGGACAAATGACCAGAGCAACAAGAGGAGTCTTTCCACACTCCAGGGCAGGGTCGTGCTCTTCTTCTGGCTGACCCAATCTGGGTTTGTCCTCACAGGCAAGGTGGTGTATTAATTCTGGAGGGTTCAACCTCTCAGCACAGTGGTCATTTCTTAGACCAGATTGTGCTGTTGTTTCCATCACCATCCCCTAGTTGCTTTGCCTGGCTGGACCAGGCAAGCCCTCTGGTTTGGTCCTGGCTCTTTCCTCATCATAGCATCTGCTGCTGGGCACCTCAGAGCATGGCACATGAAAATCCCTTTCATTAAAATGGATGCTTTTACTTATCATATGTCCTGCAGTAGTTGCCAGCCCTGTTTGTCACCTTTCTCACAATGTCACCCTCTTTCCTCCTATGTGCAGCCCACTGTGTGAATGTGGCAGTGTCCCCCATCAGTGACAGCAGTAACCAGATCAGTGACAGCTGCTGCTTGTGCCCTTCACTTGCCACCACAAAACCATGGCATTTTCTCTTGTCCCTGGGGAAGCCCATGCCACTGGCACATCTCCACAGCCTGGAGTGGCAGACACCCAGGTTTTGCCTGCACAGACAAGCCTGGAGCATCCTGGGACCCTGAGAACCAAGGACTGGGGAATGTGTGTAGGCTGGTGGGCATTGCTGCTGCAGGAAATCAGAGCCTGGATAAATCCATCTGTTTATTGGAGGAATACTACTTGTGCTTTTGTTTCTTTTTTAATGCTGATGGCTTTCTTTTTCCATGTAAGCTCAACTGGGATAACTGCAGTTATCCCTGCAGTGCAGGGATAAGAGACACTGCAGTGTCTCTGCCAGATGTGATGGCCAGGGGACATCTGCCTGCAATGGTTCATAAGCCAGCATTGCAGTTCTGGCCAGACTGGCAGGAGGATTGCCTGACCTCTGCTGCTTCTCTTCCTCGGAATGTTTTCTAGGATTGGTGGTAATTTAAAAATAAAATATAAAAATACGTAGAAGGGGATGAAAATTGATGCAGAAACACTGCAATCCTGATCCCAAATGGTGAAGTGTGCTGTACTTCATGGCATCTTTCAAATTGCTGGGTTTAATGGTTTAAGATACCTGGAAGACACAGGTTGGTTAGAGATAATGCAATAGTGGTGGTTTTAGAACCACCTGAATGTGAACTAAGCCTAGTAATAGTTTTCGTTTCTTGATAATGCTATTTCAGGAATCAGGTTTTCTGGGTTTGGTTTGCTTTTCTTGTTGCTTAATCCTCTGCTGTGGTTTGTTTGATCAGTTGTAGCAGTGTAAATTGCCTGGGAAGACACAGCTCTTTATGGGCTTGCTGTAATTCTAGGTTAAGTGTGTTCAAATTGCTGTAATTTGTATCTAATGGATTACATGGATTGAGAGCCCTTTTATAACTGTTGGAGCAAGGAGGGGCTGCCCGCCCTGGGAGGAAGGGAAGGCATCCTGGGCATCCCTTTGTCCCGCTTCTCTGGGAGAACTGTCCTTTTCATGATCCCAGAGGCTGGACAGCCTGGCACAGCTGGGGACCCAGCTGGGTGCAGGAGGAACTGGCAGATGTGGCAAAGAGGATTTTGCTAAACCCGGAAGGTTTTGGGGGGGTGCTGGTGGCAAGTCCTGATGTAGTGTTGCCTTCCTCTGGTTACTGTCCCTGTGCTGTTGGATGGGTAACTTCTGGGGATGTTTTTCCTCCCTGGGCATGCTCTGCCTGGACCAAAAGGAGACTCCTTTGCCTTTTATCCTGCTCGCTGCAATTTGGCCCTGTGGTTCCTTGCTGCCCTGGCTCCTTTTTCCCAAACCTTTGCTCTTTGTGGTGGTTTCTCTTGTGCATTCCCTGTGTCCAAGCAGGAGCAGTGTGGGAATGTATCTCACCCGTGGACCTCGGTGGTCTCCCTTGCAAGCCACCTCCATTCAACACCAGCCAGAGATTGCTGCAACTGTTAAAACAGAAGTTTTGATTTTAAAAGCAGCTCTTACTTGCATCAACAAATCTACTCCACTTATTAGTGGACATGGTTTAGTGGTGGACCTGGAATTCCTAGTTTAAGGGTTGGGCTTAATATTCTTAGAGGTCTTTCCGGCTTTTAATGAGTCTGTGATTCATTTCAACAGCCAGGTAACGTCTGTCTCCCTGATGGTTTCACAGGAGCTGAGTGGGAGCAGCTTCATCCCTATCACACAACCTGGGGTGCCTGTGCCCCTCCTTCATGTGTTGCAGCAATGCAATTACTGCATAGCTGCTCATCTCCCCAGGGTGTCCTGCCACACTGTCTCCCTCTACGTGTGTCATTAATTCGCGTAATCCGATGCAAATCAATATGCTAAACCCCTCGTTAATTGGGTTACTGATTTATACTAATGAGACTTAAAATCTTGGAGAAGGTTGAGGGTATTTGTTTCTCCTCTGACAAGCTATTGTCAGCCCCACAATGGCTAGCCCTTGGCTGGGCTGGTAATTGCCTCGTGACTGTATTTGCACCAACATAATGGGAAGGATGTTAGCAGGAGCTAAGACATCTTTTCGTCTGAACAGGAAAATCCAGGATTAGCAAGGTGGAATGAGTTTGCCAGCAGTTCCTGGCAGCCCTGTTGTGTAGGGTGGCTTCTCTTCACCTCTAACTCTGCTCTGTTGGTTGTTTCCATTATTAACCTGCTTTTCTTCAGAGCTTAATAAGCTCAACCATAAAAATCAGGCCTGCCTGAAAACTTGGCACAGTAGGAATTGGCCAGACTTTTATTTTTTTTCTGGTGGGAAGAACTGATGATTATTTTTAGAAGAAATTGTTTCGTCTGTGAAGTTTAATGGGTTGAAATGCTGTTTTGGCATTCACGAGTCTTCAGACCAGCTTTGTTGAAAACCCCATTTAGCATCACCAATAATACAGCATTGCTGAGGATCCCCAGGGACAGGCAACTGAAACAATAGCTGGAATCTTACATTTTTAAAGCTAATTGTTGTACATGTTCAGCCATTTCCCCCATGCCACTACCACACACCGCTTGCTGTCTTGTGCAAGACGCAGATCTGAGGACAGTTTGGTCCACAGGAGGCATTTCACTGATGTTGGCAGCAGGTGCATCTGCATTTCCAGGGACTCTTTAATGGAAGCAAGGTCACAGGTACATATCCACTGGATTCCTGCTGCAGAAAGACAGTTTGGATTTAACCAAGAGTTTTCTGGTTTTCCTTTCTCTCTCTCTCTCTCTCTTTTATGACTGCCCTCATTTGTCCTCATAACAGAGTGTGTTTGTATTGGAGCTGGTATGTGCAATCCCAAAATGTATCATTTCTTGTGTGGCAGGGCTCTGGAGGCAGCTCTCAATGGAATGTGTCTCCACACGGCCCCTCTGATTTTGGGTGAGCAGCCACCCTGCCTTATTTGCAGGTGAGGAGCTGGGCACCCTTATAAATGGATAGTGGAGTAAGAGACTAAGTGGCTCTCACTTTAGCAGTCCTAAGTGACCTTGTTGTTTGCCCTGAATTTCCTGTGTACTAACACAGGCCGTGCTGCCTTCCAGGGGAGTGCTTCAGGTAAAATGCCTCATGGAATGAGACAAGGTGATGACTTCTGAATGGCTCCAGGGCCTTTCATGTTTTGGGGAAAGTGGAGACTTTAGCTGATGTGTCACAACCTTCTTCCTTTGTTTTTCTCATAGAAAAAGACACTCCGAAGTTGGGGGGAAAAAAACCCAAAAGCACGATCACTCTTTATTCATTGTTAAATTCTTTGGATGGTTGTGCATTCAAAACCACTTGGGTATTGAACAGGAATTTGTGCTACAAAACAGTGGTGGGATTTTCAGTGCTGAGCAGGAAGAGTTGGGGGTCAGTGTTTATGTGGGCAAGTGGGGGCTCTCAGCAAGCCAGGGGCCAAGAGAGTCAGTGTTACAAAGAAGCTGTTGTCTTGGACAGAGGGCTTCTGGAGCCTAGCTGTCTGAAAATAATTAGCCAAATAAATTAGGTGTGCTCCATGCTAAGTAATTCTGACATTTTGCTTCCTAGGGAATGGGATAATGTACAGAGATACCTCAGCTTGTCCTTTGTCCCTGGGAGGGGGCACCCGTGGAGAAGACGGGGGCTGCCCTTTGCACAGACAGTAACAGGCAGGAGAAGCTGTGGAAGCCTTGTGCTGACCAGAGGGATGGGGGTGAATCCCCCAGGGGGATGGTGGGTGGGCAGAGCTGCCCTGCTTCCTGGTGCAAGAATGTCCTGCCACTGAGGGTGTGTTTAACTGCAAACTGGTGATGAAAAACAGTAAAAATTCCATTCCATGAAGGTGTGCTCCATGGTATTGGTGTAGGTGCAGTACGGGGCTCATCCAGGACCTCCCAGAGTTTTTGGACTTGACCAAGAGGTGATGGTTAGAAATGAGAGGGAGACAGGAAAGGAGTGCCTTGGGCAGCCCTTGAGCTGTAGCAATGCCACATCCTTGTTTCCTGTCCTTTCTTTCTCTCTGTTGTTATTTAAAGTGCATTAGATGCATCTCCTGCTGTTGTATTAGCCTCTCCTTTCCTGAGAGGGGCTGGCAGTAGCATCTTTTGGCCCACATTCCTGTGCTGCTTTTCTCTATCAAAAGGCAGTGGAGGGTTTCAGCTTTTTGACCATCTTTATAATCCAGCATTGCAGAGGTGTTTGCTGGCCACCCTCACAGCAGAGCTGTGCTCACCCCACAGAGCTTTTCACAGAGTGTTTTAGTCCTGCTGCAGGCTGGGAGCAGAGCAGGTTTTTTGGAGCCTGAATGGGAGAGAGATGCAGGTGGCAGCCAGCCAGAGGAGCCAGGTTTGTATGTGGGTTTTGCACTGCATCCTCCAGGCGTTCACAGGGAATCGGAAATTAATTTGAAGCTTCTGGAAGGGAGACACCTTCCCCATTAGGATTTTGGCCCCACTGCATTGCAGAGGGTGGTTTGCTTCCTTCCTCGGTGTCCTGCCCTTGCTGCTCACACATGGAGCATCAAAGACACAGGAATCCCAGCTGTGAGGAGTTGCTTAACCCATACGATTGGGAGGTGCATGGAAAACATGAGTAAAACCATGACCAAACCTATATATTTATCCTATCTTAATTGATGGAGAAGCAATTGATGGAGAAGCAAAGGATTCCACCCTTGGTTTTCAAAAGCATTAAAGGCAGAAAAAAGCCCACCAACACCCCAAACCCCTCCAAACCAACAGTGATGAATGTTGTGTTGGGGCTGCACATCCCCAGGAGCAGACAGGACCATGGCTTGGAGCCGAGCACAGGAATGGTCCCGGCTGTGATGAACCCAGACTCCTGTCCAAGTGAGGAGTGAAGTGATGTCTCCACCATGAGGGTGAGAATCCAGGCTCTGTGCAAAGTCCCTTTCCTCCAGGAAGACAGGGATTTCCAGGACCTGTGTAAGGAGCCCTGGGGCTTAACCTGGGGCAGGCAGGGCTGTGGTGGTACAGCTGCCTCCAGCACTGGCTGTGCCTCAGCTGATCCCTGCAGTGTATTCATGCCTTTCCTCTGCTGGGCCCTGCACTGGGACAGCAGGGTCGTTTTAATGAGAGCACAAAAGTTAATTTATTTTTTTTTCTAAAAATTAGTGGCAGACTGTGGCTGTTCAGGTTGCTATTTTAACTACTCCAGATGTCAAGCATGGCTCAGCCAAGATCAGTGCGTAATCCGAAGGAAATACTATTAATTTCAAAGGAATGTCGTCAATATTTAAATATTTTGGCTCTTTTTAATATGTAGCCAGTGGTAGTGGTCTAACCGGGCTTATTAACTCTGCTTTTGGAGCAGTGATTCTATTAGCATGAATTAATGTCTATTAACATTATTGATTTTCATTTATTTTAACATGCAGGCCCGTAACGGTCCTGGTTATTTTAGATATTCTCTGAGGCTGCAATGAGTCGGGAGCTGTTGGTTTAAGGCCTGATCCCACAAGCTTTTATCCTTCCAGTTCCTATTTAAGCTCTGACTTAGCTCCAAGCCTGCAGAGTGGCTCCTGCTGACTCCAGCAGCAGTGGGATTCAGTCTGCTCCAGTCCTGCTTCATCCAGCCCCAGCGGCTTCAGCTTCAGCTGCAGAGAGGCTTTACAGGGTGGATTTAACCCCTGGAGTACGCCAGTAGCCACTGAAATATCCCCTCTGCTCTACCTCCCCATCGCAGTGGGAGCCAATCTTGGCCCTTACACCCAGCAGCAGTGAGTGGGTTGGACCTGGTCTATATATTAAATTCTATTTCTAAATTAAGCCCAGGTAGACCCATTTCCCTTCCTCCTCAGACTTTTTATGCCTATTAAATGTATAAGGCACTTAGAAGGCAAAGGGTTTGTAATGAGGAACAGAGTATTCTTGAATGTTTTGTTAAAGTTATGGAAAATACAGAAAGCTTTGAGAAAAAAAAATTCCTTTAAATCCGGTTGAAGAACAACTTAAAATAACAGTTGGAGAATGAGCTGCATCTTACAGAGCTAGAAATGGACCCTTTTTCAACAAAACACAAAGTGCATAACTCATCCTGTTCTTAACAAAATATCTGTTTTCAATAGCTGTTGAAATATTTTACTTGTAGAGGTCACACATTTTTAGTGAAAGACGTTATCATTTTCTTGGTTAAAAATATTTTTAAAAGCCAAATAATTCCCCTTTAAAAAAAAAGTTCGAATTTTTCTATCACTGGTGTAATTACAGAAAAGTTGCACAAGAGCTGATTAGCCCAGATATAATTTTTTTAAAGGTAGGCACTCAGGAAAAAAACAACACCAAAAAACCCCCCAAAACAAAAACAAAAACAAACAAACAAACAAAACCCCCCAAAACCAAACTAAACCAACCAACCAAAAACAACAACAACAAAACCCCAAAACAAACAAACAAACAAACAAAAAAAACCCCCAAAACAAAACAAAACAAAAAAACGACAAAAAACCCACAAAACCAGAACGCCACAGATTTTCGTCTGTGTCAGAGAATGTTCTCATTATAAGGAAACCTTCAGCCCCTTTGTCTGAAGAAACCTCACCCTTTGTTCATGTTTAAGAGAAATGGTTCTAGTTACTGAGAGAGTGTTTGCCTTGCTCAAAAAAAAAAAAAAAAAAAAAAAAAGTTTGTGTGGGAGATGTTTTACATTTGAGTGACGCCAGAGAGCCAAAATGTGAAGCTGTATTGGCAGTAATGACCACAGGCTGATGTAGCTGGAAAAGTTCAGCTGAAAGCCTTTGAAAGGGGAGGATTTCCCCTCCTTCTCCAGGCAGGGATATCTGGATAAAGCCAAGCTCTTTCTGGGTGGGAAAAATCTGGGGCCGACAATGTGCAGGGCTGGGTTACCCCGGTGCCATCGCCCTTGGCTGAGGGCACATCTGGGCGGCACATCTGGGGCCGTGCACACCTGCCCACCTGTGGCTCTGTGCTATTTCTGCCTGCATGCACTAGATGGCATTGCCAACTTGGCTACAGGGAACGCGGGCTCCCCGATGGGCTCCGGCGGGGAGTATCTGCCGTGCTGTGGATGATCATTTGTGATTTTTTTTCACTTGGTGAGTTCTCTGTGTTAGGGAGAGCACGGTGGAGCTGCCGCGTCTGGCACGGGCAGCTCAGGTGCTGGTGCCACTGCAGGGGTGGCTGGAGCTCGCCTTGTGCTCGTCCCCAGTAGATGAGGTCCATCCTGGGACCCTGCTTGTGGGCACACAGCGAGAAATGGTCCTTGCTGCTGCCAACAACCACCACAGAAGAGGTGGCCAAATAGGAGAGAGTCAGTGGGATCTGAAGGAGAAACCTGAATACCAGAGGTATCAGGAGTTCAGCAGCGCCTCTTGATTCTCTGTTCAGGCTGTTTATTCCCTTTTGTTGTCTCCAGTGAGAGCCTTGCCCCTGTCCTCCCTGTCCCAGTTTCTGCCCTGGCTGTGCACGCTGGGCTGGGATCAGTGACACCGAAGCTGAACAGAAAGCTGTGGGAAGAGGGTGCACCTGAGGGGTGTGACCTGGTTCCTTGTCCACAGCAGCTGGCACTAAATGCCTGAAAAACATGAAAGCACGCCAAAAATGGAAGAATTGTGATCCGGGGAGCCTTCCTAAACTGTCACTTGCTCCTTGAACTCTGAGCTGCTTTTTAAAGGCCAAAGGTATGTTGCTGTTTTTTTTATAGCCTTATATCCATTTGCAGAGAGCTAACCAAGTCAATAAAACCAAGGAGTGCCTGTGTTGGCTCTGCAGCACAGTCAAATCCCTGAAAGCAGGAAACCCACCCCAGGGCAGGTTCTCCAGGCCATCTACCCCACTGTGCAGCTCTGGAATGCTGAACAGTGTGGGAACGAGCAGCCGGGGTTGCTTGGTGCCCCTCTTGTGCTCCAAGACTGAGCACCTCCTGCCCTGCCAGTGTCAGCCCCAAGGCTTCACTAGGACAAGTGTGCCATTGTTTGTTATCCTGCCTTGCAGTTTCTCTTGAAAACGAAATCCTGAGTAGCATTCAAGTAAAACAGAGTTCCTGCTTTCCCAGATGGCAGCCAGAGAGGAACACGCTCCCTTAGAAACGTCTGCCGTCTCCATCTCGTGTCCTCGGGCGGGTTGGCAGCTCATTTTTCATTTAGAGTTCCCCTCGGTTGCCTGGGGTGCCCTTCAGGGCACTGGTGTGTGGCTGCCAACAGATCTAACGATCAGCAAAAGCATTATTTGTGTTGTGTTAGCATCTCCAAGTATCCGTGTGACTTTCCGTGCTGCTCGGCTGTGTGATCAGTGTTGGCACTGCAGAAACGCTCCTGAAAAATGTTCAGGGTAAAATCTCCCCCTGGTTCCTGCTGCAACCTTCTAAAAACTAGTGATGTGGGAGACTTCATGATGCAGCACTTTCCTTTCAGAATACTTCTCTCTGCATGTAACCGAGAGTTTGTTTGTGGGGAGTGCTGCTCACACCACTTCGGGCATTCAAGTTTCCATGGAGAGGGACCTGGCTGCCTTTCCTGCCTGGGAGATGCAAGGCTTGGAGTAGAGCTGCTCTTAGAAAATGAAGCATTTGTGCTCAGTTGAGCCTCCCGGAAGGAGGATTTGGCCCAAGTGTGTTGTTTGGGCCATCACAGGACTGTCAGTCAGCCGCTCTTGGTTTCATGCCTTGTTTTCTATGAGATATTTTGTAGGATCTTTGGCAAGTCTCTTCTCTATCCTTTGCCCCCTCAGAGGTACAGGCATAAAACAGAGAGAACTGAGATAGCTGTGAGCTGGAAGTGCTGCTGCAGGACTCTCTACTCCCATTAACCCTCTGATTTACTGCCCTGCACAAACAGCCCCACCAGTGCCATGTGTTGACATTTCTGATGGATTATGGCCATTCTCCTGTCAGCATGAGCCACCCTTGTGTGCCAGCTCTCGTGCTTGGGATGCTGAGCGAAAACTTGGTGGTTCACATCATAAAACTGAGCTGAATTCAAGTTTTGTTTCTCTTTTAGGCAAACATTGTTTTAGGAGCCAAAAATTCTGCCATCATAATGTATATAAGTTGACTGTTGTCAACCTTTTTGGCTAACCTGAAGTGCAACTCACTTTTTGGTATTCCTGCCAGACCTGTGTGATGGGACATGCTGGGAGAACTGAACATCTGTACCAGCAGCTGTGAGGTGGACAGGAAATGTGTGTTTTTACTGCTCACGTAGGAAAGAAATCTCATTAGATTTATGTGATCTCAAACCAATTATGTTCCCCGTGCAAAACCAGGCCTCCAGCAGCGCAGCCTGTATCTTTAAGACAATGAAAATAAACCAGCAGCATCTGTAATGTCCTTCTTAATGGGATGAATTAGGAAGAATGTGTATGGACACGATCCTGGAGACTACTCTAAGCATAAGTGATTGGAGAAGGAGGGTTGGGAGAGTGTGTCATTCTTCAGCTTTATTAAAGAAGCTGGTTATGCTCA
This sequence comes from Phylloscopus whistleri, assembly GCA_017589585.1. NCBI lineage: Eukaryota > Metazoa > Chordata > Aves > Passeriformes > Phylloscopidae > Phylloscopus > Phylloscopus whistleri. The sequence continues at coordinate 2,046,335 of JADMLD010001007.1, read as the reverse complement.
TGCATGACTGGGAATGCCAGTCTCCAAACATTCTGATTACTACAGACACTCTAAGTAGGGTTCATCTGCCAGGTAAGTAACAAGTGAGATACTCATGTTTACAATTGAAATTGCCTGAGTGTTCAGCTGGCCCTCACTCTGCCAGGTGGGACTTCCATTGCACGTTACTCATTCTCAGTGGCTTGAGAAAATCTCTTGACAAGGCTCGCTCTGGAGGTGGCAGGACCACATGTGACTTCATTTGCAGAAGCAGGTTAGAAACTCTTCCCAAAGGTCTGACCCTAAGCTTCCTGTTTAACTCAGGCAATTCCCAGTAGGGTCTTTCCCAGTCAGAACCACTGTTCTAGTAGCACAGGCTTATTGATACTGATTTTAATGATCCATTACTATCCATTTCTGCTGTTCTGAAAGGGTATAAAAGTGCATCATTCTCAGAAGATTAAAAAAAAAGTCACTGCTTTGCTATGGATATGATTTTGTGTTGAGGAGTAGTGTCCATTTGCTGGTAAACAATGTCCCCCTCCATTGCTCCCACCCTTATGGGCAGGGTTTCTGAATGGGGGAGCTGGAGCAGATCTGTGCCTTTCTGGCAGTAAAATTAAAGAGAAAAGAGGTCTGATCACAAACTATTCATTTCCAAAAGCAATCTCCAGAAATGATGTAATAACACCTGAATTATCCCAGTGATGAGCAAACCTGCAAGTCTAGCTTGCAAACTGGCAGTCGGAGGTTCCTGATGCCATATGCCTAGAGAAGGTATTCCTTTTTTTGTGGTTTTTTTCTTTTTTCACATGTATCAGTGTGATTAACTCTGTTGTGAGAGCCAGCTCCATCTGAATTTGAGGACTGATGTTAGTGCCTTCATGACAGAATTAATACCTAAAAGTATGTTTCAGAATATGCCCAAGACATGACCTGTCTTTCAGTGGGTGAGCTCTATTCTTAGAATTACAGCTAAGCCTCTACAGTTTAGAGTCTAGGTGAAGGTTTGATTATCTAGGAAGAAAGAAAGAAAAAAAAGAAAACAAAACCTTAAGCATATGATACTGAACATATGATACTGAGTTTTATCTCAATGGATTTTGTTCATAACCTCCTTGTGGAACTTAACAGAAAATTAGATCTCTGCTACCAAATTCTTAAAGGCATTAGAAAACACTATGGTGTAGACCTTACCTTCCATCAAATTCCACTCCAGTGACTTTTAAAGTATGCAGCAGTTTCATTCATTTTGAGTTCTTGCAGACTTTTCCATAGGGGATATTTCCAGTTTTGCAGTTTTCCATCAACCCAGTGAGGAGGGGGAAAAAAGGCATTTTGTCTTGAGGAAAATCTTGTGTGCTCAGCTGGAGCCTTTCCTGTAAAGCCACTCTCCCAAGGCCCAGGGAGCTGCTGGAAGTTCCCATGGCTGCTCCTGTGCTCTGTGCACTCCAGGCTCAGAGATGCTCTCCTGTGTGCAGGTAATGTGGTTGTGTTGTGCCACATGTGCAGGGGTGTTGAGGGTGGATCCCCAAGGACCTTGATCAGCAAACCTTCCCCATGCCACAAAATCACCATGTTTAAAAAAGAAGAAAAATTAAGAAGTATTGCAAGGAATATGTTGAGAACTTATTTTGGCTGGTGGTGTCTTTCTAGCCAAGGAAACCCCCTTTGGCTAGATTTTGACGTTCTCACTGTGGATAATGAATAAATGTCCCTTCTCCCTCTGGGACCACCTGGTATGTGTGCTTTGCTTTGCTGCTTGGGTTTTCTGCCCATACAGTTCCTACAGGGAAGTTGGAGCACCATGATTTTTTGTGGATATTTTCTCCCCTGGCCCTTGGGGCTGAAATTTTGCCATATTTAGTTCTAACCCAAAATATTTAGTCCAAATCCAGCCAAAAGTATTGGGTATGGGAGAAAGGTTAATGCATTGGAAGATTTGCAGCTGGGACCAAGGAGCTTGCTGAGCTGGGGCACTGGTCCCTGGCCCAAAAGCCCAACCAGACTGGGGCAGTTGCCATCATGTTTTGCCACACCCAGGTCCCTGTTCGGCTACACTGAAGGATTATGACACATTATGTGACTGACAACTCATGGTGTTCAGCTGGGGTGAGGTGAAAGTGGCATCCAATGGCAACATTATGAGGAGCAGGGTATTTCCTTGTGCTTTTCCAAAATAGCTGTGTGTGATGCTGGCTATGAAGTTAAAATGAAAGATATCTTTAAGTTCCCCCCACCCTTTCTTTAAATAAATCTGTAGATGTGGAGGAAGGAGTGAGAGAGAGCAGGAGGAGCTTTTGGCCGATGGCTTTGGGAGAGCAGAAGACTGACCCTGCAGTGTTGCGGGCAGGGCAGGGAAGCTAAATGGAAACAAAAATCAAGTTATTAAAACAAAAAATTGAAGCGAAGGAGAATCATGTTTCCTGCAGGGCTTTGCCTCTCCTGGGTGTGGTGGTCTCTCTTGGCGGGGTGTCAGGCTGAGCTCAGCGCCGGGCGCTCGCCCCGGGACCGCGCGCCCCGCTTTGTTCTCGGCACGTGGGGTGGGGCCGTTTGTTTAACCAGATAGCTCAGAGCCCCCAAGGACTCCAGGCTGCTGTTTATCTTTCAGAGTGTCAGCCTTAGGACAGTGCTTCTTTCTGTTATCAGAGATATTTTTATTTAGCGACTGCTAACCAGATGTACACGCGTCCCAGCTGCCCTCTCGCAAATGCCGCAGAGGTTTGGGCTTGCAGGTAAGCAAAGTGGAGCTTGGGGAAATGCTGAGCTCTCACCTGCAATGCCCTGGTGCAGGCACAGTTGGGTTTAACCCTCTGGGCTGGGAGCCAGATTCTTGGAACAGGGGGACGTTGGAAAAGACAGCTCTGAGTACTGCCAGGCTCCTCGAGGAGATGCTGTTGCCTTGTATTTTCTTCTCAGCGATTCCCACGCTGCCCCAGCTGTGCTCTGGGTTTATTTCCAGTGGGAGTGCTCAGAGCTTAGGCCTGGAAAAGTGGACATTAAACGCAGTGCTGCGTTTTATTGACATTAAATACAACCGGGCCTTGGTGTGAGCAGTGACTCACAGGTCTGGAAAGGTGTGGGTGTCTCCTGCCTCCCAAAGCACCCAATGACAGCCAAACAGCTGCAGGGTGCCCAGCTCCTCCTGCCCCTCACTGCAGCAAGGACAGACTTCTACACTCTGCCTGAGGTAGGTACAGCAGCTCTGCATGCACACAGGATCCAGAGACCAGCCATACCTCTACCTCCATGAAGATACAGTGTGATGCTTCCTCATGTGTCTAAGGAAGGGACTTGGAGGTTTCATTTGTTTCCATAAGGAAACTGTCCTTAGATAAAAAAAAAAAGGAACACTTTTAGCCCAATTGCCTGATTCCAGCCCTGTTTGACAAGTGGGTTGTTAACCCGAAGAGATCAAGCTTTTCTCAGTTTTATGAAAATAAGTAGCAGAATGGTGGAGAAGGGCTCAAGCCGGACCCTCGGTGGAGAAGTTTGTAGCATGAATCTACAGCTGCCTTCAGAAAACCCACAGGTGAAAGCTGCAGAAAACTGGGTTTCCCAAGTTTAACTGTTCCCAGGTCTCCTTGTTTTTCTCCTATGTGTGCCTGCAAACAGACCTACAGCTTTCTCTCTTTCCATTTCACACATTTTCACCTTGTCCTGAAAATGGGATGTGTTGCAAGCAAGGCCCCTGCCTTGCAAAGGGTCTGACTTGAGGGTAAATAAATAACAGCAGGAGAAGCTGGACATAGCTGGAGGAAAGCCTTAGGCCAAGTTTATCATCATGGATGTGCTGTACATTCCCAGACAGGGAGCAGGGTGGTGTTGAGGCATATTTGGGATTCAGTTGTCTCTGAGCTATTTAGTACCTTGTGAGATGGCACAGAAAGACTGTTAACAATGAATCTGCTGCCATTCAGGGCAGCCTTGAGTCATTGCGGTTTAAAAAATAAATTATCATATAAATAGCTGCTTAGGAATCTCAGCCTGAAGACCACAAAATCTCACCAGTGCATAGCTTTTTTGGCTTATGTAGCACCATGTCTACTTGTGGAACATTTTGGCTGGGTGCTGTAAAACCACTTCCTATTTTAAAAAGAGTATTATAGGAAAAGAATAAAGTCTATTGTCAGTGACAACTGCTGGTGGTTTCCTAGTGCCTCTCATTCCAGGAGGCTGAGCATATCATAACTGGATTTTTCCTGTCTTTGCTGAACCCTCCCCAAGTTGCCACTACCTTGTGGAGACCAGTCTCCCCTGCCCTGGATGCCCAGAGGTGAGCAGGGGCATTCCAGGGCTGGTTCACAACACTTTCTGGGTAGTTTTTGTGACAGATTGATGGGTTTTGAAAAGCCAGAGGAGAGTGCGGTGGTGAACAAGCTAAAGTTATGCTCCTGCAGTTGGAAATACCACTGGGATTTTGGGTACTGGAAATACCACCTCCTCCTGCTGACTGGCATCCTGCTGTGCTGTCCCAAAGCAAGGCTGAGTATGACCCATTTGAGTTTTGTGACTTTATAAAGTGAAAAAGAGCTGAGGTCTTTGATGTAGGCATCTCACCCTCTTTGCAGTGCTGTGGGTTGTTAATAACTACGTCTCCATCGGCTTTAACTGGAGCAAAAATCCTCCTAAGAAAATTGTTCTGAGTGAACTCCAGCCAGTCAGCTCAAAACAGAATCCATCCTTGGGTTTTCCCACTGCGCTGGTTCTGGCTAATAAACAGCCTATTTGTTTTTGTTCTGTTTTGTTTTGTTTGCTTATTTGTGACTTCCCTTTGGGGAAAAGAAAGAACAGGCTGGGAAGTACAGCAGTGCCACCGGAGGTTGTGGGACGGTGCACGTGGTAATGGTCCTTTCAGCAGGTTTTTTTTTTCTCAGAGGTTCAGCAAATTTTGCAGTCCCAGCACAAAATGTGAGAATGATGACTGTATCACAAAGACATTTTCCCAGCGTGGCTGAGCTGTGATATGAAACAAGCTGATTTTCTCATGAGAGGGGAGTAAATCCTTGGAAGTGTTATTTTTCTAAAGTTTTATTTGAAAAGTACTAGCATGACCTTTTCTTGATGTTGCTTTTTCTCTCTCTTTTTTCTTTGTAAAAATCCTTGTAGGGTTGTGATTAGCAAGATAATGAATACCATCTGCTTTTAATCAATTCCTTCCTTTTCTCCCAAACCCTCCTAGCTTCTAATATTAATGGAAACAGATTTGAATACTGGAATAGACTGCTCTGGAGAGTGCTTGGGTATTTACTAGGTGAAAAGTGAAATTGCACAGGTTTATTTCATGGGGCAGGGCATTTGACAGGTGCAATTTTTCTTCTAGATGTGTTGCATGCCTGTTTTATAAACCAAAATTCATACTGACACACGAAATTATAATTCTGTATTGGAGGGAAATTTTAAGAAGGGGAGGGTTTGAACCCAAACTGGAGTTTGGAGCTGCTGCCCAAGCTCTTCCAAAGAGGTGATGCTTATTTACTGCCACAGTGACACACTGAGGGATAAATGTGGTGGACTGGGAAAGCTGGGAAGCAAAGGATGCTTCCTAGGAGGAAAGCAAAGCCCATGGCATCTGTTAGTTTTGCAAAATACCTCAATAGGACTTGCTAACACAGCTTTCCTCAGTGCCTATGCATTCAGATCTCCATTATATTATTTCATCTTGGAAGCCAAAAAAATTTGAATTCATTTGCTGTCAAGCCTTACCTCAGATCAAACAGTTTTTTTCCCCCTGGATAGGAATCAGTTTGATTTGAGCTTTTCTCTTAGGTTGGAATCAATCACCCTGCTCTGATTTGAATGACCGTTCTACCCCTCCAAAGGTTCACATTAACAGGCATTCCTGGGATGTTTTCTTGATTGGGTTCAAGGCATTGTGTGTTCCCATCTGTCCTGCCTGATTACAAACCAGCTCTGCCAGCTAATGTTGGCTGGGAAACCTTTCATTTCATGCACTGCTCCAAACTGGGTCCTGAGAAGAGAAATTGCTGTTCCTAGCAGACATTTGTGACAAGGTGGTCCTGGCTGGAAGTGCTGGTGTTCTGCTGTGCCCTCTCACGGGATGGATGCACAGAGCAGCCAGGCAGAGCCACTGCTTGGGGTGCCAGGAGTGCCAGAGCCCTCTGAGGAGACAAGGCAAGAGGTGCTGAGAAAGAGCTGAATGAGGATCCTCAAGGGCTTGGGATCTGCAGCTGTGAGCTTTGCTGAGTGAAGACTCTGGGCCACCCAGCTGCTTGGGTTTTCTGCCCATACAGTTCCTACAGGGAAGCTGGATCACCATGGTGTGAGTGGCTTTTGTGGATATTTTCTTCCCTTTTTTGAAAATGTTATTTACCTTTTCACTGAAACCCTGGATATTCATTCTGCTTCATGCAATACTTGGATTTTTTGAGGTATGGGTGAGTGTGTATGCCTTTGAGCTTAGACAGGGATAGGCCCCCCGATGCCCCTCACCAGGACCATGGCCCCTGGATATTTCAAGGGGAATGGGCTTGTTCCTGTCACACAAGGTGTTCTGAGTGGTGTTGCTGCTGCTGAGGGATCCTGCATTCCTGTGCAAGTGTCTGAATTAAAGCAGGACTCCTACCATGTGAGAACATGACGTGTACAGATGCTTTATCCTCAGTCTGGCACGCGTTTAACCTGGGGTGCCACATTTCTGCCAGCTGCTTTCATCTTTGCAGGGCTGTTTGGTGGGAGCAGGGCAGTGGCTCCCTGTCCTGAGCACCCACAGACCTCAGGCTCACGAGGTACAGCACAGACAAAGCAACCTTCTTGCAGAAGCAGGTTGTAAACCTCTTGAAACTAATTTACAGTGAAGAGTTTTTGACTTTCCCAGCCTCTCCCCTAATCCCTTGTCGTTAGAGCTTCTGGGGTGAGACATCTGAAGTCGCACAAGGACACGCATGTAATGCCTCTGATTAACTCACACAATTGCAGGAGCTAAAGCCTGGTGCTACCAAACAACGTGCCCTTGTTTCCTTTCTCTCTTTACAGGGCCTTGCTGGCGTAACAGCTTACATTTCCCCAGGATGTGGAGCCTGAAGTGGGCACACGTGGGCTGGGACGGAGCCAGGGAGCTGTCGGGGCAGGGATGCAGATATTGCTGGAGTGTTCCTAGAGGTGCCTGATTGTTGGGATGCTTTGCTGCAGGCTTTGCCGTGTCTTGGGGAGCCTTCCTGGACAGGGGGACAGAATGAACCAAACCTTCCTCCTGGAGCCATCACTGGGAGCCTGAGGTGGATGGAATAGCAGGGAGAACAAGAGCTGATCCTGTGTGCCCCCAGGGACAGGCATGTGCTTTGCCTGCTCCTTGGGACTTCTGGTTGTGGTTTGGAGAGGGCACTTGTGGATGCCTCAGGAAAGTGCCACCTTCTGGCTTGGTACTGAAAACATGACTATGGAAGCACTGCATGGTGAAGGGAAGATCAGGAGTGGCAAAAGTTCCACGTCCGATCCCTGCCATGGAGGATCCATCCTCCCTGTGCTTCCCGTTGCACCCACCCAGTGCCAGCCAGCCTGCAGCCATGTGAAAGTCAGGCAAAAACAGCAGCTCTTTTTGCAAGGCTGACTAAATGAAAGCAAGGAGTAGGGGGTAGAAGGGAGGTAAAATGGCTGTGGTTTGCCAAAATCCCCACATCTGGCACCTACAGATTGCTGACAGGGGCAGGCAGAGGCAGCGACGGCTAAGGAGAAGACCCCTTACTCTTAGCAGCTGTTTCACATGCACAGACTTAAAAAAGCCTTCCTTGCTGCCCCACTCTGCTGCAGCAGGGTGGGTGTGGAGCCTGGAGATTGTTCAGATTCTTGGTTTCTGGTCCCGCAGAGGCTGCTCTGGCTCACGGCGATGTCACCGCGTGGGAATGCACTTCCCCTGCGCTGGGACATCTCTGGCCAACACCAGATACCCTTCCTTCCTGCCTGCTCCCATGGTGGGGATTATTGCTTTTGGCTTCTCCTGGCTTTGAAAGGCATCCAAAAAGCTCAGCTCTTGCAAGCTGAGAGCAGAGACAGAAAGCCTCTCCCTGCCTCACCTGTTTGTGGTTATTCAGCTCCCTCCCTTCACGCTCTGGCACAATAATGGCCTGAAAGTAAAACAAGAGGCAAGTTCTCCCCCCGGCTCAGAGCACTGAATGAAACCCAGCCAGCAGGGCCTATTGAGACAGCATCGAGACAAATGTCAACTTTAACACAAAGAGGCTTAAATGACTGACACTGAAAGGAATAATCTCGGATCTGTTTTCCAGGCTGCTCCCCAGCATAGCTGTGCTGCAGACGGAGACAATTTTCAGTTCCCCAGGGAGATTGTATAGCCAAAAAAAGATACTTGGTGGTGATATGCTATAAGACTAGGTCATGAGAATGGATGTTTGGAATAATGACAGAATTCATTATACACAAACTAAATTAACAGAGTGTCTTGAGAAACATATGGGGAGGAAATTGCCACTGAAGCCCTGCAAAGTGTAGCTTTACTTCTCATTGTGCTGGGTTCTCCCAAGGCCTCCATGAAACAGGACAGGGGGTTATAGAAGTCATTTTGTGGCAACTCTCTGAATCTGTTGCCTTTTTGTTTGCAAAGTGCCTATTTGCCTTTGAATCTTACGAAAAAGTAAAAGTAATTAAGGCTGATGAATAATGGCATTGAAATGAAAATACAGCCACCTCTCCCCAGAAGAAAGAAGGAAATAATGTCCTAGCTGGTGTCTCATTGACCTTGCTCAGACCTTAGGAGTGAAGTGTCTGCACTCAGCCATGCCAGGCACCAAGGGCATCCTTCCCTGCCCCTTCACTGCATTTGCCTTACCAGGCACTGAGAGCATCCTCATCACCCCTGTGGCACCTCCCTAAGAAGCCCCTAGTCCAGCTGCCTGTGGCTGCAGAGAGCTTTGATCCCATTGCAGACCCTTTGGGGAATGTGCTCAGGGTCTTGCCAGAGGCTCCACATCCTGGGCTGCCAGAAGGAGCTGAGGAGCTCCCCAGGAGACCCTGGGGGAGATGTGCAGGATTAAAGAGCCCTCAGTCCTTTCATTAGGATTAATGAATCCTCAGTCAGTGTCCTCCCCAGGACCTCCACTGCCTGCAGAACTTACCAAAAAGTGTGGTTGCCTTTTGCAATTATCAGTTCAAAGCTGTCTGGTGACAGCTGGAAGCTCCAGGAAAGGTCCCTGTATCTGAGCAGGCAGTGGCCCCATGGTGCCTTTGGGTGGCAAATTGCTGAGCAGAGACTTGGAGCTGTGGCTGTGGGCTTCCAGCAGGGAAACAGATCCTGGCTTGGTGCCAGATATCCATGCCCCATGGAAATCTGGACCACTTGTGTTTCTGAACTGTGTTCCTCTGTAGAAGGGACTGCAGAACTGCAGCAGAAAACTGTTCAACTCAATGAAACAATAAACAGCTGGAGAGTAACATGGTAGTGTTTGGTAGGAAAAAAATCAGCCTGGAGAAACCCAAGATGAATGATTGAATAAGAAGAAATGTAGGGAGTTTTGCATTTTATATTTATATTTATTCATACACATGTATGTAACACATAATATGTACGTGCCTGAGAAGTAAAGAGAATGTCACAAACCCAGAGCAGTGTGGCACAGGAAAGGCAGGAGGATGCTATGCAAGCCAGCACTGGTCAGCCTGGCATATGACCTGTGCTAAGCAATGGCAAATGTGCCCCCAGATTCAATTAGTAGAGAATTAAATGATTGAATTTAATTAATGTGGAGCATTATGGAAATAAAATTTCCATAAAAGAAACCTCCTTTTATTCTTTGTCTCCCCACGATCTGTAAGTCAAGCTGACAGTGAGACACAAGCATTTTAAAAGATTTTTACCTTAACATTTCAAGAAGTCCCAGTGGTAGGACATGGCAAAGAACTTAAGAACAAGGTAAATTAGTAACCTCAAACAGGAGCTTAACAAGCATATGCTGCAATAGCCTCCCTGGGTCTAGAAGAGAAGAATTGCAGTTAAAAAAAAAAGTACTATTGGGTTTTTTGTTGTTGTTTTGGGTTGGTTGGTTGGTTGGGTTTTGTTTGTTTTTTTTTGGGGGGGAGGGGGAAATGTTGTTTGCTTAGTTTTTGGTTTTGTTTGTGTTTTGGTTTTAACTTTTCCTTGAAAGCTCTTTCAGAGTTGGAAGGGTTTGGAGTTTGGTCCACCAGGAATTGAAAGATATATATAGATAGATATAGATCTAACGATATAGATATAGATATAGATATAGATATATAGATAGATATATACACACACATATGTATATCTATAATTACCTCTTATTTTTTTGTAAATTGTCGGCACTTCAGCTGCCCCAGAGCCCCTTCCTTTGGGGAAGGCTTTGCCTTCTCCTGGGTGGTTTGAGGAGTGGGGCTGGGGGGATGAGACAATGCACTAACCCCAGGTTTTCTGCCTGTGGTTAAAAGGATTTGCCCTCGCGGCTGGCTCTGATACGGTGTGGAAAAGGAAAGGGACAGGGAAGCTCAGAGGAGCTGACAGGGGCAGAAAGGGGGTGTGAAATTCATACTATCTGGTGTGTCTCCTTTGATGTGTCACGCAGAGATTGTGCAGGCGCTCAGACGGGAAGGGGTTAATGCGTTTCTCAGTAACCATTGAAATGGGGGCTGTTATGGTCTATTTAGGCAATGATCTGTTACAATATCAATGGCATTTTCGATGGCAGTGTCTCCTATTCTTCTATTGAAATCACAATAGCTTTGGAAGTTCACGGCCATGGCAGTCTCAGGGACAGATTTCTGTTCATTTTTCTTTGTTGTGAAGATTTTTCTCTTTTTTTTTTAGAAGTAAATTAACTCACACAAATGCGAAAGAAGCTTCAAGTGTGTGACCTTTAGACAAAAGCTTCAGATTTGTCATTCTCTCTCCTTAACTTATGCCGTGCTCTCAGCAATGCCTCAATACAATATCTGGCCCAGCTTGGGCTACCTGGCCACAAATAGCTGGGCAAGGCTGGAGTGACAACGTGAAATCTCCATTTCTATGCTGTTGTCAGCTTCTAACACTTAGGGAAAAACGTCAAAGTTGGGGAGAGGTTTTAGCTGCCTGCCTCCCATGCATTTTGATATAAAGGGAGCCTCCTGTCTTGGCCCCTCTCTGCCTCTTTAGAAACCAGGGGCTAATGCAGTCCCCAGGACTGTCTAGAGAGGTTACTCGCCCAGCCTTCACTTTGATGATTGATGACAGTGGAGAAACTAATGATATTTTATTCACCTGTCAAAAAAATTCCTTGCCCTGGGCAAGGCAAGACCAGCACGGCAGAATTTTAATGCCGCCCTTTTGACAAAAAAATGCAGTTATCCCATTTTCCCTAATGTATTATCTCAAAGGAAAAAGTGCTGTCCTGCCGAGCCTGTTGCTCTGGGATGCTGGCCAGGGCAATCTCTCCCACCTACAAAGGGCCTTGAGCTTTGAACATGCCTTGGGAGCATGAAATGGGCATTGCAAGTGCACTCCCAGGGTGTCCCGGTGATTCTGCCCCTCCGTGCCCAGGCAAGGAAAAATCCCCAGGGCCAAGGGGTGTTTTGAAGTGTATTCCCAAAGAAGGCAAAATATCTTTGGATCAGGAGCATCCTCCTCCCCAGTAACAAGTTCTGTCTTAAATATAGTGAGCCCTATCAGACAATTTTCTGGTGTTTTGCCCCACTTAGGCAATTTGGTTTCACCCAGTGTTTATATTTCTTGATTCTGTGTTATTACTCTCTTCCTTGCTAAGGAGCAAACTAAATATTACCTGTTCCTGCAGCTGCCTGCCAAAGGGCTCTTCCTAGGCTAAGTAAACTACATGTAATTGTTAGAAAAACTTATTTCCCTGTTTCCTCTCAGGTATAGGTGGCGGTGTCCAGCTGCACTGGGCAGGACACCCCATCTGATTCTTTCTCATGGTTCTCAGAGTAAAATATCTTGGAAATTAGTCCAGCAAAGTCATGGAGGCTGTGAAGAGCAAGGAGGTTTTTATGCACTGTTTATCAACAGATTGCCCTGCTAGATGTTGGTCTGTGCTGTATCACAAGGCATAGAGGGAATGGACTCCAGAACCAAGTTCTGCTCCAGTTCCCTGGGCTGCAGACAGGCTGGTGGGCGGTTTGGGTGGCAGCTGATCACCAGTGAGTACCAGATGAAGTGGGGCCATGCAACATGCACTGAGCAAAGTGCTGCCTCCTGGGGAGTGTCTTGGGTTATGGAACCAAAAATGTGTATTCTATTTCATCTGTTGAAAGCAGTTGGGGAGATGTTCTTCTTTGTCTCTTGTAACTCTGGGGGGAGGGGGGCAGGTGCCTTCTGATAATGGGCCAGCTGATAAAACCAGGATCTCTGTCACTGCCCATCCTCCCTCTAGGGGGATATTTTCTGCTAATGGGCCATTAAGGCTCACTTAAGGGCACAACATATTCTGTCATTCCCAGTGTGAGATGCTCCTCCCAGTGGAGGGAGCCAACCATTCCTACCTGGATAAAAACTGAGACGTAGGAACAGAAGGGATCTGGTTCCACCGGATTCCCAGGGGAAGACTGGACCCTTCTCACCATCACTGGACCCTTTTCTCTCAGGATCATCTCTGCTCCAACAGAACCACATCTGCCACTCCAGGAGGATTTACTTCTGGACTACTTCCAACACCCTGACCAACAGGGTGTCAGGTTGTAGCTCTGACTCTGTCAGGGTTTCTAGGATTGTTGTTTGTTTGCTTGTTTGTTTGTTTTACTACTACATTTGTTAATATTCCCAGTAAAGAACTGTTATTCCTATTCCCAGATCTTTCCCTGAGAGCCCTTAATTGCAAAATTATCATTTGGAGGGGGTGAGGGGTTTACATTCTCCATTCCAAGGGAAACTCCAGCTTTCCCTGGCAGATACCTGTCTTTCCAAACCAAGACAAGGAGGAACAAAGGGAACAGGACAGCTGCTCCTGTGGGTTGACAGTGAGGATCTCCCTGCACCTTCAATGCCATTTCCCCTCGGACGGAAATGGCAACAGCCTGCAGGCAGCCTGCTCAGGTCCCACTGTATTTGCCAGGGATGGTCTCATGGCAGTGCCCTCCTGGCTGTCTCTTGGCATGTATTTCTGAGCCTTTAATCATCCTCAACTTCGGCAAAATGTTTCCTCAAGGAGACAATTGATAAAGCAGATGAAAAGGGATCTAAATGCCTAGGCAGGCTCAGGCTTTGAAAAGCTGGATTCCCGCAGCACAGCTTGAAGTACAGAGGTATGAAAAGTAAACATTTCCTCTTAATGCCAGTGCAGGTAGAGCTGTTCAAATGGGATGCCAACTGCTGTCAACAGCTGAACTAATCTAAAGTACCATTTAAAATTCACAACAAAGAAATCCACAGCAAAAAAAACCCCAAACTTCTTCCAACCTATTTCTAACTTTGTTATGGGGTGCTGCCATGGTCCTGTGGGCAAGATGAGGGGCCCTCACACATGCAGAGGGCAAGACTTAAAGGTCCAGAGCACCTCTGTGCATGGGTGGGAAGGCTTCTCCTCCTCACCCCAGGGTACCATTTTGAGCTATGCAGGGCAAAGCAGAGCTACAACCTGGTCCTGATGTGACAAGGGATCCAGAGGAGTTCAAGTACTGCAGGGAAATGGAGCTGAGGTGTCCTTTATCCACTTGATGTGAGAGGGAAAGGCAGGAGCCATTGCCAGACTATCCTGCCAGAATGCTGCTGCCAGGGCTGTGGAGTCTGCTGGGTTACTGCACAAGAGATGCTTCCAGGTGCAGGAGAGTCCTTTAGGTGACTTTGCAATATGTACCTCTGCAGCAATTGTGATTAGAGTGAGAGGTGAAATTGAGGGCTTAGGTGAGGTTTGAATATTACCTTTTTTAAGACTTTTTTTTTCTCTTTTTTTTTTTTTTTTTTAATTAGAAAACGTGACTGTCACTTTGAGTTCAGGGTCTGGTTACAAGGACTTACCTCTATTTCATAGCAAGAAATTTGTCTTGACAGTAATCAATGCAGGTTATAAAAGAAAAGAAAAAAAGAGAAACTTCAGCCATTTGCAATGTGAAGGCTCCAATATGCTGTAGTTTCAACTCCTTCTCTTTCACCTCCATGGAGAATACAAAAAAAAAAATAGTTCATTTTGATATCTCCAGTGCAATTATGGAGAGAGAAATGAAACTTATGGAAATGCAAGTTGGTGTGTCATAGGGATGCCAGACTTTGAGCACAGAAAATCTGCAGAAAACATGCAAGTTTTCCTCTCTTGAAAGTCTCACTTGGCTTTTTAAGATTCTACCCTGGGGTGATAATTGCCTGTTGCTGTTATTGCCCCCTGTAAAGTCACAGTGCCATGATTTATTTTCACTGTTTCCTTAGCAAATGTTGACATTTCAGCCGAAACTTGAAAATGGAGCTGCATTGCTTCAGAGGAGCAGCCACAACACTGCAGAGGCGAGGAGGAGCTTGGCCATGCCCTCACCTCCTGCCAGCAGGCAATCCCTGTGAGAAACAGTGCTGGGGTTTATGAAGGAGCTCACTTTGGTTTGCACAAGTTTAGCCTTCCAGCAAGAACCTCCTGTTTATTTGCCCCCGAGAAGAGAGACCCTTCTCAGGGGGTACCACAGCAGCAGACCCACCTGAGATGCTGTGTCTGCCTTTCCAGGGGCTGAAGGCCAGGTGAGCACCTCCAGCCTGACCTTTGGAAGTCCCCTGCAGGTCGTGCTGGACACCACCAACCTGCTTTCATGAGTGAAAACCACTGTGAGGTGGATGCTCTACCTTCATAATGGCTGGGATTTTATTATTATTTTTTTTTTTAATGCGTTTTCCAGTGGGATGAGGTTTTGTAATGTTACTCATAACCTGTGGAGAGGGCGTGGGGTGAGAAGTAAATGACTGAACAAGTAATTCCCACAGCCCTGGAAGGAGTCACTGGAATACCAGATGGATTTGCAAGGCTGTGGGCTTGCCCGAGCTATGACTTTGCATTGCCACTAAGTGGCAGCCGAGTAAAAAACATGGTGAAACGAAACTTTCCCTGAGTAAATGTCAGTGCAAGGTGCAGGAGCAGAGAGGAAAATTTCTAAGCTGGCGCTCCTCGGCTCAGCAGTGCCCTGCTGTTTATCCTAGGAAATTAAACCTTGGGAGGAGACAGTGATACAGATATTGTAGGAGTACACACAGGGAAGCTGAGTGTGCAGGAGACCCTGACTGTGCAGATGGATGCATCGGGGACCAGATGAACAGTTCAGCCAACTTCTACCTCCTGATTTGGCCAGCATGATATTGAGCGTTTGCAGAGATCATCCCAAAGAGGGTTGGGACATCAATAAGTGGCAGGAAGGCGTGCAGGGTGGGGGTAAAAAGCAGGGAATCAGGCTGGTAGTGCTCCCTGCCCCCCAGTTGCTACAAGCAATGCCATGCACAAGCAAAACCGAGCTTCCCCACGTAGCCAGCCCCTGGGTAACGTTTGGCTCCGATGCATTATTAACCATTTTAATTTTTAAGTGGTTTGAAAGGTACCCAGGTAAAGCCTGCTGAAAGCAAGGCAGAACTAGGTCAGGCACAGAGTGCGTTGGCTTTAATTAGCACCTGTGCAGGTTTTTTTAACCTTTTGTGAAATTCGGGGACCTCCGGTACCTCCGCCGCTCTGCTCCGGAGCCCAAGCAGAGATGACCCCTTCAGGGAGAAACAGTAATTGGAAGTGTCAGTTATCTGAAACTTTTTATCCGAAAAGACAGGATCCTGGGCACTGTGCCAAGGTTCTTACATTTCGAATATTTTAAAATATCTGAAGAAAGTAACACGCGTGGCATAAATTTTAATGTTCAAAGGACTCCTGAGATAACTTTTTTTTTTTTTTTTTTCCAAGCGTAAAGCAAATATTAGAAAGGGAAGATAACTATCACAAAGTCATCTAAAAATGCCAGGGGGCTTCTGTCTCAGACACCAACAAAATCTGATGCTGTTGAGCTGCTGAATTTCAACCAAGGCCAGCCCAAAGCCAGGGCTGCAAATGCTGGTTCTGCGTATGGTTTTTCTGCTCCACACTTAATTTGTGCTTAAGTCATGCAACATCAATCTTGAAGTCAGGGAGGCAGCTCCCAGTCTTCCCCAATGTGAGGACCCTGGAGGTGCTGCACTGCAGCTGACAGCAGTGTGGATGGATGATGTCTGGGATACAGCAATGCTGTCCCTGATAGACCCATGGTGAGCCAGAGCAGTGAACCTAAATACATGTGGGGTGGGTCAGGTTCTCCCCTGGCATAGGATTTCCTGAGCATTCCCTCGGGACTTGATGTGCTTTCCCCCATTCCCAGAGTATCTTTGTGTTGGAAGGCCCCTGGGGAGGTGGTAGCACCAACTCTGTCTCATTTTGCCCTGGGACCTGTGCCAACCTAGAGCCTTTCTGAGGCTTGCTTTTCCTCTTTTATTCCCTGCACGGGGCTGAGCTGGCTCACTTGGATGTCTTACCACCTGCAGATGCTGCTGCAGAGTACACTTGTAGCAGGAGGTGACCCCCTGCTCTGTGCTTGCTGGTGGATCTTAAACACTCTTTGTGGGGTCAGTACCCATCCAGTGGCCTCTGTCACCCCTTCCTCCCCTTCTCACCACCACTTCACCTTGTTTCTCTGGGTGAGTTACACGTGGGGTGACATTTCTGGCTGGGCATTGCCCCAATATGACCAAATTACTACAAACCAGGGGCCAGGATTTTCAAATTCTACCCAGGCTGCTATTTTTTTTTTCCAAAGGTCACACAAAATGACTATATTTTCACCTTTGAGCCCACCCATTTCCAGTGCCACTTATTTACCCTTTGGAGGGGAAGTGGGGGACAAAAAAATTAACCTTGCTCCAAAAGCGATGTTTTTGGAAAACCTTAAGCAATGCAAGACAAAAGCTTGGCTGAATGTGCAAGATGTGCCCAGGCGTGTGAGCTGGGCTTCCCTGGAGGGGATCAGGAAGCTGTGAGGTTGGGAGTGCTCTTTTCTCCAGAAGCTGAATGTTTCCAGCACAAACTTGTGCTGCTTCCAGCCTGCCCGGGAGCAGCAGCAGTGCCTGTGGGACGGGGCTGGGATGGGCTGCAGCACATCCAGGTGCAGTGGGAGGTACCTGCTCCTCGGGGGGGATGGTGCTGCCACCCTGGGGCTGGCTCCGTGGAGGTCCCTCTGTGTGTGTGAGGTGGTTTGTACAGCCATAAGCCTCGGGTTCAAAGTGCTGGGCAGGCATCTCTGGGAGCATTATCTGCGCTGTGCAGATGCTGCAGCCTGGCCAGAGCCAAGCACTGGATGAGGGCAGTGTGGTGCTGGCAGGGGGCTCCTCACAGTGTGCTGCTGGACAGCCTGTCCTGCCAAAATACCTTCTGCTGGAGCTGCTGTCCCTCAAAACCTGGCATGTTTTCTTTATGGAGCAGCAGGGCCCACTCCAGGTGGTGATCCTGAGCCCCTCTGCTTCCCTAAGGGCTTTTCCCTTCACCTGCAGTCTAAATTTGCAGCAGCATTTCCTCTTTTTGAACAGAAACAGTGTAGACAAGACTAATCTATTTATTTCTGCGTACTTCATTTCATCTGCTGATTCAGACATCAAGTTTCCTCTGCAGTTTATCCCAGGCTCCCATCTGGATTCAGTCATATGCTGGGTCCTGCTACCCCTCAGTGAAACAAGCAGTGGTAGCTCTGCAAGACAGCTGAAGGCATCCAGGTAAGCACAGAGCTAGAAGTGTTTGGGATGTGCTTTTGGAGTGGATGGCACCCCATTTCTGACCAGCTGTACCCCCAGGATTTAGAGAGGAGAGTGGAGCTGTCTCAGGGTGGATTGTCTCCAGCCTGTGATGTCTTCTTAATTTCATTTCTCTCAAGAACACACCCCAGAAGCAATGTGCTGTCCCCGAACTCTTTTCCTGCACTGTCAGGTTCCTCTTTATTTGCTGAATGTGTTCATTTCCTTGGAAATCAAGTGCTTGACAAATAACAATTTATCCCATGTTTGAATTTCTTCTGTTTCCCTCCTGGTGATTCTGTCACCAGTTGCAAAATCAGATTATCAAAAGCTTTCTCCTTAACCAACATCTCAATAGAAATTAGTTACATATGAGGGGAAAAACCACTCTATTCCAAGGGTGACACAATAAATTTTTGACTGTTTTAACCTTGTCAGTGAAGTACCAAATGCTGTTGGAAAGCCTACGGCGCTATTCTCTGCTGCTGAGCACAGAAGGGGAAATTGCCTTCCACTCCTAAATCTGCAACTTCTGCCTTTTGTGTGATGGTGAACAGAAATATTGCCAGATCATCTTTAAGCTCAGGGGTATTAAGGACTATTTTTGCCAAGACAGGAAGAGACATCTAACTTTAGATGTGTGATTGCCCCATTATCTTCAAAGGCAAAGAGCTGGAGCTGGAAGTTGGGCATACCCTGAGGTCCCTCACTGAAACAGAGCTTGACAACAGAAGGAATAGGAGGCACTCAGATTTCCTGCTACCAGTGCTGAGACTTTTCTGTCTCAGCACTGGAGAAGTGGGTGCACACAGGGGCTGGTGCTGTGGTCCCTTTCCAGACACAAGCTCAGGGACACTCACCAGGAACAGAGGATAAATACACAGGCTCAGATTCTCCAATAGAAAATTTTGAGGTGCTCTAACCATACTAGATTTGCATTGATGTATATCCAAGACAGTCTGGCCTCAAAAGCCTCCAGGAAAGAACAACCTACTGGTTTTATTTTTTATTTTTTTTTTAATTGTCAAAGTATCAGTTTGGTTTTGCACCTTCATATTTATTTTCAGTGCATGTCTCCCAGCTAAATGGCACTAAATGTTGGGCTGTTACTTCATGCAATTGGATTGATCTATATTGGGGTCTCATTAATAGCAAGGTTTGTCCCCTTTGTTAATACTCAGGGTTAACTTTTGTGCACATGTGTGTATAGGAGATAATAATGGGGCAATGTTGATAGGGAAGAATGACTTCTACAAATACAAACATCAGAGAACGCTCAGAGATCACGTTGGAAGCAATGTAACCAAAAGTGTGTATTCTATTGCCATCTGTTGAAACTGGTTGGGGAGGTGTTTTCTTTATCTCTTGTATAACCCATTCCTTCTAACTCCAGGGGGAGGGGGCAGGTGCCTTCTGTTAATGGGCCAGATGTTAAAACCATGTGGAGCAATGTTCCTTATCTCTTCTACCACCCATCCTCCCTTCGGGGGTATCTGCTGTTCATGGGCCATCGAGGCTCACTGCATGACTGATACAATTCTGTCATCCTGTTGGGAGATGCTCCACCCAGTTGGAGGAGCCCAGCATTCCTACCTGGATAAAATCTGAGAATCAGAACAGAAGAACAGCCTGTTTTCCATTGGATTCCCAGAGGAAGACTGGACCCATCTCACCACCACTGGGTCCTTCTACAAGATCATCTCTGCTCCAACAGAACCACATCTGTCACTCCAGGAGATTTATTTGGACTGCTCCCCAACACCCTGACCAGCAGGGTGTCAGGTTGTATTCTGACTCTGTCAGTGCTTCTAGGATTGTTTTTACTTGCTTTTTTGTTTTGTACTCCTACATTTGTATTTTTAATATTCCTAGTAAAGAACTGTTATTCCTATTTGCAAATCTTTTCCTGAAAGCCCCTTAATTGCAATATTATAATAATTCAGAGGGAGGGGGTTTACATTCTCAATTCCAAGGGAAGCTCCAGCTTTCCCTGGCAAACACCTGTCTTTCCAAACCAAGAAAAACTATTTGCTGAGGGAGGTCTGTGTTGCCTCAGAGACACAGCTCCTTTTGCCACACACGTGCTCAGAGTTTGCTGGTGCCCTGAGACATGACAAGGTTGAAGAATGGTGAAAATTCACCTGCATCTAAAGGTGCAACAGCACAAGGCCAGGCAGCTTCTGTCCAGCAAGAGACATCTAAACATATATACCATAATGGATGCCTGATCTTCATCTGATCTCTTACTCCCTCAAGTGTACATAAATGTGAGTGGTTTGGGTACCACCAGGGTCCCAAAGCCAGCTCCAATCCTCCTGACCTCTCACCTTGCTCCTGTATCCCCATGTTGCAGGATGGGCAGTAGGGAGAGGAATGCACCATGATAATGTGCCATTTTGGGAAACTATGGACAAGATTTAGTGCAGGGAGTTTGTAATTCATGGCTTTAGAACCAGTTCAATTAACAGAAGTTTGCTTCTGGATGCTTTTAAAGTGAAGGATGCAGTTGCACTGCTTGTGCTGCTCCCACACGGCTTTATTTCTGCTTTTGCAAGTTGGATTTACAGATTTCCCTTCTCATTAAAAGTGGTGGCAATATTAAGCCTGGGAATCCTTGATGGATTTCGGATTGAATATTGTGAGCCTTGTATTAATGCAGGCTAGCTGCAAATAAATGAGGAAATCCATTAAGCATGTGGTGTGCCTCATAAATATTCCATAACACAGAAGTGTTAATGTAATGATGAGAAAGGAAAAACAAAGGTGTAGGAGTCAGGAAATGCCAAGCACTGAAAGACCACTGTGATCATCTCTAAGTTCTGCATTAACAGCCCTTTAGGTGGTGAGGGCCGTACTGGACCCCTCAGGGAGCACATTTATGATTATATTTATTCTATTTAAATTTTGGAACTCATGCATATTTTTTTTTTAACAGGCCACGTTTGAGAGAGATAGTAAATCAAATATAACATTGAAAAAGAAGTCATTGAGATGGCTTTAGTGCAGTTGTGCTCACTCTCTGACCATGTGCTCATCCTTTGATGCACAACTCGGTAATCAAAGCTCAAATATTGAGCCAGCATGAGGCACCCTGCTCTGCAACCACAAAAAATACGTGGGAGTTATGGTGTAATGCCACAAAGTCTGTGCCTTGTGTTTACGTAGAGACCATTCCAAAGTGAAGGTGATTGTGAGAGTTACAGTAGAAATCAATCCAATGCATCTGCCTTGGAGTCTAAAAACACTGAACCGAGCATGTGGAGCATTCAGAGCAAACACAGAGAGATGCAGGGTGTCACTGAGGTGTGGATCCTCTCTGCCAGCTACAGAGACAAATGTTCTGGCTGGGTTTTAATTGGCACATCCATTACTTGTGCAGTGATGCAAAGACAGCCCGGCAGACCTGCACCCCCAGAGAGCCCTGCAGTGCCCAGGCACACCTGTGAGCCTCAGCCTGCAAACCTCCCCATCCCCAGCCAGCATTCCCTGCTCCCTGCATCGCCTGGCAGGAGCAATGCTGTGCCCTCCACCCTCTGCACCAGAGGTTTTCCTTTGGGATGATGTATAGTGAACACTTTTCCAGGTGTTCTCCTGCACTGGATTGTTCTAGTGAAGAGCTTGGCTCCTGGTGCTCACCCTCTTCCTTCTGTAGTTTTGCAACATGCATTGTCACCTTGCTGCTCCTGGCAGCTGCCTGGTACAGCACTCACTGTCAGCAGGGCAAGGAGGCATTTGTGGTTATTTCCAAACCCTGTAACGATGGAGCTGGGTGAGGAGGTGTGACCAGAACTTTGGCAAGCAGCTCCTGCCTGTTGAGATGTTTCTCGAGCTGGCAAGCACCAGACACAGGAGAATTTGGCCAGTCAGGGGGGCTGCTGGAGCAGGTGGAGTGTCTGGCTTTGAGACTCACAGTTTTTATCAGGTTTCTTCTGCTGCTGGGTCTGAGTAGCACAAGAGGTGGGCTCCAGGCTGGGGTATGCAGGTGTCACTTGAAGCTTCCCCAAGTGCCCCAGAAGCAATGCTAAGTCCCAGGTAGAATTCTAGAATCATGGAATGGGTTTGGGCTGGAAAGGACCTTAAAGATCACC
Source organism: Phylloscopus whistleri (assembly GCA_017589585.1). NCBI lineage: Eukaryota > Metazoa > Chordata > Aves > Passeriformes > Phylloscopidae > Phylloscopus > Phylloscopus whistleri. Next base: position 2,024,591 of record JADMLD010001007.1, on the reverse strand, counting down.
TGCTTCCAGCCTCCCTGCCATGGGTGGGGGATACATCTCTGAGCACCTAGGCAGGGTGCTGTGGATTTTTGCAGGCAGTAATTGGACTTTTGGACAGGAGTAGGGCTCTCTGCTGCTTGCTCCAGGGAGTTATTTTCAGCTTGGTTTCAGGTCCAAGCTGATGGCTGGGTGTCTCTTTAGGACCAGGTGTTTGGAGTGCCATCTTACTTGGCTGAATGAACTTCTGGCACCAGGTTGGTTGGAGGAGGCCATGGACATGTCATGCTATGTTACAGATGATCTGAGACCCAAAATCATCTAAAATATCTGGCAGCAAGCCCGTGATAACTTAATGCATTGGATCAGCTCAATTTTGGGTCCAGTGGTGTGGTTTTCTGCCAAATGGGAGTTGTTTATCAAACTCCAGTGGAATGGGGTCTTCTTGTTGTGGAGCTTTTTGGGGGGACAGAGCTGCAAGTGGAAAAGTCCCCAGCATGGGGACAGGTGGAGATGCCTTAAAGCACCTCTTCAGACACAGCACAGTGGGGGAGGAGAGCCCATTGTCAGTGCTCCCTCCCACTGCATGAAACTGCAGCATGAAACAATTTTATCTGTGTATCAGGCTTGCAGAGGCAGCCAAAATACTCTGGAGTTTGCAAACCTCGTCATGTTTAGTAAAATTCAGCTGTGAGATGAGGAGAGTTCTGTCTCTTTGAGTCAACAAGGCACAGTTTTGAATATCCATGAGCAATCCCAAAGAAGGAAGGTGTCTACCCCTGCTCTCTATAGGTTAAATGTGCTTTATGGCTCTGTAGGTGCCTGTGGTGAGATGTGCTGGCTGTCTTGGCCTATCTCAGCACTCCTGGGCACCCTGATGGTGTTGTGGGGATGTTTGCTGAGGGTCTGATGTGCTTAGCATCAGGATCTGTTGAAACATAAATCTGATTAGAGGGAGAGCGAGGGGCTGTAAGTGACACATCTGGTTGTGGTCTGATCCTGCCTGGACAGACTGCCCACATGCAGTGACAGGCAGTGTCTGATGGACGTTGGCTCACACGTGAGGCCAGGCATGTGACATTTACCCTGACCTTGCAGGGCAGAGACCCTTTGCAGAAGATGTCATTGAATTAGGGCAGAAGCAGGTGCCCTTTCAGTCACTTACACAGCAGAGATCCCACCTCTCTCCTGTAGCTTTTTTTCCCCAACAAATATTTATTTCTGTGCACAAAGCAAGCAAAGCCTGGCTTTCCCTGCTTTTCCCTTTGTCGCCGTCACTCTGCGGCTTTTGAAAGTGCTCTTGCTTGCTGGATTTGGGACATTCTGGTTTTCAAATGTCTCACAGCTTTTGAGCACCAAGGGATGAAAGATGACCTTTCCCTTGGGGATGCTCATCCCAGGGCACCAGGTCCTTTGCTGAGGCATGCAAGGCTCCAAGTGCTGTCTCTCCTTTGTACCTGGCATTGTGTGAGGGGCAGGAGGGCAGGTGCTGCCCTGGCCACAGCAGTGGCAGAGCAGCAGGAGGGGTGGCTGCTCTGGGAGACTCTTTGAGCCCTGCCTGTGACACCAGCTAGTTTCTGCTCATTTCCAAGATGTCTTTCACAGAGTGTAAAGAAATTCTGTACAGAGAGATAAAATGGTCAGATGTCCTGCACTCTCGACTGAAGCATAGCTTCAGCACAGAGCTAACAAACAACAGTGCAGTGTGATGGATGGCTATGGTACATGAAATGTGACATGTTTCTTTGGCAATAACATTAGAAATCCTTGGCTTATTGGTATGAAATGAAAGAAAAGAATATAAATCCATCTATTGCAGAGTTTTCCAACAAAAATGTCAGTAGAGCTTTTGTCACATGTGTTACTTCTACATAACTGACACCTCCTTTCCCAGAAGCTTTTGTGTCTTGGTCTTCATTCTGTGCCCAGAATCTGCATGGAGATCTCATCAGATGTTGCATTGAAGTAACTTCAGTAGAAGAGGAAGAGCAAAGTTAAAACAGGGAAAAGTAACAATGGTTTGATAACTTTGCAGAGTGGAAGCTGCTAACTTGTGGTAGATCAATTTTGAAAGAGTCAGGAATGGGGAGGCTCCAGTCCAGTTTGCTAAAAGCCATCCAGTGTCCAGGCTCGTCATGTTTGTCCCTCTCTGAGCCATTTAGATGCCTTCTCTTAAAGGACGTTTTTCCAAATGACACTGTTTAAGTAATGCAGAATTCCTATGTCTGAAGGACAGTCTGTGATCCAGTCCATTGACTCCTGATTTCATTTAAACTGCAATTCATTATTTTGTTCCTGTGCTCATTCAAGAACCCATTGTTCATTACTCTTTCATCACTCTATGATTGGAACAATTTGTATCTGTCGTTCTTACATTGGCCCGATAATGAAATAATCATTTGTGCATCTACACTGTGTTTTACATTTATTTTTCACAGTGTAATTCAATTTGTAGGGTCATTTTATCATTCTGGGACGAATTGTGATTTTGTTTAAGCATTTGCTAGTTGGTAACAGTCTGCAACTGCCAACATCAGGAAGTATGTTGGGATACTGCTCTCCACAGACAAAGGTGGTAAAATTATTGCTGATCCTCCAGCTAACAAAACCAGCCCACCTTCTAGGAGGAAGGATTCTGATGTCCAAAGTACACTTGCTTTACTGAGCTGAGTCCTGCACTCCTTCCCAGCATTTGGGTCAGCCTTTCAGAGAGAGAGATAATAATAAGGGGTAAGATTACCTTAATAAAATTGAAAGTAGATGATAATGCTTCCAGAGCACAATTATGGTCCTATTCAAATGAGCTCCCATACTCAAGGAGGTCAGCAAGGTTATGATTTCTAGAGGGGTCAAGAGATTACAAGAATAAACTAATTATTCTGGCATCAAATAGATAGAAAGGCGATTGCTGATTGGTTAATTCATTTTTCTTCTGTGGATCTATTTCTGTTCAATTAATTAAAATGACACATATGTTATACTCTCCAAATATCACCCACATTATTATGTAAAGGTTGAGTTAGTCATTACATTGGAAAAGGTCAGGGCTTGAATTTAATGCTGGAGGGAGATACTTTCTTCCATTTACTCATCATCATTACCATCCAGTTCCTGCTTGGCTTTGGTTTTCAATGAACTTCCTTATCCTAGGAATGGCTCCCATTCCAAGTTCCTTGGAAAGGTGATGGCCTTGGTGCTTCTGCTTAATGGGTGTGTGGGCTTGGGTCTTCAAGGGACTCTTCTGTCTTCATGGGATTTCCTAAAGGAAAAACCAAATCTTCTACAATTCAAGAAGGTCAGATGGATATTTACAGGCTTTGTAAATCAGCCACAGAATATTCCAGGTTAATGTCACATAGTTTAAACATTTGTTTATGCTGTTTTGCCACAGGAGTGACTGAGGGGACATGTGGCCATGGGATCTGCCAGAGTCTGTAAACATAAATCTGTGGTCGCATTTATAATTTTAATGCCTTATGTGATACATTTGACTCCAATTTTAACGGTCTAGAAATACTTTTTTTTTTTTTTTGGGGTAAATATATTAATTCTTCTTAGTTACACTCCATTAACTGGTGTTTAGTTAACGTGCCTGCAGACTGCACCAGCAGGATGCGGAAGAAATGCTCTAAGACACGAGCTGGCATCAGATTTGTCTGGAGAGAGAAAATACCAGCAGACACAAACTGTGGCAGGGTGTTAGAAAGAATCACCTGAGATACAACTGGGTAACGATCCGTGGAAACATGAACATTTCGGGTTGTGGATCCTCCACCCAAATTTACGAGCGGCTGTCGGGGCGCTGGCGCCGCTCCCCCCAGGAGGGGGATTGCTCTTTGCCAAACCACCACGAGCAGGTTATGGGTGGCTCTAGAAAAAGTGTGGGGCTCTCCCAGAGACTGCAGCGCCTCACATTAACTCCCCTCCAATGTCAGCAATTCCCCATCGTATCGCATTGCCAACCGCTGTCACTAATACACCATGAAATTCAGATGTATAATGCAGTGTAGGGCTCAGCCTCTCATTTCAAAGGTTTGTTACCCATAATCCTGCACGAGTCATTAGCAGTGTCACTGAGCAGAGTGAAACTCATTCACTTCTTGCAGTGTTTCCCCTGCTGGCAAACAACCGACATATTACACGTGGGGCACAGTGCTCGATCCTCCAGAGAGCTTTGATTGTGGCTTGGTGGAATGTGGGCCTCTGTAATGGGCAATCAGGCCTCCACTGTCCCCAGCCTACAGGCCCCACTGGATGGTTGAGCAGCTGGGTACTCTCACAAAGCACCTATTTGCTTTTCTTTAAATTATTTATCCACCGAAATGTTGTTGACGGTGTTTTAAAGGCAATATCATGCTAAAAGCTAAAAAAAAAAAAAAAAAAAAAATACACTCTCCAAAAATGAAAGAACCAAAGGGTAGGGTTAAAATTTGGGAAAGGACTTTGATTTTTGGTAGGCTCAGTCTCACCTGCAAAAGGTTTGTGGCCCAAGTTTGGGGGTGAGTGTGAGCACCCAGGTCCCTCAGGAACCAGCAGCACAGAGCCAGGAGTGAGGCCCAGCACCATCCATCCAGAAATGAGGCACAGATGAAACCCAGCTGTCACTGGAAAAGCTCTCTTAGTTTTAATCACGGGGAGAATCTCTCTCAAGGCGGGCTCAGCAGAAGGTGTCACAAGGAAAGGGTCTCCCTCATCTTTCAAGGAGAAAAGGGACGACCCAACTTACTTGCTGGGTTGTGATGTTCCACAGGTAGTTTTGTTGACCTTCACCATGGGGATGTTGAGTGAGTTTTTCTGTCTGGGGACATCATCTTGAGCTGTGATGCTGTTACCCTGAGTGAGGTGCCCCTTTTCAGCCATGCATTTGCAGTTTTGACAGCAAACCATGGGCTACAGGGCAGGGCTGTGACTGACACTGAGCTGCAGATAATAATTTTGAGAGTGTAGTTTTGGGGTAAATTTTCACTTAGCTTCTATTTCCTCATTTTTGCTGGTGTGAAAGTTAAATGGGATGGTGTCACAAGCCTTCCTGAGCCAAGATGTATCACATCTACCGCTCCTCTTTGCCTCTGTGCTAATTATCTTGACAAATTGGTTTGCTGTGATTTACTTGGAAATTCTGCTGGTCGCTTCCCACCTTCTCATTGCCAGACTGCACACGTACTGCTTGGCTGTTTTACCTGGTCTTTTTGCAGGTGATGGTTTGTCCAGAGGGTCTGTGCCTCCTGCAGTCATAGGGCATCACCCTCCACAGAAATTCAGAGAATGGTGTTCCTGGGTGAACTTCAGAGCCTGCTCCTCTCAGAGTAGAAAAGGTGGGTTGGCAGGTCAGAGCTGACAGTGGAGGAGACTGTGCTCTGGATCTGCAGCCTCTGTCTGACAAATGCCAAGGTCGTGCTTCCTTCTGGTTCACCTTGTACCACAGCCGAGATAAAATGTCTGGAAATGTCACTCCCTTCCTGACCTCTAGATTAGAAACACATTAATAGGTTACCTATTTGCTCAGTTTCTTGTTTAAATTAAGTAATCCTTTTTACACATTTTATTTTTAGTAACATTTCTCTTGTATGCTTTTTTTTTTTTTTCACCATTCTTGCATCAAGACCAAGGTCAGGTCAAGAGCTTTTTGGCTGGGAGGTGATTCTTTTCAAGAAGCCATTCTGATACATTGATGCTGCAGCATTTGAGGCTTTTACAGAGAAAACACACATTTAAATGGGAGATGAAGTACACTGCAGGCTGAGTGGCAGCGGGGTTGTAAGATCACCCATCAAGGCATGGCTGAAGTTTCTTAATTTTGCCTGAGCTGGGCTGTGTGGGGGTGAGGCTGCAGCTCTAATTCCAGCTCTCACAGCTAACAAGGTTCTTTGTGGGTTCTCCCAGCAATGGTGTGATAGGCAGTGGTTCCTGTATTGTCAATTCAAGTACTTATCCTGCTATTCCCAATTTATTTCATGTAGTCTCTGCAATCCCCACGTTTTCTAATGTCACAATGGCAATGAATCTATTTCTGTTCCTGAAAGGATGCAAAAGAGGGACATTAGAGCCAGGGCAGCTCTGCTAAATACCCTGTTGTCAGGGCATATCAGAACTCCAATCTGGTTTTTAAACACAACTTCCTAACAAATCTGGTTAAAGCAGTACACAATTATTAGGAGTGATGCTTGTGACAGTAACACACAGGACATTTTAGATGTTCCTCTAAACATGCTGAGTGGTGGTTTATGACCTGATTTGCACACCAATAGTTTTGCCTGTACAACAACCAGGCAGCCAGACTCAAAGTGCAATTAAAAATGAGATCAAAGCCTGCTACCAGTTTGAATCAGTGTAAAGACATACCAACCTGGGAATGATAAACCATCAATGACACTATCAGTAACTTACAGTAAATTAACTTCTGCAGCTTGGCCTGGGCTGAGTGTCACAGAGCAGGAATGTTTTATCTGGAAAAGGCTGTCATCTCACATCTGGATGCTGTGTGATATGGAGGGATAGCCAGAGACTTTCAGCAAAACAATTTCTCATCAGAAAATATTAGTTTATCTGGCCCACAACTTTTGGCAGGGAATTTGAGTTCCAGCAAAGGTTAAGGCATTCACCAGCCATGTTTGTTATCTAAACCTGATTTTCTGAAGCTCTGTGTGAGTGCTCAGATTTCTGAGACCCAGACTGCACTGGCTGACTCTCTCTCAATCCCTTATTCTTCAAAATTCAATTTTGACACTTTTGAAGTATTGGATCTATTTCTGCCACCTCCACCAGTGTATCCCTGCCTGGTGTTTAAATGGCAGGGGGAATAGCAAGGAAGCCTTCCCTTCAAATCCCAGTTCAGCTCAGCACTTCTGTAAATTTGAGAATTTGCATAAAAACATCAAGTCTTTCCTGCGGTTTCTAAATTGGGCTTTAGGAGAAAATGATTTCAAGAGCCTGAGAGTGGAACGGAGGGATGTCTAAAGCCTACATACATCTCACACCTACATGCCTGCTTTTTCTGCTAAAATTTTACAGCCCAAAAGCCCAAAGTGCCTCAGAGATGTTCAGGTAAGCCAGATGTTTTGTCCACATCCAGTGGCTGTGGGGTCCAGGAGAAAGTAGAACGTGAACCATGCCTCATTTTCAGTCATTAATATTACTGTGAGTCAAGCTGGGGTTCTGGTCTTGTTTTCCAACTAAGAAATCTTTCTGCCCTCAAGTTGTGCTAGGGCTGGTAGGTATATGAGAGGCCACAAGGCTGGGCTTCCTTTGGAGTTTGAAGGCCAGCAAGGCAAGGGGTGCTTTGGCTGAGTGCACGGGGGTTCTGCAGAAGAGACTGAACTCAGCTGCAGCTGGGGACCTCACCAGCACAAACCAGTGAGCTGCTCCTTCTCCCATCATGCTGTCCCACTGTGGCAGTCATTATTCTGGGAGGCTGAGGTGGCCAAATGGTGCTTAAATGGTGCAAGAAACAATTAGATGAATTCATGGCAGAGAGGGCTGTTACCCACCAGGAGACTGCAGAAAGTCTCTAAGCCCAGATTACTGGGGCCCATCAAAGCACCCCAGGCAGTTACTGTGTGTTTGTCCTGCTCCTAAGCTTTTCTGCAGACATGCACAACTATTTGGTCTTAGAGACAGGGTGCTGGGCTGGAGGGACTGGTGATCAGAGCCAGCCTGACCATTCTCAAAAAGAAGGAGATGGCATTAGACAACTCTCAAAAATGTGATGTCTGTAGGATCTCTTGGGTAAGTGATGCCTGAGTTCTCAGTGTATCTGAGGGCTGTTTCTGCTGTAAAGAACCTCAGCTCTCTGTTAGGAGACAATTCTGAGGAGGCTAGCAGGCATTCCTGTGTCTGTGCTGGGCTGTGTATTGGCTCACATTAATAAGGAGAGGAGGATAGAAAGATAGAAAAAACAGCAGAGGATTATTTGGCAATTCCAGTGTCACCAGGATCTGATCCCAGCAGTTCAACATAATCACAGAAAGAGGAGAAAATCCAGGAGATTTCACTGGAACTGAGCAAGAGCTTGACAGCTGGCAAATGCTAATGTAAGTAGGCAACTGGGAGAGTGGGGAGGAGGGAGGGTGGTGTTGTTTAGCATCGCTTACAGAAGTGCCATTTAAGTCTGGAGAGAGCCTGTAGAAAACATGTCCCTTTCTGCTCAGCTCCCCTGCCCTGTCACACGTGTCTGCCTGCCCAGTCCTGCTGTGCCAGTGGGTGGTTTGGTGCTTGTGGAGTCCATCTCATGCAAAGCATCTCCAAAGCAGCCTTGGTTCATGCAGGCCAAGGAAACCTGCCTCCTCTGTGGCTGGCTGGAGTGTCAGCACAGAGGCTTAACCTGAGCTGGAGCATCATCCTGCTTTTGCTGATCCACTGGTTTCTGCCCCAGGGATGGGGATGTGGAGCAGAACCAGTGGCTGTTGCAGGCTGGTGCAGAGCAGAGCTGGGTGTGCAGCCCTAACACACCAGCATGTTTTCCTCCTGTGAATTGCTGCTCAAATAGCCAGTTTCTCCAGGCTGCTAACATCTCTCTGTGGCTGTTGTGCTTTTTCTACTGGCAAAGTTTGCTGGTTCTAACTACTCATTGGTTTCTCTGGACACTCATAATCCAATTTCACTTCTGTCTACTGCCCCTCTGGGCTTCTGGCAGACATCGTCACCAATTAAAGCCAAATCTTTTCTTGGATAGTGGCAAATGTGGCCATTTTTGTTGTATTAGAAGTGCAATTCTCACATGAACATCAAACCCAAACCAGTGTTCCTGCAGCAGCAAGTCAAGCATCCATGCTGGTCTGTGGACGAGGTCTCCCCCAGCTCAGTCCATGAGTGCATCAGGGTGGTGTGCACACTACTCATCCAGCAACATCCTCTTCTGCACTAGGAGCATTTATCTGGCTGTTCTTCCTTCCTGTATAATTAACTCTTTAGCATTTGACAGCTCAGGAAAGTCTGATTGTACTCCAGCAATGGTCTGTGAGCACCTTCCACAACCTGATTTTCCAAAATCGCTCCCTGGCCTTCGTTTCCAGCAGTATTCTCCAGAATCAGTTGGGCCATGTTTCATTGTAATGTCAAAATTGCACTTTTCTGCCTCTAAATAATAATTTCGTTGTCTAAGGATAAGGATTTTTGGATTTAGAGCTGCTGCTTTGGTATTTTCTCTCATGTTAAATATCCATGCTGGACACTGTGTTTTCCCAGAGGAATAGAAAAAATACTGAAGGTTGCAACTGCAAACCACGTTGCTTTCTCATTTCCTGAAAGGCATTGGGCTATTCAGAGTTTCAGAGGTATTGTTTCCTATCACAGACCATATGTGCCATGGGATACACTCCAGTAATTCTCCATAGAGGCTTAATATTGAACAGATAAAAGAAACATTAAAGAATCATATTTACAGGAAACTGTCTTGCTTTGTTGGCCATGTTAATAATAAAGTTCTGCAGGAAGAGAACATCTGGGTTTCTGTAATCCAGCCTGCTTTTCTGCAGGTTACTTTTGGTTTCCTGGGAAATGTTCAGTCTTAAAGATCTTGATGATGACTTGTATTTGGATGTTTCTGCAGTTGTCCCTGAAGCGACACCTTACCAATGATAGGCTTCAGGAGCTTGTGGGTGTGTTAATTTTTATTAATTATAGCAGCTTTGACTTGCCTTTGCTATAAAATTGACTTGCTTAATTCACCCACAAGATGTTGTCACTATTAAATCCAGAAGGTTTATGAGGATAAAGGTCTTGGGATTCTGGTGACTCTCCTAAACACTTAATCAGAGTAGAGCTGGAATCAGTCAAATGTGACATCCCATGCCTGTATTTAGGGTTGATAGTCATCCATAAATCCAGGTGCATGAAAATCTCAGACAGATTATTATTTGATATTATTCTAATTCAGAAGGTGTGTGGGGGGGGGTCTCTGCTCTTCTGGGGAACTGCATTAACTATGGATTTTCACTCTCTGTGTTTCCAAAACCAGCAATAAGTGGTCCTGGCAGGGAGAAGAGAGATGTATGTGATAGCTGTCACTTCACTAAGTGAGAGCCATGATGGGGACAACTTCATCAATCAGCACAATGGCTCTGGGGGCCTGGGCTGCAGCTGGAGACCCCGGGCCTGGCAGACCCCCAGGGCAGCCAGTTATCCCGTGGCAAAGGACCAGTGCCAGCTGCTTTGGTAAATTAAAATGTAGCAGCAGTTTGCACAAGACTTCTCAGCTCAGGGATATCCCTGTCTTGGGCGTGGGGGAACAAGGTTGTGCTGAGCTTGGAGACACTGGAACACCTGGACTGGGAATGCTGGCATGCAGCTATGGAGTTTTTCACTGGTCTGACAAGGAAAAATCTTAATCAAAGGCCACACATTTCTAAGGGTCATTTTCTACCTTGTGTGCTGATGTTTCCCTAAGGAAAAATGTTTTGTTGAAATAACAGTGCTGAGCTAGCAGTCTCTGTTTGTGCCTTTTAAATCCAAAATCCAGAGGGGATGGCAGTCGGTGTTCATGTGACGAACACATCAAGTGGGTAAAGGTGACAGGAAAAAAAAAAGTTATTAAAATATTACCATAAAGAAATGTATTTTTAAAAGGAGAGAGAAAAAAAACATGGACCCTGGTGGTTAGAGATTTACCTGGGTAATCCAGAGAGGTTTCCTGTGTGCTTTGCCTGGGCTGTGCTGGCAGGAGTGTGCCCCTGCAGATCCACTGCTCTTTGTGCTGGAATAGTCACCCAGCTCTTGTGCATCACTGGGAAAGTTCTCCATTCAACCCTTCCCCCCATTTTTTTTTTTTTTTTTCTACCTGAAGCATAAGTAGAGCAGGAAAGAGAGATGAAATTCTGTCAGCAATTCCTGGATGAGCTGTAATGTGAGGCCTTTTACCTCTCAGTGAGAATGGGAGAATTATACACTGCCCTGTCGAGCCAGGCTCCAAGATCCTGCCCACACAGGTGTATGGATAATTTCTCTTTTTATATTCTTTACATGAAGACACTTCACCCCAAGATTAAGACTGCTGGTAAGTCAGCTTCATCGGTGCCTGGAACACTGCACTGTGTCAGCTGTATTTTTGTACCTAATATGTGGAAGAAATTTTTTGTCTTTTCACATGTGCTTCTCTGGGGCTTTGTCTTCATTATCCTTTGAGTATGTCTGGGATGGTAAAAAGGTTTGTTCCCCTTTGGTGAGCAGGGCCAGGAGAGTTTCACACAGGCCACTCTGCAGCTCTGTGAAGAGCCAATTTCTTCTTCAGAATTAAATGTTTGATTAACAAAACACTTTAATTTAAATCCAGCTGGAAATTAAATAACAACTCTGATGGCAGGCACCAAGTGCCATTTCAAAATACGTCAGAGCAGGTTTGGGCACACTCTCTGCTGTACAGAGGACACGGGGGTTTGCAAATGTGATGTGTTGCTCCACAAGCACTCAGGGGTCACTGGTGCAACCATCTCATCCTCAAAAGGATCAAATGATCTGTGTGGCAGGGACTGGGCAGAGAAGAGATGGCCACAATCTGAGCTGAGCAAAAACTAAAACAGCTTGTTAAATCCTCATGCTCTTTAATGCTCTTGTATGTAGTGAAAAAACTAAGGTAAGAGCAAGATAACCTGTAAATGGCTTAATTAGAATAACTTAAGCATTGTTTAGGCTATGTTTTCCAGAATAATGTGTGGTGTTCAGTCAATGTAGAGTTGAAGAGTTTGGCTGCATCCTGTTTTAAAGAATCATCATGGATCAACCTGGAATTTAAGGACAAATAGGCCGTGGGGAAATAGAATCAAGAAAAAAAATCAGTTAAGTTCACTAAAATTGAACTGACTGGGAATAGCATGGAATCATGGAATTCAGGATGGATGAGATGTGATAAATAGGAAGAGCAGCCTGAGAGACCTCACTAAGCTCCTGCTCCTCTGTGGCAGGGAGGATGCAGACCTGAAAGTATACCCAGGGATAACTTTGCAGGAAGCTTTTCCAACTGATGGGTTTTCCTTGAATCTTGCTGTATCAATTAGTAATGATTTGTGGTTAGAGTAATTCCATATTTCATTTGTTGTGTTTATTGCATAGGGCATTAACATACTGAGTAATGAACCTGGAGCAGCTGAGTGATTCAGCTGAGGGTTTGCTCACGTGATGGAGCTGGTTGGTGATCAATTATGTTTTTGTTGTTCAGGAAAATGCTAGTTTTTACAAGCACTCTTTTCTCCGTGTGTAGTTACAGTGGAAAGCAATATGCTTTAAAATTATTGTATTCTAAGTAGTTCTAGAAGTCCCAGTACTGAAAAAATGAAGCCTGAAAGTTATGTTTCTTATGGGGTTTTACATTCATTTTAATCTTATTAGTCTTCCTTTTAAGGAGCGTCTCTGTTGTGTCAAAAACCCCCAGAAATTGATATATTCTCCTTTGACTACAAGTTTAATGGTAAGTCATTAGATACAGAATTTTCCTGTTTATTTATGAAACTTAACACACGACTTTGTATTGGCCTTAAAAACATTTTCTACAACTCTGCACATTGGCACAATCCATTCCTGCTCTGGGCATCCTTCAAACCTGTCAGAAATGCACATAAAAACCAGGTGTCAGATATCTCAGGATGAAGTCAAATAACCCCACAACCACATGAATGCAATTAAGATAAACGTGTTCACAAGCCCCCAACAGATTCCAGTCAGCCCAGCCAATCTCCTGGATGATAATCAGAATGAAAGGTGGGTATTTGGCTGTAGCCTGTGTGTTTGATATAAGATCACTGAGGTTTTTAGTTTCTGCGGTTTTTTTTTCCTTCCCAAATTTATTTTAGGTGTTTGGTGTGCATCAACTAGGTTTTTTTCATGCCCTAGGAGTTTTATAATTTTGCATGTGTTTTTGGCTGTCTGTCCATGAGCTCCTGGGCAGGCACACATCCATTCCTGATGAAGATCCTGTTTTCTTTAGGCTCCCCCATCCCCTTTGGCTTACGGAGGCACGTGTTAATTAACCACCCTGCTGGCTGTAAGAGAAATAACCCTGCAAATCCAGGCTGAGAATCCACATGAAGGAAAACAGTGCAAAGGAAAGGTTACAGCTACAATGAAGGAAACTGCAACTAAAATTTGGCTCACAGGGATGAAGCAGTGGTTTAGCTGAAGACTAATTGCCAAAGGAGCCACACATATACACATAGATGAGAAAAATCAATACAGTTGATGGATCCCCTTCTGTTTTACAGCCAAGGATAATTCATTTCCAATGACCCTCAGTATTTATGTGTGTGAGCATCAAATAAGAGAAAGGACATTAACTATCCCAAAAATTTGGCTTATGCAGAAGATCAGAACACCTGTTTCTTGTTGTTGGGGCTTTCTGAACTCTCAGAAGTGTAAGGGAATTTAATAGAAAAACTGAATTGAATGCACAGCTGAATTGCAAAGAGAAAGACTATTTTATGTATTAAAAAGTGCTCCTAATGACATCTATTTTCGTAATAGTGCATTGTGGAATGAATGGTTTGGACAAAAGCAGTGGTAAATCGTCTGAAACAGAACTGCCTGACACTCAAATAGCTGCTAATGGCAGGCAGCTCCTTGACTTCTTGTTATATTTCTTTCTTGCATTTAATCCTTCTCAGACCATTATGCAGGAGGACACTGCTTTGCTTAAAGGGTTATCAATGTCACCAGGCACTGGAAAGGTCTGGGCACATTTTAGCCACCTTTTGGCAGATGGGATTCACATGTCCTTCTGAGACTAAACAGAGTCTCACTGAGTTTGGAAACCTTCAGAGAGGATCCCTGGAAAGGCTTTTCCACCACTTCATGGTGGTGAATCTCCGTGGGGGAGTGGAGTTATCAGCAGTCACCCCACCACTAACCATGCAGGACATTTTCCATCTTACCTCCTATTTTTGCAACTCTTCCAGGGAAATTATGTTTACAGAGCAGGAGTTAAAATCTCCTTAATCTTAACAGTATCTTTGGGCTCTGCTGCTGCCCCAGTCTCTCCTTGTCTCCATCGGGTGTTTCTATAGCAACTCCCCAGGGAGTTTTCCTGTTATCTGGGTGAAGTTAACTGGAAACAAGTAAATATACTTGAGATGAAGTGGTGTTGGGGAAGACTGATGAGGCCTTCAGAGCATGATCTGAAAAAAAAAACTGAATTATTTGCAGAACCTTCCTGTAAGCCTGTAAGAGGCTTGAGGATTCCTGCAGTCAAAGATTTTGCCTAAAGTACACTTGCCCTCTGTTGTGCCAGCACAGTCCCAGGTACAGGAAAATTTTTCTGCACTAATAATAAAGCATATGGAGCTCAAACCAGCCAAGCCTAGAGGTGCCTTGCTGGGGAATGGGATTTTCACAGGCAGTTTGAGAAGATCGATTGTCCCTGTTCCAACCAAATTATAATAAACTTGGTGTCATGTCTCATTAGCAGGCATTTCTGTGTGGTTTCATAGTCTGTGGGTGAGATCCATCTCCCAGCTCATCCAGGGGCTGCCAGGGTGAAGCAACACCTTTACCACCATCCATCAGCAGTATGGGGGGCCAGAGCTGGCACTGCTGACCAGAGGAGGTGGAGGATGGGCCTGGCTAAAGGGATCCTCTCAAAGCAAAGAGATCCTTTCTGCAGCTTTCTGTAAGGAGCTTGGTGGCTGTTGTGGCAGCTTTTCTCTGAATGAATAACCCAGATTATACTGAGTCAGAAGATTTGTGTCCCAGTCAAAAGCCCACTTGCTTCACTCCACCTCCTGTTTCCAGGCTGTGGACCAGACTTCTCCAGGCTGGGGCTGCAGCTGACATTGATGGGCTTTTCCTTTGCGTTTTAGACAACCACAGACCAAGCTGTTGGCAGGCCAGCAGTTATTTGAGAGCTGCCAGACCTTTGCTAGACAGTGAGCATCTCTCTTTGAGCTTGACAAGTGTCTCCTGTGGGCAGCTGTGACCTCCTGCTGCTGTCACCTCAGGGAATGGAAAATCTGCCTCCTGTGCAGCCAGAGCTGCAGATACCAGCCAGCTCCTTCCCCTGCTTTAATTTTTTTGGATACCAGCCCTGTGCTGCTTATCATTGGTTCTGATCCCTAAAGCCGAGGTGCTGATTCTTATCTGCAGCTTCAGCTGGGCTTAAATCTTTATCTTCACTCAGTGAGTCTGAGAGCTGAGTGTGCAGAGACATTATTAGATTATTAAATCAATGACACTCAGGTTATTAGTCACACTCATCCGCATTACCTGACACCGTAATGACGTTCTATTTTTACTCCCAGCCTGCTAATGTCCCAGGGGTACTGAAATTATGACCAGAAAATTAATTTCTATACATTCGAACAAGAAATAGAAGTATAGGAAATAATCCCACATCAACAGCACAAATCCTAATGGAATTGTTCAGAAAAGCAACAGGGAAAGGGAGAGGGTGGAGAATGGTGTCTCAGATGAAGCCTTCCCTCTGTGCTGCCATGCCAAACTCTTATGGGTACGATGGTTGCTAGTAACTGGGACAGGTTATTTTAGTTTGTAATTCACTTGGGGCAATTAGGACTTCTGAGCTGGCATTAGTGATTTTCCTCACTCAGCCAAGACTTTCTTGCAGAATCCCTCCACCAGGATGATGCAATGGGCTTGTTTTTTAGGCGTGAAATCAAACCCTGTAAACAGAAAAAGGCAAGATGCTGTTTACGTTCTCAAAAATGACTCCTTAATCTCAGGCAAATGATCGTCCCAGTCCCCAGGCTGAGTTAAGAAGTGAGGTCCAGTCTGATGACTCCTGAAGACTGAATTCGATGTTATTTCTGCTTTGCATGACTAACCATCTGCAGGCTGGGAGGAATCTGTTAGGGTGGAAAAACACCGGGGGAAACGCTGGAAGCCCAGCCACGCCCGTGTCTGGCAGAGCAGTGCTGGCCTCTTCTTGCCCCTGCAGCCAGAGAGATGCAGGAATGTGGCTCTCAGGGCTCTGCTCCTCACTCTGAACCCCTGAGTGGGAGCTGCAGGGGGCTGTGGGTGTTGCCAGGGTGGCTGGGCAGGGTGCTGGTGATGGGGGGGTGGCTGGAAGAGGCAAGCTCTGCGGGGGTACCACAGCACCCAGCCAGCTTTCAGCCGGCAGGGACAACTCCTGCAGGGAAAACAGCGTGGGGAGCAGATGGTGAAACACCCCACCAGGGAGAGAGAGCCGTTCACACCCTTTCCCCAGGCCGCCCACAGCCCCAGATAACTTCCAAGTTCCCTGAGCTTATTGATTACCAGGGACGAATCTCCGTATTGCTTAATTATAACTTGGTTTTCATGCACGTCTTCACACTGTATTTATTTCGTGTTGGCAATTAATTCCAAAGCACTCACTGCGCCAGGAATGGAGCAGGGGGACTTTCTGAGATCTTCCACTGAGGAATTGCCACTTAAAAATGGAGAAATACATGTGAGTGTGGGTGTGGGAGTAAGTATTGGTGGTACCTGCTAAATGCATGTTGCAGGATGCTCTTGAGAGCAATGTTTGTAGTAGAATTATAATGAGCTGAGTTGTTTAGGTGTAATTAAAAGATGGGAGTGAGAACTTGTGTGGAAATCCTTTTCTCTAAGCTTTGGGAAGCCTGCTAATAAGACATAAACATTTAGCAGCTCAGCTGGAGTATGGTGTGCTTTTTGGTTAAACATTAAAGGGGCATTGTTGAGTGGTTTTAATTAATTAGCTATGTTTTAAATTAAATCAAATCAATTTGGAGGAGTTAGGCTCAAAATTAATGTTGTTTTCACCTGGTGGGGAATGTCCTTTAAGTTATCAACATCTTAAACACAATGAAAATTAAAAATACCTCTAAGAAATGGTTCCACATGGTTCCCTTTTCTCAGAGAATGGCCACTATTCTGATCTGTCATTACTGTCATTGCTAGAACAACAGTAAAATTAGAGCCTTTTAGGCTCTGTCTGTTACAACCAACATTTACACGTCTTCTAGACATGCAATGCCCATGTCAAACCTTACATGTAGAATCTTGAATATACTGTTTTCCCTTTTTATTATTTCTTATCATGGTGCAACATAGCACTTGCACTACCAGGTTAGAAAGGTGGGCACGAAAGTAGGTTTAATGTGCTTGCTGAACACAAGTGGGATGTGGGTATGGTACACTCAGCCTCCAGTGTCTGTGAGATTCCTGCCCAGTTTTAGCCACTTTGGATAGTGGGAAAAAGATCTCAAGGTTTGTAGAATTCCTTGAGAAATTGTGTTGTGAAAATTCACAGATAGGACAGGGAGGGAGTCCAAAAGAGTGCCTGCAACTGAAGGGAGATGGAGCACAGTGAGATCCAGGGGGGAGGTGATGGGTGCAATCCAGTTCTCTGGTTTGTGGGGGAAAGGGGTTCCTATTCTATTCTTCTTATTGCTGCTTAGATGCCTTGTGTTAGATTTAAGGGGGGGGAGAACCAACACAAACTCCCCATGACACGATAGGCTGTGTAACTGCTGGAAGCTGTTATGTGCTATTATGCGAAGCCTTTACAGTCTATTGAGTAAATAATCTACAGATTAAAGCTTTCTAAGTACACAGTGACTTGATAGGTAACCAAAGAAGCCATTACAATATGTCATGTCAATAAGAGGAGGATTAAGGTCCCTCACACTCGGTGCAGTGACAGAGTCTATCTGCTGCCAGCCTCTGTGAAACAAAAGCCATCGCCTTTCAAACACTCTGCAGTGCAGTTGTGCTCTGGGGCTGGGGGCCAGTCATTTGGACAGGGGCAGCTGCTTCTGCCCTCTTTTATTGCAGCCCAGGGATGCCTGAGCAAATCAGGGGTGGTGTTCTGTCTCCAGCCTCCCAGGCTCTCCTGCTCCTGTGCCACGGGTGGCTGGAGCCAGGGCCATCTGCCATGGAGGAAGGAGAAAACCGGTGGGCTGGGAGTAGCTCCTGGTTCTCTTTATGTAAATAGGGCAGGGTGTTTTCTTTCCAAAATCTGTGTGCAGGGAGCTGGGCTAAGAGGCAGCAGGACAGGAGGATGAAAAGCACTGTCAGCCCACGCAGAGGGAGGAATTTGGGTGTTGGGCGGGAAGCCAAGGGTTTTTTCCTAAGGCCAGAGAGATTTCTGCCTTTCTCCCTTGGGCACCCATCCACTCACTCACCACCCTGACCACCCAAAGCTCCTCTCTCCTTCACTGCTCCCAGCTCAGAGCTTCCCCAGTCCCAAGGGCACTCCAGTTCCTTGGGGGCCCTTCCTGAACCTCCTCCTTCTGCAGGGGCCTCCTGGCTAAGGCACATCCAGCATCCTGCCTCCCCCCGCAGCATTTAATTACTCCAGGTTTCCAGTCGCTCTGGTGAGTTTAATATGAGCTATGTAAATTCCTCCCAAGAATGATAGGATTTTGACAGCCTGATTTGCCTCGCAGGCATCCTCAAACCAGCTCATTTTCTCTTCTCTGGAATTTTTGAGTGGTCGGGTGGCATTTGATTATCATTGGCTGGCATATCTGAGCTCTGGGGTTGAGCATAAAGATATTTTAAATTTAATAGGTTTAAGATGTCATTATTTCCATGCTGATGAATTTATACTTGTAACCAGAGAAACTTAGAGCATTTAATGAACTTATTTAGATATCATGGTGCAAGCTTTAAACCCAATCCCAGTATAAAATTAAATCATGTTGGATAAAAACTAACACCCAGAAGCAAAAACTGAACTGGGTAAATGGACGACTTTCAAAAGACAGAATAAATACAGATATAAGGCACCTAGGGGACAGATTTACTAAGAGTTTTTGCACTATTTTCAATGGAGCTTGTAATAGCATAAAAGTATTAAATCTGATTTACTAGAAAGGATTTGTATAGTATTTCACTGCCTGTTTTCCAGTGCCACAGCCCTTTCCAGGTCTCTAACAGGAACTCTGGACACAGCTGAGCACTCAGTGGAGTAAGATCCAGCTTTGCCAAGGAGCTTGCAAGCAGCCAGAGAAGAAAATAATGCAGCTATTCAGTGATCCAACAGGATTAACATTGTGATTCTGTGAAAATCAATTCTCATTCCAAACAGGTCAATGTAGAGAAGCCCTGCCAGGCCAGTTGGGAGGTGACTGGTGAACACTCACCTGTGGGACAGTCCTGCCCACCTGCCATGGGGGCTTTGCCAAGGCAAGTCTGAGATCTCCCTCCCAGCTACCTCATGCCAAGGCTTTTATCAGGATCTTTTAAACCCTACAGATTTTCAGAATCTGTGCAAGGAAAATGTCCCACCCTGAAAGGGAGACTTCAGTTTTCACCATAACTGGTCATGTCATGTGGGGTGATTACTCACAGACCAGGTTTGGAAAGTACCACAAGTGTCCTTTTTTGGGGAGGGGGTGGGTGTCACCAATTAGAAAGCCCAGGTAAGGAGAATCAGCCCTTGATTTATTCCTGAGGACCTCATTTGAGATGGAAGTACTGATGAGCTGCTCCAGTACTGTCTGTTGATATCAAATTCAGCATCCCTATGGAAAAACCATCCTACCACGGCTATATTTCATTTTAAATGAAGAAGCTAGAGGAGAATGAGGAAGCAGATTTAGATGAAATGGGAAGGGATTAAATTAAAAAGTTTAAAATAAACCAAGACAAGTGACCTTTACTGTACTATCTACAAGCAGAGATTGTCTATTTAATGCTTCCAAAAGCAGGCAAATGCACCAGGAAGCAGCCAGCAGGGCTAAAGCACAGAAGAGAATCACTGAAAGGGCTTAATGGGACTAGATTTTCACAAGATTAATCTTCTATGGACTGATTACATGTAGGAAACAAGGGCTAGAAAAAAATGTCCTATATCAATTTTAACAGTGTGTGGAAATTAGAGTAGCAATCCTGCAGGTGCCTGTGCTGGACACTGTCAGCATATTCCAAAATGACCTGGAACAAAGAGACACAAAGTAGTGAGATGGTGAAGTTTGCAGGTGACACACATTTATCCAGAGCAGCCAGACCTAAAACAGAGGTTTGCAGAAGGATCTTACAGGAATAAGTATCAGGGTGATATGAACTGGCAGGTGAAATTCAGTACTGATAAGTGCAAATTAATGCCCTTGTTAAAACAGGTCTGCCTACATACACAGAATGATGGATTTTGAATTAGTATTTGCCCTTAAGCAGGAAAATGTGCTGGAGCCTTTGCAGCTGCTCCTCTCCAGAGGCTGGCACCATGCTCATGGCCATGGAGAGGATGGAGGAAGGCTCCAGGAATGAGGAGCACCACTATGCCAAGGCTAAGTCCCTGCACACCCACACCTCTGATCCTGCCTGCAGGTCTGGTGACCCATTGCAGAAAGGCTGCAGGAGTACAAGAGGAGGAAAAGGGAAGGCAAAAAATTTTGGAGGTAGGAACCAGCCTCCGTGACCCCAAAAGCTCCATAGGTTCAAGGCTCTTGCTTGGGAAGGCCGTGACCAAAAGGGAAAGGGTAAAGGCCTGCACCATCCTGAGTGATATGAAGGTGGATAGGAGTGAACATTAACTGTAATGGAAGAGGGAGAAAGGCAAAGGCCTGTTTGGGGAGGGGAGGGCTTGTTTATTTATTTCTTGCTTTATTTGGAAGTGCAGCACTCGGCTCAGAGGAGTGGAAACCAAGATGGTGAAAAGCTTTGAGGGCAAGGCTTGGAGGAGCATCTGAGGTCACTTGGTTTGTTCAGCTTGGAGAAGAGCAGGCTGAGGGGAAGCCTCACCACAGCCTACAGCTTCCTCAGTGGAGAGAGAGCTGCTGGCCTCTTACAGGACAGGAGGAAATGGGATGAAGCTGTGTCAGGGGAAGCTCAGGAAAGGAAAGGCTCCTTCACTGAGAGGGCAGCCAGAGCCTGGAACAGCACCAGGCACATCAGGGGTCCAGGAGCATTTGGAGGATGCTCTTGGTCATATGATTCAGTGTTAGGAACTCCTGCAAGGGGTAGGGGCTGGACTTGATGACCTGCATGGGTATCTTCTGATATGACTCTATGGAATTATCCTACACCAGCAGCCAGTGAAGTGGGTCAACAGTTTTCCATCAGAACAGTTTTCCAAGCTACTTTCTGTTGGAAAACGCTGATTCGATGGCACCAGGATGCTCTGTGGGAACACATCAATGCCATCAAAGCCAACAGCAGAAGCCAGACATCTGCCTGGCCTCCTTGCCTGCTGCCCAGCTGGCTGCCTCTCTGGGACAGCTGGGCCCCTGCACTGCAGCCAGCAGACCATCTGATTTTTCTTTACTCCATTGTTGTTCTATTTATATTGCATTTTTTCCCCTACATTTTCATCTTTATATTTTTATATCCAGTGTAGTTACAGCATTAAAAAATGCCCTGTTGCCCATCAGAACATCAGGTGTCAAATCAAAGTGCAAGTCACTCAGTGAGAATAATTCATATTATAATTTAAATGGTTTTGAACATGCTTTTTGTGGGATAAAAATGTACAAAAATAAAAAATACACACACAGTAAAGAGTTGGGTTTGAGTTTATTTGTGTATCATACCATATCATACATTAACATAAAGTCATAATTTCTGATGTACAAAGGTCGAGCCCATGAAGCCAAAACGATACTTTAAATCTCTTTTTAACTCACTGGGCTAAATGGAAACGACATTTTTGTAGTATGCAATTTCAGAATTTCACTCCCTGGGCAATTTCAACATTTTGCAGAGTTTGGTTGCTTCGATTCACAGCTGTTTCCATAAAAAACAGGAAAGACAGAATGGATGCTCTCCTTGTTTAAATGAAAATACCTGTTCTCAGCCTGAATCAAGGGTAATGTATTACACAAAATGATGAGCCAGATTTTAGAGAGGCGGAAAATCCCATACCTGGGGTAAAATCAGCAAGGAAAGCCTTTTTCCTAGTCAGCATATCACTAGTGCAGGAGTGGAGAAACTGTGTAGAGTGCCCATCTTTGTAACCCAAGATGGGATGAAATCACAAGAAATAGGTCACTTTGTGACCTGGAATGATTTCCAAAATTTTTGGTTTGCCTGTGACAGCTAACAAATACAGCAGAAACCTTCCCTGGCTGATTTTTGCCCACGCTGTGGATTGTCTCTGGCTGCTGCTGGTACAAGCTCCCCTATGAGACGACCAGCCTTTGTTCATAACTAGGTAAGCCACTCCTTTCTGAAAGGCTCAGCATGCTCATTTTGATTGGAAAGGCCTAAGTTTGGCCCATACAATAGCATGAATGATTTGAAAGATTGGTTTAGAGGTTGTTTTTCTGGAGAGCTGGTGGTACTGGAGCAAGCTAGTGCAACATCTGTGTGCAGTGAACTGCAGGAGGGCCTCTGTCTGCTCTCCTCCATCAGTTTATGAGGCTCCTCTGCCCTCAGGTGCTGGTGGTGGTGGAGGTGGTGTTTCAGATCATGTAAGCCACCATACCATTGTCCCCAGAGCTGGTGGTCACCACCACCATTTTTCTCTTTCTGGCACAATTATTTTCAATAAACTTGAACAATAGGCTGAGGTAACTTCAGCACAGGGAGCTGCTGCTCCACAGGCCACCATTAGCAATTAAAATTAGATGAGCAATTAGCTTGTGAACTTGGCACTTGGAGGACTGCTGCCTCAACAGCTGCAGGTAGAGCCCAATGTTTGAGGGGTCAGAGCAGTGCTGGTGGGGTGGGATGCAGTGGGATACCCAGAGGAGGTGCCAGCATCAGTGAGGGGGACTCTGGAATATATAGTGTTATTTATTATGCCTTCACTTGATTTTTCTTCTCCCCTTCTTCATCAGTGCACTGGAAGGAGCAGGAACATGATATCTAATTTCCTAATTTTCCTGTCAGCTTTCTGGTTTTCAAAATGATTGCAGCAGAAATCCATAAAATGAGGATGAGGGAAGCAACCTTAATACCACTGTAAATCTCCAAAATGGATGCAGAAACACAGTACTCAAATAGAAGTAAATAAAAGCAAGGAGAGATTCATTCCAGTTTTCTCCTCTGTAAACCTACTGGCAGCTTGGAATTATTCAGAAAACAACATTTAACTGAGGGGGAAAAAAAAAAAAAAGGAACCCTGTAAAATAGTAAAGATTGTACCGTAAAGCTAAGCACCCTCCATAAATCATGGCTGGGAACATTGCTAAGTTATAGGAACCTGCAGATGGCTGTCATTAAAGGGAAAGAGCCTCTCCCAGCTTGGCGGGCCCTGCTGCGTCCTGGTGTACAGCTACAAATCGAGCTGCCTTCATGGGGGAGCTGCAAAAGTGGTTTTAAAATAGGAATTTCAAGCAGAAGCTGTGTGAGCTGTTCCAGCAGGGCTCCGGCTTATTGCAAAACCACAGTGGCAATTTCAGGCCTGATTTACAGGAGGTTCTAATAAACCTCCCCTGTTTAAAATGATATGGCAATAGTTTATCACTAGTGCCTGTCCGAGGCAAGAAGAGAGGGTGTGGGGCAGGGTGCCTGCAGTTCCAAGCCTGGCATTATCTCCATCATGAACCACTTCGACCCCTGCCTGTCCAAAGACACGAGGGCTGCTGGACCAGGTGAGCTGCTGGGGATCCTGTCTCCCAGCTGGGGTTTGGGAACGTGTCAGGACAGGCCAGTGGGCTCCTTCCCTGCTCTGAACACATTCCTGTGTGCTCACCTGAGGCAGCGCTGCTTTTCCCTTTGGGATGAACTCGCCTGGGGCCTCAACTCAAGAAACAGCAGGAGAGATGCTCAAAACAAGCCTGTGAGGCTGAAAATAGCACACACCGGCTGCTGCTTCTCTCAAGATAAAGATGTCACCAGGTGAGCTCCTTTAGGATTATATATTAAGCCACACCATGACTTAGCATGAGGACACTCGAGCATCCCAGGTGTGCAGGGATATCTGTGCCAGTGCTCAGCCACAGGAGGATGGGGGGAATTGGGAGGAGCTGGGGGGAGCTGGGGCTGTGCTGGCTTCCCAGAGGCAGATCACACTATCTGCTCTCTTGCCAGAGCCTCGTGGAGAGTTAATCCTAAACACAACCTGGAGGCACAAGCACTCCCTGCTGCAGTCCTGCACCAGGAGGTTCAGAGGTAGGTCTGGCAATTAAAATATCCATCATGTAACAGGGCCTCCAGGAACCTACCCTTCTAAAGAAGGGTTGGAAGTGTTCTGCCCCAGTCAGCCACACAGTTCACGGTTTTTCAAGGTCACCATATCTCACAAGGTTGGGAGCCTTTCCTGATACAAAATGGCACAGCAGCTGATGGCATTGATTTTAAATATAGCCCACCTCCAACCTTCCCATTTCTGTTGTATCATTCTGATTCTCTCAGCATTTCTGCAGGGCCATCACATACCTGCAGGTGCTGGCTCAGGCTTGCTGGACTCACTGCCCACCAGGCCAGGGGCTTTCCCAGGTGCTAACGAGACTCCCAGCAAAAGCTGTAGTCAATGCTTTCCAAAAATGTGGCCAGGAGGAACTGCATCCCACAGTATTATTTTTCTTTTCTGTCTCTGGGTGAGTTGAAGAACTGCTCACTGCATCTTTAACAACTGTGTTTAGCTCCCTGCCACGACCTCCTTTGTACATCAGTAGAAAAGGCATCACCAGCAGATGCAATTTCTTTCAGTGCTGGAATTGTATTTATTTTACTGGAATTGTACTCCATTTGTCTGGTGGCAAAGGGACTAAGCAATTTATATTGGCAGCACTGAGTGTACTGAGATTGGCAGTGCTCAGGCACTCACGGCTTGTTACCCAAGGAAAGTTCAGAGCATACTAATTTATCCCACCACAGAGCAGCAACAGAAGAACTGTACAGATGGGTATCAATCAGTCTTACATTAGTAACACTGTAAACATTTTTTAAGATGGTAAAAGATCCAATATATCTGCTTTATTCTGTTTCATTGTGAGGTCCAGTTCTTCCTTTCCATCATACAAACAACTTCCAGGTAATGGAAGGGATATTGCATGAGCTATTCACAAATCACAGTTTGACCTATTATTTGTAATTTTCAGTGCCTGCCTTCTTATGCAGTGTTCGTAAAATGAGATTAGAGTGATTTACAATAGTGAGAAATGGAACAAGACTAAGAAGAGATGTGACTCATTAGACATAATCCTGAGGCTGTTGGAAGGAGCCTGCTTCACTCAGGAAGGTGTGCTGCAATTTTCCAAAGCAGTCTAGAGGACTTAGATGTACATTTGAGGGCTTTCAGGCACTGAAAACATGACCCAGTAAAACCCACCAGCCCTGATTTTATCTTTTATAGAATCAACCAAGAAGTTCAGATTGAAAGCTCCCAAAACTCCATTCCGACCCCTTGGTTTTCTTCATGATGCTGCTGTAAAATAGTGTCCTTTAAATACTGTGTCACCAAGCTTTTCAAAATGAAGAAGATATTTTTACATGCATTCAACATGGGGAAGCCATACTTTAGGTGTAATTTACAGTGCTTCAAAATTATCAGTAATAGTTATGGCTTGAGTGCTTAGCTGCTGTATCTGGACTTAAGAAAGAGCTTCCTTTCCTAATCCAAACCAAAAATCATCTGTCCTGTTAACAGGTATGAATTGGGCTTTACCAAGCAAACTAACAAGAAACAGGGAGAACACCCATTTTCTTGCTCATTTTCTTAATGAGCAAGGAAATGAACCCCAGCAGAAGCCAGTCCATCTCCTGGAGTCATGGATGGTGTTGGGAACAGGTGTCTGGGCTCCTGTTGGGCCATTTGGAGAGCACTAATAGCCCCTCTAGTTTAGTATCTCCTGCTGCTCAGTTTTCTCTTCTTGACCACCCACATATTTCTGCCAAATTGTTTAGTGCATCTCCCTAAAAAAAAAAATAAAAATTGCTTGTCAAGAAGCGGCGCTTGCTTCTGCTCTCTTGGAGCAGACAGGATCTGTAACAAATGACTCACATGCAATAATTACAGTCTATTTCTTCCTATCTTGCATTGATTATTCAGATGTGGAAAGAATAGCTCTCTCTTGAATAAAAAAAAGCTCTGAAGACCCAAACACAGGATCGCCGATTTTATATTCTTTCTGGTTTTCCCCCATTTCTTTGTTTTTCAAGAAATGTTTACAGACATGGAATACTGAAGAGATGAAACATTTATAAACAAAGCCTCCTGTCAGAGTACTTGTAGTTTATGTTTGCTTAAAGGACAATTTTGTGTCACCTCTTTGTATTTTAATAGTCAAAATAAATTTTGCATAATAATTCAACTCCTCTCTGCTGCCTGTAATGACTATATCTGCATTTTTCTGATGGATGTTTGTATTTGTTTCCTATGATTTACATGACCTGACATCTCATATAATGAGCTTCCCAGCGCAAATGCCATTTGTGATACTCTGTGCAGCACTAATCTATCATTTGATGACCTTACAAGTGTTGGGGTCATGGATTCAATCAGTAAAATGTTTCAGGGTGTAATTAATTAATTTCCCCCTCCCCACTCTACGACTGTTCACTTAAAATTTGATGAAAGCGATGTTTTCCTGTAACACTTCTCCAATACATACGGTTTGTTTGTGTAATCAATCACACTAAGTTGGGGAGTTCTTAGTATTCATGGCTTTGTCTCCCTCAAAACTTCCAAATGTTTATTTTCCAGCATAATTTAATAGTTTAATTAACCCAACAACTAGCTATTGTACTTTTTAAAGTACACTCAGGTTGGGATTTAATGGTGTGGTTTTGTCTTTTCTAAAGCTGGGCTGGGAGCTGGTCGGACTGTGAGTGACACTGCTGAGCTGGCTGTGTCCTGTGTCATCCCTGCCATGCTGTGGCCTGTCAGGGCAAACCCTGACTGACCTGCTGGCTCTCTGCTTTAGGCTTTTCATCAAGCAGAAAAAAGAATTTTGTGGTCCTGGTGTTCAGCATCCTTTGCCTGCACCCGTGTTGCTTAAGAGCTCACGTGGATGTCAGGGGGGAGGGCTGTGGGTGATGGGATTTTTCAGGCCACCCTCTGGAGGTGTATGGCTCTTTTCCAGGAGTCTGTGTGAAACAGCCAGCAAAAGACAAGCTTAAATTCCCTGTCCTGGAAGTAGCATCTTAGACTCATAGAATCACTGATGTTGGAAAAGACCTCCAAGATCATCAAGTCCAATAATTAACCTAATGTGCTCAGGTCCACCACTAAGCCATGTCCCTAAGCAGCACATCTGCAGGTTTTTTTGAGCACTTCCAGGGACAGTGAGCAGCCTGTTCCAGTGCCTGATTTCCCTTCCAGTGAGGAACTTTTCCTAACATCCAAACTATACCTCCCTTGGTGTAACCTGAGGCCATTTCCTCTTGTCCTCACTTGTTACCTGCGAGAAGAGACTGACTCCTTCCCATCTACAACATCCTTGTATACTGTGCTTTGTGGAGTTTTTCCAATAACAGGAGCAGGTGTATTTTTGTGCATATGCAGTCATGTTTTCACCTAATAATCTGAATTTCTTATGTACAAGTGGCTCCAGGACCCTGTTGGGAGAATGAGATGTGATCTTTGCCATCAGCACTCAGGGCTGAGCCTCTGAGGCAGCTTGGAAGGAGCAGAAAGCCCTTGGTGGCTCTGAAATGAAATCCCTGAGATGTTCTTATTATGTTAACCAGTTTTCTTTTATCCCATCAAGGTCTTAGGGAACCTTTCTATTGACCACTGAGGCAAAGCAAGACAAAACATGCTGAAATTGAGAACTGGATGCTTACAGACAGAAATCCTCTGATGTTATGATTAAACTTCTTTTCAGACAGACGTGGTTGTTTCTGCAGTCCTGCTGCTTGGCTTACTGAAGCCCATGAAGAAACACTTGGAGGAGAGAAGACACAGACATGAAAGAAAAAATAAAAATTGGGACAATATTACAAATCCAACCGACAAATTTGTTTTGGAAGAGGCACAGGTATTTCTTAAGGAGCAGCAACCCTTTAGTGCAAAGCAGTAGAGTTTGGAAATAATGCTGGTGTCATTTCCTTGACTTTGGTGGCTTCTGTAAAGGGCTACACACACATCTCTACCAACATGTTGGTTGAGACTAGGCTCTAACTCAGTCCCTGCTGCTGCCTGTTTGCTGGACCAAGGTGGAGGTGGCCCCCCAGAAGCCTGGCCTGTGCATGGAGAAGGCTTTGGGCAGAAGGGATCATGGGGACAGCCTGGGAGGTGATTCCCTGACATGGCATCAGTCACTGCTTTCACAACTTGCTAGAATGATCTTTCTCACAAATGATGTTTTCTTTCCATTGTTTTGAACACAGTGTGGGTGGTAAATCACAGTGCTGCTTGGTTGGAATAATGGACTGAAATGGTGTGGCAGTGTTTCTTGCTCATAGTCTGTTTTGATGGAAAGCAGGCAGGGAATGCAATGTTCCAGTGTGCTCTGGGGTAGCATGTCAGACCCATCCAGCTCCCCAGTGTGGCTCAGGTCTATAAACACTCATCTGGCAATTGCAGAATTAAGGCTTAATGTGATGTTTTACTGGGAATTGGCTGTATCCAGCATGAGACATGGTCAATATTGAGAATAATTGTCTTGGTTTGGAAAGACAGGTATCTGCCAGGGAAAGCTGGAGTTTCCCTTAGAATAGAGAATGTAAACCCCTCACCCCCTCCAAATTATAATTTTGCAATTAAGGGCTTTCAGGCAAAGATTTGGGAACAGGAATAACAGTTCTTTACTAGGAATATCAATAATACAAATGTGGTAGAAAACAAAACCACCCAACCAAACAAGCAAACAAACAAACAATAATCCTGGAAAACCCTGACAGAGTCAGAGCTACAACCTGACGCCCTGTTGGTCAGGGTGTTGGAAGCAGTCCAGAAGTGAGTCCTCCTGGAGTGGCAGATGTGGTTCTGTTGAAGTGGAGATGATCCTGTAGATAGGGTTGAGTGATGGTGAGAAGGGTCATGGTGAGAAGGGTCCAGTCTTCCTCCAGTAATCGGGCGAAGCCAGAGAGCTTCGTGTTCCTGAGTCCCAGGTTTATCCAGGTAGGAATGGTTGGCTCCCCCCACTGGGTGGAGCATCTCACAATAGGATGATGGAATGTGGATGTACTATTTTGGGGAGGGTAAGTTTGGGGATGTGTGCTTTTAGGGGTGTCTTAATGGTCCATTAGCAGAAAATATTCCCCTGGAGGGAGGACAGGGGTGAAAGAGATAAGAAACACTGCCCCACCTGGTTTGAACAGCTGGCCCATTATCAAAAGGCACCTGCCCCCTCCACCCATTGTTACAAGAGATAAAGAAGAACATCTCCCCAACTGCTTTCAGCAGATGAAATAGAATACACATTTTAGGTTCCATAACCCAAGACAATAATACATGCATACAGGTCTGCTGTATAGGCAGAAGAGTTGCTGCTGCTGCTGCTGCTGCTGCTGCTGCACAGACTTCTTGCAGTGGTGTTTGGGCTATGTTAGCTGTGGAACATTAGAGGTCAGGAAGGATCAGTCCCAGCAAAGAACTAATTGCCTGGAGCAAAATTTCTTTAGAGCGAGAGAGTACAGAAGTAGTATCTGAAACTACAAGAAAGTTGCTGTGCTTTTTGCTATATCAGCAGGCTTTAATGAAATTTTAAGGGGGAAAAAATTGCTTCTTGGCTTAAAGCATAAACTGTGTTACTAATCTTTGCAAAGGAGTTTTATAATTGAAATGCTGATGGAACAGCAGCTCTACTGACTCAAACGATGACCTAACAGTGTCTAACATAAGCATATATGAAGTTGCATAATGCTGTCAGGATCTTAAGAGTCCTTGATAAGGCAGGCAGATTGGAAACTGGGGGTTATACTCCTACCTAAAGTCAGCTTCTTTTAAATTGTTTTTCATGATCATTATGGCATCCGGTTTCTGTGTGACACCGTAAGGACTTGGACTGTCTCACAAGGACACCTGCTGCAGGCTTGTCTTTGGGAGGCACTTGGCATGGCTTTGCTTCTTATTGGGAACATCATTATCCTGTGCTGTCATTTTTATGGAAAAAAAATTACTTTTAAAAATAAAAGTGATTTTAGTACTTATATGGCCAATGTCTGTGATCTCAGGTGAGTAGCTGGCCTTTAGGAAAGACAGGAGTGCTCTTCATACTTCTCTGTTCAACCTCTCAGCCAAACTGTGTGTTTGAAAGACAGTTTCTCAGTCAAGTTAGCTTGAGGGCCTCTGAGTCAAGCCAGGAGCTCAGCTTTTCCCAGCTTATCCTGGTCTGCATATTTTGTTTTGGGGTTTTGTTCTAGTTTGCTGGTTTTGCTCCAGTTAGCACAGCCCTAAGGAAACCAGGACCTTGCAGGGCTGGCACCCTTGGGGAGTCCTTATCAGATCTGCTCTCTGAAATGCAGACATCTAAGGCTAATTTTTATTCTGATTTCTCTACATTTTTCTCTTCCTGATGTTAAAAAAAAAAGGCAACTGTGAAGAAAGAGACATATAAATTACCTGTCTCAGCCTGTGCCTTTCTCTGTGTGTTTCTGATGAATACACACCAACATGCCTTCATTATCTCCCTGTTTTGTACCCACCTGTCAGATATGCAAAGTAACGCCAGCATCAGAAAATCTCATCTTCTTTTTCCCTTTGTTTGAAAGCAGGTGAATGTATAAGCAAGGTATATATATATATAAAAGCACTGTAAGAAATAGCTTTGGGTTTTTAAACGACGATTTCCTTCTCCAGAATGGAAATGCCAGTGTTTAAGCAGACAAGAAATGCATTGTGCACTCTTGCTGGCTCATGTTGTTCATCCAGGCATTGTGGAAACTTTAGGAAGGTGAGGAGGAGGTGGGGCAGAAACCCATCTTGGAAGGGAGAGCTGGGAGGCACCTGGGTGGTGGGAAAGGCAGGAGAGGGCACTGCACGGGCAGGCTGGAGCTGCCATGCTCCTGCAAACTTTGAAATAATGCCAGCCATTGCTGGCACTGCCAGCTTGGCTTGGCTGTTTAGACCTAGCACTTCTCCTTAAACAAAGCTCATGTTTCACTTTCCAAGCAGATGCCTCTCCATGTAAAGGACAGGCAGGGCAACCAGACCTTCTGTGGTGCCACAGAGCAGCCTTGCTCTCACTGCCATGGTGCTTCCCCATGGAGATGTGTTCTGATTTGGACTCCTTATGGCTGCTCAAAACACTCCTCCTTAGAGATATTGAGGAGCCATCAATGTCACAGAGACCCACATTTTGCTGCTGTCTCCTGATCCTGAGAGCTTCTGAAAAATGATGCCCTGGCTGTATCAACTGGTTTAATATTTTCACTTTATATTTATAGCACACACAATTCTTTCTGTGCCTTTTAAATGTTACATTAAAGTACTCAGAAAAAGCCACTAGCTCTAAGGAGTTGAAGCACAAAAGCACCTCTCCTGCTCTTGTCTCCTATTGCGAGGAATTCGCAAGGCTCTCGGGGAGGCTCTTGAATTATGGCTCTTCCTCTTCCTCATGATGCATGGAGAAATTAAATGTATTATTAATCTGCCCACTGTCAGAGATCTCTGCTCTCTCTCTCTCTCTCTCTGTCAGTGCACAAGGAGACAGATTGACAGGAACAGCAGACATATGCAGAATTGCCTTGCGTGTGCTCGGGCTGGTGAATCACCACATGCTCGGGGTGATGAGATGCTCAGTTTGAAGGGGGTTGTAGAGCCCTGAAGGGGTTTAGGGGTGTAGGGGGTGTAGGAAGGAAACCATGATAAGGGTTTTGGTCCTGGACAACACAGTATCCTCCATATGTTTGCAAGAAGCTCTTTCCTTAACTTAAAAACACCCCAAATTATATTCATTTTTTTTTTTTCAAAGCCTACTGGTCTGAGGACAGGTGGCTGCACCACAGTTTCAGAGGACTTTGGAGAACAGACTGTCTGGAGTGTGTGGATGCAGTGCCTGCAGGGAGGGGAGTGGGAGTGGGTTGGGTGCAAGCCCCAGCACTTGGTGGTGATGCCAGGAACAATGTGGCCTGAAAAAGCTCAGGAAAAAGGAACATCCCATCCCTCCCTGAGCTGCTTGGTGTGTGCAGAGCAGCATGGTGTCCCTGCACACCCACCAGCTGTATTCCTGCCAGGACTCAGCCCTCTTTTTGCTTCAGACCAAACAGTGTGGCTCCATGCCACTGCCTATGTCCAGGAGCAGGGGGTTGAGTGTGACTGGGATCTCACAAGGCCTTTGGAGAGCAAGAGCCAAGGCAGGAATCAGCAGTCAGGAACACGTCTCCAGTGTGACTCAGCCCCTGTGGGATGGACTCATCTCTCCTCTGGGGAACCCCAGCAGCACAGAGCACAGCAGCACATGCCTGTGTCTTGCCAAGGCTCCTGCTGAGCTCTGTCTTTGCTCCCAAGTGAGGAGGGATTTAGTGAGGATGTGTAAGCATGGGCTTCCCCATGGGGGCTGTGAGGTGCCTCACCTAAGAGGGGGAGTTCTGCTCACAAAAGAAAGCACCTTGGAGAAGCAGGGAGTGACTTTCTAAGGTGAAACCCCATGGCTGGAAAGTGACACCCAAATTGTGATAGCTCTTGGTTGATCTCAACACCTGCTGGGTGCCCCCATAGAGAAGAGAGCCCTTGGCCATGCTCTGCTCAGACTGTCCATACTCCTTCCATCTCGGGGTGCTGGGATGGGCTGCTGGCCCAGTGACATCTTTGAGTGTCATAGCATGGGAGTGTTTTTGGCTTGCTCTGCTGTCCTTCTTCCTCCCATATGGACCAGGGTCCTCCATCCATGCCTAGCTCCAGTGAGAATGTTCTCACTCTCAAGTGATACTCACAAGTATATGGTTTCATATTATATCACTCAGCTCCTTGGTGGTTTGATTTTTGCAGCTCCCTGAGCTTAGCTGCAGAGATTTACAACTTCTAGAAAGACTAGATTTATCTTCAAGCAGTATATCTCGCCCCCCTACTCCCACAGATTGGAATATTTTCTACCAAAAAGCCTCTTGGAGTGTCTGGGTGTAAAGCACTGCCATGTCATGGCAGCAAAGGTGACCACATGTGTCATACCTACAGTGTGCAGCACGATGGCAAGAGGCATCCAGGGATCTTTAACATCTCCCAGTGCCTGTGTAGCAGAGATCCTACCACCTTCTCATCCCTCCCCTTCGCCATACAAGAGTTTTAGCTCATGATTCTGCTTTCCAGGTGACAGGAAGTTTTGCCTTTCCTGGGCCTGAGGCTCAGCACAGGACAGTGGCTGCAGTGAGTTTGCTTGCAGTGGGGTTAGAAGAGCCAGGTGTGGTGCTGTGTTTTGCCTGCTGTGTGCAACCCTGACCAAGCAGAGGGAGGGAGAAAAGCTGTGCCTGCCACGTGAATCGATAATGCCGCTTTAATGGCTCTGTTTTAGTGTTCTTGTGCTGCTGTTATTCTGCTGGTGCTTTGCTGGTTCTGTTTACTGCTTAGTGAGGCCATCACACCCCTCAGTGTGTGTGAAGAAATTGCTGTTTTCTTCCAGAAGTTCCCATCTGTGTCTCCTCCTGATTTCTGAACCCCTTTGGAGGACGTTCGGGGTCTGTTCCCCTCCTGAGCACCACGGGGTGTCAAGAGAGAAGGTCGTTTGTATTTGTACAAGCAAGTTAACAGTCTGGAGACATGTATTGATGCTAATTGATTTCCTGTCTCTTTTCCATGTCCAAATGATCTGCTCTATCACTGCTATAAATATCAATAACCTCCTGGATCAAAAACATGGCACAAAGTCGTAGCCTTGTTGCTTCATGTGCAAAGGGCAAGAGGAACACCAGCTGCTGATCATCCCCTAGGTCACACACACTCAAGTGTCATTAGAGGCAAACAACTGCTGGCCCTCTGCAGACTGAAGTTTAGAAGGAATGCAACATACGAGGGATGTGAGAACATAGCAGGATTTGCTTGTGAGCTGTCTGGAAGCCCTTTTCAGTAGGTGGGTAAGGGTGAGAAATGCCTGGGCTTTTGATGAGACCTCTCTTGATAGTTTGATCTGCTCTGGAAATCCCAGAGAGAGGATGGGTCTTCCACTGAGTCTTGCATTAAACCAGATTTTTCATGCTTGGCCAAGAAATTACTTGACACTATTTGAAGTTCTCAGTGTTAGGGACTCACCACAGCCTTTGAACTGGCTGGTAATGATTGTACCTATTAAAAATGAGGCTCTCGTGGTTCAACACCAGCTGGCAGCTAAGCACCACACAGCTGCTTGCTCAGCCCTCCAGCAGGATGGTGGGGAGAGAATTGGAAGGGGTTGACATGAGAACGGTTAAATAATTTAAATATAATAATAATAAGAATAAGAATAGTAATGATAATAAGAACAAAAATTGTAGCCAAAAGGAAAATAACAAAGAGAGAGAAATAAACACCAGGAAAGACAAGTAAAGCAAATGAAAACAATTGCTCACCAATTGGTTGGCAACCCTGCTGGTGACCTTGCCCTAGTTTTATTGCTGAGTATGATGTCTCAGGGTATGGACTATCCCTTGGGTCAACAGTCCTGGCTGCATCTCCTCCCAATTTCTTGTACATTCCCACAGTTCAGCAATAACTAATGCCTGTATTATCAGGACTGCTTCCAGGACAAATCTAAAACACAGCCCCATAACAGCTACTAAGAAAGAAAACTAACCAGCCCAGCCAAATGCAGCGTGATGGCTTACCTTCATAAAAAAGAGAAAGTGTGGGAAGCTCTGATAAAAACCTGTGCTCTTTTACTTTTCATTTTGTTAACTTATTTGGGATCCCACAATAGAAGGGAAGATAAAATTTAGTCCTCAATTCTCTGTCAATTAGCAAAACCATTTTTGACAATCATAGTAACAATCCTACATCTGGTACTCATCTACCAATGTTGAACTGACTTCCTGCCAAACGACCACTGATGAAATGTTAAGGGAATTCTCTTCTAGGAAGTGGTCAAAGGCTGTTCTGTGAGCAACAGGCAGGCAGTGAGGACGCTGCAGGGTCTCTACCAGGGCAACTTTCATGAGAGCATTGCATGACTGGCTGCTTAATTTTGCAGTGTAGGAAGGGCCACCAGAGGCTGTTGTGGTGTTACTGTGCTGATCCAAACTTAGGGAGATATTTTCACACAGATGTCTTCAATATGTCACTCCTGGTTACCACTGGGTAAGATTATACTGGAGGAGCTGGGATGTGTGGAAGTTACATCTCACTCTGATGGAGGGTCCTAAAAGGAGCTGTATTTCACAATTTTCTCAAAAATGTCCTGATTCATTAGGCTGAACAGAATTGATTAATCTTAGAATCAGGGACAATTTTAAGACCCTAAAGAAAAGCCTTCATCTGTCCAATGTCCAGGGGAGGTGAGTGACATGGACTGGAGCTGACATTTGTAGTCAGAAAGCAATGAAGGGGAAGAATCTGGTGAATAAAGTGCTGAAGGAAGGTGAGATAATTCATATCAGTCAATGCAGGGCTGTGAGAACATTAACATGATTTTGTTTTCTCATTAGATTATTCCTGGGATCAATAAAAGCAATAGTATTGACCTAGTATATGTCGAGGTCTGTAAGCATTTATGATTTTGCAAATTCAAAGTATCGATCAAGAATGATATTTAGTCATTAGGGCACACATTAAATGGTTTAAAGAGTGACCAGCCAACATGAAAAATGAAAGCTGTTTCTTTAATTTCTTATTCCTAAAGATCAGCTCCTGTTCTTAGGCATTTTTGGTAATGTTTTTATCTACAGTATGGAGAAAAAAATATCCTGAAAGTACTGATAAGGCTCCCAAGTGATTTGAAGATTGGTAATGTGGTAAACAAAGAGAGGATCACCAACAGACAGCCTGGGCAGCTCACTAAGCCAAGGACAAGCAGGCAAATATGCATTTGCAGACAGGCAAATGTAAGGTCAAGCACTTAGAAACAAGGAATGTAGGTCTGGCTTGTGGAGGGGGAGGCTGTCTCAGGAAAACCAGGAAAGGGATTGTGGAAAACTAAATGCATATGAGTTCCTGCTTGTGGCTGTGGACCAGTGAGATTCCCTGGATATATGGCTAAGTATAGCAGGCAGTAGGAGTAGGGAGGCTGCATTACCTCAGGTTTGGCACAGCTGCTGGGTGCTGTGCTCATTTCGGGTGTCCACGTTTCAGAAAGTACGGAGAAAACTTACAAGCTGTTGCAGGAGAGGCAGGAGGGTGATCAGAGTGTTGAGAAACTTCCCCGTGGAGTTTGTGAGAGTTGTCTCATTTAATTTATAAACTGCAGGTTAAGGAGTACTTTGCCAGTGAATGTGTTGGAGGAAGGCAGCTAGGTGGTGTAGGCACAGGGATATAGGCAGATTATCTGGGAAGTGGGATGGTGTGGCTGAGATCTGTCCTTGGTGTGCTTCCATGAGTGGACATCAGTCTCCCCCACCATGGCCCCTTCACTGGCTGATTTGGCTCCTAGGTATTTTTAGCTGTTAAAATCTCTGTTTTTGCATGCAATTTCTTTGCTCTTACCAATTCATCCCAGGCCCACCTTACACTTTTGGAGGAGTTATTTATATAAAACCACTTCTTTTCCCATAGGTCTCTCTGCCTAAAGCAATATTGTAACCTAGTTCCCTCTGGTAAGCAGTCTTACCCAGACTTCCCTTATTCATCTAAAATCCAGCAGCAGAGTTTTTGGAGATCTGAAGCACCAAGGTAGCACGCTGGAGCAGTACAAAAGATCAAATATTAGAACAGATGGGTCAGGGTGCAGCATGATGTGCCACAAGGGCTTCTGAAGCTCTCTGCAGTGCAGCTGACTCGTGCAGAGACCACGTTTTCAGATCCCATTTTGCTGCACGTTTGTAATTATTACTGCATATGGTGGTTATTAGGCCTTGGGTTTTTGGTCTGCCTTTCCCTTACAGTGCTCCTGCACTGACATCATGTAAAGAGCATTGCCAATAATAAATAATTCCTGGTTTTAACTCACTGCTGTCCCAAAGGTTAGGTTAAATCCGTGGCAGCTTGACATTCAAGGATCACAAAGTTCCCCACAACAACAATGCATGGAATGATCTAATTATGTTTTGACAGGTCATCCCACAAAACAATTAGGAGGGACTGGAGATATTTTATTATGTTGCTCTGTGTGCTACACGTCAAAGACATGGTGGTAAGAAAGCTTTTAAACAAACAATGCTTTCAGGGCTAGCAGTTGCTCCTGGGGTAACGTGTCTGATCCCTTCCCTTCCTCCTCCCCGCTCCTAGATGTAGATGTGCAGCTACATGCACAGTGTTGGACCCAAAGGTCTCCACCTCGGAGCTCTTGCAGGGATACCTGCTTTGATTTTGGAGCTAGTCACATTTGTATGCTAAATCCTGACTAAATGCTTCATAAGCAAAGGACCAGCAAGACCAAGCTGATAGTTTTTCCATGAAGTGTACCTCTCAGCTTGTTGCTGCCTCCTCCATTTCAGTTTAGCATGAGGTATTCTCATGTCCTTGGCAATAGTTACATGTGTGTCAAGGTTCTGTTGGTTAAAAATCTAGAATGCATTATTTAAAGTAGTCCAGATATTGTTTCCATTCAGATAAAGGAATTTATTTACTATAACAGAACACTGCTGAGTATTTATGTGGCATTCTTTCTCTTAAAAGCACTTTAGCAATTTTAATCTAGGGAAAAGGTCTTCTATAAAAACTGGAAGAGAGCACTGGGGTCAGGGGGACAGCTCTCAGAATTTAACATTTTATCACCATCTGCTGAAAGACTGGAACACTTCAAAAAGGCTTTCCAAGTAATATTTTAGAAGAATTTTTCTGGTTTCACATACCTTTTATGCAAAAAAATGGTCCAACTTTCTGATCAAATCTTCAGGATAAACTGTTCCTTATTTTAGAGAGTCTGTGCACCAAAGTTTGGTTCCAAACTCCAGGTTTTGCACATTTGGAAATGTGCCATAGAAGAACTGAGTCATCCTGAGCAAGAGGGGCCATAGGCTCTGCAGCACCTTAAAAAGGCACTGGAAAGCTTAAAAAGGGTACCTTTAATTGCTTTTCAAATTATTATCCTATTGCCCTTGGTAAATGCCAGATTAGAAGATGCTTCACACAACAAGTTATCTCCCTTTTAAAAATAAAGGTTAGTTTAAGCTTATCAAGAAAATTAATTGCCATTGCAATGTACCATGGAGAAAATGCTTTCACTCTATCCTGAAGACAGCTGTGAGGCTGTAATTCTCCTTCTGGATACAAGAATAAGTTCTCTGCCAGGGTAGTAATTATCTCAGCATCTGTCTCTTTCTTTCTCTGCTCCGAGAGAATCGAAAGCCCCTGACAAGGTTTGCAGATCAGCAAACACAGGGGAATTCTCAGCCTGTCTCCCCAAGGACTGACATTTATGTGCTTACACTCCTCTATGCTCTCTCCCTTTCCTTTGCTCCAGAAACCCTCATGAGTGTCCCCTGCCCATGGCTGAGGCGTGTTCCCCTCCCTGCCTGCCCCATCCATGAGAGGGTGTGTGTTTGTGAGATCCCCTGTTCCATGGCTGCAGGGCTCAGATGGCTCTGGGGTGGGTTTCAGCCCTGCAGGGCTCATGCATGAGTGCAGGCAGGAGAGATGTGCATATGGCTCTTCCAGAGTCGGGAAAAAATGGGCTTTCCCCTCCAGGGGGTAAGGAGGAACAAAAACAAAAAAACCAAACCAAACCAAAAACCAAACCAAAAAAACCACCAAAACCAAAAACCAAACAAAAAAACCCCAAAACCAACCAAACAAAAAATAACAACCAACCAACCAACCAAAAAAAAAAAACCAACAAAACCAAACCAAAAACCAAAAAAACCCCCAAAAAACAAAAAACCAAACAACAACAACAACAAAACACACACACAAAAAAAAACCCCTGAAAACTTGTTTTATCCAAAGGCTTTTGAGGAATCTGCCTAACCAACAACACCCCTTCTCTGTAGGGCCCTCCTGCAGCTCCTGTGGTGTAGCCAGAGACAGCCCTGATGCTGGTGTTTTCACCTTACACTGTGTCCTGCTCACCTGCAGGCTGAAATTGGATGTTCTTGGACACAAAGGAGGAGCATGAAGTCCAGATCGCCTCCCTTCACCTCTGTGAACACCATGCCCTGTCCATCATGTCTTCTGGGAATCCCTGTCCTCACAGGTCAGTCTCCCAGCTGCTGTGCCAGATCCTGGGACAGCTAATCCTCACTGCTCAGCCTCTGCTCCGTGCAAACATGGTTAAATGTGAGTTCTTTTTACCTTTGATCTGTCATTTGTACTCTTTCCTATACGAAAAAATCAAAGTCTGCAAAGCTGCAGGATTTGCCCATTTCCCTGCTGACACCAGCCCATCCTTCCCCCCTTTGTCTGAGGTCCCTGTGGATCACCCTTGCAATGTGCCTTTCATGCTCCCTGCATCCAAGAGCTGTGCTTGGGGGCTGAGCTTTGCTCATTATTTGTCTCTGTTTTATTGTCTGAGATCACTGAGACAGATCCCAACTCTGGTTGCTGTCCCTAGCAGCATTTCTTGTGCTCTTTGTATGCACCTTGTCCCAGTCCAAGCTGAGAGAATTGTCCCACCTTTTGATGGCTCCTTTGTGATTGCTTTCTACCAAGAACAAATTGCATTGCTGGTCTGTGCCTTCACCCTTCCAGGTTATTGATCATATAAATTAATTAAACTGATTCCAGTGCTGATCTCAGTGGCAGTCTATATTTTGCAACCCAAACTGCTCTCATTTAACCACTCATTCTCATCAATATCACAGCCAGTTCTTTCTCCACTCCAGCAGCTCCATCTATACAACAGCCAATACCCACCTAATGACCTTCCAGAACAGCCTTTTCTAATTCTTCCTCTTGTCCAAACCCTTTTCTAGGGTTTCTAGCTTTCTAGGTTATGGTCACTTTTTTTTTTTTTTTTGTGCTTAGAGCAGAAAGAGGGGCTCTACAAAGGTTTTAGGTATGGAAATAACCAGGGCTGGAGAGAGGGGAATTGTTCTCTGTATCACAGCAGCCTCCACTGTAAAAGGCAGCAATTTTGTATGCTGATTATGGTGCAACTTCCCAGGGCAGAGCTCCCTGTTCCAGGGGAGCAACAGGCGGGGTCTCTGGAGATGTCACGCTTCTTCGTCTCAGAGGAAAGGCAATATTTGTCCTCTCCAATTGCACTGACCTTTTATTGGCAATCACCACACTTGTCCTTGGCAGGTGCATCAGTCTGAATTCATGTAACTCCCAGGAGTTTGATATGTCTCTCTTCTCTCGCTTCATAACTTAAAAAGAGTCTCTCTGCCTGCTTCCAGTTCATCATGATCCTCTGCCTTGGGACTGACACTGCAAGATCTATTAATTTCTCATTGCTCTGAGTTTAAAGTGAAGACCCTCTTGTAACCCACTCATAACCTTCATGGGAGAGTGGAGTATCCTTGCCAATTATCTCAAAGATAGCTTTATAAACTCATTCCCTCCAAATATATTTTACAGCGGGAATAGCTCATATGAAAAAAGATTCACCTTCCTTTCAGCAATGTCACTGGAGTCACAGCAGATTCAGAAAAAGTTGAAACACAACAGGAGTCATATAAAATCACACACACTTCTTCCTTGCTTCTTGTTTTCCCTCTGCTATCCCTCCTGGCTGTCAAAGCTCCCAGTGATATCTTGAGCAAAAGAATCTAAGTCTCTAAGTCCTCATGCCCTTTGACACAGTCAATTTGTCCTTACCTCCCTTTGGACCAAAAATAAATGGGAGAGTTCTTCATTATCTTCCAAATGAGATGTGAAACTGAGGTCCTGACCACTTGTGATCATTAGAAAAATCCCATGGCACTTCTTGCAAGAACAAGACCATTAAGCCCTGATGTCCTGGCAGAGCTCCAGTTTGGGTGATTATAATTACATTTTGCCTGCTTTTGTAGCTTCAGAGGGACAATAGAACTTCCATCCCTTGCTTTCCCAGCCTGTCGTAGGGGGCAGCAGTGCCAGCAGCTGCACCACCCCCTCCATGTGCCCAGGGTTCCTCTCTGAGAGCAGGCTGGGGCTTGCTTGGTCCAGGCCAAGGCAGAGACAGGTCATGGCCAGCCATTGTAACTATTTCCAGTGAGTGCCACGGCTGCTGAGTGAAACCCTGAGCCTGTGAACATCCTAGCCAGAGCTTGAACCATACCGAGAGAGAGGGAAAAAATGGATGAATTATCCTTCAGAGCTGCCTCAGTGGGAATTTGGTGTCACTGTTCCTTTGAGGATGTGTTTCAAAAGCATTCATGGGGCACTGTGAGAAAAACATCACAAAACTGAGTGATGCAGCTGACACCCTCTTTGTTGGGTGTGTCACAGTGTTAGGAGGGGAGCTTTAGGGAATCCAGGACATCCCAGCTGGGTATTTATTTACGACTTTTCTGCTGCCAACATCAGCTTCTCTGGGAAAAAACCCAGCATGTTAAGCCCAGGAGAGTCAGTGGTAGTTGGGACCCCAGTGCATCCACAGCCCTTTGCCCTTTGGAGGGATGGGATGAGCAGCTGTACTGACCTGGAGGTGCTGGACACCTACACTGATGCTGTGGCTGTGGGACAGAGCTTGGAGCTGTGGATCTGCTGCCTCTGTGCATGCTTGGAAACAACCCATCTCTTTAAGTCCTTTTCAATTTTCATTTTAAATCCAGAGTTGGTCTTAGTTCATTTGGTCAGAGACTCTGGCTATTATTTTTTTTCCCTGTGCTTATTTGCCTGTTTGGCTGGCTCAGTATGTGTTTCATTTCCCTGGCTCCTTTGGCATTTCTTTGAAGTCTGATTAGAGCAAATATGCAAACCACCTTTCCTAGTGGGAAATTCCTTCTACAAACACAAGAGTCTGGCTCTGGAGCAGCAAACCCAGCTTGTCTGGGGGAAGGGGCTTGGCGGGGGGGGGGGTTGTTGCTGCCACTCCAGAGCTGTGCATGTGCCAGGACCTGCAGTGCCCATTCCCATCATGTGCAGGCTCCCACGCTGAGCCAAGCCACTGCCTGCACCACACAAGTCTTCCCAACAGCATCACCTTGGCCACTGAGCAATGTGGGAATGAGCAGCAGCTATGCTGGCACTCAGGAGAGTGCAGGATTGGGACCCAGGGCAGAGCTGGCTCCCTGGCTCAGAGCTGGCACAGGCTGTGCTGTCCTGCACGGGCTGGTGAAGAGCAGCTCACAGTGGCTGCAACCCTGCAGAAGATGAGCAAGCATTTCAGCAGAGGCTGCCTCTCACTCTCCCAGGCCCCCTCTGCTCGCTGAGGAGGCTCCTTGCACCCAGACCCTGCATCCCAGGCTGCCACGGAGAGGGTGAGTGTGCAAAGCCGCAAGAAATCTTCCATCAGGCTTGGGAAGCAGCTGCTCACATTGTGCATAGACACGATTTGGCATTATTTCTCCCTGCTGCATCCTGGAGCAGCCAAATACTGCGACAAAGAAGAACTTGCAGAAACAAAAGCTATTTCTCCCTAAGCCAAGTGCCACTGGAAATGGTTCAGGGCTGCAGCAAGCTTTTGCTCTCCTATCTCTACTTGTAATTAAGCTTTGCATTAATACCAGATGAAATTAATGCTCAAAGCTCGTTCCCTGTTAATGGGGAGGGTGGTTGCTTTTGTGCACATGTGTTTAAAGCAGAGTTGTACCTGCTGATCTTGATGAATGGGTCATTTGTGCTGTGAGTTTTCTCTGAAAATGAGGAGGAAAATACACAGCATCGGTGCTGATAAGGGATGCTGTTATTTTGTGTTCTGTAGCCATTTCTGCAGGAGGCTTCATTTGTATTGCTTTTTTAACCTTATATGCTCAGTGGGCCCAGGCGAGGCTTCTTTCTTCTTGAATTAAATGTAATCAGGCTGAGCAGCGAGGAAGAAATGATGAATGAGGACATCATTTTGGAAAACACATATCTCCTGACTGCTTATCTCAATGACATAAGAGGACTTGAATACAGTATGGAAAATAAATGCAGATGGGGGCTCAGCATATCATGCTGGAGCATAATAGTTCAGACCTGGCCAGAAACTATTTATTATTTAGAGTATCGCTCTTGTAATTTATAAAGCTTAATCATTAAAACTTTAGTTCTCCTATAGGAAAACGGTTGAAGAGCTCTAGCATTTATCATGCTTGCAGCAAGAAGGGATCATGGCCATAAAAGGAGCAACCTTGCATGGAGAGGCAGTGCCTGGGCTGACCCACCCAACAGAGCACCATTGTGCTTCCCACCTGCAAGCAGATCCAGTCCCAACCCACCGTGGGAGTCATTTGGGGTAAGGATGGGTGGAAGGAAAGTTGTGAGGCAGGGGATGAGGTGCCAGTGATGCACAAAACGCCTTGCAGAGCTGTAGTTACAGCAAGGAGCCACTGTCCTTCAGGGAAGGCACCAAAAAAGTCCCCTCCCTTCATCTCCTGGCCACCCTCCCAGGCTGGCAGCAGGGAATCAGAAAGTGTCGCAGAGACATGAAGTCTCTGGAGGGCAAGAGGAAAAAGGGACTCAAAATAAAACTTCATGAAGTGGAAGAGCAGTGAGGTTGTCTCTTCTATTCTAAGG
The DNA here is from genome assembly GCA_017589585.1 of Phylloscopus whistleri. NCBI lineage: Eukaryota > Metazoa > Chordata > Aves > Passeriformes > Phylloscopidae > Phylloscopus > Phylloscopus whistleri. The sequence goes on along the minus strand of JADMLD010001007.1, from coordinate 1,981,315 downwards.
CTACATTTTTAGCTGGGGTGAATTTGTTAATAGCCCTATAAACCAGGTGACTAAGGAGGAGAAGAAAAGGGCAATAGTTGCCAAATAATTTATTTTTCTCATACTGCAATCTACCACTAAAATTATTTATTTGTGATGTAACTTTCTTTAGATAAAATAAATCTGATAGAGTCTGGTCATGCTGAGATAAAATAGCCTTTGAGCTGGCTTGTTCAACTCAGGTCAGTGTGTAATTACGGAAACATCCATAGCTTTGTCTGAAGCAGAACAGGCCACTTTGCCATGAAAATGAAGGGGCCTCTTTTCGTGCTGATAATCAGATTTCCATAAAAAAAACAAAGTGACTTTGCAAATTTGAGTCATCAAGCCATGGCTGTGTTCTGGTGGGGGAATGCTTCTCAACACAAGCAAAAGGAGTATGGCACATCCCAGAAGAGGTCCAGGGAAAGTCTCCATTAAGGGAGTATTAAGTATAATAAATAAAGATGACAGGAAAGCCAGTGTTTAGGAAATAATGGAGGTCTAGCCCAGCTCAACCATGCTCAACCTTAAACAACCCTCAGACTCTGAATAGCTGGACTTTGGGATTGGAGACTGTCTTCAGAGCTAATTGGAAAAAGCTCCTGAATGCAGCACAGCACAGTTTACCTGATCTCCACGTCAAGTGTATTTCACTGCAGAAAAGTCCTGGAATGTCTTGGGGATCCTGCAGCCACCAGCAGGGCTGGGCAGTCCAGCAGCTTACATCACAGCTCATTGCCCCAGGAGCTGCCAGATTCCTCCTGAGGCTGAGGGAAATGCCCAGCCTCTCTTGAAGTTTTGCAGATGTGAGGGAAGAAGAGCTTTGGTTACCAATCTGAGCACTAAATGAATGTGATTGAAATGGCATTAATTAGCAAATCTCCTTATTGACGTTGCCATAATGTGTTCCTTTAATTCAGAGTGGCTGTTTTACCTTGCTCATGAATGAGAGTATCAGGGCTCTCCAAGTCCTGCTCCTTTTCAAGAGCACCCCTCACACCACTGGTGTGCAAAATACCCAAAGGCAACTGCTGGCAACAAGAGGGAAACAGCAAAGACAGCACTAAATTAATGTATTTACTGTTGTTGTTGTTGACCTCCCTCTCTCCTGGGAAGTGTAACTTAGAGCAACCCCAGCCTGGTGGTGTCTTGCACTAGCCTGTGATGCTATACAGGGCTGATGCAGCCCAAAATAATCAGGGTGTCTGGATGTAAAACATGGATTTGGCTTTGATTCTTCCAGGGAGCAGGGAGTGGGATGGGATCGAGCTGGGGAAGGACTCAGGAGCTCTTCTGTTCAAGGCAGCAGCAATCATCCAGAACACTTGGCATCCTTCCTGATTGCAGCCCATGAGAGATGGCTGGAGGATTTCATTCAGAAAGCCTGCAGGTCCCTAACAAATGCATGCCTAGGTTCATTGCAAAATGATGGATCAAGGTTTAGCAATTCAAACTGAAAACTGGGACTGGACCTGTTTGGGAAATCCTTTACTGGTGTCCTTAATGAAAATGACAATTATCTTGGTGGTACTTCTTTATCCTCCTTTTTATTTTGCCTTTAATTTCACTTTTAAAACATGTGATTTCCATTTTTTTTACTAGGATTCCCCTTGTTTCTGATTTACTTCGGCAATTATCTCTGAGCAGGACTGCAGTGCCACACAACCAAGGTGTTCCTCTGCCTGCTGAAAAGCCACTAAATCTTGGAAACTGACCATGAAATCTAAAACCAGAACAGATATGATGGCTGGAGCAGCACTTCCTCAGAAAAAGAGTTGTGGAAACGTCAAACACGATGAGCTGTTTGCCTCTCAGATGATGTGTGACAAAGGAGATGGTACAGCATGGGGCGCTCCCAACCTGCCATCCCAGGCTCAGTGCTGGCTGCAGCACTGCCAGCACTGCCAGCACTGACATTCAGTGCACGGAGATGCCCTGAGGAAGGTCATAGAACCATAGAACCAGTGAGGTTGGAAAAGACCTCTGAGATCATAAGTCCTGCCTTTGAGCAAATGCCACCATTCCCACTAAACCGTATTGTGCAGTGTCACATCCACTCGTTTTTTGACCACTTCCAGGGCTGATGACTCCACCACTTCCCAAGGAGCTTTCTGCTATCTTTTCCCTGCCTCTCTTTCCAGCTGTAAACTGGGGATAGAGGTAGTGCCTGCAAGCTGAAGTTGGGCAAGGGATGCTTTTGGCAGTATTTATTTTGAAGACCACTCTGTGATCTCACAGATCACACAATAAATGGCAAAATGTTCTGTATGATGAAGAGAACCTCTGGCCTGTAAAAGAGCCCTTTTTGGAAATTGCCACAGAATCAGTCAGTGCTCATCCTTCAAAGCTAGCTGCTTCATAGGCCAAGGGCTCCTCACTTACATGCAGAACAAAAACAATGTCTGCGAGGTAAGAAAGTGTGAAGGGGAAATATTCTTCCCCTCCATATTTGCACACTGGTCTTTAAATTGCATCACATAAATCAGCCCCACCAACTAAATGTGGCGTGTTCTGAAATATTGTATTTGCTTTGGATCAGTTCACAACCAGATTGCTTTTATTTTGTTTCATAAGAAGTTGAGATTGGAGATGTATGGACATGTTACTCTTTATGTTTGCATCTGCCACGCTGGCAGGAGAAAAACGGTTGCTTTGGTTTTGCAAACATTCTCCACTTATTTTCCTAAAATGGTTCGGATGAAGTACTGTTGATTCATATAATTAGCTGAAATAATAAACTGGAAAGGGTTCGTTTTCATTTCCTTTTGGAGGGAAACATATTGCAGTGAGCTCAACACCCTATAGTGCAGTTGGCACGACCTGTAATGCCATGATGTGAACACTTTGGGGTGGATCACAGCCTGCTCCCAGCCTCACTGATTGTCCTGCGTGGAGGGACCTGAATTCCCACTGCTCTGTCTCTGCTATCACGGTGGATTCTCCTTTTAGCCCTTGCAAAGGAAATACTGCTGGGACGGATGGGATATCCCTGCAGAAAATGATGTTTCCAGGAAGGCAAAGGGAGCTGCTGAAGAGCACAGCATGTTCCTACATGCCAAACTTGCTGCCTTAGGTTCACTTTCTCCTTTTCTCACCAGCATCCTTACCCAGACAGACCACAAACTGACTTCAGTGAGTGCCAAAGGACAAACTCCTGATGCACACAAGCAGAAAGGAGTCATGTTCCCAATGTGCAGCCCTTGGTGACCAGGAGAGCCCTGGACCAGATCAGAAATTGCAGGCCAGAAATTCCCGGCATTTCAGTGGGCAATTCAGTTCTCTCCTTAATCTTTCTTTCAGCCCTTGAAGGAGCTTGGTGATTTCATCACTCCTCTCAGGAGGAGGGATGGGTGCACTGGGCACATTTGGATGTGTTCCTTGGGGCACCTGCAGTCTTCACACTGCAGCATCTGCTGATCCTGGGGAATAAACAGAACTTTCTCTGTGTCACGCACAAAACTCTTCTGCTTCCATTGCCCATGTGTATTAAAAGAAGGTAACATTCTAAGAAAAAATTGCTGCAAACTACTAAAATTTAATTTTGAGTCAGGTTTGGAAAAGATGTGTGGGGTTTTTAAATGCTTTTGAACCTGATAGTACCAATTTTTATCCCTGGCTCCTATAGCAACTCTGCCTCCTTTCCCATTCTCAGTATATCCTCCCTCTCCCTGTGCAATAACCTCTGCTCCTTCATCCTGTATGAGTTGTGTACACTTGAATAGTGGATCAATCACCATAACAGCTGTTGTCTTTAAGGTTTATTAATGCTTTCCAACTGAATTCTTGTTTTCCTGCTAATAACCCTTCCAGTGGAACACTTCTCTGGACACACAATTATTCATGTGGCAAACTTGCCACCTGAATGCTGGTGGGAAATTAGTAAGCCTTGCATCCAACTGGAAGCAAGTCATTTGTAATTTCTGCAATGGGCTTGAAACTGGGATTATTTCACTGCAGATCTGTCTTCACTCGCAGCAATGCTCGGGAAGGAAGTGCAGCTGATGTATGTGGAGGGATGAGAGTGGCACGGGTGCTATCCATAGGGATTTATTTGGCCCCACAGCTCTCATTAACTTGGATTTGTGGAGTGAGGCTGAAAGGAGAGGACTGAAGTGAAGGGGGCAAGCCAAAAGTAAGGGTTTGGCCCAGCTGTTGCTGGTAGGAATGAGGAACAGCTCTGTAGAAAGAGACAGGTCATGGTGCTGGAGCAATGAAATTCCTATGTGACTTGTGTGGGTCAGGCTCTTTGGCAATAATGAGCTGGGCAAAGCCACAACATAAATGCCTCTGCAGCAGCAGTGAGGACTTTGACTAAGGAGAAAACCAGACTGGGCTTTTTTATGCTCCTCTTGCTTAAGCAAAACTGCAAGATATGACTTCAGTGGCTCAGCTAATAGCTGCTACCTGTCCCCAGCAGTTCTCTCTAGTTTTTGGTAGATAGGCAGTGCTCAGGACTAGATGCCACTGCTGGGCACAGTTCCAGCTCCCTGTGGTAGAAATAGAGAGAGTATGTGGTCTTTTGCATTGTTATTCTTTGTCATTTTTATGTATATTATATTTGGCAGTCAGAATAGTTGGCCAAGCTGGGAGTCATCTTTCTGCCTCAAAACAGTGCAGCTTGGCAGGTCTGTTTATCTTTTACTGATTCATTTTAATGGAAGCTGGAATTTGAGAAGTTTAAAAATTAAAAGGAAGAAAGTGATTGCTGTAAAGCAGGGGTTTAACTTGTGGCTTTCTTTTTTTTCCCTTACACTTTTTTTATTGGCCCCAGGCATGATAACAGAGCTATCCATACCGGCAGTGTCAGTATTTTTATGCCGACTGTAAAAATACCCTGAACAATTTATGCTGAAGAAGCCAGCACCTCTCTCAAATGCAGCATTGCTGGGGCCAACATATTCCTCTTCCAGACAACAGAATATTGAAAAGAATGCAAAACACTCTGAAAAAGCAGAACCTGTCAGTCATCCCTTGGCGGCTCTCAGCACTGGAAAGGATGGATGAAGAAGTCAAACATGGCCACATACATCCAGTCACCTGAATGCTGAGCTCCAAGGCAACTCCTTGGGAGGTGGGGTACAAACTTTTCTGTGGGATGTGCTCTGAATGTCTGTGGCTCTGCAGCTGAATGGGCATACTGCTCTGCTGCAGGGCATGGCAAAGGCATTGCCAGCAGGTACTTGACAAAGCTCATGGCAGGATGCAAGGAGACAGGAGTCCTGCAAGCCCTGCCAGGACCCCTCAACAGCAGTGGGACAGCCACAGCTGATGCAGGAGCTGTGTGCAAGGTTATCCTTGGGGAGCCAGGCATTCCTGGTGCTAGTGCATCCCTGACTGTGGCTTCGAGGAGCTGTGTGTGCTGGACCTGACCCCATCCTGCAGGAGGATTTAGGGGTGAGGTGGCTTCACAAGCAAGGCTGACACTGAGCCAGCTGTACTGTGGCAGCAAGGAGCCCCTTGCTGGCAGTGGTTTCCACCTTTCTGCCCCCAACATACACCATGCCAGAGAGTTCTTGCAGAGCTGCAATGACCCACCCTCTCCCTCATCCCTCTCCCCCAGCGTGAGCAATGCATGACAAATGCAGAGCCGTGCACGCATGGGTACAATCTGACTGTTCCACAGTCAGCAGTGCCTGCCCATCAATCCACTGGAGTCACTTTAAACTGCTTTTATTCTATTTGTTTCATTATGCTGTTACGGCTCTCCTCAGACACAGTGCTAATTAACTCAATCCCATCCTAGCAACTCCTGGCTCCCACATCATCTCCAGGGTTTCCAGTCCAGGGAATTGTAACAGATCATTTATCCCAGGGGCTTTAAATGGATGCTTTTCCATGATGGAGCTGTAGGCAGAGGGACTCATAATTGCAGAGGTGCATTCAAGTTTCTAGCTCAGTATGCAGCATCAAAATTTGTATAGATTTTAAATAATTCATCACTGGGCTTTGGTATATTTAGTCATTCAAATTAGGAATCTAGAATTTTGTTCTGCAGAGAGCTGGTGTGTGTCATTGTCAGAAGTTAGCTCTGCCGTCCGTGTCCATGCAGAGGAGTTCAGGCAAATTGAGTCAGAAGAAGTGACTGGCAGCAGAAGATACAGCAAAATCTGTGACACATAATGATGCCATGAAGGCCTCCAGGCAGCTGTGGGCTGGGTGATGCTGGCACATTGTCCAGCAGGATACACACTGCCAAGGTGTTGGGAAACTCAGCCAGCAAGGAGCACTGCCTGGGATTGCAGATTATAGCCATTTGCATGGTCTAGGTAAGGTCTTTAGGCTTCAACCCATGAGCTGCCAGCACCTGGGGACTGTCTTCATCTGTTGCCCCCTGTTCTGTATGTGGATTGCAGAACACTGGAGGCAGTGAGATGCTCTTGCTCTTTGCTGTCCTGTGACTGTAGCACAGGCAAGTGGGTGCTCATACCCATTAGCAGACATGGCAGCAGTGCTGGACTCAAGAGCCACAGCTGGCAGAGACCTGAGGTTTGGCAGGCTCTCAGACCTACTAAGCAGTGCTGAGTCCCATGCAAAGGGGTGGTTTAGGAACAGGGACCCATAATTTCATTTAATTTCTTCATGACCTCTGGCCTGTCTCCCTTTCTTGACTCAAAGTAAGTCTTTGAAAAGGGGCTCCAGTAGAGATGACTCCGGAGGGGTCTGTGTGCAGCATCTCCCAGACAATGAGATCTGCTCAGGGTGTCCAAAGTTATCCCAGCCACAAAGCACAGTGGAGCCTTTTGTCCACAGGACAGGTCTATTTCAGGGAAATGCTGCTGTTCAGGAGGGGGTTGATTCTGCAGAGCCTCAACACCAATTCACCTTGACAGGAGAGAGCAGGAAGCACTCAGCACCTCTCCCTAGGATCTCAGAGCATGCACAGCATTGAAACCTTTTTTCTACCTCTTATTTTTATGCATTACAGTCACATTATAAAGAAGTCCTGCAGAACATTCAATTACTTACTGCACAATTATAATCATATTTGTATATCTATAAGTAGGTCACCAGTCTCTTAGGTTAATCAATTATAATGGCATTCACACTGGTTTATTTCATAAATCACTGACTTTTAGTGTATCCACTGAGATAATGGAGGAAAACCATCTAATTTTGATCTAAGTAGAATGAAATGTGAACGTGCATAATTTGCTCTTACAAAGTGTATCTAATGTTCTCTACATCTGTATTTATTTGTGCTGTTTCATGCTGCATATCGTTTAAGTGGCAAAAAAAATACAGAGGCTGCTGCACTTAAAATTAAATGACCCAGAATAATACAATTTATCCACATTTATTTTACATTGTTCATCATGAAAGATATTTTAATAACCTACTTCTGATGCCTGGTGCACTCATTACCAATCATACTGAAATTTGAGTCCTGACAGAAAGATTGTTTGGTGCGCCACAGGATATTTTGGGAAGCAGTTTTACCATGTAAACTAGGAATTTAACTGGAAAGGGTGGGCTTTAGTTAGTCTGGAGACTGAGAAGGCTTTAGGACAAGCTGGAGGCCACCAAATAGTGAGCATCTACTGGGCTTCTGAGGCTGTAGCTTCTTTAATGCCTGCCCAAGCTGCAGTTTTCAGACAACTCAGTGAGCAGGACAAATAATAAGTGAATGGTTTCTCTTTCCTACCTGCCTAGCACGGGTGTCTCAGCACTGCTGTTGGAGAATATGAGTGGGAGAGCTTTGTGCCCCCCTCAGTGGTGTCCTGAGCAGGCTTTGCTTGGGCTGGGTCAAAGGGACTGGGATGTATCCTGTGAAGTACAGACCAAGACCTAGACCTGTGCTAGTAGAACTGGCTGATCCCAGTTGGACTGAAGAAACTGGAGAAGAGGGAGATTTCTGGGTCTTGGGATGCTCTTCAAGGTTCTGGCTGGTGTGCCTTGGGCTAGTTTGGCTTGAAAGGGTGAGCTAATAGCAACCTACAGCTACCTGCAGAAATGATGGAGCCAAACTCTTCTTGGTAAAGGTAAATGATGTTACGAGGAGCAACAGCAGCTTGGGAGACTCAAACTCTGGAGATCAGGAAACTTCTCTGTGAGATACATGCATGGTCATCCAGTGGGATTGTGGCATCCACAGCCTGGAAGGTTTTTCATGCTCTGGCTAGACAAAGCCATGGCCAAGCTTATTTAGTGCTGGTGATAACCCTGATTTGAGGAAGAGGCTGGAGGAGAGGCTCCTCCCATCAACATTGCTGTGGTCCCATTCTTCAGGGTCCCTGAAAGGGAATCCAAGTAGGGTGCCACATTGGGCCATGAACACTTGTATTCACAGCTAATATACCTGAGTTTTGACATCAGCTAAGTGAGAGACACAGCTCTAGAGGCAGTGGGGGCAGGGAGGTAGAGGGTCTGGTCAGCAGAGACCATTCCCTGCCTCGAGCATGGTGGAACACTCATTGCAAGCAAACTCTGCCTGACTGATGAGCTCAGATATCCTGCCATCCTGCCCCTCTTGGAGCAAATGCAAAGCAAATCAGCTTTAGCTTTCCGTCTGCAGGAATGTCTGCCTAAGCACCCCTTTGGCTGTCGGCCTGGAAAATGCCAGCGCTGGAGAGGTGGCGGTGCAGGGACTGCATCCTGAACACAACCAGTGTGCAAATTAAACGCAGAGGGGGCTGCTGGGACTCACCTTGTGCAGACTCACTGACTGCTCAGGAAATGAGTTATTGGTTAGGAAATGGATTCTGCTTAAGAGCTGTCTGTTTTGCAGCTGTGGAGCAACTTTGTGCCGATTTCCAAACAGGACCTGAAAGGGCAGGCGAATGTTTGAGCTCAGGTTTGCGAGACGGCGACTCTGCGGGTTTTCCCCAGCTGGCAGCAGGTCTGCTCCGGGCATGCTGTGCCCTACAGCTCACTGCCATGCTGAGAGCTCCACATCCCCACAGAGCCACACGACTCCCTGCTAGCTAACCGGGCTGCTGTCAACCCCTTAATCCCAAAGCAGCTCATGAAGGGGAGCTGATAATAGAGCCTAACGAAATTGAATTGTACCTTTTTTTTTTTTTTTAAAAAAAAACCCCTTGGATGCAACCTTCTACTAAAACTCTCCATCTTTCCAGCAGAAGCTGCTACCTGAGGAATAATCAGCTTTTTCAAATCTTCTTCTGAGGGTTTTTGTGTGTTAAAACAAACAAACGAACAAACAACCAAACAACCAAGCAACCAACCCCCCCCAAAAAAACCCACAAAAAACCCAACCAAAAAAAAAAAACCAAAAAACCCCCCAAAAACCCAACCAAAACAAAACCCCCCAAACAAACAAACAAACAAAACCTCCCAAAAAACGAAACAAAACAAGCCAGAAAAAAAAAACCCAAGAATTTTTATACTGAGTTGTTTTCTGCTTTCCTTGTGGAGAAACAGCAATTTTTATCCAAGGGACTTCTGCTGCACAGAGCTGTTTAGTTTTGACAGAAGGTTGCTTGCTTTTTTTTTTTTTTTAATCTGAAATTGTTTAGCAAAAGTGCCCTGGCTCCTGTGACTTGGCCAGCTGGAAGGTCTGGCTCATTATTAATGTAATTATTTACTCATTTGTTGTGGTGGAAGCAGAGCCCTCAGCCCATCCACGTCAGCCTCGGGCATTATGGAGGTTCCCATGCAAATTTAGTGACCGTGTCTGGGGTGAATGGGATGGGATGGCTCCAGAGAAGCATTTATGAGGATTTATGTGTGCCGGACTCCTGTTTTAGAATGGAAATGTGTCAGTACATCATAAATATTCCAAGTGATTTACGTTCACCAGTTCGGGTGCCTCAGCCCCAGGAGCAGATGAATTGTGGTTTAACGTGTTATTTACGCTTTCAGGAAATTCAGTGTCTTGGGAGAGCACTGGGTTGAAAGTCCTGGAGGGAAGTTGACTCCTGGTGGGATGGATAACCAGCAGGAAGGATTCTGCCAGGTTCCACATACTGCTCTGCACAGGGCCCTGTGGGAAGTGTTGAAAAGCAACTTCTTAAATTGTTTTATATCTCTATAGATGAGTTTAATCCCTTTCTATTTCTACAGGAGTTTGGAAGTCCTACACGTCTGAAATGACAGCAGGTAACACAATAGAGGGCTTAGCTGAATTTTAGGTATGCAGATGAGCTAAATTAATTAACAGTAATCTCTTTTAAATGTATGGCAGAGTAATACCGGTCTAGTCTATAGAAAGATTCTTTGGGACTTAATAGTGAACTGGCGGTAATTAATTATGCAAAAACCCATGGTTAAGCAGATGATATCAGCAAGTCAGTGGGTAGGGTTTGGATTTGCCGTTTTCCAGCATGGATCCTTTGTGTTTGCTCTGTGAAGTCAGTGTGCAGTGGTGTCTGTGAAGGTGCCTATAGTTCCTGAAATTCCCATGTGGATCATGGGTGTAATAACCCACCCTCCACTAAAGGAAAACTATTACAGCATAAAGCTTGCAGGCTCAGAGCAGGTATGGCTGAAAGGGAGAATTGAGTATTTTGTTAAGAACAGATAGTTGGCTTAGGACCTTATAAGCACCTATCTAAGCCTGTTCAATTAATGAAACACAATTTAAAGCAAAAAGGATTGGTACTAACCAAACCACTGCAATATAAGCTCTTCTAATTATGAAATAAGATAATGTCCACCAGATTAAAATTTTAATTAGCTTAATTTAGAAATAGAAAAAGCATTAAATTTCTAGTTCTGGAACACCTAAAATGACCTCAAGGGGGGAAAGAAATTAAAAATCATTTGAGCTTTGTGTGTGTGCTCACGTCTGTTGTTTTCTGAAAGACGTCAGCAAATCCCAGTGGGCTTGGGCTCCTGGCTTTGCTTGTAAGAACCTGTTTGGGGAGTTTAGGAGAGCTTGGGGAGCTCTGGGGGCAGGGGCAGAGCTCCCAGCACTTATTTCTAGCCCCAGCTGCCTGCAGTCCCCCTGGCTCTGCTTTCAGAAGGCAGAAACATGCTGGCTATAATAGGGACTTTTGTTCTTTTTTGTTTTCTTTTTCCTCTTTCCGTTTCCCTATTCATGGATTTAAAGGCCAAAACAGACCATTAAGTCCAACTGATCTTACATCCTGTATGACAAAGGCCATCCCGCCCATCCCCTAATTCCTCAATACCACGGCTGACCATGACCGTGTGATTATATACCCTCCTGGAAATGCACTGGGAGCCTCTGTGTGCTCCAAGCACAGAGCAGGACCCCGCTGAAAACACACAGCCTTGATTTAAAGGCTTTAAGCGGCAGACGATTTATCACATCCCTCATGAAACCATTCCGACGTATAATTAACACTTACAATAAAATAAGTCATTGGGGCTGAAAGCACAGAGAGCTGTAACACACAGAGTGCACAGTGTACAGTTGTGTTTGGTTATGAGGTAAGGAATCCAACAAATTGCTTTTATGTCTTTTCAGGGAAGAAACAAAGATTTAACCATTTGCATAGCACAGAAGCTCTCCAGCCCGCACTTTGAAAGGGCTAGAGGTTTGCTAAGGAAATTTTGAGGAGATGGAGTAATAAAGAAAAGAGGGTTTTATGATGCAAGGTCGAGTGGGAAACTTTTATTGGAAGGGTTTGGCCAGCTCCTAGTCCCATGGGGAAAGCAAGAGGAATTTGACTGTAGTGTGTTTCCCTTTTGGAAGGTCAAAGCCATTCCATACAATTGCAAAGCAGCATAAAAGAGAAACACTTATTCCTCTGTCAAAGCTGTCAAAAATGGAGGAGGGGAGAAAGTCCCAAACACTCCATTTCATCAAAGCCCTGAAGGTAAAAATGATCAGCTGGCTTGAAATTTATCTTAATGAGCAAAATCCAGCCAATGAAACAGGGTGCAGATGAAAGTGACAGATGGAATCATTTAAAGTTTGATTCTTTGCATGAAAAAAATTGTATTTTTTGTAAGTTATTTTTCTTCTGGTTGTTACAGTGCTCTGCATAGTGTCACAGCCAGATTAATTATCCTGAGTGTCTCAAAAATTCAGAGTTAGAGGGAACCCTTGGAAAATGGTTACATCACTTGGGACTTAGGCAGGTCCATAAAAGCTCTGTGCAGTAGGAGGAGACATATTCTTGTAGGGAATTTGCTAAATTTTGGTGCTGGGAGGTGCTGTCCTCCATTCCTTAGTCTGCAAGGCTAGCATTGTGTTGCTTATCTTTACTAGAGAAAGACGAGCAGGAAAAATATTGGAGCCAGGCCCATGCATTATAATAATCTCATCTCTTCATCAGCTCTTTGGACAGGTAATTCTTGCACAGTAACCCAGTGCACACCTGTGAGTAACAACGTACACACACAGCAGTGGAACCTTGTCCCTGTGAGAGGACAGGAAACAAAGCATTGACCCCCTCTCCTCTGCCCACTTGTCTTGGTTTGGAAAGACAGGTATCTGCCAGGAAAGCTGAGTTTCCCTTGGAATGGAGAATGTAAACCCCTCACCTCCCCCGCCAAATTATAATTTTGCAATTAAGGGCTCTCAAGCAAAGATTTGGGAATAGGAATAACAGTTCTTTACTAGGGATATCAATAATACAAATGTGGTAGAAAAGCAAAACCACCCCACCAAACCAGCAAACAAACAAACAACAATTTTGGAGAACCCTGCAGAGTCAGAGCTACAACCTGACGCCCTGTTGGTCAGGGTGTTGGAAGCAGTCCAAAAGTGAGTCCTCCTGGAGTGGCAGACGTGGTTCTGTTGGAGCAGAGATGATCCTGTAGAACAAGGGTCCAGTGATGGTGAGAAGGGTCCAGTGATGGTGAGAAGGGTCCAGTCTTCCTCGGGTAATTGGGTGAAGCCAGAGAGCTTCCTGTTCCGGAGTCCCAGTTTTATCCAGGTAGGAATGGTTGGCTCCCCCACTGGGTGGAGCATCTCACAATGGGATGGTGGAATGTTGATGTACTCCCCTGGGGAGGGTAGGGGTGTCTTAATGGTCCATTAGCAGAGAATATTCCCCTGGAGGGAGGACAGGCAGTGAAAGAGATAAGAAACACTGCCCCACCTGGTTTTAACAGTTGGCCCATTATCAAAAGGCACCTGCCCCCCTCCTTCTAGAGTAAACAAGAGATAAAGGAGAACAATTCCCTGACTGCTTCAGCAGATGAAAATAGAATACACATTTTAGGTTCCATAACCCAAGACACCACTTAATTTCTGTTTATATCAACGAGCAGTTAGCAAAGGTTCAAGACACAAAGGAGGTCATCTGCTGCCTTCTCTGATTTAAGCCCTCTCAGACTAGATGTTACAATCCACACAGCAAGTGTTTGACTGTGCAGCCCTCAGCCTGGGGCATGAAGAACTCACACTGGCACCAGGCAGGGTGAGGGGATGTCGAGGCTGTGGTGAGCCTGCTGCTGGTCTCCAGCCATCCTTTCCATGGGTTCAGCCTTCCCAAAGGATGACAGGATGAGCAGCCCGTGCTGCTCAGCCCTCACTAGGTGGAGTGGTGCTCACAGCATGGAGTAGGTGCCTGTGGAAGAATTAAGACTAGGATATTACTTTATGATCAATATGATCAAAGTGAGCTATTTATTGCAAAGTAACAGTACTTTTTATACAGTTCTTAGCTTTTATTACGCATTATATGCTGCTTTGCAATTGGATATACTTTAAAAGCATGCATTAGCTTTTTAGCTTGGATTGGTTGATGGGTTTTCCTACATACAGCAGGTTTGTGCAGGATTTTTTTTTTGGCTTTTATTTGATTTTTACATTTTGAGGCTGTTAGCATCTTTTGTTTTTCTTTGGATGTGATTTCTGTTATTTTTGGGGTTTTTTTTTGTATGTGGCCTCATTGCTTTTGAATGGTTAGAGGATTTATTTATTTAGATAAGCTGGATTGCTTACATGTCTTCATTTTTGGAGGAGCCCATCCTCTACAGGTGCCCCTCATCCATCTCCTGTCCAAGGCAAAGAAGGAAGGCTCTGGCCAGGGGGCAGGATCTGCAGGTGCTCTCCCTGCCATGTGGCTCCATGCCAGCTGGGAACAAAAGTAAGGGATGGCAAGGAATTTCTTCAGATGTATTCCAGTGGCAGATTAAAATAGCTGCTACTATTTTGATCCAGTGGAGCAGCAGCTCAGGCACACGCAGGACTGGCAGCATCTCCACAAAGAGGGATTCCAAGGGCAGCCTGTGACTGTGGTAATGCAAACACGGGGCTGGCCCAGGGTGCCTGGGGAAGGCTGGCCCAGGTGGTGGAATTTAGGATCAGGAGGTATAAATTCACACTGCCCTGGTTTTCTGTGAGTTATTGCAAAGTGCTGCAATGCTATGAGCCCTGAGTGTTTTTGGGAAGCCACAAAAAATTGCTGCACTCAGTATCTGTTGTTTATCCCCAGTCCAGCTGGGGATTTTCTCCCGAATTCTGTTGTGGTAAAATTCTAAATGTTTAATTGTATTTTTGTTTTCTTTTCCAGAAGTTTCAGCGTAGTATTACACAAATATTCTGTTTCCCTGTGGATTCATGGGAGCGGGAGGGAGGGGTGGGGGAGTGGAGAAAAGGAAGCTTTTTCTTTTTTAGGAGTCTTTTTACACATAACTGGAATGTGAAACTCCTGCTTTGTCCCTCATTTTCTATTTTATAGGGGGATGTTTGCTGTAGCCCTTTGGCAGCTTGGCAGACCTAGATTTGAAGTAAAAGAACGCATCTTCAGAAACAGTGAATTATTTATTTGCTATTCCCGGTAAATCTGCAGTTGCAAAACCTCACTGTGAAACGAGCATTCCTTTGTTTCACTGGACTATGGGATCACTCCCTAAAGATTCATCAGCCCTGCTGCTGGAAGAAGCTGTCCTCAAAGCTTATTAGTATTATTATTATTATTATTAGGTAATTCATGAGATTATTTTTGCTTCACCTTCATTTATTGTTCTGTTCATTTTAAAAACTAGGTAATTGCATGAAGTCATCTGAAATTTAAGACAAAAAATCTCTTCCTGAGATTTTTTTGCTCCTGCATCTGATCCTTTGTCACATAGGTTAATTCCACAACACTGTGTTGCCCAAACTCTGCAATAATTTCAATGAGCAAATATTTATACAGCATCCAACATGCAGTCTGTACACAGAATGACACCAAATTAAGTTAAATTGATACTAACTACTCTAGGATTGAAGAGTGTCCAGGCAAAAGGTGGTAGCAGTTTAACCAAATCTATTTCAAAACCAATATGGTTAAACTGGAATAATTTCACTGTGAAGAGCAAATTTCACCTTTCAGATGTCTTGAGTGCCTTTGGACCAAATCCCACTGCTTTAACTCCCCACAGGACCACCTATTGAGACAGTGTGAGGTAATATTATATCTTTTCTCACTGTTCTTTCAGGGCCATGTGGTACCCCCTGGGTTTTAGGAAGATTTAACAAATATTTATATGTGCCTACTTCTTAATTGTAAAACCATTGTTGATGACCACTGTACATTATCTAAGTCTCTCACCTACTTTATTCACGCAAATGCTGCAGGTTTTGTCCTGAACTAGGTCAGATACAGCAGTTTTGCATTATATATCTTCAAAGTGGGCACAAAGTGTCCCTTGGACCATATGGTCTGCAGCCCTGGGCTTTGTTGGCTCACACCCTCTCTAATTCCTCCTAATCTGCTCATAAGCACCTCCAAAAGGGTTCCTCACACACCTCACCAGTAATCTCTTTCAATGCCTGGTTGCTCTTTGGATCTAATGCCAGATGGTATTAATATACCCATCACTGTAATTATCCAGACAAGCAATCAGTGGCAGGAGCAATCCCAACTTCTCACTTTTCCCACTGATTCAGAGGCATACTTGAAAGAGCCCTTTCATCCCCATGGATCCTGTTCCCTGGAGTTGTCCCAGGCTGTCCTCATCAAAAGGGAATTTGATGTTTCAGCAGTTTCTCAGCCAGTTTCATGCTGGGAAAGAATCAGTGGTGATGGGGCAGTATCATTTATTCACCCTCCAACTGTTGCCCAGACACTTGGTACATGGCCAGGTGTCAGTCCCACATCAGGTCCTCCTTTAAAACCTTTCACAGGACTGAGATCTATGTGTGAAATGGAAATTCTGCTGAGACCTTGTAACTTGAAAGCTAGCCTGCCTTTTGTCTGGCTCCAAGCTTTGCCACAGTGAACAGCCTGAACGGAAGGTTTCTGATGCCATGTGTTGGGAAGGAGGTACTCCCAAAAGCTTCCTGCACCCAGCAAGTTTCTGTGCAAACACCTCCTGCCAAGTCCATCTTCCCATGGGGCGTTTAGACAAAGTTTATTTAGTGATCACTCCAAAGCAAAATGAAACTGCAAGGATTATGTTGCAATTATCTTGCAGAGTGGGTCCCTTGAGTATCGAGGTCTTTGGCTCAAGCTTTTAGAGGCTCCCCAGTTTACCATACGCCCAAAGAGGTCTGGGCAATATTTGTATCCAGGGAGACAAGATCTATAAGTAGAGATAAATGCAAGACCAGTTCAGTAGCTGGAAAAAAGCAGAGCTCTTTCAAACACCTCAGCCTTTCCAAGACCTATCTCCTAATAGGGAGCAAGATGCTACACTTGCATCAAGTGTATTTGGTTCTAGGAATGAGCAGCAGTGATGCCACAGTGACAAGAAGGAAGACTTTGATGCCCACATCACAAAGAATATGCAAACTTGTATTATTCCTTTGATTAGCTGCTCTCTGATATGTCAAGTCCATGAATAATCAAGCCTCATTTTCTAATTAGTTTACTCATCACCCCACTGCTCCATGCCTTCACTCATTTGCATACCCTTTACTAGATTCTATAAGGTGCTAGCAGGGCTTCCATCTCTCTCCCACCACAGCATTTCTTTGGTCCTTTCCCAGATATTTTCTTGCTTTTGGCTTTGCTTCTTCTCCCATGCAATGACAATCTCACTGCTCTGTGCTCTAAGACTTTTTCCCTCTGGGAGTAGAATGGTGTCTTCAATGGCCTTTCTCCAGGTGATAGCTTTTGACTCCATGATCTGGTTTTACTCAGTCTCAAAGGAGAAGTAAAATTATCAAAGTTGCTGGTTTGTACTTCTTATGGAAGTGCTGAAGGAGAAGCTTTTGGGCCAGCTGGGGACGAGGCTGAAGCATCCACTTCATCACTTTGAGGACAACGTATGGGAAAAGTGGTTTTGAATGCCCTGGCCACAAACCTGTTTAGCCATCAGCTATTCCAGACAAGATAGACAATTCCATAAAGGAGAGCTGCAGCAGTGAGGCTGGTGAGGATTGTGTTTGTTATTTTAATAAATATGCTATTTTCATGACACAGAAGGCTTTTCTGTATTTATTTCATCTATCTTTTCCCCTTCCTGCGCAGGTACTATTAGATGAATCACATTACAAGCAGATAAAGCAAACCTAATGGCTCATTTGCATTTCTTTTAATCAAGTTATTCTAATTGTGCTATTGTGCAAATAAGGTTTCCCCTCTCATCTGAAAAAGATTTCATCCTCCCAGCAGCTGTGAGTGCCTCAGCAGTTGGGGTTACCCCAGCCCTGGCCAGGGCTGCCACAGCCCAGTCCTGCCCATCTGCCTAGGGGGTTCAAGCTGGCTGCACTCCTGCCCTTACCTGTACCAAACAGTGGACACTGGGACCTACTCGGGCTGAACTGATATGAAACCTTGCTCCTTTCAATAAGCTGGAGGCCCCAATGCCTCGTAAAGCTCTGTTTTACACACGAAGAGCCTGCTGATCTCACAGCTGATGCGTATTTTCTTCTCGTTGGAGCCAAGCAGTCACCATTTGCCAGCCAAATGCAGAGGTGAAATTCAGACGCTGTGTAAATAAAGGTTTTTCAGGAAGTACACAGGGATGTGACGATCAGCCCAAACTGATGAGCTAACAACAGTTTCCTAAAGCAGCAAGGATCAATCTAGGGCTTCAGGCACAAGGTGTTTTATTGATCTCTCTGGGGGCAAACACCCAGTGCCTTTGCATACAATCCCCTGATTTTCTGAACGTTCCCGTGGGTAATAAGAGAGGGTCAGCCCACAGTGAGATCCTTCACCAGCTCAGCTGGGCCCTGCTGTACTGGAGGAAGGCAGCTGCTGACAGGGTTGTGCAGAAGGGACCAGCCAGTGAGAGAGGAGCAGTGGCCATACCCATATCTGGGCATGAACATGCACTGATACACGGGGTGAGGGGATCCCCTGTGCCAGCAGAAAAGGGCCGTGTGTAGGGAGTGGGAACAGGGATCACGTCTTTGGGGTGTCTGGGGATGCCATGCATGGAGAAGAGGTGGAGATTTTTTCCAACGGTGTTACTAGGCACTCAGTGCTTTTGCTTGACCTCTTAACTTAAACCAGCTGCCCTGCCAGCTATCAAATCTTGCCTGTGCTGTGAAACCTTAACAGCTCTGCTCTGTCCTGCCTTTATCTAGTTTGGAGCGACTGTCATTTCTTCAGTGCCTAAGCAAATGTTTTGGGTCTCTGGATCAAAGCTCGAGAGCATCATTTACATACTGTGAGTGAGAAGGCAGCAGACTGGAGACCATCACTCATTACTGAAAGGATGATCATTGTTTGTTTAGCCCATTCCAAAATAACGGCTCTGCTGGGAACACCAACGCAGTATGCATCATATCTTTTATAGTATATATTAATTTAGTGTAGACATTAGGCCATTGTTATTCTCTCTGTTTAATTCCCAGGTATTAGCATTCAGGATTGGTTTTAACTCACCACACATCTTTGTTATTTCGTAGTATAAAATAAATAAAACTGGAGGCAAACTTTTTTTTTAATATGAATGACTGTGAGAGAGTGATGGATATAAAGCACAGAAACATCTGTAATTTTAAGGCTTGAATTTCAGAACACAGAGTTTTCATTAAATGGTGCAATTCATTCATTTTGGAGATCCAAATGGAAGCAAATGATCTCAGTAGTTCTCATGCCTAGATTCTCTGTGATAAAATTGCCTATTATTGTGAGAGTAAATGTTTTCAAAATATTATGGACAACTGGAAAAAATAAGAACGACAGGAGAGGTTGCTCAAGGATGAAAACCATAAAGAAATTACCTCCAAAAACTACATATACTTGATGAAATTATTTAAAGAGAATTGCTTTAGAGGAGGGGCAAAAAGGAGGCAAGGTTTTTTTTTCTGTTTTATGATGAATAAAGGTCTGGGAGAGTGTTTACAAACTATTTTCTTTGCTGCCTGCTGTGCATATTAGAAAATTCAGCTCTAGGCTGATTGGCCAGGCAGAGAAACAGAGATATCACAAGGGACAGGGAAGCAAAAGCTGAGGTGCTGTGGTGGGAAGGGGAAGGAGAAGCTCAGACATTTCCAGCCCTACCTGAGACTGGGGGTTCCTGAAATGCAGCACCTCTGTGTAACATCAGTTAAGTACTGGAGCACATCAGTCAAACTGGGGGTGGCCAAACCCATGGTCCTGCCCCAGCTGCTTTTCCATGAAGGACATGGGGATAGGGTGAAAACTTATTTTAGCCTTTTTAGCCATAAACCTCTCACTTTTTTCTTGCAAAGCTGCAGTTCTCACAGGCATTAATTGCTCCAAAATCAGTTGCACCAAGAGGGAAAGGAAAGCCTCGGGCTCGCTGGCTGTGCTGTGCTCCATGGCCCTGCCAGGACCTGGCACGTGGTGGGGAGGGTGTCCCTGTGGAATGGCACGAGGTCAACACGGGGTGAGCACCCATGTGCTCCCACCCACAGGCCTCATTGAACAGCCACCAGCAGCTGGAGGGCTGAACATCATTTGCATGCAAATATACACAGGACTGCAATCAGAGATAAATCCACAGAGCCCTTGTTGTTATTGTTTTATTTACAGAACGCTCTCGTTGCGCAGAGGGGTTTTGAAATACGCTGACAGAGACAGCGCAGGTATTTGCTGCCTGAATCAGCAGAAACCACCCGGGGCATCAAAGTTGATGCACTACCTCTCCACCTCAAGGAAACGCCAAACAAAACCAAAACGCTGGGTGTTGGCGTGAGGTGCGGAGAGAAAGCGGTCAGCTCGGTGCCCAGCGATGGGCAGTGTGTGTGTACACGTGTGTGATGGACGGGCGGGACGGTGACTCCGCGGACGCGGCACCGCCGTTAACGGGGACATTCCCTGCGGGACAGCCCCCTCCGCCCCGCGGGCTGCCGGCGGGCACCGGGGCGGGCAGGACGGGCACGGGGCCCCGCACAGGGCCCCGCAGGCACTGCCGAGGGTGCGGCGCTGCTCAGGCCGCCGCCCGCTCCGCCACAGCAGCGGACGGAGCACCCCGGTGCCACGCTCAGAGCACACCCGGTGTGCGCCACGGGACCGCCGGTCCCGGTGCGGTGCCGGTCCCGGTCCGTGCGTGGAGCCGTTGGTGCTGCTGCCGGTGAAGTCCCAGCCCCACGCCGGTCCCAGTCTCGGTCACCATCCCAGTCTCGGTCACCATCCCAGTCTCGGTCACCATCCCAGTCTCGGTACCGGTGCGGAGCGCCCGCACGGGGCCAGTCCCGGCCGGGGGGTGGGAGTGGGAGGGGGCGGTCCCGGTGCTGTCCCGGTGCTGTCCCGGTGCCACTGCAGGTGCCGGTGTCGGAGCGGCCGCTGGGGGCGGTCCCGGTGGAGGGCGGTCCCGGTGCCGGTGCTGTCCCGGTCCTGGTGCCGGAGGGGCCGCGCGGGGCGGTCCCGGTGGGGGCGGGGCGGTGCCGGTGCTGTCCCGGTCCCGGTGGAGGGCGGTCCCGGTGCCGGTGCTGTCCCGGTCCCGGTGGAGGGCGGGGCGATGCCGGTGCTGTCCCGGTCCTGGTGCCGGAGCGGCCGCGCGGGGCGGTCCCAGTGGGGGCGGGGCGGTCCCGGTGCCGGTGCTGTCCCGGTCCCGGTGCCGGAGCGGCCGCGCGGGGCGGCCCCGGCGGAGGGCGGTCCCGGTGCCGGTGCTGTCCCGGTGCCGGTGCCGGTGGAGGGCGGTCCCGGTGCCGGTGCTGTCCCGGTGCCGGTTCCCGGGACCGGTGTTGTCCCGGTCTTGGTCCCGGTGGAGGGCGGTCCCGGTGCCGGTGGAGGGCGGTCCCGGTGCCGGTGCTGTCCCGGTCCCGGTGCCGGAGCGGCCGCGCGGGGCGGTCCCGGTGGGGGCGGGGCCGTGAGGGGGCGCGGCCGCGCGCGGCGGGGCCGGGCGCGGGGGCTGCCGGGAAGGGCCGTGGGCAGCGGCGGGCGATGGCGGCGGCGCGGGTTCCCCCGCGGCGGCGGCGGCGGCGGCTGCGGCGGCTCTGAGCGGGGCGGCGGCGGCGATGCGCGGCGCTCCCGGCGACGATGGAGGACCGGTCCCACAAGGTGCTGCTGGCGCTGGTGATGCTGTTCCTCTTCGCCGTGATCGTGCTGCAGTACGTCTGCCCGGGCACCGAGTGCCAGCTCCTGCGGCTCCGCGCCCTCAGCCCCGCCGCCGCCGCCGACCCGTACCGGGCGGAGGACGAGACGCCGGCGCGTTTCGTTCCCCGTTTCAATTTCTCCGAGGACGACTTGCTGCGGCGGGTGGACTTCAACATCAAGGGGGACGACCTGATCGTGTTCCTGCACATCCAGAAGACGGGCGGCACCACCTTCGGGCGGCACCTGGTCCGCAACATCCAGCTGGAGCAGCCCTGCGAGTGCCGCGCCGGGCAGAAGAAGTGCACCTGCCACCGGCCCGGCAAGCGGGAGACCTGGCTCTTCTCCCGCTTCTCCACCGGCTGGAGCTGCGGGCTGCACGCCGACTGGACCGAGCTGACCAACTGCGTGCCCTCCGTGGTGGACAGCAAGAAGGAGGTGCGGCTCCGGCCCTCCAGGTGAGGCCGTGCCCTGGGGGGGGGCTCCCCGTAGACCCCGGTCCCTCCCCGGTCTGCGGCGGCGGCGGCGGGACGGGCGCTGGCCCGCGGGGCGCAGCCGTGGCGGGGATGCTGCGGCGGCGGCGGAGGAGGAGGAGGAAGGGGGAGCGCGGTGTGCCCCGAGCATCCCGGCACGGAGCGGGTGGCACCTCCGGGAGCCGCACCGGCCCGGGGCCACCGCGGTGGCTCGGCAGAGCGAGCTAAACCTGCCCCGCTCCGCCGGCAGGGAGGTGGTGGAGAGTGATGTCCCGCCGGCTGTCGCGGTTGTGACCGCTGGTGGGGAGAGGCGGGGGGTGATGAGGTGACACAGGAACAGGCCTGGCAGCCCCACAGCTCTCCGAGGAGAGAGGGTGCCTCGGCTGCCTGCGAGCTTTCCCCAGAGCTTTTCCATCTTCGGCTGTACAGAGCTGCTGTAGCGCCAGTGTGCGCCAAAAATTAGTGTTGGTTTTGGGAGTGTTGATGAGCTACTGCATCTTCTTGGTACCTGAAGTTTGGCTTCAGGACGGCGGCCTTGCAAAGTAAAGGTTACTGTTTGTTATGGCTGAGTTACCTGCAAATATTTGTTCTGTTCTTCAACCGTAACCTTGATTATTTTGTGCCTGCATTTTGAATTTTTGTGGCATTTTTGTGGCTCTCTCTTTATCCCTCCATCTTCTTTTGAAGTTGCCAACCTCCCCGGCCATGGCAAGGGGGTTGCCTAAAAGTTGCCCCTGTCTTTCAGAAGCCCAGCTGTCTTTTCCCCCTTAGTGAGGACCTGCTTCCTCTGCTCCCAGAGCTCTTTGATCAGAGCCCACCCTCGGTTTTAACAGACTCAGGAGCTTGTCTGTGGCTGTGCATGCAGCTGTACTGTGTAGCAGAACTGCTCAGGGTTTCAGTCTTTTCCCCTTCTTTTGTGGGAAATTAGAAACTAGAGTATCACTCCTATTGCCCTGTGAGACTAATGGCAGGTCCCTTTACAAAGAGGCTACTGTTACATATATCATGCTATCTGGAGTCAAGTCTAAGCACAGATTCACTTGAAATACAAAGCAATTTCTTTCTAGAATTCCTTTTATGTAGTGTGACACTACACTGCCATCTAGTAGAAAAATGTTTAGCATCATTATAGTCCTGTACCCGAGGAGCAGCTCTTCATCAGACTTGGCTATTGTGATTCCTGGTCTTTTGTCTTCCCTACTGCTTTGAATTTTAATTGTCTAATTTTTGTGACATCCTGTTTGCTAACATCAGGACCAATTCCTTGCCCTCTGGCTCTATTAGCTTCCCAGTTTCAGGCTGCTGAGCCTTGCAAGCTACATAGTTTATTTTACCTGTCCTATAAACATGTTGTTTGTCAGCAGAAATGTAAATTTCCTTATTTTCCCTGAGACAGGTCTGCCTGTGCTGGGTCTTAGCTGTGCCATCCAGAAAAATGGGAGGCTCCTTGTCCTGAACCCACCACCTGAGGGGGAGGGGAACATCAGGCTCGGAGAGCTGGGGTTTTGTCTGCAGCTTTTGTCTTTGTGGTTTTTTTTTTCCTTTGTTGAATACCAGACGTGTTTTCCTGAGTTGGAATGGAAGCGGTGCGTGTACCTGCTCAGGAGTTCAGAGCGATGGTTCCTCATCCTGTAAACAATGTACGCTGTCACAGCTGACTTCTGAGAGGCCGCTAGGACTTGTGACTTGGGATCGAAGCCAGGAGAGAGGGAGGAAAATGAAGCTGTGATGATTTTGTGTTAGGCAGAGGTCTGCTCTCTCAAAGCCTTCAAAATTATATTATACTTCTAATAACCTAATTACACAGCTTGCTGAATAGCTACAGTTGTTCCCCCCAAAAATGTCTTGACAAGCAATTATTTGGACTGCAATTTCTAAATGTTTAAAAAATACAGGAAGAGAAGTTCTTGAATGAACAACAGTCCTTTCAAGTCTTTCTGCCCATTTTAATACCTCGTCTTTAATTTTAGTTTGTGTTCTCGGTTTAGCAGCAGTTCAGCTGACAACTGGTTACTTAGCACCTCTGCCTACTGCCAGTAACAAAGTCTAAGCCCTTTCTGGGCAGATAAAAGCTGCTTTCAGAGCAGCAGTAGGTGTGGGATGGGGGTGTCTAAGCTGGGAAGCTGTGCTGGCTCCAGGTGAGGTCAGCCTGGCTATTCCTGAACTGAGGTTTTTAGGGGGAGGCCTGACCATCTTGGGTTATGTGCTTGTGGGAAGGGAAAGAAGTCACAGCCCTGGTGTGCAAATCCTGAGAGAAGGGGAAGCAACTTGAAGGAGTGCAAGGCCCATTTGGAGAGCATTGTGAGGGCAGGGAGAAGGATTCAATCAGGAGCAGAGAAGAATTTTCTCAAGTGAACCTTGGCTTGACAAGGGTGGGAATTCCTGCATTTATAGTTGAGATGATTGAAAAGTGAGTCCTGTTGTGAGAGTGGTTTGAACTCTTTGGCAGCTGCATCAAGCAGTCTACAGTTACTGTCTTGGGGCTGTGTAGCCTTGTCTGGAAATACTCAAATGTTCCTTCAAACCTTTTAGCTTGCACCTATGTGTGATTACTTTGCACAGGTGTTTGTCTTCTCAGGCGTGGCATGTCTGCTTGTCAGATTGCTGGTTACCTCGGCTTACTTCTAGGGGCCTTTTGTTTTGTTTAAAAATTGAGTCTTTGTTAGTCTGCTGGAACCTCTGTCTTGGACCATGCAATGCTCAGCACCAGGTACAGAACATCTCTGTGGTAGGATGTGATGGGATCAGCCCTGGAGGGTGTACACATGAGGAACCTTGTTGCCTGCAGCACTCATCCTGCAGTATCTGCTCTTAATTCTGTTAGTAGTCTGCCTCTGTTTTCTCTGGGAATTGCAGGTTTGGAGTGCAGATTCCTTCACTGGAGCAGTAGAAATACTCGGGATGGCTGTTGTGCTTTAACACAGTCCTGAGGTGGATTTAGCAGCATGGTGCTTTCCTGGCTGTAAGCATATAGGTTTCCAAAACTTCCTTTCTTTTGTAATGGTGGCTCGTGCTCCTTAATAAGCAGGTAGATAGATTTTCTTCTTTCGTTCTTCCTTCTCCTGGAGGAACATTGTTCTCTGGGTGTGAGGGGAGGGGTTTTTGGGTTTCTCTCCTTGGATCCCATTGGAGTGCATGTTCTGTATGCTCCTGTTCCTGTCTCCTGTTCCATCAGCCCTGCATCCAGAAATCACAGAAGAGGGAAGGGGGAAGGTATAGGCAGAGTTGATACTTTCAGTGCCCTGGCTCTGCCACTTGGGAGGTGGGTGGAATGAGCCGATGGTGGTGGCAGAAAGGAGGGGATTGTCTCAGCTTCTTGGCACCAGTGGTGAGAAAGGAGAAATGTGCTTTTTCCTAGTCATGAGTGACTGACTTGGGTCACTTGATTGATTGTGGAAGTCTCAAAGCTTTTGGCACACTGAACGGAGGCAGCATCCAAAGTAACTGTGCATCACAGAACTGAGATTTCTCTCAGCTCTGGCTAATTATTATGGGAGGTTGTCTATAGCAGTAAATCCAGTGGCACCATTGCAAGAAACAAAAGGCCTTGAGGTTATACAGGAAACTGTAATGAGACATGGGAGCAAATACAGGTACCAACATTCTTAAGTGGTGTCATGGCTTTGTCCCCTCCTTGGGTGAGAGATGTGGTTGTGGTTGAAGGTCGGGCTGTATTTGATGTTTCTCCTGGGTAGCATTAAAGGAAGGAGATGTTCTCTTTTGAAAAGAGAATAAGGTTGTAGAACTGCCTCTGGAGCCAGAAAGTCTGAGATTGGAAGAAACTTTATGCTGCTGGTACAAGCCTGTTGGACCAGGCTGGTGCCTGCTGGCTTTTGGGGAGGGCTGATGTTGGCACCAGGTTGTGATGTGGGGCAGAAGCCGCTGGCGATGCATGGGTGTTCTTATCTTGTCCCTGCATGTTAGTGCAACCCTTCCAAGTTGAGTCTCACAAAAATCTTAAAAAAAAGGCTAAAGCATTTCCTAGCAAACTGGAAACATTTACAGTGTGTGCCTCTGTTGGCTGAACAGATTAATCCACATGCTCTTGAAAATGTGGGACCACCTATTCTGAGGTCTGCAGTACTGGGTCTGACTGAAGTGGGGTTAGTTTAATTTCAGTTTTCCCCACAGTGAGTTTTGGTCATGGTGTTGTGTACATAGCTACACAGGCATTGGTAGCAGTTTTCCAGTAAACTGCTCTGGTGTGGAGGAGGAAAACGGTCATGTAGCACTGCCAAGGAGAGAAAAGTCATTTGTAGGTTTGGTTCTTAGCAGCTGTTGAGTGTGCCTCTCCCTACTGCAGAGTTATTACACAGCTGTGCAAGTGGATGAACTGCATGTTTCACCTGTAGTGGTGGAAGTTGGGGAATAATTAAGCCCCATAAATTGGCACTAAACCCCTTGAAGGCAAAAGAGACACTTTAGGGTCCCATGGCACCCCAAGGCTTTGGGTGGATAATTCAGGTTAGGGTAGGAGGTGGACAGTTTAAAACCTCTGGTGCTGGTGGAGCAGACATAATTTCCAAGGATAGAGTCTTCCAGTGCTGCTGCTTTTGCAGTGAAGCCTGGGGAGCTGCTTGGGGAGAGTGGGGACCAGCACAGCTGAGCTGGAGGCTGTGAGCGAGGAGATGGGGTGACCTGCTGTAACTTGGGCTCTGGCCAGAGCGCCAAGAGGGTGCCTGCCCTTGAAATACGCATCACTGAAACGCCCTGGGAAAAACTGGGCAACAATTGTAAAGCAAAAAAAAAACCCAAACAAAACCAAACCCAACAAAACAACAAACCACCAAAAGCACACACACAAAACCCCCCCAAAACAACAAACAGCTGAAACCCAGAGCTTTTGCAGAGATGCCGCCAGGCCTGAGTGACTCTGAGCTGCTTCATTGATCAGCAAG
The DNA here is from genome assembly GCA_017589585.1 of Phylloscopus whistleri. Classification (NCBI taxonomy): domain Eukaryota; kingdom Metazoa; phylum Chordata; class Aves; order Passeriformes; family Phylloscopidae; genus Phylloscopus; species Phylloscopus whistleri. Next base: position 1,954,663 of record JADMLD010001007.1, on the reverse strand, counting down.
ATTTCTTAATGACCCTTCTTGTTTCAGCCTGGTGGTTGCAGGGTGGGATTTGCATTGAATACTAGCTTGCCACCCACAAATGTGCACCTCCAGCAGTTGAATTTTCCTGCATGGCACCTTTTGGGAGCAAAGCAGTAGGAGCAGTGGACCAGCCTACAGAGTGAAAAAGATATTTTGAGGGGAAGGGCAAGGGATTATTTTCGTAAGTACAAGTGTCTCCTTCACCTAATCCCATTTCAAGGCCTAACCTTGAAAGGCGTGGTTATAAATTTAAGTTCATGAGTTTTTTAGGTTTGAGCTATAGGATGTGTAAAGCTCTCTAAATTGGTATTGCTGGTTTTGCAGATAAAGTGTTGGACTTCTTAAAGGGATTAAAAAATAATTTTTCATATTAGGTCTCTTCAGTTCTCCTCTAAGTCTTTAATAAAGTGCAAATTGACTTTAAGTTATTTGAAAGTATATGTTTCCTACTGCCTTTTACTTTAAATTTGGAGAATTTCTTGTGGCTAGAGAGAAGGCATTCATTGTTGCAGAAATGAACCCCAGTAGAGCAAGAGAGGCACAGGTGTTATACCTTGGATTGTTTATTCCATATGTTATCTGAGTTGGTCCTCCCTAAAGAAGAGAGTGGGAATTTGAGCACTGTGGCATGGTGCTGTTGTACTAAGACATGAATACTTTTTATTGAAAGGGTACCTTTCTGCTAATTTTTCTTTTGGAATTTATAAATGTTCAAATTAAACTATAAATAAATGCTTCAACTGTATTAAAATAGACACAGATTTTGCCTTGTGATCCCTCTTGATAACTTTATAACCTTTAATAAAGGTTATCAAAGGCAGTTGGAAGTCAGGCATTACCAATAAGTTATTTTTATTAAAAGACAGATTTTTTGAGTTTAACAAGTCAAGCGTTGGTTCTGAGACATATTAACTGAGATTAATTTGTGCTTCATTTATTTAATCTGAATTGTCAGGAATCATGTTCTCTACTGATGTAAATGTCGGCAAAAAGGACTTATTAGTAGATTTGATTGCTTTTTAAATTTAACTAGCAGAGATGCACTGGCATGCCTAAGAGAATTGGTCTGTTTCTGTGAACAGTTCAGTGCCTAATGAATCACTTCAATGTACTTTTCTGAAGGAAAGCAGAGCAATTTAAATGTGCAATGCATTGATTTACCTCAAATGGATTAGGCCTCTGTGTGCAATCCTATGCATTAATTTACTTTCTCTACAACTGTAATAATAAAGGCAGCGTTTCTGTATGGCATCGTCCCAAATTAGCTCACATAACTTGCTAGAAAGCAAAAATAATTAATATGTGGCTGAAAATGGGATGTTGGAATGGGTCTTTCTGAGAAGACACAGGCTTTGGGAAGTGCAGCAAGGTCCAGGATGCCTCTGGGAGCCAGGCCAAGGGCAGGACAACTGGGCTGGATGGAACCTATGTCAAGTGAACCTTGTGTCAAAAGTTTTCTTGACATTTTTATGGAAGAAATTATATATATCTATGTGTGTATTTGGGATTTCATGCAGCTCTAAGAGATTTTGGTGATGTGGACAGGTTTATCTTCTTTAAATTACTGAAGAAATAATACAAAAACTTGTAATTCCAGCATATTCATCTTATTTTATTCCTGCAGTAACTTTTCAGTCATATATCTTCCCCTCCCATATGCTCAACCTGCTGGGCAGCCAAGCGGCCAGGGTGCAAAACTCTGGGTAATTCCTTATTTAACCACTTTGCTGCAGCAATGGTGCCCGGGCTTTGTTTTCACTCTTCAGGGATTACTGTGGGCGAGCAGCTCTTGGCCACTTTTGGAATTACCCTTGTAGGCTCCTTACATACTTGTGAGGATTAATCTTCCTTTCTTTCCCTTCTCGATCAGTTAATTCCCATTGCTGGGTAGCTGCCTGCCCAGATGTAAATACTCAGGGAAGCAAAGCGGTGGAGCGTCCCCAGCTGCTGCCTTTGTCCCTCGGGAGCCTGGTTCCTTGCTCTCAGTTTGGGGATGGAATTCTTGCCTGAGCAGTGCCTGAGTCTGTAGCATCTTGGATGGAAGCAAAGCCGCCCAGGACAGGAGATGTGGGGCTCTCCTCTTCTATGGGATGATGCAGGCAGCGTGGTGACTGGGTGTGCTGGTTTGAAAGCAAAACCAGTGAGACTCCCAGTCAGAGATACAATTTAATAGGAGAAGAGAGGAAAAAAAGGTAAAATAAAATAAATGGAATAATACAACCTAACACCCTGTTGGTCAGGGTGTTTGAAGCAGTCCAAGGGTAAGTCCTCCTGGAGTGGCAGACATGGTTCCACTGGAGCAGAGATGATCCTGAGAGAGAAGGGTCCAGTGATGGCGAGAAGGGTCCAGTCTTCCTCCAGGAATCCGGTGGAACCAGATAACTTGTGCTCCTGCATCTCAGCTTTTTATCTAGCTAGGAATGGTTGGCTCCTCCCACCGGGTGGAGCGTCTCACAATGGAATATGTCATGCCTTTAGTGAGCCTTAATGGCCCATTAGCAGAAAATATCCCCCTGGAGGGAGGACAGGTGGTGAAAGAGATAAGAAACAATGCCCCACCTGGTTTTAACAGTTGGCCCATTATCAGAGGGCATCCGCCCCCCTCCCTCCAGAGTTACAAAGAAGAACATCTCCCCAACTGCTCTCAGCAGATGAAATAGAATACACATCCTTGGCTCCATAACCCAAGACACTGGGGTGGGGGAAAAATGCCATTCCTGTCTTCCTCCTCCTCTGCTTCTTTGGCAGCTGGCAAGCGTGGATTATTGTTTGTGATTGACTTGCTGGTGCTGGCAATTGTACATTGTGTTCTGGGACTAATAGGGTAGCACCGAATTATTCAGGCGTTATTGAAACGAATCACATTTGTGATGAGTAATAAGTAGGAGACTTTGGTATTTATGAATAATTAACACGGTAAAGTTTTTCTTAGACGTGAAGAAATGATTTAATTTGTACTGTGAGCACTCTGTAAAATTAATGAAAGGTAATTGCATTTGCTAATGTGAGACTAAGAAGCCAAAGCAATCTATTGTTTTGCATTTAAGTTCATATTGCTGATGTAAACAGCCAATGTAGAATTCCTTTAATGTGTTTTCTTTGGGTGGGACCTGTGTTTAACATTGAGTGGGGTGGGTTTTGTGGAAATAGAAAGTCTAAACACTTAATTTGCTGTTGCCTTTTCCATCCACTCCCATATATCTGGGTGGATAGTGAATATATGCATATAACAAGATAATATTTTTGAATAAGCCGCAATTAGGACCAGATTTTTTCTTCTTCCCTGACTTTAGCCTTCTTTCTCAGCTGTTCATGCTTTTAAAGACAGAATCCATTTAAGCTATTATATACAGCCTTGAGTGAAATCTCCTCTTTTTTAGTCTGGAAAAAAATCATTAGTCTTTAGAGAACTATAAATCATAAGATCCATTAAGGGTGAGACTCAAATCATGTTACTTCTTGCTTCTCAGCTGCTTATCCAACTCTGAAGGAGCCAAACTTTTGATGTAATATAACTAAATATATGCGGCTACGAGGGAGATAATCTTGCGGCATAAATGATTTTGCACATCTCCATAAAGGCATGAAGAAGAGTATGCTTTTCATGAGATCCTTGTAGCAAATGCTCCTAATTTCCCATAATCAAAAGGATTGTGTGGTTTTGGTGCTCTTAGAGGTCCAAGTAGCTGGAAGATCAATTCTGCCATAACTCCATTTATTTTTTTTTTTTGACTAAGTTAAAGCATTGCAAGGGCCCCAGCAGTGGCAGTCTGCTCATTCAGTGCGCTGTTTGAACTGTAAGATCCTTCGGCAGACACCCAAATCGAGTGACTAAAACACTCTCTGCCGCCGATTGTTTTCTCCAGCCTTCCTTGGGTTCAGAGAAAAGCAACTGTTTTAACCCCCCCTGTTATACAAAACAGTGTTTCCTTGGCCAGAGCCAGAGAAGCTGCTTTTGAGAGTTTCTTTTCCAGGGTAACTGAGGGGAGAGCGTTTCCTTTTGCCTGTGGGAAAATTAGTCCCTGGTGCAATCTGAAGCCATTCTGAGGTTGCAAGTTTTTTTGTTGTGGGTTCAGAGAAAGTTATTTGGAACAAGCTTGTGTTCTGCTTAAGCAAAACCTCGTAGATACTAACTTTATCGTATTTTTTGCCAGCAGTTAATTCATCTTGACAGTGAAGGTGCTGTGGGGGTTCTCCTCTCTGTGGAGGACTTAAATGGGGCTGGAGGTGGGAGAAGGTGTCTGTCCCTGCAACATTTCCAGAGTTTTTGTTCCTCTTGGAACTAATTCCACCAGCTATAGAAGGGGAGGAAGACGGCTGTGTGGCTTCTGCCTTTCACAGAGCTGTTTCTTTTTCTGTGGGGGTATTGGATCTAATCAGAACAGTGAAAGCACAGAGAAGGGAGAAAACAAAAGTGCTCAAGGAAGTGTCATACACAACAGAATGTGCCTGCTGGATAGTAGCTGAGTGACCTGCAGAAACATAAATGGCATAAATTAGTCTTTAACCCCTTTAATTCTTCTTTACTGCAAGTCAGTCATGCTTGTAAGAGAAAAAGCTTGTTGTTGGCATTTTCTCTTTTTCTTAGTGCACATCTTTAGCCAAAACTCCAGTAGGTTTGGGGTTTTTACTTTGGTGATTTCCAGTAACTTTGGGTCTTTAGGTCAATAAAACATGGGGTAGAATTTTTGCTTTCAAATGCAGCTGACTATCAGCGTCAGTTGTTTGGCTTTCAGGTGGCATGTTGCTGCTGGGGTAATTCTGGTCTGCATGAAAGAAAGGTGCAACATGAACATGAGACTAGGATTTGGGAAGACAGAACATTACACCTGGGATGAGTCCGGTCTTCATCACCGTGTCTGTCATCTCCTCTCAGCCACTGCCTTGTCTGTGTAATTCAGCTCCTTGCATGAGGATATCTTTCCATCTGTACATAGCAAAAAGTATGTTGGATTTCCTAGCCTGACTGCATGTGGTAGCTTTGCTGCCTATATGTGACTAGTTCCAGGTAGAGGCACTGGAAATGTTTGTGTTCAGTTTGAATTTAAGGGAAGCTGTAGTGTTGAAATATAAAACCAGTGTGCTGTAGTGACAGGTGGCTCCAGCCTGCCCTGTGCTGTTGTCCTGGGAAGGTTGTGGTGTTCCTTCCCTTCCCAGGAAGGTAGGAGAGAAGCTCCCTGTCCAATGTGTCTGCTGGTGTGGGGTCACACCACTCAGTGCTTCTAGGCCAGACCTCTTGCATGATCTTGTTTTCACCTCTTTTCATGGATGAAGCGGTGTACAACTTTGCTCTTTGAAAGGAACAACTTAGGAAGATCTGAGGCTGGTACAGTAGTCCTAAGGTAAGGTCTAATCATGCTCTATAGGTGTGTTTGTCAATCTGATGCTCTGGCTGGAGGGTGTTGTGAAAAAAGCCAGGACCTGCCCTCCGAACAGGAAATGTTGGGTGTCTGACATCAAATGCCCTGACCAAAGTCAGTAGGAATGAAACTGCTGTGCTTTAAGCTGTTGCTTTGTCTGGTGGCTGTCAAGGCTGCAGCTGCTCAGAGTGGAGGGGACTAGACCATCAGAAGGCACAGTGGTAGCAGAGACGTAGGAAAAGCTTCAGTTCCTTGATACGAGACTTCCTTCAGAAGTCAGTTCCTTGTATCTCTTAAACTCTGTTAATTTGCAAAACTATCCTGTATTGCCATTTAAGTCAGTCCTGCTTCAGATAGACCCCAGATGAGCCCATAAACATAACTAATGGATTTTGCAAAGTAGAGTTACGAAAGCCTTTTTTCATCCCATTTCCAGAGAAGAGGCAGAAAACAAATGAAAAGAGTAGTTGCACCTGCAGCTGCTTTTCCTGAGATGAGCCAGCCTTCTACTGGCTCAGTTTCCATGCTGATAGTTGCATTTTGGATGTCAGCAGTGTTCTGGATTGGAATACGAGCACTCTCAGAATTTTATGGATAGAGACAACTTCCTTACTGAGTTAGATTTATGAGGTAGTGCTGGTAATACCTGCTGGAGATTGGAGCTCACAGTTTGCTAGCAGCGATGCAGAACAGCTGAACAAGAGGGCAGTGGCTAGGGATGAGTTTTGACTGCGGAATAGTTCTGAAAGCTGCTTTATCACCCAGTATTTTGTGGCATAGTTAACATGCTACCACGTGCAAGAAGAAATTGCAGTTTTGTTAGAAATACCGTCAGCAGGAAATACTGCACAGGAAATGTGTTAGCACTGCCCTGTGTTTTGAATTACTGAGGTATTTTGTTGCTTGCAAGGATGAAAGTATGTTAATAACTGCTTGTCTGTGAGCATGGCTAATTGGATTTTGGCCTGGGGTACAATACAGCTTTTGGAAAAATCTGCCATAAATGTTTTTAAATTTATTTGTTGGGATGTTTTAAGTGAATGCACGTAGCGGTGCTGATATTTCTGGAGATGGGATCCAGAAGGAGGTCGTGCATCAATAGATTTAAGAGGCACACAAACTACCTCTTGTCAAACCTGAAATCTGCAGTGTTAACAAAAGTACTTAAATATATTACCTAAGCACAGACTCAAAGTGTTAAAATCTATTGCTCAGAGCTTTGCAGAATGTGGCACGTTTTGTTGCCTTGGAGTGGCAAAGTTTTCTGCTCTGGAGACTTGGGGTTCCATGTGTCATTGCTCATGTGTGGGATGCCAGCTTTCCCCTGCTGTAGTTCCTGCTGTCTTATACCTTGGGGCTGATCAGTGCTGCAGCTGTGTGTGTACCGAGATGAGCACGGGGTACAGGGTCTAGAGACTGCTGAGACAAGTGAAAGTTGAGATTCCCTGTTACAGGACCCAAAGACCTGGGGAGCAGCTTGGGTAAGTTGATCCATGTGATGTTGTCCATCCTGGCTTGTGTATTGGCCTTGGGTTGGGGACCTGGAGAACCAAAAAGCAGCAGCTGTTCCAGATTATGTCAAACAGCCAAGCCTTTGCAGGAGAATGCTGGAGGAAGAGATGCTTTTCCTGGGCAGTTTTGTTTGAGGGTATAGGCAAAAATGGGAGTTTGAGATCTCTTTTCCATCAGCATCTGAAAGAGCACACTAAAAAGGCCAGCCCTGTTTGACCTGAATCCAGACCTCCCGTCAGCCAATCCTTTTTATAAAATTGGTCAGTGTATCAGGCATCCTAGAGAAAAAAACACAGAAAGGACTTAAGAATAACTGAGCTTATGGTGAGATAAAAATTTCTCGGAGCCTGGATTATGGAAGGATCCAGTTATTTGTAAAATATATAAGCAGATTCTCTGGCTCGGCTGCAGAGGCTCAGCAGTGGTGCTGGAGGATTTGATTGTGGGCTCAGCCTGTCCTGCTGCTCTCCCAGGTACAGCTGAGTCTGGAAATTGAGGTTTAAGGCTGACTGGCAACTTGTGTATTAAATGTTACAAATTAACTGTACTTAGGAAATTGCAATTATAGGCTTTTTTAAGGGATCTAAGGCTCTCTTGTTTCTTCTCTGAAGGGTTGGTTTTGCTGTTCCCATCACGTTATGTTATTTTTCTGGAATTAGCACAACATTTTTGCTTCTGCTTTTCCTCATGTATCATCTGATTTCAGGAAGGTGAATTGCTTCCTGCAATAAACCTCTGTAATCATAGAAGAGTTATGGGTATAAAGTGCAGTATCATGCTTTATTTTTTCCCTTACAGTAAAAATATTTAATGTCTTATAAAAATGGTCCATCAAGATAAGTGGTATTCTGGTCTCTTCACTTCTGTGATTAAAACTCTTTTAAAGGATATTTGTATGTGTCAGTACATGTTGGAGTCCCAGGACTTCTAGTGTTTATAGTGGGGGTTAGGTTGGTTAAACCTGAGGTCTGTCATCTCATGATGATGGCCACTCAAGCTGAAACCTGATCATAAGAGAAGGTAACACAGTCTGTGAAGTGAGGTGCTCTTCTTTGGCAGCAAGTGTTATTAAAAAGCTTTCCTGTGACTTTCATGTATTTGGCTTTCCAAAAACCTTATTGAGAGCAGCTTTGGGGTGGGAACCTCATCTCCTCCCACCAAACACTTCGCAGACGGAAGTCACTGGACACATGAGCATTTACAACTGGCTTGCCTGTCTAGGACTATATCTTTTAAGGCATGGCTAATAATTTTGATTACAGCAGAGAGCTGATTTAATTTCCTATGGAAGGGTGAAGCTGGCATCTGGGATGCAATATAAAGGCAGGAATTGCAGTTCTGGGCTGTCAGAAGTCATTTCCTTTTTGTATTTGTGGAAGTTTGTGTTGGGCTCTGTTACAGGACTTGCGAGATATGCTTTCTTTTGGATTTAGGTTACTGTAGGATTTACAGAAGCTGAAGAGTACATTGTGTCTCAAGGGCATGACCTGTGCTAGAGTAAGTGATCCTAAAATCTGCAGTGTGGTAGCTGCTGGGAGTCAGTCTTGGACATTTGGAGAAGTGAAGAGCAGAAGACAGACTTTTAGCTCATGTGCATGACATACTTTTATTTTTGCAAGTGGTTTTTTCATCTTTGCTTGAGCAGCTGAGATGAAACATCACTCTCTGTTAAGGACAAGAACAAACCCCTTCACTTTAATGCAGGTGGCAGGGCTGGGATGTGCTGCAATCACTTGGCTTTGATCCTTGGTTGTGGTGTAGGAGTGCACAATACAGTTCAGGAAAGTGTAGTGGTGAAGTGTTTTTCAGTCCCTGGTTTAGACTGACGCCTGTGTTGCTTGCCCAGAGTAAGATGAGATCACTTCAAGCTGCAAGTGGTGTCGAGCTCTTTGGGGTCACCTGCAGCAGTCACATCCCAGCCACCTCTTCCTCACTGCCTGTTCCCCCTCCCAGGTGCCCCCCAGGGAGGGAGACTGGAGGAAAATTTTCTGGGAGGACATGTCAAAAGCTTGTCTGTTCCTTTCCTGCTTGAAGATTGGGATTCTATTATGGCCTTTTATTTTCTACATAGTTTTTGTGTTAAATGAGCAGCCTTTTTGCAAGCTCTACTGCTCCTTCAGCTGGGAGCAGGGCTTCTGCCTAGCAGAGATTTTGTGGTAAAATTTATTTTGCTGTACTTGAACGCTAACCTGAGTGGGCTTTCCTATTTTCTCTTTAAACAACCTTTTTTCTTTTTTTCTTTTTTTTTTCACTAATGGAAAATTTCAACTTGTCCTCCACTTAAGCACAGTTCAAGCTTTTCCAGGAAAATAGAATGAATCAGTAACGCTTTCCTCTTTTGCTTTGTTGTACGCTTAGCTAATTGTATTATTTTTATTGTGGTTTTGGTTGCATAAAGGCCTTTTTCTGGCATCATTTTCTGCATAAGGGAGGGCAGACAAGATCTCTAAGGTGGTGCCTCTCCCTCAGGGGCTGTGTTATCCCCAGACCTTCAGAATTTGGAAATCATAACTTTAGCAAGAAGCTGAACTTGAACAAGGACGGACAGTTCTTTCAGTGTGTTGTTCTCCTGTGGTCTGAGGGGTTTTCATTCAAATGATGTGCAGGGATGAGCATCCAGGAGCACAGGATGACTCTGAGCTTACCCTTTGGCAGCAGCAAGAGGCAGCTTCCCTCCACAGCTCCCAGGCAGCCTCTTGGTCCTCCTCATTTCCTTTGCTGCCACTCACTCTCCTTGCAGATCCCAGAGCTGTCCTAGAGGTTTGTTCTTAATTGTTTCACCTTTCACATAGACTGGATGCTCTCTAGATTGATGTCTTGAAGCATGGATTTAAAAATCAAACAGCAAATGACTGCACTCCAGTGGATGTTATTGTACTAGACATTATGTTTTAGAAGTCACTGTGGTTAAGTGGAGTATCTCTGAAATCTTGTTTTTATCAAGACATTTATGTTCCCATCTAATTTTTGTGGAGAGTCGTTTAGACGTTTTCCAGATTAGAGCATAATGGAACTGCTAGCTATAAATGTTCAGAGGAATCCATTACACATGCTGATTTAGTGGTTAGTCACAATTACTTTGGAGCTACAGTGTCAAATTTAACACCAACCTTCAAAACCACATATTGTGAAATCCGGCCATCATTCTATGAGATGTTCCAGCCTCTCTGAGAAGCAAAAGACATTTTGTACAGCAAGATATAAAAGCAATTTGGAGGGGACATGCTGATGCTGGAGGAGCAACTTGGTGCAAGAAGCAAACCAGCAGGCAGCTTTTCCCTGTAGAGTTTTAGCCTTTTTGTTTCTGCTTCATGAAGTCCAAAAGATTGTGATGGCAGTGGGTTGGTGTGCTTATTTCCATGTGCGGGAGGTGCAGGTGGAGGCCCTGACTGATGGAGCTGGAGCAGGACAGTCCCTTGTGCTGCAAACCTGGGTCTCCTTCCTGCAGCATTGCAGGCTGCAGGGTTCTGGCTGCTCCCAGACACCAAAGAGCTGGTCCCCTTGAGGTCAAGACTGGTATTTCTGCGAAAGGTAGTGGAGATGTTCCTGCAGGTTCTTTGGAGAACTCTTACCATAGGCCGTAAGAGCTACAGTTAATAATTACAGTGACTCTTGCATAAGGCAAATATCAACAGACATTTTCACTTACTGTAACTATGTATAGGTGTGGGTTTAAAAATAAAATAGCATCTGCTTTAACCAAAGCCCTAGAGTGTAAGCTGCTGCCTGTTTTGCTTTTGAAACACCACCTTTTCCCTGAAATAACTCCCTGCTTGTTGCAGTTGGCTGCATGTTCCCGCATCCCACAGATGGGAGTTGTGTGCAGCGTCTTAAACTGCATCTTCTGTGACCTCCTGGGTCGGAATTATTGCTCTGATTGAATGACCTGCATCTTGCTGGCTGTTGTTTGCTGAGGGGAGCCTTATGACCTGCAGGACTGTTTCCTCGCTCTCAGCTTGTGGGTTGAAAGTGAGTTCATCTGGAGGCTGTTGTAGCACTCTGTCTTGGGTTTTAAGCCAAGGGTGGAGGTGGTCAAAACAAAATTAACCTGAGATTTAGAGGATGAACAAGTAAATCCCATTGAATTTATGCGTGTTAGAGTCTCAGAACAGTATTTATGTTAAGGGATGAGCTTGTGCAGTTGGGCATCCTGAAGCTCTTGGGTTGCTTTGTTGAACAAAAATATTTTTTTTCCATAGTGGCTAATGCTAGAGGTGTCCACAGGATGCCTGAAAGTGCTTCATTGTCAGTAGTTTAATAGCAATGATATAATAGCACATTTTAAAAGAACATTATTGGTATTGTTAAGACTTGGCCTTAGTTTGGAGTTCCTTCTTGATACCTGGAGAAGACATTAAAATTCTAGGTTTGTGCAAACATGAAAGGGTCAGTACTCTGATCGATAGCTGAGTTTACTAGTAAAGCTTCCTAAACACGCAGGAATTTTTAGCTATTTCAGGTCAGATCCCCCTTCTTACCAATTGCCCAGACATTGAAACACTTTTAAGACCTGTCTAACACACAGATCATGTAACTCTTTCATTCCCTTGGGTTTAGAACATTACTTTTGTTCTTGAGCACAAGGTAAGCTTTTAGAAGAGGTAACATTAGAGGACTTCAGTTCTGTGTTGAAATTAAGTTTTCTGGGAGTTAACAGCAAGGTTGCAGTGAGTTTGAACTGCCTTGGGAGGGAGTTTGTACTGGCTGTTACGCCTCTGGCAGCTCATCCTCAGCTTGCTCCTGGAGGCATCCACAGGGCATTGAAAATGTCAAAGCAGACGCTGTGCCCTGGGGTGCTGCCAGGTCTGATCTTGATTTGATCTCCAGGGCTGCCTGGTCTGGCTGCTGTGGAGTCGAAATCTGCAGACTCCCCATCGTGTGTGCCCTGGACTTGGCAGGGGTGGTACTTTCATGGCCCTGTTAAAGACAATGGTGCTCATCCCGTTGATTGCATGAAGAGCTCCCTTCCCTGGAGAGGCTGCCTGCCAGGAAAGGAGATAATTCATGCCCTGCATCAGCTCTGTCTTAAATTGGTTGAAGAACAGGATCCGGTTAGCTTTAATGGTAAGAGCTGGGATTTTGCAGTGTCAGCTCTTTTCCACAGGGTTTATGCTGGGACCACAAAACTCATAGGAGTTCTATGATGGGATGAGAGGTTAAAAGCCAGTGTAATAGCCACAAAATGCTCCAGCCTTGCAAAGAAATGTCACTGCATCTTCCTTGGATACTCATAATTAGTAATTCCTGATTTGCCCTGGCTCTTTGGAGGAGCCTGCTGGGAGGGCAAGCTTGTGAGCTGCACTTGGCAGTCTGGTTAGGGCTGTTAAACCCGAGTGTTGTTTCTGTCATTGTTCGTTTTTTGGACTGGGTTTCCACGTCTTGCTTTAACTGTTACCATTAGCAAATTGCTGGGCTTCATTTTGGGGATGGGAGAGCATTTGTGATTTCTGAAGCATTCAGAAGTGCAGCAATGTATGGCAGTGACAGTACATAAACCAGAACAATAGTATTGCTTTCTAAGTGTATTTTTTAAACTCTGTTTTCTCTTTAAAACTATTTTCTTCTGGACAACTCAACTGAGCATATGTATTATTGCTAACATTTTCTTAAAATCAAATCCAGCACATACAGGTTTTTTACTGTTGCTTTTAGAGAACTAATTCCTTTTTTTCTTCCCCAGTAGACTGTGTTCATCCTGCTCTCATGACTTTTTTTCCTGTTTAATTGCTTTAGTATTGCACTGAGTTCTGCTTTCACTTTTTAATTGGCAATTGTATCGTGTCCATGGTGAAAGAGAGGGAATTTCACTGTGGAATTGAAGGCAGAGATTTGGACCACTGTGCTTTCATTTAATGAGGAAGGTACTTAGCACTTCTCTTCAAACTGTACCTATTACACCAACAAGTGGTGTCTGCTTAAGTGAAGCCCATCAAACGTACACGCTTAACGCTCTGTAAAGAATGACAAATTAAGGCAGTGAGAGCAACTAACCAAGACTTTGTGCCATGGCACAGCCAAGGAGGCCCCAGTGCTCAGTGTCATGGAAGATACAGACTGACATGGGTGGTAAGGATGTGGCCAGAGGAGCTGTTGCTTCTCTGGCTCTCAGGTGGGTGAATGAGAAAGATGAGTCCAGGGTGACTCCACCTTGACTGATGGACAGCTCTGTGCCCTCTTCTGTGCTCGTGGGCTTTGCATGGCAAGCTGGGCAGCCTCACCTTAGCACTGCAGTAAAATGGTATAATTCAGATTATTTCAGGGTTAGAAATTTCTGCTTCCCAGTTGGTGGAGGTATCCCAGATGCCCTTATATTCTTCATGTATGAATGCGTTGTTGCAGCTTTCATGCATTTTCTTTCTACTACTTGCTCTGGTAGCTGACTACAGTAGAAAAAGGATTCTACACTGTAGAGCTATACCTGATATGGAGCAACAGAGCTGCTCAGACATTTGGCCCTGGGTACTGTTTAAACCACCCAGCAATTTTGTTAGCAGATGAACACTTCAGCTCTGCTGAGTTAGTGTATAAATAGCTTTTGTTACAGCAGTGCAGCCGCTATAAATGCCGTAATGTCTTGTCTGTGAGGGTTCCTGCACTTAACATTTTAGGGTTCTTAGGGTATGGTACAGACTATTATTGATCGCTTCTTATAGGTGCCTGTAGTTAACATAAAACAGGAAAGGACAACTTGAGTTGTGGGCACTTATTTATAAATATCTTACGGCAGCCAGGAAGCCTTGTAAGGAGCAGTTTGTGTCCCTTGGTGTGGGATTGAGAACTTGGGGTCGTCCCAGCTCCTGTATCAGGGGTTCAGAGCCAAACCCTCCAGCCCTGCCACCGGCAAGCACCCTGCACCTGGAGCTCACTGCCTGGGTAAGGAGGCGTGAAGGAACAGCAAAGCAAGTGGTACTTTTGCATAATAACTACAAGTCTCATCCTGCCACCTGCCCAGGCATTGTGGCTTTGAGGTCACATTGATGCAAATATGCTGTGCTGGGTGCTGGGAGAGCATCTTTCCTGCTTCTTCACCCTTTTGAAATGCATGCCACATGGTCCTGGAATTCAGCTTAATCAGAGGCAGGAATGTTTGTACCAAGATTGGCTGATGTATTTATTTTACTCAGGATTAATTTATAAACTCTATCTCTACCTGGAGAAGTTTGATTAGCATTATAAATCTAACGTGCAATGGAAATTAAAGGAACTTGAGCTTTAAAAAAAAGGAGATGGGAAATTAGAGGGAGAAATCGGATTTAAATTGCAAGGCTGCCTGTGGTCATGGAGGAGCTGGATAAGGTCATGTTCCCTGAAAAAATGTAGCCTATGTGGAATCTTCTTGTTTTATTTATTACAGTTATTCAAAACGTGCTTAACCCAGATCTGGACATGCCTTAATGATTTAGAGGGGATAGCAACAATAGAACTTTGGTGTTGGTGGCAAAACTACACAATATTTGTTCCCTAATGTGACCCATGGAAGTGAATAGGTAAATCCCAAAAGGCAACTGTGATTGTGGTTTTTATTTTTGTGATGCACAAGATTTTCTGCCAGCACTATTACCTGAGTAGCTCATGATGAAATCATGCCCATGTGAACACACATCTATCCTGCATAGCCAGATGTCTTTCAAATCCTTGGTCAAGTTTCTTGTGCTGCTGCTTGCAGAATTTATTTCTACCAAGTCCATAACATGGGATTTTCCGCCAAGGGCAGGCAAATGGCTTAGGGGAAAAAAGGATCTTTTCCTGAAGAGTTGTGACCGGTATTGATAAAGTTTATTATTGAAATGATTTTTAACTACAGACCTGTTTGAGGGCAGGGGGTATTTCTATAGAGTAAGAATGTTTTTTTGTGTTATTCCCAAAGTGTTGCTTCTTGCAGTTGCTAGGATTTGGGAGTCATCAGAGGAGGTCATGGTCTGATTTTTTTGTTTTGTTTTGTTTTGGTTGCTTTCCCAGCTGTTCACCACTATGTGCTAAATGGGTCTTGTAGCCTAAATGGACGCAGTGGCATGGATGAAAGAAAACAGCTAGAGAGAGAGAGGGAGGAAGAAGTGAGGAAATATTTCATGAGGCAGTTGAAGTGAATGATTTTGCTGATTGGTGAGGTGGCAGGCAGCCATCTGCTCTGCTCTGCATCCCTTCCAGCTTGACCTTAGCTTTGTTCTTGGTGAGTTTCTCCTAGAGCCCGTCACTATGGAGAGGAAAGACATTCACCACAAACAGATTCACAGGAGGCCACTCCTTTGTCTCAGACCTTCTCTCTCTATACCTAAAGACACCCTCGCATCATCTGTCCTTATCCCAGAGCAAACGTTAATGGCCCCAGTGTCTCTGTGCTGCTGACGCAGGCAGAGGGTCCTTGAAAGCAAGGCAGTGACAGTGCAGAGCTGGCATTTTCCACTAGGTCTGTTAATTAATTAAGGTCATATGTCCCAGCTATTAGTTTGGCCATTGCATTTCTCTATTAAGCAGAGGGTGAGATGCCAGGGAAGGGAAGAACACTTCTCTCTTCCACAGAGCACCACCATGACTCTGCAGTGATGGTCACAGGGTGCTGTTGAGCTGTGGGTATGGCAGCTTGATGAAGCAGTATTTGCTGCTTCAAAAAGGAAAATATGGGTTATGTGGTGAGAAATTCTGCATGCTGGAGTGTTTCCCTGATTTTTCTAAGGGTCTGCTTTGGTGAAGGCTTGCTAGAGAGCGAGGTGTTACTAGCTAAGCTTGCTGAGTGCATGCTGGCAGGGCTGAGAGGGAGGCTTTAGTGTTTTTAAATAAGCAATCATTGCCTCGCTTAAAAAAAAATTATTATTTTAATCAAGACTTATTGTTAATGTGGAAGACATTCCAGTGCAGAGTACGTCACTGCTGCAATTGTCTAGACAGGTTACCAGTGTCCCTGTTAAGCAACCTCATTATTTATTTATAGTTATTTATTATAATAAATGTGATTGCCTGCAGTAAGACGCGAACTGCACCGAGTTGTATTTCAGATCTCACAGCTGTGTTGGTTGAATTTTTAGAATTAAAAAAAATGTTTGCAGCTGCAAATAGAGCAGCCTCTTACACTCTTGGGTGTCTCCAGTTGATGGTGTTCCTGATAAAGGTACAAGAGGAGGAGATGCTCAGTTTTGGGGAGGAGGGGATGACATCCTTCAAGTCCCTGCGCGCTGCCTGACCTTGGATGATGTCCTTGTGAGGTATAGGAGCTGGTGGAACTTGCTGTCATTGCTGACCTCAGCAGGGCTAGGATACTACCTCAGGTGCTGCAGTTAAACACTTTAAATGGCAAACATCCAGTCTGTACAAAAAAATAGAGATTTTATGGACTTTGTGTTATCACAGAGATCAGTGGGCCTCTGCTGCAGGCCCGTTGACTTTGGCAGAGTTACTTAAGATTTGCCTCCGTCAGTGGCTATGGTGAAAATTTGATGTGTTTTTTTTTTCCCTGGAATTTTCTTGTGTGGCAGGAGCTTGCCAGGATCCCAACAGCTCCAGTTTTCTGGGAGAAACAGGAAGCTTGCAGGTATCTGACTTCTGTCCAAAGGGAGTGACTTCCTTCCTTCCATCTACCCAAACTCTGGAGTTCTCTGAGGTATCTAGCCAAGGAGGGGAGGTTGTTAGTGAAGCTGGAGATCAACTCAGTAGAGAACTGACCAGAGGGAACAGTTTCCTTGCTCATCTTTTCTGATTGGTGTTCAGCCTAGACATGGTCCTTGCTCTCTCTCCCCTTGGAGTCTTCAGGTCTGCATGCTTCTGGGAGTGCTCTGGCTGCTGTCCTGGTTGTTAAGCATCTTTCAGAAGTCTTCCAAAGCTCTGTATGAATTCCACTAAGTTTTGGGCATGCGCAACATATACATATGCCTGTCCTCTTGGGTGTATTGTAATTACTTCAACTCCTTGGCTCTAGGGACAAATATTTATCCTAAGTGAGGTTTATCCATCACACCCATCTGTTTGATGAGTTAGGGCCCAAGCCATATGCAGAAGATAACCTTGTATGCTGAAAGGTATGGTGTATTTTATGTATATACTCAGTGGCAGGATTATGTATAGTAGATCTGTGTTGGTAAGGTTGGTCTGATGGCACCATCTGGTTAAAATGGTTGAGCTGGGCTAGATGTATGTTTTCTTTCCTATAGAACTTAATTTTATCAAAGTATGAAAGAACATAAAGTTCGGCATTTTATGAAATGACTCGAGGGAATTGAAGTTAGTTGTTCCCTGTAGCATTTCATAAAATACACAAAGGCCAGAAGGAATGAATGATTCACGTCTCGACTGTCAGCTGTGGTGGAAAAATGAGGTGAAGCTGGATTCGTGATATAAAAATCTGTTCATCAGCACTGGAACTTGTCAAAACATAATTTCATCTTGTTAATTTTAGTGAGTTATTGACTCAAAAGTAAATCATAAAGATTTGTAGGAGAGCAAAACGGTGTTTTAGAGTGAGTGCTTATTTTTAGCTTGATTTTTTTTTTTGAGGAAGATTTCATAAAAGTTCCCGCTGCTATAAAGTTAACATGTTCTTGCTCCAGTAATGCCTTCCTGATTGCAGAATTTGGGGTTTAATCATGCACCATCAAATTCTATTTTCAAATTTAGAGTTAGAACAGTCTTTCAGGCTTAAGTTAACATGCTCACTTTCATTTCAGCGCACATAGTGGCAGATAATTATTGTGTGTGCTATATTCCTCTCATTAGTAGGTTAGTATTACAGCTTCTGCCAGACCACAAATAATTAAGGGTTACTTCAAGTATGACTTTAAAAAGAAAAAAAAGGTAGTTCTGAGGAATCCTACATGGTGAAGTAATGAGTGTCTGCAGCAGAGATCATGTAAATGACTTAATGTGCCCAGATCAGCTGATAGTCAAACATAAAACCTGCTCAAGCTTGTTAGCTAATCTCATCCATAGAACTAACTGCCTATTCTTCATGGATGTTAACCCAGTTATACTAACTTTTTAAGGTTAAAAAAACCCCACAAAAGTGGTAAAACTACAATTGAAAAGGGAATAATAAATGAGCCTTCCTACTGTAATTAAACAGACCATTGATTCAGCAGACCTGTGGACTGATTCAAACACTATTGTTCACTGTGTGTAGTTGGTTCTGTTCAACCACTGCTGTTGACCAGCCACATCCTAAGCAAAAGCTGCTGGGATGGGGGCTTCAAAATTTCTATGCCAGTGTGCACATGCAGCAGATGGACTTGTAAGAGAGGGGGAGAAATAGGTTGGCTGTGGGGAGGATGTACATGGATGGAAGGAGTGCTTACAAAATTCTGTTGTATCATTGACTTAGATGAGTTTATGTCTAGAAGTAGATGCAAATAATGCAGCATTTTAGGTCTAGAAATTCCTCTAGGATCACTGGGTGAAAAAGACTATTGCTGTGAATGACTTACAAGTAGTTTTACTGGTACCCTAATGAAATAACAAAACTTTAGTGGTTTGGGCTGTTCTTGGGCAGCGCAGATGTGCCATGATCATCCATCCTCCTCCTGTCTCAGAAACACTGTATAGTAGAAAATGCATAAGGGTCCAAAAAGTAGTGGGATGTGTGAGAAATACTGCTCATCTTCAAAACTGGCTTGGCTGTCAGGGTCTCTCTGCAAGGCAGATTTTTTTCAAGTGGTATTTTGATTGTTTTTTTACTGCTAAAAAGCAGTGAAGTCTTGGGCTCCAGCTGGTCTTCCCATTCTTTTGCAAGGTGCTTCAAGGTGTGTGATGTTCTCACCTTCAAAATGATGTCAAATGAGAGCCCAGGACCACCAGGTCTGTTGGCAACATCAGCAGCTAAAGGAGCTGGAGGCTCCTGAAGATACTTTTTTATTGAAAGTGTTCTTGCAGAAGAAGCAGAGCTACTGTCCAGGAGTTTTTCTTTAACTGTATGGAAGATCTCGCTCTGGAAGAAAGCTCAGAGGGTGGTCGTTTTGCTTGGCTTGTGAATGGTGTCAGTGGCTTGGAGGTGGGATTCAGCTCTTCCAACAGAACTGGGAGATTACAGTCAGGAAAGTTGGGAAGGTTTTCCCTTATTTGAAGCCTAGTAGCTGGTTGAGTAGAAAAACAGGAATGGAGGACTATATCAATGGAGATACAGTTTAAATTGCTGGCTAGAAGAAGGATCTTTCTCCTCAGCTCTCTAGGAGTGGGTATGAGCAGGACAAGATTCCATTTCAGAGGTCAAGAAATTGAGTTGTGCCATGAGCTGTCCCTTGGTGGAAGCTGCTACGTTTGGCTGGGTAGGGAAAGGCTGTTCTTTAAATCTTATCCAGAAAGAATCAGCAATCCTTAGATTCAGGCTGGCTGCAAGGATCTCAAGTGGTTTGTTAAAAGCATGTTTGGTAACTGTAGAGATGAAGGGAAGATGGGAAAAACAGCTAGAGAGACAAGTGCATCCAAGCCTGGGAGGGAACAGTCTGTGGAGGACGAGGGCAACAAGCAGGTGGAGAGCAGAAGGGTGGGCAGATGTGGGCTGGGAGTCACAGGTACATGGAGTCATCACTCTGGGTACAGTGCTACTCCCCAGAGCTTTGTATTTCTGGTGACAGATGTGGAGAACTAACATGTTGTGTTGCCAAAAGGAACAAAAATCCGAATACCTTGCCACTGAGGATGCAGGGGCTTGTACAAAAAGCTAGAGGAAATGCAAGTGTTAAACAGCGAGGGATAGTTTGACCCACTGATGGTTTTCTGCTTGTTCCCTCTCACTGGTTTCTGGATTTTAGTAGGACTAATAAATGACTAAAATACTGTGGTCAGTCTGCCTCACAGCTATTTGAGAGCTGATTTGCAGTGGTGGTGACTGCAGCTGGGGTGGGCAGGAGAGATGCTTCTTGGAAAACTGAATCAACCTCCCTGGCTGTAACTAGTTCTTCCTTCCTATGTCCTGCTTTCAACCTCTGATTAAATTTTGCTTATTTTAAAAAGGAGATGGCTTCTAAAAGAACTTGACAGTGTGTTAGTGAAACCATTTGGTGTTGGCTGTTTCTAAAGGCTTTATCCTTTAGCAAAGCTATTGAGACAAAGATCCCGTGATTTCCGGCCTCAGATTCTGCATAGGATAGGAGTTGTAGAAGTAGGGGGAATTGTTAAGTGCTTTCCTGTTAGCTTTTAACATTCATGCAATTGGTATTTGGCAGTATATATAATCTGTCACAGAAATGTTCTTGAATTGCAAGTGAAGAGCTGCAGTAGTAATTTCAGGGGATGCATTTCTCCCTTCTGCTTTTGGGTTTGTGCGAGGAGGGAGCTTTTTCTTGTTTTGTTTTGGTTTGGGTTTGGTTTTTTTTTTTCCTGTGGTATTGAAATCAGTATTGAATGAGTGCTGCTTTGAAAAAAAAAAAAATTACATTCAGGTGTCCAGAGTCAGTAAGCAACAGACAGCAGTTGAAAGAGTCCGAACACGGCCGGGCGGAGGAAGGGGATCATTCATCACTCTCACAGTTCGTTAGAGAGATAATGTTTGAGGAAATTAAAACGTGGTGCAGAACTGCTCAGGGGTGCTTTTCCTGCACCGTGCATATGCTCATGCTTTATTTGCCGTTATTCTGCTGTAATGTATGTTTGGCTGCTAGCAAGCACATGAAAACCTAATATCAGGCCCAAACTGTGCCTCCTTTATTTATAAACAGCTTTTCTTTTGCTTTACGCTGATGGAGCATGATACAGAGACATCTTGCCATAGACTATGTCAGTATAAGGTGCCAAAAACGAAGAGGAAACATTTTATGTGATTAAACAACTGAGACGTTCTGACAGATGTTTGCCTGACAGAGTCTGCAGGAAAGGCAGCAACACTCAGATCTGGTTAGTGCTCGTGTGTGTGTTTGTGCCCCAAATTCAGGGGGAGGTGTTAACAGCTGGCTGTATCACACAGGCTCCTGGAACCCTTTCCTGTGTGTTGTACAGTGGCTCTGAGTGTGCTTGGCGTGTTTGAGTGTGCTTGAGTGTTCCTGGTGCTGGGCTACCTGCAAAGTCCTCCATTCCAGCCCCAAGAGCTTTCTCTCCTCTCCAGTCTTCCTTTTTCTTAGCATCATCACTTTGATTGATTTCTGGCTTCTGACTCTGTTTCTTTCTTGTACTTCAGGAAGTGTGTACTGATTTCAGTGAAGGCTTTTGACACAGATCTTTCCAAAATAAAATCACACTGAAGATATTGTTTCTCACCTCTTGGCTGCAGCTGGATGTCCTTCCACTTTAATTCCCAACCAGATGGGTATGCTTTAAGGGCAGTTGATGTTGGGGCTTTGACAGTTTTTGACTATTAAAATAGTTTTAATTTGAAGTTTGAATTCAAGGTAATACAGCTATGGCTTTGGAAAAATTGCTGTTGATTATTTCATATTCTGATGTAGGTGGTAGAAAGGCCCTGAATATTTTGAAGCTATATTTGGAGAAGTAATAAAAATTAATTCAGATCTGTCCAAGCTAGTCTGTTTGGCTTTTTTTTCCCCTTAGATTAATAGAGCAGGATGGGTCTTTTTGTGATGCATAATCGAGGTGGAAATTTGTTTTGAGTCAGACTGCAAAGGTGTAATCCCCTTCAGGGATTATGGTACATTTTGCATATTGCCTCCGAGTGACTATCCAAGGTTTCAATGGATGCTTTAACCCTACTGCTGTCTATACCACTTTGGAAAGCATTCATTGATAAAACTGGATTTTACCAACAGCTTTGCAAAGACCTGAAGGAAGGTAGAGATGCCTGGGAGAACAAGGGACATTACTGCCTATGAAGACATTGTGATTCTATCAACTGCACTGATGAAAAAAAGACACCTATCTTGTGTGCCAGAAGTACTTATAACTCATTTGGGGTTGAGTTCAACCCCAACAGCAAGTGTGTGTTTGCTTTTCCAGGCCATCTCTCTGCCTATAAAAAGGTGGTTGTGTTGGAGTAAACCAATCATGGTTGCTATTAAATCTTGATTAGTTAACAAATGGTTACATTATATCTGTTTAGTCTCATTTGCATGGGGTGGAAGGTAGCGTGAAGACTTTATTTGTTGATGTGTGGCTAAGAGGATTAGATGTGGCTGTGCAAAGGTGGGGGCAGATGATGGGGAGCTGGGGTGGTGGAAGAGCATCTGCCATAGTACTGCTTATGCCATAAATGCTTATTTAAAAGAAACTCCCTCTTTATCCTGCTGTGTTTGAGTTAAAGGAAGCACATTTGTTACTTTTGACTTGGGAGAATGCTAAATAATTGCTTCATCCTACCAAGGGCAGTTGGTGAACAGGGTGGAGAGGCAGCATAAAGGCTAAATAAGTGTAAATGGTTTAAGTGTTTCTAATTTATGGAACAGCACTCACAGGGGAATATGCTCAGGGGAATGTGCTCAGTAAGACCTGCAGCATCTTTCCTATTGAATGGACGGATTAATGATGGCAGCGTCTGCCGTGTTAGGGACGTGGGTGAGGTCACTCCTTGTCTTTGGCCGTAGGAAATACTTAGCTGGAAAAGCCACCATTTCCTTGCGGCTACTTTGGATTCTGCTTTTACAGTTGAGAGAGCAGACTCTTTTTTCTGGGATAGTTTTGGAAAATATTTAATTAAGCGGCTCTAATGAGGGGCCATTATAACTGCAAACGGAATTATTGTTATCATCGTTTCAGCTGTTAACATTTTAAGGGCAGTTGTTCACAAACTGTTCAGTAATTAGGGCCCAATTCACTGTGGAAAAATTGTAGCTGGCTGCTGCTGCCAGTGTAACGTGGAAAGGAACATTTGAAAGGAAGAGTTATTCTCCACAGGGTGTGCAGTGGACACATGGACCCATTGCTTTTCAACACAACATGGTCTCCTGTAAGTACAGGCTGCAAAGGTTCAGATCCCAGAAGTGGTGTGGGCTGCTGTGCCATGTGCACGATAGGTTTATTCACTCTCACAATTACTGCAAAGTTGTCACGGTCCTTTAATAGGTGTGCAGAGCAGAGTTTTGGGACAGAACTGTGGAAACTCATACTTGTGGCACAGCTGTTCTAATGATCACAGTCTATGGCAGTTCTGCAAACTTTGTGGTATTGTGATATTAATGGCCAGGTGAGCCTTTGAGCCTCCTAGGAAATTAAACAGCACTAGGAGGGAAAAGCGCAAATTACCTCTCTGTTCCTGGTAAGAAGCAGCACCTTACACAGCTTGATGCAAATTGTTTCTAGTTAAGGAATGTCTTAAAATGCAACTCTGCAGGGTTGCTGAGCTGTCGCTATAGTTAGAACTGCAACTATAGATAGCGTTAAATTTATTTAAGTGCTTATGAAGTGAAGTTTGCCATTTCCTCCGAGACTTATTTTAGAGCAAGTCTAGCAGAATTTTTGAGCAGCTTTGTGCACCTCATGTTCAAGCACGTTCATACTGCTGAGGCTGGGCAAGAGCTCAGGGCCCTGTCAGTGTCTGGCTGAGTGGGCGCTTTGCTTCCTTAGTCTGGTGTGAGATGGTCCTGCAGAAGCTGTGTGGTGGTAGCAGCCTTCCTGCTGGTCCTGGTCGTGGCAGGGTGGCCAAGTGTGGCTGGAGCTCTGCTTCCACAGGGAACTGTGTCTGGTATTAAAATAACTTTGTGACAGTCTCACGTTGGTTCATGTTTGCTTTCTGGATTAGAGAGTATTCTGCAACTCTTGATTGGGGAAGGAAGGAGCTTTAGCTCAGGAATGGGGCTTGGTGGCGGCACCAAGGAGCTCTGGAAAATGCTATGTGCCACATCTAAGCCCTGAGGCTGAATTTTCTTGTATTTACTCCTATTCAACTTAAGTAAATGTCATCTCACCTGAGAGCAGATGATAACTTTTATTGGATCTGGGCAAGAGCTTTTCCAGGTAGCAGTGGTTTGATCATGGCAGAGGACATGGTAGAAGGCCATCAGTGCTCTAGAAGATGTGTTGTCAAATGGCTGTCGTGTAGTGGTGGGAGAGCAGGGTGTCCCTATCCACTGACTCTGTGGGAGCACATAAGCTGTTGTTACAGGACCATCCCTTGGAAAGTGGGTCTAGGGATTGGGGTCAGAGTCCCTAGATGAGTTTCTGGATGGGGAGCTGGTTTCCTACAAGGCCCTGCTGTCCTGCAGAGCAGCTTTCCTGTTTTACAGGTAGGAACCACAGATAAATGGGAATTCTCTGTGGTATCATGTTGGAGCTCTGGGAGAAGCAGGCACTGAAGTGCTGTCTCATTTTGTTCTGAGAAATGGTATTTCTCCAAGAGAAGGGGAATATGTCTCCTGCCATGAACAGCAGCTCATACAGAGAGAATTAAAGATGCCTTCAGACACCTCTGGACCAGCCAGGACCGTAGTAGTCCCAGAAGGTGTGCTGGAGTACACAGGGTGCTGCTTTGCTTCCTTGCAGGCTCATTCCTGGAGCTAAGGCAGAAACATATTAACTAGCAGTGAACTTAAAAACCTTTTGGGGTTAACGTTTCCCACCCAGTGAATACCCTAGGAGTGAAATACCCTTGAGTCTATACCCTAGAGCTGAAATCTTGCTTTGTCTGCAGGATAGAATCAGGACAGGCACAACTGTTTTATTTGAGAGCTCCTGCACTGCTGTGCTATAAGAAACAAGCCAAGATTTCCAGCTCTGGAGAAACTGATGCTTTTTTCCATTCCCATCCTAAGCAATCTGCTAGCAAAGGAATTTATGATAATGAAAATATTTTTTGTGCAAAGTGCAGTAACATAGAGCAATAAAACCCATAATTGCAGTGGAATATTCCACGTTAAACTGAACTATCAATTATAGTTTGCACAGAGGTTTGCTTGACTAGAAAGGTGGTGCTTTCATGTGAAAAAATATTCATTATCTTCTTTCAAACACACCTTAATTGCCAACATCAAAATTATTAATTAAGCAATACGTCTTGCAAAACTGGATGGGCTCACCCAGTGCATGTGGAGTGTGCTAAGAAGGGTATGGAGAACATACAAGTCCCTGGATCCTTGCAAGGGAGAGCTGTCGTTGAAGTTTGTACTTGGTGTTGATTTTATGGCAAATGTAGTTTTTTGGGGTGCAGTGTATTTAATTTGGTAGCAAAGCTGTAACAGAAACAGTGACAAATTCTTCAACCAGCCGTTTTCTAAGGTTCCCTGTCTGGCTAACCCTCCAGTCCTGCAGCTGGCTTTGGGGGCGGCCAGGCTTTGTGCTGGGCATCACTGCTGCCAAATCTCCCTGTCCCTGGGGTTTAGCCGTAGGTGCTCCAGATGCCCCAAAATGTTATTGAGGAACATCTATAATAAGTGTAGTTGGAGCAAAAAAAGGCAAGGAAAGAATCTCTAGTTCTGTTCTGCTCGTCTGTCCCTCCCCCCAGATGTACCTGTGCTGCTGGCTTCCAGCTGCTTCCAGTGCTGTTCTGAAAAGCACAACTGCTTTGAAGAACAGAGCTATTCTACTTGAGGCATTCCGTATTTTCATGCTAGCAGAGGCCTTGGATAAAATTAAGTTTTAAGACTGCCGGTTGAGACCTGGAAATTTAATTTCTTTAGCTTCTGGTAACTCAGTACTTGCTCAAAAATGGCTTTTCTGTATAATATGGTTGGTCAGCATCATATCTGATTAGTGCAAGGAGAATCTCAGAGCTGTTCTGTTGTGTATCAGATGCTTGTTGTTATCTGTTTTCCTTCTCCTTTGTTTTATCACTCAGGAGCGTCCCCAAATTAATGGTGAAAAGCCGTCGCACAGAATGGTCCTCACACTTACAGGTGAGACTTGAGAGTACAGCTGGATCCATGGGTATCCAGCTTACACTGGGCCAACCAGACCTTTCCTCTCCAGACACCTCAGTGCACCCTCCCTGGGCAGAAACTCCCCTCACTCTTTGTCGGTGTGATTAAAGCCCTTTCTGTGCTTGACCCTAATTTTGTTATATGTGTGAACTTGCCATGATAATGATGAATAATTTTTTTTTCCTCTATATATGATTTTAGAGAATGCTATTACCTTCTGTTTCCCACTAGCTCTGGAGGAAACTATGCCTCTAAAGTATTTGTCTCATCAATTTGCAAAGACATCTTTATTGCCCTTGGTGGATCATAAAGGCTGCTTTCCAAGGGGATGTTTACTGTAAAAGCTAATGAAGACATCATTGCTTTCTGTGGATCTTGTAACTTGTTCTCCAGCAAGAGTGATTGACTTCTTGCTGTGGCTGTATCTTAGCTTCTAGGTGTGTGTTTTAATGATTTTTTTTTTTTTTTTCTCCTCAGGTTGTTAATGGTAGAGTTGGCAGATTGGACAAAGGCAGGGCTTGCAGCAGGCAGGGAGGATGTCTGGGTGCTCTCTTTGCTTTCCAGGCTTTCTTTGCATAAGAAAGTGCTATTGTGTGTATCACTTAAAATTAGATACTTAACAATTTTTTTAAGATTTTATTTCCCACATCTCAGTGCAGACAGGGTGTTCCCAGTTACACTTTTACGACTATAGATTTTGCACTTCGCATTCACAAGAGCATAGAATGTGATTAATGTAAAAAACTGTCAAACAGCTTTAATCACTGTTGATTTCTTATCGATTCCTGCCCTCCCTTTTCCCAAGAGCTGTTGTGCTTGCACTGGCCCGTCAACTTCCGTGCAGTGAATAAAATCTTACACCTTTCTTGGTGCCCTCTTGCCCCTGTGTTTAAAAGAAGTGCTGTGAACAGCCAGGGAACAGCTCCTCTGGGATTATTGGGGAGCTTTAGTCACAGTGGAGAGAAATAATGGGAGGAGCGAATAAGCATATTCTGTTTGATGCCGTTGCTTTGCTGCCGCATGCACTAAACTCAGGACAAGTGGTTTTACATCTAATGTGTATTTTCAGCCAGGGTGGCCTTTGTGAGACATAAGTGACATAAGGTGAACAAACTGCTTATTAAGGTAAGACAATGAAGGCCCAATTTTAAAAGGTTAAGATGTACTAGAAAGTATCAGAGCATCCTCCAAGTCATTAATGCTGTACAGAATGCACAGCATGTGGTATTTTGAAAGGCCACTGTAACCTTTTCAAGCATGAAGCATGCTAAAAGGAATCTATTTCCTCACTGCCTTGAAAAGGGAAATCAGTCTTAAAAAGCCTTAGTTTTTATTTGTTTAAAAAAAGAAACAAATTTGGTGCATAAAGAGAGAGGGAGGATCCTTAAAGCTAAGTGAGCAGTGAGCTGTTTGCAGCAAGGGAGCAGCCCTGGAAATCTGTCAGTGATGTGAGATGTGGAACTTTATTTATTAAAGAGAAAAATATTCTCACTGTTTTATTTCTTCCCCAAATTCTTACCTGTGTTTTAAACTTTGCACAAGCTTGGTTTTGGCTCTGTTCAGAGCAGCAAAAAGTTGTGGTTAGATGAATATATGGTGTGGGATCTCTGCACCTTTTGCAGGGGGGAGCAGAGGTGAGGAGGCTGCAGAGTGGAGCAGGAAGGGGGAACTTCACCTGTCCTTTGTGTTGGCAGTGTCCTGAGCTGCTGAATCTGAAGTATTCAAACAGCAGTTAGTTCTGTTGGGAGGGCGGAAATCCACAAATCTTCAGGCAAACAAGCTACAAAGACATGAAAAGGGTTTGTGTATTCCATAAAGCTTGTCTGGTCCTTTGAGTTAGTGTGTTTGGTCTTATCTAAAGGACGACAGCTCCCTACAGAGCCAGCCTTGCTGTCCTGTGCTGTCACACAGCAGCACCACTGCCCCCACCCAGCAGGTCTCTGTGCTTCCAAGCCCGGCATGTTTCCATCTCTTTTCCGTCTCGTTACTGCCAGAGCTGAGAGTGGGAACAACCCATTCGTTCTGGCCCCAGGGATGGTGCAACCCCATCCACTAAGTGTCTTGGGGCAGCAGTAGTACTGTGGTGGACCTGCTGTCCCACTTCAGATCTGTTAGGATGAGTTAGGCCACACTTCAGAGTGCTGTGGAAGTCCAGTCGTACCTCCTCCTAGCATGGTACAACCTGAGGACTCCTGAGGATGTTGGTCCCCAGCCTGCTTTGAGAAGGTTGTGAAGAGTTAACAAGCCTCCTGAGGCTTGAGGAAGCCCCCAGGTTGCCTTCTGCTGAAGTCAACTTACCTGTTAGATGGCCACACTGCATTGAAGCAGCTGGGCTTTGCAGCGAGCATCTTGTTTTTGTTGCTGAGGTCTTCATGAAACAAATTAACTAGATGCAAGCTCTGACTTAAGCCCACTGGGAACTGGGAAGATAACAGACTGTCTTGCCGTGAGTTAAATATGAACTTTATGAAAGAACAATTTAAGTGCTTCTTGTAGTCTGTCCTTGGCATCTGTTGGCTAAATGGCCTCTTCAAATATACACTACAGCTCCAACTTCACTTGCTGTAGCTAAGCTCCTGATTGCAGGATGCTTTTTACTCCTGACTATTCAGCCTTTGACTCTTGCAGTGTCAGTGGAATTAAAGAGCATAAAGAGCAGGGTTTTACAGTCAGTGCTGCTGCTTTTGCTCGTGAATCCTGAAAGCTGCTCCGGAAGAGCAGAGATTTTGTGCGTGGAGGGAAGAGATGAATTAAAATACTTTATCCCCTCCTGAACACAGAGAAAGAGAGTCCTTATGTTTAGATGATCTCATTCAGTGGGTGTCTAAAGGCTGAGTGATGTGCACTGTGCCAGAGTGTTCAGTACATGGGAGCAGGACTATTTTGCTTTTCTGAGGGGATGGGGGCGATTTTGGTGTGTTTGGAATTTCTCCAAGTTTTGAATTTGGTTTGCAACCAGGAAGTTGTCACCCACATCTCTCCTTTCATATGTTACGGGTCTCATCCGTCTCTAGTTCTCAGTTTCCTGAAAATCAATGGCCATTTCAGTGTCCCTGTTTTGGGACTCCTGTGGGACTGCTCCCAGTGTGACACATTCAACAATCAGATCATAAAAGTGAAGTCTAGAACATGCAAGGAAGGGACAAAGCAAGGATCTTGGCAGCTCACCAGCCTCGCTATCTTTTTTGGCTGAGGCTTGCAAGCATCAAGTTGCGCTCCTGTGTGGAGGAACAATGGTTTAATGTTCGATAGTGATCAGATCAGGAGGAGAGCAGAGCACCAGGCATCCGACAGGTTGTCAAACCTGTCACATCCCAGCCTTTTCTTCCCCTTGACAAGGTTAGCCACTGACTGACAAGGGTACACTTTACCAGGATGGCAGCAGAGCCTTTAGGAGGAAGAAAAATGCTTTCAAAAATGAGTTCGACTGCTTTCCACGTATCACAACATCTCTGCACAAAGCTGCATTCTCAGATGTGCCTTTGCAATGACTTTGAATCTTTTCCTTGCTCCATTTCCCTGTTACTGGAAAAACAAATACACACAGAGCCTTTTCACAGTTTGCAGGTGCCCATTGGATGAGCCATGGAGCAGGATTGCAGAGCTATAAACATCCCTTGTTGTGGCTCCTGGTGTGGGGTGGATATACCTGCAGTCTGAGCACCAGGTGCACACAGCCATGAAAACCTACCTCTGGTGACACTGGTGCTACAGATGAGGCAAGTTTGGAAAGGAATGAACTTCTTGTCTGAACTTGAGGCTTTCCTCCCCTACCTGCCCTTGCCTTTGTTCTGTTTTTCAGGATTTAAGGGGTGAACGTGCCACAGTCTGTCCAACTATTCACTTCCTACAGTGCTGACTGCTGTGTTAGTGAAACAGTTCCAACTAATCTTTTTTTTTTAGTGTACTTTTAATATTCACTCACCTCTTAGTGTCTGTGACTTTTGCAAGGGAGCTTGGCCCAGTGTATGTTTGTGTTGCACACTTTTCCCTGCTGTATGCACATAATTGTACATAAATGCATGTGCCCTCAATTCACTTTTCCCAAACTGTGGCCAACCTCAGTCACATTAATATTAAAACTATATATTTGCAAAACCTTTGTGGAATCTGCATTTGCTGTAGGAGTGGAAAGATGTTTGTTAATCCTTTTCCCATGACACACTTTATACTACCTTGGATCTGGTATAGTTTTTGCACTTCCAAATCAAAATCATAAAGATGATCGTCATAAGGCATAAAGAGTTAGCGTGCTCTTATCTATTTTAATTTTGTTTGAATGATGCCATCTGCTTTTCTGGGTATGGCGGGTAGCTGAAGCAGGAGAACGTACCAGTTGGGAATGGCAGAAACAAAACAACAGTGTATTTCTTCTGGCTGATGGATCATTATTTATGTGCTGGTTAAGTGAGAAACCCATACATCCCAGTAGGTCCTTTCTGCAGAGTTCATCCAAGTGCCTTTCCAGGCTCTGAGCTCTAATTGCAGTCCTGCTTTTCTCAAAATACTGAATGCCAGGAATTGTAGCCAGAAAGGGGCCGATATGTGAGTGCTTATGCAGGACAGGTTAGTTGCCCAAATTTCCCTTTTGGGAATAGGTCATGCTTGTACCCTCTCTGTCAGTGCCTTGGGAGGATGAAGGTTGCTCCCCTGCCTCTCTCCTGTGGGGGAATGCCACTGGGATGTTACTTAACCCACAAGTGAAGATGCACTTGCTATGATCTCAGCTACGGGACAGATCCCAGCCTTTGCCTGTGCATGTTCCCTCACCTACGTGGGTCAGTGCTTGGGATTAGGCCTGAACAAGACTTCCAATGAATGTGGTTATTTTTCTCCTGAAAGTGATTAACTTGCTACGGAAGTATTATGACAACAGAGTGGGTGTGTTATGTAGAAAGCTGCATAATTTGGAGTACTCACTGTTGTTTGCCGTCAGATCCAGAGAGAAACAAACTGGTTTTGTTAACTGTTTTATTAGAAAGGGAAGAAGCATCTGCCTAGCTGCACATTGGTGTGCAAGTTGGTTGTTTGATATCCATCATGGTGTTGTAAGCATCTGTTGACAGGTAGGAGGAGCTCTTGGTGAGCAGAGCTTTGTTGCCTGCCTGGGTATAGCTGCTGCCCAGGTTAGGCTGACAGGTTAGGAGAAAACCACTACTTTGTGCTGTGCAGAAATCTGTTAGTACGGGTGGATACAGACTGACCCAAGCAACGAAGACAGATGTTAAATAAATGCCCTCGACTTGAGAATGAAGAGCTGACGCTGAGCTGCTGTCATGCTAATGCTCTGCAGGAGCATGTTTTTAAGAGTGGTAATATATGGAGGTTGTTCCACTTGGTTCAGTTTCCATGTCATCTCATGGATTCAGTTTAACTCTGGAAGCTGATGCTCATCTAATGAAACTGAAATTAGTGTCCAGTGAAGTGAAATAACCGGCTTTGGACTGAGAGGATATTGGGCTCTGTAAGGTATTGGCCATAGAATAGCTTCCTTGTGGGGATAGAAAGCACAAACGTTGAAGTGAGTTTCATGGTGTCTTGGTACTTCTCAACTTTCCATGTTCTTGGTGACTAAATGAGCTAAAAGACTTCAGTAAGAAAAAGAACTAAGTTCCTCTTTTGACACAATGCTGTATATCTACTATATGTCTTCAGAATGTATGAAGACAATCTTTGACCTGCACAAATATCAGAGGTCCATACAGTTGCTTTAAGGTCACTTGAATAACCCTGTAGAATAATATGCTGGCATTGCCTTTGACAGATTGCCTGGAGATTTGCTTGCTGAAGCCAGTCTTCAGAGCCACTGTGTCGTGGTAGCAAAGACTGTAATAAAATTGTTCAGCTCAAAACAGACCGTTCTTCATTTTGACTCGTAATCAATAGCTGTCTGTGGCTGGTGTCGCCTCGGACTCTGTCTCTTGGGGACGTATTGTACAGTGGAGTCCTGGTATGCTAATCTGTGTCTATAAATAAAGATCCATCTCTGTGAAGACTCCTGTATCCTTCTGGAGCTGCTGGAGAGCCAGGGGCTAAGAGGGGAGCTCTTGTTGTTTAGACCTTTAGTAGACTTTGGTTACTTTGTGTTCTGGATCTGCTTTTTCCTGAAGGGAGACAGGATTTAGTACTTTTAGCTGGACAAGTGGTATGCTCGCCATGTCTGTGGCAGATGCCTTTGCATTCCTTGTGGCTGAATAAAACAATAGCCACCGTGTTTCTGGTAAGCATGCAGAGATGACAAGTTCTGGCCAACCCCTCTTGAGTATAGTGGAGTAACAGCATGTGGAGGCTTGTCCCTGCAACCAGGGAGGCCTAGTCAGTGGCACTCAGTGCCATCTTTGGGTCAGCTCTTGATGGCAACACAGGGATGCTTTTGGGGACAGCACAGACCTGTGACAGTGCTTCCTCAACCCCTCACCTTGTCAGGACTGTGTCCTGGTGGCACCCTGCTGCCTTCCAGGGAGATGCTGGCTGGTGATAAGGATTTATTTAGGGATATGGCTAAGTGCCACGGGAGTCTGACTGGTTCCATGTGTCCCAGTTTAGCAGTGTAGATGCCAGGAGGGAGCTGTGGGCAGAGCATCCTGGTTGAAACGTGAGGCTCATGTGGGATCTCCTGACTTACAACTTGCTTCTGCTCTGCTGGAGTTGTGAGATTTTTTCAAAGATGCCTGCAAAGGCATATGGATGTCTGAGGGAGAGGCTGGTGGCGTGGTGGGAGGATATTGAGTTACTTTGGGCTGCAGGACACAGTCTCTATTTATACATGCAGCTGATGGTGGGCGTGCAAAAGCTCTTGGGCTCCTGCGTGAGCTGTTGTCTGTGCTGATAGGAAACAGCCAGATGGATACTGGGGAGGTCAGAGATGCTCTATCATCCCAAAGTAGGGCTGTACGTAATACCTGGTATATTTGCTGTCCTGTTGCTAACTCTTGCTACAGCACGTGCAGGATGTGACTTAGATGAAGCAGAGTACTCACATTGAATGCCACGGTGCGACCAGAAAGGCATGGCTGCTGTGAGCTGTAGGAAGAGGGTTCTGTGGCAATGGTGTGGGGTTATTCCTGCAGTCCTGCTCCCTCAGGGGTTCAGAGGGGACTGAGGCACACCCCAGAAAGGAAGGGGACCACGTGCCTCATGTGCTTGGGAGGGAGCTGGGTGGCCATGCGTGGCTGAGCTCCAGAAGAGCGGGCGAGTGCGTTGGTGGCTGCTGCTGGATGATAATGAATATGAAACAGGAGCAGCAGAACATGGATCTAACTCAGTGTCTGCCTACGCTGTTTCAGACCATGGCTTAAAGAGCATTTCTCTCCATCAGCTGAAGCTGCCTCTGCTCTGCTGCTTTCCTCATCGTGGCTCTGTGGTGAACCAGGCTGGGGAGTCAATGCACAGTAAAAATAACTGAGCTGGAATAGAGAGTGCAGCTATGGCACATCATACCACTGAGGGAAATGCTCGCCAAAATGTGCCCACTGGGTTGAAGCAAGAACATTGCATGTTTTGAGTCTTAGATGGCACGTGGAAACCAACTAAGAGCTGTTTTTCTGGTTTTACACTCTTTTTTTTGCTATTGTTGGAATGTCTCTTTCTTTATATGAACTCTCTTTCACTGCAGGGAAGGCTTAGGATTGGTCTGTTGAGGTATCCTGCCTCTGGACGGTTATCTTACAATGTGGGGTGATGCTCCAAAATCTGCAGCTTTGGGATCTTTCTCCCTTTGGTTATTAAGCTTCCATGCTTAAATTGCATAGCTGGCAGTAAATGCTGCCAAAATGTCATGTAGATGAGGCAGCTTCATAAGAGCTTTAGTGCCACAACCTTTCCCAACCCCTGCAATTACATTTTAATTCAATATTTCATTGGAGTTTTCAAATAATTCTAAATTAATAGGGACCAGATTGCAGGGGGAAGAGCTGGCACCGTTCTCTGTTTGCTTATGGAGTCTTCTGCACTGCAGATACCCGATCGATACACACAGCTGGGAAACAGGGTTTTCTCTGAGGACAGTTGAATGATTCCTGTTAGAGCCCATGCACAGTTTAAAAGCTGAAACAGCTCCTATGCAGGGAGCTGCAGTAAGGGACATGTTACGTGTTGGGGCGGGGGGGGGTGTGTGTAGGGAGGGAAGGCAGAGAGAAAAGCACAGTTTTGGTTCCATCTTTAGTTTAAGGAGTGTTGTTTACAAGCAGCAAAGCAGTTACAGGAAAGGTCCTCTGCTGTCATGCCTGGCTCTGAGCTTCTGAGTTTATAGATTGTGAGCAGGCATGCAGTGATGTCAGGGGGGCTGTGTTATTTGCGGTGCCTGTGGTGCTTCTGCCTTGGTGGTCACGAGGGCTGCACTCAGTTCTGCATCCGCAGGAATCCTTGCAAGTGCATCCATGGGGAGCTGTGGGCACCTTCTCCTTGCCCTCATCACCATGCTTGTGGTTTTGTCCTGGCTCTGGCCAGCTGTGACTTTAGCTGAGCCATCTCCTTGCCACAGGACCCAATTATTCTCCCCAATGGCAGGGCTGAGGGGTTTGCTGCCAGGGGCTGGCTGGGAGTTGTGCATGGCTGGAGGCTGGGTTGGCAGCTTCCCAGATAATCCTTGAGCAATGGGCATATAAAAGGATGGTTGAAATCCCCTGGATTCCTCCAGAGACAGGATTTCACCCCTTTTGCTTAAAAATGATAAGGCAAGCAAAGCACGGCACCAGTAGTTTAGTGATGGGCAGGCTTGTGTAAGACTTCAGACTTGCGCTTGATGGATTTAAACCACTGGATTTAGTCACAACAAATGAAGGCAACAGCCTTCATTTGAATAATTGACTTGAATCTTGGGTTTGCATTTATATTTATTTAAATGATTCTCATGGGCTGGTAGCCATAAAGTCTACTGAGATAGAGAGGTTGTGTTACTTTGGATTTGGTGTTCCCTCTTTATTACCCAGGAAAAACATCTAGTGTCCACGCATACATATTTAATAAGTTCTGTAGGTTTATATGTGTGTATTAGGATTTGTAGCATTCTTGTTATACTAATTACTGTTGTTTTCCCTGTGATTTTGTCTCAAACTCTCTTTGAAAAGAAACTGGAATTCAATTACTGTGCACAAAAATAGCATTTGCATAGCTGTACTGAAATATAATTATCTAAAGCATATCAGATGCACACAAGAAGTGTTTTCCTTTGCATTAGTGCTGTGCTTCTAATGAGCAAGGTTAGAATGTGAAAAATTTGGTCTGATGGCCTGTCTGTACCATACTTCGGAAAATCTGAGGATTAGTAGATCTCACTGTTTCTTCGTAAGAGAAGACTCTAGTAAGCTTCCCACTTTGTCTAAATGCAGTTAGTTTTTCAATTGTGAGAGGATGAAGTTGTTTGAAAAGTGTGGGACTAGTGTGGGACCTTCTTACAGGGTGAATCTGCTGAGCCCCTGCATGCAGAAGTCACCTTCTTCAACCCAGTTTGGTGGCTTGGCTTCTGTAAAACTTAGTCACCAAGTCTATTTTTAAAAAGTTTTCTCTTTGAAATCTCATCCCTGGTAACAAATAACCAATAGAAATACTCGAAATCTTCATCTGATAGTGAAAGAGTATTGTGAGTTTATGTAAAATGAGTTTGTGATGTGGTTTGAGAATACTTACTTTCTTGTTAAAAAAAAACAAAACAGCTGTGCAGATTCCTGACACAAATTGTTGCTTCAGATTCTTTGTCTTGCAGTGACATTACTTTCATGTGGGAGACCCAGTGGAAAATTTGTTGCCCAGATGTAAGTGCAGGTTTTTAGCTACTGAAGGTATTTCTAGTAAATTCACTTTTCAGGCAGCTGAGGGAAAAACAGATTTCTGTCAATAAAAATCTTTGTCATCTTGGAAAGTCAGTTATGAATGGAGAAACCACAGCATCATCAAAATGTGTAAGAATAAATAAACTGTATTTTGAGTGTTTACTAAGGAAAAGATTACAAGACAACAAACGAATGGTCTTTAAGACCTAAAGATAGGAACTCTGACTGTGAGAATGAAAAATAAGCCACCTCAGGGCTGCTGTGGTTTCTGATATGGGAAGGAAATCCATTCACTTAATGCAAAAGGAGAAAGTTACCTATAAGCAGTTTCATTAAGTTTTCACAATCAGTAGATGGGGAAAAAAAAACAATAGCTGTGTGACAGACTTCTTTGAGGTCAGAAATTTTGTCATTTTAGTGGTAATGAAAAGACTGTAATTCTTTGTTGGAGTGGCTTGACGTATATTGGGCCAGACATTGCCAATAGTATTTAAAAAATTGGTAATGTGATCAGTGATTTAATGCTGACTTTACATAGGAACATTGTTAATATTTAATCAAGTTAAACGCACTTTGTGTCTGTGCTTTGCAAGTAGGGGTGGTGTGAGACCTTGCAAAGCTGCCACGGCATGCTGTGCCAGCTCAGTGCAAGCTGGTCGCAGCCTGCCCCAGATCTGCACAGAAAAAGGGTTCCTCTGCCTCTCCAGAGCTCTCATGTCCTTGTCTGCCTGCAATTTGAGCAAATTTGATCTTTGATTGCCTCCAACATTAAAGATGCTCCAAGAGGTGATTATATCAGTCTGGTCCTTTGCATCTCTGCTCTGCCCTTTCAGGCATTTTGGCTGCTCCTCCCTGGATGTTTTCTACCTCAGTGGTACCTTTCTGGTACCTTTATTTGCACTGAAGCTCATCCCCTCCTTTTTTTTTTCCTCGTTCACTCCACTTTTGAGGTCTTTCATCACTACTCAAGCCAGCAAGAGACATGTTTGGAGTCAATATTTTTCCAACTTTCAAGTTAAATCGGTGTTTTTTAAGTAATTTCCATTTATCAATGGATAGGAGCACTAAAATGTGCTGTTTACAGTTGTTAGCATTCCTGCTCTAAATTTGTTGTTACACTTGCTGAACAGACAAGCACACTCAGAGGTAGTGTGTGGCTTAGCACATGTCCATCTGCATGTATTTTTATGTTGGGAATGACAAATGCCATGGCTCATGTTTACTATGAACTGCTTTTCTTGGATGGGCACCAAGCTGCATTTGCATGGGGGTTGGAATTTCATTAATACATAAATGTGGGCTTTGGTTTTTGTTTGTTTTTTTTGTTTGTTTTTTTTTTTTTTGGGGGGGTTGGTTTTTTTTTTGTTTGCTTGTTTGGTTTTTTTTGGTGTGTTGTTGTTGTTGTTGAAAATTCTTAAATTTGCTAGATGCATTAAAAACCTCATGTTTAGTCATTATTTTTTCATGAGTTACAAGGGAAAGGAATGGTGGGATCAGAGCAGTCACTGGAGTGCTTTTCAAGGGATGTGGGTGCCAAGCCCTTTTTGTTAGACCTGTGTGAGGACTGGCAAGTCTCCTCTGCAGCTGGCATCTGTGGGAGCTGGGTGACTGACCAATTTTGGGATGTATGAAAGAATCCACTGAGCTCCTGTTGATATTTTTCAGGTCTAAGAGAGCTTTTAATGTTCCCAGGTTCATGCTGGGTGCCCAGAGCTGCTGGCCCTGGGCAGTGGTGCTGCAGAGCTCTTGTGTTTGATGACTTTTCATAGAACCATAGAATGATTTGGGTTGCAAAGGATCTTAAGGATCATCTCATTGCAACACCCTGCCCTGGGCAGGGATGCATTCTACTGGCCAGATTGCTCATTGCCCCAGCCAGCCTGGCTGTGAACACTTTGAGGGATGGGGCAGCCATAACTGCTCTTGGCAGCCT
Source organism: Phylloscopus whistleri (assembly GCA_017589585.1). Lineage (NCBI taxonomy): Eukaryota > Metazoa > Chordata > Aves > Passeriformes > Phylloscopidae > Phylloscopus > Phylloscopus whistleri. The sequence continues at coordinate 1,917,351 of JADMLD010001007.1, read as the reverse complement.
GTTCCAGTGCCTCACCACACTGAGTAAAGATTTTTTTCCTAATAGGTCATCTTTTCCATAGCTATCTGGAGGGATGGAGATCGGGTCCCTCCAATGGTTTTCTTGGCATCTGCTACAAAAAATTCACATGCTTGCCAATTGGGTAACAGATTTTAAAACCTAACCTGAAGCGTAGAATAACGACTTTACAATTAGAAATTGTAAAGCAGGTATATTTTATTTCCAGCTGGGGCACACGGGGGGATATCTCCTCCAAACAATGCGTGCCTGCTCAAGACAAGGTCCAGGTTTAAATACACATTGATCCCACAAACCCACACCTCCTCACCTGCCCATTCCTGCCTTCTCTCGCTTTGTATTCTAACTAGCTGCCACACCTCCTGGTGGTCATGAGTTGGGGTCTTTGGGGGAAGGCTGAATCTTCCTCGGGTTGATCTTTGCTTCTGGGCAGGCATGGTGGAGGTTTGGCTATTTTTCAGGTCACTGTGTTCTTGCCGAAGATGAGGAGCTTGGTTTTGCTGGATTCAAGCAAAAAAGTTCTGCTTTATTGATTTCTGATGAATACCTATGTCCCGCTTTGCTGAGTTTCAACATTATACATCTTACTTATATGACTTCTACCTAGTAACTACCTAAAACCAAGTTTAATAGCTAATCATCTATGTGTTCTCAGTACAAGCTGTTACTTTACTTTTACAAAATCAAAAGCTGCTTCTAAAATCCAGTATTTTTATATTTATAAACATCTTCCATATCAAACCTACCGTTAGCACATAAAAAGTGCCCTTTTTAGGAAAGGAGTCTGGTTTGATGGTGGGTATTTGCACTTTGACACAAAATGAAATTTAAAGTCTTTTCCTCCTGGAGCTATGCTGGCAGTGGCCCGGGGGTAGCTGCTGTCTAAAAGGATCCTTGCTTACGTGGTGCAAAAAGGCTGGGTTTGAGTTGAAACCTCTCAGATGCTGGGGTGTATTTCCCTGGGATCCCCATACTCAGTGTGTTTGCATCCCATACACAACAGCACAACAGAGTGCAGGTTAGAAGAAAGCCCGAGTGAAGCCTCAGATGCTTTAATATCCTACCTCTGACTGAAACAACCTCCCTGTGTGGGAGATAATAAACATTTCTTGTCTCCTAAGGGAAAACCATGCACAGACAGAGACAAGCACATATAAATAATTTACAAAGCTGTAATACACTGTAAATAACAAGCCTACTGAATAATGAATTAACCCAACTGCTGATTCATAGGTAAATATCTCTTGTAAAGCAGAATTTTTATAGATTTTTACAGCTTAGTTAATATCCCCTCGTATTTTATTAAGGCTGTTCAGGTGAAGTATTCTGGTAATAATATGTATATCTTTGGAAGTGAGACGGGGTGGTTGTGGGCTGCTGTGCTGGAGGCAGAGCCTTGCTGGGCCTGGGCACACTCTGGCTTTTGTTAGTCAGGCTTTTCTTCCCCACTCAAACAGGCAGCAGAGATTAAGCAGGAAGAATTTTGATGTGGCCAAAGAACTGGAGAGCTACAGGGAGGAAGGAGTGTCTGAGAATCTTTTCTTTTTTTTTTTTCTCCCAAGCTTCTGGTAATAAATAATGCATTTGCTCTACTTTGACTGTGCTCTAGACGTGGTGAGATTTCTCCATGCCTTCGAGGATGAGGAAACAGCAAAGCTGCTGGGCTGGGATTGCCACTTGCCAGCTGCAGAGTCCCTCCACGAGCACCGCATCCTTCCCATCCGTAACGACTGCGTGTCCTTATTCCCTCTCATCAGCTACTCAGAAAGAAACCAAACATGACATTTGCTTCCTCCATGCTGCTTCAGCCCCCTCTTGCCCCTCTTTCTCAGAAAAGCCGTAAGAAATAAAAGCAGTTGCTAAGCTACTGGATATGGAACATCGCAGCGTTTGGTTGCGGTCCCATATTAATGCGTCTTTCTGAGCACTGGGGAAGTGGGAAGGGCCCTCTTGTAGCTTGAGTTGTTTGTCACTTAAAGTGTACTTCTAATGCAGATTGATATTGAATGTGTCAATTTAATTTATGCCTGAAAAGGTGGGGGCACTTCTCCCTCCCTTTCTTCTTGCTCCTGTTCAATGTAGGCTAGCGGGAAAAAGGTATTGCCTGCTTTTTTTATCTGTTTTGGGGCATGTAGCTTGTCAACCGTGTTGCTGCTTTGTTTTATTTTTGATAGCCTAAATAATTGCTTTCATAAAAGATAGCTAGATTTCTTTCATCTGGAAGTATGGAAGTCGTAAGTTGCATTTTCTGTTAAACTTAAAATGTAGATGTCAACTCTGATTTTTCACTGGCAATGTACAGTGCTGTCACTGAATGTGTCTATGGCAAGGGAGCATCTTAAAGGTTGAGGGAGATGCTTTATGAATGAAAATTATTCTAGGATGATATTTGTGGAATACCCACTGTGCTAATAGGATGGTTTTAGGGTACTGTTTGGTAAAGAAGTGGACATTTTGCTCAATATGCAAGGGTTTCATAGAAAAAAAGTTACATGCCCATTTGACTCAAGAGGTAGGATAGGATATACCAGTGTGAAAGTATTTCCTCTGTTTAAATGCTGTCAGTCTTCAGTTCTGGCCTGCCTGGAGCACCTTGCCCTGTAAGAGGAGAGTAGATCCCAGGAAATTCACTGCAGAAGAGGGCACTGCTTCCTATTCTGTTCCAGGTAGCTCAGGATGGGATTATACCTGACCTTAAACCTATTTTTCATGAGGGTAGCTCTTTCATGTAGAGTTCCTTCATGTATGATGATAACAAGCAATTAGTGCCACTAGGCATACATTTTGTATAGGTTGCAGTGAAAGCAAATCTGAAATGCCACAATATTTTGGGTTCCTTTCTCCTTTTCCTGTCAAAATCCTCCCCAAATCCTTGTCCCTGCCTGGCAGGGAGCCCTGTGGATGGCTGGGAAGCACAGTCACATCTCCATGCCTGAGGAGCAGGGACATGCTAATTGGTCACACACCCCACTCTCCTCGTGCACCGCGCTGCTCCATGTGCCATTGGACCCCAGTTGACTTGGAAAGTTGGTGCACATGCATCAATTCCCACATTGCCCTTCTGACAGGAGTAAGCTGCTGGATTCTTGCACTCAAGAATGTCACTTTACAAGTCTCACGGAATTACTAGGAATTGGGCTGGAAAGGAGGAGGGTGTATACTCAGACTCATGGCAAAGTGTGGATTTTTGTATGTGTGAATTTCAGTGTAGCTTGTTGATGCTGCATGGCACAGAAGTGGAAGTAATTTACATTGCAAAATGCTATTTTTCCTATTTTAAAGAATAACAGCCTAATTTGGAGGAAAGAAAAGTATGTGAAATTAGTTCTCTAACATTTGTAGCTTGTTAATACTTAAATTCTTCTTTATTGAGAGAATATAAAATGTTTCTGTAGAGCTCTGCTTTTTTTTGCCCATGAAGCATTTTCCTTTCTTTTTTCCCTTCTGTGTAGACAGATTTCCTGGGGGCTGAGGAATACTTTCTATTGTAAGGAAAAAGGAAAGAATAACCACTAAGAAGATATCCACATTGCTGGGGGGAATCTATAAGCAAAATACTATCTGGAGAAAGTCTTCCAAGACTTTTCTATTTTAAACAAAATTCTAAATTAGGGATATTTATAGTTTCAAATAAAGTTTGTATTTATAAAAAGTAATGTGTTGGGAGCTTGGCTGGGGTCCGATTTTTCATCCTGCCAGGTGCTGTGCAAGCACCATCATGTGATGCTTCCCAGGAGAAGGCTCTGGGACATGTTCCTGCAGAGGTGGAAAAATGGAAATTATAAAGGCCAAGTCATTAGTGGAAATTCCTATTTAAAACCTTTGTCACCATCACTCTGTATTTACTCATTATCTTCTATCTAAGCAAAAAATAGTCCTCCGTTTTCCACGGAAAGCAGTGGACTGGAGCAATGTTTCTGGCATTATTTCTTTCTTGTAAAACCTTTGAGGCCTGTTGCCTTTTTCCCTGGGGGAAATTCATGGTGATTCCCTCTTGCAGGCTGGCTTCAGGTCAGGCTGAGACCCCAGCAAACCTGTGTGAAGCAAGACCTGCTGGCGCTTCTGTCCAATCCAGGCTGCAGCACGGGTGGGTTCTTGTCCGTCCCACCATCCTTGCTTTTGTAAAGACTCAGATTTTGTGCTGCAGCATGTGTGGGAAGCAGTCTGCGAGTTTTATGTCTGAGGGGAGCAAAACTTGTTTTTTGTGTAGTAAAACCAGGTTACAACTCTGCTGGTTCCCCCCCACCCCGACAGGGTGCTGCTGAGCCTCTCAAACAGCCATGTCTTTGGGCTTCAATTATGCAACTGGAGTAAAAAAAAAGATTAATAGATTTGATTACAGGTTAATTATTCTTTTTTTACATCTTACCATAGTCAGCTTAATCTCTCTCAGTTAAGGAGACTTCTTTTGACTTCTGAATGTTCCATCCCTCCCAGAACCACACTAATCTCTTTCTGCACAGGTGACACCCCATGGGGAGCAGCTGTGACAGCTGTACCACCAGCAGCAGGGCTGAGCTTCAGAGTTGCACACAAAGGAGAGCTCACGCTGCCTGGAAAACTGATGGTGGGGAGTGAGAATATGATCAAAACCTGCAAAACCACGTGTGGCTTGGAGGGACCAGACGGGATCACTGGCTGCTGTCTCACCGTGCAAGGGCCGGCAGGCATCAGCTTCAAACAACCTGTGGGAGGTGGATCCTCATGACTCCTCTTCACTGTGGGTACTCCTAATTTATGTGAGCTCAAAGACTGAACAAAATCACCTTAGGATTCTGGGCTAGAGGGATCTTTGGCCTACACAGGTATCACAGTCTTTATGTTTTAAAGAAGCTTTACAGTTTTGCTACTGAAATCAGCCATGCTCCTCTTCCCTGTGTTCTTCCTTGAGACAGGCAAGCTGTGCCTTCAGTGCAGTCTCCTGGGCAAACCCAGGGATAACAAGACAGGCACTTGTGGTATTTCAGTGATGATTTGTAGTTGTGGTAGGGTGTCTTTAAAGCTTGGTCTGTCCCTAGGGCATCCATCCCAAAAAGAATTTACTGAGTACTTGGTTCAAGCATATTGTGCAGGGCTCTTGCACAGTGCTTTCTGGCGGGAGTTCCAGTAGTTCTGTCCTGGAAAAGCAAATATCAAAGTCTTGTGGCAGCAGTAAAATATGTTTAGAGACTTGCTGTAGCTTGAACTGGGTTGATGGCAGAGCCAGGCATTCATAACCTCCCACTTTGTTTCCCCTTCAGGTGTACTGGAGGTGAATGTCTTATAAGAAAAATCTGTAATGACTGATACTGCTGCCAGATGGAAGGTTAAGAGACAAAGAAAGACTCTCAGCTAAAGCTGCAAGTGTTAGCAATTGAGAGGTGCTCTTGGGTGGGAAAGGCTAAGCATTGCCCATGAGTTATGGACTGGCAGTGTGGCAAGTCAGGTGGCCTCACAGAATCATTCAGCCTTATCTTCTGTGGTTTTCTGCTGGAGGTTACATCTACTTTTAAGGAGAGGTTCTGCTCCCTATGTGATCTCAGTTCTGAACATATTTCTGTACTACATACTCTTGCCCTCTCCAGGTGATAAACTAACAAAAGTTCCCTGTCAAGACCCTTGGGCTCCTGAAGCAAAGGTGAAAGGGATGAGTAAAGATGCACCTTTCTTTTTTCAGCTCTACCTGCTCTGAAGTCTCCACTCTGATACCAGTCCATCCAGTGTAAATGAGGAGCAGTTTCACGTGCAGTTAGTCTGTCCTTGCTTCATGAAGAACTGTGGGCTAGAAATGGTGTTACTGGGACTGATTATAGGTGAACACATGCAAAAGCCTCTTGGCAGTCCTTAGGAATTGGGCATGGGAGGACAAGCTGTTGTTGGGGTGGCCATGAATACAGGACAGGTGCACAGGTTGCTGGACTTGGAACCTCTTTTCAGAATGTGCCAAAAGTGAGAAATGAGTGAAAGTCTGGGTGAGAAATGTTTCTGTGGAAAACTGGATCTGGCTCCTGGTATTGCACTTTCCTGCCTCCTAACTACCCTTGTTGATGAAGTCTTGTGTTTTATGTTGCTTCTTCCATTTGAAATCTTGAGGCATCACCTGCCCATCTGAACCAAGGCAGAGGGACACGCCACCTCTGCCTTGGAACCCACCACCCCAGCCATCTGCTGCTGATGAGCAGCTTTTAGCCTAATGCTGCCTCTTCCTCTGTGAAATGGAACAAGTGGTCTCCATGCCTTTGTTTGGTTTTACTGTACTAAACAATGAGTTTTCCTCTCTGTACTGGCAGCTTCCACTTGGACTCTTCACCAAGGTCATAGAGGCAGATACTTTGAAAATGTCTGAAATGTCAGAAATCAGGGGCATAAGGTCCTGCTGCTTTGGTGCTCTTACCACTTGTCCTGCAGAGGGGGCGCATGGGATGGAGGGGAAGAAGGAGAGAGAACATCTTTCCATATTGCCTCCCCTTGTCTCTGACTCCAGAGCTCAATGACTGCTTTCTCTAGATCTTGGGATAATGAAGAACCATGTTGGGAAGCAGCCTGATGCACAGATGTGCTGATAGATGTGACAGTCCATAGGAACCCACTACACCAGCTTTCTACATGGAGTTTGTTAATTTTAAATTTGTTTAATGACCTTAAATTGCAACTGACTTTAGAAGGATTAATGTGTTGTCTGGAGCCTCCTCAGCAGAGCTCTTTATCAGCAGGGAAGCAGATGCATCTTCATCTGCTAGCAAGGCTTCAGACCTGAAACGGAATGCTTATGGGCAGTGTATTACTGTGGGGATGAGCTGCCCAGAAACACATTTTGGCTAGAAATTAAGGATGTCGAAATGTTCATTAGACCAAGCAGTTGTTCACAACCTCCTGGGGAAGACAAATCCTGCTTATTTTCAGCATAGAGCTTGCTTATTTCTTAGAGGCAGAGACAAAGCCATGAAGCTGCCTGGGAGAGAGCTCAGTATAAAGATAAGTTTCCAGGCTGGTGTCCCAGCCTTCCTACAGCACCCCACAGCAGAATAAGATTCATATTCCAAACCTTGTAGTCTTCTTTACCATCAGGCTTCTCATCCAGTAAGGTGAAAGGTGCCTGGGGATTTTTGATTATTATTTGATTTTTATTTTGATTTTTTGAATATTTCAAAAATATTTTGAAGTATTTTTGGTTTTTGATTTTTGATTAATCCACTGATTATTTTGGTAATCAGTGAGATGGCACACAGTGATACATCTTCTGTTTCCCTGGGGAGGCACTTTGCCCCCATAGCCCTTTGTGCCCTGCTGTCCATTTTTAAGGCACCAGCATCCCACCTTGCTGGGCATGTTTGTGGTTGCAGAGGGAACAATGGAATAAGGATTTGTATGTGTTCATGTCCACCCGCCAATAGGCTCTGTCTGCCAGTTTGAGGAGGTTACACTGACCCCTGTGTTTCCACTGTTCCTTTTGGACTAAGCATTTCCCATGGGTGAGCTTGCCTCCTTTTCTGAGCTCATCAGGTGCTTCTGGAACCTCTCGTTGGAAAACAGTTGTATGTTCAGGCCTGGTGCTGTGTCACCTCATATGAGTATGGCGTTGTTCCTGGTGACCTCTGCCAGAGCACTGTGGGAACATCTGCTAGGATATCTGGGTTTGAATGAAGGAGTGCTCTCTAGCCCCAAATTATTTTCCTGGAGATCTTTTTCTATTTGGTAGTATATTGCTTTATTGCTCTTGAGTGAGGGCTCATCTTGCAGTGTTTTCCTACTTGAAACACCCCAGTCATGTATCATCCCTATCTTTTTCAATGCTGCTGTGGGAGGCGGCCCCAGCCAAGGGCACTGCAGGGCTATGGGTTCTGTGCCACTCAGCACCTTGTCCTAAGGGGGAGCAGGGGGATGCTTGGGATCCTGCCTGCATCTCACAAACCCCACCAAGCCTCCTCTTAAAAAAATCCAGCAGTTGGTGCAAGAGGAAGCTAAGGATGAAACCCACTTGAATATACCAAGATGTGTCTGGTTTTCATTTTCATCATTTTTATAAGAGGTTGTAAGACTTTCAGAAATCCTCTTTTTATGTTGTCCATGACTTTTTTCACTAATTTGACACTCTGGGATGTTGTTTTACATTTCATTTTAGTCTCTAATCACAGAAAATTATAGCTGGCCGCACATGCTGGCTTTGCATTCTTGCATCTTGTTTATGTTCATTTGTACTAAGGGATAGCACTCACTGTGTCTGCCCAATTTATTTTTCTCTGCAGCAGCAGGAATTTCCAATACTCTTGAGTTTCATTACCATGTGCAGGAAACTAAATTCAAGGTTATCATATTTGAACTTTATGACTTCTTGATGTACAATGTTGTATTTAGGTATTTAAGGTTTATTAAATCTTTCAAAAAAGAAGCCCTTTAGAAGAAGTGCATGATGTGTAGCTTATTAAGAAAACTTAATTTAATTTTGAGATTTATGAATCTTGAATTATGAATGTCCCAAATATTTGATTTCTGCCCCGAGACAGAGGGGAGAGATGAGCTATTTGAGCCAATGCCTTGACTTCTGATGTCTGTGAGCCAGCAAAAAGCATGTTTTCAGAGAGGATGCATGCACAGATTTCTTGTAATGTTTCTCTTTGGTGTGTTTTTGAGGTCTTATTTTAATGGTAAGGTTTTGCCACACGACCTTGCAAAACCTACTTTTACTGATGTCTAGAAGATAAGGATTTTTTTCCCTTACTTTGATTAGTACCCATTTAATGAATCACTGCTGGTTGATTTCGACTGTTGGTTTGTCTTTGTCTGAAAGATAGGTGTCCACGAAGGAAGGCGGGAACCTCCCTTAGAACAGAAAATACGACCTCCTTCCCTCCGAATTATTATAACTTTCAGGCAAACATATGGGGAAAGGAACAACAGTTCTTTATTAGTATGTATATGTATAAGAAGGCAAAAAAACAACAATGGTAACCACAAACAAAGAACAGAAAACCCATAAGTCTCTTCCTGCTCTTAGCGCCATTTCCCCTGCCGTGCAGTTCCGGGCACAGCCAGCAGGGGACGCTGCTGGCTCCCGGCCAGGCAGGGGCCTGCCATGATTCCCCCACGCCTGCAGGGGGCGCTGTGGCGGGAGCTTGGAGGCCAGGCCGTAATGGCCGCTAGGACGGCAGGGGTGGGCACACCCCCGGGGTGACAAAACAAAGGTAGCAGGAAACCGTGCAGCCCTAGCAGGAGCTGTGGCGGTTGGATGGTGCCTTGGTTTAGGGCAAATTTGGGGGAAAACTCCTGAATAGCGTCCCTCTGGGGAGCAAACCCAAGCGGCCCCTCCCCCAACTGATCCAGGAAAGAACCTCCTCGGAGAAAAGTGGAAAAAACTATTTATTTAACAAAGTGTCCACAAGCATAAAGAATGAATAATATGAAACAATAAAACCTTTTGTTGTTCTGAAGTGAGGTGGTAAATTCAGAAAGTCCTTGCTGTGGGTAGCTCAGTTCGCTTAGTCTCTTATCAGTTCCTCCGGAGGTCCAGGCCCTGGCGGGCCACAGGTGGAAGTTCTTTGTGTTCATCTGGGATTTTCAGTCCGGAGCGGATTTAAACAGTCTCAAGAAAACAAAACAAATCAAAACAAAAAAAACCAACCAACCAAACAAACAAACAAAAACACACACAAAAAAAACCCCACAACAACAAAAAAAAACCACCAAAAAAACCCACCAAAAAAACCCAAAAAACAAACAAACAAAAAAAAAACAGTCTAGGAGCTTCTCTGCTTCAGCTAGCTGAAACTAACTATAAAAGCACAGGGGATCTCTGGCCCGCAGTCTGTCTGATCCTCAGATCAACACACAGTTTAGACAAGGAATGCAGAGGAATGAATGCTGTTTTCAAAACAAACTCTGCACTTCTTCTTCCTGCTTCACTCTCAAAATCAATCTTAAAGGTACAAAACTCAATATACAGCAGAAACAGAACAGATGACTGGGGGATACAAGCATCATAAAGTCACCCTAGGACAGGCAGACATGGGGTGTTGGGTTAAAGCGTAGCAAAAAAGCCAAAGGCATTGGCAGAAAACACCAGGGCTGGGCAGTGGCAGCCAGGTTTCTGCAAACTCTTCTGGAAGACGCATCCTCCAGGAAGGGGAAGGGGCTCAGGATTCTGGGTTTTTCCCCTGAGTCACCCAAGGATATGGTGAGTGTTCGTTCCAGTGAGGTAGGATGTTTATAACATCCCAGTTCTTATGAGCAAAAGCCTCACTCATGGTAGGAGGAAACAATAGGACTCCTCTGTGGCAGCAGCTTGGCTGTTCCCCTCTGATCCCGAGAGAGAGCTCAGAGCTGAGCCCAGCCCCTCACCCCCTAGCCAAAATGTCGAAGTATCTGCTCTTCCCAAGAGAAAAACTCCTAGCTTCACCCCACCTTGGCCACTTCTTTTGTCTCTCTTCAGTACTGGTCGTTATTATCTCTTAGGCAACAGATGGTAGTAAATTCCCTGAGACAAAAAGAAAAATCGCAACCTCCAACAAGTTTGTTTTAAACTGAGACTATTTCTTAATTCTGAGCACAACCTATGGTGATCAGAGCAAAATCTCCAGGTATTTCCTAGGGCATGTACTTAACGGGAGCACCTTTGGTGTATATTTTAAAACCTTTTCTTGGATAAAAATCACCGTGAGATGGGTTTCTGCTGTAATTACTTCTTTCCACAGGAGATGGTCCTTTGACACTAAATCTATCCTTTGCTCTAACTCACAGCATTAAAGGTCATGTCCTTGCCAACATCTCCTAAAGCAGAAGAGCATTTTTTTGGATATGCATAGTAAATATAATCCACATTATTTTTTAGTAGTGGCTGAAATATTTTTTTCTTCTCTTTTTCTTTTCTCTCCTTTTAGAAAGGTGCCATTTAAAAAAGCTTGATGTTTGCCATATTCCAGCAAAAATGCTGTTGGTCTGTGGATCCCTGGGGTTGTTCCCATGGTTTGTGTTGTCTTGTTGGCCTTGGGTCATTCGTCAGTGTGGGTGGATGAGGGAAGTGCCTCTGCACTGCAAGGCTTCTGTGACCCACCAAGGGAGTCTTTTTGGAAATCTGCTGAGTCCTGGAGTCACTGGAAGTAGTGTTTTCTGCCTCAGTGTGGTTTGAGAAGCCCCTCTTGGCTTCGCTCCGCCGTCGTCCGCGTTCAGAATAAATTCGCGCGCTGCTCAAGAGAACTGTTGTACATCGATGTCTCCTTTTCTTGCTCATCATCTAACAAATAAATAGCAACTCGAGCACTGAATAATGCTGCTTTCAGAAGAAGCCTTCATGCATCTTCCTCCTCTGTGGGGAAAATGCTGTTGAATGTTCTAATGAATGAGTTTATTTTGGTGCTGTGGAAGAGACGTGGGTGGTGGCTGCTGGGGGGGGTTGTGCTGGTGTGAATGGCTGTCTTGTGAAGCCAGCAGCACTGACGTCTGTGTGTCCCGACAGCAAGTGCACTACGGGCAGTGTTTGTGGAAGTGCTTACACGGATTGCCCCGGCTGGATGCACAAGCAGCTGGGGGGAGCTGGAGACAGATGGCCTAAGTAAAGAGAGAGATAAGCAGCATGCTCATACCCCAGGATGGGTTTTCAGACCCCAGTTTGGACATAAGGTTCCAGTTGGAGCTGCTTGCATCAGGAAAAGAAATGAGATTTTGTTTATCTTTGCAGCATGCTGAGGTTTCTCATTATTTTTCGATGCAGCCACAAATAAATAATATTTAATGCAGTCGTGCCGTACGTGTGCCACACCAACCTCAAATCTGCATATGGAAGCCTAAAGGGTAGCATGGTTTAGTGGTGGGCTTGGCAATGGTGGGTTCATGGTTGGACTCAGTGAGCTAAGATGTCTTTTTCAGCCTTAATAATTCTGTAGTTTCCTCTTTCCTTGTTTTTCTGTGGCATGATCAGTTGTGCAGCCTGCAGAGGAGGGCTTGGTTGCTCCATGGTATGGACCTGCTGCCTGTGTCCAGCCCAGGGCTGGAATGGAGCCCAGGGATCTCTTATGGGTTCACACCATTTCATGCCTGGCATGCAGCAGGTCCTGTGCTTGTGTTACCTTGTGCAGCTGCCCATCATTTACAGAAACGCCCAGATCTCTCCTCTGTAAAATCACACAGAATCACAGAATCACTAGGTTAGGAGACACCTCCAAGATTATCGAGTCAAACCCATGTCCTAACACCTCAACTAGACTATCGCACCAAGTGCAACATCCAGTCTTTTTTAAAATACATCCAGGGATGGTGACTCCACCACCTCCCTGGGAAGATCATTGCCGTATTTTATTATTCTTTCCATGAAAAACTTTTTCCTAATATCCAACTTATATTTCCCTTGGCACAGCTTGAGACTGTGTCCTCTTGTTCTGTCAGCTGCTGCCTAGTGAAAGAGACAAACCCCCACCTGACTACAGCCAACTTTCAGGAGATTGTAGAGAGTGGCAAGGTCACCCCTGAGTCTCCTTTTCTCCAGGCTAAACAACCCCAGCTCCCTCAGTCATTCCTCACAGGGTTTGTGTTCCAAGCCCCTCACCAGCCTCAACGCCTCCTCTGGATGCACTCCAGCGTCTCAATGTCCTTCCTGAACTGAGGGGCCAGAGCTGGACACAGCACTCAATGTCCATCCTGAACTGAGGGGCCAGAACTGGACACAATACTCAAGGTGTGGCCTCACCAGTGCCCAGTACAGGGGAAGAATGACCTCCCTGCTCCTGCTGGCCACACCACTCCTGATCTTGGCCAGGTGCCATTGGCCTTCTTGGCCACCAGGACACACTGCTGGCTCATGTTCAGCTGCTGTCACCAGCACCCCCAGGTCCCTTCCTGCCTGGACACTGTCCAGTCACACCATCCCCAGCCTGTAACGTTGCAGGGGGTTTTTGTGGCCAAAACGCAGGACTCAGCACTTGGGCTTGTTAAACTCCATCTTACTGGACTTTGCCCATCCATCCAGCTGTTCCAGGTCTCTCTGCACAGCCCTCCTCCCTTCCAACAGATCGACACATGCTCCCAGCTCAGTGTTGCCTGCAGATTTACTAATGAGAGATTCAATACTGTCATCCATGTCATCAGTAAAAATATTGAACAGAGCTGTCCCCAGCACAGACCCCTCAGGGACACCACTGGGGCTGCCAGCTGGATGCAGCACCGTTCAGCACCACTCTCTGGCCATCCAGCCAGTTCCTAACCCTGCAGAGAGTGCTCCTGTCCAAGCTGTGGGCTGCCAGCTTTTCCAGGAGTGTGCTGTGCAGACTCCAGTGTCAAGGGCCTTGCTGAAGTCCAAACAGACAACATCCACAGCCTTCCCTGCATCCACCAGGCAGGTCACTTGGTCACAAAAGGAGACCAGGCTGGCCAAACACAACCTACCCCTCCTAAACCCATGCTGGCTGGGTCTGATACCCTGGCCATTCTGTAAGTCCTGCATGATGGCACTCAATTACCATACTGGGTACTGAGGTCAGGCTGACTGGCCTATAATTACCAGGATCCTCCTTGCCACCCTTTTTGTGAATGAGTGTCACAATGGCCAGCTTACAGTCATCTGGAACCTCACCAGTGAGCCAGGACTGTTGGTAAATGATAGAGAGCAGCTTCACAACTCAGCTGCCATCTCCTTTGTCATCCTGAGATGGATCCCATCTGATCCCATAGATTTATGAATATCCAAGTGAATCAGCAGTTCTCTGACTGCCTCCTCCTGGATAACAGGGGGACCATTCTGCTCCCTGACACCGTCTACCAGCCCAGGAGGGCAGTTGTGCTGAGGACAAGCTGTCTTCCCACTAAAGACTGAGGCAAAGAAGGGATTAAGAACCTCTGCCTTCTCCTCATTTGTACTTACTAGCTTTCCTCCCTCATCCAATAATAAACAAAGGTTGGCCTTACCCTTCATTTTACCATTAATATATTTGTAAAAGCATTTTTATTATCCTTTACAAAAGTTTCCAATTTAAGTTCCAACTGAGTTCAAATCACCAGGCATTGATGAAGGATTAGTGAGGGATTTTAATTTAGCACAAATAATTGGATTAAACTGGAATTTGCTTCCTGATAGTTTTAGATTAGCCAATACAAATAGTTGGAGCTTGATTTTGCACAAGCACAACAGGCCACAGTGCCACGTGGAGCTGATCAGGCCTGCCAGCCACAGCTGATCCATCTATTGGCTTCCTCATTTGTTTGTGTACATGATGGGTGGTTAGAGATGACAACCTGTTGCAGCAGCTTATAAAATTGACACAAATGATATATTCAGATTAAATGTATTTTTTAAACCAGATAAACTAATTAAACCAATTGGAGCCCTGTCAACATATGATTACAGATTTGTGATGTCAAAACTCATTATGTGATTCACTTAAGAATTCTCATGTTTTTAAAAAGCATAACCCACAATGTACAGTCATTCACCCAATCAGGTGAGGGCTTTCAACCTTGGAAGAGTTATCTTAGGTTGTGTTCCAACCCCAGAGAAGAGTTGCCATCAGCAGACCTGCTCCACTGACCCTCCAGCAGGGCTCCATGTATACTCAGCTGGGTATTTTCTGGCTCCAGATAAGGTCAAATTAATCCTCACTGGCTGGTCTCTGACTTTCTGCCCCAGCATAATCATCACACAGAGATCCTGGGGGACTGGTCTGCATTCCATGCCTAAAGCCAGCCATGGCATGCCTGAGGGCAGTCTCAGGTCACATCCCTGCCAGAACACATGGACCTGCCACACAGCTGTGTTGTTCCTTGAGGTGTACAACCTGTAGGTACTTGTTCAATCCATCCTGATCACGAATCATACTGTATCAGTCTCCTGTTCGAGTTCTGTGATACTTTCGTGTCTGTAGGTTTCAACGACAAAGGAGAAGCTCCATGTGTGTTTCTGGCATTAAGGACATTGTCAAAATCCTGCTGATGGAGGTACTGCAAGGAGAGCAGGTGAAATGCTGGATGCAAAATACTCAACCTGCTCTGCCTCGGGATGTCAGAGGCAGGAGGGCATTTCCCTGCTGTGGGAGCACAATCATCACCCCCAGACTGTACCAAACAGGAGCAGACAGACTTGTTTTACAGCCCAGGAGACAGAGTGCATTCATTAGTGGTCTGTTCATGGCTATCTCATCTCTTTGCTGGAATCTTTCTTCTTCTAAAACTTAGCTTAAATCTCCGTGAAGGAAGATTTTTTTTTGTAGTACCAGCAGCCTGCTAATTTTTTCCAAGTAGCTTCAAAGCAGTGCCTTAAACAGTCTTATTTGCAGTCAGCAATTGTCCTGGGGATGAATTTTACAATGGGTGCTTTGTAAAACTGTTTAGCATGTGGAAGATCTTAGTTTTTTTATCTCTTTCTTATGCACCGCTTCATTAGATTTTTTTTTCTTTTATCATTTCTGTTTAAGGGTTTGTGAGCTGATCCCTTTATTTTTGGAGGAGAATACCAAATAAACAGCGATTAGCATGAAATATGACTCATAGCTTCCTAAAGGATATGCTTTAGAACTGGTAAACAGTTGTAATTGCTGTTAGATGAAAGTAGCAAATTGAATACATTCTCGTAATAATTATAAAGAGATAGATAGACTATTCTTTCTCCCAAATCTAATTGGGATTAGTATAGTGTTCCATTTTCCTAGTAGAGGATGATCTGTGTGAGAGTTAAATGTAGTTATAAATGTATTTATTCATAAAAGCTGAGTTTAAGTAAATGGAAGAAAGCTGCTTCTACACAGAGGCCAAAGAAGTAACTATGGTGTGGCTTTTTTCTGAGGAGAAAGAATTGAATATAATATTCTATGGCCTGGAGATCATCTCACCTGGTGTGGTGTTACGTATTTGCTGGGATTGGTGCCAAGTTACTAAGTATTTGTTTGCAGGACACCCTAAGCATGAGCCTTTGAAGAATCCTGAAATCGCTTCTGTTTCTGCCAGTCACATCTGAGAACGGTTAGAAGTACGGTGTTTTTGCAGCGTCACTCATTTAAATCAGAAATCGTAAAAGAAATAATAATACTGAGTAATTAATCACAGCAGACTCTATACTTCTCTTGATGCAGTTGCATACTATTTTACACATCATTGGTTCCTCTGAATCCAGTTAAATCTTAGGGAAGAACCTAGGATATCTGTATGCTCTGGGCATTCAGCAGCAGCTCTGTGCAGTGTGTGGAGGTCTGTCAAAGAGATCTACCAAGGAGAGGTGTCAGGTCTGTTCTCACTTTTCCTTTGGCTAGGACTGGCTTACGGCTTTTCAGACATGAGTCTCTGCTGGAGCTGTCAGGTGTGCCTTCACTGACCTGTGCACTAAGCCCCAGGATGCTCCAGAGGGATGGCCTTCAGCACCCCAGCCCTGACGGGCTTGTTGAGTGGTGTTCACCTGAAGTGACAGCCAAAAGGAGGAGGAGGAGGGTCTCTGCCAGCATGTTGTCCCCCCTGTGCCAGTGTGACATCCTGCCACACACGTGTTCCAGCAAGCCTGGAGGTAGGCAGGAAGGGGCATGGGAGTGTTTGCAGGGAGCTTTTCCTGCCCTTTACCATTGTTAAGTGACTAAAATTGCTTTCCAGCTGCAGGTGGGTTTGGGTTCCCTGAGGTTCCAGCAGTAAATGGCTGTGTCAGAGCCATGCAGGCAGCATTGATATGATCAATGCTGGGTGTTTCATCAAACAGCACAGGTGGGGAATGGACAGTACAGAGGGGGTTCTTCCCTCAGATGCACCATTTGGGATGTCACCCATGGGGAGAAATGGCACATGTGCCTGTGAATTGCTGCCTTTTCCTGGTGCTGGCACCACCAGTTTATTGCTCTGCCGTGCAAACAGCGGCCAGAGGCTCTGCAGTCTGCTTCTTAACAAGGAAATTATTTTAAAAGAGCCTGTTTTGTAGCTAGACTTAGTACCCTTGGATGCTGTCCAAAACTCCGCAGCAATAACACAGCAAATACAACTGTTTTAAAATACATTAAATATGCAGGTTGGCTCATGGTAGCTAAGCCCTTGTAGACAAAGAATAGGTGAAAAACACTAACTTGCATTGTGTGCTTATATGTAATGGTTAATCATTTGCAAATAAACATCTACGTGGGGAAAAAATAATAAAACAAACCGTCAAATTGCAATGTTACAGGAATGTGTTCTTGGCAAGAGCTCTTTCGCTTCTAAACTGAAATTCTTACTCAAATCTGAGCTGTAAAATATAGGAAAGGAAAAAGAAATGATAAGCCTGTTTTATTTAAACAAAAGCAATGCATTCAGCATTAGCTAGAGGCATATTTTGAAGAGAGACTCAGGCTGAAACTAGCACAGGAATCCTAATTAGCGTGTTTTCTTAACAATAGCATCGTCTCTCCAAATGAAAAGGGGCGTAGAGCTGAGTAATTTTTAGCAGAGTGATGGTTTGGTTTTGAGGCACAATCTGATGAATCTGCACTTAGAGCATTCCCAAAAGTCTGTCCTGATGCAATTCTTTCAGATTTCACCTTCTTAAGTGCATGTATGAACACTGATTCACCTGAGTGTTCAAAAATAAGAAAACAGCCGTCAGGCTTTGATAGCAGGCAGATGATTCCGGTGTTTGAAGGTTATTTGTATCAAGGTACATATTATAAAAGGAAAAAAAAAGATCTCATAGCTATTAGTAATTTTTGTATGTGGCTATTAATAGAGATTTTATTGTATGTTTTCCTAAAAATACTACCACCAACCTCCAGAGAACCAAGTCTTCAGCCCAGATGGACTTAGATGGACTTGGGCTGAATGCAGCCTCTTCAACTGATTTAAGTAAATAGCGTGCAGATTTGCTGTACCATTTTTATGGTACTGAGGTGAGGTAGTGCTTTTTAATTAAACAGTTATTTGAGGGGAAAATGGGTATTTCTAGGCCAGCTCAAACCACATAAATGTGAATGTCTTGTGCAGATGTAGGAATGTGTTATTTTCGGTTTCTGTGTTATGTTGGCATTTGTAGCTTTATATACATTTGCTGAGAGCTTATGGGTCAGGATCAGAAGTTGTGTCAGCAAGGGGATGCAAGCAGTAGGCAGAGGTTGAAAGAGAGGAGGTGGATGAAGCTTGCTTTAATAGCTGGAGTCTTCCAGCTGCACTCCTAACTGCAGTCTGAACTCATTAGGGGGATTAGGACCACCTCAATGCCAGCTGGGCTGTAATCTTCTGCAGCATCCTTGTGGCCAAACTAGGGAGATGGGTGGACTGCAAGATGGGGGGGAACTGGCTGGATCATCACATGCAAAGAGAGTTGTTAAAGGTTCTATTTCAGGTGGGATTCCTTTGGGGTGGATAGAGGGACCAGTGCTGTTTTGCAGCTCCATAGTTATGGAGATGATGCATGGAGGCAGGGTATGGTCTTCTTCTTTTGTACTGGAGATCCAGTTGCTTTAATTACCTTCTCAGCCTAACTAACAGGTGCAGAGAGGATATTTTCTAGTTTGTATTTGTTTGAGGTTGAGAAGTTGCATAGGAGCTGGGAAAAAGAGAAATTTGGAAATGATGGTGATATATATTCCTCTCAGACCCTTCTTACATCCTTGTAGTAATAAAAATGAGCAGCAGCCCTGACCCAGGCTCTGTGACCCAGGAGGAGCAGAGTTCCATCTTCAATATGGAAGTATGTACATTGAATTCTGCAGCAGTCACAGTGAGCACCTGATCAACTCCTGTATTGAACTGCAGCTGATTCCAGTAGGAAGTGCACCCCTGTCTGCATTTAGAAATGCTGAGCTAAATTTTGGAAATCCGGTCGGTTGCAACTGGAGACAAACCTGTCAGCTTTGCTCTACCTACATTTATATACCTTTCGTAGAGGCAGTTTGAAATGCAGGTATGTCATTTAAGAGACTGACAAAGCACAAAGGGCAATCTTCAGATTCAACCGATTAAAGGGTTCAGGATCTGTCCACTGTATTAACAGTTTTCCCAACAGAAGCTATTGTCTCTGGTTCTGTGGAGTGATGTAGGCTGGGTTATTTTATTTTGGTTTAGACCTGTGATCACACTGTGGCAGGAGCATGGTTATCTGATAATCACGAGTAATATCTCTTCTTCTTGTTCCAAGGCCAGTGTTCTGGGGCAAGAAGATTGCTGGTGGTAGAGCCAGGGCTTGTGAAAGGTGCCTGGCAGTGGATGCTGCTTTAAACAGCATGGGGTGGAGGGAAGGCTGTGCTCCCCAGCAGGATGGGGACAAACACAGCATTTTATGGGGGAGTGAGGAGTGAACAGCTCATTCTCAGCAGTGAATCTTGAAGTGAAGCCGAAGTACCTGGCAGGTGCCTCTGTGTTTGGTGTGGTGTTGAGGTTTTTAACAACCAAACAATAAAGTCTAATGTTTGAAGGGAGCAGGAGTGGATTGATTTTTATTCCTTCAGAATGTTTTCTTGGCTGCTGTTCCAAGATGCTGGAGTTGTGTGGGTTCTTCAGGACTGTCTGGCCTGAATGAGCTTTGCTTACAGTAGGAATGATGACAGAAGAAGGAATTCAGGAAAGGTGAATTTAAATGAAGGTGCCTTGATGAAGCTTATACAAATGCTGTATTATGACCTGAGCTTCTAACATTTGTTCAAGGCCTCAGAGAAATTTGTGAAAGGTCCTTTCATGTTTTAGTTGAAGTCTGACTTCTCTATCAATATGTTTCAATGTGGGCAGATAATCACTGAGGGAGAAGGGAGGAAGAATAGGTTCATTGCCTAACTGGTGATATTTGCAAATAGGAACCTCATTTTGTACGTTCAGCTTTGGCCTGGGCTTGTCTTCTGCTTTTCTGACACAGCTTTTCTGTGTCCAGAAAGAGCCTGCAGCAGTGCTTTCATGTTAAAATTTCTGGTTTAGACAAAAACCAGTTCTCTTGCTTGGAAGTCAGGGTTTTGCTCCCTCTGGGGAAGCCTGTTATCTGGTTACAAGTTAGTACATGATGGAGGCATGCTGGAGAGTGGTAGTACACTAAATGCTGCAGCTGTAATTGAACCACACCAAGCATCACCTGCTTTTAAGTTATTAATGAGTTTGAACTATTTATAAGCAAGGAACAGTGTGAAAAGAGAGGGCTTGTTTGCCTCTGGAAGAAAGTCCTATTAAGGTCTAGGAGCATGCATTTATGTTATATATTCTGATAATGCAAAGTCTAGAAGGGGTGGCACCATGGGTCTGGCACTCAAGTGTCTGGGTAAGGCATCTGGCACCAGAGGAGCCCAGCATCCATCATCATCTGGGCATCCTTGGCTTCCTCCTTGCTCCTCCGGAGGACACACTGCCTTTAACCATTTCATGGAATGTTAAAATGGCTCCAGCTAGTTGCCACGCTTGGGTGATTGGATTGAGGTGTCCATCACTGCCAGAAATACTTCTCTGCTCAGCTGACTCCACTGCTGCTGAGTGGCCCTGACTTAGAGCGACTTGGGGAGCATCTGCAGAAGGGCACAGGGCAGGTCATGATGCTTTGTACCTCACAGCCTGGAGGAATTGGCAAGGAGGCTTTTTGTCCTCTCTATTTGAAGAACTTGCTGCAAACTGCCTGATGACATTTGGTCAAGTGAAAAAGTCATGGGTAGTAGTATACGTGGGTTTTGGTTTCCAAACAAGAAAATAAGAGGATAAAAAACAATGGTACGGATCAGACTTTGGGGGGAAATAGACTGCTGTTAGTGTTCTCAGATGTGGTTTGATCTCAAAGAAAAACAGATCTTCACTTCATCATTTTAAACCAATTTCATGCTTCAGCAGTTCTACCCACTCCTGTCATCTCAGAACCATGGGTTGCAAATGGGACCCGTGCAACTTGCAGGAGCTGAAGCATTGCTGCGACACCCTTCCTGCACTCAGCCCTGTGGATTATGTGGACCTAGAAAGGCCAAAAAAAGTTTCTTTTGATGTCCATAACATTGAGACCTTAAATTGGGCTGTTTAAAAGATTGCAACATCTTACAAATCATGTATTGGAGCAAAAATAGCGACTGCTTGTCTGACTTCAGGGATTTAACTGTGAGGCTGTGACCTCTAGAGGCTAAGAATAAGCAAACAGCTTTCCATCACTCCCTGCTCCACCAGAGATGTGTTCCTGTGGTGACACATTTTTGTAGCATCTCATGAACTCTTGTTCCACATGGTGATTCCTCTAACTTTGGAAATGTAATTATAGTGCACCGTAAATTTTTACTTTTGGCAAGATTATTAGAGATGGCCATTTTGGTTGCAGAGATAATTGTTTATAGTTGTTCTTAAACGAATACCTCAAATTGGTAATGGACATCTAGACTTAGTAATACTTGTGCCTAAAGTGCTGCATGGATTTTTTTGCACGTGCATATTTAAGTGCATGTTACATTAGATTTAACTTTAAGTAAGCTCTGCTGCTGCACTGGGGCCATTTCTGGGCTGTAATAGGCAGCCACAATTCGTTGTCATTGGCATTGCACACCAGGGAAGCAGGGAATAGCTGCTCTAGCTGAAAGCACTGTGTCCAGTGTGGCTTAGCTTACAAGCTCAGATGGAGTCACAGATGGTGCTGCTGATATGGCCATGGGTCTTATTGCAAACAGTGGGTTCTGGGGATGGAGCCTTGTACACTCTAAATAACCAGCAAATTATCTTGATTCCTGTCTGTAGTGTTTGCAGCACAACATTGTGGGTTTTCTTTGGTATGTAGTTTAATGTCTGAAACTTTCAGTTGTCTTCTGTCTGTTTTCAAGGTTTTAATGGGACAGTCCCCATGCTTGCCCAGCAGTAAACAGATCCCATTGCTAAATGGGATCAGATCCACAGTGGTTCAGAGGAATGTGCAGATAGACCATAACCTAGACCCAGAAAGATACCTTACTTGCAAGGTCTGAAACCACAGTATTTGTTCCAAAGAATATTGGATTTCGTGGCAAGCCCAGAGATCCTGATGATGCCCAGAGGTGGAAGATCCCTCTTTCAGACCTGTGGACATCCTTGCCTCCCTTCTGCCTGCAGCATTGAGTTCTGCTATAACCTTACATGCTGGACATGTTGAAAGGAAAAATAAAGTAGTGGGGGTTTTTTGGTTTGGTTGGTTGGTTGGTTGGTTGGTTTTGTTTTGGTTTTGTTTGGTTGGTTTTGGTTTTTGTTTTGTTTTTTTGTTTGTTTGTTTGTTTGTTTGTTTGTGTTGTTTGCTTTGCTTTGCTTTGCTTTGGTTTTGGGATTTGTTTGGGTTTTTTTGCTATTCAATAAAGGTACGTTGTAACTTCAGGACTGTAGTTGCTCCTAGCTGACCTCATTGCTGCCATCACTTGAGGTGCTGCAGACTGAGCTGGATGCCTGTGAATGTACCCTGAGGCTCCTCTTCCAGTCTGCTCTCTTTGAAAGGGGGAAAGTGGTAGAAAAAGGGAGTATCTGCATTTAAGAGTGGGGGCTCCAGTTTTAGTTGCTCTTTTGATGAATTCAGTGTATGCAGCCCCTTCTCCTTTCCTGGTTGTGATGAGGAAGGACTTCCTCCTCTTCAAGGATGTCTGAGGATCATAGGGAACCCAGTGTTCAGGAGATTGTTCCTGTGGGGTGACATGGTGCAAGGGGCAGTACTTTGATGACAGTGCATACATTTTTCTTGAAACAAAGACTTTCCTTGCATAAACAGTGCTGTGCTTGCCCTGTTGCTTTATGAGACCCACGTTCTAGCAGGTAGCTGTGCTCTGTAATTTGGTAATTATCTAAATGCAGTCATGTTGATTTGGTGATCATTTTTCTTCTGTTCTCTTGATTTATGCTTGTGAACCGTTCTACTGTCTGGGTTTTTTCCTTGGTTTTGGTTTAGAATTTTTTTTTTTTGTTAATGATATTATCCTTTTGTTCACAGTCTATTTTAAGGCTTAAATTGTTTAACGTGCCATGACAGGAGTTTTAAAGAACGTCACAGAAGGTCACTGTTTTCTTGACTCCCTTAGTCCAGATACAGAGCAGGATCTTCCACTTCCCTCTGCAGTCATGCTGGCCCCAGCACACCTGGAGTGAAGGTCTCCTCCCTGGTGGGCAGGTGAGCAGTGTCTTTCAAAGCAATGGTCTCCCTTGCAGCTTGCAGAGACTCACACAGATCTCACAGAGGATCTTAGAATAAATGGGAATTATGGACTAAATAGGTTTGTAAGAATTAGAAAACCAAAACGAATATCCAAATAGCTTTGTGATATAGTGTTGCCATAGAAACAGAGTTTGTACAGCACCTCATCATCAGAATTGTGCCAGTACTGTCTCCTACTTCACCCAGTTGTAGAGCTGTTTTAAGCAGCTGAGAGCCCTTGGCTTGAAGTATCATGGGGGTTTTCCAAGTAAATTAGCAAAGATAACACCCAGCTGGCCTGAAGTCAGCAATGGAGCACAGGGGAACCCCTGGGTGCTTTTGCTTCAGGGGAGCGTGGGTGCCGTGTGGCAAGGGCTGGGACACCCCTGGTGCTGCTGGTCCACCCTCAGCTGTACCAGCTCACCAGGTGGGCTTGGTGACGGCTCCTTTGGTCCATTGGACTGCTGCCTGCAAGGAGCACAGTCTCCTCCTTCCTCACACTAAGCTCAGAGCCTGTGGCTTGAAGTATTAATGGCTATGGTCATAATCAGTATATGCAAATGAGGCTGGGCATTTTCTCTGTGCAAATGGACCTGTGGAGAGATGCCTCATTTTATTTTACAGACAGTGCTAAACCATGGTTTTCCCACACCCACCCTTTCTTCCCTGCCTCCACTCAGGCTCGGGGTGAGTGATGGATGAAGGAAGCAGCATGCATCCGTGACAAAGTGGGGTATAAGCATTCTGTGAAACGTGCTCCAAGTGCAATATTCAGCCTCCCAAAATAAACTGCGAAGCAAACCCATTCAGGGGCAGGCAGCAAGAGCAAACATCTGAGGAAAATACAAAAGCTGCCTGGAGAGTCCCCAGGCCTGTGCTCTGTGGAGGGGCTCAGGGCACCACAGGAGCAGTGCTGAGTACCCAGGGGGTCTTTTTCTTAACGAAAAACACAGCAACCCCCCTTTGTGCTACAGAGACTTAATTAAACAACAGCATGTGGTTCTTGTGCTTCTCGGTGATAACCGAGTGCCAGATGATGGGATGTAGGAGAGCTTTCCTCATGTAAGTACTAGTACTGTGCTGTGAAAATGAGATTGGCATTAAAAACAGTCCTCCCGATTAATACTGGTAGTTGAGTGCTCTGGGTTCTTACGTATGAAATTAAACATTGTACGTCTGATGTAAAATGCTTGCAAGACAGGTAATTAATAACATTAGAAACTAATTAACTGGAAGGCCCATGTATCTGATGATGACTACGTGAGCAGACTTGATTTGAAAATCACTCTGGATGTTGTGGAGGGGATGGGGGCTTTTATTCTCTCACAGCCTCTGACTCTCAGGTGTGGAGAGGACAAGCCCAAGCAAGGGCTTGGTGCTGTTCTAGGCTTGTTGCAACCTTTCATCTTCCTCACCTGGGAACATAGGGATGAGCAAGTTAGCAAACAAGTTCATGCTTCCTTGTTTTCCAGTCCCGGTGACAAGGATCCACTGGGAGCTGGTGGCTGACACCAGGGAGGAGGATGTAGCAAGGCAGGGAGTGGGTCTGTGTTAATGAGATGGTGCCTACCTTGGCCCATTGCTCCCCTGTGCCCAGGTCACACCGAGTGACGTCTGCCAGGGCCACAGAGAGGCAATGCTGTGCTTCCAGCCTAATTAGCTGCAAAACATCCTCCAGCACAGGAATGCTTTGGCTTCTCCTACATTGCTGCTTCCATCCAGCAGTAGCAGCACAAGGGTGGATGGGTCTTCGGTGGGAAAGGGCTCAGCAATGCCTTGTGGTCCCCATAATCCATTCCTGGAGAGCTGCTGCCTTGTTTCTTCACTGGATTTGGCATTGGTCAGCGCAGGGTGGATTTTGGGTGGAAAAAACCCCAGAGATTAGCAACTCTGTGCTCTTGCTGTGCTGTGCTCCAGGCCCCTTTTTAGCTGGCAGCATCATCTTCATGGATATGGGGTTTTGGAGATGCTGTGCAGGTTGGTAGGGATCTGCAGGGGGGAATGCAACATGGCAATCCTTAGGATTTGGGCACCTTGCTGCAGAGGGGTGATGGAGTTGTTCCCTACCACTCCTGTCTGCAGGTCCTGTGTGTGAAACAAAAATGTTTCAGGTGTAGATGCAACTCCCCTCAACATAAGCACTTGGAAACCCTGATGGAAAAGGGACAAAGATCTCAAACCAGCAAGGCCATGGGGAAAAGTTAAACAGGGAAAAATGTGAGAGTGAGCTGTGTCTGCTTTTTCCTGGTTTGGAACGTTCTCCCAGCCATGCGGCATACCGCAGGCTGCTCCCTGCACTACCAGTGCAAAGTGGCAGCTTGAAAGTGTCAAGAGGGAGTGAGACTCTTTGGAGCTTTTTGTTGCCCTTCTGACAGGTAGTAAACAGGGCTCTCTTCTCATTATTACTAAATCAAAACTCTATCGATTCCTTCTGTGAAAATCCAGTGTGACATAAAATGTTTTATTTATGCTTTTAACCCAGGCTTGCTGCAAAAATGCTGGTTTTGTAAATAAATGAAATTAAATTCATTGGCAAGACAGAGGCTCTAAAAACAGTCCAGCTCTCCCTGGTGTCTCCTGGTCGATGGGAGGCTCAGTCATGCTGGCTGATTCCAGCAGAGTTATGGGGCTGCTTGTGAGCTGCCTTGGGCACTGCTGGTGTGGGAACAGGATCCAGCTCTGTAAGCAGTGTCAGGACCAAAAGCAGTCATGTCCTTGTCTGTCCCTTGTCACTGCACTTCCTCCAGAAGCTCAGAAGCTACCGAAGTGCTAAAACACCTTTCCCTTCCAAAGAGTATTCCCTGTCTGCTCCAGAAGGAGGAAGCAAAATGCAAAAGGTTTTGAAAATAAAATGCTAGTCAGCAACACATCTCTGCCCACTTTGCAGCTGTGTTCTGCAAAGGACATGCCATAAGAAGGAAGGCAGGTCACTGATGCTGTGTGCTGCTGCTCTGCATATGGGCTGCCAGGGGAAATGACCCCACCATGGGTTTGGTGAGCAGGAATGTCCATAGTTATTGGGACTGGTTCAGACCCTGCAGCTGACCCTGGGGGTGGTGATCATGCAGAGGACTGGAGGTGAAGGCAGTGTGGCACTGCTTGTCAGCACAGCATTAATTGTAGTTGTTTAATGTGGTGGTTAATATGGTTTGTTCAAATGTCTACAATAGCAATTAGCCCCATCAGGATGTCCAGTGATATGCTTATGAGTACTTTATTTCTGCCAAGGAGTACTACTCAGCACCTCCAGCCTCCTGGTGTTCCCAGGTACTGTAGTGCTCCTGCACCTCATCTCAGAAATAGGGCAAGGTGAGGTGACCTGCTGGCACAGGGCTGCTGCTGGGCTGCCATCCAGTCAGAACCCAAAGTGTCACTGGTGCTGTCTCCAGCTCAGTTCCTGAAGTATGTGGTGTTCTCCTTCTAGCAGGGACCTGCATGGCTTGACCTGCACTGCTCCATCTAATGCTTTGGTTGAAACTCTCTTAAAACGAATGAGTTTTGAACCAGAGAAGTGGCCCATGGTTAAAACCCACTGTGATGTGCCAAGTGTCCTTAGCTGCTACAAAACCATCACTGATAAGTTATCTGGGATCATGTCCCTTGATTAAGACCCTGGGATAGGAGACAAAATACATCCCCTGGTGCTGAAAGAGAAAGCTATTGATTTTTCTTCCACTGGGTGAGATTGGTTTCTGGGTTTTGATGGATGACAGGTTGAAGTGTAACATAATCCCCAAGCTGTGGGGGTTTGGTGCTCTCTGGGACCGGTGCCATCTTGTTCCCAAAGCTATCAGACTGTCAGACTGCTCCACAGTGTATTTCTCCACAGTGCTGCCCTGCTCTGGCGAGGGGAGAGGGAGGCATCCAACAGCAGCTTTGCAATCAACTTTTTAATTATCAGAACACTTAAATGCGAGCATCAGATTAAAAAGCTGGGGCTGAGAAGCACTGTGGAGGGGAAAATAGCAGGGGGAAAATGCACTAGGTTTAAGGAAATAGGCTGTAGAGTGTCAACAGCTTTCTCAAGGGTTCTCTTGCCCTTCCATCCAAGGCCTGACAGAGGGAAGCTCTGCTTCCTGCAGGAAATACTGGCCTGTCCCACCCCTCTGCTCAGTTCTGCTCCAGGAGTCCACTCGTGGCATCTTCTGCTCTTCACCCTCCAGGTTTCAGAAATGCATGAGGAACATTAGGAACATGGTGCTCTCTGTAAGTTGGAGGCAGCTACACAAGCAATTTTGGGAGAAAGGAGTTGTTCCTGGTACCTCAGAGGTTCTGGACTGTAGCCCAGTGCTAAGCAGCCTCAGGACTGCACTCCACTCTTCAGGTGGGCTCAGGACATGGAGCCCTGGGGGGCCCAGGGAAGACGTTCTGGGTAGGCGAGTCCCTGCAGAGGTATTTTTGATGGGGCTTCTACCACGTGGCTGATGAACATATTCACTTGGGGAGGTTTCTGGAGGAAAAAGAATCAGAGAATTGGTTCCAAGCCAGGTGAATTCTGGTGAGAACAGTTTCCCACAGTTCTTCATCATTTAAAAACCGTTTCTTTAGACAAAGTTGCTTCTAAGACTTCCTGATTTTTATCAGGAAAGCAAGCTGACTTTTTCCTGTTTTTAAAACTAAGACTAGAAGAAGAAAAATAGCTGCTGGCAGTAAGTGCTTGTCATGGGAAAGCAAAACATAGAGGTGCATGAGATGAAGCTGCAGTAGGTGTGTGCCAGGGACGCTGGTGCTTCCAGCAGCCCCTGCCTCAAAGGGCAGGGATGCTGGATCACTGGCATCCAACCCAGGTAAAGGGTTGCTACCTCCTCACCTCCAAAAAACCTGTTCTTTGAGAGGGGCAAAGCCGTTGACAAACACATCAAGGAAGACACCAGTGGTGAGAAATGCTGTCTGTTGACTGGGGGTTCACAGAGCAAGATCAACTGTAAGTTGGTTGCTGCTTCATGCCCGGAGGCAGGCAGCTTCAAAGTGAATTATACAAGTATTGCACATCCATGCCGCGAGGGTGGCTGCTGGAAGGAGCCTTCTTCCACCCCCTCCCTGGCAGCCCTTCAGGCAAGAGCAGAGCTGGCTGCAGAAGAAGCACTAGTTCAGCCCTGGGGCAGCAGTGCTGTGGCCAGTAACAACAGCTTGGCTGGCCATGGTTGAGTGGAAATGCTGAAGCGTAAGAGAACAGGGGAAAACATTGCACTGAAGATGCATTCTCACTGTGGTGTCAGGCTGTGTCTCCCCGGGGGGGTTCCCTGGCCTTCCCCCCCTACTCCCTCACGTGTACTCACACGTGTACCCAGCCACCAATGTTGTGTGCTTTCTGTTATTCCAAGGCTTCTCCTTGGGACACCCCTGTCTGCCCTGGGCTGAGGATGGAGAAGGGCTGCTGACGGTGATCAGGAGTCTGCTGTGGCGGTGATGAAGGCCAGCCCCAGTCCAGGGGCACCTGGGTCAGGGAGCAGTGCCAGGGGAGGCTGCATCCTGCTCAGCACCAAGATCCTGTGGCAGATCCCACTGCTCTGAATGCTGAAGCCATCTCTGCTGAGGAGTTCTTCACAGGCTGTATGCTTCCACAGGGATGCAGAACCTGGCAAGGCCTAACTTGACAGGATCTGCCTTTGACTCTCTTCTGCCTATTAAAGGTTTCACCTTTTTTCCCAGCACTGCTCTTTTGCAAGAGGAGTCTGCTGTACAAAATCTCGGTGTTTCCCCCAGTGGTGGGAGAAGTCTCCAGAGGGCACCTGGAGCAGAAGGTCTCGGTGGTGCTTTGCCTTGGGTTGTTCCTAAAATGTTCATGGCACCAAAGGGTAGGGCTGTCCTGCAGAACCAGGAGCAACAAGCATCAGAGGGAATAGCACTGCAGCAAGACTGCATCCCCTGTGTGCCATGATAAGCTGTCTTGATTTCTTTGTGAATTATTTAAAATGCAGGAATTGCAAACAGAAGTCTGGCTGGTTTTGTTGTGTGCACAGGCTAGATTAGAGCAGGAAGCTTCATTACAATTAGCTTAGAAGTCTTCAAAGACTTGGATGTATTTTTTCCTTCATTGATAAGCAATATCGATTTCAGCAGTGGTTCCCTGCTGTGCCTGGCCACAAGAGTGTGGTACTCCTGTAGACCCAGAATTGTCCATTAGCACAAAATTGTGCACTTAGTGTTGAGCAAACTAGTTTTTTTTTTTTCCCGCAAGCTGTCAATTCACTTGTGGGAGAAAGGGTTCAGAAGATATTTGAGGAGGACATGTGCCCCTCATTCTGGCTCAGAGTGCTGCTCATCTCAGTGCAGAGAAAAGCAAGTTATCTCAAACCTGCCCTATTCCTGTAGAGAGCTCTTCCCATGTTAAAGGAAGTGTTTTCCTGCTGTCTCTGTGCTGAAAATGATGCTTTAGGTAGCATGCTGCCTCCAGTGAAATCTTTTCTGCTTTTAAAAGCATAACATTTTATCACATATTGTGGTGCTGCAGGAAAAAAAAAAAAAGCAAGCTTTCCTCCTTTTTACTGGCCAACTAAATGCAGGATTTTGCTGTTTTTTGAAAAGGCATCCTGCTACCAAGAAGAGCACCCAGGTGCCAGTGACAGAAGAGAGTATGATGGTCTTAAAAGGAGAGATAGGAGAAGGAAATGGCCCACACAGGCTCTTGACATAATTAAGGCAGGCAGCTGACAACGCTCGGCTCGTGGTGTGGAGTAAACCAGACTGATGAAAAGCCGTGGTTATAAACATTGCCATTATGCAGATTCATGTGTGAAGATTTATCCTACTCCACTATTCCTCCTATATCCCATCGGTGGCACTCACCCAGGTTTGGGTATGCAGCCAGACAGTGTGTGAGGCTGGGGTCTGTGTGCCTAGAGAACACACAGCTCCTCC
Organism: Phylloscopus whistleri; assembly: GCA_017589585.1. Taxonomy (NCBI): domain Eukaryota; kingdom Metazoa; phylum Chordata; class Aves; order Passeriformes; family Phylloscopidae; genus Phylloscopus; species Phylloscopus whistleri. The sequence goes on along the minus strand of JADMLD010001007.1, from coordinate 1,887,485 downwards.
CATGGTTCATGCACTGTTACTGCTTTTTTTTGCCTGCTCGTACTTCTTACTTTTTTTCAGAATGAAAGTAACAAGACAAAGGTTTAAAAAAAATCAGTGCTCAACTTCCTTTGCTGCAGAACGTGCTTCCCTTTGTTGTGATTCAGAAGTTACCCAGAAAAATATTGCTAAAATAGGGTGTACCTGGTAATACCAGGCCATAAATACTCGCTCATTCACATCTGGATGCTGGAGTGTTGACTGCACTGTGGAGAGCCATGGGAGATGCTCCCACTGGATTCCTGTGAGTTGAGATCTACCCAGAGTTGGGACTGTGGGAGCATGTTGGAGGTGCCTGATGATCAGCTGTTAATGGGCTCAGCCAAGTTGAAATTCAGCCTCTTATTTGAGCTCTTGGACTACTCTCAAAGAGATTTGAGTTCTATGAGGATTTAAGCTCAAATTGGATCACAATTTGCATGACTAATAATGTGTGCACAGTGCTCCATGTAGCAGCAACCATGACCTGAGCTCACACACAGCAGCTTCTCCCTGTGAAATGTTTGACTGTAACATTAAAATCACAGAAATGAGGAAGCAGCAACTTCTTTTGTGTCTTGAGTTCTTTGGATGCACTTGAATCACACTGAATTTTTTGGTTTTGTTTTTTGTTTTTTGGTTTTGGTTTTTTTTTTTTTTTCATTTTTCATTTCCAGAGTGACAAAGACCCAAATGTTTTAACACTGGAAAGCCAGATGCCAAAAGCTGAAACTATAAGAATATACGATATTGTGAGAAGAAAACAATATTTTCTTCTTTCTTCATAAAGCCACATGAATATCAATGCTGAATTCTAGAAGCTTGATTTTCTTCTCCTTTACTCATTTAAATCCAAATTAACCCTGTTCAGCTGCTTCAGGCTGACATGAGATGGGCCCTGAATTAGACTGTTTCAGTCCTGAGTGGGTTCTTGTGTTTGCACAGGGTTTGGAAAGGCCACGCTTTTGGATGTTCCTATCTGCATCCAAGTTTCTTTGGCATCAATCTTGCCCTTCTGCCACTCAGAGATCCAGGCTTAGAGTTTTATCGTTGATTTTGGTTAATTAAAAATTGGCTTCACTAGTGCATGATATGAAGTGAAAAGCACACGCGCTTCTCACCATGGTTGCTAAATATTTCATGTTATCCCTGGATTTTTTCAATATTTTTGGATTACGTTTGCTGCAGCTGGAGGGGATTAGAGCCCTTTTTCTTCTCTCCCTTCACTGACTTGTTCTTTGCAGTCAAGTTGCGAGCACTTCTGTTTGTTTTTCTGCTGGTAAGTCTCAACGAGAGGTGGTGATTAAACAGAATTACGACGATGATGGAAATGTTGACAGCCAACAGTGAACATTGACGGCAAAGATCTGTAGCAGGAGTTTTGGACCTAGACTGTACTAAATCAAAGGAAATAATTAAGAGCAGTTAATTTAAAGGTGAGTTGGGTGTAGCCAAGAAATACTGGAGTCCTTGCAGCCTTTTGGTGCTGTTCAGGTTGGCTGGAAAGAAGGAGGTTTGGGGAATGGATGTGCATCCTCTGCAGGTACAGGTCAGGTCACAGTTTCACCTTTAGAGAGCTTTGTCTTCTGTTTCTGGCTGGTGTGCTTTGAGGCCAATGCTTCAAAGTCCAGTTTATCTTTTATTCACAAATGCTGATGTGTTTAAATGAATGGTGCAGTGCAGTTGCTATAAATAAGCAAGTGTCAATATGAGGCTTTAGCAGATGAAAGGCTCATTGATGGGAGCCAGCCCTGATAATGGCTCTGCAGGTTCTGTCAGAAGTCTGCAGGACAAAGCAGAGGAATCAGGCCTAAGATCTCTTGGAGGAACTTTCTGATCTTGGCGGTGGTGCTTGCTCTGTGCAGCATGGGAAATAGCAAAATAATGGGAAAACCATTTATTGTTATTCTTGTAGAAAGATGGAGGAGGACTGGCGGAGATGGCTATGATAAACTGGTATTTTATGGGAGCATTTTTCTGTCTTAACCTCTCTCCTGCAGCTCCAGGAGCCTGTAGCTGTCGATCCAAATCAGCTCTTTGAGCTATCTGCTGGGCATCCCATGCCTGCAGTCGTTTCTCTGGTTTTATTTGTAAAAGTAAAATACCAGCAAGCTGTTCCAACCTCGTGCCCGCATCTCTCGCCTGTGGCTCTTGGGGGTGTATGTATGACACACCTCGTGCAGAAGATAAATGTTCTAATAGCAGATGCTGCGTGTCAAGGTCTCTGGACGTGGCAGGGAAGGTTTGAATTTAATAAAATCCATACAGCCTTCTGCCTTACTGTGGCCCTGCTGAAACTGAGGAGGTTTGGCATGAGAGTGTAGAATGGTGTTGCTGCAGAGAGACCCACTGGAGGATGCTCTCCACAGGAAATCTCTTTTGCTGGCCTCCAGTGCTTCTTCCTTGTGCATCAGGATTCAGGATGATGCTGTATCTCAGCATCATTGCAGAGTAAGGTCTTACTTGCATGTGGATGCTGCAGCCTCTCTCTGACAATTGGCTCAAACAATGCATCAGCCAGTGGAATTGAGGGGGCATCACTTGGTCCTGTGCTTTGGGGCAGGCAGTTTTGGGCAGGGAAGGGACCAACATGCTGTGGACAAAGCCAGGGGCCAGCTTCCAACCAAACATCCAGAGGCATATCTTAGTGTTTATTTCGTTCAGTTTATTTGCTGAGAGCTCAAAAGAATTGCACCCAAAAGAATTACTCAGGAAGAGACTTCCTTCTTTGCAGACAACCCAACCCTTCTGTTGGGTTTCAGCTGACTCCAGGCTGGCTCTGTGTGGAGAGGCATGCAGGGCCACTGGTCTGTCCCAGTGCCTGTGGAGGCACCAAAGGCTGCTGCCATAGATACAGGAACAAATAGCTTGTTCAAAGCATTGGCTGCAATTTGAAGGCTGTTTCCTGCAAGGACAGTGAATTTCCTTCTACATCAGTGCAGCATCAGTTGACAAAGATGTGTTTTATTTTCATGTCTGTCACCAAGCCAGACAGGCCTGGTGGTGAGGGTGCTTGGTACTTGGGTGTTCCAGCTGGGATGCAGGCTCTCTCATCCTCTTGCATTTCTAGGGGTATCCTCGTCTGTAAAAATGCTGTTGGCACAGAGATGAATTTTCTTAATGAGGAAACCTTCCCCAGGCCAGGTTCTGTTCCTGGCTACTACACCAGAGTAACTTGGCTTCAAATTATGGAGAGATTGCCTCCTTTTTGGGACTTTGTCACTTGGCTGTTTGGCACAGTCTGTGGGTGGGTATAATGAGCCACTGGCCACTGCTCGTTCAGTACTGCCCTGGAGCCATGCAGGGAGCAAGCAGCTTGCCTGTTTCGCTCCTTTTTCTGCCTGTTTTTCTCTGCAGTGACTGTTCTTGTTCCCAGCTTTTACTGGGCCACAGTTGTACACTGTGCTTTGCTGTTCCTTATGCTTATTTCCCCCCTGGATTTTATTTTTAATGGCACCAGGGCTATGATGATGGCTGTTTTCTTTCCCCCTGCTGTAATAATTGGTACTTCAGGAGAACTGAAATAGGCAGCTCTGCCTTCCTGCTGGATGGCTTAATGCATTTTAATTTAATTAATTACATTGTCCATTTTGGTAATGTCATGGATGAGGCACAGGATGTCAAGGCCTGGAGTGGCACAGGCTAGCACAGCCTTTTAGTGCTTTATAAAGGCTTTTGTTAGAGGTGTGCGTTGTTGTTTTCCCTCAGTGGTGGCTCCATTAATGCTGCAGCTCTGCAGTGGGGCCGAGGCAGGTGATCCCACTCTGGACATTTGGGTTTGTGCTCTCAATGTCCTTTTTTCCAGCCTCTTGAATGGAAAATGATCCTGCAGCAGAGCTTTGCTCTGCTTTCACACAATGAAACTTGAGCTTGCATCTCCAGCACTGCTTTGCTGAATGCTGGGATCCTGTGGGTCTTACAGGACCCCTTCTGCACCCCATCTCCAAAAAGTGCTCAAAGGGAAGCCCCAGAAGTCTGGAAACCAGAACTGTGGTTAACATTCCAGCAAGGCACCTGCTCAGCCTCTCCACTTAAAGTACTCATGGCTGGAATCTCTAAAATTGCTGCCCAGAGTGGGGAAAACAGATGGACAAACAGAAGCCCTTACTTTTGCAGATTTGGTCTTCCATCATTTGGCAAGAGAGAAACTGGCTGCAGTATGAAATGTTGCAGCAAGCAGTGCTGTGATAGTTCATCCGTCAAAATACTTGTCCCATTAATGACTACAGCTATTTTTCTTGTTGACGATTCCACAAAGGAGAGAGTGGCCAGTTGTCCTGGAATCAGTTAGGAATCATCACCTTCCCAGACTGGGAGAGCAGTGTCGGGGTAGCACCAAGGATGCTCTCCTTATTAAACTCTGCTAAACTGAGATAAAGATCAGCTGCAAGACTTGCTGGCTTACAGACACTGCAAAGATGTCTTCAGAGAGTGGGTGAAGCCAAGCAAAGGCCAAGCAAAATGAAAAATGGTTGCACTTCCCAAAGTGATGGCTTATAGGGCTGGTAGGACACAACAGTAATGGGTGTTTTCTAGGGAGAGCTGGTGGTTGTAAGGCTGGAAAAACTTAGCTGGCAAATTAAACTGCTTTCAGCACAGGGGAGGGCAAGACTTTTGTTTTGCAGGGATTGCTCTTGTGCAGGTCAGGGAGAGCTCCTGAGCTTCCTGAGCACTTGGAGATGGGGAGGGAGAGAGGACCCCAGCCTGCTGAAGAAAATTCAATGGAGAGTACAGCACATGGCTCACTTAGTTTATTAAAGCTTTGAGATAAAGGATCAAACTCCAATTTAACTTTAAAATGGGATTCTCAAGAACTGTTGGGGTTGGACTTATCAAGCGATGCTGCATAATTCATTGCTGATTTTTATCAGATCATTTAAACATAAAAAAAGCTATCAGAGGGTCAGGCCAGGAAAGTTAGCTGTCGACAGCAACCTTCTCCTTGACTCGCCCTCTCTCACACCAGCCATGCTTGCTGACTGCATCCAGCAGGCAAGGCAGAGCCCAGCAGAGCTGCAGGGGGGCAGAGGGGTGCGGGGAGCCTTCTGTGGTGTAGCTTGAGCAGTGAGATGATGGGAGGCTTGAAAATGATGGTGTGCTCAATCTCAGCCTTATGTCCTGCAGAGCAGAGATCTGGGGTGCTGTGGTGTTGTCCAGAGAGGTATAAAATACAGCCAGCATTAGCACATTATGGCAAAAACACAGCCCTTGGTGCTGGCCGCCTGCCGCTTCCCGTGGGGGCTGTAACTGATGGAGCCTTCTTGCAAGGAAACTTCATAAAATATACATTTTATTGCTTTGCTTTCAGGGCCTTGGTACTTTGGGAGTTAGCACTTCTCCTCAGACCCAGTGACGCTCAGACTGTGTTTTTTCTCACAGTGAAATGGCTTTCAGAGACAGTCAATAATTCTTCAATCCAGACTTTTGAAGTGTTACCAACGTGGTTCACAATAATGGTTTCTTTGTTTTTCTTAAACTTTGCTTGTCCTTGGGAAATCCACACAGAAAGTTATTTTGTGTGTCTTGGAGCATCCCGTAAACTAAGCTGGTGTGTGTCTGAGTGTTGTGCTGATGCTGTTGGTTGTTTTTGGAGGTTAGGACAGCAAGAGGGCAACGGAGGAAAATATTTGATTGCAGTATTAAGTGTTTGTTCCTGACTCATTTAATAGAAGTTAATTTTGATTTACCATGATTTAACTTTAAAAAAAAATTAGCTGCACTTGAGGTGTTAAAAATAGTATTTCTAATTGCAATAGCATCTGGCAAAAATCCTGGTTTTATAAGTAAAGTCAGACTTACTCCTACGCCGTAGGTGAGGTTGAGTCATGGAGGTAACAGGTTTTTAGTAGAGATGAAAGTAATACATTTTTTGTGTCTGCCCAGTCCTCTCAGTGAATGCTGAGGCCCGAGGTCACGTGCTGTGGGTGATAGAGCATTCAGAGCTCTGGGTAAAGGCTTGGGTCTTGTGAAAATAACTCAATAACCAAAACAGCCATGTGTACCACAATACCAGGTGATTTAATGACCAGACTTTTTGCACTTGGATTTTAATACTGTACGAGGTTCAGTGTGTTTTCTCCTCCTGGATGAGCCCTGGTGTGTGGCAAGAAGCCTCAGTGAGCCTGTATTTGATTTGCATGGGTGTTTCTTGTTTTCTCTGCAGTCTTCTGAAAAAAAAAAAAATTAAAATCCTTCTTTTCACAGTCCTCGGTGGTATTCCCAGAAGTTTTCCTCCATCCTGTTCCTAGGAATTTACCAGGAGAGCCCTCAAAGCAGCCCTTTCCCCCCCAGTGCAATTGCATCCATTTGCTGAGTGCTGTGCTCTGTCCCTTCTCAGTCAGAGGTGTTGGGACCCTGACCAGCAGCAGCAAGGTTTAAAATAGAATGGTTTGGGTTGGAAAGGACCTTAAAGATCATTTCAACACCCCTGCCATGGGCAGGGACACCTTCCACTATCCCAGGTTCATCAGAGTCCTGTCCAACCTGGCCTGGAACACTTCCAGGGATGGGGCAGCCACAGCTTCTCTAGGCAACCTGTGCCAGGGCCTCACCCTCAGAAGGAAGAATTTCTAATTCCTTCCTAATATTTTATGGTAATCTTTTATGGGCTGTGATGCTCAAAACCCTGACCACTGGGTTTCCTTGTACTCCATGGGCTGCTCCAGCTGCTGAGCCTCTCCAGCTGTGACAGCATGGAGCAAAGCTGTGATGCTGCTCCAGAAGGAGCCCCCCTGCCCAATGCTTCTGGCTGCTCTCTCTTCACCAGACCCACAGCACGGGCCAGGGACTCACTCCTCATCCCTCAGGTTGTTCTTCCCACTCTCATTTGAGCCCCTCTAAATCCACACAGTACTTCCTGGGAAGGAAATCTCCACCAGTATTTATGAAACTTTGTTTTCATAAACTGCTGGTTGTTCAATAGGGCATAAAACAGCCAGTATGAGACAGTTATTTACTCTACAAAATCATTCTGCTCCCTAGCTCCAATTTTACACAGCACTTGCTGCATTTCATTTAGTTCTCTAAGAAATGTGACACAGTAGATTAACTATTGATAGCAAAATACAAAGTTCCCCTGTACGACTGTCACTTAACCTTCCTCCATCCTCTCCCTTTTAACCCCAGATGATCAAGTAGTGCCAAATACCATTGCTCCTGTGATGAAATAGGTGCTGAAATACCTCAGTGGAAAATAATTTTAGAAGGATGTTTTAGATATTTCTGCTGTTTTCTGTCTCCTTAAAGCTAGTATCAAACTACTGGTGTCTGAAATTACTGTGAAGTATGTTGTTCAGCCTAGGTAGTAGCATCTCCCTTGGTGACTAGTCAGCATCCAGCACCTTCAGCACAGAGAATTATTGCCATTGTCAACATAAATTACCATGTATTAAGTAAATAATGCATAATTAATGTCATGGCAAATAATTTATTGTGCAGCTGATCAGGAAATACTTTTTTTTAAAAAAGAAAGTAAATACATTGAGGAAACGTGTCAGAAGATTTGACTTTTTGTTTTAATTATTTTATTTTAGCTCAGAAAACCATCAGTAAGAAGAATAAAATCACTTGAGCAAATCCCTGTTTGTTCTTGCAGAGGGTGAAAGTTCCCTGCTTGTCCCCCAGCATCAGTGTTTGCCCCATGGTCTGTGCTCCATGCTAAGGATGATGCAAAGTAGGTGGTGGCAGCCTGGGCTCAGTGGACAGTGTGGAGGCACTTTGTCCCATTGGCCACTACATTGTCCCACCATCCACATCAGGGTGCCCTGGGGACCATGTCCTTAAAAAAGAAAACAAAAAGTGGGTGCTGGGGTGGGATGCAGACCTCCTTGAGCTTTTCAAATTGCCACAAAGGTGGCTAGGGTACTGTGGATAAATACCTTCCTGCAGAGAAAATCACTTCTATTAAAGAGCTCTTTAACCTAGTGCAGGATCCGTAGCAAGAGCCAGAGGCCAGAAGCTGAATAACCTGGGCCTGATTTCTTTGCATGGCTGTGCTTTAACTCTCAGTACAAAAAGTGCAGCAAAACAAAGAGAAGAAATACTGATGCAGCCTCAGAGCTGCCAGGGTGCTCCTGATTTTTCTGCAGGGTTTCGTCTTTGTGCTTTGAAATGGATAAAACTTAATTTTATGTGGTGGTGGGTTCTGGGACGGGTGGTGTTTGCAAAGCCCCTGATGCAGCAGGTGCTTGCAGAGGTGGAAACAAAACAGTGGCAAGCAAGAATGAGCAGTGGGCACCAGGAGGAGGAGTCATGAATTGCGTGTTCTGTAAAGGGCTAGAACAGCTCCCTCACCAAGGTGCTGCTGTGCATGGGAAGCTGCAGGTAACAAGAGGATCATTGCAGCCTTGCAAGGGGTCAAGTACAAGGAGGGGCTTTTGACATTTTAAATGGTTTTCAGACATGGTTCGTGCAGAGTTGGTGTCAGAGGGGAAGGCTGATCTCAGATGGCAGTGGATGGAAATGAATCTGCCTGCTTGCACAGCCCCTCGACCTCCCTAGTTGAATAAAGTTTTGCAACTTTAAAGAACAGTCCCGTGGAAGTCTCAGAATTGTGAAGGTATGATTTCACCCCAGTGCAATGACCTCACTGCCAGTTCTAGTGAGAGCAGTGTAATCCCAGTGGAGGAAGCATCTGAGAACAAACAAGTTAGCACTCAGTCTCATTGGAGCACTTGACTTGTAAAACATTTTTTACCAAGAGTGATGCAAAGTAAATCAAGAAATGGGCCAATCTTCCTGTGCCAGCTGACTTCTGAAGTGGTATTGAAATAAAAGCTCTGTACTTGTAAGCTGAGCAAAATCGCTAGCAATTACTGCGACACAATGATTTTGGTTTCTTTCCAGTGCTTTTTTTAGGGGATCGAACAATGTTTTTTAGAAAAGGATGCATTCACAGTGAATAAGCGAAACCTGGGATTAATAACTCCTTGTTGCTCATGGGAGAAGCTTTCCTAGGCCTTTTGGCTTGGGAACAGGAAGAACACAGCCCATTCTATGTAAAGCTGCCTCTGTACATGATTTGACCCTGTGCTGGAAAAGAGATGCTCCCTACAGAGCAGGAAAGTTTCCTCTGAAATTTTGAGGCCAGCTGTCTTGACATGCACATCACTTTGGTGGTGGCTGCTTGTGTGCAGGAGTCATTGCAACTCAGACTGTGAGTCGCAACCTTAAATAATTTTTATAAATAAACAGACAGTGGGCAAGGCCTTCAGAGAAGAAAATTTTTCTGAAAATGAGTGTTTTGACCATGGTTGGTTTAACCTAGTTGTTTGGAGGGCTGTAGTCATGGCTTAGCAGGGGAGTGACTGCAGATGTGGGGATGTCAGCGTTCGTGTGCCATCCTGCTGCCATCTGTCCCACACGGAGCTCAAATGGGAACTCTGAGGTGAAGAGACCCCAGGGTCCCTGAACTATCCTCATCAACTCATTTCTCACAAGTCTCCAGCTACCAGTTTTAATCCACTGTAACTGAGCAAACATTGGTGGTGCAAAGGTTGGGAGATGCCAGTGTTTATTTTATGCACATTTTCACATCTAATCTAATGTTCTGTCTTGGACGGTGGCTCACCATCAATGTCGAGTTAGATGACCCCAGGAAGTATAATCCCAAACCCTTGCACAATCACCCCAATAGCTGTCTGCAGCTCATGTTGACTCAAGCCGGTGTGGAAGCATTTGAGATCACACAAGTGACTCAGGCACTAGCTGGACGAGAAAATTTGGAACTATTTTCAAGGCAGGAAGATCAAAATTTTGATTTCTGGTTTTTAGGGACCTTGTTTCCTCCTTAGAGGGCCGAGTGTAATTTCAGGTCTGTTTGGCCTTTTAGCTTATACATGATGCATGAGCACAGGTCTTTGAAACGTGGGAGAAATGGTTTGTTCATTGAACATGCAAACAAATTACTTGCTCCGGCCTGGAATTTAAACTGACATTAAGCTCTGAGAACATCTATATTTAATTACATTTAAGGGCCAGAAAACAATATATAACCTTAAACTGGTGTAATTAAAAGTGAAGCCCTTCCTATGGAAGGAGTTTATCATAATAAAAACCTGGCTTTCTGCTCTGTGGAGATGCAAAGAAGTGTTAACTAAAGCAAATCGTCTTTAGCATGGGTTTCTTGGTTGTGTTTTGGGAGTAGCTTTGGGTCTGGATGTAAGCTGTTCTGCAAGAGGTGGTTTGGAAATATATAGCAGGATTAGCCTGCACCCCCTGGCATGGGGTTTTTGCCCAGGTAGCATCTCTCCCGTGAGCACCAGTGGCAGGTGGGCAGTGTCTCTCCTGGGGCAGCTCTCCTCTCTTCACCTTCAGCTCTTTCAGAGCAGTGATGCAGAACACTGACCCTGAATGCTTCTCACCAAATGTTTAATGTTTTTTCCATCCTGCTTTTATTAGAGCACATAATCTCAGGCAGGGATGGGCAGTGACTGAGGGAGGAGTAAAATGGTTTTCCATTTTTTTGTCGTTTGAGGAGTTCCCAGGGGATGGAGGCTTCTAAAATAAATATATACTTGTGTAATTAATTTTAGCAGCCCTGGACAAGTTATGTTGCTTCGCTTTTGCATTTTTTTCAGTTTTGCCATGCTTTTTTGCACTTCTTCTTTTTGCAGCCACATTTTGTCCCCCTCTGCCCCAAAACATTGCCATTCCAGGCAGGAAGTTGGACTCCACCTTGGCAGTTTGCCATCTGCTGTCGGAGGTGGCAACATAAAAAATTATGGATGCAATCTAGTGGTAGCCTTTTGCAAAACTGACTGTAAAATGCTGAACTGTAAAACCCTTTCCTCCTTTCAGAAGCAAGGCCAGGGTTATTAAATACAAAATATTGCACATTAAAACAGCATTAATCAGCTTGACTGGAAAAAAGTATCTCTTAAGAATCTTGCAAACTCCAAATGGACGCTAAGGTTTGTAGCTTTGTCCTTGACTTGCTCTGTTTCACTGTGTGCTCAGTTTTTCCAGTTTCTCAAGATTTCTGCAAATGCAAACTCCTGACTGAGAAAAACAAACTGGAAAGTGTTCACGCTATTAAAAATTAGCTTAGACTACAGTATTCAGTGACTAACTTTTAATAATTCTTAATATTCAAATTTTCTTGTAGTATTTTCTCCTGGCCTTGTGGCATACAAAGTTTATGTTTCTGGAGAAACTGATTTTACAGAGGAAAAGCGAGTGTGGGTTCTGTCCTGTGCCCAAACCGAGTGACAGCCTGTGCATCTAGAGCTGTTCCAGCCCATGGTTCATTCTAGGGAGATGTGATATTCTACAGAGGCTGCAGAGATGGCAAAGTAACTGGTCTGAGTCAGAGGAACCTGCCTGTAAATTGGGAATATTGCACTGCTTGCAGTATTAGAGCACCCTGCAGCTGCCTTTGGCTGGTGCTGTTCACGGTGCTTGGGCAGAGAATTGCACATCTGCGTTTCTGGGCTGCATGCTGGCGTGGGCTGCCTGCGGATGCATCACTGCCTGCCTGGAGTCAGAGGATGTGGGAAGTTGGAAGGGATCTCTGGCCGTATTTTCAATCCTTTCCTTGTAGCAGAGCCAGCTTCACAGTCAAGCCAGGTGGCCTGCAGGAGTTGCAAGGTGATTTCTGCTTTTGGGGCAAAAATCCACATGTGGAGCTGGATATCCCGCACTTGGACAAGTGACTTATCATATAACCTGTCATCAGAAAGAAATTATTTAAACCCTCCTGCTTAGAAGAGTCCCTTGCTAAGGCAGGCAGGAAGCACTTTAGGAAAACCAACTGCAGAATGTAAGACTCTTTAATCTTTGCGGAGCTTCAGGCAGAAATGTATTTTACAGGGAAGATGCGCATGGATGAGCGTGAAGTCTGCAATGCAAATCACGGTGGCACTGGAGGGTGTGTGAGGGATGGAAATGGCCAGGCTTTGCTCAGCTAATTCATGCTCCGGATCAGGAGAGCTGTTCCTATAAATACAGGGAGCTGAGTGCTTTAAGGACCAGTATATCAGCTGGCGTGGCACAGTTAACATTCGCATAGGCAATAAACACCATTTGCTGGAGATTTGTTCAGCAGTTCTCATCATCAAATCTACTTACTTTAAAAAATGCGATTGGTACCTTGGTGAATACATTGCTGGGGGAATGTGCCGTCGTTCTCAAAGAAAGTGGAAGAAATATGAGAGTCGCTGGTGTTTATCATTGCAATCCAGCAGTAAAAACAACATTTGGGGGAAAACGTGAGAAATGAGCATTAGCAAAATGTGTGTTTATGGTTTAACAGCTACTATAAAGGAATAATTCAAAATGTAGTTTGCTAATGGCTTTCGAGTAGAGTCTTTATCCTGCTTTTGATTGCAAATAGTCAGGTTTAAAACAAGGGGATAGCAGAGGTTTAGTCTATTTCATTACTGGTTGGAAAGTACTTCAGCTCGCTTTACAGTACAATATCTTTTTTGTTCAGGGTTTTTTTTCCTCTCCTTGAATTCTGTGCAGTCACTCTTTCACGGTTTTTCTTGTACAGAATCAGCTTTGCTGTGATCTGCTGACTTGTTTCAGGCTCTTTGGAAGAAGAGCCATGATGGTACAATGGGTGTTTTGGGTGGGAGAGGAACTTTGCCTTTCCCTTCTCCTCTGCCTTTGTTCCCTGTCATCAGGTACCTCCCCTGACTTTCTAGTTCAGACTAGAAACATTAAAAACAGCAGTAGTAAAAGAAGAAGCTGCTGTTGCGTCTGGCATTGATTTTTTGATTTTCCTGTTGTTAGTAACTGTGTGCAATGACCCTTGGGGGGATGCTAAACCAGTGAATTCCCATCAGAAAGATGTCTGTTTTGAGGGCTGAATTATTTAAATTATTTGAATTTAAGAAAAAACAAACTCGAACAAAAAATAGTGTTAAGCTCATTCTGAGCTCTCGCTCATAGTCACTTTCTTGTTAGCTGATATGAGCAAACATGTTGATTGAAGACGCATTGGGCTACACAGTGCCTGGCAGACATTTGAGAAAATCCTTATACATTTTAAATTTTTTCTTCCTAAATGCTTCAAAATTAGACAGTTTCTGTTATTTTACTTTTCAAGGTTGCAACAGCTTGGAGTGAAGTGCAATAACAATTTTGAAGGGGTTTTTCCATTTTAAACTGTGCGGACTTGAAGTGACACAGGCATGGAAGTAATATTTATGTTGTAGGCACTGGATATAGTGCTGTAATTATGATAGATGTAAGATATAATTAACATAGATTTTGTCTTCTACGTTTTTGGGTCTGCTGCCATCCCACCCAGGAACGCTGAGGTGGTGGTTGATAGATGCTCTGTCAGATCCCCCACTCAAGGTCTTCTAAGGCCTTTCACCTTTTTAAAGACTGCTGAGTAAATAATTTTATGCAAACATATTAAGCTTAGTCCTCAGCATTTAAATTAAAACTTTAGGCATTAGAAAAGCTGAAATACCATTAGGTTAAGACTTAAGACCGTCAGATTTTTTTCCCCGATTTGATCCCACAAATCTCTCATGAGCTTGAGGTTCTCTAGAAGCTCACAAGGTCCCATTGATTTTGCAAAGCTAAGCTTGTGCTTAAGTGCTTTGCAGGATCACAGCCAAACTTGGATCTTCTTTATTTGCTTATTCCAGGCCTGTGGGGTCATATTTTTAACTTTTTGTAGTAATCAGGGAGTAGAAACAATTTGTGTGTTTAACAGCAGTACAGATTCTGATTTCATATGATTACAGGAGCTCAGGTTGTCCGGTGTGCAATCAAATGTAAAGAGATAGTTCCTTACTGTATTTCTATCTGTTTATCCTGTGTTTCTTATTTTATCTTTGAGATACCAGTCCACTTATTTTCCCTAACTTTTAAAGAAGGAGGAAAAAAAACCCAAACCAACAAATAAACACAACAAGAAAAAGAAATACAAATTCCAGACAGAATTTCTATGTAGCAACCCCCAGTGTGTCTTTTCTTAAGGATGCACTGCAAAGGTAGATTCCTCTTACTGCTCAAATGAGAATTGCTTCTTCTCCAACAGCCAGGTCAGTTTTAAGTAACTGCCCTGCAAGTTTCCATCTAGCTGCTGGGCAGGAATGTGAGCCACAAAGGAGCAGTGAAAGCCACCTGAAATTTGCAGGAATAGATGGAAAAGCAGTGTGCTCCATCAGGTTGGAGGAACCCCTCAGCTGTTTAAATGTATACTCAAGTATTATAAAACTATGCTTTACAGAGTTCTTTTATTACGGTTATGTGAGGCTTGATCACATAAAGTTATATGGGCAACAGACTGGTGCTGGAATGAAGTTCTTATGGCTTTGTTTTGATTTCCACAAGGAAAAAGAATGAATTTGAAATGCACCATGCAGCTGCAGATAGAAATCTTGGTAAAAGCAGAGCAGATTTCGAATTCTGCTTGCCACAGGGTATAAATTATAGCTGTCTCATTTCTGGACCTTTTTGGGGTTTTTTGTATTTTCTTGGCTAGAGGACCTGTACCTTCAGGCCAAGCTTTGCAAAGCTTTTCTTGTCTCGTCTGCAATTCTGTGGCTGTTGTCTGAGCTTTACCTGAGTGAGGACTGTAAATTGGAGCCCAATATTGTGAAAAATGGTGTAAATCCAATCTCAAATATAACCAAATCCTATAAAGGAAAACTGGTATAACTCCTGGTTCTTACTGGTATTATGAATGCAGTTAAGAGTGCTAAAAATGTGTTGCAATATTGTTATGCTAATCAGGGCCTTTCTGTTTCTCTCCTAATGCCTTTCACCTGCAATGATTGGAAACACTCGAAATGATTGGATATTTGGCATCTTCCGGTCTTCATCTTAACTCTTCTGGAAATTCCTGCTTGCAGGTAAGCTCATTGTATTGCACGATGCATGCAGATTTACATCTTTTGTCTAACCTGGCTTTTACATTACATTTTTGAGAGGAAAGAGTCAGCAGTTGAAATGGGACAGTCTGTGGTATGTCCCATTCTGTCCCCGGTGATTTAGGTATTAGTGCTGCAAAATACCAGCCAGGGTAAAACTGAATTTGGTGAGCCATGTGAATGTCAAACACAGCATAATACATTCAGGAACTTACCAAATGCAACCTTTTGAAAGTGTTTTTTTGATTGATCCTCTCTAGGAACTAAGATTTTACTTGCATTATTTTTCTTCAAGGAGCAAAATAAATTTCTAATCCTCCTGCTCCTAAGAAGAGCTTGAAGACAAGAACGTAAATGCTGCAAGCTGAAACCAAATACAAATAACCAAGCATGGATGTGTTTGTGTAGCTGAAGGATTCTTGGGTTTTTTCTCAGATTTTGGAGGCTTGATCCTGGACAGTCTCTGGTTGCTGGTTTTGAGTTGCCCTCCTGCAGAGGCATCACTCCTGGAAAGCTGCTGCTGTTAGCTGGGCAGCATACATGCTTAGGTGCAGCTCTCCCCTGCTGTTGCTGTGCACCCTCTGCAAGGCACTGGGGTGACCCCAGAGGGGTGCCAGGTGGCCCAGCAGTTCTGATGTGCTGGGTCTGGCACGTGCTTGAGCACCACCAGGCAAGGGGCAGGTTGGCTGGCATGGGATGAGTGGGCATCCAGCCCTGCACAAATTTACTCTTTCACCTGCTCACCTCCAGCTCCTTGCAAGCAGAGGACTGTGCAGAGCAGCAGCACACAGGTGTGGTGGCAGCTTTCTTGGTGCCAGCTCAGGGGGGCTCTCCAGCCATGACCCCTTTCCCAGTGCCCTGCTGAAGTTGCTCACCCAGCAGAGACAGTCAGGTCTGAGCAAACTGTTTCTGTTTTTGAGTTTAATATCTTACCAATAGGCATAACAGAATCGTTGGCAATTCCTCTCAGGTCTGTCCGATCGGTCTTTTCCATTTCCATGATGCAGCAGGTTTCTGCGGCAGGACACAGATCGCTGTTCTTGTTTTGTGGAAGGAGATTTAATTACAGTGCGAGCGAGCCACATCCATCATTTCCAGTTCAGAGCCCATCTAGAGCTTCTCTCTGTGTTTTGGGTATGTGGAGTCACAGGGTTGTTTTCACTGCATTTCCCTCGGGTTTGCCAAAACGGTAGCTAATTAGGGCAGAAACAGGCTACCTTCCAGGCTGTTCCCTTGCGGGATTTTTTTTGGATGTCACCATGCACTTTCTCCAGCATTGCAGTGCTTTGTGCTCTTACCTCTATTTTTTTTGCAGTAAGTGATGTAAACTTTGGGATTTGGAGCCTTAAATGAAAATGATAACGCTTTGCTGGTTTTATTGAGCTGGAATAACTGGTCTGGGAAACTGGACAGAAATAGCAAGGCTAGTGTGTGCTGGCTGAGAGTAAATGAGCAGGAACTGCTCTAGGCTGGGCAGGTTTGTGTTTGTGTGCAGTCTGCCTTCTTCCTCATGTTTTTGGGTTTTGTTTTATGACTACTAGGTGTCTTAAATCAGTCTCCCCAAGTGTGAAGCAAATAGACATCCCTGAAGCGAAAAGCACTGAAGCTTTCATTTCGTGTGCCTGCTTCACTAGTGGTTAGGAGGATCACTTTTTTGGGTAGGTCTGAGCCTTTTTCCTTTCAGACCTGTGAGTTCATGCCACAAAATGGGCACTCTGACGGTCCCTACCATCTCGTGTGCTTCTGTCCCAAACACACCAGTTCCGGGTTTCAGGCAGATTTCGAGTGGGTGGAACTTGACACAGTGGTGTCCTGAGAGCCCAGCATTTGAAGCCTGGTACCATTGAAAAGTGGCTGAGTACCTACCTGAGCTTAGGGTGCAGCAAGTTCTCAAGAGACAATTCAAAACCAGTGAGGATGCTTTGTTACCCGCACTCCCGTTTATTTTTCTAGGAGGTACCTGGAGTTCTTATTCCTGTGACTGTGTTATTTTCCAGTATATTAAATCTTCTATTTTGTGGCATCCCAGGGGCACGGAGCTGCTCCTGGGCTGCGCTTGGCTGTGCTGCCAGGCAGTGAGCTAGCCATTGGCATGACTTTTAAAAATGCAGTGAGGACAATAAGGCAACTATTGCTTTAGCTATCCCTGTTGTACATGTGGTTGCATAAATGCACTAGATTATGATTATCTCTGCCTCATAATTAGCATTTGCATAACTGCTTGCTGTGAACAAGAAGTCCCATCAGTGTTATGAAGGATTTATTTAGCTGTCTGAATATATTTTTGTTATCCAGTGCAGAAAGAAAACAATCGAAATGGAAGCAGTCCCAAATGCTTGTCGTTATTTCTAACCCGCACGCATAATTAACAGGAGTACTAATTGTTCAGCACCAGAAACTCATTTGTTTCTCTATAGACTGGAAGAACATTAATTCTCAGAGTGCCTCTCTCTTTTTTTCCCCATAGCCAGCGGTATCATAGGCTCTGCAGTCGGTTGTAACCAGATTATATTTGTTGTGTTTGCAGCATAGAGCCTGTGATAGTCTTGTCTTTTCCCAAGGTTCTGTCTAAGCAGTGAAATGTATGTAAATGTATGTAGTCATGGCTGTGTTTCAAGACTCTCAACAATGGATCCTTGTATCTGCTGTTGTCACAAGGAGTGAGGGCTCAGCTGAGGTACCAGTGATACCTTGGCTACCTGCTTGTTGCCAGAGCATCCCTGCCTAGTGAGTGCCAAAAGATGAGACGTGCTTTGCTATCTGGCTTCACCTGTTCATCTGCTCCTACGCTCCAGATGATAAAATACACCTTTGGAAAAGAAAAAATGCATATCTGGGTTTGATTTTGGAAACTGGGGTGCAAAGTTGGTTGTGCCCATGTGAAGGACCAGACTGACTCCATGCAAAATTATGGTTTTATTTGCTCTCATGTATGCTGGAAATCGTGGGAGCTGGGAAATCCACCTCTGAGCAGCATTTCCTTGCAAAGCCATTTAAGTGTAGGTCTTGTGTGAGTTCTGTTTTGTGCACGCAGCCTGAGTTTGATGTAGAGCTACATTAGTAAGATGCGGCAAAGGATAGGCTGGCAAAGACCTAACTCTAGGAATTATCCAATCTTTGAATGTTTGCTGAATCCTGAGCTGCAGTAGACTTTATTTGGGAATTTTAAAAAGCACATGACTTCTCCTCAGGAAGCTGCTGGATCCTGACAAAAATACAAGTTCTGTTTTTTCTGATCCTGAAATGGGGCAGCACGTGTCACCAGATTCCTTTTTTGCCCAGCCTTGTGCTGTAGGGTGGCATGACCACTTTCTCCTTGGTGTTTAGGAAGGAGCACATCTCAGCAAGTTTGTTGCCTACATCAGCAGGAGGTCTGCAGAGCCTGTGGTTGAGTCTGTACAGTGAGGAGTTAGAAAAAAGATGAGCAGCTTAGAAAAGTGATTGGATGAGAAGGTGCTTTTAAGCTTTTCGTGGCAATCCTGAAATATAAGGTCCTCTAAAGGTCTTTTCTGAAATAAGCTGTAGCTTTTTCTGCATAAATAATGCTGGAGAAAAGTAACTCTACTTGTGGAACATATGTTCTACATGGTAGAAAACATTTACAGTGTGTTGACAAAGTGTTTCACTGCTGCTGTGAGAGCCATGAACCACAGGCCACTGAAATCATGGGGCCCTCAGAATGAGGTTGACACTGTTCTTAAATGGTGGCCCTACAGTATGGTGGCTAAAAGGGCAAAACAGAGAACTTGCTTGGAATGAGAATATTGTGTAGTCCAAGAGCCAAATGATTTAATATGCAATGAACCCAAAATCTCATTTAAAGAACTGAATGTGCAGGCTTGCACCAACATAATTTACTTATTTTTATGAGTATCTCCATGCACTGCTAATAAATATGAACTATTAACAGGTTTTTAATCTGATTCGCGTTTATTACAGGTTGAGTGTGAGGCTATAAATAATTCTTGCTTAGAGGCATGAAGGGTAAAGCAGTGTAAGTGGGTGCCTCAGACCTTCCTGGAGCTGGACTGTGCAAGGCAGTGCCTATTTGCAATGCAGATGAGCCACCAACTTAATTCATCAGGCTGTGAGGATATTCTTCTGGAGCATTTGTAATACTGTTTCCTCTGAAACAGGGTCTTACTCTGACTGCAGGGGTTTGAAACAGGTATTTGGGGACACAATCTGTGCTTCTCTGTTCTCTGGGAACTTAGAAGTCAAACTGCTTATGAGAGGGAAGAGAGATCTTGGAGGTACTTATTGCTGATGTTTTCCCAGTCTCCCTTACCTTCATCTATGTGTCCCACCTTTCCTCAGCCATCAGGTAACACAACTAAAAGAAGTAATAAATGCTGATATGAGGAGGAGAAAGTTGAGCATAAATCATTAGAGGGAAAGGGAAGACATCTTAAGGGCTTCTTTGCTCCTTTTAATTTTTTTTCTGCTTTTATGGAGCCATTTTCTCCTAAAAAGTTGGGTCCCCATATGGATCTGTCTCTGGAGAGGATTGCAGATTGAATAAGAGCAAGAGAGAAGTTGTTTATTGGAGTGTTCCCAGTTTCCAACTGGGAGATCTTGATTCAGGGGAAGAAATTAGCAACTCTGGTATCCTGTAATAGCAATAGCTGTTTTGGCAGGTAAGAAATTGGTGTGTGTTTCCTGCTGGAAATCTAGCTTTTATCAAGGAGAAGACATGAAATAGGAATTGCCAGAGAGGCTTTGCATCCCGATTTCACACCCCCCTTCTCACCATTTGCTTGTTGTGTCCCAGAGGAGCTCTCACAGCATGTGCTGCACAACCTCTCTTGCTGCCACAGCCTGGTAGGAGATGCAGCCCAAACCAATTTGTCCAGAAAGAAGAAAATGCAGAGAAAAGGCACCTCCAGGGCTGCCTGTTGAGATGTGGCAGCATAGCTTCTCTTTGTGGCTGAAAGTTTTCTGATTGTTTTGTCTCAAATGTTTACCTTCTCAATCTGTGGAAGCTCCCTGAGGAAAAGAAAAGCTTTGTGATAAATAGTTTTGTCAACAGCCCAGTTTTCCTTCAAAAGCGTTCTGATGGAAACTTCTTAGGAACATGCATCTTTGGTCTTACTTGCCCTTTTTTTTGCACAAGCAGGTGTGATTTATTTTGCCCTTTGATGTATCGTGCAACTCCCATTGAAAGCAACCATGGTTGTGAATAAGTTGTGGGAGCAACTCTTTGATGCTTCCCAAGATTTCATTAATGAGTGGGAACCCCAAAGTCTCAGGGACTGCTTGATGGAATTATAGCTGGCAGAAATTAATTTACAAGCATCAATCTAAAGTACACAATGACGTGGACATGTTCTGGATCTTGCGTAGCTGTGCTTGTTGGTGCATTGTGCTTTTCACACTGATTTCTGTTCTGTTACATGGCTGATAGTGGTTTAATTACAGAGAGGAGAGGTCAATGCCCTGGTATGATGGAAGGGCAGAGAAGGTGTGTGTCCACTGAGCTCCATCTGAAGTTTGTATGGCATTTCCATTAAAAGCTGCATGC
The DNA here is from genome assembly GCA_017589585.1 of Phylloscopus whistleri. Classification (NCBI taxonomy): domain Eukaryota; kingdom Metazoa; phylum Chordata; class Aves; order Passeriformes; family Phylloscopidae; genus Phylloscopus; species Phylloscopus whistleri. The sequence goes on along the minus strand of JADMLD010001007.1, from coordinate 1,867,115 downwards.
TTGCTTTACTGGAGAATATGATAAATATTTTATTCTGAGATGTTTTTGTGTGATCTGTGTAAGGTCATCCAGTACAAGGGCAGGGAGATTGTTCATAACTTCCTTAAGGCATCAGCTTGATACTGCTCAGTGCTGTGTTCTTGTAGTTCTTTGTCTTCATGATCATTGCCTTGCATGAAAATCAGTAAATAAAACATCAGACCTGAACTCCCCAATCTTTCCCCTATACTTGGCACTGGTGGGTTTGCACCTTGAGTGCTGTGTCCAGTTCTGGGCACCTCAGCTTAGGAAGGACATCGAGCTGCTCAAACACGTCCAGAGGAGGGCAACAAGGCTGGTGAGGGTCTTGGGACACAAGCCCTGTGAGGAACGACTGAAGGAGCTGGGGTTGTTTAGCCTGGAATAAAAGAGACTCAGGGGAGACCTCATCACTCTCTGCAACTCCCTGAAGGGTGATTATAGCCAGGTGGGGGTCGGTCTCTTCTCCCAGGTAACAACTGACAGAACAAGAGGACATAATCTTAAGCTGCACCAGGGGAAATTTAGGTTAGACGTCAGAAAAAAATTCTTCACTGAAAGAGTAATTGGGCAATGGAGTCATCTGACCAGGGAGGTGGTGGAGTCACCATCCCTGACATGTTTAAAAAAAGACTAGGACGTGGCACTCAGTGCCATAGTTTAGTTGATGAGGAGGTGTTAGGTCATAGGTTGGAGTTTGGTGTTCTCAGAGGTCTTTTCCAGCCTAGTTCATTCTGTCATTCTGTGATTCCTGGGGCCTGAGAGGAGGGATTCCCAGCACAGCTGCTGTGACAGCAGCTGACTTCCATTGGGGGCTGCAGAGATGGATGAAATCCCAGCAGCCTCTGCAGGAAGCGCGCAGCAGAGGTCACATACAGCATCTGCACAGGATGGGGGGTTCTTTTGGTGCCTGGGCTACTTAAAATTTGGCAGCGTTGTGTGGCTTCAAAATGTACACTGAGTGCCTGCAGATGCTGCCTTCCTTGGGCTGTGGCTGCCCAGTCAGGCCTTGGGGTGTTACTGGTGAGAGCAGTGGTGTGACCATTCAGTGGTCAGGGCTGTGGTGAGCAGTGCAGGCACTTGTCTGTCTCAGATGGCACCTAAATGTCCAATTTTTAGTATTCATCCTGCTTCCTGCCTCTGGAGGTGCCTATGAAATGCAGCCTGTATCCCAGGCTAACTTTGCTGCCCAGACATTATTAAAGGAAATGAATTTGTAGTGCCTGCAATGCTTTTGGCTGCTCTGTTATGTAGTCCTAGAGTAAGAGCAGGTCAATACTGCATTAGTTCTGGCTTGATGTGACCTATCTGAAGCCACAGAGTAAATTCAATTTGTGTTTATTTCTGTGCTGGAGTCTGTTCTTCATGGGCTTGACAAGGAATTAGTCTTACCTTGCCTTTACTTGTTTTGAAAGGAATAACAGTGGAAGGACTTAATCCTGGAAAGACTTTGCACTGGCTTTCAAATACGCCTTGTCTAATGTTTCTGTACAGTTTTGGCCTGATGGTGCTTAGCTAATCCATCTGATGGTAATTCTCGCAAAGTCCTTTGCAGTCTGCACTGCCCAACCTCTGATTCCCAGGAAAGGTTTTTACAGCTGAGACAGTGCTGTAAATACTGCAGCTCTTAGCTGGGATGCCTTTTTTCCCCCACATAATTCATGGACCTCAGTAATGTGACTTCCCTAGTGAAAGGGCATTTATAGATTCCACTCTCTAGTGCCTGATCCATGACCTGCTGGAGTCAGCAAATGTCTTTCTGCTGACCCTATCTGGCTTTGGATCAGGCAATAGGGAGTCTTTTGAGTGAGAGCTATCTGCTCCTTTCTAATGGCTGTATCATATGTCATAGATTTTTCCTGGTTAGAAAAGGATATAAAAGCTGTGATGTTAGAAACCATAATACTTTGTTAATTGGCTTGCATTAAGGCACGTTAATCAAACTGAAAGGGAGTGTTAACTGGATTTTCATGTCTGCTACAGCAGCACTTAGAGCCTTCTGCAAAGATGAGGACCTGTTTGTTGGTGCTTGAGGACAGAGGAGTCAAACCTGGGTTTCTTTGCAAGGAGCTGAATGGCGCCTGTGTGAATCTGTGGATGTGAGAATTAACTCTGAGATGCAGGATCATTCATTGTGACCCCTTCCAGCACCGGTCCCCAGAGACCTGAGCTCAAGCCAGTTGAGGGTTCAGGCTTGTTGAGCATCTTGAACATAGGAGATGCAACAAAATTTTCATGTAAAGAAAGACTGGAGCCTGTCCATCAGCTTTCCTAGTTTTAGAAGCTGTTTCTCCCAAGCCTCTCCTGGCATGGATGGCTTTTTCTCTCTTCCCAGAAAAGCTCACCAGGCAGAAACAGCAAATCCAAGCCTGTGAGCACATGAGCATCCTCAAAAATGTGCTGTCATTGCAGGTTTATGAAACGGTGCTGATAGGTTTTAAGTCTACTCTTATGTAGAGATAAGTATGTTAAAAGATCTGTGGATCTTTTTCTAGGAATCAGTTATAAAAGACCACAGGTGACATGATAACGATTTGCCTTTCAGGCTGCTTTTTTGTACATCTTTCTGTCTTCTGGGAAGCCTGTTGGCTGCACAGTTGTCACCAGTTGCTCAAACACAGCAGTTTTGGGTTGCTGGGAGGTTTTTCTGCAATAAACTATTTTTCATTTCAGTAGCAGATTCTCATTATGCAAAAGGAGAAACAGCCAAGGCAAGTGTTTAAACCTACTTAAGATTTGGACTGCATCATCTGTGTAATTAAAAAGCACTGCTTGGGTCATTGTTCCAGCTTTGCTGCTACCGCTTTGGCAGATGTTTAAAGATCCTTCCTGATGCTGAACCTGGCACAGGGGCTTGACCTTGGTGTGTTACAGGTCCTCCTGCTCCCCCAGCAGATGGAGTTGCAGCAAAGGGAAGGGGCTGCAGCTTGATTTCCCCCAATACAGCCACCCCACAAGTAAACAAGCATTAATCATCCATCCCAATGCACTGGTCTTCAGTCGAAAGTGGTTGTTAAATTCCTGATTGTAATTGTGATTTGCATTGCCAAGCAGCACCTCGGGTTTAAATAATCGATGTTTCATTTTCTTGTTCCGTTCATGTGTGCTGGTTTTGTCCCTGAAGGGAGGCTTGGTCGGATTGTTTGGTACCTCCTGCTAAACCGTGTCCCCTTGTCTTACCTTTGCAGCTAATTGGTTGGGTTTGATTTTTGATTTACCACTTGCCTTGGGTTGAAGGAGGCATTCCAGAAAGTCACTTCTTAGAATTTGGTGTTAATTGACTAAAGTAACTTAAAAGTAGAAGGATGTATGAGAAAACTAATACATTTCTTGCGTTCAGCCTTGACTGGGAAAGGAAATATTGCTCACAGTTACACTCAAACCTGGTCATAGCTGGTTGTCCCATCCATTGTACAATTTTTGCACCTTATTTTCACTCATAAACTGACAGTAGACCAAAAGCTGTCATCTTCTGTCTCTTCTTGTTCTGCTGCTCAACCCCTGAATGGTCTGTTCATTAGCAGACCTACTTGAGTAAGTAACTGGAGAAAATACCCTCATTCCTGTGCAGATGGTTCCTAGGCTGTCCTGATCCTGCCCCGTCCAGTGGACCTGATGGCTGGGGGAGGTGAAGGGTGATCATTCCCATCACCCAAAACTCAGGTCCTGATCTGCTCAAGGACTGCAGAACAGTCCCCCCTTGGGTGAACCCCAAGGCAGGGGCAGTGGGCATAAGGAGAGGTGAGCCCAAGTCCCTCCTTCTTAGCTCATGTGCAGTTTAAAAATACAGATGTGCACCACTCTCTTGGCAAAGTGTTTTTGACACACTTCTGAGAAAGACATGTCCCACCCCAATGCTGTCAACAGTGTTAAAATAGCAACAAAGCAATATGCTTATCAAGTAAGTATCAAAGCCGGGGTAAATCAGCAATGCAGTGTTGATGGTAATTCATCAAATTAGTGAAATCACTATGTAAGGATTGATTAATTTGGCTACTAATTTGAAGTCTAAGGGGGTGACTCTCCTTCTGAGGCAGGTGGTCTTCTGGGATTTCCAGTAAGTCAATCAAATCTATAATTGCAAGCTGGCTAAATCATATGGGAAATAAATTATCATCTGACACTTCAGCCACTACAGCAGAATCAGCTGCACACATGTGGTGCAGGAGGGCTGGGAAGGACTCTCCAATACCTTTTGTTTTGTCACACAGTGTTTACTCACTAGCAGGATGAGAAGTCATCAGAGCTCAAGAGCAGAGGGCTGCTAAGCTGTGGAGCACATTTGAAGCTGTGGTCTGTCCCTCATCTCTGGTTGCAGTTGGCCTGTTGGCGTGTTTGCAGGGATTGTGGATGTGTTTGATTTAATGAGAGGGAACTAAAAGGCCTGCTGCATTTTTAAATGTGTTTGCATGGCTCCGAGTGCTGAATGCAGGCTCTTTTAATGTTGCTGAGGGAGGTCTTGCAGACTCAACTGCATGCAACAGTTTGATCACATTGCTTTCCTTATCGGTGAGAGATTGCAGAGGGTACTGTAGCTCAATCCACCTCTAAAAGAAACCAGGGGGTGAAGGGATTTTCTGGGAGCTGGTGATGTTGGTGGACTCCACCTCTTTGCTGTTTTTGTGATTCCAGCCCTGTTCAGGCACCTCAGCTCACTGGGTGATGCTGCAGGCCCTGGCCAGGGCTGGGTTTCTGATGCGCCTGACTGGCATGACCCACCAGTCCCTGGAGAGCTGATCTCACCCAAATGGCTGCTGCCAGGAAAGCTCCAGATGAAAGGCTGAGAATTGCTTTCTCTAATGGCTTTTTATCCAGCAAAATGTTTTGTTGCCTTATTTATGACTTCCGTAACACAGGAGCCTGGGATGAAAAGGCTGAAGGCTTCCTTTTATTTTTGCCTGCAAACTCCCTCTCACTCCTGCAGATTTGCAAGTTCTTTAGCGGGATAAAAGTTGTGGCTGAGGCTGGCCTTCCCCTGAGTTGTTTCATTATGCTGTTGACATGAACACTAAATCCTGCTTTCCTTTGCTGCGTGCTGAAGGTCACTGCTGCAGTATGATCATAATGAGCCTCATAAGCCGGTGTCTCATCTTGGCAGAGCTCTCTGCGGATTGCCCAAGAAACCCCAACCATTTATTCTTTAACCTTATCCATCTACAGATGCCGAAGGCATCATATGAGCCTGAGTCTTGTAGCTCATCGATGTTAGATGATGCTTTGATCTTATGGGGCTTGGGGGCTAGCAGAAGGAATTAGGCAGTGGAATAAAAGTAGGCAGTGTTTCAAATAGTAAATGCAAGACTCAGCATCAGAGTGCCCATGCTGAAAGTAATGGTCCTTGTGCTGTGTATCCTATATAATCTGGCAGAAAGAGGTGGTCATGCAAGCCAGTTCTGATTTTTTGCCTACACACAGTATGAGAGGTGTATGGAGGAGTCCTTCAGCAGGATGCAGGTCCCAAAACAGAGGGAGAAGCTGGAAATGAGCCATTTAAATAAATGCACCTGCAGCTTCTCCACCCTCTCTCTGATCATAGTTTTCCAGTTAAACACCTGCACATTTAGAACCCATTAATATAATAATTTCATGCTCCACTGACTACCCTGGCTATTAGAAACATGGAGGGATAGTCTGGGAATACCCAAACAATGTTCTTTTGAGTGGGTCTGTTGTTGCATAGATTGACATCAAGAAGTTATGTTGTAATTTAGATCATGTGAGTTCGGTTTAGTTAAAAATACAAAGAGAGGGAAGAAAAATTACACAAATTTTGGAATAAAGCAACTAAGAGGAAATGTTTATCAAAGCCTTTACTATAATCTGTACAAGATACATAGATCAGAATCTATCTGTCTTTGGGTGTAAATATATTTCTTGGGGAAGTGAAAACACCTTGTTGGTGTGGCATGTCTGATGTTGTGTTCCCATGCACACTGCCACCTGCACCATGGGCTGAGATGGACATCTGGGTGTCTCTCTAGATGGACACAGGAGTGTTGGCTTTCCATGCATTTTATTGCTTGGGTCACGGCTGCACCATACCCTGAGTGTGCAGATAAAGAGCTCAGGGACTGACTAGGGTCAGCAGCTCTGGGCATTCACTTTTCTGACACAGCTTCTCTTCTCCACTCCATGTCCTCCCTCTGCTTGTAGAACGAGACTGAGCTGATGAAACACAGACTGTCCCTCTCATGCTTGCTCCTCTTGCAGGTGTCATGGTCTCAGTCTGCAAGTTCACTTCTGTTAAACATGATTACTTCTGAGTCAGTCTTGGGTCAGCAGGAAGGGCGTTCATCTCCTCCATCTTTCAGATGTCTGAAAATTATGTGGAATTTAAAGCCTGTTAGAGTGAGGCTACCATTGCAGAAAAGAGGAAAGGAATGGGGTTGTCTAAAGGCTAATTCCTTTCTCCTTCCCCCTTGTCTTCAAGCAATAAGCCTGGGAGACTGCCATGCTGAACAGGGATGTGCTGGGGAGGGAGGGAAGCATCCCACACTCTGGTCCAGGGCAGAAGCTTCTGAAAGCTCCTGCCCTACCTGGTGGTCTGCTCTGGTGTTCTGTTCTTGGTCAGGCTGGCTGTGACATGATGTGCTTGCAAAGCTCTGCTTTGTGTGACCCGAAGAGAGTTAATTCACCCACCTGCAGGGAGGGTGGATAGCACCAGCTGGCATTAGAGTGTGGGAATTTTCCTTTGGATTTGTGAGCTGAAACGAGAATCCGGGGACCTTTATGGGGCTGTATTTAGAGCCATATTTGCTGCTCAGCGCAGCGAAGAAGAGATTGCTGCAAGAGACAAGGGAAGGTGCTCATCTGTGATCCAGACAGTGTGTGACAGCTGATTCAGCCCGGCCCGGGCAGCCGAGCGTGCAGCACGCAGTGGGTTTGTGTATCCTGCAAGATCCCTGTTACAAATAGTCCTGGGCAAGAGCCGCTTGCTGACGGTGCAAACACCCCTGGGGGAGGAAAGGAGGCAGCTGCAGAGCCGGTGCTGTGCAAAAGCCAATTATCCAGACGTGGTTTATCAGCAGGAGGGACTTCCCAAAGCACGGGAGCAAGGAAATTTGCAAACTCCGAAAGCTGCCTTTTTCTTAAGTTTTGCTTTATTTTAAAGCTGTATCTGCCTCACTGAGAGATCCAAGTTCCCTCCTGTGTGCTCCTCCTGTCTTAGGCAGGCTCTCCTGTGCCTTTGCCATCCTTGATGTGGTAAGAGGTGTCTTAAAAACTGCAAAGAGCAGAAGTTCCTCCTCTTCCCTGGGCAATCTGTCAGTGTCCTGGTTAGTGGTACGCCTGCCCACAGGCATCATTCTATGCTGTGCTTTGCTCAAAGCTCACTCCTCTTAGTGGCCCTGATCAGTGGGCAGAGAACTAAGTCAAAATCTGACTGCAAAATAAGGGCATGGCATTATTCCTCCACTGCTCACCGGAGCCCTCGGAAGTATTTAGTATGGTTTTTACATTTATAGCTAAGGTTGGCTCCACTGTGGATATATATTCCTGGCAGATTCATGTTCTTTGACACTAACTTGCCCAATTCTTTCATGAGGTAGCTAATTTGTCCCATGATTTCATACTGCAGAGCAGTACACAAATCTGCATGTTGCGATCTGTTTAGCACTCAAGTGTTCCCCCTTTGCTTTCCTTTGCATATACTACTTTTCATTGTCATCTGGACAAAGTGGAAGTTTTATATTGGGTTAATAATTGCTGATGCACTGCTTCTGGAGCAATGCTTACAGTACCTGTGATGCCACCTGGATGGGAAGGTGGCTGCCAGCAGCCACCTCCTGCCAGCATCACACGCTCTTTCAGCACAGCCAGGCTTTGAGTTGTGACCAGAAGTGAAATGTTAAGGCAGGCAGAGGTGTAAAATCAGCTGAAGTTTGGTCCTGAGTTTTTGCAGGCATCTAGTAGGAATAAAGGGACTGCTTCTATCATTTGGTCTTTGGAAGAAGAATGGGCTGACACAAACCAGCAGGCAGTTTTCTGGCCGCATGCTGCTTAATAACACATTCAGTATTGATTAACTGTAATTTTAAGCCTGTTTGGACAATTCAGCCACTTGACTGAGGGGTTGGAACACAGTGGAAGAAATGTTAATAAGTGTAGCTCCCCATTTGGTCATGAGTTTAAATTTTAAAATCCTTCATGTATGAATTGAGTTATTGTATTCCCAGGGAGAAGCCAGTTTGATTTATGACCTTTTGATGTCCCAAATACAATTAGCACTCCATCAGTATGCAGATACTATCACGGGGTCCAATGACTTGAATGACTTCCAGTTACCCCTCTATCGGCAAGAGGTGTCAGAGCTAATGAAATTCTCTCCAAAAATTATTGATTCATTAGACAACACAATCCTTTGGCTGTCCTTTGCCCAGTGAACTGTCAGGAAAAATGCATCTTCGGATGTCAAAATGTTCCTCCTGTTTCTTGTCACAGTTCTTTCTCTTCTCTGGGGTCACTCACGTCATACACTGCTCATAGTGACACACTGGGGGCTTTTGAGCACCCAGGAAGTGTGACCCAACCCTCTGCCCAGGGTTGTGCCATGCAGATCTGCCTGGCAGAACAGATGCAGTTTCCTGAGCTGAGGTACTCACATGGCCAAAATCCAGGCTGAAATATAGCAAGTACGTCTTGAAGGATGTGAGGTAAAGGAGGCAGATATGGTGATTTGCAGAAAACCTGGTAATTCCTGTGTTTGACTTGGCACCAGGGATATTCTTAACAGCTTAGTGACAGCCAGAGCCCCACAAAAGTATTTTTTAAAAACTCTTAGTGACAGCATCCTAACCTTATGTAAATAAACCTCTTTCCCATGCTCCTGCAATATGTTAAGACACTGTTAATGCTCTTTTACAACGTGTGAGGGAGTTGTAGAAGACAGAGCCATAGACCTTAGCCAGAATTCAACAGAACTTCACGTTTTTGGTTTCCTTTCTTCACGAGATGCACTTTGGGCTGTTTTCCCTTCATTTAATTGCCGTGACGATAGCTGCAATGTTTCCAGATGCTTTTTTAATTTATTTCCTTTCCCAAACAACCTCTGGAATGGCAGGAAATGCTAAAATAGCAGCAGACAACCAGGGTGCTGCACAGCTGAGGCCAGGCTCAGTGACAGCTTGTGCCTGCTCGTGTAGCACGGAAGTCTTTACTCACCCAGTATCCGGAGCAAATGAAATTTGATGAGCCTTCTGCCTTTTCTGAGGGGGAGCTGGGCGGTTGTTTTTTTGCCCTCTTCACACTGCCAGCTCTGTGCACCAATTAATCCATGCTAAAAGGACTTACAATGAGCTTGTTATTCTGTGGGCTTGTGAAGTGGCGGCTCGCCAGTTTTGAGCTCGTTTCAGATGTTTAATAGATAGAAAGTTGATCACTTGGCAGCTGAAGTCACACCCTGGAGATTCTCCCAAGGCTGTGAAACACTCTGGGATCCAGCAGTCTGGGAAAGGCCAGGTATTTAGGAGCTAGAATAACTTTAAGCCTAACTAAAAATAAACACCTAGGCAAACACCTGCCTGAGCTTCATATTATTTAAACTCTGTCGTGGATTCCCTTCTATTGATGCTGTGCTGTCCTGTTTCATCTTCCCATCAATACAGGCAGTGATAAGCAAATAGAAAGATAATCACTAGCAGATTAGCTGTTGCTTTGGAAGATTATGCTTCAAAGTTATGCAAATTTTGCTCTCTTCATTGAATCCAGCATGCACATAGAACTTAATTTTCTTGGTTTATTTGCCTTGTTTGTAATAAATAAACACAAGCTGAAAAACATATCTGGAGCCTATAAATATGGATTTGTTTGAGGCAAGATGCTTCTCAGGCAAACTTAGAAGGATCCTTGCCAGCAATTTATGACGACAAGCTGTGTGTGATCCCAGGAGAATATTTTGCCATCAACATCAGATGACACCTTAAAGGACAGAAGGAAATCTTGGCTAAGGGCAGCAGCAACCTAGGCACAGGGAGATTTTTCTGTTGTTGTTTTGCAGCTTTGGGATGCCTCTTTTTTACAAAATTAGTACAAAAATAAGGACATCCAAAGTATTGCTGTTTGGGGACAGGGTTAGAGGTCATAGTTTGCACAGAGAGCATCAAAGCAGGCTTGCTGCAAATGCTTTCTGTATAAAGCTTAAGGAGGGGCTGTCCAGGGAAGGAATACGGGCAATAAATTGCCTGCAAGTTTGCAGACTGCAGAGTCCCTCGATGATTGCAGATGCTGTGCAAAATAGTCTGTTCCAGTGTTCTGAGTGTTGTGCCAGAAAATCAGCAAGACAGCAGCAAAGGTAATGAAATTCTGTGGTTGAAAGCAGTAGAGGGAGAGTAGCTGGTGCTGGGTGTCATTTTTTCTTCCAGGTTACTCTTTTTGGGTCTTCTGGACTCTATTGTGCTTTGGTGGACCTAGGCAGTTTGAGCATGGGCTAAGTCAGGCTTTTGCAAACTTGGCAGACAGAGGTGCTTTTGGTTCATCGATTGTTGCAGAGCCTGTAGGTAGCCCGGGAAATTGGTGAAATTCATGAAAATTCAGTGTTCAGATTGCTGCCTTTTCCTAAATCCTTTCCCTAAGCCCTTGGAGTATCTGATCTGAGCCCTGGTCCTTTCTCTTCAGTTTGTCTCTCTGCAGTTTATCTTGCGGAGACCTTAGATGGTGATGACAAAAAGCCACAAAAGAAATGTGAAAGGGCATTAGTTTGACAGAGGACTTTCACCTGCTTTTACCTTTTGTGACCTGTTGCACAGGGAACAGTTTTGGGGAGTTGAGGTTCCCTCACTAAAACACATTTGATCCCACGGTGCTATCAGAGAAGCAGCACCCACTTGCAGTTGCCCCTGGTTGAATAAGGGATAAAGCTGAATTCTGATGTTTCAGAGCCCCAGGTAGTGTTGGACTCTGGCAATGCTCTGCTGTCCTCCACTGTGGGAAATGGATTTGTAGAGAATTCTCAAAGCCTGACACAAGGCTCACATAATGTGCATCTGTACACAAACCTTGAGATAAGAAATGCTGACTGAGAAATGCCATGGAATAGGACAGACATTGTTGAGAGAGAAATGGGACTAGAAACAAGTTTCAAGGGATGGCCTTGCAAATAAGACTAGATACTGTGAAAGGTGCATTGTAGTAGGACCCACGAGGGGTGATTTTAGATGATTGGCTTTAGGGCATTAACAGCTTTGTGTGGCAAAAGCTGATAGGCCAAGAAACGCTTCTAATGTATTGTAATTAGGAAATAGTTTGGCTTCTGATTGTGATGGCATGAATTGTAACATCTGTATTGTCTCACCCTTCACATGAGACTGAAAATGGAATAAAAGTTTTTAAAACACCTCTCAGTTGCCCCATCTCTGGGTCAGAAAAGGGTATAATCCGACACTCCACCACAGTGGAATTCTCTTCAGTGGCCCCATATCTGCTGCAGCAGCATGTGGAGAGGTGCCCCGCTCTGGCTCCTGCATCATTCCACCTTCCAGCACAGGAGGGTGACAAGGTGTGACTGCTGGGGGCTCTTCTCTGGCAGCACATGAACACGTTGGAGCATAAATGCTCGTCTCACACCTCGGTGTTCAAATCAGCATCACAGCAGAGCCCGGAGAGGTCCAGATGCCCTGCAGGATTAACCAGGATTTAAACGTGTTTGGGTTTTTTCTCCATCCTGAGCATGCAGTAGGTTTTGCGTTACTTGTTGGAAAAGCCTGCGTGTGCCACTCAAATCCCTCTCCTGCCTCTTCAGCCTATTTTGGGATGGGCTATTTTTGGATTGCAGCACAGGTGACGTGCCTGGGAAAAGCGGCATCGCTAACGATGGCTGCGGCGCTGCTGGGAGGATGACACCTTGCTGTTCCTCTGAAGTGAAGGGTTTAAATGAGTCACTGCCTTGTGATTTATTGGAAAGTTTTGGTTGTCGTGCTGTTCTCAGCAGTTGACACAGAGAAGGAGAAAAAAGTCCACCCCACAACAAAACCCTGGTAGGGAAGAAAACTGGATGGCATTTTTCTATCCATTGCAGCCTTTGGTATAGGATGGGGTGATTGTTACACTAGTCCAGATAAAAAATATAATGCAGTTACAACTGTGGATATGTTTGCTTTCAAAAATGCTAATGTTAGGTAATTAGTCTTTTTTTTGCATGTGTATCCTGCCTATCAAGTGAGATCCAGCACTAGAGCATTTGATTAGTACCTTCAGTGTTCAGCTCAGTTAAATCTCCTGGTTGAGAGCTGTTCCTAAAAACACTTCCAAAGTTATGTCTTCCTATAAATGATCTAAAGCCTGTTATGTAGCTGTGACTGGTATGTTTGTGTGCAGAGCAGAACTTGCTTTGTTTATTGAGGCTTTTATTTCCCTAACATACTGCAACTGGATAAATGTCTCAGGTCCCACACCTTGCCCTAGTGGAGGCTGTCCTGCTTATTGGCCATGTCTTGGTGGTTTGTTAAAAGCAGAAATTAAGATGTTTTCAGTTACATTCCCTTAAGTTGTCTCAGGCTAAGTGAGGCTTGCAAATGATGGGCTGGAATTGAATCCCAATTACGTTAATAAGGAGAAAGCAATTGGAAAGTTGCACGTGGGTCTGTGCTGGGGCACTGAGGATGTTGCGTGTCAGCAGCAGGCACAGAGCTGAGGTTTCAAGAGCCCTTGAGCTTGCAGAGCTGCTCCTGTTAGTGCTTGCAGGAAAGTTTGTCCCTTGGCTTTATACTGAGACAACACAAGAAACTTGAAATAGAATAGAAAAGCAGGAGCTGTCCTGTTACTGCCTTAACATGGTATTGAAGAGCGTATCCCCGTGGTGTAAGGATGGCAACATACTGCAGCAGAAGAAGTCTTAGAAGAAGAAAGAATATCTGTAAACCTGTGCTTGGTGTGAGTTCAGCACAGCCACCCTCTTGCCATCCTTCTCTCCCTGAAGTCCAGAGCTACTCCTCTCAAATGAATCCATCAATGTGGCTGGAGTTGTTTTGGCTGCAAGACCAAAGCCTGGAGAGCATATGTTTCCCAGAGTAACTCAGAGAACCTATAATGTATAGTGTTCACAACTGGTCTCCAGTTGTGAATTTTTAATTATGCCAGATCATTTTCAGTAAATGGGACTTCAGGCTCAATTAGGGCTGTCAGATCCAATTTTTCATTCACCTGCTATTGAACTCATCCTATGTTGTTTGCAATAATTGCCAAATCCACAGGAAAGATGAGACTTCTGAAAAAGGAATGTCTGTGGCGTTTTCCATTCTCACAACCTCCTTCAGCAGAGTGAAGGAGCACTGGATGCAAGGGAAAGTAATGTGCTTGGAGAGATATTTAGACATTTAGATTTAGATTTGAGCAGCATTTTTGCCTGAAATAGCAAGAATACTAAGTCTGGTCTTTGTATATATCAAGGCAGCTCAGCTTGCCAAGTCCAAGAACTTGCATCTTTAAAAAATCAGATCATTTCCCCTAGTGTGAGTGCAGTTTTGTGGGGCACTGGTCTGTTGTGGGGTCTTGGCATGGGATGCCAAGCCTGTACCTGAGATGTGATTGTCTGGGTGGAAGGGCTTGACTGGCAAGCTTGTGAGGAGCTTGCACTGCTGCTGGGGGGAGCAGTGCTCCTTCCCCTGCTCCTCCTGAGCGCTTGTCCCACCCTGGGGCTGCCCCACTGCTCTGGTAACTTCACTGGAAGTGTACTTGCCCTGTGCCTTTCTATTTCTTCTAGCTGTTGTCTCTCTAAAGCAGAGACAAGGAAGATGCCTGGATAGCAAAAAGTTGCCTTTGCTCTATAGATCCATGCAAAATTTGGTTTTGAAAACAAATGGGCATCTCTGTATGCACTGACCTGGAAGAGGCTGGAGATTTCTGTTTACCAGACTGGAGCTGTGCAGGGGCAATTTTCTTCCTGCCTTTGGCTCCTGGAGTACCGCAGAGCCACAAATGCACAGAGCATCTTCTAAAATAAACTCTAAGCCTACAAAATGTTTTATCCCTCACAAGCTGCCTGGTGCAGGTACCTGTGGGGAGGCCGCCTCTGCTCACCACAGGGAAGTGCCGTGTGTATCCAGACTCCCTGTCTGGGTGCAGAAGTGCATGGAGATGTTTATTTGGAACAGAAAGCAGCACACAGAAATAGCAAACTGTCTTGGGTCAGCCAGCTCTGCACTGTGCTCAGCTTGGCTGTTTGCAGACAAATTGCACCCAGGCTCTTTGCCACGCTCCTTCGGTGTCTCTCTCATGGATAATGTGAGCCTCTTGGCCACATCTGCCAGAAGAGTGTTTGAAGCAAAGTCCCTAACAGATGTTGAGTGGTGCAGTGATGTCCACTGCATTCCTTCCTCAGCCAAAGGCAGCGGGGAGCCAGGCTGGCGGTGCTGTGAGCCTGCTCCGAAGAACAGAAAGCCTGTGGATGTGTGTGAGTGTTCTGGGTGTTGTTGGGGACTGGCTGCCCTCGCTGGTCCCAAAAGGTTTGGAGAGGTTGTACTTATTTTTTACTTCAATCTCAGAGCAGAACAAAACCTAAGGAATGAGAGGGAAGGGGATAAAATGAGCTGAAACCAGTATAAGTATGCAATGCGCCTGTCCTTGTCTGCTTCCTGAAGGAATGGGTGCATGGAAAGAAAGGGGTGGTGGGGCATAGAGCCTTTTCCTGACCATCCACTTTCTGGTACTGTTTCAGTCTGCTCAGAGACTGCACTGAAATGAGAGCTGGGTTATAAACAACAGCATCCATATGGATCGCTCTCCCTTCCGCTCTCCAACGATGGCAGCACCAGCTAATGGAACAGGCGGTGTTGGACAGGGGGTATATTTACCCAGCCACTTACCTGAGCTGCAGCAATGGATTTTAACATCACTTAGCCCTCTGGCAAGTTAATAGCCTACAATCTCTCCTCATTCTCTTAGTAAAACACTGACCCAGGTGAAGTCTGTGCTAACTGGGCGGGACAAAACTGTTTCTCCCAGCCAAATCCTGGCTCCAGCAGGCACTCTGCTGACTGGCAGCTGTGCTCCTGCACTCCTGTTACCTTGCAGCCTGTTTTCTCACCCATTTCTCCTGTGTGTGTACTCTTCTGACCCATGTATTTTTGTTGCTGAGCCCTTCTCTGTGTTTGATGCCTTTTCCTTGTGACGGGCAACAGCCAGTTCTCACTTGTTATTTTCTCCCTTGTTTGATCCAAGAAAACCATTAAACAACAATAAAAGTACATCAGCAGTGGCACTCAGCAGAACTGGCTTTTCCTACTCTTCTGGCATTTTGCATCTTTGTCCCATTTTTATGCCTGATTTGAGATGACATATCGGCTGCTCTTGGCAGGAGGTCTGTAAGACGTCACTGGCACTCTTGGGACACGGTGAATGCTGCTCCTCAGCAAAGCCATCAAGCAGTACCTCTGTGTTCTGCCCCTGCTGCATCTGCCAGCTTTCTGTGCTAAATATCACCGTGTATGTCCATCTCAGATCAGGCACAGGTGACAGGAGGCACTTCTGCTGTCGTGCCGACAGCAGCTCCCAGCTATTCCTGCTCTCCCTAGCCAGCTGGGTGTTTTCCCCTATATCCCTTCTCAATGCTTATTTATCTTCCACCCCAATTTGACAGAGGAGTCTTCAGATAAAGGAACCAATTAAAAAACTATGGGGAGTGTGGTGAGACGGGAGGGAGGTGGACAGTACATTTGAGAAGCTGATTTTTTAGAATATGAGGCTAAAAATAAGTTTAATAATGTTTTACTGAGCTTTTGCTTCAAAGCATTCTACTGAGTGTGTCTCACTCCTTCCTGCTCTGGGCATCTAACTGCTTCATGTTCTTGGCTGTAATTTTCTCTGCACTTTTAGGGAGGCTGTGAGATCTTTGCTAATCACAGAGGGCGGACAAACCTTCCATTTTAAAGGTCTCATAATAGGCAAAAAAGAGAAGGAAGTCACATAGTAAATGGCACAGAGCTCCAGTGAATCTGCCATGGAAAGATGAAAGCTTGGACTCTGGTAGCCAATATTTGAAGTGGCACCTCTAAAGTCTCTGGCAGGGTGTTAAGCCACCACTGCTGGTGGCATGAGCCAGTTACCTGACAACAACCAGCTCCCCCACGCCGTGTCTGGTGTGGGGTGGCACAGCACCAGATGACCACACATAACCAGGGACCAACTCTGCAAGTGCAGTGGTGGTGAAAAGGACATGGCTTTGATTTCCCTTTATAAAATTAGCCATATGGTGATGCCTGAGTCTCCTGCTTGATGGAAATAAGGATCCAGAGAAGCGAGGAGTCAATTGCATTTTGGAGATTTGAACGGCCTGATGTCTGTGTCCTTTACAAAGTGGAGCACAGCTCACAGTGCCCCTGCCATCTGCCATCCAGACTCTTAGGGATGGCATCCTTTCTCACCAGTGGTAACCAAGTGGTGCTGGATGGTTTTTCATAGAGCATCTCGGCAGAGCTGTGCTGAGCACCATCAGCCTGACAGCCAGGCAGGAGAGCACTCCGGTATTAATTAACTCGTCCTGCCAAGAGCAGGTATTGATTTGCTCTTACAGGACTTTGATGAGTCTTGATTATGATTCTGTGGAGGTAGGAAGGTTTCCTGCCCTCAGAAGACTAGAGCAGCCATAATTATAAAATAATTGTGCTTGTTTTCTTCTAAAGTAGTATTTTATTATTTGACGAATCTCTTGTTTGTACTGAGTAGACAGTATGGCTTCACAAACGACTTGTTTACTGTCGTGCTTTGATTTATAATTCTCCCTTAAAATTTTAGGGGGTGGGGTTTTTTTCCCAGATATGCATTCAAATTACTGTAAAAGTAGGTCACATCATATTCGTGCAGATGTTCCCCTTCCCCTCTCGCTCCAGCTCCCCACTGGTGTGCGGGCTGACAGTAAGTTTGTGCTGATGACCCAAGGCAGCAGTTTGTGAAAGGTGAACCAATCTCATAAATCTTTCACCGTGATCCTGCTGTGTGTTAAAGGCTTACGTGTAGCTTGGAATATTAATTAAAGACCATTAAACGGCTTTTTTTTTTAAACTGTGTCCTTAGTGTCTCCTACCTGGATGAGACGCTTGTTCTGCGTTTGCCTTGCATGCACAGTCCCCTGAAGTGCTGGCTGGGGTTTGGGGAGTGTTGCTGGTGTGGGAGGGTGCAGGTCAGCCTTGCTGCTGTGCCAGCTCTGATGTCCCCTCTGGGGACATCTATTCTCAGAGGAGAATAGTGGAAGGGGTCTCTCTTTCTGCTCTGCTCCACCAGGGTTGCTGCCACCTGCCATGAAGGTGGGAAAAGGATTTATGTTGGTTTGTGTGGAGAAGGGAAGTAAAAGCAGGGTAGAAGCACAGTAAGGTAAGGTAGAAGCTGGTCTGGCAGCAGCTGCAAGAGCAAAGGGGGTCAGCTGTAGCAGGAAGCAGATTTATACCACTGTTTCCTCTGCACTGAATAGGAGTTTTCCCTTAGGAGGTTTTTATGGAGAGGTGCAAAGAGCTGTTAAGTCATTAGTGCAGTTTCCCATTGTGGCAGCATTATTCCTTGTTATCTCCACTTTATAGCTCCTCTTTCTCACCAGTGACTACTGACCCAATAAATATTTGTCCTGACTGTATTATCTGCATCCCAAATGCTTACCTTGTCCTCTGGCAAGCAACTTAAAGACATTACAGCCCCTTTTTCTACCTGGCAGGGAGAGTCTGGTGAGTGCTGGCCACTAATGCCTGCTCGGGAAACAAATCCTGACCTTGGGTAGGGGCTGGGCAAATTTTCCCCCACAAAAGCACTTTCCCTCCTTCCTTCAGCTTTTAAACCCTCGACTTAGAAGATGTCCTTGAGAAGCAGCTTCTAAAGCTATCTCCCTATTTTACAGCACCAGCTCTTTGCCTTCTTTTTTTTCTATTCCATTAACTCAGTGTTTTGCAGCCAACACTCCTGTTAATTAGGTGCTAATTTATTATTCCAGCCAGCTGTTATTACTGTGTAACCCACCCCTCCACACAAATGCACCCCAGCCCCAGGCTGTCTCAGGTGTGGCTTTGGGGTGTTCTTCCAGCCATGGCATGACTATTGGCTGGGTGACCAGCAGCCCCAGATTAGCATCCAAGGGAGACACCAAGGCTACCCTGGCCATAAAGGAGGAAAATGAGATCCCGTAGACCCTCTGGGGCTGATTTTCAGTGTTTCCTTCCCCAGCTCAGCATCGTTCCCGTGTGTGAACCCCTACTCCAGCATAGTCCTTTCCAGGCAAACTGTCCCCATGAGCGCTGACAGGATCTTCTCCTCAGGGGTTTATGTCTCATGGTCAGTTGGTTTTAAAGAGGTGTGATTGCTAATTGGAGCACATGCCATCTCTCTCCCATCTGGACACCCTCATGTCCATTAAAATCCGACAGCATCTCTGTAAGGGAAAGATGAGTCACACTGGCAAAACTGGACAGCAGTGTTCTTACTCTATTCTTACCATTTTTTCTTTAAATCTTCACAAGACCTTTTTTGATGGAAAATCAAACTAGTAAAAACTCCTGAAGAGAGGAGTAATTATCCAGCTGGCTCTTGTTAGTGCATTTCATAGCTATCAGAAACAATGTTCTCCTAGCTCCCTGCCCTTGCTTCAATTCATTAATTAGTGATATTAATTAGTTGTATTAATTGCAAGCTGATACTTCTAAAGCAAAAGAGGCTGAATACAAGAATTTGAATACAAGAATTCTCTGTGGATGAGTAAAGGTTTCTTTCTGAATACTGGAGGTGCCCTGGAGAGTTGTGGAAATGCCTGCCAGGTAGCAAAGGTGGCTATGTCCATTACTGCTAGCAGAGCATCCTACAATGTGGAAGTTAAAATACTGATTTTAATGATGTTCTTTGTATGTACAGGATCACAGGTGCCATGCTTATGTCTCCCAGCTCAGTGGATGTTGTTCTTGCCTATGTGTTGAGGACATTTCTGTTTCTCAGCATCCTGGTGTGTCCTTCCCACCTCCCCTCTCTGTCTGTGATGCACTGGGGGTTTTGTCATGCTGTGGTGGCTGGAGGGCTCTGCTGGCTCAGCTCTGCAATTGGTGTTGCAGGAGGTGGTGAGTCCTCCTGACTCCACATCACTGCCCTGAGGGATGTTAGTCATGGCTCTTTCTAAGCCATAGCAGGTTGAAAGCCTGCATCAGCCCCAGTTTCCTGCTCTAATGCCAAGAACAGATCTGTTGCTGCCCATCCTTGAAGGTCTGCAGTTCAGTTCCAGATTTGTTGCCAAAACAGCAGCCTCTCTGCAACACGGCTGTGTCAAGCCCTCGTGGTCTGGTGGCGTCAGTCGTGTCACTCGAGGGTATAGCACAGTGTCATCGAGCCCTGCAACGACTCAGCCTTAGCAACGTGGCTGAGGTCATTTGTGTAACCAGATGTGCTGAGGCTTTAAGACAGGGTGGAGCTTGCTGTGAAGATGTAAGGGTGTATCATGTAATTTAGGTTTCAGGTCTTTTGCATATGTGACAGTTGCTTAAGAGCATAATTTTGGTCAAGGAGAGCAGGGCACTGCCATCAAGGAAGAGAGCTCTGTGGAGATGGGCCTGTGAGGAGACAGGTCACAATGTGCTGGCAGAAAAGGCTGAAGCTAACAAAAGATGGTTTGGTAAGAGAATTGGGGTGCTGCAGTCAATAATCCCATTCAGTTTTGTTTGTGCTGTGGTCAGTCAACTCCCCCATGACACTCCAAGCCTGATAGGAGCAGGTAAACAACCTTTGCAATTTATTTAGCACAGCTTCCAGGATGTGAGCTGAACAGAGAACCATGGAAGCAGGGAGTTTGGGTACAGGTCCCTGCTGTGCTCCTGCAGGGCAGTGCCAGAGTGAGCAATCCACACAGCCAGTCCTCCTGTCAGAGATACTGAAACTGCTTGGATTTCATTTCAGCGATGCTTAGACATCAGGCAACGTCAGTGGAATTTAGGGTCTTTTGTTTGAAATTTGCCAGGTATTGCCAACTCCCAAGCTGTTTTTTGATTTTCCTTTTCCCTCTCCCTCATTTTATATCTAGAAGTATCACTAAATATTAGTGCAGTATTTTGGACTAGATAAGCCATCAAGGCAGGACCACATGGTGGCATTGAAGAAATGGTCACAGTTGGGAACAGACAGTTGGAGCATGGTTTTTGCTATCGTTTCTTTCCCTGCTTTGGGAAGCTGCGCCATTCCCACCATCACCACGTTTTTTGCTTTTTGTGGCACAGTTACTCCTGGGAGCTCAGCAACTTGGTTGGCATGGAGGTGCCATTGTTCCAACCCATGGGCAGAGAAACCCACTTGGCTGGAAATATGATGCTGGGCAGCCCTAAGGAGCAGTCGTTCTTCAAGCAGTTCTTTTGTCCATATAGATTAATGGCCCTTTAGACCAGGCAGTTGTGCAGATTGTATGGGTACAACTTTTGGAGGGGTCTCTTTGCAAGGGGCTGCCGAGGTGGGACCGTGCCTCTGCAGAGTGGGGCTGCCTGTGGTGTGATCCTGTGACTGCAGGCATGCTCAGACCCCAGAGCTCACAGTAAATGTTCACCTGACTTCTTTCAGTGCCGATCTACAGGCAGAGGCTCACTAGGTGGTTAACACTTCTCCCCTGCTGTGTGCTCTCACAACCTGAGGTAATTTGGTGATTTGACAGTGTTCTCCCCCACACCGAATACAAATCAGCGTTTGGCACAGTCCTGCAGGACTGCAGCACGGCTGGCACTGGGGCAGAGGCAGTGGAGTGGGTGCTGTTAGTGTGCAGCCAACGTGCTGCTGGCATACTGAAACCTGAATTTCTGCAGTGTGCCAGCCCCAGGAGAGTCATACTGCAAATAACCCCTGTTGTCCTCACAGACCCTCGGCCCATCACCTGGACCAGATGAGGTGTGTGCTCTGCCCCTCCAGCTCATCACTTACTTCTGCCTTAGGGGCCAGCTCCATCCATAAGGTGCCCTGATGGCCTGGTGTGGACACAGGAGCCTGAGTGGACACTCGAGCTTCAGCCTCAGTTAATTGCCCACAGTTAATTAACTATGAAAACCATGAATTCTGTAAGGCTTCACAATTAATTTCTTAGTTTCTTTTTTCTTGCTGTTTTTGTTAATGAATTCATTCCGCGTGCTCGTGGAAGTATCCTGGTGAGGCTTGAAGAGCTGAATTACAGGGGGAAAAAAGCCTCTCATTTTGCACCAGCATTTAGCTGATGAAATGTAAAGATGCAATGAACTGATTAGTGATTCTGGTAATGTAATTAATGCCTCTGTTCTTTCATACACGCAGAGCTGGAGGTCGAGCTGAGCGCTCAGTGAAAATTTGCCCTGAATGCGCAGTTCATTGTGCTCAAAGTTATTGCTCCCTCATTATGATTCCTCCAGTAATTCCAAATTAAAGTTGATATACTTGTAAACGAAAAGCAGGGCATGCCTGTGAATTGCAAGGGCTGGAGAATTCTGTTGCAGGGTGGGAATGTTAATGCAGCGATCCGCCACAGACTGGGCAGGGAGGGGCTGCAGCAGAGCAAACACCTTGGTGACTGCCACTCCTGCCAGATGCAGAGCTGGTGGTGGGGCCTGTCTCAAATCCTTGTCTGCACTTCCCTGGCTGCTACAGGCAACCACCCTCGCGTGGTTCTGCAGTTACATCTTCTTAACATCGCAACCGTCATAAACCATTAACGTAATTCCCAGTCTGAAACCAAGCTCGGATGAGCTCATTTTTCCATGCAACATGATTTTGACATGCCTTACATGAAACTTCTATCTTTTTTTTTTTTCCTCTCCCATTTTTAATAAACATCACATTATCAAAATATTAGTGACGCTGGATTTGCCACCATTGGTTTACCATAGATAACAGCGTGGAGTGTTCTTCCCGTTCTGATTCAATAGTGCATGACAAGGGAATCCAATTTGTTCAGATTTAGATGACATGCCTCCAATTATGTAATTCCATTAGGAGGTGCCTGCAGCCAAGTCTGTGCTCACAGTCTCAGCAGACATAACTCTAATGGGACGTGTTGCAATATTGCTGTGTGGTAAGCACAACTTTGATAGAGAGCACGACCTGTCTCTCCCAGTCGTGTTTGTGGGAATGGAGAACACGAAAAATGACCCAGCCATACTTGGGGCTCTAATCTGGCAATAAGTTATGTCATTACAAGAACAAAGCTTTGCAATGAAAGGTGAATTTGCAATGGCTATATATTTTATGTATTCAAAATCAGTCAGTAAATGCAGCACTTTGAATATGATCTTATATTCAATTCCATAAATGGAAGATACATTGGTTGCAGTTTTTTCTCTGAATACCTCAGATTCCTATGTACTTGGGAATGTTGGATATTTATGAGAATATAAAGCAGTCATGAAAACATAAGACTAAATCTTAGCACAGTTACAACTTGCTTTAAATTATTAATCTTTAAGAAGCGTGATAAAAAATTCTGCTATGCAAATTCTGTGGCACTGGAGTTGGTGTACATATCCATTACTGTAGAGCTATCTAAACAGTGGTTTTAAAATAATTGTGTAATGTTGATGCAGAGTTACAGTTTCTGCAGGCAGGAAAAGGCAATTCTAGTGGCAGATCTGTCTCCCCAAGAAGTGGGATGTAACACCACTCATAAATAAAGCTGTTTAGATGAATTTAGCATCACTTGCAAGCCAGAAGATTTCTGCAATGCCTTTGGGTAACATGGCTCAGGCAGGGCTTGGCGAGGCTCAGCTCTCCAAGGGCTGGAAAGAAGCTGCATGGGCCATGTGGGGTGTATTTTTGGTAGGCCTGTGGAAAAATGAAGAAATTTAAAGGCATTCAGTAGCCATAAAAAGGTCAAAGCTCTGACAGCCCTGTGACATCTCTTGCTCAATCTTGCCCTGTGTTTGGGCTGGACCTGCAGACAGGTTTATTCTGCAAAGCAGGGATGTGAGCTGTACCTCTGTTGGCCAGTACTAACTAGGGCTTGGCCAAACAGATAGTATTTAAATATATAGCTTTTATTAATAAGAAAAGCTCCCTAATCCTTGCTCTGGGAAAGTATGAGTGATAGCATCTCTACTTTCATAATCTTTTGCAGTTCTCACATGAATATATGAAAGAATTTAATAATGTTCTAGGTTAGAAAATGATTATGCATATGCATACATCTTTAAAATCTGTCTTCCCTGACTTTCTTTCCCCTTACTTATGTCAAGAGAGGAAGCCAGCAAACAATTTCAATGTATGATGCATCCAATATCACCTTTCACATAAACAGAAAAAATATGCTTCCTCCGTTGATGTGATGAGACCAGGATGCATTTAAGTGTCTAGAGAAAGTGTCATTTTGTTTAAAATAATGTGAAGAGGAGCCTAGTCACAGTATGTTGAAATGAGTTATGGGGGTGCTGCTGTTTTAATGACAGGATGGGGGAGATGGGGCTGAAGATGGCTGCTGTTGTGCCTGAGCCCTGGCCCAGATTACCACTGCTGGGAGCCCTTTTGCACCTGCTGCTCTTGTTCCCATCCCTGCATGGATACTTTGCCAGAAAAGCCCACTCAGGTGGTGTTTAGCTGTGCTTTAATCTGCCCCTCAGTGGATTGCTTAGCCTGCAGATACAGTGGAGTGTGTCAACCTCAGTTCAAAACCCAGTGTAATTTTGTGGGAATGAATTGTTCAGATAAATTCGGTAGAGCACAGTTTCTTAATCTGCTAAATGGGGAAAGACACTGCTGCCTGCAATTTGGGAATAAATTAAATTACTCTAGATTAACCCCTCCAGGGGTGGAGACATAGGAAGAAGCTGTTGCTGCTCAGACAGTCGATTTTCAGGTTTATTTATCGCAGCAATCCAGCTGCCAGTGTGACTGAGAGCAGAGCCTGAGCTGCTGCCATGCACTTCATCATGCTCTGGAGCACCTGTTCGCTGAGTTCAAATGCAGAGCATCGATCTGCTGCAAACCAGGCTGTGTACCCCAGCACTGGGGGCACTGGACACTGCTTTGGCTTCTCTCCCTGGGGACAAAATACCCAGGTGTGTTTCCTTGAGTGTTTAGGAGTTCATTGGAAAGTTTTGTTAAAGCAGCTGCGCTCCAAAACGAGCTCAGTCCTTGGATCCCTTCTGATCTAGGAGCACCCTGTTTGGTTCCCTTTAGGAAGAGGTTCCCAGGTGGGCTTAGAGGAACACTATAGATCTTGCCATCTTCACCCTTGGATGCCAGCGTGGTGCTGGATTAAGTGACAAACCTGCATGCAAGAGGCAGAGCCCATGTTGCAAATGCTTCTGTGACTGAGCATCGCTGTCTGTCTGCAAAGCTGGCGTTGGCCCCCCCACCTCCAAAGCTCCTCTCCATTTCAAAGCAAAATGGGAAAAGTCTGGGGTCCAAAAGATCCATGCCTTGGCCTGTGCAGCATTTCCCTTTGTCTGATCCTTGCAGGAGTCCCAGGAGTGTCTGCACAAGCTGAATGGTGAGAGCAGAGCTGGTGGTCCCAGCACAGGGGCATGACAAGGAGGGGTGCCCTTCCTTGGAGACCTGGCTCAAAGCTGATGCTGACTGGTGAGAAGAGTTACTGTTCAGTACTGCAAGTGGTGAGAGGAAATGTTCAGTGTATTACTTTCTGGGACACCTTCCCAGAAAATGTTTCCTTGTCATAATTGCAGCACTGATGCCATAAGCCCCGGCAGCAGCTCCCCTTTAGTGGAGATGAATGGAGTGGAGTATCAGGAAAGCTTTCCAGGATTCAGTTTGGCCACAGCCTGCTAAATCTAGAGCCTGTTCAATGAGGGCGTCGTGTTCTCCTCAGCCTGGCCACACACAGCAAAGTGGGACAGCAGAAAACTCACTTTGCTTGCTGATTGAATCTGGGGATGCTGCTACATCTGTTCCCCAGGAGTCACTGGACTCACACTCTCTCCTAGTGTGTTGTCTGAACTGGATAATAAAGCTCCTTGAGGCAAGTACCACATTTGCCATGGTGCTGTCAATCCAGCAGATGAGTATTCCCAGGTCCTCCTTGTCCCCATCCGCATGTGTGTCTTGAATTATATTTCATGTTTTGTAAGGGTGGGAAGCAAACATGTAAAACTGCTACTCTAATCTTAGGCATTTAGGGTTTTTTGGAAGGACAGTGGACCAACAATTAATGGAGAAGTTTCTGGCTTTGTTACTCTGTTTTTCCCCGTGATGTGGGACTTGGCACTGGTGGATCCTGAAGGGACATTCATTCCATCCTGTCCCTTCCCCTTGGGGGCACCCTCTGAGGGGACTGCTGAGTACACCAGGTGGGTAGAGAAGGAAATCTCAGGACTTACA
This sequence comes from Phylloscopus whistleri, assembly GCA_017589585.1. Taxonomy (NCBI): domain Eukaryota; kingdom Metazoa; phylum Chordata; class Aves; order Passeriformes; family Phylloscopidae; genus Phylloscopus; species Phylloscopus whistleri. Next base: position 1,841,876 of record JADMLD010001007.1, on the reverse strand, counting down.
ACTCATATGAGTGGAGTTCACTGAGGAAGAGGATGAGATAAACAAATGAGGTCCTCATGGAGGTGGAGGTATCAGGATCACCTCTTTGCTCCCTTGAGTAGGGCAGTTCCTCAGTGCTCTCCCACTTCTGATCTGCCATGCTTTCGGGATGATACAGAGTCGTGCTCCAGTTTGTCTCCACATTGGAAACATTTCCTTGGAGGAGGACAGCTTGGGTTGAATTTCCCAAAATTTCCCAGCTTTCCCAAAGCTGTGCTCTCAGCATTGGAGAGTTGTGGTGTTTCAGATGAGTAGGGGAGATGCAGTAGAGACAGAACTTAAAGCTGATGATTGGTGAACTGTAAATTTGAGCTGGAAAAGTGGCTGTACTGTAAAATTCAGGACACCATCTGTTTCATTGCTTACTTGCAGTAACATTTGTACTTGATAATTAAAATGTCACACACATTTTTAGCCAGAATAATCCATGGAGGAGTAGAACTGTGCCTTCTGAAAATCTTTCAAGAAATACTCACAGATAGAAATGAAACTGTTTTGAACCATCTCTTGCTGCTCATAGAGGTGTTTTGCTTCTTAGCTTTTTGTTTGTTTGTTTGGGTTTTTCTTTTTCTTTTTTTCTTTCATATTTTGAGGATGAGGTTAGGGGAGTGGGAGCAGTAGCAGATCCTTTTGGAAGGAGCTGTGACATTAGTGAATAACCCTACATGTCATGTGGTTTATTTCATTTTAGGTTTATCATACTGGGTTTATCATATCCCTTCTGGCAGGGGTAGGTTATCTTTGGCTTCAGCTGAAATCGGCTTGGTTGTAAGGGTTTCTAAGCTAGCCTAAGCAAGGCTTCCCTCCAGCTGAGGGTTCGAAGTGCTGCCTACTTGTTTGGCTGTGGGTGCTGAGGGCTGGGAGCTCAGGGCTCAAGAATTGCAGTGAGAAGCTGCTCAAAGAAAGGTCAGATCTTGACCCAAGCTTGTGATACCCTCACGGTGAGAGAGCCAGAGCAAAAGGTGAGGCAAGTAGCACTGTTCATGGGCAGTGGAGTTGCGTGCTTTTTGCATAGCAGTGCCAGTCCTTCAGCTGGCACAGAGAGGAGCTGGACTCCTCTGCTGGACTCCTCTCGTTGCCCAACTCAGGTCGTTGCCTCTCCATGGTGGTCTCAGTTCAGCTGCAACTTTGACTGGAGTTTGCAGTTTGCAGTGCCCTTCCTTCATGCACTGATAATATGGAAAAATTGAGTTTGCTTTTGACTGTCTGCAAGTAGGATTTTGAAAGTCTTAATGCTACAATTTGATTAAAAACATAGGGGGCATCTGAAATCCAGAAATCTGCTATCTGCCACTATTCCATGTCTGTCCAAGCTGATGTCAGTGCTGAATGTGTCACTGACAGCCAGGAAAGCATCTGATAAGGTTTTGCCAGCTCAGTCTCCAGGTTCCAGGCACATCAGGAGCTTGGACTGTGTGGGTGATCCTTCTGGGCACAAAACAGTGGACACATCCCTGGGTTTGTTCAGGGTTGTATGAGAGGCTAAAGTGATATTTTCCATTAACATGGCTTTCTAAGGGCATTGTCCTCACTGATGTAGACTGAGTAAGATATACTATTACTAAGTCTTTGGGGTGGAACTAGCAGACATGGGGAAACAAGATGTTCTGTACATCCTGTAATGTTTACTTAGTCTTGCTTGCCTAGCTGATGTAAAACCCCTCCCAGCTGAGGTTTGACACAACAAATGCATCCATGGAGTTTTACTAGAAATGCACTCTGCTGTTCCATGAAAATTTTAAATCCAGTTATGTCAACTGTGTGTGAGTACAAGTTTTAAAATCCTGGTCTGCTGGGAGCCATTTAGAGCTCAGAGTGTTGCGGTGCATCGGAGTGTGCCATCAGTAACAAGTCAGGATTAAAGATGAAGTCTGCGGAGAAACCACAGCCAGTACCTCAGAAACACTTCCCAGACAGCCAGGTGCTTTCAGGGCTGTCTCCCATCCTAAATCAAACATCCCAGCATCCATGCAGACCTTGTATGTCAGAGCTCGAGATGTATCCTTGCAGGATGAGGCCCTGTGCTTCTGCCAGGAGACTGTATTGTAGTGTGTGAGAGAGGGCTTAAAGTATTCTAATTGTCTGCTATGAAATTGCAGTTTTGTTCCCTGAAGTAGAAAAGTGAGCTTAAATCATTAATGCCACAGGTCTCAGTGATGATTACGGAAATGTTTGCAAGTGACTTAATCAGTATAGTTTGTCTGAGTGGCCCATTTTAATATTATTGCACTGATTAAGTTTTCTTAGCTAATATGTGTTTCATTTCCAATTCAATTAAATGAGAATCCCCTTCCATTGCATGATATTACAGTAGTGCCCTAGTGGGACAGGAGCACACTTGGTATTTTCAATTGATACGGATTTCTTCATTATACAGTCTCATGGTGCTCAATGGAATCAATGAGAGCTGAAATTAAAACTGTAGAAGTTGCAGCTGTAAATACACCGTCCGTTCCTCTATCCTGTTTTTGGCAGCAGGTTGAGAATTATATTAATATCAGTTCATTAATTACATTGCAAAGATGTTTTCGATAGATGTTTGCTTTTGACAAAATTTTAGAAAGACTGGGGAGGATTTTCCTTGGATTTCTGTATGCACAATAGTTATGATAAGCAAAATATAAGTTGTACTAATGTGCCTTTTTATGTGCTCTATATCCTTCGTTCAGTTTTTAAAAGCACTTTTGTGTAACCTATCGTGGGATGTATTAACTGGCATACAGGAGATTATCTGCAAATGGCTTGTGAAGGAATTACATTCCTTCGTGTGAGCCAAACCGCCTCCTTTTATGTATTATTGAAGAGAATTGATTGAGCTCTGATATAGTTACAAATGATTTTATAAATACCTCTCTGGAGTTAATTTCCCATTGTGGGAGATGCAGAGCTCTTAAGGCTGATCGTATGATCTTTTTCTTGAGAGCTCCAAGGTTTCTCCAGCGCTGAGGCAGGGATGTTCAGTAGTAGCTACTCTCATAGACGGAGGAGTTGGGAGGGGTGTTCAGGCGGTGATTACAAATTTGCAAGGAGTGCTGAGGATGTAGGATAAATCACAACTTCTAAATACACACTGATGTGTTCGTAAAGAAGACAAGTGTGCGTGCCAAGCTGGGACCGGAGCCCTCCGCACCCGCTTCCTCCTGGATTGTATCAGCTGCACAACTTGCAAATGAAGCACACAGGGCTCAGTGATCTCCTGCTTCCCATGGAGATCAGCTGGTGGCTGGCAGGATGAGTGTCCACAGCCCCTGGGGGACCTTGGGCAGGTTTGCTGTGGCAGCCCATACCTCATTTCTCTGCTTTTGTGCAGCTCTGTGCAGCCATGTGTCATCTCATGCCCTCTGCTTGCACACACAGAGCCTGTTTGAAATATTGGTTTTATTAGATTATTAGAAGTATCTTCATCTTTTCAGAGAGTACGTGGCTTTGCATATTTAAGCCATAGGTAAAATATATATGGATATAAGGATAAAGCTTTTTTATTGCTAAATATATGCTTTTTATAAACAAGAAGTTGGATTTTTTTTTTTTTTAGAATATAATAAATATTTTAGCATAGTTATTCTGGCTCCATAAGTGCAATGAAAATGTTAGCCTTGGCATATCAATCGCGCTTTACAGATGACTGTAATTTCCTGAATGTCAAAACTCCAAATTTCTCTACTAAGCAAACTTTTCAGTGGCAAAATAGATTGCCTCCATAATATATCACTGTGTGCAAGAAAAAAATGAAATCTTTATGTACTGTATTATGAATCAATGAGGCATTAAGATTCTTGGAAGGGTGAGTGGACTCTGGAAAATGAAAAACTGCCACTATTCCATCTCTGTAAACCGCTGCTTATGGAGTGTAGGCTTTGCAAACCTCGGTCTTTGCCACCGCAGAAATATCAGTTACACGTTGAAACTAATTCCTGCAGCGGCATTTAGATGGGGTAAATACTGTTGTAAAGGTCTGATTTATAGCAGCATCCTGGGGTTATTCACCAGCTCTGTTGCAGTGGCCTCCTTTTCGCTTCGGGATAGCTGCCGTGCTTTCTAATGAATCCATAAGAGCTCTGCGATCGGGGCCGTGCTGTACTGCAGCTGGGAGATGTGTGTGATGCAGCTCCAGCAGCTCCAGGGGACAGGGACAGCTCCTCACACTGGGAATGGGAAAGGTGCTCCTGGCACTCTGTGGGTGTCAGAGCTCAAGGTTTTCAAAAGATGTCAGACCTTGAGTTTCCTTAGTGTGTATTAAGAGCAAAATTCAGCTCTGCCTCCTCTTTATTAAGGGATAATCACCCTAGGCAAGAAAGGCACTTTCCAAAGCCAAGGCCTTGCATGCTGTCGGGACCTCACAAATCCAGCCTCACCTGTTCTGCAGCTTGTCATCCAGCACGATGGAAGCACGGCACACACTGATCCTCCTGTCACCTTCTCTCTCCTTTCTTTGGGTTTTGCCTCCCATGTCCAGCCCGGGGGCTCAGCACCACTGCTGCCCTCTGTCCTGATGCCTCTGACATATGTAACTAAGTTCATGAGCTGGGAAGCTTTACTGCTCTAGATAGGCTGTGATGGAAGCTGGGTGTTTCCAAAGGGCGGTTCAGTCCTTTATCCAGCAGGTCAGGTGGGTGGGGTGGGTCTGGGCCCCTCTGCCCAGCACGGCCACCCTTTGCCATGCCACACTCCAGGGTGGAGGTAGAGGATGGGGACAGGCACCAGCAACTGAGTCACTCTTCTGTTTGCTGAGTCTGAAAACAGAAACTTGCTTCTTTTTTTATGCACTACTGAAAAAAAAAACCAACTAAATGGCCACTATTCTTGCTGAATTGGTTGTGAGCATGAGTATCCTGCAGAGATCTTAATAATACAGGCAATTATGAAATTAATACTACTCTGGCAGATCTGCAGGGCCACTCTCCCCTCCGCAGGCAGCACTGTGGACAATTATTTTGTGCGTGAGGGTAGCTGGGAGCATGTGCGTGTGTGAGACTGCATATTTTTTACTTATTTAAAGCCTTATTTTCATTATCTTTGTTTGCATATGCCATGCCTGCACATATATGAATGTGTACCTTGACCTGCTAAATCGCTGCCTTCCTCCGTGCCTGAAATGTTTTTTTTCTTGCATATCTTTTGTATTTGGTAATTTCACGGGCAATGATGGGCTGCTGTAATTGCTGTTCTTGAAAAATCCAGCTCCTTTTTATGGGTTCCTCTGGCACTTCTCTCCTGCTGCCGTTGCTGTGGGTAGGCTGCTGGCTTCCTACCCCCACCATTAGTGTTTCTAGACAAAACATCTCTGTGATTCATTGGGTGCTGATAGAAGTGAAAACATAATGATTACTTAGAGGAAATGTAAATTTGCATTTGCTAACGGCTTTAATTCGCAGTCCTGAAATACTTATCTCCTTTCCTTCCAGGCCCTTTTTCAGAGCTAATGCATTATTTGCTTCTGCCAACTTGAGACCCAGAGTAAAGGAATATAGTCCAGGTAGTCTTGCAGGCTTCTGCAGAGGAAAGGGGTGTTTGTTCCTCCTTCTCTCCCTCCCCGTAATCTTTATCCATCACTTCTTCAATGAAGAAGGGATTTGTTCACCTAGATTTTACTGTACTTAGAATTTTGGATGATGTGGACCTGGAAGTTTAGTTTAATTTAAATGACTGAATAAAGATAGGTCTCACAGGATCAAGTAGTATCCAGCCTAGGGTCCAGCTGGGCAGGAGCTGCACCAAGGTCTTTGGGGAGAGGAGAGAGGGGGAGCAGTCCCATTCCAATATCCCTGCTCCATGGTCACCTACTTGCAAGAGCTGTGAGAGTGGCAGGAGAGGTCTTGGCATGGGCAGCCAGGCTGCGGATCCAGATCCAGGGCGTGGAGGCAACCATGGAATGCTGGGCATGAGGTCTCCTCCCCGCAGCTCATGGGGAACTTGCTCCTCTCCCACTTTGAGAAGGGGTTTGTTGCTGCTGTCTGTGGGGCTGGGAGGCCTTGGAGCAGAGCAGCACTCTGGGAAGCCCATGGGCAATGAATACATCTCCACTGCTGCCATTGCCATCCACATCACTGCTGGGAAGCATCTGGGACCAATCTGGAGTGGATGCAAACATTTGATTCCCAGTGCTGCCTCAGTAAGCTTGCCAAATATTTTGGCCTCATCTCTGTGAGTTATGCTGCCGGAGCAGCTCTTGGCAGGGTAGAGGCATTCTCATTTTGGGAGGAGGTTGCAATCAGAGATGGTTGAGGCAGGAAAGGCTCTCACCAGGATGCTCACCCCTGTCCTTGTGATTGTGTCCCTAGGTGACAGAGTTTGTTGAGAATCAGGATGAGTCACACTATTAAATGAGCACTTTGCCTCTCTGAGTGATCTCCAAACAGATGCCTGACTCCAACAAATTAGGCAGCAGCGGTATTTCTTTTGGAGGAACAATTTGTGGTATTAACAAATCAAATTCTCAGTAGGCCACTCTTGATGGGAATTAACCTCAGCTTCTAGGAGCAAAGCACTCGGCGCCTGGCATGGCATAATTGAGTTTGACTTCTCAGAGAGATGTGGTGGCCATGATTGATCAGCTGGGAGACCCTCTGCCAGAGATTAAAATCCATCAGCAGCTTTGGAGCCCGTGGGGAGGGTTTCTCTCAGAAGGAGAGCAGAACAAGGAATGTGAGACTCGCACTGTTCACATTCCTGACCTTCCATCACTGTCTGTTACTTTGCTGTCAGATAATCCTGAGCAGGGGCGTTTTCCGAGTGGTGTGGAGTGAGGGACAAGTGCAGGAGACTGACTGCCTGCGACACAGTTTCACTTCATTGCTGGGAGCGGTGGAGGAGGAGGAGATGGGATGTCAGATCTGTGTGCCAGGCCACAGCATAGGAGCATCTTCCTGTGGTCAGATGAGCTGAAACAAGTTCCCATCTCAAAGAAACCCCAAATAGCTCAGCTTTTACAAGAATGAGTATGTGGCTGCTCTTTTATAAGTGAACTCTCTGGATTTTTATTCAGCAGCATGAGCAGTTTATGCAGAGAGGGGAGGGACATGGATGTCCTTGTGCTGCTTGTTGGCTCTGGTGATTGTGCATTGTTTCTGGTGCTGAAGTGCCAACCCTATGATTATTTTTCTTTTTTCGGTAGCTCCATCCTTAATCCTTTGCATCATATGCAGAATCTCTGCTGCAGGGCTTTAGTTTGTTTTATTTGCATTTCTGCTGGATGTGGCACAAATCTGGTTTATCCCTTTGCTCCTGCACCTTCAGAATGAACTTTTCTTTCAAAATATCCATCTTCACCTGGAGCAGAACTTGGTTTCACACTGCCCTGTTAATGTACCACCAAGTCCATGAACTGGGAAACAGCCCACACAGATTTGGAAAAGTAACAAATTTCCTTGCCTCCCTCATCTCCACTCTAAGAGATGGAGACACTTGTGTAAAATTGCCTCCCATTCACTGCACAAGCCCTGTCTGTTACTCCAGTCGTCCTAGCCAGGCTTGCCATCTGGCTGAGCTTGACCTAGATACAAATGGGTGTGTTTGAGCCAGCTTAAAGCGTAGCCTTACTTTTGCATGGTGAATGGGACTGCCCCAGTACTCTCCTTGGAAATCATAGCTCTGCTTCCTCAGCCGTGCTGAAGCTGTTTTCCTGGGTTAGTTTGCCTCTGGGAACAGCTGTGGGGGAGATGGGGATGTTTCTGGGGGCTGCAGTGCTCCCTGTGCAAGGGCTGTAGGCTTCTCACCCTCAGTAACCTACAAAGCCCTTCTTGCTACAGCCTCATTTCTCAGCAGAAATGGGAAAAGGTCACTCAGTCCCTCACCTATTAATCCACTAATGGATGTAATGGTGAGTGGATGTTCAGCTTTCAGCTCCCCTCTCCAGTCCTTACCTCATAGTTCCATCAGGCCAGGCTCAGGTTTCCAGGCTGAGGCCATGGCAGCTGCCAGCATCTGACCTCCAGCCTCCCTCGACCGCAGCAGGCAATTAAACAGTGGGGTTGGGATGAGATGTGCTCTGACTTTGGGAGATTCTGACCCATTTTGATGCATAATTAGAGTCACCCCCTCCTCACCTCTTTAGTTCTGCACACAATGAGCCCCTTGAGCATGTGATGTGGGTACCTGGATATCCCTTTCCTGGCAGCCTCTCCACACTCTGAAGTCTCTGGCTTCACTCAGTGTTGTCATCCCCTGGAGTTTCATAGTTCCTTACTTGGATTTCAATTTTTTTTTTCTTTTTTTTTTTAGTGTTTCAACTAAAAGTTTGATGCAAGGATTCTTTAAGAAAACTGATTAGATTGAAAAAAGGGAATCTCATTCTGCCCGTGTGTTTGGCAGAGGTGGGGAAAGGGCTGGCAGGAATGGATTGTGTGACCACAGGATTGTCATGCAAAGCAAGCAGATGCAGCATGGGGAGCAAACGTTGTGGGACTGTTCAGACCCTGCATTCCTCAAGGAGTAGCAGTGCTCAGGGAGATACCAGGAGCAAGTCACTGTCACATCCCTGATGCCTCCAGGGTCAACCTACTATGTCAGTTGCCCTCAAGCTCCCTTTCTCTGCTTCATGGCCACCCAACTTCATCAGAAAAGCCATGTTTCTGGTGAGTGCAGCTCTGAGTTGGAGGGGTGATGTTGTTTTGGGCTCTGGAGCACATGAGAACAGGGCAGGAGTTCCACACCCCTTTGGTAAGATAGTAGAAAGAACAAGCTGTTACGTACAGAGCTAAAAATAATTGCAAAGCTTTAAGTCTTCCTCGGTTGCAGCAGAATGATGCTCACAGTGCTGATGGCCGAACTTATCTCTGGCACGGCTCTGACTTGAGGATGCATTAAAGCTTTTGTGATTTTCTGAAGCTCAGTTCAGATGAACACAGAGCAGCACGGCTGCTTTCCTGGAGCTGCCATAATTCCTGATTTCGGAGGAGAGGCTTGGGGCTAAAGCTGATGTTCCCTAAAGGGTCAGTGCCTCTTTTGGTAAAATTTTAATAGGCAGACTTAAGAAGGAGAGATGCTTAAAATTGCTGAGTTTGCTCCAGCAACTGATAAAGCATCTCTCTCTAAGACATCTCTTCTCATTTCCTGAAAGCAGGATTCATCTGGGAAATAACAAGGTGGAATAAGTAACAGCTGCGAGCCTGTTTCAGCGAGCTGTACTCAGGCCAAGGAGGATATGGGCCCTGCCTGGGGCATCCCATGAGTATCCCTGCCTGGCATCCTGAGCTCAGGGTGCTGGGGGAGCCCAGACACCTCCATGCAGAGTCCAGTGAGCATCTTTACTCAGCCTCACCCCGCCCCGGTCTCCCTTCACTGCAGCGTTTCCCCAGCAGGTGCAGATGGACGTCCCTGCCCAGATGAGGCAACCCAGGCTGATCTGTTACAACACAGCCTCTTCCACCAACACACAGGTTTTTATTCATTCTGTTGTTTTTACAGCACCAGCCAAGGGAGACACTTTGTCACTGCCTGTGACCAAAGAGCACAAAGGGAGAGTGGCTGAGGTGTTTGAACTATAATAAAACGCTCGCTGTATCGATCTTGGCTCAGGATTTGTTTTCCTTCTTGCATTAAGTCCCCATCGATTCCTATAATGACCTTAGAGCATACAGTCTGGTTGGCCTTCACCTTCAGCTGGTAGCACCCCTGTGCCTGCACCCTTTTCCCCTGAGCTGAACTGCTCACAGGCCAGCTCGTACAAGGGGCTCTGGGGTAAGCAGGGCTTTGCTTTTGCCTCCCTGGTTGTCAGAGGTTTGTTGCTGTATGTTAGTTGCTATAGTTAATGTAGAGGTTAGTGCTATATGGTTGAGTCATTATTTTAGTGCAGTGTCCCAATAAACTAGATCCAAGGCTCAGGAGTCCTGGCAGAAGGTAAAGAAGGGGCTTGGGTTTGTCCCAGGGATGCTCTGTTTCCCCATGTTGGCGATCCTGACAAACTGTGCTGCTGCTGCTGCATCAAAGGAGCTTGAGGCACAAGCATAATCAGGGACAGCTCCTGCTCATTGGAGGGGCTGGTTGAGGTGGTACTCATGGAAAGCCCTTCCTCTTTGCCAGGTCGGGTTCTCCAGTGCTAGCAGAGACCTGCTGAGATAAGACGGAGCAAAACTCTTCCCATCTCTGCAAGGGACAGTGTGGGGTTAGCAGCTGCCCCTCACTCTTGAAAGTGAGCTTTTTTCTTGCTCCCTCTTACCTTCACCTCTCACAGTGAAATCACTGAATGGCACTTCTGTGGAAAAGGGCCTTCCTTGGGATTGTGGTGGGGGCTTTGGCTTGCTTTGCCTGTGTGAATCTGTGGCCAAATCCCTCTGAGCAGGTGGGTGGCAGCAGCACCACCCCAGGTGAGCATGAGGATGGGGGTGGTGCTGATTGTGGTGTCCCAGCTCCAAGTGTTGAGTGCTGTTGTTTCCAGCCACTGACACTGTACTCAGCTCATTGGTTTTATTTGGCTTTGCACGTTTATTGTACTTCCTACTTAATTATTTATGAGTGTGGATGCTCTAAATAGGAAGAGGAATGGTGGCTCTCCAGTTTTTTTTTCCCTGTGCAGCTGGATCCTTTTTGTGCTTGTGATTCACTTTTTAGTCATTCAAAGACAATTTTCTGTAAAACATTGACATCTAGTGGCTTTTCTGCTAAAGGAAACGACAGGGAACAAAAGTTTGACTTCACGATGGCCAGTCACAGTGTTACTTGAGAAATCAAGTTAATGTCCTTCTCCTCCTCCAAGGACATGGCAATCACACCCCAGGGGCTCAGGGCTCCTGGGCACACACTCTTTGGTGTCTTTTCCTGGAGGAATGGCCTTCCCTGGCAGGACAACTTGCTTATTGAGCTACTTTAATTCCATGTGCTTAAGCAGAGTGGCTGGTATCCTGATGGTGTTCCTCCAGCATCATCCAGGTGAGGCCATGCTCATGTTAGTGGAGGTTCAAAGAGCTGTGTCCATCTTCAGGCTGTGATGGTGGACAACATGGTGTTTGATGGTGGATATTAATGTGCAACCCAGAGTGAACTCTGGGCAAGTTCTGTGGTTGAACCTGCAGTTTTTCCAGTGGTGGCCTGATGGGTTCCCTGTGGCAGTGTGTCCTCCACGTGTGCTATTATCCTGTTGCTTCAAACCAAATCCAGCACCTCCTTGAAAATGTTTTCTCTTACAAAATGCTGTAATGCATCCTTTAATTTCTTGTTGGTCACTTACCTCCTCTCTCATCACTTCAGTCCTGTATCAGATGAAGGCAGAAGAATAAAACAGGATCTACATGAACTTTGCCGAGGTCCTTGTTAGGGTGCAAGTGGTTTGAGATTTCTGGGCACACCCCATTTATCTGGCCTGTGAAAGGAAAGGTCCTCTAGGAAATGCCTTCCTGAGAGGTGTTATGCTGCTTTGGGGCTTGTGCAGCTGAGACCCACAGCTGCTCATCAGGGAACGTAGGCAGCTCTTTGCTGTCTGTGGAAATCTGTCAGCTCTATTGTACAAGGAAATTGAAAGAGCCAGAGCTACCTGTGTCCTGCTTGGGTTGTGGCTTACATCCTGGGAGATAACTTGAATCTTCTCCCAAGGTCTGGGGCAACCATTCATTGGAGCACCAGCAGGAGCCTGTTGCCACATGGGCAGCCCAGCACAGAGGGGAATCTTGGGTTCCCTTGGGCTCTGTAGAGACAACACCTGTTAAGGAGACAGCTCTCTGTGTGTGCAGGTAGATACAGCCCTTCACACTCCCCCCGAGGATTTGTTCAGCCTGTCCTTCACCACGAGGTGAGCTCGCGGCGGAGCCTCTGCAGCAGGGCTGCTGAAAGCCTCTTAAGTGCGTCTCCCTGTTTGTATTGATTTTGAGCGTTAATGTGCTGGAGACACATGGAAGTAAACGCTCTGTTTTCCTCTCCCCTTGGCAGGAATTTCTACTACATCACCATCCTGCGTGACCCCGTGTCGCGGTACCTGAGCGAATGGCGCCACGTCCAGCGAGGAGCCACATGGAAGGCGTCGCTGCACGTCTGCGACGGCCGGTCCCCGACCACCGAGGAGCTGCCCAGCTGCTACACGGGGGACGACTGGTCGGGCTGCTCCCTGCAGGAGTTCATGGACTGCCCCTACAACCTGGCCAACAACCGCCAGGTCCGCATGCTCTCCGACCTCAGCCTGGTGGGATGCTACAACCTGTCGGTCATGCCCGAGGAGCAGAGAAATAAGGTTCTGCTGGACAGCGCCAAGGAGAACCTGAAGCGGATGGCCTTCTTCGGCCTGACCGAGTTCCAGCGCAAGACTCAGTATCTCTTCGAGAAGACTTTCAACATGAACTTCATCTCGCCCTTCACGCAGTACAACAGCACAAGGGCCTCCAGCGTGGAGATAGACAAGCAGACTCAGCAGCGCATCGAGGCCCTCAATTTTTTAGACATGGAATTGTACGATTATGCAAAAGACCTGTTTTTGCAGCGGTACCAGTACATGCGGCAGAAGGAGCACCAGGAGGCGCGGCGGAAGCGCCAGGAGCAGCGGAAGATCCTGCGGGCCAAGCAGGCGCAGCTGAGGGAGCAGGGGGAGAACAGCTCCAGCACCGACTACGCGGGGAACGTGGAGCGGTGGCGGCGATAGTGGGGGGCCCCTGCCGGGCAGCAGAGCCCAACCCCACCTGCAAACCGGAGATGACAAGAGATGCTTCTCGAGGGGTCCGAAGCAAAAAGAGGTCAAAATGTTGCCTTTGCAGTTGCCTTTGCAGTAAATGTTGTACTGTATGTGGAACACTTAATCTTAGCGTGTAATTGAATTTGTCCTTTTTAGGTTTGTTGGATTATTTATGGAGGACGGGAGCCGTCTGGGCTCATCGGAAATGTTTGCTTGGACATTTATTTAAAAGAAGTGAAAGAAAGGAATCCTTAAATTAGTTATGAGTACACTTGCACTCTTGCCTTTCACCTGTAATACTCTACACACCATGAAGGCAGGGGGGCAGAAAATGAGGCAGAAGACTTTACAGACATCTTAGTTACCTGGAAGTAGTTCTACATCTGATGCTGTTTGGCAGCCTGGGGGCAGCAGCCCTGCCAAAGGCAAGGGGATAATAGCAAAGCAGCAGCAAACCAGAAGAAAGAATCCTTAAATTAGTTATGAGTACAAAGCGGGATGCTGGAAAATGTTTATGATGCTCAGCTGAAATCTATCTGGGAAGCAAACTCATTTCCTAATAATGAGCATTTAGCATACTCTCACAATACAGTATACGAGCAAAACCTTTTTCCTTTGATTTTATCTTAATTTTATTTCAATAATGTGTTTTCAAGGGCACCAACTGCTTATGATATTTACCAAGTTAAATGAGTGGATGAAGGGAACAATAAAAGTCTAGAAAAATTATCAACTAGTTTTATGTATAATATTGGCTTTTAAAATGAATAGAAGTAATTTCTCTAGTTATATAAATAATTAAAATTTTAAACTTTTTCTACCTAGTGCTGTTTAGAGTTTTAAGCTTGATCTATCTCATATTAAAAAAAAAAATTAAAAAAAGACATACATACTTTTCTGAACTTAATGCCAACATTGTAGACACTGTTTCCAGAATTTTTCAGGGCAGTATGATTTTAACCATTCTGGAAAAGTTACAGCACATTCTCATGTTTGTTTCGTAAAACCTTCTCCAAATTATAATCCTGTGACAGTGTCTCATTTTAAGTCTTTCTTACCCATTAGAATACATAATGCTGAATTTATCATTCCTTAATAATTGGTATAAACTAGATGAAATTATGTTGCCGATATTTGTGTAGTGTCTTTAAAAAGTCATAAAACTCTCTAATCCCAGCAATATTATGAAGAGAATTTCTTAATGGAAGTAGATTTACACTTGAATTAGGATTTACTTCCAGTAAATCTTTGCTACACCAGATAAGAACAGGGCTTTTTTTTTTTTTTTTCCTGTGCTCTTGAGCCCTTCCTAGCGATGACAGATGAGGACTGAAAATGACAGAAGCCTGTTTTTCCATAGCCATAGTTACAGAGGAGGAGAAGGATGTGTGGTGCATGGGGTGCAGCAGCTTGCTCCTGAGCAGGCTTTGCTGGGGCTGGAGCTGGAGCGGGACCACCCTCAGCCCTCCAGCCTCCCCCAGACCCACAGGGGAGAGCAAACACGGGGCACGTGGTGCGAGGGGCTCCTATAAATCTCTATGCAAAAAAATACAAACCTCTGCAAGGCTTGGGCCAGACGTTCAGCAAGTTCAGAACATTTGTCCTGCAGTGCTCCCGAGCTTGGCACTGAGCAGAGACGCCCGGGAAGGGCCCTCTGTGGCCCCAGGGACACGATGCTTGCAAGGCTCACTTGCACTCTTGCCTTTCACCTGTAATACTCTACACACCATGAAGGCAGGAGGGCAGAAAATGAGGCAGAAGGCTTTACAGACATCTTAGTTGCCTGGAAGTGGTTTTACATGTGATGTGTGGCAGCCTGGGGGCAGCAGCCCTGCCAAGGGCAAGGGGATATAGCAAAGCAGCAGCAAACCAATACCGTGCATTAGCAGCTTCAAGAAGAGAATAACTTCATGTACAGCAATTTTTTTTTTTTTTTTTAATGAGAACTGCAGTTGCCAATATGATGTCTCAGTTGTATTTTGGTTTTCACGGGGGAAAATAATTCGCTCTTGAAACTGAACGGCACTGCTGTAAACAGGACTTAACTGTGGGTGAGCTGGAGGCCTGGTGCAGGAGGTGCATCTTGTTTTTATGCTGTGGTGTGCATGGTTTACAGAGACTAGTTGCATTTTCTTTGTGTATACTGTTTATTGTATATATAGGGGATATACGAATATAAGAATACCATTTTGTCATAACCATATCAAATTCTACTGATTTCCACGGTAGACGCTGTCTTATTGTGTAGATTTACAGGCCAATCCACTGACTTTGATTGTGTCATTTAACAATAGAACTGATAAATAAAATTTAACTACAGACCTCTGATTTTCATGTGATTATTTCTTTTTCTGGCAGCGTCTTGAGAGCTGCGCAGTTGAGAATGGATGGTAATTCCAGCATGAGTGAAATAAGCAGTTGACAGCAAGTATGTGAATTTGAAGCCACAGCATTTCTGAGTTGTATTTAAACTACAGCTTTCAAGGACAAAGCCACTTCAGGCTTTTGTCTGGTTCAGGAGTTACTGCAGAGGTTTCGACTTCTTTTCTGAGCAGCCCTCAGAAGAACAAGCTGTGGTTTCTGGGGATTTTAAATAGGATTGTTAGTGGTCTGCAGCATTAAGGAATTATTTCTCTGTGTGTACATATATGTGTGTGTGTATGCATGTGATTTATTTTTTATCCTTTATGAGATACACACCCTCTATGTTGACTCTGGAGGATGCTGCCTAGCCACTGGCTTCGAGTGCATCCCACTGTGTCCCTTCCGGGGACACAAAAAAAATTGACAGGGACACCTTCCACTGTTCCAGGTTGCTCCAAACCCTGTCCAGCCTGGCCCTGGACACTTCCAGGCATCCACAGCTTCTCAGAGCAACCTGTGCCAGGGCCTCACCACTCCCATAGCGAGGAATTTCTTCCTAATATCTTATGTATATCTTCTGTCCTTCAGTTTAAAGCCATTCCTCCTCGTCCTGTTGCTCTGTGCCCTTGATGCCCTTGTCAAGACTCCCTCTTCAGCTCTCTTGGAGCCCCTTTAAGCCCTGGAAGGGGCTCTGAGGTCTCCCCAGAGCCTTCTCCAGGCTGGATACCCCCCACTCTCTCAGCCTATCTCCAGAGTGGAGGTTCTCTGACCATCTTCTTGGCCAGAGATGCCACAAAGATACTTTTTCACAGTTTGAATGGAGGCATTTTTTTCTTGGTGGCTATAAAGGATCCACAAGTTTGCCAGGCTTGCAACAGGACAGTTGACATGGAAGTGCCCACGGGAGACTTTGCCTTGATCTACTGGAAATTCCCATGTGAGGACAGAGCTGCCCTTCTCCTGTGAGTACCTGCAGGGGCATCTTACCTCTGTGAGGCTTTTTGAGCCCTGGGGAGCAGGGAGTGAAGGGGTCTGCCAGCAGATCTGCATTTGGCTGGCTTTATAGACAGGTCTGTTAGTGCACTGAGAGAGCTGCTGCAGGAGCTGCTAATGGGATAGAGGTTGTGCAAGATGCCTCCCTGCAGCTAAAAAAGCACCCAGCATGAAGTCTGGCGTAAAACCAATTGGGGTTGCCTTTTGAGGGGACTAATTTGACAGCTGAGAAAACTCTTACAGCAGGAGAGGAAGGATGGAGGAGTGGGGGATGTGTTTGGACAGACAAACTTCAGAAGCCGAGGAGCTCCAGCAGTGAGTGGAGTAGCTCTCACACCCTCTGGCGGGTTTTGAAAGGCCTGGAGACACGTTAAGAAAACTCTTTGGAGCACCAGGATGCCTCTTAAGTTTCCAGGGATGGAAAGGGATGTCAGCACCTCCAGCACTGCCAGCATCCACCTGGGCCATTCGGTGCGGAGCTCAGGGCTGTTGAAGAGATGGAGACGTGTAGTGCTAAAATTAATGTTAAAGACAAAGTCTTTGTTCCTTTTGCCCTCCAAAAAATTGGAAAGTTGATAACTATGAGACCTGTGTGGCCTTGCAAAGGGCAGTAT
Source organism: Phylloscopus whistleri (assembly GCA_017589585.1). NCBI lineage: Eukaryota > Metazoa > Chordata > Aves > Passeriformes > Phylloscopidae > Phylloscopus > Phylloscopus whistleri. Next base: position 1,825,274 of record JADMLD010001007.1, on the reverse strand, counting down.
TTGGGTCTTACAGTTTGGAACCAAAGCTTTCCTGAAGGGTACCTGGTAGGTAAAGGCTGTTGGAAGTGAACTGCACAGCTGATTTTTGTCAATGACCTTTGCATCCTCTTTATATGGCAAATGAGCCATTTCAGTGTGCTGTAGTATGTTTGCTTCCAACAATGTAATTTTTGAGTAAAAATGAACTAATGGACTTTTCATGTAGTTTTTAAAATTCACACATTATCCAAAATACCAGAGCCATGGGTAACACCTGACAGATACCAGTGCAACTGCTGTTTCAGCTGTTTCTGCTCATGAAATCAGTGAGGAGAGGAAAACCTGATACATCTCTCTTAAATTTGAGCCAGAAATATCAGGTAATTGAGGAAACCTGCCAAACTCATGCAAACCTGGAGCTGCAGCCCTGAGCTGCCAGGCTGGCCCAGTACTCCCAGGGAGGCACAGAGAGCAGCTCTGGGTGGAAAGGTCATCCTTATGGAGACATCTTCTGCAGGAAAAATATTTTCCCAGCAGGGGATAAATTTAAGTCTTTCACTCACTAAAAATATCCCTCTCTCCAAAGCATTTTGGGTGGAGCTGGGGATGGTTTGGTTATTGCTGGACCCCGCTGAGGTGGCGGGGGAAAGAGGAGAGTCCTTCACAAGTGGGAATGGGGGTGCTGGGGTGGGGGTGTGGGATCTCCTGCCTCCCAAGGGGATGGAGCCCTGCCAAACCAAGCAGTGACCCCAGTGAGGGTGGGCTCCAGGCTCTGGAGGCGGCTGGCACCGTGTCCTTCCTGCCCCGCTGGCTCCTCGGAGGAGCAGCCTGCACAAACCTTCCTGAGCAAATAGCACAGCCCCTGAACTCTTACCTATGAAATTCAATTCTGGGCTTCCTAAAGCAATCTCCCTGTTCCACCAGCCTCATCAGGGAAGAGTGTAATTTCATTTAATCCATTTCTGGAGTTCAGAGTGAACGGCGCTGCCATCATGCTAATATCACTGCTCTGCCATCTCTAGAGACGGGCTGACGAGTGTGGGCCTGAAATCGAATTTGGCTGTGAGCTTCCAGAGGATCTATCAGCCAAATTACCCGTGGTCTCTACCCAGCAGCTCTGTCATGCAGTTTAGCTCTGTGAGGACACATTAGGCCAGGCAGGAGAGAGGTTATATCGCTTTTTGTTTGGGGAGCAATGAAATGCTAAAACAATATATATGCAAAGCAATCAAAATAGTTACAGTGAGGGCTGAGTGTTCATTTCCAGGACAACACAGCCACTGCCTTTTGGTATCCTCAGCTGTTTTAATCTGTGTATTCCCTCACATGACTGCAAATAAGGTTTTTCACTTGATAGGATGTGCACAAGCAGTTGTGGACATAAACCTCTATATAGGCTAGAGAGATTAATGTCAAATATATCTATTTTCTGATGGGCATTCGTGGACAGAGGGATGCAAATGGGGCCTGGCAGAGCACTCACTTGAGCCCTCATTCTGATAACTGTCTCAGCTCCACGGTATCAGTTGGTGGCCAGTGGCACAACACTTGTTTTGCCACTGAACAGCAAATTTTCTGATACATGCAGTTTGGGAATGATGAGAATTAGAGTGGGAAACGGGTGAATTCAGGGGATATTTAGACCTTTAGGAAAGGTGAGCTTTTGAAACAGCTCTATGTTTTGAGGTTCTCAGCTCACGCTTCATTTTCCCTCTTTGAAACTACATTCTTCTTTTAAATGCTCTCTTTAGATTGTAAAGGCAATGTGAAATGAGCTCCAACGATCTACAAGCTGAATTAAACCTTTGATTTCAGGTTAAATGGTTTAGCCTGGCTTGGGATAGAAATACTGTGACCTTTTCTCTTTCAAAACATCCTACAAAAATAAGATGCTGGGTTTTGGGTGGGCTGTGCCTGTGAGGGGTCTCTCTCCCCTTTGCTATCATTGCTTGGTAGTTGATACAGCAACAGCTCTGTGATGTTATTAATATTAGGTGGAGCACACAGAAAGTGTTCTTTTGTGCCACATAGGCAGGTGATTGGGGGGGTTATGCCTCGTGGGAGATGTGTGCTCCACTGGGAATTTCCCCTCTGGGCATGGCAAGCTGGGAAGCGTATTAATAGACATCATTACATTAGAATAATTGCTGTGGAATCAGCAAGCGCGCGCATAATCTTTAATGCCTGGGAAATCTCACACAGTTTCAAAATAATTAAAAGTGGGATTAATCTAGATGCCAGACAACGCCTGCCTAATTACTAATGAATAAAGCTGTCTGAATGGCTGCGGCAGCACCCTCAGCAGCATCACTCTTTGCAGTCAATCCCCTGCTAATGGGCGACAGGGCAGGAGCCCGGCCCAGTCCTGGTCCCTGTCCCCGCCGGCTGTGGCTGGAGGTGGGTGAGAGCCCACCCGGCCGCGGCACCCACCGGGGATGTCCTGGGGAGATGCTGCTGGGGCAGGAGATGCTGCTGGGGCAGGATACACGGGACAGGGGGCCCAGCCCTCCTGGAGCATCCCTGGTTGTGCAGGTGCGCTCTGCGTGCGGCTGAGCCGGCCCCGGCTCGGCCCCAGGGCAGGGATTTGGGGACAGAGAGGGGTGCAGAAAGGGATTATCCGGCTGGGTGAGAAGCCGTGGCTGGGCAGGGGCCCTCAGCACCAGCTGGGCAAAGCCCCCTCCTGTCAAAACCCCAGGCTGGCTGTGGCTGGTGCTTGCTCAGGACTCGCAGCCTGGGCCAGGAGCTCTGCTCCCGGCAGCAGCTTCACCGCTTTATGAGGCTGTAAATACACAAAGAGCCAAGGTTCTCCCGCAGGGAAGGTGCCGTGATGCACATCCCAGCTGGGCCCCGGTGATCCTGGGAACACCCTGGCACAGCTGGGCACAGCTGGGCACGCCAGCTCTGGTGGGCAGAAGCCACAGCACCCAAATGGACCCCGGGTGCCACTGCCTGGTGCCCAGTCTGCCCCGTGGTTGTGCTCCCCAAAGGTGTTTGCAGACACCAGCCAAGGATTTACAGTCCTTACTGGGGTTTTGGTGTTCTCTGAGGAACTGCCACGCCTGGAGTGACTCCTGCTGCTGGACTGAAGGCCAAGGTAAGGAAATCCCCTTTCCTCAGTTCCCAGTGCTGGGGGTTGGTGATGATGTGGGATAACCTCTGCTGCTGCTGGGAAGTGCATTTACTGCTGCTGCCTTTGTCACTTTTGTTGTAATTCTTTGAGGGGGTTTTTGTGGGTTTTTTTTTTGTTTGTTTGTTGGTTTGGTTTTTTGTGGGGGATTTTTTGGTGTTTTTGTTTTGTTTGGGGGTTATTTTGTTAGTTTTGGTTTGTTTTTTGGTTGTTTTGCTTTGTTTTGTTTTGGTTTGGTTTGGTTTGGTTTGTTTTATGGGCATGTGTTTATTTTGAATCAATAGAAAATCACAGGGTTAGCCCCTCAGATCAGAGGGGCTGATTGCTGGGGCGGACAGATGAATGCAATGAGCAGGTCTGGGTGTATTGCTTAATTTAAATATATAAAAGTCATGGGTGCTTCCTGGGAGTAATGAATTGTGAATAAAATGTGGTGATACACTGAATTTTTAAAACACAGAAAAAATACATTCTTACAGTACAAATGTATGGGAATAATGAGGAGGGAATCACAGAACTGATTCCCTCGGGTCCTGTGCTCCAGTTTGCACATGGAGGACTCAGACCTGGAGGTGGCCTGGGTGGTGCCAGGTACCACCATTGCTGGCAGGCAGCTAAGCCAAGAGGTGACACATGGGCAGCTATTGCCAAGAGGAATGGTGGAGAGCTCTTCCCTTGGCCAAGGATCCTGGAATGTGACCATCATTCTGGAAATCACTAAAGATTTGTGAGCTGTGAGTGAGGAGTTTCCCTCCTCAGTGAGAAACGATTGGAATCTGAAATCTGGGACTGCTCAGGGAGGGTGAGTGGGGGCACAGAGGAGGACAGGCAGTGCCCATGGTGAGCCCTTGTCACAGCCCTGTGCCCCTCTGCCCTGCCATACCATGGGTACCACTCAGCACATCCATACAGGGACTGCTCATGGATCCCCCAGCCCAGCCCTGCCAGATCCTGCCCAGGGAGCCCACATGCACCAGGCTCTGCCGAAATATTGCTGCCTGCTGGGAGCAGCAAGGAGGCACTGCCAGCACCACACCAGGCAGAGGGGGGAACAACTGGCGGCAGCAGCTTTCCCAAACAGTCCCTTCCATCTTGTCCTCAAGTTCCATCGTGGAGGGAACACAAATTGTAATTAAGGATGTCCTGCCTTCCTCCGGTGCCCTTCAGAGCACATTCAGCCTGGCCATCCGTGCCCGTGGTGTGTGGGTGGCTCTGCAGGGTCGCTGTGCTGCTGCTGACTCACACACGGAGCCACTTCCCCCCCTCACCAGCTGGTCACGCCATGGCAATGCTGCCTTTTTCTTTTTCTTTTTCTTTTTCTTTTTCTTTTTCTTTTTCTTTTTCTTTTTCTTTTTCTTTTTCTTTTTCTTTTTCTTTTTCTTTTTCTTTTTCTTTTTCTCTTTCTCTTTCTCTTTCTCTTTCTCTTTCTCTTTCTTTCTTTTTCTTTTTCTTTTCCTTTTCTTTTTCTTTTTCTTTTCCTTTTTTTTTCTTTTTTTTCTGTAATTTGCTTTTTATGGCCTTGCTGAGAAAACGCTGCATCGGCGTCCGTGTGTGCAAAGTGCTGCCTGCAGAATTCTAAGCCCCTTCCAGGGCCTTTCAGGTTGTCGCTGCCAGTCTGGAAGGAGTCGTGCTGGCTCTTTGTCAAGCATCACATTGATTTTAAAATTACTCTGATGGCTCTTTAAGGCAGTGCACTTTTCGTGGCCTTCTGCGTTTGTCATCGCTGATCTCTCTCTTTCCCGTGGAAGGGCAGAGGGGTGGCATTATCTAGTTTGGCTGCATTGATTTTCTGGGAGTGGCAGGTCAGATTTCAGATGGGGAGAGGAAGATCAGAACTGAAATGTCCGGCTCTCCAATTTTTGCCAGAGGTGCTCAGCTCCTGAGCAGGATGGAACTCACAGAACACACTGTCTCAGCAGAGATCTTCCTCCCAAGACACCTGGGTGGTGGATAACACAGCAGTGCTTGGGCTGGAGATTTGTAAGGGACAGACCATGAGCTGTGATTAAGGGAGAGTGGGGTCCACATGCTCCTGCCTCCTTTGCTGAATCTGGCAGCCCACGCCCTAAATCCTCACCCCTCTGACCTCTCTGCTTTTCTGTCGCTTCTGAACAAAAGTGAAGGCCAAACCAAAGGTTGTAGTTAATTCTAGAAATTAAGATGTGGAGGTGAGTCATTCTTCACCTTCTGCAGGCTGCAGAACAGCCTTTCCATGAGAGTGAGCACAATCTCTGCACGCTCAGCTGTTAATACTGTACATGAGGTACAATGTTTTCCAGATTACTGAATCATTGCTGTCAGTAGAACAAGCAGCCCAAACAGGCTGCCAAGGCAGGAGATGAAAGAAATCATTAATTTCATGTTTCTGGTTCATGAACAAATTTCTGAGCGAGGGTGATTAACTGCTGGGAAAAGCCACTGAGGGGAGCAGAAGATCCCCCAGTTCCTGCTGTCTCCAGGTGGAGGCTGGCTGCTGCTCTGTGAGGGACACTTCTGCCAGACAAAGCTGCACTCTGTGCAGGTGCAACCAGCTGAGTTGTGGAGGGAGCCCACCAAGTGCAGAGGCCAAGTGGAGACAATCTGATCATCTCAGCCACCCTTCACACTTGTGACATGCTCTTGGACAGGGTCCTGCTGCTGTATGGGTTCTGAATATTCATGTGTCAGTTCATTCTGTCCCCTCAAAGAAATATCTCAGCTGGCACCAGCCTCTGGGGCAGGGGTGCTGTCCCCTGTGCCTGTGGGGATGGTGCAATAGCTGCAGGCTCCTGTCCCCTGTAGGATGCTGTGCAGGGGCCATTCTCTGCAGCCCTAGAGCCTCTCCTGGAAGGGAAACCCGGGCTTGGAGAGGTGCAGCACTTTGCTTTTGGGGGTGGGAGAGAGGCTACCCTGAGGGTGACAGCGTGGCAAGGATACCTGCCATCAGTCAGGTGCATAACAGAACTCTCCTGCTTTGCAGCCTGTTGATCGTTTCATATATTGCTTGTGTGCAGCAAGTCATGACAGAGGCCAGTGGTCCTCATCTGGCCCTGGCACTGCTCATCTTCCTCAGAGACCCTTGGGGGTTGGGTGCATCCCCTGCAGTTGCATGCAGCACCATAGCTCTGCTCCTGGGAAATGGTTCTGATCAGTTCTCAGGGCTGACAATAATTGAGCAGGATGGACCTTGGATTTTCTTGACCAAAGAGTTGGGGTGTGGTTTATTTCTTTTGCCTGGTCTGATGGTCAGCCTGGCTCCCCAGGGGAGGGCTCAGCATCCAGGGGAGCAAAGAAGATGCAATCCAGATAGGAGGGGACTCATGGAGCACATTTCAAGGTTGACTTTCTTGCGAGACCTCAGAGAAGAGCCCATTTCTGAGCCCCCCAAAGCCAAGGATGCTTCTTGCCATAGGCTGTTGTGTGAGGAAGACTTTGTTGCTGATCATGGGGTTCAGTATTAGATGTTCCCACCTGCCAAACAGCAGAGATGCCTGGACATCACAGCCCAGCCTGATCTTGGCCCTCATCCAGTGCCAGGATCTCTGCCCTCAGGGCAAAGTTCTCCCCTCCCTGCAGCCATCTGAGGTCCAGGGGGAAAAGAGGCATTTATTGAAAGGATTTCTATGGGCTGGCCAAGTTCTGCTTGATATTCATAAGTGGAAGGAAGTAGGATCCCTAGTACTTACATCCGTACTGATTTAGGCTTTAATTCAGGCAATATAATGCAATCTTTCTCCGGACTTTAATAGCTTTTTCTATTATTTTGCTCCACAGCTACTTGGAAATGTGAGCTCCTTTACTACGTGACTACTTAGACCAATAAAGGAGCTGTTTACTTAAGACATCAGTTTGCAGGCAGGATCCTGCTGGTGGAGGCTGCCTTTGTCCATGGCTGTGAGTATGAATATGCATAATTAATACATGTTATTTGCTGGACATTTATTCCTGAGTGTCTCAGCTCTCCTTGACCGAGAAATTCGGTCTCTCTGAGATCTAATGAAAGGTTTAGACTTTTTAATTTATTTTCTTAGATTAGTCTCAGAAAATAACCCTATTATTCTAATAGGTAGATCAGTCCCTGAGGAAGACATGAATAAATGAAAAGGCAATAGGTGAAAAATAGGCCAGAGCTGCTATTACAGAAGAGTGTTTCTGACCTTTTTTTAATTTTTGGTTCAGAAACACAGGAAACCAGACTGTGAGCACACAAAATTCAGCCAGCTGCTCCTGCAGCCCCGGTAGCTGTTTTTCTGTGCCTGAGTGGCAGAATTTCTACTAGGGCAAGCATCTGGAAATACATTTCTAGTGCCCGTTGTATTAAATCTATTTTGGGTTGCGTTTTAGGAGTGCGCTGAATTCTTTGTCCGTGTTCATTCCCATTTCGGGTTGTACACACTAGAGGGAGCCATGGAAAAACCAATCCCCAGCCTGTTGCCAGGCTCCTCCTGCCTTTCCCCCCAAATCCCCGGGCCCTGCCGGCTCCTTCCTGACCTCTCCCTTGGGGAAAAATCGATGTCTTTGAGGAGCAAACCCTTAAAAACAAAAACAACAACAACAACAAAAAAAAAGGTAGGAGCAGTTTGCTGAAAACAAAGTGTATTGCTTGAATATGCTGGTGTTGGTCAAAACTTTAGATGGGAAAAGGCATTTATTTAAATATATCTAAGTGTTTTGCCTTTTGAGAATGTCCCAGGTGAGGTGAGGTGATGTTGGTCCTTTTGGATGTTGCCCTGTATTCTTCTTCCCCACTGAAACATTGTGTATACCCACTCGGGAGATGCTTTTACACAGTATCCCACTCTCAGGAGGACAGCCCTTGTTGAAGGTATCCTGGAGTAAATTAAAATGTTTCGGGAGACAGGAAATTATTTTTGCAACTCTGTTTCATCTGAAATTCCGTCTGTTTTCCAGCTTCCCAGACCTTTGCATTCCCACCACCCACAAATTCACCTCATCTCTCTTGAAGTCCCCTGTGCTCCCAATACCACTCCCCAGAGAGGGGAGGGAGTCCTTGGGGCTGGGGGAGAGGGGCTTTCCCTCTGCCTGAGCCCTCTTTCTCTTGGGAAACAGGGAGAGAGAGCTCCCAGCTCACCAGCAAAGCCACAGATTCTGACGGCCTCCTGAGCCCCCACTTTCCTCAGCTAAATGATGCTTGTTTATAAAGTATGATGTAGGGTAGCAGATATTCAATTTTGCCTCCTCTGGGAGCTGATACTGGGAGCTGGTGATGCAACCCCTGTGTGCTGGTGGATCCTTGAAGAGGTTGATGCACAGTGCAAGGCCAGGACGAGCCATGCAGCCCCTCCAAGTCCTGTCTTTTCACAAAGACTGTTTCCCTGGCAGCTCTGTGGGAAAGAGTGGGGCTGTTAGTGGGACTGTCTTGGTTTGGAAAGACAGGTATCTGCCAGGGAAAGCTGGAGTTTCCCATAGGATGGAGAATGTAAACCGCTCACCCCTGCCAAATTATAATTTTGCAATTAAGGGCTTTCAGGCAAAGATTTGGGAATAGGAATAACAGTTCTTTACTAGGAATATTAACAAATGTAGTAGACAACAAAACCACCCAACTAAACAAGCAAACAAACAACAGTTTTGGAGAACCCTGACAGAGTCAGAGCTACAACCTGACGCCCTGTTGGTCAGGGTGTTGGAAGCAGTCCAAAAGTGAGTCCTCTGGAGTGGCAGATGTGGTTCTGTTGGAGCAGAGAGGATCCTGAAGAACAAGGGTCCAGTGATGGTGAGAAGGGTCCAGTGATGGTGAGAAGGGTCCGGTCTTCCTCTGGGAATCCGGTGGAACCAGATACTTTCATGTTCCTACGTCTCAGTTTTATCCAGGTAGGAATGGTTGGCTCCCCCCACTGGGTGGGGCATCTCACAATAAGATGATGGAATCTGGATGTTCTATTTTGGGAAGGGGAACAGCTTGAGGAAGAAAACAGCCTGGGGAGTCTTAATGGCCCATCGTGACAGAGATAAGAAACACTTGCCCCACCTGGTTTGAACAGCTGGCCCATTATCAGAAGGCACCTGCCCCCCTCCTCCCAGAGTTACAAGAGATAAAGAAGAACATTTCCCCAACTGCTTTAACAGATGAAATAGAACACACATTTTTGGTTCCATAACTCAAGACAGGGACAGGGCTGGAACCAGAGCAGGGATATGAGAGTTCAGCCCATGCTGCTGTTAATGGTGGTCACAGTGCTGCACATGTGAAGCCCAAATGATAACAGGCACAGGCTGTTTGCTTTGCTGCCTTACAGCACAACAGCAGCTTTGTTGGAGCTTTGATGAGCTGTCTCTGCTGCAGCTCGGGTACGGGCTGCTTTTCTGTCTGCAAGGAAACATCGTCTCTGTTAAAGGCAGGAATGTTTCCCTCTGAATGACAAGAAAAGAAAAGCCAAGCAGTGGTCTTGTCAAGTGCTGTTCCACTGATAAAACAGAAAATAGGACAAAAGTTTTCTCCCATCAAACAGAGTTATTCTCAGCCAAGAGCAGACATCTCCCATTTATTTATATCCTCTTGCTCCTGTGCTCTTTTCGTACTCCCATCTGTATAAAATTTCAAAGGGGCTCTAGGCTTGAGGCTGCAAGTCCCCAGAAGACCTGCCATTGAGGTAAATAAACCCAGCAACAGGCTGGGAGAGAGTAACAGACACCAGCTAACTAACTGGGAAGGCTTTCCAGGATTGCAGCCAAACCCTGGCACAGAGGTGGATGCTCAGCCTGGTGGCTGGGATACACACACTGTCACATTTGAGGGTCAGCTGTGGTGGTGCAAGGAGTGACAATCCTTCCTGGCCTCTCCTGCTCTCCCACAGTGATTAGTGCACCTTTTGTAAGTCATGGAAAAAGAAATGTTAGCTGAGTAATGCTTAAACAAAGCCTCTGTGTGTTTGGGGACAGTGGGGAGTGTGCTGACGGGGCTGCCCAGGCAGCCCAAGAGGAGATTTAGAGCAATTTTTAGCTTCTGATGAAGCCTGTCACACACTTCTGTTGGAGGAGTGACCCTGGAGGAAGAAATGAGAAGCAGTTTGGGAAAGGGTTCCATAGATCCATAGATCATCATATCCTGAGTCCACCAATGACCCAGGGAGGTTGGAGATATCATTCCAAAGTGATCTGCAATGCACACCAGACACAGTGTCCCTCAGTCCTGTGATCTGCAGGGAAAGTCTCCAGAGGGGATGGCGCTGGTTGTGTTTGGAGATGATGCCAAAATTCAGAGGGACACACCAGGGACAGTGTTTGGGTTCCCCTGCATGCTGGACATTGTTGGGAAACAATTTTTCTGCTTCTCGGATACATCTTGGGCTCTCTAAAGGCACAGCTGAATGCTGAGGGGCAGAGTTGTGTCCTGTGTGTTTTTCCCCACCATTGTACTGGGTTTTATTTAGAAAAAAAAGGCAGCAAAGCTGGCAGAAGCCATTCTTTGTGATATGATGCAGCAACTGAAAGGAGAAACTCTGATTTTTATGGCTTTCAAGGAAAGGCTTCCCATTTAGCCCAGGAACAGCAGCTGTTCTCCCAGTTTACAACACACAAACAGACGGCATTGTTTTCTGATTTGCCTTTTTTATTACAGCAGATATTGGATGGATGGATGGATGGATGGATGGATGGATGGATGGATGGATGGATGGATGGATAGCTAGAAAATAAAAAAAAAACACACACACACACACACACAAAAAAAAAAAACAACAAACAAAACAAAAAAAAAACCACAAACCAACAAACCAGAACAACAAAAAAAACAAAACCAAACAAACCAAAACCAAACCAAACCGAAACAAAACAAAACAAAAAAAAAAACACAAACAAAACCCACCAGGGGAAGACCAGCCCAGCTGGTTCACTTTATGGCATTTGGGAACTGTAGGAGCCCAGCACATGCTCTTCCAGGCAAACACCGCCCAGGTACACCCATGATCAGTGTTGCTATCTCGGGCTGCATGGGAAAAGGGTCCCTTGGGGTGGGCGGGGCAGTGAACAGGTGGTCCCAGGGGACTTTCTGGTGTATGGGATGTATGCAAAAGCTGGGAGATGCCCCATGAGCCAGGCAAGAACCAGCCTGTAAGGGTGGCCCTGCAGCCTGTTGGGAGCACTGCAGTCAAAAGGGACTTTTCTGCCTCAATTCATCAAACACAACTGCATTAATGTGAGGGAGCAGAGCACCGAGTGGGCGGGGGCCATTTTAACAATGCGGTGATGTCTTCTTATTATTTATTCCATTTATTTATTTAACCAAGATCGCACCTGCAAATGGCTGAACTGATTTCTGTAAATCAGGCTCCTCCGTGTCAGGTGCTCAGAGGGTATTGCTGCCCTGGCTGATCTTTCTGCAGGCAGAGCTGGATTGAATTTTATTTTATTTTATTTTATTTTTAATTTTTATTTATTTATTTATTTATTTCCAGAGCTTCCTCAAGCTCACCTGCCCTCCCGGCTGCTCTCACGGTGTAGCAAAGCAAAGGACCTTCTGCCAAGGCTTGTCGGGCAGGCCACTCGGCAGGGCTCTCTGCCTTGGGGTGACTCGAAGGCTTGTTAATTGGCAGCGGGTTCTTAGCCCTCGCTGGAGGCAGGGGCTGTGCCAACACGCTGCTTCCTCCAGCGCATCGCCCCGGTGATTACAGCTTGACTCAGCCTTGCAGCGCTGCTGTTCTTCCCTCCTGAGCCTCTCCCGGGAGCCGGAGGTCTTGGCAGGCGCTCCCTCCGTGTAAGGTGTCTCTGGGGACCCGGGTTCACTCACCGGGACTGTCTCGCATGTGCCCAAACTGGCTGCAGGCTCCAGCCATCGAGGGAGAGGAGCGAATGCCAGCAGCCAGTGAGTCAGTGCACTCCGTGGTATTTGCTAGGCTTTGGGTGGGGTTCCTCAGAAATGCCAGTTCGCTTCCAAAGGCGCATAAATCACTGCATTTAAACAAGCTCCAGTTCCGCAGATCCCTGTTCAGCAGCCAGGATGGGGCTTACAGTTAATTAAAAAAAAAACAAAAAAAGAAGAGGGCATGTGAAAGCAAGACCCAAATGTCTTTAATAATTATCCCAAGAGCGAAAACTTTCACTCTTCTTTTGGATGATGACAAACGCTGGGGAGCAGCCGCCCCCGGAAACTCGGGCCCCTCCTGCCTCCCTCCCTTTGAAGCTTGGTTTCCTTCCCCTCGGCGGTGCAGCGACGTGACTGGGGACAGTGTGTTCATCACATGCTGGCACTCGGGCTCTCTGCGGGGCCGAGCCCGGCTGCTCCTACAGCCGCCCATGTCCTCCCCGCAGAGCAGTTCCTCCGTGGCTGCTGGGGAGAGGGACAAATCCGGCGGCTGCAGCCATTTGCTGGGCTTTGGAGAGGGAATCCCTCTTTCCCCATCTTTCCCGGCGCTGCACACCCCTGCATGGGTGATCTGTGTGGGCCTGGAGGGACAGGAACACTCCCTTGCTGGAGGAAGGGGCCAAGCATTTTTATTTTTTTTTCTGTAGGTAATCCACCGTGAGAGTCAGCAAAGGAAAACTCCCAAACCCTTTGGTTTAAAACAACTGGACCTCTCTTATCTGCTCCCACAAACTGAGAGCATCTTTTCCTGCCCTCTTGTTGCTGATCCAAGTCAATTGATTTGAAAGGCTGGATACCTGGTGGCTGAGCCCCTTTGCTGCAGGTACCTGATGCTGACGGCCACCCACAGCCAGTTGCCTCCTTTGTGAGCCTTGTTCTCCCTCCCGTGTTTCTACCTTTGACGTTAGGTTCTTTCTCTTGCAAGTCCAAAGAACAAAGCTGTCCTCCCCACGCGCTCAGGCACTCCTTCTTTCCCTAACTGAGCTCTGCAGTGCAGAGTTATTAATAAAAAATCACAACGTCACGTACAGCCCGCACCGTCAAATCTATCAATGTCACCACCACGCAAGATTGTGTGTTTTTTTCCACCTTTGAGTGTTTCTTTGCTGCAGAGGTTGTTTAAAAGGAGGAGGAAGGCTGAGAAACCCCTCCCTACCTGCCAGAAGAAGTGAGTGATGATTTCATTTAGGGGTGTGGCAGTTTGACGTCGTCATTCGTGGTTATTAAAAACTGTTATTTGTGAATATTCAGCTGCTAAAATTAAAAGAATTCTAATACTCTACCATGATTTATCTTGTTGAAGGTGTCAAAATGATCCTGGTTTGTCAACCTCTTATGTAAAATGTCACTTTCTAGGTGGTGCTCATGGCATGTGTCTCTGCTCACTCCTTGGTAACATATCTAAGGTTAATACTCAGCAGTGACCATTAAAATCAGCTTCTGGTTGAGCAAGGTTAGGTTTTGAAGACTAATTTTCCAAATTTCCCATAGTTAGTAGAATCCATACAAGTGCAGCAATACAATGCAGGACCCTGTCCCAGCAAATGCTGGGTTTCACTGCCATCAGGGTGAGTGATGTGCAAAGCAACTTCAGACCCAAGGCCCCTCTGCCCTGACACATTGAGGAATTCAGGACAAAACCTGCTTAAGAAAATGTTGCAGCAAAAAAAAGATACAACACAGCAGCAGGCAGATTTTATGGTGGGGATCTTTCTGTGTTTTCCCCTTGCAGCATAGGTGGGACCTCTAATGAGTAACCACGCCACGCTCCCCGTGGCAGTGTTTGACTCACTCCATTGATTGTCTTGTAGCAAGAAAAGGAATTAGCTTGTGGCTTTCTTAGTACCTCAGAGGATTCACAATACTGCCAGAATGTGGAGCAAGGGGAGGTGTCACAACACCAGCCTCAAGAACAAAGCTCCTCCAGCGTGGGCTGCAGGGACCATGGGTCTCCTGGCCCCAACAAAGGGGTCTGCAGGTGGATGTGAGGGTGACACTGACCCAGAGAACAACTGCAGCCTTCATCAGCCCACTGGGCACAGACACTCCTGAAATAGTCTCTTTCTGTGTACACGTGCATTGCCACTGGGGTGCAGCTCTGCAGCCTTGTTTCTGCTCAGCACTGGGATTCCTTCACCTCACACACCCCTGGGCAGCCTGTGTGTACATTCGTGGGGCTTTTGCAGAGGGCAAGCACGGCTCTTGCCATCGCTGGCTCCCAGGGAGGTGGCACAGGGCCCAAACGGGTTTGTTGAGAGCAAGCTGAAGCTGGAATTAGAGTGGGACTGTTGTGTCCATGGGGAGAGTCACAGCAGCCCCAGACCAGTGCACTGTGTAGGCAAACAGCAGCCAGGAGGGGTTGGTGGAGCCAAGGGAACAGGGGGATGGAGAGAGAGCTGCACCGGGGCTGGAAGCCCCATCCAGTCCTCCTTGTTCTCTGGTTTGTGAGGCTGCCTGGGAGCCTCATCATTTGCAGGTTTAAAATCTCGTGGACTTCAGGGAAGAAGGTGGAAACTGCTGTGGGCTAGGCAGGAGGTAGATCTCTTTCAGCTGTAAAAATCCCTCACTGCCTTGTGCCAGCTTGTATGAGCAGCCAGTTACTTCCCAGCTGGAGAGCTGCATGGTGAGTGAGGGGGAAGGAAATCCCACTCTAGAATTGCATTGGTGTAGGGTATCAGGGATATTTCTTCCTCTGTTGTTACAAATACCTTACTCCACATGCTACTTTCTGCTGTTTTATTTAGCAATAAGAGCAAAATGCCACTTGCTTTTGCAACCTGACAACGTGTATGTGCCATGGGGCATAACGTGGGAAGGACACTGAGTATACCTGCTCCTTCTGCTATCCATGGGCTGTTCACAAAACCACGTTAATATCCCTTCCCTCCAGACACCTGCCAGAGACACGAACCTCTCCTGCTTTGTAATTCCTGCCCAGGAGGTTTGGGACACAGATGAGAAGCCATAGACTAAGAGGCCCCAGTCTGGTCCTCGCTGGGTTCTTCCCCTTCCCTGGGGCAGTCCCAAGCAGAGAAGCTCAGGATATTCCTGTTTCTCCTCTCTGGTTCACCCAGCTGGTCCTCTGACTGCTCACAGGGTTGAGTGCACAACCCAGCTGAGTACCCAGCATTGAATGCAGCCCCTCTGAATCCACCAGCTAAGCCATCTGCTCAAGTGTGGCAACTGTGTGCAAATTCCAGCCCAAGTTTCCCAAGCACAGACACAGCCAGGCTGCCTGGAATGGACAGTGAGAGCAGATCACACACTTGTGCAGTGTGCAAGCAGCTGGAGATGTAAAAGCACCACCTCTACAGAGAGGAACCTGCCCTGTGCCAAATACGGGATCTGGCGTGAGTCAAAACGAGGGACACCAGGAAATAATAGACTTCACATGAAGGAGAGCAATAATTGGCAGCTGTAAATCACCTTTCATCTACAGATCACAGACGCGTCTCCAGCACTAATTAGCACAGCCTTGCAGCATCCCTGCCCCATAACTAGCGCGGGGCAATGGTTATTCCATCTGCTGGCACGCAGCCACATGTCCTTGCAGGCACCAGCAAGAGGGAACTGGCTGGCAAGGTTGGTCCTGTTCCACTTCTCACAGCCGGGCTGGAGGCTCTCGGGCACCCGTGCCAAGGCGCTGCTGCGTGTCCCCAGCCAGGGCAGGTTTGGTGTCTGCTTCCACAGCAGGTAAGTGGAGATGGGCCAGGGGGAGAAGAACACACTTGGGATCCAACCTTTTTCTGCTTTGGGTTCTATCTTGTATTTTCTGTGTGGAAGTCACTGCTGAATTCAAAGAAAGCTTGAGTGAGCCAGGTAAGCTCCTCCAGGAGCAAAAGTTCTCCTTAACAGCGTTTTAAGTATGGCAGGGAAGTTCACAATCTCCTAAAGTTTCCATAAATACACGTGTTTGTATATATTTAAATATGTATATTTACAAAACATTTTCAAATATCTAGAGTTCTTTAACCTTGGTAGTTACCTCTATAATGTTGGGAGGACACACCCAAAGCACTTGTTAACTCAGGCATGAGGCACAGAAGACAGGTTTGCAAGGGTCTGTATGTGGATTTGTTCATATTTCTCGCAAAGTGCACGGAAGCCTGGCCAGGCTCAAACTCCTGCTTCTCTGAGTTGAGTCATCTTTCCTAGAAAAAATGAAATATGCTTTTCTTGGAAGAATTTAAATGTGAGAAAGTGGCATCCTCAGAAAATTTCCCAGTTAGCTGTAGGTGAACCAGACCCTTCTTCCCTCCCCCCGGGCTGACTACCTAAGGCACACCAGCAGCATCCCAGTGCCTGAAGGACACAGCCTGAGTCTCTGGGCTGCAAAACCTGTCTATTTTGAGTTTGCAGTTTGAGCAAAATGAAACAGAAGTTACTGGGCTTCATGTGGGAATTGAAATGTAAGACTGTGAAATATGGGAGAGGGGAATCAGACTGGTTAGTCTCTCTCTGCATCTGAAATGTCTATGAACGTTGTTGAAATATCGCATGTGATCATTTTGCATGGCTGAAAATAGCTCTGCAAGGTGCCTGGTGGCAATGCAAGCCAGCCCTTGGCACCACACTGCTCACAGCATCGCTTTATTGTCACACCAGGAGCTTTGCTGTACAAAGGAAGCACAACTGGAGTCTGCTGCTTTGTCCGTGCTACAAGGAGGTAAATTAAAGGCTGGAGAGATTTTAATTTGCTCCAGGACATAAAGAATGTCAGGGCAGAAGTGAGACCTGCAAGCCCTAGCTGACAGTCCCTCGCCCTGAGTTCTGAACGATGTGGGATTCATTCCCTTCGTTAAAAATAACCTTGTTTATAACCTCTGTTTCATGATTCAGCTTTTCTGCAGTCATCAACTGATCGCCATCAAAGCAGGGCAGCATCAGATTTCAGGAGGAAGATGCAATAGGCTGTTGCAGCTCAGACGTGCTCCTTGCAAAGGGCAGTCTGGCGGAGGAAATGAGGGATACCTTGTCAAAGGGCTGCTCTTTTTGGAGAGGAGTTCTCCTCTCCGAGATCTCTGTGCCAAATCCTAAACTGCCTGGAGCTCCTGTTGTGCAAATCCCCACCCATGGCTTCTGCCCTGCCAGAAACACCAGTGCCTGATCACCATGAAGGTGGCCCCGTGGAGGCCCAAAGCTACAGACAAACGTGGTTTTCCTGGTTCCTCTCCTCCTTCTTGCCTGTAGGTCAGAGCATCAGACATGCGCTGCTCTACCTACGGCGACCTGGGGCCCTACCAGTGGCACAGCTACCAGTTCTGCACTGGAAGCAAGACTCCTTGCCAAGAAAAATCTCCTAGAAAGTCCCACACACCCACTTTTATTCCTCGCACTGTGGTGTGACGTGTCTCACAGGCAGCACAGCTCCCCAGGCTCCTAATGACCATGTTGTGAGGGTTTGCTAACTGCTGCATTATGTTGTCTGCAAAAATCAGGCTACACAGCTGCAGTCCTCATCCCCTTCAGCAGACTGGGAAGCAGAGGCGCAAAATGGAAAGGACCATCCCTTTCCAAAACCTCCCGGTGATTTTTGGCTAGCTCTGGATTAAGTTGCTGTGTTCAGGTGAGTCAGCAACTGCTGGCCCAAGTGGTGTGCCCATGGACGCACAAATAATCTGCAGCAAACACCCAAGAAGAAGCCAAACCCTTTTGTGAAGAGACACAATCCCGTGGTGGAAATTTGTGTTCATCCCTCATTTTTTTTAGGAGCTAATCCTTTGTCCTTGCAGGAAGAGGAATTTTCCATAAATGTGGTATTTTTATTTTTTTTTTTACACCTCATTGTGTGTTTAATGTTTAACAGTGGGATCATTATGGTTTTATTAGCAGCGTGTAACGCTTTGTCATCTTCAACTGACTTCACAAACATTAACTAATTGATCTCAACTATGAATCGGTGGTGGTAACCAGGAAGGGAGGCGAAGTGGTCTGCTGGTGGTCACTGGGGAAGTGGCTGTCAGAACAGGGCACAGAAACCCAGGCTCACGCTTTGCTGCTCAGACCACGAACACGGCAGTTTTATTAGTGTTATTTCCATTAGTGCTGCTGTCAGGGAGGGCTATTCTGTGTGCAATAAACAATCCTCAGCTGCTTCTCTCTGCCTTTGGTTGGGTTCATGCTTGACAAAATGTCACCAAACCCCCCCAAAAATGCTGAATTAAGAAAAAAAAAAAAGGTGACTGACTTTGTTTTCCTCAGTGATCCAGTGGTTGCTGGTTGTTTTCCACTCCTCCTAACAAAACGCATAACTCAATTATCTATGTTTGTGGGAATTAGATGATAAAGTCAGAAAGGAGCAGGGCTGCTTGCAGCCGCAGCCCGAGAGGGTTTTAAGGGCCACATCGGCAGGGACTGACTTGAAGCATCCTGAAGCCGGCTGCCAGGAAATTAGCTCCTCGTTTGCAGTATGCAGAACATGCACGGCGGCTTCATGATTTACTCGCTCATCTGCTTCACATTGCGCCTACTCTCCCTCGCGACTGTCCTGGCGTACGCAATCTTCTGTTGCAAAACAGGAGCGAAAATGAGCACTGCAGCGTGGAAGAGCTGTGCCACTACCCAGGTAAGGGTGGCCAAGCCTGGCAGGAACACAGCCCCTCGGGGGCGGGGAGGGGGAGGTGGAGTGACAACAGCTTCGGTGACTGGAGGCTGTGGTGGTGGCTTTGAGGACAAATGAGATGTGTTTGGGGTGATGTGATGGTTGCTTGGGGACAGCGGGGGTATGGCCCCTCAGTGAGGGGGTGCAATGATGGCTTTGGACATAAAGAGGAGTGCAGTGGAGGAGGTGATGGTGGCTTTGGGGACAGCAGGAACAGAGCGGGAAGGTGTAATAATGGCCTTGGGAACAGCAGGGATACGGTGGGGACGTGTAAGAGTGGCTTTGGGGACAGAGGGTACAGAGTGGGAAGGTATGATGGTGAATTTGGGTACCGCAGGGACACAGTGGGGGCATATGATGGTGGCTTTGGGGACAGAGAAGACAGAGCAGAAGGTGTAATGGTGGCTTTGGCAATAGAGGACACAGTGGGAGATAAATGATGGTGACTTTGGGACAGCAGGGACACAAGGGGGGGTGAGATGGTGGCTTTGTGAGCAGTGAGGATGCAGCCCCTCAGCAGGTGGATGTGATGGTGGTTTGGGGACAGCAGGGATTCAACCCCTCGTCAGGGGGCTGTGATAGTGGCTTTGGGGACTGAGGGTACAGAGTGCGAAGGTATCACGGTGGCTTTGTGGACAGAGGGACTACAGACCCTTAGAAGGTGGACGTGGTGGTGTTTTTGGGGACAGTGGGGACAGAACAAGAAGGTGTGATGGTAGTTTTGGAAACAGCAGGGACACAGGGGGGACGTGTGATGGTGACTTTGGGAACAGTGTGGATACAGTCGTGAGTGTGTGGTGGTGGCTTTGGGGACAGAGGGGACAGAGCAGGAATACGTGATGGTGATTTGGGGACACTAAGGGATGCAGCCCCTCAGCGGGGGGACGTCACAGTGGTTTTGGGCTCAGCGGGGCCCCAGCAAGGAGGTGTGATGGTGAGTTCAGTGATAGAGGAGACACGTCAGGGACGTAGCTTTGGGGACGGAGTGGACAAGCCAGGGAAGCGCGATGACAACTGAGGGGAGGAGGGGACACGGCAGGGGAGGAACGGCGGTGGCTCGGCGACAGCGGCGATGCAGCCCCTCGGCAGGTGGCGGTGGCTTTGGGGGCCAGGCGGGCTCGGCGCGGGAGCGCGGCGTCCCCGAGCACAGCGCCGGGCAGAGGTGCGGGTGCCGGGAGGAGCCCGGGCATCCCCGGCCGGCGGCGGGAGCGGCGGCCCCGGGGCCCGTCTGGCGGGCCGCGGCGGGGCGGGGGTCGCGGGGCGGTTGCCATGGCAGCAGCCGGGCGGCGCGCGCGGCCGGCGGGGCGCGGCGCGGCGCGGCCCCGGAGCGTACCATGTGCGCCCGGCGGCGGGAGGCGGCGGCGGAGGGGCCACGACGGCGGCGGCTGCTGCTGCTGCTGCTGCCCTGCTGCTATAGCTCCGCCGCGGCGGGCCCGGCGACCAGGAGCCGCTGCGTCAATGTAACGGCGGGGACGGGGGCGGAGGGGACGGGAAGGATGAAGGGGGGGGGGGGGGGGGACGCCGAGTGGCATTTCCACGCCGCGCGTGGCCGCGGGGAGAGGGGGGTGAGGGGGGCGGAGGGCGGGCGGGAGGCGTTAAAATGGCGGCGCGCAGGCGGCCCCCGCGCTAAACCGGCCCCCGTGGCTCGCCCCGCGCCGCCGCGCGTGGCACGGAGCGGCCGCCGCTGCCTGCGAGCGCCGTCGCCGCTGCGAGGTAAGGCCGGGGCGGCCGCGGGGCCATCGGAGCCCCCCTCGAGCTGCGGGCGCCCGGGGACGGGGGGCGCGCTCCGGGGAGGGGGCGCGGCGGCGGCGGCTGGTTCTGGTCCCGGTCTCGGTCTCGGTCCCGGTCCCGCGGGCGGCTGTCCCGGGAGCGCAGGCGGGCTGGCCGCGGGTGCTGGCGCGGCTCCGCATCGCTCCTTTGTCTGGCGGCGGTGGCGGGCCCGGGCTCCGCTCCGCTCCGGCGGGCGGCTGGCGCGGTTGGAGCGTGGCGGGGGCGGCGTTCCGTTCTTTTATAGGAAAAAGAAAAAAAAATCACAAAACCCACACCAGAACTAATTTTTGCAGCCCAAAGTGTTGCAGGCGCTGCCGTAGCCTGGTAGCGTGGCAAACCCCTGCTCAGAGCAGCGGGAAGAGGAGTTTTACTTCTGGAAAAGCAGCCCAAACTCTCCGGAGGTCTCCGACCGCCGCAGCGGCGAGAGAGGGGCCTGAGGGGAGGGGGGATTTTTTTTTCTTTCCCCTTTTTTTTTTTTTTTTTTTTTTTTTTTTTTTTTTTTTTTTTGACTCTTATGAAGACATGCGCATTTGTTCATTCTTGCCACCGCACTGGAGTCTGCCTAGAAACAAAGAACACAGCCTGGCGAAGTTGATGCTGGCTCCCAAAGTGTCTGGCTTCCCCCCCCCCCATTCTCCTTATTTTCCTTCATTTACTTGTGCCATCCGTAAAAGCCTCGAGATGTTTCCTTCAATTATTCCCATGTGCCTGCTGATGGAAACACACCAGCCCCCCGCCGCCTCTCCCCCTCTCCCCACTCGCCCCTACCAGGCCAGGTTACGCATTTTGGAAAGTGCAGCCATGATAGGCACGGCAACTTCTCTCTCCCATTTCGCCCCGGCCCCGCGGTGTGACAGCTCGCAGGAGGTGTGCCTTCCCTCACCGGGAGCCACCCCCTTGCTGAATCATCGCCGAGCCATGGCCGGACAGCTCGTCCGCTCGGGCAGCGGAACATTCCCGGGCCGAGCATGAGGCGGCGGCGGAGCTGAGGCGAGGCAGAGACCTGTTAACATTCGGCTCAGGCGCCGGCGAGCGGCTGCGGGGAGAGAACCTTCCCGTGTCGCGGCAGCGGGGGAGCCGCGGAGGCAGTTTCCAGCTCAAAAAGCAAGACGTGCGCTGCCGTAAGGGACATCCCCTGCCTTTGAGGTAGTGAAATTCCGACTGGCCGGTCCTGCAGCTCTTGCCTCTGAAAGCTCCCCTCTTGCTCGGATAGACGCCGTGTGCGGTCAGCACCGGGCTCAGGGAGCGACGTGCGAATTCGTGCTGTTGTGGGTCTTAGCAATTATCCTGTATTGCGTTTGCATAGGGAAGTGTATGAACAGTAGTGTCGTGTCCGTGCTGTTTGCCTAAAACTAGTTTCCATTCTGCACCGATGTAAGTCATTGCCTTTGTTACCACAAGGAAATAATGGCTTAATCTGTATGAGGCTTGGGGTGCGAGTGTGTCAGTTGCTGAGGTGTTGCTAGGTATCCCTGCCTCCATTCAAAGGCTGCCAAAAAGTAAGAGAGTGAGAGGTGGGATGAGCAATTTTCAGCTGGGGTGTATCAGGCAAGACTAAATTGCAGCAGTTGTTGGACATGTAACATGATCCTGTAATTAGAGTGAGGTTATAGTCTATACCATGTTGAAACTATCGAGTGTCTGAGTTGGAGCAGTCTGAATTAAGCTAGTTATTCTGGGATTATACAGAAGCTGAAGTAATGCAGTTAAAGTTTCCACAGAGCAGCTTCCACGGACTTGCAGAGATGTTTTCCCCCTTTGGTCCTCCTTGTGGGTGTTTGGCTGTTGAGGTAGTGTGTGGAGGCTGCAATGGTGCTGCTCTCCAGGTTGGAGAAATGCCTTACATGGCACAGTCCTGCTCCTTGGAGCTTAATTTACTAATGAACATCCAAATCATGCATCCTGGTCCTGGGAGGGGAAAAAAAATCCTGAAGGGAGGACTTGGGGGCTCAGCTTCGTGCAGAAGTGAAGGACTTAAAGGACTCTATAATTCGGTCTTGAAACTTCCCTGTCCCCATTACTCTCCAAACCCCAAGAAAGATGAGTGTTAGCAAGTCTGGTCTAGAGCCTGGTCTGGTGGAGAGCCTGCAGGCTGTGGTCTTTTCAGTGCTCCTGCTGGTGGGGCAGGACCTTCCTGGGGTGGCTTCAGGCAGCTCTGTTTGCTGTGGGGTTGTAGTGGTGTGGAGCTGCAGAGGCAGACCTGGGAGGCTGTGCAGAGGTGTGCGGTGTGTGGGCACCAGCTCCGCTCACGGGGGATCATTTCCCTCGGTGTGTGTGCTTATATATATAGACATGGTACATGTTTAAATGAAGTCATTTTAAAGTAGAGATGGCCCAGAAAAGTTTTGAGAACTATTTCGGTGTTATGAGTGTTTCTCTTTCAAAGACAATGGACTGTGCTGAAGCTTCTAGGTATTAAGGGATGTGCTGATAGCAGGAGAAGGAGCAGTGTATTTCGGGCTCAGTTGGCCTTCCTAGGAGCAGCTGAGTTTTATGTGTGCACCTGGTTCAGCCTGTTTACAGCTGTGTGGCTGCTGCAGATCTGGTGCTGCCTTATGGGCCTTTTGGGATGTGTTGGCAGGGGCCCAAAGCAGACCTGGTGGTCAGCAAGGAAATTAGCCCCACGGTGCTGTAAACTGTCCTGCTCAGCCTCCTGCAGCATCTGGCCAGGTCAGCAGAACTCAGGGTGCCACATCTTTCCACTTCTGTGAGGGGGTGAGGGACCCACGTGGAGAAAGAGGGAGTGGATCTAGACCTGTCATTCCTCCCTCCCAGTGCTGGACCATGTGCTGCAGGAAGGTTACTGACAGGGGGGATGCTGTCCCTCTGAGATGCTGAATCCACAGAGAGGATTTTCTAGTGGTTTTGGTGCCCGTTCCACATCACAAGCAATAGGGGCCTGCTCTGCCCTCTTATTCTCTGTTAGGGAATGGCTGGCATAAGCCTTAAATGTTATTCTTAGAATTTTACAGACCTAGAAATTTTCTCCTGGGCTTGTCCCATCTTGGCAAGAGGAGTATGTGGAGCTTAGAATTTTGCACTTATGGTACCATCAGATGTGAAGTTTTGAGGGGCTGTTCTACACGTTTAAGGGAATCTCAAAGTGCAACTTAAAAACTTGTGACTGCAGAGAGAGAGGCTGGCTTTCTTACTTTTTGCAGCATAACTTGCAAATCAGTTTTGAAGCTGGTGCTGTGGTTGAAGTGGTGCTGCTTCTGGCCTTTTCCTCCGGACTCTTTCATCCTTATGATTTAAGAATATTCTTGCTGAGTAACAGGGAAAAAAAGGATGCTCATTTTAGCCATCACTCAGCTTCTCCATGTGGCCACAGAAATGGCTGTGTTGGCACCAGGACTTGGGGGGCCCAGGCAGGACAGGCTTCATAACTTCATTTCTAATGTCTCGATTTTCCTAAAGGCACAAATCAAACCATGGCTGGCCTAGTCACCAGTGCTGTAGCTCAGTCAGGAGCCTGAAAACAAATGAAGATTTTCTTTGTGGCTAATGCAGGCACGGGTGAAAATGACGAATCTACAGTTGGGATTTAGTGACTGATGCCCCCAGTAGGACACCCCTCCTGTGCTGGTGGTGACAACTTGTCTTTGTCAGCGGAGTGAACCATGGCATGACTCAGATGTGTTGGGAAAGGGTATGGAGCATTCACAGCAGCAGGCTTATTGGACCGTGAACATACTAGAATTCACGTGTGGAAACTGAGTACTAGAAACACGAGGCTGCTCATTGAGAGGGAGGCTGAGCACTGAAAAGCACACTTTGCTTAGCTCTTGATATCCAAAGGTAGTCATAGGAGTGATGGCTCTCTTGGTGTGCTTTGAGAGCAGTGCAAACATCCACTTAAAGAACTTCCACGTCAGACAGGCATGGCATCTTGCATTTCCATTGCCCAGGTCCAGCCTCCCAGCAGCCATCAGGGAAAATGTGAGAAAAATCTTTTGCAAAATGCTGGAAAATCTTGTTTGGGGAGCGACTGCAGCCTGGAAGCAGGGAAGAGAGGATGTCTTTATTGAACACTGTGTGTTTGCTCTTAAAATCCCTTAAAAGCTCTGAAGCTCAAGCTTGCTTGATTTGCTGTGTTTGCCATATGTAACATTTCAGTGAGAAGTTTCAATTCAGTGTGGCTCAGTTGATGGAGGAGTTCCTTTTTAGGTGATAGGGATCTGCTTACCCATGTGTAATGTACTGATTTGCTTTTTAGACTCTTTTTTGGAGGGGGGAGTTGTGAGCTTCTTTTCAATTGGTGTAGTCCAGACCTCTGGGCAGTGAGTGCAACCATCTCTAGGGCAATGCTCAGGTTCTTAATTTGTCTTATGATTTAAGCATAGCCTTGTCTCTTTTGCTGAAATTCAGTCTTTAAGAGGGAGCATTTATAATAAAGCATTTTGTAATTCTCTGTTCACCTCTAATCCAACACCACAGGTTCCCCAGACTTTGTGTCTGCTGCTGAAATGGAATTCCTTATTGTGCCCCCTGAGTATAGAAATTGTATAAATGGATCCTTTTAGTTTGATTTCTCTGGATTTCCATGTGTGCAAATTTCTGCCCCTGGATAGATGAGTTTGTACTTGTGATGCTTTTGCAGTTGGCTACCTCTTGCCTGCTAAGATGTGCTGTGTGTGTTGTTCTTTTAAAAGGTGTGTATCCTCCCCTTTTTCCATGCCATCTTCCAGGAAGGATTGTCTACCCAGAGCGATTTTATCATCTCCCATTTTAAATGGTGTCAGCAGATATTTGTTTTTCCCCTTTTCTCATTCTGATGCTAAGTATTCACCATGGGAATGAGTCGTCTTGTATTATTCACATGGAGCAAATCTG
This sequence comes from Phylloscopus whistleri, assembly GCA_017589585.1. Lineage (NCBI taxonomy): Eukaryota > Metazoa > Chordata > Aves > Passeriformes > Phylloscopidae > Phylloscopus > Phylloscopus whistleri. The sequence goes on along the minus strand of JADMLD010001007.1, from coordinate 1,800,161 downwards.
TGGCTTGGCCCGCAAATTATAAGGCCCTGCTGAGTGAGGATGAGGGCCTTGGGAGCCCAAGTGAAGGTGCCAGGATCTGTTTGCCTGGGTTTTTTTTTTTTGTAAAAGCACGTAGGCCGATAGCAAGCTGAAAAAGCAGTGGCCTTCTGAGCCGGGTATTTTATGTCTGAGGGCTTCTGAATGCATAAAATCAGGGAGAATGTGTCTGTGTAATCCGATCTGCTCTTGAAAGCCTTGTGGAGGGCTGCATGCTGCAGACATAAGCTGTGTCAATAAGAACTCTATTCACCCTCGGAAAACAGCCTCGTGATCGAGCTTGATTGGCAGGCTTCCTAAGGGAGGGCCTTTTTTTGAGAAAGAGCTCTGATTTTTTGGCGGTACTTCTGACTGCCTTTTCGGACTCCCACTTATTGTTCTTTCCTCGGCGTGATAAACTTGGATATTTTTGCTGGGAGCTTGCTGGGGCAGAGGGAGGATTTCATGTAGCACTGTAACAGGAGTGTGGGGTGAGTTTTCTTCCTTGCAGTGCAGCTCCTCTGCCAGAGCTGTATTTATGAGCATGAAGGTGAGGGATTTAAAAGAATATGAGGTAGGACTGGAGGTTGCTGTGTGCAGGAGAGTCTTACCATACCCTTGTGTGTGCTCAGGGTACTGTCTCGCAGAACAGTGGCACAAAACACCCATCCTTGTAAAAGTCTTGGATGGTAATGTACAAAATGTGTGATTGTGCATGTTTATGTGCTTTTTCCCCCTTTGGTTCTGCAGATATCTGTGTTATCCAGAGGTGTTGTTGGATGAAATTCTGCTTTTGGTAATGCTGCCATAAATCTGCTGTGAAGGCAGTGTCGTACTAATGGCTGTAATTTGCTGGTTGCTATTATATATATATAAAAAAAAATTAAAAAAAATCATGCAAGGCAAAAATCTAATTCTGCTTTATGAAGTATTCTACACCTGGCATGTAATCTTTTAAAATCTTGTAGGAAAAATCTGCTTGAGCTGATAAAAATGGTACTTATGAGATTTGCTGAAAGCAGAATTTTAGTCAGAATACCAGGTTCTGAGCTGCTGTTCAGTGTGTAGCGTTTGTGTAAATGACATTTTCTGCTGCATTACATGTTTGATATTCAGAGTTTGCTCTGCTGAGGTCTTAAAGCCGTTCTCTTTGGCACTGAGTTACTGGCTTTAGCAAAAGAGGTAATGGACTTTCAGTTTTACATGTTTCATTTTTTTTTTCCCAAGTCCTTTGGTCTATCTGTCACTTTTTTTAAAGCTTCATGTCCTTCGTCAAGTGATGATTTGAAAATTAGCTCATCTGTATGTCTTTCTGGGTTATTCCTGTAGCTGCAAATGAAAGCTTTAAAACACAATTAGGATGTAATATGCACGAGCTCAAAAAAAAAAAAAAAAAGGCAAAGTTATTATTTAAGAGAAAGCAATTATGTTTTGAGCCAATTGAGGCTTGACTTAATTTCTCAGGGTTTGCTGGTGATGATGTAGTAAAACCAAAATTAACTCCTGAAATATGCCTGTCCTGAGTCAGGAATTTGGCTGGTGAAAATGTAGAGAGCCAGTGAAAGAAGGGGAATCTCTTTGTAAGGGAGCCTGTGTCCTGTGCAGTTTGCGAATGGATGCAGCATTTGGGGTGATTCCTGCAGTTCCATTTTCCTAGCTCCTCCCAGCTGAATCCCCTTCAGTAAAGGCCTGATCTTGCCTACAACAGCTTTAATAACAAACTGTCTGTTTCAGGTGGGATTGGCCCCTGAGCAAACAGTGTGCAGACCATGGTGGCCATGGACAGAGTCAGGGTGGGCAGGAAACACTGGCTGCTGCTCCGCTTAGTATGGGGAGGCCACAGCTGGGTGATTTGTTTTTACTTCCTGTTCCCAATCTGTTTGAGTCAAAAGTAGCGGTGTTTTTCCATATTAAGATGTTTGGCTTCATTCTGCTAGGCAGCAATAAATTTCACACCGTGCACAATGTGTTTTTTATGTTTCAGAGACACTTCATTGCTGCCTTTGACTTTTAATTTGGATGGTGCAACCTTTATTAGTGCTTTCTTTGTTGCACGACCTGCTTTTCAAGGAAAACAGAAAGCTTTTTCTTTTTTTCTCCTTTCCTTCTGTTTTGGAAAGAGCCTTTGAAATATCTCACAAGTCTGTAGCTGAGCAGAGGGAGCTCGCTCGCAGGTCTGTCTGTCATGCCTGGCTCCTCAGCAGGCTCACAGGGAGATAGATGGGGACACCTCAGCCTGCTTCTCTGCTCCTGGAGTTAATTGGGATGCTGGCACTTAATTCATTAAGTGCTGGTGAAGCATTTGGTAATGTTTTGATGGAAGGTTCTGGGTCTGTGTGGTGGTGAGGTGTGGTTGTGCAATGCAGGGCTGTGTTGCTGGGAGGAGCCTGTGTGGGTTGATGGACCAGTTGTTGAAGTGGTCCTAAAGGCTGGAATGGTGAGCTGTAAAACATCCCCATGTCACTGATGGGAAATCCTGCCCAGTAAAGGACAGGCTCTGAGCCATGGCTGATTGCTGGGCTGCTGCTGGGAGTTGTTCTTCAGAGCACTGGGTTAGTTCACAGCATGCAAAATGTTACTGTAGGCCATAGGGTGCAAAACTGATGCAGAAGAGAGATGCAGGCTCTTTGGGCTCTTGCCTGGTTGGGCAGCAGAGGTGTCTGGGTTTCTCTCCCCAAAATCTGGTCAAAACCCTTAAGTTGCTGGTCTTCTTAAACTCTTAAACTCTTCTTAAGTTGCTCAGTTGTAGGATCTCCTACTCTGCAGTTAGCAAGCCAGGATGGCCTACTAGGTATTAGTGGGCTCCTTTCAAATACAGTCTGAACATTTTTATATAAATAGTAATAAGCAGTGCTGGCCCAGGGGGCTTGTATTGCATTCACATACATTTCAGTGAAGTTATTTTTGAAGTACAAAAAAGAAACAGTAGCACGGAGCCATCCACAGGGTTACAGGTGGTTTATCCTCCTTTTTCTTAAGCCTCCAGATGCTGAATTGTATCTGACTGCGGAGGTCTGTGAGTGCAGAGGTGAAGCCCCCATTCCCTTAGATGTGCTGCCCGGGTTTTGGCAATGGCATCTCCACCTTGCATTTGCACTTGACTCCTGGATCCACAAACGTACGCCTGCATTCCGTGTACGCTGCTTGTTCCTCAGAGCAAGTCCATCACTGATGAATTTGGCTCGACTAATTATTCAGTGAAGCACTTGGTGTGACAACCTCGGTGCCCTTCGTTAAGCAGCGCCTCAGTAACGAGCTAACGCTGGCAGTGTCCCAAGTGCCTAGGCGTGGTCTGGCTAATGAAGCAGCACCTTTCACATGGTGCTTGAGGAAGCTGCACTTCAGGTCATGTAAATAAGGAAACCAGAGTGGGCTGCTCTCCTGCGGGATGAACAGCGAGCCCCTTCCCTCCTGCATCTCTGCAGTGAGGTGACACCTCCCCTGCTGCCTCTGGGTGCAACCAGCCTCTCCCCCTTGCTCAGAAATGCAGGCAGGTTATCCCCACTCCTCCCCATGCCTGCGCTGCACGCTCCCTTGGACCAGTCTGCCCAGGGCACCTCTCCTGGGTGGCTCTCTCACAGGAGTGACCATCTTCATCATGATTTTGATGGTCTGCAGAGCAGTGGGTTAAATAGCTGTGATCCGTGTTTCTTCTGAGACTGTAGAGATGAATATGGCATGTAGGGAGGATTCTGCACGAGGTTTTATGAACCTTGCTGAAGGGAGAGCCCTGCTGGTTTGGGGACTTTCCAGCTCTGGTGACTGTGTTGTAATATGACTCATTCAGTAGCTGACGCTCAGGTACCAAGGTTGGAATGAGGATGCTGCTGCCAAACGCCAAATTCATTCTGTGCCTTGTGTTACGTGGAAGGTTATCCTTCTAAAAAGACCTTGAGATTTATTAATAAGGTACTGGGAAGCTTCTCATCTGTTTAATAACAGATTTATTTATTTTCTGTACAGTACCACACATCTTGTTTTGCTAGAGATATCTGGATTTCTAAATTCAGCCCAGGTGTAGAGAAACTGTCGTAGATGCCCCTACTTGGGCAGTACCACAATTTTGCATGCCAGCTGACATGATACAGTTTTCCCCTAGGTCTTGAAACATTTTGTGGGGAATGTGTATATTTGGGACAAGACGGGGAAACCTTTTGACAGTGGGGCATTGCCAAGGCCGAGCCATTGGCTGCTTGAGCTCCCAGGCTCTGCCAAGTGCTCTTGGCTTCATGGGTGCCACTAAGCCTGCTCCTTCATGCACTTCATATGTTTTTTGGCACTGAAAGGTGTGTTCTCTTTCCTCACTGCTGCTGTCCTCCTTCCTCTGCTTTGTCAGTCTTATGAGCACTTGTCCTGGCTGTGGGAGAGGGTAGGAATGGTGCCTGGGCCGGTGCAGCCTGTGTTTGGTGGTGAAAGAAGAGCTGCAGGATGCCCAGTGCTGCAGGGGAGCGTCTGCACGGGTGAGGCTGAGTCAGTCTCTGGTGGCCTTTTGCAAGGTGCTGGGGTTTTTTGGTTCAATAACACACTCTCATAATTATGTACTGATTTAATTAGAAAAATGCTTAGAGCATCCATTGCATAAGGCTGTGAGCTAAGGCAGGTGCCTGTTAGCAGGAATAATTGCCTTTGTGGAACAAAAGGACCGGACAGTTGAGTTGGACTGCTCCCATGTAGCGGCAATTCACCACACACTACATTTCAGACAACTGAATTCTGGTTTTGTAGGTGTGGGGATCTGTTGGCTTGACTTCCCAAGGTAGGGACCAGGAGAGCAAGTGGGGAATGCCACAGTCTGGCCAGGCATGCCAGATTTGGGACTGACTGGCAGTGATTTGCAGGTTTTTTGACATGAAGTTCCCTTTCTCCCAGTAAAATGTAGATTCAAACACTTATGAGATTTTTTTTAGCGCAACCATTCGTGATGTTCAGCAGCAAACACGTGACTGGTGACTTGCTTTCTAATGGCTTTCTCTTAAGCATCCTCAGATATTTCTCTGTCGTGATGACTAGGGAGAGGGATTTTACAGTTGAACTGAAACTTAAATTTCAAAAGGAGTTTTTTCTCATTAAAATAAATCTGTGTTTAGTTTTGCTGCTGTTACTGTGCTCCTTCAGCAAATATTCAGTTTGCTGATGCTGGCTGTAAAACCATAAAATTCCAAGTGGAGTGGTACAGAGTTGTGTCTTCAGTTTGAATCTGAACATTAGTGAGGAGCAACTCGAATTTAAAATCAAGTTTTGGTCACCAGCAACAGACACTTTTTTGTTGGTCCCATGTGCCTGTGACGTGCTGGTGCTGTGGTGTGTTCCACACTGGTGAGTGTCAGCTCCCTCTCCCTGGCAGAGCCCAGGGCTGAGCACCATTTGTTCTGTCTGAAGGAGTGACACTACTACAGCACAAGTGAGATTCTCCCCTTGCCTGTTGATAGGCCAAGAACCCATTAGGATTGCAGAAACTTCTTCAGAAATTTATGCAGCAATTGTAAGCATCCTTTTCTTTCTTTCTTTCTTTCTTTCTTTCTTTCTTTCTTTCTTTCTTTGGTTAAACTAATGCTACAAATACTTTTTTTTTTTATAAGGCTCCTATTGCAACAAAACTGTCAAGGGGGAGAAGTCCACTGTGGTGATTATTGTCCAAATATAATTTGTGATAGGCAGAAAGCGAGGCTGACTACAAATGTGAGTGATTCTGGGAGGAAGGTAAAAAAACCTTAATATTCTGAATGATAGAAGAATGAATTTAAATTCATTTAATGTCAGTAATCTTTGTATTATTAAGCATAATCTGCTTCTGAGAAGCATACAGGCTTCTTTTTTCCTCCCAGCTCTCTGTAGAACTGCATTAATAAGAACAGAGTGTTTCTTCTGACCTCTGCCTTTAGACTGTGAGCTCCCAAGGGCACACATTTTTCTTCTGTATTTTTGGACAGCATCTGCAGGTAGTGAAAGCTGCCACAAATAAGTAACAAATCTGGGAGCGCGTTACCATAGTCCCAGATCATTTAGCAAGGGGTTAATCCTGCATGATGCTTACAGGAGAGTGAAACAAAGGTTGCAATCTGATATCCTTTCCTGGGTGGTTTTAGGAACCTGTGTGTTGCCAGAGATATTCTCAGCAGGGTCATCTTAGGAGGAAACTGAGGGAGTGTGAGAGGGTGCGGGCTGCTGTAGTTTTGGAGGCACAACTTTCTGGGTGGTTTACCAGAGGGGAGGTACACATGCAATGGTATTGATGGATTTGATGCAGTATTGTTAGCTGGATTGTGGAGGTGAGGGGGCAAGGCTGGCTTTGGGATGGTTGTTTGGAGCTTTCAGTATGGGGAAGGAGTGCTGTGGCACATCAGACATCTTCGGGTGGGAGGTTATCACGATCAACCTCATGCATTTTCCTCTTCTGAGGGAGAGAGCTGGTGCACATGAGCTTGGGTTTCTGTAGCAATGTGATGTTGCTCATCCTGGAGATCCAGGCAACCAAAATAAGAGAGAGAGAGAGAGAGAGAATTAAAGCATGAGATCTGCTTATGACCTGAATCTCCTAATCACAGCCCCGTAAGTGAAGGTCTTAGGCTGGGTTGAGTAGAGGGCATTTCCACCCAAGAAAATGTACATCCGCCCTCTACAGCGCAGAATTGGAGCTCACTTCTGATGAAATACAGTTGTAAGAACCTTAAACCTTGCCTTAAACCAGACCTGCTATTTGTGACATTGCTTCCCCTGTGTCAGGCACATAGTGCATGCATGGTGAAGAGAGGTGTGTGCTACCTGAGCTCCCTGTCCTCAGGACACCTGCCCTGGGTGCCAGGAGGTGTATCCGGGTGAGTCCCTGCCTTTTGGAACCGGTCCTTCATTTGATGGCTTGGATTAAAGCCTTAATTGTATTTAAGTGTTGTGATGCTACTTACTGACTGGGAAGTAACGTTGGGGCAGTTCGTGCAACAGTGTGGCCACTTTCACTGACCCTGTAATTTCCTTTTGACTGTGGCTGTTTCTCCTAGGGTATCCCACTAATGCCAAGCCTGTGGTAATCCCATGCTTTGCAGCATGGTGTTCGGTTTATTCCAGGTTGTAAGACTGCAGCCAGTGATGTAAGACTTGCTGGTTTTTTCATGTATGTAGCTAAACTGAAAAATTAATAAAAAGAAAAAAAAAAAAAGGAAAAGGAATTTATTCTGTATTGAGTGGCGTCAGCAAAGAGAAATAAAAGAAAAAAGAAAAAAATTGTCAGCACATTTTTGGCATGGAGGTGAAGGGAAGAGCATATTTTTATGGAAAGATACGTAATTCGTTTATTTATTAGATGAGAGGTAGAGATGTTTCAGCTGAAGGATGGAGGAAAAAAGAAAAGTAAAAACAAGGAGAGAAGAAGTCTAATGCTCTTTGCCTTTTGTAAAGAAATGTTTTTTCTTTTGAAGCAGTCTGGATATTCAGGTTAGTCACTGTAAAGCTGAATAAATAATTTCTCTGAAAAATACCGCCTAGATTGCACATATAGCAGGTAGAAAGATTAAAATATTTCATAAAAGGACTTTGAAAGCACCTTTGGCTCAGATCCATGGTACTGTAAACTGAGGGAGAACCTCTGATTTTTCTGTTACCTGAGGATCTGGCTTTTGGTTTTAATCTTTTTTTCTCCCTCCCCTCCTCCTCCCATGATATGAAAGGTGTGTTTGTATGGAGGATTTCTTGCAGCACGTATTCAAGGACTGTCTCAGAGCTCAGATGATTTGACCCAAAGGCTCTTCCTAGCCTTGGAGTTTCGCTTTTACAGCTCCTGTGAATTAGGAGATTCTTGGTTCAGCATCGTGTCAGATACAGATAATTGGGGTTTTGAACATCGCCCACAAACACTTAACAAAGCACTGTGCAAATGTTTTTGAGAGCTAACAAAAACCTGCGTTGTTGCCTGAAGGTTGAATCCACAGCTAGCTGCCTTCTTGGAATAAGCAGATAACAAATAAGCTACTAATACCTTATTTGTGGTTTGATATTCCCACTGCTGCTACTGATGTGTGACTGGGGTCGAGGTTTTTGGGTCACAAGGTGGAGTGCAGGAGCTAGGTCCTGCTCAGTGTTGATACCCTGTTTGTATGGTGTGTTTGGGCAAGATAGGATAGGGCAAGCTGTTGTCCATCCATCTCTAGCCTGTGCCTCCTGCATGTTGGCCACATAGGGTGGGGACAGCAGGGACCAGGCCACGTGTGGCAAAACAGAGGAGCCAGCTTGCTCTTTGTCTGTACCATTGCAGCAGGTCACTGAGCTGTGCCTGGTAAGGTGCTGTCTGGGGGTGATGTGATATCTGGTTGAAGTTCTTTGTGTTCAGTTAGTGTCCTGACTTGTGTTTCTGACAAAGGATGAATAAGTCCTCAAAGCTGGGTTGGACAGGGCTTTGAGCAACCTGTTTTAGTGGGAGGTATTCCTGCCCATGACAGAAAGAAATAGGAATTTCTTTCATAGGAAAGAAATTATTTTTAAGGTTGGTTTCATCTCCATTCTAACCTTTAGATATATGGTTTCAGTGGGAGGCCAGAGCTGCTTCTGAGGAAACTTTGGAGACTGTTGATTTAAGGTTCATGTCCTGTTGGGTGAGCTCTAGGGTAAAGATTCAGATTTCAGAAAGTACGGTGTGTTTTGTTTGCTTTTTGGCTTTTGAACATGTGTGGTTTTTAAGAACAATCAGTTTTGAACAATCAGTGTCAATAATTGTTGGTATTTGTGTCGGGTGATCAAAAGAGTCTCTGCAGGCTGAAGGGGAGACTGAGCACAGAAAGGCCCATCTTGGAGTCGCTGTGTATTCACTGTGCCCTTAAGGTATAGGATTAAGCTTGCAGAAAAGGAACGAGGTCAGGTCTAGACCAAGAAGTAGACTCTGGAATCCAGCCAAGAGTGTAAGGTTTTTCCTGTAACAGCATCCTAGATGTGGCAGTTGTGTTGACTTAGCCGAAATGAGGCTGACATCTGTAGGTCAGGCCTGATTAAAAGGGAAGGAGGGTGGAGAATAGTTCTGCAGAGTAAAGAGGATTTAGAGATAACAGTGGGGGGGAGATGTGTGGCCCTTACTTGCAGAATTTGGGTTGGCCTTGGGAATCTCGCTGTGCCTGGGAGCAAGGACCTCATGGTCCCTGAAGTCTCTGTGAGCCCCAGGACACTGTGGCTGCTGCTCCAGTTCATGGGTGTCTTCTGACTGATCCCTTCCCACCGAGTCTGACTTCTTGGATAGAAGTCTGACTTAAGCTTTCTTCTTCTGCTGTTCAAGGGACGCCTCCCACACAAACCTTTGGCTTGGTGTAAAACCCTACTGTGCTGACAACACCCACCCCTCACTTTGTTGTGTTGGAGGGTTAAGTGTCTGGGTCTCCTGCCTGGTGCAGATGAAAGGTGCTGTATTGCTGAGCTGTGCTGTATGCTGGAGCATTATGTGCTGGAAGCTGCTTCAGAAAATGTTTCCGTGCTCCTTTTGACCTCCATTGTGTCTTCCTGCCCAACTTCAGTTGTGCTGGTGGCTGAGGATGTTGCAGGCTGTCTCTTTTTTGAGAGAGAAGGACAGAGGAGGGTGATGGCACTTCAGAAGCACTAACCCCATACTTTGGTAGAACAGCATTTTGTGCCCAGAGTTGTGCTTCATGGTTATTAGCTGCTGCTTACACATTAAGTATGTTGCTCTCAGAGGTGCTCTGACACCATGGATCTCTGTCCTTTGGGATGGATGAGGTGACACTGCAAACAGTAGTATGAAGGAACATGCCACCTTCAGGGTCAGGAATGTAATTTATCTGTACTTCTTGCCTGGAGACCTTCAGGAGCTGGTCTGCTGTTCTGATTTTTTCCCACAATGATTCCTTTCAGCCTTTCAGAAAAAATGGCTGATTTGATTAGATGAACATTTCTGTGGTATAAATCAGAAAGGAAGAGGGTGCTTAGCTTCTTCCTGAAGCAGGAGTTTTAGTTTCCAAATGAAAAACTTTCTTAGCATGATAAAAATAGAGAATTACTTTATGGGGAAAGTACTTGCTTCCCTCCTGGCTCTGCTGGGCAGCCTTCAGCCGGGAGGAAGTGGGGAAATTACCCTCAGCTCCCTTGGACCACAACCAGTCCTGGTGGTTTTCTAGTGAAGTAACTAGAGTTACACCAGAGCTGTGCTTTAGCTCTTCAAAGTTAAGGGATAAATGACTCCACATGAAAATTGAATTTTAAATCCTGCCAGGCATGATGTCTCTCCCTGTAGGAACTGCAACTCGTGTGGCACTGCATCATGAAGTGCAGGCCACGTTCAGTGGTGAGAATTCATCACGTGTGGGTGCTCAGTCCAGCTAAGCAGCATGGATAGCTGTGATCACCACTCATGTCAGTCAGTTAATAACTTCTGTATTTGGAGAAATAACTGCATAAGCAGTAGTGGCCTCGCATAGAATTCTGGGCCTCTCTGTCAGGGGACAGGCAACTATTTGATGATTTTGTAGAAAATAAATTATCTTGGCCTTTATTCTGGTCCCTAAATTCATTTTCAGCTGTGACAAGAGCCAGGATTTAAGCCTGGGTTTCCCAAAGTAAAATTCAGTTAATTAGCCCACTCCATCATTCTAGCCTTCTCTTTTAACAAAGGCAGTATACTCAGCCAGACAGCTCTTGCTCACAAGTGATGCTCACCTTTTGTGTGGCAGAGTGTGCTTGTTCAGAGCCTGGAGTCCTTGTTTGCATCCCTTTTCAGCAGTGCTTCTTAACCCCTCTGTGCAGCCCCATTGTAGTGCTGCCCGTCTCCAGTTGAGAGACTGCAGGCACCAGGAAGTGTTCAAGTTTGAACGATGGTTTGTGGTGCTGGTAATGGCTGTGGAGTTTTACCAAGGTCAGAGACTGCTGCAGGGTAAAGGGGAAGAGGGTTTCTACCCCAAGGAGCTTGTAGCCCTCAGGGTGATGTGACATTAGAGTTATTAGCTGTAAATTGTGTATGGGGTTCAAGCAATGTTGGGGGGCAAAGTGAGATCTTGATTTCTGAGCAGGAAGAAGGATGTCTGAGCCATTGTCTGGGGTCCTGGCTTGCTATTCCCACCAGACTAGATCTCCTCACTGGCTAGAAGCTTGTTTGTATCAGACACTGGTAAGCTGGAGCTTGGCACCAAATGCTGCTGTGGTGGATCAGGTGTGATCCAGAAATAAACCAGCAAGAAAAATGTGTTACTGGGGGACTCTGCTGCACTGCTCCTGGCAGATCAGGGGATGTGTTAGACAGTTCTGTTTGCCATTTCCCCACTGATTTGGGTTCAGAGGCTGGGGTGAGGCAGGGTGCTTCCTGAGCAGGGCAGGCTGTTGACAAGTTTTCCTGACTGGCCACTGACCTCAGATTACTTAATTCTGTTCTTCTGCAAAGGAGTTGCTTGGGTGAAATGTCAAGAATTTTGAGTTTTGCAGTACCGTGATATTGTACAGCTTCAAAAAAGTATTTTTCTTCCTTGGGTGAATATCTAAATTTGACTGTTGTACCTGCAATATTACAGGATTTAGTAAACTGGGGAGAGGGACAGTCCATAGTCTAGGTATAACTATTGGCTGTAGTCTGTAAAAATGTGTCTGCAGTTTAAAAAACATAGGGATTTATTTTCAGATCCTGTCATCTATTTAAACTCTTCAGTACTTGGCTCCTTCCTGAAGACTGCACTCACTGATATTGTAATCCAGAGCCTTTGTGTGCAGGCAGTGCCATGTGGTTGAATGCAATCCTTGCACAAAAAATCATCTGTATGTAGATACTAGAATGTGAACAGTGATGTCTGTGTGAGTGGATAGCAGGTCACGACCCCCTGAAAATAGAAACATATTGATGTTGTTAGCAAAAGCTGTGGAGCATGTTTTCCTTGAAAATTGTTATTCAATGTTGTTCTTGCTGTCTTTTGAATTAAACATACTGTAAGAGTTGGTTTGCTGGAATTTTGACTGTTCTGGAGCACTGGATATTGGGTAGTCATTATTAACAGCCAGAGAATGTAGCGTGACCTACTGAACAGACAGCAAGATGCATAGACACTAGCAGCAGGGAAATCTAAGACAATGCATGGAAAAATATGTACAAGGTAAAACTTGCGCAGCCAGCCCTTATGCAGCAAATAAAACAAGGTCTTACTGACCTTGGCAGCTGTACAGGGCAGTCTTTGCATAAGAATGACTTGTGCTTAATATGCTAGAGAAATTATTCAGGGACAAATATTCTTGTTTTCTGCAGTACTGGGGACAATGTCATCTTCCATCTCCAGTCGCAACACAAACACAAATACATTGCAGACAGGGTACAAGGAGGACCTGACCCTCCTCAAGCACAGCCAGTTCTGCTTCCCATGGCCTAGAGAAAGAGATTGGGTACTGTTCTCTTGGCAAGGCTGGGTCCTGTGCATTATAGCAGGTACCTTTGAGACTGGCAGTGGCTGGATAGAAAGGCAGCATGATGGGTGTCTTCCTTAATTAGTCTGTGCAGTTTGTGTCCACTAATAAGAGATCTGCTAGACTCAGAGATCAGAGGGGCACTTTGCTCTTCCTGTTCTGTGTGGAGGCAAACAGGGGGAATAGACTTGCAGGCTGGTTAAATGCCAGGAGATACTGAGCCAGTCAGGCATTTCCTGTGGCCCAGTGCTTGCATGCAGCTCTTGGACAGGCCAAGCCCAGCTCACCCACTGTTTGGAGTGAGCAGGAATTACAATGGAGCCTGTACTTGGTGGCTCCCTGCTTCAGAGCCCCGTTTCCCTCCAGCCAAGGTGGGAGTGGGACAGATGGGTGTTGAGCTGGCTGGAGTCTCTGCTCCCCACATCCTGGGGCCAGGCCGGTCCCCATGCTACCACCATGGCCAGGTCTGCACATGCACATCTCCTCTGGTGGTGTTGCTTACTAAACCTTGCTGCTCACTCACTACTGCTGTTTCTTATGACTTCTTCCCTTCTCTTCCTCCGGATATATCAGCCCCGTAAACATCCATGTTCAAGAGCAAAGCTGTCTTGAGTGTTTAGCAGAGCAGGGTCTCCAAGGTCTCTCTATCAGGAGAGGGCCAGAGACAGTGTTTGTTGATATTGATCATGGGAAATGCAATTAATGCAGGTATAAAGTGTTAAATGTTAAATTAAAATGTGAGATTTAAAGGCAGTCAATAGATCAATTCTGAGGCTGGGATGAAATTCTCAGACTTTCAAACAATAATCAGATTTCCGATAAAATCTCACTGTGTGTAATTAGAGGGGTTGAAATACTAAATCAGATGTTAAGGGAGTGATATTTAGATTATGTTGAAAGAACAAAGATCCAGACAAAAAGAGCCCTCCTGTCTGCAGGCAGAGCTCAGGCTAGGCAGAAATATTGTGGAGCTCAGGGGATGTGCTGATCTAGCAATTAAAACTGCCAGGAGAGGAGAATGATAGGGAAACTGCACAAATCTACAATGCTGAACATCTGCCTGGATGGAAACAAGACCATTTGGACCTCATAGCTCTCTTGCAGTCTGATAACACTTCTAAGACCTTGGTCTGTCCACATGCACAGATGTCTACATCTGATGTGGTCTTGGTGAGCCTTCCAGAGGAGTGAGGATAATGTGTTAAAAACAACCCCAGCAGGAAGTTCTGCCATAAAAAAACACTTCCCAAGAGTTAAAAATACTAATTATCAACTGCCACCACATTTCAGTGGTATTCCAGCTAGTCAATAAGAGCAAAGGCATGCAGCTGATAGTTTGTTAAGGGTAACAATTTAAGGAGAGGGGCAAAGTTAGGCTCAGTGTCCTAGGGCACATGGCGTTTCCAGAACATTTCATTGGAATTTATACTTCGCTCTATAATCCATAAAAAAGTAAGCAGAAAAGAGTCCAGAGTAGCCAACTCCCTAGTTGAACTGGCCTATGAGTAATGATACCAAATAAGTTCTGCTTTTAGAAGCAGCATCAGGCTTTGCTCTTCCAGTCATCTTAATTTTCTGATGCTGTGAGCTGTGCAGGAGGCTGCAGGAGACATCCATTCCCTGAGTATGTATATTTGTTTTCATCCCTAAAGGGATTATTCAAAATATAGGACAGATATAGTATTTACTGTGGGCACTGCACCTGTCAAGGTAACATTATTATGGAATGGAGGGTAAAAGCCACTTCTCTGCTAGATAAAATGGATAAACGGGCTCATTAGCTCTGGGCACTTGCTAACCTTATCCTGTACCTGTGATGTGATTATCTGTGAAGATGTAGCTGTAAGTCTCTCCAGAGCCTTGAAAGGTGCATGTTTTAAGTGTATCTTCTCATTTCATTTTATAATTGTGGTGCAGCCTCTGCTGTGTAGTTCCAGAGGCTGAGATGCTGATTAGGTCTACGAATGTGATGTAACCCCACCCAGCTGGTCATCAGTGCCTTCGAAGCACTGTGTGGTTGTTACTGCTTAACTGCAAGCCCTGCCTTAGCCATGGCTTGAGCCAGACCCCTGCTCACCTTGCTCCTTGCAGAGCAGAGGGTGAAGAGTGAATAGGGCGGTTTCAGCAGTGAAAAACTCTTTTGAGCTTTTAAATAAAGGTCTCTAAAATTTCCACCCTGGGGTGGCTGGGCTGAGGTAACCTGATCTTTGGAAAAGTGCCTTTGTGCTGTAGTTTACAGAAGGGCTTCTTGATTAACAAAGCCTGAATGCGGGTTAGGTAAACTGTAGCCATTGTATTCAAGGTCACTGTTAATTTTTTTAATTGCAAGCTTTCTCCCAAATCTGGGGTTGGAAATGAGACCTGCTGTGTCAAGCTCTCAGAAAGGGTTGGAAATTGTGGCATTTCATCCTGCAATGACTCTGTTTCACTCTGCCCCTTCCCTTTATCTACAAGGAAAGTAAGCTTTAACAGTAAACTGCTGTACAGACATTTTAAGTTCATTGCTGATACTAGAAGCCCCAAAAAGCAGGTGTCTCTGGGAAGAGACTGATGCTCAGTCTGTGGCATATCATAACACCATCCAAGGGCAGGGCAGGGACATAAGGGCATGACTGTGGCTAGGGATTACAGGAGGTCTTTCCCTTCACGTGAGTCATAGTGGAGCTCTGAAGGTCCTTGCCAAAAGGTGTTGTGGGCACATGAAGCTTTCAGAAGTGCTGTGGAGACTGGGCAAGCAGTTGGATGGGGAATAGTGAGCAGGCAAACAGTGGCATGCTTAAGGAGTCCTCAGAAGGAGTGGGAGGCTGAAACACCAGGGTGGGAGATTGTGCATGTCTGCTGTGCTGTTACTCCTGGGCATTTTTGGAGGCTGCTGGATTGTTTTTATCAGCTGTAGCCCAGCTGGAAGGAGGGTCATTCCTCCGAACTCCTGCTGCTCCTGCCTTCTTTGCCCACACCTGCCTGCGGACGGGAGCAGAGGGGGGACCCACAAACAGCGCACCACTCTGGAACATGATGTTTGATGGCTTGCATGCTGGAGGGGAAGTCCAGACTCTCATAATCCTGTCAAGGAGCATTTTCTTGCCCTCTCTGAACCATTCCTGGGGTTCTGATTCCAATCTTCTGGGTTGTTTTCACCTATATATTCAGCACAAATAGGAAACCTGCAGCACTTGACAGCACAGGAAAGTCCTGCACACTTTCCCCCTAAAGAGTTTTCCCTTAGTCCTTTCCTAGGCAGATTATCAGGAGGCAGAACAGATATTCTGGTTTCTGGTCTTCTCAGATGCCTCAATGTTCCCTAATACTCCCCTGAGTTAATGCTGTCCTTGCACGTTTTTAAGGTGAAACTCCTTGCAGTCTCATTCCTAGCAGAATTGGCTGCTCCTGCACTTTAGCTCTGGTGATCCTGGCAGAGCACTGTCTGCGTGGTTCATGTGGTGAGTCCCAGTTCTGTTTTGTGACCTGAATGCATGGAACAGCTTGTTCTCTGCTGTCTCTTAACCCTTGGAAAGACACTTCCTCTTGTGCTCCTTCGTTCTGCACTGGCAGTGCTCGGCAGGGTCAGCTCTCCACTTCGGGTTTGGGGGCAGAGCCTGCGAGGGAGTTAATTGCTGAGTGATGATGGCTCTCTCCAGCTGAAGGTCTGCTCCCAGGAGCTATTTAAGCCTCTGTTTCTTGTATCTCTGTGCCAATCAGATTAGCTGATGCCAGGAAACAGACCACAGCCTTCTTGCTCTTGAATGCACCCTTTTTCCTCCTTACCTGTTTATCCCAGTCAAGCCCCTTTCCTCTGCCTCGGTTCTTTAATTTAGCTTTGTTCCTTCCTTTTCATTTTCACAGCCTTACTCTGGCCCATCTCCTCTCCCTGAGGCTGCCTCTCTGGGTTTTGACATCCAGCCCTAACAACAGTCAATCCTGTTTCCTGTTGTAGTCATGACTGCTCCATTTGCAGAGCCATGTGCCCCTCTGCACTTCTGCATTGAGCTTTTCTTGCTCTTGATTCCCTCCATGTTTACCCTGTTGTTACTTGGATTCCCTTTAAATTGCAGTAGAGAGATCCACAGATCAGTGGAGCTGCTGAAGGGGCTCATCTTCCCAGGAAAGAAAGGGGAACAAACAGGTTGGGGAGGGGTGTGTGGCTGAAAGCTGCCCCTCAGTCATTCCCCAGGGCTGTTGCCATCCTGCTGCCTGTGCACCCCTGCTCTTCTCCCAGCTGGACCCCTCCACTTAGTCACTGATTTTGGCAAGGGATTCGTTGTTGCTAAAAAGAAAAGCTCTAAACCCCCTCAGGCCACAGGACCAAGCGTTCCAGCCTGGCCCTCTGTGCCAAAACAGGCCCATCCCCTGCCTCTTGTGAGGCCCCACCTTTATCCTTCTTCTAAAAATAAAATGCAATGACATTCCTTCCTAGTTACTCTGTTCTCTTGTTCTGACCTCATTAGACTTTCCCAATAGAAAATTTCATTGAACTCGTCTATTAGTGGTGGAAACAAACAAGACCGTTGGACTTCCTCTGGAAAAAATGCATCTATATAACAGGGAATTGCAGGGAGCCAAATTTCCACTGCTGAGCTTGTGCTGTACACATATGTTCCCTTGTATGCGTTTAGTAAACAAAGTTGTCTTCACACTAAGAAGAATTTAAAACAATTTATCCTTTATATCTGATTTCCCTCCCTTGTTGGAAAAAGATTGCTTCTGTAATATTACAAGGAGCAAAGTACTGTTAGCTTGGGGTGCAAGAAAAGCCTCTTTTTTCCAGACCCCCTGAGCTAAATATATTTTGAGGCTTATGTATGTGCATGTACATAGGAATGATAGCCAGGTGATGGATTGCTAAGCCACATCATAAATTCAGTTTGTTGGACACCTCTGATTACCTCCTCTGCACTCTGCCTGTAATCATTCTCCTTCAAACATCCTTCTAATGTTCTTAACAGCAGCCAATTAAAACAAAGACTTCGCTTGCCATCTATCCCCTCTTCCCTCTGCTATCACCCAAGCTCCTTCTCTCTGCGGGGAGGGACAGAAGAGCATTAATGGATAGTGGTTCAGTGTGTGTGCTCCAGGTTTAACAAAATTTATCCCTACTTGGGGCTTTTTTGCCTCCTTCTTAAAATTCCACTTGGACAGACAGCCAGGCAAGGGTGGGTGCTTGTGTGTTTGCATGTGGCTGGGGGCTGGGAATTGGTGGCAGGAAGGGTGGGACACATGGAAGACATTGTACATCTGCCCACCTTCTTGGGCTCCTGGTTTTGATTCAGAGGTTTCATGCTGATTTAGATGCTTTCTGAAGAAAAGCATGCCCACGGGCATTAAGGGGGAAATTGAAAATAATTCAAGTCGCTAAGACTTCCACGGGGGAGAGGTGTTACAGGCTGTGGTGTTAGAAATGCAGGAGGGTAATGAGATAATTGAAGATCTGAGGATTTCAGTTGATGTCAATGACTCAGGCATGTCAGGGAACACAGTATATTCAGTCCCTGAAAAGTTGATTCATCCACCTGACAGTGAGGTGAAGAGTAATGAGTAATAGATTTTGGGGTGCATGGAAGGCAGGAGAGGCCAACACACTAACTCTGAATGGCTTGGGAAGTGCCTCAAGGGTGATTTTGATTTTCTCTTGCCTTTTTTAGGGCTTAGCTGTGCTGGCTTCTCTCTTCATGCACCCCAAAACCTTGTTTCCCATAGGGGCACTGGACAGAGAGTAGAGTGGGTGGTGCTTGGTGCCAAAGTACGCTGCCATAACTAGCCCTTACACCTTCAGGTGCCTTTTGGTTTGGCTGCTCCCCTGTAAGTATCACAGCAGTGCCTCCCTTGCATGCTGGGAGGGTGTTTACTGCTGTGCAAGCAGGATTGGAATTGTTGGACGTGCCTTTCATCCTGCTGGATTAATGGGGCAGGTTTCCGTGCGTGTGCATGCTTTCTGCTCACTCTCCTCTATCCTACTTCATACCGTAATGGCTGTGGGGTCTGAAGGTCTGAAACAGATCTGTTCATCTGGTGCTTGTGCAGGCCTTTACCGCAGCAGTTTCTTAATGCCTGATTGCAGTTCCTGTGTTTTATCTGCCAGACATCACTTAGTGATGGGAAAGGAACAACCCCCGTTTGCAGAGGGATTAAGTGACTTGTCACTTGTGGCTCTGTGGCTGCAGCAGCGTTTGAGCCCCTGTTTCCAGGGTCCCAATCTGACAGGTCTAGAGCATCTCTCCCATCAAAATGATGACTACAGTAATTACAGTGCAACAGTAATGCCTTTGGGGTTTGGGACTAGGCTGCTCTGGATTTTCACTGGCATATGGAAGTGGAAAATATGCTCTCTGTTGCCACTATGTTTGGTTTTCCTGCTTTCCTACATGTTCTAACTTCTTCATTTTAATCGTGAAAACAAGTATTATAAATACATTGGATATGTTTGTTACCAGTCTTTCAGTCTCCTCCTGTCATTGCGTATTTGATTTGCAATCTAAGGATGCTGTTAGAGGTCTGAGCTGAGACATAAGTCAAGGCTTTACTTTTCTCGAGTCCTGAATTGTTTGACAAATGTATTCTGAGTACCTTTATGCACTGTATTCCCTTCCATGTAGCCCATAAAGGATAGGTGTTTTCCCTATTGTGCATGAGTCCTCATTTTTAACACATCATGTAACTCAGATGGACTCAAATGTAGGAGCACAAAGACTTTGGAGGCCTGCCCTGTGTGAAGGGGAAAATTACTGTCTGGCCCAGAGCAGTGGCTTTCTGATGACTGCATTGTGTTCTGGTGTGCTGTGTTTGTACCAAACTGGTTTGCTGCCAAGTTACTTATGGCTTATCCAAGCGCTCAGTACAAAGAATGTTAAAAGAAAAACTTTTTTTGTTTTCTCTGAATTCTTCCAGCTGAGAAAGAATTCCAACCACAGCCCAAGTGCTGTATCCTTTTTCTGTAGGCTTGTTGTGACCAGGTAGGGCAGTTGGCACTGGAGTGTCTTCAGCTGTAGTGTGTGTGTGTAGGAGCATGTATGTGCTTATAGAAGGTATAATACAGGACCTTCAGGGAAAGTGCCTTTTTGTTGGAGAAAAACCTGTCTCATTGAGCAGAAGGCTCTGTGATGGAGAAGTCTGGAGTGGGAATTTTCCAGGCACAAGTATGTGTGCCTGGGGAGAGGCACCTATGAAGCACCAGACCTGGGTTGGTCTCCCCTGTGTATAAAACACAACTGATACCTCCTGAAATCTCTGCAGCACAGTGAATGGCTGAGCTGGGCTCTTGTTTCTGTATTTCTCCTGCCTGACAGAGTATATTGCCTGTCTTGAGGGCTAGGATCATGCTTGGAGCTTGTGAGATACCTATAGGTTGTCCCTGTCAGCAGAATACCAGGAAGGGCACCTGGGTAACAGCATTCCCTCCCCTTAGCTGTCCCAAACACATGTGGACACTTATCTGATTGGCAAGGACCTTGGGAGTTTCTTGAACACTGAGTAGGATAATCAGATAGATTGTGGGATACATCTGCTTGATCCTATTTCTTACCATTACTTGGTGGGGAACAAGCCTTAATGAGCCTTGGCCTTTCCTGTCTCCTCTGTAAATTTGTTTGACTCAATTGAGCTCTCTTCGTGTGAGACAGCTCTCTTTGTGCTTGGATATGGAAGCATCCACCTCTGAAGCTGGCTGTGCTTTGAGACGGGGTTTGGATTAGCTGACCTCCAGAAATCCCTGCCAACAATTTTTTTCCCTTTTCTTTTGTGTTTGCAGCTGGTGTAATTGTGGTCCTAACCCCTCCCAAGCCGTGCTGACACTGGAGAGGATTTTAGCCCTGTTTCACAGCAAGTGCAGTAGCTGCTTCTGCACTGTAGAGGAAATGCTCCTTTCAGGTCAGCCACCCCGCTGTAAGGCGGCTCCCTAGCCCTCAGCACTGGGAAGTTGTCTCATGTAGGAGGCCAGAAGGGATTTGCCAGGCAGATCCTAATAGAAGGGAGCATCCTTCTCCATGTGTCTTGTACTGGCGATGTCCTTAGTCAAGTAAAACTCCTACTTGGCTGCCTGATCAGCAGAGCATCCCCCAGATTCCACAGGGGTGGGATGGCAGTCGGTCACTATCAGTCCTAGTAGGGAGCTGGAGTAGGAAAGGGGTCTTGACCTCTGACTGGTTCCACATAAGCTGATGGCAGAAAATCAAAAGCCAAAAAGAACAGAAACGTGCATGTGTGGTTATTCTAACGGCAAATCTATTTAGTGAAAGAGGGGGAAGCTCCCTTTGAAGCACCACAATGCATGCTGCCCTGGAACACCCTATGGAAAGGTATTTGTTCTGCCAAGGCACGTGTGTGTGTGTCCAGCACAGCAGCTTCTCTGACTTTGAACAAAGACAAACAAATAAACAAAAAAGCTCCTTAAACTGCAATGTTTTTGTAGTGCATTTTTGGCTTAGAAATACCCAGCAAATAGTGAGAAATAACTCCCAGCCGTTTGCCTGTGTAACCATTTTGGGGAACTAATCCTGTAGGAGTGAAGGGGAGAGGAGTTCCCTGAACTTTGGTGGACAAGAAATGCTGAAGGTTCAGGAAGAAGGAAAACAGACTGAAGATTTCAGGTGGCTGAGGGAATAGGAATACCATAGTGCATATTGAAGAATGGTAGATTTCAAAAACAAAAGGATTTTTTCAATATTTCCTTAAACTCAGTGTTAATTTTTCCTGTGATTGTTTCCTTCAGGGTGTAAGTGTGGAGAATTGCATGTACACAAGGGAGGATAAAGTTCCCTGCATTTATACATTCTTTTTCTTTGCAGTAAAGGGCTTCCTTCCCTCATGCTACTTTATTTTGCATCTTTCCTTCCCCCCCCCTTTGTTTTTTTTCACATGCCCACCTCTGTATGTAAGAGAGATGCTGAGGTTGTGTCAGGGCAGATAAGAGCAGTGGGAAGTGCTCAGAGGCCAGTGATGCATGATCCATTTTCCCAAGGACAGTGGCACTGCTGGCCCTGCAGAGCCATCTCCCAGGATGCCATAAATCCAAGAGTTTAGCAAGGCTGGCGAGCCCCTGGAGAGATGGGAGATGGGATGCAGTATGTACAGCCTTCCCCACTGAGGGGCAGGAGGATGTTCCTTGTGCTGCTCTGTCCAGAGAGGTCACGACCAGTGACAGCCACTCTCCAAAGTTACTCTAAGCGAGCAGAATGAGAGAGTGTAGGGAAAGAAGGACAAATGTTAGTGGTTCCTTCAGCACAGATTTGTGTGGTACCTGCATGCCCAAACATCCACCCTGTTACTTCTGTAGTGGGTTTATGTCCTGAAAATGAGGCTTTTCAATTGCAGCAGCATCGGGGGGTTGTTTTACTTGCGTGGGTTTATTATTTATTTCTGGGTTCTGCCATCCTGTTCTGAACAGACGGCACTTGGAGCTGAGTTGACTCTTTGGCACGTGGTGTGGCCCCTGGTGCTTCATGGCCCCCAACATCTGTGATTAGACCTTGAACAGAAACTTTTCATGTATGCCCATGTTAGGGGAAACTTGCTCTTTTTCTGAGTAACTGGTAAAAGAACAAAAGGAGGTTTATTTCCTTTTAGCTGTAAAGTTCTACCTTAAATTAAGTAAACTGTTCCCTGAGGGAGAAAGTGTCCAGGTACAGAATGTTCACAAAGGAAATATTCAAAGTGTCTACTGTGTCCCTGAAGTGTTTGTTTTAAAGTATGAGGGCCAGAGCAAAAAATAGAATATTATTTTCTAATTTGAAAGCAAAAATACCTCTTGCAGGTGACAGAAAATAAATTGACCTTCTTTGGTCTTGACACCGCAGCCCGTTAAGCGCACAAGCGCCGAGATGGCTCCGGTCCCAGTGCACAGCCTGGGAGCGCGGGGGGCGGGAGCCGGCCCGTGTCCCAGGCAGCCCCGCTGTGTGCAAACTGTCAATGTTCCACCAGCAAAGGAATCGTGTCTGTGGGAATCTGAGCACCGCTGTGTCTTATGTGAGGTAGGGTAAGAGCGTTGTCGTCGGTGCGTCAGTGACGGAGGATCCACGCCTGGGCTTTACGGGGGTTGTTTTTGTGGTTTCTTCTGCTGCCGTGGAGCAGCACTTTTGAATCAGTCCCAAGGAAGGCCTTGTGATCCAATGGGGACAGCACCTAACTTGCCATGGGCTTTTCTGAGGCCCAAAATGAACTTCTCCAGTGTCAGCCAACTCAGCTAATGTCACTGTGTTCCTGGCTTGGTAGATCCTAGATAAAGGTGTTTTAACTTTGTTTCCCCTCCTCACTGACTTGGAAAGCTGTCCACAAATGTGCATTATATTAATTCATGCATGGCTGCCAATAAATGTAACAATAGAACACTTTTCAGTAAAACCTTGTCTTTGACTATAACTTTTTGGTTCCTTTGATAAGCAAGGATATAGTTTCTTGTGTTCTTTACTACTTGCTGTGAAAGTGGAAGAGAAAGGAAGGCTGTTAGATGGGTGGTGGTATTCTCCACAGAGTTTTCTTTCTTTCAGGACAAAACAGTTCACTGTGCTATTTTCATTGCTCCTATTTCTCTTTGCCTTGCAGTGTTTCCAGGAACACTGTGTTTATTTGGAAGATTGTTTGATAATGGAAACATCTCACTGCTGTTGGGGTGAGGAGTTCCCTATTCTGGCTTATCAAGGATGTGGTGGTGGGCACACCAAGCTCTTCCATACTGTTTAAGGTGCAAAAAAAAGCCCAAGTTACAGAATCGTCTCAAAGGTGCAAGGGCTGATGAGTGAGTGTGGCATTTTTACTGTCAGCTGAATTCAGTGCTTTGAGGAAAGCCCATAGAAAAAGTCTTTTTTGGGCTCTAACAGTATCTAGACACTCAGTGAACATTAGTAGCAATATTCCAGTTTTATACTGGAATCAGTATAAAATTTGAGGTCTTGATTTTGCAAGCACAATTTCTCTGTTGTTGTGCCTCCAGGGTATCCATCCATCCATCCATCATCCATCCATCCATGATGGGTCTGAGCTTTCATTGACCATAACTTGCAAAACTAGGTAAAGCACACTGCAGCCTGGCAGTGTAGGGCTGAGCTTGGACTCAGGAGAACCCGTCCTCAGTGCCAGGGTCACGTGCTGGTGGTTTGAGTGGAAGAGGAGCATGGACAGCATTGCATATGATAAAAAATGAGCACGGCTGGAACTTAGCCTTGGGAAAACTCCAGTGTGTCTGCAGTAT
The DNA here is from genome assembly GCA_017589585.1 of Phylloscopus whistleri. Taxonomy (NCBI): domain Eukaryota; kingdom Metazoa; phylum Chordata; class Aves; order Passeriformes; family Phylloscopidae; genus Phylloscopus; species Phylloscopus whistleri. The sequence continues at coordinate 1,776,604 of JADMLD010001007.1, read as the reverse complement.
CCCTATTTTTCTTCAGGCAAAGGGAATAGCTGCTGTTCTTACTCACTGGACTGTGAGTTAGGGCAACAGCACTTCTGTTTCTCAACTGAGCAGTCGTGACCCAGAAATCCTTGAGAAACAGTAAATAAGGAACCCACCTTGGCACTTCTACTGAGTTATTTTTTCTTAAAAATAAAAAGAAAAAAAACCTCTTTTAAATAGCATCATTTACACTTGGGAGCTGCTCAAATCCATCCTGTCACATAAATTACCATTTCTGAACTTGGCTGTCAGGAAGTGTCCTCACAAGTTGACATCCATGGGGGCTGTCAGTGGAAGGGGATCAGTTTCGTGGCAAGCAGGAGGAATTCAAGCGTCAAGTGAATACACTCGTCCTCATGTTACCTCAAGCGGTCAGGGCATCTTAGGCCCGCCAGAGGCGAGCCCTGGTGTGACCTTTGCTCCTCAGACTGCCCTTGTTCCCCTGCACTTCAGTAGCTTTAAGGCTGAGTCTGACATCTGGAGGAAGCCCCATCCTCCTGCAGCTCAGGCAATTAGAGCCTGGCCCAGCAAGTGGCCCTGGAGCAGAGGCTTCAGGGATATTGTAGTTTCTTTACAGGGATAAAGGCCACAGGCTTTTCTCTCTGCTCTGCTGCTTTCTCCAGCTTTGATGGTGATGCCGTTGAACTGAGGTTGGCTCATCTGGTAGTGGAGGAGCTCAGCCCTGCCAGATGGATCTAGCTTGCTGGGAAGGGTTCAAAAGGCAGCACCTATCCTTTGTTGTATTTCCTGCAAGCTAACGAAGGCCCTGATTTCTGAAGCTACTTTTTAATTCTTGTAGGTTGTATGTTGGTTTTGGCATAGATGCCTTTTTTTTTTTTTGTTAAATTCCTCCCATCTGAAATATACAGGAGAACAAAGGGAATAAAATGCCAGCCACCCAACACCCACCCCCACCAAAAAGGGTAATACAAAGGAATTGTAAGGGTGCATTCTGGTGAGAACAGTTGTTTGCTGCCAGGAGCTGAAACCTGGAGAGCTGAAGCTCTGTATTGTCAGCGGTGGGTTCCTGTCTGAGGTGCGCTGTCCTTGGGCTGTGCGTGGGAGCCTTGCTGCAGCAGCGTGCAGCGCTTGCTGTGATGTCAGCCCTGCATGCATGCGTTTCCAGCCTTCCCCGTGACCACATGGAGAGGGATTTGCAGCAATCCTAACACTGACAGAACTGTATTTGTTGACTTGCAGAAAAGCCTAACTCGTGCTCCTCTGGGCTGTGATCATGTAAGCTGGAGCACGATGACTGCTGCCTGTGCTTGCTGGCCTCCCAGTCCTGATAAACCTGTGAAGCAGATTCATTTATTTAGGCCCTGATTCAGCAAAGCACTTAAGTACATGCTTCAGATTTTCTTTCCAGAAAGACTGTTGGCATGCTCAGCGTTAAGCATATGCTTAACTGCTCTCCTGAGTGCCCAGCAAACAAGCGATGGGGCAGCGTGTGCTGCTGTGTGCTCTGCCAGGTGCCTCGCAGGCTGCAGAATTGCAGTATGAAAAATACATTTATTAATTTGGCTCCCTCCAGTACAGAGGTACTGGAGTACTGAGCTCTAGTGCCAGGGTCTGAGATGAGTCAGTCCTTCTGCAGGGAGGTGGGTTGTTTCCATAGCACAGAAAATTTCTTGTCTCTTGAATGTCGCCCAGAGGAGTGGGCCCTTCTGCAGGGTGTGGGGCAGGGGCAGTTTCCATCAGTGGGTTTGTTTCCTCCCCCACAAGTTGTAAAGAACATGTGTTACATGTGTCTGAATGGTTTGATATTGGTAGTTTAATGTTTTATAGAATTAATTTGATTTAGCTTTCATTAACATGATGCCCTTCATTTTGAGGACTGAGCAGTTTAGTGCAGCCATCTACCTGTGGGCAGTGTGTGCTCCTGAGGTGTATGGCTTGAGAACAAGATCAACATTTGGTTTGTTACACTGGGATTTCTTGAGGTTGAAGGGCTGGGAAGGGCAGATGTTACTACACTGTTTGGACATCTTGGTGTTTGGTGTAACAGCGTTAAATCAGGTCCATCATATTCTATCCCCAGCATCAGCAGACCCTCACTTCCCTTGGGAGTCTGAAGCTGTGGAATAGGCACTTAATCCACAAGACGGTTGTATTTCAGTCTGCTCAGGACTTCTGAGAGTGCATTCTTTCTAATCCCCACCCATATCTGACCTGTTCTAGCTTGTTTTTAAGAGCTGCACCCAGCTAGTCCTTAGCTCCCTGCAGAAGGCTTCTGCCCATCTTTTCCTTTCTTTTGCTTTCTGAGCTCATTTGAACAGGGAGCCCACATATCAGTGAATGGGATTCCTGTATAAATTTGCCATTTGCAAAATTGGAATTGATTTAGAGCATCTCTTCTTTACAAAACCCAAAAGACACGAGCATGGTTAGATGTGCCTTTTTTCCTTCTCTTTAAAGTTTAAAACATGCTTAGCAAATATGACGTCTGTCTTCCCCGCTTGATGTGCAAAAATGCAAAGGTCCTTCCAGAAGCATGGGTTAAACGAAGCTTTGTGCTGATACCTCAAGCTGGATTGCAGGGCTCTGGGCAGGTTTTGTTATCAACTTGAGTCTAATTAAGCCTAGAAAGTACTTGCAGTGTAGGTTTGACGAGTGTTGTTTTTTCTAAATTGAAATAATTCGGTCTGTGAATCAAACGGCCTCTGTGCCCCACCCCCTGCTGCTGCTGACAGCCTCTTCCCACACTTCTTCCTTAGTAGCATTGTTTCCATTGTTTCCAGCTCCAGTAGGTTTCAGTTACTGATCAGTGTAATTGCAATAACACACCAATAATAAAAGAGGAATTTAAGCTTCCTTTTTTTTTGTAGTTGAAGGCTCTTCTCCTACGAAAGCTTGAAATCTTAATAGCAGTCACAGAGGCAACATCCCGTGCCTGTCAAATGTTTGCGAAAGTGGACGGTCGTACTTTAGGAAGATAAAGGGCTGGATTTTGGGAACCTGGAAACAGCCCAATCCTATCAGGCGGCAATGGTACAGCTAATATTAGAATAGGAGACTCTAGGGACAGCTTAACATTTTAGTGGATGCCAAGGAAGCCTTCAACTGGAATGCATTGAAAGTTGTTTGTTGTATAACACGAGTTGCTGGAGTCAGAGTAATTCGAGTTGCCTTTGGTCTGGTGGAAAACTACAGCTGTGAGCAATGAGTTAATTTTTTCCGTGTGTGTGTGTGTGGCTTAGGTTTCCCTGTCGGGTTTGCTCTTAGTTTTGTAGGCTCTGAATCCATAGAGGAGCGGCTGCAAACCAGTCATTTGTCTCCGTGTGCCATCGCGGGAGCAGCCCCGCGCTGGGGATGGGTTTAATGGAACACCTCGGCAGTGCGGAGCGGTGCAGGGCTGAGCTGGAGCCTTGTACATAAGAAAGCCACCGGCTCTCTTTCTTCCCGAACGCTTTCTACAGAGGAGAGAGAGGGTGGGTTAGTTAATGTTAATTAAAAAAAACCCCAAAAAACAACAAAACAAAACTGAAGAGCAGCTTATTCCCCCGTAGTCTGGGAGGGCTCGTGGGGTGCACCCCCGCCGCTGCCCGGAGTTTGGGCTGTCCCGTCCCCCCCCCCCGGGCCGGTCCCGGAGGGTCCCGGGGCTGCGGCGCGCGCCGGGCACCCAGCGCGGACCTATGAAACGCTCTCTTGTATTGGTCGGCTGCCCGCGGGTGCTGCTGTAACGGCAAGCGCCATTGGCCGGCGCCGCCTCCCATGCGCAGCGCGGCGCGGGCAGTGCCCCCGTGCCCGCAATGGCCGCCGGCGCCGCCCCGCGCCCGCCCGCCCGCCCGAGCGGGGCCGCAGGCTCCTGGCTGATTCTATTTCTCTTTTTCCTGCAGGTTGCTGAAAAGTGCCTTTCCTGAAGCCACCGCTGCTTGGATTTCTGTCTAGGGCTGCCTCTCTCTGCCCCTCGCCCCCCTCTCTGTTTAATTCGGCGTTGCTTGCGGTCCGTGCCCTGACGGCGGCTCCTCCAGCCTTGCCCTTTTTTTTTTTTTTTTTTTTTGCTCCCCATTTACACGCAGTTTGCTCAGCCATTTTATTTTTTCCTGCCCCGACTATGTAGCAAATATTTAAAAGAAAGGAAAGAGGAAAAAAAAAAATCATACATCCTTTTGCCTGTTTTGATGCTCGTGAACCATAATTTTTAGAAGCAAGAAATAGAAGGAAAAAAAAAAACAAACCCGAAGTTTTCTCCCCAAGGACCGAGACCATTCCACAAACTGAAGTGCTGCCAGCAGCATATGCTTTTTGCAAGAATAATTGAAACCATTAACTGGAGAGCACAGAATTCTTTTGAAAGTCTGCCAGTTATTTGCAAGTAACTTTGGCAGTGGCACAAAATATAACACTTGTATTTTAACTTCTACAATTGCACTTTTAGGAGCTGGCCTCTAATTTGATTTTCAGTTGTTCTGATAAGATTTCTATTTTATGATTGGCTTTATGTTTAATTCTTGTTTAAAGAAACACGATTTGACTTAAATGAAAACCTAAGTGCTGATGAATAGGAGTTCTACCAAAGCAACAACTTAGTTATTTCTTCACGTTTAACTTGAATTCACTTTTTTACCCTTTTTTTAAAAAAAAAAAGAGAAGAAAAAAGAAGATCAGCAGTAAATATTACCCTGAGGAAGGGTGCGATTGCTTGCATTTTAATTTTTGTTTTTTTAATATGGCTGTAAACGTTTCCCTGGTTCGTGATACAAAATGGCTGACGTTAGAAGTGTGTCGAGAGTTTCAGAGAGGGACTTGTTCTCGGTCTGATGCAGAGTGCAAGTTCGCCCATCCGTCACGGAGTTGCCATGTGGAAAATGGTCGAGTTATTGCCTGCTTTGACTCCCTAAAGGTGAGGACTGTAACGCGTGCATTACCTAAGCTTCCTTGCTTTTCTCTCCCTCCCGAGTGGCTCGGTGTGCAGGGGTGTGGGATGTGCAGAACAGCTGTTTATTGCTCTGCAGGGAGGATGCTGCTCCTGAAATCTAGGCTGAGACTGACATCGGATACGATTGCCTGGAGTGCCAGGCATTGCCGGGAGAGAGAGGATTTTATCCAGGGCGTTTTTCAGTGGTAGCTCAGCTCTGATATTGCTGTCCCTGACGCAGAGAACACAGGCTGTGGGCAGCAAATGAAATCAGAAGAGTAGAGAGAACTGAAACCCAGTTTTGAGTGCCCAGATCACATCGGCTGTGCATTTGTTGCAGGGATCTGAAATGTGCTTTTAATGAGCAGCATTTTAAGATAATGAATTAACTTTGCATGTATTTCCTGGAGACAGAGTTGTAAATGCACTTTAAGGTTGTCCTGTAGATGAGGACCAGCCAAAATATTTGGAGAACAACATTTCCAGAAATGGCTATTGGGAAAATGCTTTCGGCTAGGGACACACAAACTCGAATGCTCTGCCAGGCCTGTTGGAGCTATGGCTGAGCCTTGAGGTTGGTGCTAATGCTTGCAGAGTCGATTTTGAAGGCAGTAAATGGCTCTTGCTTGTCCCTGCTGGAGTTCCAGGGGTGACTCAAAAATACCAAAGACCTGGACTATGAGTCAGGGTGAGGAGTGGGGAGGCTCACAGGAGGGGGATGTGGGCATCTCTTTCTGGCCTCACTTCACCGTGGTTATGGGGAAATGAAGATCCACTTTTTTTTTCTTTACCCCAAATGTATGACTCCTCAAAAGTATTTTTACTTTGAGACCACATGGATAACTGATAGCAAATGAGAATTCTTGACATTGTGTTTAATGTTTTGACCAAAGTAACCTGTTAAAATTTCTAGAAAGAGTCTGGAAAAATTTATAATCTTAAAAGCTTTCTCTTGAACTTCAACTGTTGCTTGAAAAGATTTGTGTTTATTTTTATGAGCATAATGAGTAACAGAACTGGTAGAATTATATATGCAGAGGTTCAGACCAGGACTGGATCTGGACTAACACTGGTTTACCCATTTTGTTCCTGTTAGTGGCCTCTTCCTATTTTCGTTTCTGTTCTGTTTTTCCAAGAAGCTCAAGTTTTCTGTTTGCATTCGGTTTTCTCTTTTTAATCTGATTATATGAAATGACTCTTAGTTACACAGTAACTTTCAAATGTTCATTTACATTGTTGGTTTGCTGACAGTAAGAGACAAACGTTTTTTTAATTGAAGGGGGGGAAAAAATCTTGTTCTTTATGCCCTTGAAACTTTTGAATTGTAGCCAGGGGCAGTGCAGATACTTTTAATGAAGAGATTAATGTGTTCGTATTTTAGTGTTTATTTGTGAATGGAAAGGAGGGCTGTCATGCTGTGAAGGGTAGTTTTGTGCCCCTTGCTGGTGTTTGCAGTACTGGGGGGTGTCCCTGTGCAGTCATCCAGCTTGGCTGGGTTCTGAACTGTGCTGTCACCTGGTGTGTGACGCTTCCCCATGTGTGATGTTGGCAGTGCAGTTCCTGCAGCACACCCAGGCTCTCCGTGCCAGCCCCTCTCTGCACAGCTGGGGCTGGGATGATGTGCAGGGCCAAGTCCATGGGCAGCTGGGGTTCAAATCCCACCCACTGGTAGAGCAAACAGTTCTCTCACTCCCACAGCAGTGGGGATGAGATGGGTAACACCATGTTAAGAAAACAAACAAACAAACAAACAAACAGGAAGGAGTAGAGTGTGATCTTCCACAGCTCAGTGTTTCTTGTGTACCTGGCTGTTAAATAATGTTCTTGTTGTAGTTTCCTCTTGACACAGTAGCAAGTGCCCAGTATGTGCTGGTTAAGTGGCCTGAATTTTCCAGCCGACAGGATTTTGGACTTAGGAAAATGTCATGGAGGGCTGACAACTCTTGTCTTTGGGAAGTACTTGAGGAGAGCTCCAACTGTGCAGAGCACTTGGCCAAAGGTGAGGGGGCTGTTTCTGCACCCCTCTTTGCAGACAAGGAAGTGGGTCTTGGAGCACTTCCTTCAGAGCCAGGGATCCAGCAGCTCTCAGTGGACAGAGCCCTGTGTCCCTGTGCCACGGAGGGCTGCAGTCCCTAGTGCTGCAGCCTGAGTGCGTGTGTGTCTAAGGCCATGCATTTCCCAGTGGAGATAACCGCCCCCCCCCGGGGACTAAACCCTCAAACAATGGTCATTCTGTTCCTGGGCCAGAGCTGGGCCTGCAAAGCTCTGTTTGCAGACATCTTGAGGGGCTCATGGCTGTGAGGGTGGCTACCCTTACCCGTCACCAGAGAGATGTTACATTCTCAGACCCTTTAAGAGGCTTTTAGTGCCCACCCTTTGGACATCTTTGTACCCAACAGCTGTGGAGCACTGACCCTCTCTCCTGTGGGGGGCTCAATAGCTGCTTAGTGCTCTCTTGTCTTTTCCTGCCCTGCATTAGCAGAACATCTGTGTTGCTTTATTGGAGGCAGGATATAGGATGCTTGTGGCTAATAAGTTTTCCCGTTGTCTTGCAGCCACCCAGGGCTTTGTTCAGACGTTGCTTATCTGCATCCATTGTGTGCTGCTGTTGTTTGGGGTTTTTTTTCTCACAGACCTCTTAAGCTTGAACAATGTCTTCATACAGGAACTTCTGATAACTGAGCAAACAATGGTCTCACCTCACTGGTCAGGTCATGTGCAGCATCCATATGCTTACTGAATCACTCTTTTCCCCTTTTTCCTCAATCTCCTATAGCAGTTCCACACCTGTGGAAAAAGCAGTAGGGCTTCCAGAAGCAGTCAGACTGCCTCAGTGCAGGTTGTTTCACGGGTAGCTGTGTGTTACCTGTAATCTTGTGAAGAACACACAGGACTCATTGAAGGTAATGAGGGCCATCAGTGATGCTCAGGTGGGGGTCACCAGAACATGCTCTGCAGGAACGTTGTGTGTTGTGCAATGCTTTGGTCGTGAAATATCTGGTCTTGATTAGGTTGAAAGTACAAGGCTGGATCTTGCTGTCCTGAGCTGTGTTTCTTTGAAGGGGGAGTTAGCACATTTGTAGGCAGCAGAAGGAACCTTTCTCAAGCAGATTGATACAAAACTTAAAAATAGTTCCTTGCAAGAAGCTGCGATTTGAATCAGATGCCAAAAGAGCTCTCATTCTACTCGTGCATCCCTCCTTGTTATTCTAGAAGCAGTGTTCTCTGAATTAATTTGTGTGAATGGCAGGAGAGTTTGCACTGCTTGATTGCAGGGCAATCCAGAGGCACAAGTGGCTATGCTGGGGCACCCTGCTTCCAGAAGTGACCACGAGGGCTGCTGGTCAGTGACCAGTGCTCTCTGGTACCTCCTAGGCAAGTCCTGTGGCACCTCAGAGACGTTCTGAGCAAAGGAGAGGAATGTCGTGTCATCTCTGTAAACTCAGGTGGACTCTGTGTTCGTTCATTGCTTCTCTCCCAGGATCAGTGTGCAGTGTCCCATGCACAGCCAGTGCTTTTTGTGAGGATTGGGAAGTGGTTTGCTGGCTCATGGCAATTCCTACAAAGGTTTGTTTTGGCACTTTGGTGGGCTGCTTATCAAGTAATTAACTTTCCTATTCATGCTGGATCAGGAGGGTGGGATATGAGCTTGTCTGACTCTTAGTTCCTGGCCAGCAAGTCATTGGTTGTGTTTTCAGTTTCTGATCTTGTCAGGAAGGAATAAAAAAGCATCAGCTTTGGTCGCTAATGGAGCAGAGAGCTGAGAGATGGGGCATTAGGAGATGGTGACATATTATGTAAAAATATTTGAGTAATGCACATCAGGTGTTCACACAGGCTTTGATTTATACGGCTCACAGTTTGGGTATCTGCACTGAGGACTTGTGGTTTAAAAAAATTTACAAATGCAACTTTGTGAGGTATGGGCTGGGGTTTTTTGCTGTTGAGGGGTTTTAAAATTTTCTTTATGAACGTTAATTTGAATTGAAGCTTCAAAGAGCATTTTGAGATGGAAATAATGGGGTGAAAAATTTCAGTAATGTGGATTTTGACTTTGGGAGGTCTAATGTGGAAAACATTGTTAAACTATTGTACATTTCAAAGCAGTTCTCTATAAAAAGGTGGAAAGTTTTCTGTGAACAGGCATAAAAAGAAGTTAAAAGTATTTTTGTCTAAATTATCTGTTTTCTAAAAGAAATGTTACTCTCTGGTAATAATATTCAAAATCCCACAGCAATCTAAAAAGTTTTCACTGCTTGGGCAATGGATGTACTATATGATATTGAAACTGGTATACCTGAGCTGTTCCTCACAGTTTTCATGCTAATTTGTACCTGGTTTATGCTGACTTGACTAGAATTATTTCTGACTTAACTGGTTGGCAATCAAATCTATTTTTTAAAAATTTAAATAAACTCCAAATTAGGAAACAACTAAAAACACCCACTAAACTTAGCATATGGTTACACTTTTAGAGAGGGAGAAGAAAGCAAACAAAGCCATAGTGATATTTTTGGAGACATTCTGACTCCATGTCTCAGCTCAGTGTAATGGAGATGTAAATATTCCAGAAGAACAGTGTTGAGCCAAGTCACCTCTGTGACAAACATTCACTTTTCCTTGGTCATTAAGCCACTTACCTATGTGGCAAAGGTAGATTTGCAGCAGCTTTCTGTCCAGTCTGATGCTTGTGTGTCTTACAGCATAAGTACTTTCTATAACTACCCAATCCAACAACTTAAAGTGAGGAAGAACGTATTTAGACTCAATTTTATTTATAAAAACCATTAATACTGTACTTCTCTGTCTTTCGCTGTTAATTTCTGTATTTCTCTTTGTATTTTTTTCTGAAGTAAGTTGGTATTTCAAGGAGAATAAGAGAGCTTGCAGGGAAAAATAATTTAGGCCTGATCCTTTCTCGTCTGTGGGTTACAACAAGCTCCATGTTTTCACAGCTTAATTCTATTGGCACCCATGCTGTCTATACTCTCTGTAGTGTCTTCGGAAGTTTTTGGCACATCTGTGGGATGGAGAGCACTGATGGAGAAGCTCACCTGGCACTGCCTGTGGCTGAGCATCTCCCAGGCCTGCCCCAGTGTCTGGACTGCAGAATCTCTCTGTGGGGTTAAGGCTGGTTACTTAAAGATGTGTGATCTCCCTAGGCATTTTCAGCTTTCCAGGGAAAGGATGCACCTTGTTTCTTTAATCTGCCTAGCTGATCTTTCTGTGGAACAGAGGTCTGTGCACAGCATGTTTGATTTGTTCAGTGTTATCCAATGGTTTCTTTGATGGCCCAATAGTCTTATTTCATTTATCTGTGACTTTCTGACAGCTGAACCATGGCAGATGAGCACTCATGGGTTTTGCAGTCATGGTTCAGAAGGTTGCTGTTCTGAGCTGGCCCCTTATTTCTCTGTTGCAGGTTGCTGGCACCGTGGCAGAGTTAGCAGGAGGACAGAGCACCTTAGGCACTGAAAAGTCCAGCAGCCTTGGTCCTGGCTCTCTGCAGAGCTGCTGGGTGATGAGTTTGTGTAACTGGAAACAGGCTGGTGTTACCTGGTGACTGCGCTGCAAGGACAGCAATAGACAGGGAGATGCAGGAAGGTCTTATTCATCAGCCAGCCCTTAGCTAAGGTGTAAGGCAGAGTCCTTGACAGGAATTCTTGCTTGTTCTTCTAAAGCAAGGAGGAGATCTTTGAGGTGTGTTTTGGAGAGCAAAGAGGTTGGACTTGCACTTATCTCAACCAGGTCTTTCTGTAGCTGAGCAGCCTCAGCAGGGAACAATGCCTTTGCATTTACAATGACATGTGCTTTGTGAATCGTGGTGTTGTGCGTGGTAACATGGCAAGAAAGGTGAGATATCTGTAGGTTTCCTGGTGCATAGTTTAGTTTTGGTGCTACCCTGGAGGGATGCTGTCTTCTCGGCTCATTGCTCATATTCCTGCGGAGGGTGGATATTTGGTGGCTGGGTATTTGCTGTGCAGTAGATAGAGAGCACCATCTGTGCCCCAGACCTCCTGACCCCACATTTCTCCTGAGGGCTTTCCCACACAGGAGCAGATGCCTTTGCTCTCACGTGTGGTGTCTCTGGGACCAGGTTCAAGAGGCTGGCAGAGGTGTAGGCACAGGCTGGCATGTTGGGAGGCACTTCCAGTGCAAGGGGCAAGGACACCATCCTTGTCTGTCTTCTTGCAGCTGATTTATTGATAACAGCTTTTCTTTGGGGCTCAGACTTGTGTGCTCTTCCCCTTGTACGTGTTGGAAAGCAGAGCTGTGCCTACAAACTAGTCCTGAAACCACACTTTGGAGGCTAGCCTCTTCAGGGAGATGGGCCAAGCAAATTAAGCAGTGGGGTTTTGCTGCCAGCCTTGCCTCTCCTTTCCTCACCAGCCAGCCCTGGCAATGCAAGGCTGCAGCTCATGTTGCCTCATTCTTCTCCTGTGGCGTGAGCAAACCACCATCCTCAAAGGGTAAAGTCAGTAGCTTTTACATTATTAATATTAGCCAAGAGTAACCTTGGGTTTCTAGTTGGGAAGATGATGGTAAAGTGCTGACTGCTGCTCACACTTGCCTAAAAAAGCAGGAGAGAAATTCTTTTGGGATGTTGTCTCTAAACCCGTCTGAACTTCTCTGTGTGCTTAAGCAGATACATTTTGAAACCTTTTATGGGCATATTGCAGTGTTCCACTGGCCGTGGCGTGCCACCTCCTACTCCCGAGGCTTGCTTTCCCATTTGAAGGGCAAAGCCCTCCAGAACTAGGTTCTGGTTCTGCAAAATACTTAAGCCTGATTTTAAGTGCTGCGGAGTTCCTGCGGGCAGCAAAGAGCTCCTTGTGCTGGAGTGAGCTGTTGCATCAAGTTTAGAGCATGGGAAGTGGTTTTCTCGGCCACTCTCCAAAGGGGGAGAGCTGCCTGCAGTCATTTGCTCTGCCACCTTTGGCTTTTGGGAGTTTCTTTGCATGCACACTGCGAGTTTGCAGTCTTGACAAGCCTGCTGGGATCTGGAAGCACAAACTCCATGCCTGTGATCCAGCACAACTGCAGGGGGGTGCTCTGTAAGCCCCAGGGTCTTCTCTGCACAGGGAGGAGAGAGATGAGGTGTTGGGCCCAGATAGCAAGCAGCTGTGCTCAGGTTTACCCCTGCCTGCTGTGAGTCAGAAGCTGGCCAAGGGAGCACAAGAGGGGGTGGGGGTGTGTGTGTGTGTGTGTATGTATACAGTGAGCTCTGGCACCTCAAATGGTGCCATGTTGCAAAATGTGGTACTGCCAAATTCTTCTAGGGAAGAAGTTCAAGCATTATGTCTTCCAGCCTTGACGTGTAACAGTAGCTAACACTGGGATTGAAATAGAAGCACCAAACCTACAAGTCTCTGCCTGGACAGAGTCTGGGTCAAAGAGGATGCTTGGCTGTGATGTCCTGTCTTGGTGCAGTGTCAGTGAAGCTACCTAGGGACTGCTCCTGATTGCATTAGGTCAGCAAAATGAGTTGGGGTAAAAGGTGGTGAAAGATGCCTGAATGAGCATGTGGAGTTGGTGGATTTCTTCAGTGGCATAGCATCAGTTTGATGTAATCCCTTGGCTGACAATAGCTTTCTGCCACTTGGTTCACCCGTCTGAAGGAGGGTGCAGTAACATGCTTTTATGTAATTGAGCTGTTTGGAAGCTTTAAAACAAATATAAACAAGATGTGCCGGGCTTTTTGGAGAGCTGTCGCCTGACATCTCCCACAGGGCATTTCAATAAGTGGTTAGATTTCCAAGTGAGGAGCTGAGCACTTTGAAATTCTGCCCCTATAAATATTGTTTTGCTGGTATTGAAATAAATGCTTTGAAGACCTAGGGTGAGTGTTGCCCCATACAAGCACAGTTTTACTTCTGGCTTATTAATACTGTTTTATTGCTGTTCATAAAACAGCAGGGACCCAGGCACTGACCCCCTTCCTCACCCCATATAGTCCTCGTGCCATGTCTGATGACAGTCGTTTGATGAGAGAAAGGGCCGTGGACTTGGAAAACCACCTTTCAGAGCCTTGTGATGATGCAAACTGCTTCAAAGTGTTGTAACGTCGATCTCTGTGCCTAATTGCATTTTTTGACCTCACAGGAGCAGTGAAAAAAATGTCTTTGAAAGGTGAGCTGCTGTAGTAGCAAGACTCTGGGTGTTTTAGACAGGTGTCCTAACTGAGTAAGCATTTCAAACCCTGTCTCCTGCCGAAGGTATAGCTATCAAACTTGCTTAGTTCTGTAGGCTTACCTGCCTGTTAGGAAAATCCCCTGTTCTGTAATGGCAGTGAAAATATTCAACTTAACCATAGCTAATGTGTTAGGATAGTAAAATCTTTCTGTGCTCCACACAGTAGAAAGTACATGGCAAATAGTGCTGATCTCTCAGGAGCCCTGGGTTTTACATCTGACTCTGAACATCTGGTTAGTGTTTGGCCTTGGTTTAGGATTTCAGTGACATGGTTACTTGATGTCCCCAACGTCAGAGGAGTCAGATGCTGGAGTGAGGGATGATTAACCACTAACTCTGTGTTTTTACCTCCTCTGTCTGAAGCCAGCACCTGGGAATGCCTCGCTGCTGTTCTCTGCGTGCTTCAGCTTCAAGTGGGAAAGCCAAGACCTGAAAGCTGGAGGTGCCTTCTGCAACATTTACCTTAAAGCTGTGAGAAAGAAGCATATTCCTGAGAGGGCACAATTGGCTCTCTGGGACATGAGCATACTCAAATCAAGCAATTCCCCAAGTTTGTAGTGAAATGTTACGGCAGATGGCCTGCTTACAATGCGGGATATTATTAGAACCATGATCAGTGCTAATAAGGTCATTGGCGGTGGGGGAGGAGGTCAGTGTCTGACCTTGTTTGGAAGGTGGCAGCCTCTGCTCTGGGAAGAAGTTTTCCTCTTGCAGCAGTGGAATGTGAATGTTGAAAACAAGCTACTTTGTGTATTAGTCTGGATGCACAGTGAAGAGGAACGCCCACCACCCAGTCCAGCGTAACTGCTGCAGGCGTGCTGCTGGCCCCCAAGTGAGGCAAATTATGCTTAATTCTGGGAAAGAGAACCAGGAGAAGTTTAGCCGGCACTCCAGCATGGATATGGTATCACAATTCATTGCCCAGGTGACTGATGAGTGCTCTCCAAGTTTTTTCTTTGACCATACTCTGAATTAACACAGCACAAACTTTCAGCTGTTCTCCTACACTTGGTGTTAGAAAAGGATCCCAAACAACCACTACAGATAGGAGTGTTGGAATCCAGTTGAGTCGCATGAATGATGTCCACATTTCTGCCAGCAGTACCCACACCAGGTTCTGATAGGAATTTCAACCAATAGCCTGAAATATGGTGATTTAACTTTGTCTCGTTGCTTCTTCTTTGCCTTGTGAACTCTGGGTGCTGTGATTGGCTCTGGGTGCATAGCAAGAGGAGACAACCTTAAACAGAGGGGCATTTGGGAAAGTGTGGAGTAGTATTTGGGTGTTCAAAGGTGGCCAGGGCAGCACCAACACGGTGGAGTTACAGCCTGAATGCCTGAGACCGTGGCCATCATGATGGTGCTTCCCTAAGTCCCTGTTATCCACAGGGGCACGGCTGGTGCTGGGAACAGTCACACGGAGATTAAGTCCTTAAAGAGCCCTGCTTCAACTGAGTGGAGTTTGAATACAAAACCTCAGCGTGTAATCCCAGCGGTATTGGCTGATCCCACTGATTGTCATTTCTTCCTCTTGCTGTCCATTCCTAAAGGATCAGAGCATGGGTAAGGCTTGCGGCCATTACGTGCTCTTGATCCCAAAGGGTTGGTTTGTGCAGTGTTGTGCTGCGTGCAGGGCTTGGGCTCTGCTCCCAGAGTCCCTTCCACGTGATAGCAAGATAGCAGATAGCAAATTTGCCAGGAGAAAGCTAGAGCATCATGGGGTTGGACATTTCATCCCATGCAGTAGCACTTCAGTGCTCAGGGTCGTGGGAACTGAAAGCCAGACATATAGATGAGCCTTTAAGGAGGGCTTGGAAGGTCATCCAGGCATGGCAGAGATGATGGTGTTTTAGGTCAGTTGTAGGAAGGGAAACTCTTTCCCTCCCTGTGAGGGAATCTTGTTTTATAAACCAGCAGACTTTCAACACAGAGAGTTGTCTTTGGATGGAATGTTGCTTCTTGTAGGGGAAGTTGTTAAAAGATGCTCCTGCTTATGCAGAAAGCCTCCTAAATCTTGCTCTGATGGTACAAGACTTACAACCTTATTCTAATGCCCTGTTTCTTCTTTCTGCTCTGTTTCCTCCTCCCCTCTGGGCCTGTTTGTCCCCAAGCCCTAGTGCAGCTCCCCGGTCCTCTTTGTCCCTGTTGTAGTGTCTGCAGGGACTGTACAAGGCAGCCTGAGAAGTCTCTTGCTGTCCTCTCCTGTTGCTTCAGCAGACATTTTTATTTCTCAGTCCATCTGATGCCCTTGCAGATGAAGATGTAATCACGGTTACCTCCCTGCAGACTTTGACTCCCTGCTGTGTCAGTCCTGTTGCCTGTAAAACCTCGGTGATGTGCGGCAGGGTGGGAACTGGAGCAAGGCAGGCAGGCTGAGTGACTCTGGGGCTTGAAGCTGGAAAGCCATCAGGGTTGATAAGTGCAAGACAGGGATATCTGAAACCTCTGAGCTGCGAGGGATGACCTCGAGGAAAGGAGGTAGGGGTGACTCTGGGGAGGAGCGGTGCAGCTCCCAAAGCCACTTTCCCATAGGACTGGGCAGCTTGAGGATGTGGCAGGGACCCCTGCCAGCTCTGTCAGCATCTGCTGGCTGGCATGTCAAGGCAGGGCACAGATTGCCCCACACAGCCCATGTCACTCCTGTCACCAGGGCCCACTCAAACTGCTCTGCACCTTCCTTGGGAGAACTGGGGGCAGGGAGGGGGAAATCACTTGGGGGCTGGGAGGCAAATGGGCAGGATCACTTTAAACTAGTGTTGCAGAGGTGGGACAGGCTGCTGGGAGGAGGGAGCTGGGGAGGCATCAAGGACATCACAGCTGCAGCGGGCCAGCACAGAGCAGCTGGAATGCAGTCTGGGTGTTGCTGAGGCTTCCCCTGGCTGCCTGGGTTTTTCCACCAAGTCTGGTGTATTTAGACTGAAAACTCTTCAGGCTGGGACTGTCTCATTTTCTGTTTGGGTAGGAATTGGAGCAGAGCCCTGAGCTGTAGCATTGATGAGTATTTGTATTCCCACAGCCAGAAATCCCCTGCTGTGGCCTTGTGTGATAAAGCACAGGTTGAATTAAGAGGATTTTCATTGTTGTTTTGTGTTTCTCTGCATGGGTTTTTGAAGAGTCCACAGTAATATAAAATCTTTAGAAGTCTTCACTTGGAATACAGCTCACATTACATAGGACAAAAACACTACTCAAAACTGGTTTGTTTTTTTTTCTCCTGTTTTGATTCTGGTAATTTTTGGAGAATGATTTTAAGGATCCTTTCAGTGCTTAGCCCAATCAGGGGAAAAGTCTTAGCACTTTTCTTACTTTGTCCGTCTTGGCCTGCATCAGAGGCATTTGAAGGAAAAGTTTGTGCAGGGATTTCTGCCGGGGTCCTATCAGAAGTCTTATCTATCTCGTTTTAAACCAGTTGGAGCATTTTTCCAGCAGTGTTGGAGTGTTTGCTTACGTAGGCACTGGTCCTGCTGCATTCCAGACTTGCTAATGACCCTGGAGCTTCTTTGCAGCTACTCCTCTCACGTGGCAGAGACTGCAGATGTCCTCAAGAAAGGTCACTTTTCCTTGCAGAAAAAATCCCTCCAGTCCCTCCTACCCCCATCTATATGGGCCCATCCCACCTAAAAACAAGTGAACATTTGCATTGCAGCTGACTCATCCCGACTGTGCCCGGTGAGAGCAGTCAAAGATCTTTTTCTTGCTGCCCTTTTAGGAAGGGATTGTGCTGCATCTGAAGATATCTCTTGTCAGTAGCAAAAGCACAATACATGAGATCAGCTGCATGCTGCCTAAGGAAGTCATGTTGTTTAGGGTTGCTTAAATAGCCTTCGAAAGCTAACCCTTGCATTCCTCCCCGTCTACAAAAGGTTGAGTGTCTCAGGCAGTCTGTACTGCACTTGGTGAACAGGACAAGGATAAGCAGCTTAGGGCAGGAGTTTGGAAAGCAGAGGAGCAATAAAGGAAGGACAGAAAAACCCCGTGGCAATTTGATCAGTTTGCTTTTGTGCCTCAAGTCTGAATAAGCAAGCACATCCACATGGATATGCTTTAGTTGCTTCTGCCTCCCCCAGCTTTTGTCTTGCGCTCTCAAACCTAAATAAATGAATCTGTCAGATATTAAAAACATGAATTCTAAAGCACCAAGTAAATGAAAGGAAAGCCTTGATCGGTTCCATTCTTGTTGGTCAGCTGGGACAGATGGATGGACAGACACACATGTAGGCACATGCAGGACACATTCCTTTCTTAGCTGTTCTGGCACTTACACCGGTGCTGCTCGGAGGAGAATTTAGGTCAGGCCAAAAGTTGCATCCCGCAGGAGTAAATGGATACATCCACCTAACTAGGCATACAACCTTTTCAGTGTCCTGTCCTACAGCTCTTGTTACACAAAAGGGAACAGATCTCAGTGGCCACGTGGAATTAACCTCTCAGCAGCTGAAATCATGGTTTCTGCAAAATGCATTATCAGTTAATACCCATTCCTGGCGTCATGTGGAGAAAGCAAACCACTCTTGCTAGATTTTGGTGTATTTGGGCTGTACGTGGTGTAGAGACCTACAGACCCCACATTGTGGCTACCTAGGTCAGCATGGAATGCAGGGTGAGCAGAAAGCCTCCTTGAGCAGTCTGGTTTTTGCAGCATGTGTTGGTTTACTGTTCCTGGGAAGGCTTTGTTATTTTGTAACTGAGTGTGCTCAGTTAGAGACAAGAGCATGGATCTGCTTTGGCTTAGTGAGGTTGGGAGTGTGAACCTGCACAGACCCTCACGAGACTGCGGAACAGACTGTGGGAACAGGGATCTGTGAGCAGTGTTGTAATTAGAACAGGTAGAAGATTTGCTCTGTAATAAATCCATTGTATATTAACAGGTTTTCAGATGTTGGCACAGAATTGGGCATCGTGTTCATTAAAGCTGGCTGCCTTTGTGACACTTGTGACTAGTGCATGGGACCTGCACCTAAATATGTCTCACTAATTGCAGTTTTATCCCAGAATTGTCATTGCCAAACTGTCTTTTTGCCCATAGAGATTATTATTTTTGGCACTGTAAGCCCATTATGTTTGCCTCTGTGGAAAAGGGTCTGTCCTGTTGCCACCACAGCTTGCTATGCTTCTTCATAGGCTCAGCTCGTAAGTAACATTTACACTGCCTTAACCTCCCTTTTGCTTGAGATGGTAGCAAATATTGGTCACATATCTGCTTTCTAGTGCCAGGTACTTTGTAAAGAGCACTTCTGAAGGTGTTTTTTAAGAGAAAAATCCCCTCTCTGACTTAAATGTGCATATGTTACTGGCTGTAATAAACAACTCACTAAAGAGATCAGTCTGCAAAAGCTGACCAAGGTGGAATATTTGCCTAGGGCAAGGCAGGCTTTCTTCTTATTTTTGCTGTTTTTTTCCCTTTTTTCTCTTTCTTCCTTTCTCTTCAAGCCTTGCTGCCTCCTAGATGGAGGTCTGTGATTCAGTGTCACTTGGCCTGAATGTCCTCTTTGGAAGCCAAGGCCTGTGTGAGATGTGTGGTCCTTGCCTGCTGTGCCTAGCAGGCTGCAGGAGCTCTCTTGAAGGTACTTTTTGTGTCTGCACCTTTAATCCTTTGATGAACAGCAAGTTCATTATACCATGGGCATGAAATCTGAGGCCTGGCATGGACCAGAAAGCTTTGGGGTCTTTGCTGTGGAGTTGGTGGCACACAGTCAGCCCTTTTCTGGTAGCTTGGTAGCTTCTCTGCAAAGCCAGAGCAGAGGGGAAATGTGCTGCTGTGCACAAAGATGCCTGGCACGTGTGGCTTAAACAGGAGCACGATGACAAAGCTTGGTCTTTGGTGAACTGAACTGTAGCCTGAGAAAGCAGCTGAGGACATCAGTGGGCCATCAGGGTGAGGAGCAGGGCAAGTTGGCTTTGTCCTCTGCCATGGGCAAATCCTAGCCAAGAGCAGAAAGGTGTCCTGTGCCTTGGAACATCAGACCACTGGCTCTGACAGATGTCAGGGAGCAAATCCTGTGGTGGCAACTGAGGCCATCACCCTCCTGTACTGCTGCATCTGCTGTTGCCCTGCAGTCACCTCCTTTGTTGGCTTAAGCTATTGCACAGAGGGACTGTCATGTCATGTTCTGACATATCTTGGTGTTTCCACCTGAAGTGTGGAAAGCCGGAGTGGCAGAGCCCAGCCACATCCTTCCCTGCTCAGGGAATGGTTGTATTCTGCCAAGTTCTTTGAAAAACCCAACCAAACCTAGCCACCTCCATATCTTTTTATTTGCAATTTCATTTTGCTTTCTGAAGCAGAGTGAGAATGAGGTTTTCTGAGGATGACTTTGCCCTCTGCAGGACAGGAGGGAAGGTTTGGGTCATACGCTTAGTTATCAATCTCTGCTCTTCCCTATTTGCCTTTTCCCTTGTGTAAACTTGAGGCGTGAGGCTGCCAGAGGTGGTCACATGTCTGATATTTGTATTCATGAACACAGTAGTTTAACATTTATTCTCCTGGGCTTTAATGTGCCTTGCTTGGTTCTGTCTACGTGTGGCTTGCCTGCTGCAATTGTAATATTCAACAGACAGTGTAGGTAGAGGAAGGTCAGAAGCATCAACTTTCCATATGACCTTGACAGATTCAGCTGGTGAAAGTTATAGATTTGGATTATGGGATTTACAATGAAAAGATGGTTTAAGGGACAAGAGAAACTGCACTTGCTGTTTTCAAATGCTGGCCTGGTGTAATAGCAATCAGGAGGGACACAATTGAGGGAGAGAGAATAGAAGGTAGAAGACATATGTGAAATTTAATTTAGTTTGTTTTTCTTTGGGGTTTTGTGGTGGTTTTTAAAATACAGTACTTGTGCAGTATTGTTCCAGAGAGCTGGCGTGGGCTTTTTTTTTTAATTTATTATAGAAGAAAATCAATGATTTGCCAGTGTTTCTATCTTCCAGGTAGAATTGATTTTTTTTTTTTTTTTAACTTAGAAATTGTCCCACATTGAAACCCACGGGAATATCAACATTGCTGGATGTCACCTACTCTACATCCTACTCTTTACATGCAGTGGTCCCAGAACTAAACATGCTCTTAAACCTACTCTCTTTACTGGACACTAAATATCTTCTTTTGTAATTGTTATTGATCATTTCCTTCCTGTGTCCAGGCAGGTCTGTAAAGTCTTATTTGTCTTGGAGAGAGCCTGTTTTTGATACTGTATGAAAGAAGCCTATTTTATTGTGCTTTTAACATTCCTGAACCTAAGAGAGAAGTGAAATAGTACTTGGAAGACATTAAAGATACTCAGTTCAGAACTCTAAATGATGATACTTCTGCTCTGTTTAAACCTCATTTCAAATATGTGGTGGCAGACTGATATGGTTCACGAAAGTAACGTAATCAGAATGTATTAGTGGATACAGAAGAAAAGAGCCTGATGAAGTCTTTATTCCTGTCTTTTGTGTATGAGATTGCTGTTATTGGAAGTAGTAATCTCTCAGATAAACATGTTTTTCTGCTCTGTGGCTCTACAACTCAAAAAATATACTTTGACAGTGCCATACTCTTTTCATATGTATTTCTTGGGCTTGGTAAAGTGTCCATTGCTTGGAGCAAGCTAAGATGTTCCACAAACCAAAAACATTAAAATCAATATACTTTTTTTTCATTGAGCATAACAGAGCGTGCCATTGGCCTCAAAGAAGAGAGCTTGGCAGGGGAACAGAGCTGGAAAGAGTTGTCAAGATGTAAAAATATAATGAAGGAGCTACAGGGCTTTTCCCCAACAAAATAACTGCTCTGAGTTTTTAAGAGCCTTCAAGTATAACAAACAGCTTGGAATGAAAATCCTGCATGAAAGGCAGGAGGACAGCCATGACCTCTTTGTGCTGTCCTGGGGAAACTCAGTGGAACATTGCTGTATTCAGCAATGTGCAAAACTTCACTCACAGCAGCTCTCAGCTTCCCTAATTGCCAGGTGAATAAGGATTTGGGAATTTAGACTAGTGCCTGTGGCTGCTTAGAGTCTACTGGAATGCAGTAGTTGCATGTCCCCCCTGTTCCTAATTAAAATATATTTTTAAATGTCAGGGTGATAGTACTTGAGCTCGTTTCTTTCTGGAGCTGGATTTGCCTGCCGAGGTCAGTGGTTTGAAGTGATTGGCAGTGGCTGTGAGTGGCTGTCACCAGTTAAGGTGCTACCAAAAAGGGAGATGAGGACATAGAAACTCTGCTTTCTGCTTTGTTTTTGTCTCCTGCTCTGTTTTGAGCTATGTAACAAAAACAAGCTTGACAAGCATTTTGAGGCTGCAGATTTTACGCGAGTCCTAGATAAGCATGTTTGAGATCCAGCAGAGCACATCTGATCTTGCAAACCCCCCGGTCCAAGTGCTTTGCACTTCTGTACAGACTATTTGAAAGGACTGACGTGTGCAGTAGGGCTCGGCCATGCTGTGCACCTGTTTGTTCCCAGCATTTGCACCTGATCACTCTCTTACCCTGGTGCGAGGGAAATGCTGTGATGTGCTCAGTGTACATTTTTAATGTACTGGTGAAATTGTTCAGCTGCTAAACTGTTTGTGCCATGTGGTGGGAAGTGTGTCCCCTGCTTGGGAAAAGTGCTGCTGTTCCTTATGTGCCTTTTGATGGTGACCTGTCCAAATCTGCAGTAAGGAGATGACTGAAGCGCTGTCAGCTTGGCCACATGCCACAGGGGTTGGTCGTCGTGTGCTGGTGGCAAGGGACAGCTTTCCATTCCTGTGATGGGAGAGAGCCTTCAAGTACAGCACATCCCCCTGAGCCAGTGGCACACAACACAGCCCCTACAGCTTGGTTCGTGTCTGTGGTAGGGGTTGGCTTGAGACTAAGGCTGGAATGACAAAGAGATGGAAGCCTTATGGGTCTTTAGCAGTGTTTGTTCAGCAGTCTTCTCAGCTGGTTGTAGGCAGCTTTTTTTCTGGACTTGAATACCTTTTGCAAAAATTATGCTGGCCTTTTTTACCTTCTGTGTCCTTCTTTCCATCTTCCCTGCAAAGCAAAAATATCCCAGCAGAACAGTCACAATGGGGGGCCAAAGATCAACATCAGTGTCTTAGAGCCAGGGATTGTTGTGTTTGCTTTCCATTCCTTGTGCATTTTTCTAACTACCTGGACATAGAGCTAGACCCTACCTGGACTGAAGTGGCTGTGTTTCACTGACCTGTTCTTTTAAAGTTGCAGAAGGATGCAACATTTTGGGTTTTTTAAGCTCAAACATTAGTTGGCTTCCCAAGGCTCTGCCCCACAGCTGTAGGGAGATGAAAACTGGGTAGACTGGGACTGTGCGAAATGCACCAGGTGCAGACTGGGAGTGTGCAGAGTGTACCAGCCTCCCTTCAGTGGGGTGAACAGAGTGTCTGCTTGGTGTGCTTCAAGGGTTTTCAAGCTGCCTTGCACTTGCATGTGCCACTGAGCTTTGCTTTGAGCTCTCAGTTCAAAAGGACACAAAACTCTTGTCGTAGCTGTGAAATGTCACCTTCTTTCATTTGGAATCATGCAAAACATCAAGGTTCACTCATTTCAGTCAAAATCAAGTCTAGGCTTGCTCAGAAAGGGCTTGACCTAACATTCATTGAAGCCATGAAATTCAGTTGCTGTTTTAGTGACAAGCTGGGACTGCCTTGAGAGTGCTGGGAATGTTGGTAGCCCTGGGAGCTTGTGATAGCTATTCTGGTTTTTCCACTGAAGCTGTGTGGAAAGGCAGGTCTGACTCTTGTCTTCTGTATCCTGACAAAAGACATGTCCCTGTTCACCTCAGCAGCCCTGGGTCAGGGCTGACATGCTGCTGCTGCAGCTCAGAGCATCGTTCAGAACAGCATAAAATCTGCAAACGATTCTCAAGTGACTGCAGGGGAGCTGAGTTGGGCCAAAAGAACACCTGGGGTGTTCTTAGCAGTTTTCTTCTCATCTGTCTGCGCAGGCTCAGGGAGATGGCTCTTTATACTCAGAGGTGGGAATTTCAATGTTGGGCAAAGCTCATCCTAGAGATATTGTAAAACTGTGTTTTGTGCTTTTTTGTGGGCTGTTTGAATTCTATTTCCAGCAAATTTCGTATTCATGAACTGTACACTTTCCTGGCTAGAACATGCATTTCCCAGGGTCTGTATCATCCATAGCTGAAAACTACCAGATTAACCTTAACTCTAGCATTTTTATTCACGCACATTGAAATTGAAACTTCTGTATGGTAGGAAGTCTGTGTTGCTTCCCTTGCCTTCGAGGCTGATTGCCATCTGGTAATGCTAACTGGAAGATACATTTTGCTTTTTCTTTCCAGCTATGATCTATTCACAGCAGGATCCTCACCATAACAGCAGTCTCTGGGCTCTCTGTAAATGGGTGTTACACTTGCATTTGAAAAATGTCAGCAGCCAGCTGTGCTGTATTTTTTATTGGTGTTACAAGTAACTTGAGACCACCAGCTTCTTTGTACCCAATAGTGTATAAGCAGGGCTGCTGGCATGGGAGGGGTGCAGAGCATGGACTCTACAGAATCCCAACATCTGTCCCAAAAGGAGCAGAAAAAGCAGTAGAACTGGAAAGCCTTTGGGATGAGTTATTTCAGAGAGGGAGAATGGAGTGCTGGCATTAGATCTGGGAGTCTTTGACGCAGCACAAATCCAGTTCCAAACAAGACAGGGAACAAAGCATAGGATAAGCTTTTATGTGACTATCCACAACAGCTTGGAAAACTGTGTTCAGTGGCAGTCTGGAAGGATGTGCTTGGCAGGACTGCTCAGTTTTGTTTTGTTCTGATGCCTTGAATGACGGAATAGAGAGAGTATGCTTGTTAAATTGGTAGGGTGCTTTGAGCTGGGAGGAACTACAGACACTCTTTAGAGAACCAGATGTGGAGTTGCAGGTAGTCTTGACAGGTTGGAAAAGTAATCCATAAAAAGGCGAGTGAGTTCAATAAAAGCAGTATGAAATACAGCGTTGGAGTGAATCAGCTGCCTCATACAGGATGCAGCATAGCTGGGTCTGGAGTAATTCTGGAAAAGGCTTGTTGAGAGTGAATCAAAGAATGCTTCATTGTTAGGAGGAAAGAAAATGCCATGCAGGAATGTAAAAGCAGCAGTGTCATCTGCAGGACATGTGAAAAAATCTGTGTACCTGCAGAGCACTGATCAGGGGTTAGGTAGAGCACAGTGCCCTGTGCAGGTACCCACAGTAGCAGGGACTGGGAAATAGCCTAAGGAAAAGCTTGGAGACTGCTCTGGGAGAGTTGGGAGAGGATGGTTTGCATAGTCTAAAGCTGAGAAATTTAAGGAAGGGGGGTAGATGTGACCACAGCCTTTAAGTATAGGCTTTTCCTCAAGGAGGAAGGGAATAATTCCTGTTCTGGCCTAAACCAGAAGTTTTAGGTTTCTGTTGCAAGTAGAGAAAAACTGCAGTTGGAAATCAGCTGTGAGGAGACTGATGTCTGGGAGTGTCAGAGTCCTGTGTCTGGGAAATACACAAGTAATGGGTACAAAGAAAATAGCTGATCTGTGTGGGCAATGGGAAATTTATAACCTCACTAGATTCTTCTAGACCTGCTTTTTAGGATGCTTGTAGGGGTCTAAGAGCCTTCCATGAGAACATATTCAAGGAGTGCTTTCTACATAATTGCACTTTAAAACTTCTCTGTGAAAGTGAGCCACTCCAACACTGCTGGGAGGAAAGCATTTGCTCTTCAGCCGAAGTTACCTGGTGTATTGGGTCAATGTTCAAGGGAGGTTGCAAGGTTGTAGTTCTCACTGACTCCGTTGGCAGCATAATTTCTGAAATTTCATTAGCCTGTAGAAAGGAGTTGCAGATAAAGGTGTATTCAGGGCTGGCTTTGAACTGCAGCAAGTGACAACTGCATGAACACCTATCTGAGATGTATCTGATCACTAATGATCAGACTGACTTGTCAGCTCCAGCCTCCTTTGTTTTCCACTTAAAAACATGCTATTTCCATGCTATTTGATGTTTGCCAGTGAAAGGCGTTTGATCCAGCAGTGAAATGGACAGCCATCTCCCTTCCTCCCACGCAGCTCTTTACCTGTGTGGAAAGAGGAGCGTGGTGCAGCATTGGAGGAGGCTGTACGAGCCATGCAGTGCGCTGGAGGTGGCAGGATGAACTGCTCAATCCAGCCAACGTTCCATGTGCTCAGCTCTGGAGCAGGTTGCTTAGGGACAAACTGCAGTGAGCACAAAGCACTTGAGTAGAGGTGATGCTGTCCTGGAAGGGTAACTTTGAAGCTGCAAGTCCATATAGGATGGGTGAAGGACTTAGAGCTTGGGCAGCAGGTACCAACTCTGCCTCCCAGGACCTCTCTTTTCTTACAGAGCAGGTGGCAGTAGGGGTAGACCTGAAGCAGCGTGTGCTGCTCAGTACATGTTCTTAGTTGAGGACACAGGGATGCAACCCCGAGCTTCCCACTTTTTGCCTCCCACTGTTGCAGAACAATTCATGCTCTATGGCACGAATTTGCAGCATGCCCTGCAAATGTGGGGCCGACACCATGGTGGTTAAGGTTGTATTGTGTATGAGAAAGCCATGCAAGGCTGTGGCAGGAGCAAGGATCCATGGCCAGGAGAGAGCCTTTGTGTGCATGTGGTGAGTGGGATGGAAAGCAGAGAGCGTTTCATGCCTCAGCACTGGAGCGACAGGCACTGAGTAAGCAGGGCCAGCACATCTCTGAATGTGCCTCCCCACTGAGTTCCTCTTGGGGAGGTGGAAATCTGCTGCTTCATGCAGAGAAAAGTTATGTAGACAAGCTGTGTTTTGGTGCCTGGTTTTGTGCAAAACATGGAAATCCTTTCCTGCCTGGTCTCTTTTCATTCTTTTTGCTGTCAGTCATTGCATGTGTCAGTGTCTGTGGAAAGACTGCACAGTCAGGGCACCAACCTACTGCAGCCTCCAGTGTGTGAAAAGCCCCATTAGCTTGAAGATTTTCACATGAGAACTGCTCGTGATTGAGAGACATAGTGTGCAGTCATTAAAACCAGAAATGTGTGTCTGGAACCCCTCACTGGTGTCGGGGATTAAAGAGACTGTAACAAACTGCATTACTGGTGCACATGTGGGTAAGCGTTGGGGTTTGTGCTGAGAGCCTTGTTTCTGCAGCACAGTCCAACTCACTTCAGCAGCCAGGAAGGAGAAAATTTGTGCAACATGCTAAGGGAAGGTTCATCCAGCCTGGTGCAGTACCCAGAATGCTCTTATTTGCATCCCTCTGAGCTAGGATGCAGATGACAAGGTGCAAACTTCACACAGCCAGGTGTAATGCAGGTTTTTCCACTGGATTTCAGTGTGCTGCTGTCAGTGCTGCACTCCAAACAGCTGGCTTTGTTGCAGTGCAAGCTGCTGTCACGTTAGCTGGTGTCAGATGCCAGCCATTTACAGTATACGCCATCACAGCATGACTTAAGTTGGCAACACAGAGTCAATCACATGCCAGCAGCCTACTGTAAGGGTGGGGGAGTGTGTGGGAAGAAATGGGGAGAAGATACTCTTATAAAATCCTTTAATGATTTATTTTTAATATCCATTTTTCAAGCCTATGAAAGTGCAATCCATATGCTTTTCCCTCCTGGCTGTAGTTGGCAAAGAAGCAGATGAATATGGTCCTTCAGACTCCTTCCATTTTGCGAGGAGCCAGAAAATACAGCTATATTTAGCATGTTACCAAGGCCAGCAGCAGTCTGTTACTGGGTGGTGATTCCCTGGCTGCAGGCTTGTGTGCCACCCGGGACAGGGTGGGAACGCGCCTGTCCTGGAGTCAGTACTCAGGCTAAATTGACAGCAGCAGATTTCAAATTTCCAGTTACAGGAGGATGGCTGCACTGGTGCCAGCAGGCTCAATGTGCTGCTTACCAGCACAGATCAGTCTCTGAGCACCAGGCCCCTACCGACGTGTGCAGTGGCCACTCCAAGTGCTGTAGTGGTGCTTTTTGGTGCAACATTCAGCTTGGAGAATGTCTCAGTTGGTCTTCTGGAACTGTCCTGTGCCCTATGCTGAGCTTTTGATATGCTGGAGCCACAGCTAGTCCCTTCAGAAAACTGTGCCTTGTGGCATAAATATGCTCATCTAAAGCTGGGGGCCTAACTCCTGTTGTATTTTCTCATGTTGTATTCCTAGGCCACACAGATATAAAATGGAGTTGTCCTTATTTATCCCCAGCCCCATATCTACACAGCAGATTTGCTACCAGTTCCCTGTTGCTTTCCCTGCTGTGTTGCAGCTGATACTGAGTTAAAAATGGCAGTTCCTTTGTCCTTCTGGCAGCTTTTGTAGAGCTGAAATTGGTCTTGAAGATTGTGTGTGTTTCTGGGAAGTACCAAGAACTGTGGGTGTTGTGGTGGAAGGGCAGAAGAGGTGTTCACCCCTACCAGTGTTGGAGTTCAGGGGTTACTAGTGGTGCCCATCACTGTAGAGTGAGACATCTTGAAAGTTGCTGCATAGCAAGATGTCTAAACTGGGAACATTTTGTGTCACTCTGTCACATCACCAGTTCCTAAAATTCATTGTCTGAGAGATGAAGAACTTACTGTGGTGCTGGAGAGGGCAGCTCAACTCAGCTGTGGCTTCCAATATGCCCCAGTGAAACACAGTGGTTGGTGAGGCTCAGGATCAAAATGTTGTCAAGGAGGAGTTAGACCAAAGGCATGAGTGTAGCAGTGATTCATTTAGTCTTTCTGAGCCCTCAAAGGCCTGACTGACAGCATTTCACAGCCTTTGCTCTGCAGCAGCATCTGCACAGCTCTGTTCCTTACAAATGCATGTCCTTGAAACCAGTAGCACTGTGTGGGCACTGGTTTCAGCTTACAGACTGTCTGCAAGACCAACGCCTCATGCTGTACGGTGGTTTTTTTTATTGGTAGTAAAAACATTCTGTTTGTAGAACCCCCCGTTGGAATTAAATAAACTGCTCTGAGAAAAAGTAGAACAAAGCTTCACACCAAGCTGGGGTTGCTGGTATCAATGATATTCACAATTTCAGTTGACATAGCAAAGTCCTTCTCAAGTTGAAGTCAACTGTGTTAGTATTGTTTACAAAAAATATAGGTTTTTTTTTTCATCTTCTCCATTCCTTCAACGTAGAAACATCTACACAGATTTATTCCAAATTTGGTAGAAATAAATGTTTCCCCAAACCAGAGCACTTGTGCCAAGTTACAGTCAGGAGGAATTTCTAAGGCTGATGTGTAAGCCTGTGGAGACTGGAGCTTAGAATTGAGCAGCTGCCTGGCCATGGACAGCCTGTGGTTCTGTGGGGTCTGCTCCCCATGCCTGGTCAGCAGCAGCCCTGCAGGAGCTGTGCAGGTGGGACATACTGCAGGTGTGCTCTGAGGATGAGCCCTGGACTCTTGCTGGGTCCCAGGTGATGGGAAAGGCTGTAGAGAGGCCTGGTCCGGTGCAGCATGAGCAGGATGACCCAAACCTGCCCAGTGCTGCTGAGTATTCTCCTTGCAGATTAATGCATTTATTTCCTTTGTAGTGGCGCTGGTGTCTAAGCACCAGCCAGCTGCCATTTTACCCTCACTTCACACAGATGTGAGAAAGTATCTGGTGATGAGGATTTGTGTCCTCAGGGCCTGTGAGCAATTAATTCACTGCTGGAGATCTGTGACTGTTGGATTGCTGAGAAGCCAAAACAATAGCATTAAAAAGCCTGTCTCGTTTTGAGTTGGGTTGTTGGGAGCCACTGGGCTCTTTTAGGAGCAGGGCAGAGAGTTTCATTCCACCAAGCCAGGCTGCTAAAGTTTGGAAATGCTTTTTTTTCATGTCCCACTGGTCTTAGCCCATCACTTTTTGCATTTAATTATTTGCCTTTTGTTTAATTCTGATCTCCTCAGAGCAGATAAGAGAGGACCCTGTTCTCATGACACATGTCAAACAGCCCTTTACAAGCTGCAGTCAAGCTCTGCAGCCCTCTCCTCAGTGATGCTGTCATCCCCACCAGGAAGGGGGGGCAGAGTAAAGCCTGGAAATCTCAGGCTGCTCTACAGCAACCTGGCATGCTGGGGATTCAAAACCAGCCCCTGCAGTGGGTCATGGTGTTGACTTTTTGCAGCAGTACTTGGACTGTCCAGTGGTTCCACCTGTATGTTTGCAAAAACCAGAAAGAATCCCCAGGGGAGTATCCTGGATGCATCAGGGGCTGATCCCAGGAAGTTCCCACCTGAGCTTTGGCTGGTGGTAGGTAACAGCTGTATCCTTGTGGACCTGTGTGGGGTTACAGCTTGTCTGCACATGATCCTGCTAACAGGGGCAGGTACATGGGCTCGTCTGATGTGCCCCATTTGGAAAACAAATTTACTGAGACTGAGGACTCTGTGTCCAGCCCCTTATGATTGTGCCTGAGACAGGCTGGGTAATGGATGGTCCTGTGCCTTTCCTTGCTGCAGGAACTGTTATTAATTATCTGTCATGGAACAGCTCTGTGGCCTCCAGGTCTGGCCTTATTTCAGTAGGCTTTGAATACCTCAAAAGAATTTGTTCCTCAAAAAAGTCACCATTTTTGCATAAAGTTACATTAAGTATTTCATGTTTTCTATATGCCCCTTGTTTCTTGAGGAGGAAATTAAAAAAGAAAGGGGGGGAGAGAAAAAAACTTATTTTTCAAGAACTATTTCATCTTAATGACAACATTTGTTTCTAGCTTTCTTATTTAGTGATGTATTGATATTTATCTTCTTATGTCTTGCAAACACTATTAAAGTAAGGCAAAGGTTATACATGTTTTTAAGTAATGATCTCAGTTGATTTGCAGGGATAACATTAGTGATCTCTTGGTTTTTAGGAGCCACTGGCATGGCCAGTGCTTATGTTTATTGCAGGGAGGAAGGAGTCAGTGATGCAACACACATCACTTTTGACAAACAATAGTATGAAGGGGGAAAATCGTTTCAATTCTTCCTCCTGTGACTGCCAGCTCTCAGCATCTTGGGGTACCTGCATGTTGTGGATCAGAGGTGCTGCCTTAAGAGCTGTCCTCTTAGAGTTTTATCCAGTGCAGCTGGGGAAGTGGTGAAGACAGTTTTGTTTCTTGCTGCCTGGTTGTCAGGGCCAATTAAGTGGTCTGGTGTTGGTAAGGAGGGGAAAAGCAACCCACACAAGGGAACAGGGAAATTCTGTTGTTGTTCCTGGAATTACTGCCACTAGCTTCTGAAAGTATTGGTGTTTGTATTAGACTGGGGCTTTTTGTTACAACAATCATTTTAACATCAGGAAGCCTGACTTTTTGGTTTAGCTTGATAGTATT
Source organism: Phylloscopus whistleri (assembly GCA_017589585.1). NCBI lineage: Eukaryota > Metazoa > Chordata > Aves > Passeriformes > Phylloscopidae > Phylloscopus > Phylloscopus whistleri. The sequence continues at coordinate 1,746,281 of JADMLD010001007.1, read as the reverse complement.
CAGTTAGTGTTACTGCAGGAGAAGTCATGTTGCTCTTCTTTTCACCTACTATAGAAAAATCACAAAAGAGGCACCGTAGCTACCAAGCTGCCTCCGCCTCGATGATTGTGTTGTTCCAGTAACCCAAACAATCCTTAATTAAATTTCTCTGGCTGCCCTGGGTGTTACATTACTGAAATGCTGTTCCATTATGTTTTTTAGGGCCGGTGTACCCGAGAGAACTGCAAATATCTCCACCCTCCCCCACATTTAAAAACACAACTTGAAATAAATGGACGCAACAACCTGATCCAGCAGAAGACGGCCGCAGCCATGTTTGCTCAGCAGATGCAGTTCATGCTACCGGGCGCGCAGCTACAGCCAATTGTGAGTTACAGTAACAACACTGCTCCCTGTTCCTCCCCTGTTTGTTCATGGAGGCCCCAGCCCTGTGCCTGAGCTCAGGCCATTGTCCGTGCCGCACAGAACTGGGTAGAATCTTCCAGAGGGGTGTCTGATGCTACCTTTGCGTCTCCTTGCAAGCTGTATCTCTCTTCCTCTGATAGCTGAGGAGCTGTGAGATTCAGGGCTCCAAGTGGAAGGGTCTTACCACCAGGTGCTTATTTGACCACTTGATTGATGTACATCCCAGACGTTCTGAGTGGCTCAGTTCCAGGTGATCCTGTTTTGGATCATTTTTTTGCACTGAGATGATGCTGACTCCCTTGGACTAGATGTGCTGCACTGTTGAACTAAAACTGGGGAAGATGAATCCTGCCTAGACTTTAATTCTTTTTAATGTCTGGGAGTGAGACCCATCTCACTGCAGTTGTCCCAGCAGAGAGTTGTGCTAGTGTCACAGCCCTGTCACTTGTTTTTCACAGTAATGCTGATGTGGAGTAAGAGCAGGAAAGATTTGCTTCTCTTCAGGTAGGAAGGGGAGCCTTTGGGAGATAGGTGTTTGCAGAGCAGGTAGTTCAGAGAAACCTTCACTGCCTGTCCCTGCTTTTACTTGTCAGTTAAAACAGGTTTCAGGCTGGAGAACCCTGTTACGCCAGGGAGAAGATGGCTTTTGTCTGCTGGTTGGTGTATCTGGGAGGGGATGACATCTGTCAGCTGAGCTTTAGTCTGTCACAATGTATATTTTAAGAACTGTCAGAGGTCTTGAAGCAGCTCTTCAATGCTGATGTGAATAAGCTGCACTGAGAGTTAATTAGGAGTTCTCAGTTTAAAGTTGGGGCTGAGTATCTTTCCTGGGACAGTGTACTTTTAGTGTGCTGTATTCAGGTGAGGCTCCTTGTGCTATGCCACATGGGAGGACTGGCCAAATCCTTTGGACAAACTCTTATAGCCTGAAGGTGTCAAGTCTGAACCAGCCAAGTCTGAACTTGGCCTCCTGGTGTCCCACCTACAAGTGCCTGACCTCTGCTCATGTGGGACACAGCACCTGTCACCCCAGCTTTGAAAAGCTCAGGTGTTTCTGGTTTATTCTTACCAGAGAACAGTGAAGGATTCCTCCTCATTGGAAGCTGTTGTGATGTTTGGTGTAAGAGCTTGTGATGGAGGTTTCCCTGTTTCAGCAGGGAAAGCTGGCCAGTGTCCCTTCATGATGGTGATCTGCTACCAGACTGGGCCATTTCCTCAGTCTGACATACTCCTCCTGTGTTTTGGGGCTTTTCTGTGTTTGCCATCATTCTGATCATCCTGTGTCTGCTAGTGGCTGTATCTTGGCACTGACCTACAAGTTAGGAAAATGCTGTTTATTCTCCCCGTTTTGAAGGTGAAAAGGTGAGACAGAAGAGAAAATTGTCCACAGAAAAGGTCTTTAGTTGTGCTGTGCCTTAGGCTATTATCTGCTGTAGTCTTGCACCTCTTATTTGTGGAGCTTGAAAGTATGTCCACATCAGAAGGAAATCCTGAATTCTCGCAAAATAGTGGCATTGGTTTCCAAGCCCTGTACCAAAAGCAAACCCTTCCTATTTGAAGTTTTTCTCTGTGGGGAATTCACGCTGGATGCTCTTTGGCTGGCTATTCAAAGCATCTTTGGGATTTCCTCTTTGGCAAGTTCCCATCTTCCCACTTTGCAATCTAGCAGGTCCAGTATGCTCCTAAATTTTACTCCTGCCTTTTAAATTGCTGCTGAGACTGAATGTGTTGTGTCTGATTAGTCCTCTCATTTCAGAGGTAACCTTATCTGATGAGAAGGGCCCCTGGTTTCTAAACTTTGCCATGAGGGAGACAGGGGCAAAGAAGAAAAATAAAAATTTCTTCTGCAGTGACTGCTCCCTTTGTGCTTTCCCACACTTTACTCAGACTAAACAAGCTCTTGGTCTGATTCCTGCTGCCCAACTTGCTGCACACCAATTTCAGGACAAACAAGAGATTGCTCTTTCAACTACCTTTGATTTCCCAAAGATGCTGTCAGTGGAAGCTGGCTTTGAGATTTTTTTTTTTCTCTGAATTAGAAGGGTGGGGCTTTCTTCTGGGTACACATGAAATTCGTGAAAGCAGAAAGTATTGTATCTGATGCGGCAGCAGAACAAATCCCATGTGATCAGAAAGCTGATCAACGGGATGCCTGCTTAATTGGGATGCTTGCCAGAGATGAGATTTGAAACAGCATGCTTAGTAGCTCCAAACAATAGCTGAATGCTTAGACATTTTAGACATGCACTTTAGACAAAGTGCAGTTTCACCAGAAAAGCTACCAACTTAAAAAAAACCAAAAAAAAAAACAAAAAAAACAAGCCACCACCAAAAACCCCCACCAAATCCAAACCAAACCAGCACTTGACACAGCAGCTTTTCACCAGGCTTCCTATGAAATGGTGTCTGTCTATGAGCTGGGCTCTGGCATTGATAGGAGGAGCTACTTTGGTAAATGTTTTGTCTGGTTTCTCAGATATGGTCGCTTTGCGTCCCGTGTGTGCCAGTGCAAGACCATCCAAAGCGTGCTGCACCTTGGGCCTAGTCCCCACCCTCTCCATCCTACTTTATCCCTTTGCAGCAGTGTGGGACAGACATTTGGAGCTGACTATGGAGGTGCTTCAGTCCAGGGTCCAAGTGATGTGATGTAGCAGGGCACTGGTTTGCCCGGTGCTTCCCCATTAGTGCCTGAACAACAAGCTGTTGATGGAACATGGCAGTGGTGACACACCTGCCACCACTCCTCCCCTGCAGCTGCCTCTGCTGCTGCCTAGGGAAGCTGTTTCCTCTCTTTGTTTTCAAGCTCTTTGTCTTTTCTTCATGTCAAGGTCTTTGTAGACAGGACTGTCATGATAGTTCTGAGTCACCCATGTCCCTGAAGACAGCCCAGACTTCAACCCCCTTTGTCCTCTCCTGGGGCAGCAGCATCCTGCTGCCTCTCCTTGCTGCTAATGGAGAGGTTAAAGCAAAGAGTGAGCAACTTGCTTGGCTAGTGATGCTTGGAGCAAGTGCTGGAGCCAATTTCAACAGGTGCTTTGCACAGGCATTTGTTCCATGCAGCAAAAACCTGATTTATATCTCAGCATCTAGTCAAAGGCACGCTAGGAATGAATAAATACACGTACCCTGGCCCACCCAGCAGCTGGTATCTGCCAAGAGACAATGCTGTTGGGTGTTAACACCTGTCTTTTACACTACAGCAGCCCACAAATGAGAGATTCTTTGAGCTAGGAATGTGTCTTTGCAGTCTGGTTGGGGAAATGAGCATCTGTGGTGGTAGGTAGCTGGATGTTTTGGCCCATTGGATTCACTCCAGCATGCTCAGCCTTCATGTTGGAGGGTGGTTTTGCAGCCAGCCAGCCTCATGCAGTTACACTGAAGGGGAACGCAGAGTTTTGGATTTTCTGACAGCATCAATTATGTTTTTAATATCAAGGTTTTCAATCTTGTTAGTGCTCGATCCTTATCTTCAGTTTCTATCACCAGACTGTAAGCTGCCATTGTTTTTTGTGTGCTTTCCATATATAGCTGCTTAGCAGTGACCTGTCTCCCTTCCTTCAGGCTATCAACACCTCTGTATTTACAGTGGGCCTCTCATTTTCAGGCTTTCCCTTTTTTAGGGTCTGAGGTAACTCAGAATCAACGCTTCCTGGCTGAGACAGTGCTTGTGTTTGACAAAACACCAACCGCTCCTCTGCCTTCCTCTTCACACCCACTCTGTGTTTCTTCTCGAGCTTTAGCTCAATTTCTGCTAGCCAAATTGAATGCAACTTCTAGATTGTTAACAAAATCAGCTGTTCCAGTTTCTGTTGTCACCAGTGGTGACAAATGTCCCTTCCTGGGGCGGTTCTTTCTCTCTGCTCACATGTTCAACCCAACTTCCGTGCTTGAGGTCTTTGAGGAGCTCAGAGCTCTCAAAGTACTTGGCAACCCTCCCCCTGAGATGTGTTCTCACAACCCATTTCAGCTTTTTAAAATTATTACTATTCTTACAAGCATTTTAATACTCAGTAAACCAGTCTTGTGAGCTGGTACCAGCCTGAATCCTTTGTTGCTGCACTGTGACCTGTTTCCCTCTGCACAGGAGTAACTGGTAGTGTCTCTATGCTATGATTTATAAAAGTTAATTTGCAAATAAACCTGTCTCTGTATTTCCTGAATTAGCAAGAGCTTTAAGGGGGGCAGCAGGAGTAAGTGCTGATACTTCCAATCCCTCTGTTTTGCCCTAGAGCACACCAGCAATTAAGCTGAGAGTTTGTTTTTTTAGTGTACAGCCATAATATTGCTCTGTCAGGTCTCCTGTCTTTCCCTTCTCTCCTCCACAGCTTTATATCAGGAACATGATGTCATTCAGTCTGGGGTATCCCTTGGGTCACTTGAGGTCAGCTGTCCTCTGTCCCCTCCCAACTCCTTGTGCTACCCCCCACAGTCAGCTTGCTGGTTGGGTGGGGTGAGAGGCAGAAAAACCCTTGACCCCCTGTAAGCAGTGCTCAGAAACAACAAAAACATCCCTGAATTACCTACACCGTTTCCAGTACAAATCAAAACCACAGCCCTACACCAGCTACTGTGGAGAAAATTAACTGTATCCCAGCCAAAAGCTGCACAGCTGTCACAAGAGGTGGACAGGAGGCATGTTGAGGATGGGCTGCTTGGAGTAAAAATCACATTTGGGTTCTGGCTGCTAGGAGGAAATTTGCTCACATTCCCTGAGGACATGGGGGACCTGCACAGACGTAGAGGAAAGAATTGGCTGGCAGCATCCCTATTACTGGTACTGATGCATGAGCCAGACTGGATTTCCCAATCCAAGACAGGCAGCCGGGTCTGGCAGTGAGCACAGCCCATCTTTTCCCCTCATCAGCCACAATAAATACAGAGCTCCCTGGTGCCAGCTCACAAAGGCGCAGTTCTCAGAGTGCTTTGCGCACTCCAGACTTAAAACCCCAGCTCTTGTAGGTTTGATGTGTTGAGTGAGGTCTGCTTGTTCCCTGGCTGCGCACCCGCTTGTCTGCGAGCATCAGCCCCAGCCCGCGGGCAGGGTGTGGAGCACAACTGTCACTTCCAGTCAGGGAAGCAGGCACATGGTGCAGGCAGGCAGAAGGAGCGCTTGGGAAACCTTGGGAACGCGGCAGCAGATGTCAGGGCACGGAAAGGGGTGAACAAACAGCAGCAGCAATAAAAACTCATCCTGCTCCTACAAGCATCACTCTGCAGGTCTCCAGGATTGCAAGTGGATCGTACTACTCAGTTGTTCCTCATGCACATCTTTTCTCTGCTCACTTCAGCTTGGGTTTGGATCCATTAGTCCTTGCTGATTGCTCCCAGTGAGGAGAGGGACTGCTTCTGAGGGAGATGGGGATTGTGTTTCAGGGAGTAGGTAGGTTGCTTCCACCTTTGTAGTGGACCCCTTTCACTCTTTGGTGAAGAGGCTGGTATATCATCTCTTAGTGAATGTTTCAGGTGAATTCACTCAGTGTGAGGTGTTGCAAGTCCCCAGCATTCCCAGTCTGCACAAATCCCTCCTTCAGCAGTGGGAGGGAGGAATGTCTTCCCTTTGTCTCAGAAGCCAGCAAGGTCCTTTGCCTGGCTGCTGGCTTTGAACCCAAGCAGGAGAATCTTGCTTTAAAGGATCTCCTGGCATTTTGGAGCAATGTTTGTGCCACACCTGCTCAGTCAGAATACTTCTGCTGTATTAGGTGCTGAAAAACTTAGGGTGGGTTTGCCCACACAATTGTGCAAGCCACTAGTACTGCAAGGTTTGGGCTACTTACAGGTACATAAAAGAGATGCTGACAATATGTCAGGCCCTACTATAACCTGTGCAGACTGGCCAGGCGGGAGAAGCCCCTTAAAATAGCATTTATGGTGCAGAAGGTCAGCAGATACCACTGTAATTACTGGTACTCACACTAAAGAAAACAGTCTAATGGATGCTGCCTTCTCACTAAAGTGTTCAGAGAGTCACAGCTTTGAAAATTGTAGAGAGCTTTTTTTAGCAGCAAAAGGTGTAAAATGTCTGGGAGCCACTGAGAATTGAAAGAGAGAAGAAAATTATTTAGTAAAGGGCTGTGGATTGAGGGATCTCTGGCTTTAGTGGCTGAAGTCTCCCAACAGCTGAAGCAGTGCTTGACTAAGGCTCACAAGAAGGAAAATGGGAAATCTCTCCCAGAAGGAGAATTATTTGGTTCTGCTACACTTAAAGCATCTACCACCACTGATGCACGAAGCTGTGTCTGCTCACTGAGGAGGAAAAATAGGATATATTCTGTCAATGATTCCCTTTCCCGTTGCCTCGGGAGCTGCTTGCTGTCACTGACCTTAGGAAGGGGCACTTGTTGAGCTAAAGCTGGGTTAGGACAGTTGGCTGGAGCTGCTGCCAGTTAACTTCTTCCACATCACAACAAGCGAAGTATGAAAGTACCAGGATGAAGATGCTGTTGAGAAACACACTGTCCATGTGTAGTTTCTTTTAGAAGTTCACAGGACCAGAAGTACCAAAATAAAAGAAAGGAGAGAATGATGTGTATGGCCGAAAAACTGCCCCGGGCCATTGTGTAAGCACACTTGAATTTATTGCCAAGTAGAGGCTGTAGCTCCCAAGGATGGTATCACAGACACCTGCCAATGAGCAGTTTTAACTGGAACCCAGAGCTCACAGTGGAGCAGGTGACAGGGAAAATAAAAACGTTTGCCAGTTTCAGCCTGCTTTCCCTGGGAGGTGCTTGAGCCCCTGCTACAGGAGCAGGAATGCTGCTATGCATGCTCTCATCTTCAGTGGGGGCAAGTGGAGTTTTTCATCAGCTGAAATTGGTTTCATTCCCAAGAATACTTTGGATCTGGTACTTTAAAACCTCACAAACTCCCTGGCTGTAGGGGCTATTATCAGACTTTAAACTGAGCATCTGCTTAGGTGCCTTGTGCTCACCTGCCTGCCAGCACAGCAGCTCCTTTTCCAGACGAGTGCTGCTGGAGCAGCTCAGGTCAGGGAGGTGCTTCTGGCCTCCAGCACTGAAGTTCTGCTGCACTCGGAGCACCTGCCCAGCACAATGTAGGGACCTGAAGTGGTCAAGATCTTTATGGCCTGTTGTTCTGTCCCAAAGAGAACATGGCTCCTTGTAGCACAGGTGGAGTCTTGGATCTCACACTAGTCCACCTGAGCCATCTCATCTGGTAACACTCTGTCATTGCTGTTCTAAACCCAGGATTCACCTGCTCTTGCCAAAGCCATGAGATCTGGTGTGTTGTGACATTAATGAGTTTGGTGTCCTCTTGTTGCCATTCACATGGAGTGTCTGCTTAGATCCTTCTGCAAAATGGCTTTTGCCTGGTGTCTGTTGACACTCTGAAACCAACCTGAGAGGTACAGGATACCTTACCAACTGAGTGTACTGCAGCAGAGATACCTCACCTGACTGAATGATGCCTTTGGTCTAACCTGAGGCCCACTGGCCATGCTGACATGGAGCTCAGGTTCATGGTGAAGGCAGCAGTACAGCTACTGGGGTTCCCTGCTTCCAGGTCCTGAAGCTGCAGTTTACCTTGGAGTCTCTACGGCATTGCAGTGTCGGCATAAAGAAGCTGAGATGTTTATTTGGGAATGAGAAGTCTGTTTAATTTGGGCCTGCCCTAATTGCTGGCATGAAATCCTTAATTGTGTCATTAAACTATAAAGATCATCAATATGCTTTGATCTGACAAATAAAGATGCCTTGTATTCAGGATGAGTCACAAATCTGTGAGTCAGGAGAAGCGAATGGATCGCAAATAAATGGCAATAAATGAATAGATTGGAGAGCACAGCATTTTGATGTGGCTAATCAAATTGTCTAAAAGGGCTGGAGTGTGATGCAAGGCTGCTATGGGTAATCCAAGACAGAGCTTTTAAACTAATACTTTGTTTTTCCTCTTTCTGTACACAGACAACGTTTCCTGTGACTCCATCGCTTGCAACGAGCCCCACAATGGCTTTTAGTCCCTACCTGAGTCATGTTTCTCCTGGGATGGGCTTAGTTCCTGCAGAGCTTTTACCAAATACTCCTGTCCTGGTTTCTGGAAATCCTACTGTTACAGTACCGGGAGGCTCTGCTGGGCAGAAACTGATGCGTACGGATAAACTGGAGGTATTTGGACATCTGATACAATACTGCTGACAGGGATGAACAGGACATGTGGTCCCAGCTGTTGCTCTCTGCTAAAATGACCTGATGCAGCACAGTACAGAGTTTAAATTGCAGCTTTCTTAGCACAGGGCTGCTGCTCTCTACCAGGGCAGATGCTCTTGCGGGGCCTTTTCCCAAATCCTTGGAAATTTGGGAAAATTCACTCTCCTGATATCAGGGGCTATTAAAGCAGGATTAGGATTGGTGTTTTGTATGTGATCTGCCATGCTTAAAAAATCCCCAAAAAACAAGTAGATCCACCCTTAAACTTTGTTGGGTGGGAGATGTTTTTGGAGGTAACAGATGTTTCCTTTTCTAGAGATGGGCTTATTGAGCTTTTAGAGAAAGCTTTAAGCATTACACTGATGGGAGTGGTGAGTGTGGGGTGTTGGAAAGACATCTCTCCCTCCTCAGTTGGCTGGACACGCTGGGACTTATTGGTGGAGGAGTTGTCAATTTCTTACAAACCCTAAGCAGAAACTCTGCAGGAGATAAGGGCTGAGAACCTGAATTCAGAGGCCCCTGCAGGTGTAAATTATAACACAGGAAGATAGCAGAGAAGGGTGTAATTTCAAAACACATTGTTTTGTGTTATGCACTTTATCTTGCCTTCCTGACGTCTCACCTTTCCCCACACTCAGTCTGATTGCACATTGGTACGTGAACTACACCACTTGCTGTATTATTCAACAACTTCACTCAGTTCCACAGACAAGAAACCTTGCAGACTTCTTGTGAAACCTTTTCTTCTGCCTCTGATGCTTTAGTGGTCGTAACTTACGAGATCCTAGTACAACTAGTAATTTTGGCAACACCTTCAAACACATTGCTGTGTAATCAAATGTGCCGTCACATAATGCCATGGTCAGGGTTTTATTGTGAAGGGCAGGGAGCACTATTTCTGTGAAAGAAGTATCTCATGTTTAAGAAAAAGTCCTTGTTGCAAATAGCAGTGGCATGTAACATTTAGAATTAAATGTCCTAGCCAAAAGTGTGCTCCATAACAAATACATAATCCAAATGAGACACAAATGGCAGAGTTATTAACATTTAAGCTTTAGAGGCAGTGGAGGAATCCTGAGCTGCAAAAGTTTTGTCAAAGTTACGTTGATCTTCTGGGGTCACTTACCATTCTGTACAAATTATGTACTTAACTTGCATTTGGTAATTGGCCTAATTAACCTTTTGTGGTTTTTTCATCCCCTGAAGCAGTTGTGAGTAGCACCAGTTGCCCCTGTGTCTGTTGATATATGTGCTACCCTAGATGAGCATGGATTTAGAACATACACATGGTTTAATGTGGCCAGCTGAACTGATATTCTGTGTTGAAAATACTGAATGAAAAGTAACTTGATGTTCTGCTCAACAATGTGACTTTCTTTTAAGGTTTGTCGAGAGTTTCAGCGTGGAAATTGCACACGTGGTGAGAATGATTGCCGCTATGCTCACCCTATAGATATTGCAATGATAGACACAAATGAAAATACTGTTACAGTTTGCATGGATTACATCAAAGGTCGATGCTCTAGGGAGAAATGCAAGTACTTTCATCCCCCTGCACACCTGCAAGCCAAAATCAAGGCAGCTCAACACCAGGTGAACCAGACAGCTGCAGCTGCAATGGTAAGTAGAGCTCTTCTCAAGCTGCATTTCCATTGCTAAGAGATTTCACGTGTCATATGTGTCATTTGTGGAGAAGTAGAGAGCTTTGTAAATGGCTGACTACAGAGCTGAGAGCATGTGCAAGATGCCTCCCATCTCTTCATCCTGTCTCTGTGCTCATCACAGCATGAAGCCCTCAGTGGCACAGTACATCTCACCAGGTAGGGACATGGTGCCCAGCCCTGTGATTTGCTGACATGATATTGTGACGTGACATGAATGCAAGTACAGCAGCACCCAACACCTTCCCTGGCTGAGTCACAGGAGTCAGTTCAGCTTCCTCAATACACAATATATCCTTTTTAGGGAGATCCTGGCCTGTTCTCTGCAAAAAGCAGGTGTTATCAGTTGCTTGAGCTTAGCAAACTTGTGTCCGATACCTTTGCCAAGACTGAGAGAAATTACAAGACACAAAACAAAGGTGACTTCCTGACCTATTTGATGCTTTGGACCTGGTAGAGATGGTCCCACCTGCATTTTCATTTCGTCTACAGTTCTGAACATGAGTCAAGGAAGACTTACCAGGTGACTCCTAGCTGGTATAAATGTTTGCCATTTTGTTGAGTTTGGTTTAATGGGACCTGCTAATTCCAGAGATGAGAGAGCTGAGGAGGGAAGAAGAGGCCCAGGGGATCCTACCCATGTGCATAAATTCCTGATGTGAGAGGTAATGAAGGTGGAGAGAAACTCTTCCCTGTGGTGCCCAATGAAAACATAAGAAGCAACAGGCACAAATTGAAATTCGGGACATTCCCTTTAAACATAAGGAAAAATTTATTTACCAAAGAAAGGTCTAACACTACAACAGGATTCTCCATCCTAGTGGGTACTGAGAAACTGCCTGAATGGAGTCTCAAGCAAGCTGCTGTAGTTGACCCTGCTTTGAGCAGGGTGTTGGTCTAGCTAATCCATAGAGGTCACTTCCAGCTCTTCTATAATTTCTTAATTTTTTTTAAAATTAATATTAAAAAGGCTCTTGCATCCTCTTTGATTTAGAATTTAAGCCACTAAATTTTTTCTAAATACTTTTTCTTTTTTTTAAGATAGTAAAGGAGGTTGCTTTTAATTCACAATGAAATTTAATGCAGAGCCAGGGAAGTTCTGGAAATTAAACAGGTGCCCTCCTTTGTAGCATCAATATTACCTGAAATGTAATTTGAACAATTAATTTGTATTGCAGTGTTTATTTTCCTGCAGAGTTTATTTATTAGTTTTCTTACTGTTTTTATTGTTGTTGAATTAAGAGTCCAGGTCTGTTGAAAATAAGCTTCTGAAATGAAACTCTTGTATTTTTCACAATTGGATCTTTACTTTTTCACTAATTATCTAGGACACTGCTACTTAACCAAAGCCAATGCATGTTTTATTCATTCTGCTGGCTTCTCTTAAAAATGTAATTAACCCTATTTGTATGCTGTTAACTAGAACCTTTAAAATATTTATTGATGGCTTGTTGCATCATCCCTGCTACCAAAACAGCCTACATTATTCATTGACTTTTCAAGGTTTGATGCATTTACTGTACCTGTTGAGGTATAAGACTTCATTAAAGGGAAGAAAGGTGCTCCATTTTCTTGGAGGGAAAAACAGATGCCAGGCTATGGGTCTACATTCTAAAACAGATTTAGAATGACTTCAAATCTAAATTCAGCATTTCTGAGGGACCCAATCCTGCAGCTACTTGATGTGCACAAGCTTTACTCACTTCTGCTTGGCTGAAGTCAGTGCAGCACTGGATGAACTGGGTAAGGCTCGGTTCCCAGTTCAGGACAGCACTTAAGCATGTGCTTGAAGCTTTTCCAGTGGTCCTTCCCTCTCCATGAGTGCTCTGCTGGCCTCTGCATGATGTGTAGCTGCAGCATGAGGGCTGGAGCCCAGTGCCAGTCCCTGTGCAGGTGCTAGTCCTTGAGCGCTCCTGCCCTGCTGTGCCAGCCAATGTGATGAAGCTCCAAAGCACGTGTCCTGTGATGACATTTCTTTACTTTTAAAACTTACCGAGGCAAAATAACTGACTTGCCACTAGGCCAGGTAATTACCCAGCCACCCCATGTTGTGCATGCCTCGTCTTTTTAATATATTGTATAATGCATTCACTTTTTAATTTTTTTTTCTCTTCGCCTTCCCAAATTGTTGCTCTCTCTTGACACACCTCTGCTTGCTGTTTTTGTTACTGTGCTTGATCCCCCTCCCCGGCCCATTGCCATCATGTGCTCGCTGCCTGCTAATTAAGACTCAGACAGCTGTCAGATCACTGAAGCGACCGCTCGAGGCAACCTTTGACCTGGTACTTGGACCTTTCACCTTCTCGCTTTGCACGTAACCATCTTAGTCTGCATGAAAGCCTTCTGCTCTTGGTCTGTGGTGTTAGTGCCTGGGGAGACTGCCCATCCCAGCCAGAAATGTTCAGTGTGCGTTCAGACATGCCAATCCTGTGCCCCACACACCATCCATTAATGTCTGAGCTTTGCCTCCTGAAGCCTGGATGTGTTTTGGAGACAGCGAATAATCTTGGGGGGAGGCAGCTCTGGCTTTTGAAGTGTTTTTCCAAACACTGGCAGCTTTGGAGTCACAAGATGCAATGTTTCAGGGAGAATTTGAGAATTTAGCTCATTTATCTCATTAGGTCTGCAGTGTGCTCTAAGTGCCAGAGGACTGGGTGGTTGCAGGAGAGATCCAGTCACTTTTCTTTGTATTCCCCACGTCATAGCCTTGCCTGGCACTGCCATGCTGGTAACTGCCGTGCACAGGAGTGTTCTGTGTAATAAGCACAACTGAGATTTAGGGGGAAGAGAGCCAAACAGCATCCTTGGGGATATGTGCTGGGAATTGAAGCAGGTGCAGTGTGGGACTTGGCTCATGCTGTGGGTAAGCTGGGGAGATGACTGTCCCTTCAGCTGGCTCTGTCTGTGGTTCATCTCCCATTTCCCAGTGGGACAGTGTCAGCAAAGGAACTGCGCTCTGGGTACCTTTTGCTTCAGTCTCAAGCATGGGATCTGCTCTCCAAGCTTCTGCTTGCAAGCTGTCTTCATATATACTGTCTTTGATTGTTTTATGACTCTCAAATAATACGTTTTACTTAGCTTTATGGTGCTCATAGTGAGGCAAAAGCCATCCTCACAGTGCTGTCAGTCCTGGCTCCATAGAAGACAACTCCTTCCTGTTTTCTGCAGTAATAAGGGATACAATACATTTTAAAAGAAAGAGCTCCTGTTGTCCAGTTATAGCAGGAAAGGGAAGAGTGGACAATAGAGGAGCTGTGAAACCATCAAGCTGATGTTGCTTCTCATACCCAGAACTAGGGAGGAGGTCCCCTTCCACTCGTTCCTTAATCTGCTCCCCTTCCTTTCCAAAGACTTGGTTTTGGGTGTAAGTAGTCAAGAGGCTTCCTTATCAGAGTGTTAGGCAGCAGCAGTAGGAAGCCTTGCTAGGACCCAGCTTCTGCCAGCAGTGGTGGAATGATGCTGAGGATGATGTTGCAGCCTCTCATTTCCTCTGCTCATGGCTGACACAGACACAAAGCCAGCGCAGGCAGGAACTTGCCAGCAGCACAGTGCCTTGCTGCCCTCTCCAAGAGCCACCACTCTGAGGAGACACGGTCTGACAGAGGATGGGAGAGCCCATAACTACTCCCCCACTGAACAAATCCTACGAGAGAAGCTACTTGTACGAGTCCTCCTGCTCTGACACATCGAAAGGTTTGCAGCTGCTCGTTGGAATATGTCACCTCATCTGAACCCTTCATGAGTGATAAGAGCATGTATGATCTCCAGAGGAAGCTGCTCACTTTGCTTCTGCTGCTTGCCAGGGAACAGGTGCTACCTCTGCCCTCTCTTAGATCATTCTATGTTTGTCATGCCTGGCAGCAGACCCAGCCCCTCTTTGCTGAGTGCAGAAGGGTGAAAGTGTGATCCTGTCCCAGGAGATAGAGATCTGAGGGGAACTTTGAGATGCAATTAAATTGTTTGTTGCAAAGATTTAATCCAGTTCTTGTCTTGCAAAAAATAATGAGAGGTTTGTTAACCAGCACGTGGGAAATTCTGACTTTGGCATGCAGTGTGTTTTTATCTGTCAGTCTTGCTGAAGAATTGCTTTCCATGCCATGCAGAGAAGTGGTACAAGCCTCTTTGTTCAGATGCTCGTTCGAGCAAGAATGTGGCTTTCCCAGCCCAAAAATGGGAGGCTGCCTGGCATTTAATTAGTAGAAATTGTTCATTTGGACCAGTGCAGGACTATCACATGGATACTGAACTGAATTAACCCTTTCACTGGTGCAGATGGCCAGATCCCGTTGCAAAGGTTGTGTAGCCATGTGTACACACAAGCACACATGGAAAAAATAAAGTCAGAAAAAGTTACTGGACAGAACTGCTGCTGTATTTGTGGTCAGAGCTTGTCCAGAGGAAAAGCACAAGCAGCTGGATGAGGTAAACTCATCAAGCAAGTTCTTTGCTACAAGGGTTAGTTAATTCCTTTGCTGCAGTGGGGAGACACTGGCTACAGAATTTGGTGGTGAGGAGTCTCTGTTGCCTTTTGTATGTTCTGCTTGTGGGATTCTTTCAGAACCAGGACATGGTGCAAGAAAGAAATGTTGTAGCCCATGTCAAATGAGACACATTTGTTTGATCCTGTGTCCCTGCCGGATCCTGGTGCAGAAGCTGTGTTGGCCCAGCTTCATTATGTGCAATTTTAGATGCCCCTTCAAGGCAATATAGATGGATCTTTGAGTGAGTGTGCTTCTGGTCTGAGGCTCTTACCTCAGCACACAGGCTGGAGAAGGGCTGAAGCCCGATCTTTCTGTCTCCTTGGGCTCTCCTACACCTTGGTATAGAAAACAAGATCAGTTGGCAACAGGAGGAGCACATCTTCATGTATCCTGTGTGAACACTACTCCAGCTGCTGGGGTGGAGGGGTGACCCACAGGGCTGGGTTGAACCAGAGGCAGATGAAGATAGGTTCCTAGCTCCCCTGCCCACAGAGCCCATGTGGGAGAGCTGGACTTCAGGTGTCACAGGAGCTGCTGCAGAATTCTTGTTTCTTTAGAACACTCTGGAAATACTGCATTTATTTGTGCTTCTCCATCTGGCTGCTGATGAGGGAGCAACAGTGAGGCTGCCATAGGTCTGTTCTTTCACTTGCTCCCAAGGGGCTGTAGGAGGTTAGGAAGAAGGGTGATACTGGAGAGGTGATGGGGTAGGCTGATGTGTCTTAACATCACTTGAGGCCTGCTGGTGTCTGTATGCTCCCTCTGACTGCGGTGCTGGGCTTGGGAATTGTCCTGTGATGTGCAGGAACATCACAACAAGGTCTCAAAGCCTTCAGCTGTTCTGCTTTTGGCACTACCATCGTGGGGTTTGGGGTGGTGACAGCCTTTGGCCAAGAAGCAGGGAGTCAAAAGTCCATTATGTGCCTGCTTTGCTATAATTAGCACATTCCTCTTCTGAGGCAGATTTTGGAAGTGTCTGAAAAGGATTATTTAGCAATTGAGTACCATAAGGAGCATGAATTTAAGTAGCAAGTTCTTCAGTCACTGTAGAGCTGTAAAACCTCTGTGATGTACATGAAACTACTCCAGACTCTGTAAGCTGCAGGTCTGTCCTGTGCCTGGAGGAACATTCACGTAGTCATCATTAAATAGAGAAGTTGTAGGTAACAGGCAGATTTAACACTGATACCAACGAAAGCTTATGTAGAAATGAAAACACGTACGTCATCTTAAAATATGGATCTTAAGTAAATGATTCTGGTGTCTGTGTCTGAGTATCTTGTCCCATCTTTGGGACTGCTGTCATTTGGTAGCAGCCAGAAGAAGTCTGGGAAGATTAAATTCTAATGCTGAGAGTAGATGCCCACTAGCATAGGCAAAGGATGTGTGCATGTCTGAGGGCAGTTTTGCAAATGCAATTTCTTCTAATTTTCTTTTTTTAATATTAAAACCACCCAAAAGCAACCATGTGAGTAGAGATAGGATGGAGTAATGTTTTGCCTGGAAGTATGTTGCTTAACATTTCTCAGATGAGCAGTCTCCTATAGCAAATTAAAATGAAACCTGTTTCTAGATGGCGACAAACTGTTGCAAGCTTTCACTTACTTCTGTTGTGTGTTGATCTTCATAACACTTCAAAATCTCTTTACTTGTGTCCTTTCTTCCTAGCGTTGTGTGTTTGTAGCTTTAACCCTTCAGTAGCCAAGCCTTCTCCATTACCTGCCATTCATTTGTGACCTATTAAAATAAAAGTAGGAGTGATAACCCTGTTTTTCAGCCATTGCTTTGCTACATGATACAGACTAACAACTAGTCAGAAATGACCTGATTCTGCATGACTTCCACGTGCGTAAATCTCATTGACGTCAATGGGAGTGTTACGTGCAAAAGGACTGCGGGGCATAATTAAAAAGGACCCTTTTCTATCACAATGTGGAGAAAAAAAAGTGGTTTCTTACTTGGGTACAATGAAAAGCTGTAAATCATTAGAAACATTCCTGTCTCTTAAGAACCTGACATACTACTTTGCTGTTGAGACATGCTTGGACGAATGATGAGTAACTCACTGAGAAAAGTTCCTGAGTTGGATTAATGCTTTTTACCAAGTCTGATCATGAAACAGGTTTGACGGGCTGGAAGAAGCCTGGTGGTGTGATAGAATGAAAAGAAGGGGTTTGTCAATGGCTTTTTCCACTGTTAATAACGAGTGAGCAGTATTTGACTGATGGAGGCCACCTTCTATAAAGTGGGAGCTGGTCCAAATCTGCTGCTAGTGGGCTGTGCCTCTGGTGTGAGCAGTGGAGAATCAGGCCTGGTCTCGACCATGTTGCTCAGCCTCTCTGCTAACAAGTGGAAATGCATTTTACTGTGAATGTAATGTTATGTGTGTAATTGGCAACAGCTACAGCTTTACCATCTGGACACATGGGTTGGCTGCACACTGTGCACGCTTCCACACATGCACACATACATGTAGGCAGGTGTTGAACCAGAGGCAAGCATCCTTTTTTTTCCCATGGCATTTGTTGCTTATGCTAATCTTCTTGGGTTTTAAATAGTCATCTACTATATTTTTCCTGTTTGTTTTGGGGTTTTAATGCTTGTTGCCTGCAACTGCTCTTTGTAGCATCCTGTCCAGATGATCACCTCTCCTATTCCTTTTCCCAGTGCTTTTTTCTCCCTCTATACCCAGTCAGTCCTGCTGAAAATCTCCTTAGCACCCCTTCCCTTTCTGGACTCTGCCCCTCCTCCTGGTGCATTTGCTAACTGCTTACCTAGTGAAGCTGTTGTTTCACCTACTACTCGTACTGTGACTTAGCTGCTCTTCTCCTTCCTGTCTCGCTAAGTTGATAGAGTTGCAGGTGATTTGCAGCCAAGACCCCCTATTATTTATTGCATGCTTGTAAATCTGGACCCACATCTGGGCCCCTTTATTTATTCCACTTGTCTTTAATGACTCCCTTATCCACAGGCCCTGCCGCCTGGTGCACTTCAACCTTTACCAAAGAGGCCAGCACTTGAAAAAAACAATGGTGCCACCACAGTCTTTAACCCAAGCGTTTTCCACTACCAACAGGCTCTAGCCAACATGCAGTTGCAACAGCCTACATTCATCCCCACAGGTAAGTGTCTCCTTGCTTTCCCATCATCATGGTTGTTTATTTTATGACCTCGGTGTTCAGCTAATGAGCAGTTTTGTAAGAGTCCTTAGCCAAAGAGTATTGGTGTGCAGTTTCATGTTAAAAATGGATGAAAAAGTAGCATCTATTGTTTGACTTTTTTCCCTTCACCTATTGCAATTTAGAGCTTTTCACAAGTAAAGATCCTTCTTAGTTCTTTTTGTGTGGTTTGGGGTTTTTTTTAAGCAGTCAAACTAAGAAAAATATCTGCATGTTTCTTGAATTCATACTTTCTGTTTTTCCTCCTTATGGTTCAACTGGTTAATCCCAAATTAATTCTTTGACTCTTGCATAGCGCTCTTTCGGACTCATGTTAAAATATCTTATAGACCTCTATGCCTGCTCTCTTGAGGCTGTAGGCACCTCCCTGGGCTTGTATCTCACTGACCTACATATTGCAGCAGCTGTGATGTTTATGGAGGGAACGGTTAGTCTTTAGTAAATACAAATTATGTAATCCTCTTTAAAGGCATATATTTCCCTTTTCCTTGTCTTTTGACCAGTACAATACCCTAAGCTTTTTAAAAGCAATTTAACTCCCAGCTTTTATTGTACCTTTAAGGTCTCAGAGTTAAATTGAAAGATGCAGTTCAGTAATTCTTATAGGACTGGAAATATTATTGTGGCAGATGTGACTGACTTCTGACTGGCCAATTAACTACGGCCAAATGAAAAATAAAATCTGCTTGGAGTGGAAAGTATTATAAGTGCCTGAATTAGGAGTATTCCAGAGTTGATAGCTCATATTTTAGTATCATTATTGTCATTCAGAGCATCATAGGAAAACTCATGCCCGGTGTTTTTAATGTTTAATGCTGTATTTACTTGTCAGATGATATTTACAAAAATACACAGAATGTTTCTCTGGGCTGACACCTGGAGGTGAACACACAGTGGACTTGCACCTTGGTGCTGTTGTTCTTTGGGGTCAGGGGAAAAGCTTTAGAGACAATCCTGTCCTGAGAGCAAAATTTTTCAGGTGGAGTGTGAGTCCAGGGAGCGGGGACCTCAGTGCTCTGCTCGTGTGGCCTTTCTGAGAACCCTTGGAAACACTCAGAACTCAGCAGCTACCAAGATGTTCTTCCAGGGAAGCAGACTCTTATACAGAAAGATGGAGTAGTAGCCTCTTACCTTGTGCTCTGCAAAGTATTGGAGGGCCTGGGCCGAGCTGACCTTCCCACAGCTCTGACAGATGCCAAGTGAAATACTTCTTCAGGAAACACAGACACCTTGGGGAATACCAAGTCCCCCAGCTGGCTACACACTGCTCTTACTCAAGGTCGCAGTTGCCAAAGTTGACATAAGGACGCGCGTTTCTGATGGAGCACCATAAATCAGCTGTACCCAGCACTCGCTGTGCTGCGGTGCCAGTTTATGGCAATGAAATTACGTGCAGGGCTGACGCATAACAGGGCTGCTTACTGGCACCTGCTGTCGTCTGAAGACATTAATGCTGGGCAGAGCAGCAAATTTCCAGTCAGAGGACGGATCTGTGATGAATTTATGTTACACATCAGACTGCAGATCGGGGCTCGGCCTTGGCAGCGCTCAGGAAGGCAAAGCAGAGAGGTGGCACGTCGCAGCTCTCACTGTGGGGAGGGGAAGGGAGCTGTTGCTTTTCTTAGTATCTCCTGTTCAGCTGTTGAGAGATCAGCGTCGTGGGTTGCCATGGCAGGGGGGAGTCAGGCTGTCTCTTGAAAATGGCATCACCACTGCAATTTTTTCAAGTCCAGAAAAATAAATGCCTCTTTCAGCTTAAATTAGAGACTTTGAATCACAGTCCCTGCTTGCAGGAGTAAATTGCTTTTGGAAAGTCAATTTTAACATGAGTGTGACATTCTTCTAAGGGCAATTTGTTTTCTGTTGACATGATCAGAAAGAAATCAGCATACCCAATACCCAAAAAATCCCGAACAACCCTGATTTCTGGGATCAGTCATATCATTTAATACCAAGGTGGGAAAAGTTTATTCTCTACTACCCAAGAATTAAAGAATTAATTTGGTTTGCTATGATCTCTTAAAACTGAGTTTAAACTATTGATGTACTGATATGCAGAATCTGGTTGCATGTGCTTAAATATTGAATGCTGCAAAGAGAATACCTGCTTTTTAGTTAAAGTGATATCTAACACTGAAGCTTCACTAATGTAATATCCCTTTTGTTCATCTTTCCACGCTTCAATGCATGGTGTGCAGGGTCAGTTCTGTGCATGACACCCACTGCAAGCGTTGGTAGGTTTTTCTACACAAACTTCTCAACTTTTCCTAATCTGAAAGAGACTGCAAGTTAGTATGCATCAGTGAGAACCTGGGTGGCTGAGTGGTGTGACTGTCTATCCGCTGTCTTCTTTGAGGCTTAAATGGTTGTATCCCTTTTAATTTCTGTGCAGTGCAGTGTTTCATGTGACTAACAATAAGAGAATCCAAGGTGATGTGTTCCCACCCCTATTTAGTTCCACTTCAAAGACGAGAATCTGTCACTTAAATGCCTTTACAACCCATTTAAGTCATCTGACACAAGGAAATAGAAGTGGGAGGATCCTGTTGGCTTATTTTTGTTTTATTTTGTATCAAGCAACAGGGGGATTTATGATTGGAGTTTCAGTCGTCCTTTTGAGAACATTTTAGGAGGCTGGGTTAAGAAAGGTGCTAAGGAGGAGCACATGTGGGGTCAGCCCCTCTGCCAGAGCATGGTGCTTCTTGTACAGGGAGAGGAGCAGGGTTTGGATCATGGACTGGCTGGAGAGTCATCTCTGTAGGGCAGTGTTAGGTGTGCAGGTACAGGAGATCATGGGGGAGGTACCACTGCAGGTGCATGTGGGATGCAGGGAGGCAGTGAGTACGTGCTCATTAGTGCTGCAGGGATCCACTCTTGTTCAGGCTCAGCAACTGGGTCTTGATGAAACCTCTGCAGGCCTTTGAGGATCTTCCCCTCTGTCTACAGCTGCTGGGCACAGCAGGGCGAGTGAAAGCTGAGCTTTCATCCTCTAGCCAAGGTTATGCAAGACTGACAGCATGGAGGTGTGTGCCTGCTTTAGCCAGAGGGAGAGAGACAGGAGCCCTGAGGGGGGCAGGGGGTGTGCAAGGCTTTCCAAGAGCAGGTCTGGAAGCTCTGGCGTGGATGGCTAAGCACTCTGCTCTTGAACCTGCCTATCCCTATAGTACAGGGAGGACACATCGCTTGCATGACGGGGAGCTGAGTCCCTCAAATACACCTCTGCCTGTAGGAAGCCCCAACCCACACGTTCCAACATCTCGTGGCCGGATCGTGCCCAGCCACAGGCACACGCTCCTTCCCTGCTGGGGCTGGCTGTGGCTGCTGGGGTGGAGGGGAAGGCAAGTCTGCTTCCCCACCGCATGTTTGTGGGGATGGCTGGGCCTTCCTGTGGGCTCCTCAGCCCCACAAACCGCCCCCGGGTTTGGGGGATGCTCGGTGTGTGCTCCAGGGCATCCCTTCCAGCACTGTGCTCTGCGGGACGTGCAGCTTCAGGAGGCTGCCAAGCTCCCTGCTGCCGTCTTGTCCTTTTGGATGCTCTTCCTGCAAACTGTAGCTGTTCAGATGCATTTGTGTATTTTTCCCCTCTCTGTCCCTTCCCCTCTCCATCCCCCCACCCTGCAAGAGGGGAGTTTTGCCAAATCCTGTAGAATTAGGGTGGAAAGGAAGCATGCTGAATTTGTACCGAGAGAGCTCAGTCTGCCAGCCGCTCGTTTGCCGTGCCTCCAGCTCTGTCCCGTGCCGAAACATTGTCCTTGCTAGAGAGAGGCGAGAAAACCTGGTGAAAGGGCTGCGGCAGCCGCTGCAAAGTGCATCATGTACCTCTGGTTGCTGGCGGGGACGGGGTGGGGAGGGAAGGGGACAAGCTTTCCCAGGCGGGCGGGAGGGTGCGCTTGCCAAAATGTCCCCACCCAAAGGAACGTGCACTGGCTGTGTCTAACTCCCCACGGGTGCGAGCTGACGTGGGCTTTTGCTAGCACACCCATCCTCTCCCCCCTTTGGAAATTTGGCCCTCGGAGTCTAATACATCATTGTTCTGCTTATAAATGTACTAAGTGTTGAGAATGTTTTGGTTTTTTCCTTAATTATAATTGTAATTGGCTTTTCCCCTTCTCTCTTGTTTATTTTTTTTCCCAACGCTGTCTTGCTTTGCACTGTGATTGCATGCTGCGCCCCGATGTGTCCTTCATGACGATGTCACATGGCTTGTTGCTGTGATTCCTGCCACGCCCCCAAATCCACCACATGTTGCCATGGTTACATAAACCAACCAAACAAAATATATATACGCTCCACCCTCCTGTATGTCGCTTCCATGGTTCCCTTCCGAAAGTGCCCATGATGCACGGTGCTACGCCCACCACTGTGTCTGCAGCAACAACTCCTGCCACCAGCGTCCCCTTCGCTGCAACAGCTACCGCCAATCAGGTTTGGCCCTTTCAATGGCTTTCTTTCACGTGTTCAGATCTTGAGGACCGGGCGAGGGCTGGATCCCGAGCGGGGTCGAGCGCCGTCCCGCCCGGCTCGGCGCAGGCTGGGGCGCGCAGAGGCAGCGTGTGCGTGTGTGTGTGCGTGTGCGTGCGGCCGGGGATCCGAGAGGGGCCGCTCCTGCCGCCTGCGGGATGGGCACAAGCCCGGCCGGAGCGTAGGGATGGGCGATTGGCAGGGGCCAGGCTCTCCTCCAAAAAACACGCCTCCCCCCCCGGGTCCTCAAAAAAACGGGTTGTCAATCTCCCCATGCGTACAGTCACGCAAGACCTGCAGCACTTCTGCTTTCAGTCTCAAGCAGAAATACCACCCCGAGCATCCTTCCCTGTGGTATTTTGGCATGTCCTCTCTGGGCTGGAAAGTGGAAGTGAAAACACAAAGTGACCTCCCCCCACCACAAAATTGGACTCTAAAAACTACCAAAAAATCCCCAACCAACCAAAAACCAAAAATCGGGGGTGAGGCTGTGAAGTGTAAATTTTTTTTTACACCAATAGCATGTCACCCATCCCTACAGAAAGGACTCTGGATGTGCAGTATGTGCCATTGTAGCACTGCCGTAAGTGTACAGGATTCCATGCATGTCTGCCGAGCCATAATTCTCTCCAAAACTTTCCTCTGAAGATACTGAGTGTGATGGCTGCTTCTGCACCAGTCCTGAACTGTATATGCACAACCTGTCCTAGTGATGCTTCCTGATAATTTGGTGTGACACAGCTTCTCCCAGTTAGACCAGAGACATTTCAAACACTTTTTAATTTTTTTTTTTCCCCCAGGACTAATTTTAGCATTTTTATTTGTCATGCTCTCAGGTTTAGAGCTATTGCAAAGAAATTGGGGTGTCACTTTGCTCTGTAGGAGGCTGTTAGCCATGCTGAATGCCAGTAATATCTCTGGGGTCATCCTCTAGTGTTTTACTGGTGTGAGGTCATAAGAATTTTGGTAGTTTTGCCTGCGTAAGTCCTAGGCAGTGTTTTACTGCTTGCAGTAGGAATTGCCAGTCTTTTTCTGTGCTTTGTTGTTATTTTCAGGTAGAGCAGCTCTTACTCAGACTTGTAGTGGTTATGAGAGGAAAGTAGAAATTCCTGTGCAGCGTTGCTTTGTGGCTGTGTGAGTCCTGTTTCAGCCAGATAGTTTCAGGGTATTTCTCTTCTACTTGTAGTCAAAATCCCAGTACAATCACCAGGTACTCCACAAGGCATCAGTAGTGGTGCAGCTACATTGTACTTAATGTGTAGCAAAATAAAGACTTGGGAGTGGATCCTGTTTTATAAGACACTGATGTACATATTAACCTGATGCTGAAGACAGAATGAACAGGGCAGTCTCAAGGTGATGTTTTAATGTGTTGTGTTCTTTGTTTTTTTTGCTGTAGATATCCCAGTTATCAGTAGATGAACTGAGTAGCAGCATGTTTGTTTCACAGATGTAGAAGTTCCGATAGAAAAGTAAGTTCCTTTTTGGTATTTCTCTTTATGGTGAATTGATTTGTATGTGGGCATTGCATCCCCTAAACACAGGGCTGACTCAGGCAGAGGGACAGAGCCCACGGGACCCCATTGGCTTCATGCTCTGCCGACTCAACAGGAATTCAGCAGCTGCAGCACGGACATGGAACAGCCCTGTGGTTTATAACAAGTTTTCTGTGTCTCACGTACCTGTGTTGCAGTGTTCACAGCCTCCCTGTGCATCCCCCTGGTCCCATGGCTCTGTTTACAGGTTGCTCTTGCTCTGCACAGCTCCCAGCTGCCTGCAGGTGCCTCAGGGATTTGCAGTGTTGATGGCAAAGACTGCTCTGGTAATGAGTCAGCTGAAAAGGTGTAACTTCTCTTTTGCTGTTAGTGACATATTTCCTTTCCTGGAGTAAGCAGGATTGGGTCAACAGCAGCTGCTGTGCATCTGCAAGGCTGACTTGGTCTGGGCAGAACCCTGCTGGTCAGCTGCAGAGAGGGCCTGGCTCATGGCAGGTTGAAGACCAGAATGAATGTCATAAGCAACATAGTCTTCACCCCACCTGCAGATCCTGGGCTTCCCTAAGATGATCGTTTCTTCTGAGGGGAATGATGGAGGCATTTGTCCTTGGACTTACAGACTACTACTTCACAGTCATAGCAGCAGTGTCATTTTTCCATTGCTTTTCTTTGTGAGTTTTAGCTGATGTTCATGAGCTAAAATCTCTGGGTAGTTTCAGTTCTTGACTGTGTTTTTTTACTGCAAGAGAGTAAAGAGCAGTTCAGCCAATTCAACAAGAGGTCACCAGATTTTCTCAAAGCAACCATTTAGTATATGCAGATATGCAACCCATTTCTTCCTTAGGTCACATATTACAGGCAAGTCCTTAAATACTGGAAATTAATTTGGCAAGCAATTCTGTAATGATAACTATTAGCAATCAACAGAAGCTCCTTTCTCAGTGGTGGCCCTTATCTCTGCTGACCTTAGTTAAATACCATATGTATACATGACCTGCTAACTGTGGCTGTGGACCCTGTTCATGAGGGGTGACACCAAGCTTATCCACATTAGTGAAAATGTTCAGCTTAGACTGTACTGGTGTTCCAAATGACAGACATGACACCTGACATGTTAACCCATTTCCATAACGTGTAAAACAGCCTGTTCCACCCAATAAGGGATCATTTGATTGGAAGAGCTTCATCTTGAAGTTTTTGAGATTGTTTTTAGCATTTTTTCAGGAGACTTTCCCCCAGTAGGACTTTGGTAACTGAAACATTCGCTGCTCTGACAGATATTTTTCTTTTCCTCCTCCATGGTTGAAGTAGTTCTGTTAGCTAGGCTGGTTGGTCTAGGTCTGCAGGAGGTAACTTGTTGTGTCCTTCAGTGGAGGATTTTCATGAGTACATCACAAAGAGGCAATTTTCTCCCAGAAGAGGGTCCCCTGAGCACAGGGTTTCTGTTTCTGTGTTTTATCTCTGGGCTCAGTTTGCCTTTGGCTTGTGACTCCTTAGGATCAGATTCAATGTGACTGTCTGAAGGAAACAAGAGCTAACACAGATCAGAAATTCCTTTGGCCTTCTCCTTAGCCGCCCTCTACTTGGCATCCCATCCAAAAATCAAGACTATTATTTGTCCACCTCCCTCTTACACTATTTCTCCTGTCATTGTGTATGAAGTGCATAGGAAAGGGAGTCACAAGTGCATATTTAAGAGGATGCCAAGTGTGTTATTGGCAATTTCTCCCTACATCAGAAAATTAATGGAATAAAATGTCTATCTGCAATGCACTAATGACAACCTCTTGGGCAACACATTGAGAATGTAAATATATTAGAATGACTTTTAAAATATAGATGTATTAACTTCTCACTATTTCTTTGTTGTTGTTTTTTTTTTTTTCCCCACAGCAGACCATGTTGAAATTCTGAACAGTAAAATTATGGAGCACCAGGACTTCTTGGTGGGAAGCTGCGCATGGCCTTTCTGTATATATTCCCCTCTTCCCTCTATCATTCTCTACCACCTCTACAGTAAGCCTGTTGCAGCCTACATGTTAACCAAAAACTGATCAATGGGAATGTCAAAAAAAAAAGAAAAAAAAAAAAAAGCACTATAGAAACAATTAACAAACAGCGCTCTGTTATATGAGATATACAAGTAGGAAATTATAATAGACTTTTATAACACATTACTTTAACACACTTAATCATTTTATGACTACCATCATGATAAGTGCATCTGCACAGCGGACTGTTGGTTTACTGTATACTATCGATGGATAAATGTTTGTCTTGTTTTTAAAGTGTTATCTTACTGTTTTGTTTACATCATAGTCTATTGATTTGTTTTAAAGTGTACATCATTATCAAGTATACTCAATACCATTTTTTCATTATTGTTATGTCTTAAGTTTTCATATACTGTAGGTTTTATGGGGTTTTGTTTGTTTTTTACTAAAAATGTTATTGTGGGAAACAGGAATTATGTGCTTGAAAAACACGACACAGAATGTTCTGCCCTTTGCTGGATTTTGCTGTTAATGTCAGCTAAAGTTGCTTATGTTGAATGCTCCTTTTATAATTTAAAACTTGCCTTCAGATAGTCTCCAAATTTTTAGTACAAGTCATGCTAAAGGACAGCTATCATTTTAGTCCAGTTCAGAGTTCTTCTTTCAATACAATGAGCTGATTCTGGAAACTTTTGGAAAAAAAAAAGACGACAAAAGCCCAGGCTCAGTAAGGGGAGGAACAATTTGCTCAGACAGGGGTAAGCATCAAGGGATTTCTGCAGCTCTGTTGTCCATTGAAGTGCATTCTCAGCTGCAAACGGCGCACAATCTCTCTCGCTGTTCTCATGGTGCAGTCAAAACAAACAACAAAAAGATGGTGGTGGAGTGAGACAGCTTCAGTTGGGCAAAAGCTCATTGCATTGGAGAGGAGCAGGTGCCAGCCGTTGGCTGGGGAAGGCCCTGGGCCGTGGCTCAGCCCAGGCTGGGTAGCACCAAGCCCTGGGGCTTGTCTCCACCAAGCATGCTGAAACATTTTGGCCTGAAATCTTACATGTCTCTCTTGTTGAAATTTTGTCAGCATGCCCCATTTATTTAATCACCATTTTCCATAAGTGGGTGATTTCCACACCCCCCCGCGCCCCGTAATCTCTGGCCCTGTAAAGCAAACACAGCAGTAGCAAAGCAGCAAAAAGCTCATCATAAGCTTTCTGCTGTAGATAAACATTTGTCTTAATGGAGTTCCTGTTGGTCAGTGGATTTTGGCACCTTCTACTTGATCAAGAGCAATGTTTGCTGCACAACAAGGGCTAGTTCTCAATACCTCCTTTTCATACGCACGAATAAAACCATTTCAGCCCGTGCACCCTGGACAGCCCCGCCTGTCGTTATGCTGCGTTGCTGAACAATCTGGCTGCAGAAATGCATTTTGGTTGAGGATACCTCCAAATTCATCCCTGTCATAGCTCTACAGTATCATTGGCATTATGGAAGAGATGGATTTGCTGCTGTAAATCCACAAACTCTGTACAAGGAGAAAGAGAATCAAGCAAGAGGCCAGCTCACAGTGTCTGGAGGGGCGACCACCCCGAGCTCAGAGTGGTCCTGTAGAGTGCCAAATTCAGACAACCAGATTTTCTTGTATTTTCCCAGTTCCTTGGCCTTGGTTAGATTTTTCCTTGCCCCCACTCCTGCAGTATGAGCACAGACAGTTTGCTAGATGTGTATCTCCATGGGCCACGAGTGGTGGAGGCACACCTAGGGCGCAGCCTGTGTGCCCCGGGGCAGGCTCTGACCATCTGCCCGTGGAGACTCACTCAGAGCACGAACCTTTGAGGAGCCCAGCTCAAGAAGGCCTTGAGGAATCTTTTTGTTCAATTCAGCAGACTTTGAACCAAACCCTAATAAGAAAGGGGAAGAAAGCATCCCCCCAAGACCTGTTTTATGGACCCTGAGTTTTGACAGTCGCTTGTGTCCGTGGATGTTCCCCAGCCATCTGTGCTCACAAGCGGCGGGGTGGCCTGAAATCAGTGACTCTCATTTGTATTGGCGACCACATACCTGTTCTTTTCACCACTGTGTTTCTGTTTCCCGAAACCATAACATTGTTAGTGGAAAAAGTGGATTTGAGTACTTCCTGTTTGAAATTATTTGTGTATCAAAAATGGGTTTTGCACAACCTGTGCCAGTGCCTCAACAAAGAACAGAGCTGATCTTCTTAAGCCAGAAAGGATGCATTCAAGCTTGTATGGCTTTATGAGTTCAAGGAGGTTGAAATTTTTTCAGTGCTAAATGGATTTTTGTATATCTTGAAACTTTGATGTAACCTCCTATTTTATTTATCGACTTAAACATCTGGCATAGATGTGCATAGAATGTAAACCTAGAATACAGCTGTTTTCATGTCACATTTAAAGCACTGAAAAAAAAAAAGGCGTTTAAGGATTATTTTTTATTAAAGAGGTCCAATGAGGGATGTTCAGGGTAGTTATATTAGGTGCCACAACAGTTTTTATATTGCTGGCAAATTTAGAGTTAATTTGTAAATGAGTTTAAGGAAAGAAAAGCTTGAAGCACTAAACTTCACCAAATTCAAAACAATCTCGGCAAAAATGCCATTTTGAGGTAGCACTATTTAAACTAGTTGTGCAATGACTTGCTCTAATTTTCTTTGTTCAAGAAAGAAAAGAAAAATCAGTCGCCAGACTATAAATTTCCTAAATAGACTATTACAAAGTCACCAAGCTAGTTAGTGACTCTAAACAAATGTCATAAAAGCATGAATATCATCCTTTATTTGACAAGAGATGTATGTAAGTTTGTTTAAATCGATATAATTTTAGTGACATTTTTATAAGCTTCCCACTTTCCATGAACCTATATTTTTTATTTATCCAAAGTTATTTCTCTTTGTCCATTTCTCTCAGCCTTATGCAAACAATATGCAAGAAATGCTGAAACTTGGATAAAACGGGTCATGCAGAGGGAAAATGAAAGCTGAGATTGATCATTTTCACGAAAAAAGGTTGTTAGTAGTTTCAATAAAAAGTACTACTACTAAACTGTAACATAAGCAGACAATAAAAGAGGGATTTAAAATAAAATGGATTCATAAAACTATTAAGATTATTTTTGTTAAATACAGTGTTTTTTAGTAATTTGGGACATGATTTCACAATCAGCCGTGGTTTTTTTTAGTTTGGAAATTTTTTTAGCCGATGATTTTTTTGACTGTGTATTTTTTTTGCATCGCAACGTTCCTAGAAGGCGTTACCTCTCCCCGGGCAGCGCAGGCCCCGCTCCCGAGCGCTCCCGGGCGCGCTTCTTCCTCCCCCGCGGCCGCCGCTCCTCGCTGCCCGCTCCGGGCTCGGGTGCTCCCCAGGGCCGGGGGTCCCGCTGCTCCTCGTCCCGCTGTCCCGCTGCAGCGGGGACCCTGCGGAGCTGGGACCCGGGAGCGGCTTGGTGGGCACAGGTGGCCGGAGCGGGAGGCGCCTGTGCCGGCGGCTTTTCCCCTGGCCTGGCTCGGGCAGGCGCCGGCGCGGTGGGAGTAAGCTCTAGGACACACACACACACACGCCGGGTACACAACGATTGAGAAACTGGAGTCCTCGTTTTGTTTATCCCTTGTACATTTCACAGACATGAAAATTGAAAGCGGTGAAATTTATGAGGAAAATCTAATTTCCCATTCCTGTTGAATGGATTTAGTTTGATATTGACCTGATTTTACCATGTGCCTGTTGAAGGCCTTAGAGTATATACTGTATGTTAAAGACTGTAATAACTTAAAAAAAAAAAAAATAGTTGATAGCCTAATCCAAATGTAAATAGAGCTACAACTCATTGTTACTAGGCTACAACGCATTAATTCATGTCATATATTTTCATTTCTCTACCATTAGTTTTTAAGGTTTTCATTATTGCTTTTTTTGATATCTTTAGTAACTAATGAATTTAATTTTGAAGGAGAGTTAGAGAAAGTTTAAAATTTTTAATACATGTATTCAACCCATTTAGTTATATTCTAAACCAACACTGAAGCATGGTAAGGTATAGAATACAGTCCATAACTAGTTTGTATAGTTTACAGTTTAAGAACAAAATTAACTTTGTATGTAACTCCTACAATGATAGATTCATTGTTAACTAATTATATTAAGTTGTTGTTGCTATGGCAACAAAACTACAACATGGCTACCTTTGTATACATTATTTGTGAAATTTTCACATGTAAATTAAAAGTGATGTGTAACAGTATGAGCTTGTTAAAGGTACAGTTCGATACTGTCAGATAAAGATATGATTGAATATTTTTAAAATCCCAAAGTCCCATGTGAACGCTGAATTTGTGTCTTTAAGGTCACTTTTTCAGTCAAGAAGTTTACAACACATGGATTTAGAGTCAGGTTTTATAGCTTGTAGAAATTGTTGTGTGGCAAGGGTTATTCCACAGTATTTTCACTTCGGAAAAACAGCAGCCTGTATTTACAACGTAGTGACCGGTCTTGCTTTCATTTCACATCCATTCACACAGTGGGAATTCAGAATTAATCAGTTTCAGTACTGTAGCTTTGCCTGCAATTTTCTTTTCTCCAGAAATTGAACACTCACACAATTACGTTACGATCAGGGCTAAATAATTAAGCATATAACTATTTTAATACTAATTTATATTAGCAAAAACTGTACATAAGAAAAAAAATATTGTGGAATGACCCCGTAACAGTGTTGAAGATACAAATATGCTGCAGTTAAACTGATTCAGTTAGTGTACGAATGTGTGAGACACACCTTTTTTGCACTTATGTACATAGTCCACGAAAGAAATCCTTGGAACTTATTTTGAATATAAAAAGTCTGTAATAATACAGGAAAAGTTTGTAAAAGAGATAGGTATTACTAAGGCTTTGAAAAGGAGGAGTTTTTTGCTATAAAACTTATCTGAAAGCATGATGTTGCTTTGCTGTTGTAAAAGCTTTGTAGTTTGCCATAGCTTATTATACAGCAGACTGATAACAGGTCAGCTCCAACCTGCAGCACAGAGAATGGGAAACGGTGTGGAATTAATTAGTAAGGTCACTAGCAAAGATTCAAATTACGTTTTTTTAATCAGCCTACATTTTCAAACACACCCCAGGTCACGTTTCTGATAGGTTGTGTTCTCGGTGAATCCTATTAGGACTGGTAGGTCCATGGCAGCACACACACATTTTTCCTAGCACCTAATCCTATTTCCGTCTGGAAGTGTTTATCTGTGGGAGGTGACTGTCATTGTGGTGAGTGTTTTAAATCCCAGAGCAAATTTGAAATGTCACAACTTCTTGGGTTTTTTGTTGTTTTTTCTTTTTCTTAACCTTTTGGGGCAAGGTAACAAAATGGAAGGAGCTGGTGAGCCATAGATGGTCAGGGATGGGTTGGGATTCTCTGGGACCAGTTCTTTTCTGCTGTGGTGTTTATTTGAGAGGCACATGGTAGTGCTGCAGGTGCTGCTGGGGCAGGGATGTGGAGGCTGGTGGCAGTGTGGCCAGCTGGATGCTCTAGGCTGGGACTAACAAGCCCCTTTGAGTTGCCACCAAAGGAGAGCAAAGCTGTGGCCCCTTAGTGAGCAGCCTCTTGTTCCTGTTTGTGTTGGTGCTGCTGGGGCTCTGCAGTGCTGGGGGATTTTGGAGCAGCTAAAGCACCTGTGTTGACCTATTTATTTTTGATTGGAACAAGTTTTGGTTTTTGTTGGATTTTTTTTTCCCCAAAACTCAAGCCCCGGTTGTGCTTCAGATAAGTAGCTGGTTTTGCCATGAGTCTGGTCCTGACTTGAGCAGTGGGTTAAGTCCCCCAGAGCAGAACTGGTGGGAAGTGGCATCCGATGTCACTGTTGCCCTTCACTGGATGCCCCAGGGTTGGGGGCTGAGCTGTTGCTGCCAAGCCCAAGACCCATTCCTTGGCCAGCATTCCCAACTCCTGGTGATGCCAGTGTATGCCCAGCCAGCCCACTCTGCACCATGAAGCTGTGCAAGTGGTGGTTTGCTGAATTGGAGCGGCCCCAGGGTCTTTAAAATGAGGAAAAATCAGATGTTGCTTCTCTCCGTGGTGTTATATAATAACCTAGATTTTAATACGAAATAATCAGCTAGTTCAAGCCACCACACGATTACAGCTTCCCTTTGCCATAATCAGTTTCTATAATCAAGCTCTTTCTCATTTCTAGGATTATGAGAGAAAAATATTTTGCACTATGTGAAATGAATCATAGCTGGTCAAACTTTGTCAGGGTATGAGCATGATCATGACAACACTGCTAAAATCTTTGCTAGTGATCTTTACTGACATCCTCTATCATCAAAAATAACTCTATATGCCTCTCAACGGAGATATTTAAACATGCAAAATAACACAACTGTTAAATAAAATGAAGTTATTTTTCCAAACACACAACAGAGAGAATTACCTGACACCGAATTACAAGGTTCCAGTTCTTTATTACTGTACACAGATGCTATTTGATAGTGGTGGAAGCCAAATGATTTTGTTGCCATGGCTTTTGTATCCTAGCAGATGAGGGGATGATAAGACCATTCTTAGACTGGATTATGGGATATTTTTTTTCTTTCCAATTAGCTTTGTTTTAATTTTTTTTTAGATCATGAAAGTGAACAACTCCTCACCCTTTATTACATCACCTGACAACAGATCACTATTTTTTTTTATAAATAGAGAATTGTATTTTAGGCAATCACTAAAATCAAAGAGAGAATGTTCTCCTAAATTGTCAATTTTTAATTTAAATATATAAAAACATTTATACGTACTGTGTAAAGTAGATCTTTGAAGCACATTCTTCTTTTCATAGGCATTTCTGGTAAAACAAAGTAAGGGAAACATTAGATATCAATTTAATGGAATAGTTTAGAAAATATATACAAATGATTACACTTAGCCCTGTGGAATTGTAAGAAATTAAAATATCATTGGATCCAGACAGGCGTAGGTTAATGCAGTATTTCAGTTCCATAACAGGATAGTTCATTCCCTCAACTGCTACCAACAGGGTGTACGCTTTGAATTTATGTTTCTTTTTGCCACATTATATTGCTGTAGTGCTTGTACGTGCTTTAGAAATGTGCATAATGCTACTCATTTTAGTATGTTACTTCTATATTGTTATTGTTTATTTTTTGATCTTTTAATAAAGTGTATAAAATTCTTGGTTATGTTTTTTATGGATCCATATCTACACATTAATAGGAGTTTACTTTAAAAACTTTTCAAGTTCCAGTTTATTAGTCCCAAACTTCAAAGATTATGATGTAAAAATAATAACTAATGAATTTGAATCTATGTTATATCTGAAGTGTAGATCAACAGAATAAATTTCTTTCCAGAAAATATCTTCAGTATTTTGAATTCTGTAGCCAGTGCCTCCTTTTTACTGGATGCATTTGGCCTATCATATTAAAGTTACTAACACAAGACAGACATTTGTATTTTAGAAAAATAAAAAGTAAAACTTTCCAGATGCTGCCTTTTGGTTTCTCTCATGTCTTAGACCTTTGGAGACACATGTGATGTGGTCTGCTTGGCTTGTATTTTTCCATGCTTCCTTTCTGACCCTGTCTGTGATATCATTAGAGAAGAGATCAGAGCTGTGCATTTGAAGATAACCATGAAGAATGAATCAACTCCCATTCAAAGGCCTGCAGCTTTTGTAGAACAAAACTGTGGTGTGTGTATTAATTTTTCTCTTTCAGCATTCATGTCAGATACTGTTCTGAATGTCCCAGTGCAGTAATACAACAGTGAGCTCCCCTTTGGCAGCAGCCTGGATTGCCCAGCTCTCTTCCAAGTGCCCAGCTCACCCCAGGCTGCCCAGCCAGGCTCACGCCTCCAACCAGCACAAGTTGGGGCTGCCTCTCTCCATGGTCTGGAGCCACCCTGGCTGAGCTGGGTCTAGGCTGCTGCAAGAGAAAATTGCTTCTTGGTGAGCATGTTTGTCCTTTTGGTAACGTGGCGTAGATATAGACGTAAGAAAAGTGCTCAACAGTGGGGCCGCCGTGGTCACCACCTTCTTACCAATAGCACTGCGTCAGAGGGGCTTTTACCCTGAAACTGGCTTGTGGTCACCACTTGCTCCATCAAGGCTTTAAGCTGGAGGCACGGAGCCAGGGCACGTGGCTGTCCCAGGCCACAGCGTCACTCAGCTGCGGGCGGCGGAGGAGAGCGCCGGGAGCCCCGAGGATGTGAGTAACTGTGCCCCTGTGATGTGCGAGTGCCGGTGCAGCCCTGGACACCCGCCTGACGGTGCCAGCACAAGGCAGTCCCCTCACAGCAGGGGAGGGATCCTTGGCTGTTTTCCCAAAGGAGTTTAAGAATCTGACCCTTGGGACTTGCGGGAGGGATTAGGAGTTTGTGTTTCAGGGGATGTGGGTGCGGTAGAGCTGCTCGGGGCAGGAGCGGCGGTGAGGAGGCACTGCCAGAGGAGGCTGGGCAGACACTGCTCCTCATCCCCAGTAGGACAAGCTGCTGACTTTGAGAACAGACAGACCGAGCCCAGGACAAATTATGTAACTGCTACTTTTTCATCAGCCTGTTCCCCTGACTTCTCCTTGCAGGTTAATTGACTTTATTTGTGTGTCAAGGCCACTTGGAGCTTTCTTCTATAAATTACTCCTGCCTCATCTGATGGCACAGTTAAATATCTGAATTGTTTCTAAGATTAAAAAAAAAAAAAAAGTGGAACTGAAACTTTTGTAGGCAGTTGATGTGGAAGGATGGCATCCTTCCTGAATGGTTGTTCATAATTTTTATTGCTAGTTTTGGTCTGGCTTTCTTTCCCTGCAGGATGGAGACGGGCTTTCAAGTGATGCATTCCTTGAGATGGGGTATGGGCTGGGCCTTGGCTGCTTGAGAAAACCAGCTCTGCTCAGAAGCCTCCCCCATGGAGGAGGTTGGGGTGGGAGTCCCACACTAGCACTGAAAATCGAGGGTAGTCCATCAACAAGAGACTTCAAATTGTGTTTCAATGCCAAACAGCATTCTTGGGCCAGGGGTGTGGGATTTTACCTGGAGCCTGTTTGCAGAAGTTACAGGAGGAGCTGCTGCAAACTGCTTTATGGATGGAGTTGGATTAAAGGAGCTGACCAAAATTATTCATGATGCTGTATTTACAGCATGTGTCATTTTGAAGTCTTACAGCACCTGCCCTATCTACTTTTTCATTGGGGCTTGTTTGTGCAGGAAAGTCAAGTTTAATACAAAAATCTCTTTTAGCTCTTTGGCTGTTGAAACTTCAGTGGGAAACATGGGAAAAATTTGATTTTTCAAGACTTGCTCCACATTCAGATGGTCCAAAGCTGGTTTTTATTCAATCTGTTCTTAGTGCTGGATAAATAGATCAATTTGATTTTTTTATTATAGGAAATAAGAGAATTTAGAAACATTTGGCTAATCCTCAATGAGTTGTGGATCTAAAATATGCTCTCCAACACAAGCAGCCCTTGACTCTCCCCAGCAGGGGTCGTGTCAGAGTGCAGGGCAGTGTGAGGAACAGCCTGTACCCTCTCACTTGTGCTCCAAGCTGTTACTGCAGACGATGCACTCAGGTGCTTGAGTACATCTCTGAGATGGCACCACATGCCAACAAAGGATCCCTGTGAGTGGGCTGGGAGGCCTCTGAGGTGTCTGTGCACAGGGAGACAGAAAACGCCGCAGCCTGAGGGCCATGGGGATGGGCTTGGGAGAGCAGTCACCCAGCAAGCCAGCTCTGATGGGGTCCCAGCAAGGCCCAGCTCAGTTGGAAGATGTTGGCTTTGCCCTTCCCTCCTTGTTTTGCCTTTTTCAGGGTGGCTCTGCCAGTCTGTTTAGCAGGCACGTGCCCTGGCATCTGCCTCACTGTTCCCGCTGCCCTTCCCCTGGACCCTAAAGTGTAAATCCAGCCCCGAGGGGATGGCACTGTGACATCTCACCACCTGCCTGAGGAAGATCCCTGCCGCCAGGCAGGAGGCCCTGGTACGGTGCTGCTGCACCATTTCTCTCTTCACAGCCACAGCTGGGCTCCACAGAGGTATTTCTGCTTTGCTCCATGGTTTGTGTAAACGATTTGCTCATAAATGTTATCAGAGCCTTCCCAAGGGAGCTGCTGCCTCCCACCCTCGGCGGCCACCGCACGTTTGAAGCCTGTGTGTGTAATCAATGCAGCTTCTGCTTTAATGCTTCACAGCACCATCGTTCAGCACATCTCCATGGCAGTGCTTCTGCTGCAGTTCCTGCATGTCCTGTGCTCCCCATGGCTGTGAAGCCTTCCTGGCCACGGCTCCACCTGCCCCACAGCCCTGCCAGCCCTTCAGTTTTGCCCCCACACCTGCAGCACGGTGGCACCTGAATGTCTGGGGGGGCTCCCGCTGGTGAACAGCTCCTGGTGATCACGTCAAGGGACGCTGGCCGTGTTTTGGACTGCATGTGGCTGCACCAAAGCAAAGGCACCTGTGCTTTGTAAAGCTTCTGGAAAATTCTTATTGGAGAAAACTGTGTTTTGCTTTCCCCCACAGAAGCCTGAATCAAAGCCATCAGCCACTTGCCCTGCGGGGCGAGCCTGCCCAAGGGTCACACTCTGCCATGCTAGCAAGGAGACACAGGATATTCCCATCACTGTTCTTAGAGCCGTGTGCAGCTGTGCCAAGGCAGAGGAAATACAAAGGTAAGACCATGTATTCTCTGGGGTGCAGGGTGCTGGTGGCCACCCACACCCTGTCATGTTGGGGTGTGCAGGAGCAGCAGGTGCTGGCTCAGCAGCTCCCCTGCCTGGAGCATCCCTTGTGCTTTTGAAGCTGGATGTGCCCAGTCCTGCTGCCCTGGCCCTGTTGTGACCCTCAGTGAGGTTAGGGACGGGGCAGGGCCCCAGCAGTGCTGGCAGCAGGAGGATGGATGATGCACAGGTCACACATCACGATGCTACTTGTGCTGTTGCATAAATCAAGGGGATTTTGGTGAGGGTAACGAGGGCAACTTGGGGCTCTGGGCTGGGGAGGATGAGGCCTTGGAAGATTTTAATTTCCTACACTGAACGGTCCGAGGGTGGGGGCTGTGGGGACATTTGGACCAGTGGGGTTAGACTGAGGGTCGCCCATGCTGAGGAGGGAGGTGGGCTGCAGTTCCCCCCGCCAGGCTCTCACCCCTCTGCCAGCTTTGCTCAATTATGGGAAATCCTTTAAGCTTTTGCATTAGTGCTGTATTTAGGTCTGCACTGTATTAGGGCTTGGCGTAGGGAGTGCAGTGAGATTTCTCACTTAATAAAGAATGTTTTAAAGGCATTTGTCACTGTGGGCCCGCTGCCGGGAGCCAGCTCTCCGGGCAGGCAGGGAGGGTGCTCTGGGAGGTGAGGGAGCTGGGCTGGCTCCAGGGCCTGCTCTGCTTGGCCCTGGCCAGATCCCATCTCTGCCCCTGTGCTCCCACACTGAACATTGGGACAGAGGGTCCTGGTCTGCCCCCATTACCCACCCAGCCGGGGGGCACATCAGACTGTGCATGCCAGGGCTGCCACTAGTGACCTCCCTGCCCATCTGCATCAGCACAGCTGCTGGCAAAGCCCAGCCACCCTCCTGTGAGGCTCCAGGGCTGCTGTGCTGGCGGGAGGCCCATGCTGCTGGCAGTAAATGTGTCATCGGATGGTGATCAGGGATCATGAGTCACGAACGCCCACCGCCAGCCAGCCAGCCTGGCCAGCCCTGGCACAGCGCTGCAGGAGCTGGGAGAGATCTGCTACCTCCTCCTCCTCCTCTGCCTCTCCCCACCTGCAGCCTCACCAACCTGCATCTTCCACGGGGCACCAAATGATGGAGCATCCCTCTGGCAGTGCTTACCTGGGGCTGAGGTGACAGTCGGTTTCCCTGGACCAGTGTGGGGATGTGATGGACCCCCACCCTGCTCACAGGTGTCTGACACTGCCACAGCTCTACCTCCAGCTCCTGGACAGCTTGGCAAGGGTGGGGCTGAGGGGGCTGCCCATGGAAATGTGTGTCCCCTGGACTGTAAGTAGCTGAAGCTGGGGCTGGGCCAGCTCAGGGTGTGCTGCTGGGAGCCTGGAGGAGCCTCTGAACTCCCCTTTCAGTGTGGATTTTTCTTTTAATCTTGTAATTGTTGAGGCAACAGCATTAGATCCAGATTTTGAGTCACTGGTGATGGGCTGTGGCAAATGGCCCACACTCTTGTGGAGGGCAAAGCTCAACCCTTGGCTTGTGGGCAAGTGAGGAGCCTTCTCTCCCTGCTCAGCCCCGTGAGTGGCACTTCAGCACTTTGATGCTTGTCCCCAAACTCTAACCCCTGCAGCTGTGTGAGGGCCACAACCTGGAGAAAGCCAGGCTTCTGCATCAGACCAGGGCTGCTACAAGAAGGACAGGAGAGAAGTTGTGCTGTGGCTCAAGTGACATCCTGGGCAAGGCCAGTGTAAGTGCATGTGGCAGCCCCCTTGTTGGCGGCTCAGCTGGGAGCCCCAGCAGCCTCTTCCCCTTTCCCTCAGACCTGCTGAGTGAGCAGGAAAAGCCACATTTTGTGGGATTGTTGTTTTGCTGGATCTGCTGCTGCTCCAGGCCTCAGAGCAAAAGCAGCCCCAGTGCCTCTCCCAAAACCACCACGGGGGTCCCCAGGGAGGGCCCCAACTCCAGAGAGAAATCATCAGATAGGGAAAGCTTTTATTTCCTTTCTGTCTTTTCCAGGGCCAGGCTTGATTATTCCTTTCAGCAACACTAAGTGCTAGAGAGGCTCAGCAGCCAGAGATCAATTTTCTCTGCTCTTGGTGCAATGTGTCTGTGCAGGGGGAAGTGGCTTTTTTCCCTCCCTTCCTATTGTGCTGAGACTTGGTGGGTGACAGCAGGGGCAGTGGCAGCTGCATTGCCAGAGGGAGGGTGGCAGAGAACGTGTGCCAGTCCTCACCTGGTGCTGTGCTGATGAAGAGTGTCAAAGCCTTTCACTCAGGGCCATTGAAGAGCAAAGATATTGCTGGGGAGGAAATCCCAGCTCAATTCAGACATCAGTACCACTCTGAGGCACAGTGCAGGGTGGGACCCTCCACTGCTGCCTCTGCTCTGGCTGTGATGTCCCCTCTCATTGACCACAAAGCACTTGTTAATGGAAGATGATTTTCTTTCTAGGGAACATGCAAAATTAGTCTCTTTGCATATTAGGAATAATATGCAAAGATCTCATGTTTAAGTGGTTGGAACATAGTGGCAGCACAAGGTGTGAGGACTGAACACAGAGGGATTCAAGATGGTTCTCAATTACACAGACAAGATAAGGAAAAAAATTAAGAGAATTGCAGAATTTTAAGAGGATGGGAAAGAATTTGGCATGGGATTAAATATTAGAGAAAAGATTAGAACAGCAAAAAAGCAGATGAGAAAAGCCTGAGGGGTGAGGCAGATGGACCAGAGTAAGGAGAGCTGTCAGCCCACAGACAAGGACTATCCTAGGGATGGGCCCTGGCACTGTCCCCACAGCATCCCAAGTCCACATCCTCACTGGAGCTGTCTCCAGGTCTGCTGTGGCACAAGGCAGAGGGAAGAGCATCCTCTCCCTGGTACTGGCATGGCTGGGCTTGCACAAGGGCTGCTGACAGTGAGGTGGATCCACAGCTGTGGATCAATGAGGCAATGGATCAGTGGGGCAGTGAGTCCTTGGTGTGAGTGGTGGCTCGGTTCATGCAGGCCTGTTTGTTGGTCCATCTGTGCAGGGATGGGAGGTGGTCATCTGTCCTGGAGGCTGGGAGGGAGCACCAGCCTGGCAGAGCCACCATTTGCTTCCACCAGCCATTGCTTTGATCCTCTCCAGACTGTGCAAATTGGGAAATTCTTTGAAACAATGAAGTGTCACACTGCAATGCCACGTAGCAGCCCTTTGCATCTTTAAGCAGAAATACAGCTGGGGTTTGGATCACCGGCTTTTATCCACAAACTGCTCAAGCAAGTTTATAAACTGCAGAACAAAATACTAAAGACTGCAGGTAATTATGGCAGAGACCTCTGGAGTCCTCCCCAGCAAGATGAGCCCCAGCAAAGCTGTCAATGGGCTCCCACTGCTTCTGATCCTGGCTGGCAAATACTAATTTGGGGTTTTTTCAAGTTGAGAAATTAACTGCTTTGCCACCCCATCTAATTTGAATACTCCAATTAAGCAGTTTTTTCTCCTCCCAGGACCTTCCCTGGCCAAGCGCTTTAACCTCTTGGTTCCCAGGCTCCTGGAGCAGTCGGCCTCTGAGGTCTGCTGGTTTGGCTCCCTTGGATGATGATGATGATGGATGCCACATGTCATCCAGGCTGCTGCTCTCCGGGGTGTTATGAAGACCCTTGCTAGTGTCTGGATTGTCTCCAGCAGGCAGGTGTTCTTTCCAGGAGAGCTGACATACTCTTTTTTTTCCAGGAGAGCTTTGTCCCATCGGCCTCCCTTGACAGGGAAGCTGATCAAGTGTCTCATAACGAGCTCGCCGTGTTCCTGCTCTGCAGACACTTTGTTGGCTGTTGGCAAAGGCAGCCTGGGGAGAAGTTCTGCCTGGTTCCCACTGGCCATGGCACTGCACTGCTATGGAAAGCCTTTCCCTCTGGACTGGGGCTGATCTCCTCCAGAGGCATCTCATCCAAGGTCTGCCTCTGCCCTCATCAGAGGCACGTGCAGGGTGGCCATCTGGGGACACGTGCCAGGCACAGGGACTCTCTGCTGATGTGTTTGCACATCCTCAGCTGTGGCTGGGGAAAAGAGATGGATGGGAAAGTGAGTGTCATCAGCACGGGGAGCAGGGCCATACCAGGAAGGTGGCCTGTGATATTCTGATTGATATTCCATGATTCTAAATCAAGTAGGATGTGCCACCCTGCAGCATTTGGTGACAAGTGGCATTGCCCACCTGGGAAGTGTGTCTCCCACATGCCACGAGTGCTGCCAGAACTCAGATACTGTGCATCCCACACCGGCCAGGAGTGATGCTCCAGGAAAGGGCCACCAGCATTGCAGCAAAAATCACAGAATCACAGAATTTCCAGGTTGGAAGAGACCTTCAAGATCATCGAGTCCAACCCATGCTCTAACACCTCAACTAGACCATGGCACCAAGTGTCCTTTTTTAAACACATCCAGGGATGGTGACTCAACCACTTCCCCAGGCAGGCCATTCCAGTACTTTATCACTCTTTCTGTGAAAAACTTTTTCCTGATATCCAACCTATACTTCCCTTGACGCAACTTAAAAAACTGCCCCCCTGTGTCACCCAGGCAAGGCACTGAGGCCCTGCCACGAAGACGAGGTGCTCGGCTGTCTCGGTGACAGCGGCTGTCCCTGGGCTGGGGACAGGACAGGGCCGTGGGTGTCGTGGTCTCAGGTCACAGCACAGCCTGGCAGCGCCCGCCCGGGGACTCAGCACGCTTTAATGAGCTCAGCGCCAGAGCCGGCACGGAGGAATTAACGACTCGGAATAACACTTGTCACTTGGCTGAGAGGAAATTGCCGAGTGAAAAGCAATTTACTGAAAAAGAGGGAGGAAAGAAATGGTTTTGCTTATTAAGATCAACGTAATATTAAAGCGTTTTCTCAATACCCCATTTGGGTTGAGTTTTGCATTTTCTGTCTCTTGTTCTCACCAATGGGAGCAAAGCAGGGGGCTTCACTCTAATTAATTGTTGGCTGCTTCGTTTGGCCAGCAAATTTCATGAGCAAGTTTACACATTTCTGTAGCATTTGAATTGCAAATACTGCAAGAATATGATAAAAAAAAAAGGAAAACACGTGGAATTCTAAAAGCAAATGGAAACCTTTCTGTAAGACATCAGTTTAAAATTGCTTTATTTTTACAAATCTTAAAAATAAATCTTGACAGAGTATTTTCCTTCCCCCTCCTTTCTTTTCATTTCGAGTTTAAAGCAACAGGTTTGGTTTATGTGTTCACTGTTGCCTTCTGGCTTTTTAGCCCTAAGGAGCTGTATTTTCAGTTTTACTCTACTGTTGGTTAGAAACTTTAAAATATGTATGTGCATGTATTTCTATGAAGAGGCTGTCCCATGCGTTGGTGATTTAACGAAGGTGAAACTGGGGACGTCCCCTCAGCTTTGCAGAAATTTGTGGAAGATGGTACCCAAGGAGAGGGTGCTGTGATGGGAACATGTCAGGCGTGGGGAGGACAGGTCACTTTTGGAGAGCCACGGCGCTGCAGCTCGTGAGCCCAACGCAGAGCCAGTGAGCAATAGCTGGAGGCGCTTCCCAGGCACTGCAGAAAAGATTACAGCAGCTTGGACTGTGAAGGGCAACGAGGAGAGAGCTCGACGGCTGGAGAAAATAGGAAGAGGAATGACCCGTGAAAGCACATTTCTGGCTTCAGCACCGCTGCCTTGCTCACACAGAGCGGTGACTCATCACCACCCGGAGATCCAGAGATCAGCTCGGATGCTGATCCTGCCGGCAGGAGATGCAGCATCAGAGGGGATAACCGGGAGAGAGGGCTGGTGGGGAGGTGAGGGGCTGCAGGCAGTGAGCGTGGCAGGGTGTAGCAACAGCATCTTCCCCTGTGGTGCTGTTCAGCTCCTGAGCCAAGCTCCTCTAAATGGCTGGTGATCTGGCACTGTGTCTGCGAGCCAAGGGGAGATGCTTCTCCCAGAAATCCCAGTAGCCTCCTTGTTGTATCAATTATATTTCAGTGCAGCCCTACTTCTGCTTCAGAATCGGTAATTGCTTTGGAAAATGTCCTTTACCTCTTTTGAAGCACCATCGTGCCTTTTGTTGCTGCTAAAGTAATGGCTAAAAGCTGAGGGATGGCAGAAAATCAGAAATTTCTGAGAAAAGTCTTCAGGATTTGTCTGAGTCATCTCTACATTGGCAGGAAAAGCTGACCAAAAAAAAAAAAAAAAGGTATCTTTGCAGGTTCTGAAACAGCCCCAGAATTAGGAGTCTGGGCCAGGCAGACACATCCAACCCCTAAGACACATTTCACTGGACCCTGATGGGGCTGAGATCAAAAGCTGTCATTGCAGTTATGTTACTGATGCGACAGGACCTCCTTGAATGAGCTGTGTGTGAGAGCAGCCCCCGGTG
Source organism: Phylloscopus whistleri (assembly GCA_017589585.1). Lineage (NCBI taxonomy): Eukaryota > Metazoa > Chordata > Aves > Passeriformes > Phylloscopidae > Phylloscopus > Phylloscopus whistleri. The sequence continues at coordinate 1,703,383 of JADMLD010001007.1, read as the reverse complement.
CTCCAGTAGCCATTCAAGCCCCGAGGAGCTGGTCCCTGCCCTGCAGCTTCCATGCTGAACACCATAAGGCAGAATAAGTGGATTAGCAAAACCTCTGGAAGAGGCGAGGAAGAAATGACACTAGGTCTTAAGCTGGTTTTGCATGTATTTACGCAAATGATGCCCCCAGCTAGACAGTAACTGAGGTGAAATCTGGGCTATCCCTGCTGCCCTGGCTCAGCAGCCTGCTGCAGGCTTCCTGGAGAGGAGAGCCTGGTTTGTAGCTTGGGCAGAGAGTCAGAGCAGATCAATGATGGCAATGGGGACAGCCCACAAGGGGTGGTGGCAGCTGTGCAGCATCCACAGTGTGGCTGCAGTGGGGAGGCTTTGGCTGCTGGGGGATGCTGCAGTCCCACCCTGGCATCCACAGGGTATGTTCCAGACTCCTCACTCCATCCATGGCTTGGAGATGCTCCTTTGTCACCTCTCGGGGTACTGCTGCCAGTCCTGCCTCCCCGTTGGGCACAGCACCGGGCAGGATCCATCTCTCACACTGGTGAGATGGGGATTGCAATTATTCCTGGCCCTTTCCTGTGCCATCTGTCTGTTCCCTGAACATCCCTGCAGGATCTGTGTCTTAGCAGGTTAATTTAATAAGAGCCTGCTTTATTGTTGCTGGCTGCAGGCACAGCACAGAGCAGCTGAGTCCATCAACAGCACAGGGCTGCTCTGGCAGCAATCGAATCCTGCCCGGATATTCGTTTGGGAAGGTTGTTTGGCTGAGAAAGGGCAAACCCTCCTGGGGCAGCACTGAGGGCTGAGCCCTGCTCCTTTCTCCTTGGCAGGAGCTGTGGAGAAAGTGGCAGCAGAGATTAAATCGGGCCTTTGACCCGGGATGTGCCGCACCTCACCGGGAGGAGATGGTGATACTGAGGGAGTGGCAGAGGTGGTGTTGGCAGGAGGTGCCCTGCATGGCTGGCTCAGGGCTTGGCCATTTATGGCAGAAGCAGCTCTTCCCATCCAGAGTTTCAAAACCTTTTACATCACCAGCTATTTTTGTGGCTCGGGATACGTGGTAGGGCACAAGGCAGTGAAAGAGCTGTGCAAACTGTTTAATGAAGCGAATGACTTAAGGATAACAAACAACCTGGTGCACCTTGAGATCGGTCCTTTTTCCAGCTGTAGGCATCTATGCCCAGGTGTAAAGTGCTGTGAGCTGGGAAATAAATCTTGGCAATCCGAATCAGTACTGGAGGAGGGATAAAAAATCCAGTCTCCCAATCCCATGTCCACCTGCTTGGGCTTCCCCTCAGCCCAAGAGCGAGGCGTTGCTGGTTAGTCAGTTGCACGAAAAGATATTTGGCTTTTCTCCTGCTGTGCTCCTTGCCCCTTCCTCTCCCGCAGTCATTCCTCCACCCATCACAAACATAATGGACCGGCAGTGCCACAAAGACGTGCACATAATGAACCTAAGTGACCGTGTAATCTTATTATTGTCACCCTCATCCTCCCTTGCCCCTTTTATCCCTCCCCCCATTTGTCACTGTCGCCGATTGTGTCATGGTTAAAATTAGATGGGAAGCTCCTCTGGGAGCAACTGCGGCTTTCCTTTATCCCGAGCACCCTGAGTGCATTAAGGTACTTTGCACCAACTCGTGATTTCTAATGGGGTTAAAGTAGGAGGCAGCCTGTTTTAACGCTCACCTTTTTACATTTTCGAGCTGATTCACCAGCCACATGAAAATCTTCCATCCAGGCACGTCTGCCTCCTGCCAGCAATTCACTGACAACACAGTTCTGGAGGCAACGGCGAGGGAAGGAGAGGGCTTTTTACTTACATGTAATGAATAAAAGTGAATCAAAGTCGGTGTAACTCAAGTAAGATTTGTTCTGGAGGACGAAAGTCCTCACTGACCTTTTCCCATAATGCACATGTTCTGTTTATGGAAAGGAAGTGAATAAAATAAAGCTGTTTGTGAAAACAGCCACAAGCAGAGTCACCTCCTCAGTACCTTACGATGGTTTTAGCCTTGACCGCCTCTCCAGGGCTGCTGGAAGCCCGGGATGGACCCAATGCGGCAGCCGTGTCTGCCCTGGATTTGCAAACAAACAGGTGATGCAGAGGGGAAAGGGACAAACCCAGCAGCTCACACGTGCCTGCTGAAATTCCGCACACCGCGGGGAGCAGCAGAAACAGATGCGGTTGTATTGGAGGGCAGCTTCTTCTCCGGGTGGGAATCCTCGAGCTGGGTCTGAATTGACTGTGGGGCGGGTTTATTTTAGAAAGAAAGCAGACGTCGATTCTTTTTGGTTCCTTGCTCTTCACTGCCGGGGGGAGCGGCGGGGCCGGCCGGGGATGGCTCTGGTGCCGTGCTGACACCTGCTGTCTGTCGGTCCGGCTGCCGCGGGGCTGCCAGCGCAGCATCCCCGGCTCGGCCCGGCCCCGGGAGCGTTCCTGCCCATGGGAAGGGCTCCGGTGGAACACGGAAAGCGCCCGGCAGCCCATCAGCGGGGCCCGTGGCGGCTGTGGAGGTGCGCAGACACGGGACGAGCCTTGCAGGCAGAGCTAACAACTTTTGCGGAGTGGTTTGGGTCGGAAAGAATCTCAGAGATGATCTGGTTTCATCTGCTGCCGTGGATGGCCTGGGACACTTCAGGGATTGGGGCAGCCACGGCTTCTCTGCGCGGCCTGTGCCACACCTTGACAGTAAAGATCTTCCTAGTGATAAATATAAAGGAGCCAATAATTGATTGCCAATTAGATAAACTTTTATTAAAGTGAGAAGCCAAAGCGAGCAGCGTGCGCTGGGAGAGCCGGAGAGCACAAGTCTCAGCTCGTGCTCCACGCACAGCTTTCAAAAGTTTTCCCCACAATTTCCCATTTTTATAACTTTTTGGTTTACACACTCCCCTTGGTCCCTCCCCAGTCCATGTTTTCCCAGATTTGGTCACAGTTAAACCTTCTAACTCTGGCAGTCTGGGGTCTCCTGCCCTCTCACAGTGGTCAATGGATGAAGTCTCTGTTCCTCACAGCACATCCCTGGGAACCTTCCACTGTGGTCACCATGGTTTCACCAAATCTCTCGTTTCTCTCTTTTTGTCTCATGACACAAAGTTACATTATCCTGCACCAAGGCCGGGCTCTCTTTAACTTTTCTGTTTCTGCAGTTTCTGCAACATACAGTTATTGCTTAATATCCTCTACATATTTGCAATTTCTGCAGTTTGCTTAATAGCCCCTACATATTTATAATTATTAACTGTAACATTTAACACAAATCACCTAAATCATTCGTTTCACTTATAACACTAATATCTAACCTAAACCCACACTCTTTCAGCCCGAAGGCATTCCCCCTTCCCTGTCACTGCATGTATTTGTAAACAGTCTCTGTCTTCCCTGTAAATCCCCTTCAGGCTCTGCAAGGGGCAATTAGGGCCCCTTTTCTTTCTTAGGTCCCACGAAACTTTCTCATCTCTGGGCTGAACAATCCCAGTTGTTATAAATTCATGTTTTAGAGTTGGCTTTTCGCATATAGTATGATGATTGTTTAATGTATAATATGGGAAGGTTGTATTGTATGTTCTTTTATTAATAGAATTTGAAAATGCGATAAATGAATGTTCTTAGATTGTAACAGAGTAGAGATGGGGATTGTTCTTTTTTTTTTAACTTTTTAACTAAGACAGAAGATAGAAGACAGAAGGCATTCCTGAACTAAAGATTTCTGATAAAGAACAACTGAGCCTTTGAGGGTTAGAATCTTCGGGAGACAGATTTGTGACACCTACTTAGACTACATGGAATTCTACAGATAAATTGTATATTTAGGGGGGTCTTGAAACCAAAATGAATATTTGAATCATGCAGTAGCTTATTTAAATATGTGACACAGAAGTCCTTAAAACAAAGGATCTGAGGACAGACGGTGCGCTGATCGCTGGTATCAGCACCTCGGCTGAAGAAAGCTTTGTTTTTCTGTCTCCCAATTGTTTATTTTATTTTTGTATTTTTATTAAACTTATAAATTAAGAGGTGAAACGTCGTTTTCCACACAATTTTCCCAGTCTTTTCTCACACTGGAGGTGCTCCACCCCTCTGCTCAGCTCGCTGTCCCTCTCTGTCACCAGCCCAGCGGATTCCGGGGATGAGGAACCGCGGGGCCGGTGTCGCACTCCCAACACCCGCCGGTGTCAGGGAGCGGGTCCCCTCCCCGGCGGGCCTTTTCCCGGCAGGGAGCTCAGAGGAGTTTGTTAAGGCGTTCGAGTTATCGAGCGCGGAGCAGGAGCTCTCGGAGGGACAACGCGCCCCTCACAGAGCCGCCCCTGAGGAGGCGGCGGCCGCCACCGCCATCTTGGGGCCGCCATGTTGGGGGGCCGGGCTGGGACGGTGCCTCGGTGCCACACTCAAATCTGTCCCCCCGTCACAGCGCCGTGCCTCGGTGCCACACTCAAATCTGTCCCCCCGTCACAGCGCCGTGCCTCGGTGCCACACTCAAATCCATCCCCCCGTCACAGCGCCGTGCCTCGGTGCCACACTCAAATCTGTCCCCCAGTCACAGCGCGGTGCCTCGGTGCCACGCTCAAATCTGTCCCCCCGTCACAGCGCCGTGCCTCGGTGCCACACTCAAATCCGCCCCCCCCGGGCGCAGTCCGGGCGGGCCGTGACGCAGCACGCCGGAAGTGAGCGGGCGGCGGCGGCGGGGCGGGGCCGCCTCCGGTGCCTCAGGAAAACCCTTCCGGGTGGGGGTGTCCCTGGCGGGCGGGTCCCGCGGCCGAGGCGGCGATGGCGGGAGCGCGGCGGTGAAGGGAGCGCAGCGGGGCTGGGGCCGCGCCGGGCGCTGACGGGGGTCTCGCTCCCCCCAGGGCGGCGCGGGAGCGGTGGGGGCCTCGCCCTTCATCTGCAGCGGGCCGGGGCTATGCGAGGGCCGCGGTGCCGCCTGCCCTAGGCCCGGGCCCGGCGGGGAGCGGCGAGCGGGGCCCGATGCGGGAGTACAAGGTGGTGGTGCTGGGCAGCGGCGGGGTGGGGAAGTCCGCCCTGACCGTGCAGTTCGTCACCGGCACCTTCATCGAGAAGTACGACCCCACCATCGAGGACTTCTACCGCAAGGAGATCGAGGTGGACTCGTCCCCGTCGGTGCTGGAGATCCTGGACACGGCGGGCACCGAGCAGTTCGCCTCCATGCGCGACCTCTACATCAAGAACGGGCAGGGGTTCATCCTCGTCTACAGCCTGGTCAACCAGCAGTCCTTCCAGGTAACCTCGCCCGGCGCTCCCGTCCCGGGATGGAGCCGGCGCTGCCCCGGGGAAGGAGGAGGAAGTTTTGGGGGTGGCCACGTGTGCGTGGAAGCGCTTTATCTCCGAAGGGCCAAAAGTGCAAATGCCCGGCTTGAGAGCGCGTTTGCCAGCCCTGCTTCCTGACGGGAAAGCTGCTTGCTTTTGCAGGTACTTATCAGGGTGCCACCATTGTTAAATCCCACGCAGGGCTGAGGAACAATGACGAGCTCCCACTTCCCCCGGCAGAAATCTCTTGGAAGTCCCCTTTTGTGAAGAAATCGCTCGACGTTAAAAATCGAGACTTCCCCTTCCAGCCCCCTCCCCTTCCCAAAAGGCATGTTTCTGCAGTTGCTCTTGAGGAGAGTCTCATTGTTCTGCAGTTGTGACTTGTTCAGTGAGCTGCTGCTTTTTTCCGCTCCCTCCCCCCAAAATATATTCCTGTCCAGCACGAGCTCGGTGCTCTCACAGCGTGGGTGGAGTACTGGAGGGGAGAGCTAGCTATACACGATAATTCGTGGATCTGGGTTTGATTTCTACTGCTGAAACTCTCCAGAAAAGGGAAATGTCTCAGGCAGTAGCTGGTCTAGGCTGCCTGTAGGAGCGGGGCTTTGTTTTTGGGCAGTAAGTGAGTTTAGCAGCGCCCCGTGCAGCGCGGGGATTTGCAGCTCCTGCCGTGGCTCGGGCTGCTGAGCTGGGTGTGTTCCAGACCTCGCACACCCCCACTGTTCGCTGCTGCTGAAGGCTGAACCTTATCTTAGCAGAGGCCTGGAAACAGCCCTGTGCAAGCTGAAGACCTGCTTATCTCTGCAGAGCAACGCTGCCGTGCTTCTGCTCTCGTTTTCACTGATTTTTGGGGGTTCCAGCGAGCCCGCATTATTTGAGGAGTGGATGTACAGTAATCCACCTTGTTAATATTTAATTATTCCCGTCTGCCTGTGGTGTGTTTGCTCTGAAGGCTGGAGGTGTAAACCACTCTGCAGTTCTTTACACACTGGTGACTTCAAACGCTGGGGTTGCTTTGTCTCAGAGCTATGCAAGAATTTGTAGTACTGATAGTAACTTAAAAGACTCAGGGGGCAGGGGAGGCTGACTCAGACTTTCAAGTGTGAACTCCCCATGTCGGCTCAGACTTGAATAAATGCATCTCTAGGTAATAAAATCTCTTTACAGCATCTAATTTGGTTACTTACGTGTAATTAAGTGTGTTCACAATGAATTATTCTAAGCATTCCAGGACTGAGAAGGCTTTATTTAAATTGATGGATTTCTCGAGCTGTAAACTAAGCACAAACTTCCTAAACAGTTGTGTAATGGCATGCCCCTGCTAGGGTTACAGCTCCTTAGACCTGAGACAGCTCCTTCAGAAAGCTGAAACCAGCCTTCAGAGCAGCAATACCGTGTCCTGAACGGACTGTCTGAGAGCACAGCAGTCACTTTCTGTTTGTATGTGCACATGAATTCTATAAATGTGCATGCTTTGACAGAAAAGAAGAAGTAACTTAGTGATAGGCAGTAAATTTTCTCTGAATTCCAGATCTGCGTGGCTGTGAGTTTAAAGAAGCCTTCTGATGTATTTTTAATGTTCAGTTTTTGCACGTGAGGGTTATTAAAACGTGTTTCTCTGGTGGTTCTGTGGCAATTCCTTGTGATTCCTTGCTTGTGCTAACCAGCTGGATTGTTTGACCAGGACATCAAGCCGATGAGGGACCAGATTGTCCGGGTGAAGAGATACGAGAAGGTTCCTCTGATCCTGGTGGGGAATAAAGTGGATCTGGAGTCGGAGAGGGAAGTCTTGTCTGCAGAAGGCAGAGCCCTGGCTCAGGAGTGGGGCTGTCCCTTCATGGAGACGTCAGCCAAGAGCAAAACGATGGTGGATGAACTGTTTGCTGAGATCGTCAGGCAAATGAACTATGCCTCCCTGCCTGAAAAACAAGACCAGTGTTGTACAACTTGCATCGTCCAGTGAGAGAAATTAAGAAAAACCTCAACCATGGCCATACAGAGCAGGTTGGTGGAACAGTCATAACTAACTGAGGTGCCTAAACACGGTGTTTTGGTAAGAGATAAAGGGACAGGAAGGCTGAAATGAGGCAGTCTAACCTGGAGGCAGCCACCCTCCAAAAGAGATGGGAGCTTGTGGACATGGTTGAGTCAAGTGGACTTCTTGTATTACCTCAGTAGGGTTAGTCAGGGAACGCTGCATTTGCTTGCAGTAATTTTACAATGACACAAAGTGAATGATCTCATCTGCACCTACTTTGACTGTCAGTGCTCTGTTTGATGCTATGTTGTTCTGCTTTGTGATGTTGCAGTGGGTTTACTCTTGTAGCTGGTATCTGAATTATTTTCAAGTAGTGGGAGTTACCTTGGAGTTCAATGGGATTATTGTGACCAAGTTTCCCAGTAGTTTTTCTGAGAAGACTTTGAGCTTGTTTAAAAGAAACAAAGTTCTGTAGCACAGAAACTGACAGTACCCTTCTGCCTTATCAGCAGAATAAGTTTCTCTTGCAAGAGAACCACCCTGAGTGCTGAGAAGTGGCTGGAAGCCCACATGTAATAGTCAAGGGCGTGCACAAAGTGCTCTTCATCTTAAATCTCCAGAGCAGAGACGACGCTGTAAAATGGCTTCCCAACGCTTGACTCTCCTTTCCCAGTGACTCGTAACAGGTGTGATGAGAGTGCAGCTCTCTGCAGGGTGCAGAGGGCCCTCTGTGGAGCTTCCCCTGTGTCAGGTGTTGCTTTGATTTTTATTTTTTTTCCTCCAGGACAGCAGCTGCCTTTGGCCTTCCACGTGTGGTCTTTTTCAGCACCCTTTTCACCTGGCTGTGAGCGGGTCCGTTCCTCCCTGATGTGCATTCCCCTGAGGTGGTTCTGAACCCCCCCACAGTCCTGGGTCCCCTGTAGCTGCTGCAGGTCTTGTTTCAGTGCTGGCTCAAATCCACTTTACTGCAAAGCGCTGTTGGTGTGCTCTGGTGCAGCCAGCTGGTCCCTCCAGTTGTCTGTTGGACCTGTCTTTGCAAACAACTCACCATGATCTCCGAGGGCAAGTGCAGGAATGAGGGAAGACGTGGAAATTCAGGGGAAGGAGCTGCCCCTCCTGACAGCTGCACTGCTTGAGGCTCAGACTCCCACTGCCGTGTTAGTAACTTGCTTAACTCAAAGGAGCTTTTTGTGCCTGAGTGACAAGAGGGAAAACAGGTTATTACTGGAAGCTTTGGACCATGTATCGTCTTTAATCTTGAGTGCAAGGTCAGAGAGTGAAGCCTCAAAGCTTTTCTTTGAGAGTGTTATCTAGTGCTTTGTAAATATAAAGTTTTAGCTGCTCATGGCCCTGGCACTGTCATGCTACAGATAACACGTGAAGTTTTTATCTCCAGTTCTGTGAAATTAGGAAGAGCTGCTGTCACTGTGTAAGAGACATGTGTAAGTTTGAGATTTGCTTGTTGGAAGGTGAGTGAGCTTTTGGAGCACAGGAAATTACAATTAAAGTCTTTTCATTGTACATTATTCACACCTGCAGAGTCTATAGAGTTCTAGGAAGAAAAGAATCTAAGAAATTACTGCCTTTTATTTATTTTTAATTGAGCGCTGCATGGGTAGTATCCTGAATTGTGTATAGTAATGTAATGTTACAGCTGTTTCTAAGGCAGCTTCACAAACAAGATGATGTGGACTAGAAGTATCATGCCAAAGGATATGGCAATCCCCTGGGTTACTGATGGTTCATCTTGTACAGGTTACTGTCTTTAAATTCTGACAAGTTCAGGACTTTCATCCTTGAAATTTATAGTTCTGGAATTGATTGCTTCCAAGGGAGGCTTTGTAACCTGTCTGCTTCTGGATTTAGCACAGAGTAGCACATTCAGTCTTAAAGGTGAAATGGAAGAAGGGGCAGGACCACGTTATTCCTTTGAATGATAACTTATGCCTGGATTTGGTGGGTTTCCTAAACATGTTCTTGCTTCAGAAGAAACATCTCTATTCTTATGTCTTTGTAAGCTCTGGAGACAAAGGATCTAAGCTTTTGTGGTAGAGATTTCCTCTCCTTCCTTCTGCCTGGTTTAGACAATCAGCCCAAGCCTTTAGCAGCCAACTTGCTTCCTTGCTTCTGGGGAGTGCTGTCTCTGCACAGTATAGTCTCATCACCTGTGCCAAACAAAGTCTTTCCTTCCTCATCCATTTCCTATTCAGGCCAGTTCTCACCATGTCTGGAACTTTTGTTACTCATTCTGGTTTTCACAGGCCTCATGCTCTGTGTACTTCATTTCAGCCTGACACTTTTGGGGTACTTTCCTCTTTCTAGCTTCCACTCTGTCCTTGTTCTTTGACTGAGTGGATGTAGGATCTCATTAACTTTATCATAAGCCTTTGCTGCTTGATAATTTCTGTCTGATGTGCTCTGGTAGGAGAGGTGCTGATGGTGTCTTGTGATAGCTCTAATCAGCTTTGTAATCCTGCTTATCTGTGATCCAGGAAACAATTGGTGCTTGTCAGACCTCTGCTTTAGGAGTGACCCCTCCTAGGTAAATTGAAACTGAAGAAGCAGAACCAGCTGTCTGAAAATCTGTGTGTAGGAAGTGGGCTTGAGCTACAGCTGTGTCCTGGGATCATCATCTCTGAGTTCTGTAACCTGGCTGTGTCCAGGAGGAGCCTTGGGTGTGTCAGTTCACAGAGCAGTCCATACAGCAGTTTGTGTTCCTGCAGTTCTGGTGCAGAAACCCACGGGAGGGGTGGGGGTGGATTTTTCTGCTGGGCCCAGCTTTGCCCGAGGCTGTTCCAGTGTCAGTTTTAACTCACAGGCACCACTTAACCTCTTTCTGGTGCTGATACCTCGGCCTGTCTGTCAGCTGGGATGTGTAGGTTCTTTCATAACATTTTTGAGAAGCATCTGCTAAACTGCTGTTCCAGTCAGCTGCCTTGGATGAGATGAGGGATGGAACATAACTGCATAGTCAGGATAACCCATAGTTCCTTTTAAAACTGTGTGTTGTTCTCACATCCTGTTTCCTACCTCCTCTTTCCTGTTTCTGCAGTGGTCTTCTGTCATGTTGCTCTTGCATTCAGAGAGGAGAGAGTTCCAGGACCTGCTTTTGTGTTCCTTGCTCCAGTATTTCTCTTGAATTTTCAGTATGACACTGTTTTGTATTTTGAATCTTCTTTAAAATGTGATACCTGGTACAGGGCTTGTGCACTAAAGTCTTTTTGGTACTAATAGGATTGGTAACACCTTAGCATTGGGATGAAAGACTGATTCTGATTAGTGATTTCTGTTCCCCGTGTTCAGGAATAACTGGTATTAGCAAGGTTGAAGGAAGAGTATTCCTCTCTAGAAATAAAAACTGAAAGTGTACTCTCTTCTGGACGGTGAGGCTGTGCAACACAGACACATTTATTGCACTGTGTTATCTAACTTCCCCTTCTCTCCTGCTTGCTCACAGAAGAGACCAGGGAGTGGCATAAAATACCACAGGCAAATGAAGCCAGATAAGGTATCATGTAGTGTTAATTTTAGTAACTAAACACAAATGGAGAGATGACAAATCTGAATTGTGAGGTCCCTAACCTGCAAATGCAAGGATGCTGAAGGATGTGTGGAGCAAAATATCATTACTTCATTTTTCTGTTCTTGCTATTCCCAGCAATTCCTTACTGGCCACATTCTTGAATGCTGGGTTTAGATTAAGTTTTGGAGGTGGATCTGACTCTGGTAGGATGAGGAGCTACACTGCAAATGGTTTGCCTCTTCTGTGCTCTGAGCAAATATAAAAACATCTGTTGAGCAGGTCTAATCCATCCCCATTAGAAGCTAAATGTTGGTTCACTGCTTTTGACAGTCCAGGGATCCTCTCTGCCTAAAATTTGTGGGCCAGCAACAGTGTGTGGGGTGGGAGTGATCTTACCAGACTGGGAGAGAATTGCTGTTAGTTGGAAAATGTACAAACGAGCAAGAAAATGCAGGCTCTTGGCTCCTGTCAGGACAGGAGTGCTGCTCCTGAATGTTGGGGTTGACCAGTTGTTAGGCAAGAAGGGGAATCCTGGCTCTGTCAAAGCACTCTGTCATGACAAACTGTTAGCTGAGAGCAAATCAACAGCTGAAAAGAAGTGGTGCAGTAGGAAACATAAGGTCCTGACTCATGTGGAGAAATTACTTCAAGAATTGAGAAGGCTCCTGAAAAGCCATGGATCAAGCTAGAGTGAAGTACATGCAGGTACATATGACAGGTTTCTATAGACTTTGAGCTTTGCCTGAGACTTTTAGGATATCTCTGCAGGTAAATCCTGGGAGCTACAAGCAAGTTATCTGAAATGCAAAGATGTTCTGGTCACATTGGTGATGTGTTGGTGTGCTTGATTGAGGATGGTGGTCCAGCTCTGTCCCTGCTGAGCCTGTCTGAATGCTAAGGGGCTTTTTTAGGAGTCATTTAAAGGGTCTGACTGCTGAGAACACAGAGTCAGAACTGAGTTAGTTGGCTCATCAGCCTGTTCCCAGAGCTTGTGCTAAAGGCTGTATGTTACACATACACTAGGTATTGGTGCATCTCTACAAGAGAACTTAAATTTCCTGGCTTTTTCAGATCTTTAGATGCAATTTCATGTCCCACAGCAGCAGCTGTTAAAAAGTTAGTAGCAGTAAGTTGTTACCTGCTTGCCTCTTGTATTACCAGAGTTAGTGGAGCATTTGGGAATGCTGCTGTGGAAAACAGTCCTTTGGAGCACAGGATGGAAAAGTGGCCATTCCAGGCAGGGGGGGAGCCTGGATGTGTATTGAATATGGCTTTCATTAGTTTTTCCTTTTCTTTTTTTGTTTTGTTTTGTTTAAATTGCAGATAAAACTCAGAGGAAACTTGCACAGATGCTGCTTTGGAGAACTTTCAGCCCAGGTTGCAGAGCTGAGCCTTGGTAAACCTGTCTCTATTACAGCACATTGCCATACATCTAAGTGCATAAGGTTGGTGGCCTCCAGGATCCACACACCTTACTCAGAATGCTTAGCATGTTTACCATAAGTTTTAAAATCTGTTCTTTATCTATCAGTCCTTTTATAGCTTTCTAAGTTCATATAATGGCTAATATGCAAGCGTTCATTTTTAATATTTTAATTGATTTCTTTAATGAATCCTGAACTTGTATTTATTAAATACTTAAACTCAGTATTACCTACTCAATGCCTTTTAAAAGAAGAGAGTTTTAATGGAGAATAAATTGAGCCTTAAACAAATGGTTACTTCTGTATATTACCTCGCATCAGTGCTTATTTCTCTTTGCAAGGTTTTCTCCTACAATGTAGTTGGTCATTCTTCGAGACTTTTTGTTTACGTGTGACAGTGTCATGGAAAGATACTGAAGGCACCTCTGTTGTATGGATGTAGTATCCCTTTTCTTGGCAAATGCAGCTGTGACAATGTGTTTGTGGTCCCATTTGACAGCAGGGATTACTTGGAATGGGATGTAAAGCCTCCAGCTGATGTTTCTCGCAATCTCGGGTTCCGTAATTGAACGTGACAATTGTAGCATTGAAAAACGGCAGCACACTTTTCCTTCTACTGAGTTTCTGAACTTGTGTGTTTACAAATTGCTTCTCTATGCCTTTGAAAAGGGATAATGTATCCTTCAGAACAGGCTCTCTGCCTACTCTGTCAGCTCAGCTTTGCCTGGCACAGTAAGAGACATCTAGTAGACCTCTGCATATGTAAATCTAATGCAAATAAGATCACTTTACATTTTATAGTTCCTAATATTTGTCTTTCTGAATAATATTTTAAAGCAATATTTGTTAAAGTTTTTCTTGCACTGTCACAAATTGCTTTTTAGTTTGGTTTTTTTTTTCCCCAGTAAAAAAGTTTAATGTTAGAGACAAGTTGGTGTAACAAGGGGAAAAGCACCAGGTTTCAGTGATACTAACTGCAAGTGTGCTTTAAACAGCCATTGCCTTCCTTATTGTTTACCTGATCAACGTTTTCTCTGAATACTTGAAAATTTTAACAATAACACAGGTATAAAGAGCAGAATGAAAATGTACAAAGAACAGACAAAATCTTTTTGTTCACCTTTATTAACGTGTTGCATACATGAGAGTTTTTTCTAGCAGTGGTTTAAAATGTGTAATTTTTTTTTGCAGAAATTTAATAACTGCAGCTCACCTACTGCACCAAAGTTCTAGGTTTTTAGGAGCCCAGCTTTAGTCATTTGAACATGCTTCTAGAAATGTACATTCTTTCCCTGTAATAGCTAAATATCTATGAGAAAAGCTCCAGTAAAAGCAGTGATGGATATATGAGGTTAAGCAGTTGAAAACTCACAAATTGTATTGTGGATGATGGCATTTAAAACAATAAAAGATCACCGGTACAGTATCTCAATATTAATGTGTTTTATTGGTAATAATACAGGCTGACTTTACAATATTAGCAGAAATAAAGATTCTATGTCTACATTCAGTGTTGAATTTGAATCCTGAAAAGAAGAGGACACCAGGATTTCTGCCTGGTTATTGAAACACCTGATTCTTTTCTGTGGGGTTACTTGAAATATTTTTTCCTGTTTGTACAAACTTTATAAACAGGCTGAGGCTAATACTTAGGTTTGCACTTTAATATCAGAATTAAACCAAACCTTGTATTCAAAGTAGATTTTTTTAAGTGATGGTTGTTGATCTTTTTTGTAGGTTGTAAGGAAGTGATAGGATATGAAAGTAATTCATAAAGATCCTAGTTTTCCTTTGTCTAAGAAGGAAAAAGTTGGTTGGTATTGATCAGTGGTTCATTCCTATGGGTAGTTTTCAAAGCAGTGTTCATTTTCATTGACCTCAGCAAAAAAAAGAAAAAAGAAAAAAAAACCACAAAAAAAACAAACAAATGAAAAAAAACCTTAAACTTGAACTAGCTTAGAGTGACAGGACTGGGAAAATGAGAGATGGTTTCTTCAGCACACTTTGGGGGGAAAAAGGGACCAAAAGTTTATTTAGGCTTCCTCAATAGTTTGCATGTGAAGTTGCTTATTAGAGTAAGAGGCTAATAATAAATGCAATATGTATTGTCTTTACTATGGCATCTGTTTAGGAGTTGTTCAAATCACTGCAGTAGGGCTCTACAAATAAAAATGTAACCTAACATCTTGTATCTAATGTACTGTATCTTTATCAGTGATAGGTGAAATCTGGAATAACAAGTGCAAAAATGGAACAATTACCTATAATGCTTTGTAAAAAGTTTTTTCCAGTAGAATTCATTCTTGTCATTTTGTAAGACAACCCTACAGTCCACCTGTTTGTAACTTTTTTAATAAAATAGATACCTGTATTACCAAACCGGGGTGAGTAGTCTGTGTTCAGTTTCTCCTGGAGTGGGCTGAAGTGACAAACCGCTGCTGCTTTTTGTTCTGCGGGTTGTTTTTGAGGTCCTGGTTGTTCTAAATGCAGTAACCACATCTGAATTGTCTTGAGTGAGTCGTGGTGTGGGGGAGCAGGGTGTACAGCTGTGCCCCAGCTGGGTGTAAAGCTCACAGTCTCGGGTGCTCTGAGCAGAGAGGAGGGGGAGCAAGGGCTGTGCTTCGTCTTCCTGTGCAAGGCAGGCACTCCCTGAGCTGGGGGCCTGTTCAGAGCAGCCTCCTCCCTCACAGGCCGGTCTGGTGGAGCTTTGTTCAGAATAAATCTGTGTTTGTCTTGTGCGAGTCTTTAACGTTCTTGTTTTCATGCAGGCTTTATGTGTGTGAAGATGGCTGCAAGTCCTGACATCACCTTGCAGTGTCTGTAGCTGCCCTCCAACCAGAGCTGCTGACATCTTTCCACCACCCTGGCAGAGTGAGTGCTCCTGGAGCTCTGCCACAGGAGAGGCACAAGATTTTTCCGGAAAACCAAAGTGCCCAAAGCTATTTGATAACAATTTTCTTAAATGCTCAGTAAAAGCCCTGAATTTGCCAAGTCAGTGATTGTTATCTGGGCCCTGTAACAAAAAGTGCATCTTCCTCAGGACATACAGTCTTGGCACTGACCTTTAGTGCTGCATTTGTAACAAAAGCTGTGCCTTAATGGAAAATGTGATTTCAGGCTGAGAAAAAGTTGATACCTTGGTACCTCCAGTCCTCAGCAATGTGTCAACAGGCAAAACCACGTAGCCTGCTCACCACCCATCCTTCAGCTGAAACAGCGTTAGCCTTATCTTGTAGGCAGATTTCTGTGCTATTTCTTCCTCCTGCTTACACTTCCTTTGTTGAAATGGAGAAGTTGTTTCCATCTCAAGAGGAAAATGGTAGAGAAGAGCAGGGTATGCTTCTAAGTAATTTTGGGTGAAATGTCTGCTTCCCTAACCTAGCTGAGAGGTGAGGGTGAAGCGTGCCCTGTTCTCATTTGGTGTCACTGGGGGTGGGAGCTGACACTTGGGGATCTGTCTGCTTTGAGGTGTTACTATTGGGTTCATTGCTGTGTGAGTCTGGCTTCTCATGTGGTTTAAGTCAAAATGCAGCAATGATACTCCCAATTCCTGATGGCACTCAGAAGCTGCTTCCTGTTTCCACTTGTAGGCTGGGAAGCGATGTGATTAAAGCTGTTAAGCCCCAGTGACTTACACCACTGGTTTGTTTCCAGGTGACAGTGTAATACAGGCTGGGTTGGGGATTTTAAGGAAGGACATAAGA
Source organism: Phylloscopus whistleri (assembly GCA_017589585.1). Taxonomy (NCBI): domain Eukaryota; kingdom Metazoa; phylum Chordata; class Aves; order Passeriformes; family Phylloscopidae; genus Phylloscopus; species Phylloscopus whistleri. The sequence continues at coordinate 1,687,494 of JADMLD010001007.1, read as the reverse complement.
TTCTTATTTAAGACAATTATCTTTCAAAAGTCTTGGTGCTGAGAGTGAACTCAGTTGCTGCTACACAGACTTGTGTAGCATCCTTTGTTAAATAGGTGTGGCAATGTCATGTTGCTCTGTCTGGTTTGGGGGCTGTTTGTAGTGCTTCATGGCAGCTTTTTCTTTGGTCTACCAGGCCTTGCCATACAGGTGCCTGCAGAAATCTCCCAGTGTCCTGCTTCCCCCGTGCAGCCAGAGGACAGGGATGTCCCCCAGAGCCATCAGAGAGCAGGAGCCAACTGCAGCACAGACGAGAGTCCCGTCCCCACCCCGCTTCCCCAGCCAGCACGGGTGACACGTAACTGTGTCACTGCCCAGGGTAGCCCTGCAGCCCGGCTGAGTGTGCAGGGCTGCATCCCACAGCCCCACAAACCCCACAAACCCCACAGCCGGGACACAGAGACCCTGCCAGGGCGGAGGGTGAACTGCCGGCCACACCTCGTGTGGAGCTGCACGCTGGCATCTGCCCCAGGAGGCTGGGCTGTAATTACAGAGTGAAACTAGGTGGAAGTGTCTAGCCTTAATTAAAATGAGATACGGGCTCCAAAGCAATACGTGTTGACTGTGTGAGTTATCTGTGCTGGAAAGGCAGCAGCAGCCCGGGTCCTCGCTGGGGCTGGCTGAGTCACCGCTCGCTGGCTGGAGGAAGCCGAGCAGCTCCCGGAGCTGCGGGCAGGCTCTGTCAGGGGATGACGTGGCCCCGTGTTCTGCCGAGAGTGAAATAACGTGGGTTTGGGGTGTTTTATATAGCCACTTGTATCTCTGCCTGGCCAGCACAGTAGCGAGGAGCAGAGAAGGAGGGCTGAGCTGTAAATCAGCACAGCGCTCGATTCAGAGGTGATGTCCCACTGCCATCAGTAGTGTGCTGGTGCTGCTGAGGGCAGCACTGAGCTCGGCTGGCGGTGACGGTGCTGACTGCAGGATTGTAGGGGATGAAACTTGTTCTCTCTGGAAACAGTGTATTTAGTATGGAACGAGCTTACTTGCCCCTGGTGCTCTCCTTCGAAGCAGTTTTCTCCAAGTCCCTCTGAAGGGTCTGGAGCAGTAACTAAAATAATTGATGGGAAAGAGTCTCACATGTTGTAGGAGCCTGTAAAATATTCACCCATAGAGGGGAGGCTCTGCTGCTTGTTTGGTTTGTGGCGTGTCTGTGCTCCTTGGTGTTCTGCTGGCTCAGCCTGAGTGTGCTGTGACAGCTCTCTTAGCAGTGCCTTACTTCCTCCTAAGCATATTTCTAGTGATTAGGCTTGCGTGGGATTTGAGACTCCGCCACACTGCCAGTTACTGGGTGACCTCGATTGTTCTTGCCTTGGAAGAGAAATGATAACTGTAGCACTTCCCTCCTGGGGCCGTATGGGCGAGGCCGTGTTAGAGATGCTGAGGTGCTTGGGCTTGCTTGGAATCAGATGCACCAGCGTTGTGGAATGATTTTGAAATTGGACTTCTTGCAGGTAAATAAAGAAGTGGACTAGAACCTAAATAACAAAGTTGAAAATTTCTCAGACTTACAAAAATGATTCGTATTCCATACATTTTTGAGACTACAATGTAACTTGTTCAGTCTTAAGACTCATGCTTCTACTAAAAGATTTAATTGATTTATGACTGCAACTCAGTAAAGCAAACAGTCAGCTTTCTGGGAAATTTCTGGCTTTTGCAGAAATTGTTTCTTTTTTCCTGCCACTAGGTGGGCTAGTTCATACAGTTTTATGTCCTTAGAAGATCTACCTTGACATTATGTTTAAATTATTTGGTCAGCCCAGAAAAGAGAAAATACACTTGTCTGTGACATTCCTGAAGGGCTACTTGTCTTTTTGGGAACTGGCAAGATAGGTTGATCAGTCATCAGCTTGGGATTCATCCTGCTGCTGGGAGAGATCTTAGATCCCTTTTCTGCTAATTAATAATGATTGTGTAATCACCAACAACTTGGCTTCTGTGTGAAAAGAAGAAGAATTTAACTGAATTTTCAGAAAGCTGATTTCTGTTGGAGAAGAGAGAAAGCTGCTCACAGGGCACACGTAAGTGCTGGAGCAAGTTGCAGCTCTGTGGGATGGTGAAGGATTTTCTAAGATGATCTTGGATAAGCACTGCTGGAGGACGGAGTGTGTGAGGTGTGTGCAGCTCCTGCCTCTGTGTGTTGGGCTGTCACGTGGGATCTCTAGAGTCCCTTGCAGTGCTGTTTCTCAGTGACCACAGTCACATTACTGATCCTGTCATTATTTTCCATTCGTTGTTCCAGGAATTAGCACAGCCTTGCCAAATGCTCCAGGTCTAATCTCAGTAATGCAGCTGTTTTAACAGGTTAGGAGAAAGATTTTAGCTGCAGGGCCTGCCCAGTGTCAGGCTGTGGTGAGAAGTGCTTGGGTGTCCAGCTGCATTCCTTTCCTTTCAGCTGTCTGTGAAGTTGTTGTCAGCACAGGATCATCCAAATGGCTCCATCTTGGGGTCCAGTTTAATGATCTGGAAAGGTTTTGTGACTGTACCCCTGAGACCTTGGGACAGTCACAATGTGGGAATGTTCCCTGGTTTTGGAAATATGTCTGTCTTGTAGCTGCCACTGCCTGCCAGAAGGCGCTGGAGGAGGAGCCGTGAAGTGGGGATCACCTTTGATCACTACAAAAGTAGCAAGCTTCAAACTTCTCTGTTGTTCTCCACTGCCTGCTGTGAAGAGTGGCTTTGACACTCCTTTCCCTCTGCTATGAGCTGTACTCCATTGAATTTGGTGGGCCCTGGAAGGACTAAAGCATGATAAGGGTCTTTTGAGAAAGAATAAAAGGAAAAAAAAGAGTGGGGGGTAGAGAGGTTACCTGGGAGGAAAGTGTTAATAAAACTCAGGATCAAGATCTGTGTGGTGGAATGGGTCTGATGGGCCTGGAGGTACCTGGAGAACGTGCATTTCTTTGTCCAGGTGTAATCAAGGCTTACTCAACCAGAGTTATTTGTCTTGAGCCAAGAGGGAAACCACATCTGTCATGAAAATAGGCAGTGTAGTTCCTTGGAACTCTCTCCTTTCCACTAGGACTCACCTGGCATTGCAGACTCCATTTGGCAGCTTTCTCAGACGAAGCAGTTGGCTGTAGGATCCTTCCTGATGCTCAGCAAGGGGCCCAGCAATGACCTGTGTGAAAAAATAAAGGACAGCAGAAAGGGAAGGTACCAGCCCAGTGCTGTGCACACAGCACAGCTCTGGTGAGGTGCCTCTCCCCAGCTGGAAATCACCGAATGCTGTGCAATGCCCAAGGAGCCATCAGTGCTCCTTTGATTGAATACATTTAAGAGGCTTTCTCTTCCTGCATAAATTGCTTTCTCATGTCTTTGAAGTGACCTGTTTGAATTAAACATCACAGAGTGCTCTTTATATAGCTGTGCCAGCAACACAGTGCAACTGGCTTATCAAAAATGAGATAAAGTGGTCTGGATATCACCAGAGTCAGGGTGGTATTTAGTTTCTTGTACAGCTTGTGCTGTCACTTGTATTTGCTTACAGCAAAGCTGCCTTCTGCAGTCCTGGCGATAGTTTTTACAGAACATGTAAAATCTGAAGAAGGAGGAAAAGTCAGCAGTGCCCGTGGATGCAGGCTGGAATGAGTGATGGCTGGACTGACCTGCTCATCCCTGCACACCGGGTCCTCTCCTGTGTTTGTTGTGGGGCACCACCAACACCACGAGAGGGAGCGTGGAAGCAGCGAGTGGCTTGTCCTGGGATGGTCCGGCTCAGAGCGGGGCGGTGCTCCGGCCCTGGGAGTCAAACACGGTGTGGCACAGGTGGAAAACAGAAGAGAAATGGAAGTAAATTTACATTTCAGGGCTTCGGGACTTTAAAGAATGTTTTGCCCTTAGGGTTAATTTGTCTCAGGTGTCTGGATTACAGTTGTGCTTGGAGTCTTTAGTGCGAAATCGAGGTTATTTGTGATTTCTTATTCTGTTGTTGCAGGTAGGTAAAAAGAGCCTCTTACCTTAGCTGCTGAAGCTGAAATTAAAAAAAAAAAAAAAATAGAATCACAAGAACAAGATCTGCTTTTATTCTGTGATTCCTTGAGCATGAGATTATACTCTGATTTTGCCTTGGGTGAGACTGGGGCAAACTGGAGAGGAAAATGCTGCTGCGTAATGTCACCTTCTGATATCAAAATGCTACTCAGAGAAGTCTTATCCTGGAAGGTAATAGGTGAACCCCACCTAAACACAAAAAATGCAGTTATTTCCATTTTCCCAGTATTTAAATAATACTTATGAGTAATGAGTTTCAGCACACTGATGTCAGATTATTTAGCTGATGGTTGGCAAGCAAAATTTGATGAAAATGTAAATGTAGCATTGTTTATTATATTCAATAAATAGAAGAGTTTTGAGGCAGAAGTTTTTAGAAGGGCAGGGCATGGCAAGTCAGGTCTAGCTGTTGAGATAAGTTCAAGATGTAATGTGGAGTAAATGTAAAACAATGATCATTGTTAAAGGTTTAAAGGAAGGACCATGTCCCTGGACTGTCCCCAACAGGCATGTCTAAATCAAATGTGGTTTTTCCAGTCTGCTCCAGTATTTTTTCTGCCTCACAATTTAAGGGTCTTTTCTAGGACCTAACTCAGATCTTCCCTGCAATTTCCAGCAAAAGTCTTCATTTTCTCTTTAGATTGGGAGCATAGCTGATCCATTCTGGAGTGTCTCTGCATCAATCAGGTGACTGTTGTTCCTTTCTTCTCTTTTTAAGCTAAACAAACTCAATTTTTTCAGGCTTTGTTTTTTGAAAATACTTTTTAGGGAGTATATTTTATAAAAAGTCTAAAGCAACTGTGTATAAGCTGACACCCCAGCTGAGAGTGAAGCCATTCCTCCTGGAGGGGCAGCAGGAATGTGGTAGGTACCCTATTCTGGAAAGAAATGTCCCTGTTTACAGTGTTGGTGCCTTGCCTTGGATTCATTAACCAGCTGGGATATCCTGTTGTGAGCCTGGAGCTGTCCAGGAGGACTTTGGCTGTGCCAGAGCCTGCTCTCAGTGATGCAGTCAAGAGCTGGGTTGCTCCCTGGCCCTGCAGCTGGGGGAGTTATGGCTGGGTGAGGAGGGAAGGTGAATGTTCTCCTTGCAGCTCCAGCTGAGGGAGAGGAGGTGAAATGTGAGTGTATGAAAGGTCACAGCTGACCAGAGTCCACCTGGGCGAGTCCTGTCTGGTGTTTTAAGTGTGCACTTCTGTCTGCTCAGCAGTGAGCTGGGTGTGGTGGGTTCTTGCCTCTTGGACTGTGGTGTTTAAAATCCCCTGGCAGATCTCTATTCAAAGACTTTATCCATACATCTTCATTTCCTTTCCTCTAAACCAAATTGGAAGATAAACGTGGCAAAGCCCAAGGGACAGCAATGCACAGAGCTGCAGGGGTGCAGGGGTAGCATGTTATGTCCCTTCTCTGCCAGAGTTTGTTCTCTCACAGCCTGCTCCTCTCTCAGGAGGCACTGGGGAGGTTTGGGGCATTTCCTTGCCCGTCCCCAGCCCCAAACCAGGACAGCAGCTCTGACATTGCTCTCTGCCCAGTGACAGGGGCTTCCCATTCCAGGAGGCTCTGCGGGCTGTAGCTGCAGTGCCCAGCTCTCTGCCCTGTCCTGTGAGCTGCCCTCGCTCCAACACCAATGGGGAACAAAGGGAAACCCCCAAACACTGGTGTGAGTATTCTCCTTGGAAAAAGGGACAGCAGGGTTTGGGAGGAAGGAAACTGTTTCTTGCTCTGCTCAGTCCATCTCAGCAAACTGCAGGGTATTTGAGAGGCTGAAGAAGACCCTGAGCCAATGTATCCAGCCTAATATGGGGTCAGGTGCACTCAGTGGAAGAAAGTCCTTCCTGGGAAAAGTGGTGCAATGCAGGATGGTGGTACCAAGGTCCAGGATATTTAAAATCAAGGGCTGAGCTGGCTGAGCAAGGAGCCCTGAAGCAGAACTCACTCCACCACGCTGCTGCTCAGGCCCCCCTGTGCTCTGGTGCTGTTGCTTGGGATCCCCTCCCCACCTGCCACTATGGCTGTGCTTGCCCTTCATGGGTTCTGTGCTTTCCTGCACCATTTTCACCTTATTCCCTGCCCCTGCAGATAAGGAGGACATACATACCAGGCTGGACTTTGGCATTGGCTCAGGCCAGGAACTGGAATTACTCCTGGTGCTCCCCTTGTGTGCTGCTCCGGCTGGCCCCCAAGGGACCTCCAGAAGAAGGAGATAGGTGGGGATGAAACAGGTTTCTCATCTCTTCAGACAGTGTGCATGCCCCAGGCAAACCTTGCTTGTCCCACATCTCTTCTTGCTGTCCTTTAGTGTCCTATGCCAAAAAGTTCTTGTTTACGTAGTTTGATCCTGTTTGCTGCTGCTGGCTCCGTGCTGTCTCCATGGATAGGTTTATAGGGTGGCCAGAGGTCCTGTCTGACCCAAACCAGCCTTAGTCCTTCATGGCAAGGTAGTGGAATAAAGCCTTCTCTTCCACCCACAACCCGACTGGCCGGTGCCCAGCTTCTCACAGCATCTGTGGAGCCCTGGGTCAGTGCCCCTGGTATGCCAGGAAAATCATGTAGCAGAGAGACTTGGCTTCTTCTGGGCTTTGGGGGCTCATCTATTGCACCCCCATCTGTCCCTCCTGCCAGCCCAGTGTCCCCACCGTGCTCCCAGTGCAGAGCCGTGCCCCTGACGTGAGATCCACTCACAGGAGAGCTGCTCCTCTCCTTGGTGCCTGCCAGTGTTTGACAGCACAAACATTTCAAACTGCAGGGGGAGAGTGCACTCAGCCCCCCTGGGTGGTTTGTACGTGATGCTGCCCTCCTCCTGTGACACAAAGAGCTCAGGGCCCAGGGCCACGTGCAGTGCTGGAAACTTGGTCCTTGAGGTGGTGCTGGCACAGGGGGCACAGCCCTCCCCTCCTGGCAGTGGAGCACGATGGACTCAGCTGCTTTGTGGAGCAGATTCACGGGGAAAAGCAGGTTGGCTTTGTCTTTCAGGCTCCTTTTTGTCCTGGTTAGCAGAAGACTACATTTTTCCGTGGATAAAAAGCTCTGTGGTCTTTCTCTCTGCACCAGAGATGACAAGGTATTATGTTGCCCTGACGGCCTCTGTCTATTCCCAGGAATATTTGGGAAGTGTAAGAGAGGCCATGGCAAATGATCTGGAGTGACTTACAATGGAAGTTTCAGTAGAAACAGACAAGGGAGCACCGAACAAAATCTCTGCAGCACTAAATGAAGCTTTTTTGGTTAGCTGAGCCATCTCTCTTTCACTTTGGGTCCTACAGGATCGTGTGTGGTTGTGACTTTTTCCAGCAGCAACAACAATGATCCCCTGTGCCAGTCCAGTGCCTGCCTTTGGCACAGCTCAGTGCACTTATTTCTGGAAATGGAGCTCCTGCCCAAAGGCTGCTTTCACCCACAAGCTCAGTGAGGCAGTCTCTGAAGGGTGAGAGGAACCAGAGGGGTCAGACAGAACTCGTGGCCCTGCAGCTCCTGGGGCAGAGAAGCAGCACCAGTATCCCCAGGCACCCACCACACCAAGCAAGGCTGCACACAGCAGCCTGGGCTGAGCCCAAGGGTCTGAGGGTGGGTGGCTGGCTCTGGCACTCCAGGGGTGAGCTGGTGAGTAGGGACATGGACTTTTCAGATCTGAAATGAGAACCAGGTTGTCACAAAGACTTGTGAGACTTCACTACGCTGCTCAGCCAGGGTGTGAGCTGCTGGAATTAGGGGCAGGTCCTCCTCTGCCTCTCCAGGAAGGACTCACAACTGGTTTTGGGTCCAGCTGGAAACATTTTCCAGTCTCTGGTGAAGCACATCAGCCCGTCCACACATCACTCAGTGGACAGGACATGATCTGCCCACCCCATGGCACCAGCACAGCTGCCATCCAGGTGCTCTCCCAGTGCACCTTAACCAGAGCAGAGCAAGGTGACCCTCACTGCTGGGTGACTGTGGCAGGGGAGATGTTCAGCTCTTCTCCCCTGACCCCGTGGTGCCAAGTGTGGGCTTGCTTTGCCCTCAAATTGCTCACCACCAGCTGTAAGAGCTGAGTGTTTATCTCAGCCCCATTACTGCCAATCTTCCCCCTATTAATACACCCACAATTCACAGGCAGAAAACCTCTTGTATTGCAGTGGTGACATTTAAACCAAGGGAGGTATTGGTTTGTTGTTGGGTTTGGGTTTTTTTGTTTTGTTTTGTTTTTTTTTTAAATCAGTTTTTAGGCAGTCAGCTCATTTGCTCCAGCCTCTACATCTGTGACTGCAGCCTTCTCCATCCAGCTGAGAGGGAATTATGTGTGCAAGAGGAGTCAGGGCTCCCTTCCCAGCTCCCGGCTCACACTGCTAGGACTGCCGTGCCTGCTGCACACCCAGCCCCCTGCTCCAGGATGCTGCACCTCAAAGTCCAGTTCCTGGATGATTCCCAGAAGATCTTTGTAGTGGATGTAAGTGGGTATCATATTCTTACTGATTTTTTGGTGTTAATTATTAAGTCATTGTTGCTCTGAGGGATTGCATGGTCTCTGATAGCTTCTGGTTTTTAGCTTAAAAAAAAAACAAAAACAAACAACCCAGCAAACAAACAAGTAAACCAATCTCAAATTCAAAATTAAATTTTATGGTAATAATTGGTAAGTGTTTTTTTTTTTGGTATCAACACACTCCTATGCTTCCCTATTATTGGCATTATTTGTGAAGAAGGAGGAATGGCTTTTTCTTACCTGGTGTGTGATCTTTAGTAAATCAGTTAATATGAAGTGATGGTCTTGACGAGTGTCGAGTTCTCTCATTTGTCTGGCTGCCAGTGTAAACATTCAGCAAGGAAGTAAAGTCTGGGAACGGAATAAAAATAGCATATTTGTCTGAGTTATCCCTGGTGGGAAACATCTGCACACATCTCTTCCTGGGCATTCAGTTGAGAAAGAAAACGGTGTGGTTTTGTGAATAGCTGAGGAAAAAACCTCTATCTTATTTTCTGCAGGGCGGTGTCCCATCACTGGGACACCCCACAGCCCATGGAGATTAATAATTCACATTCAACAAATGCTAGCTCTGAACTAGGTTTAAAATGTTAAGTATTAATATCTATGGTGTTAGATTTATGCATATGTGTATAGATAGCTGAATGTTGGTATGTCTTGTGTGTTAGAAGCTCTTTTTTACAGGTGTGATTGCACATTTACTGTTGGTTAGGGTTTGATAATCACAGTAGCTAATTGAATTAGCTAATTCAAGTAGATTTGTTCTAATACTTACCTGCATCTCCTGTGGGAGCAGAGTGTTTAATATAAAATGGGTTGTTTTTTTTTTAAGTTCTGTTGCTTTTCTTATACTGTCCTCTTCTGTGGTTCTCAGGCACAGCCTAGGAACTGCTCTTTCAGATGCACAGCTCCATTTCTTTGTGACAATATTTTGCACAAAACAGGATTTTAAAGCAATTCCATCCTTTGACACAGTATGGATATTGTTTGATTTTGTTTAATTAATTTATCCTAGTCCAGGAGTCATCTTAAAAATGGGACTAGTAATTTTAAAATGCTAAGTCCCCTCCTCCCCCCATTGATTAGATCAGGTCACAGTGAGACACAATTCAAAAGATGCTTCTGGTACAGTGTTGCTGCATTTTTTTTTCCATCTCTGTTTTCTTATTTGCTCAAAACACAGCACTATAGCTCTGCACGACATGTTATTGCAGCAAATAGCTTCCATTAGAGGAACTCCTGGTCATTTCCTTTTTTAGCCTGGAATGGCATTGGAAACCCCTTTTAGGCATTTCATGCATTTGCTGCTGTGTGGGTACGATAAATGAGTAGCTGAATTAGTGACTCCTCCAGTATAAAAGGAGTGCTTTGGGCTAAGTTTTGAGCAGATATTTTAAGCAACTCTTCCTAAACCCGTCCTGACTTTGGAAAGCTCTTTTGAATGTGAAGTACTTCAGTATAATGGGAGGGAAAAGGACAAAAGCAAGAAGACACAGAGGGCCTGGATTCCCCCTGCACTCACACTCAGTGTAAACATCTCCACCTGCCTCACGTGGGTGTCACAGCTGCTGGCATGTGCAGCAGGGTCTCATTTCCAGGGTGCTTTGCATGAGAACGAGTTCCTCTCCTGGTGCTGGATGCTGACCCAGGAAGCCTTCTGCCTCCACTGTATCCTTGCTGGCAGGGACCACCGAGTTCCCAGGATTTCCTTCAGCTGAGCACTGGAGATGGTTCCTGGGATAACAAGTCTGAGCCCTCAGGACAGGGGAGGGAAGGGGCTTGGCACAGAGCAGGGGAGGGAAGGGGCTTGGCACATCTCTGAATGTCCCCACTGTGCCCCCCCTGCTGAACACCCCATGGCTGGGCCTGGGATGTTGCTGGGCAAACCAAACCTGCCCAGAAAAACTAGTTGCTGAGGCTGAGTGAAGGGCAGTCTCCTGTGGTCATGTGTCCCCTGTAAAGCTGGGAATTCCTTGACAGGAGGTGTGTGGGCCTGGTGGCAGAGGAGGGAGGGCACAGGGAGCCTTAGGGCTGGTGGCTTTTGGTGCATGACACTCTGTGCTGGCTGCAGCATGCCTGATAGGGCAGGCATCTCCCCAGGTGGTGGGAAAAGATCACACCAAATCCCACCAGCTGTTGCTGACCCCCAAACCACAGCCCAGGGTGTAGCAGCCTGTCCCATGGGAAGGCTGTGGAAATGGGCTTTGCCATCCCACTGTGGGTGTTGCCAAAATCCCTGTGGGGACATGGGCGTGTGTGTGTCCCATGTGCTGCATGTGTTGCTGTCTACCTCAGGAAGTGCCTCTGGCTTTCTGATGCTGCTCACAGTCCCAGGTGCTTTCACCAGGGAGTGAAGGGCCAGTGCAGCCTCTTCTCTTCACCTTCTGCTCTGGGGTTTCTGCCTGTGGGTGCTCACCTGGCCCTGCATCATTCTCAGAGGCACCTGAAGGTTTGGACATGGCACAAACAGCCCTATATGTTGTGCTTCTGCCTTGCACTGTGCTCCTCCAGCACAGACCCCACTTCTCTCACTTGGTGCAGTGCAGGGCTGATGCTGCTGAGCACGGCTGTACCCCTGTCCTTGAGGAAGCACTGGCCTCAGCACCCCAAAATCCAGGACAGGACACCTGCAAGCAACACTCTGCAAGAGAAAGGCTCTGCTTCTAAAGCATCCCCTGCAGCAGCAGGGCTGTGTCTCCCAGTGAGCAGGTTTTCCTGGGTTTGGGGCTGCTCCTGTACCTGGGCACTGCTGGGCTTGGAGCAGTGAGTCGCTCCCAGCAGACATGTGGTAGGTAATAACCCAGTAAGAAATGCTTGTCTTTCCTGGCTGCCTGACAAAGGCCAAGGCCTTTCATGCTAGAAAATTCTAGCTTGGAAAAAAAACATTTGTAATTTTTTTTAATTACCCCTGTGATCCAGTAATTTTGAGGAGAGCTGGGAGGGCTGCAGAACGAATGCTGTTATTATGCTATCACTTTTCTGCAGCCTTTCAGCACAGAGCCAGCAATTTCGTCTCAGAAGAAGCCCTGAAAAGGTGGTTATTAGTGTGCATCACCACCAGCAGCCAGGTCCCTCCCATCCCTGCTGGGGGTGGCCACTGCCACAGGGAGCTGCAGCCTGTCTTCCCCTCCATCACCCAACATGCCATAATTTAGCAGCTGTCTAACCTGGCCTCTCTGCTCCAGCTTGCTTTTGCAATGACCCATGGCTCTTTCTGGTCTGCTTTTCACAAGCTGGTGAAGGTGTATCAGGGTTTTGTTGGGATGGGTCACTGCCATTTTAATTTCTGGTGCTTTCTGGAGCACTTTCCAGAGCGGGGGGGCTCCTGGGTTGTTCTCCAGACAGATCATACAGCATGGCAACGAGTCAAGAAAACACCCTCCAAGTGTTTCTGTTTACTGGGAATAACTACAGCCTGGCCTCCCTTATCAGCATGTAGCGCCACTTAATTCATGTTGCTAAAGCCCAGGGATGACTCAGAGCCCGTGGCACAGGATCTCTGGTCCTGTTAATTACCATGAGCCATAATTGTAGCTCATCCCTGGCTGCTGGGGCACACGGGCTCACTGCACAGCTTTGAGGTCTGCTCCCGTTGGCTCTGAATTAAGCACGTTTGCCATGGCTGTCCCTGGTCCAGGCAGGTGCTTGTCCTGGGCATCACTCACTGGTTTTGCCAGGGACAGAGCTGCCCAGACAGTGATAGTTGTAAACAGTGAGTCAAAGCATGGTTTATTTTCTCTTGCTCTCCTTTCTGGTTTATGTTCCTTAATAAAGGAGAGAAGTGATGGGAAGGAGTCCAAAAGCAGGGAACACAGCATGCAGTTGTCCTGTTGTACATGCTGAAGCCAACAGCATTTACTGAGTAAGATGTGGCTGCTGCATGGTCAGGGAAGGGGTGAAGGAAGGGAACTGAAACTTCTCCCCATCTCTCTGAAACCCCATCACAGCTGCTGTCAGCGTTGCCTAACCTGCTGCTTCTGTGCTGTGCTTGTTTGCTAGCAAAAATCCTGTGGGAAAGGGCTCTTCAACCTCACCTGCAGCCACCTCAACCTTGTGGAGAAGGAGTACTTTGGGCTGGAGTTTCACAGCCAGGCTGGGAACCAGGTGAGTGCAGCTGGCAGTGTGGGCCCCTGGAGCTGCCATTGCCTGCAAAATTTCAAATGGAAAACTAAATAGAAATTTTTGCCATGATGGCAGGAAAAGCCTGAAAATGGGAGTTAGGAGGGGAGCCACAAGCCCCAGTGATATCTGCAGCTCATGGGGTCCATCCAAAGCCATCTGTGTGGTGCTGCCCAGCAGGACACTTGTCACAGCAGCTAAGCTGGCCAGCATTTTCATGTTGCATTCCACCATGCTGCTGCTGCTTTTATTTCCCTTCTCTTGTGCTGTTTATTTACCCAGCTCTTCATTGCCTTATTTCAGGTCTGGTTGGAACCACTAAAACCCATAACAAAGCAAGTCAAAAGTAAGTATTTCAAGAATAGGTTTCTTACAAATCACTACCAGTGAGAGTCTAGCACAGACATGTTCATGCAGGGTTGTTGCTTGGGGAGAGGATCTCTGGCTTCCAGCACTCACCCAGGCCCATTCTAGAGGGTGAGGCTGGGCAGGATTGTTGGCAAGGACACCTCAGTCCATACAAAATCCCGTGGAAATACCGCTGCCTTTGCAATCTGGTATCTGCACCATTTTAGGCTGGAGCTGTTAATAACCTGACAGCTTGGCAGAGGAGCAGGAGTGGCTGAGTGCCTGCGTGGCCATGCTGGCAGTGTGACAGGCGCTGCTCCTGCCTGCCCTCCCTTTCCCTTGGCAGCTCAGAGTGGCCCAGGCACCTGCAGGGTCACTCCTCTGCCCTGCAGGGCCTGAAATTCCTCCCCAGCCCCACGGAGATGCTGCAGAGCCTGACCTGAATTCAGGCCCATCCTCCTCTGCCGTGGCCATGACTGGTGTTAGCACAGTGCTGCTTTCAGCACAGGCCTCTTTCCATCCCCATAATCTTTGCCCCAAGCACACGAGGGGTGGGAGGTGACTGAGAGCTTGGGGCCATGACCCCAGTCTTTGCCATGGGGAGGCTGCACAACAGTGTTTGCATGAATTTCCCTGAAAGGGGAAAGCCTGATAAGGAGCCTTCCCTTTCTGTGTGCACCACAAATGGAATTGTTGCAGGCACCTATTTCCTTTACCAAGTGCCTTCTGGCCTGTCCCTCTGAGCCATCCCAGGGTGTTCTGTGACAGTCGGTGCTTACATAATTGTCTCCCTCCCTCCACACACTTTGCCTTGGGCTTGGCTGCTTGTTCTCACTCATCCCACAAAAAAAAACCCTTTGCCCAAGCAGCCTCCTATAGAGCTGTTGCATCCCAAGTGCTTGGAGGGCTGAGTTTAACACACAGCCCCAGTGATGGCAATTAACCAAGGCTCTGGCCACGCTCCCTGGCACCATTTCATGGAAACCCCCTCCCAAGAGGGATTTCTGATATCTAAAAAATTGCTGAGGCATTGTTCTCTTTAGTATTCTTTAGATATCCAAATCTCTGTTTGCATCCATTGGTAATACTGGGGGCCTGGGCAGGCTGGTTTTGGGGGGGCAGGCTGTAGTCCCTGATTTGTAAGGGTCCAGATTAATTCACTTTGTAAGGAGGCAGCATGTGTGAAGAGAGTTGTAAATGTTCTCAATAGACTTGTAAAAGAAAACTTATGAAGATGTTGTGTTTTAAGATCCTAAGGAGGTTCTTTTCAAATTTATGGTGAAATTTTTCCCAGTGGACCCCGGCCACCTGAGAGAAGAACTGACCAGGTACAGTGCTTGTTTCCTTACTTTCTTGCCACACAGTTCTGTGTTTTTGCAGTGTGTTAATTCTTTATCTTCACCCACCCCAGCCTGTCTGTCAGCAGTGGTTATCCTAAGTATCCCAAGCATTACCCTTTACAGAACAAAACCAGAGAATATCTTTTCTTGATCCTCTGTTTTTAAACACAATCCACTTGAAGGATCAGCCCTCTTATGAGGCTGCAATTTGTTTACTGCCAAATACTTTAGCAGTTGGGCACAGAGTCTGACTGCTGAGTCTAGCTCCTGCCTCAAGCAGCGTTCTGAAGGAGCAACTTTAGTTTTATTTTTAAAAATGACATTGTTAGCTTTTAAGATTTTAGAGAAAGTATTGCAAACAGGGACTAAGAATAAAACCAAGGCAGCGCTTCTGCAGAACGTCAGCCCCACGAGAGGCAAATGCCCTCCAAAACAGAAAGGAATGTTAATTTTGAAATCTACTGATGAGCATTTCAGTGACAGGGACATCGTGCTGGTCATAGAGGTGCCCAGCTGCAGCCTTCTGCAGGGGCTGCGTGCTCATCCTGTGACCCCGCACCTGTGCACCTGTGGTCGTCCTGTGCACCCCGTGGGTTGAGATATGGGAACAGGCACGGCCCTCAGGGCTCAGCCCAGCACCCAGTTTCCCCCAGGGCTCCTGTCCCCCTCCGCAGGTACCTCTTCACCCTCCAGATCAAGAAGGACCTGGCACAGGGGCGGCTGCCCTGCAGTGACAAGAGCGCGGCGCTGCTGGTCTCGCACCTGCTGCAGTGTAAGGACGAGCGAGTGCCGGGCAGGGACAGTGCCCCTTCCCTGGGGACGGGCTTTGGCTGTGCAGCCGGGGCTGCCCACTGCCCTGACCCCTCACAGTCTGATCCCTGCTCTCCCCGTGTCCCCAAAGCCGAGCTGGGCGACTTCCACGAGGAGACAGACCAGCAGCACCTGGCCACGCACAGGTACCTGCCCAACCAGGAGTACCTGGACAACAAGATCATGCACTACCACCGCAGGCACAGGTGAGGGCTGCTCCACACCACGGCCACCCACGAATCCCCCGTGGCCGTCTGCTGACAAGATGATGTTCCCATCAGCAGGCAGGGCTGGCAGTGGGGTGGGCGTGATGCCAGCATGTGCACCTACAAAATGGCATTTCTCCAGCCCATTTCAGCACCTGCCTGCTCACTCCCGTTGCCTCCTGCGCCTTTGTGTCTCCAGAGGGAAGACGCCGGCTGAGTCGGACGTTCAGCTGCTGGACGTGGCCAGGAGGCTGGAGATGTACGGGATCCGCCTGCACCCCGCCAGCGACGGCGAGGGGACACAGATCAACCTGGCCGTGACACACATGGGGGTGCTGGTGCTGCGGGTGAGCCCGGGGCTCAGGGGGGGTGGCCTCTCCAGCTGGGGGCAACCCTTCTCCCCTCAGAGCTCCCCAAACTCTCCCACACCCTACAAGAGGATGTGTGTCCCACAGACTGTGGTGGTGAAGGTGATGCCCTGGGATGTGGCTGTGGGACTCAGCCCCACCGTCCCCCCCAGCACCCCTGAACCTGCCCCAGCTCTGCTGGCCCTCGTCCCAGGAGCCTGCGGTGGCCTGTGTGAGCAGCACAGGTTCCACGGCTCTGTGCTCGCCGGGTGATCCTCCAGCGAAAACAGCCCCCCCACATCTGTGCAATTACACAAGGCTGTAATCACGGCCAGGCTGTGCAGTAAATACAGATTGCCTCTCAGCCAGCATGAGGCAGAGCTCCGCTCCCACACCAGCTGATTTCAACCTGGGAACATGTAGTCACAGAAAAAAAAAAAAAAAAAAAAATATATATATATATATGTATATATCCCCAACAAACTCAAACATAAAACCGGGCTGTGGGTCTGCTGTTGGTAATTAGTGCTGCCAGACCTGGTTGTTTATTCAGAGCCATAAACACCCCTCACACATGATTAGAGCATCTGTGAGCCCATTAAAATCTGGGCTCTCCCAGAAAGCTGAGAGGGTCCTGCTGCCACAGAGTGGAGTAACACAATTTTTCCTGGTTCCTGATGCCGTGGCATCAGTGTTTTGTGGCTGCACCTAACCTCGTGCAAAATGATAACGGGGTGAAGTGTGCTTGCAGAGCCTATTAAACCAGGTCTAAAGGGTGGGGGGGAGCTGAGCACTGCTACACTTCCCAGCAAAGAAGGGGAGAATATTATTTCTTTGGGGCCCTGATTCTGCCCTAACTCATGTGATATTTGAGCTGACACAGATAGGACTCCCTGCCTTGAACTCTCTAAGGCATGTCTGGGGATCCTGGAGTTTTGCAAAGAGCTTCAGCAGGCAGAGTTAAGCCCTGAACCTCAATTTCTACTTGTAGAACCAGCTGATGGAGAGTCAAACACCAAACTCCAGCACCCTTTCCCCAGAATCCAGCAGCTCCAAGAGCTGCATTGGAGTCTTGTGCAGTGTCCTGTGAGCTCAGGCCTTGGCCCACTGCATTTCTGTATTTACAGGTTGCCCCATCAAGCTGTAATTGCTGTGTTTGTCCTTGCAGGGCAATACAAAGATCAACACCTTCAACTGGTCCAAAATTCGCAAACTGAGTTTCAAGAGGAAGCATTTTCTCATCAAGCTCCATGCAAACATCTCTGTAAGTACCACACCACAGGCAGCTGCTGGACTTGGGAGCAGACAGCTGTGGATGGAAGGTCAGTCACACAAAGTCCCCAAATTTGAGTAAAATCCATTCCTGCTGCTCATGATGATGCTCCCTCTTGAGTGCAACACGTGCTACTCCTGTGTCCCCAGCGAGGTGACAGTGCACTGCCTGGGGCCACTGACAGCCTGTATGACCCTTGGAGGATCAGGAGGGCAAATGGCAAGTCTTGTCCCGTGCTCCTGACCCTGGCTGTCTTGTCTCTGGCACACAGGCACTGTGCAAGGACACGCTGGAGTTCACCATGGCGAGCCGGGACACCTGCAAGGCCTTCTGGAAGACGTGTGTGGAGTACCATGCCTTCTTCAGGCTCTCTGAAGAGCCCAAGTCAAAGCCCAAAGCCCTGCTGTGCAGCAAAGGCTCCAGCTTCCGCTACAGGTAAATTCCCTGGGGAAACCCAAACTGCTGGGAAGGGCCTGGGGATGGCTCTGAGCCTCCCTTTTGTGTCAGCCCTTTCTGAGTCCAAGGGGATGACAATAGCTACTTCTCCTGGAGAGACCCCTGCCTCGGTCCTGCTGCGTCCCCTCACATGGGGGACAGGGCCTGCCCAGGGCCGGGGCTGATGGTGCTGCTCTCATTTCTCCCTCCATGCTGCAGTGGCAGGACTCAGCGGCAGCTGCTGGAGCACGGGAGGAAGGCTAAGATGAAGAGCCTGCCCTTCGAGAGGTACCAGGGGCACGGAGTGGGGGCAGTGCCTGAGGGACTGGGGAGAGGGGAAGGGCCCTCCTGGCCTTACACCTACCCATGCTCTTGTCCTGCAGAAAACACTACACATCCCGCTACGATGAGCGTCAGTGCCGCTCCTCCCCGGACCTCCTGACGGATGTATCAAAGCAGGTAAGTCCCCATGGCATCAGCAATAGCTCCGTGCCAAGGTCTGGGCATTCCTGCCCCAGCTGGAGGAGCTCAGCTGGAGGCCCAGCCAGGCCCCGGCTCTGGGTGCTCCCTTCCCACCCCGCTCTGGGCACCCATGCCCTCTGTGCCCTGCCCAGGTGGAGGAGCTGCGCCTGGCCTACGGCAGCCGGGGCTCCTACCACGCCAATGGAGTGCACGGCTCCGAGCCCACCCTGGACAGCCGGCGCCGCAGCTCCACCATGGAGGTGACCTTCGCCGCTGAGCTGGAGCGCTCCAGGCCCGAAGCGTCCCCCACCTTCCTGCCCCACTCCAAAAGCTCGTCCGCCTTCCCCCTGCTCTATGCCGAGCTGGAGATGGAGCGGGCCTGGGAGCCCATCGACCTCTTCGGAGCCAGGAATCCCTTGACCTCCTTCCGGCCCCACCACCAGTTCGCTGGGAACAGCAAAAGCACCTCTGTGGGCAACATGCGGGAAGTGAGCGCCCGGCCGCTGGTGTACACGGACGTGCCCTGTCCCCTGCCCGTGGTGGCCCCGGCCGCCCCCGTGCTCTTCTATCTGGACAGGGCGCTGCCGTCCCCAGGCCCCGCACTGGCCCCTGGCGAGGACACAGCCGGACCGGTGGCTGCAAGCGGCCCCGTGGCAGCAAAGCCCCCCCGACAGAGCCCGGGCGGGACCCAGGCCGGGCAGTTCCACCGTGAGGCTGCAGGCACGGCCACGGGCCCGAGCATGGCGGGGGAGAACAGGTCACTGGCTCGCTCCTTCGATTACGGCCTTCAGGAGCAGCCGCCCAGGCGCTCTTGGAGCCAGTCGGACATGAAAACCATCCGCTTCCCCTACGGCTCTGAGTTCAGGCCCCTGGGGCCGTGCCCCGCACTCAGCAGCCGGAAAGGGGGTGTTTTTTGGCACGTCCCAGCCCAGCAGGGGCTGGCTCCGGGGCCGCGGCGCCCCAGCGAGCGCTACCTGGGCAGCAGCACCGAGTCCAGCGACTCTGACTCGGAGCTGCTGGCCGCTGACTACTGCTCCCTGTACGGCCGCGTGCTGCGCTCACCCATGGCCCGCGTGCGGCTCTCCTCGGGCAGCCTCCAGCTGGATGAGGAGGATGAGGAGGTGTCCTTTGCCACCAGTGCTGCTGAAGAGAGGATTTCCAGAGGGGCCTCCAAGTATTTCACCTAGGTGCCTGACACCGGCCGGAGGGAGCAGAGGTGGCCGGTGCTGACCCAGGGTCAGAGAACGGTGACTCTCTTTGTTTGCAGGTCTGTTTACATCTCATGAAACATTAATGGGGATCGTGTTGTGTGAGTGCTCTTAGCTATAGAGGATGTGTTAATGGACATCGGGGATGTGTTCAAAAGTATTCGACCACATTTGGAAGCTGTTTTGCCTCTGCTACCACACTTTGAGGGGGGGGATCTTGCTTCAGCCAGAAACCAGGGATCTCCTAAAGCCCTGCTAAGCCTGTGTGTCCTGCCCAAGCTGATGCTTGGAGCTCAGCTGCTGGAGTCTTCATTGAGGGGGAGGGAGAAAAAAGAGGCTTCTCACCGAAGTTTCAGCTGTTGCTTTTCCCAGCCGCAGGGCAGCACACTGGAGGGAAGGGTGTTTCAGGCCCTTTTGGAAATGAGCAAGATCTTCATGGGAGGCTGCTCCTCGAGCTGATGCCATGTGGACAGGACAAAACCCCAGCACAGAGCCCATCTCCTCCACCTGCCTCACCTCCCTCCAGTGCTGTAGGGAGCACCTGGCACTTAAAGACAAGGCTCTGTGTGCGGCTGTCTTCTCCCTGGCCAATTTAGAGGATTATCCTTCTCCAGAAATACCTCAGTAGTGCTTGTCAAGCTTTTAGAAGCACCCCATGGTGAGCACTGGGAAGTGGGTTCATACTCTCTAACTTTGCTTAGGCACATCAGCCCTCATCACCTGGCAGCACCATGCAAGGCCCAGTAACCTCAGTGCTCTGCTTAAATCTGAGGGAAAGACATGTGTAAGGGGATTCTTTGGGGTCCTTTGCTTCCCCAAATCTGTCCTCAGCTAAGCAGCATGGGGAAAAAGACAGCAGGAGCAGGTAGCAAAGGAACAGGCAGCTTCTTGGGAAGTACTTTTATTAAAAAAACTTGATATTACTCTAAACCTACATGAAGTCTACTCAGAAATCTTGAGAATGATGACACCTCCATAAGATTTTAGGGGGGGATTTGATAATTTTCTTTAAGAGCAACCCTGTAAGTCTTTGTGGGACATGACTGTAAGCAGAGGGACAGCCCAGAAAATCCATGGCAGAGAAACAACTGCAGCCTCCTAGAAGGATTTCAGAAACATGGAAGCTGGGTAAAAAAAAAAAAAAAATAGATTAAAATATAGAAAGAACTGGGCTTATGGGTCCTGCTCACTCTGCATGTTGCTGTCCTTTGTTTTAGAAGGTGGACAATAAAAAACAGTTGTTCACACTGGAGTTTTTGAGTTCCTCCTCCTGCCCTGTGAAATCTGCACCCCTACCCAGCACACCTTGCCCTGCGCCTCCCAGCTCAGGACCTTCCCTCCTCAGTGCTCCAAGGAGCTGATTTCCCTCTCCTGCTCTCCTGCCTGGCTCCCTCTGTGCCTTTGCTGTCCGAGCAACTGGGAAGACTTGTGGAGATCCCAGAATGCTGCTGAAAACAGCCACATTCTTGGTTGGTTGCCCAAGAAATGCATTAGCCCAACAAGTGAGTACATTGTAAGGTTTGCTTCTGCTCCTAGTTACCCTGTGCTGAAGCTGTGAACTGCAGAGATCCTGCATGCTGCTCTGGCACATGAGTTCTAGTGAAAAAAGGGATGATCTTTCTGGCTAGAGGGGTGTTTCTCCCCCATTCCCAAAGCTTGGAAAGAGCAAGAATCACACTCAGTACAACATTTAAGAGTGGCAGTCTGTGGGCACAGTTTAGTAGAGGGTTAAAAAAAGCAGCAATGTTTTAAACACAGTCTGTACACGAAGCCCTGGGATACACCCACAATCGCTGTTAGCTCCTCAAAGCATGTGGACACACACCTTGAGCATGTCCCAGAGCAGACACAGTCCCACCACGAGACATCGTTGTACAAACACCCTGCCCAAATCTTCAGGAACTGCCAGGTCTCGTCTTCAGGACTATGATGGGAAAACAGCATTGAGAGGGAGAAACAAGGACTTGGGAACTATTTTTGGATTTTTCCATGGACTAGGGAGCACTGGGGCACAGCGTGGGCACTGTGCCTCAGCACATCCTACACATGGTCAACAATAGCAGAGGAACAAAGCAGCTCGTCAGTAAGTGACACAAATTGACATCCCTGAGCTAAATTCATTGCGCAAACCACTTTCTTGGGGCTGACTAAAATTAAGGAACAATGCCAGTGAGCAGTGGCTTGTCAAGGAACAATTGAAACAACCCTTGACTAAGTCCTTCCCCTCACTCCCTGCTCAGCCCCGTTCACCCCCCGAGATAAGGACATCTACTATTTAAGCAATTCTGCCTCCCCAGGGAAGAAAACAAGGATGGAGAGAGGACGTGGAAAGATTTGGTTTGCTGGTGGTGAAAGACAAACTGCAGAACCTGGAAAATGTAATCTGTTATAGTCCTTACACAAAGGATAATTGTAAGGGAGAAGGCACAGCAGCATCACAGTGGGAAAACATTAAGCTACTCAGTGCAGTCAGATAGAAGGTTTATACAAATAAAGGTTTAGACAACATAGATAAAGCAGTGAAATAAGACAAGCCAACATACATGCCACTAAAACTTTGCAAAGAGGAAAATAATTTTATTCCAGTGTAAAGTCATAAAACAGTGTGATAAAAATCAGACTTTGTTAACAGTCACTAAACTTTGTGCAAACACATTAAAACCTACACACTCTCCTATTCAGCTGTTGAAATTGCAAGGCAAGAGCAGGTGGTGATGACACTACACTGACCACACAGAAATGAACAGAGGGGTCAGAGAGCAAGGGCTTAAAGAACAGCTACATTGGTAAAGGACTCATCTACCCAAGAACAATTACATTATTCTGCAATTTGGGCTACTTTGATAAGATTACTTCAGCAACAATTCTCAACCTACAGCAGGAAGCTGGCAAACCAAAAGAGCATGAAGATGGTTCCTGCATGAATATTTTGATCTATCTTTCCATTAGCTATCTGCCAGCAACAGAATACTGCTGATTAAGTTACACAGTTCATCAATAACTAACATGTGGGAAAAAGACAACTCATTTCTGGAACCAGCAATACAGATGTCCCTTCTTTAGGAGCTAATTATAGTCTTGTGATGCACAGAGACTTCAGGCACACGTAGCACAATAAAAAAAACCTTCTTGAAAGGATTGTAATACAAGAGAATGAGTCTGTTTGTACACGTGGGGGAACTTTTCCCATGCTGTTCCACAAGGTAGGTATACATGCCACATATTCCACAGGAAGAGACACCATAGTTCAGCAACTTATTACAGTTTTATCTCAAACATGCCAGGTTCCAATTTGAAACGTCATTTGCTGACCCCACTTACCCAGAATTGTTCACAGAGTTGCATAGATTAAAGACCCTGTGTCAACAGGGTAGAGCCACCAGTTACAAAACTCAGGAATTCCCATCAGCTCTTTCCTACAGAAAAAGAACACCTTAAGGGAAGCAACATGGAAGTAAAAACATGTTTTTAATTTTGAAAAATGTATATGGAGCTCCTTAAAATGAGATTTGTGTTGAGGCTGCCGAGGTGAAAGCAAGGGAGCTGTGGCACAGGCCTTTGTGTCCCTTCACTGCCCTGTGCCGAGGCCAAAGGCAGTCAGAGCTGTGACTGAGCTGTGACTGAGCTGTGACATCCCTGCACTGCCAGACATGTCTGAGCTCACACATCCTGGAGTCTCCTCTCCAGGAAAGGAACCCCGGGACTGCTCCATCCATTCCCTGGGGTGAAGCAGCTGGAAGGTGACCTCTGGACAAGGATGGTGTGGGGCACCCAGAGCTTTGCAGGGAACATCTCTCTCACAACACGAGCCTGTGACAGACATGTCCACCCCTCTGCACAGCTGCTGAAATCCACAATAAAATGATGCACGACAAAACAAGCTCATGAAAGTTTACAGAACTTAAATATTTATTTTTAAACCATTTAAAACCCCCCAAAACATTGAAATAAGCTTCATCTATAAACAGATTTACAAGACTAACAACTACAGAAGCTAGAGAGCACTACAATTTGTTTCTGTGATGCAGTTATTTTGTAAAGCTTCAGATCAACTGTATTTACAACTTTTGCTGCTTTTACATTTATAAAAATATTTATTTAATCCATAACATTATTGTTTTCAAAAACTATTTCCAGACTTTTTCTCAGATATAAATTCTAATTGAATTTCAGTTATATAGCAGATGAAAGTTTTAAACAGAAACATTTTTTTTAAAATTAAAACAAGGAGTTAAAAGTAATTTTTTTTACAGTGTAGGCACCATTGAAAATAATTGTCCTTGGCATATCTAACCACCATCTCTCACAAGTGTCCTTTATATAAAAACGATGTAATGGCAACATTTGACGAAAAATGCAGTATTTACTTGCACACCATTACTTTTTCAATATTTGGCAGATATATTTCAGATTCTTTAAAATTACTTTTGTGCAAAAACAAAATGTGCAGGTCTGAACCATAAAATAAACACACCCAGTCTTTATCAAAAATAAATTTACACCAACAATTCCACAACTAAGTACTGAAAAACAATCGCAGTTCAAAACTTCAGCATAATATACATACTGGGTTGAAAAAGGGAAAAAACCAAATCAAAACAAAACAACAGAAGAGATTACCCATCTAGCAGTACCATAAATATATAACTGAAAGCAACTTTATAATCTTACCTACTTTTTATGAAAAAAATCACTCCGTACTGCACAGTACTACCTTTTTTTGTGAAAGAATATCTATAACTCAGTTATTTGCATATTAACTGGTAAATACATATTTAAAATACACTTTTCAGAAAATTATAAACAAATTCGTCGATGTGCTGTACTTAATGTATTTCAGAACAAAATGTGTATAAATATCTTACAGGAGAAACATCACCACCACACAGAACGCTGGTGTTACACCGATACCTGCGTGTGAGGTATGTAACATGTGACGCTCAGCTTCTCTGGCTCCCTTCCACCCAGGCATGTATACTCAGAGGAAAAAAAGAAATTAAATTAAGTTAAACTGGACTTCAGGTTTTGTCCATTATTGCCGAAAGCCCCACCCCCTCAACTGTATTGCTCTAAATTTTCCTAGCATGATGATATAAGATTGAGTTACTACTTCAAAACCTGTTCTAAAAGGTAATACACAGACTGTACATCAGGATAGACCTGTTGCTACATAACACCTGCAAACTATTGCCATATTGCTCTCAAATATATTTAATCATAGAGCTGCCTAAAATACTGTACCAATTTAGAATTAAAATAGATACTGTTGCAGGTTTGTTTTTCAGGGCACGATAACTATATGCTGGTTGAAGCAGGTGCTACAGCAATACCCTTGCCACTACATTACATGTCTTGAATATGCTTGTGAAAAAGCTATTTTTCTCTGAAGCTTGTTAGTGATTTACAAAAGTTTAACTCATGAATACAAAAGACCTGTACAACTCCATGTACAGGAACAAAATAGCATCAAAACATACTGTACTTGCACATTCTATTAACTAAAGTAATGGTTATTTCTAAAAGCAAAACTGCACCTCAACATTTATCAGATTAAACAGGTGAAAC
This sequence comes from Phylloscopus whistleri, assembly GCA_017589585.1. NCBI lineage: Eukaryota > Metazoa > Chordata > Aves > Passeriformes > Phylloscopidae > Phylloscopus > Phylloscopus whistleri. The sequence continues at coordinate 1,662,887 of JADMLD010001007.1, read as the reverse complement.
TACAATATTAAAAGTTGTTCTTTACAAAATAATTTCCTGAAAATATAAAACCATGTGCACTGCCACAAAATAGTTGAGTAGGTTTTTTCAAATCCTCAATCACCATCAATATGTTGCAAAGATCCAAAAGGCACAAGGAGCTCATGAGCTAAGCACTGCCAAGCTTGAAGTAGTTTTGGTGGGTTTCACTGGGTCCATATGAAAGAGCAGTCAATTGTGTGAAGTTTCTTAGGATGAGTCATTAACAGAAAATCTACAGATAAAAAAATGCAAGTTAAAAAAATTGTTAATTATATTGTTTCGGCCAGGCAAACAGCACATAAAAATTTCTGCATCACTAAACTAGTACGTGTCTTCATCTGAATGGTTCATAGTAAAAAACCCACCAGAAGTGACATTCTTAAGAAAACATTCCTAAAAGAGATAAGAAAAAGATTCTGTTCTCTCCTATTGCCTGTAAATATGCTTAAGACAGATCTGCAGGCTAAATTAAAGAAGCAAGATATAGCAACTACAGTAAAGCTGCAGCACTTCAAGACCAGATACAGTAATTGTTAGTATTAGATTTAATCTTAAACAGAAGTGTTACTCCTTATAGATAACTACATACTTATATATAATTACTCACTTTTAGTTATAACTACAAAGCTAAAGGTTTAAAGCACCGGACATAGCAGATCTTTCTCTTATCACTAAACTACTTACTTCTGAAATTTCTCCATAAGTTTCTTCACCATCTTATCTGTGATCCCTGGACACGTTGCTTCTGCCACATTGATGCTTTTCTCAAGTTCCTCAATTGCTTTCTTTCTGTTAGCATTATTTGTGTCCTGCTGCTTGAGCTGAGGAGCAAACAAAAAATGTTAAAACTCAGAAAAGTTATTAGACATTTGGCTAACACTTTCAAAGAAGATTTTTAAGCCAACACTTACCTCAGCAAACACAGGGTTGATTATCATAGTTAAACAACTCAGGGTTTTAACAAGATCCTGATCCTAGAATTTAACAAATACAGATTACATCAGCACATTGTAACATACATCAGCATATATACAACATACACACTGCCTCTTAACACAGCACATGTGATTTTGGAAGTTGAGTTAAATGTACCAAAGTGTTTAAAATACATTACAAAACCCACAAAGACACAGTACATCAACAAATGTTGGGGGGGGTGTTGAAATAGATACCTGATGACATAAACAATGCCATTCAGAATCAGAAAAACAGTTCAGTTCCTCCTCACTAGTAAGAGACTTTAAAATTCCCACTTCTATGAATGGATACTGACCCACAGCACATCTGCAGTGTATTTTGCATTTGAGGCTGACACGGCATAGGAAATATCACTAACATGCACTATGTCTTCAACTGCAAAAACCCCAGTCAATTCTTATGAAAAGTGAAGTTACTAAGTTTTATCACTATCTTCCTTAAACTGGCTTCAGAACCAGCAGTTAGAAAGAAGAACTCCTGTCTGTACGAACCGTCCCATTCTGGAGCTTCTTTGCATCCGGCTTCTTCCGAACTGTAGTGAAGCTCCACTCAGGGTGAGAATTATTCTCTTTGTTGCTGGACTCCCTGAAAGAAAAAGGACATGATGTACGTAATACAACAGAACACCAAGCAAGCATACGTAACCCAAATACATAATCAGTCTACCAGGATTAGTTCCATATTCCTTAAAATAAGAAGAAAAACATGTATTGAAACATTACCTGAACTTTAAAAGAGGCTGAATAAATTGAAATGTGATCAAAAGCAAACAGAAGATGTTATCTTCCTACAAGGCTTACCTTCTCCCATGGCATCCCATTTAAGAGTTATCTGATAGCCAGAAAAACAAGAGACTTACAGAAAGCATGTTGTTCCACAGGCTTTGTGCAAACTTCTTCAAGCACCTCAACCTTGCTCTGCAATATCTCTAATTGTGATTCAGTGGTTTTGGTACAATCACTAGCCTCAGACTAGGAAATAAATAGCACTTAAACAGAACTGAAATTGAGTTTAAAGAGACGAAGTTTAAAGAGGCAACAAGCACACGGCTTGGCTTATATGTTAATCTTTAGGGTCATACAAGGGGTGTTCTCGGAAGAAAATTTAAAAAAAGAAACAGACAGGTGTACAGAAATGGTGCTATTACACAAAAAAAGCTGCAGCAAACCCACTTTAGAACATTATCTAAACAAAAAAACACCCCCAAAAAAGACTGTACTGAAAATAAACTTACGAATCTGAACCATCGGAATCACTTTCATCACTACTATGTCCCTCTGCTTTCCATCTCTTAAACCTATCAATCAGTTCTGTCAGATAGGAAGTCTTCTTGGCATTTTTCATAATGAATTTGTGCTTCAGAAGTTCTTTTGCAGTGGGGCGCTGTAAGAAACACTTTAAATATTTAATGTTATGCTAACATTTAATGATTTAAAATGCTAATAGGGGAGACTTAGTAAGACAACAGACTTCTAGAGCTAACTTTGTATAATATCAGGAAATCAGTGAAACAGGAAGTCAGAAAAGCCAGTAATCCACATTTACGAGCACGCTAAAAATACGATCAAGTCACCCATGGACTCTACAGCTTATCCTTCTACGTTGGAAGGTCACACCCAGGAAAATGACTAATGAAAACTCTCCAGTGCAGCATTTCCTTGTAAGCTGAATTCAGACAGCAAAAGCTGTCCTGAAGGGAAGGAGTTCAGATGACTCTCTCCTGTGTTAAAGCTTCTCATCTGACATTATCCTAGTTTAGAGTGCATTTTAGGAATCTGCCTCTGCCACTGTAATTTCTTTCAGCAACCTCCCTCCTCCTTTTGAGTATTTTAAACAAAACAACTAGGACAGAGACAGAGATATTAAAAAGCACCACTAAAATTTACAGTGGAAAGTACAATCTCTAAGATTATTTCAATCATTGATGATGCACAATGCCAGCAAAATACTTCACAAGCACAGGAGAACAAAAAGCAAAATGGAAACGCCTACACACACATTTATCTACTCACAAATGTTGGGTCCTTATTCAGACAGGCATCAATGAATTCTTTAAAGGGTTTACTGAAGTCTCCTAATAAAGTGGGAGGATTGTTTTTTGGAATGAGGAACAGAACTCTCATTGGATGCATATCTGAGTTGGGAGGCTCCCCCTTGGCCAGTTCAATTGCAGTGATGCCCAGTGACCATATGTCTGCCTGAGAGAGGGAAAAGCGACTGTTAGTACAAAATTATGGGCTGTCATGACTGCATTCATTCAATAACTGAAATCTTCACATATAATGCATCTATATAATAAAATTAATGCTGGCTTAAGTAGATAATGCAAACATTCCTTTCTAATGCTTCAGAAACACCTGACTTACAAAGACCTGGCTGACTTAATCAGTCTTTAATGACAAACATCTAAATCATCATTTTTGTTGCAGTTGGTGTTGTAACACTGCTAGCAAGTTAAACACCTCAATTTACACACTTTTGGAAAAGCTTCAGAAATATTGATCTTCCTTTGAGTTTTTTCCATATGTTAATGACAAATTGTCACCAATTTCCTATGTCTAATTCAGAGCTTGTTTAGGTATCCAACCTTGCTTGTCAGCTCACTCTAAAGGCATAAGGCAGAAAGCTGAATCAAGTCCAGCAGGGGATCACCTAATTTCTTTACTAACAGACGGCTTGATGAATTTAGCTGGAGAATTATTGACAACTAGTTAGACTTGAAACACCACTTGAAGCACCAAGTTCACAGTGTCAGTCACAGAAAAGTAATAAAGTACCATTTCTTTTAGCTAAAAGCAAGCATTATAAACAAATTCTGCCTTTGTATCAAAACACAGTATGATATTTTGATATAATACATAAAATACTAGTGTTCTAAAATTATTTTCTGATTTTGATTTTTTCCCAAGTGAAATATATTATTACTTGCATCTTTTTAGATGAGCTACAATAGCTACTTAGATCACTAAAAATGTTTCTCATTAAAAAAGTGCTCGGCAATAGTTGACTACACTTATCACAGAATCATAAACCGTAACTGCCCATAGAGTAGACAAGGATTACAATTTGCATCTCTCCAATATTCCTGTTTTGTTCACAAGACCTAAAATAGCTGTACTTCATAGGAAAGCATTAAACTAACTCACTGTTTATTACTGAAATACCATAACCAACAATGTGTATTGGAGCAAAATTATTTGAAAGAAGAGATGGGGCTTACAAATCTCTGGCACTACTAAAATGTATGAATTTCTAATTTATTTTGCAGCCTTTTGGAGTAGAGAGGGAAGAGGACAGATTAAAATTCAGTCTAGATAACAAAGTAGTCATCAGTATTAATCTAGAAATTGAAGTGCATCCTATCCAAATCCTTCATCTCTCCTACCAAAGGCTTGTATCTTCTGTGCTCTCCCACCAGCCTACTGGCATGGAAAAAAAGGGGGAAGACATGGCTCTTGTAACACACTGAGATATGGAAGGCAAAAGATTAGGTTGCTGAGGAAATGTCAATGAAGGGGTGCTAAAGCCGATCTATACACAGGGCAAGCAGAATAATTATTCCAAATCTGACTGGCCATTTACACATTTGTAAAGCAGGGTAGAGACCTTTTCCAAAACGCCCTAGGGAAGACCTTACAGTGGGACCACTGAAACCCCAAACACAGGAAAATTCCAACTTTTTTATCAGCAAGAACCCTTGTGGCAAGTACACAAGTTCCTTCAGGTCTGTCTGATCTTGGGAAAGTCTCCTGGAGTGTGAATGCTTTCACGACACTTCAGACATCCAACAGTTTTTTCTTTATATGCACATCACATAAGTATAGTTTCATGTTTACTATTTGAGAAAAACCAGTAAGAAAGTATTACTTCACACATACCAAGATTTTTATTCTCTTGATCCTATTTTAAGGTTTTGTCTACAGAGTGTGGAAAGTCCAATGCCAGACTGAAACACGCTGCTGTTCCACCAACCACATGCTCTAGGACATCTTGTGGTTTCACACACAGAAGAGGGGACTGTTCCCTCCTTACTGTCATTTCTAGCACCAGTTTTCAGCTCCCACAAAAACATGGAAGAACTCTGCTTTTCTACTGCTAGTGCACATAGGGAAACTCTCCTTTGCAATTAGTGATCCACCAAGAGCTCTCATGACAAAGAAAGGCAAAAGATACCATAATACTACTAAGCCACAGCCACGAAGTTACTTTTTACCTTCTCAAGACCTGTGCTACAATTTTTAGCATTACACGGATCCTCAGAAATACCATCTGAGAAATTATACCCAGAGCTATGTATAAAAATGTGAGAAGACATTAACATTTTGGCCACCATCTTGGCTTTAAATAATCTGCTATGTTCTGGTAACATTTTACTTTGTGAGCACTTTATTACTGTTTGAATTAAATGCTAAACATTGAATTGAAACCAAATCAACCAAACACTCCACATTCACGGAGTAGCTCTGGAGGAGACGTGACATCACCATTTTACTTGGTGACTTTGCACCTGAGTACAATAACATATAACTACTGTAAAAAAAAAATTTAATCCCACTTTTAATTTTATTATTTGAAACCATGTAATTTCAAATCTACTTTTTTTTTTCTCCCCATACTGATAGAGCTAAAAGCAAAAAATCAAAAGAAATGCTGTTGGATAACCAGATACAAAAAAACCCAAGGAAGTATGTTCTACTCTCATACTTACTTTTGAATCATATGCTGACTGCTGAATAACTTCAGGGGCCATCCAAAATGGGGTTCCAACAAAGGTATTTCTCTTAATTTGTGTGTCTGTTAGCTGCCCAGCAACTCCAAAATCAGCAAGCTTAACATCACCTTGTTCTGATAACAAGACATTGGCAGCTGCCAAGGGGAAATAACATAATAACTAATTAGAATACTGTTTTATGTTTTTTAAAGGCTTTAACAAAGTAACATTTGAAATGTTGCACACCTTTTATATCCCTGTGAATTTTCTTCTCTGAGTGTAGGTAATCAAGACCTTTCAAGATTTCCTTTAGCATAGTAGCAATCTGGAACTCATCAAATGGACCAGCACGCAGCTTCGGAAAAAAAGACACATTAAAATAATTTTAGTCTTGTATCCAATTTTTGCCTTGCTTTGATTAAATTAAATCTTAAACTTGAAACATTTTTTAAAAGTAAAGAACTAACACAATTAATGAAATATTCAAAGCAACATGTCAATATTCTAATTGAAATTGGTGTCACTGGAATGATCCCCCTCACACCTCCTCTCCTGCCAATACACCAAAAATGCTGTTACTCCCTGAAGATGCACTGCTGCCTGTGCTCCCCTCAGCATGCTAAGCACAAGAAAAGCAACAACTAACTTTCCACAGTTTTATCTCCCTACAGGCAGCAAACACAGCAGACAGAATTTTGCAATTTAGATTAAGTAAATTAAGAAAACCACTTTCAGAATAGATTAATCTATTAACTGTGGGTTTTAAATTTAATGATGCAGTTTTTACTTGTCCGAGCCTCTTTGATTCCATGCTTGCTTTTGTATCAAGAACATAACATGCTACTTTAAAGCTGCTAATGGATTAAGTGTAAACTTTGCACATTAGAAAGCTATGGAAATAAAACAGAAGAAATAAAGGCGAGTGATCAAAAAAAAAAAAATCAACAACACAGCATCGAAACAGTGAACACCATGAAATTATGGTGAGGCAAATGAGGCAAAACTTAAATTTTATTCTTCTAAAATTTTATTCTTCTACAAGGTTCAGTGATTTAAATTGGCACTAGTAAAAGCTAATTCCCTGTTTCTGATACTCTGCAGAATACAATCAATTCCTCAAAAGTGTTAGAGTACCTCACAGACTGTTTCCCAAAAGGGCCAAGTTCTAGAGCTACAAACTACTACCTGCTACACCTAATTACTATGCTTTTGATGAGTTGATGTGATGTAGCTTCATAAAGTTTAAATAGATTTGTGAAGTCAAGCACATACTTCAGCTCTCACAGACAGGACCCCTGTTAGCGAATACATAATTATTACCATTCTGTAATAGTGAAGAGATGATATTTTCCCTTCAGAATCACATAAAGACGGAGCTATATTATCTTACAGGAAAGGGTGGGTCTGTAGCGTTGCAGTTGAGGCAGAGCTGCACTGAAATCATGGGGAAACCACATCCACACTCTGTGAACTGTGCTTGTGCACTCTCCAGGCTACACCCTCCATGAATGCCACACTATCTCAAGTAAAAGGCACTTTCATGCTTAACTGAAAATACCTGAACATGGAAAACCCAACAAATTTTAGCTAGTTAAAATTAAATGTCTGTAGACACACTCCTCATTTATTCCTGGGATCCAAACATAAAGGAAACATTTTTTACTGCAGTGTAATGAATTCTACTTGGAGGAGGTAGGAAGCAATGGACAGAGGACCCCAAACCCAAAAACCGACCAAACATACAGCAAGAAATACATTCTCAAACTAAAAAAACCCATTGCTTCATTTGACTGAGAACAAATGGATGCTTCCTAATGCTTAGAGACAAAGAGTAAAATAGAAAAATTAACATGAATTCAATGTGACAGAACTACCATTCAAATTCACACTTTTTGGAGCACTACCACAGAGCAGTGATGTAATATCAGCTGCCTCCAGGTACTTATTTTTATAAAGTGATATAAAAACACAATGAAATAAAATTCACTGATACTTATAATGCAAAAAACCCATATACTTACAAGATCCAAAGCTGACCCTCCACCCAAGTACTCCATTATGATCCATAGTTTTGTGCCCTGTAAAGGAAGGCATGAGTTGTCAAAAGTCCAAGAATGCCTTAAAAGCTGTATATATATATATATCAATAGATTACCAGCACACTCTTAGGAAAAGGCACTTAGAGAGTCTTGTTGATCACCTAGTTGTTTGCAATTGCTTGTTGTAGAATAATCACACAACTCCTGTGAAGTCTAAATTATTAACTACTAAGTTTGACTTCAGTATTTAAAAAAGCAATGAAAAAACCCCATCGCTACTAACCAAATTCTGCTAAATAGTATCTGAAATTTCACTTAAAGGAACAGAACTCGAGAGGGAAAAAGGTGATTAGTCAGTGGTTTAAGTTTTAATTACATACAAGTAATTATTTTAAATGGACCTCGAGAATATGTGAGTTTCTGCACTTCCTCTGTGGAGATGTCTCAACTTCTAGAACTGACATACTATTCTAACACTGATTTCTAGGTGCTGACTTTGTCCTTGGTTTGTCACTGCAAAAGGTGGCTGGTTCATAGAAACAAAACTGGACACACTTGGTAGCAAATCTACAGACTACTTGCTTGCCAGAGTACCCTCAAAAGACAAAACTTAAATATAAATCTATGTGGTACTCCTCTAGAAAATTCTGTCAATAAACATATTTATTTAAAATAAAACCCAGTTATGAAAAAGACTCAGCTGAACCACAGCTGGTGAAGTACCACACACAGCGTGAAAGTTTGCAGCAAATATTTACCAGTGCTAGTTCCTCATTACAGAGCACAATCTTAGGGCAGGAGTACCCTTTAAAGCCTCTTGCACTCTCCATTGTATACTTTCCCACCCTATGGCTTGCCCAGGGATGGAAATCTAAAGAAAACTCAGCAAGCAAATAAAGGTGCAGTTTCTGAAAGCACCACATCCAATCATCCTAACAAAGTCTGCTCTATTAGATTTATACTGAATTTAAAAACCACACCATTTATGAGAGTCTATTCCAATATTATGATCTCAGCAGGGAAGGGCTGGCTAATTTTAGCAGTTTTTATAAAGCCCAACTTTGTCAGCTCAGAAAACCTGCAAGGAACTCCTGTTCAAGGCAAACATTGTGGTTACCAGACATGTTTGGAGGATTTGACTATTACTTGAAAACAGTACAGGGTGAAAATGAATAAGTACTGTTTCTCAAACAATGTCACAAAGAAATTGCTACTATCCACTGTAATTGGGTGTGGATATTTTCTAGCCAGGCATGAACAACCTTTTTCCTAGCTATTTTCTGTCACCCAAGTATAAATAGACAGGACAGAACAACCAGTATCTCTAGACTGCCTCCAAGTTTTGCTGGACTAAGTGCTGCACAATTCTGATGGAAGTCTCTGGATGTTACTGTAGGATTTCTCCATATTTGAATCTGAAAAGCTGAGAATAACTTCAGGTTTGTTCTAACTGCAAAAGAAAAGTGCAAGCTCAGGTGGCTGTAATAGTTACACAGCTAGATACTGAAAACCTTGGTCAAAATGGCACAAATAAGGAAAACAGTCATGGAATCCGGTCATTAAGAGATTTATCTCTATTGTACTGTTGAAAAGTCCAGCTTAAGCACTTCATCAAGTGCACTTTCCAAATTTGTGTAAGCAGAACATGCCAGAACTACGCTAACTTTTAATACTTTTAATCTTTTTCTTGCCTGAACTGGTAAGGGAGAAATGCATTTTGACAGGCCATTAAGCTGGAGGAAAACATTCATTTCAGCTATCTAACCTAATTTATCAAGGGGACCCTCCACATCCAATGGTTTATTTATTGATATGTATATTGGATTCCAAGTGCAGTAGGGGATGAGGAGACAAATTTAGATTCTGCCCTTCTACAAACATGAAAGATCTACAAATATCTACAAATATCTCCATCAGGACTTAAATTATCTTACAGCCACAAAAGTTGCAATACAGCTGAAGCTTATATGTTTCAATACACATTAGTGAAAGCCACGATATAAAGGTAAAACATTTTATTATTGTACACAAATGTGTTTATTAAGGTACACTCTTTGACAGTATATACGCTTGCACATCACCCAGCAGTATGTTTAGGAAAGACTACTGATCTTGCCAGACACCCAACAAAAATTCAGGAAAAAATTACTAATACCTAAGCTTTAAGGTTAATTTAATGGGAAACTCCATTTGAACTTCAAGATATCCCACATTACCATGATATAGGGCTTTTGTACTTTTTTGTGTCACAATATCTGAAAACTGCCACCAACTTTACCACAAGAACCTCAAGAAAGCAGACCTTGCCATTTTGTACCAATGATAACGTTTTTCAAGACTAAAATATCTGATAAAAGACAAGTAACATTGCATTGCTAGGAAAACTATTAAGGGACTGTCCATACTTTTAAAATCACACTTACAAGCTGGATATACAAGCTGTAGCTAATGAACAGCTAGGCTGCACAATGTCACAAGTTAGTAAATAATTGAAACAGAGACATTCTTCCCTTCTGCCTTTCAGCAGCAGGGGCATCTGGAAGTGCCTGCATGCTGCTGGCAAGCCCCAGGCTCCCTGGGACTGGGCCACTCCATCAACCACAAGGCTGCCTTTGCATTCTGAAGTGCAAAGAAACTGTCAAGATACAGGACATGTAGAGCAGACTTCATCATTGGTACAAAAATAAAATCTCTCATCTAAAATGCTTGCAATTAGAACCCCCACACGATTACATCTCTTCTTCCGTGTTTTAGTCGTAACAACTTTTAGCTATCAACTATCTTGCCGGAGGGAAAGCTCAAAAACTACAACATGATGACAAGAACAATCTGCTTACTCAAAGCTTAGTTAGGTTATAACAGGAGATGTTCCATTACAGTTCAATTGGATGAACTGAGGCTTACATGATAAACTTGAAGCCAACACATTGTCTCAGCTGTGATTTCTTCAAAGTGGAAACTATAAAATTTAAAGGTTTAAGACAGATCTAGATTACTGATCTAGAGAAATACCAGTAAGTGCTGTAGGCAACCTGAATGCCTTTGCACTGAGGATTTGCTTTACTATTTAATCAGGAAAATACTAAGTCTCTTTGAACAGTGTAAAAAACAAACATTTCTAATGGCATTTCCACAGCTTCAGAGAGCGCTACATGTAAGATTAATACACTTCAGTAAACTATTTCTAGTCCATAAAGTATGATCTGAAATAAAGCACACTGGCTCAACTGTTTTGTATGCATGTAAATAAAGATGCAATGGAAAAAAAAGTATCTTAAATTCTGAAATACCTTCTATTTACTTTATGCTTATGCTCCTTTTAACCATCATCTTAAAAAGCATTTCTAGGAATTTTTCAGTGATCTTAATATATAAACTGAAGTATCCAGGAATAAACATATGGGACAACTGTGAATGTGAACTTCACATCAGTTACACTCATGGCAAACTGCGTCTGATCTCTGCAGCCTAGGACTTGGCTTTGTAAGAAATAAAATGTCTTATTTCTCAGAATTTAACCTCATTATTCTTTAACCTTTAATTATACAGTCATTTGGTACACAACAGAACCCATTTCATTGTGCTTAGTGTATAGAAAAATTAAATCCTGAATGAAGTACTACACAGCTTAACAATTAGGCTGACAGGCACTCTCAAAGAAATAGCTAATAAAAAGTTAACAGCTAGAGCAATTAAGTAAAAAACCCAATCAAACAAAAGTAGATAGACACAACTCTCAAAATACCTGCTATTACTAAAACGAAAAGGCAGAATAAAAGATTCTTTGCACTAAACAAAGCCAATACTCTCTTTCCCCTGAGGAGTCTCAAGCTGAAAGATCTTGAACTAGCAACCAGGGTTTAATTTAGTCTAAGAACAATTTAAATAGAAGACACTACTTTAAAAGTTGCTTTATTTATTTTTAACTACAGAATTAAAGGTGGTAATTTATTTTTGGACATTTTTATTCATTTACTTGGGGAATAGCAAGCAGCAGAATTACCTACCATGCTACTCTGGGATGGAAAACATTCCTGTGAACAACTTCTTAGGGTTTTTGTTTGTTTGTTTGTTTTGGTTATTTTTTGTGTTAAGAGGAATTTCTTAAAGGAATGGGAAAGTAACCAAAATTCCACAAACACCTCCCCATACTCCATGCACAGAAATTTTCCTTTCCCAAAAACTTTACAAATGTGAAAAGTAAACAAGAGATCAGCATTAATCTTTCAGAATTTATCCATTTAGAACAGAAACGGAAAGAACTCACATAGTGGTGAGGAGAGTACTGCAGGATTAACATGATCCTACATTTGCCAAGAATTGTTTAAAAAGAATAACAATAAAAAAAACTAAGCAGAATTTAAAAGTTGCATAGCACTAATAGAATAATTAGACTTTACTTTTCATACCTATATTGCTGTAAATAATGAGAAGACTTTTCTTTCCCTATTCAATCCATAACTTTTAAAGCCTTTTCCACCCCCCACCTGAGAAAACAAAGAACAAACAAAACAAATCCCCGCCCAATCAAAGTTTAATCCCTCCATTTATAGCTGCTGAAACCACAGTTTAGTTCTGAGATTTCACAAAACACTCTTCCAAGCAAAACCACTTCCAAGTAAAAACACTTTCCAAGACTTACTTTGACCTGTTTGTACTTCAGGGCAAACAACTGGGCTTTTACAGCACAAAGATGAAATTAGGGATATTCAGGAGAATAGAATTTAGGACTTAGCTCATCACAGAAAATAAAGGACTGTAAAAAAGACCTATTGTGTCTGGATCTGCAGTACCATTTGTGCACTGCTCCAGGGGAACCTTAGTAGTTGAATTCAAAGTTATCTTGAGACAAACTGGCTTCTTCTAATATGCTGTGATGGTGGAAAGTAAATCCTACTACTCAGACATTTATTAGTTATTCACAAACAAAACAAAAATCCCACTGACTGAGCCCAATAAAGAGAAGCAAAAAAGGGTTATCAATGGCAATTTTTGTGTTTACTTGGGTGTGAAGAACTTACAGTAAATAGCAAAGACACTACAGCTGTCTCACATTAGCCAAAATGAGAAGTTAGTATTTGGAGTATACTAAATATACTGGAAATACTGGAAAAATAACTTGCCCACTTAGTATTAAAATATAAAAGACTGAATACTTCTGCAATTTAAATAGAAAAAAGCACAATCTACAAATTACACTAAATAAATTCTGCAAATACTTTTACGTATCACTGAAAGATACAGCATAGAGGACACTTATCAGAAATGTCTTTAAAATGTAGAAAATCCCACTGCACCTTAAGAAAGCAGAAACGCTGAGAGGGAGACCAAGCACTAAAAAAACCAAACCAACCAGAAAAACCTCCCAAACTGAAGCAAACAAATCAAAACCAACAAAAAACCCAAGCACAAGCAAATAACCCCTCCCAGATGCTTAATATACTTTGAACTATCACTACAATTTTAGCTTACACTAAATGGTTTCAGAGTTTTTTTTTAAGAGTCGCCTAAAAATATGCGCACATTTAAGCATTATTTAAGGTGAAAAGTTTTACTCAACATTTTGGTCCTCTGTAGGTTTTCATTTTTGTTTGTTTGTTAAATTATGCGTTAGATAACACTTCACACAGTGGTTACATAACTCTGCTGATGTCAGTGTTACTTTGTCTCAGGCCTACTAAGCTGCATAAGTCCCAACACATTTTACATGGTGCAGGGTTTCTTTCCACACCAGGAACCACTTTTGTTTCTGTAGCTATGAAGGTAAATTTCTCTTGCTCAGAAAGGCCACTAAATTGTGCTAGGGATTGTGGAGGGAGGAGAGAAACCCAAGGTCCAAAGCAATGGTAACTACTCCATTCATTCTGTAGCCATTTTGTGTAAATCCCAGCCACAAAGAGCAAGCAGCAAAAAGAGAAAAAAGAAGTGAAAAACTCTGTTCAAAGAAAAATAAAAACCTATTAAAAATGCCAGGTTGGCATGATAAATCTTTCTTAATTTTAGATGATTTTCCTAGCAAAGATTCTAGCAAATCTTTGTGGAGCGTTATACATTACCTTTAAATACGATCCATAGTATTTTGTTACATAAGGACTATCACACTGACTTAAAACAGTTATCTCTTGCTGTATATCTTCTATTTCATCTTCTGCTTCCTCAAGGTCTATGATTTTTATGGCAACCACTTGTTGTGTCCGATTATCAATTCCTTTGAAGACCTCACCAAAGGAGCCTTTCCCAATGCGTTCCAATTTTGTGAATAGCTCTTCTGGGTCTGCTCTGTGGTTCTAGAAAAAGAAAAAAAATAGAAGGGAATAAAAGACATATGAGTTGCCTAATTTATTCCAAGTTATTAGCCTTCATTACCCCCCCCCAAAAGCACGTCATCTAGATTTGTCATCACCAGAAGGGTTGCATCAGGTAAATTTATTTCCTACACACTAACTTCTAATTCAGCTATTAGTTACAGAACATACATTATGCAATTCTGTCAAAGGTATGTGAGCCTTACCAGGGAGCCAGTCAGGCACAAACCTCATTTCACTTCCTCACATAACAGCCCTTTACGAAAGAACAGAGCTGTTCTTAACATTAACCCTGTCTGTATAGTAATTCAGAAGACTGAATTCTGGAATGCAACTACTGGCACAGGACCACCAACAACATCACCCAGGCAGAAAAGGCTGGGATTCCCACCTGGCCAAGAGCCTGGGGCAGGCACAGCTCCCTGTCACCTAACACAGCAAAGGGTGATTGCTTTTTCATGAGAGGATGGCACGACTGCCAGAGTCCGAGATCAGGTAAGACCAGGTGTCTTTGGGGCAGTTAAAAGTGCTGACAGAACAACGAGCCAAAGGGACTGAGATGTGTTCAGCAAAGGAATAAGAAGCTGTCACGGAGTAGTGAACCTGCAGCACTGATTGGAACTGGCTGGTACCACCATACGTGCCTTACAGAGAGGAGCAGAGCACTGCTGAGGACACTGTTGGTTTGGAATCTTTGCTGTTGGTTTGGAATCTTTGCTGAATAACTACTCTTAAATGTAACTACTCTTAAATAACTATTCTTAAAATCACCAGACTGGTTATTACAAAAATATTTTAAATTTCTTAGCTTTACTCAAGTAGGCAGGAGGGCAACAAAAAGGATGCAAATTCTCATTTTCCCATCAAAATAAAGCATGCCATGTGGCTGCTTTGAGAACCTTGCATATCCAAACACCAGAGCACTGCCTTTTGAAGGACATGGATGACACACTCCATAGTTTACGAACACAGAACTTCAGACCAGAGTACAAAAATTTGCAGAGAAATGTTTTGAAGAGGTCAGACAGACACACAAGAAGAACAGAACAGCCCGTGCTTTGCAGATCAACAGAATTAAACGCCTTACTGCTATCAGAACTGGGAAACTGACAACACAAATCAGTGCTGAATAAAGAAACATCCCTGCCTGAAAAAAAGCCCTCTAACTCAGTAGAAAGTTTTGAAAATATGAAAGAGATGCTTTGCTCTGCATCTTTCTCACATTCCAAAAGTCATAACCAGCAAAAGAAGCGGAAAGTTTGGTGAAAGCAGGCATATAACCTAAAGCACAGATTACCCCTACATAACCAAATACTCAAGTATCAACATGAAACTCCAGAAAATGACTTTATATTGGTGTTCTTGCAAATTCATAGGAAAATCTTTACTGGGAAAAAAATACATTAGTACTTTAAGCTAGCCTAAAATGGACAGTCCCATTTTCTTACATCTGGGTCCTTACTGTTGCTTCTTCCCTTTGACCAGAACCAGAATTTATTCTACAATATGGTGAAATGAATCAGGAAACCAATTTAGCTAGGAGTTAACCATATGATTTGCCAGGTTTATTTTCAGCTGAATCAGTTCACTGCTCATATCTACCAAGCTGTTATTTCTGCTATCACAAGAGGAGAGAACATGAATTAGTACAGCACATTCTCAGTGCTCTGTGCAGGCAATATTTCTAGATTTTACAAATAGATAAGACACACTGATGCTCCTGAGCAGCACATTACAACAGGAAAGAGGAATTTCCCCCTTGTCTGTAATGAGCTCATTGCTACTCTGCTCCATTAAAAACAATTCCTAGAAATAGGTAAACAAAAAACTTGTATTTTTTCTGTTGGTAGAGACAGTGAAAGACCTAAAAGATGAACAAATACACAATCAAAGGAAATAAAGGAAAAGAAAAACAAAACAAAACAAAACAAAACAAAACAAAAAACCAACCAACCAACCAAACCAAACCAAACAAAAAAAACCAAAAAAAACCAAACCAAACCAAACCAAACAAAAAAACCCCACACAAAACAAAAAAAAACAAAAACAAACAAACAAACAAAAAAAAAAAACAAAAAAAAACCCCCAAAAACGAGGACCTATTCAGTCTGAAACCTGGGAGAACTAATACCGTTCTATTAGGAAAGAAAATGACTGAAGGCTTCAGCTGTTCATAAAGTTTTTAGTTAAAGTGGTCCCAGAACACCAGTAAATCTTCAGACTGTCCCAAGACAGACACATTGCCGTACACTACTGCATCAGCTCCTACCATCATTTCATTGCTAAGACTAAAACCCATTTTTTAAAAAAATCTGAATATAAAATCTATTTCCAGAGGTGCTCTAAAAAAATATTGCAGGGACAGGTGTGGCAAAAGCAGCAGCCACTGCCACCCAGCCCTTCCCTGCTGCCAGGTAAGATGCCAAACCATTCTCTAGCCAGGAATCGTTTCTCAACTGCATCAGTTACAATAAGGAATAATTAACTGATAGTTCTCCATTTACAATAAACAGAGACAGATTTTTCCAAGAAACAAGATGACTAGCAAAACTTTCTATTGACGCTTAAATACTCATCTTCACAAAAACTAGCTTAAATTTAAGACATACTTGGAATGTGAGATTTCAGGAGTCATTCATACTAATAGGTATTGTTGATTTGAGATTAAACCTGTTAAATACTTCCAGTCAGATGAAAGAAAAGCAATTTAATTAGACATACTGAGCTAATCAAGCCCTTCACAAATGTCTGATCACCTCAAAGGGCAGCACCTCGATTTTGCTGGGGGAGAAACCTTAAGCAGAAAACTCCTCTGAGCTCCTCAGTAGAAAAGCACATCACTCCATCCTATACACCCACTTAACCACAATCAACAGAACAAACCAGGCCTATAAATTCTCTCCCCCAAGCCACGTCAGGTGAATCAGAGCTTTAAAGGCCATTTTATCTTCTAACAACTCCTGATGCCATTGTGTGCTAGTGTTGGAGTACAGGGAGAGATCAGTCATGGCTGGACTTCCCAATGCTGCAGAACTCCATGTACATCCCTGGGAGGAGGAGGTGGAACAGAGGGACATCAGAGGAGAACAAACTGTGCGGGACTACTTGAGGAAACAGTCACATCTTTCTATTCTCAGAAAATCATCTCACAGCAAGCAAAGTCAGCTTTACAGCTCCTGTTACTCACCGAGGCTGACAAGGGACTGTAGGACACTCCAGGATAAAGACAAATATTTCTGACCAACTACAGCTAATATTGATATAATGTCCTTTGGAAAGACTTCAAACTTGTAACACTACATAACTTAAAACATGGCCTGAGAACAAAGACTGCATTTTGAAACAGATTTGCTTTTACCTTTCTTAACTTCCTTGCCTTTCAGCCTACTGTTCTACTGGAATGTTTTCCTTTAACTAAAGAAAACAAAACAAAACTTTAAAAGACTGTTCCATAAGCAAATGTATAGAAAAGAATGGAGATATATTTTATATAAATAGAAATGTATATGTGTGTTTACACGCCCTCCATACATACCAGTAAATTTCCGCAATACAGCTGCCAGCTAAACTTCTAATATGGTAGAAATTAAGATTTTTAATACTATTAAGCAAATAGTGAGCAAAACCACCCATTGTTATTCTTTGTTGTTTCACAGGTCTTTCACTGAAATGATAAAAAGCTTTGAAAGACACCTGCATGAGTAACTGGTACTCTTTTTTTAAAATAAATATTGGTTTCCATGGGGAGCCATGTATGTTGGGCAGCAGATGGTAACAACACAATAGACAGTATACGGACTCCATCATCACCTCTCCAAGGATAATACCTATAAGTGGACAAATCAGGCAGAGAATGTCTTGATCTTTCCCTCCCTAAAGCCCAATTCCACAGACAAAAGCAGCAAGCAGGACAAGCACAGGCATATGCACACGCCAGCTCCAGTCCTGCCAGTGTGACTAAGAGCACCAGCATGAGCGTGACAACACAAGCCCTCTGCACTGCTTCCAAGTACAGCATTTCACCAGCCCAGCAGAATCACACAGCCTGGGGCCTTCAGGAAATCTCTCCTCCTCTCTTATTCAACCTTGTGCCATCACTGTATGTGTTTATACACATCTGAATGTACACAGTGAAAGTCACACAATCTGGCTCCAAAAAGACCTCAGGAGATCATTCAGTCTGACCACCTGCTCAGAAGCCCCAAATAAAAAACACTATAGCATCATTTTTGCCAGGTTACTTTTTTTTTTTTTAACATAATTTTTCCCAGTTGTTGCATCAAGCATTCTGCCAGTCTGGCTTATATAACCTCTTTCCTTGGATTCCAATAAACACTGTTTCTGAAGCAATGTCCTGGCTGTCTTCTGCTACAAGACTGACTTGCTGACTCACCTTTTCACCTCTGACCCTTTCATGTACCTGTTCTTCAAAATCTGAATTCTTCCTTTAAAACTAACTCAAAACATACTTGTATGTATGCATATATAATTTCCAAAATCATACAAAAATCTAATAACATAGACCAAATTAGAAGAAACAGTATGTCAGGCTGTGTCTGGATCTGTCGGTGCAGGACAGCTCTTTTACAGAAACAGGCCTTCTGAAAATGTTCATTAATGAATTTCATTCAAAGGTACGGAATACAATTGAATGAAAAAACAAAACTTCAAAGAATCTTGGAATAAGACTGAACTAATGCTTTGATTCTAACAAAATCAAGCACCTAACATCCTCTAGGATTCCTAAAGCAACTGTTTTAACAGTCTTGTGAAATTTAAGTAGTCTGTCAGTGTGAGAACATACATCCTCGTCTTAACAGAATTCCTAAAACCTGACCGAGAAATGCTGTTACACGACGAGGACTTTCAAGCATCTCCCAGGCTCTACCGGGAGAAGAAGTTCCCTTAGAATTGTAGCACTGCTACAGGGCAGCTCACCTACACTACCCAAATATACATTAAATAAAGATATAATAATTAGTTCAAAGGATTTTATAAAAGGTTGGTAGGAGAAGACCATAGAGTGTTTACTCATGTTTTTGAGCACCCACTACTATGGCAGTCTGACAGTATCAGTCTGGTACCTTTGGAAGCCATCAAAATTACCTGTGTTTAAAAGACTGTCATTTCAAACAATTCCACTTGCAGGCATTTACCTATTATCAGATAATAAAGTACCTCTTAAATTTTTCTTCTGTTCAGACCCCCCAAAAATAAAATTAAGAGAAAGACTGACGAACTTGATAGGCTACAGTACTTCTTAAGAGCAATGTCTTAATCAACAGATACATTCTTCTTCATCTCTTCCCATACACTCTCTTCATGTAGTTTCAGGTATTTTATATATCTATATACACACACACAAATTATACACCATGCATATTAATGTAAAAATATCTATTCACATAAATTATATATATTTTCATATTTTACCTGCATAAGTTACAAAAGAAGTGCCATAGGCGTGTGTGTGTGTACACATAAAAATTTAAATAGTTTGCAGTTAATGAAGGCACAGGTGCAGATCCATTATTACTTACAAAGAATAAGAAAATGAACCTGCTGACATTCAAGACAAGAGTGGAATCTATAGACAACTTTTTCTCCCTCTTGAACACATACACACTTTTGTTTTCAGCTATTCTGGCAAGTAAATAAATTCTGCTGCTGCCTTGCAGTCCTATTCAAGAATAAGACATCAGAATTTGACTATAGTTACTGGAACTGTATGATGCATATGCAGAGAAAATTATTTTAACAACAAAAAACCCAATTTGATTTTATCAAACTTTTACATTATCTACAAGCTTTTCTACTCAGTGGGTAGTAAGAACTAGATCTGGGTTTTGCTGTCCTTAAATGGGACCTGACCTCTGTTACACCCTTTATGAAACATCTCTCGTATCTGACCAGGCCAAGACTCGTTGCCACTTTCAGTGAGAACTTCATATAAAAGCAAAAACAGCAAGCAAAAACATGTGGCTTTGTTCTTGTCAAGTTAGCCATAAGGCGAGCTGAAAATTTATATGACTATCAAAACTCTAAAATCAGCATTCAAATCCACCTATTGTCAGATTTTTAAGGAAAGAATTACCTTCATATTCAAACCATCTCTGACCTGTGGCAGATGTGAGCTGTCAGTTGTACGTTATGCTGAAAATGGAAACCACTAAAGTCACTTCCTCTGTTCTTAGCTTTTCTTTCATAAACATAAAGCAGCTTAGGAAAAAGCATAAATAAGCACAAAAAAAAAAAAAAAAGAGCCTAATATCACATATCCCAAAGATTAGCTCTTTGACACAAGGCAATTAAAAAAACTTACACCAATTATTTATAAAGAGTACTCTGCACTGAGAAAATGAAACAAAGAGAAATTTCCCATGACGGTGAGTTTCTCTATAACTGATACCCTGCACATCCTACAGTTCAAATGGAGTCCCACTTGGCTTCTATGTATCAATACCTTTTAACTACCTAGTATACTTTTAAATATCCTAAAACCACTGCAATACAGCAGCATCATCTCCAGTCTGTTCACATCTCTGAGAAGCACAGCCTATTAAAACAGAGAAATAAAGGCAGGGGGGACACATAAGTTACATGATTGAGTCTTTACAACGATTTGAAAAAAATGTGAGTGGCTGAATGTTTTCTATCGAGAAGCATCCTGAAATGGAGACAGAAATCAGTTCAAAAGGTAGAAATCACATCAACAGGCTCTGGTGCCCCAGTGTTTCACCTCTGTTCTGCACTTATTAAGAGTTCAACAAACTCATCTTTCACAACAAGTTTCATCTTCTCTGTTGAACAGTGCAGGACAAGTGACTGCTGAATGAATAACTAACCCACCTCAATGAATCAGAAGTCAGAACATAAAGGATTACTGCAATCTCATTGCTGAAGAACACTTGTAACCTCTCCATTTTAAGAACTGCTTTGAAAAACATACTCTGCAGAGAGATTTCAAAGGCCACATCTAATAGGAATATGGAAAAATAACCATTTATGGGCTGCAGCCTACTTTTAGCAGTGTGCCTTTCCTTTCAGCACCAGCCTGCTTATCAGTACACAAACAATTTTTTTTAATTCTTGCCACACCCATTTAAAGGAATAACCATGTCAGAACTTTGCCAGCAACAACCTATATCATTACAGCATTTCAACCATTTTCCTAATATTTAAATACAACTAAGTGGCAACTGCTACATAAATTTGACAGGCCTTCTCACTCTAGAAGCCATTTTAACATTTCTTCTGTGTAAATTAGGACTCAATACACAAACCTTCCTCCTGTAAATAAGATTAGAATTATACTACAAGCCACCTAGAACACAAATAACAACAAAATCCAGGTTTTTAACTCGCCAATTCATAAACTAAAAAGTAGTAAAAAGACCTCAAGTACGACACACGTTAGTACTTTTGCTAAATCTCTCCACTGAAGAAGTCATTACTTATTTTCAGGCCAAACAAAACTGAAGTGAGGCACAAACATGCTAGTTGAAAAAGGATGGCTCCAAACCACAGTGTGGGTGGGTTGAAGAGCAGGCCACGAGTTTAGTTACCACAGACAAGTCTCCAGGCACAGTGACTGCCTGTAATGAACCCTAAGTGGGACCCCATCCTTAGAGGGTATCACCATTCCTTTAATTTGGGGAGGGGCCATTTGGAGAAAGGAAGGCAAATACCAGCCTACTAGAATCCTATGTTTCTGTCCTCTCCCCAAGGCTAGAGGACCACAAGCCTGAAAGCTGTACTCTCTTCTTGAACACTGCCCCTTGATCATATCGATGATACTGGACCTGAAGCTACAAAAAACACACAACGAAAAACCAGAAATACAACTCCAAAACGAGCTACAAATAAAGAAACCTCTGCAACCAGAACCAACCTGCCTGTTTCAGGAAACTCCTTTTTCAATTAATTTGCAGCTCATTCATAGCATGGCAAAGCATCTCATTACATAAAAGGCAAGGGGAAGGGGGAGGGGAGGAAAAGAAACACCCTGGAGAAAAAAAAAATCAGATTCTTCTTGCCAACTAGGCTAGAATAAAGCTGTACAGGAATGTAAAAATGTTCTTGTTATGACTGGCTGCCAGATGATACCTTCCTAGGTGAGAGATCAACAACAAGAACATTTTGCTCCCCTTGTAATAATTCTCTATGTTTTTAACTGATCTACATCAGTAGAAATTCACTCTTTTTTACTCAGTTTTTTACATTTAGGCATGCTACAACACTCATGGTCACTTAAAGCTGTACACTGTTTTTATTATTCTGCATTCAGCTCCCAACACAGAAGCCTCCACTGAAACACCACTTGACATCTAGCAAAGCATAGACACCTTCTGATCCTCACCCAGTCAACATTATCCAGACACATAAAACATGTAACAGTACCCAGTTGAGAAGAAAGCCTGCAAAAGACTGGGGAGCAGGAGGAAGCAGGAAAAAAACCCCCCGTTCTCCAGGACTGAACACATGGTTCTTGAATTCTGGTTCATGTAAACAGTGAAGCCACTCTGGGCTCTCAGACTCTCCCTTCCAAGGTTCAAGTGTGAAACCTGCAGATTCCTGCACATTTCTCATTCCTTTTTCCCCTTCATTGATGCAGAGGGAATTCATGCAGAACCATGACAGACCTTGTCACAAAGATATCTTTTTCAGATATGCTGCCTCAATTGAGACCGTTCAAATTCAGACTTCAGCAACACAAACTTGGCCACATACTTCCAAGAATTGAAGTTCTGTGCAATTCTTCAAAGTTTTCCTTATGAAGAAGGAACTAAGTTGAAGCCATGCACTTTTCTGAGCTATGGACCTAATCAACATAGCCCATCTCTGCAAAAACACATGCATGAAATGAAGAAGAATGCAACCAGCAAACTACTGTTACCTTGTCAGTACCTGTATTAATGGTTTGTTTCTCTGACTCAGTTATTTTTGCCAAATCTATTTGGCTAGCAATCCCCTGGCAGAGGAGATTTCAGTGAATATCACCAGGTGGGCACCGTTCCCAGGAGATTTAAGCTTCTCCTCTCAGAGCTAAGGAGTGTGCTCAGTGATCCTCATCTAATCAGCAGAACAGACATGTTCCAGAAGTACTGCAAGAAGTTTAAGTTTAAAGAATAGATGACAGTTCTTTAAATAAAATAGTTACTGGTGAGGCAGTATTAGGAAGGAGTTTTATTTCCAATTATTTTAAGAAAGAAAATGCGGGATTTGGAACAGTGACTCCTGACACAATAGATACCTCACCAACTCTATTTCTTCAAAGACAACATACAAGAAGACACTTCAACATGACAAAAAATATTTGTAACAGAAGCATTTCAAAATCAACTTTGTACTGTTCATCTCCAACTGCATCTTCCCAAAACCCATTTCTGAACCTTTCTGACAACCATTAAATTCAGTCCCTAAGAATAAATGAAAGACAAAACAACAGTCTCTTATAATTTTCCAAATTTCATGACTTCTAAATCTAAAGTCACTAAAGAGAAAAGTGGTATTTTTACCACTGGTTCTAAAGTTCAGCCTTTCACTTTTAGAGATGACTGAAAACTGAGGCTTCTACTCTTGTCTACTTAGTTAATGTATTTCACAGGTCTCATAGGACAAATGCTGTTACAGAAGCACACTCAGTCATATATACACTTTCTGGTGTACCACTGAATTTCTATACATAAAGAAACATTTCTCCCCTCAAAATAAGTACCTAAATAAAAAAAAATTGCAATATATTACTGAGCTATTGCTTGCTGTACATTCTCCTTTTGGAGAAAAAGGAGAAAGGCAAGACAAAACTCTCGTACGGACTTGTAAAGCTGAAACACTGGAGTTCAAAAACAGCCAGTGCAAATATATTCAATGTTAAAATCAGAATAAAATAAAAATTATATACTTTTAAAAGTTAGAACTCTGTTTTCAGATGTAATGCTTTTACCTTTGGGGGAATATTATTCTCTTCTCAAAACTGACAAGTGTATGATGGAACAGAACAGCACAGAAATTAAGGTGAGTTGGTTTATAGGCTCCTCCAGCTTAGCTGATTTTTCTCAAAATTCCAAGTCAAAGCACTTAATGTGTCTATAAAACTGTAAAATATGCACAGAAAATACTCCTACAGGACTGGACTTCTTCTTTTAACCCTGATAAAAGCATCTGCTGAATTCCAGGTGATTATACCTGCACAGCTCCCATGTGCTGAATACTTTTCAGAGCTCTGTCTACTCTCCTCCTTTGACACTAGTAAGACAGTACAAGGATGACTGAGCCCTACTTTTCTCGTCACCAGAGTAACTTACCACGAGGCATAAGAGGGAAGAACCAAGCTCAGCTAATAAGGCCTGAGCTGATTTAGCGTTCTACTATTAGATACAATAGATCTTGTAGGTCCTGCACAACCCGGAAAGGAACAACTGCAGTGTTGAATTCCACAAATATTTTAAAGCAGATCTGCTTCAAGCAGAAAAGAGACTTGTTCTCCATAAGCCTTAAAATACTGTCTTCCTGCAGTCTACCTCCACTGTGGCTCAAAGTACCAATCAAGGAATTGAAACTGGAAAAAACACCACAGTCCACATCAACTTAACCATAAGACATCAGTTTTCTAGGCACTGTGGAAGTCTCCTGGTGTCCTGCAAGTGCTAGACTTTCCAGCTTCCCTTAAGACAAGTCTCTAAATAGTAAAAGTTTAAAGCCTTCCCAAGCTCGCTGTAGAAACATCTGGATACAGCTCAGTTCCTAGGAGAGGAATAAATTAACAGAACCTTGAATGGATCTTTCTTCAAAGGTTTAAGTTCCTCTAACATGCACTTTCTAAACATTGAAGTATTTTACAGTAACACCCTGGTTGCTCTTAACAGAAGCCATATTCTTTTAACTTCAGTTCAGAAGGTTTACTAGAAATCTGACATACTTCCAGACTAGCTTTAGGTACCACATATTCCTAGATGTGCACTAAGTTAAGAGAATTTTCTTTATCTAGGGCTATGAAAAGGACCACTTACAAGATCAAACACTACCTCTCATCCTTCTCTACCCATCCAACCGGACATTAACTGATCTGCCCCTGAGCAGCCTGCAGGGAGGGACTCTCCAGCTGCCAGGCTCAGGCCCTTCAGGAGCAGCGCCCTACAGCCGCTCTGTTAACTGGCAGCACAGAGAGCAAAGCTCACCTTGACACCCAAGCTTTCATTTAATCAAGCAATCCTTCAGTTGTGAATCAGAGTACACTGCCTGACAGGTCACATGCTCCTGGCTGCTCCACTTTTAGAGGAAGTTAGGTTCTTTATTGCAAGATAGTCTGAATGCCAACAAAAACAGATGGAGAGCAGTTCTAAACAACCTTTCTGGCTGTGCTCTAAACTACTGTCATACAGGATCAAGAGGTATCAACAAAGCCATGAGAAAGGAAACAAAAAGTGTTTAGATGAGTAGGACAGCAGAGATGGGACATAAAACCCCAATCAGGTTCCAAAGACACATATACTAACAAAAAATACAAATGAGAAGAATCAATATTTCCATCAGTTAATAAAATAGTATTTCACAGACTTAACGTTTTGCATGACAAATTAGAATAGGAAAAGGGTACGTTTATACGTTAGAAGTCTACCAGCTAAAAAAGGCATTTATTACTTGAGTGATGCTCCATCAAGTTTACAGATTAGTTTAGAAAATTTAAATGCTGATATATTGAAATTAGCCTCCCTGTCCACCTTAGAAAGGTTAATTGTTATTCACTTGCAAGTGAACAGTTTCCCACCTCTTCTTTTGTAAAGAGTTTTGGAGCATTGTGTGAGATGCTACCAAGAACATAAGTTCATCAGAAACACATCAATCTCAACAACTGACATCCTTGAAATGTCCTGATCACTTGAAACAAACAACCCTCTGAACTATGTACTCTGTCTGCTGGATAATACCAAAGCATTTAGGGCCAATAATGGGGGGTCCAACACCTTCTGCACTCCAGCTGTTTTCAGCACCTGGGTTGGCAAAGACACAGGACAACAACACCTCTCTTGCAAGCTGTTTCTAGAAATGGTCTGTAGGAGTTCAACTGGATTCCTTGAAGACAGTGCTGGTGAACCGGTTTCTCACTGTGAGATCTCAAAGCATTCCTGACTAAGAACTAGTTTGAATATTTTTATCCCAAGGAGCAAAGTTACTGCGACATTACTGAATAAAACCTCAAACCTGACAATCAAGCTCACTGCAAACAGTGCTTCCTGTAATCAGGACACCTTAACTGTGCTCACCAGCCTTTCCATCTTCCATCTCATCCTGGATTCCGTGTAAAATGCTGTCATTTGGGGTATCATGCTCAGCTTCAGGGCACTCGATTTATACACACACTGAGTACTTTGATTTTACTGAATGGGCTTAGAAGTTCAGCAGCTGGCTGAGCTAACACTGTACAACTGCATCAAGTGAAGCCTTTCCAAAGGAGCAAGGAAAATGAATATGTTTAGGAAGTTGTTTGCAGAGGCAAGAATTGTTAGGTATAAAATCTGGCTTTGTTAGGGACACAAGACAGGTTAAACAGAATGTAACCACTACATAAACAAATCGCTCTGTAACTACTCATAAGGACAACAGATAATACTACCTCTGGGTCTGCCATGGGACTAAACTCAGACTCCAAGTCCACCAAAATAACTCGCTGTGATTTTCTGTAATTTTCCGTGTTTGGGTTTTTTTTAAAGGGGACCTGACTCTTCATAAGATGAAAAATCTTAAAAGAGTCAAAAAACTTCTGATATGCTTTGGTGATAAACTGTCTTAAGGCTTGCTTTTGGAGTATGTGAATTACATAACATGTTTATTTCTGGGTTTTTCTTGATACTTTTTGTATAATCAAATGTAAGGGAAGGCATAAGATGACAATAAAGCTGAAAACTTCAAGCTTATGACATTCTCTGACAAATTCAGTTTCCAGTTGTTATATTCAATAAAACCTTCCCTCAACAGATTACAGAACAAGAGGTTTGACATTACACTTTCCCACAGTGATAGTTTTAACATAACTATTACATCTTGCATCACAGAAGAACCTATTTATTCCTTCTTCAATCAATCAGCACACATTTACTTTAACACTGAGCAGAAGCAGGCACACTTTTACCATCACTTAGATGATCCTGACTGAATAGTCCAGACAGGTTAAAAAAAACCCAAAGTAAACAACTCTTCTACCTCAGACTGCCATGCAGTTGTTGTGTTGATTTTAGGCTTTTTAATTAAAACACTCTGTATTATGACTCTTCTAGAAGAATGATGACCAGATTAACATCACACCAAATTCTACTTCTGCATAGTTTGAGGGTTTCAGGACTTGTGTAATCATCTTCATCAAAAAAAAAAAAAAGGTAACCAAGGAAAAAACTGGGCTTTAATTCTATGCATTTGGATTTATATAATAGTTCAAAAATGTTTTAACATACTAATATATGCTAAGGGCAGTGGGTCACATTAATACTAGTGGGGATAAGGATGATACTAGGATAAAGTTTGTTGGTATAACAATGGAAAACCAGAACCTTAAATAATTTCAAGGTCCTTTTGTGATGGCAGTTATGGAAAATAGGACAGCAATACATTAAGCAGATATAAAAATAAGAAACTGGCAAATTAACAGAATTTCCCAAAAACAAACACACTAGAAAGCCCAGAGGCTGTAAATAAAGAAGCTCAGATTAAAACCTTTAACTCTTTTATCACAAAATTTCTCTAGAATATTGTAATGCAACAGTTGCTCTGACACAATGGAACACGTAGGCTGAGAAGATGTGACTCGTGTCCTCTTATAGAAAGTCAGTGAATGACCATAATTTAACAGATTTCAAAAAGCCTAGAAATTATTAGAAATGAGAAAGGTTAAATAAACCACAGCACTGTAACTGGCATAAATTAATATATAAATACTGCTTATACATCAATTCTACACTTTCTAGAAGTCAAAAAGTTACCTGACCAAGACATACATTAACTTTCTGTTATGAAGCCTCCTGAACTCTACTCTTACATACTGAGAAATGTATCATAGATGTTTCTATATTATTTGAAGTGAAAAAAACTCTGATATTATACAGGTATGAATATCCCAGAAATTAAAAGAATGCTCAAAACACTGACTGGGCTGCCAGTGTCTGACAAGCAAAAACCAACACTGAAATGAGCTGGGTTCTCAACTACTTTACATTGATAAAGATTTCTAGACAAATTTGTATTAGCTTGTCCAGCAGAGTAATAATGAAAAGTCGGAGGTATTCCACTTTTCCTGTGAAAGTCAGTAATAATACCAACTTGTTTGTTTCCTAAGCAGGTAACACAAACAACACAAAAACGACACTAGGCCTCGCTCCCAGGCGAGGAGAGGTGCAGGTTTCCGACAGACTCTGCTCCCCAGCGCTCTGTCCCCACCAGACCTGGCAGATACCACCTCTCCATGAATCCCAAGGTCCTCCGGGAAGCTGCACTACAGGCCCAGCGCCAGGGTGGTGGGGAAGTCCTGCAGCAGGTCCGCCTGCCAGGGCGCCTGGTATGTCATTTACAGCGCACCCACACACCCTGCGATTAACTTCACTTCGCCTTTAATCAGTTTTAGAGGCTCTTACGTGCTCCTGGATGCAGCGCGGCCACCGCTGAACAAAGGGGGCAGGGAGGGGAATCCCTTCTCCCCCGCCGGGGCGCAGGTACGCGGGCCCCGAAGCTTCCCCGTTACCTCGGAGCAGCCCCTTGCTTCCCTCCCTGCCTCCCTCGGCCAGGCGGCCGGCCCGGCCTCCCTCCAGCCCGAACGCGGCCTCCCCGCCGCCCCGCTCCGCTTCGCCCACCCGCGGCCCCCCGGCGCCCCGGCGGCGGCTCCGCCCGGTGCGGGCCGCAAGCGCCGCTTCCGGAGCCGGGCCCGGGCCCGTCGCCTCCATTTTGGGCCCGGTGTGGAGCTCACCTGCATGCCGGGCACTTGCACCGCCACGGGCGAGTGGGCCATGGCGGGCTGCGGCGGCCGGGCGGGCGCCGCCCGCTGCTCCCCGATCTCGGCCTCTTTCTCCTGGGCGGCGGCGGCGGGGCCTGGAAGGACAAAGCGGCGGGGAGGCGGCGGCTTCAGCGCGGGCCGCGCTCCCTCCTTCCCTCCCCGCCCTGCCCGCCGGCCCCCGCCCGGCTCCTCACCTCGCGGCCGCGGGGCTGCGCTGCGCGAAGGGCGGGCGGGGGTCGCTAGCGCCGCTGTCCCCTGCCCGCCGGGCTCCCCGCAGCGGCCCTGCCCATGCCCCGCTCCCCGGTCCCGGCGCGGGGGCGGCTGCTCGGGGCCCCCCGGGGTGGCGGCTCTCGGCGCGGCCGGGGCTGGCTCAGAGCGCCATGTCGGGCTCCGGCTGCAGGCGGCGGCTGCTGTGCGGCGGCTGCTTCCGTCTCGGCTCCGGCCTCGCGGGGCGGAGCCGCCGCACGGCCCTGGCGTCACGGCTCCCGCCTCCCCGGGCGGGCCGGGACCGGGGCACGGCGCAGGGAGGGGCCGCGGAGACCCCTCAGCGTCAGCGCAGCCCGTGCTGGGGAGTGTGACCGGCTACGCTGCCACAGGATCACCGACAGATAGGCTGGAAAAGACCTCTGAGGTCATCGAGTCCAACACCGCCTTGTCAACCAGACCGTGGCACTGAGTGCCACGTCCAGTCTTTCCTTAAAAACCTCCAGGAACGGTGACTCCACCACCTCCCCGGGCTGCCTGTTCCAATGTCTAAATCGCCCTTTCTGTGAAGAAATTCTTCCTAATGTTCAACCTAAACTTCCCCTGCCACAGCTAAGACCTTATCCCCTTGTCCTGTCGCTGGTTTCCCGGGAGAAGAGCCCGACACCCGCCTGGCTAGAGGCTCCTGTCGGGGAGTTGCACAGAGCGGTGAGGTCCTCCCCTTTCTCCAGCCAAACACCCCCAGCTCCCTCGAGAGCTCCTCATCAGACTTGTGCTCCAGACCCTTCCCCAGCTCCGTTGCTGTTCTCTGGACTGGTTCCCGCACCGCAATGTCCTTTCTGAGCTGAGGGACCCAGAACTGGACCCAGCACTCCAAGTGCGGCCTCGGCAGTGGCAATGCCGACCCCTCGGGTGCTGTCATGGGGTCCCTGCTGCACAGAAACAGCACAGCTCCCTGGCCCCATTGCCAACACCCCATCAGCCCCGTACCCCTGGCTCCTGCACGCTGGAGACACAGGGTAGTAACAAGATACAAATAACTGAGGGAATATTTGATGGGGTTTACTTGCTTTTGTGACAAAAGTGGTGATGTCTCCTTGTCTCGGGGGTGCTCCTGACAGCCTGCTGATGGAAGTGGTGAGGGCAGGTCCAGTTCGTCTCTGAAGGTTCAGCTCCCAGTTTGGGGTGGTTTGCTCTTTCTTGGCTCACCAGGAGGGTTCTCCCCTCCTTGGCCAGCTCTCCCCACCTGCACGGGCTGCTGCAGGGCTGTCCCAACATGTACCTACCTCTGTCCCAACACGTACCTACCTCTGTCCCTCACCACAACCTGCTTTCCTGGTGAGGTAGGCTGCCCCCAACATTCTACCCGGGCCTGGAGAGGGGAAAATAACAGTGTTTTGAAGAGACTTTTTTCCTATTCATGCATGAGTCACACATTAGTGTGTGTGATTCACATTCCTATACGTGTAAGTTTTGCCAGTTACTAAAGCAAAGCTCAGATTGTGAGCTCAAAGCTCAAATCTTGCGTGGCACTGGTTTTCCTGGCAGCCCTCTGAGTGAGAGTATAGAAATTACACGGATCCATCACAAATATCCTCATGGGTATCTGAGGGCTTCCCTCAAATTCATAGATTTCTAGGTCTAAAAGCCAAGAAAAAGTAAGGTAAGCTGGAGGTGTTGCTGGCCATCCCAGAGCTATCCTGCTGAGAGGGTGGGTCCCTTCGGAAAGGATGTGACAGCAGGCAGTCTCCCTCCCTCAGGACTCACAGGAATGTTGCACTGTGGCAAGGAACACAAAACACCTCTGTTCAAGGTAAGGTTGTGTTAAAACTGGCTGAGGACAAGAATTTCAAAGTTAGGTAGTCTTTCCATCCTTAACTCACTGTGGTTTGAACCAAAAAACAAACATTAATGTTTTTTAAGGCCAGGCTTGTGGATCGTGGTGGAATATTTTCTTTTTTCCAACTTGCCAGTTTGTTAAGCCTTTACTGTTACTAAAATATTTACTTTCTTCTTCACCTTAAAAAAAATAGCATAACTTTAAAAGGCTTCTGTGTGATAGTTATATGTCTAAGTTACTTATGAGCCTGCCTGGAATTCATTTTAATGCGTGAAATGTTTAAGGTAAGTATTTTCTGAAAGTTGATACCATATACATAAATTCAAAAATGTTTTCCAGTAATAAACCTCTGGGAAGAAATGGGGATTTCTACTAACAAAAAGGTTTTTTAACTACATTCAGTGGTTCAGCAAATGAATGAATATTCACTCATGGTACTTCTGAATCCTGCCTGATTCATTCTGCTCAAATATACTCTGCTCACTTCTCCTTCTACCTTTTAATAATGTTTAGAACATGAGCCCTGAAAAAATCCTGACAATTGAAATAGGATGATTTTTATTTCATGCTGCTGCCTTGCAGACCTGCTGTTCCTCTTCTGGTTCTGAGGCTTTGCTTTTCTCTTTCTACCCACATATATCCTTGATTTTTCTCTCCAGATTCCTGCTAACTGTTTATCTCAACCTTGTCTTGATGTTATAGATATTTTCTCCCTG
This sequence comes from Phylloscopus whistleri, assembly GCA_017589585.1. Taxonomy (NCBI): domain Eukaryota; kingdom Metazoa; phylum Chordata; class Aves; order Passeriformes; family Phylloscopidae; genus Phylloscopus; species Phylloscopus whistleri. Next base: position 1,631,093 of record JADMLD010001007.1, on the reverse strand, counting down.
TTTACTTTGTACCAGAGAATACTAATTGCCAATCCATTCTTCCTATTTTGGGGCCATGTACTGGGACTTTTGGCCTTTTATGCATTTCTGACTTGCATGCAGCTTGATATAACATGAAAGGGATTGTAGCAGACTTATTTAAGAGAGTTCTACCTCTGCTCTTGCAGGACAACTGTGAAGTATGTGATAAGGTAATCTCCCCAGCAATTGTATTTGTAGCTGTCTCCTATGCATGGCAGGTTGACTAAAACGAAAGTGCAGTGACAAAAACACAAAGAAAAACATCCTGTGAAAAGGCAGGTCAGAAAGCCCAGGAATGACATGGTGAGCAAAGCCAGGGAGGAAAATCTGTCAGCGAATCTTAAGTAATCAGCTGGTCATGCAATGACTGAATCATTGAGCCAGGCTGTGAAGTGAGGTAGACTGGCACCATAACATCTAAGAAAAGGGCTGTAATATTGTATTCCCCTCTGTAATTAGCAAATTCTAGTTTGTGCATTAAGAAAGACAGGTGGTCAGTTGCTGATATTGCTCTATGAAAGACCTTCCCTGTTCCCTTCCAGCCTGCGCTTTAAATACCTGGTGCTGCTGTTTTCCAAGATTTAAAACGTCTCTATAATTCATTTAGGACAGCTCCCAGGGCCTCACAGTAGCGATGTGACCCAAGTCAGACCTTTGACTGTTTCATGTTTTTTAACTACTATTTTTGTGTTGCTGGTGTGAAAATATAATTATTTTTACATCAGAAGACTGCAGGGAGCTATCAAAACTATGGAGCTTTTGGAGAGTGCCTGCAACATGTTGCTTTAGACCTACCACAAAAAGTGGTAGAAATGTCTCTTAAACGTTCAAACATAAATGAATAAAATGAAATTAATTAGAGTGCTAAGCAGAAAACTACTGCATTTTACAGACTCCAAGGACTCCTCACAGTGATGTGCTAGGGGGAGAGAGGGAACAGGTATCTGATCTGGTTCTAGCAGAGCCGATGCAAACTCACACACCTCTGTAGAAAATGTGGTGCCCAGTTTCTATGTATCAGGATGGATCTGGGTGTTCCAAACCCTTCAGTGCCTTTGCAAAGTTCAGCTGGCTGGTGTTGCACTGACCTGGGCTTGTGGTGACCATCCCATGCAATGCATTTAGAGGCACCCACAATTCTCCTGCCTGGCACCTTTCTCTCAATACAAACGGCACAGCTAAAGGGTTATCCCATAAAAGTGGAAGACAGCATCCCAAACCAGTAACTTTGAATGCCTTTCATGTTTTTACGTCTGAAACACCTTGCCAAAGACGTTGTGGAAGTTAAAAGTTGACTGGAATTGGGGAGAAAAAAGAACCACATATTTATTTTATTAATGAAAACATCAGGGATGTCAAAGGAAGAATTAAAATCATTTTGTAACCACATAATTTCTCAGTTCTTTGACATAAATCAGTCTTTGATTCATGGGCATTAGGGAAATCGTTTTGTCTTCAAGGCAAAAGGTCCTTATTTAGGACCTTCAGGATTTCCAGCACTGCCACTAGAAGCTGCTGATACTAACATGGGAGACAAATGTAGTCCTTCTCAATGCCTTATTACAATTTTGCCATATTTGTATCCAGTGAATAATTTAAAATTATAGAGCCTTGCAGCTGGACTAGAAACAGTACCATAGTACATTCGCTTCTGCTCACCACCTTCATTCCCATGCCCAGAACACATCTTGTCTCCCCTCATTCTCTAGTATTCCCAGTATCCCACCTTCCTTGCAGCCTCTGCAGCTCTGGGTTCCCCCAGAGGAGGCAGCTCAGTTGTTCTGTGGGACACCAGGTGCATGGAGCTCCTCCAGCACGAATGGATTACTTAGATAATTCAGCTGCCAAAGTCTGCCAGTTCCAACTAAGTATTAAAAAACTGAGATTTTCATGTAATATAGCAAAGCCATGCATTTTCTCCAGGAGACAACAATGGCACATGCTTGACAAAAGTATGATGCTCCACATCCTCCATCAGAAGCCAAGGGAGCAAAATGGTATTTCTTAGCAGAGCAAAATGATACATCTTCTTGCAATCTTCCTCTTAGAAATGCCTGAACTATTTTTTAATTGACACTTCCTGTATTTTAATGGAAAATAATCAGGCTGAGGTAAATACCTAGGATGGAAGAGGTGGGTGAAGGATGCTGGTTCACCATCTCCTTCAATGTAAAGACTAAAGATCATTAAATCAAACAAGCAGATGCCAAGTTCAAAACAAACAAAAGAAGGCACTTCTTGACACAGGGTATAATTAAGCTGGTGAACTATTTGCTACAGGCCAAAAGTGACTGGACAGTTTCATGGAATGAAAAGAAAAAACAAAAACAAAAACAAAAAAAAAACAAAAAAACAACTAACACTGGGAAATATTGCATGAAACTAGCACCTCTGTTTGAGGAATTAGGTGAGCTGCAAATCTCCTCAGGTGAGTGCAAGCACTGCCCCTGCTCACTCCATTCTCATTCACTTCCCCATCCCCTTCCACTGGCTCCAGTCAGAGATGAGCTGCTGTGGTGGATGGGCTTTGTTCTGGCATGATTGGCCTGTTCCATGAAGAAGTTTCAGCCTGGAGGGTTAAAATTTGGCCAAAGTACTCAGCTGAGATGGGAGGAACTGCCCTGCAACGGTAGGCAGAGCTACTTGCTAACAGGACCAGTAGACACAGTGCCCATGGTACTAGATGAGCCTGTAGCACAGGAATTTTGCATTGACTTAATCTTTAATTTTCCATAACAGGGGAAAAAATAATCAGTGAGTCGTCTTTATGAGGTCTTTATCACTAAGCTGATAGTGCATGTGTATTCTACCAGTCTGGTGAATGGTGAGTCACTATGTTCCAAAGAATTATGATAAATTTAATGGACTGTTCACAAGTTCAAGGGCAAGTTTTCCACCTTCAACACAAAAGATCCTTGTGTCAGTTAACTTTTTATTTCAATACAATATTTGGCTTAAAGAAGATGATCTTCTGTAGGATAGTTCTGTGCTTCCAAGATTGCAGGATAAGTGAGATGGAGCTACTCTTTTGTTTCTGTCCTCTTTATAACAGATATACTCTATTTACACTGCCATCTCTAAAATAAACCACACATCTCTAAATACACAGACACGGAGACACATGTATATGTATTTATAGGTAATTGTATCCAATTCAGTAGTTTAGTATCACAGAACATTGTTCTCAAATTATTTTTCTCATGTATTCTTCCCCCTGTTTGCAAATATATTTTGTAATTTTAAATAACTCTTCCCTGCTCTGATTTCCCCCCCAAAGCAGGAAACCAGAATTTCAGCAAAGCTCGCGCTCTTGGAATACCAAAAATAGTTTGCTCACAACAGTGGAAAGGGTGAAGGAAGTGAGGGGCCCTACTAGTGGGCAAACAAAACACCAGCCCCAACAGCACAGTGTCTTTACATAGCTAGTCCAACCTTCTTTTTCCCTTTTTTTTTTTTTTAGTAAAATGCATACAGTATTTATAGAATTAAAAACATTTCTATATAAGGGAACAGCAAGAAGCTGGTTCTGGTGGAATTCCTACACTAGCAAAGCACCCCTTCCTAAGAGGCTGATAGCCCTGGGCAGAACTCTGGGCAGCATATTTGTGAAGGGCACATTGCTCTGCCAGCACCAAGAAAAGGGTGGAGAGAAAGACAGACAAGATGGGTTAAAGAAGAGAGAGGAAGAGAAAAAAAAGAGGTAATTTTTAAAATACATGAACTGAAAAAAAGGAAGGGAAGGAAAGGGTACAGGAGAAGGAAAAAAAATTCAGAAAGAAGTAATTATCCCATCTTGATAATTCTTACATGGAATTACTGTACTAAAGGAAGGGATCTCCTTGCCTTTCCTACCATATCTTCAATATTTTTTGGTGCCTGGTTTCTGTTGCTCTCAAGAAGATGGTCTCTTCACCTCAGCCTCCAGCTAAGCTGGTCCACGTGTGCAGCAAGGCAACGATGATCTGATGGAGGCAACTGGGAGGGGAAAAAGAGGAGAGTGAAGTGCTAGGAAACACTAGCTGTGAGAAGGAGACTGCTTTTTCTCAGCCTTGCCAGGCTTCACACAAACACACACACACACCCCACATACCCATGTGTGCACAAACACATGAATGCAGATGTACATTCATCTTCAGTCCCTGTCTCCAGAGCTTCAGCCATCCTTCCTGAGGGGCCAGAGCCATCAGCTTGCTTTATGCTGCTCTGCCACTTGCCTCTCAACCTTGCTGCCCTCCTCACTGGCTGCAGCCACAACGCCTGCCTGTTGGGCCCTGACAGAGCGCTTGGCTCCCGGGAAGAAGTATTCACACACGATGGCAGCTCAAGAGAAAAGTTGAAAAGGAATCAAAGCCATCTCTATTGAAATAAACATCTGCTCTGCGTTCAGTATCGTGGCAACAGGGCTCACAAAATGCACGGGCAGCCCTCCAAGGGCTCCTGGCACATCACAGCTATCAGTACCTGCTGAAAACAGGCTGGTGGAGCGGTCACGGCACAGTGGGGAGCACAGACGGGGACACTCAGAAGAGAAAACTTTGGTCAAAACTAGAAATAACTTCATGGTTCCCTTGGAGGAATACAGCTCAGAAATCCATGGCCCCTGCAGTGATGCTGGCAGCTGGGAAGAAACGGTGGCACCACGGTCCCTTCCATGTGGCTGAGACGTGTGCTCATCACCCCAGCCCACAGTTTCTTCCCAGTTCCCCACTGCAGGCAGAGGAAGAAAGCAGTGGGATGTGGCTGTGGAAAAGCACTTGTCCCTGGAAAACATTCAGGGAGATGTGTATTTGATGGCTCCCTGTTTACATTCATTTCACTGAGGAGTGGTCAGAATAAGCAGAAACCCGTTGCCTTTGCCTCTACCCACAAGTTCTCCCCAGACAAACTGGGACATTAAATGCAATCCTCTTTTTCGCTTTCCACTCCCATATCCCTGCAGAGGCAGCACTGTGACACAACATTGAGCTGAGTCCCAGCGAGGCAGTGACACTCACAGACAGTGCATCCAAGTGCTGCATTTGTCATGTATATCCTTTGCTTTTCGTGGTGTCTTAGCAGGGGAAAGACCACAGTCGGGGTCATGGAGACTCACCTGGAAGCTCTAGTTGGAACTTAGTAATGATGGCAAGAGGTCTTTTAAATGAGTGAATTGTGTGTGATTCAGCCAGGAATCAATGTGAAGAGACAGTCTAATAATACCACTTTACTGAGTTTCTTAGAGCAGAAATACACATGAAATGCAGGAACTTGATACCTTCCTGGGAGAGGGAACAGAGGTATTTTTGTCTCCAGTCCAATTTACCCAAATTCCCCACAGAGCACTAAGTGACAAACAATGGCCTTCAGTGAGACCTTCAAAAGGAAATTGCTGTTTGCATAAAAGACATACTCAGTTGAGCTGGTTGTTAAAAGGGAGCTTGAACAAGAGGAGAGAATGGAACAAATCTCTTGGAAAAATGTCCAAAAGCCACCGGATTGTGGGAAATGAGACTCAACATCTGTGTCCCAGTTGGGCTGTCACTCACGAACAGCAAGCACGCAGCCTTGTGTGAACTGCTAGATGTCACAGATGGTGGCTCTTGGGTGAAAAAAAAAAAAATCAGGAGATGCTCAAGTCTTCAGCAAGGACAGTAAGGAGGAGGGGGGCAATTTGAGGTTGAGATGAGGACTTGAGAGCTTTGTCAGTTTTACAGCAAGACAGGGTAAAAGGATGACAGAGAGGAAAAGCAAACACAGGGCTAGCAGAAAATCCTGCTGGGTTTTCATCTCTGTTTGAATATGTAAATGGAGTGATCTGAAAATTTTCCTGACTTCACAATCCTTGTTTCCAGGAAATGAACCCTCAAGCAGTACTGCAAACCAATCCAGCTGCCATCACTGGTGTGACTAGCCAGGGGGCAAATGGGGTGACAATAGGGTGACAGGTCTTAGTCCCAAGACCTACAATCAGACTGGTGCAGGAGGAGCCTGGTAGGTAAAATAAAACTCTGGGCAAGGGCCAGGGTTTGGGTGAATGGGTGAGATCGAGGCACCAGCATGGTGAGTGTGTGGATCTAAGTGCAGTGTGTTCAATGACACAGGCTGCAGCAAGGAAGGGAAATTTCCACAAGAGTCACTGTTCTGCCGACTAAGAACAACTCGGATGACTCATGAGTACACATCTCCCCTGGCTGCTTTCGGAACTCTCCTCTATCTGGTCCAACTGCTACGTACACTTATCCCTTGTGCTGATGAGGAAGTCAGATGTAAACATGTGGATCAAGGCCAGCAAGGCTACTGGTGGGACTGTAAATGCCACGATGGTGACGGCGTGACCTGTGAGCTAGAAGGCTGCATCTATAAAACACACAATGGGTGGTGAATCCTTCATGTGTGCTAGTGCTTGGGCACCTTTGCATCCAGGAAAGTGGGTGTATTTTTCAGATCATTTTTCATGATAAATGATCGTGAGACCTAGCTAAATATCACCCTCGACTACCACATGTTGAACAGCAAACTCAGCCCAGGAAACTGCCACTACAAAGATTAAAGTAGGGGGAGGGTATGAGTGAGAAAGGGATGAAGGGAAGAGGAAGCTTCACAGACCCTATTACCTTTCACTGCTAACGAGCTGCTGAATGCTTGGGCCATTGGTTCCTCCTTGCTCAATGTGTGAATGAGGAACGATAGCAAAATAACCAGAAAGTGCAAAAGGATCCATCCCCAGGAGATGTGTCAAGAGTGAGCTCCAGAGCCTGATCTTCCTGCTTTGTTTGACGAGGCTGCCACGGGGCAAAGCGTTTACTCGACTGACTGAGGTACTAATGGGGGTCAGGGGATAAAGGGGAGAAGAGGGAAACAAAGAAGTCAGTGCAGCAGGGGAGAGATGACCTTTCATAAGAAGGAAGTGAGGAAAGCTTGTTTATGAGCTGCTGCAGGGAAGTCCTGTGACTAACATTATTTCACACACAATTTTATGGAGCAAAGTTACATTTGTAGGAGGCAGGATAAAATGAATAACCAAGCTGTGAAGAGTTGGGCTCACCTTTCCTTTGGAAGGTTACAGCACTCTGAAAGCTCTCCTGCTGTGAGAGCATCCCACCAGAGCAAGGCTTTGCCTTTGCAGCAGAGACTGTTGCCTGGGGGCCCGGGAGCAGATTTTGTAACCCTAGGGAGGAAAAACTGCAGCAAAGCGCTGTATTCTTGCAAAAAGAACTGTTCTTTTTGCAATTCGAAGTGCAAATTTGACATGCTATAGTTTTGCACTATGCTGGTCTGATTGCTCCTGTGCAGCACAACAGGGCATCTCTTCCCATTTTTTTTTTCTCCTCCACCTGTCTCCTCTCCTCTTTGCACTCAAAGAAAAGCAATACTTTGTGTTTCTAAAGCTTCAGTGATGACTTATGGATCATATGTGAAAAGTAGAGAATGGAGAGGAGTGTTCTCTAGCAGAACTTTCCACTTTCAACCCACATTGCAACGTGGACAGAAGACCACAGGTGATCTGGAAGTTTGTGCAAGTCAAACAGGATGCATAGCGTCACCATAAAATGCCTGTGCTCATGGCAGGGAAAGCTAAGGAGGATGCTGACAGGCTTTTCAAAGGACAGGCTTTTCAAATATGTCAGGAGGAGGAAGGCTCAAGGGCAACAGTGACAATGCAGAAAGATTGTAACAAAATAATGCTTGACTTGGTTAAACATCAACTCACGGATAGAGGACTAAGCCAGTCTCCTGAAAGGGCTGGCACAAGCCAAAAGGATGAACGGTTTGGCTAGGTCATATAGGCACCTGTGACAAAAGCAAACAAACAAGCAAGTGAAGTGATTTTTCATCAACAGGCCAAATAAGAGGAAAAATGTTGCAGTGCCAGGAGGTACTAGCCTGGGCCAGAGGGTCCTGTGAATGAAACAAGGTGCAAGTGGTATCTCAGCTCTGTCACTGCTGTGTGGCCATGCTGCCTGCACCTGTGCATCTGACAAGGGGGTGAGCCAGCATCCTCAAATGTCCCCACTGCCCCATGTCCAGCCACCAAGGAGAGAAAACCCTGCAAAGTGCTCTTCCTCCTCTGCCAGCTCCTGAGGAAAGATGGGTCACCAATCTGCTAGTGCAAGGTCAGAAGGGCAAGTAACACACCCAGACTGGCCCAGCGTGGTGCCAGTCTGCAGAGACTTGTGTTTCAGCTGATTCCCAGAGCCTGTGAGCTGCTCAGAGGCAGCACCAAGCCCTGAGAAACAGGACCAGCCACCAGATACTTGGCCTTATGCCCCTATGGATTAGGTAGGTCCCACCTGACCAGTTTGTTATCCTATATACCTTCTCTGGCATGTCTTCCAGTGATGCAGTTTGGTAATTTATGGCTGCCCAGAGGGATTTATTACTGGCTGCTGGCTGGCTTGTCCCAACCCAATTAGCAGATTTTGAACTTCCTGCTGTTGGCAAGTCATACTGCCAGAGGGATGGACAACCACCATGGCTATTAGTACTTTCCTTCCACTTCTTCCTGACGTGATGGGCAAAGGGAACCTTCTTTACTCTGATGTATGGCTATAGAGGGAGCAGGGACACAGCCAGCAGCAGTGGATGGCCCCTGGCAGAGAAGCCCACCATGATATTTCACTGCAGGAACTGTGGGTTTGCACTTGCCAGAGCGCTGGGCTCCCTCATGCCAAGTCCCAGTGGCTCCTGTGCCCTTCTGTTCCTGGCAGTGTCACCAGGACCCCAACACATCCAGGTTACACAGAGCTTCTGCAGCCTTGTTTGTATGGGCGCATTCACCTCCTGGCTAATTATAGCTGGAGTAGATTGAAGCCTCTCCTGGTGCCTCCCCATCTGGCACAGCATGTTTTGGTGAGCAGGTAAGGCACTGGCAGTGCATCCTGCTTCCCACCCATCTCCCTGTTCCCCCCATGGCTCTGCAGAGCCCTGACCATTCTGTGCTGTCACGTTGCAGCACGGTGTGTGCAGAACCTCACCTGCAGCTGCAGTACTTCCCCTGGATTTCCCCAGCATTCCACACAGGGGTTTCTGCAGGTGGTTTCTGTAGGTGCTTTGCTGTGCTCCAGAGGTGCCTGTACAAGTGGATCCCATTTCACTCACATGCTTTTGCTCTTAGGTCTAGCAACTTGCCTCCCTCCACCTGCCCATGCTGGTACTCCTGCAGCATGCAAGTACCTGAATTTTGGAGCAATTTATTCCAGGTGGATACCATTTCTGTGGTTTTGCATCAAAATGAAACAACAATGCTCTCACACACATATGCAAATATTCATGTACATGGCCTGCAGACCCTTCTTTACATTACTATAATAAACACCCTGATGTGTCCTACAGCATAGCTTCCTCAGCCTTTTGGTTTTGTCCCAGTTACTCCCCCAGCCTGGAGTATTTCCCCAAGGGGGACCTGAAGAGCAGGCCACAGCACAGAAGGAACCCATGTGGTTTCTCTGGGGTCCAACATAGGTGACCCTTTGCCCTGGACTGGTTTTTGAGAGCTGCCTCCATGGGTGTCTGGTGCAGACCCAGATGCACATCCCCCTGCCAGGGACAGAGGTGACACCCAGCTGGTCCTTGGCTCAGTGTGTGCCCGTGGCACCAGTGGGGAGGGCTACAGCTTCCTTCCCTGCACGGATCCCTGAAACTCCCTGGGTGTCTAGGAATAGGGGCCCTTGTGAGGAGCTCCATTCAACCTGCTCCTATTTTCTCACACCAGTAGGATGGCTGGGATGAGGAGGTGGGTTGTCCCAGTTGCTGCCAAGGCAAGAGCTCAGCACCTCCCACCTGCCTCCAAGTTTATACTGTGTTTCCAACGTGGTAAGGGAAAATACATCTGGCAGCATGCCCATCCAGCAATCTGCAGGGTGGAGGAGGATGAGGATCAAAGTCAAACTTACTGGGTCAGGTAAGGTGAAGATGGGAGCCTCACCCTCTGGGTCAGCCCCCATCCAGAAAGCCATTTCCATGGACACCTGCCCTGCTCACTACAAAAGACACTCTGAGGAATGGTGCTATGTCCCTGCTAAGGTCCCATTCCCTGGAAAGCCACTCCACATTGTCCCTTGCTGCCCAAAAGTCTCCACTTTCCTCTGTTTTGGGGGATAAAGGAAAAGAGGGAGGGCGAGCAACAACTGATGTCCTTTCCCAGCAGTAACTCTCACCCCAGTTAGTGGGGAGAGGCAGCAAAACTGTGACCAGATCCCTCAGAGGCAGTGAGCACCTGGTGAAGCAAGGCCTCTCCCTGGTTATTTGGTAGATATGTATCACATAACACCTGCACCAGCACCGCCTTTGAAGCCAATCTGTTTGTATGAAACAAAAATGAGAGAAAATAACCAAGTCAGCCAAGGTGTTTGAGCACAAAAAGCAAGCTCAAGTCAATTAGCTTCCCTCTGATGCCTGGAGTGGATGGGGATTTGGGGGCGGAGGAGAGATAAAACAGCAGATTAGATGACTTTCATGCATTTGCCAGTCTGGCTGGTTCCACAGGATTTCTGGCTGCTGAAATCACAGCGCTCCTCCAGGGACCAGCCAACCTACCATAGTTTTCAGGAAGTGCCAAAGAGGTGGTCATTAGTGGTTTACTAATAGAATGTCACCCTTCCCCATCATCTCAGGCTTTCAAGCAGGGCCTGGGCACTCCACTGTGCCCTCTGCCCTGAGGGACTTCTCATGTGCTTTACTACTTCAGGCTATCCTGGCAGTGCAGCCCTGAGTCCTTTCCTATTTATTTGTCCCATTGCACATTTATTTGTTCCTCTTGATCTGGCAAGAGCATAAAGCATGTTTGTATCCTGTTGACAAATGTTCCTCCAGGCACCAGCACTGGATGTCCACAAGTGCAGAGGCAACCTGCTGACTGCAGAGATGTGTAGCAGCAGAAGTGGCTTCAACTGTGCCACCTGCTGCATGACCACAGCACCCATCTGCTGTTACTGGGAGCCCTAAAGCAGAGTGTGGTGCATTGTCAAACATCACAGAGTGGCTGGTCACAGGTCACAGGCTGCTTGGTCCTCCTTCCTAGAAAACACTGAGTCAGTTAAAGCAAAAAAATCAGATTTTGTGGAAGTATCAGAGACTGTCTGTTCCCAGGGAGTAGGGTCAAAGGTGACTGCAAGTGCCCCTCTGCAAAAGGGAACATGAGATTTGCTGCTGACACTGGGTAACTATTGGGCAATACAGCCACGGGCAGCTTTCACCCACTGAATTTGCTTTGAAAAAAATTAAATTTCAGGATATGGATGTGTAGGCAGCTCCTGGCAGGTTCACATCACAAGAGCCCCAGCTGCTCCCTTCCCACCCTTGGACTGCATTTTACACCTCGACAAAAGTCCCTTCTGGTCCCTCCGGGTGCTCCGTGTTTGGGTCAAGTACTGTGCATCCACAGTGGAGAAGTAGGAAGAGCAGGACTCTCACACAACAGCAGGGGGTTGGTGGGAGGCTGCAGTTCACCGACACTCTCAGATGGAAGGTCCCTGTGCTCCAAGAATTCTTGGAGCCGCTATTCCCCCACGGGCAGACATCCCCCAGTTCACTCCAACAGCGGGAGGGATGTGCTCCCTCTGCTCACCCGCTAGGCCAGGCCCGAGCACTGGCCCGAGTGACGCTGGGATATGCATGCACTCCTCGGAGCACACCTGCACCCCCCGAGCAGCCTTGCACCCCCGGGAGCACAGCTGCACACCCAGCCCCGGCTGTGCGGATGGCGGTGGGGCCGCAGGGTGCCCGGGCGTGGATGGGCTGGGGGGCTAAGTGTGCACTTGGGGGGCCGGGGCACGTACAGGGGTGGCCAGGCGGGTACGAGGGGGTCCTGGATAAGCCCAGGAGGGGCACAGCGCAGCCTGTGCTGGAGGTGATGGGCTGGGAAGGGACGAACGACCCGGACAGAAGCCATCTGCGGGAGCCTCCTGCCACCCAGTGTCGGCTCCAGCCAGCGCCGCTCTCCGGGGCTCCCCCCGTCGGCTCTGCAGCCAAAGGGCTTTCGAAACATCGTTTTAACAAAAACAAAACCCAATCCAACGGTCCTAGAAAAACGCCAGAAAATCAAACAAGTCCCCAAGACACACTCTTCTTCCAAAACCCCTCAAAATCCGAACAAATCCAGGGCCATAGAAGCATCCCGAAGGTGTGCAGGACACGACCAAGGTCCCCGCCGATGACACCAGCTCTGCTCCGCCACGCTGGCCGTGCCGTCTGGTCTCAGGGCTGATGACAGTGTCACCCCCAGGCCTGTCCGGTCGCACTCAGGTCACTGGTCACCTTTGCACTCAAATGTGACGTTTCCGCTTGCGCAAAGCTGGTTTGATGGAGGTGCAGAGGACGGGCCGAGCGCTTCCCCTCTGCTCCAGCGTAACTTCTGCACTTTCCGGCCACTTTCGGCTGACTTGGTCAAGTCCCCGGCAGCGGCCCCACCCGGTACCTTCTCCTTCCCGGGCTCCGGGTGAATCCCCGACCTCCCCGGGCCGGGCTTCCCCATCTGCAGCGGGCACCGAGAGGCGGAGCTCCGGCCGGGGAAGCCGCAGAGGAGGCGGCGGCAGCGGCCGGGGCCGGGCCAGGCGGGGCCGCAGCCGGTTCGGCCAGAGCCGGGCGGGGCCGGACCGCGGAGCCGCCGCGGAGCGGGGAGGAAGCGGGGACGGGGGGCGGCACGGACCGCGGCGGGGCGAGAGAGACCGGGAACGGGAGAGGGGGTCGGGAGAGGAGGAGGGCGAGGAGAGGAGGTAATGGGTCGGTAGAATCGCTGCTGCTGCCGCCGCAGCGCCGGGACCGTTTGTCCCTTCGTCCCTTTGTCTTTTTGCCCTTGAGAGGGAAGATGTGCGCTAATGTCTTTACAGACAATCCGATGGGTGAAGCTATCATCTCTGAAATGGCTCTTAATGTCCCTACTGACTTTGGGCAGCAGGTTTGCTGCAGAGTCCAGACAGCCTGAAACAGACACGGGTCTGCAGGAGCTCGAGTTTCTGAGCAGGTTGAAGGGGGGAATAGGCGGTAGGCGGTTCGGGAAGGCTGTACCTTCCTGGTGACCACAGCCAATGCGGAAAGGAGGAGGGAAAAGCGCGGCCGGGAGCTTAGAATTAAAGAGGCTGCGCCCTCCGAAACCTGGAGAGAAAAAAACCCGCGGGTGTGTGCCCCAGTGGACTCTCTCCCTTTATTCGAATAAAGTTGCAGGACTCCTCTGTCTCCTTTTCGGACATAAACCTTTGCTGACATCGCTTTTTCTGTTTGTCCGTCTGTCCGTTCACCCGCGCGCGGCCCGGCCGCTCCGCTCCCGGGACATGGGTCACAGGGTGATGATGATGAGGAGCTAACACAGGCTCCTCAGAGAAGCGGTGGAAGCTTCATCTCTGGAATGGTTCAAGGGCAGGTTGGATGTGGCTTTGAGCAGTCTGGTCTAGTGGAAGGTGTCCCTGCCCACGGCAGGGGGATTGCAACAAGGTGATCTTCAATGTTCTTCCAACGCAATCTATTCTAATATTCAGTGATTTTGCACATGGGCTTTTTTTTTTTTTTTTTTTTTTTTTTTTTTTTTTTTTTTTTTTTTTCTGGAGGGACAATCCATTTGCAAGGACACAGTGAACCCAAAGTCCGCACAACACTGTACCAAAGAATTAAACTCTTCACTCTTCAATACCTTCTTACTCATCCTGGCTAATTTGATTCTTCTACATGTCAACCAGAAATCAACCAGAGATCATTCACATAATATTACAGGGCTGTTCCTCTTTTGTTCCTCTATTTGGAGCAAATAATGGCTTAGATGTCTCTCACTGACATGTTGCTGACTGAGGAGCAGTCTCCCATACTGCTTATAGAAGGAATTTCACTTAGATACCAAATTTGGCAGGGAAAAAAAAATCAATTTAAGGACCTTCAAGAGGAACAAGACATAGAAGCAGATTCAACTTATCGAACCCACAGCAATGGTATTAAAATGTAGGTTTATGATCCCTAATATATTTCTTAATATAGGCTCCAGTATTTCTTAATTAAGGCTCCAGACTAATTTTGACAGATAAATATGCAGCACCCAACAAGTACAGATCACATGAGAACAGACACAAGCATCCATCCATCCATCCATCCATCCAATAATCCAACAATTGTGTCTCATTTTATTCAGATAACTGAGACCTGGACAAGGACATTGCAACCAGCTTCTGATTAATGTTTCACCGCTCCCCTTTCTCATTCTGAGTCGAGAGCAGTGGTGTCTTGGAGGCTTTTGTGAGTGTTCCTTAACCCTTTCCAAAGCGACCACCTCACTCCTGCTCCCTTTGTTCTGCCACGGGAGATTCCTCGCTGATCTTTCTTTTTCCTGCAGCTCCTGAGGATCTGCAGGCCCACTCGAGGGTTTTCATGACAGGGGTGTGTCTGTGCTGTGGTGACCCCTGGGGACGGGCAGTGGGCAGGGGAAGCCCTGAGGTGGCAGGGAGGGCTGTGAAGGGTGGGGGCAGTGGGAAGGTGACATGAAAGGGATGCTCTGGGAGGACATGAAAGGGACTGCCTGGAGTACTCAGGAGGAGCAGTGGGGAGGCTTTGCTGTGATGGCTTCGGTGAGGAAATTGGAAAGCTGCAAGATCTCAGTGGTAAATTGTGAATCATTGCACTAAGTAAACTTATAAATGGTTTATTTTCAGTATAGTAAAAAAAAATAAATTGTTAAATATGGAACCACAAAATTTGAATTCGGTTACTGTTCTTTCTTCTTTGTGTTTGAGCTGAAATTACAGGTGTAATGTATTGAGTTTCAAAAATGGGGGATAAACACGAATCACTCTGTATGATTATTCACTGACTTGGCACTTGAACCAGGGATTTTTTTAAAATTTTTTTTTACAGCATTCATGATTTCTGTGGTCAGTGCAAGGCATCATTACCCCATTTCCACAGTAGCTGTGTATGCCCTGGAAATTCTTTCTGCATTACCGAATTTCTGAGCTATAAATCAACATTCTATTTTAATTTACAAGTACTGTGAGATATTCTGAATGCTTGTGAATCTTTTCTAATGTCCTTTACTATTTAGTGAGAAATTCTCTATGCTCACTTCAGTGTCATGGCATTTCAAGGTGAGATCGCTGTTATTGTTTACAGGAAGTTAATGTTTTTGAGGATTGCAGTTGTAGTAATTTTTGCTTCTTTTTCAGAGCTGTCAAACCTAGAATGCATGCCTGATGACACAGACTAAGGACATTCTAGAGAGAGTTTCATTCCTGTGCCTGTGACATGCCTGTTTAGAACATAAGTTATATATATTAAAAAAGAAAGTTGGCATCTAAGCCATGTGCTAGAAAGATGCTTTCAGGAAAGGAGTCCCATCTTAACTTCGATCACATGGACAGAGAAGAACCTGCAGCTCTTCTCAGATAACATTAACCTTTGAAGTCAGTTTTATCAAATTAGAATTTAAAAAAAGTTAGGAATGGTCTTTATCCATGTGATTGTTGAATCAGTCTGGACTACGTATATAAATGTTATGTTAGTGCCAGAAATTGCTGTAGTCTGTGTTGGTTTGGTGCAGCTTTGTCACCCTCTAGTGCTCATATCCAAAAAGTTGGTGAGCCTGCTGTTACCCTCGGTAAATTTTTAGCTGTATGGACTGGCTCAGGGTTTTTTAAGGAAGAATAATTTTTAGAAAAGAAGCTGATTGCTGGCCAATCATTTGCCAGCAGTAACACAAGAAATTTTTAACTGACATGGGATCTAAACCAGGAACTCCTGATTCCTAGGGTACAGTTTTAATCTCTGAACTGGTCTTTCATCATGATTTACCTCCTTGAATTGAGTTTCTGAAACTTGATACACTAAGTACTGAAGAAACAATGAGATTTGTTGTGGTACAACTTCTTTTTGTGAAACACCCGAGAAAGATAGGATTTCTTCTTCCTTCAATTGTATGCTTTATACATACAAACTCTTTTGATAAGAGTTTTCCTTTGTTTAATTTAAGATGTTCAGTTCCTTTATTAGTTATGTATTTATTAGGATATTAGTTGCAGTGAACTTCAGGTTCCCCAGCAAACAGAAAAAATGCAGTCATTTAGAGAATAAGGCATAAGAAGAAACAATCTCCATATGCTGCCAGATGGTAAGTTACCAGCCTTCATTTCTTTGATGTAAGAAATGAGGAAAACCCTTAAAAAAGAACGGATTCTTTGTTGTTGCTGTCGCTTCCCATCAGTCAGGACGTGGTTTCCAGCTGGTTGAGCTGAGCACTGGAATGCAGGTGCTGCAGTGGTTCTCCAAAGCAGCTCTCAGAGAGGAGTCAGTACTGAGGCATTTTTTCTGCAACCTGCTGGTGGTGACAAACCTTCAGTTTTACCAGCCTTTGCCCGTTTGTATCTTTGCTTCCAAAAGAAGCTGGCTGGGAGAGGTGAATGACTTGAACAGTGTGTATGTTGCTAGGAAAGTATTTTCAGGGCAGGCCAGCTTTAATGGCAAATAAGTAAATTAAAATCTGGGCAGGTGATAGAAATAAACCTTGCAGCTTACACAGCAACATGACCAGGGCAAAGTAAAGTGACCCCGGAGAGATCACTGTGCCAGCAGGAAACCCCAAATGAGCAAATTTCTTGACAACATGCAAGGAAAGAGTTCTTTGGATACACCAGATGGAATACTGTAAAGGAATCATTGTTTCCAAGAGCTAATTCTTTAAAAGTTTTTTTTTTTTTCGGGGGGGTGGGGTTGTGTTTTGTGGTTTGGGGTTTTTTTGTGTGTGTGTGTGGTTTTTCTAATATTTCACACCCGATGGATGCTCACAGAGAAGGGAAACCACCGAGGATGAGAAGGCAATTCATGAACAAAGGCAGAATGCAAACACAATGTGCTCTTTTACACTCCAGTCAGACCTGGAGACATGTCTCTCTCTGGGCAGGTGACAAGTGAAACCCAACCCAGGAGCAATTCTGTGGTTAATCCCCAGCCTGTGGTTAATCCCCAGCCCAGCCAGAGTAGCACATAAGTAAATGAGGTGATTTGGTAGGATGGGAGCCCTACAAAACTAATTGCAAAAGCCTGTGTGTTACCAAGTTCGTTCCAGCAGGTTGTTTTGACAGCAAAGAATTTCAGACAAACTTGTTTCTCTGCTCAAATAAAACAACAGCTTGTATTTGTTTTGAAGTCTGCTCATTAAATAGAAATTCATGGAAGAAGGTCTCAGAAGAAAACTGGGTCTGTAAGAGCCTCTGGAGGTCATTCTGTCCCTGCTCCTCTGTTCAGAGCAGAGAAAGGTGTGATTGCAAGGGGGTTCCTTCTGAGAACACTCAGCAGTGTCTGTCCTCCTGCAGTTCCTTACACAAGGTGCTGCAGGCTCCAGCCTGTTTATTTCTGTGAGACAGCCACCATCACTTCCTACCCACTGACTGAGGTGTGCTCCCATGTTCAACCCCTTGGTTTATTAAGTGGAAGCTACTGTAGAATTATGCCTCCCAGCAACTGCTTATTACTCCCTTAACACCCAGCCACACTCAATACCTGAGTCATGCCAGTCTGTTTTCGGGAGCAACCACACTCCCTGCACATGCGTGATCAGTTCAGGGCTCCCTTATTGATGCCTCCAGGACAAAGCCACTAAATGTGCCATCATGCTCACCACTTTGGTGGGGTTTTTTTAAGCTTACAGAGCACACATGACCTGCTAATTGAATGGATTTTCATCCATTTCATCCATTTTCATCCAGTGCAGAAAATAATAACCACCTCTCACAGAAGCCCATCTACTCGCTGGATTTCCACCTTCTATACCAAGCCAGTCTAATATTAGCAAAACTGGGATCAAAGCCCTAAAAATTACTTTAATGGTGAACAAATACATCCCTTCCCATCTCTCGAGTCTTAACTCAAAAAGTTATTTTCAAGGGAAAACATTTCAAACTTTTATTTTTAATGTGTTATTGAGCGGGGGCAAGACCTAAACCTTTGAACTTGAAAAAGGGAAAGCAGTGAATGAAAAAGAAAAGGCATTTTACACTGAAGAACATGAACAATCTGCTGCATGGCTGTTACAGTACTGGGAATCAGTGTCTCTGGGCATCCACTTGCTACTGAAAAGTGTGTCTCTGAACCACAGCCCCCTGGCAAGTCACCAACAGTCTCCTTTTTGACTTCACTGAATCTTGGAAAATGCTCTGTGTGAAGGACGAATAGTGGTGAATTTTAACATGCCTTCTCTAAATGGTAATAGTAAGGTGAGATGACATTTTTAGTAAGGTGAGATGGCATTTTTTTTTTAAGGAAATAGTTGAAAATCTTTTAGGAACACATTTTGTAAATGTATTTTTTGTAAAACCCCGCAGGATCTGATTCAGTAAAACTATGCCAAGTCTGAAGCTTATAAAAGCAACTGGAAAAAATGCTATTCCATATGAATGTGTGCCTGCACTCACCTGTGCATCCAAGTCCTGTGTACAGGCATATAAAAGAGGGTGTCTGAAAAATTTTTATGCAGATGGTTCTTTGAGGTGATCAAAGATCATAAAATTCAGCAGATTTCTATATGACATTTGGGAGCAGCTGTACCTTCCTTATTCCTCCACCTCTTGAGCTGATGCCTGGTGATTTAAAGGGCTCACTCCACCAAAGTGGCAGCTGCTCCTCTCTTGCAACCAGGAATACTATTCCTGAATTGTCTCAAATTTTATTGTTGTTGTCCAAACCCTCATTAAAGCAGTTGTCCTACAAAAATAAACTCCTATTTTAGCATTCTTCAAAACATGATTTATGATTACAGTGTTGCAAATTGATTACAAAGTTAACTTAATATAATGTAAGAATATTTATATAAATAGTGATGTAAGAATCACATAAATTTATTCCAGAAAAGGAGGTTTTTTTCCATAATATTAAATTATTTATCTTTCCAATGTCTTGCTAACATTCTTATTTTGTGTAAGATTGACAAACACATTATTTGATTTGAAAAAATGTAGAAGAGAAATACCTTCCACCAACCTGATTCTTCATAAAGGCAGGAACACTCATCAGGAAACCTGTCAATCTGAGCTCACGTTGTTGTGAATTAACTGTGAAATGGGAAAAGCCTTTTGATACAGATGTGCAAATGACTCAAACCTCCATAAGCCAACCCCACAGCAACGTGGAACAACTCCAAGTGCCCACATTCTAGCACTTGGCAAGCGAAGACCGGACCATAATGTTTGTCTGTCTGTCTGTCTGTCTGTTTGTTTGTTTGTTTGTTCATTTTTAGCTTGACATATCCTTACTTACTGCCTATACTGAAGAGGACACCAGGCCATGCCTGTAGGAAGCAGCTCCCAAACAGCACGTTGTGGTGCTTCACTCCTGACAACTGGAAGTTCTGGCTGGGAAAATGCACAAAACTGTGATGCAGTTCACAGGCTCTGTGGGGCCAGTAATTATTTTCTTTGCATGTGGCATCCCTTCACTGCAGAAGTGCAGTCGTGCAAATGTTCCTCTCTTGACAAACACTGAATTTAGCTGGTTTTTTTTGGCCAGATAAGGTCTCACAGTGTTTAATGGCCCTTTGATTTTCATTCCTGTTTCTGTCCCCTTAAGTTTCTTTTCCCCTGTCTTGTTCCCTGCAGCCACCACCCTGGGCCTGCCCCTCTCTCTTGCCTGCTTGCCAGACCAGTCTCTGGTAGGTCACCAAGCCTTGCAGCACAGGTCTCCTGCACCTTGGGGAGGGCATCCCCTCTGCAGCAAGAGGCTGAGCTTAGCTCTTTATTCTGGGTCTTCCACCAGGGCAATGGGAGGGACTGATGCAAAAGGAAGCCCTGACTAGAAAACGCTGCCCCTTGTCAGTCTGTCGCTGTTAGAGAGGCTCTGCTCAGCCGTGCCCCAGGCAGGGCTCAGCCAACACAAATCGCTAATGACACAGCCAAGGGGAGGCTGTGTCACCCACCAGCTGGGGACCAAGGTTGATTTCTGACTCTCTGTGCCTCCAAAATGCAGTATTATCAGTGAATATTCTTTCCTTTAAGCCCCTGACAATTTATAGACAGGTGCTGTGTTCTCCCTTGCTCACCCCTGTCCTACAAGAGCCTCTGTGTATCCCCTTGTCCACTGCCTGGAAGCTGATCCAGCCCTCTCCTCACCTTTGTAGCTCTGCTGATTCTGCCTGAGACAGCAGGGCTGAAGCCAACACGATACTTGAGACAGATTTATAGGGAGGCTCTGCTTTGTTTTCTGTTCCTCTCCTAACAATTCCTAACATTCCAGCTGCTTTTTAACCCAGAATAGCCACTTGGAGTAGGAAATGGAAAGGCGCAGTTCTGTTGGTTTCATGCAACAAATTTCCAGGGAACATTTTCTGCAGGAGTCAGTCTTGCAGCCCACATATTGGTGGGAGAGAGGACTCCTAGGAAGGTTGGCTGCAAGAGGATGGGCCCAAGGGTCTGCTTCCCCAGCTAAGAGATGACATTTGGTGTTTTCTTAGCTTTTCATGGGACGTCTGGTTTGATGCTAAAAGCCACCTTTAATGAGCTTCACAGATGGGAGAGAAAGGCCAGTGTTCCCTCCAAATTTCTCTGTTTGTCGATTCTGGATGGTTTTAGTGTCATATGACCAGCAGAAGTGCATCAGGTTACTCCCCAGAGTTTTGGGGCACTTGCATTGCCAGACTAGCACATGGCAGGGTCCCAAAATGGTGCCCTTGGAGGAGCAGCGTGGCAGGAGAGGCCTCAGGAATAACAGGTGTGGTTTGGAGCAGACCCATCAGTCAGCTCCATCCTGGAACCAAAGCAGTAGCCAAGGAAGCCCTCCCAGGGGCTGGCACTCTGTCCCAGACTGAAGGGGGTTCCTGGTGCTGATGTTTGTCAGGTTGGCTGCAAAGCAGAGTCGGGCAGGGCAGGAACTCGTGTCCCAGACTCGAAGGTGCAGGGGGAAGTGTCAGTGGAGCCTGCTGTCAGTGGCAGGAGTTGTTAGTTTTTAGGGGTCCTTAGAGGCATTCAGACAGCCACAAACCACAGGCATGTATTAAACAGAAATCTGAGACCCAAACAGCATCTAGGCATTGCAGTTTGTTCTCTCTGGAACTGGGATAGGCTGAGCTGCAAGGAGAGCCTTTTCCAGGTAGCAACCCAGTAGAAAAGAGCCACAAGAGGCTGAGAAGAGACCAGAAAACCCCCAGACTGAAATGTGAGAGGTGGCCTAAACTGGCTCCAGACAGCAAAGCAGCCTGGAGAGGGCAAACAGGCTGTGGCAGGTCAAATGGTACTTTATCACATATCTCGTTTCCAGGCATCTCATACAATTTCTGAACAAACCAGAGGCCCACCTCAGCACGGTGCTGGGTGAGAATGGGATGTGGGAAAAGGCTGCAAGCCCAAAGGATTTACCACCATTTCCCATAGGACCAGACCAACAAACAGCACTCCCCCAGACAGCACCAGGCAATCCCAGTCCCTCCAGCTCAGGTGTTGCCAGGGCAGGATGCCCCATTTTCAGGGCCAGCCCTGCTCCAAAACTGCATTACCTTTATCAGGAACCACTTCCCTGCACGAGGTTCAGAAGCTTTGTACCTTGGAAGAGGGATATTCTCTTCTAGAGCTCAGTAATGGGCCTTGACCTTCCATATGCAAGACAGTCCTTTTTTTTCCCTTTTCTAGTTTCATTTGTGGTGTGTTATTCCCACTGCTCATCTGGATCAACTCTGGACACTTTTATAGGCAACATAACATGAGCTGCTAACACATGTAGGCAAAAGGAACAGAAAAACCAGATTTGGAGAATCTTCAAGGCCTGAAGTTTAGGATTTAGTATTAAGCCATGTTCTAAAGCAGTTCCTTCCTAGTTGTGTCAGGTCTACTGCCAGCTCTTATGATTACACTGGAAGTCTCAAAGTGTTTAATGGTACAGTTAAAACCCCAGTTCTTGGAGGCAGGTCAGGAGGTGAAAAATCTCGACTTTCCTACATTAAAAAGTCAATTTGCAATGCTGTGGCTGTGCCATAAAATTGTGACCTAAGGGTAACTTAAAAGCTTGGATGTCAGATGCCAACAAACCAAGAATCTCCGTGCCGCTGCCAGCATTTGGAGACTTTTGTCCCTACATCCCCTCTTTCAGCAGCACTTTGTTGTACTGCAAAAATATCCTCAGCTTGCTGCAGAGGCTCACAGGTCTGAGCAGCACGAGATTTGCCCTTTCCATGGGTCATGACTGGAGAAGACATCAGGCTAAAACTATTAACCCTCCTTTTGCTGGGCTTCAGGAGGAAGGTGTCAGGGTATGGCTCCCCACCTTATGCCATCAAATGAACAAAGGGCACTGTCACTCTCCAGTTCCCCATCCCTGGAGGCTGAGGATGTCCCTTACCCTCGCCATGGATTGAGGAGGTGTAGGATTGAAGATGGAATGTGGTGACTGGCAGAAATCTCATGGGGAACCCGTGACAGATTCCAAAGCAAAGCCAGGTGCTGAGGAGAGAGGCAGGGAAGGAGACAAAGAGGCTGCTTTATGTTGTCTGTGAGTTATTTGCAGTTGGTAATGTCTGCCTCAGCTGCTCCAGGAAGAGGACTTCTGTCATTCTTGCCTGGAGTGTTCAGAAACCTCATGGAGCCTACTGTGTTACTGACAGTGGCAGGAGCTGCATGCATTTTATCCTTCCATTGACTGTCTTTGGAGAAATCAGGGGGTGCCAGAGCCAAGGTGTTTGGCAACCCAAAGGCACAGGACCTGGGGCAGACAGCTTCTCCCCCCAGGTCTGCGGGGGAGCATCCAGCATCCACTGCTCTGAAGACCCTTTTTAG
Source organism: Phylloscopus whistleri (assembly GCA_017589585.1). Lineage (NCBI taxonomy): Eukaryota > Metazoa > Chordata > Aves > Passeriformes > Phylloscopidae > Phylloscopus > Phylloscopus whistleri. Next base: position 1,608,372 of record JADMLD010001007.1, on the reverse strand, counting down.
CTTCAGTTTTCCAGCCCAAAGGAGTTTGTGGCCATCTCTGCTTGCCCCTGAGACAGCCTTATCCTCTGCTGAAATGGTTTTCCCCTCCCCACTGCCCTGTGTCCTCCAGGAGTGTCTGCTGTCAGTAGTCCCTTCCTTCTCAGCCTGCATTTTGCTGAGCATTTACAGTGGCCTCTTTCATGACAGTTCTCCAAGCCCTGTTAGAAGCCCCTGTTCAAACCCACAAATTCCCAATCCTATTCTCAAATGAGTAAGTTGCCTTACCCATGAGACCTGAGACAGGCTATTGCTATAGATGGACAGCCCTAATTTGAATTTTTCAGACATACAGGCAACTCCCTGATCCCTTCAGGATCACAGCACAGAGCACAGCTCTGCTGAGAGCAGAACCACATAGTGCCACCAGTCCTGGCAGTAAGGTTTAATAAGAGCCCCTTTTGCACTTCCCTGAGTCAGCCTTGCCAACGGGGAATCTGCAGGAGCTCATGGATTTCACAAGTCCTCTGGGCCTGCAGAGAGCATGCATCCTAAATGCAGATTTTCCCCCTTCCCTAGACCTGGCACAATGATTCATCTGTGCATTTGCTTAAAGGATTTCACTGTCAACCAATCCGAGGTTTCTTTGTTGACCACAGTTAATTTTGGTATGCAGAAAATGCCTGGGTAAGGACAGGGATCTAGGCTGCATTTTCAGCGTCTGTGAGCTGCCTGCTGTTTAACAACAGACTAAACAGCTCTCACCAGCTGAGGCTCAGTTTCCATCACTACAGTTCTGTAGTTACAACACTTCTGTGACACGAAAAATAACTTGTGAAAACCTCACCTGAGGCAGGACTGAGCTGAAACATCTTTGGAGGTGTGGTCTACGGATATGTGGGATCCTGTGGGTTTCTTAGCCTACATGGATTGAGGCTAGGGAGGAAAATACTGTCTGACATACAACCAGCCTTGGCTGTAGGATACGTGGCATTGCTGAGGGTTTTCCTACATTGCTGTAGGAAAGATTGAGGCCAAATATCTTTATTTGCATATTAGTGGTGATGGAAGTTGCTTGTGTGCAATGAAAAGAGAGCACAGTCCAAACAACTAGAGACTGATTTACTGGGGTTTTTTTGCATAAGCCTATAAATTGTCCAGAACTTGCTCTTTTTTTTTTCTGAGAAACTGTTGTCATTTGCAAAAAATGTGACTAATTCCACCTCAACACAAGAAAGACGCAAGGGAGGCAGATTCCTCAGGGATCTCAGTTCTTAGAGAAGAAAACAGGCCTTTAAAAGTTCACCAGCTCTACACCACAGGAAAAAACATACATTTGTTTCTTTTGCTGATGGTGATGAAAAGGGGAAAGATCACTGGGAATGTGCCCTGCTTGGATCTTGGCATCAAAGAGCTGACAAGGGCTAGGGAAGGTGGAGAGACTGCAAGAGGAAGGGAGAAAGAGACAAAGGAAAAAGCCCTGCTGGAGCTGCAGAGATTTTTATTATTTTTTTAATTATTTTTTTTTTCTCAAGGCACAAAGCTTGCCTGTTTTGTATCTGTGCTCCCTGATCACCTCCCTCCTCCCAGGCTAGGAAACCCTGACAGCAGAAAGGAAGCTGGTGAGACAGAGGCACTTGGCTCCCCTCCATGTCCATGAGATGCTGGAGGGTGCCTCTGAGTGTTAGCAAGCACCAAAGACACGCTTGTTCCCAGGGTCTCCTCAGGCAAGGGATGCCCCAGGTGCCTGACCCAGATGTTGGGATGACCCTGCTAGCTGCAGCTTGTGCCTGCAAGCCCTGCTAAGCAACCCCAGTGGGGAAAAAAAGGAGCATTTTGGGTTGTGTTTCTACAGCAATCTAGAAACACACCAACAGGCCCAGGTACAGCTACACCTGGGCTGATTCTGGAGATGCCCTGGATTTTAACAGTGGATCTAACATTGCATTTAGAAGCACTTTAATCCATCCTTTTAAGTGTGCTTGGTCATGGATCTATGATGCAAATGAACACTACAGCATTTCTGAAGGGAAAAGGGACTTCTGTGTACTGCATACAAGATGTTCTGATATTTATATCAGCCCCAGCAGTCTTCATTAAAATAGACACTTATTGCAGAAGGTTGAAAACAGGATGGTAACAGAGTGCAGCCACAAACAGAATGAAAATGTAGCAGCAATTTTCACCTAGCTTTAATGCAAGGTTCTATCTTATAATCAGAGCCTCCAATCACATATTCCTATGTATGGTTGTCTTTTTTTGAAAATAGGCTAGGTGGTATGGCATTCAGAAAAGTGCATTTTTATGTTAATTTTAAATTACAAGCTGATTCCTTGATGAGCTGCTCCCTTACTAGGGCCAGCCAGGAAAAAGTACTCAAAATGTCATGAATTGAGGTCTAACTGATGTACTGGTGGGATAGGGCACGATTTCACCAGGCAGCTGCACAATGCCCAGGAAGAGCCAAGACAGAGTTTTCCCTCTTTCTGAGCTGTTCTGCTATGGTCTGTTAGAAGTGAGCTCTGCACAGGCTGTGGTGTGCACACAGACCACAGCTGCTGGCCAAAGTTCACCTCCTTTGATGAGCTCCCCACCTGCTCCTTTGCTCTGGATCCATCCTTGTGTATGCTGTGAGGATCTTCACCTCTTTAGCTCCTGTGCAGCAGCTCCTCCTTCCTGGGCAGGGGGCAGTCCCTGCTGCAGCACAGTGCCTGCAGTGTCCTGGCAAAGGCAGAATCAAGCTCACAGCATAAATGCCCATGGCTTCTGCCCACCTGGACTTGTCAGGACCACGCTCCACCAGCATGACTGCTGCCACAGAGGGGTTTACTCTGCTGGAGCCTTCCAAGCCCAACCCCATCCTGGATCCATGTGCAGAAAACCCTTGCATGAGTCTCCAGGTCAGCACTAGCTCCATCTCACCAGGTGTCTTTGGTATATTTGCCTGGTTGCTGATTTATAGCTGGGTAATTTCCTGCTGGTCTGGGTGACTGAGGGTTTTGGCCACCTCAGGGCCAGGGGCAGATCCTCTGTTATCTCAGCTGTGGGTGTCTTGCTCTGCTCAGCTGCACACACACTGGTAATTTCCACGGAAATCTGGAGGGAGGTAGAGCCAAGAGAGAGCCTGGAGCTGCTGAAAAGGAGTTCACAGTTATTCACCATTCCCGAAGATGTTTCCATGAGAGACAGGTGGTGGAAGGGCTGTGGGAGGTTATTCCATCCCAGAGTACACCACTTGACAGCTCACAATAAACTGACAACAAAACACTGCTTTTCCTTGAATGCCCTCATTTGGTTCTCTGGATAGCACCCATCACCTATGAATAAAATCCTTACAGAAGACAGCTTGAACCAGGAATGGGAATTCTGAATTTTATTCCATTTTGATAGCAAACATTTTCAGCTGTTCAGGTGAACTTTCCCCTTGCTCTTGAGGAGAACCAGAAATGTTTTCATGAAAATGATGTGTTTCGTCAAGAAGCTCTCACTGCTGGAAATAAAGGAAGTAAACATTTCTGTAGGGGTTATTCATTGCAAAGAAGTGTTCTGGCAAGATAGGGGATATTGAGTCTTTTCCCAGTTTCTTTTGTATACACTAAATCAAGTCCCAGAATCATTCAACAATTTATGGGCTCCTTTCCACATCCTATCAGTCTCTGCAGGTGCCATCATAACAGGTCTCTCTTCCAAGAGCTGCTATTGTCTGCATCCATCTGTCCTCTCTCATTCCCAATAGCTACTGGGAATGTAAGCTGTAACTCTGGACACAGTGAAAGAAAATCTTTAAAAGGTTTTCAAAGAACAGTCAACAAATTATAGGAGTTAATGTGACCTGTTTGTCAGGGTCAGATGGGCTGAGAGAGGCCCTGCTCAGAGGTGCTGCATCATTTTGCAGCAGCAACAAATTCCATCCTGCCCAAACTCGGGTGAACATCTCGAGAAGCCCAAAAATTATGTTTCTGCCCACAGCCATGTAAGCATTGCCTTTTCCACCATCCAGGCCCAAACATGCACTGCTGAGTGGTGACTGCACTTGGGCCAAGCTGCTGCACCGCCACGCTGCAGTGAGGGGCTCCCCTGGAGCAGGGAAAGGATTGGGGGGCACTTAAGGTAGAAGGTGAGTGACACATCACATTTATGGCACCACAGCCACCCGTCCCTGTGCCTGCTGCTCCTCAGGGTCACTTGGTACCAGATGCTGATGCACGAGGAGTGCACTCAGCTCCTGTGTCTCATGGCAGGCGAAGTGACACCTGAGGAGAGTCCATCCTTCATCCTGCCAGCAGCAGATCTGCCAAGGACTATGCAATTACACAGATGAGCAGGTAAAAGGGCACCTGCTGAACATGTTTTTGGCCAGAGACTTTATTTTCAGACTGGTGTTTGCTCTGCATTCCTTTAAGCCCTGCAAAAACTGTGTTGACTCTCTGTTTTTCTACTAGCACTTGTATTTTTTTAAAGACATTAAAATAGAACTGACCATAAGACCAGATGTACAGACAACAAGAACTTTGCATGTGTCAGGGTTTCAAGAATAGATCTAATTTTTGTGTCATTCCAAACCATATTTAAACAAAGATGTTTCTAAATATCGACTGGTCAAGGAAAGAAAATCTCTTTGGTTCAGTCTTGCTAAGTCAGATTAATCATCTTTACTAAGCTATAGAAATGCCTCATAAGTTTTTTCTCCCCCTTCCCCCCTTCCTCTCCCCCTCCCCTTCCTTTTTTTTTTTTTTTTTTTTTTTTTAAACTCAGCATTCCCAGAAATTGCTGGTTGCTTTTTAAAACAACTGACGAAGTAAAACCCACACAATACAGGAGCACTAAAAGACAGTTCCATGTGTTTTTTTGCTCAATTTGCTTAAATCACATTAGCACTGTCAATGAATTCTACTCCCTGCCCTAAAAAGTTACAACACCTCAGCCTTTGTGTTGCTCACTTGAGTTTATTCTGCAAGATGGACTCCACCTCGAAACTGATTGTGCCCAGTGCTGCCCTTTGCTGGACTTTATGCTGCCTTAGCACTGAATGGTTTAACAAGTGTGTGTTAAATGTTATCATAAGAGCTGAATTGTAAAGTGGTGAAATCATCTGAAAGTGCAACAGGCCTTAGAAGCACAGCACAGCCCATGTTCATTAGAGCAAGCTCAGTCACAAATATCCTCTTGATATTTGCCAAGAAAATCTGTTCTTTTCCAGCAAACACAAAAAGCTGAAAGCAAAGGGTATTTTTCATCGTTAGCTCCTGTCCTTTTTGTTGCATGTTCTCTGTTCCAACCAGGCAGTGCAGAGTGAAAACTCTGGAGAAGAATTAAAGCAAATGGGTTGAAAATATTTTTCAGGCTTTTAAAATAGAAATACCCATTAAAGGCAGAGACCTCTCGGCTTCTACAGAGGTCCAGGGCATTGGAGGCAGCAGGAGTCGTCCACTGGGTGCTGCAGTGCTTGAGTGACCTGTTTCTCCCCAGACTTCCTCTACCACTCTTTTCCCAGAGCCACAGTCAGCAGTCAGCTTTGCTGCTCGGTCTCATCTTCCTCAGAAGTGCAATCCACTGTGCAGGCAGGACAAATAAAACTCCTTGTGTGCAGCCAAATAATTTGTAATTTCTTTTCAAATGATTTTTTCTATCTTCAGCTGCCACTGTGTGCTATACTGGCAAATGCAATGCATTCATTCACGTTATCCTGATAAAAACATGTCAGCAGATTTGGGAAAGCAAATTTGTTTCCTCTCTGCCAAAGCCAACCAATGCATGCCTGTGTTTTCCTTTTGACACAGAAGTGTGGTTTACTGGGATTTACCAACAGTTACTGAGCAGGATTTCAGTCCCCATTCAAATTCTGTCTATTTTTGGATCTAGAATTTAATGGTAACATTTGGTCAGCTTTGAATGCCTGTAGCTAAGAAATTTCTTATGTTGTCAATTAGAAGCTTCATTTCTTGTGACTCTCCCAAAGCAACTCATTTTCATTATTAACATAATATAATTTACTGTGTATTAAAGTCTTAAGCTCTACAACATATCTCTAACAGGCTGCACAAAACTGCCTTTATATCTAAATCTTATCTACTACAGCTAATTCAGAATAAAACCTGCAGCTGTCTGTATTGCACTGCTTGCAGACTGGGAGCTCTTCTCCTACCCTCTCCTGCCAGCACAAGCTGCCTCCCCAAGCCAGAACTGTCACCAGTGCTGTGGGAGAAAGAAATGTCTCTTCCCAGATGTGTCCAGGGAATGATCATGCAGCAGCCCTGCTCCTCCTGCCTTGCACCAGCCCAAATCAGATCAGAACCACACACTCCCAAAATAACACCCAGACAGACCTCTTCTGCTTTGTTCTGTAATATGATGCACTCAAGGCACTAATCAGGCATTGTTTGGACACTAATTGCTTGGCAGCCCTGTTTGCCTTCAGATACCTTGTTATAGCAGTGGCTTGAGTTTATTTGTTTCATCTAATCCATGGGAGGCAGTTGGGTAGCAGCCAGGTCTGCCAGGAGGTGTTTCACAGCCCCTGTAGCATCTGGGGCAGAAAATATCTCACAAGCTCCAGGTCTCTGCAAACAAAGCATTTCTCCTGGCTTACCAAAGGCACTTGGGGTCCGTGGAGGTACAGCTTACGGCATGGGAAATGCTGCCACATGCTTCCTTGCCACAGGAAGGTGATGTTTTTCAGGCGGAGCTGCAGAGTCACCCTCAGAGCCCACGGGCTGCAGCCAGACCATAGACAGCTCTGAAAGAACCTAACGTGGCATGAACAACAAGGAAACTCTGCATGAGTGGAGATGCACGGTATTAACTGCATCATTAGTGTGGAAACTTTGTTTAAAGCCAATAAGTCTTCCTCTAAACAGGAAGACTGGAAAGGCTGAAATGCCAAATTCCTGCGGGAGGGAACTGTAACCTTTCTAACTCTGCTGTTATCTCTGTGTGAGCTGTACCATGCAAAGTTTTGTTTTCCCAACATGCGGATCTACGTGTTTGAGGTTTCAGGGGGCAGGGCAATTTGGGCTTTCTGCTCTGCCTTATGATCAACAGAGAAAAAAGCAGGCTCAGTGTAGTGCTCCAGACAGCGTGCTCTTGCTGAAGTCTGTGTCTCAAGCAAGCTTATTAAGGATGGCTTCCCATTAAGCCCAGCCATTAATAGCTTCCCATTAAACTTGGGATCAGACAGGGGCTCCTGGGCAAGACCAAACAAAGACCACTCCTTAAGTTCTAGACCAGCAGCTCCTCTAGAGAAGCAGCTCCATCTATGCACAGCATCTTGAAGATTTTGCCTGTGCCTTGTGTGTCTTTTTAAATGTATATGTTTAGCTCCACTTATCATTTCTCTGCTGCTGCAAACTACAGAATAATTGTTAGCTGACATGTGCTGCAGAAGCCAAACAGGAAAGGGTGAATTTCCTGTGGCAATTACTTCTAATCAGAGATTTATGCCAGCATCCTCGAGAATTATCTGAAATAACATTTTGAGGGACTTTAATGATCAGAAGGGAGTTGCTCAGAACATTTTCCTCAGGGAAATCAAAATGCCTCACAGCAACAGACCTACCACTACTAATGCCTGAAGCTTACTTACCCCCTGCTCCTCCAAGACCTGCATCTGCCATCCAGCAACATTCACCTGGTGGAGAAAGGTACACTGGGTCAGGCCTTGGAAGCAAATTGCTGGAACCGAATGGGTTTAAGGAATTCAGGACAACAAATTAAAAATCACAAAGGCTGTATGTTATGTTGGATCAGGGACAGTTGATGCTGATTTATAATATACACTACCAACTTCCAAATAAATAATAATTCTTAGTGGATTTGTCACTTTCTTGGCTAAACAGTGAATAATTGGAGAAAGTCCAAAGATTGATCCAGAACATTATTTGCTTCTATTGAACAAAAAACCCCATGTTTTATTGAAAGGCCATGACTGAATTATCCTGATACTTTTCTTACAAAATTTTCCCCCAGTCTTGGCTGGCATTTGTTTTCAAAAAGGAAGCTAAAGTGATTATTCTAAACAATAGACTTGCTAAACATCATCTTAGTATAGGAGTTTGAGATTCAAATTTTGTTGCTGAACTTTCTGGCCAAGACAGGCCTACTATTCTTGAACAAAGCTGTCACTTCCAGGTTTTTGTTTTGCTTTTTTTCCACTTGTGAATACAAAATTCTTCCACATTCTTCCATCTGCACCGGAAAATACAAGCTTTTCCTTAGTTGGTAAAAATGTCTTTTCTGTGTGTAACAGTATTTTCCAATTCTGCCATCAGGAAAGATAGAATCATGAAATGGTTTATGTTGGACAAGACCTTAAAGTTACTCTAGTTGTCCCCTTCCATGGGCGGGGACAACTTCCACTAGGCCAGGTTGCTCAAAATTCCATCCAGCCTGGACTTGGAAACTTCCAGGATTGGGGCAGCCACAGCATCTCTGGTGAGCAGGTAGACCCTGCTGCATGGGCAGGAGCTGCAAGGACAGAGCTTAGCTGGCACCTGGGCTCCCAGAGCAGTTTAACTAGTTAGGATTGTAAAAACACAGCTCTGCTCGGGAACTAGGTTTAGATGTTTCCAAGGCCAAGCCAGGCCTCCAGCAGATTTTCCTCATGATTGTTTGTTTTTATATATATGAGATTTCTTAGAGACTAGTCTCATCAAAGAGCTGTTAATGAAACTTCTCAGCCTTAACATCCCAAAACTGCAGGAAATGCTGGAATGGTAAACAAATAACTATTTTTATAAAAACAGGCTGTGTGTTGTGCTGTCCCTCCATCACTGACTATACACCTCACCTACAAGGTCTCTTAACAGCCTCTGTGATACTTTGCTATTTGGCAACTACAGCCAAAGATCTGCAAGCAAAGGCAAAAGCTCAGGAGCAAGAGCCTATGATGCCTTAAGTTTCAGCTTTCCTGTTTTTCAGATTCTGTGCTGCCTAGGGGTGTAGTTCTGAGCCTCACATTAAGTGCTGGTAAGCTCTCCTCACAGAGAAAGAGAGAGAAGGATGAAAACAGGCTGAAGAGAGAAAACAAGAAGGATGAGACCTCACAGCTGAAACTATAATTGGACAATTAAACCCCAATATGCAAATGGACCAAAACTTACAAAAGTGTGAGACCTCGTCACCGGTCAGCCATTTTGTGACCATTTTAGTCCATCTTGGGTGTAGCCCTGGTCAGGCCCTTGTCTTGCCCAAGATGTACCCTAAAGGTCTTTCAATAAATATCTACTTTATTCTCTATCTCTGTCCTGTCTCTGTTCCAGGTCAGCTCTCCCAGCTGAGAAGATAGCCAGCCCAGCTGAGCTATACCAGCCCCAACATCATGGCTGGGTGCCTGTGCTTGCTAGGATGACACCAGTTTCTACAGGAGCATAACATGCAACATCAACAACCTGGAAAGGAGCAGAGAATTGAGGGAGGAACTAGAAAAAGAAAGTCAATACTAGCCTGTTCTGCTTTATAATGAGGTGTGTGGGGATGCAAATGAGGAGCAGGCTTTATAACTGAGAGCCACAGGTAACAACCAGCACTTTGTAGCTCCTCCTTCTTTGTGCCATCACTGCCTGCAATAAGGGACTGAGTGGGGAGCTCAGCTAAGGACTGTTGTCGAGCTCTGGAGTTCTCCTCCCATGTGGACCCAGAGGCCTCTGCAAAGCTGGGGAGGCTGAGGAACTGCTGATGAAAAGAGCTGACTGAAGGACTCTGTCCTGCACCTCACATGGAGAGCATGGTGGGTGGGTCAGAAATGCTCCTGCAGGTCTCTGTGTTGCCTTGGCTCCGATGCAAAGCACCTCTCCTGGCTTGCAAATGGCATTTGGGAGAGGTTCATCTCTATATAGAAGATGAAAGAACTGCTTTCAAAGAGGAAATGTGCAAATTAGAGCCATAACTGCATTAGGCTGGGAGTACAACTTGCATTTGGATTATTTATGTCCCATGTGCTTTGTCTTGATCATACTCATTACAGCAAGTACAGCTTAGATTGTTTAAACTTGGAGTCAGGGCAGCTGAACAGCAGCCTCTGGGCAGGGGGGTCTTGTGGCTGCTGTGAGCAGGTTGGAGGGAGGTGGCAGTGGCTGTGGCTTTAGGCTTGCTTCTGAATCACACATGCTATTTCAGGACAATCACAGAACAAAAACACACAAAGAAGTCACACTTTTGGCTCTGGGTAGGTTTTTTTGTTTGTTTTGGGGTTTTGTTTGTTTGTTTTTGTTTTGTTATTTTTAATGAATCCTTGCCTGATATGTTGTGCTGCTTAGTGTCTGTACCTTGCTCTGAGTGGAAGATCCACAGAGACTCCAAAAGCTTTTGCCTGGCACTGTTACACAGAAAACAGAATGGATATTGCTCTGACCTGCAGACATGACACGCCAGGCCCAGCCACAGACAGATACCTGTCCCTTCTTCCTCCAGAGCAGCTGCTGGGTGCATCTCTGCTGACAAGGATGATGGAAGAGCAGCTGATCTTGTTGGAGTCCATCCCTAGAGCTGCTCTAAGCACCAAGGGAAAATAACCAGTGGGTTTGACCCGTTCTGACTGAGGTGGACTCCTGTTAGGGTAGCTGAAGCGTTTCTGGGCATATGCCCTTTATTTATCCAGATGAATATACTTGGACACATCTGGAAGCTTCTTGAGATAGTGCAGATCTGTGGAGTTACAGCAAGTAACTGTGTGTAGCCCTCGGCAAACACAAGTTAAAACTCATGGTGGTGCTTTGCTTGGCTGCTGATCTTGAACACACACAACTTGCTACTGAGCCCCTTCAGGGCCGCATTGCCACAATCAGCACTTTGGTTTCTGTTGGTTCAGGAGCCTGTGGGGAGGTCAGTGGGCACTGCCCTGTGCTCACCACCTCCCAGGGTACACTCTTTGCCCACTGCTTTAAATAAAGTGATATTTGGGTTGGGGAGATCATTTCATTTTTTAGGGAAACAGTTCGCACCGTAAACAAGGAGGAGAGAGAATAGGTTTAGACTTAAGTGGAGACATGGAAACTATAGATTACTATTCTGCTGTCTTGCTGCTTGAAATGAGAGACTTTGGGTTGTTTTTTTTTTTACATAGCACATTCAAATGTAGGCTCCTGAGTCTGTATTTGGATATTTACTCAAGGTCTGCGAGTACCGAATACCCAGAATGTCCCAATCATGTAAAACAGGATGTTTCTGGGGTGAAGAAAAGACCAAGGTGCTCAGTCTTTTTTATGAACAGACTAACTATAGAAGAGAATTCTAACTTTTGGCTTGCTTATTTTTATAGCCAGAGTCTAGAAGCAGCTTCCTTTTCTGAGCTGACCTTGGAAAATGTGTTAGGAGTGTTTTCTGCTTTCCATATCAGGAAATGTTATTTGCATCTTAGACTCTTTTTTTTAACCTTTTTAAAGAGAGCAGAAAAGAGCCTTTTCATGTGGCAACAAAACTGCAAACTAAGAACTTTATTTCCTATTTTAAAACTAAACCACAGTTTTTATATCTGAACCGTCTTTTTCATGGTGGAGACACTCTGTCCAATTGGTTCTGTGTTAACTGTTGCAGTCTGGTTAATTTTAGTCTGTGTAATGCATAACACTAATATGCTCTTTGTGCCCTGGCCATTGCACATACTAAGACTGAGAATGTTAAAATACTTCTGCATTTTTTTTCAGGGCTGGTCCCTCAGTGCTCTGGGAAGGCATCTCAGGGATCAGTGGAGACAAGCTGGCTGGCAGAGAAGCCAGTGCATTTGGACTGGCACTTGGAGCTTAGTACCTGAACTGCCACATCAGCAATGGCAAGTCCTAGAGGAAAAGCTGTTGCTGTGGAGGAAGAGCAGTGACAGGAGGGCGTTGCTGAGCCTGAAGCTTGGGGTGATGTCTCTCAGGGATGGCCATGGCTGTGACACACAGCTGAATAAACCTTGAGCCATACCCAGAGCACCTTCAGTTAGAGGAGCCCAGTGGATCATGGCTGAGCCTGCCAGGCACTGACCTGACAACGTTGCTGTGGATATCTCCACGTGGGGATGAGGAATAAGCCCTCAGGAGCTCCCTGTGCCACACCCCAGCCCTGATGCTCCACAAGCTTCTGTGGGTTGCTGGGCTAAAGTGGGACCATGCACCCTGGCTACCTTCTCCTGGTCCCAAAAATGCCACTGTGAGACCTAAACTGGCTCCAAGGCCAACCAGACAGCAGAGTGCTGTCTTGTACTCTTTGGAGCACCATCATCCCACATGCTGCTTCAGAAAACCCAGTTCTAAGAAGCTGGATTCAATAAAGAGGAATTGTATTAGCAAGATCTGAGATAGTCACCAGTTCCTGAAATGTGCTCTATCTTTGCCAAGACAGAGCAGATCCTGCAAAGAATGTTACCACAAACCAATATGTTTTAATAGAAAAAATTTTCAGATAATGTGTGGTGGAGAAGCAGCTCAGAGCTGTATGGCAAAAGCACAGGGCAACATTGACAGAGGTGCTGCATCATTTTACAAAAGGACATGAACTTTTTTCTCCTTCTTGTATAATTTCAACCCAGAATTGCTGTGTCACTATCACACAGGTTTTGGTCACCAGGCCCTAGGAACTATGAATATGAAGAAAAATTCAGCTGACAACAGTCTTGGAAGGGTTGCTGGAATAAATACTCTCTCTCTAGTAGAATAACACTACCAACCTCCCCTTGATGACCTGGCTCCTCAGAAGTCATTTACAGAAAAATCTGTCATCGGTGCTGCAGAATTCAGACAAGCACAGGAGATCTTCCTTGCTCTTCAAGGCATATGAAAAAAGTCTCATTAATGTACTAATTAATAGTAATAAATTACTCAAGACTTACTGCTATTTAAAGCCAAATAGGTGGCATCAATCACATCTGGGAATTCTACACGTGGCTAAATTCCAAGCAAAAATAAAGGATATGGGATGATATCTTTTGGAAGACAAAACATGGGCTTTACATTCTCATTGAGCATCTCCTGCATTCAGCCTGTTACTGCTGATTGTACTGCAGCATATTTTGTAGAAGGCCAACAGCCACTCTTTCTGTTGCTATTAATGTGATGGAAAAATTTACCTTCTCTCTACTTTAATGATTACTTAGCTTCATTACTAGCTATTTGCACCTTAATGTCAATGTTACAATTTTAGGTCAATTTTAAAAGTGCTTGTTGTTAAAAATGCATCCTCATGTAGGCAGACTGTGATGGAGCCACTCTCCTTTCTCCTCCTGGGATAAACAGACTGCTCAGCTCCATGCTGTCATGCTGAAGGTATGTTTCTAGATTGCAAGCAATTTTTGTGGCTCTCCCTTGAACTTCTTCCAAGCACTGAGCATCCTGGAATATATTCACATCAGAATGGAAGGCGCTGAGTTTTGTTTGCCTGTTTTTCCCTCTTCCACTCCCTTGGCCAGTAGAGCCAATTTCTGCTTCATATGCACAAGTACCAGTCCTGCATGGATCTCAGGTTCAAGTTACCACGGATCATTTGCGTGACAAAAGCTGCGTGTCAGTTGTATGCCTAGCAGGGAACCATTTTGTTTTTCTAAGGAGTTTCCACAGAAAAAAAGGGGAAGAGCATTGTAAAGCAGGACCTGAGGCTGACAGTGAGGTTTCAAGCTGTGCCAGCACAAGGTCTGGGTTTGCATCAGTCTAGACAGTGGCCACCACATCTTGTAGGGGTGGTTGGGAAGTACCAGTGCCCTCAAACCAGAGCAACTCACCAGCACTCAATAACGTCACTGGGATTTTTTGGGGAGGTTTTGTTGTTGTTGTTGTTGGGTGGGGTTTGTTTGTTTGTTTTTTTTTTTTGTTACATTACTCAAGAAAGAATTTTGAACAATGAAAATTACCCAGGTCTAACAAATCACCTGCCTTGAGCACCATTTGTCAGATCCTCCGTCATTTTCCTGCTTTACTAATAATCTGTTCTCAGCCATGTGTGTGATGGATGGTCAGGGATGGGGTGAGCTCAGCTGCTCAGGTCTCAGGCCACCTGATGGCCACAAGCAGGGAGCAATTGCCCCAAGCTGAATGGGGCTGATGACTCAGAGCTCTCTGTTATTACATTCCCGAATTTCAGGAGTTAGAAATGCTGACGGAGTAGTTAATTAGTCTCCTTGTACTGCTTTTTTGCATTGCTGCCTAGGACAGGCAGATGTAGAGGGTAAACTACAGACAGTTCTGGGTGTTTCCAACAGCCCACAAATTTGAAGGAAAGTAAAACTAGACAAGAGGTTGATAAGTTTTCAGAAAAGGAGCTCCACTTAAATAATAATAATAAAAAGCAAACATAGCTACTTGACAACATATTTTCAAGCTTTCCATCTTTTTAGTGGGAAGATGGCTGCAGTGGAATCTGCAGGATTTGTTAATACTGACTTTCTATTACTTTAAAATCTCATTTCATTTTACTTTTAAGCAAAAATTCATAGAAATTACTTGCAGTGGTATTATGGTACCTTTCCTATAGCCTTTTCACAGCAATCTCCATTTTTTGAGAATGCATGATTTTAGGATGAATTCCAGTACGACGACATATCTTCCTTTGCAGTGCTGAGGTTACAGAGGTGAAACTTCAGGAGTTCAGCAGTCTAATTTCAACCCTTGTCAGACTTGTTCATGGAGTAAATGAGGAGTTTTTTCTTCAGAGAAAGTCTTTGTAGGTTCAGGAAACTGTGAGCATGCAGTGATGGGCAGAGCTGTGAGTAACTGTAAATTCAAAGCTTACATTCATCTTGCTGCACAACCATGATTTTTTTCCCCCCACTTGCAGAAATCAATTGTGAATTTGTATTAATTTTTTAATACAACCTGGATTTGTGAAAAAACAAAACAACAACAAAACAACAACAAAAAACCCCCCACAACAGCAACAAAACAACCAACCAAAAAAACCCAAACAACAAAAAACCCCCTCCACAACAACAACAACAAAACAAATAAAAACCAAAAAAAAACCTAAACAACCCAAGAACAACTTAATGCCTGGCTGAATTTATAGCAGCAGAGCAGAATTAGGAAGGTTGAAAAATCTGAAGTGTAGGCAATGGAAACTTATACCATTTATATATATATATACTATATATCTCTCTCTGCCTTAAACTTTTTTCTAAGACTTCTACAAAGTCTTCTGCAAGGTAAAAAACTGTGTGATTCCAAAAATCTGGTAAGAGTAGGAAGAACTGGAACACAATCATGACAGTGAGCTAAACCAAGACAGAAACTTTGTATTGCAAAGAGCACTTCTTATAATGCACCTTTTTTATTATTATTATTATTCAACAGCATGACACAGTTTGTCCCAGGCCTATCACTCACAGAAGCACCCGTGCTGGTTTCTGGTCGTTTCCAGTGATACAGGTGGATCTAGCAGCCACCACAGGCTGCATTTTCTTTATGATGGGAAAGAAACCTCCTTGATGGGAAATGCTCTTTAACGTAGACAGTATGCCAACAACCAAGACTTATGATATGTCCATAAAAGAATCATAAAAGATGCTGGATGATGTTGTGATATATACTAGAAATATTTCCCTGACATAAACTGATGATGCTTCACTGCTTCAAGCAAAGTTTTTTTCTGTTACAACAGACAAACACAGAATTGCTAGTATTTCTGTAATACCAAGAGCCTTCAGACCTGATGACATGGTTAAATTTCACTCAACCAGCACTGAAACTCATCTTAAAAATAAAAAATGCCACACTAGATGGGTAAACTGCTAGAAAAATGTGACACTTCGAGAAAATCTAGATGATTTCGTAACAGGTAAGGAGTGTTCAAACTCGTGGAAGGTCTTAGTTCTGCCTTCACGGAATGACTGTGAATATTGTACAGAGAATCTGGGATTTTCATTTGACTGAAGTCTCTCCTACAGCAAAAATTGATGGTGGATGAGCAATTGACCTGACCTAGTGCTGCGAAATGTTCACTTGAGATGATATGTTCAACTATGTGTCACCTTTTCTTGCTCCATTTGTGCAAACATTCGTGGGTGCAGGGCTTTGCCTGCGATAATATTCACAGTGGCCGCTGCTCTGACAAATCAGGGCACTTGTGAGACAGAAGGGATGATGGTTACTCTATGTCTTCC
This sequence comes from Phylloscopus whistleri, assembly GCA_017589585.1. Classification (NCBI taxonomy): domain Eukaryota; kingdom Metazoa; phylum Chordata; class Aves; order Passeriformes; family Phylloscopidae; genus Phylloscopus; species Phylloscopus whistleri. Next base: position 1,592,333 of record JADMLD010001007.1, on the reverse strand, counting down.
AGTATAAATGGGGTCAGACTGCTCCATGCCTGCCTGCTCCCTTCTCTTACCCAGAGACAGGTCAGTCCAACCACACAGCAGCTCACAAACAACTCGCCATCTCAAGTATTCACAGCCTCTTCACTGAGCAGTTACAGACAGCAAATACATCAATAAAAAAGTACCTGCTCATTTGAGGATAACACAGGAAGGGAAAAGCTGGCTTTACGTGGCCTGGTAAATTATTTGCATGAATCATTCAACCAGTCAAAGTGCATTTGCTAATAAAAGAGAATGGGAAAGGAGATGTGCTAGCGGCAGCAATGTGTTGTCAAGCCAGGATAAAAATGAAAGCAAGAAGTAGGGCACTTTGCTGCCTTCTCTCTCTCCCCTGCATTAGTACTCAAGGAAGTTTAGACCCTTTGAAAGCCTAAGAGCTTTGCACTCTGGCAGGAAACTCCAGAAATAAAAGAGAGGGCACTGTGTCATACGGTTCCTTCCTTGGGATTCTGGAGAGTGCACAAAGACATCATTTCTGTTATTGCACATTTTCATTCAGATGGTGCCCGAAGGCTCCAGTGGGGCTGGCTGGTGCCACGTGAGGGGCTGAACAGCACTTCTCCCCGAGGCCAGGGGGGCTGAGGGTGACCAGTGAACACGGCAGCTGTGCCCAGTAGCAACTGGTGAGACCTGTCCTCTCTGCAGCTGTCAAGCAGCAGGACTGTGCAAACAGCAGCTGGTTTCAAACCTGCCGCAGAGAAAGTTGGGAGCAGCTGGTGGTTAAGAGGATGGAATTATCACAACAGGTTTCTTACTGCTCTGTGTGACATGATCAGCTGGATGCAGCACGCTGCCCACCAGCTGAACTGGCCAATGCTGTCACTGGCATCAGGGATGCTGCAGGTTTTTGACCCAGTGATGGTCAAGATGTTGCCTTCCATTTGGAAATGAAATATTAGCAAAAACTGGCTGAGCACCTGCAGGACAGCATGCCTGGCCTGTGAAGAAAACAGTGTGAAGAGCCAACAGTTTTACAGAAAAGATTCCAGGCTTTTCTTTTCCCACTTTTCACCCTTCACTTGAGCTCCAGTATTCAGGATGATCACATAACTCAGGGGATGTTTCAGTTAAGTCAGAAGGGACATTTCTGTGTGCATGGTACATCTCATCTCAAAAAAAGCTGGAAAGAATAATCTCTGTGTATTCAACATGTTGCACTGTCACCTTCCTTGTGACATCGTGTCATGCCTCATGATGCCAAGGGTGGTGGCAGCCAGACTGTGGGACCATTCCATGAGGAACGTTGCCATTTCCATTACACTTTGAGCCATATATGCTGAGAAGGAGGATTTTGCTACATGCAGCTCTGCACTGGGGAGTGTTTGGGGGCAGAACGTAGTATGGGACAGGAGTTCTCTGTGGCTGATAGCTGGATGTTTTTGCCCAGCTGAGCCTCAGACTTCTTATCTGTTTTTTGAGTATAAGGGGTATTAAAGTCATTGGTAAAGTGTTTGAGACGCATTGGGGAAATCCCCTTGATAAGATGAGAGGTTGTTATTAAAACACTTTAAATTCCTCCAGTTTCCAGACTGTTTTCAGTGCCTGCTTTCCAATGTAAGGGGGAAAAAAAAGTTTATTAATACCTTTTTCTTCTCTTGGCTGCTCTGCTGCAGCCCTGTGTCCTTGCTTTAATACTCTGTCCCTCATGCTCCAGCCTCCTTCTGTAGCCCACCACTACAGTTCACTGTTACCTGCACAATCCACCATGGTTCACCTAACCATACCGATCATTTTTCCTAAATGATCCTTGCTCCTGGGGCCACTAGAACAAAATACCACTTGGGAAAAGACCTTGTCTCATGTAGTTCTCATCCTGATACCTGGCAATGTGAGGAGCCTTCCCCAGGGCAGCAGGTCCTTTGCTGTGCTCTCAGTGCCCCACTCCCTGGTGCTGCAGCTCCTGGTGTGTATCAGCACATGTGACCTCAGCTGGGTGCTGATATCCACTACTGACAGAGAATGCATGTATGTCTGCCCAATATTCACTGTGTGCACATCAGGGTGCATTAATTCCTTATTTTATGAGAGCTGCCAGTGTTTGCTGACTTCCTCTTCCGAGGAGATGAGTGTGGAAGCACCATGCCTTCTCACCAGAGCCAGCCTCTGACCATGGCTGCTGTTTGCCATTCACACACCAGAGACCACAACTGACACTGGCTATTACATACATTATTCAAGGCAAGGAGACAGCAATTGCATTAAACAGTGCGTGATGAAACAGTTCAACAAAGGGCAGCTCTCCTCAAATGCATCTTAAACATCTTAGTGCACTGCTGGGATGCCTAAAATGCTTCTGAATTTACCGTATGTATTTCTTTCTTACGGGAGACCGTGTTTTTCCTAGCAAGGCACACGGATTAAAAGCACTTAAGAGCAACAAAAAGAGGCCAGTTCACTTGACGGCTGAATACAGGTTGCTCCTGTGAGAATCAGAGATGAAAAACCACCTTTGAAACAGAATTGCAGTCAGAGACAAGGAAAGGGACATCAACCCTGTGTCCTACACACATGTGTCAGTTTAACTGCCTCCAGGAGAGGGGCAGCAGCTCCTGGGTCACGCTTCTCATCAGACCCATTTGGGGTCACCCCTGACCTTGCTGTACAGGACACGGTACCCAGCCCAGAGGTCTGGGCTGCTCAGCTCCCTCCACCCGTGGCATCCCATTTCCCCAGCTGCCTTTCCGCACTGCTGGTGCTCCTCGCAGACGGATGGGGGTCAAAGTGATCTGCCAGAGTAAGATTTCAAACCCTATTATGGTGCACTTGTTCTCAGTCAGGATTTAGATGCCTGGCATGCTCCCTGCTGGGGCCTCTGCCTTCTCTGTAACCATTAAAACTAAAGGACCTCTGAGGGTGACAGCAAAGAAGAGAGCATTCAGCATTTAAGGCTAAGGGAGAAAGCTGTGGCAGGACAGGATACTCCCTCCAGGCCTGCAAGTTATCTCTGCCTTTGAGGAAGCCCAAGGAAGGAAACACTTCTGCGTGGGTGAAAACTTCTTGCCCCAAACTCACATTTCAGAAGCTGCTGGCCTGGGCTGCTTCCCATAGCTAATGCTGAGGGTGAGGCTGCTGTGCAGAGGTTGGTTTGCAGCAGGAGCCAGGAGGCCCGGGGCAGCGCCCTGACACCCAGCAGGCCGACAGGCCGGGGAGCAGGCCGTGCTCCTCGCTGTGGCTGTGGGCTCTGAGCTCTGGGCTGTGAATCCAATATCCCACAGATAAGCCTGTCACAGCCACGTGCCAGCACTGCCTGCAAGGACACGGTGTTCCAAGACTGCCACCTCTGCTCTGCTATTTCCTTCAATTGACCCCAATGCAATTTCCCAGCTGGAAGCAGCTCCCTCACACCCAGTCCTGACAAAGTTATCACTGAGTTCAGGGCCATTAGCACCTGTTTTTTTTTTTTTCCCTCTGGAGTTTTGCAGCTTTGCAGCTGATCAAATCTGAGCAGGGATGCATTTTGCAGAGATGCCCTCATTCTCCCACCCCTGGTAGCCGCCCCAGGGCCCTGCCCCCAGGCTGCAGTGGGGCAGAGCTCTTTGAGGGACCTGCATGGCACTGGAGGGCTCATGAGCTGGATGGAAAAAATGTTGAGCTGTGGGAAGCAATGATCTTTCAATAAGCACTGAAAAGTGTACAGTCAGACATTTAAGAGCAGCCCTGGCAGAAAAACAAAGAGAAACCCTGGGTGAGCTAATCCAAAAACAACAAAAGAAATTTTCCTTTGCCCCTCCTGGGTTAGAGCTCTGCCTTTCCGTAACTTCAGCCTGTATTGCTGTCTCTCGCACGCACCCATCTACTCCTGCCCAAAAAGGGCCCAGAAAAGAAACCAGCTCTGCTGGGGGAACACTGATTTGCAGATCTTGCAAGAACACAGGAGGAGAAAGAAGTGGGGAGGAAAGAAAGACATGAGATGGCACCCAGCACAGGGTGGGCCAGCCTGTGAAGGCTGCCTGCACTGCTGGGGCTGCCTGCCTCTTGCTCCCCACCTTGAACACCTCTGGCAGTGTGAAGGGAAAAGGCTGGGCAGGGAATGGGGGAAGGAAGGGCTTCTGGGGAACTGTTAGTTGAGCCTAGTTTAGTTAGTCAGTTGAGCTTAGTTTAGTAACTTGCAATCATAATATGTCATGAATGACACAGGACATCGCCTCATGAACAACTTGGCTTGTGCTCCCACCCCAGACTGGACAGGGTTTGGTCTCCTAAATACATGCATTTGGTAAGGAAGAAAAGCTCACTTTCTACTATCCTTTCACAGAGGCCTGAGAATGAGGATCCTATTTGCTTTTGGGGTATGAAAGGTTTTCCAGAGCAAGTGCCAGGAGAGCTGTGATGACTCCATCCCTAAGCATGGCTTGCCAATTGGACCCTGAGCCTGTGCCCTTGGTCAGGGTGTTGTTGTCACATGCTTCCTATCACACCACGTGGGCATTTCCAGGCAAACTCTGCCTGACTTGAGAAGTTCCTGCCTGCCTGGAGGTTATTACTTGCAACAGCACTGGCTGCTGCAGAGAGCTGGATGTGAAAGGCAATGCCCCAGGGACCATCCCTCCTCCAGACAGCTGCTTTCTGCTCTGGGCTACACACAACATCACCACATCTACACACCGAGGGAACAACCTATGGTGATGTCTGGCAATACCTGCATGGAAATGCCCTCTTCCTCCTGCATTTAGGTGCCTGAATGCAGCAATCAGATGCAAAGCAATGCTGCTTTTGTGCTCACATAGGGAGACACAGCTCATATAATGACAGCATTCCTGGGGCAGTTCTGATTCCCTTCCATATATGCCTGCATCCCTCTGCTCCCAGTTTAGCAGGTCATCTACAGGCTGCTGCCTGGACCAGGCAGGATATAGGAGCACAGTCTGCCTCTCAGCTTATCCCTCCTTTGTTCAGCAAATAACAAGATTTTTTTTTTTCAGTTAAAATGAATAAAATTCACGAGAAGCGCAGGATTAGGGAAATATTTCGATGTCTGGCAAAATGAGAATGGTTGTGTTTGAGCAAATCTGAAGATTTAGAGAAAATTGACATTTTTAACATCCTTTGCAATTTCACTTCTGATTTTGAAAAATGTCGACCATCTAAATAAAATTTTTAAAAAGCAAAGAATAATTATGTATGAAAGAATAACTTTCCTGGAATATTTCAAGTCACTGTGGAAGATGACTTTTTAGTTTCAAGAGCTTTGAAAGAATCAAATTCCTTTGCCCTTCACAGCAGCGAGTGTGATTCATGGCTGGGGAGCTGTAGCCAGAGCAGGATTTGTCCTTCAGGACAGCCAGCAGCACAGCTGAACTCCACAGCCAGGGGTGCATGGAGCTTCTTGGCTCAACAGCAGATCCATAACTAATGAATAATTGTTTCTGCATTAGTATATGATGGCTATTATAATATTTTCATTGTACATTTCTCTTTTACGCTCAGCAATGCTGACACACAAATGAAAACTTCTGTTGGAGAAAGGATGGTGGTGTCCAGTGTCTCTGCACGTTTATCTGCCCCCGCCCCTTCCCCAGCTTCTTTCACAGTCGTTATTTCTGTGAGTTATCTTCTTGTGCCATTTGTCAGCAGGGAAGGTCGCAGGGTTTCCCTGCTGGGTGGGACCATGTGTGGGCTCCTGCAAACCCCTTTCCTGGTGTCCACATATCTTATGAAGGAGTACAAAAATAGTCAGCAGACAACTCTTATAACACACTGGTCTCTTTCCAGAAAAACTCAAGACGCTTTTGAGAGGAAAAGATCCTCCTGTGAACCTCCTCCCTTCGCAAAAACTGCTCCTTTGATGACTTCCTGAAAAATCCACGTGGCTCCAGGGAAAGTTCCATAATTCTGAATTAGAGAGGCTTTGCTCTGCAATCAAGACTTCAAACATTGTCATTTAGCAGCCTTCTGAAATAGATTATTTCAGTGTCTTTTGCTCTTCTCACAATAGCAGTAATGTGAGGAAATCTCACCAGCACAGCTGGTCTAAATAGTGACGTGTACGAAATAAAACAGACTTCTTGGGCCTGGTACATACATCCTGCTGCTCTCGATGATTTCTAAACACAGGACACAATGAGCAAGAATTGACAACTCATAAACTACTGAAAAGGGATGCTGGGCTATTTCTGTATCCTGGAAGTGTGCACTGTCTGAAGAAAATGAAAAGGAATAGTTTTAGTTTTGAGCTTACATCTAGCAAAATGATTTAGACAGTTAAATACATTTAAAAATATCTTGGAGGTATTTTCTTTTTCTGGAATACCTGCTTAGTAACAACTTTGCATTTGTTAATGCAGACATACAAACAGCCCAAGCTCAGAAAGGCTCAGTGAATTCTTTAAGTAGGAGAAAAAGGAGACGATCTATGGCTCTGAATCTGAGGGAGGGTTCACTCTCTTTTTTCACCCTCCATGGACCCCCTTTCCTGTGCAATGACTGTAGATGGCTGCAGTCTGCAGAGTCAGACTGAGTGTGCTCCAGGCCCTGGACTTCGGTGTGACCCATATGTATAACCCCTAGAAATTAGAACATTATACCCAGGGGATCAGCCCTGAGCCGTTTCTGACAGGAGTTAATAAATGGCACAAGATCTGCTAGGGGACAGAGGGTAACAGGCTCATTTGTCAGCCTGTCCGAAGCAGTTGTCTTCTTTGTCTTCGGGATGTATTTCAGCATCTCAAATGTTTTGCAAGCTGCTAGTCCAGGCAACTGTCCTAAATTCTTGCAGACACAACTGTGGTGGTGTCACTCTGGGTGAAGAGGCCACATTATGCTGCCCACACTCTAAACCTGGCACTGGGGCACACGTGGGAGGGTTTTGTCCACATAAGCAAGAGCAACATTATATATTCATTGATCTACTGAAATCAACAGACCTGCTGATACATTGGACACTGTAGGTGGGAAGCCAGCTATTTTTTTTTTTAGAAAGATAGAATGTATCAAGAAATAGAAGAGGTTGTGGAAGTCTCTGATAATGGAGAAACCCTTGTTATATAGTGGCAAAGTCCTGGTTAGAAGATCGTCTGCATCCAGATACCAGGATCAGCAAAACCAAAGAGAATATTGGAACAGCATTTAATGATACTTTTCTGTGCGAGGATTCAAAAAGACAGCACAGTGGAAAAATATGCATTTCCTTGAGATGTGCCAAGGAAACGTTGTGCTTATTCCTGGTGTGACTGTGCACTGTGTCAAGCACATGGTGTGGGTACCTGCCTCGGGCACAGAGAGTCTTGGGGCACAAGCCAGGGCACATTCGATGATCAAATTGTCAGGAAGAGATTTCTCCATTCAGAGCGAGAGTTCAGTGACTTTTTTTTTCAACATTTTGCCTCTCACCAGAATATTCCTGGCAGCAAACTTGTTTATTTGGATATTTGTATAAGGTGAATCATAACAAAGGAATCACAGACGCAGCTGAAACAGGCTGCTGCTCAGCCCTTGTTCTGCAGCTCATTTTCAGAGAATGCAACTGATTTACTGTGATTGACATCCAAAATCCAACAGATGAATCAGGCCTTCACTTCTCACGTACATAAGTTTGATTTTTCTGGCTATGCTGAGTAACAGGAAGGTTATTATTTAAATGGAAACAGTAAGTACAAAGTAAAGAAAGAAAAAAGGAGAGTCCTGTGAGACCTTCAGCACTGGCAGCACTAAAGTTGTTTGGCCTTTCTGCAGAGTACTAGACCCAGCAGTGCTGCTGGACCTCCAGCTTTCTCTCTGGTGCTATGGGAGGCCTTTGCAGGGTTAGAGAGGAGAAATCAGCACTCACCAGCCCTCACCCCCAGCCCATGGTGGTCCCTGTTGTGCTGTAGGACTGATGCTGGCTGCTGGTGATACTCTGAGTAGGCTCTGTGCAGGTTTTTGGTACTGTGGCCCACATCCAAAGAACACAATAGCATCAGGCTACAGTTTCCTTGAACATGGTATCTACACCTACTGTCTAGCAGCATCAGGAGTGTGACACAGCAAAGACTGCAAGGAGCTTGTCTGTTTTGGTGCTGGTGCTGTGAGGGTGATACTCCCCCATATTTCTAGTCCAAAACTCAACCTGCATTATCTGGAAGATCCACCTTAAACAGCACAGAGTGCACCCTTATTTAGCTGCAGATGCATATTATTTGGGGATGCTTTGTTTAGAACAGAAGCCGTGGTCATCACAGGGTGCCTTCTGTAGAGTTGTTCTAGGGTGACATTACGATGTTGTATCCCCAATCATTTGTTTGGTTTATGCTGGGTATTACACTCTGTACCTTTAATATTGGATCTGAGAGTAAAAAGGTGGGGAGAAGAGCACAGTTTGTTTTCAGAAACCTTCCTCCTCTGGTCTGGGCTTGAGAGTGGGAGTCAACAACACACAGACATGAGACGGAGAGGTTTTTTTTTTCCTCCCTCTTTTTGCTTTCCTTTTTAGTTAGTTAGTGTAGCTAGCTGAGGTGGAGAAGCTTCGGTTTTCTTTTTTTTTTCTCTTTTTTTTTTCTTTTTTTTTCCCTTTTTTTCGCCTTTCTTTGGAAATGTTCAAACCTCCCTGGACTGAGGACCCAGGGGGCACCGGGGGGAGCTTGCACCTGGGACCCACCAAGATCTACCCTGCGCAGCAACTTTTCCCAGTGCCAGAGGGACTGAGAGCAGAGCAACCACCTACAGGAGGGACTTCTTTCCTAATTTGTCATCTCTCCAGAGCGGCACGAGGTTCTTGTCATCTGGTATTGTTCAATTCATTGTACTGGGGAGTACTTTGCCGGTTTAATAAACAGGCTTCTTTCTGCTTCTCTCTGAGGAGGTCTCTCCTGAACTGGTTGGGGGAGGAAAGGGAGGGCTCCCTAGGAGATTTCCTCCCAAATTTTCCCTAAACCACTACAAGAGTAAAGGAGGGACATGGCAGGAAAAGCTTCTCAGACTGCACTGAGGAAAACTGTGTGGCAGTGCTTGGGTTGTGTCACAGGTTTGTGCATGCATTGGATTTTGAGGGCCAGGTGTCCAGCAGCAGTACAGGGGTGTGGGAGCTCCCCACTGCATGGGACCTGGCTCACGGGTCATGCTCCCAGGATTGCTGTGTTGGACACCAGGGAGAGACAGAAGTGATTTCTCCTCTCTGTCACCTCCCTACCACGTGCAGGAGTTTGTCCTCCCCTGGAATGGTGTTGTTGAAACTGAAAGATAATGGTTCAAGGAACTTCTGGCATTTAGCTTACCGTAACCTAAAATCTTATCAGGATCACAGTGCCTCTGATACAAAAAGCCATTATGAAGTTGTTTTTAAGGCTTGACTTCCTTTGCCCTGCAGTGGATACAGTCCAAGGTAAAGTCCAAATTGAGACTAGCTGAGAGATACATTTTTCTTAATGCTGACACTGCTTTTCTAACACATCTGAAGCTTTGCTGTGGGGGTAGATGTTATCTCTGAAAGCTGCCAGTGCAGGGTGGGACACCTTTCCTGAGTGCTCCCCACCAGCACCATGATCCTTAGGATGCATGGCTATCATGAGTGATGGCCCTAGGAAGGGAAAGAGAAAAAGCCTGTTTGTACCAGGAATCTGCTGTGCTGGAGCCCTGTACACACTCACGCTTGCTCTTCTCATCCATACTCTATGTAATCAAGTCTTGAATCTAAAACTGCTCTCCAATACTCTTAATAACCAAAGATCCCTCTTAATTCGTTTGCTTCATGCTTTAGCTGTTGAAAAAGTTATATTTTTTTTTCAGAACAGAGGCCAAAGAGCTGTACAATGAGTTCCAAGTGCTCCCCACACAAAGAACCTGAAAACCACTGCCACAAAGTCTGCAGGCTGGGAGGTGTCCTGGTGGGGAGGAGGGAAGGAAAGGGGCCACATGTCACACCCTTTGCCCCTCACTGCACCACCGCCCTCGGGCTGAGCTGCCCCTCACTTTGCAAGTGCTAAAGGGCAAGTACCACATAAACACTCAAAAGGAGATCAGGCCCCAGGTGTGTCTGGCACCATCCTACCCTAAAAAACACAGAAGCCAGAAATCCCAGGCTCCCTTGCTTGGCACATCCGTGGCTCCTCCTGGTACCAATAGCTTCTGAGCTGCTGAGCCTATCTTGCTCCGTGGCAAAGAGGCTCTGCCTTCTGATTGCTGTCTCCAGCACTGGATAGTCCAAAAACTAAGCCAGAGGGGTTTATTGGGTATGAGCCCTTGCCAGATACAAATGTTAATGAACTCTGGCACCCGCTGCTATTTGCAGTGATTATATGTTCATAACAAATATGCCATCAGTTCAGGGCGGTCAGGAACCTGTTTCATCACGTGCACACTAGGGCACAGGTACAGGCTTGAGCTGCCTCCTTCTTAAAATCTTTAATGATTTTGTTCTTCACCTGGGTAGTCTTGGAGCTGCTGCTCACGAGTAGCTCTCACATCTCCCCTTCACAGAATGAGTGCACAAAGGCAGTTGGGGAGAACAAAAAGTATTCAAGATTTTGACAACTACAGCTGAAAAACATGCTTGATTCAACTCCTTCTGTTTTTCCCTTTGTTTCACCTGAGAGCCTCTGTAAGTATTTGAATTTCCAGTGAAAGATTTTTAGATGCATTTTTTCCACTACAAGTAACCTTAAGTATAAGGGGAGTTAAATATAGAGTTAGGAAATACAGGAATGTTCAGGTTGAACGAAATGCTTCTGATTGCTCAAGATTAAATATTTTTCTCCTCCCTGTCTTGCTAACCTAGACATGTTCTCTTTCTGGTTTGTTTTGACCTCTGAGCTGACAAATGCTACCTCCTCTGTGCCCGCTCGAGGGTACAGTAGGTGCACCTTTAGTAAGTTTCTTGTTTTTCCCCCAGCGCTCTCATTTGCCTAGAGCTCTTTGAATTTGAAATCTTTATCTCTGCTTTCCAGCATATTTTCTCCCCTGCCAGCTGAGAAAAAGCATGTTCAGCACTGTGATGGTGGAGACAACCATGCTGAGCCTCGTGGGCAAGCTGAGCTGTGGCAGAGCAGGCTGATGGAGCTGTGGAAACCTGTGGTCTCCCTGAATGCCAGCACTGAGGTTTCTTTTTAGGAGAAAAGAAGGACACTTACACTTTCCCTTCATGGATTATTTTTTTCCTTGTAAAAGAGCCAGTTTGAACTTAGCAGGTCTTCATGCACATCTCACCAGGGCAAGGCCATGGACCTGCATTACCCTTTATAACTTTTACAAGTATTCATATGGCAGATGGGGTCACAGTCCTCCCTTATCATGAGTTTTATATCACCTACTAATTTGCTAGGTCAGATAACCTATTCTGTCAGCCTGAATGGGTGTGCAGCAGAGGGAGAGACCCCATCCCCATCCTCCCACACCAAGGGTGAGCATGGGAGCAGCTCCAGCTCTCATCCCCAGAGTGGTGGCTGCCTTGCTGCACGAATGGTCCCCAGTTGCATGGGTGTCCCTTGCCATATTGCAGATCAACTCTCACTCCTGAAAGCATCCTCCCTTTGAAAGACATCAGCATTAAGAGGATTTTGAGCTCAGCAAAGTGTTTTGGAGATACATTGTGACACAACAAGGTTCCTTGCTTTGTGGTTCCCTTCCTGCCCTTTGATGGATTCCTGACACTGTTCACTTCAGGAGGGGTGGTTATCACACTCTGAAAGCCTCTCTCCAGATCATCAGGGACAGCCAAAAGTGGCAGCATAAAGATACAGGCCAGCAGACTGACGTGTGGAAGTTTCAACATCTACATTGGTGGCTTGTCTAATTCTTCCTCTCAATCCCTCACCACGGAGTATTGCCATCCCTGATCCTCCTGCCAATGCTTCCTTAGGGTACAGAAATGTCATGGAAGTGTCCTCATTTACAAAACCATAAACATGGGCAGCTTTACAGGAGAGCTGGTGTATTATACGTACAGCAGATAATTGTGCTGCTGGGAGAGAGATAGCACAGGCAATAAAAAGTAAACAGAGAGTGTTTGCCCAGCAGCTTGTGGACTCACAGGGAGCAGCTCAGATCAACTACTTCATGGTCAAGGCCAGAGAAGCAGTAAAGGAGATCCTGGAGACAATCTGTGGACAGCTGGGACCCTGTTGGGTAGATCTGTGTTCGTAGCCCTCAACAGACAACTTTAGCCTGTGATCTCAACCATCCTGCTAAAACAGTACTTGGACTGACCATGTGGGACTTCTCCCACTGCCTGTTTTCTTCCACACTGAGCACAGTGTGAGGAAAAGGGAAGAGAAGGCCGAGGCAGGTGCAAGCAGTAGTATGGACTGTCCCCAGCTGAATCATGATTTTCATACAGCAAGTGAGGAAGTACTACACCCTTTCATGAATAAATTATGCTTTTAATAATAGCAATGAAAAATCAGTTGTGCACACATGTGGGTGTGCAAGAGGGCTGAGAGGAGCAGCACCCCATGCAACAGGTGATTCCTGGCTGGCCACACCACAGGCAGCTGCCTGTACCCAGGGTCAGCCTACCCAGCTGTTGTTCCAACAGTTGTGTCATCCTAATCCCCTACCACGTGTTAGCATTCCCTTGGCGTGCCCAGAACTGCCAGCAATGGCTGCAGCTCCACTGGCTGCTGGCCGGAGCAGCTGGGGAAGGGTGGCCTCCAAGAAGTCTTTATTTTCATGCTGGTAAAGATCAAAGTTTTCCTCTCCAGGGTTTCACAGCAGTTCCCCCTGCTTGGAGGGCTCGCTTGGGAGCTGAGTGGTCTGTCCTGGGTGGAGGCAGTGGCCACTCAGATAAAGCCGAGCTACAAGGGGTGCCAAGGGCAAATTGCAAAGGGCAGTTTGGGGCAGAGGCGCTGTCGGCCCCTGGCAAATCCGTGGCCAGAAGGAAAAGCTGTCACTAAAGGCCCACCCAGATCACAGCACATGTGACACCCAGGGGCTTGTCTTCAGAACACATGGATTTGTGTTGCCATGACCTTTCACAGCCCATCACCCTCCTGTGTCCCTCGGTGATGTCACTACTGCCTCCATAATCATGGTTCTGAGAGTCCACCCCTGTGGATCAGCACCCACTGTGTTAGATGGCACATGGCCAGGGGGCAGGATCATCATTATCCCAAATTATCTAAATACTCTGAATAAACAGTGAAAGCTGGTGGGCAGGGACACAGTGGTGGAGTCAAGGAGGTGGCACTGTTCAGGAAGAGTCCAAATTTTTAAAAATCATGCAAAATACTGCAAGCCTTAACAAAAAATGTTGGGCTGTGCCAAGAAGGATATCCAACCCAGAGATTGTCAGGATTAAGCTGGGTGGTGTTAGCTAGGGTGGGACTCGATAGGGGAAGAATTAATAATTCTGTTTTGCTCACTTAGAGCTTACTGTCATGATGAGAAGAAGACGCCAGGGTCTCAAGCTGACATTTAAACCTGAGGAATTGTGTATGCACCAGAAAGCTGCACGGATGCAGAAAAACCTTCCTCCCAGCTGGGGAAGTAAAACCATTACAGGCTTGTTTGAATTGCAGGGCAAAGGTTTTATTTAGTGTGTGCTACACAGCACATCTTCCAGCTCCCAGGTCTGTGAGGCTGGTCCCCAGTGGGGAAATTAGATTCTTTTTCCCAATTACAGGATTGGAAAATCAAAGTTTGGCTGGCAAAGCAAAACTGGAAAAGGATAAATTGTAGCTGGAGTGAAAACAAATAACTCATTTTGCATCAGCTTGAGGATTTTCAACACCTGCAGCCTCCTTTAAGTGTTTAACCTCGCATTCAGAGAGAAGTGTCAGGTGATTGTGTTTCAAAAGATTGCATTTGAATCTGTGCTTAGAATTTGTATTCCCCAGGATTTGGGGCGATTTGCTGAGTTTGACCTGACTCCACACTTTCTGGCATTCATCTGGAGCAGCCTCTTCCTGAAGGACTGACCCCATGGAAGGGTCCCACACTGGAGCAGTTTTTGATGAACTGCAGTCCATCAGGACCTCTCATAATGTGTGATTTCCAACTCTTTGTAAAACAGCTCTGTCAAGATAATCCTTAAGCAGTTCCATTAATACAGGAATTAAATCCACAGGGAACACAGACCTTTACAATCACTTGCAAACAAGGTCAGGTTTTTCAAGCTGCCTTCATGGCTAGCTGGCCTGACAAAACCCATCAGACAGTGTTGATGTCATCAGCACCAAAAATGGTGTGTTTCAAAAGATAAAGCAAATACGAGCCACTTAGTAGCTACGTGACAGAGAAAGCTACCTCAGTTTTTCTTCCAGTACCAATTTGATGGACCATAAACATATAATGATTGGGGAAACCCTCTTTTCACAGATCAGGAGGGGATATTTAGTGGCTGAAAAATGTTTTTGTGTGTTAATGCCTTTGGCAGTGCTTCATTCTCAAATTACTTATGAGATACATGTGTGAACACAAAAACTAAGTCAATTGTAGGAGTGTTTGGGACAAAATCAGAACTAAAGCCAAATGTTGCTTGCCCTACTTCTTGAAGAGAGCCTTTTATTCATAGCTGTCACAGCAGTTGATATTGGTCTGGATGGAACATCAAAAACATGAAAAGTGAGGACAGATAATGCTAAAACAACAACAAAAAGCAGGAAGGGATCAAAACTCTTCCTCCTGCCAAATCAAAAATGAGTGTGGGACAGATATGTGTTACTTTGTCCATCAGAGGAGTGCCCTGCTCTCTCTGGGTACCTGGTGCTGGCAGCTCTTCACCCTGTTTTGTCTCCATGTGGAGTGCAGGAGGTGCTGAGGTTGGGAGAGCGGGAACTGCAGACACCACCCTGCAAAGCAGCTCCTGGGGACTGGAGCTGGGCTGCACATGGCCACCTCTCCTGCAAGTGTGGCCCTTGGAGAAGTCTTGGACCATACAGCCCTTGTCAGAAAGCTGCATTTCTGAAGAGCTTGGGGCTCTTCTGCTGGAGTGGCTACTGAGGCAGGAACCCAAAAGAGGTCCCTTTAAACACTGGGGTGATAAAATGCCTGGGGCAGATGGTTTGGGAATATCCTTGGCTTGGCTTGGCATGGCTGAGAGAAGAGGGCCACAGTGCCCTTCTAAGAACCAGTTTGTCCTTTCCCTACAGGTGAAGGGAAAGGACAGGCCAGGGCTTGGTCATTCCAGGTATCCTCCACACACGAGAGTGGAGGGCCTCACTGCTCTCATCTGCCACTCTTAAAAAGAGTGTCAGTGCCTGCTGCAGAAGCAGGAGGACATGGAATGCCCTTGCTTGAGGACAACACAGCCTGTTTTCTAATTCTGCCTGTGCCTAGCCCACTAGAGAACCCTTTTCTTTTTTCCACAGGAGTGTTATTTTCTTCTGTTTTTAAGCCGTGTCGCAGCTATGAATTCCCTTTGATCCAGCACGCCCCTATCAGTTCTAACAAAGGGAGCAAGAGTGGCTCCTGGGAGGAATTCCTGTCTGCAGCTGATGCAGAGAAACACTTTTTATGAGCTGTTTACTGTCCTTTTCCAGTAAATTACCTTTTTTTATAGAACACGTTGGTCAAAACCTGCGGACTGTTGTTGGAATGTGAAATGCCAGGACGGTGTCCAGTTAAAAGTCCTGTGATGCAAATTACGTGAATGCAGAAGATGAAGTTTGTGCTCACCCATCTCACTTGGCACAAATGTCCTTCAGTGCTGTGAGAGCAAATATCCATGCAAAAATATGTTTTGCTATGAATTCAGAAAAAAAAAATATGTCAAATGAATTTTTAACTTTAATTGTCTTCTTCATTGCTGAGCCCTCTCCCCTCAGTCAGGATGAAGTACAAGGCTGCTCTGGCCAAACAGGAAGTTTTGGGACACAGAAGCTTTCTTTAAGCTCCTTTTACAGATTGTCCCAAGGCTGCACACTCCTCAGAGGGGTTGAAGCACTCCCTGCAGGACTGGGCTTGCTTTCAGAGATGGAGACTGCTTTTGGAGAAAGGTTTTATGTTTCCTACAGTCGTTGTCATCACAGTAGAGCTGTTGGTTTGTCCTCATCTCCTCCTGCCTAGGAGACATTAAGCACTAGCTACAGACTACTGGCTGAAGTGGAGGCATATGGAAAAGACTTTCTGCACTACTGGAAATAAGTGTGGTAATGATTCCAGAATGCAGAGCAGAGGGAAATGGAGCTGGGCTCTTGACACATTAAGGCCAATCATTTTACAACATGGAAATGTATTTTCTTGTTCTCTTTGAATAAAATACTCCTTGTTTTTTAAATTAAACTTGCAGGAGTTTTGATGCTGGTGAGTCATCAGAAGTTAGTGTTTAGTGGGTTACCAGCCCACAGCTCAATGCAAATGATTTCAGCAGCTGACAGTCACAGACTGCAGTGGCCCAGCTATCTAATAACCTTGCCTAGAGTCAGGCACCAAGAGAAAAATTAATTTTAACATGTCTAGATCAGCAGATCTAGAAAAAAAAAAACTAGAACAGCAAGAGCTAAGCACAAGGAGTACAGTGGTGGGGTCAGGAAGGCAAAAGCATTGCTGCCAGCTGGATGCAACACTGCATGCTGCTGCCTGGGGGACTGATCCCTGTGCCAGGGGGATGGAGCAAAGCACCACTTAAGGGGCTGAAAATGAGGTTAACTCCATTGCACACACAGCTTGTAGCTGCTCCATGCACTGTGGCTGCACCCTCTCTGCTGCTTGGGATCCTGCACAGAGAGAAGAGAGAGAAATCCCAGTGTGACCAGCCCTAAAATTTGCTTTCCTGCAACAAACATGAGTGACAATAGCAGGAGACAAGCCTGGAAGTGCCTTGGAGAGGGTAACTAGCCAAGTCCTACAGCAGTAGACCTGAACCACCCTAGACTGAAGCTTTGTTTGCCCTGTCTCTGTAATTCCTTATGTTCTTCTTGTCTATCACAAGGAATCCCTTTGCTTTCAGCCCCATCCCACACACAATTAACACAAAAGTCACATTACTTTCAAGCAGTTCTCTTTCCTGCTGTGTCCTTGGCAATAAAGTTTAGGGAATGTAAAGCACGGATATGTAAATGTGGGCTAATGTACTAGCACCAGTCCATATACCCACATATCCTGAGGATGCTGGTACCCACCAGAGCCTTCTGGTTTTGATCAGCAGTATGGTTTTGATCAGCAGGATCAGCCCTGCCCCAGCAGAGCTCAGCTACCTGGAGATGCAACTCAGGGCAAGCAGCTTCCTTGGATCTGCCCAGACCAGGGCACCTGGCCTGATCTCTGCTCTGCAGAGCACAGGAGAAGGAAACAAAGCCTTGCAGTTGCTGGACCTGTTAAAGAAACTGCTCCACTGAGTTTGTCCCAGCCACTGCACTGGGTTTCATGTGTCCTGGGCCCAAGTGGAGCTACACGGGGTGTTTGGTTTGGCAGGTGTGGTGCAGCCTGGCCTCAGAGCTGGGAACGGCCACAGCCTGGGCTGCGAGTCTGCAAAGCAACTTCTGTGCTAGGCAGGGTGTGAGGGAGTCAGTGTGTCACAGCTGCACCTCCACACAGGGTCCTGCTCCTGTCACACACGGCACAGCTCCTGCACAAACACACACACAGCTGGAGAGAGCATTGCTTTTAAGGATAACCTTTTTTTCCCCCCCCCCGGGTAAATATCCTTATCCGAAATCAATGTAAGAGAATTCTGTGAGTCTTATCTTGTTCTGCAATTTTCCTGCCTTACACAGTCACTAGTAGTTCCCTATTTATTAGCACTGGCACACATCCACACCATCTCCCAAAGCCCTGGGCTTGCAGGAATGTAGACAGCCCTGCTTCACTTCCGCTCACCATAGATTTTGGAAGCTGTGGGATGACTGAGTTTTGTAGGAGCTGAAGGAATTTTGTGCCAGCATGAGTAAAAGGAAGGAGAAGGCAAAAGGGAGAGCAGCAAAATAATAAGAAAAATCAAGGGGAAAGTCCAGAGAAAATGAGAACAAAATATTCACAAGTATTTTACAGACTAGTAGGACTAAAAAGTCCAAATTAGTTAGAATCACAGAATAATTTAGGTTGTAAGAGACTTTTAAGATCATCAGGTCGAACTCTGAACCCAGTGCTGCCAAGCCCACAACTAAACCATGTCCCTCAGTGCCACATCTACAAGACTTTTATATGTCTCCAGGGACAGTGACTTAACTATTTCTCTGGGCAGCCTGTTTGAGTGCTTGACAACTCTTTTGGTGAAGATATGAACAAATTAATAAGTATTAGGAATGTAAGAAAAAGTGTCCTTGAGCAGCAAGACTTCCTCAGTTAACAAGCACAGCCTCCAGCTCTCAGCCCGCAGCAGTCTAATATAATTCATTACCTGCCATGCAGTCTCTGTGTACCTCATTTGGACTTGAGGTAAGCCAAAGAAAGGCAGAGTGGAGAGAAAAATGAAATCAAGGCCATTGCTGCAAGCCTGACTGGCACGATAGTGAGCACTATGCACTCAAGACTCCTCCTTGGAGGCCCTGGGTATTTCCCTGTTCATCCCACCCCGAGCTCTTTATACCATACAGAATTGCCTGCATAAGCAGCTCTTGTGCTTCCTGCCTCCAGTTGTGCCCCAGTGCAAAACCAACTGCGTGAAGTATTGACCCATGCATATCTTGCCAAACCACCAGGCTTTTCCCTCTTTGAACCCCTCCTAACAACTTCATTCCAGGGTAATGTTGTCCAGCTCTGAGCACATTGCCAGGATTTAATAATAAGCTGCATGCAGAACATCAGGCCCTGGTAATAACCAGGTTACTGCACACCAGAGTGTCACCCGAGATAAAAAATGACCAACTGTCAGCTACATGGCAGAGACTGCATTTTCCACAGTTTGCAGCTCACTCTGCTTGATTCTTCTGCCCCAAACTGCCTGTGTCTGACCTTCTGCATCTCATGTTCTCTGGAAACACGATTTTCTTTGTAAACAGTTGTTTGTACCTTGGCTAGGAGAAAGGAAGCATGGATTCAGTAACTTTTTGTGATCTGGTCTTGATGGGTTGTGACAAATCAAGTAAAGAGAAGAGACAACACCACTTTTTTCATTATCATGCTGGTTTTTGGTCCACAGTGGTGAAGGAGGGGTGTTCACCCTGCTGATATGAACTGCAAATAAAATCTTAAGTCACCCACTCTCCCATGTGCTGTGAAGGTCAGTGAGTCCTCTATAAACTCAACCCATAAAAAATGTAGTTGAGGGCTGTACAAAGGCATCACATGTGTAACTCTGGCTTGCCACTGATGGGTTGGAACTGAAGGGCTCTTGCAATGCTGCATGGGTGATCCCTGAAAAACTCTCCTTAACAAGAAAGAACACAATTTTAAACACATAAAGCATTTTAAGCACACTGCAGGATAGAGACAATGTGAGGCCTTGGGCAGCTCCTTCACCAAAGCAAGAGCAGATGAAATAGGAGGCACTGGTGGTTTCACAAAACAATCTAGAATCCCATGAGGTGATGTGTTATCTGGCAGCCAGGACAGTGAGAGAGAAGGCAGCCTGCCCACGGCCTGGCAGGCTGTTAACTTTGGTGGGTAATCTGCACTCACATGGGAAGTCTCAGAGACTTATTTGAATTTGGATTCCCTGTGCTGGACAAAGTTGATGGATAAACTTACTGATACTTATCTCCCAAAAGTTGTTTTTAAGTAAAGAAATGCCCAGAATTATTTGAGTAGATGTTTCTAGTGGGAGGTAAATTCAATTTTCTGTAGTTCAAAATATTATGCAGATTCCCATCTGCTCTCTTGCAATGGAAAAAATAGTTCCAGATTATTAAATCTATTCACAGTACCACTCTGTTGTTCTCATTGATTGATGACAAGTGTTTTTGACATTAATATCCTAGTTCTTATATTCTGTAAATGTTGTGGGTAAGTATTTGTAGAAAACAAAACAAAAGTCTAGTTGAGAACAGATGCCCTAATTCTAATGGAAGAATTTCACACCAGCTCCTTAAAGGCCTCTTTGGAACCCATATGAACTCCTATAGTGTGTCTTGCAGTTTCTCTCTCTCTCTAGAATACTGTGCATCAGAGGCACAAGTTTTTAATTGCCCTGTCAGGCTTCCTTTCCTTCTTCTTGATTGTCACCACCCCTCA
Source organism: Phylloscopus whistleri (assembly GCA_017589585.1). NCBI lineage: Eukaryota > Metazoa > Chordata > Aves > Passeriformes > Phylloscopidae > Phylloscopus > Phylloscopus whistleri. The sequence goes on along the minus strand of JADMLD010001007.1, from coordinate 1,572,338 downwards.
CTTGTGGTGATCTGTGATGATCTTTATCTTAGGGCAGCTATCTTAGCCATGGGATATCAGCATTGTTCAATAACCCAGCCAAGAGCAATGATTTAACTTTTGTACAGTGGAAAAGCAGTACAGGAGAAGCATAGCTAAATTGCCAGATAAGAAGCTTACATTTCAACAGAGATGGTAAAAATTCATTTCAGTTCTCTAGGCACGGAGTCACACTAACATTAACCTGGCAGTGGCAAAGTCTCTTAAGGGCCTATTAAGCTTCCACTGGAATCAGTAACGAAGTCATACTGGACACAGGGCCAAGTCTCCATCTGCCTGGTGATTATTATGGCAATAAATTGCATTTATAGATATCCATATTCTTACAAGTGAAAAATATCCAACAGGCAGTCTCCTTCCATTGTGGTTCTGTAGCCAGAGCATTTTCTAACACCTGTTAAATTCACTGTACTCTGCTGAAGGAGAGAATTAATGAAGCACTGTTTAAACAAGTCTTCAAAAAGTATGGCCTCTTTCCTTCCTCCTAAGTTTCTATGTGCTAGTAGTTTGTGAAGTCAGAATCCTCTGTCTGCATATTTTCTACAAGAATATTTCACTGTAACTGCATTTAAAAGTCATACTAAGTAACACTAGTGCTATTGTAAGTCAGGTTGGAAATACCTGTCTCCTGTCTGACCCTAAGTCCTCTGTTCTCATGGCATTGTGTGGAAAGTCCCTCTGTGCAAACAGTGCTCTTCGTAATTTTTTTAAACAGCAACCTTTTTGAAGGGCTTTAAAAATGTCCCAAATACAATTTCAGGAATTGGCCAACACCAGTATTCCAGATCCACCCTGTGCTTCAGTCTCTGTTTAAAATCTCCATGGGACATTTCTTAAGGGGACTGGTTTTCCCCTGTGACCTTTGGCAAAATTTCACCTTCCACTGGTTACATTACCCATGGATGCAGTGAAATAAGAATCCCACTGCCTGCTGCCAGGTGATCTTGAAAAAGTCTGTCCACTCTTTCACAAAGCCCTGAGAAAGGGAAACCAATATCTGTGTTAGAGTGTTTTTAACCATAAATAATCACCCAAGAACGTGCAGTTGTCTGTTTTTGCAAACAAGGTGTTCACTAGTTACGTGTAAATGAAACTCCACATTTTGACATCTTACACAGAATATGGTAATTACATTGAGTACGTAATAAAAATATTAAACTGAGCTTGATGACTGTATCAGGATGCTAAGGACTGGTTGTAGCTGAATGAATGGATGTGTCTACTATAGCTCAACTTTTTTTGTGCAAGAAGACGTGGGGAAATCCTAATAAGGAGGCAACTGGTAAACGTTCAATATGTTTAATACTTCACTCCCTCATTTAGAGAACAAAGACTTGCCTGTTTCACACTACTGCTTTGGACAAAAGCAGGGCATGGAAATGTGTAATCTGCATTTTCTGAATAGTCAAGATTCACAAAGATGATTTCATGTCTCCTGTTGTTTTATGTTGGCCTGGTAGCAGAGGAGGACAAGAAGAAATCAAATGTATAATATTTTTTTGCTAAAATCCAGTACCAGAATCAGAAATATTCTGTTGTGTTTGTAATGCAGTGTGAAGCATTGGTCTAACCTAAACACAGGACTACAACCACAGAGCATAAAATTGAACTAATCTTTTAAATCAGTCTAAAATTACCACCCCTGTCTCCAAGACTCAGCCTAATAAACTGATGAATATGCAAGAGTTTCTGATATCCAATGAGAAATCTAACTGTATAAAAACATAAAAGGATGATGGGAAGAAAGTCTGATTCTTCTCAGGAAGCTGGTCCTGCTAATGTGATGAGGAAACTCCCACTGTGAGCCATGTCGCTTCCATCATGTGGGACAACTTTATGAGACCGTGTCATTTTGTAGCTTTGGAAAAGCACTGCAAAATGAATTTTCCTGGCAGCTTTGACAACAAAATGTGTTTTACCTTATGTTATAATGATCAGACTGACAGCCTTTCTGTAAATAATTCATATAAAAATTCATAACATTCATATGCAATTCAGATCCAGAAATGTGCACCTGTAACATTGCCAACACAGAGAACTAAGTACTCATTGCAATCAATTTCACTGGGCAGTTCTAGTTAAATATGCCCTACATTTATTTAAGTTTGAAAGAGAAGAGAAAGAATGATCTAATGCTGGTGTGTGCCTTATCTATTAATAGTCTGTTAGGTAACTGTCACCTTTTGGCAAGTTTAATTTTTCTGACACTGGTGGAAAATAGTTAAACAGCAAAATATGAGATGTGCTCTTACTTTATATGAGAGCTAGCACCTTCCATTAGTGTTCCTGGTTGTTATATGAATTTATTATGTTGTGCTGTTCTCACCTCCAGGAATGGGGATGTCTCATCTTTCTGGCCCAGAAAGGGTTTTTTTTTTTTGTGTGTCTGAATGCATATCTTTTATCTTAAAACCAGAAGAAGACGTTAATATCAAAACCCGTGTTTTCTCCTGGTCCTGTGGATGTGCCAGCGTCGGCCAAGAGTGTGAAGTTTCCCATTTGGGGAAACAACTTCCCCTTTTTCTGTCCCAGGTCTGAAGTACAGCTCTGGCCCCATCTCCTCTCTGTTCACCTCCTTCTTCCCACAGCAGGTGTTTGCTTTTTCTTTCTCTGCTCAAGGCCTATTTGGATTAATTTCTATTCTCCACCACTTTTACGCAAAAAGCGTCCCTAAGGCCCTTGGTTTCCTGAACCCTTCTAGCAATTTTCAGTGTGAATATCTGTGTAGCAGATGTAGAAATTAGGACAGTTATGAGGTCACCTATCCCGAATTGGACAGCTGGAAGCTGCGTGGGGAAAGGCCATGGCAACGCTCTCTGTCCAGGAGCCCAGATAACAGGGTGCAAGGGATAGGCACCTGCACTCCACTTGCTCATTGTGGGAGCCTGGCCCTGTCCCCTGCTCTGCTCTGTGCGGAGCTCCTTGCCCAATGTGCCCACCGGCGTCAGCTTTCCCTGGACACCCTCAGCAACAACCCGCAGGGCTGCTCCTGGGGAGACAAGGGGAATTTGCAAGGGAAGCCCAGAGCTGCTCTGTCTGCGTGGCAGGGCTGAGGCAGCCAGGGCTGCCTGTGTGTGGGAGACAGGACACAGTCTTGCTGAGGAGGAGGGACACGAGCACGGAAGGAAGGGATGCCTGTAGAGCAGAAAAGATGCCTGCTTGGAGGAGAGTTGCACACAGGAGAAGAATGAGGGATGCTTTCCGGGCGGGAGTGAGGCATACGCGGGGCTGGGGATACACGCAGGGCGGGAGGACGAACACACGCAGCCACAAGAGCGATGAAATCAGGGAACAGCGGGCGAGAAACCGCGGCAGATCAGCCCGACGGCGGCTGGGACGAGGACGGGGCGTGCCTGGCTGGAGCCCGGGCTCTCCCCTGCCCTGAGCGCCTCTGCGGCCGCCCCCTGGCTGGGGCGGGGCACGGGTGATGTGCGGGCGGGCGGCCCAATGGGGCCGGGGCGGCGGGGCCGGGGCGCGCCGAGCGCGGGCCGCGGGCGGGGCCGGCGCGGCGGGACGGCTCGGAGCGGCACGGACGGTGAGTGCTCCGGGGGGCTCCTCCAGCGAGCCTCCAACTCGGGGAAAAGTTGCGGGCGCTCGCCTCGCCGCTGGACGTGCGCCGGCCCGCCCGGAGCATCCCGGCGGTGGTGGCAGCGGGGAGGCGCCGACCGACCCTCGGCGGCTCCGCCGGGCCCGGCCCGGCCCTGGCTGCCACCCGGCTGCGCTGCCGACCCCGGTGTGTCCCCGGGGCAGTGGGGCGGCGGGGCGGGCGCGGAGCTCGGAGCTCGGAGTGCGGCGGTGCCGGCGGGACGCGGGGGACGTGCCCGCCGGGCGCGCTGCTGCTGCCGCCGCTCCCGGCTCCCCGCGGCGATGAAAAGGCACTTGTCTGATTCATCCCCGTGGAAAACTTCACCCCCAGGGCTGAGCCCAGCCGGGCCCCGGCCCCGGGGATGCGCTGCCCGCGGCCGGGGCTCGGCGCCGGGATGCAGACTTGGGGCTTTGTGCGAGTTGGTAGAGGCAGAACCCGGCCGAGGGGCGGGGAGGTGCCGCTTCCCGCTGTGGGTTCCCGCAGAGCGGCGCTGAAAAGGGGTTCGGTTTGTATTTCACTTTTATCTTTTGTGCAGGGTAGTATTCCCAGAGCAGAGAGAGTGAGGAAATGGGAACGACTTCTCATCTAATTGAAGCGGGGTGAAATAAAGTGAAGTCGTGGGACAGCTGTGTGGGTTTATTTTTATACATCTCTAATTTGGACTGGGAGAGGAAGTGTCACCCTACTCCCCCTAACAATGGCTTCTTGTTGGGAGCCTGGGAAGGGAAGGGGAAGAGCAGGGAAATTTTCAGGACTTAAGGCTTCAAACTTTCCTTTGCTGGGGCACCCTGATGCTGGCTGGAAGTATTGTAATGGATAACATCAAGTCCCAGTATTCACAGTCTGCAGGCATGACTGCTCCAGCTGTAAGCTTTTCTAAGTAGAAATAGTGGTGAAACGTGGATGGGAACCGATCTCCAGTTAATGCTTCCTTGGGTCAGGCTGCCTGTGCCTGCTCTGTAAGAGCATCCGTACTTCCAAGCAGGGCATCACTTGGACTCACTGATTTCTCTTCAGGGGAGCTGCTGGTATAGATCTGAGCAAATGCCGTTGAATCTGCCTTTGGGGTTGTTATTGCTGTTACACAATTCCAGTGGAATGTGAGAGCTGGGCTTCCTGTTTTTGGTCAATCTGTAGAAGCGACTATAAAAGATAATAGATATCTCAAGTAAATTGCTTTTGCATGACAACTTGGAGCCATTGTTCAGCCAGTAACACTTGTGACTTCTCCAGTGAGCCTGGTAACCTGAGAAGCAAAACTCCTTAATGCTGGGAGACTTGTTCAGGGTAACTTTAAAGACAACAGCTGGAACCTGGATATAAAGAGGGAATAGTTACCGAGATCAGCATGTGCTAGTGCTGTGCATAATGATGTATAGAAATTCAATCTGTTTTGAAAGGAAATCTCGTGCAAAGAGGAGCTGCTGGTAGTTTGTGAGTGGAGAGCAGTGATTCAGGGGGATTAGTGGACACAAGGCGAGTCCCCCTGGGTGCAATATTCTGCAGCTGATTCTGCCCTGGGGGTGTTTGATGGCCTTATGTGGGGTGTGTGCACACACAGAGACTTAAAATTCCAGATCTGTTTGTTTGCATCTAAATAACTCTTGGAAAAAAAAAAAAAGTAATAAAATAATTCGTTAAATGAGACCTTTTCCAAACGCTGTTGTTATCATAGCCTGTTAATCTTGCCAAGGGTTTAACAATTTGAGGATGTTGTTTGGTTGGAACCAAGCTCCTTTGAAAGGATTTTTTTGCTTGTGAAAGGCGAATTACTCATTCTTTGTCTGGGTTAAGAGATCATAATGTGATGATTAAACTGAGTTATTCAGTGCTAGGTATAAAGAATTGTCTTTAATCAGGGTCTTTGTTCTCTTATCAAAGTTAATCTGATGAAGTTTCCCCCTCCTGTAAATGATGCAAACATCTCCCCAGACTGAGAATGTCCCAAACTCCAGAAACCTATTTACCAGTTTTGGCTCGATGAGCTTTGCAGTGGACGGGGCTCTGGGGACTGATGACTTCATTAGGTGTTTGGATAAATGCAGAGGAAGCCCTTCCCCTGGGGCTGCCTTACTGACTTCTCTGCTCCGGGCTTCAGTTGTGAGATTAAGGTGGTGAGTGAAGGAATTGCAGCCTTGTTAAATGGGTTTGTGCTGAATCCACTCATGCGGGATCTTCTAGTAACTCTTTCCTGTGTTTACTTGGCTTTCTAGTGCAGTGATTTAAATGGCTTTGGAGAAGCGGAAATACAACAGTTCTGACTTTATGGAAGCAGAGAAGAGTGCTGCTCAGTGATTGATTGGAGGGGATGTTAGGGACGCTTAATTCAGTAGCTGTGCCTAAGCAGCTGCTGGTGATCTAAGTGATCTGTGTGCCTTGTGAACCACTTTGCACTTTTTGTGTAGTAAAGCTGCAAGTGCTCCACTTGGAACTTCATTTTTGCGTTTTTGACAACGTGTAACATAATGCATTGGGAGAAGATAAATACTTTTCTTTTACGTGGTTGGCAGTGAGTTTAGGGAGGGTGTGCCCATCATAGATACTGTAATGCACTTCTTTATCTAAGTAGATGATGTGATCAGTAGCTCATTTCACACCTGAGCTTGCTTGGTGGTGATATTTTAAGTGGCGGTAATTTATTTGCTGACGTGTCCCAACACACAGATAATGTTCTTGGTAATCTGTTTTACACAGCCTTAAATAATAGGTGGTGAAACACAAAGGGGCCGTATTTTCAGCAGATCCAAAGACCAAGTAAGTGCTGCTTTATATCAGTATGAGATATTTCTCGTTTGTGGTTGGGGTTTGTTTGTGTTTTTAAGTTACAATGTTTTGCATGTCTTTGTTTCATGAATCGAGAGATGAGAGATGTGGATTGGAATGCTCTGGGGACATTTGTCCCTCTGCGGATACAGGCCTGTTAGCTTGATTTTCTTGCACATGAATTGCCTGTGGCAGAGGAGGTGATGGAAAAGCAGCATCACGCCTGCTCGTATTATTCCAGCGCAGGTTTTGTGCGGCTCCATCAGCGCCCTGCAAAGCACAGCCCCGGCTCTCTGATGGTGTTCACAAGGGCAGCTCCTGACCTGCCGCGCTGGGAGGCAATTTAACCCTGTGCAGGGATGTGGTGGTGCTCCTGATCGCAAAGAGAGCGGGGAGGGAAGGAAGGAGGGAGATGCCAGCTGCTACAGTGTTGCTGTGCCCTTTTTGCAGAGAGTTGGACAAGTGAAATTTATGCGGCTGCCACTTTCTTTTTATCTGTGTACCAACAAGTAGCACTAAGCAGCAAAAAGAAACAGTTATGGTTTAAGTTGGCGTTTTGTTCGGGCTTTGGATGTTACTCTGCCTCCACATATATCAGAGCAGTAATTCAGCATAAGAAAAGCAGATTCTCATCTCGCCAGGCCAGCTGTTTAAACATATGACTGACAAACTATCAACCTGCCTGGTGCAATAACAGTTATTAATTTTTAACTTTCCTGTCAAATTGGAAATAGCCACAACATGATATGTTAATATTTATCAACCGATTACTGGTCTTTGCATGTTCATCACTTTTTGGACTAAGTACTAGCCTGCATTTAGTAATCTGTGTATCTTTTTGGACATTGAGCTCATGAAGTAATTAGAGTTGCTAATTACATCAAAAAAGCAAAACATGAATCCAGAAACCCCTACCAGCAGATGTGTGAAAGCTGGATACTGAATTTTAGAAGTTTACCAAATAGCCTTAATGCATACGCAAAGCAAAACATTCCTGAATATCTTTTCAAACATGTTGCAAAACTGAGATCAGCTCTTGTAATAAGGGTGATGCAAGGCTGAATTAAACCAGCATTTGTTGGGTTACTGTAACAAATGTCACAACATCACCTATCCCTGGCCCCTTGATAGGCATCTGTCGACATCTTTGCACATACATTCCTGTTGGCACTTTGGGAATTGGATTATTGCACAAGCAGCAGTGGTTGTTTTTGTGGTGGGTAATGTCGTGGCAGAGCTCTGCCCACAGCCCTGCTGGTAGGGGAGGGCATGAAAGGACTGTTTCCCCTGTGACCATCCCAGAGAGTTGCTCAGACTCTTATGCAGAATCAGCTGTCCCTGCTCTCACCATTAAAGCTCTTTGCTAACCCAGAGGTACCTGCTGCTCTTGCTGCTGGTGGGTAGGTAGGTGGGAAGTGTGAGGGCAATTGGGCAGTGGTGCAATATCAGGGCCCTGGGTGCTGTGGCTGGGAGAAATGATGTTCAGGCATCATCACCCTGGAGGTCCTCTGAGCAGCAGCAGCTCAGCTGACAGTGACTGGGCTGCTGTAATCGCTTTCAGCCATGTGACTGCTGGTCATGAATGAACTACTCTTGTGTCCCCTGCTCTGTACACAGAGGTTTGGGTGTTCCTGTGGGTGCACTGGGTCTCTTGGATTTATTGAATTAAAAATAGGTATCTCCAGTGTGGTCTGTGCAGGGAGTAAGTATGAGGTGGGTGGTGTTTAGACACAGCAGCATTAGTTCAGCTTCAGTCTTAGCAGCTGCCTACTTTGTGCTCTTCAGTGCTGAAGTTGTAGGTGATGGGTCAAGCCTCTCCTGTCTGTGCTAGTGTTTCCTGCCCTGGGTATCCTTCCTGCTTCTAGGTCAAGTTTCTCTTAAGTGGCGACTTGGATAGCACCCTTTCCATGTCTTGTGACATCCACTTGGAGCACTGCAGAATGGTCTGTGAAAAGTCTTCTGGTTTGTGCCAGTACTTCCCAAGTGAAGGGCTGAAGGTGTAGATTTCCTCTGCTTTACCTGGGTGGCATTGCCACGCTGTGCCATCAGCATGGGGACGGGGATCCTGGCTGTCAGAAATCCTCCTTTCTCATCTGTGCTGCAGCCCCCAGTCCACCCCATCTCCACTGGCAAATGGCACTGGCACTGGCACACCTGGGGTGGCTGTGCTGTGACACTGGGGACATGCTGCCTGGGGAGGGTGATGGAGGCCCACTCTTCTAAATGTTGATTGAAGGGATGATTTGATTATAGCCAAAAGATGGGACTTAGGTGTTTGTGGCTGCAGAGCCTAATTTGGGCAGCAGGTGCTGCATTTGAGATTTCAGGTGTTTGGTGTGTTCCTGTGTGATCTTGCCAGCCATGTAAAGAGCAGCTTGTACCAGCTGAACAAGAAAATGTGCTTAATTGATGAAGCTGAAGACAGAAGTCCCCACCTAATAGGGTTGGAGAGTGGGGTGGAGAGAAAACTTGCACATCTGCACTGTGCAAGTGCCACCCTGTTTGATCCGGAGGTGGTGGCATTGGAGGTGATAGAGCTCTGTGTGGGCACATCTGACATCAGTGCTGACCACGACTGACATCAGTGCTGACCAGCAGCTGCCCTGTCATCAGGACTGTTTGCTTGGCTGCTCTGCCTTCTCCCAGCAGTTCTGTTCCCATCAGGGGTGTGGACTTCCCTGGGCAGGGTGCTGAGGTGTGGTGGCCAGCCAGTCCACTCAGTTACTGTGGCATCCGCTGGTTTCCTGGGAATCTATAATCTGTTGGCTTTTTTTGGTAATAGATTAAAAATGCCAAGCACGATAAGCAAGTCCTGTCTGGCCTGCTTGGAAGAATTTTATCACATGTGCTCCTCTAACAGCTAGGGTTTCCTGTCTGGCTTTGTGGGTTCATCTATGGGCTACTTAAAGCTGCTTTTGCACTGGGTTTGTGAGTGGCATGATGATGAAAAGGGAGGTCCAATGCCTCCAGGAGAGCTGCTGTCAGCAGAGATGGAGCTATCCACAGTCATTCTTTCCCTTTTGTTTGTTTTGCCAGCTGATTTCCTGTTAGTTTGTCTCTACCTTTCAGCAGCTGAGCCATGAGGGTGGTGACTGCCCATGAAACACAGCATCCTTGGCAAGTGGGCTGCTTGCTTTAGGCCCCCTTCCTTGTGTCCCCCTGTATTGGCTGGGCAATGTGCACATTCCTGGGGGCAAATTGACTCCCACAACATCCAGGCTGTCCCCATGGGCTGTGGTGGCCTGTGCACTACTACCATTTGGGAGTTAATATGGAAGAAATAAAGCAGTGATTGATTTGACTTGCATCTGAGGATGTGGGGAGCAGGATCACTGTCTGAAATGGGAAGCTCTGGTTAGGAGTGCTGCCGATTGCTCGTGTCAATCCGTATGGGCCATATGCTTCTAACCAGTCTCCTTGTCTCATTTCCTTCTCTGAAATGCTTACAGCTGTTTTTCCTGCCACTTCAGTAGGTTTTTTTGTTCCTGTAAAAAGAGTGACAGCTCACAGATGCTGCTGGGAGTCCCCACTGAATAGCTAGGAAGAGAGACTATTACTGTGATCTTCAAGAGAAGAAAAAGTATAGTGTCTGTCCAGGAGGCCTAATAACTAATTTTTTAAGTAAGCTTTTTTTGTTTTTTTTTCTTTTTAAAGGTGACAGTAGACTTAACTGTCTCATTCACTGTTTATTCATCAAATACTGCCCTTAGTGATGTACACGAGAGGGGAAGTGTAGTTGATGAGGTCACTTATGTGTAGAACCAGGAAGGATGAAGTGAAGCTGTCAATAACCTTGTGTTCAGGTGTTCAACATCCAGTTTTGCTGCTGTGCTTGTAACATTTGCTATGCTTATAACTTCACAGTGGTGCTTAGATGTTGGCTTTTTTTCCTAAAGAAGTCTGTGACCAAAGTGGTAGCAGTGCTCGAGGTTCATCATTGTTGGTCCTCCACTGATCCCAGCGTACCATCCTGCCCTTTCTGCATTCTGCCAAGAGAAGTAATTGCAGACTTCTGTAGTTGGGTTAATGATCCAGCCCTGGCCAGGTGAAGAAGGAGCTGTAGAGATGCTGACACCTATGCAAAGTGTTTCACAGTTTATGGATGAGTGTTAAAGGGGCGCCTGAAGACAGTGAGAGAGGCTATCTGTGTCTGCTTTTAGACAAATGACCTGTGCACTGCCAGGAATGTGGGGCTAATGTGGCAAAGAAAATGGCTGTGTTGAGCTGGCTGGAATGCCAAGTTAAGACAGGGCCTGTAACAAATAAAAACTAGTGGTATGTTGTGTCTGTAGTCCATGTGATCTTGGGTTCGTTTAGGTGCTGAGACTACAAAAAAATCTCTGCTTTTAGTGGGTTGGTTGCTTGTTGGCCATAAGCCCTAAAAAAGCAAAACTTGCCTTCTTTTCCCATCCTCTGCTTCGTCTTTTTTGCAGTCCCAACTGCACAGAACAGTGAGGTGTCCCAACAGCTGTTGCACTGGTGTCTGAGATAGGAAACCTTGTATGGGATCCTGGTGGAATGTCTGTGGCTGGTGACTTTTCCTGCCTCATCCTCCCAGGGGTCTCACCGCTGTGCAAGGAGCCATGGGTTGGCTTTTCCTCCTGTAAAAAATATGCTGGGGCTGTACTCTCCTCAGCCCGTGTTATAAATGATAAACTGCTGTGGGAAATGGAAAATAGAGTAATTCTGATTTGTCCTCTTTTAGAGCCCTGTTCTTTAGACTGAAATACACAGGATAAGTCTGGCCCTTCCCTCTATTCACTTTTCATAGCCTCCTTTGTTTTTAATTTATATATCTTTTTATTCTAAATTCCTCCCATCCCCAAAATAGAACAGACATCAGCCTGCAAGCAAAGATTGCCAGGCATTGGTCTTGTGGATTATAGTGGCTTTTTGGCCTGGTTGAAGACTGAGCCCCACCCTACGTAGGCTTGGATTAAAAATAGTCTTCCTTTTCATCAGGCTGAAAACTGTACACAACACATCTATGTCTTGGTTTCTGGGCTGTTGGCAGCCACAGGAAGCCCTTAAGCTATAAAATACCTCAGAAAATCTGTTTGCTGCTAATTAATCCAAAAGTGCTAAAGTGACCACTGTTGGAAGGGTGTAGAGCCACATGTCTCACTCTGCCAGCCACGTAGTTATCATAGATGTTGATCAAAGTTTAGCTGTGCTTCTTGAAGGACCTGAAATAATTGAAAACTCTGGGTCCACAGCCTGTGCATTAGGCTGCCACTTTAAGAATGTCTCAGCTCAGGTGCTGCAGGGATGTCCAGTGGCCAGGAGACTGCCCCACAGCCTCCAGCTCAGTCCTGTCTGCCCAGACCTGAGCTGCACACTCCTCCCTCTTTGTACAAAACAGAAAAAAACATTGAGGGCAAGAGGCTGACTGGTATCTGCTGTGGTGATCTCATTCCCCCACTGCCTCTTGGAAAAGGCAAGCCTCAAACCCGAGCTTCTTAGGCAAGTCTGGGTGGTTGGCCATGGGATAGCAGAGGGAAGAGCTGAGTGTCTCCTTGCCCTGGGCATCTGTTTTCTGCCTCATGAACCTCAAGTGTTGAGTTCTAGTGTTGTTTAATTTGTTTTCCACTGTCCTTGGCCATGCCTGGTGGGGCAGTGAGTCCTTTCCCTGGGTGGTAGGAAATGCTGCTGGCAGGCTCCAGCCCGCTCCGTGGGGAAAGGCAGGATGCAGCTGACCCAGGATCTGGAAGCAGGCGGTGCTGCCTGGCAATTCCTCCAGTTTACCCACAGCCTTTATGGTTGTTTAGGGCAGGGGTGGGAGTAAATGAGCAGGGGAGTGTGATGGGAGGAGGGCAGGGAGACTCTGCCCAGTGCCCGTTCCATGGCTGTTAATGACTAGCATGCTCTGTGTGCCTGGTTTACGTGACCTTGGTGATCAAAGGTCTCTCTGTAATCAGAGAAAATGCTGCCATCTCTTCAGTATTTGTAGACTCTGCCTTGGCCTGTTCTGTTTCTGTTAATTCTATTCTAGAGCAGGCTGTAAAAAAACCTTAAACATGTGAAATATTGTATTGTCTCATAAAACTTTTTGTAAACAGATCATGAAACTGTCTCTAGAAGGACACTAAAAGGATTTTATTTCCCCCAAAGCCTAGGGATGAGCTCTTAGCCTTTGTCTAGCCCAGCTGCATGTTTTTTACTTTGAGAGTCAAGGGGGTATTTATTTGTATCTCAAATTCTTAAAGCGGAAAAAGTGACTCCTACAGTCAGGTCTTTATTACAGAGGTTTATTTTATTTTATTTTATTTTATTTTATTTTATTTTATTTTATTTTATTTTATTTTATTTTATTTTTTCCTAGAGGAAACTGATTTTTTCTTGAAAATATGCTAGCCATGCTGTTTTCAAAAACTGTATAAATGCAGGAACTTACACAAGGTAAAGTGAGTTGCTGCCCACTGCAGGGGCAGGTTAAGACAAGGAAAAACCTGCAAAACACCAACTTGGGGAAAGGCATAAAGAAGAAAATCTGATAGTCTGGTAGATGAGACAGGCTGTGTAACATCAGAAATGCTGCTGGCTTGTATCAGTGTTTCCCATACCAGCTGCAGAATGGGGCTGTGTCTCAGAGAGATGCTGTAGGTAATCCTGCCCCTGGCCTATGTCCTGTTAGTGCAGCTTCTGGTGGCGTTTCGTGTGCTAGAATTGCTTCTTCTGCCTTGTGTCCAAAGGAAGGGGAGACTGTCTTGCTAGGGGAAAATAGAAAGAATTGATTGCAGAGTTCTGGGGACATTCTCTTGGATTGCTACTGAAATTGTTGTCTCTTTGAGGTGGTGGGAAAGGATGCTTTAGAAAAATCCCCTTTGTTTTCTCTTGCCTTTTTTTTTTTTTTTCTGAAGGTCGTCATATGAAAAGTATTTCTACACTAGAAAGCAAATAGGAAGGCATGTGATTCTGCATTATATCTATGTGGCTTATTTTTACCAGTATATTACTGATTAAATTAGGGGCTCTCCAGAGCTGAACTCACAAGATGTTTGAAATTCACATTGAAGACCTTGGATAACAGAAGCTTGTATCCTCTCTGGATTAGATGGAAGGTGATGTGCAGTGGGTTGTTCCTGAAACAAATTTGCACAGTCACCTATGTGCCATTTCAGTGTTCTTCCTTGCCTGTTCTGTTATCTGAAAACTATAGCTGAAGTCCATTTTTTCTATGTGCTCATTCCCTCAAAGTACCTTTTCTGACCAGATTTGGGGTTTTTTTGATGTTTGTATTGATCTTTGCCTCAGTGATGTTGCTGGTGCATGTGGTACTGTCCCAGCCCTGGTTGTAGAAGCCCAGGCAGAAGTTCCAGGTCTTCTGCTCCATGGATTCTGCTCAAAGTAACAGGGAAGGGGTGTTGCTGATCTGCCTCTTCCACTCTCTCTTCTGTACTACAAGGTCGAAGCTGTCTTGCTCTATTTTCACAAACTGTAGGACTGGACTTGTTGCCTTTGACTCTGCCCTGCTGGGAGGGTCAGGAACTGGAGGAGGTCCCATGGGTTTTCACAGTCTCTGTCCCTGTTTTCATGGAAGACCTCGGTGCAGCCCCTCTCAGCAGATGAAACTGCTGGGCAAGCACCAAAGCTCACAGTCTGTCCAGTGCAGCACTAACCAAGTGGAAACTTGAATTCAAGCTACCCATCCCTGTAATTGGCATTCCTATTTTGTGAAGCAGTGCTTCAGCTGGGTCTGAAGGATCATAAATCTGGGTCCTTGTTTATGCTGCCATCGTGATCTTGTGCTCCTTCCTGCTAATCAGCCAGGAGGGGTTTGTGGAGTGTTGTTTGGGTTTGGAACAGGGCTGTGGTTTTAAGATTCCTGGATGCTGAGTCTTGTCCCGGGGACCGGCTTGGATGCTCTCCTGCCTTGGAGCCTCTGCAGCAAGATGTTAGTGAGCAGGCTGATATTCCAGCCCATCCCATCCCTGTTTTCCTTGGGCTAAACCAGTGTTTGCCTTCTGCTATAACTGTTGAGCAGCTGCAGTGCTGTGGTGATATATACACATATATATTCTGCCATAAATCCTGTAGTTAAACATTTCCTTGACCCAGCAAAGAACAAGGTGCTTGTCTCCAGCTGGTCACAGAAATAAAGGAAGTGAGTTCCAAAACAGTATTGCAATTAAGATGTTTTTTCCTGAATTCTGCACAAAATGTTTTGCCTCCAAGAATGCATTGTGAGGAATTTATTTTAGGGAGTACATAGGGTGTTGTGGGTGTATATAAAGTTATCCTGTTGTGATTGGTATTGGGCAGGCATTCAGGGAGAAAGTTGACCCTTGCTTTTGAGAGCTGTTTCTGAGATAGCAACATTCAGAAGGTCAGTAGAGGAGAAATGGAAGTACATTTACAAAAGCATTCATGTTTCTCAGTGCTGCTGGTAATAATAAGTGTTGCTGCTGGCCTCGTTTCAGAGAGAGGAGACACACTCTTTCAAGGAGTGAAAAAAGTTAAAGTTTATTGTATACATCCCTTTATGTAGAATTTTATAAACCCTCTCGTATCTGTCCTCTGCTGGTCAGTGACAAGCTGTGGCAATTGGTCAGTCTTGGACAAGGTGTCTGTGTGCAAGAAAGGGTTGTTTGAGGTATTGGGATTGTTGTTGAGGCTGAGACGATTGGGATTGTTGAAACAGGTGAAAGAAAACAGTCTTAATCTGTAGAATTCTTTTGCTGGGAAACAAGTTTTTTGCCACTGCAGGCTCCTGTTTTCATTAAGAGCTGGTAACTTTTTTATGGCTATGTCAGTCTAACTTAGGATTCAGACTGTAAGGCCTATACAGACCTACTGTCAGCCACCACAGATAAGCAAGTTTCTGAATCCTCACTTAGAATTCACCTTTCCATGAAGAGGGAGGGGAAACTGGGCTTTCTGAAGACTGAAAATATTTTGAATAAGCAGCCTTAATGTCTGACCTAAACTTCAGCCTGTTCTGCGCTGTTTGGCTGAGACTGGGACTAAACTTTCCTTGGGGGCACGGATGGGAGGTTCCTGGGCAATCCTGCTCCTGCCCTTTTGCCCACCCCTTTGTAATGTTCTCGTTGAATTGATTTCCAGCTGGGCTCTTGCCACTGTATTATATAAACCAAATGCTCAAGCAAAGGCAGCATAGTCAGATTTCTTGCTGAAAACTTGAAAAACTGACATTGCTTCTGCCCAGCTAAGAAGCTCCTGGAAGTTGCTGTGTCTGTGCTGGACAGATGGTAATGGCAGTGCCCAGCCTACATTAGTTAGATCCATCACTAATGGCAACAACTTTTATTCCTCCCTCCTCTTCCCCCCCTTTCTCTAAGTGGTATATACACTTTTTCTGGGTTATTTAGGGTTGTTTTAGTTGCTCCCTTTGCTCCCTGTGTTCTGAAGGTCTGTGTAAAAAGTGTTTTGGAAGTAATGAAATAGAGAAAGATTCTGCCCTGTACAGTCCTTGAAACCTGCTGTTATGCAAGAGCCTTTACAACCAGTACCAGTCAATGATTCACTTTAGCAGTTCAAGCTCTGTGCATTGGTTTGATATCAACTTGGCACAGAGCAAGGCATTGCACTTTCTTTAGTGTGTTGCCCTTTCACGTGTAACACTCACAGCTGATAGTCTTGCTCAGCGTTTGGACCTCTTTGGTGTAATCTGTGTTGAACCTTGTGGTGTCATTGCTCCCAGCTGTAGATCTGCCTCTTCTGCAGTTGCTTCATGTCTTCCATCAAATATCATACCTTGTCTGGCTTTATGTAGGATCTGTAGATGTTTGGGGTTTGGTTTTGTTTTGTTAACTTCTAGGATGAGGGTTTCTTTAATACTAATTCATTAAGCATTAAACTCAACAGCAACAACAGACTAGAGAATATAAGAAATCTGCTGTCAAAGCAAAGACTGGCTTCACAGCACAGAGATCAGTCTGCTACAAGTAGCTGTTTTTTATGGTCTGGAAAATATGAGATGGCTTACTAATTAACAGTGTAATGAGCTGTGTGGTGAAGATTGTGCTGTAGGGACCTGAAGGCTATGGGTGACAACTTAAAGTGTGTGTGTGAGTGATAATCCAGCTCTACCCCACCTTTCTGCATTATTTGAAAAGAGTGCAGTAATTGTGGAAGCCCCTGGAGTTACCCTGCCTAGCGGGTCCATCCTACAGGAGACTTTCTCTTGGGGTCTGAGACAAAAAGAGCAGTTGGAGGGAAGCCAACAAGTGCATGAGCTAAATACCAGAAAAAGCTTCAACATCCCTTGAGATGAGATTTTGGGCTAGTTCAACACAGATGAACTTGTAGGCCCCCTTGCACAATATGATAAGCCACATGCCTCTGGCCAGGGTGTCCAGATGAGATACCAGTCCCTTCCTGGAGATCCTGCCTGCCTGGGCTGGGTCTGTGTGCTGCTGCCCAGGCTGGTCAGTACCCAAAACCTTTCTGATAGTGGGAGCTCACCTGCAGATGGAGGTGGGTTGTGTGGGACTGAGGAGCCACCCAGTGGCAATCTCCCACAGCCTGCCACTGGTCAGGAGTGGGTGCAGCAAACTGGTCTGCACAGTGGTCAACAGTTGGCCAAATGTCCATTTGGTGGCCGGAGCAAGCTGTGACTGCAGAGGTGTAATCTCTTCTTGCATATAGGTGGAAGGCATTAAGCAGTTCCTGACCTCTGGTTCTGCATAATTGCCAGTCTTGCCACAGTCCACGGATCTATTTTTCAAATGACGTATTTTTTACTGCTGTAATTTTATTTTGAAGATTACACTTATTTTATTAGTAATTTAATAGAGTGCTCCTGTAGGCAAGTCCCTGGTGGTGTTAGGCATTAGAGAGAGCTCTTGTTTTCAGTTGACTTTTTTAAGTTGAAATGAGGTGCAGTGTTTGGCTTTGGTAGCAGTATTTCTGTTTTAGTATTTAGAAAGTGAACCTTCTCAGGGCAGAAATCTGGCTCAAGTAGCTGAAAACTTTGCAAAGGTGTTGCTGCTGCTCAGGCTGCAGAGTATTTATCACTGATAGAAAGTTAAAAGGCTTATGACAGACTTGTATGAAAATATGAACCTCTTCTAAACAAATCTGTACTCCTGTAATTTGCATTGTGCAACTGTTTGCATTACGATTGGTTTTTTGGTGCTTCTTAAAACTTTCTTTAGTGTATGTCAAAAGACCTTGGTTCAAAGAACTACATTCCTTTTAAATGGCAGCTTTTCCATAGTAATACATTCCATGAGGATGCAGTCCACATGAATGCTGCATACTTCCCAGCTGTAGATGTGTCCAAACTGAGTGTTGCCAAAAATGGATCAGAACAGTTTCCCTGTTCAGAAATGTTGTGTGAACAGTCACTTGTGTTCTGCAGCAGTGCAGTTCTAGTGTCAAATACTATTTCCTGGAGTAGTGACTGAAGGTGGATAGTCATCTAGAGCATGTTCTCCAAGAGAGAAGAGGACTGCCTACGTCACGTCAAGGACAGACTTGGGTGATAGACAGAGCTGTCAGCTGAGATGAAAGATGAAAAAGTATGTTTGTGCCTCCAAGACCCTCCTTCCAGACCTAGAAAGCCACCCTTTCTCCAGTGGCCTGGTCTGTGGGGTGGCTGAGCTGGTTCTAACTGGGATGCTCTGCTAACAGTGGGGCCTCTGCCCACGGCTTCGTCTTCCTTGTGCTGATGTCCATTTGACCCCTCAGCCAGCCAGGGTGGGAGGACTGAAATGCTGAGGAGAAGGAAGGGGACAGGATGGCCTTTGGATGATGCCAGCCCTGCTGGGGTGCAGGTTTACTGTGTCAGGGCAGTTCCTCTTCCCATGCTCCAGTAACAGCCATTAAGCTTCATTTGATGCTGTTGTAATCACCCAAAGTGTTTTCTTTGGGGTGTGATTGTTGCAAGGTGCGCTTTGTGACTGGTTAGATGGAGCTGCAAAACTGGCTTAAAAATATTCCCTACTCCAAGTTCCTTCCAGTGGCTTCTCCTTTGGCTCAAATATGCAGCAGAAAGGATGGGAAAATGTCTCAGAACTGGTGATGCCCTGCTCAGGCCTGCAGGACTGGCTGGAGAGATCCCAAAGGCACTGCAGACTCCTGCAGTGTTTTCAGTGCTGGCTTCTGCCCTGGGAAATGCAGCTCATCTGGCAACTGCTTTTCCAGTGGATGTGCAGAAAGGGTTTCCAGGTAATCTCTTAATTTCTTTCTCCCTTTTACAAAAACCCCCGTCCAACCCTAGACTCCCCACGGCCCATGATCTCCAGAGAATAACTTGTTCACTTTTTTCCCCACTTATCCCCTCTCCACACCCACCTTTTTTTGTCTTTTGAATTTAATAAAGTGGGTGACTCAGGACTAAATATAAAGCCTCCTGCTTCCGGCATCATCTGCCTGTGGCTCATTTCCTGGAGCTGACATCAGTTGAAGCCTCCCGATTTCCTTATGAAATAGCAAGACGTGAAATATCCTTGGCGCGGTGATCTGGGCATACTTGTGGACTTCTTTGGTGGCTGCTTGGCTCCCTGATCTAAGCTGTGAATAATTAGCTGGGTTAATTGCTAAGCTGAGCGCTGGTGGAGCACAGGGTAAATCCGTCAAGTCCTCAGATCTGTTTTGCCCTGCAAAACCATGCTCGAGTTTGCAGGCATTTTTTAAATAAAGACCAACTTTCAGTCCCTCCTGCATATGCAAGGTTTTTATTAAATAAGCATGAGCCTGACTAATGTCTTGCTTTCTTCCAGATGACAGGCTCGCTGACAGAGCAGCTCAGGAAGCTTTTAAGGGGGAAATCTAGCAAAGAGGGACCTGTTTTTTTCTTAAAAAAGACTGATAAACTGAGGAGTTAAGGTCAAATGCTTGCTCCTTGGTTGTCACATCTTTCCATAGCTGTTTACATTGATGGGATTTCTACTGCCATTGGTTGGCACTGAGGGAGAAAGCAAAAAGTGCATAAACCCTCAATTTGTTTCAAAAAAGCACAGTTGAGAGTCTGTCTGTTCATAATTTCATTAAAATCTTACATTTAAAAGAGAATGTGGACAGAACTGGAGGAGGGGAACATCCTGCACACGATAAATAGTCACTGATGTCAGTCCAAAATGGGGTGGTGGCTGGCCATTCAGCTTTGCTCTCTAAAGCTCTGGCTCACAGAGCATGGTGTTTTTTCTCTGGTGAAGTAGACTATTTAAGTTAGCTGGTTTTCTCTCTGTTAGGTATTCTTTTGAACTTCTCCCTCTTCTCCTCTCTCTCTCCTTCTCTTTCCTTTTTATTTTTTTTTTTTTTTTTTTTTTGTAAGGGAGAGGGGATATTCCTGAAAACACTTGATTTGCAGCACCAAAGCAGGCAGAAGCAGGAGACTGAGCCACTTTTGCTGCTCCTGAAGGCTCGCCAAGGCCTGCTGATGCTCTCTTGGCTCTGATCTCCCAAGGCTTCTGTGGCCCAGCCCTCTGGCCATGGAGCTTCCTCTAGCATGGGAATGCTGGGGTGGACCAGCATGTCCTGTATCCCCATGGCTAGTTAACAGTGGAGCTGGCTGTATCCCAGCAAACAGATATTTTAGGCAGGAGCTAGAAGTGCCAGCAGTTAAAACCCATCCTGAATATCACTGGGACATATGTAGCATGCCCAGGGACTTGTTCATCACCATGGATTTCATCAGTTATCTCCAACAGCTTCCAGTATAAGCATGGTATCTCTTGGCATTAGTGAGGAGAACTTCTGGAGTGGGCAGGAAAACTTGGTGTCCAGAAGCAGATGGTTGTCCTCTTCTGGACTCACTGAGGAGAGCAGTGGGGCTTCACAGCTTGCTGTAGCCAGAGGCCAGTGCACTGGATGAGCTCTCTTCCTCCCCCAGAACTTTGCCAAAGGGTCTGTTCCTGAGGGTTTGTGGTGAAAGATGACTCCTGAATTTACCCCTTCTCCTCCACTGTCACCTGGAAGGCAGCAGCTGCCACTCCCACAGCCATCATGGAGTACCTTCTGGAGGGCAAGTAGGTATTAGTGGCCTCCCAGTGAAACTTGGCAGCTGGAGCTGTGGAGGAGATGTGACCCCTTGCGCAATGATGTGCTGGAGGAATCCTGCCAGTGCTGGAAGTTCTCCTTGTGCACAAACCTACATCACAATGTTCCGTGCAGGGGAGTGGATGTGTCACCTGAGCACCTCAGGCACCTTCTTCTTCCCTAAAAGGCTTCTTTTAAAGCAGGAAGAAGAGGAAAACACACTGGTATACTGACTCTATCAAAAGAAAAAAAAATAAAAAATTCCTATTTTGGAAGAGTGCGGGGAGTGGTGTGAGACCAGGCGTGTTGAGGAAGTCTGCTGGGAGTGCCCGGGGAACTGTGTGTTCGCTGCCTGCCATCGCCACACCCTGGTGCGCTGAGTCTCGGGACATGACGTGGGGATGAGTGGTGCTGGCACCGCCGCCGAGCTGCTATTTTAGGTCTGACTGTAATTGCAGGTTGGACCGCCAGGACTGGATTTTGAGTGTTCACAGAGCAGAGTGCTCCTAAAAGCTCTGGAAAAACTGGCTATCTCTGATCCTTTGCGAGTGTGGGAGATGGGTACTGCACGTGCGCTGCGCGTGAATTGAGCTCCTTGTGGTGGAGCCACCGAGGACCTCTGCTCTAGCTGGTGATGGGGCAGGGATGTCCCTTCCCTCTCAGTCAGAGGGAATTATACCTTATAGCCCTGTAGGATGCTTTACACTTACCTGAAAAAGAAAAGTGAGTAAGCAGAGGTCTGAAGGCCCATGGGCTGGTGGCTTTTAGGCACCTGCCCCTGCAGTGCTGATCTGCCACCTGTACACTGCAGGTGCTGCCTTGCTGTTCCAGTAACACAGATGACAGAGACAAGGTGAAGAGGCTTTTCTTTTTCCCCCCAAAAGCAGAAATTGCTTGTGCAATGGCTCTGCCACTGATAGAAAGTCACAACCTAGTTTGGGAGCTGGGCTCTGGCATGCTCTCCCCAGGACCTGTCAAGCCCCGAAGCCTCGCTAACCCTTACAGGATGAATTTATGCTCTGCAAAATGCTCAGGTGTAGGATGGAATGTGGAGACACTAAACTTCCTGAGATGAGTTGCTTCATTTTTGTTGCATGTTTGCCCCTAGACTTCACAGGCTGGATGCAGTCCCTGGCTTTGGTCAGAGCAGCCAGTTGGGCTTCCTGCACCCAGAGGCTGATGTGATGCTGAAGCTGCTTGCCTGATGCAAGTCAGTTGCAAGAGTTGAAATTGCTCTTCCCTAAACCCTGTGTGATGTGCACTCAGCTGGTCTCTGTGGATTCCAGAAGTGTTTTTTCAATTCAGCTTTTTTCAAGCTGCAGCTGCAGTTCTGAGCATAAACCCCTCTATTTTGGTTTCCATGATATTTACCATCCTGAGGAAGCTGGCAGGCTGTGGGTTCGGGGTTAGGTGTTTTGTTTTGTTTTTTGGGGTGTGTTTTATACCTCCTTTGAAACTTTACAGCTGGAAGCTAAATTTTCAGGTGATACTCAAGAAATGGTACCAGGCAGTGACTCACTTTCCTGGCTGATGTAATTTTTAAAGAGAAACAACAAGAAAACCACCCAGTGCCCATAGTGACTATAATTTTTAGAACAGTCATGAGTTCTTCAAATTTTTTACTAATTCAGATGTTGTGTTTATGGAAATGCTCAAACATTATGGACTTAACAGGAACAGAAATCTCTGAAATGTATTATTGTAGTTTGGAAAGCTGACTTAACCTTTCTGGTGATCGATTCTGCTCCTGTGCATTGCATCAGCAACACACAGTACATGATGTTTCTGTTGCTGGTGTCTTCCTGGCTAGCAGCAGATGTCTGTCCCTGTTTCATCTAGAGCAGATGAGGATTAATTTCTGAGGTAATGCAATATATGACAGTATGTGCCAGGTCTGAACTCTGTACTTAATTTAATTTAATCTAATCAGACAATTTTTAAAGATTTTTTTCTTTTTCATTTTTGAGGAACTGTGAGGTGAAATAGCAGACAGCATCCTTCTTCAGTGCAGACTAAGGCCAGATAGGTCTGGATCCTTAGTATGCTGTGAGCGTCTGGTTGTTTTAAAGACATCCATAAAAGAAAAGTACATAAAGCCAAATACAAGCTCTGCGTTGCTGTTTGATTTGCTGAGAACTAACAAATCAAAATGCATTCGTTTTAAAGAGTAAAGAGCCGTAGAGGGTGTGGGGTTTTTTTTGTTTTGGGTTTGTGTTTTGTTCTTTATAAATTAAAAAAGTAGTTTGCTTACCTAAAAGCTCTGTGTCTTACCGCTTCCTGATCCCAAGTGCCAAGCAATAAAGGACCAGGAGCTGGTTGCTGGCAAGGATCCGCGCCGGGTGCCCCGCGCTCTCGGGATGCTGGGGCCGCTGTCGCGCATCCCTTGGCGACATGACCGCATCCCTGGGAAAAGCGACCTCCCATCGCTGGGCGGGGAGCGAGGGAGGGAGCGAGGGAGGAATGCTGGCTGCCCAGCTCCGGGCTGGGGGCGTGGGAGACGCCTCAGAGCTCGGGCCGGGCGAGGGAGCGATTCGGCTTCCCTGGGAGGAGAGAGGAGGAGAGGTGAGGAGAGCTGAGGAGGAGGAGGAGGAAGGGTGTCCCGGGGCGGGCTGGCCTGCGGTGCTGCCCGGCTGGAGATTGTCCTGCAAGGACTTGTTTTGCTTTTCTTCTCTCCGCAGAAAGTCTCGTGGTTGCTGTAGCAGGTAGAGGAGAACAGCTGAGGGCAGAAGGGATTTCAGGTGTTTCGATGTGTCTAAGTTTGGAATTTATCAGTGCACCTGCGAGGGCTGCCGCCGACTGACTGCACCACGGGGGTTTGATGTTTCAGGCGAGGGCTGAGGGTGTGTCTTCTCAGAACTCCGGGACACAGTCGTGTTCCGTCTCTTGTCTGAAAGCAGCAGGCTTTTACAAAGCAGAACTGCTTAAACTTTCATGTTGAAGTGTTAAATATTTAAACCTCTGCCATGCAGAAAGCGCGAGGAGCTCTGGGTGCTTTTGGGAAATGGGCTGTAAGGCTGCTGGCTGTGCTGGCTGCTGAACTTTTTGGGGTCTTTCACCTGGAGGGGTTGGGCTCTGAGTGCTGCCTTGCCATTCCAGCTGGAATGGCATGAGGCATTACAGCCTGGCAGGATTTAGTTTCCTAACAGAGGAGTTTATCTAGCTTGCTGTGGTTTCTGGCTGTACCTGATGCTGGAAGCCAGTGCAGACCCTCTCTAAACACTTCTAGCTTTAAAACACTTGCATATCAATAATTTTAAGTATTGAACTGAAATGCTGAATTTTTTTTTTTTTGCTAAAAACTTCACTTGTCTGCAAACCTGTGAAACACTGCTAGTATAGCCTCCTCATGTCCTAATTTTGTTTGTACTTAATGTATTGCTCTGAGGTTTTGCTAAGTTATGTTTTATTAAACTGATAATATACTTGCTCTTAGCCAAAAGGCTGTGAAAAGACATTTTTACCCTGCATTTATTCTGCAAAGCATCTGTCTCTAAAGAATGATTTCCACAGCTGGAGGACTCTCACACCCTCCTGAAATTGGAAGTAGTGATGAGGTTGCATGCTGTTTACAGTGCATGTGTCTCTTTAACCACAACATCTGTCCTAGGGGTATTGGGCACTGACTGAGCTGTGAAACGGAGGGAGAAGGAGGAGGAGGAGGAGACAAAGCAGCTTGAAGGGACCCAATTAGAAGTTAGTGCTCGGCTCCAGGAGTGCCTGATGCATTTTCCTAACCTTGATGCTGGATGTATTTACCTAACCTTGAAACCTGCTAATTAGAGTGCATTTTGTGGAGGTTATTAATGCTTTTCTGAAATTCAAGAGTCACAAAGTAGAGCTTGCCTGATCCTGAACTGGTGGCTGCTGTCTTTGGCTCCCTATCGCTCCTCCCCATATTAAGTTAAATTATAGAGAAGTGTGGGGAACACCCTGCAGTTAGACTAAATGTGATTTCACTGTCATTGCAACCTCCTGTGAGGTAAAGCCAGCAGCTTTCCTTCACTTCTGGCCATTTCATGTTAGTTTTTGAGATTAATGTTACTGGTTTCGTGAAGAGTAGGTGGGATCTACACCTTCTATTCTACAGGAAATAAGGGTGAATTTACAGAGATTTTTTCCTACTTCATAAGCCACTAGGACAGCTATGCAGTGACACTGATTTATTGCAGCCTAATATTGCTTTCTTGCTCTGAAACAAATTAATTTGACTTCTTTCCTTTTTTCCCAAGTGCTTTCTAAACAAGATTACAGACAGCAGGGGAAGAGTGGAAAATGTTTTGTCTTTTATCAGAAGCTTTTTCTAGGTGGAGATCTGTTACTTACAACACTTAGGGTACAGTTTCTAGTTTCTGGTGTTTTGATTCTTATTTAAGAAAACATTAATTGACACATTTCTCTGAATGTTTATCGTCTGGGCAGCCAGAATTTCAGCCTTGGCTGTGCTCTTTCCGGACAGTTCTGTTTACCTTCAACTGATAAAACAGTTTGCAAACTCCTTGACCACAAGCTGTACCTTCTAAAGGTTGCACAGAACCCACCCTCCCAAAATTGACAGCTGAAACTCCCTCTTGTCCAGCTTGCCAGGGATCAGCACCATCATGCCGGGTGTTTGGCTTGCAGGAGCTTGTTTGCTGGTGTTGAATAAGCAGTGACTGTACTGTGATTTAATTTAGGGATCTGGTTGATTCCCCCACCTGGGCTGGGAGGTTTAACAGACTGAGTAATGCTCCTTGCCTTTATCGTGGCACACTGGGTATCAGTTCCTTTGCCTGCCAAAGGCTCTACCTGAGAGCAGAGCAGAGGTACTGGGGGGGTGGAGAGCATTCTGGGCTGCATGGGCTTTGCAGGGCTTGATCCAGCTGCTCCTGAACCAGGGTGCAGGCTCAGGTCTGCAGCCCACCTTGTGAGAGACTGGGCTCCTTTGGGACTGAATAGTGGGAAATCAAGAGACATATGCTTAAAGCATGTTGAGGGTAACCTGCAGGTCTCAGCAAGCAGGTTCCAAGTCACTTCTGGGGAAGAAAATTTGCACTAATTCAGCCTTGTGACCCTCCTTCCTCCTTGATTATGCTGGCAGGGAACCCACTGTCTTTCACACTATTGCTCTGAGAGTCCCCTCATAAAATGAGGCATGCTGAGTTTTTGCAATGGATGGTGAGACATGGGTCCTTTCTTGAACACATTTATGGTTAAGGTACAGAATAATCAGAAGGAAGTGATCATGCTGCTCTTTTTTTAGGGAACTAGTCAAGAATGAGAATTACTATCAACATAAGAATTTCCTGAGAGGCTTGCATGACTTTTCTGTGCCTGAGCCAGGAATTTAAATGAAGCCTTCTGAGTTTCAGTCCATTAGCTGACACCTGACCCCAGCCCCCCTGTCTTTTACCTTCTTGCACTTAAGTTTAGATAATCTCTGAATGTTATTTGCTTTTGCAAGTTCCAGGTAGATGAGTGTTCAGCTCTTCCTTTCCTGAGACATCTTGAAAGGATCACCTGTTCCATGTTGTACTAGCTAGGTAATGGGAATACTGCTATTCTGTTTCCACTGACGTGAACAAACTATTTCAAAAGATAGTTAAACCAGTCGAGTGGATTATGATTTCAAATGTTCTCTAACCGTGGAGTAGCTGCTCTACTAAAAATGGAGGCGTGTCAAAATGCAACACTTAGTAGGAGTATTTGTTGAAGAGGCTTTTAAGGATTGATTCATTGGTGCCTTGAGCAGTTGTTTATCTGTTTTCTACTGTGCCCTGTGGATTATAAGTACTCTGTAGATTTGTGTAATAGATTTTGGGCAAGGTCTGTGTGCTGTAGCTGCGAGCCTGCAGCATGATGGGGGTGTGTGAGTGCAGCTGGTCTCCTCTGTGACCATCCATCCAATCCACTTGGCTCTGGTCTTGCATGGCAGGAGCCTTCACAGAGTCTGTAGGGTCTACAGAAAGCTGTTAGTGCTTCTCCTTTCCATTTGAGTCCCAAAGCAGTTTTGTGTTTCTGTTCAGCCTTCTTCTGGTAGATGAGAGTAACCAAGCTTCCATCCACCCTGCTCCAGGATTGCATCTTACCCCCTAATGTGCATTAGAGGCATCTCTGGCTCAGAGGACATGGATGTGTTGGGGGAAATTTCGTTGAGAGCTGGGAAAGCTTTATTTTTTCCTTTTCCACAGGCAATTGGAGTGGAAGCATTTGTGTTCTTCTGACTTGTGCTTCCCTCCAGCCTCTGGGCAATTTGGTATCACGTGGCCAGGCATCCTCAGCTGCTTGCTCTCTGTCTGTTTTCTCTATCTGTGAGACAGAAGAACTAGTGTACTTGAATCCCTGTGAACTTCTGTTCATATCCCCATCTTTCAGTGCTCTGGACGTGGCTCTCCTGGGCTTTTATGAAGGGGCTGATTTCTGTTTGATGCTATGAGCAAGTTTGATGCTGATTTTGGGTTTTCTCTGGGTGCTGGCTACAGTTCAGTTCTGTGTCAGGGTTCTGATCATGCTGATCATTATCCAGGCCTGACCACACCCCAAAGAGCTGCCTTGGCTGTGCAGGGCTGTCAAAGGCATGTAAATTGGCTGATGGGTCAGCAGTCGCTTTTACTAAGGATTTAAGATGGTTGAAGCTAGTGAATCTGGTTCTGTCATGAGGGGTGAGAGAACACTTTGACCAGCATGCAAAAGGGGCAGGATCAGGTTGTCCAGGCTGTCAGTGGATGTTGGGATAGTGGTTAAAGTGTTGGCAGAAAGTATAGGAATAGTGATTTGCTGCATTTGTTCCCATACTGTTGGAGTGGCTGTGCCTCTCTGCAGCCCAGGTCCCTGCTGGGCATCTACCCAAGTGCTGCTCAGAAAAATACCTGGGATCACTCTATGCAGGTCTAGCTAGGGGAAGTTGAGCTTGTAGCCTGGATTTGCTGGAAGAACGTACTTGTCCAGGGGTGGATAGCCCATTGAGCCTCCAAATCCAGAGAGAACCTCTGGCAAGCTAAGAGCAGTGACTAACACCAACATGTGTGTCTGCTCCTGATGGATTTGGCAGATTTTTCCCCTGCAGCAGCGGTGAATTGTGCAACAACTGGAGCAAAGTTTCACAGTCCACTCCCAGGTGAACATAAGCATAGCAGGGGAACTTGCCTCTCCCATCATGACAGTTTCAGGAGTCTGAAAGAATATAGAACAAAGCCTGCTGGTGGGACTTCTGCTGTTTTGGAGGTGCTTCAGAAACAGCAGCTGGAGGTAATCTCAATATGGAATTGGGATGAAGTGACTTGAAGGGTGCCTGTGCACTGGTAATCCCTGTCTGTGGTCCCCTGTCCTTTCCTGATGCAGCTGGTGGGCTACACAGCCAGCATGGGTCAGTCAAAGGGTGTACTGTGTGTAAAGGCAGTAGCTT
Organism: Phylloscopus whistleri; assembly: GCA_017589585.1. Taxonomy (NCBI): domain Eukaryota; kingdom Metazoa; phylum Chordata; class Aves; order Passeriformes; family Phylloscopidae; genus Phylloscopus; species Phylloscopus whistleri. The sequence continues at coordinate 1,544,625 of JADMLD010001007.1, read as the reverse complement.
GAGGGAGCTGGAGAACAGGGTGGTGTAAGGTGGTCAATTCAAATAGCTAGGCAAGCTTAAAGTAATTCACAACTAAAATTGATTTTATGTGAGGTGAGTTTTTTGGTGCTTTGCATGGCCAAGAAAAGCTGAATTAAGAGTGAAATAAAGCTAGATTTGGGTAATGGCTTTGCAGGTGTTAGGAGTACAGTGGTGTTCAATAGTTGAAGCATTGCAGACCTGACAGCAGAGCTGTAGATTCACTGCTGTTGAGCCTGATGTGCTTTGGGCTGGGAAGACTTTACTGTAGAGGAGATCCACAGATGAGAGATGCAGCTACTCAGCCAAATCTGGCACCACAAAGCAATGCCTGCTCAAAGCATTGTGTGCCCCTTTCTTCCTGAGGCAGGGGAAACAGCTGCCTGAGTGGATAGGAACACCACAGTGTTTGTGAGCACAAGAACCACAATTGTGCAAAGAGCAACACCAAATTGATTTCAGAATCTGTGTCATCATGCTGAAGGTAAGGGGTTAGACACCACCATGGTGGAGCCTCTCTGCATGGGGTAGCATCTCCTAATCACTGCTCTTACCAGGGTGGCATCTATCACCAAAATGTGGTGAAGGTCTGGTTTCAGTCAGTGCCTCTGACCAGTGGCTGTCTGGAAGGTAATTGCCAATTAAAAGTTTATGTGCTTCCATCAGCTTGGTGTTTGCTAATAACCACATGCAAGGTGCGAGTGCTGTCTTGTAGGAATTCGATGAGCAAAACAACTGGTGAGCATTTGATGAGCACACAAACTGATTATGAGCAGGAGAGGATGGATTTTATGATAGGTTTTCATTTACAGGCCATCAATCCCTCAGCTTTCCTGTCTCACTCCAAAGCACTGGAAACTATTTACCTCAGAGGACTCATCAGACCAAGTCTGTGCACCTCAATGTCCTCCTGTCAGTGTCAGGTTTGGGACTCTTGTCTGTAAAACCCCAAAGCCAAAAGGCTTTGCTTGGACTGGACCAGTAAAAAGCAGCCATCAGAGCTGGTGATGGAGATGGGAGTGGGTGTATCTGTGCCCTCTCCTGCCTGCAAACATTTCCAAAAGCAGCGTGAGCCCTGGGCTGTGCCTGTGGAGGAGGGTTCCTGCTGTGTCAGGAGATCACTGCAGCATCCTCTGCAGCTTCCAGTCACCTGGGAGGGGACACAAAGAAAACTTAGGCTTGTATCCCTTGCCAGTGACTCTTCCCTCACTGTCCTGAGGGTGGCTGCTCTGGAGCTTGCAGAGCCCTTTTGGGATGGTCACAGTGCTGCTGGCTGCTTTCAGAAGGGGCTGAGGAGGGTGAAGAGGGGAGTGCACACAGCCACCCCACACAGCAGCACACAGCGATGCTGCTCTTGGCAGGGACCAGCCCTACCTGCAGAACAGGGAGGGAAAGGAGGATTAGGTGAGCCACAGGAAGCTTGGGGGCTGGATCCTGTGTAAGCTGAATCACCAGGTTTCTTCCAAATTGGCCAGGCAGCTGCTTCAGTGCCCAAGCCTGAGGGCTGTGGCACTTGCTGTGGGTTGTGAGGGGACTGAATGCCTGGCTGTCCCATTGCTTATTCCGAAAGATATGTGCTGGGTTAGTGGTCACAGGTACGTGGGGTTTGAGTATTTTTAATTAGCCAATGCTAACTGACTTGTCTTCTGACGTCAGGAGCTATTGTCATGAGAAGGGAGCAAAACCACAGGTCCCTCAGAAATGGGAATACATGTGGGGTGAGTCACTGCTCCAGACTGGGTCGAGCTCACTTGTTCTGTTGGATTTTTTTTTTAAATTTTAAATGGGGTGGAAATAGGACGTACTGATACCTTTTTGTTGACACTTTAATGTGTCTCTGCATTGGCCTGTTTGAGTAAACAGGCCAAGTTGATATTGTTAATCAGTCATTGTAGAGATATTAAAATAAGGCAGGCCTGGAAGGCATGAAGCACTCAAGTTTTCAGAGTAACACAGAGCTGCTAAGACAGTAAATTCTTCCATTTGGATCAGCAGCAAATTCCAGCTCTGTTTCTGTTGGAAGTGTTCAAGAGGCTGTCAGGAAATATTTGGTTGTCATGTGCTTTCAAATTTGAATTAATCTGCCAACTTTCAAGACATACAAATGTCTGAATATCCCCCCCTTCATCAGTTTTTTACCAATCCTCTGTGTCGGATGCAGCTTCCAGGGCTTCTCCTCTTGGGAAAGAGTCTTGAGAAGATTTTTCTCTGTGCTTGAGTGTTTTTAAGTTGCTGTCTGAGCAGTTAATCCACCCAAATATCCTGGTTAGCTTCTGGCACTTGTGCTGGAAGTGCTGAGCGCCTCAGCAGAGGCATCCCTCCAGCGACAGCCCCTGCAGTGGCCTGTCCCCAGGTGGCTCACAGCTGTCAAAACACACGCTGGGACAGCTTTCCTTGGCCTGCCCCCATTGCAGTTCTGCAAATAAACTCACCCCAGTTCGGTGACTGCAATGTGTTTAGAACCTGGAAAATCTGTTTGCACGGGAACTTTGCACAGCCTGTCTCAGGGAAGGAGTTGATATTCCAAAACCTGTCGTGTACGTAAAGCAGCTCTGATCTGTATCACAGGACAGGAACAGGCTGCACTGTCTGCCAGCCACGCTCTCCTAGGTAGGTAGGTGCCTTTGTGCATCCATCTGTTTCAGAGCTGCCCTTGCTTTCCTTCGGTGGGATGAGGGCAGGATGAGGGCTCTGGGGCAGTGATTGCTTCCTTGTACGCTTTGTTTGTCTGTGCGCTGACTGATGGGCTGTCAGCCACCAGACTAAAACCTTTCCCTTGTTCTCTCCTCCCTCTGGAGTGGGTGTTTAAATGTGAGCTGGTCTCTGCCTGCCACACCCTGGTGGAGGCTTTCTTGCAGCAGGAGTGAGTGTGACATGGGCAGGCGTGAGCAGAGTGGTGTCCCCACAGGGCGTCCAGTCAGGCAGCTGATCTGTGATCCCTGTGCCAGTGTGATAAAAGGGCCTTTTATGTCCCACAAGACAAAGCCTCTTGTTTAAAAAATGCAACTGAATGAAAAACACGATTCTGAACGCCCTAGACTCAGCTATTAAAAACAAACAAACATAAAACCCGCCACACAACAAGAAAAGGTCCCCTGCCCCCCAGCACAGTGTCCCAGTGATGGTGTAATACCTCTTCATTGCAGAAGAGCTCTGTACAATTGCTTTGGGAGCTTGTAACTTTGTGGCCCACTAACCTTTCTATAGACTGTTGTTGTAACACCCTTTCCCCTTCACAGACAGCTCTGACAAGGTCAGGTGTCTGCTTTTTCTCTGTTGAATTCTCCCTCCTCTCAAGCAGAAAAACAGAAGGAAGAAGTGATATTGTAAAAACTGAGAGGGAAACCTGTTTTAATGGACCAAACTGAACAGTCTAGGGACTGGAAGGAAATTTTTTTTTAAGTCAAGACCCCTACAAACAACTTTAGGGCATATCCAGTGCATAATATTTCCATGATAAGGTCAAACAGAACAGCATTTTTAAAAGCTCTCGGCTTATGGTAGTGTTTGCTGCTTCTTTTGGTGTTAAAGATGTTAGAGATAGTCAGCAGCAAATTAAATTCCAATTAAGTGGTTAGATAATGATGCTTTGGGAAATCCCTTTTTAAGGGAAATCCTCATGGTTTGAAAATGAATTGGTGCAAATGAGAATTAGGAGGAAGGCAGAACTTGTGGAGGAGCTTTGGCTGAGTTTTCAGTCTGTAGCTCAGCCTCTCCTTCGTGGCAGCTCATGCCACCTGCCTGCATAGCCAAATCTGGCTCTGTTCTTGGTAGCGTTCCCCAAGTGTCATTGCCAGTTGTGAAATCCATCTCCTGTATCGTGCAATAAGCTTGCTGAGAGCTGATTTTCTTGTTAAGCAACTCCTTTATCCCTGGAAATAGCCAGATTCTGGTGGCACTGAGGCTTGGCTGAGGCACCCATGGGAGTGCTACAGGGAAGGGGCTGCTCCAGGAACTGAGATAGATCCCAGACTGGACATCAAGCAAGACAGTGCTGCACACAGCATTCCTGCATCTTCCAGGGACCTGCATGGTAGCATTGCCTTGGTCAATGAGCCTAACTTGTAATCTGTGAACTGGTAAAAAATTTACTTTTATTAAAAATATTTTTTTTGCCTCTGTCAGTCTGATGTACCTTTTCTGTGATTCCTCCCCCTGCCCCATTTTTTCAGCTTGAGCCCAAAGAAGTTTGTTGTCTTGCTGTTGGTGGCTTTTACTGACTGTTCAACATCTTGTTGTGCCTGCTGATGCTGGGAGCTGGGGTCTGAAGTGCTTTCCTTCACGTCTCTGCAGTGATGCAACTTCTTACTGACTTTCTCTGCTGCAAGCACCTGTCTGAGCTGCTTTCCCAGGCTGCCACACCTGCCCATTGCTCTCATCTCTAACAACTTCATTCTTTCCAGACTGAGTGAAGTGTTACAGAAAATGAATATTTACAGCTACAGGCAAACTTGTGTTCTGAAGTTAAGGAAGGCAGCTGGGAGTCTCAGACAAAAGAGGGTTGCTAATCAAGGCACAGGCATTTGTTAAACTGAGTCTCTTGTTGCTTGAGCCTTGAGCCAGAGCCAGCCTGTTCAGGATCTGCCTTCTGACAGTCTGTAAACCTCAATCCACCCCTCATCCTTTTGCTTACAAAGGAGGAGGCAGCTGTGTCTGCTCCCATGGGCAGAGAAGGAACTTTTTATTTCTCAACTTCAGGATTGTAGGGAACAGTGTGGGAGCTGGAAAATCTGGGGATGCAAATCTCATTTGAGGTCGCACCAAGCCTGCCTAAATCCCCATTACAGACCCTGAGCTAGAGCTAGCAGTGGTGTTAGAATGTGCCTCTCAGTGCCTGTGTTTCTGTTCCTTGTTGCATCAATCACTGCTCTCCCATGGTTGTGTCAGCCAGAATGCCACCAGGGTATCCGGTGCCCTGTCACAAAGGTCTGGGGATGTGTGTAGGTGTCTGACTTTCTCCCATCCCTGTGGTGATACCTCCTGTCCAGGCTGGCTGGGTGGCACCTAATGAGTGCTTGGAAAGGAGGATGATGGCAGATGGGTGGAGGAACTCTGTGCTTCAGCCTCTCTGTTTCTTAAACACCAAGCAGATCTGGTCCAAGTGGGGTTTCTGCAAACTCGGGGTTTCACTGTTTCTCATGCCTGCTGTTCTGTGCTTGATTATGGTGCTCCTGCCATTCAAGGAGACAGTGACCATGCAAACAGCCTGTTCCTTGCAGTTTTTTGGGTGTCTGACTCTGGGGAAACAAGCAGGTGTTCATTCAAACAGCTTTCTTGCAGAAGAGCGAACTGTTTCCTTTTTGCAAACAGTACCAGGTATTTTACTTTGTGCCAAAACATCCTCTTCACATACTGTTCAGAATCTTTTATTTGGATGTGGTAGCTGTGTGCTCTCCATTGATAGCTTAACTTTGGATTCTGATTTTGTTCAAAGTTGTGGAAAATCTCTGGAGATGCGAGTTCTGACCTACAGAATACACTGACAGCAGGTACCTTAACAGGTGCAGAACAGCACAGTCATAAAATAATACACAGAGCTAAATATTAACAAGGCTAATGGGCTTTTTGACTTTTTAGAGAGTGCATTTCCCATCTCTGAGTTTGACACATCTGTTTTCTTAGTGGAAAGATAAACGTGGTTCCGGGAGCTGTGGTGACGCGGGTATTGATTGTTGCTATGCTGCTGTTCGAAACTGCGTGTTGTCGAATGCAGCCTGGTTTCACACAGTGTTCTTTTTCTCTCTTCAGGTACTCCCTAAATTCATGAGATGGCCAACACAATGCAAATCTCCAAAGATGAGCTGGAGGAACTCAAGGAGGCTTTTGCTAAAGTTGGTAAGTCACGCCTTAGGAGGAGGGCACCTCGCTCCTGTCTGCTGCACAATTGAATTGGATTTATCCCACCCCTGTGATGAGCAGCAGTGCCAGCAAGATGTGGGCATTCTGCTGGTCTCGTGATTGTCTCTGTGCCAAGGAGTCCCTTGGCAGCTTTGTTGCTTCTGGCTTGTCACTTTGGCCAAGGAGCACAAAGGCAGGGACACGTGCAGTCTGGCTATCAGGGAGCGCTGGCAGACAGCCTGGTGCTCTCACTCCAGGGTGGGCTTTGTTGCTTCCTGATGGCAGAAGAAGTATTCAAACAGGTATTGCATTGCTCTGGCCTTGGCAGCACTTCAGGGCTTGCAGAGTGCCTGGTTCTGGTGGTGTTGGTTTGGCAGATTGGCTGAGCCATGCACATGGTCAGTGTAGGTGCATTTTGGGGCTTGTAAGCAAAACTGAATTTGTTTATCTGGCCATCATGGAGTGACTTGTGGTGATCACAGACTCACTGGGTTGGAAGAGACCTCCAAGATCATTGAGTCCAACCCATGCCCTAACACCTCAACTAGACTATGGCACAGAGTGCCACATCCAGTCTTTTTTTAAACACAGCCAGGGATGGTGACTCCACCACCTCCCTGGGCAGATCATTCCAGTACTTTATTATTCTCTTAGTGAAAAACTTTTTCCTAATATCCAGCTTTTATTTCCCTTGGCACAGCTTGAGACTGTGTCCTCTTGTTCTGTCAGCTGCTGCCTGGTGAAAAGAGACCAACCCACACCTGACTACAGCCACCTTTCAGGAGATTGTAGAGAGTGAGATCAATGCCTTGTGCTGAGCACAGCTCCATTGCCCTCTGGTGGCTCCATCTCCTGCCTCCTCCAGGGGCTGCTCCGCCTGCCTCCCAGCTTTCCCCCTGTGCTGGCATTGCAGTAGCCTCTGGCAGGCTGCTTCAGGAAGCTGAAATGGGCAAAACACTGACATAATGGAAAAGAAATTGTTTTCTGTTGGTTTAGTTTCTTGATATGGCTTACTGAAGGGTCAGAGAACCAGCAGGGAGGGGTGGGATGGGCGCTGGAGCGCAGCCCTGGGGACTGAGGTCAGGCAGTGTGTGCAGCTGGGGAACCACACCCGGGACTGGCACTGGCCAGGATCAAGTTGCACAAGTGGTGAGAGCCAGCATTTTGTTTTCCTAACTGGACATGGGCACTATTGAGCACTGGTTATAGATACAAAATCATAGTTGCCTCTTACCTGTATTGGGTGTTACCCCCTCTGGGTAGGGTGCCTGTGAAAACTCTCATTTGCTCAGAATTTCCAGTCTGCAGAGGGAAATGTGAATTTCAGAGGAACTGATTCTCATGGAGCAGCATCCCCTGTTGGAACTTGAAGCAAGTTGCATTTTAAGGAGTTCCTCTCCTCTTGCTCTTCTCAAGCCTTTTGCAGCAGGTAGAAGTGAGCTGCCACAGAGGGAGGTATTCCTTGGGAGGAAGCAGCATAGTGTTTGCCTAATGAGCCTCTTGATGAAGATGTCAGTAAGGCTGGGATGTAGGCAGCCTGTTCTGTCCTTGGACACATTTAAAATTATTAACCTCTCTGGAATGTGGTGGCTTTTTGTCATTAGTGTGGGGGAAATAATCAAGATTAGGTTGGAAACATGGAGGAACGCAAGCCAAATCCTGGTTTGTTGTAGGAAGCCAGCTCACCCTGCTCAGGAGGTGGGTCCCTGTTTGGTTTTAAATTATAAAGGCAGTGTCAGAACTTAAATATTAATAAGAAATGTGCTGATTATCCTGGACATACCCACAAATGAGATAGGATCTACTAGTTCTTTTCAACTGTCTTGTTTTGTGTGCTTTAGGCATGGTAGAACCCACAAGCATGTGAGGCACACCTCTCAGGAGTGTCTTTAATGCTCTCATTCCCTTTATTCTTGCCTAGAGGAACCGTGTTTGCCCTGGGATGCAGAACTGGTCACTGACTGGGTGACTGGCTTTCACTGTGGACTTCTAATGGGATCTTCAGTGAATGTGAGCAGAAGTTGGACTAGGACTGCTATGTAAAACGAAGCCTGTTTTTCATCTCCCAGCTATCTGGAAGATTTGGAATGCAGCTGAGAATCATGGTTATAGTAAAACTCAGCTGGCTGGCTTCTAGGATGTCATGAAGGAGATATGGGGAAGGAGGAAGCATTTCATAGGGTGATTTCTGCTCACCAAGATGTGCCCTGCTGCAATGCACAGCTGGTTGGGCTTCCTGGAGACCTGCTTGGGGCAGGTTGCTGCTCTGGATGGGCAGGTTGATAGGGCTTTAAAGGTGTATGTTTGACCAGCTTTTCTGGATGCAGCTGGACTGGATTGAGACATCTGGGGGTGCTGGAAGGCAGTGAGGTGTGCTACTATGTGCTCTGTCACCATTTGCTTTCCATGCCACTTGAAGGTATTTCCTCTCTCCCATGCAGCTGAGGTGCTGTTCTCTGAGAGCCAGCAAAAGGCATGAGTCCCATAGACATCCTACTGCTTATTAAAACAATCCACAGGTGAGAAGCCACTGTTTGAGGTTAGCAATAAAACCAGCTCTAGCACAGACAAGCAGCTCCCACCATCCTACAGGCAGTTATTTGTCTTGGAACTGATCCAAGTGGTAAAGAGCAGTGGGGGAAAAAAAGCTTTGTAATGTTTAAAAACAGTAATTAGTGAGGCATTGGAAGTGTCTAGGCTTTGAGTGACCCACAGGTTAGTGGGAGAAGAGCAGGTTGCTCCAGATCTCATTGGAGCTCTGAATTCGTTCTGTGGAACAGGTGCCTGTTTGTGTGTACTTGGCCGAACCAGGGGCACTTCAGAGGGGAGGCGTGGCAGAACAAAATCCACAAACTTCCTCAGTTTATTTGTCTTCATTCTCCCTCCTTCTAAGATAAGCAGAGATAAGCATCTTTTCTGGAAACATGAAGTACTCAAAAATCATAACTCACTGCTGAACACTTTGTTCAGCAATGCAAGGTGGTGAAACAATGCCGCGAAACGCTGGCTTAGGGCAAACGGGGATCTGTGATCCTGCTAGTGTGTCCTGCTGAGCATATGTCCTTAAAAGGAAACGTGTGGGTTACTTTCCCCTCTTGCATCCTGTTATTTAAGCTATTTTAAGTACTTGTCCTCGGGAGGAAGCTGAGCCAGAGCTTGAAGCAGCTTTTGGGGTTCGTTGCGGCTTTGCTGCGCCACCTGCGTGCGGCAGAGCCGGTGCCGTGCGGCGCTGCCCTGACCTTTCCCAGGTTTAGCAGGCTGGCGTGCATGCATCTTTCAGTGGAAATAGGAAACTTCAGATGTGCTGTAGTTTCCTTTCCATCAGGCAGACTGTAATGAGTCCAGGCTGCTGCTTGTCTGTTAAAACAATTTCACTTTCTTCCATTAGTAATTCTGGGCAGGCCGCCGAAGGATTTCACTTGGGATGGCTTCTATTCTGACAGCCTCTTCAGCTGTTGAGTACCATCTCAGATATTGTTAGAGACTGCTGTCTGAAGTCAGGGCCTGTTGCAGGGCATCCAGCAAGGCACCATATGGTGGGCCTGCAGTGATGCTGGCAGTAGTTTTGGAACTGGCTGGTACTGCAGAGGTGGAGGGGTTTTTTTTTGAATGCTGCTTCTTTTTACATTTGATGCCAGAAGGGGAACAGAGACAGGATGAAAGGAAGCAGCTGCCCTGTGGGATAGGGGTCTCAGGCCTATTTGTCATATCAGGCTTGTTGACATGTTAAGAACTGGTCCATTTTCCATCTCATAGTCGATCACTACTTGACTCTGCTACCAAGCCAGAACCACAGGCCTGCACCACTCTGTGGTAAAACTAGAAGACTTTAACACTCAGATCTGCTCTTCTGTGGCCAAGAATCTAAAACTTGAAATGAGAGCATCTTCAGTGCAAAACCAGTAACTTGGTGTGTGGTCTTACAGTTAAACTAACAGACCTGTTAGTTGAACTAACAGACTTGTGTTTCCCACTCCCAAGTGTCTGGCACATAGATGCCCTTTTCCTCTGTGAAGGTGATTAATTTTTTCCCCAGAATATTATGGAAGAGAAGCTCCTACAAGTGGGTATTTGGGAGATTGTTAAGGTTGCAAGAGCTTACGTCCTGAGAATCAAAGGTTTTGAGTGAGTTAAGATGTGTCCTTCACACTTGATTTTGTGCTCTTTGTCTGAGCCCAATGCAGCTTTTCCTGGTGGGCAAAATCTTTCTTTGTGCCATGCTCCCAACTTATGTGAGCTCCTATGTGAGTGTGTATTTTAGACGGTTCTTCATGTGGCAGAGCTCCTATTTATTTTTTTAAATTTTTTCTAATTTTTTTTTTTTCAAGTGAGCAAAGGTAAATCTTCCTTGAACTAAGCACACCTGGAGGACTGGGAAGATGATGATTGCTGGAGTGAATGAAACTGTCAAACTGGGCAGATGTTGACCCAGCTTGGAGTAAATTCCTCATACCTGCCCTGCAGGGCTTCATATGCAGAACCAAGCTTTAAACATGTTTCAGCCTTCTATCCATGTGTCACTTACTGGAGTTGCAGACTTTGGAACTCAATTTCCTGATGTCTCACCTAAGAGGCTTCTGCCTCATGAAATACCATATAAGGTTTCATCCCTATCTGAATAGGCTCAGACATAGCACATGCAAGCCTGAATCAGAAGCACTTCAGAATACTTAACCTAGATAGATCAAGAGGAAAACCTTTACCAAATCTAAATCAAAATTGGATCCCATCAAGGATACAATATCTATTTTGAGGTCTTATTTTTCTCTGTTCTTTGCCTGCTACTTAAATCTACTCTAACATTTGGGTAGATGTATAATTTAGGTGGTGGATGGATAGGAAGACATGATGAACAGATGTTTTTGGATTTACCTGCTTAATTTGGCAGGATGCTGAGGGATTGTGGTTGGTTCAGTCAGGCACAGACAAAAGCAAGGGAGCTGGCTGCAGGCTGAGGGTGAAGGCAAAGTTTTGTTTTAGGTTCATAGGCCCTGGAGATTAGGAAATCCCTTCTTGACTTATTTTCCTCACTGGCTGTAAGGAGGGGAAAAGATGCATATTGTAAAGTTAGATTCAGTAATAAAAATACTGTAATAGAAGAGGCTGTGATTTATCTAGAGAGGAAATACTTTGCTCATGACATCTCAGGCTGGACTGTTAATAAATCTTGCCTTTGTAAGCTTGTATTATTTCAGAATAAAATTCTAAAACTGAGGGCCAGACAGCAGCCTATTGGTATCATTAATCATTGCCCCAAACCACTTTATTTCCTCAGTACTATTGTAAACACTGACTTTTCATGAAGTACTTTAACGTATTTATTAATCCACTGGAACTGATGCTCTTTCTTAGTCTGAGACACGGAGATTGGGGTGTAGGAGAGAGTACAGGTTTGCTCTGGTTACTTCTCATGTTTGCCACTGAGCAAAGTTTCAGTTCCTTGCTAACTGATAAAAACAAGTTTAAAATCCCATTTTCCCATATGGATCTGGAAAATGAGGACGGTTGGAGTGGTGGTGCAAACGTGCTGCTTGCTGGAACACTGCTGTGAAACAAAACCTAAAAACCACAGAATCCTCATTAAAAGTAAATTGACCTCCACAATTTGGTTAAAAAAAAATAACCTGGACTTAGAGCTATCCTGATTATTTTCTTTATTTTTGAAAATATCTCTCTTTAAGCAGAAATACTTACCCCGGTGGCTGTGATGAGATTCCCTCTTGAAGAAAACCAAATTCTGGTGCTGGTGCAGGTCTTCAGGCATAAAATTAACTTCCCTGGTCTGTCTGCAGCACTTGCCAACAGCAAAGGGATTTTAGCATCCTATTACTGAGCCGGTAACAGCACAACATGTCCTGAATCCCTGCCTCTCCAAAGATGGGGCTGGAGGGTCATGCTTATGTCTTGAGGTGTGAATCTGGGCTGTACAACTACTTCAAATGCTCTGTCTCCTTGTGGACCCAACTCTGCTGAGAGCTGGGTGTCAGCTCTGCTGTGAGCAACACTCTGCTCATCCTGGTGAGCTTGGGGAAGGAGGCACCCAATCCCTGCCTGTCCATATGGCAGGAAAACCTCACTTGCCTGAAGAAAGGCTGGGGCTGCCTGGATTTACCTTGTGTGGTCAGTAGATGTGATGATGTCCCCAGAGAGGCTGGGATCTGCTATGTGCAGAGCTCCAGTGTCACACTAGATCCTTGTTTTCTTCCTCAGCCTGGTAGGTGACACAATCACACCAAACATACGGTGCTGCTGTGGCTTGGTGATAGACTGTGAAAGCAGGTGTCCTTGCAGAGCATTCTTGCACAGCAGTAAAATACCTGGTTGCAATTTGCTGTCAGTGGAGACCATCACTGACGACATGATAAAGATGAAACTGCAGAGGTGACTCGGTGTTTTTAGTTCAGAAAATAAGAGGTGCTGTGTTTCATTGCCATCTATTCTTAACGCGAGAGTGTCGCAGTCGCTGATTTGTGGCAGTCGACATGGACACTGCACTCGAGGTCCTTCATCAGAATCATCAGGTAGCTTCAAGTATCTGCATCTTGTTATTCCAAAAGTCTCCCACATCTTTCTTCTGTATCTTCTAAGAGCAGCTCCACACAGCCCTGGCTCTGTCTCTCTTCTTCAGTTCTGTCTCGCTCCTTCCTGCCCCTAGCACGGCCGCCTAACCCTGTCTGTCCTAAGCACAATATCTTACCTTTTCTGACCCTTGCACGACCTCCTGTCCCTAGGTCTTCACAGCACAGCCAGCAGACTCCAACTGACCTCTATACCACCTAACTCACTCTTTATCATGCCCAAGGCTGTGAGGGCAAGGCCGTTTCTACTCTAAGATAATTAACACAGGTGTAGCGTATCAGAGGGGAGACTGCCTTCAGCAGCATCTCCTTTTGTCTCCCCATCTCTGACATGCGAGGGTCTGTGGTATTTAGACGTAAAAAGAGACATTCTGGAGATTGTTTATGAAAATACAGATGTTCTGTTGTGACACTTTAACACCAGACTTGTCACATGTGCCCAGAGTCGTCGTGGTCAGTCCTGCTTCAAAGCTGCTGTTGCCCAGAGCTGGAGGGTTCCCATGGCTTGTGCTGGGACACTCTCTGAGGATGTGCTGTGTGTATTTACTGAGTGCCTTTGGTTCCTACACGTGTCCTTTGAACAATGTGCTCCTTGATATTTTTGGTGTGGCCATCCTGCTGTGTGTCCATGCCCTGCATGGGTTCAGCAGCTCCCCAGTGTGCAGGTTGCTCTCCATAAAGCTCTTGGAGATGGGGGACGGGGAGTGTGTCACATTTTTGCCCCTGTGTTGGGAGACAGTTCTGTCAGGTACAGGCACATTTCTAAAACTTTCTGCTGCCTCTTCTCTTCCTCAGACCTCAACAGCAATGGGTTCATCTGTGACTACGAGTTGCATGAGCTGTTCAAGGAGGCCAGCCTGCCTCTCCCTGGGTACAAAGTGAGAGAGATCATCCAGAAGCTCATGATCGATGGCGACAAGAATAAAGATGGGAAGATCAGCTTTGAGGAGTTCGTCTACGTAAGTGATATTTCTGAATTGCCAGCAGCCTGGGGCCCCTTTTAGACACAGCTAAGGAAGACCCTAGAAGAGGTTAAACCCGACTTCCCAGCCACTTACCATAACCCTCATTTTCTTTTGACAAACTGATCAGTTCTGAGGACTAGCCATGTAAAAATCAGTTCTTTGTACAGGTATCTGTGTATGATCAGTCTCTCGTGCTGTTATTGACAGCCTTTGGATTTGGACAGAGGAGAAATATTGGTTTGAACCAAAACCAACCAACCAAAAAGAATCAATGTGGTTTTCCTATGTGATAGCTTCATTGGAGGCCAAAATACTGTTTTCCACACAAGGTGAACACTGGAAAAAAAAAAGACTTGCAATGATCCGAGCTTACAGTATTTACTGGAAGCTGTTCAGTTTTTCCAGGCACACAGTTGAATGCTTGTTTTCCCAGTGTATTAGTATCGTTTCCTTTCTCTGTTTAATGGGACTACAAGTATTTGCTAAAGAGTTGACAATTCAAGACACATTTGGATTTGTGTTAGGTGCTGATCTACAAAAATTCAAATCTCTTGCCTTGAAGGGGAAGACCCAGGAGTAAGATGATAGGACAAGTTGGAGGATCAGTCTCTTTTAGTAGAAATACGCCAGAATTAAAAAATTTATTTATATTTACAAAAGTGCAAGACTTCTGAGATAATAGTTCAATGTACGTTCTTCATCCTTTTGATGCTCTGATGACTGAATGCTGAAGGAGTAATTAAAGTATGTGCAGTACATTGAGGGAGCTGTTTTCATGTCAACTAATTTTCTTGATATTTCTTAATTTATCTTTACTTTCTGTCCCTTAGTTGTTTTCAGACCCTCTGAACTTTTTGAGTTCGGAGTCAACTAGTAAGTTGGAGTTTGCAGTTTGTAAGCACTTGCATGCTGGGTGCATGTTTCAGCTGTTGTTTTGAGCTGGTCCATAATTCTTAACTTTGCACTAGGAGGGAAGAAATAAATCTCTTCTGTCACGTTGGAAAGGCACCAATGATTGAGTAAAGACAAAATGTCTTAGGGCAGCTGAGGTGTACATTAGCACCAATGCTTTGCTGCCTGATCTTCACAAACTGAACTCTTGGTCTGAGCATTTTTGCTGGAGTTTATGGTACAGAGAATGACAGGAGCTGACTTTACATTGGGACCAAGTGACTTAGGGGTACCTCAGCATCAAGAGCACATATTCTCAAGAAGATATGCAATACCAGTAGTTAATCCAGGAAATGTTAAAATAAATAGATGTAAAACAAAATCCCTGTGATTAAAGCCAACCATCCAGAAATCTCCCAACTTCTGGGCTCTCAGATCTTCAGTCAGCTTTTGCTGATCAACCTCTGCATGCCATCAGGAGATGATTTAACAGCACTGTATCATTGTCTTGCCTTCCCACCTTCCCTGTGTTTAGGGGGTGGGGAAGGTAAGGTGTGACATCCAGCAGCCTGGTCCTGTAGTGACACCTCTGCAGCCTGGTGTCCTCTCCTTGTAGCAGAAGCACGTTGTTGTCCTTCTTTACAGTGCTGTTTCATTGTCTTTTTCTGGGTGGTGGTTAGAGAACCTGTACACATTTCATTTGTGTTTTCAGCTTGGTTGGAACTAATTTAGTTTTGAGGGAGTTACAGTAGGCTTTCCAGCCACTGAATCTGGTTTTTTACTAATAGCTGCTCAGTTCTGTAGGGCCTTGGGCCACTAACAGTAGCATCCATCCTGTGCAAGTGGCATGTGCAGTCTTCCTGTGCTAAAGCATCTCTTCTGCCCTCCAACAAGGAGGTGTTTTGCCAGTTAGCTGAAGCCTGCTGTTGAGGAGGAGGGAATCTTTACCCGGAGCACTCACTGTTACACTTTATTGCAGATTTGACTGTTATATGCTTAAAGAGAATTGTTTCTTGGGTTGTGGACAAAGTCTTTTGTGTGAACTAAAGTCACGGTCTCACGGGCATTTGGCTTACGCAGAAAGGTTAAAATTGCACCACAGCTTTCTGAAGTTTGGCCCTGCAGGACCTGCTGCATGTGTTACCTGTGCTCAGACTGCAAAGGTTTAATGTTTTTTTTTTTTTTTCTTGTGGTCTCTTGAAATCTACTTGTGAAGGTAAATATATGCAAGGTATTTCATGCCTAGTGCTTCTGTTTCAATAGGCACTTGCAGTGTGCGTTTGAGAAAGTGGGGTGACTCTGCCCACTGTCCGTGTCAGATTTAATACCACTACACCCTTGCTGGGCCCTTCACATTTGCTGATTTTAAAGTGAGGTTTGCTTTAAAGCTGAGAAGGAATAGTTCCGTGGTCCCTTTTTGTTTTATGGAGATGAATTTTTCTTGTCTAACAGAGCACTTTAAATTGTAGATTTTCCAAGAGGTGAAAAGCAGCGATATCGCTAAAACGTTCCGAAGAGCCATTAACAGGAAGGAAGGGATCTGTGCCATTGGGGGCACCTCAGAACTCTCCAGCGAGGGCACCCAGCACTCCTACTCAGGTACCACTCTGCTTCCCACTCTTCTCTTGGTTTTTTGGAGGTCCTATGCCCAAACCAGCCCATTTCTACCACCACGCCGTGTGCCGTGCTCTGGTTCTCTGAGAGCTGAGTGATCTCACGTCAGGGTGAATTCAGCAGGACAGAATTTATGTGCTGCAAATTTAACAGTGTATAAGTTAAATATGTTCTTACTTGCTTTGTTAACTGTGCTTGCTGATGGAAGTCCTTGTGTCACACTTGAGTATGATGAAGTTGTTAAGTAAACACAAGTAAATAACAAGTACATAACATGAATGTTCTGCTAGTTGTAAGTGAGAGTCTCTTTCTTTAAGCTCTGTGTGACTAATAAAATGGGTGGTAATGATAGTGAGGCTGTTATTTCCCTGGGCTATTGTACTCTGCTTTTTTTTGGGAAAAATCTTTATTATGAAAAAAAAACTGTATTAAATTTACAATTGGTTATTTTAGAGGAAGAGAAATATGCCTTTGTAAACTGGATAAACAAAGCCCTGGAAAATGATCCCGACTGTAGGCACGTTATTCCAATGAACCCAAATACAGACGACCTGTTCAATGCTGTGGGAGATGGAATTGTGCTATGGTAAGTCATGATGGCTGCTGAATTAAAAAAAAAAAGAAGTTAAAAGTCAGCAAAATAACTTTGCAAAACTGTAGTTAGGGGAATTTTCATCCTGTTCTAGGCTGGTTTTGTGACTGGTGTGTGTGTGTGCATAACGTTTTGCACATATAAAAAGAGCCTCAGTCTCTCAGGCTTTCATTGCCATTGTGTGATGCCTCAGCTCTGGTGCCAGCTGATATTTTCATCCAGTGCTTTTGTTTGGGTTTGAGACTGAGTTTGCTGAGGGGGCAGAAGGTGCCTTGCGGGAGCAGGAGTTGTCCTGGTGCAAACTCAGGCTGGTGCTGGGCTTGAGGAGGGGCACATGTGATAAACAGCCCATTCTCTTGGGTGTTTAGGCAGACAGTGTCCTCTGTGGGAATGTTAGTGACCTTATTATGCGTTAACCCGAAAATGGATTTTCTGGGAAACTTCTTGTTCCTTTTAATAACTGCACTAAGTAAATTAGGTGACTTATTCTGTTGTATGCTGAGAACAGAAGGTATCCAGGGCTGCTAAATACCAGCAACCTTCTCTGTATGAGTTTTTTGTTGGCTTTATGGGTTAGATTCACTTGTTTTATTGCAAGTGAATTAATATAGTGGAGAACTGGATCAACCTGGAATTTCAGTAGCTCTCTATCAATACAGAAAGTAAGTTTAAATGAGTTACCTGTTCTCTTTAATTTCTTTTATTTTTTTAACTTTAGCTCGTGATGCGTATTTTTAGTTTATTTATTTCCCAAGTTTCAAGTAATTCATGGCTTTAGGCAAAGACTGAACTGAGTAGGAAGTGGTTCATAATATATAGTTTAACTTTGCCATATTTTGTGTTGATTAAAAATTCATTGTGCTCACATGCTCCCCACTGAGCTCTCCATGTGTTTGTTCTTTTTTGGGGCAGGTTTTCTTGCCAGCAGTAGTAAACCTTTACAATAGGAGGAAGTTTGTTGTCTTCCTAGAATGTGCAGTGGATGTCAGCAGAGCAATGAGTCTTCACTAGTTCAGGGACTGCACTGTGAATAATTCATGTGCTCTTTTTGCTCCAGCAGTTGAGATCAGTAGTGCCTGGGAACCTGTTTAAAGTTTCAGGCTTAGCTATTAGTTACAAACACATTCTTGATAATGTAAATATTAACTTCTGATTTATGCAATCTTGATTTTTATATAAAAAAAAATTACACGAAAACAAGCAGGCTAAAGGAAGTGTGCTGTGGTGAATATTGTCACAGTGCATTGAGTTTTGTTTGGATTAAATACTGAGTGTTGTTCAAATATCATTGGTTTTCTTCCTAACAGCAAAATGATCAATCTCTCTGTTCCTGACACAATTGATGAAAGAGCAATTAATAAGAAGAAACTCACACCGTTCATAATTCAGGTACAAAGCATTTCTGTATTTTATTTTCTGAAATTCATATTAAAATTAAGATAGAATTAAGAATAGAATTAATGAATGTAGCATGGTGGCTCAAGGCATTATTGTGGAACATTGGAAAGGAGCAAGTTTTATAGCTTCTGTTTAATTTTTAAATGCAGTTTTGTACCATGCATAATTGGCAGTTCTGTGGGCATGGTTCAAAAACGCTGAATTAGTGACAAAATGGGTAAAGTGGCTGAAATGTTGTGCACAGGTGATATTGCTGTGGTGATTATGGACAGCACTGTCTTTTTTAAACAGTGTTGGCTATGAATTGTTTCATACTAGGGCGGGTTGGTTTTGTGAGGATGCTTCTCTGTGTGTGTAAATTAGCACTTCTCTAGCTTTTTGTTGATGCCACTAGATACAACTAACTCGAGGCTGAAACTAAATACCAGAGGCTGAAATTAAACCCTGGTGCCTAGTTCAGTTCTTATTGATTCAGCCTGCTGCCACCACGGCTCCCTTAAAACTTCAGCTGGAGAGTGGCTGGGAGCGTTTCCTCTGGGCAGCTGCTGTTGGAGCAAGGAAAAAGGGGAAACCTCCACTCAGCTGGTGCTGGATGAAAGGGAAAGCAGCATCTCCCTGGACTGTGTCTGACTGGGCTTTGCTGTTTGCAGGAGAACCTGAACCTGGCCTTGAATTCTGCGTCTGCCATCGGCTGCCATGTTGTCAATATTGGCGCAGAGGACCTGAGGGAAGGGAAGCCCCACCTGGTCCTTGGGCTCCTCTGGCAGATCATCAAGATCGGCTTGTTCGCTGACATCGAGCTCAGCAGAAATGAAGGTAAATCAAATTCTGAGTGATTGCTTCTAAAGCCATGAGCACAGCATTGCTCGTGCTGTCAGCCCCAGCCCTGCTGCTGCCTCCTTCCTCCCTCCTCTCTGCTGGAGGATGGATCACGGGGGCATGTGCCAGGCTGAGTGTTCTCCAGCCTGTTTGTAGCTGTGCAGCAGGTTCGTGCAGGAGGGTTGTGCCATCCTGGTGATGTGTATCAGCCTTGGAGAGCTGGCTGAACACCAGCAAGTCAAGATGCAGCTTGGCTTGAGCCTGGCTGTGAATGAGCACATTGCTTGGTGATGCCCTAGGCTGCTCCAGCTGCAGGTTCCTAACAGTGTTGGGATGTGGCAAAAGCTGCTTGGATCTTTTTAGGGTTAAAGACAACTGCCTGTCTTTCTCAAAAAAAAAAAAAAATTAAAAAGGGGGGGCTTCAGCTCTCTGGTAGTTATTTGGTTGTGAAATCCTCCTTGCTTCTGTCAGTGGTGCAGCTCGAGCTTTGGCTTTGTCCTTGGTGGTGAGAGACTGATATTGCAGATCTCTCCCTGTGCTCATTTGGTTCTGCATGATGGCCTCCCAAATTTAAACTTTTCAAATCATCTGAAGAGCTCTGATATTCCTGCATGTGCTATCAGAGCATCCAGATGGATGGAGGGGCCTCAGTGTCTTTTATTTAAGCTTCCCCATCATGAAGTGTTGGCATTGTTTGGCTTAGATTGAAAATTCATGGCAAAGGAAGCACTGGCCAGCTGAAAGGGTGCTTATCTTGGCTCCTCTGGGTTTTTTTTTTAACGGTGCTTATGAAACTGCTTGGAAGCATTTTTCATTGAGATAGAAGTGCATTTGCATTTAGCTTCCTGTCTTCAGCTTGAAAGACTGTACATAAAGTCCAGAGAATTTTGTTACACAAGAAAAGGGAAAATACTTTCCTACACATCTTTTTCTAGATCACTTATACTCCTCTCTGTGTAACAACCAACTCAGGAAAACTCTGTTAATACCCAGAATATTTTGACATAATCAGTAGTTGGTATTGTACCTCCTTGAAAGCTTGCTGCAGCTCGAATTCTGGCATGTAGCTTTGACTCTTCCCTCACAATCATTTTTCTTGTAGCACTGGCTGCCTTACTTCGTGATGGTGAAAATCTGGAGGACCTTATGAAGCTGTCCCCAGAAGAGCTGCTCCTAAGATGGGCCAACTTCCACCTGGAGAACGCAGGCTGGCACAAAATCAGTAACTTCAGCTCAGATATCAAGGTATCAAAGCTCTCCTGATTTGCAATGCCTGGAAAAGACTGGGAGCTGAACAGGGATGTGTTTGCCTGTGTAAACAAGGCCTTTCATCCTCAGAGTCTTTCTTGACCTTAATTTACTGAGTGGTCTTACCACATGGGGTTTGGATATTATAATTGAGGTCCTGCAGTGCTGTTCTCTCCTGCCATGAAGACGAGCCCCATGTTGAACTGTCTGTTTTCCTCCAGTGCTGCTGTTGTTTTAATCAACTCTGAAACTGGTATCACTTGTGTGTTTTCAAATGTCCTTAATCCGTGTTCTGGCGAAGATAACAGGGGAAAATGCTTCACTGGAGAGTGAGACTTCCACATGCTCTTGGCAGGTGATGGCATTTCATCTGAAATGTCATGGGCTGGAGAGAGGAAGGGAAACAAGACCTCTTTTTCTTCACACTGTGTTTAGTAGGAATGGGAGTGGGGACTCTTAGAGCTGCTTTTCACATGTGAGCGGGGGCACTGGTGAGAAATGGAGGGTGGTGACTCTGGGTCAGTGTGGGGCATCTGGACACTGGTCTCAGCAGTTTTGTGGAGCTTATTCACATGGCCAGCAGTTTCAAGGAGGAGAAAGAAGATGGAGATAGAAAAAAAAAAAAATAAACCGATTGAGGTGTATGGGGAGCATAGATCTTACCTGTTGTGTGCATGGTCACTTTTATTTCCATCTTCAGAATTACTTACAGTTTTGCTGGTAGCTGTTGGCTTCTCTGGTGCATCCCCTGGGCTGCCATGATATGCTGAGGTATTCCTTGGTGCTGAGGAGTAAAAGGACATGTAGTTGATAAATAATCACTACAGCTATTGCCTCCTCCTGATTTGTGACCATCCCTGGCCCTCTCTCCTCTAAGCTGTTCTAGCTAATGCACAGGCACAGAAGCAAACATTCAGACAGCTTATAATCCAAGATTTTTGCTTGGAATTTGTCTTCACTGAGCCATTTTTATCATTGATGTGGCAGTAGGACTGGCTGACTTGTTTAGAGGTTAGGGCTACCTTGGGACATCTGGGGGCCGTGAGTGTGAGCAGCATGGGGTCATTGTCTCCTCCAGCCACTGCAGGGGTGGCTGTGACACCAGAGCTTGTAGCAAAGGCACCTTTCAAACAGTCAAACTGCATAATAATTAAATATCTCTAACCTTTTCCCTTTGTTTCCTTTCCTGCTGCCTGGATTTCTACCATTGTGCTCTCTTTTAAGCTTACAGATTTTGGCAATTCAGTAAAGGTACATAAGCCAATTATGCACGGTGACTTGTTAAAAATGAGCTTGAAATGAATTGTTGTGGTGTATTCACTGTTGTGCAGTGAATAGAACAATTCTCCTGTGTGCAGGAGAGCTGAATTTTCTTTTTCATTCATTTCAGGATTCCAGAGCCTACTTCCACCTCCTCAACCAAATTGCACCCAAAGGGCAGAAAGAAGGAGAGCCTCAGATTGATATTAACATGTCGGGTTTCAATGTAAGTATTCAGGCTGTTGTGTCCTCATCCTGTAGAATCATGAACTACCTGTACCCTATCATTGCTCCGTGACATCAGGGTAACCTGGTATCTTAATTTCTAGAGCGTGTACAGTGCCAGTGGCTGTGTGCACACCTCAGGTGTGTGCTCAGTTGAGTGCTTGCTGCCAGCCTGGTCACTGGCCTGCAATTAACAGAGACGATTGAGAAATCCTTTGTGGGCTTGCTCCATTCGGGAGCATATTGACTTCTTTCCAGCCACTGAGTTCCAAAAGCATTAAAACTTGACAGCATGTGAGCTTGGAAAGCACCATGCTAAGAAAGATTAGACAGGGCTGGCCACCTTCTGAAAACATAGCAGTGCTTATGTGTGGGAAAAGAGACCTGTGCATTATTTTTAGGATTTAAAATCGATCTAATAAGCTTTTGATGTTACTTGTGTTATTCAGGACTCGTGTAAGTAAGTTTTGGGTTGTTTTTTTCTGTCCTTAAAAACAAAACATATTTTTAACGAAATAGTGGTTTATTTTCATTGTAGCATGAGACAGGCCACGACGATGGCACAGCAGCAGGGGCTGGGGGGTTGGTGTGTGTGCCTCACCCCTTCGCTCAGTTAGCGGCTGAGGCCGAACCTGGGCTTGTGACATTGCTCCACACAGTGGCCAGGAGCTTTGTAAGCCCAGCCTGTCCCGTGACAGCCCTTGCCCATTGCTCCCCTGGCAGGAGAAGGATGACCTGCGGAGGGCAGAGTACATGCTGCAGCAGGCGGATCGGCTGGGCTGCCGGCAGTTCGTCACGCCGGCCGACGTGGTCAGCGGCAACCCCAAACTCAACCTGGCCTTCGTTGCCAACCTGTTCAACAAGTACCCAGCACTCACCAAGCCTGAAAACCAGGACATCGACTGGACCCTTTTGGAAGGTGATGGCCGTATCAGTCAACAAAATTGGCAGGAGGGGACTATCTAAAGTAAACAGCTGTGTCACTGGAGGCTGTGCCCTGCAGAGGTATCTCTGTTGAAGTAACACCCGTGATTTGAGGCTTCAGTGCTGCAGTGGTTGTTTACTCGTCTGGGGCAGATGAGAAGGGCACTTGGCAGCCTGTTCAGCTGCTCTGCCCCTGCTGTGGAGCCTGAACCTGCAGGCACACTGCCAGCAGCCTGTCACTCACCACGCTGGGGAATTTGGTTTTGCCATTTCCTGTAATGGGCAAGAAACCCCCAGAAATGCAGTGAGGTGTTCATGGGAGTGCTAATTGTTGGTACAACTGGGACTGGGCTGTGACACCTATGTGAAACACCTTCCTGCTCCTTTTTCTTGCAGAAAGTGTAAAAGGCTCTTCTGAGGCCTGAGGAAATCAAAATGATATCCAAGATTATATAGCAGGGTCACCCTCTTCCTTTGAAAAAAAATTAATAGTAGGAAAAAAATACTCTTTTTCTGCTTAAAACCTCCTGGTGACCTCTGCTGCCCAAAGCTCCCTGCCTTGCAAGGTGGAAATCCCGGGTCAGGTTTGAACTTGCAGAATTTGCATTTCCTGTTTTCTGTCACGTAGGAGAGACACGTGAGGAGCGGACCTTCCGCAACTGGATGAACTCCCTTGGTGTGAACCCCCACGTAAATCACCTCTATGGGTAAGCTTTAGGCTCTTGGGAGACCCAGCTTTTCTTTTCTTTCCTTTTTTTTAGGGTTGTTGTTGAAGTTACAAAAACCTGTAAAGAATAGTAATTATTCATGATGTGACAAAGTCAGAGTGCACTCAAATCTCGAAACGTTGACTTAATCTGTGTTTTCCACTTTAGTGATCTCCAAGATGCACTGGTAATACTACAGTTGTATGAAAAGATCAAAGTTCCTGTTGACTGGAATAAGGTTAACAAGCCTCCGTACCCTAAACTTGGAGCAAATATGAAAAAGGTAAACATGTCAAAAGACTTTTAAAGGAAGCCATGGACACTAAAAATTCCTGTTCGAGGCTTCTGGTCAACTGAGTGTGTTTGTGAGTGATTTTTCTGTTTAAACTCTTGTCCTGTGTAGCTGGAAAACTGTAACTACGCTGTAGACTTGGGAAAGCATCCAGCTAAATTCTCCCTGGTTGGCATCGGAGGGCAAGATCTGAATGATGGAAACCCAACGCTGACGCTGGCCTTGGTCTGGCAGTTGATGAGAAGGTAGGACCCCTCTCAAACTTGTGAAACTTGTGAATGGAGTACAGAATTTGGGAAGTTTCTTCCATGAGAGCGTTGCAGCACCTGGAGCAGGTTACTGATTGTAAAATCTCTGTCCTTTGGGAGATGCCTGAGGCACACCTGGACAAAACTGTGATAGAACTGCACATGAGAGGCCAGAGCAGACACCTCTGGACTGCCTGTTGGTGGACCTGTGATCCTCCTCTGACAAGGATCCCCTCTCTCTCACCTGCTCAAGTCTGGTCCACAAGCAGAAACCCTGAGCAGAAACATTACACAACTTGTATGTTCTGATTTTTAATTGGAAATTGAGAGGGAAACATTCTGGGGCTGCTTTATATCCCTCTTTTGTGTTGGAATGGAGGAAAGAAGAAACTTAATAACAGGTAAAGTTTAGCTTCCTGTTACCTACTTCTGAAGAATTGTAAGATTATGCAAATACATGTTTGGAAAAAAGGTGCGTGGTAGCTCCTAATTTGACATCAGAAGTCTGAATGCCAACTCCTGAGGTAATCAACACCTTTTAGGTAATGTGTTGCCCCCATCGGAGCAAATCTCAAGTGATCAAACAATTTAACAAGTGTCCTGAGCCCAGGCAATTTTGTGAGCTCCTATTAAAGGACATGAAATGCTAGGAAGACTGAATGCTTTAACAGAAATCACACTTCAGATAAGGTACATGGTTCTTTCTTTTTGCTAAAGGTGTTTAAAAAAACCCACCAAGTCCAGAACTGAGGCTATGTAAAGACTTTCCAAGCTGCCATGGCTCATGTTGCATCCTGGCTGCATGGCTTTATCCAGGCTCTGTGCCTAATCTTGTTCTCTCTGCTGGTTCTCAGGTACACGCTGAATGTCCTCGAGGACCTGGGTGATGGTCAGAAAGCCAACGATGACATTATAGTCAGCTGGGTAAACCAGACCCTGAAAGAAGCTGGCAAGTCCACCTCCATCCAGAACTTCAAGGTGCAGGTTCCCTTCTTGCCTACAAAAGGAGACGAGTACCTCAAAATTTTTTTCCTCGGCTGGAGGAACAGCAGGGGCATCTTAGCAAGGAGTTTAAACAGGACAGTGTTCTGTCTGTGCTGGGAACAGAGTGGCTTCAAGCTACAAGATAGAAGACTGTTTAGGACTGCCCATAGTGGGGAATAATGTCAGAGAAGGGGGAGTGGTCAGGATCTGGGGCAGAGATGGGAATTGAGATGCTGGCAAGCAAAGGGGCTGGAGCTGGTGTGCATTTGTAGGTGAGGGTTGTGCCTTGGGCTGTGCTCAGCAGGCCAGGGCTGCTGCCTGCACAATGATTACTTCTTTGGATTTTCAGAGCACTTGCAGTAAATTGGAGTAACAGTATTGTATGTTATTGTATGTTACTAAAGGTGAGGCAGCATTTTGGTTTTCCCACTGGTCCACCTGGGAATAGTCACTAACACTGCTGCTTTGAAAAGGCTCCTTTAAAACTTCTTTGGCTGCACGTCAGCTGAATTGAGGTGAGAATTAGGCTTTAAGGATTGGACACTCATCTTTACTTCTCTGTCCCCGTGTTCTCCAGGACAAGACTATTAGCACAAGCTTGGCAGTTGTGGATTTAATTGATGCCATCCAGCCTGGTTGTATCAACTATGACCTGGTAAAGACTGGTCACCTATCGGAAGATGACAAGCAAAATAACGCTAAGTAAGTTTCCTCTCTCAAAAGCTGTTTTGCATTGGAAGGGTGCACATTCAATGTGCTGGCCTCAAGCTGCTGGTGTTTTGACCACTGTTTATTGCTGTGGTTTTCAGTCTCTTTTGGCACAGGCAGCACTTACTGAGATGATGAGTTGCTGTCCTTGCCTGTGACGCTGGAGGGAGCAGTTGGCTGAGCTCTGGCTTGCTGAGAGAAATGCAGAACAGCCCTGGCAGTTCTTGCCAGTAATACTCTTATTTCTCACCTGTTTGCTCAGGCATTTGAAGTGTTCAGCTGGTGGCTCAGAGTTTTGAAATGGAGCCCTTGTAGGTCTTATGTCTTGTTGAATCATCATGGATTGTCAAGTCTAAAGTATGCCTATTAAAACATGCCTTTGAAGTGTGTGTTCTATGACTGTTCTCCAGTGGCAGAATGACAGCAAAATTTCTGGCAGATGATAGTCTTACTTTGTTATTCATAAGGACCAAGGAGAAAAGGAAATGTTATGTGATTAATCCTTCATTATACATGCTATTAGCCCTAACAAATATTAATTAAGATTCTTTTTTATCTGTCAGTAAAGTGGACTTGATATTCAAAGGTCAATTTGCACATTAAAAACACTTTACTGTGGAAAGGGGAAACAGCAAAGGACGAGAAAAACTTGTAAAACAAAAGAAGGTGGTGTGATCAAACTGTTCTGCATACCGAATCTTAATAATGAATAGGTGGAATTGTGTTGGATGGGGCAGGATTTGACTCATCATTTACTGGTAGCAGTGTCATTGCTGACCACCTCATCTTTCCATGCTGAATAGGTATGCTGTGTCCATGGCAAGAAGAATTGGTGCCAGAGTTTATGCTCTTCCAGAAGATCTTGTGGAGGTGAAGCCAAAGATGGTCATGACCGTGTTTGCCTGCTTGATGGGCAGAGGAATGAAGCGAGTATAGAGGGGATGATCCATGTCAAGGAAAAAAAACCAAACCCAAAATGCAACAAAATACCAACCTGCCACCCTGGGTGCATGAATAGCAGATCAGCTGTGACCACGTTGAAATGCTTTTGGCCTTGGAACTGTTGAAGTTCAAAGGACTTTGTTTTGCTTTGCAAGACAAATTTATCAAAATTCTCAGGGGGAGGAGTTTTAACCAACAGACGTGCTCTTTTCCCAAAGGAAAGTTTAACTTATCAAGTGCTCACAGAAATGCATTCATAGGAGACCTGCATCTTGCAATATTGCTCTGGATCTGTTTTCACTCCATTGCTTCTCAGATACTTGACGTGTGATTCTTTACCCTTGAGGGCTATAAGGTGGTTGGTATGAGTTGTAATGGAAACAAAACCTAATTTCTATCTGCAGTCCACTTTAATTTCTATCATACAGTCCAAGCATATTTTAGGTTTGACCACATCCTTAATTTTGCAAATAAAGCTACAGTACAAGTTGGGACCTGCAGGCCAGCTCGCAATGCTAAATGAGAAATGTGTAATTAGGAAGATGTACTTCCTCTGGTATTCTTTGTACATGGTGCTTTTTTGTACATCTAACTATTTTGATTACTTTACAAATAAGCATGGCAGTTTTTTCTCTTGCCGCTTATAAAAAGGGGATTTTTTGGTTTGTTTGTTTGTTTGTTTAAGGTTATACTACATATGATAATACCACCATCCTTGGACCTCTTGCAGTAACATATGATCATGTTGCTGATGGCATGGTTACAGCTGAGAATGGAAGTGAATGCATTTTTGTATGCATCTTGGTTCAGTTCTGTGCACCTAGAAAATAATTTTTACAAAAATCTGCATGAAAACTATAACTTTTTTATTTAAAATGCTGTTAGATACAAAACCATACTACATTTTGGAGAGGTTTTGTGCAGGGAAGAGGCAAATGGTATAAACAGCAGGGTTCAATAAAGTGAACAGCAAATGTGCTGGAATATAAAGTTATTTTTACAGATAAATGGAAGGAAGCATTGTCGCCAAAGAAGGAAGATGCTGTATCCATAGGATCTAATATTCTCTTGCTTTGGCAAGCTGTTTGCTATATTTTGAGATCATATTGCTATTCCAAGCTATTCAAAGTGATGTAATATGGTGGCAAAGCATTAGTTGAAATAAAAACATTTTAAATACACGCTTCTCTCCTTATTTGCACCGACCTACCATGGCAGCCCATCTTCAGTTGCAGCTGATGCTTCTGGACTGCAGTGCCACACACAAATCTTTCTTCATCTTGAATGGCCTGATGTAAATCTGATGCTAGGCACTGGTCCTTCAGAGCCATGTGGAGGGGTTGGTGCTGCTGGGAGCACAGCAGGGAAAGGTCCCTTACAAGTCCCTTAGAAGCAAAGTTTGTTTGAAGCAGCAGCTTCTGTGCTGTTGTGCCTTTGGGGGCTTCAGAGATGAGCATTTGTGTGAGGGCTGGCTGAGTGAAAGGGACTTAATTTTTCTGGGTGTGGGAGATGAAAAAAGGGACAGGTGAAAAGGAGGAATTTAACAGGGAGCTGAGGAGGGGCTGGGGCACCTGGGAGGAGATGAGCAGGAGCTCTGCTTGCTGCAGAGGTGAGGGCATGGGCTGTGATGGCACCGGCTGGGAGTGCTCCCTGCTCCCAGTGTGGAGTGTCAGCAAACCACCCCAGTGATTCCCTGCAGGAAACCTTGTGCAGAGCTGGCTGGAAACTTTCCACTGGTACATTTTTTATTTTTTTTTCTTCACAAGAAAAGTATGTTAACCAAGCTTCCCACAGGATATTGCATGTTTTCACTCAAGATGGAGAGATATACCATATCCCACTGAAACTGTGTTCTGGTGATTTATGGCACTGGCTGGGGGTGTCGTGTAATTCAGGTCAAAATTCTTGGACTTTGGAAGGGGCCACATGCATCTGTCCTGTCTTGACTCTTTGCCTCCTGGTACCAGGTTAAAGGAGGAGAAATGGGTACTTTGACAATTACAGAATGGGAAAGCATCTCCTTGTGCTGGATGTATCCAAGAAAGAAAAGTTTGGGGTCCACCAAAGTGGATCTCTCACACTGAAGGTCCAGTGCTCAGCAATCAGGACAAACCCAGTGCTTTCTCTCCTTAACAAGCAAGTTTTCAAGTGGTTTTCAAATTTCCAACAGGAGGTGCAAACTTTAGCACATTCCCTTCTTCCTGCAACCGTTTTTGCTCTTTAATATTAAATTACTTCTTGGTATTTATACTTCGGTTTGCTTCTTCAATTGCATGCCTTTTGTTTCCAAGTTTTTTTTTAGCAGTGTCAGCTTTGTTCATACTGAATTTTTTTTTAAACAGTTGGACTTGCTGCTTCCCTTGTGGGTGCATGATGTCCTTACCCTTAATCTTAAGGTCCTTCTTGAAATGCCTTTGCAAGCCCAGACTGCCTCCTCAGGGCTTGTGTTTTCTGGCCTTTTTCTTGTATTCCTTGGGAGTTTCATTTATTGTGGATTAAAAATGTGGCCACAGTTCTACCTGAGCATACTGTGTATAACTTGTTAAATATTTCTATGACTTTTTATCATGGCACAGAGGAAGCAATTTAGTTGTGCTCCTGTTACTGTTTAATGAGGTGGTGGTGTAAAAGTGGAAGGAATATTTTCTCAAAGTGTTCAGAGAAGGCATGTCCATATAAATTTTTCATTGCTTTGTATTATTAAATGGAAAAAACTGAAATCTTTTAGGGACTTTAAAAATTGCTGAGGTGGACTTTGCTCGCTTTTTTGCTTCTGCCTTTTTCTATTGCAGCTTGATAGAGAGGAATGCAAAAGCAAGAAACCAGCTGGAGTTTTTTCCTACTACTTCTCGAAGTATGTGAAGCTGAGGAAAGTGAGGATGGTGAAACAGCACAAACAATGTAAGCAAAAATTTATTGTACTGACCATTAAATACTTTGCACAAACTTAATCACAAATACAACGAGGACCCAGCATGTGTGGTTTTGTTGTGAAGCCCCACTTCATCCCTCCCCTGGTGTAACAGCAAAGGTTGGTCCTGCTCTGCACTCCCTGGCAGGTTTCCCGTGTCAAATTGTGCTGGTTTGTTTGTTTTCAGCCCTAAACAAGGGTTCGTTTCTCTCTTGCCTCTTATCAGCTTGGGATAATTCCTCTAAGGACAGGGACAAATGTGGTGTGTCTGGCACACATTCCGTTGCTTCCTTCTGCGAGCAGCGAGTAAACACAGGACAAGGGTTTTTAGTATACCTGCACAAATGGAAAATTCCATTTGGGAGGACGGAGGAGGCTGATCTGTGTCTCCTAGCAGCTGAGGGAGGCAGACTGGGGGTATGGTGCTGGAGCTGTGCTGTGACACAGCTCCTTGACGGGGTGCAGGGAGACACAGCCTGTACAGACCATCCCTGAGGACAGGTGACCTCTCTGCAGGGCTGAGTGCAGAGCCACATTAGCTGAGGTTCAGTGCTGTGAGGACAGCTGAGTGATAAAATGCTGTACAGGGTGGTGTTTTTGCCCACACCTCCCACACTGCTGCACATTCTAAAGGCAGAGATCCCCATGTGTCCGCTGTGGGAAGGTACCACATGCTCACAGCAATGCTGGTGAACTGGGCCTTTTCTAAGGACTCCAGATGTCCTGGAGCACGTGCAATTTATTCCTATTTCAGCAATACTCACTATATGCCCAGTATGGGCTGGGCAGAGGAAGGCAGCCCCTGCCAGGGAGGTCACACCTGGCTTGTGGTCAGTTGGGAAATGGGGATGACAGAGGGGAACATGCTTCCCAGACCCACATTGCCAGCACAAGCCCCCAGCCCTGACCTTGCCAATGTGAGCATTTGCACTGAATTTTGACATTAGCATTTCAGATTAGAGTATTGTGCACAAATGAAATAACTTATTCCTATATGATAAAATCCCCTTGGTTCCGTATAAAATCCACCTGGCAGGAAAACCACTGTTGATGAACAAATTTCAGGAAAACAAGTAAGTTAGCCTCCACCTGACAACTGAAGCACCATTAAAAGGTGGCCACCACGGTGCCCCATCCCCTCTCGTTGTACCACGTGTGGCAGGCAAGCGCCAGCAGGATGAGCTGGCCGGGCAGAGCAGGAGGCCTGGGAGCCACGCTGGTACCAGCCACCCTGCACTTGTCCTCACTGGCCAGCTCCAGTGGCACCGTGCAGTCCCCCAGGTCCCCAGGGAGGGGCTGCTCAGGTGCTGTTGTGTTGGGAGGGCCGGGGAAGGCGCAGTCCAGCCCCTGGATGACGGCCCGGCGCGTGGCCGTCCAGCGCCAGAACCAGAGCATGCTGCAGTCACACCTCCAGGGGTTCTGGGACAGGAACAAGTACTTCAGTTTGGTCAGCTCGGCGAACAGGCGCATGGGCAGGGAGCTGAGGTTGTTCCTGCTCAGGTGGAGGAAGTGCAGCTTGTTCAGGTATAAAAAGGCGGAGTCTGAGATGGAGGAGATCTGGTTGTTGTTCAAGTACAAGTTCTCAAGTTGAGCAGCCGTCTGAAGGTGCAGTCGACAGCAGTGATTCTGTTGGCTTCGAGGTGCATGGTCTTGAGCTGGATCAGTCCCTCAAAAAGCTGATTAGGCAAATCAGTGATGAAGTTGTGTCCTAAATTTAGCATGCCCAATCTGAGAAGCTTTGCGAAAGCTCCATTTTGAATGATCCATATCCGATTCCTCCTGAGATTCAGATCGTACAGGGCTTCCAGGTCCTTCAGGGAATCTCTGCCAATGGCTTCTATGTGATTGCCCTCCAGGGACAGCCTGGTGAGGCTGGAGAGGTTCCTAAAGGCTTGTGGGACGTACCTCATGTTATTGGAGGCCAAGTCAAGGCTTTCTAAAGAAGGCAAGTGTGAAAATAGAAGTGGGTGGATTTCGAAGATATTGCAGTGGGACAAATCCAGGCTGATGAGGTTTAGCAGTCCTCTGAAAGTGTTTGCGTGCAGGTAGGTGAGGCGTGAGTTCCTGCTGAGGTGCAGCTCTTGCAGCCTGCTGAGAGCATGAAAAGTTCCTGGGGTCATGAAAGTCAGATTGTTCCCATCTAGCCAGAGGCTGTGGAGGAAGGTCAGGTTTCTGAAGGTGTTGGTGTTGAGAATCCGCAAATAATTGTTGGAGAGGTTTAGAGAGATGGTGGATGCTGCTATTTCTCCAGGTAAGGTTTTCAGTCCAGCTCTGTTGCAGAGGATGGTCTCTTCAGGTGTACATTTGCACATGCTTGGGCATGAATTGGAGACATTCAGACTCAGCCCAGCCCTTGCTGCACAAGTAAATATAAATACAACGAGAAAGAACATGACCAGCCACACATCTGCCACAGCATCTAACACCTGATGGACAGTAGAGAAGGAGGCAAGAAAAAAATCATGTACCTTTTGGGCAGGTGAACCGCAGGCATGGCAGGGTCAGTTGGACTGTGCACTGTGAAAATAAATCAGCTGGTTCTTCCTGCTGCAGCCCCGTGGGGATTAAGTGTTTAGACACGTCAAAGGTGATTAAGCAGTGCCCTGAGAGGCAGGGAGACTTCTCAGCCCAGCATCATGCTCTGATAGTGGTTTTTCTCACCTCCTGCCCTCTGCAAGCAGCAACAGGTAGCAGACTTTCCCTGGCAGCTGTCTGGGAGGGGCTCCTGCTCATGGGCTATCACCATTCTCAGAATCTGCTTGGCAGTTGGCTCAAAAAAACTGTTCTGGGAGGAATTTTTGTGATTTTCTCCAGCTGGAACTTCAGCAAAGGCAGTGGAAGGTGGCCCTGCCATCCAGGTGTGAGGTGAGGGCTCTCACCCCAGCGTGGCTGCACACACAGACATCTGCCCCAGGCTCAGGGAAATGCAGCTATGACCAAGCCCTGAGCACAGCCTTGGTGATGGCTGTGACCCCTCTCAGTAAGATGGGAGATTGCTAGGAGCTGTGCAAGCCTCACGTTCTCTGACAGCTGGGAAAGCACAGGGGTGTGCTGTGTCCTGGCAGTGCCTCTTCTTGGGATAAGCCCTGAGCCATCTATGAGGGGTGGAAGATGAGCCCTGTGGTTGAAACCTGGAGCACCCCAAGGGCACACACAATGTCCTTCCCAGGATACTGCCTCTCTCCAGCAGATCAGAAGATGCCACTGAGCAACTGGAGCTGGACTTGGGTCCTTAAAAATCTGTGTCCTTGCCCCTGCCCTGATTTTGATCTTATATCCACAGTGCAAAGGGAAAATGCATTTGGGGGGCTGATTGGTGAACTCAACAGCCAGGGATCAGCAGTCTCCAGACAGCAGGAGGACCAGACCCAGGGCTTGCAGCTGATGTGTCATTAGGCCAGCCAGTGACTCAATTGCTGCTATTCTTTTTTCTCAGTGTTTTGATTTTTTCTTTTCCACTTTTCTCTGCTGGAGTTCTCATGTGTTCTAATGTGCTTGAAGCACCTTTTGTCAGCCCCCTGCCTTCCAGTGCATTTCCTTTCTCTTAATTTCTTCATCTGTCCCAGCTTTTTTCTTTTTTTTCATGTTTTACAAGGTTGGGTTTTCTTTCTCTCCCCTCTTCTGCCAGCTCTGTCCAGACAGTGGGTAAACACCCAAATATATAGTATGCCCAACAGTAAGTGTGACCTGGACAAGTTTGCAGCTCCATTGTTTTCTCAGCAGAAGCAGATCATGTTTCCTGTGCTGTTAAATCACTAAGTTGGCTTCAGCTAGTTCTGTTTTCTTCTTCATTTCTTCAAGCAGCAATCCCCTGAAGAACAGCTTCTCCCTGGAAGCTTGGCCAGGATGATCATGTTGTGTAATGGAGACCATCTTCCAGCTGTAAACAACATCACATATTTAGTTAGACAGGCTTTGGTGCAGTGTTACTGGGGGCCAAAATCTGGTTTCCACCAAGAGCAGCAGTGCTGGCACTGTGCCCAGGGGTGCTCCTGGGAGCCCCAGAGGAAGTGGAAACGTGCACTGCTCACTCCATCCAGCTGACTGTGGGGTCAGGCCAAAGGTTTTGGTGGGTGAATCTTTGTTTTCTGTATTCCTGGCTCAGCTGGGACTGCTCCTTTGAGGACATCACCTTGGAGGGGTGTCCTGCTGCTGGGATCTCCGTGGCTTCTCTTGCCTCCTGATGCAGCACAGCTAGGAACATCCATCATTCTGTTACTTTGTGCAACCCTGTGAAGGAGAAAGGTTTCTGTTGATCTCTGTGCAGGACAAGTGAGCTGCACTGTGTGCTTGGGAATGCTCTTGCCTTTGGCAGAAGTTTGTAGCTCAGGCTGAAAAAGATGGATCTCTTGCTCTGGTGTCCCTTTTATTCTACACAGGCTTTTTATCTTTTATCTGTAACTTTTTATTCTACTCAGGCTTTATTTCTGGTTGTAATTCTGGTTGTAATTCCAGCAGTGTTACCATGTTCTAGCTCTTAGTTAAGCCCAGTACTCTCTGTAACTCTCCTTGGTTTCATATCGGAAATTTTCAGACCAGAAGCATGCAGCTCTTGGAGTTCATTGCTTCCAGATGTTGCCTAACTGGACTAAAACACTGTGGTGGAACAGGACCACACAGCTGCAGAACGTTTCCTTGCTTTAGAGCCTGTAGGGCCAAGGAAACCCGTAAGTATCAAAGTGATCAGATTTTTACACTTTGTCACGGGTTTGGCCATTCCAGTTTCTCCCTGTGAAGACTCCACAGAGCACAGAGGTGGGGTGGCAGCTGCCTGGCCAGGATCTTGGCCGTGGCTGCCTGACCTTGGCAGTGGCAGCCCTGGTTGCAGCTGCCCGTGGGGTGGAAGCGGTGCTGTGGTGTGCCAACACTCAGCATTGTGGAGAGCTAAACCATGGCTGGGGGAGGAGTGCTGGTGCAAGAGAGTGGCCACAGGAATGTCCTGTGTGTGCTGCAGTGCCCAGTGCTCCTGTGCAGGAAGTGCTCAGCATTGCCTGCCCAGCTCCAGCTTCCTGAGCATCTCTGCTGCAGTCACTGCCACGCCAAGGGCTGCAGAGACAAGGTAAGGAGATGCTCCTTGAGAGGAACACAAGAGTGTTTTCTCTACCTACCTTTGTAACAAACCTTTTCCTCTCTGGTCTGTTCAAATATTAGCATCCTGCTCTTGGGTTCTCTTTTCCAGGCTCAGCTCTTTGTGCTCCACGTGCAGGGATTTTGGTTGTCTCTCTCCATCTGCTTGGAGGGTTTCTGGAGTGCATCACGTGTTTTGGCTGAGGTGGCTCATCCACCCAGCTTCACTGGAAAAGCTGAACCACTGCAGGTCTTCTGTTAAAATGTATTCCACCCACCACATGACCACGGTTGTGTTTTTGTCCTTTTTTTCAGTCAGTGATTTATCTGACATCTGGGATTTATAGCCCAGCACATCCCCTTCAGAAATTGTTTGTAGCTGATGTCAAGAGCCTTGCCTAATACTGTAGATTTTAAGGAGATGAATTGTCTTTAGAAGATTGAGGCAGCAATCAAAACATCTACTTTGGGATGGTCTTGCTGGTCTAATAAGTTAAAAGAGCAAGGTTTGCTTTCTTGAAACTTTTTGTTGGGGAAAGATGGGATGAGTAGAATCACTTAACAGCTTTGTTGGTTAAAAGATTCATTAAATAAGGTGGAATATGCAAATGTCAGGAATAATCTGATGCTCCAGCTTTATCTTGCTGGTAAACTCTCTTCCATGTGTATCTTAGTATTGTTGAAACATAAGAGAAATTACTAGTAAAAGCACTTAAAAAGTGGGAAAGCTGTTTGCAGTGGTTATAGTTCAAAATAACAAAGGGACAAAGGTTTTTATTTTAAATGATCTCTGGAAAGAGGCCTTGTGGGTGCTTTGTAACTCTATAAAACTTCCACAGAGTCCTAACTCTTCCTAAATATCACCTTGAGACCCTAAAAAGAAGGGGTCTTTTGTGAAGCCTGTCCTTTAAATGCTAGGCTATATACAACCATATTAGTACAAATAAAGCAGAAGTTAGACAGGAGGGATCTCTCCCACAAGCTGTGGGCACCAGTGTCTTGACTTCTGCTGCTCATCACAGCAACTGGTTTGAGAGAAGTGAGCAGGAGAAAATCACCTGTGACGATAAATGATGAAAGCTGACTGTGGGTTCCTGTTGTGGTCTCAGCTGCTGAAATGCTGTGCTGTGCCACGGATGCTGCTGTGGCCATTAGGGCTCTGTGCCTGTTTTTGGCAAGCCCTGGAGTCTGGTGGTTTATCTGTGTTGGGGGCATGGCTGGGAGCTGTGCAGCACTCACAAATGGGGTTTTGACCAAGTCCTGCTGCCTTCAGCAAGAGCAGGCATGCCCCAAGGAGAGACAGCAGTGCCAGGGTGTGTGTGCACTCCCTGCCTTTAATAGCAACGGGTGCAGCTTGTTTTCAAAATCACTTATGTGCCTGTTTTCTTTACTATTTTTAGTAGCTTGTAAAATGCTTACAGCCAATAATTTGAACAAACAATGTCATGGAGGATAACCTCAGTCTTGGCAGTGCTATTGGCTGGGCACAAACATCTCTCATAAAGTAAATGCTTTGGATCAGTTTTCTGCATGCTGGAGGTGGAAAGGGCATCCCTCTTCCCTCCCAAATGCCTCTGTCACACTCAGTGAACTGCTCCAAAACTGACCTCTTCCAGCACAGAAGGTCTGTTCAATGGGACAAGATACTTTCAGAGTATCTGATGGGCCCTCTCTGGGTAGCCTTGTGGTCACTGCTGTGAAGTGAAAAAGCAGGGTGGTGGGTTTTTTTGATGTGGTTGTTTTGTTTGTTTGTTTGGTTGGTTTTTGTTTTTGTTTCTTTGGTTTTTTGTTTTTTGTTTGTTTTGTTTTGGTTTTTTTTTGGTTTTTTGTTTTTGTGTTTTGTTTTGTTTTTTTTCGTTTTGTTTTGTTTTTCCTGTGCAGAAAGTGCTCAGCATTGCCTGCCCAGCTCCAGCTTCCTGAGCATCTCTCCTGCAGTCATTGCCACGCCAAGGGCTGCAGAGACAAGGCAAGGAAAAAGCTTAAAAAAATAATAAAAAAAGGTCTTTCCCCAGACCTGCTTAGTTCTTCCATGTGAAATCGTGGCTCCAGCAGGGAGAGTGAAACACTGGCCAAGTGACAGCCTGTGAGGATGCTGGCAGTTCTTCCTCTTGGCCAAAATACTGGATTTGCAGACACCCACTGCCAGAACTGACCATGCTTCAGAGGCACGTGAGGCACTGCTGAGACCCAGAACTGACTCATCAAGAACCATGGTGGGAATAGGACTCACTGCCTCAGCTTTCAACCTGCAAGGTCACAACTGCTCCCTTCCCCGAGTCCCCAGAAAGGATGCAAGCAATCAGCTTCCTCTGACGGCGTGCTCCGGGGCTGGGGAAGGGTGTGGCAGATTCTCCAATCTTACTTGCAGGACTGAGCAATAAATCCATGAAGAAACCCTTAAGCTAACAAATGCAGGAAGGAGGAATGCTTAGAAAAGTTTATGGAATGCTGGGAGAACCCAGCTGCAGGCAGGATGGTTTTGGAGAGTGTGTGCAGGAGGCCTGTTTGGCACAACACACCCCAGAGTCACAGAATGCTCTGAGTTGGAAGAGACCCACAAGGATCATCAAGTCCAGCTCTTCCAGCCCATTCAGGGATCAAACCTGCAATCCTGGCATTGTTAGCACCATGCTCCATCCAACTGAGCTAATCCCAGGGTCTGGTGTGATGAAAATCATTGCCCTGGCATGACGTGCTGGATCCCTGACTCCTGCTGCCAGCCCTGGGACCAGGACTGCTGTAAATCAACACCAAACACAGCCACAGTGGTCTGTGTTGGGTTATGCATCCTGGGGAGCACATTTAAAAAAGATTTTTTTCCCCTCTTGCTTTCTCCAAAAGGAACAAATCAAGCTCATGAATGCAGTTTGCATCTGGATCTCACATTACTTTGAGCCTTTGGCAGGCTGGCGAGGTTTAGCCTCAAGGGGTGGCTCTGACAGCCTTCTGGCACAGTCAGATAGGCTGCTTGTTTGGAATATTCCATCCCTGACACCAGCAGCACTTCCCTGCAAAATCCAAGACCTAGGACTTGGAGTGCATGGATTCTTTTTATTTGTACAGTTGATCAGAAGGTGCTATATGAATTGTGTGTCGTGGTGGTTTGGGGGTTTTTGGTGGTGGTTTTTTGTTTTTTTTTTTTAAGCATTTCTGGTGACCTTTTGACCTCTTTAGGTGCAGAGGCTTGGGGACAGAAAGACAAACCTAAGGGCTATGTGTGAGCTTGCAGCAAATCTCTTGCTCCTCTTGAATTGTGAATTTTTTAGTTGGTGTTAAAGACACTTAAAATCCTTCCCCAAATCCAAAACCCAGAAACCTCAAGCTTCTACTGATTTAAAATCAGGTCTTGCATTGAAAACTCGCAGCTTTTGTAGCTTTGCAGCCAGATGAGCAGTGAAGAAGCTCTGCCCTGTGCTGCTGGGCTCTCTGCAGCAGATCCATATGCTGGGTTTACCAGCCTGGCTGTGGAAAACACATCCCACAGGCTCAGGGGACATTAGCTCAGCTGCAGCACTACATGGCACGAGGTTGTTTTGTGCGGGGACAACTTGGGCATCTGTTTCACAGCCCTACAAGACGTTCAGAAATTGTGAGAGGAAGAAGGAGATGGTGGGGGAAATAGAAGAGAGAGGGGGTTGTACATTAGTGAGAGGAAGACTTGCAGGCAGGAGTTGGGATCAAGTAAGGAATCAGATGCAGGAGTCAGGGGGAAGAATGGGAGCAGGATTTGTCAGAGGGCAGGCTGAGCTATGACCCCAGTTGCACTGGGTGCATCAGGACCTTTTCTTGTCTGCTAAAGTCTCATTTTTGTAGGCAAAACAGAATAAACACAGTCAGTATCTGTAAGGATCAAATGTTGTGTGGAAAGGAAAACTTTGTATATAACTCTAAACAACTAGTGTTTGTTATTTTTAAAAATAAACATTCCTGTGCATTTTTTCCTTCACTGGGTGTTTGCTGAGGAATGGAGGAAAAAAACCTTTTACCAATTGTTGGTGTGCAGCTAGCAGCAAGGACTCCTGGCTGAGGGTGTCCTGGCACGTCTTGTGACAAAGTAAAAAATTAATAAATACAGTTTAGGGTGATTGCTGACACCTCAGGTCACTCACCAGTGGGCCAGCAGCCCTGCAGACCCCAGGCAGGGTGCATACAGGGGAAATTGGTGGCAAAAGGTGCAGCTCTTCTCCTCTGCAGGAGTCATGACTTTCTCTCTCTTCCAGTGTTTGCTCCAAGCACTGCATTGTGTACTTGCAGCCTGACAGTCCTGACCATCGACTGCTTTGACATCATGTCCTTGAAGCAGTAAATCGCTGCACTGTGGTAAAGAGAAATGCTGTGTGGAATTCCCTTTCTTTAAATAACTCAGTCTCCTTTTAGCACAGAAAATGCTCAGAACTGGACTTTGAATTATGAGGCAGATAAAGACAAAAGCTGCCAAGGACTCTTCTGTCTGCCTTGAATGTAGCACTCACCTCAAAGGGATGAATGTATGTGAGTGTACATGAGTTAAGCATTTTCAACACTCTCTGAAGCTTTTTCTGGTCAAAGACTTAGCTGGGCTATGGTGAAACTGGTGAGACTGTTCTCCACAGCCTGCTCAGCCCTTGGTTCCCCTGAAGATGCTGCTAAGAGGCTGTTTTCCCTGTTCCATCCCTCCTCTGGGTCACTCTGGTATAAACAGGGCTGGTGACAGCTGTTGTTCCTGGTGTGCTGCACAGCCCTGCAGCAAGGGCAGGCACTGGGGTTTCCCCAAGCCCCCACAGGTGGATGCACCTCGCTCCAAGGCTGTGCTGGTGTTCAAAGCATGGGATGTGCTTGGGTCCAGCACTGGCTAGTGATTGAGAGCCAGCCAGCAGCACCTGGCTGGGGCAAAGGGACACGTCACTGGCAGGGACTCCAGTGGTTGCTTTCTGTCTGGCACATGAAGCCGTGCAGTTGTTGCAGAGGAGATCACAGTCAGGCATCAGGGCAAAATGTTTAGGCCTGTGGGTGCTTCCTTTGCCCCTGTTCTTATCCTCCAGGAGCCCCCCTGGAGCTCCTTCCAGGGAGAGGAGGCTGGGGCCAGGCACAGCATGTGATGCAAGGAAGGAGCAGATGTAAAAACTCTGTGTCGGCATGAGCTCGTTTTGGTCATGTCCTACCCCAGTGCAGCCTCAGAACCAAGCCTGCTCTCAGCCACGTGGATTTGTCCTGCTGCCCTCCTCTATCCCAGCAGTGTGCATGTCTCTGCAGGGAATGCAAAATGCTTTACAAGGAATGGGCAGTGGCTTTCCCATCCTAACTGGGAGTTGAGATCAGCCCCCTTACACAGGCGATGCTGTTGTGAATGCAGTGATGTTCCTCTACTTTCTGTCTCTCTGTGTTCACATTATAGTCAATTTGGCCAGGACTAATAGCCTATTTCATTCTCAAATGTGCTAGCCAGTGCTAGGACTCCACAGACTGTATGGGAATCCCCCTGCCCTCAGAGATGCACAAATCCTTTCATGGAGGCTCCCACATGTAGTGTGTGCACGTGGAGGGCAGAAAGGGGCTGTGTGTGGGTGTATCCTCCTGGCCCCAGAGCTGCAGTAGAAAACCACAGGGATATTTTTGTGAATTTCCTTTTTTTCTTGCCTAATTTCTTTTTTTTTTCCCCTCCTTTTTTTTTTTTTTTTTTCCTGACTGTCTTGTTGCTCTCTCCTGATTTACTGCGTGTGCTCACGTGGCCTTGGAAAGGGGGGTTCTCAAACTGTTTTGCTTCCAAAAGGAAAAGAAGCTGGCAGGCATTCATATTTCACTTCTGGAGGTTAAAGTCTCCCAGCGGGAAGAGGGAAGATATGAGAGAGCAGATTGCTGGTGGCAATGCTCACCAGGAGGAAAACGGAAACAGGGAGCACGGAATTCTAGAGCCGCATCCAGATGAACGTGGGGTTTGAGAGGTGGGTTTTCTGTCTGCTCTTAGGAGGTGATTTCTATTGATTTGATTCCATTTGTGCTGGAATGCCTTGTGCCTGCAGTGAGAGCAGGAATGAGTAGCTCAGAGCAGATCCTAAGGCATCAGTTGTTCATGACCAGAGGGGGGGGAGTGTGTTTGTCAATGAAACCTTGTTCTCTGTCATGCAGTACAAGTAATTACTGTGTGGTCCCTCTGCTAGGAGTCAGTGAGGCATGTAATGCTTTGTGACTAGTTCTGAGACTTCAGCTTCTACATGTTAGAGTGAAGGGCTCAGGACATAAGAGTTAAGGGTAAAATGGGACTCCAGACCCTCTCTGAATATTTGTGTTCCCAGTCAAAAGAACTTCATTTGGTTTAGGACCTGTTTGAATATAGAATATGGGCTTATGATCCACTATTTCTGACTTTAAATACCAGCACTCTGAAGAAATTCCCCTGCTGAATTTTTGTTGCTGAGACAATATATTTAAAATTAAATTTTTGTCAATATATCCAATGCATATTTTGCATTGAGCAGAAGATAAGCTACTGTACATTAAAGTGTTGGTACAGAAAAGTATGTTTGAAATGATCAGTTGCCTTCTGTTAAATGAGAGATCATTTCCCAAATATGTTGCCTTGGTGAAAATTTCCATTACTTTTACGGCTCCTTGAGAATTCATAAATGCCTGACTGATTCCACAAAAACTTAATTAAATTTAATTGCCTTTTTCTAGTATGTAAAATATAATACTTGGGTATGATATCTTCTTTATTGACTTAGAAAGTCTTAAAGTTTGCAAAAGGTCCTGCCCAGCGTGCAGACACAAGCTTTTGAAATGCAACAAAGACAAGCCTGTCAATTAACTCTTGTTATTTTAGCTGTTTTAGAGCTACATTTTCCCTTCTGAAATCCAGTCCTGATATCTCTAAAGAAATGGCACATAGTACTGTTAAATCCAGTGCCTGCAGCGACTTACTTATTGCTTGTGCCTACATTGAAATTAGCTCTTTTACTGTTGTGATTAAAGCTGTCATGAGGGAAGGAGATGCAGATATGTTTCAGTGAATGACATTTTGCAAAGACCCTTCAGTGTCTTTACGTCCAGCCCTGTGAATTGAAAAAAAAATATAAAATCACAGCTTGTTTCCCTAATAGTCCTGTTAAAAGGCTGCTTTCATACCTGTGGAGTCACAGGAGACCCTCAGGTGTGACGTACCTGATCTCCACTGTTGACTGCTGCCTTTTTATACTGTTCAGAGTGCTGGAAATAGCATGAGAAATCTGAGAAAAGGATCATGAGGAGCTTCAGCGTGGCCTTTGGGTCACAGGGGTTCCCAAAGTGTCTCCAGCTCCTGAGTCCATAATCCTTCTGCTCTGCTGGCCACAGAAAGCACCATCTGTAATCACAGATAAACCCCAGCTGCTCTCTTCTCTGCCAGGCTAATTAAAGAGTGCTGTGACCTCCCTAGGGCTAATTGTGTCCTGTCAGTGGGATGGAGGTAAGGAGTTCAGCAGGGCTGCCTGGTATTTCAGCGCTCAGCTTACTGATATAGCTTCAAATGGTTTTTATTTTATTGTGTCTGTGTGATTTCAGGGCTAAGACAGCTGCAGAGTGCACGTCTAACACACAGTTTCCAACCTGCAGGTGAGTGATGTGGTAGGAAAGTGCTGCCAGCCCATGAATTTCCTGAAGAAACTCCCTTTCCACCAGGACCAACATGCAGAGCAACTACTCCCTGGTTGTCACCACCAGGGAAAGTCTCCAAGTCCTGCCTACATCACTGACAAACTCATCGGCTGTGTCGCACTCAGCTCCTCCCTGCCCTCTTACCTCTTCAGATTATCAGTTTTCACTAATTCCAGCCCTCTTCTCTGCCGTTTTTGTTCTCGGCTTGGTTGGCAACAGTGTGGTGGTTGTGGTGCTCTGTCGTCACACTGGCCCCAAGACAGTCGCTAATATCTACATTTTCAACCTGGCCATGGCAGACCTGCTGTGCCTGGCCACCCTCCCCTTCTGGGCCACCTACTACGCACAGGGATACAACTGGCTCTTCGGGTCCCTCATGTGCAAGATCTCCAGTTCTGTCCTGTGTCTCAATATGTTTGCAAGTATTTTTTTCATTACCTGCATGAGCGTGGACCGGTACCACGCCATTGTGCACCCCATTCACTCCCAGAGGAGGACTCCACGACAAGCTTACTTTGTAGCACTGGTTGTGTGGGGCCTCGCCTGCTTGTCCTCCCTCCCAACTTTTTATTTCCGGGACACTTACTACGTTGACAGCTTGGAGGTCAACGCCTGCATTATGGCCTTTCCTTATGAGAACTACGCACAGTGGTCCGTGGCAACCGCCTTCCTGAAAAACACCCTCGGCTTCCTCATCCCCTTGGCGGTGATCACCACCTGCTACGTCTGGATCAGGAGGCACCTGCTGAGAGCACAGGAGTTTGGGAAAAGCAGGCAGAAGAGGGACAAAGTCCTGAAGCTGGTGGCTGCCGTCGTCATGGCCTTCCTGGTCTCCTGGCTGCCGTTCCACGTCCTGACATTCTTGAACGCCCTGGCTCACATGGACGTCATCAGCAGCTGCGAGGCGGTGGGGGCCATCGAGGCGGCGCTGCCCTTCGGCATCTGCATGGCCTTCGCCAACAGCTGCGTCAACCCCCTGCTGTACTGCTTCATTGGCAACCAGTTCCAGGAGAAGCTCCACCGCCTCTTCAAGAGGAGGGTTTATCAGCTCAACAGCCACCGGGAGAGCTCCTCTGCCAGGAAGGGCAGCTGCTTCAGAGATGCCGAAACCCCCATGGGCAAAGAAGGGGAACCTGAGTCTTTCCTGTAGGCACTGATGTGGGGTGATGCCACTGCAGCTGGATGTCTCTGCAGTGGTGGCATCCCCCTTTTGTTATTTTTTTGCACGTTCGTTCACCAGGTGTTTGAAGGAGAATCTGTTTTTGTCATACATGGGGATTTATTTCTCCTTCCTTTCTACAACAAGAACTCAAGTGTTACATAGAGGGAAGGCTCTGACAAGTAACTATATTGATGGCATTTTAAATATCAGCTTTTTGTATGGCTGAGATCAGGCAAGTGTGAAGTGTAACACGAGAAGTCTAAATATACTGAAGGACCATTACACCATAGCTACAATTGCATAGGTGCTGAGTATTATACCATAAACTGATTTTCTAAAAGAGTTTCTCACCAGAGAATATGTAAATAAAGCAGTGCAGATACTTCTGTACCTACATGTAAGAAAATATTTTGACATTTATTTTGTGTATTTTAATTT
Source organism: Phylloscopus whistleri (assembly GCA_017589585.1). Taxonomy (NCBI): domain Eukaryota; kingdom Metazoa; phylum Chordata; class Aves; order Passeriformes; family Phylloscopidae; genus Phylloscopus; species Phylloscopus whistleri. Next base: position 1,501,188 of record JADMLD010001007.1, on the reverse strand, counting down.
TTTTAAATAAATGGCTAGAGATGTATGTAAAATGAATCAAATACACTTCCAGTTTGCTTCAGTCTGGTATCCTGAGAATGTGTGAAGACATGGTTCTGCAGACTGATGAAGGTGGGAGGGTATTCTTGTGGGAAAGCAAAACCACAAAGTGCACATTTTTATACCTTTCTCACAGCAGGTAACATGTCCATAGGCCAGATGGTCCTTTCTTTGATTCAGTGTGGTCACTTGTGACAAAAATGCTGCAGGAAGTGAACATGCAGTGTCCCACTGCTATGTGGGCATGCTGAGCCCCACACACTGCCCAGCAGCCTTCCTGGGAAGGACTTGCTGGTTGTGTGGACCTTCTGCACTTTAAATGTCAATTACTAATGTAAATTTGGGGTACTGCATACAGAAATCCTGAGTGACTCTCCTCACCCAGAAGCAAAACCATGGTGTGAGTTTACTCATTTTAACTAAAGAATGAATGTGGAAAAAAAAAAGTATTTGGGAGATACTGATTCTATTTTGAAATTGCTTTTGATGTTCATTTGAAATTTTATTTTGCTGGAGAGGTACTGGTCCTCTTGGACCCTTTGATAGGCTCAGTCTAAATGAGGGGTCTGTTAGCACCTTTTACCATTGCCTGCAGGTTTTCCCCCTTGTGAGTGACCAAAAGATCATTAGTTTCAGGGAATTGTCTCTGAGGAGTTACTCTTGAGGCTTGCATTCACAGTTTTGATCCAGGGGTCAAGCTGACCTCCCTGGAAGTCCCAGCTGGCTGGAAGCCATGGGAACCTGGTGCAGGTTCACTTCTCTGGTAGGGCAGGGGTAAGTTTCTTCACTGGATTATACAAGAAATGTGCCAGTCTCAGAGTGATGTGAGATGAAAAGTTTGTGCAGAACTTGGCAGAACAGGGCCTGACCATAAGTAACCCCCTCTCCCTTGTCCTGCTCTGGTGTTCTGTAATGGGGTACGTGGCTGGAGAGATGCTTATCCCTGAAAGTGGCAGAGCTGCTCTAAGGCAGCTCCCCTGGAATGTTTTTGTTGAAAATGTTCCGAGGAGCTAATAGTGTCTGGGGTGTTGGATATTTCTGGAAGGACAAACTGTTAATTGCTTAGCAATGAGGACAGCAACCAGTTGTGCTACAGCAAAACAAACCAGCACCCTTAGAAAATCACCAGGTGTCCCAGGCAGCAAACTCAGAGGGGTAATAAGAGGTTGTGGAAAATTTTTACCTTTGCTGCAAGGCTGGTCAGCAATGAACAAAAGTGGGACACTAATTGATGTCTTTGGAGTCTCAAAAGAGAAGCTAGCCTGCACCACCTGACCTCCGTGGTCCCTGTGCTACAGCTGTACCTGTCCTGAGAGGAGGCACAGGCTGCACGTTCTCTGCATGCCAGGTTGGACCTGCTGAAAAACAAGTGTTTAGCAAGGATCATGCCTTTTGCCTGGTGTGCAGACTTATATGCTGATGGGGAAATACTACAGGAATCTGAAATCCAGTTGCATTTACAGCTGTGAGAGGCTGGAGAAAATGAGAATAAAGCTTTCCTGAGGAGAGAGCAGCAATGCAGCATCTCCCACTGCTGTGGGACAAACTCATGTTTGGCTGCTGGAGGGCAAGGGATTGATAACCACTTGCAGGGGCTGAGGCAGCTGCACCCAGTGTTGCTTTCCTGGAAACAGGGAAACAAAAAAAGAGTATTAAATGTGAGGTGAACTGAGAGGGGAGGAAAATTCTTTCTTTCAAAAAGTTTCAGAAGAAATCTACCCCGAAGGTCATATTCTGCAAGAGTGACAAACTGAGTGACCCCAGTGTGACATTTTTGTTTGCTAGATCTGCCTTGTACCTCTAATAGGTCATGAATTTGAGCACTGTGGTTAAACAAACATCCCAAAAACTCTGTCTCGAGAGGGGGGGGAAGCAGGGGAGGTGCTGTATCAAGGATTTTGCTTTATTTTTAGAGCAAACTGATTAATGTTGAGCTCTAAGAATTTTTTCCATCATACTCAGGTTCTCATGAGATTTTTGAGGGACTTTTGACAGAAAATGTGTGTGGGAGGTGTATCACAGTTTCCGCATGTGGTTTATTTTTTTTATTTGTGTGATTTTTCAGCAAAAGAATGAGGACGGAAACTTAAGCAGGTTTGTTTTTTTTTTTTCCTTGCAATTTAGAAGCTTCTTTTTTTCCTTTCAAGAAGAGAAATTTTGCTGATGTTTGAAAATGATCCTGATAGTTGTGCAGGACTGCAGGCTCTGTCAGTCAGACCCCAATATATCTCCCACTCTGGTCCTTTGCAAGCCCTTGTGTTGCCTTAGGATCTCCTAAAAAATGCAGACCCTCTCTCCAAGGCAGGAGTCCTGCAGCCTTTCATGGGGTGTGCAAGCCTGGGATGGTCAGCCTGGCCATCCCACAGCACCCACGTGGACTTTGGGACCTTAGAGCCATTCACACACATTGGCAGGGACTTTGGGAGGGTGTGTGGTCCCTTTGGGTTGCCCACTCTGCAAGTGCAGAAAGATGGATTTATGAGCAACCACTGGGTTTTGGCTCTGCTGTGGTGCAGCAGTGTCAGTGGAGAGGAAAGCCCGCTGTGGAAGGGATGTTTTGTGATGTACCATATGGAAATTCTGATGGGTTTGGAGAGGGGAATGTCCTGGAGCAGAAGTCTTTGGTCTTTCCCCAAAGAGAGATGGAAGGGATGGTTTCCTACACGGGTCAGTCTATTGCTGATGTATTTGCGCAGCAAAACCCGTTTTCCTTTTTTAGCTCTAGTTGATTGTTCTCTGCTTAAATGATTGCTCAGACCACTTTGAGCATCCTGTGTGTGTCCCTGAGCTGACTTGACTACACAGCTTCAATGTACACAACAGAGAAAGCCACTGGCATTTTTTATTAGGAGCTAGTGCTAGGTGGTGAGCTGAATGTTTTGTTTATGTAAGATATACAATAAGAAATGTTTGGTACAGCATGTTCTCCCTGAGAAGTCAACACTGCCTGAATCTTGTGCTGGCACCCACTCAGCACACTTGTCCTTGTTGCTGCCAGATTCTGAGCAGGAATATCATCTTGCCACTCTGCAGCCAACTGCCACAATTTGGCTTCCCTTCACAACACCTCCCCTTGTCCTGGCTCAAGGGTGAGAAGGTGCCATGGAGCAAGTGAACTGCTCATGTTTCCCTGTGAAAATGAGGCCTTTTGGATATTCTGAGTGGTCCTGGCAGGAATGCAGGAATGAATTGTGGGGATTGAGGTGGTCTGGAAGCCTTTGGTCCAAGCCTGCAGCCTTGCTGATCTCACCTGAAATCTCCTTCCCATGGAGGAAAATGACTGCTGTTGTTGGGAAGGGCTCCTCCATTCCACAAGGTCCTGGGATGTGCTTTCCTCTCTTCCTGCCTGCTGCAGGATCCAGCTGGGTGCAACAGAGAGGGCTTGTTCCTGTGGCCCATGGGCTCTGCCAGGAAGGGTTTTGAGTCTCCCATGGCTTTGTCCTGCCAGATATCTGCCTACAGAAGCAGCCCAGGCTGCTGTCTTCAACATCCCGAGTCCTCTGGTTTGGGTGCAGTGGTCAGCCCGTGGCTGTGGTTGTGGCAGAGCATCCAGTGAGGTCCCTGTCTGAGAGAGGATGCTCCCTCCTGTTTGCCAGGTTTCATTAGAACCAAAATGGGAAAGAAAAGAAAATAACAAAAAGGGGTAAAAATTGAGATTTGTTTATTGAAAACAGCAGGGTCCTGGAGTGGAGAGTCCCAGGACAGGGAGCGAGCCAACCTCTCCCATTGCCTCTTTCAAATGTTTACTTTCCAATTCCTCTTCAGCTGAGGCAGGGCCTGGATTTGACACTGTAAACTCTGGATAGAACTCAGTTAATCCTCAAAGCACTTCACAGAGACAAAGCAGAGGGTATGGAACTGGGTGAGCATCATGACATTGATTTCTCTGCCATGAGGTACAGCTGAACTTGCCCCCTATCCTCTTCTCAAAACCAGTAGCTCTTCAGAGTAAGCCAGTATAAAATCACAAAGCTCTGCCTTACCCCTGTAAGAGAAGCAGTTATGGGGAGCCAGGATCCAGTGTGATTTTTGGCTTCTAGTGTTGTAAATTTAAATAGGAAAATCAACAACTGCAATAATGCAAATGTAACTTATCTGACACAGCTGTCAAGTCTACACGACAGACAGCAAAAGGGAACAGAGACAAGGCTGTGTCTAGAAATTACTCTTCTAACAACTGCAAGAAAGCATTTCTGACAGCAAGGGAAATGGTATGATCATTAAGTACATTTAGACAGAGATACAATTATTCTTGAACAATGTGTGGGAGAGCTTGTATGCCATGGAATAAAAAGATGTCATGTTCATATGATATATCCATGAGGAGACAGAACCAGCATTTAATTATTGCAGTTTAAACTTGGGTTTTACTGTGTCTTCTGCATTCCCTGCTGATGCCTCTGAGGTTGTGCTCTGAATCTGTCTGCCCACACATATTACAGCTCATTCATCACGGAGGAAGTACCTACATCTAGAGGTGTTTGCTGTGCTGGAGGTGTGGGACTGAACTCTGAAGTAACTTGTCTGTGCCCTAAACTTGGCCCTTTGTGCCATCAGCCCTCCCAGCCCCAGGCACTCTGGGATGCCCCACCAGCCAGGGTGCAGTGCCATACCCAAAGCACAGCAGAACATCTGCAGGAGCAGCCTGGACAGCATCCAAACACCAGCTCTTTCACAATGACATGAGAGTGAAAATGGTGAATACACAGTGTGCTAGGCATGCAGCTGTGTCATGGCAGGGTGGAAAACACAATACCAAGTACCCAGGCTCTGGAGAAAATGGAGCACTCCAAGAGGTGATGTTTGTGAGACATTACAGCTGTTTAGGGCCTTCACTTGCAGGGGAGCATGGCAAGTCTTCTCAGTAGCTGCTGAGCAGCATTACTTTGTGGGTTTTGACTTGTTCTGGTGACAGCTTTGAGGAGTTCTACACAAAGTGAAATAGATCTTATAACACTCATATGCTCCATCTCACCTCCACTAATCACAGCCAGGTTTCTTCCAAGGGGAGGGCTCTGCTATTTGTCTCCCTATACAAATCTTTACTGTTGTGATTATGAATCCCTTTTAATCATAAAGTGCTGAGTGTCCTGGTTTTCCTGCATTAGCTGCCTGCTGTTAGTAATGCTGCTCAGCACTTCTGTAGTTGGGAAATTCTGGAAGGCTGTTAGATGAGTACAGTGTGCAGAATTTGTTCTTCGAAGTGATTGTGCTTCTTTGCAAGAGGATTCCTCCATGTGCACTTAGCGTGCACTAAAAATGTTTGACAAAGGTCTGTGTAAGAATGTACTTCCAGACCAAGACAGACTTTGTAATGTAATCAACATGCTTAATAGTGAAAAGATCAATTTTTCTTTTAAATCTGTGCTAATAGACTGCTGTAGTTCAGTATCTATGGGCTTTTAGTAGGGAAATCATACAACCCAAGGGAGTTGTTTTCAAGGACAGGTCTAAGTAAAAAAGACTTTATAGTATTCCACTAAATATGCTGTATTAACTGGGTAAAGCCCTCTGGACATCACTGGCACTCAGCCTGGGATCTGACAGTCTTTCATCTGATTTTATGTTGATCTTCCTCCCCTGCAGGACTGCAAAGAGATTTTTCTTTCGCCCACTGGAGCACCCAAGAAAGAAATTACCAATAGGAGTCAGGAATGTTTATTCCTTCAGCTCTGAGTCAAACATGAATCTGAGCCATGACACAACAAGCTGCTTTTCTAGCTATTTTTATTCTGAGGTTTGATACTCCACAGGTAACTTTAGGATGAATGAGGAACACAAAGAAGTAATGAAAACAAAAAGTTGTTAATTTTGGGCTACCCTGCAGCTAATTCAGCAGCAGCAGTACCCAGAGCAGTCTTCATGCTGAAGGCAGGAGCAGATTTTATCCATACCCAAGCTGGGTGGGAAATTATGTACTTGTTGATTGCAAAGACAGCACTTGGGTTAAGCAAGACTCTTGTAAGGCATGCCATCAAAAAAAATAAAAATTCCACCTTTTAAAAAATGCCAGAGATTCATGTGGAATGAACAGGGTGGATTCAGCAGGAGGGTCTGTTGAAAGCCTCTGAATAATTACTGAGGAATGTTCACAGGTTTTCCTTGGGTCTCAGGGCAGGTGACAGTGCTGAGGACTTGTTGCGACACCGGTGACAGGAGGGCAGGTGACCCCGGTTGGATGGGGCTGGACACATGAAAAATTCAGAGGTGGATCCCAGAGCTCCCTTCTGTGTGGATCCTGCCACAAATCTTTGATATGCTCATGATGCCACCTGTGCCTGTCCTATAACCTTTGATGTAACCTGACTGCAGTAGTGTTCAGACCAGCTGAACTCATAATGAATAGGGCAATGCTGGTCTGTCAGCTAAAGCTGTCATACAGAGCACTTCCTTTGGCCTTGCTTCCTTTCTGTCTCAGACCAAATATTTAATGACAATATGTAGAGGAAATCTCCCTTCAACTTCACTGGGGTCTTAAACCCTTTCTATTGCTTGTTTGAGAGGAAAAATACTCCAAAGGAGCAGAGGCATTAAGTCAGAGGCTCAGCAGCACAACAGGGACAGACAGCCACGTGTTCCCCTTCATGTGGTGACCAAAAGAAGTCACTACTTTCCTTTTCATGGGGATGTCCATAGAACTCCCCAGAGAAGCAGCCTTTCATAAATCACCCTTTCGTTGGCTTGCATTTTTCTAGCTCTGCAGGCTCCAGTCTTCATTCTTTGCCTAGCAAGAAGCATTTACCTGCTCTGTAAACAAATTATCCCTTTTCAACTGATGGAGGAAGTTGCTGTTCGGCCACACCATGGCAAAACATTTTTTTATTTCCTCATATGATCTCACCTAATCTCACATTCTGCTACAAGCATTTGTTCAGCACAAAGCTTATCCTGCAGAAGCACAGTGATTTTGCAATGAAGTGATTGTGCTTATGGTGGTTGGGAAATTCTGAAAGGCAAATTAAGAACCCCTTTCCTGAGGCCATTTTGCCAGGGTGCTCTCTTGCTGTAGGCAATGCTCATTTCCTTGTTAGCCTCTTCAAGAAAGCTAAATGCTCCAATTAGACAATTATGCTGGTCTCTGAATTAGAAGCCTCAATCCCATTAGATTTTTTTGCTATCCACGAGTCTCTTAAATGCTCCATGATTCATCAGAGTTTTCTGCTTTTGCAGACCACTTGGCAGAAAGAGCAGACTCTGTTGGAGTGCATGAGCTTTGTCCAGAGCAGGGGAGGTGAAACTCTGACTGCAGTTTTGGATTTCACCTGGCAAAACCAAAGCTGAGTAGGAAAGTGTAATTATTTTATCTTCTCATCCTCTTCCCCTCTGTTTGCTCTTGCATCTATGAGTTGGATGAAGGCACACTGTGTTTTTGGGCTTTTTTCAGGAATAAAATACTATGTGTACCTCCTAGGAAGCTGAGTGGATAAAACATTGCTCAAGGCTCAGGCTGCAAGCTAAGTTATAGATAATCAGTTCTGTATTCTGAGCTACAGTGAATGCATTCCAGTTAGGAAACAATGAGCAGTTTTGTGATATTTGTCTTAAAATGCTAATGAACAAAGTTCTTTAGATTTGCCTAAGGTTTTTTACTTTTGGTTAAGTCCTTAGGTGATATAATGATGCATCAGACATTCTCTGAAAGAAGAAAGAGGCCACCTAGTGCTGAATTAGGGACTGCTGTAGAACACTGTCTGCTTGGAATGTATGAAAAAAAACTTCCATGCAATAATAATACAATTTGTGGAAGGTGTTTTTTTTTTTTTTTTAAATAAGATAGTTAGACATTAAAAATCAGATCTCAATTAGCTATGCTTTAAAAAATCAGCGTATCTGTTTTACAGGTGGATCTGCTTGCCATAAAAACTGAGCCCTAAACTCCCTGAAAGTTTAGTGTAACACTCAGGAAACAGTCCCACTCTGGCAATTAAACTGACACATTTGTGAACACTCCACTGTCCCACAGAACTGTGCAAGGGGTGCAGGGCAGATATTCGTGAATGTTAACTGCTGGTGCCAGACCAGCTGCTGGGGCACCACAGAAAATCCCCATGGGCTGCAGAGATACCACTGGCACTGCAGGATCTCTGGCTTGCTTTATATTCAGTGTTGAAAAAGGTACCCCTGCAGTTTGTAATAAATCTGAATTACTTGCTGGCATTGCTGCCCTTTTCTGCATTGACTTTTATGTGAGCATGGGGAACTGGTCTGTTTGGAGGAGAGGTTTTGACCTAAGGTCTCCTTGTTGTCCTCTGGAGATACCTGGCTTTTCATGCATTGTCTGCACAAGGAAATGTTCTCTTAGGAGGCTGTGCTTATCATACTTGGATAACTAAGGTAGATGGCATGAATAATCCCCCAAGGCATGTATCAGGCATCTCTGTTAAATGCTGGTGTTGCATGCTCTAGCGTTCAGTCAGAGTCCCAGTGACACCCTTTGCTTTCAGAGCTGAATTGACTTGTACAGAGTTCAGGGTAACAGGTAAATCCCTGTTTTCATCTGGAATGAGTCATCTATGCAACATGAAACAATTTCCTTGAGAGGAGAGAAAGCACTTGCCCATGTCCTTTTCTGAGCCACAGTCTTGTCCAAAAAGATGGCTGAAAATCAAAGTTCTTAAATTTTAGATTTGTCATATTTTGGTGCTTAGATTCACTCACGAGTCACTGATGGCTGGAACCTTCTGTAAGTTTAATATTTTCCAGATTAGGTCCTAAGTATCTTCTTTGAAACATCCAGAAGTGGAGGTGCCCAAAATCAATGTCTCTGTGCACTAGTGCCCCTGTCAGTTTATGCAATCAGTATCATGAAAATACCTCTTCCCTACAAATATTCACTGTGCACATCAATGCTTTAGTAACTTCTGCAAGCACAGGGAATGCCATGATGGGGCTGCACAGGTCATCTTCTGTAACTTCTTTAGTAACTTCTGCAAGCACAGGTCACGCCCTGGTGTCATGGAATTCCAGTTTAATTTGTTGTGTAGATGTAATAAGAATTGGGTTCTGCTGTACAAGCCTTCTCAAAAAAAAAATTTACATAGAAGTAAAGGGTAAGTCAGAAGATAAGGTAAGATTACATGTAAGATTACATATTGATGAAATCAGCTTTGTTCTGTGTTTGAGGCATTTTGCTGCAGGCATAAATTGTTGTGTTCCAGATTAGATGGGGGTAGCAACGTTAATGGCAAAAATAGTAATACTTTTTTAAGTTGCATAACTTCAGAGAAAAAGCTATATTTAGAGAACTCAGTGTGGCAAAATCCACAAATATGAATATGATTTTATTCCTAAGTGAGTTATTTATTATGTTTGGAAAATGTGACACTTTTATGTGGCAATTCCAGCTCTTTTATGTATTTCAGTAGAATCTCTAACTCAGTCTGGCATCTATGTGGGTAATAAATAAATTCCAGAGCAAAACAGTTAGATTACAGCAAATAAAAAATAAAGTAGTCAAAAGTTAGTAGGGACAGAAGTCCTCAGAGCTGGGTTTTAATGCCTCCCAGTTATCTGACCCATAACATCAAGTCTATCCTAGGTGTGTTCTGTTCTTGAGGAGGACAATTCACATAGGCTAGTGGGAGCTTCAGTGTTTCACTATGTCTGTCTAATATCTGAAATTCCAAGATTTTAAGATAAGAAGGTTGTTTATAATTTTTAAAATTGACCACTCTTATCTCCTGCACAGTCGTACTTCAGCCAGGTTGTGTTTTTCTTACTGTTTGGATATAGGAATCCTAAAAAAAAAAAAAAATTAAAAAAATCCTGTGAATGTGCAAGACCGAGAGAGTACTACAAGGCTGTTTTTTAATAGTTATTCTTTGTAGGAGTAGTCCACTGGTCTGCAGGGATCATGGGCAAGAGATGCCAAACCACAGAGCTGTGTTTTCCCTCAGATTGGAAAACCATGACGTGCGTGGTGAAACGTGATTGAACACGCTGAAAACAAAAGTGCATGTGACAAGGTCTGCACACGCAAATTCACACACTCAAAAGGTGTCAGAGGCACCACTGCTGATCCCTCTACATCTGCACAGCACAGCCTCCACCCATGAGCCACTGATACCGGTATTATTTGCAAACCAGTTGTGTTGATCATGGAGAAGAAAAATATTCTCTGCATGGAGGTTAATATACTTCAGGTAAACAAACCGTTTGCTGACCATGACCTCCATCTGTTAGGAAATCTTGCTGGAGGTTTGTCAACTTTGAAGGGATCAGCAGACTTTGTGTCCCTCTTCCAAAGCACAGCCCATGAATAATGCACTAATGCTGTGTCTGACACTGCAATGAGCAGTCCCTCCTCTGGGGACCTTTTGGGCTGCAACTGAGCAGTGGTGTTCTCTCTCCCACACCTATAGTCACAAGAAGCAAATTTGCCATGTCTTCCCCTGGTGCCTTTACAAAAGCTGTTCTCTTTCCTATCTGAAGCAAAGTAATTACTTGAGTAAATAAATACCATGTGGCAGATTTATCAGCAGCTCTAATTTCTGCCTGCAGAATCCTCCAGTGTTTTCTGCCTTGTGCAATTGAGGAAACGTTCATAAACCCCTAAGACACAAGAACTGAAGGAATGCTCTAGAGCTTTTCTGATAAGCTTCAAAATTCCCTGGTACTAATGTCTTAACTTTCCAAAACTGAAGAAATAATACAGATAAAAATTGCACGTAGAAGGAACACACACAGACAAAAATGGCATGTTTCAGCCAAGAGGGAACATTCTTCTGTAAGATTCTGTTTAACACCATACTATCAGATTTCTTTTGCCATTTGCAACACAAAGTAAAGCTAATATTGAGAAATCTGATGCTGCCCATTAGTATCATACACTACAATAACTCCTGATAGAAGACAGAAGCAGCCAAATCTTCTCTGCATTCCCTTTTCTCCCTTTTGTTTTTGTGCAGCCTACCAAAGCTGTCAGGTCAGAGTTTCAGATCTGAACCTGTTTGTCCTTGTTGGTTCTATTCCTCTTTTTTTTTTAGCTTGCCTTTTCTGTTTTGCAAATCTCTGGCCATCTCTACTCATGCATCTTCCTACTTGGTTCACAGCAATTACAGAGCTTTAGTACTGCATTCCTCAGACCTGAAGCTAGATTTTCTGTCTGATTTTACTTGTCTTTTGTCTCCTGTGCCATGGTTACATTCTTTTTCCTGGCTTTGCTTGGTTTCAGTAGAACTGTTCAGCTTTACTTTTGTTTTCCTTCAGATAAAAACCATGTTTTGCTGAGTGATTTTAGCTTTTTATGCAGCAAGTATGGCCAGACCTGAGAGCTGGTTGTTTACATTGAGTTTCTTCCAAATTTGTTAACCTTGTCCTCCTCCTTCCCTCAAATCCCACCACAGAGATGATGAGAGAAGTGCTGGGATGGCACATGTAACTTACAGAGTGTAATACAGGAGTCCTGCCTAGTACTCCTTTAAATAAACCACATCACCTCCTTCAGTTGCTGGAGTTAGCTGTTTGTTTTACAGAGTGGGGAGCTATGGCTTCTTTCTTTCCTTCTGCTTCTTCTTCCTTTTCAGCTTCAGAAAAAGAAGTTTCTTGCAGTTGGAATGCTTGGTAATACCAGTAAAGCCCATAAATCTTCTTTGAGAAGAAAGGGTGTGGTGAGCTGTCAAGGCACCTCTGACCTCCAGCATCAAACCCTCTTTCTCCAACTTCCAGCATGTAGAGAAAGGCCTTATAGGACAAAACATTTGCATTTAGAATTTTCTTACTTTTTAGCAAATACATTTCTTTGCTGTGATGCCTTGAGAAGGCTGACCTGGAACAGAGATAGACAGAGCTAGGAGAATAAAGTAGGTATGTATTAAAAGTGTTACTTACTGACACTTAATATGAGGCTCAGAACTACACACCTAGGCAGCACAGAATCTGAAAAACATGAAAACATGATGCCTAAAACTTAAGGCATCAACTGCACTGAGAAAAATCCAAGGAAAACAATACCTAGTGGTGTTTGTCCAAGATTTCTGATCAAATAGCTTTCCATGGGTCAGCTCTTTTTTTTTTTTTTTTTTTTTTTTTTTTTTTTAATAGCCTTCTAAACTTCTTCTGTGAGTCACAAAAAGCAACTATTTGTGTAGGTGTAACTGTGACTGTTCCTCTGGGTCTCTGCAGAGACTGCAGAGGAAACTACCCTCAAAAATTATGACATGAAAGATCTGTGTAGTTCTTCCAGAAGAACTGGTCAGGTATTATTTCAGTGTAATCCTCTAACCTTTTTGCTGCAGGTCTTAATCCTTCAGACAGGTATTTCTCTAATTCTCAGTAATGAGCCTTGGGACACCATTCAACAAAGTCAGTGGCATTGCTTCCTCTTCTTTCTCCCAGCAGGCAGCAGGTCAGAGGTTTCACTTGCTATTTGTGTTTTTGGATGGGACAGAAACTTGCTGGGAGCACATGGAGGGGGGAGTGTTGGGGTGGGGAGGGTGGGGGGAACACTACTGTTGTATTTACCATTAAATGGAGGGAGGGAGAGGGACTGCTCAGGGTTTGTTTTTAATCTGGCAACCAAAGCATTCCTGGTTTCTTTCCGGTTTCTTGTACCCTTTGTCTCATACACTCACTCCCTCCTTCTCTGGAGCAGGACTACCTTGGGAAGGCCCAGCTGGAGAACAGAGTAACCCCAAGGTAAGGAGTTACCAATCCAGCATCTGCCAGGGGCTGTTCCACGCTGGAGAGGGTGACCCTCTGCAGCCCGTGCCAGGCTTGCTGAGCTGGCAGGTCTCCAGCTTGAGAACTGGTGTTGGGAAATCACGCACCATTCTGGTCAGATTCCAGACCAGCCCCAGAGGAGTGGGAACATTTCTTCCCAACTACATCCATGTACAAGTCAAAGAAGCTCCCAGGGGTGTTTATCAGTTGATAGATTTGAGGCTTCTTTGAGGGTAGGACTTTCCTACACAGGGGGAAAATTGTCTGTGCTCTTCTCACTGCAGTGGGGAGGTGCCTCTGCCAAACTGTACCACAGGCACAAGACTTCAAATGCAGCCTGTGTGGGTGGGCTCCAGTCTGGTGAAGGCAGGCTGGGGGTTTTAACTTTCCTGAAACACAGGGCCACAGGGGAGTCCCAACAGGGTGTGAATATGGTGGGATAGGGGCCTGGAAGAAGGAGGAAGTCTCAGTCTTGCCCTTACCTTCTGCTACTGCAGGACCACCTCTATCTTTTGGTGAAGCCCTCCTCACTTTTCTCCACCCTTTCAGTGAGGTCAGTGGAGCTGAGGAATGTGTACATGAATTTTGGGAGGGAGAAAATCACCCCTCTCCCACACACAAGTATAGCCCTCAGAGCCTACACTGTCCTAAGACTTAATTGCACCCTGTGGTATCATGATAATTTAGCAAAAGATTAAGCAGTTCCTTGTGTTGTTGGTACTCCTCCCCCAGCCTGTCCATGTCTGCTATCAGCTTCTGAGAGGCTGCCTGAAGTTCAGCTTTGTTGTCCTCCGAGGCTGTAGAGCCTCTAGTCATTCCCCTAGTATGTGGTCTTGGTATTTTTACCACCGGTGTGATCCTGGAGCAGGGAACAAGCTGGCAGCTGGCCAAGCTTTGCTTTCAGACAGCGCTCTGCAAACACAGGCCAGCACCCCACAGCTGGCTGGGTATCTGCCCCCAAATTCCAGGGCAGCTTGGCTGCTGGGTGAGGGAAGAAGGAAGGTTAAAGGGGTTATAGATTTTGGTCATACGATGGACCTCTGCCTCTTGCTTCATTGCACTCAGCTCCTGGAAGGGGTGTAGCAGCAAGGGCTCAGGGCTCTGCCTCAACTGAAGCACATCAGGACTGAGGAACACACACGTGTCTATACACAGTGCTTTTTTGGATAAGCACTCATAATCTTTAATCTCTACCAGTCCTATTGATAAATCAAATAGGGTGCAAGGTCTGGAGTTGCTCTGTTCAAGGATGATCTTAGGTTAGATTTGTGGCTTGGTAGTTCTCCCCGTTCCCGTACAGGAAGAAAAAGAAAGATGAAATTGCCCTCTTGAGCCACGTGTCTGCATTCCAGGCATATCCCAGCCTCTCACAGGCTCCCTGAGAGCTGTGGGTGAGAAAGAAGATGGGAGATGAGCAGCAGTGAGTCTGTGTCAGACTCAGGATGGATGTTTGCAGTTTCCAGTTCCCTGTTGTGTCTGGCAAGCTACATGGTCTCTGATTTAAAATTTGAAAGAATGTACTATGATCCATGAGAAAGCGAAATGATGCCAATAATTCCATCAATGTCACCTGCTTTTACAATGTAATAACAAAATGAATTTTTTTTCTAAAAAATGGTTCTAAGAATTCTTTTCTTTGGAAAATTATGATAAGCTGAGATTTTTCTTATTTACTACAATTAATTTTTTCTGATACATTTTACTTCTAAATGATCAAGGTAAAGAACTTTTTTTTTTTACTAGATCAAGGCATTTCATGACTTTTTCAGCGGTGTTAAACCCAAGATTTTTAATTCTATTGGACTAAAATAAAGAGTAACATTGAATTCTTTGAGGTCAAAACAAAATACTTCTGTAGAGAACAGATACAAAATTAATGTTGCCAAAGACCCTTACACAACACTACCAAGTTACTGCTCTTTTGTAGAATTGTTCTGTGGGTGAATTTCCATTTAGAGCAATGGAAAGAATGAGACTAGTGGACTTCTTTTGCATCATTCCTAAAACTCTGTGGCAAATATTTTTTGTAGGAACTTAGAATTAGAGGCATCTAATGAGAGGTACCACAGCTTTTCATATCAATATGGTAGAAACAAGCATACAGTTATGAAACATAGAGAATATTCAGAGTGTTCAGTTTGGCAACTGCCAATTTTTTTTTTTTTTTTTTTGAGTAGTTTCTGAGTTCATCCTTGAAAACAGCCGTGGGCATGGCATTATTGAGAGCTGTCTGTGCCCCTTACTGGAAGGGCAAATGATTGGTTTCTCCTCTGCAATTGCCTTGGATCCAGTCATGTGCCTGTAGGGCAAGGGAGATTGTTTTGGTATTCCCCGTGGGAAATGCTCAGACTTTTTCCTAGAGGTGATGAAATCCTGATCCTGCAGTGCCAGTTCTGTTTGCAGCTTTATGATGTGTGCTCTTGTTTGCCTTTCCCTGGCCCTGAAATAATTTCCATTGATTCAGGTCAGGTTATTACTACAGTGGGGAAATCCAATTCTCAAGATAATAAGTGGTTCTGACCTGACAGTCATTTCCAGTCTTTTCCTTCTTCCTTCCCAGAACCCCTCCCCTTGCTCACCCCCCAAACTTCACAATCTGCCTGTGATAACCTTTAGAAGTATTTCCTTGCCAAAAGCCAAACCAAATTCTCCCTACCAGTTAATATCAATGCAGCACTGTAAATTGTCTGTAGTGACCTTCAGTTTTGTTTAAGTTCCTTTCTGCTTAAGACTGTGTTCATGGCTTCATACTAAATTCTTCATCAAATATTATTCCCTACCGGATTTCTAATCTAATTGACCACTTTCTGTGGAAGGACACGGCATTTTACCTAAGGCAGGTTGAAATTCAGTCAAAAGGTCTGGGTTGCAGTTCAGAGGTCTGGTTCTGAATTTGTGTAGTGGCTCACTTCTGGGCTTGACCTTGTTTCCTAGTTGTTGTTCAGATAAACCAGCCTTTCCATAACATTTCATCTCTTTAGAGAATGAGGAAGCTTATAATGTTTCCTCTCTGTGCAGACCCAAGAGGAGTTCTGAAGTCCTGACAGCCATCCTAATGAATCTAGATATTTGTTGGAGTATTCTCAAGTTGAAAAGGGAGCATTGTACATAAGCAATCACGAATTCTGTTCTCAGTAAACTTTGGAACATGGATGGATTTATTTTTTTGCACATTATTTAGTTCTGAAAACTGTACAGATGGTCTTTCAGAAGATGCTCAAAGTACGGAAATACTGCTGTATTAATAACGAGCACAAGATGTCTTCACAACATACAAACCATTACACCATCTTTACGTGAAGAGCAAGTACTCAGTGGCAAAGTACACTTCAGTCTGAGAGCTGAAGCACGGACAGAGGTCATTGAAATCAGCAACCAAAAGATCTGTATGCATGTAAGACCTAGGCAGAAGTGTGGACATTGCATCACAGGATGAAGGGCTTTTCATTAGTGTTTTTCACAATATGTAAGAGTTCTCACAAATTGAAAATCCTTGCTTGAACAAACTGTTCATTGTCTGGTGTCAATGTCCACTCCCATTTCCTACTTCAGATTCCTGTGAGTTCAGCCAAAGTGAAATACCGTTCTGAAGTTTTGCTAAATCTTTAGAATTTTCATCTGTCTTACATTTGATAAGTTTTACAAATAATATGAAGCGGTAACTTTGTATTAGAACAAAATATTAAAGTTAAGGGGAGCAGATGGAGCCTTTGCCCATTAAGTTGGTCACAATGCACTGGGAGTTTTGAGTTTTACCTGGCTAACTGGGCTGACTTCCATGTGCCTTTTCTTATAGACAGGCACTTTGTCTCAGAGGTTTCTGTACTGTGGTGTTGGCCTCAAAGACTGTCTCAGTCAGAGAGCCTGGATCTTAAGATTCATATGGAATAAAATTTGGGAGGGTTATAATTAACAATGAAGGTAGTGACTAACAAAGATTGACAGCAATGAAAGCTTCCTGATTAAGAATGCTGTAGCAGCTTATATAAGACATTTCTTTTTGTTTACACGTTCTCTCAACAGTGTTTGTGTGTGTGTGTGATCTCATAAGGTTTTTACAGTGATTCAAACAAACTACCTTGGCATTGCCATTGCCATTTGAGTTCATGTAACGTTATCCCTCCTACAGGAGGGATAACAAAATCAATATCAGAAGCAGAAACGGAACTTTAAAACCCAAACAAACTCCTGCAGCCGATATTGCTACATTTAGTGAGAGAAGACGGAGGCACGTGCCAACCTTGACCTGAATGCCAAGGTGATGGAGATGAAAGATGGTACAAGAATGGGTGCCCCTCCCACACGAGCTGACTGAGCTCTGCCAGACAGCCCTGCAGCCTCTGTGTTTCTGTGGTGAATCTGCCCCTGCTGCCCACGCTTCTTCTTCAGCAGTACAAGCACAGAGCTATTGTGGTGGGCAGGAGCAGCACAGCTGAACAGTAGGATGGGGCAGCCCTGTCACAGGGAGGGAGCCACTGTAGGAGAGGGCCCTGTGTGTACTTTTTGCCAGGAGTTACCTGCTGGTTGCTTATGAAAGAATAATAAGTGAACTTTATGTTGCTCTGGCAAGGGAAGTGCAGCTTCTCTGTCTCGGTGTGTGTATCTGTTGCCCAACGTTGTTTTGGTTTTGATACTTTGGAAGATGATGATTCACATTCAATTCTTGCTTCCCTGTTAGTCGTGGCCTTGTGGTCCCTCTCCTTCCAGGGATCCCTGCCATGGCCACAAGCTCTGTCTGGTGTGAGCAGCATTTTGATACAGGCTCTGTTTGCCACTGTGGTATGGTTCAGGTTTATAGGTCAGTGTTCAGGACAATGCAGAAACATATGCATGGAAAGTTTTTATCTACGCAAATAAAGGGAGAAGGATGACATTTTAATGGGCAAGATAACAGAGTGTTTAATGCTGAATTTCCTGTAACAGGTGCCAATTCCTCGGCACTCACAGGCAGCAGCTGCTGGGCACTCACTGCCAAAGCAGCCAAATCCAGGCACCTGTAAATGAAAAAACTGGTAGCTCTGTGGTTTGTTTATTCCAAACCATGTGACCTCCAAGACCCCTTGTGTTAAGTAGGATTTTAGGCATGTTATTTTTAATACAGAGCCTCTTTCTAGCGTCAGTAGTTAAGCTAATATTGCAGGTCAGTTACCAGTTACTTACAAAAACAAATATGTTTTAATTGTGGTAAATCCTAGGGACAGCTCAGGTCATAGCAAGGGCAGTAAGTGAAGGAGAGACCAAAACAAAATGAAAAATTGTTGAACCCTGCTGCTGGCACTTATGGAAGAACATTGCATGTCTTTAAGGCCATGTCTGGTGGGAAGAGGAGGCTGCTGGAAGGAGTGCAAGCTCCAGGACATAAATCCTTGTATGAAGAAATACAGGAGCTTCCTCTTACCTGAAGAGAAGGAAATTGCAAGAGAGATATACCCAAAGCAGCAGGTGAAGTCCCATGTTGCCTAAGTCAACAGAATCCTACCCTGTACGTGTGTGGTTTCCATAAATGCAAAGGATTTTCTAGGCTAAGGGAAAGTTAGGGAGTTTGATATTTATTTATCTTCAATCTTCAGAAAATACTAATGAGATGCTGTTTAAAAAAACTAAATTGGTATTTCTTGCAACATGTTCCTGTTGACTCTGGACATTTAACTTCAGGCAGTTGGCAGAGAGACAGCTGTAGAAAAATAATCAAGTTGTTAATGATGGTCATAATGTTGTCAAAATTTTATGTATTTTTGGGATTGTCTGGCTAGATTCTTCTGAGAAGAATCTGAAATGCAAACTGCCTGATTTTGAGTCTTGCTTTCAGACTTGGAATGCTGATATGAGCTTCCAGTTACATAAACAAAGTTGAATCAAAATCTCAGCACTGTAATCTCTTTTGGCCCAAATTTAGCCATGAGCTTTTTGCCCATTTTTGAAGAAAAGTTCAGCAAACAGTGAATACAACTGAGCTACAGAGAACTAGCAGGAAGTTTGTACTGAAGTGCTAAATACACACAAAATGAGCTGTGAGGGACACATACACTTCCACATTTATTTCACTTTATCCTTGCCCTGGTGAGGCTATATCTCTGAACAGATAAAGTCATGACCTTCTGCAGTAATTGTAGTTGTTGTTGTGACACTGTTCTTTATTGCAGAAAGATGCCTCATGACATCATGCTCAGTATATACAGAAGGGGGAAGGAAGGAAGGAAGGAAGGAAGGAAGGAAGGAAGGAAGGAAGGAAGGAAGGAAGGAAGGAAGGAAGGAAGGAAGGAAGGAAGGAAGGAAGGAAGGAAGGAAGGAAGGAAGGAAGGAAGGAAGGAAGGAAGGAAGGAAGGAAGGAAGGAAGGAAGGAAGGAAGGAAGGAAGGAAGGAAGGAAGGAAGGAAGGAAGGAAGGAAGGAAGGAATGGAGGGAGGGAGGGAGAGGACGTTTGAAGTGATGGTGTTCATTTTCCCAGGTCACTGTTATGTGTGATAGAGCCCCGCTCTCATGGATGTGGCATGGGAAACAGTGAATTAATTCTTTGTTTTGCTTTGCCTGTGTGCATGGCTTTTGCTTTCCCTATTAAACTTCTTCTCAACCCCTGAGTTTTCTACCTTTTACTCTTCCGATTCTCTCCCCAGTTCTGCTGGTGAGGGAGTGACTTGAGTGGCCTGTGGTACTTGGATGCTGGCTGGGGTTAAACCACAACACACCCAGAGCTACAGGAGAGAGTTAAGCAGAAAAACTGAAGAGCCAAGAGCTGCCTCTTGTGCCAATGACGGGGAGAGAGCCAGCCCCCCTGACTCCCCACTTGTGATTTCACTGAAGTGGGAATTGCAATCAATCCCTGCAGTTTGCAACACAACACATTCCTCCTGGTTGAGCTCCAGTGCTTCCTCTCCTTGTGGTGTCAGACTAAATCTTGTTTTCAGCATTTTGTTTCAAAGGCCGGGCCAGCCCCATGCTGTGAGCGTGTTTCACAACCGACCTGGTCCCCAGAACTTTGTGAGGTGACAAAGTTACCTAGTTTCTTGAACTTTTCACTGTTTGGCCTTTACTCTGTGACTGCTGCAGGTGGAACATGCACTAATCCATTTATGCCTCTTCCTGCTCCCGAGTCTGTGGGAGGAGAGGGTTCGATAAAGGCTTTCAGTAAATTCCTCTTGGGTAAAACAGAGAAGGGAGGCTTATCTTGGGTCATCTTTGTGTCCAAACTCCCTACTATGTAAATAAATTAACTTCCTCAATTCCAGACCAAGTAACTTTAAGGAAAGTTTAGAAAAATAAGCCTCACACCTTTGAAACAAATCAGCCAGAATACAGAAACAGAGCCAGACAATTGATAGTATCTGGGAGTTGCCTCTTTACACAACTTCATGACAGCTGTTAAAGCCTCCTACATTTACATTTACATTTACACCTAGCAGAGCTTCACAGCATGTGTGTGTTTCTGGGACTCTGCCAGCAAAGTGGGGTTGCTGCGTTTAGGACCACACTTGCCTGTCGGTGGTCCCTCTTGTTACACGGGATGGTGAGCAGGACAAAACAGACCTTGTGGCATCTTGGGACAGGCAATTCCAACCAGGCAGCCCTGCTCCTCAGGCCTTTCTGAGTATTTTAACTTGTGAGAGCTGTACTGGGGCTTTGGGTTGATGGCAAGCTGAATACGTCAGCCACGTCCTGTGGTGCATCGACCCCGGCATCGTTACACATTTGAGGGAGGGGATTGTCCTGCTCTGCTCTGTGCTGGTGCAGCCCCACCTCCAGTCCCATGAGCAGTTTTGATGCTTCTTTGTAAGAAGAATACTGAATTATAGAGCATGTCCAAAGGAGGGCAACCAAGATGGTAAAAAGTCTCAAGAGCAAGACCTGGAGGAGGGTCTGAGGACACCTGGTTTGTTCAGCTTGAGGAGCTGAAGAGAAGGCTGAGGGACCTCAACACATTCTGCAGGTTCTTCAAGGAAGGCAGTGGAGGGGGAGCTGCTGATCCTCTCTCTCTGGTGACCAGAAAAGTATGAGGAAATGGGATGAAGCTGTGTCAGGGAAGTTCAGATCAGACATGAGGAGAAGGTTCTTCACTGCAAGAGTGGTTGGTCACTGGAACAGGCTCCATAATGGAATGTGGTCATGGCACCAAGCCTGTCAGAGTTCAAGGAGTGTCTGGAGAACATTCTTGGTCGTATGGGACAGCTTTAGGTAGTCCTGTGAGGAGCAGGGAGTTGCACTCTATGGGTCCCTTCCATCTTCTATATTATAGATATTCTGTAATTCTATTATTCCTTTAGCTCAGCATGGACTTGCAACACAGGAAGCTTTTAAGTTTTCCTCTGCTCAGGACTTGCTGACAGAGTCAGAGTTTGGAAGAACAAGGAAAGGACATTGCAAGCGAAAAGATTTGGCAGGAGGTCACTGCAATATTTAAAGCAATTAAAATATCTTCATAGGGTCCATTTACCAGGCTTTGTGAAAGTAGATATAATTAAATGGAACCTAAGCTAATCTGGCAATTTCTGTGGGGACTGACCTAAAGTGTCCCGCTTGGGAAAAAAAAAGGGAATTTTATGTAGCACTTGGAATCCAGCTTTCTACCTGGCCTGTGATTACTCTCTTTGCTCATACAGAACTCCTATGATCTGAATATACCGCAGATTAAAAAGAAAATGGCTATTACATCTGTTAGGCATCCACTTGACAGATGATGGTGTAGTTTAACAAAGAATTAGAACAAGCCTAACATTTATTTCATTGTCTAAATAGTCTAATCCAGAGATAATACAGTAGAAAGAGAAACATTAAATTATCTGAGTTTTTTAAAACAGAATCTAAGGAATGGAATTCAGTGGAAGAAAATAAAATGCTAATAGAAGGAAATTGATGATATTTTCTCATTTTGAATAAATACAAGTATAAAATAATCATATTTTTTTACAAAAGCTGTAAACACCCTCTGACTACTAGCTTAAGCAAACTATGAGTCCATTGCTACCCAACTTCTATCTTACCTCCAAAAACAAGAGGGAAAAGTTTATCTAAAAAGGAAGTTTTCTTCCCTTTGTGAGACTCTACCTCTGATGGTATCCAAGTGTTTTGTCATAAAAAGAGCTGAAGGGGGACAGGAAGGATAAAATATATAGAAAGGTGTTTTGCTGAGGGTTGCTTCACATGTTTTTTAGGCTGAACTAGCATTTTATCTGGATGCTGACTTTGTCCAATAGACACAACTAAACTGGTGTGCATGGCAGCTTTTTCCATATGTTGCAAACAGGTATATTCTGAACAAACAGATTTATTCTCAATAAATTCTTAGTTCTTGGCTGTGAATTTGCCCCTCAGCAGAGCCAAGAGCCATCATTCCTGAAGGGCTGCCCATGTGCAGGTGCTGCCTTGGCAAAGAGGACATTCATCAGGCTCCATTGCAAGGTGCTTCACATTGCCCGTCCAGGAACGTCCCAGATCATTGCTGGGGTTTGAAAACTTGGCCAAGGAGAAGGAGGAGGAGACTGATCCTTTCATCAGCAAAACCAGCCCTGTAGGTTTCAGTCCTCTTAACACATCTTGGTTTCTTCAGCAACTGTAAACACGAGTGAGCCTCCTACAGAAAACATTGTCATGGAGCTTCTGGAAGAGGAAGAAGTAGGTATTTTTAGAAAGAGCTTGGAGGTCATCTGAGTGTCTTTGACCAACGTGGCCAACACAGGCTCCAAGGCTCATCTCAACTTTGCTTGTACACAGGCTAAACTCGGCATCTCATCAGAGGGGTGAGGAATGGAGATAGTGACAGTAAACAAACAAGTTGTGCTTGCTATCCTTCTCCCACAATCAAGCTTGAACTTTGTCTCTTTCTCACCATCCTGCTGTGAAATTGGAATTTCTGTTGTGATTGCATGTGGCTTAGGTTTTGTGTGTGTTGGTTAAAGTGTGTCTGGGTTATATATCAGTTGGTCCAAACTGGAAAAAACAAGAGCAGATGCAAAGGCATTTCTCGAAGAGAAAAGGAAATAACCAACACACACCTCCCCCACAGTTTATCTACCCCATTTGCAAATTCTTCTTCATTCACAGCTCAAAATAAGTGTGGCCGAAAACCTCAGAGCCTAGCAGATTTCAGTAATGGTGAGCAATGAGGTATTGTGAGCTGATGAAAGAGACTTGGAAATACATTTCAATCCAGTGAGGATAGAAACAGCCAATTGACTCAGAGAGTTTCAGAAAGACAAGTGAAGGGTTTGGATGACATCACAGTGTTATTATTTCATTGTTGTGAAGTTTCATAGTGTCATCACACAACCCAACATTTGTGTATGTGATGAATCTATCATATTGTTTGAGCATGGGACACACAACAATGACTCTGGAGCAACAGCAGCTGTGATTTCTTGTTCCACTGCTGCTCTCAAGGCTTCAGTTTCCCATATTGTCCCAAACGTTATCTCAGCAGAAGAGATGAGGGAGGAAATGCTTCTTTACTGGATTTGGGGTTTTTTCCCCTCAGAAGGAAAGTATCTTCTCTTTTCCTGGCATTAGTTGGGCAAGAATTTCTGTTTCATGGGCCATGAGGAGATGCCCCATGTTCTGCTTGCTTTCTGCTGAGCCTGTGAAGTGCCATGATATATCCAGACTGCATCTCTGGGCTTCAGAAAGATTAGTGACTTTTTCTGCCTTTTCCTGTTGAATTGCTTCTCTATGACTGTCAAAGCCCTGTTTTAATTTTTTTCCCCATAACTTAAAATGATTTTAGGGTGTTAGAAGCTTTTAGTTGTTCTGTTTCACTATTTTTTCCTTTCCTCATCTCCAGCAGGCTTTTGCTTTGGTATTGGTTTTTTAAGTACGGCAGTTTTCTCTCAATTTCTCTCTTTCAGGAATCTCATTTGCACTACTACAGGTTCAGTAAAAAAGATCTCAGGACTTTTGGCAGAAATGTTTGTTGTGACAATATTAAAACAGGCCACCTCTGATTGCTTCTCTTCACTCTGAGATGAGGATAAGCTATTTCTCCTGGCTGTCTTCTGAAGATAAAAATAGTTTCAGTGTAAAGCAAAACCTGACTGCTTGCTTCGGCCTAGATTTCCATTCTCTTTACTTAATTTCATACAAAAAAGGCAAAAACCTGCTCACCTGATAGGCAGGAGTCTGGCACAGAGGTACTTTCCTGCCTGAGTTGTTCTGTTTCTGAGCCTGTTGTCATATGAATGCTCAGGTTAAGCTGAAAAAAAAAAAAAAGGCAATTACAACAAAATTTAAAAGATATTTTGCAAATAAAAGTTAAAAAAATATGTTACAGTATTTTTCCCTTTTGACACTTTTTCAATGCCTGAGCTTTTTTTTGAATTTGAGATGAGTTAGTTAGTACTTTGGGAGGTCAGTTCTATTGAGTTTGCTGTTTAAAAAAAAGACATCTCACCTCCAGTGACTTCCTCCAAGATACTTTTCTCTTTATAAAACAGACTAATATGATCTAATCCTCTGCAAATATAGTTGTTTGTTTTGTTTCCAGTGGGAAACTACCTTCAAACACTAACCAAGGAAACACCTTAATAAATAAATGTATTAAGCTGATAAAGACTTTAGACTTACTGGTACTAGTTTATCACCCTGCTAGGATCAACAGCTTTTCAAATGGCTTGAGATTGTGCCTCTTCTGTTTGGGTTCTCATGTAAACAGGATGCTTAGGTTGTCTTCAAAGTTTGCATCCTTGCCCTCCCTGCTCTTTGTCCCTGCCTGTGGTTACCCATATTCAAAGGAGCTTAATCCAGACTGGAAGATGTGCAGAGAAGGGATGTCAGAATGACCAGAGGAACTGAGATGTGACTGGAGGAATTTGGTTTATTTGTCTTAGAAATACCAGAGTGAGAAGAGATATGACAGGCCTCAAAAGAAAAGGGCAAAAGGAAGGACAGGAGGTGAGGGGAGAAGGGGGAAAAGCAAAGGAGGAAAAGGAAGTTAATTAAGGACAAGTACAGTTGTTGAAGGTACATTTTGTCTTCAGAGGTGTCAGATTGTGGAAATGCTCCATCTGGAGCAGTGGGTGGAAAATCTTAACAGGTTAAATAGAGATTTGATCATTTTGAGAGGAATGGAATGATGCTGCTGTCCTCAGAATATTGGATGGTACAACCTAGATCTGCCCGTCTCCTAACCCCTGCTTTGTGCCTTCTGACACCACAGTGACCCTTCCTACAAAAGAAGCCAGCTAGGATAAACCCTTGCAGATCATCCATTCTAACAATTATTATAGAAATATTTACTTTTTTCCTGACCCTGTAATAGGAATGTTTGATACCTTCTTTGGTAAAGAAAATCCAGATGCCAAGTTGGCAGATATCCTTTCTATTTTGGAGCAAAGCTAGCAAGTTAGCCATTTGCAGACTGTTTTATCATTTGTGACCTTAGTGTGCCTGTGAATCTCCTGACCTTGCTCAGGCTGCCATGTGGTGATTGTGTTCTTGTGTTTGCAATCATTATCTTTCTAAACGAAAGGCCTAAAACAAGTGTCCATGTTGTTAAATGTTGTGCTTGAAATATTCAAAGTAGTAGAGATGCTATCTGGCCTTGATTTAGACAAATAAGGAAGGACCTGACCTCAATCTTTATATAAACAGCCAGCAGCATAGCAGTAAATCTGTTTGCTAGCGTGGCAGATGGAACTCTTCTCTAGGTTTCAGTTTCCTCTCCACCATCCACATCCACTTCAGCCAATGCACGCCCATGGAGGAAGAATATTAATTGTCAAGTGAACCCTGGAAAGCCTTAGGACACAGTCAAGATAAATGTACCAGGATTTCTGACTGAACTCATATCGCCAGTAGTCTTCTAGTCTTTGATGGGAAAATGTTTATTTTACAGCACCATCAACCTCCTCGTAATCTTGTTGAGGTTAACAAATAAAAATACCTATTTATTTAGCATTTCAGGTATATATACCCAGAGTAAGCCCCAAGTGCACGTAATTTGAATTCAAAGGGAAAAAACATGACTGTCCTCTTAGTTAAGCAGGGGAGTAAATGCAGTTTTCTTGTTTAGCTTTACTTTCTTCCGTGATGTTTCCTCCCCTGCTTCTTAACATTCACTTAGCTACGAAGGATACTAAGAGGAAGGACACAAAGCTGTGTAATTTAGCCTGTAAAGCCACACTGTATATGGGCAAAACCCAAGGCATGGGAAGTGTTGAAGCATCAGAAAAAGAAAACAGCCAGTATTAAGCCCTTGCTGGAAGGACTCGTGTTGATGTGTTGCCCCTTTTGCTACCAGTGCCTAGATATCAGTGTCACCTTAATGCTGCAGACATACCTTGGACCATCCCTCAGTGTCTAGTAAAGAAGACAATCATGATTTATACCCCAGGAAGATTCAAATTCAGGCAAATTTTGTTCTGTTTCCATGCACGTGTGTCAGAATGGAGGTGACCAAGTTACGTGCTGAACAATTCCTTCTAAATGGAACTATATTCCAACATCAACATTCACTTTCCAGGGAGCAAATAAAAAAATAACAACAGCAAAGGAACCACTCATTTCAACCTGAAAGCAAATTTTCATGTAACTAACAAAGTCCTGCCTCACAGGAGTGTTTTGTAACCACAGAATCTTGTGTAAGCAAGGTTGGCATTTCTTCCACAAACTGGACACTTGCTGGCACTACAAGCACCACGGAAAACAATGCTGTAAATTTACCTTTTGGTTAATATCTACCATCAGAATGTCCTAAATGAAATGCTACCTTGAAATGTCTATAGAAGGAAGTGATATGTACTCAGTCAATGAAATTCTGCAAAGTGATGATCAATAAAAATAGAATCTTATGGTTTGGACGTAAACCAATTTTTAAATGAAAATTAACACCCAAAAATTATTGTTTCATTTTTTCTCCATATTGCAAGAGCTCTGGAGTGATTGTACTAAGCCTTGAATTATCAGGTCAGAAGAGCATGGGACTGGGTGGAATAAGGGAGGGAAGTTTCCTGGGACTTTTTTCAGGTGCTGCACTGTGCAACTGGGAAAATTATCGTGTTACATGATGTCAGTAGGACAGGATCTGCTTTGACTAAATCATCTAATCACATTACTTGATTAAATTCTTTAATCAAGGCGGGTTCTTTCTATTCAGTAAACTGAAAATATAATGTGCTTTAACTGCATACCTTGAGCTGCTGAAACAGGGCAAATACTCCTACGTGTACTGGTGTGGGAGGTATGGCTGCAAAGCATGTATCTGGGTATGCAAACAAATACAATCTCTGTGCACATTTCTTGGGTTTGAAGTAGCCGTTCTGCGTAAACTCTGGGGCTTGATACTATTTTTAACTTCTTACTGGGTGCCACGACTCAGCAATAAATTTGTAGGGCATTTTTACATGGTCCTAAAAGCACTTGCATATGCTCTGTGCTGTGCAGAACTGTCCTGGAGACTTCCCATCACAGACAGAAAATCTGGTTCTCTCCTTCGGCTTTTGCAGCTCTTCATAAAAAACCAAAACCAAACCAACAGGGAGAAGGTGAGCGTTTGGGGATGAGAAACAGAACACTGTACTGCCATCACACCCAGACTGTCACCATAAACCATAGCATTTCTCAGAGCTAATCCCCTAAGGGTCAGTATTTGCTGTCAGAGTTTATATGGTAACTTTCCAGCGACTGCTCCATCCGCTGTTTTCAGTAGCCTCTCTGACTTGTCCTGGTGTTCCCTGCCAAGTGCATAAACACAAGTTCTTGTGTCTTGCTTCATCTCATGGGAAGGACGTCAGTGCACTCCTGTACTCCTGTTCAAACTTTACTCCCTTGTTTGCCAGTCAAGGAGAAGTTTGTAATGAGAAGTGTAGGAGATTATAGGATTGCCAGACCAAGATTATGGAAAGAAACTCATGACTGTATAAAAGCTTGCAAAGCTTCACAGTACAGAGGTGTCCAGATGAGTGCCAAATGTTGATATACCAGGTATCAGCCTTTATATAATTGCCACAGCTTTAAGGAAAAAAACCCATGTCTTCATAATATTTTTTTCACTTGAACATTAAAACCAGCCACAGAAAATGCAGGTCCTTTGAGAATAAAAAAATAGCAGTGTAAAACTTCATACATTAGTCTTCAGCTTTCAGGGATGTGGAGTGTACAGTTTTTTATTCTCTGGAGTAAAACATTTGTAGGAGTGGGCACCCTTTTCATTACAGAGCAGCTGTAACCCAGTGGAAACAGGTTGCTGCTATTGGGTATACCAATAATTTTAGCAATTCACCTTTCAGAGGTACAGCTGCACTGAGACTTCACATCAGGACAGCTCTCAGTCCCTTACCTTTCTATACTGAGACTCCTCGAAGCCTGATAGAGACTTCAGCCCTCCCCCCAAATAAATTAGTCCAGTCCAAAGTAGCAATTATCTGGAACACTAATCCAAAATTGTAATCCTAGAAGCTTCATGCTGAGGTGCTGCCTAACACTTTCAAAATCAGTAGTCCCTGAGCTTAGGTACAGGAAGTCAGGGAAAGTCCAGAAAGTCCTCAGTGCTGGGAGTTCTGAGAGGCTTGGTTAAATTCAGTGTTTCATTAGAAAACAGCATCTCTTTGTCTGCTGGGCCAGGTGAGAGTGTGCTGAGAGGATCCACCCCAGAGCAGGTGTTGCCACTGTTGCCTTGCAGTGCCATGGCAGAGCCATGGGGAGCAGGGAGCTGCCTCTATGTCCCTTCCACCCAGCCATTCTCTGGGCTTTTGGGGTCAGATATGGCTGTTCCTGATACTGCAGGAGAAAAGGATGGTCTGGGCTGTGAGGATGGCTGCTCAAGAGAGCCTGAGGCAGAGGGAGAGAGCCTGAGGGCCTGGAGAGGAACGTCAGGGGAGTGACCAGGTTTGTGGCAACCAGGGTGAGTGTTGTGGGTAGTAAAATAACTTACAGCGTTTCTTGTTAAAGCTTTTTTCCCCCAGTCAGTTGTGAATCATTTTGGGGTGGTCAGCTTTCTTCCCTGCTTAAGGGGAATACAAATGCACTCTCTGATTTTAGACATAAGGAGGTCCTGTGGTGAAGCCAAAGAAACTATGGGGTCTATTGCTTGTGACCACTGTAGTCCACATGCTATCTGCTAAACTTGTGCTGTACTAAATACTTGAGCTCTACCTCTCCTACCATCCTTGAAACAAGGTAAAAAGACCAGATTATTTTGGAAAGGGTTTCTAAATCTAATGATGAAAAGAGTTGTAGAAGATCCAGATAGCAGAAGGAATTATATTAATATCTTTAGTATTTACATTATTTGAAATGCCTTCCCTCCCCCCCCCCCCCCCCCACAAATTGTGCAAATATTCAACTAAGTTCTAGTGTCCCTGCAAATCTTGCTTTTTCGTTTTGGACTCAGAATTGTGTTATTGCAACAGGTGACTTTAAGGCATTACTACTTGACACGAGGTTGTTTTTCCTTACGTAAGAAGCCCCACTGACTTGGATGAGCTCTTTCGTATACTAATTGTTAACCTGCAGGAACAGGTATCACACGGAGGAAAGTGTTGATGGAGGCATTTCCATTCCAAAGATATCAGCCAGGACTAACAGCCTGGCTTTTGTCCTTTTGTGAAGGAGGACAATCACAAAGATAATTCTCTTGGCTATCACATAGCAAGACTGCATGTCAATATGTAAAATTACCTCAAGGAAAGGACTGAGCTGAAAGGTCTTCTTTTTGCTGTGTGATAGCCAATACCTGTATTTCAAAGCCTTTCTGTTAGTCAAAAGCGTCTCAAGAATATGCATTTATGTTATCTTCTGCGAAAAGCTTTTTTCTTTCTTTTTTTTTTTTTTCTATTTTTTTTTTTTTTAGCAGCTAGCAGGAAAGTATAGAACTGGGGGGATGGGGAAGAAAAACTACCTACCAGCATCTCTTGGCTGCGCTGAACTCCAGAAATATTGGCACTTGGTGCTGGGGAAGAATTTAAAAATGAATCTGTTAATGAGATTGATGAACTCGGTACAGCATATTTGAAAATTACTACTGTACTTGTTCCTAGGCTTTATTTTACCCAATTAAAAATGACTCCTTAGTTTCTACTGGCCCCACCTTTGAAATATTTCCTAATAGGAAAGTCATTATATTCTGACACCTATGCGCTCCCTGATCATTAAGTTTTGATAATTGCACGCTCCCTGTTTTCCGTTTTCCCATACTTTATCTCTCCCCTTTTCTTCGTTGTATCTGTTGTTACGTCTTCCCTCATGCGATACCCGAGGTTTTGTATTTGCAGAGTGTTTCACTTGCTCAAAGACAAGCTGAACGTGTTTGGAACCTGCCCCTAGGATGGTCAGGGAGGGGCCAGGTAGAGTGACACCTGCCTGATGCATCTTGGAAAGGCTTGGACATTTGTTTGGCACAAGGCTGCAATGGTTCATGGAAAACTGAGGTGCTCTGTACCAAAAGCAGAAGCAGAACTGGGGGAATTAGGAGCCCTGGCCACAAATGCTGTTGTTCACTGTACTTTGGTAACTCTTAACACAAGTCTGGATTTCAGCAGAGATTTTCAGATGGTTGTGTGATTTGAACACCTTTGACCTTTATCAACATTTAGTCCTTTCTTGGTTGCTTTTCTCCTTATTCTATACAGAGCTCTGTGTTCGAGAACAACCATATTTTCCTTTATGTCAACTTCAATAATCTCTGACAGTTTGATGAGCTCTCAGGGACTGGAGAGAGGCAGTGCCACAAGAAAGACCATGTAATCCTGGAGTTTTGGTCAGAGGGTGAGGTGATGGAGGAGCACATTCCAACTCTTGAATAAAATCAGCTAAAGTGGAGATTAATGTACCATAGAAACAGAACTGTCAGTCTTGCCAAGAGTCATGAAAACACTTGGATTAATTTTGTGGATGGAGACCTGTGGCTTTCTTTTGAGTGGCTGGGGCGACAAAATCTTCCAGGCTTAATGTAGTAGAAGAGCAGTTCTGCAGAACTTTTCAGTTTTATTGGTATATTTTAAGTTATTTCTGCCTTATAAGTTTTTCCTACATGCAAATCTAAAACTTCCCCATGACTGACTTGATTACTACATGTAATATTAACAATTTGCAGGCTGCAATCTGCTGAAAAGGCCTGAAGGCAAATTTGCTTTCCATATAGTTTCAAGTCTCCACCCATCCTATGACTTCGAAGGCTTAAGCATTTTGCATTTCTATCACTTCTGCAACTGTCCATTGTGAGGAGATAAATGAGTGAGGTTTCAGCTGCTTCTTTTGGGTTAAGATAGCAGACTGTCCATAGAGGCAAGTAGGAGTGACCTTGCTGCATTTCTCACCTCTGAGATGGCCTTAGAGATTAATCCAAAAGTCCTGAAGTTGGAGGAAAACTGGATTAAGCACCTCATTGAGGTTTTGCCAATACAGGTCTTTAATACGATTACATAATTCATAATAGAGTATATTATTTATTATTGAACCAAACTCATCACACATTACTGAAAACTTTCCATGTTCCCTTTCTAAGATTCTGAATCAAACTCTTTCAGTATTTCCATTTAATGAAAACAAATTCGTGGGTAGAGATCCATATTGAGTAGATGTGTGTGTCCTGGTGGCTCTTGAGGAGCAGCAATGAACATCCCAGTTGTGCAGAAAAGCAGAAATTGATAAGGAAAAATACATCCAGAAAGGATATACAATATGTTAACTCCTTTTCCCATGAGCAAGACCTCATCACCCTGAAGGGATCAGCAGAGTTGGAAGCAAAGTTTTCTTCACACTTTGGTTGCACAAACTGTTGGATGGGGGCCATTAGAACCAGGCAAGCCAGTATTGGCATGAGGCCTCTTCAGTCAGTAATTCCCACACTGTGTTTTGCTATAAACCCTGTCTGCTTTCACAGGCACCTCTCTGAAGTCACAGATGGCCATTTCAGAAATCCTTGCCTTTGTAATATTCCTGTGTCTTTGATAACACCATCATTGCCTCTCCATTCCGTCTTCTAAGCAGGAAGGGCTGCTTCTTGACATGCCCTTCTTGTAGATACACTTCCAGCTTGCTTCCAGCAGGCTCACAGTGAAATAAGACATTTCTTACCAGATGGAGAGTGCTTTCATGTGTTACTTGCTTTCATGGGCTACTAGATTTGAAAAAAAATCAAATGATTGATTTTTTTTTTTTAAAGTTAGTGGTAAAGGTTTGGTCTAAGTTGCCTGTAGGTCAGTTCAACACCAAGGAAATGGTCTAATTTTTTATCACTTTGTCTTCAAGTCAAGGCTGATGCTTTCTTAGGCAGAAAGCATTAATTCAAATGAGAACTGTAGGGCTTGATTCTTTTTGGTTGTAGAGGAGAGGATAATTCCTGCAGCAGCAGGAGCCAACTTTCTAAATTTTCTGCCTTGCTTCATCTGTCAGTTTATAGCAGTCCTGTCTGTCTTTCTGATCCTGTCCTCTAAATGATGGAACATTGCTGTTGAGTTCTGGATGAGAGTAATTACATGCTGCTGATAGACAGCTAAATGATTTAGGTCATCTTCCTAAGATCCTGAGGGCCAGCATGGGGGTTTTGTTGTTGTGGTTGGTCGGTTAGTCTGTGTGTGTTGGCCTGCCAGGATTTAGTGCATTCTGAAGTCATTTGCAAAGTGGGTTTTCTGGTCTTTAGCTCATGCCAGTTGGGAAGGGGAAAGGTAAAGGAGCCCCAGCTTTGTCTGCTGAATCAGTTTTGGATGTGTGTGCCAGGTGCCAATATTAGTAAGCACTGCTATCGCAGTTATATAGGTTAAGAACAGAATTTACTCATCGTATTCCTAAATAAGCACATCAAACACAACCTGCTGTATCACCAGAGCTGTTTGTGTTAGCTAAGGGCAATACCCAACATGTGATAATAGCACTGGTGCAACCAAATGGAAAACATGGGTATCTCACTGCTCCTAGGGAATGGCAGAATTGTTTGCTGTATTCTCAGCATGCTAAGACTATAATTAATTTATTTTTAAATTAATTTTTCTCCCCATTGGATTAACAGAAGATTCAGTAAGTGGAATTGATAGTAATCCAGGGGTGCTTTTCAAATTAGAAGGCTAATGTCAGTTAGGCTGCTGGTCAGGGCATGGGATATCTCATCTATGGTAGAGCCAAACTGGCTCTGGCTTGCTGGCTGATAGTTCTGTATTCCTAGCTGAGACATTCCAGGGGTGACTGGCTGGCATGGTGCTTGGTTGGTGGGTGGCTCTCTCAGCTGTGAGGAACCAGCCTTCAGGGATCAGCTTGATGGACTCAGCCCCTGGTGAGTGCAAGTGCAGCTGCTGTGCTGCTCAGCTGCAGGAGAAACACAGCCCTGCTTCAGGCACGATCCTCTCTGGAGATGCTCAGCCTCTCCACTGCTCACCCTGGGATTTATCCCTGTGCTGTGATTTTTACTTTTCTCCTTTAGATACAGAAAATGCATTTCAAATGAAACTTTCAGATGGTCAGAAACAAAACTCATCTGAGAACTGCTATCTCTAGTATAGTTTTACTTTTAGTCATCCTCAGTTACACAGAGAGAATGACACTGGCAGTTACTCTGCAGCATTACCACATTTGCTTAATCCTACTATGGAAGGAGAGGCTGTGGCTAACAGGTTGTTTTTGATGTCATTTCATTTCTAAACAAGCTGCTAATCGGTTCTGAATCATGAGCTGGGAAGAGAACTTGGAGGTTTTGCTAGGCCTAGAATTGTTTATTGGCAAATTTCTGTTTCCTCCTGGCGAGATAGTGACCCACAAATACTTAAGTTACCCAGAACCCAAAGCGAAATCACATTCTCTCATTTTATTTCAAATTCTTTACTCGGATCAGGATTGTTAAAAAGGCTTGTTAGGTTACATATAGCTCAGACAGATAGAAGAATAAGGACTAATTTCTCAGTGTATCCTTGATCTGAGTGAGTTTTGTATTG
The DNA here is from genome assembly GCA_017589585.1 of Phylloscopus whistleri. Classification (NCBI taxonomy): domain Eukaryota; kingdom Metazoa; phylum Chordata; class Aves; order Passeriformes; family Phylloscopidae; genus Phylloscopus; species Phylloscopus whistleri. The sequence goes on along the minus strand of JADMLD010001007.1, from coordinate 1,467,647 downwards.
TTCCATAGAAACCAATCCAAAGTGTTTGGTGTTGTAGCTTGGCCACTATAATTCTGAATTTGCAGGCCTGTAAAGGTTTGTTATTTTCTCCAAAAGCCTGTGTCCTGTCAGGACACTGCACCTGTACTTGCTTTTTGTTCCAAAGACAAGAGTATTCTGGCATCTTTCTAGTATCTAAAATAGAAGTCTCCTTGAGAACCTGCTGCACAATACAATCTTATTTTACCTTCCCACCTTTCAGATGCTGTCCAACATACTCCTCACTCCTGGTGTTGCTCTTAGCTGTGGCTAGATTGACACACGCTGGGTAGCACATCGCTAAACGAGAAGTCCCACTAATTTGGCAAGAAAAGGGTATTTGCCAAGTTGTGGATCTGAAAGAACCATGGAAAATACCATTTATAAATAGGGGACAGCAATAAGATGACCAGTCAATCTGTGTCTCCTTATGTCTGTGCATAGAGTGTGCTTTGACCAGTGTCCTCCTGTGCAACCTTATGGAATGCCTGGGGAAGGCCACTGTGACATCCCTTCCCCTAAAGGGTGAAATGTCACAGCCACGTTGGTGGCTGAAGTGGAGGGGTGCTTTAGAGGAATCTGTTAAGTCCTTCTGCTCAAATTCCTCCCCTGGAGATGGCTTTACTTTTAGGACCTGCCCTTTCTGTGCCTGTGAAAGGTGCGTTCAGAAGCTGAAATTTCCATGGTGTTTAACCCCCTTGTGCCCTTTGCTTTCCTGCATCTCCTGAGCCTGGACTCCAGCACGGAGCAGGTTAAGAAAGAATGAGAGTGCAGGAGGTAGGGGTGGAGCAGGGTCTCCGGGGCAGTGAACATAGGTGAGACAGACAGTGGCTCCGAGAGGAGCAGCAGGGTCAGCTGCTCAGGTGAGTGTCAGTGCCTGATGGGGAGGTGGCAGCCTGGAGGTAGAAGACAAGGAGGAGAGCGTGTGTAGGTACTGGAAGAGGAGGGAGAGGGGAAGGAGTGGCAGGACATGCTGGAAGTGAAGATGGGTGACAGAGAGGCGGCCGGGCAGGGCTGCAACGAGAGCTGAAGAGCCCTGACTGGGGGAGCGAGCCCAGGCAGGTTCGCGGCAGGGGAAGTGGGTCGGGGGTAAGGCGAGGAGCGAGGGCTTGCGGAGGGCAGGCGGTATTTAGGAGGGGAAGTGGGCAGGTGCCTGGCACAGGTGGGTGTTCCCGAGGAAGTGGGCGCGGGGCCGGAGGAGGGTCAGCGGGCGGGGTGCGGCGGGGAAGCGGGAACGGGCTGCGAGGGGCGGCCCCGCCCGGGCCGTGGGGCAGCCCAGGGGCCGCGGTCTGTGGCGGGGCAGCGAGGGGCGGGCAGCAGCCGGCCCGATAAAGGGCCGAGCGGCGGCCAGCGCGGGCAGAGCGGAGCGCCTGCGGCGGCAGAGATGGGGATGCTCAGCCTGCCCGGCTTTCTGTCCTGCGGGAAGAAGAAGGTGAGGCGGCGGCGGGGGGGAAGGCTGTCCGGAGGCTCCCGGGCAGGTGGGGTGCGGAGGCACCTGGGCAGGTGCCCGAGAATGTAGGCGAGTGTGGGTGCGCCTGAGCAGGTGGGTTGTGGAGGTGCCCAGGTGGGTGTAGAGACACTCGGGCAAGCAGGGTGCAGGTGTGTCGGCAGCTGTGGGCAGGTATGAAGCTGTCTGGGCAGGTGAGACACAAACAGCTAGTGGAAGGTAAAGTGGGATGAGCGCCTGGTTGTGTGTGAAAGGCACTAGGACAGGTGTTTTTTGAAGTGAGCACACAGGTATGTGCTGATGTGAATATCTGAACAAGTATGGGGGCATCTGGGCATGTGCAGGGGCAGAATAGGGGAGTCTCCTGGAGCTGCCCCCAGGAGCTGACAACACAAAGGACTAAGGCAAAAGTGTTTGTGGAGGTGTTTGGGCTCTCTGGTGGGGTCCTCTCTCACAGGTCTGTGCTGTCCTGCCAGGGATCAGCTGGACTGGCAGCCCAGCTGGCTATGCCCACCCGTTCCAGGTGCTCAGCTCTGCCAAGGTACATCTCTGGACAGAGAAATGAGGATATGATTGCCTTTCTTGCCCGGTGGGTGATCACAAGCCTTCCCTCTTCTCTTCCAAGGACTTCAGTTTGAGAAGTGAAAAAGATGCCCACTCCCGCGAGAGCGATGAGAACTCGGAGCGCGGCAACTGGTCCAGCAAAGGCGATTACCTGCTGTCCATGGTGGGCTACGCCGTGGGGCTGGGCAACGTCTGGCGCTTCCCCTACCTCACCTACCAGAATGGAGGAGGTACCTGTGCTGAATGGCAGGGTCGGGTGGGTGGGCACGCCTTGCTGGCCCCAGGAGAGAGGAGGGCAAGCTCCAAGGGCCAGCTCCCAGGTTGGGCATGTTCAAAGCTGGGTGTGAGCATCACCCTGGGAACTGGGATAGAGCCCGCTCATGGGAAAGGGGAGTCAGAGGCATCTAGGTGCTTTTGGGGTACAAACTGAGAAGGGAAATAGGATTTAGTTTGAGTTGCAAATTTCTACCTGAGAATTCCATCTTCTGAATTGCTCATAACCATCATATACATTTTTGTCCATGCGCTAAAGTCTTCTCCTTGTCTAAATAGCTATTCTCCCTCCCCAGTGCTTACCTCCTGGTAAGTTTGTTTATATACCATACCTGGTATGTTTATAGAGAACGTTTATTGAATCCCCTCTGCACCTTTGTTTTTCCATGCAAACAATCTAAGCTGGAATAATTATCCCAGCTCAATAATTACCCAGATCAGACGCTTGGGAAGTGTGAGATAGAGAGAGCTCTACCTGCTTACACAATGAGCTAGTGGCAGATCCAAGCAGAGGCACTGGCTTCCTTGACTTGTGTTCCAAAGCTTTATATACTTGCCAGGCTGGTAATTAGAGACCGCACAAATAGTAACTGCAGAGAACTTATATGTACCTATTTGCTCTGCCTAACAGTTGTTGAAGTCAAATTCTGGACTGTAAATGCAGCACAGCCCATACAGCTGCACATGGAACATAAGGAGGCATTCTCAGTATGGAATTTTTGTTGGAGTGAGCTTGCCTGGTTTGCATTACTTACAGTTTTGTTGAAGAAAATTGTGAAAACAAAATATGTTGTGATGTTGGCCCTTGGACTAGAACATTTTTCTTATCTGCTGCAGCAGAGACTTTGCATTTAAAGCATATTTGTGCTGCTGCTTGCATCCTTTTCTGTCCCCCTTGTCCATGATTGATACAGACAACTGTTACATCCTTGTTTCGAAACACAGGAGTAATCCAGTTAATTCTCTGGAACAATTTGCTTCCTGAAATTACATCAGGTATTTGCAGTTCCTTGCAGAACTGGGTCCTTGATTGCTTTAAATTCACTGAGAGTGATGAGGAGAGATTCCTGCAGTGATATGGTGTTTTGTTTATGAAACTTGTGCTCTCGCTTTCCCTGTCTTCTGTGCACACACAAAGAAGTGCCAGTCCCTTTCACAGAACAGGGTGCTCACTGATATCAGGTTAACATGCACTTTTAAATGGACTTGAACAAGAGCCATCCTGAGATGTTGTTTGACACAGGACTCGGCCAACCATGGAGTATAATCTTCATGCTTTGATGTCTAGAGGCTGCTTGACAGGGCAGTTGCAAAACACAGCTAAGTACACACAGGAATGGTTCTGTTCCTCTTTAAATTAAAAGCTGGAAGATTAAATAGAAGGTGGGCAAGGCTGGTGGTGCCTACAGCTTGAGCAGTGTTCTTGCTTGTATTAGAGCACATCTTGAATAGTTTTTGTAAAATTAATTTACTTTCTATAAGAGAAGCCATTCTTTTAAAATCAGCAGTTCTGACAGTCTGTGTCTCTTCATTGCAGGTACTATTTAGTCTTAGAGAAAACAGGACTTTGAAACAAATCTCTCTATTTTGAAGAAAAGCCCCTACAGTGGGGTATTTGAGCAGGGGGGAAAGGGGGAGTATAAAATGTGATAAAACTGCTGAATACTGAAAGATGCATTGTTTTCTCTGTGTGTGTGATTGTGCTTTCCCCCTCATTTTTTATCTCCTCTCAGGTGCTTTTCTAATCCCCTACACTCTGATGTTGGCATTAGCTGGCTTGCCCTTATTTTTCATGGAATGTTCCCTTGGGCAGTTTGCCAGTCTAGGGCCAGTTTCCGTCTGGAGAATACTACCACTGTTTCAAGGTTGGTTTTGTTATGTTTCCTGAGTTCTTTTTTTATTCCAGTAATAAACTGTTGTGAATTAATGATTTCTTCGTGAAGTTACTAATTCTGAGACAGTGATACCTGTGTAGCAACTGTTCTCGATGTTACAGGGCCAGTGTCAAGTTCCCAGGTGCATACTTCCTCTTTACTCAGTTAATAAACAGATATTAAGTAAAGATTTCCCCAAAAGGGTTCCCTGTTATGAAAGGTTTTATCTGTGATTCTTCCAGTGTTAAGCAGCACATCACCCTCCCTCCAGCTGTCCAGGCAGAAGGAAATATCCCTGTTTCGCTGTGTGAGGGAAAATTTCAATAAAACAACTGGTGTGCCATATGCAACAGATTGAAAATAAATTTTAGACTTCGACTTTATCATTGTTTCTTTATGCTTCAAGTCCAGTGTAGCTTTTGCAAGGCCGTTGTGTGTTGGATGGATTAATTCTGTGTTTGCCTGCCAGTGCAGGCACAGGCACACAGGTCTGGGTGCTCTGTGAAATATTGTGCACAATCTTCGTTTGGGGTGGTTAAGACATTGTGTCTTTCTCTTTCCTAGGAGTGGGCATCACAATGGTCATCATCTCAGCATTTGTCACTATCTACTACAACGTTATCATTGCTTATGCACTCTACTACTTATTTGCCTCATTTCAAAAAGTGCTGCCATGGTCAGACTGCTTTTCCTGGGCGGATGAGTTCTGCAGCAAGACACGAATAGGTACCGTACTTACCAGATAGATTTTATTGTTATCGGTTTTGGTAACTGGACTGTTTTCTGGGTGAAACTATAGGAGCAAGACAGCTCCCCGTGGCTTCAAAAGTCCTTCCTGGAGTTTTGCATCTGAACAGAGGAGTGATGGCAGAGGAGTGATGTTTATCTACTTCCCTGCCACCAGTTCTGGGTGCTTGGGAAATCTACAGAGAACTGGGCTGTAATCACCTTGTTGGATCCCTTTTTTTTCTCCTTTAAAACCTCAGCTTTTTTCTAGTACAGACAATCCCTGGAAATATTGAATTCCCATTTAATCAGGCTTCATGGCAAAAAAAAAAAAACAAAAAACAACCTTCCTTCTGTGAGACAAACTACTGCAGGAGTTTTTATCGGGGTTTTTCATTGCCCCTTGCCCTCCCCTGTGGCTATGGTAATCCTGACCACCACTGAGGCACTGGTTTCACACTTCATTAACTCTTTAGAATGTATCTCCACACTACTGTTCTTGTGTTTGACAGCAGATGTAGGGCCAGACACTTGCTATCTCACCAGTTTCTGTATCAAACCGGTTTAAGGCAAAAGGTGAAGTTGGCGAGGTAATTACCAGTTAGCAGCTGGAAATGTCTTGCCAGGTAACCAGTGATTATTAAAATAACAGGGACAAGATCAGGATGGATTACATTGTTTACAGTATTAATGTAAATATATCTCGACCATTTATCTGAAAGTATCTTCTAAGATGCTTTATGTAACAGAAAGTTAATGATTATTTATTGGCAAAACAAAAAATATTGCAGCACGTTAATTTATAAGTTTTGGGGGAACACAAAAATGAGCTGAAGAAGCTGTCCTGAAATAGGCTTCAACAAGAATTTCCAGTAAATGCTGATACATATGCTGATAAAGTGGTTTTTATTGTATGTTCTGGCAAAAAAATTCCCAACCCGTTTCCATTCCTCCAACCCTGCTCCAGGGAAAATATTTAAAGCACTCTAATAAGCCCTCTGCCATAATAAGATGGGCCACCAGATACCACCTGATACATGTGTCACCTTGGTTTGGGACAAATGTTTTCATGGAGTAACCAAGGCTCCAATTTTAACTATGCTCCGTTCTGATTTTTATAAGTATTCTTGAGGATAAGTAAAACGTGGTGAGCACACTAGATTCTTGGTGTTTTGATTTACAGTCAAGTAGCGAAGTCACAGCTGCAAGTGACAGTTCAGATTTGTTTCTAAATATTGTTAGCAGGCAAACTGAATCTGTAATTGCTTAGGAAACACATTTGCTGTATCAATTTGATTTTTTTTTTATAACAGTCATCCCAGTGTTAATGATATCTTTTTCCTGATTTCAGTAAATGACTGTAACACAACCTTGCATGGGGATATCATTCATGCAAACTACTCATTTGTCACGAGCAACAATCTCACGTGTATAAATGGCACCATAAACTACAAACCAGTGCAATTTCCCAGTGAGCAATACTGGAAGTAAGTAAATACTTTAAATAAATTACTAAAAGTACCTTTTTATGCACTGTGGTTTTGGATGTACCTTTTATTTTTGTCTTATCTTGCAGTCCAGAAAATATCTAGTCAAGGGACATGGGCATGCAAATCACTAGAGAGGGGACTTAAAATTTAATTGATAAATTTGGCCTTTATAAGAGAAATTATATATAGAAAGAGAAGCGAGTCAACCTTTAACCAACTGAAAAGTACTCCAGTTTAAAGAAGTCCTCTTCTCTGGAGTCCTGGACGGCATTACTTGGCATCTTTACATATAGCATATACTTTTATTTTTCTCAGGAGTTACTGTGTAAAATATATTCACCTTATTCTGAATCTGGGCCTGTTGTGAAATTGCCATTTCTTTACAGCCTCATGGTCTCAATTTGCCTCATGTTCTCTTGGTTCCTGGAAACTGATTCTTATGGGCTCTTCTCCTCCTGTCAGAATTTCATGATTAACACAGAATATCGTAGGTGGTCTTTATGAGAGATGAATGGAGAGATGAGAGCAGGTAGGCTTCAAAAAGAGGAAGCCTTTCTGAGGGGAAAGAGGGGAAATAAGAGAGGAAAACCGCAGTTAAATATGCGGATTTCTCAATGCCAATCATGCAATTCTAACTGCACACTCTTGGAAGAGGCTGCAGAGTCTTGTCACAGCCGCACACAGCAGCTCACTTTTTCCTGAGAAGTGGCTGAAGAGGAGGTGTGTGTGTATGCTGCTGTCACCCCCTCCTCACGGGAGCCTCGTGTGCTTTCAGCAAAGTGGCTCTGCAGCGCTCGAGTGGGCTGGACGAGACCGGCAAGATCGTGTGGTACCTGGCTCTCTGCCTCCTGCTGTCCTGGATCATTGTTGGAGCTGCCCTGTTTAAAGGAATAAAATCTTCTGGAAAGGTATGTTAGGAAGAGCAAGGAGATGACTTTTGTCCTGGTTCTGCCCTGGGTCAGTTAGACCCAGGGAAGTTTAGCATGAGGCAGGATGCAGTGCTAACCCACCCCACTCTGCTGGGCTCAGCACTTGCTTTCCCTCCTGCTCCTTGCCTTCGTAACTGTTACATAAAATATGAGTAAGGTGCTGATTACACAGCCATTACTTAACACCTGGGCCTCAGTTCCACCAGGCTGTCCTGTATTTTGGGATCTTGCTGTCGTGCCAGTGATTCCAGCTGAGTTTTAGCAGTTGGCTGGGCTGTGTGATGGAAGCATGCGTGTGATGGCACACATGGGCACACACCCTGGGAACACCCAGTGATTATTTTGCACTTCCAGTCTGCTTGAGATGTTTGGACAATACAGGTCAGGTCCTGTGAGCAGATATGTGTGTGTGCAGGTTCCTGCCAGATTGTGAAATGTTGTTTGTTACCAAGAATTGAAAGGATTTTTACGGACAAGGTGCTTAGATGCTTGTTTTCAGAATCTGTCTCTGCTGAGTTCCCATTTCCACAAGATACAGCATGGTTGTCTGGAGTTTTTCTTGGGCTAGGCTGACTTCAGGCAGGCTGAATTTCATCCTTCCTCACCTGAGACCCTTTTTTTTGTTTTGTTCCTTCCTCCTCATACTCTTTTCTCACCTTCATGTTGCATCTCCATAATTTAGTTCTTCAGCCTCAGTTGCCTTTGTTCTTTTGTTCAATTTTTTTGCACAGATTTCCCCCCCTTTTCCTTCTGTTATTGTGCCATTGAACCATTGCCATGGTTCCTTTCTGCCTGCTTTCCTCTGCTCAGTGTGATGTCTCCTCCTATTTTGCTTTCTATTTGGAGCTTTCTGCCCTTGTTTTCAGTGCTTTGGGGTGGAATATCTGTACTTTCCCAGCCTCAGTTATTTGGCTGCATGGCTCCTCTTAATCTCATATTCTTTGGGTTCCTGGCAGTTGGCTCTTCCTGTTGTCACTTCTTTTCTGACACAAAGGCAATCCTCTTTGGAGAGTAAGGTGAGACTTGGAAGAATCTAGCTGGGCAACTGATGAAAAGCAGAGCAAATTGTCCATTCTAGGCAAGCATGAAGGAGGTCTTCAGAAATGTCAGACTCACCACATGATGGTGCAATGCTCTGGCTTGGTGGAACCAGCAGTACTGGGTCAATTACCTGTCTGCATAACACTGAAACTTAGACTGAAGAAACCACAGTATTGTTAAACATAGCCTGTGTAACAATCACTCTACTGCTGGCCTCTGTCCCATTATGCTAGATCAAACAACAACAGAATAGATCTGTGTGTGAGAGAACCTAAAAGTCCTTGTTCCCATAAAGAAATCTTCCAGAACAATTTTTTTAAATTTTTGTTTTTATTTTGTTTTTTTTGTGGGGTGGGGTGGGGAAGGGGGTGGGAGTAGCAGGGAGCTTATCAGGAGATAATTCCACCCTGGTCACCTAGTTTTTCCTGGCTTTCAGTTTGCACTTGCTAGAAGCACTACCTAGCAAGAGACATCTTTGGGTAGTTGGGTCTAGACCTTGCTGCAGCAGTAAATCACATCAGAAAAACTCATTTCTGAAACTAGTGAAGTGCTATCTGAAATGTGGATATGTGGCTTGGGCCTTCTGCTGGAATGCAGTTCCAGAACCGGCTAAGCCAGATGGTTTGGTGGCTGGCATGTATTCACTTCCCTGGTTGCCTGTTTTTCTTTTGTACCAGCAGACCTTAGCCTAAAGGCTGGCCAGTCTTCCTGCATGGAGGATCCCCTGTGGATCCCCTCATGCCTAATGTGTGTCCCTGCCCATCTTTCTGCAGGTTGTCTACTTTACTGCACTCTTCCCATATGTCATCCTGCTCATCCTGTTGGTGCGAGGTGCCACCCTGGAAGGTGCTTTGGATGGCATTGAATACTACATTGGGAGACAGTCCAATATCACCAAGCTGATGGAGGCAGAGGTGAGAGGTAGTGTCAGCCCCGGAAGTATGACACTCTTCCCTGGTTAGGTGGGCTTGTTTCTTTTTTCTATCAGGTGCTTCAGGTCCTGCCCTGTATTTTGCATCAGCAGCTGGTTGTGTAAAACATCCAAGCCCCTATTCCAGCTACTCTCAAATTGAAAGTCACCTTCTTCCTCCTCCCTGCCACACCAGTCATGACAACTGTTGCCTCTAAACAGTCATGCTGAAGTTTCATCTTAGCAAGACCTGCTGAGAAAGTTCTTTTTTAAGGGACCTTATCATAAGGCTGAAGGGATCCTTGAGTTTGAAATTCAAGCCATGCCTTGCCTGGGAAATTACCTTGGGTAGTAAGGTGGACCAGGAAGGGCACCTTGTGCAAAGAAAACCAGGACATTTTTTGTTCTGGCTTATGCCAGTACTATTGCAGTTTTATCAAAAGCAAGTGTTAGGTGTGATATTTATTTGTGGTACTTATGTGAGTTCTTGGCACTAGCTGAGGGGCTACATCAGGGGCAGAAGTGGTTTGTCCAAAGGTCATACAAATGGGAGGGTACATGGAAGTTCTCACTCCTGGTTGTCCTGTTTGTTGGCTCTGTGCCAAGATTCGTATCTCAACAACCCACCTATGTGAGCAAATTGAATCTCTTCTTCAGGGTTAGCCCAATAAGATTTAAGTATTCGGCAGCATGCTTGGGATGTGACCTTTGGAGGTCATAGAGATACTGTTTGTGATTGAGATGGCAAGGTCACCACTGTGCTATATTTCATCCTCCTTAAAATGCATATGAAGTAAAATTAGATATACAGGCTGAATGAAAAAAAAACCCACCAAAACCTTGAGCTTCCATTGAGGGCAGACTTAAATGTTTATGATAAGTACTATCAGTAATACACTAATTCTCTTGTTCTTTTTTTTTCTTGGTAGGTTTGGAAAGATGCAGCCACCCAGATATTTTACTCTCTGTCTGTGGCATGGGGTGGGCTTGTTGCTTTGTCTTCATACAACAGGTTCCACAACAACTGCTACTCGGATGCCATTCTAGTTTGTGTGACCAACTGCGTCACCAGCGTATTTGCTGGGTTTGCAATATTCTCCATCCTGGGGCATATGGCATTTGTGTCTGAAAGACCTGTCTCAGAAGTTGTGGACTCAGGTAGGCTGATGGTCACACTGTTGGTATTGGGGCTTGCATTGGCCAAGGCATGACAATAACATCCTTCCTTCCACTGCTTTCCAGGGTTTGAGCTGGCCTTTGTAGCCTACCCAGAGGCTCTCTCCAAGTTACCAGTTTCTCCTCTGTGGTCCTTCTTGTTTTTCTTCATGCTTCTGCTTTTGGGCCTTGACTCCCAGTTTGCCTCCATAGGTAAGTGGGGTTTTAAGTGACTCATGTCTTTTCAAATGACAATTGTCTTTCTTAATTGTGCTGCTCAAGCTCCCTGCTTTTTCCTTTGCAGAAACACTTACAACCACCATTCAAGATATAAGTCCCAGAGTGATGAGAAAATTAAGATTGCCTATAACTGTAGGTCTGTGTGCAGTGCTCTTTTTTCTTGGGCTTATCTGTGTTACTCAGGTAAGAAATTAAGTTTTCTTGGTAGTGAGTTTAGTTATGCTGCAAGTGATGAATTCAAGTCAAAATACCCTTTCCAAGTATTCCTGTTTTTGTGGATCAATCTTAGATACCCTTGAATTTTGATAGTGTGCCTGGACATGCAAGTAAGAAATTCCCAGGGGAAGCTTGAAGAACCTAAGGTTTTCTGTGGTTATTGAACTGAGACATGCTTTTATATAGAAGGCCTTTACAGAGCCTGTGAACTATCAGCCTGATTTATCATTCCTCAGTTCAGGAATTTGTGTAATCACAAGTACATGCATACAACATGTCCGCAGCACAGTGGGTACTGCTAATAAATGCTGATGGGATCTTTTTGTTCAGAACTCAGTACCAAACAGGACAGGAATTGAAGAATGGCCTATTCATACAATAAAACCCCATTAGCTCATGAGCTAATTGTAGATTGTATGGTTACTTCTCCTGCATGTAAATACATAAATAGACATACAGAAAAGGAATTTTAAGTATACTGTGTAAAATCTCTTGGGGCAATTGCTTTTAAGGGTATAAAGGTTCACTGCAATTACTCCATCTAGAAATGCAGATTTATGTGTGTAATTAGACTGAGAGTGTGAAGGAGGTGATTGTGGTGAGTTGTATGGTCAAGCAAAGTACATAAGTCATGAAGCAGGGTGGTGGGGAAACTTGCAAGGGACTTAGTACACGAGAGTGTGAAATGGCTCAGAGACCATTTCCCGAGCTCCGCGACCCTGCTATTGCATGCTGGTGTCTAAAGCTGTGGTTAACCCATGGAGAAGTCGTAGGAGGGTAGAAACCTCCCAGAACTGATAACTGATATAGCTGTTGCTGTAGCTCAGTACAAAAACTTCAGCGCCAACTTTATTCCTGTAAGTTCCAAACTTAAATATTGCTCTCAGCTGTTTATATCTGCTCTGCATATACATAGATCTTGGTTTAAGCATCTATAGTATTTTGTTAGATGTGCTTTTCAACTTTACATAGAGGGATTTAAAGAAAATAGTATTCATAAATCTGTACTTGACCTGGAGAGCTATGAACTTAAAAACTCAGAGTCACAATTAGTTAAATTGTCTTGAACAAATGCATCTTATTTCATTTGTGTAAGTATGTTACTATTCATATTTTAACCTCTAATGTTTGTTCTGCAGGCAGGAATTTACTGGGTTAACCTAATAGATCACTTCTGTGCTGGATGGGGAATCCTGATTTCAGCTGTCCTGGAGATAATAGGCATAGTCTACATTTACGGTAATTTATTTGCATTGAAAACACATAATTAAACTAGGCAGTCCCTAAGGAACTAAGGAACAGTGTATATGCCATAGAGGCACAGCATGGTGTTGGGGTGGAAGGGACTTGAAAGGACTTCCTGTTCCAACCCCCTGCCATGGTCAGGGACACCTTCCACTAGATCAGGTTTCTCAGAGCCCCATCCAGCCTGGCCTTGAGCAGTGCCAGGGATATTAAATTACTGCAAGGATTTATAAGCTAACTATCTGAACTTTATAAGCTAACTGTCTTTTATAATATAATAATAAAAACTTAATAATTAACACAGAACTGAAGAAACTGTCCTTGATCATTGCCTTTCTTTGACCACTTTTGGGAAACTCCACCTGCAAGGGAGGTACCTGCTTTAAAGTGAGCCCCATGATTGTCTTCCAACAGGAGGAAACAGATTCATTGAAGACATTGAAATGATGATTGGAAAGAAGAGCTTTTACTTCTGGCTGTGGTGGAGAATGTGCTGGTTTTTCATCACTCCTGTTCTGTTAATGGTGCGTGCACACCACTGGATTGTGTTAGCATGACAGAACTCAGTAACTTAATATTGAAGATGTTTCTGTGTGAAGATTCAGGGCTGACTGCCCGGGCTCAGTGTAAAGATGGGGCATAGCTGTGCCAGTGAAGTGAACTATGGACTGTCTCTGCTTTCTGATACATTCCCTACTCCTTTGATTCTCTCCAGGAGAGGCTGGAACTTGAGATCAGTTACTAGTAAGCTGGGTCTACGCTCCCAAGGACTAACACAGAGCAACTAGGTCCTCTGCCTCGGCAGTTGGATTATCTTAATTTTAGGCTGAGATTGGTTTGAAAACCTTTTGTGGGAAATCCCATTTTTGGGTCAGATGTTCTGCTGTTCTCCTGTCTGAGACCTTTTAATGTTGTGTTGCAAGACTGGTTTTTGTTACTCCCATACTTCTAATTGTGAGTGTAGATGGTTGGATTATGTTAGTATGACAGAATTTATTAACATCTCCTATGCAGGAGCAGTGGCAAGTCACTCTGGCCAGCACATTACCTGTAATCTGCCCAGACTATAGATTAGAAAATGCTGCTTAAAACTATCCAAATTCTGAAGCAATATTTGCTTCAGAAGAGTCTTAGATTCTTTCTTGTATTCCTGTAAATAATGGAACAGAGGAATGCATAAAACATATAGAGATAGGTACTGGACTCAGCCAGCAACATATATATTATCCAACATAAGATTCTAAGAGAACGCAGAGATCAAGTTTTGTTTAGACACAGATATACTTAGTGTACCTTGGTGTCATTTTTCAGTCCTGCCCTTCAGTCTTGCTGTTTGGTGATGACTGACACCAAATCCTGCACAACTGTTCCCACACTCAGAAAGCAGGATGGGACTATGCAGGACTTGTAGACAGCCCTTCTTTTTATTAAACCAACTTGAAAGCAGTGCAAATTCAATGTTGGTGGAAACCTGCTTTTCTCTCTTATTGTTTCTGCCATTTTTTCTAGGCTATTTTGATCTGGTCTTTGATCACATTTTCAAGTCCCACTTACGGCTCAGTGGTATACCCAACCTGGGGAACTGCGGTTGGCTGGTGCATGATCATCTTCTGCGTGATCTGGATTCCCATTGTTGCTATTGTAAAAGTAGCTAAAGCTGAAGGAAACCTTGTTCAGGTAAGGGCGAAAGAACCCACTGTCATAGCCTCAAATCTTAATTTCTTTGGTATTATCAGGACCACCTGTGCTTTCTGTTTTTTAACTGGATTTTTAAACCAAAGCATTATCTCTGGTAGTTGCTTCAAAGGTTCATCTAGCCTATCATGTTTTGATAAAAAGGTGAAGTCTAATTCTCTGGGATGCACACACACGATTCAAGAGAGATTTTTCATCAGTTCTGTTGCTATATCTGTTGCTCCTTTGAATTCTCCGAAGAATTTCTATTGCTTTCTATCCCCATATAATTTTCAGGAGTTTTGCCTCCCATTCCTCACAGAAGCAAGCAACAGGTCTGAGATACTCTGCTCTTGGTGAGCTTTCCCAAACAACTGTGTTGATCACAGCTTTCCCTGTCCTTTGACTTCGGTGTCCAGAACCCAAAGATACTTGGAAGGATTTTAAACAACTTTGGTGATTCGCCAGTTGTTGAGTTGCAGCACGTATCTAGAGCTATAATTTTACTGAATTTTAAAAGTAGCCTGGACTGAAGTGAGACATGAAATGCCTCTTGGTTTTGCCTTCCAGCGCCTTGTCAGCTGCTGCCGGCCTGCAGCAAACTGGGGCCCCTACCTGGAATGTCACCGAGGAGAACGATACAGCCACGTTGTGGATCCCAAGAAGGAAAAGGAGCACGAGATTCCCACTGTGTCTGCCTTCGTATACAAGCAACAATGAGATGGCTGTTTGGATGACTGTTTTTTAGCAAATATGTGGGTTTTGTCTTTTAATTTTGGCAAGGGACTAGGCAAAAAAAAAAAAGAAAAGAAAAGAAAAAAAAAAAAGAAAAAAAAGACAAGAAGAAGGCAAATCAAAACCCCTGCCCTTTAAAATCCAGACCCCAAATGAAAGGGAGTCACATTATTTATTTTTAGTGCTTTAGTCTTTGGGGAGGAACACGTCAATTAGGCACTGAGATCTCACCAGATATGTAGGTTGAGAGGGCAGGATAATACATTGCAGGCTCCCCAGGATGCTGGACTGGGCATGCTTAACCCCATCCAACTGGTATCCAGCTGGACTGCAGATGTGGGTGTGGAGGAGAGTAAAGACACTCTGGTACTCCCCAGCTGGAGCCCGAAGGTGCTCTGTGTGTGTATTTGTGTATGTGTGTGTGTGTGTGTGTGTGTGTGTGCCCTGAGGTGCAGTTGCTGCCTTCTGCTGTGCTCTGCCACCCCAGGGGTGTGCAGTCAGCAGAGGGGAATGGGTGTGCTGCTGCTCTGGCACTGGAGCTCAGGGAACTTGAGTAATTTTTCTCTGTCTAAGCCTTGCTCAGTGTACTGGGAGGCTGCTCAGGATTTGATGTTGAGTATGCTCTGTGTGTGTGTGTTGTGTAAACAAATATAAATACTGAGTGGCAAAAAATTGCCGTCACAGGAAATAAGGCTTCAACATGGAGAAAAGCAGGCTGCTGTCTGTTTCTCATTATCCCCTTGGGATCCCTAAAGAGCTGTCTTCTCTTCCTGCCCTGTGCTCAGCAGTCATCTGTCTTTAATTCAAAAACTTCATGTTTCCATATTCTGTCTTTAGGCTCTGCAGAATGAAAGAGTAACCATTGAATTCTGGTTTGTCTGTCCTCCTATTTTCATCAATGCTTTACCTATCAGATTGTTTTCTGCTTTTTTTCACTCACATTTGAGGTTTCCCTTCCAAAGGAGACCTGAAGTGCTTTTTTCAAAGATTCAAACAGTGTTACAGTACGGCCAAAAGAAGCAGAACTTTACTTAAAGTGAAGGTTACAACTACTTTGTAGTGCTGTTATTCAAAAATTTGCTGAAATCATGAGATCAAAGAAAAGTTATGAAGTTTGTAATGCAGTTGGAACACAGACTTAAGCATCTACATAGGCAGGTGGGGGTTGGGTGAAGAGAAACCAACTTCACTTGTAATACAAGTGAATCCTGATAAAGGGGGGGGGGGAAGAGAGAATGAATACATTTGGTGTGCTGAGGAACATCTCTCACTGTGATAATGCTTCCTTGGGAGCAAAGCAGAAGGATGTTCAGCTGTCACTTCCTCTCAGGGCTTTGTCACTTTTTCTGGACATGAAGGAATGGGGATAGTAGTTTTCTTGCCCAAGCTGCATACCTTGGTATATGTTTTATACTGGTTTTTTTGGGTTTGGTGTTGTTGTTGTTGTTGTTTTTCTGGGGATATTTTTTGTGACAAATCAACAATTTATGGCAAACAGAATGTGATTTATTTTCCCTGTTTTTAATGATTTTGGAACTGGCAAATAAAATGTGATTGTCTGTTTTTAATGGGTTTGGACCTGGAAACTTTTAATTTCGTGTGTGCAGTTGGTGACCACAAATGCTTCTATGATCCTAAGCCTTTGAGAGCTTGAACTGGAAAGATTCAACCTCCAGGAAGTCTTGTCCTAGAAAGTGCAATACTCTTGGTTTTGGAGTCAGCTCAGAAAGAAAAAAAAAGTAATTGAACGTGAATTTATAAAAAGGACTGTGGGACAGGAGCCTGTACTAGAAGCTGGTGAAGAGGACCCTCTACCTTCACTCCAGCTGCTCTAGGATCATGGTTTAGCCAGAAAAGTGCTGTCAATAGCCTAGAGAGGCTGGGAGCAGCAGGGTGCTTCGTCCACTGGAATTGACAGCAGTTCACACCTGGAAAGGGAGAGACTCAGGGAAGGAGAGGGAATTTAGTGAAGTAATGAGTGAGAGCACTGAGATGGTGGGGAAGGAAATTGGACAAACTAGCTTCAGAAACCAGAAAGAATTTGGGAATTTTTTTGCAGATGAGATGCTGAAGGCTCATACCAGCCATCTACTGCCCTGGAAGAAGCCCCTGCTGGTGCACACAGAGCTCACTTGAGGCTGCTTCTGCTCTGGACTTGTCTTACAGGCTTCTAGGAGCTGTTTTTGTAATGCTGCCCCAGCAAAGCCTCCCAGAATGGCAAATGGAATGGGAAATGGCAGCTTTACCTGGACTGACTGCTTGTTCAAAGTGCTGATAGCAGTCACAGCTACTTATAAAAGGCTTTCTTCCTCAGTGAAACCATCTCAAGAAGGCTTGAGATAAATTTCTTGAACTAATTGATCAGTCTGTGACAACTCAGCCTGTTATGAAAGGGTAAAACTGCATCTCAGTGAAGCATGGAGTCATTGTGGAGGTGAAGTGTATGCGTGCATCTGAACGTGATGTGCAGCAGAGAAAGCACCTAAGGACAAGCTGAGTGTTGGAAAGAGCTCTGCTCAATGAGCAAATAAAAGGAATTGGAATTTTGCTTAGCAAAAAACAAAGCTGAAGAGCAGAGACAGTCCTTGGAAATAATAAGTCATGATGAAAGTGACTAAGGGGTGGTGTCTCAGTTTTGGGGGCGATTTTATGATGATACTTTATTCCCTAATCATCTGCTTTATGCCCAGAAATATCAGTAGTATCTTTAAGGGGCCAGGGCCTGGGAGCCTGTCTTGGTTTAGGGCAAATTTGGGAGGAAACCTCCAAAGGAGGTTCTTCTGGAAAGCAAACCCAAACGGCTCCTCTTCCCAGCTAGTCCGGGAAGAAAGAACTTCTTCGGAAAAAAGTGGAAAGAACTATTTATTTAACAAACAAGATGCCCACAAGCACAAAGAATGAATAATATGAAACAATAAAACCTCTGGCCGCTCCGAAGAGAGAGGGCAAACTGAGCCAGTCCCTGCCCTGGGTGCAGCTCAGCTCCCTCAGTCTCTCACCAGCCCCACTCCCTCCGCAGGCCCAGGCCCCGCAGGCCGCAGGTGCCAGCCCTCGCTGCTCCTCTGGGTTTGTCAGTCCAGAGCAGATTTAAACAGTCCCAAGAAAAAGAAAAAAAAACCAGTTCAGGGAACTTCTCTGCCTCAGCCAGCTAAAACTGACTAAAAGCACAGGAGATCTCTGCCCCACTGCTGTCCGTGCCTCAGACGAACGCCGCAGCCAGGCTGTGTGGGAGTCAGGCAGTTTTCTCAAAACAAACTGCTGCTGCTTCTTTCTCCCCCTTCGCTCCCAGAACCATTTTAAAGGTACAGAACTGAATATACAGCACAAACAAACAGGGATTGGGGATACAAGCAGCATAAAGTCACCCTAGAACAGAGCCCCAGGCCTGGGCTCTGTTCAATCTCTCTCTCTCCTGGATGGTTAGCTGCTACATGGATTGTTACCTTGTTGCCTTTTGATGAATAATTAGCACCAACTTAGGCAAGAAGCTTCTGTGGCTTGTTTTTGGTTGTTGGGGGTGCGGGATTTTTTTGTTTTGTTTTGTTTTTCTTCCTTCCCCCAGCCTGTTGGTTTTTCACTGGCAAATACTTTTGGCAGCTTTTTGATTTGGATTTTTCCCCCCTCTCCGGTCCGGGGAGCCTGCAGGGCAGCCCCGGTCGGTCTGAACCCTGGGAAGGGCTGAGCCAGTGAAAGAAGGGACATCAAAATCCATCAGTTTCACCTGCTGCGAGGAGGAAAACCAGTGCCAGAGGATCAACAGGTTTCCCATCTGCTCTGCTCCAGACTGCAGTGACAAACAAGTTCACAAGTGTGAACTCCTCTTCCTCTTCCCTGAGACAGAGGGACAAGTCACCATTTAGTTTCCCAGACCACGTGGGCAACCTGTGTAATTTTCTTCCCTAGGCATTTTCGGGGGTTGTTTTGTTTCCTTTTTTTTCCTTTTTTTTTTTTCTGCTGTGGATGGGTAGAGGATAAGTTTCTGCAAATTCATATCTAGCATTTATTCAATCCTTTTCTGCTTTTCTGTGCCTTGCAGGCATCCCCCCACTCCCCTCCCCCCACTTTTTTTTTTTTTTTTTTTTTTTTTTTTAATGAACAGTTCTCTTTTTTTCCACTTTCACCCACTGGTATCAATTTCTCTCATTGGCAGAAGAAAAGGCAGTTATTGAAGCCCTTTCCCTTTTAAAGGAAACATTGAAACCCTTTCCCTTTTAAAGGAAACGATCATTCCAGGGCAGTTTCTCCTATAATTTCTCTCCAAAACCGAGGCAGATGGCTATTCATAATTTTTGCAATTTTAGAACAAGATAAATGATGGGAACTTAACTAGGTGTTAGCTTTGAAGTCGCAGGAAGAATGTTTTGCCCAATGCTCAGTCCAACTGTAGAGCTGCTTCCCAAAAGGTGTTGGTACTAAATGGTTGCATGGCTTCAAAATCATTTAAAAAAATTTATAAAAAAGAACACCTCTCTACAAGATACTACTGATTCAGGAGACTTTGAGAATGTTATGCAAAGCTTTCTGTAATACTTCTATAGGTTTTATGCTCTTCTGTTAGACCTGGTGTCTAATCCAGGTTGGTGTCAGGGACAGGATGCTGGCCTGCTCTGGACCTGTGGTTTAATCCCATACAACAGTCCTGGAGAGCAAACTTCAAGCTATAGGATTCATATTTACAAACTTTAATTCATTTACAAGAAAATTAGGATTGTTGCCAAGAGAAATGCATTCAAGTCTCTTGCTTGCTTGTCCTCTGCCAGACACAAACAGATGCACATTCAACAGAGTTTGGATACAGTTTCATCTGGGCGTCTCCCTGTGTTGCACAATCTCCTGAGTTCCAGACTTCCATTATTTTCCTTCAAACAATCAGGAAAGTAGAACTTCTCAACAGAGTTTCTTAATGTAATTAGAAAAAAAAAAAAGTATGGAAACCATGACTGTCTTTGCTATGGGCAGCCTGAGTTTCACAGAGTGAAACCAGCAGTAAGCACAAATGACAGCAGATCCCTCCACAGGAGGGATAATTGTTCTCCACCAGTGTTAATAGAAGTAAGGTAAAGAAAGGTAATTCCCTTTAAAAGATGAATTGTGGCATTTTCAAGAAAGCAGAGAGCTCCTGTTGACTGCTACCACCTAAACTGGATGCCTGCAAGGCAGCTTGTAGCCACACATGTACATTAGTAAAATACTAGCAGCATGAAGACAATTTCCCCAGATGTTATGTGGCCAGAATGATTAAACTCAAGCAAGTGACTACCAGGAATTTTGGTCCTTAGTTTTACTTTGCTGAGTATTGTTGAAGTACTTCAAAAATAGAAGAGGAAACTCCAGGTAAGCAAAGAAGCAAACACATCTCATATGCCCAGGACAGACTGGGAAGGCAACAATGTGGGAAGGAATAACAGAGTGGTGTAAGATGCAGCTGTTGATCAGATAAAGTAGAATGCTTAGGGGAAAATCTAGAAATATGTAGATTATGGTGAATTAATAACAGCTGTTTGACAAAGACTAAAATAATAAGAGGGATCTGTCATGTTCTACCTGTTCAGATAGAGCTACAGGGCTATGAAATGACAGATCAAATTTAGGTATCAGGCAAAAAGGCTGTAGTGAGAGACTGATTGCTGAGACATTAACCAGACCCTGGAGATTGTGATGTGGGAAAAACTACTGTGAGGGTGAGTCACTGGAGGGATCCTCAGTCCAGCTGGAGGGTCTGAGGCTGGGCAGCCCTGAGTGAACTGCTTCTTCTGTGATCTTGGAAAAGATCATTTGGGACTGATGTTTCCATGAAAATCAGTTTGGAAGGACTGTTTCAAAAATCTTCTCCCAGGAAACTAGGTAGCAATTAGAAACAAAATTAATTTCAGGGCTGTTTTTTTCAACAAAACCCTTAAAAATGTTGCCCCGAGTGTTTCTGTATAGATGTTAAATGTTTCTGGCAAGGTTTGGTCAGCCTGTCTCCCTTAGGTGGGGACAAAAGAACCTGGATGTTTGTGTGGAGCTATGGAGCAGAAAGCATCCAGCCTTGTTTCCATCATCTGCCTTCCAGGCTGGACAAAGGTTGTGGCTGTGCCGTGCCTGTGGCCAGCTCCAGGCTTTGTCTAGATGAGAGCTGACCACACTGCTGAGGGAACCTTGAAATCCAGACTCTGTGCTTGATAGTAGAACCCTGCCCTGAGCTGCCAGAGAGTCAGTTTGTTGTCATCAAATGAGAACAGTCTGCTTCTGCTGGGATGATCTGGGATGATGCTCCAGCCATTAAGATGTTGTCAAACTGTACACTCAACTTTGGAGATGCAGATTTTGATTAAATCTGTGACTTACAGAATAAAATTAGAAGGAATGGGAGTTAAGCATGATAAGGCAAAAGCAAGGAGAGATGTCAGTAAACTGGGAACTAGCAGAGTTGGACTTCCCAGCTCCTGTCTTGGAGTTTCGGCAGGGCTAACATCAATAAAATAAAAGGCACAGGCATTAATGGAGGAGCACCTCTATCTGCTTTAAAATCCGTATTCCTCTGTAGCTCTGAAATGCTACCAGATATGTGCTGGGATCTGCATTTTCACCAGCCACATTACCTTTCTGAGGATGTGGGCTGGCCACATGTCGTCTTACTGAAGGAGGTTTGATAGAAGTTCCTTCTGCACCCCAGACCTGACTAGTGCTAAATACCTTGTCTACTAGATGTATTTTTCCAGTTTCAAAGCTTATACTTCCATGAAATATGAATGAATGTGTGTTTATTTCACCTTCCTAAGGGCCACTGATGGTCCTTAAAACATGCCTCTTCTGTGTGTATGTGTGTGTGTATGGTGGATTTTGCCAGTGTGTATGAAAGAGACAAACCAACCGCATTTCTGTGCTTTCTATAACTGTCTGGACTACAGACACCCAGAACCCAAATCCCTGCCTGGTGATGAGTGTGCAAATGGCTGCAGGACCAGGGGTTGCTCTGCTCTTGCTGAATCCCAGTGCTGCCTCTCGGTATTCGTGTTCTCCTGATATTAGGAATATTTTTTTCTTTGTTAGTTTCAGTTTTTATAAAGAATCTACAAACTGTTTTCTTCTTTTGGGCCTATACACTGTCTTCAGTGTAGAGAATTGAGAAATTTCTGCGTTTAAACTCTGTTGCAGCAACATGGTCATATTGATTCCAGTTACCAACAGCAACATTGCTTAATAGCTTGAGCCTGGGCAGGGACTTTGGAGCTGGTTGCAGCAACAGTCACCTTTTCATCCTGGAAGTGATGAATGGCTTAGACATACTAGGCAGGAAAATAAAACCTGTCACTGGAAGACAGATGAGGGCAGTATTTCCCTGTAATGTCAGGACATGTGTGTTTCTGAATAGGTTTTCATCTTACGTGGGCTGTTAGTGTCTAAGCTCTTTCCAGAGGAGCTTTGCCAAATGTTCTGCATCTTCATATAAAATTTGGGATCCACGTTGCTGGTGACACATGCAGAAAATATAGGAAAAGCAGAGACTGTCTTCACAACTCTGAGAACTTTTTTATGTTAAGGAGGTTTGCTCCCTTTATCTGATTTTCTTTAGCATTTTTTTCTCTTTTTGTTTTGGGATTTTGGGGGGCGGGGAGGGATGTGGGTTTTTTAATAATTGTCTACAGTGAATGGTGTATTTCCTGTTTCCCTGCTTTTTAGAAGGAGGAATAGTTACAGTAAGCAACAGGGAACTGTGTTAAAGAAATGACAGCGCCATGGAAGTGGACAAAGGTCCTGCTTCTTTGTGTGCTGATGCTGTTTCCTCTGTCTCTGTAGTTATCTTGTATCATGACCAGGCTGAGGATGATATTTAATGGTTGGCATGTGGAAGGAACTGTCAGGACTGATATTATTGGTCCTGAAAGGCTTTTCCCAAAGATCTGGCTCTGGTCTTTGCACACATCGCCAGCATACACAGCATCCTCTATTGTTGTTGGGATGTTTAGAGTTTGTTCCTCTAAGCTAGATAGCAGCCACAGCATTCCCACAACCAAGCCAGGCATGGTTAAAACCTCTCCCTCCTCTTACCACAGTGCTGCAATGGATGAGTTCATATTTTACCCCTTGGGCTTTCAGCTGACACTTGGAGCCCCTGGTCCTGTTCTGCATGTGGCAGCACTGAGCTGGCAGCTCCAACTGCTCGTCTGAGTGCGAAGATTCATTAGTCTGCATTTATCAGCTCTTGCCAGGGAAATGGTGAATAATGAAGCCTGGTTCAGGTAATGAAATGATTTCCTTCTCACATCTGATTACATTGCTGCTTATTATTTCCTCAGTGTGTAATTTTGCTTCTCTGGAAACTTGTTTTGTAAACACTAATGACTGTGCAGTTGTGTCCCGAAGTTAAACCAGCGCTGCAGGAGCCTGGAGAGCTTTGTGGCCTGGCTGTTGGCTTTACTGCCTGTGCTTCGTCAGCTAATGGGAGGGTGGGGACAGCTCCTGCCCTAGTGGTGGAAGGTACAAGGAGCCCCATCAGAAAAGGTGCAGCCCTTGGCATCTGCCAGGAGCAGCTTATTCCCTTTGTTCAGGTATCAGTGTTGTGACTCAACCTGACTGCCCTTCTTCTCTGGCACGGAGTTTCTCAGAGAGACATCCACCATGATGCCTCTCCATTTATAATCTGTTAGCCAAGAAAAAGACATATTCCTCTCATTTCTTCCTTTCTTCCTTTTCTTCTTGAGTTACTCTCTTAAACAAACAGGGTACTGCAGGCTATTCTAGATGTTTTATATGAGAATGTTAGAATTGCTTTCTCTCTAGTGGAATGACTTTTCTTGTACATCTTAGAATTGCATCTGCTTTTTCCATGGCAGCAGCCATTTGGCAGCTTGGTGTCATCCTGAGTTCACCAAATGCAGTCAGAAATCCTCATTCCTAGACCTGAAGACTTGACTTTGCACCATTTATGCTCTTTGCCCCATCTATACAGCATAAGGGGTCTTCCAGTTTTCCTAGGCAGTCTTCTTACTGACCTCTGTGTGAGCTTGGTGACACCACCCCCAGTTTGGCTACTTCCTTCTCCAAATTGTATTTGTTTGTATAGCCCCCAGTTCTCCAAGGATGGTATTTGTACCTGTCAGAGATCTTTTTTGAAGTTAAGCGATTGAGAGATGTCCGTCTAATGTGGGTAGCATGCTGGAAACATCTCATATACCTATGATAAACTCTATTCTTGAGTAAATCCCTCCTTCATTAAGACAACTCTTTGCCGTGGGTTGTGTATGTGTTTCCATGATGTGCATAGTCCAAAAAAGGCAGGACAGTTTTGAGTTGCTGTTGAAGAAATGAAGTCCTGTTTATGTAGGATGTAATTTATTTTTAAGCAGCTTCTGTCCCCCCTGCAGTCATTATTCATCTCCTCAGGATGAGTGTCCCATTTCCCTCCTCATTATTGCTTTGCCAGACTACATGGGAGCAGCAGGAGCTGCCTGGGACTCCCTCATGCCAGGCACTGCACAAGCAAGGAGCAGAGGAGTCACCAGCACAAGTGAAATCACCCCTGAGCATGCAGGCAGACACAGCCAGTGGTTTAACAACGCAACACGACAACACTCCTTCACCAAAGCCCCCAGGCCACTATGCAGAGACTTCTGTGACAGATTTTCACTCTCCTGCCCTCTCCATGCTCACTTGGGTGGCCATGCATCTCTTAGGAGATGTGCTTCCCTGTGGTTCCTTTGGACACATAAAAGTTGCTGGAAGCAAATCTCATCCTATCTGTAGGTTGTGTTTCACCCAGGAGCCCTTTATGGTCTCTTTAGGAGGATTGTCAAGAAACAATTCATATATTTGAGGAGGCATGTGGCTCTGTTATGGTTGCTTTGTTGTTTATTACTGGTGCAAATTATGCCCAGGGCAGTGCCTCCCACTGTGTTACCAGAGATACATGTGCTTCTGTATTGGTTACATACCTTTTCAGCTAGTCACTGAAAGGGAAATTTGACCCCACGATGGAGGGGGTCCTAGTGTTATCAGCCAGTTTATTGGCCTGACTGATGATATATGACTTCTCTGCAGGAGCTGAAAAAAAATTAAGTCATGCTTTTATTAAAACAAGTTGGGGGAAAAGAAATTTCCGCACAGAATAGTTCAATCCTTTTAAATTAGAGGGGATTTTTTTCCATAAACTATTGACTAATGGACTGAAATTTTTGTAAGTGCATCTGTTTTTGAAGACAATGCCATTTTTCTTAGGAAAGAAAATCATTAAGTGACAAGGGAACAGTGAGTCTGTCCTTGTCAATGTGTTTCTCTGGCTCAGCTGGGGAAACAGGTGTGGAAAACATTTAAATTAAATGGTTCTCCAGACTCTGAGTCAAAATGTAAACTGTAAAGATTCTGATGGTTTTGTTTTCTTTGGGGTTTCACACATTTTTGCTCTATAATCCAATTGTGCACCATTCCAGAAATCAGTGGCCTGGTGCAAAGCTCATTAGTGCATTATTTTCCCTAGTAATAAAAGCTGTGATTGCATCACAACACCCCAAATATTTTGGATGATTTTCCATAGGTCCTGCAACCTTTGCTGCTCACATTTGGCTGCTGCCCCATGATGAAGCTGCACTTGGGGCTACCCCACCTTTCAGCCCATGCATAGGCAGATGCTGCACATGCCACGCTGCCCTGTGCTGGACCAGCACCTTTGTATGAAGATCCCAGACCCTGGGAAAAGTCAAACTGGCAAACTGGGGCTTTGCCAGAGGAATGGCTAACTTTTGGTGTGCTGCCATGAGCTTTGTCCTTCTGACATGAGCTGTTACAAGCCCTGCACTTTGTACCCAGGACACTTCAGACCCATTCTAGGTTCCTTTACAGTGTTTGCTTGCAGAGCTTAGTGACTCCAGCTGCAACTCACAAGCTCCACTGAATTTGGCTCCTGTTAAGACAATTCTTAACTGCATTCCTGTGTCCAACAAACATTCTATTGCACCTTCTCTGAAAACAGAAAACTGATGGAAGGAAACACAGCAAGCACGGCTTGTGGGTCATCTTGTCTTAACTTTCCCTCTTAAGAGACTGATGTCAAAAGGCTCATTGGGTGTGAATTAGGCAAGATTTACCAGAGACAGTGGAGTTTGGGCTTGGGGTTTTTTTTGTTTGTTTATTTAAATACTATGGTTTAATATCTTATTTATGGTTTCTAGGCAAGATTTTTCAAATGGTAGTGGTACTATAAAATTTGGAGGAATAGGGACAATATTGGTAGAAAATGCAGGATCTCTCAGTAACTGGATAGAGGATTTTGTTTTAAATGAAGCTGAAGTTTAACACACATAAAGGGTAACTCCTTCATTGTTTTGTTTCATTGACAACACTCAAGATTATAAAAAATATGAGTCCAAGTGTCCTGAGTTGATTAAAGCCCCATGCTGCTGCTTGTGTGAAGAACCCTTTACAAATCCTCAAATTTTTGTTTTGTTGTAAGATGCTGTAACTCTTCCTTTGATTAGACCTGGCCATGTTGAGGAACAGTTAAGGAGCTTTTAGTTCTTGGGATTTGCATTTGAGTTTCCTTGGGGTAGACTAATCCCTGATATGGGGAGGAGGTGACTCATCTGGAGATAACTGAAGCCCTGAGAGTGCTGCTGCCTGGGGACCCTGGAGAGGAGGGACAGCTCTTGGGCTGGAAGCCTGCAGGTGAATGAGACATTTCAAAGTAATTCGTTGCTCTTGCTGTGTTAAACTGTGGTGCTGGAGAAAATCCAGTTGCGTGGGAAAATATTTCCTGACTCAGAGTTTCATAAGCCACAAGCCCATCAAGGATTGCTGTTTATCTTGTCTGGGAACCAAGACAGAGCTCTGCTGCATATTTAATTAGATGGGGAAAGGCAAAGAATTTTAAGATAAGATTATCTTCTTTTCCCCATCACAACTCTCATGTAAGAAATTTTCATGACATGCAAACCAGAGTCTGATGGCAAGCCATTTGTTTTTAAGGACACTGAAAATGGTTCTGCAGAGTAATACTTCTTTTTGTTTGAATACTCTTATGAATTATTTTCTGTGTATGAGTAAAAAGATTAGTTATGCATTATTACAAGAATGAGCAAGATGTAAAGAGATGTGTGGGAACCTGGGGCTCCTGGAGGAATAAACACTTCTATTCCTATAGCTTTTGAAAGCAGCAGAAGGACAAGTGAAGAGAACCTGAGTCCACGTTTCACATTGCTGCAATAATTCTAACAATAATCAGAACTAAGGCACTGGGAATAACAGCATGAATTCAGCCAGAAGCCAGAGCAATGGAGTTTTACAAACAACAACAGAGTTTATATCGTGGGCTCTCAGTTCCAGTTCTGCAAAGGTTTTTGAGGGACTTGCTGCTAGTTCTTGCTGTGGAGACAGCTGAAATAGCAGTTTGAGGTGGCAGAAGGAGTGTGAAGAGGATGCAGAACCAGGATGGAATCCTGTGAGGTTTTCTGTTTAAATCTTCAGTGTTGGCACCAGTGTGCAACAAGTATTGTAGCTACGTATCACTCTCACACAGAAACCAGAAATGTCATGAGTCTGCACCAGCTGCAGACCATCCTCTGCTCTGTCTGAGCTGGTCTGATCCTTTGTGACACAAAACCCTTCAGATCTGTGTCCTCCCTTTGCAGTGAGGTCAGAGGAAGCCTGGGCAATGTCTATAGAGCTAGTCAGTGTTTTCTGTATTGTCCAAGGCTTGCTCAGGAGTTGGGGTACTGCTCTCCTCCTGGCAGAAGGATGCGGAAAGCAGAGGAGATGGAGCTTTACTCCCAATTTTGCTGATTCTGTATCTCTGAACAAGTTGTTACTCCTATTCAATAAACTCCCTACCCATGATCTTAATGATTATGAAATACTGGCTGCACTTCGGTAATGAGTCACTGATGGGTATCAGGTGGTGGCTTGGTGTGGGGAGTGACTGGATGAACCTCCTATGGCTGTGCTGTAACCTGGGCAGAGGGGATGTGCACGCACTGAGATCGGCACAAAACATTTCTAAGGAGATCGAAGTTCATCATGCTGCTCACAAGTCTTCCTTGGTCCAAGAGCTTTCTTCATCTCTCTGCTGCTCAGAAGAGCATCCAAGTTGCTCTGGGCCAGAGGGAGACCCACAGTGTTGTTGGAAAAGCTGGAATTCCTAATACAGAGGTGTCTATAGCTTTCATGCACTGCAGTAAAACTCAGCCCGTCATTAAGCATTCATGGTGCCAGACAAACACGTAAAATTCAGGAACAAATAACCACCTTTGTGGTTTTGTGAGGACCTCTGTGTCTTTGCAGTTCCAAATGCTGGCATAATAAATCCTGAAGTGCATTTTTGCTCACAGCAGACATGATTAATACAGCTGTTAGCTGGTGTGTCTGCTAGAGGAAACAATTGCCAACCCCTAGGTGGATAAGCACAGGAGGCCTGCAACCCCCACGATTTTCTCCTGTTTTGAGAAATTAAGACATAATATAAAAATGTTCTTTTTTCCTCTTCAAATCCATAATCAGACATGAGAGAAGGACAGTCACTTCTGCAATCAGTATTTTGGAGAGTGCCTGTTAAAGTGAAGATGCTCTAATGTTCTGCACAGCTGGAGCCCCTGTGGGGTCAGGCAGGTCCAAGTGTGACACAAGCACCAAGGCAGCACATCCCATCCACTGCCCACAGCCCCTCCTGGCTTGGGGACCAAGGGATGGCCAGATGTACAATTGCTTTTTTTCACTCAGCAGCTCTTCCACAAGGTGAGAAGGGAGCTTGTGGGAATGCTCAGGCATGCTGGCCATAAACTTCAGGCTATAAATGCATCTTTCCTCATACCCATTTTCCCACAGGGAAATCCTGAGAAGGACACAAATATCCTCTCTGACTTTACCAGCTTTCCCTTCTGCTTTTTTCAACATAATCACATCCACTGATTTCTGCTTGTTTGCAGGTCTTGTTTGCAGCTGGAAGCTCAAAACACTATTTATTTTCTGTATGGGTTCCTAATCTGGAAATGGATCTAATTTGCTTTACCAAATTACAAGTGAATTAAGATGAACACATTGTGCTATGTCCGGATACATTGTGGTGCTTCATGAAAGAGGAAAAACCACATTTGTCACTGCTGTGATTTTCTTCTTTCCTCAGTATCATCAACTCCATGTTCCCAAAAAATATAAAATGTCTCTATAAATTACAGGTTTTTTTTCTTGGGGCAGAAGCTGAGGACCCAGAGCTGCATCTGTTTCACATCTTTCATCCTTTCAGCCCCTTAAGAATATCCCCGCCAATACCTGAAGTACTCTTCCTTTGCAGTCCCTCCCCTTGCTCTTAGACACATTTTGATTACCTGCAATATTGCATTTGATGGTATTACTTAATAGTTCTGAAAATTTTCCTTTCAGCAACTGCTTCCTCCCTTTTGAAAGGATTTTTTTTCCCTACCTGTAAATCAGCTTTAGGACCTTGTATGTTTAAGGAGAGTAAATACCCCACAGCTCCAAATGAGAGAAGTATTTTGCATTTCCATTTCCTGAACCATCAGGAAGAATTTTGTGCAAAATGCAGGAGAAATGTTAAAGTGATAAAATAGCATTGGTTGTGGTTCTTTCTCTGGTTAGAACAGCTGGTGTTATAGAAAATATTCAGCACTATCCAGACTTCGTGGAGAGCAAATACCTTATATGTACTGCTACATTTCAATGACAGTTTTACTGACTGACAAATACTACATCAGCTGAGGGTTTTGTTATAATTTCTTAGTTTACTGTTTTAAACCTGAAGCCTATCTGAAGTATATTTCTTTGCTAGGAAAGTTTGCAGTCTGGATGTGAGACAGGCTCCCCATACTGCATTTATAGGTACAGACATCAACTTTATTTTCCTGCCACCAAACCACATTTATTCCGAGATGCGGTAAACACTGCTCCTTTTCCGAAAATATGTTTAAAGCAACTGATTTGCAAGATTATTTTTGTAGCTGGGAACAATTAAGAACCCTAAGAGCTTAACCAGCTGTGATAATTAGCACTCACTAAGCATGTCTGTGGGGAAATACAGCACACTGTCTTATTTTAGTTCTTCCATACCAAGGACTGAGAAAAATAATATAAATAACCACTGCTCTCCTGAGCAGCTCCTTGGGATGGGGAGCCTGGGGCAGAGTCTGGGCTGGGCATGAGCTGCAGAAATCAGTGGTGATTTCTGCACGCCTGGCTCCCAAGGTGTGTCATTTTGGTAAACAGAGGTGATAAATTTAACTCGTCATTGTGATGTAAGCAAACCTATTGTCAGTTAGGGTTGAAGTGCATGCTACTCCCTTCTTACAGCAAGGGCTATTTTTACTTTAATGAGTCCTAGAAGCAGCTTCCTGGGCTCCTGCCCAAGCTGGTGGGGCAGTGGTGGTCCAGGGCAGGATGCTGGGGAGGGCTGTGGGGCACAGCCCTGGGCTGTGGCAGCGGGAGGCTCAGCTGGTCCTGGGCCTCACCAGAGCTGCTGGCAGCAAAGCAAAGAACGCCCAGGACATGGCTTTGCAGATGGCTGATCCAGGTGGGTAGAAAGCCTTTGGCCACTGTTTTGTGCTGCAGCATGGAGAGAAAGGGTGTTTGCAGGAGAGGGTGAGAAAATGACCCTCATCCTCAGCTGTGGCTGAGTTACTGCTGTGATGCATCTCCTGGGGTTACAAATGCTCCTGGAACAGGGAGCAAGCCAGAGAGCTCTGATTAGCACAGTGCCCAGGGCTAAAGTTTTTTTCTGTTCTCCTGTGGCAGCAAATACCAACTGATTCTTCATGTCAGGGAATATGTCATGTCAGGGAATATGTCAATTAAAATAAATAAATGTTCCTCCTCTTATCCAGGTGCCAGGCCTCCCGAGGAGGACCAGTGCATGTCCCTGCATGTGCAGGGCTGGTGCAAATGCAGGACTTATTCCTCTGCTTCCTGCTCTGATCCTTGCCAGGTTACAGCCACAGCTGTGTGTGCTTGTGTCAGGCAGTGCCCTGGATTATGAGGCAGGGAGCAGGCATGGGCTGCTCCCAGATGGACAGGCTTCCTGCTATGGACAGTTTCTCTTCTTAGCCTCTACCACTTTCTTGGCTGTGCCTTTGTAGACCCCTCACCCCTGGAAAGTTGGGCTACATGGGCTTGCCTGTGCTCCTGTGGGATGGCTGGGGGTCTCTAGCACAGGGCTTTGCCCTTGTCTTCCTTGGGATGGAGTATGTGCTTTTAGCAAGTGTACTGCTTGCTGCAGATTTGATTCTGGCACTTGCTGATGTAGCTCTCCTGGTCTCATTGCACTTTGTGAGAGAAACAGGAGAAGCAGGAGACTAATTTTACCTGGGCCAAGATTTACAACTAGAATTCTTCAGCCATTTACAAGTCCTGGCATACATGAGCAGGTCTGGGGCCAAGACACTTACTATAATTTAATCATCTCAACACAGGCAGGAAGAGATTCTCCCCATGCCCTGTTCTATAGCAGCAGTGATTTCCTTCAGCTGAGTACCAGCAACCCAGAAACAGGCAGGGAGTGCAGGATGCTGAGACTGGGGACATTTTCATGTCCATCTTTTCCTGCCCGTCCTGGTGACAATTGGACATTTCTCAACCTAAGTCCCACATTTGCAAGAACAGGGCACTGTAGTGTGGCTTGTTTGGTGCACCTACCTGGATATAAGTACTGAGTGAGCAGTCTTACCTTGTAAAGACCACTTGTGCAGGTGTGCACTGCAAAAGCCAGGGCTGGAGCAAGTCATTGCTTACTGTGTTTTTTAGTGTCTCTCTGCCACTGTCCTTGTTGTTGCCTGTTATTGGGCTTGTTTCCATCAAGAGGAGCCAGAGTCCTTTTCTCATTGTGCTGTGGGTGACAGCATGCAAATGGTATCACCGTGGTAGCCTGGTGGGGTGTAATGTATCATCATTAGAGTGCAGTAATGTGGTACCCAGCTTGCATGAGAACAACTGCCAGTCTCCCACCAGGCTGCATTTTAGCAGACATCATCTCTCCATCAGTGATTTCAGGAGAAGCTTTGAGGAGTTAGCTACTTGTGCTGCTGGCAAGTTTGCTTAACTCACTAGTTGGGCCATTTAAAAGCATGATGCTCACAGGATGAGATACTGCTGTGGGCTTGGGGACTTCAGCCTCACATCATTTGCCCCCTTAATCAGGAAGTTTAGAAGAGATTTTTAGTTTAAATCCTACCAAAATTAAAGGGAAGAAAGTAAAATTAAATAAGCTGCAAATGTAACAAAGCACCTCATACCAGCTGCTGAGTCTTTTTGACTTTAGAAAGAACATTTAGCTTTCACAGAATAGAAAAGTGTAATTTTATATTTTAAATCCTTTTCTCTGTACCAACAGCTCTTTTCCCTTCCTTAAGCTTAGCTCATTGCTTTTTACAAAATCTCTTACAGGTAAAGAAGCTTTCAGGAATGAGAGAAGGCCTACAAATTTTGATAAAAGATGCTAATATGGCCAGGACACTTGAAAAAGGAGGAGGACATTCCCAGGCACATGTCCTAAGTGGACTTGTTTTTTGGCTGTGAGCACACAGATTGAGACCCCAGTTTGCATCACCCAGAGCTGTGCTCATGTGTTGGGGGTTAGTACCTCCCCTATGCTGGTGTCCAAAAATAACTGCAAATAATTGTAACTCTTGTAACTTTTTGTTATTCCCTGTGGGGTAAACTGGATTTGCTTATTTTAGTTATCATCAATTTCAGACTAAGCTGAAGTGTCTTTCGCAAGACAAGTGGCTTTGAAACTCAGAAACCACCATGGTAAGATATCATTCAGCATGGGTTTTTACATGCTTTTCTAGGTTTTATTGATTAGTGATTAAGAATGCTGCATAAATTTTAATAAGAAGTTGAGGCTATATGCAGATTTGTGACAGACACATGCAATGAGTTCCTCCTGTATGCACTGTGGTTTCACCTCCTTGTTGAGATATTCTGTTAAAGAATCGTCACTCAGTTTCGGAGTCCTAATGCTTCTGACTTGTGACATCTTGGGTTCTCCTCCAGCTGTCCTTTCCCTTGCAGGTATGAGTAAATCCACGACTGGACGTAATTTCATGGATGGCTCATAGCCATACTGCAGTTTCTTGCAAACATGAATTGTTGGTTATATGCCAGGAATTACTCATGGAAAGAGGTGGAGATTTTCCACTGATGGATGGGGCTGTTCAGCTGCTTGGGAAGAAAACTCCTGGATAGTGCAGTTGTATGCTCTGACCCAGTCAGCCTCCCACTGCAGGCAGATTTTCATGGGGCTGGTGCCAACTGCCTGGCAGAGGCTGTGCTGTGGTGGGCTTTTAATTCCCTGAGGGGAAATAAAATCCAGGCATTGCCTGGATCTGGTAGCATGGCCCCAGTGTCTCCTGGTGCTGCACAGCACCCCATGGCCTGACCTGCAGCACCCAAAGGTCAGCCCTTCATTGTTATAATGGAAAGACTTTCCTGTCCCTGTAATTTTACAGGCATTCACTCTCTCACACAATAAAAGAATACAGGAGAGCAGGAGTTTTAATCCTGTTATTACTGATGACTTCTGGGAGTAGCAATATCCCACCTCAATCTTTTCCTCACAGGCTAATTTTTTCAGTCCTCCATTAAGCAGCTACAGAAAGAGAAGGCTGAACCCCGTTGTACATTGACAGTAAGTAGCTGCAAGACTTGAGCACTCATTACCCATTTCCCCATGATCCCATTTCATACATGCTGCAGCAGAATGGAAATTCTGCTTTGTCCTTCACAGGTCTGAGGTCTTTGACACTGCAAGGAACATTGTCAGGATAAAGGTTTGTTACATCATGATTGCACTGACTGTGCTGGGCTGTGTGACCATGATCATCACTGGCAAAGAAGTGAGTATTGTTTCTGAGGGAACTGGTTCACTTGTTCTATGGTATATGTATGTTCTTTGGAAATAAGCACCTGACAGGCAGACAGATAGGTTTGAGAATAGGTACACATGAGCAGGACACAGGATCTGTATCTCCTCTTCTCCAGAGGAGACATAGGCATTGGAAAACACAACCTGCTGATTAATGTGTTGCTTCTGACCCACTCTGCCATAAACCTGTGCAGTGCAATGCTCTATATGATGGTGTCTCAACAAGAAGCTGGGCCTCTTGTAATGGAATAGCTCAGACAGTGTCAATGGAACCTGGTTCTGCCTGGCCTCTGTCAGCTGTGAGGCTCCTTGGTCCTGCCTGCCTGCCCTGGATGCCACCATGGTCACCAAGAGCTGTAACTCTTCTCCCTGCCCCACCCCACTGCTGGCTCTGCAGTTGGACTTGCAAGTCCCAGTGCACCCGTAAACAATTTACAGTGTAATTCTCCTGCTAATCAGAGCTGCAAATGCTGAAAATGTGGTATAATAAGGAAACAGATTAACTTATATCTTTGCAAAATATCAAAAAAGGACAGTGAGGTGTCAAAGGAAGTGGTGCAAATCTGGAGAAACTTAGTGGTGGCAACTGTGTGCATGCAATGATTTACACCAAATCATTTCGAGACTGTGAAGAAGGATCAGACACTGCTGACGGTGAAACAGAAAAGAAAGCCAAATGGAGGGCTGAAGTGAAGAAACGTCAGGAGCAGCTGTCGGGAAATCACAATGATTTGGAACAAATTTACTTTAACAGGAAATAAGTGATTTCCACATGTGGCATATGGACCTGTCTTCGTGTAACTCTTAAGAGCTTTTTCACTGAAATTCTCAGAGCAAACAGTCCACTGCTTAAAAACTGCTCCATGCAAACTGGGGACGCCCTATGGAAACTCCAGATGCTTTCTGTGGCTTCTGGTCTTTGGCACCAGGCCCAGCTCACATACAAAAATCTCTTTTAAACTGGAAAGTGTGGAAAGGACAAATGCAGGACTCCCCAGCTCAGGATCAATTTTTCATGGTGTTGCTGATGCTCAGGTCTCCTCACAGTCAGAAAGGACATCAGGGACCATCACATTCTATGCAATGCCTCCAGGGCAAACAGCCTTGGCCAAAGTGACCCAGAGCAGGGGGAAAAGCAGTCTGAAATGTTTTGCAACTACAAAGACATCAGTTATCTCTCTGTCTCAATTGTCTTTAAGCCTGCTGCCAACACTGTCCCCTCTCCCTTCCACCAGAACCTTGTGGGATGCTGTGGCTCGGGGAGAGGGGGGACATGAACATGGAGAGAGTCTGGGAAGATGGAAGAGTGTGAGCAGACCCTGATGACTGATTTGGGCCAAAAGGGGCTTTGGACCAGAGGAGATGGTGGTGGTGTGGAGTGGTTCCTGTGGGGCAGCCCAGGGAATCTATGCTTGATGCAGGGAGCCTGTCCTGGAGACATCTCTTGTCCTGTAGCACTTCACTGGTTTTCCCTTTCATCTTCTGCTTCCAGGTATTGTCATGAAAGTTGTCTAGCACTTGCTTAGCTGTGGTTTTAGTCCAGACTAATTGTTAATATATGGCTTGCTAAAACTGAATTCTTTTTAATCATCATAGTTCATTAACTCATAATAAAACAGCTGTCCGATCACATCTAAAACAAATGCATCTCTTCACAGCTTCATTTAGAGTGTCGCCAAACTCAGGATGATGCTTAACAGATGGGAGAAATCCTAATGAAATACTGAAAATTACATTTTCACAAAGTGACTTAACTTCCAGACAGGTCCCAGTTCATGCCTGTGAGTGCTGATGCTCTGATCCCCCATGTGTCACCTGTAACCCCTCGAGATGTGAAAGGCTGGCTGGTGGAGCTGGATGTGCTGCATGCAATCCCAGGGGACACAGTGTGTCAAAGGCCAGCCAGTGTTACCCCAGCTGTTAGAGGAGATGCTGTAGCTGTGCTCAGCCATGGTGCAATGTCCTGAGCATCACACTGGCACTTGGACTTTCCAAGGTTTATTACTTGGAGCAGTTGCACTTGCACTCCAGGGGAATCTGGAAGTTCCTGCTCAGGTCTTTGAGGTTTATTGTGTCAAAAATCATGTCCATTTATTGCTGAAGTGTCAATGCACAAACAAGCTGCTGGCAAAGCTGGGCTGGGGCATTGGCAGGTGGTCAGCAGTTGTTGGGCTCTGGGTCTTATCTCCTGTGCCTGTGGTCTTTGGGCAGTTTTTCCCCTCTGGTGATTCTTAGGAGCATTTCTCTCCATGCACCACTCCTGTTTATGGTGAGGGAGATGTTACCTCTGTCACATCTCCAGGCTTGCAGTCTTTGTTTCCTACTCACAGCCCCAGTGAGTTCACAGCAGCACAGTTCACCAGAAGTGATGTCTGGTCCCTGTAGTACTCCACACAAAGCTCATCTCAGGGAAGTGAAATAATGGTCTAGGACAAGCAGAGAGGGAACAAGTCTCTGCTGAGAAGGCACTTCTGCTTCACAGGTAATACGGGCTCTTTCATTTTATATGACCTGGTTTTCTTGGTTAGTGCAATAAACTTCAAGAACTACCTCAAAGTTACTGCTCATTTGGGGATAAACTAAAAGAGCTTGCTCAGTCTCTTAGATGATTTTTTTTTCAATTCGTAAATGACTTTCATGTGCCCTTTTTTAGGAGGTGTGTGTAACAATTAAAGGAAACATTTTGATGCTTGTAAACAAATCCACATCCATGTTCTGAGCTTCCCTGACTTAAGCAAGAAAGGAGATGACCATAGCAATATCTAAAGAACAAGAAAATTAATTGTGACTTGTTCCAGTCTCTGCTCTGCACTTCCCTCTGACTAGGAAAAAAAACTGCTTCGGTTGTGAGTTATTATCAGATCCTCTTAAAGTGCCATGGTCTCTGCCTACAGTGCATAAAGCTGCCACATTACACACAGGCATTAAGAAAAAAATCAATCCTTCCTCCCTGAGCCACTGGTAAAGTGTGTCATCTGAATGACCAGATGACCCAGGTGCTTTTGGGCTCTTATAAAGAGCTATGACTATTATGTAGGGAAAGATCCTTTACAAGTGCCTACATGATTATTAATTTTAATATCATAATACTCCTCCCCAAAATCAATTGGACTGATCTTTGACTTGCACTTTGTTGGTGGTGGGTGGCTGCTGGTGTAGCATAGCCTCAGCTGGAGTCTCCCCTGTATGAACTGGATATGCCTCTCCAACACTGGGATTTATCACTGCTTGTTAAAATCTGTTTCCATCTGTGTCTGCAAAGTCCTTTGACTCTCCTCTTGAAAAGCCTCTAATTAACACAGACTCCTGAATGTATAATTGGCTGCTCCTCAGCACCTTAGAGTTGTGGCTTTCTTTATTTCCCATCCCATATGAATCGCTTCAGTGTCACACCTGATCCTCCAGGCACTTAAAAAGGGGATGGGAGGTGTTATTGGCTAGGAACTATTCTTCCCTTTTTAATAAGGTGCCTTGTGTTTTGCTAGCCTGGCCCTGAGGGGCTGGCTCCTTTCTGAGGCAGGGGATAGAGCTGAGAATGTGCTGGTTTGCTGTGGTGCTCAGAGAGACCAAGGGTGAGTCCTTTCAACTCTCACCTCCTCGTTTACTGCTCTGTACAGGGGGAAAAGGATTCTTCTTCCCTTGCAGGATTTTTTCTGTTTTACTGAATTTTTGTATGGCAGTGCTTAACAATGTACTGGTGGTTGGTGCCACAGAGATTTTCACTACAATAACAATTGGGGAAGCTTTTCTGTAGTAGCTGGAGTTGATCTAATTCTGCTTCCATTAAAACCAGTGCTGCAGTTACTCCTGGCTGTGGATTAGTGTTATCATCCATGACTTTTTTAAGTTTCAGTGATTTCCAGAGACTTAGCTTCCCCAGGGAGTCAGGCTGCTGCAGGGCAGAGCTAGGTGTACTGAGCTTTCTTCCTCCAATGTGGTGAGATCAAGCTTTTAAGGGAACTTCTGCATCATGAGCACCCCAGTATACCAGAGGAAAAAAGTCTGAACTCAGGAGATCTCAGTCCCTTCTTTATTCATTTTACCTCTTGCAATTTACCTTTTGACCTCAGGGTCAAAAACAAATAAAATGTCTAGTGACACTTGATTTATTTCCATCTGCTGTGTGCAGTTTTTCTCCAGACTGGCATGTTCCTGCACTTGAGAAGGATTTTTTGCATTTTTTCTTGCGATTCAGAAAGACCTAATTTTAAAGACTGCCCTGTTCTTCCAGTGTTTAGTCTCCCACCAAGCTGAGAAACTGCTGCTTGTTTTAAGCCTAAATGCATCCAGCTTCAGCTTCCGGGCATTGAACATTCCTTGGAACATGGAAACACTCAACCCAACTCTTCCCTGTATGTTACCAGTCACCACTCTGCTGTCGTTTGCAGTTGGATGGCTGCAATGTTTAAAACACCTGGAGTTTCTAACCGTTGCCTGGTGGGTATCATTGGCTTACTGGCCAATTAAGTGATTGACACTATAGTGAGTTTATTCCTGAATCAAGTGATTTACTACATTAATAGCTCCTTCATAAACTATCCAAATGGATTGCTTTTGTTGGTTTTAGCGTAGAATCGATAATCTAGTACCCTTAGCAGAAAGAAAGGATGTAAAAGCTTCACAGACTTTACTGACTGCCCTGGAAAATTAAAAAGCATGATGGCTATGCATCAGAAACAGGTTCTCCTCTGTCTGTGCCCAAGGCATCAGCACCTGCATGAGAAGCATGGCCATATATGCCTGCAAATCTGCTTTTATTTCTGGGACTGCCAAGGATGAGTTCAAAACAGCTTCAAGGCTAAAGGCCTCCTCTGGGTGAAATGCAGTGATGGATTGGAACTGTAAAGGGACCTGCTCCCTCTTACCACAAAGACCTTTCCAGCTTTGAGAAGCCTCCTGCCTTCTCCCTTGCTCAGCATCATTGCAGCAATTTAAGTGGTGGCACTGGGATCCTCATGGCCACCACGATTTCAGAGCTGGCTTAAACACCATTATGCTGCTTGGATTTGGCATGAAGTCATTCTAGCCTAGCAGGAAAGCAAGGCCAGTGTTCAATAATTTGAATTAATTAATGAATCATTCATTAACACATTGAGATAACATTAAAGCAATTTTCCATGGTTAAGTAGCTTGATGATCCTTAGTGTTGTGTGATGTATTGCAAAACCTCTGTGACAGTCACATAATAAGTAGCTCCTGAAGGGCTCTGAAAGGACCTCAGCACTTAATTTTTCTGTTCTGTGAGGGATCCAGATACAACTTTCAGCACTGCATTAGTCAATCTGGCTCCACATCTTCTCTGTGCTTGCAAGAGCTTTCTACATGGGAACCTAAACCTCACACCTGACTCTTCCTCTGCAGCAGAGCTCCTCCATGAAGGACCCAAACCTTGAGCTACTTGGGCAGCGACTGCTGCTTGCTGGATGTGGGGGGGGGTGTCACCACAGGGAGGAGGTCAGTCTGGAAGAAGGTTTCACAGGGAAGAGTTGGGCTCATTCACGGCTTATGTATGTTCTGCAGCATGAGCAGAGTTATCGGAAACTGCTGGAGAAACTGCATGGAGGGATTTTCATGCTGCTCTGTAATACACATCTCACAGATGATGTATGCTCCTGTGTCTTTCTAAATGAACTGGGAACCAAAATAGCTTAGTGAATTACAATTATTCCTAATGGTCCATTCTTCTCTGTATGCAGAATGTGTGAATGGAAACACAGCTCACACAGAACTCTATGAATTGCATTTCCTTGCACTGAACTCCTCATCCCCCACAAGCAATTTTATCAGTCTAAACACTGTCCTGCAGCAAATTTCTACCACCAGGGCTATAATCTGTAACAAGGACATTCACTAATGATGTAAAGACATCATTAAAGCAATGGTGCTGGAAAGGGAATGGAACAATCTCCAGAACGGTCCCAAGCTGTGTTAAGAAGCAGAGGAAAACCATGAAAGGCAGGCAGTTAAAGATTCCAGTATTTCAGGACTCTAAGCCCCAGGAGAAGGCAATTTTACTTAACAAACAAGCATTAATGCAAAGCAAAAACACAGCTATTGTATGTCTATCTTTCCCACTCATTTCTTTTTGTCTTCTCCTCAGAGCCCTTGTGCGGGTGGCACAGGGGATGCTGTGAGCTGGGGACTGCTGGGCACCCACTGCTGTGGTGTGGGCGCATACAGATCCAGTAGGATGCTGTGGGGCTGCCAAGGACTGCGCAGTGAAATGCTGCAAAAATGGGCTAAGAGCTGCAGTATCCCATGTATGGGATACTGTGGATATCCCTAAGTGTTGGGGGTTGGGATTTTCCCTTTTGTTTCTTTCTCTAAGAGAATTTTCTCCCATTTGTTGGTGAGAAATTAACAACTGGTACTTGAGAATCAAAAGGTATAGCCAAGGAGAGGGGGGAGAAGTGCAGCTGGCTTTACTGTTGTAGCTGAGGGGCCTTCTCTTGGGAAGGGCAGAGATACTGTGAGATTTTGGGCTAGGGGGACGGGGAAAGGGCAGCTCCTCACTCTCAACATTAGGGGAAACGGTGCAACCACTGCGGGGAGAATTCGCCAATACTACAGGGCTCCATCTCCTGCTGTCTTCTTCTACCGTGAGTGAGCCTTTGCTCATGGGAGCGGCCATTGAACTGGAACCTTATTAACACCCGATCTTACTGGAAGGGACTCTCACCATCTACTTGGGTGCCTCAGGGAAAACCCAGGACCCTGAGCCCCTTTCCCCTCCGAGGGAGCCTCTCCCGGCCGTGTTTGGGAGCCGGGCTGCCGCTGCCCAGCCCCGCCGTTCCTCTGCCGCTGCTCCGGGTTTTTCACTCCAGTGTAACCCCACAGCCCCTGCCTGCTGGGACACCCCGCGGCTCCTGCTACAGCTGCGGAGTTTCTGACACATTTCCTCTGCCGCTCCGGGCTGTGCCCGTCTCTGCCATCCCAGCTCCACTCCGAGGTTCCTGGTGCAGCCCATTCCCCCATCCAGAGGGGCACTGACACCGGCTGCCCTGGGGATTTGCAGAGGAAGCTGCTTTTCTCTCTCTCCCGCCGGCCCGCCCGCCATTGCCGCCTGAGGGAGACGCGGCCGAGCTCGCGCCACAGCGCCCCCTGCAGGCGTGGGGGAATCACGGCAGGGCCCCGCCCGGCCGGGAGCCAGCAGCGCCCCTGCTGGCCGTGCCCGGAACTG
Organism: Phylloscopus whistleri; assembly: GCA_017589585.1. NCBI lineage: Eukaryota > Metazoa > Chordata > Aves > Passeriformes > Phylloscopidae > Phylloscopus > Phylloscopus whistleri. Next base: position 1,427,089 of record JADMLD010001007.1, on the reverse strand, counting down.
CAGGGCAGGGGAAGGTGCCGCAGCCCGGAGAGGCTGTCCCGGGGTTTGTGTTCTGTTCCTCGCTGCTGCCGCTGCTGCCGCTCCTTTGCCTTGTTTTACAGACACAGACCAGGAAAGAACTGTTGTTCCTTTCCTCTTATCTTCGCCTGAAAGCCCCATAATTTCAAAGTCAGAATAATTTGGAGGGAAGGGGTTCGAAATTTTTTCGATTCCAATGGAGGTTCCTGCCTTCCTTGGCAGACACCAGTCTCTCAAACAGAGACACACTGCCTCTTTGGCATCTCATGGTTATGGATTGAGGACTTTTTAATCTACTTGCCTCTCATCTCTGCTGAATGCACCTAGGAGAGATTTTGAGCTTATTTCAGGTGACGTTTGTGTGTCTATGGACTTCCATGGGTGACAGCTGGATGTCTCCTGTTGCTGGGAGGGCACAGGTGTCCTGTCAACATACATCTCCCCAAAGGCAGCTGATTCCCTTCCAGTGACCTTTGTTGTGGGCCAGGCTCTGACCTGGCACTCGAGTGTTCTGCAGCAGATGGTGCCATCCTCCCAGAAGCCAACTGTGAGAGCCCAAATGCTCTGGGGCTCCCAGGACAGCATCACCACAGGTAAGAGTTACAGTCCCATGACCTGGAGCTTTCAGCTGCCCATGGGGTGACAGGGCTGGAAGCAGAGCTAGCTGTGGATGCAGTGGAATGTCACATCCTTCTTCTGCCCAACCCAGCAACACAGGTAGTCACTGTGGTTCATCCCCCTCTGGATTTCCCACAACACATGGACTCTGCAATGTCCCCAGGTGGGACACTGGCCTTCTTTTTGAGAAGTTCTTAAGGTACAGCGACTACCCTAGGGATGTTATTCCTTTGGAAGAACTAGGACAGAGTGTTCAGCAGAGCAGCTTAAGCCCAAATATTTTGTTTTGCTTTAATTAATCAAAAAGAAAAAAATAATAACAATGCCTTCCTCAGCAGCTTCCAAAATGCACCACAAAGGCAGTCAGTGCCATGGCATACCTTTTCAAGGTGGGGAAATTGCACCCCTGGGAGCAGCGCTGCTCTGAGAGGGCATAAGGGCTAGTGTGAACTGGCATAGGCATCACCCCTTTATGTGCTCTAAAAAGTGCTGAGGACTTAGGATTAATGAGGTTTAAAGCCTGCGATTTGGGATGCCAGAAAGGGGTCCCCTATCACCCAGACACCTGGAGATGCTGCTGAACTCTCCCTAAGACCCTGCTGCAATGGCCAGCCCCTGTAGGGTTCCCCTAGGAGTGTACTATAAAGGGTATCATTAATGAGTGGTGATATTTACTGTAGAAAGTAGCTGAGTGCAGAAATATTCACAAACCTGGAAGGGAGATAGAGGAAACAGTACAAATGTGGCACAGAGAAGGGATGGCTTTGCCCTCTCTTCATCTGACTCCCTCTTCCCTGTTAAGAATATTTTCATCAAGAAGGAAATGTATTTTGAGTTCTTTCACACATCAGCCAGGGATCTGAGATTTGAGGCAGCCTCCCTTACGTACTTACCTGTCTTCTCACTGAGGCTGGGTTGGGGTCTGGATGCTCTCCCACAGCAGCTGGTGCAAGCTCAGTGCTTCCCTGCTAATGTGCTCCCTTGCTGCTCAGAATGCAGGCATACTTCTATAAAGAGCAATAAAGCCATGTACTTAACCAATAAAACAGGCATAGGAGCTCTGACACCCAGACATCAGAGCTGAGATAATGGCTCTCCTGGAATCTAACCTCTGCGTAGGCTGAGCTATTATGATTTCTCACTCCACAGCTATTATCCTCCATTATCCTGCCTGCCATCCCACCGCTCTCTGTAGTGTGTGCTGTGCCATACAGCAGCTCCCAGGCTGTGATCAGTGTCCCCAAGTCCCCAGCACTGATCCCCTGCACATTATAGGATTGGGGCAATGTTGATGCTTGCCAGCTTGTGGTGTTTGCTGAGTGTTGCTGTTCTTCACTCAGGTTTCAGAGAGCACAAGATGGCTGTGTTTGCAGCCAGGCAAACCCAGTTCCCTCAGGGAAGGACTCAGCAGCATGTGTGCTGTTTGTCACATGCACTGGCCTGACTAACAACATCCTTATGCATTTTATGTACTCACTCGCATACTGGCTGGAAAGGTGTGTTGCTGACAGGGAAATGCATCTGCCTGATGTAAAATGGTGTGTTTAGATCAGCTGTGTGTTGGTTGTCTGGTTCCATAAACCCAGGAGCAGTTTTACAGCTCTGGTCTTAGAGAAACCTTAGCTTTGTTCTGGAGAGGTGAAGGAGCAGGTAGGTAATGGCTTGTGGACCGAGACGAGGGAGCTGGAAACACAAGTTCATGTAAACTCCTCTGCTAAGAAGTGCAAACCTCTGCAGTTCTGAGCTATGAAGAGTTTGATGTTTCATTTTAGACCAAGTACCTCAAGAAAGAGGATTGTGTGGTATATGGGATATGGAGAAGGCTGAAGTACTCAATGACTTTTTGCCTCACGAGCAAGTGCTCCAGCCACGCTGCCCAAGCGACAGAAGGCAAAGGAAGGGACTGGGAGAAGGAAGAACTACCCACTGTAGATCAGGTTCAAGAACATCAGAGGAAAACTTAAGTGCACAAGTCCATGGGACATGATGAGATGCATGAATCCCAAGGGAACTGGCAGATGGAAGTCACTAAGTGGCTACCATCACATTTGAGAAGTCATGGCAGTCTGCTTCACCACAGCAGCCAGCTGTTCCTGCCCCTGGTTTGGGGTACTGCTCTGAGCTAGTGCTTTGCCACAAAATCAGGAATCATGTCCCAGGGTTGTGTCTGATCCATTGTTCTGACACATCTCAGTCCACCTGTGTCAACCAGCCAAAAGCTTTGCTCTTAGATGAGGTGACATCCATGCAGAACACTAGACCTTATTCTGGGTGGGATTTTCTGGTGTACCTGGCTGGGGTGGCCAGCTCAGTTCTCTGGTGAACTTGAATTATGTATTTGTCCCCCAGATGTCTTGTGAAAGGGCAATGGAGCTCCCAACTACATTTTAAAATGCAAAACCACGTCTTGACATCCATAGAAAATTATGTTTCATGCAATAACCACTTTGGAGACTCTGATTTTAAGTGATTGGATAACAGTTTTTGACCTAGGCGGAATCTAGAGGTAGATTTACATAACAATTGATCTAAAAGCTCCCTACAGCCAACGAAGAGCAAAGAAACCTGTTTCTGCTCTGTTTTGTGTTCTAAGTGCTTCTAACAATGCAGCAATTCAGCACTTCAGTACAATTTTCGTGTTGCACAATAGTCTGCTCCAGAGAAAACTCCTTCATGGCATTTCCACATGTCTAAAGTTCTGCTCAGAGGCTTGAGTGCATTTTAGTAAAACTTTCTCCTTTGGCTTTCTATATTCAGTTATTTGTTTAAGATTTAAATAGTTTCAGAGTATACTGTTTAATTTTTTTCCCTTCTTATGGCAGGAAAAAAAGCCATTAAGCCCAGATTCAACTTAATGGCACGAGCAAAATAACTTTTATTAATGCCTTTAGCTGTGATGAGTGAGAACTCCAAGCTGTCAGTTCTAACTCCAGGGAGAGTCCCAAAGCTGTGCTCAGACTTTATATTAAAGGATGAGAAACTGCACGCCAACATATCAGTGAAAAGCCCACGAAAGTGAGAACACAGAGTACATTGTTTATTAATATTATGGTTCAGTAAAAAGGTGAAAGCTGTCAAACAGGGAGGAGAAAATGGGGCCTGAATTTCTATCTAGTCAAGCTTTACTGTCCCTGTTTGACCATATTTTTTCCATCCTCCACCTTTCTAAGTAGGAAGGTGATCCAGCCAAATGGATGTTTATTTACCTTTGAACACCAGCAGATATTGCTTCTTCCTGCAGCCTTGTCAATACTGAGTTATTACTCTGCAGCAGGGCAGAGGCTGAATCTGGCCTAGGTTTGATCAGGAACTCAGGAAGACAGCAGGCTCACACCTTGCAGAAGCTGCTGTATCTTCTGCCAGAAACCCAGCACTTTATTTTTAAAGTAAATCTCTGGTTGCCATGGTTTCCAGGAAGCACAAGTCTCACATTGCTGAGGCTCAAGCAACAGCACAAGAGGTGAGAGGCTCCCCAGCGCTGTCATGGGGCTGATATTTTTTCCAGTCCAGCGTTGACACCTGGGCCACCTCCAGCTGTAGGGTGCAGGGAGCTGGATCCTTGGGCTCAGACATCACAGGACCTCCTTGGCTATAGGGATTTTTCCAAGATCACGCCCACCTCATGTGGTTGCAACACATGGGTACAGACCAGGTCATTTATGCCTTCGGAGAAATAGGATAATTTGATTTAAGGAAGCCTTCCTGCGCAACATTCTGTTGCACGGGTTTCAGCAGGATGTGTAAAACCTACCCTCAGAGCTCAAAGATTTTCCCACTGCTGTGGGTTTGGTGTTATAATCTGTTTTTTTCAGCCTGTTTAGCAACTAGGCTGTCAATCAATACCTCTTGTCTCAAATAGAGGAGTCCAACACTGGTTTATTTTACACCTGCAGGTGAAATTTTATAGCTGTTAGAGACAGATCATCTGTTACATACCCAGTGAACAGGCAGGTATTATTAGAAATACTTTCACCTCATCCATGAGGATTGTGAGAAGCAGCAGTGCACCTGGGTGGGTTTCAGGGGAGGTTGTCAGTCAGGAAATGCCCTCAGAACTGCTCCTGCCTTTGCTGATGGCCAGCACTGTGCTGATTAATCACTTTTGAAGTTCAGTGAAGCCAGAATCCTGTTGGGAAATGTTGAGAAAGCAAATTTGTTCTGATGGTAGAACTTGTTCCCATTCTAAATAGGTGTTTGCTGGTGCAAAACTGAGTCCGTGTAGAATCCACTAAGCACCTCTATTTTTCCTTCCATCAGTCTTTTCCCTTTCAACAGAAAAAAATTTATCCAGTTTCTCACTGTTCTTCCCCTTCAATGAAAGTTTTGGAAAGGAGAGATGGTTTCTTCCTCCTCTTTCCAGTAGGAACATGCATGAGGTGAAGACAGAAGACCTTAGGAGGACAGGAGGGCTCTGTGCCTAACCGTGCCTGCCCTGCCTAATCCACACTGGCCAAAACAGGCATCAGTTTTACAAGGGATCACCTTGCCCTTCAACTGGAGCACTGTTTTGAGTGACACAAACTGGAGCTGTAGTTGTGATGAAGAACAGATAAAACAGGGAAGAATTCACCACTTTCTTTTGTGAGTAAATGGTAACACTCTAGACCCAGTATCATTAAACTGTTCAGAAAAAATAGGAGGTAACAGAATAAGAGGTAATTTCCTCTGTCTTTGAGGACTGGAGTCATCATAACTACCCTATAGCATCAGCAACTCCATCATCACCAGGATGAGTCTAAGACAAAAAAATAGGCAGGGAGGCAGGAAAAAATAACCCACCTCTATTTTTCTTTTCTTACCAAATTGAATGAACTGCACCAGGGAGTTTCTAACACTTCTAAATGGTTGACTGAAGCTCCAATTTATTTCCTGTCAGATTCTCACATACTCCACGTGATGAGGACTTCCCTACAAATGCTGAGCAGCCTCTCCTTGCTCAGAGTCTGTGTCCCTGGTGCACCACACATGCAGCTCCCAGCTGCTCAGGCAGTGGGTGCAGTCCTTCTCCCGTTTTATTGCTGTGGTTTTTGAGTGACTGCTGTGTTTGCAGAGGAAAGTTTGGACAGGAATAGAGGTGGCTTTCATGGTGTCAGGGTGAGGCTCCTTCCAGCTTATATTGTAGCTCTGGCCAGAGAGAAGGCAGCCAGAATGCAGCGTTTTTACTGACAAAAGCCATTTCTGAAACACTTGGTGATTTTAATAGCTTTCAGTTAATGTGAGCAGGTGAGGCTGAGCCAGGGAGAGCAGCCCAAAACGTGAGGCTTGGGAAAGCAGCCTAATGCCAAGCTCTGGAGGGCAACTGAGGTGCTGCAAACCAGCCCTGCTCTGCCAAATGCAGTGTTGAGGAACCACACTGACCGGTGGGACACGGTGGTGCAGGCAACAAGAGATAACGGGTGTGAAGAGAGAACAACCTTCAGGATGTCCCAGCCACACAGACCTGTTGCTGCTCCTTGGCTGGCTCTGATGGGCCAGGAGGTGGCTGTCCCAGAGCCTAGCAGGTAGTCTTTTCCCATCTACCCTCCCATAGTTTGTGGGTGTTTGAAATGCTGCATGGTGTGACTGAGTAATGCCACTTGTCCTGTTCCTCCCATCCCAAAGCTGGACAAAGCCTGTAGAAAAGATAGATTTGTATGGACCTTGCTCCTGCAGCTCCCAGCCTCCATACAAGACTATTGCAACTCATGGCAGGAGCAAGAGAATGAGCCTGAAAGTCTGCATAAGCTTTTCAAGTGTGTCTGAGCCCTATATTGTGAAATTTGGCCTATACAGGACTCTCCAAAAGGCTGTGTAGAAGCTGAAGAACACATATTGGTAAAAACAGCATCCCTCTCCTGCACTGCACTGCTCAGAGTGGAACAGGACTCTATGGGCATGCATAAAATTAATGGCACTGTGTTTTTGTTCCCCCCTTCGATTAGCAAAGCTTGTTGCAAGTGGTGTGTTTAAACATATTATGCAGGATGGCGATAACCAGTTTTAAGTCGTTATACAAGCAGTTTAATTTGATGTTGCTCTATAAATAATCTAAGTCTATTTGCATGCATATTTTGTTGACAGAAAGATAAAAACCATAATTCCTACAAACAACATAAAAATGTTTTATCAGTGGCAAAAATAGAGGAAAAATCTGCCTTTCAAAATGCACTGGTTCAACCACTAAAAAGTAGAACTTCATCCAGTCATATTAAAAAAAAAAAAGAAAAGGTGCAGTTCCATCTATAACCTCCATGGAAGTAGAGAAAAGACTAAACCATGTAAGTTGGGGGCCGTATCTTTTGTTTCCTAGCTAAGAATATTGGGTGATGTCAGTGTTCTCTGGATCTGATCACTGCGTTGTTAATAGAGGGTGCTACGTCCCAGTGCATCACTTAGATACACAAAGTAAATTTTATGGGGTTTGACTGTTCTTTGTAAGACTGTCACATGCTTACAAAAGAAGGAAATTAAGTTTCATAGTTCAGTCAAGCAACTTTTCAAAAATACTTCTCTATGTTGTGAGTCCAAATGCAAATCTCCCAGACCACTGCTGCAGCTCGTGAAGCTCAGGGGTCATGTTGCCTCAGCACAGCTCCCAGCACTGGCAAAGATCTACTGCCAGAGAGCACCTTGCTAGCACAGAAGGTGGGCAAGGCTCACAGGGAGTGGAAATAGGAGCCTAGCTTTTATAGATGGCAAAGAAAATATTTTATTTGGGAGTTTTTCAGTACCTGGTTTGAAACATCTACGTCATACAAGCCTCTAAAAATTTCATCCCCGTTTCTGCTGTTCTGTGGGCAAAGCTTAGCAGATGTAAACTTGTGCCAAATAGGGTGAAATTAGGCACTACTGGGAGCCTTATACGTGTTTAGTGCTGACAAATGTGCAGATCTTTGATGTTACTGCCTTGTGCAAATTGCCCCCAGAGTCAACCTTCTTGGACAGCAGAGTGCAGGTAAGTGCATCTCTTTCCAGGTCAAACATGGAAAAAGTTACTTTTCCCAATTTTTTTTCACAACATTTCACACAACTGTCTGTTCTGGATATTCATCCCCCTAGCAACTGCGGGAGCACCTGGGCATCTCCTCAAATCTCTCCCCATGCATAAAGATGAGTTTTTTGAGCTCATACAGTGTTTGGTGCCTTGCAGTGAAGTTTTCTTGCCAGATTCTCCCACCAAAGTCTCTCAGTTGGTGCCAAGTGCAGGATCCCCAGAACAGGACATCCTGGAGGGGTGGCTGGAAGAACTCACTATCCATGTTTTGTGTGGAGGTGTTTCCAAGCCTGGAAGGAAACCTGGGGTGAGGTTTAGCTGTGCCCAGCTGTGCTCGTCTGAGGGCCACCTAACCTGGCCAGCACTACAGTGATGAATTCTGTAGAAAAGAACAAATTCACCTTGCAGGTCTGTCTGCCAGGATTCAAAAGCTTCATAAAGAAATGACGGCAAACCAGACTGTTTTTTCTCATCAATGGTGAGGGAGAGATGCTGTCAGCAATCTGGTAACTGCTTCTACCTCTTACTCAGTAAGAGTTAACTGTTGTTTGGAAAGAGAGAAGAGTGTAGCCTTTTTCACATTTTTGCTAACTCAGTTTCTTCTGAATGAAATGAAGTTTGCAGCTGGTGCTGACAACTTTGGTGCTTCCAAGTTCGGAAGGAGAACTCTGCTTTTAGTGTTGGTCCATTAGGTCTGTTTTTTCACTATTTAATACTCCATAAAACTTTGCATTAATTTAACAAGCGATTTCATAAATAAATAAAATATAATATTTCTTTTCCAGAGCTGTATTTGCCCAGTCAAGGATGTATTACCATTTTGTTGCGGCACAGGACAGGTAGAGGAAGTAATTGTGTCTTTGGAGAACACACTTCGTTCATTTTGCAGTGGGTGGTTCTTGATTATCCAAGTTGAGTTCCTTAATAAAAGATACCTGTTGTTGGAAATAAGCTGTAGTTTAGCAAAAGGTCCTAGTGTAGAAGTTAATAATGTGACCATTTTAGAGGCAGCATTTTCCAGATTTTAAATCTCAGCTTTGAGGTGATGAGAAAGCGTGGGGTCTCTCATGAGCTAAAGAATGAACCTTAAAGACAAACTTAAGAGTTATTGTTTTGACTTGGATAGAGCTTCCATTTTGTGCTATCTTGAACAGATGAAAGTTTTCCCAGTCTTACACAACTTCAGCTTTTTGTTGTTTTTAAAATAAGACATTTCAAAGAAGAATAGGTTCCCAATGAAGAACTAAAGGAAACAAGAATGAACAGCACAGAAATTCAACCCAGCTCCAGAGAGTTGCCTAAGCAAGGAAGTCAGCAGGGACACCAGGAGGTGAATTTTTAGCCTGCTTGTAGCTTTTGGAAGGAAAGGAATGGTCTTAGAAACGTGAAATTGTTAGGAGTTAATCCAGCTGAAAGTTCATGTCCCAGTCAGTTTATTGCCAGTCTTCCATAAGAAAAAGACCAGGTGCCCACCTTACTGGTATGTGGTGCCTCTGTGTGGGTAATGCTCAGAGCAAGGTGGCAGGTGGAACTGGCTGGTGGCACTGTGGCTCATGTGGGAGACTGCCTTACATTCATTAAATCAGATTTTTCCAAAGAGCAGTACATGCAGCAGCTGGCAGCAGACCTGGATCAAGGATATTCTCCCAGACCGGCAAACAATGACACTGCCTCTGTGCTTTGCTGAACACATATGGGTGTAGAACTATTAAGAAAATGTTCTTGGATTCAGGATGGGGAACAGCAAGTAGCTCTCTCTGGGTTTACCAGACAGCATGGGATGAAAGACAACTAACTAATAATTTACCAGCAGAAAAAATGCATTTATTGCACTTCAGGACTTAGGCTAATTTTGTCCTGAATCTGAAATTAAATATGAAAAACAAACAGAAGAGAATAAAAACAGTTCTAGTATGAGGCTCCAAGTCCCACAGGCACAAAGATGGAAAATGTTAAGAAATATCCATTGCTGCACCCATCCACTCAGAAATGTTTCACTGACCCAGACAGCCCAGAAGGTGTCTAACCGATTCTGCTACTTTAGCAAATGGATAATTGATGGGTTATTTATAAATGACATTCTCATGGTTGGTTGGAATGCCAAGGAGGTCTGTCTGAAGTGATGGCTGGAGGCACCAGAGGGCTCTGGTCCCTTTGCAGAGTTGCTGTGGCAGATAAAGCAGCAGTGCATGTGGCCTCCTGGAGATGCCTGGGCAGACACATCAGGAGGGGTGGCTTCTTGGGCCAGTTTTACTGTTCTGGCAAGAACAGGTTTTTTCACAGCCAGGACAGAAACCTGCTGAGCACAGACTAACCAGCTCCTGTGTGCAGACCTTCCTGCCCTGTGGCATCCCCCCCGGCAAGTGTTTGCTCCCCTGCACTCTCTCACTTCTATCACCAGCATTTTTCACTTCCTTTCCTGCTTATAATTTGTCCTTTTTTCAGGGCATTGCTTTGTTATTGCTGTTTCTTTTCTCTGGTGCACAAAATTCCCTCTTATTGTTTGTGTTTGCCTTTCTGTCTGGAGCATTATTGTGCTTGAAAGGACTGTTGTGAAATCCTGCAGTTTTCATGAATTAAATGAAGCAGTGGGAAAACAAACAGATCCAGGAGTCTCAGAGCATTTGCCTGGCTTACAGCATTGCTTGGGCTTTTCAGTTCACTCTGTGAACTGACAGAGGACATGGACATGGACAGAGTCAAACTCCCTAGGAGAGCCAAGACAGCAAAGACCACTTCCACCTTTCATTTTGGGGGTCTCACATGGGATAAAGTGTGGAAGGCTGCAGGGTATGGATATCAAGGACTTGAGAAGCCTCCAACACACACAAAGGCAGAAATAAAAGAGAAGAGAATGGAAGTGAGGTGATGTAGAGTAACACAAGCACAGCGTGGGAAGGATTTATCCCACCTTTGAAAATGGCAAAGAATGAAATGCAGGGACATTGCCTCTACAGCACTCTTCACCTGAAACCACAGTCCAGAGAGGCTTTTATGTGTTTTTCCCCATCCCAGGATTTTCTGATGATTCTAATAGATAGTCCACATGGCAACTTCCAGAAAGCCATGGATTGTCAGTGCAAATCAAGTTGGTTCAAATTCTTCGTGTCAGATGTAGATTTCTTTTTTATCAGAAAGTAAAATTTCACATCAGAGAGAACTGTAGCTTCAAATTTGGCATGCAGACAGGCAAGTAACTGCTTTGCTGAAGGACTAGATCCTGTGAAATAATATTCATCTGCTTTAATTTTCATGCAGCTGGGTTAAGCCTTGCCTCATTATGTTGCCATTAGGTGCATTAATACTTTTTGACAAAACTACATTAAAATTGTAGATTGATCTTGGTGTGCTGCAGAGACCATGCTGGCTTTCTAAAGTGCCTGGAAATACTTTGTGTTTTGATGTGAAAGAAGATGAAAGCAGAAGAAGTCTATCAGACAGATATCCTGTGTGGTACTATGACATTTGATGTATCATGTTTTCAGAGCAGGATTTGACATAGAGCATGGTGTGGTGGAAAGAATCCCCAAGTCAGAAAAACTCAAGACACAGTAACAATAAGAAAATCTATATATAAAAAGAAAAGATTCAAGTTCAAGTGACTAAAAATTTTTAATGGAAGATCTTTTATTTGTGGAAAGCCCAAAAACTAGAAGCGAAGAGTGTGGATATCATTAATTTCAGCAGCTGTTTGTTCTCCTGCAACCATACGCTAACATTGAGAACTGAAGATCTGTCTCTCTGCAATAACTGAATACCAGAAATGTTCTGTTGTAATGTTTTGTGTTGGGATGCCCTTACTGGTTGGATTTTAGCAAACAGAACAGTAAGCTTTTCCTAGGGCAGAGCAGCCTGGGTGCAGGGTAGGCATGGAAATCAGGGGAAGTTCAGCCTTGCAGAAAGCTCAGCTCTGCCTTGCAGTTACGGAGGTAAAAAGCTGAAGTCGGATGCAGGAAAAGAATTATTATTTCTAAATGTGTTGTTTTGAATAGAGAGAGTAGATTAGTTGTAAACTTTTTAAATGTAACTTTTAGTTAAAAAAAGATGAGCTTGAGATCAGCCTGATTGCCACCATGGGGGATTTGAGACAGGATCCTTGAATTCTTGACTCTGAGATGTTTTATTCCTGGCTCTGCTGTACAAACAGCAGTGACTGAACTTTAAGAGTACTTGTGAATGGGTTTTATCTCTCTTGACTTAGCCAAGGGAAGCCAACAAGGACTAAGCCTGCATTCGAATTACCATTTCATGGGAAATGTGCAGCAGCAATCAGGTGGTTTCAGAGGAGGTGAAGTTGGTATTCCAGGGGAGTCCATGGCTGCTTCCGTGCTGTCCTGTGCAGAGCAGCTCTCCCCCCTCATGCCGAGCACACGACTGTACCCTCACTTCATCTCTGGTTTCACTAATCATCTGCAAGCACTCTGCTAGCTGTTTTTCAGGGATGTAACTAAATATGGATCCAGCCTCTCATCTTCATGCAGTGACTATAATGATGTCCTTGAAAATGCAATTTCTCGTTGCGAAAACTCCTTGTCTGATGGAGTCCTTGTCTTCTGTACCAGCTCAGAGCATCATTTGGGTTTCCTCCTGCTATGATTGTAAACTCCAGTTCAGGTGCCTTCAGCATATTATTTACAATATCACTGAGCCCTCTGTTCAGTCTGGGGGGGCGGGGAAAGCCACGAAACTCTACTTCCTAACACAATCTTTGCTCTATTTCATCTTTTAAAAATTTACCTGACCAGCTGGGATCAAGGTTAGAATATTTCTAAAATCTCTTTCTCCTATCAAGCAAAACCAAAGCTGCTGATCTTCATAGGGCTGGCTGCTGATTGAAGGGCAATCACTTCTTATCACTGCAACCTGAGGGCAATTCAATTCTCAGCTTCTGCAGGCCAAGACCCAAAGCTGACCACAGGGCAGGGGGGAGCAGCCCCACGGAGGTGAGCACCAGGTGGCTTTGTCCCTCTGGCTCCAGCAGATTACTGGGAAAATACAAGCAGGAGATGATGGATGGAGGGAAGAGCTGTGAGGAATTAATATGAGCCTCAGGTGTGGAGAGAAATGATGCCTTTGTTATTGCCGGGGACTGAGGGTGAAACGGCAAGTGAGAAACGAGGGTGAAGAGAGAGGGATGTAACAAGAGCCTCTTCCCTCGGGAGGTGGAGGGCCCCAGCTCTTTGTAATGTTATTTACTGTGTATGAATCACCACTTAAAAGGTCCTGCTGGGGTTGCTCCTTACCTTTACTTTCAGGATGAGCTTGGAGCACCCTTGCTTTAGGTAGGAAGACCTTTTCTTGAGGCAGTGGCTGCACTCCCCAGCCCCAAAAACATGCTCCCTTCTGGCATCCACTTGGGTGATGGGGGCCAGCCTCTGCTGCTGGACCCCCTTCTCCCCAGCTCTGTGCCATGGAGGGGCTTCTGACTTGAACTCCAGAGCCCTCAGATTCCAGAGGTGAGCAGGGGGCTGAAGCTTGGAAAGGTAGTGTCCAGTCTGTGACAATGCAGAGGGTGTGGTGAGATGGGTGGATTTGTGTAGCAGTGGGGGCTGGCAGGGTCAAAGGGGACACTGCTCAGCTGGCACTGGAGGGCAGCCTCCCCCGGAGGAGAGTTAGCTCCTATTAGAAATAAGCTTCAACTTAGTCATTTTAGCTACACTGGAATAATTTCAATTAGCTCTTCACATCTGATGCTATCCTGTTCTTCTTAGGCCTCACTTGCCCTGAATTTTTTTGCTCTTTTGCTGGAGTTTGCCATGACTAAAAGTCTCACCCATTCTCCAGGTTCTTTGTATTTATGTTTTGAGTCTCATTGTTTATCAGATTGTTCAGGATACTGAAACAATTTATGGGAAGCGGTTTCCTTTTTATTAAATTGCATCTGATGCAGATGCAGAGGTTGGACTTATTTCTCTGCCTCTCTTCTCTCCCCACCATCAACTCTCAGCTGGATACACCGTCTCAGATGATTATAACCTTTCTCAGTGTCCTGTTGTTCCCTTTCCCCTTGGTGCTCCTTTATCAGCTGCATATCTGCAGTGTCGCATGTGTGATGGAGCTAATGTGCAGGTAATATATCTTCATTTGGGGGAAAGAGTGCTTTGAACATGAGGGAGATTAAATAAAGAACATTTCTGTGAGCTTTAGGTGAAAGTTGCTTGTTCTTCTGGGATAAGACATACTTTAAAACTTTACCCCAAAATGTTAACATGCTCTCAGGGTTGTCTGATGTTGCAAGTGATGGGAGAAATAGCCTTCCCTTGAGAAGCAGATAGTGGCAGAAGTGCCTTGTGGATGCATTCTCTGTTCAGGAGTGGTGCTGCTGACTGCCCAAACCCTGGTTTGTTCAAAGGTTAAAAGAAAAACAAAATCCCACTGTATTTTGTGGGATTTTCCACACCATTTATGAATCTAGGATGAGTGTATACTCCCTTTTGTCCTTCATTTAAAAAAAAAAAAATGATTTCAAGTTCTAGGGTGATGCTTGAAGGTGTCATTTTTAAAAAATATTTTTAATATGTGTTAGCTGTATAATTACAGGAATGAAGCCATTCTGGCATTCCTGTCTTGCTCCAAGGGGCCAGTTTTCACACAGATGGCTATGACTTATTTACCCCACAGAAGGGTGCTCTGTAGGAGCATGTGTCTGAATTTCATCAATTTCATCTGCCCACATCAGGCGGGAGACCTCTGCTCACTTGCAGTTGTCTTTTGTTGATTTTAGCCTAAGCAATCTCCCAAGTGATTGGAAATGTCAGAGAGATGTGATAGTGTGATCTGAAGGATTGTCTCTGTTCAATATCAAAGCAAACTTGTGGTGGTCTTGTTATAATTAAAACTGTTAGCTCAGCTAATCAATATGTCTCAGTTTAGCTAAGTCTTGCTCAACTTCAGACTTTCTCTTTAATTAAACTTGCTTCAGTGACCTTTTATCCCCTTGCTTACATCAATGATGCCATCCGTTTGCATATATTCATGTAATAGGAAGAAGGCACTCAAGCCAGCTGTATGGAAATCTTGATTGAACAATTTTATGACAGGAAGGTTCATGATTCATTTGCAAGAGAAAGGCAGACACAGCTAGGAGAAACTAATTCAGTTCCAGGAACTAGAAGGTTGTTGGCAGTGAGCGTCCTGATTCCTGATACTGTGCTTCCTTTTATCCTGCTTCCATGGGGTTTCAACAGGTTTTCTCCTTTGTTATGGATCAGCAGGGATTCCACCTGTCAGTCATGTTCTGGCTGTGCAGAAACCAAGACCATCTATGATTACAGTGAACCAGGTCTGTATCCAAAACCGCAGAGTAGTTTCAGTACCACATGGAAGATGATCTACCAGATCACCAGTCTTTTCTGACGTGTCCCTTTTCTTCTGCTGCTTCTGAGAGCCGCCCAGATTTACAGACAGAGAATTTACCACTTTTTAGTTCTTTGCCCTCTGTGAAACTGGATCGATCAGGAAACCCTTTGCTCTGACTGTAGCAAATTTACATGCTAAATGCTCCCACAGTCTGAGTAATACAGATGACATTTTGTCTGGCTGTGGATTTGCAGCCTCTGTTCTTACAGGCCACCTGAGATTTCTTGGCACCAGGCAGAGAGATTCATTTCTCTGTCTTATTTCCTCTACCTAGTAAACACAGGTTAATCTTTCTCAAATGCATGGCTGGAGAATTTCAAAAGGACATCAGTCTGCTTTGTGGGAGCCAGCACAAAAATCCCAGCCCTGCAGGCTGACTCAGTTCAGAGGGTCTTAATAAAGCTTGTGGGGTTTTAGAGCAGAGCTAGGAGCCAGCCTGCCCAGTGCTGGATTGGGCCCTTAGCTAGTAGGCAAATTCATCACCCTGTGATTCATCCTGAAATGGCGGAAAACAGCTGAACTTTCATATGACAGGAGAGTGGGCAGCTTTGAATTGTTAAAAATCACTATTGCACAGACAGCACGTGAAGCCAAGTGAATGTGCCCACTTCATACACCCCCTGCCAGTCTGTTCCCCAGCCTTGTGCTGCTAAAGGTCACTGGGTGCTTGGAAAAACTTACAAAAATCTTCCACATTATATTTTTCTTTCAAGCTACTCTACTGTCACTGCAAAGCCCAGTTTGGGGATGCTGCCTGGGAGCTGTTTATAATTTCTCTGTGCCATCTCTCTCCTCGTGGTGCAGGGAAGTGTGAGTGGAGCTGTGCATGGAGCTGTCTGCCTCTGCTTTATGGGCACAGCTGGGGCTTTAGAAGCTACTTCTGCCCTATGCTGGAACAAAATGAGAAATACACAGACATTTCTGAGAGCCAGGGAGAGGGCCAACTCCAGAATGGCTAAGAGGCTGGTGAGTGGGATGTGAACCCAAAATGAGCAACATCTATTGATTCCTCTACAGCAGGTTTTTTCTGCTTGGAGTAAAGTGGGATGTGGTGCTTCTCTCTTCCTCCCTTTCTTCTGCTGCTGCCCATCCTTCCTGACAGAAACCACCAAGGTCAATGGAGAAGACCCTATTCTAGAGGCTTTATTAAGAAGATGATTTTGCAAATGTGTATTTTTTTGTGTATGTGTGTGTTTTTGATGAACTGAGAGTGGGAGGCACAGGGCATATTGTCTGCAGAAGGCTGTCTTGTTTTGTCTGTACCTGACTTGCCATCCAGGGTGTCCTAGTCCCTCTGTTTTAAGATGCTCCTCAATGCTCTGTTGTATGTTTTTCTGCTGCTTAGAACTCACCTTCTCCCTTGAAAGGCACAGCCACCCATGGACTGTGTTCTCCTTTCTGGAGGCTCTTGCTATGAGCTGTGCTAGAGATTTAAGAGTCTTTAAAGCTAAGGATAAAACTCAGACTTTCAAAAGAGATTCTGAAGAGATGATTATTATTTATTTCTTATTAGAAGTCCATAAGGCATGTAAGTTAGCAATTAGTTAGCATGCAATTAGTACTTACTACTAATATTAATTACTGTTACCAATTAGTTAGGAAGCAATTAGTTAATTGCCCCTTTTTAGCAGCAGGGAGTTTGACATTGAGCAGTGACCCACTAGCATTCTTGTCCTTCCCAGAGCATCCTCACCTCTCAAAAAGCAAACGTATTTTCCTTTTTGTAGAGTTTATCAAAATGCTCATCTGTAAGTGTTTAGCAATGTTGCTGATATTTTTGACAGAACAGGAAACTTCAATGTTCCCACCTATAGAAAACAATTTCCAGCTAATAATGGCAGGTGTAAATAGGATGCAGAGTTTTTCCCAGGGCATTTCATGCCACAACTAAGTGTTTTTGAACCATGAAGAATCTGCATTCAGCTAGAAAGAGCACTGCATGCTCCCCTGGGACGGCACAGATTGTGACCATCCCAATTCCTTCTTGGAACAAGCCTCTTTCACCCCACTGAGCCAAGGGCTCACCTCCCACCCAGGCTCTATGTCAGCAAAGAAACTCAGGGGTACAGGGTTGCTCCCTCCCTGCCAGGCTGAGCAGGCACAGGGGGATCATCACAAGCACTTGGGGGTGTGAGCAGAGCTTAGATCAGCCATGGCTGTGTCCCTCTGGGGCTGGGGTTTGACAGCAGCAAGGCCATCCTCTGTTTGCAGCTCTGCACCAAGCAATCTCCTGTGCTACTGAGGCGAGATGAAATTCAGGGCTGCTCCCTTCTGCCTTCAGCTCATGTAAATAAGCCTGAAGGGTGAAAGCTAAATGAAGCAAAGGCAAACAAAACATTTTGCATGAATATTTTTGTAAACTCTTAGGGGACTGAGGGCACCATGTCCCATATCCCTAAATAATGGGGCTCTGAGCAATTACAGTGCGGGCACAACCTGAAAACTGCGCTGGGTTAGCTCAGCTGAAATATAAAACAAAGAGAGATGGGTAGGGCTACTCTGAGAGCAAAAGGGAGGCTCATTTTTGCAGTGGTTTGGGCTGAGCTGTGCTCCCTGCTGCTGTTACCTTGCCCTCATAAATATCTACATACAGAAGCTGGTGTTTATGGGGAACGCTGTGAGCCTTTTTCTGAGACTCTGTGATGAAGATGGGGCAGGTAAAACTGAAATCTGCTGGAGTGATTCTGCTTCATCTTCCACATCTCCTGAACTTGTGCTCAGGTAGGTCTGCAGCTGCAGACAGAGTGCACAGAGGAGCTTGCACAGCTCAGAGCAAAAACCCTTTTGCCACCAAAGGGAGCAGACTGGGGGCAGTAGCCGTTGTGTGGGAGGAGATGGAATGCAAAACTCCCACACTGGCATGTGGAAAGGCAGGTAATGGCCCTGATGAATAAGCTGGGTATTGACTGCTGGAAGGAAATGGGCTTCCTGTCTGCATAAAATAAAATGGCCTTCCCATTTGCATTCTTTTCTATGTGTGCTAGCTGGGGGCTGGTAAATCCATGGATTATATTTAACAAAATTGTATGCTCCTTACCTGGGTCTCTTTTCATTCTCTACCTCCCCCTTTTGACATTAAAATTAAAGCAGAGCAGGATCTTTTATATTACTGAATAGGAAAGCTGTAATTAACCAGTCCATCATGATTACTTTTATACCAGAGATCATTAAAGGTAAGGCAAAGTCGCAGCTGCTCCTGTGATATGCTGCCATGCTATTGAGAGTATAGATACCTTTTGAACATTTTCCTACAAGACTGCCAGTTTCACTGAAAGTTCCTGTAACCATAGGCTGCCTTCTAAGGCAGGAGCTTCTACGCTTTCTCTCTGTCCCTAATTATTCAACTCTACATCAGTAGTTTGGTATTTAATTACAGGGGCTTTTTTGTTTTGTTTTGGATCATGACCTTTTTGCTCTGGATCACCACAAAAATTTATTTGATGCAATATCACTTCTAATTAACAGACTTTAAAAAAACAAAAACCAAAAAACAAACAACCCTTTGTCTTACTACAGAGTTAAATGCCCTCTGGTTAGAAGACAGTCTTGGCATTTCTGTTCAGTAAAGGCTGTTTGGATTTATTAAGTCATGCAAAACTAACAAACAAGATTAAATAGAATAAATGAAAAAAAAATCTACTCCAAAAAGCTCCACTACTCCTACAAGAAGTGGGAGAATTCATAGGACGTGTGGTTAATTTTAGAAGACAGCAGTTTTGTGATCTTTATTGTGATCCCTGGAGCTCTTCTGTCTGTGTCTTTCAGCTGCCCTCTTAATACTAAAAATGCCCCCCTCTGAAGAGCACCAGAGTTTCTCTCTTTGGCTCAGGGCTATGTTTTTAGGGCAGCAGGGACAGGATCAGCAAGGTCTCAGCAGTGCACAGAGATGGGCACCACTGAGGTTCTCTGACACAGGCGGCTGCATTTGCTAATATTGGCCATCAAATGTTAACTAGGCCATAAAAATGTCTGTGAGTTGGCCATAATTAGTCTCCTAATGATCTGCTGTTTCAGTCCCTTCTCCAGTGGCTTCATGAAGGTTGTGCTTATGAACACGTGTCAGGGTTAGCAATCATTTTGTTCTGAGTGACGGTAATGGCTGTGGGCTGTGAAACCCTTCTTCAGTTTTTTAGGGGTTGTTTGGGTCAAACATTTCCCTGTCATTTGGCATGAAATGATGGTGTGCAGAATGGCTTAGGCTGCAGGCACACAACTACACTGTTCCTCTTGGAGCTAAACAGCAGCAGGATAGTAGTCAGATACATTTTTACAGCTCTTTCTTACCTCCATTCACCCGGATTTATAAATCATAGCATTTGCTTTTGAACACTTGCAGCTAAATAAAACCCAACACAACAGCTTTCCTGTGCTATGGAAAGCTGTTCTGAGATTTTTGCAACCTGGCTTAAAATTCTCAGCAACCAAAAAACCCGAGTGAATGTGGTAGAGACAGCATTTCCTAGGAGTAAGGCGGTGTGGGAATGTCTACAGAGACAAAGATAAGGAGTTTTTTATTTAGAGAGGCATTGCACATAAATAGGTATTTGTTAAACAAGCCTTGCCCTGGGCACTACCCCTCCTGCCTTCCAGCAGGGAGTGTTGTGTGGTGATGCAGGGGACCATAGGTGATGTTGTGTGCCTGTTTGCAGGAGCTCCCTGTGTCCTTGGAGCTCTCCCATCCTCCCAGTAAAGCCATGGCCCTGTAGCTGATTTGCCATGTGGGATTTGGTGTAGCCATGCAGAACAGCTCCCTGCAGCTCTGCCCCATCTCCCTGCTCCCACCTGAGCAAACAGACTTTGTGTTGCCAGAAGGGGAGGTCATATGGTGACGCCTCTCGTGAGGTTTGCTGTGGAGCTGACTGTCCCTGGACAGAGTGGCTCAACCCCTCTGTGGGGCAGCCTGAATTTGAGCACCTGGGCCCAGCTCTGCAATTTGGGCAGGAGCCCAAGAGGTGAATTGATGCTCCCTGACTACTGTTATGAAAGGAGTTGTGGAATTTCACAAAGGGCAACTGAGGACAAAGATATCACCCTGTTGTAGATCACTGTTGGGCACAACATTTTATTGTTTTTGCAAAGTTTTCATCTATATCGTGTGCTTTTCCAGACATAAGGTAGGATATGACCAGAGCTCACCCCTCTGCTGCTGTTCCTGCTTCCTGGCTTGGGGCAGCATTGCTCTTGAGCAACTTGAGCCACTCCAGAGGTGCTCCAAAATCCATCTTTCTGCACACAGCATGCTCCTCAGTACCTGTGCATGGCTCGGCCGTGCTGCTCTCCTTTTGGGAACTGTCACCAAGCTCTCCTCTTTCCCTTCCTCTCTCACTCCCTCCCACCTTGCCTCACAGAGGGTGACTTCTGCAAATTAAAATAAATGGAGGTCAAATTGAAGCCCAGTGAAAGCACTGGGGATCTTTCTGCTGACTGCCTGACTCCTGCCTGCTTTGGGTTGCTCCAGGGAACTCTTGGTTTCCACCCTGATTGCATCTTCCTTGGCTTTGCCTGCGAAGGGCTGCTGTAAGAAGACCTCAATGAAGCATGATCTTGATTTAGGCAGGGTCCATGTTCCCCTGTACTGGAGCAAGGAGAGGAAGCCTTGCTGTGACTGTCTATGCAGCCCAGCTGAAATGAGCTCCAGGTGGAGGACAAGGTACCACCTGTCCTGTAGAGGAGGGAGAATTAAAAAAAAAAAAAAACAACTCAAACTCCTTGGCTTATTGGATTTGGTAGCTTTTGTTCTCATGATTGTCTAGATTTGGAGCATGTGTAGATTCCTGAGGGAAAGTAAATTAAACTCTGGGAAAAAAAATAAATCCGTTCTTTAGAATGGCTCATAAAAATATCTTCTAACAGGAGTGCAGTTTCTGCCTTTGTGTAAATGATGAGCCATATTATGTGCTGTGCTTTGTTACCCAAGAACACTGCAGCAACGAGCTGGAATAATGAGTGCAAAGCTTCATTCAGAGGGTAGCTGAGCTCCTCAGAGCTTCAAAAGACCAGGTTTATTAATGAGAAATACTGAAACATCCTTATTTAAGAAATGTATATCTTCTAGGATGGTTCTAGGATGGAAAAATTACAGCTAAATCAGCTGAGATGTCAGACATAAAAAGAGACAGTGTGATTCCCACTAATATCCTCTGAACTGTCTGTCTTGGCTGCCCTTCCTGGCAGTCAGCATTTCGCAGTTCTCATTTCCAAACAGCCGGCTTTGGCTTTATGTGGGAGATGTCTCCACCAGCAGTTCGAACAGAAATAACTGTCATTCCAGCAGCAAAATGCAAAGAATGTAATCAACTCTGCAAGCTTCAAAATCCTTTCTGGATGGATGAAATGGTAGTACCCATCACACCGTTCTCATCTCTCTTAGCTTCTTAGCACTGGTTTTTGAGCACCATGTAATCAACAAGAACAATATCCATTTCCACTGCACGAGGCTGCCAGGCTGCTTTGTTCACGTGAGCTATTGTGTACAGAAAGATTCAGTTTGCCCTTATCTCCTATGTCTTCTCTGAGCCGAAGTATTGGCAACAGTTTTCAAAAAATACATTTTATCTTTGCAAAAATGAATTTATATATATCTTTAAATGAATTCCTGTAAGTCATCTTTCATGAAAGACTTTAAAGCATATCATGAGCTAACTGGCTTCATTCCCTTTCTTCAGACAAACTGACAGAAAGAAACTTCAGTCTTTACACTGACAGATCTTGTGACATTTGTGCTCTCTCACTGAGCCTTGTGGACATAATTTTGTCCCTTCTGGGATTAGTTTTACTGTACCAAATCACTCAAAGATTATCACTTGTACCTTGTGTCCAGTGTGACTTCTAATTCCCTGATCTATAATTCCCACAAAGTACTTGATTAACTTCTGAGGTATTCTGTATAACATTGTTCTAAGTCCTCAAAGCAATTTAGCAAGCCTTGCTGCCTCCACAGTATTAATGTTCTCTTAGTGTTGCATTCAGATGATAAACCCTATGTTAAATAAATAAGCTCACAACACTGAGTCTGCATTTTGATCATACTAATACTGATCTCCCGTGCATTAATATGAATGAGCAGGATTAGCATGGCAAAATCTGCAGTTTCTCTAAGTGCTGGAAATCTGAGTCAGACTAAAGTGTTAAAAGTTTTGCCTTGGCTTGTTCATCCTTAAAGGGTTTTTTTCTAAGTTATAGCCAAGCATATAAATGCAGTCAAAGGCCAAAAGCATGAAATATAACTCAGAAGTTGGAATTTTCATTATGTAAGTCAGAGATGTGATAATTTGCTGGTGCTTTTTATTATTTTCCTAAAAGGTTGGGTTTGGGGTTGTTGGTGGGGGAAGTAGTTTAGGTTTTGCTGCTGATGGTTGTTGGTGGGGGAAGTAGTTTAGGTTTTGTTGCTGATGGTGGTTTTGCTTTTTTTTTTGTTTTAATTGAAACACATGTCAGGAGTTGGCAGGGCTTAGAGTGTGGGATGCATGTGGATGGTTCAGCCTGGAGAGAAGGAGATGGAACAGAAACCAATATCCACTTTTACCTACCTGAGGTGTGGGGCATAAGGAAGGAGGAGCAAGGTTCATCTGGAAGATACAAACTGAAGGGCTATGAGGCACCTTGTCACCTCATTCATTCCATGGTTCTATGAATTAAGCAGTGTTCTGTGAATTATTTTTGTGCTGGGCAGTGGCTCTAGATGTCCTTCTAGCATGACCTACAAAGCATCACTGGTTCATGTCCCAAAGGCAGTGGGAAGTGCTGGGTGTACTGTTCACAGCCAGACTGTGGTGGGGACAGGGCACTTGTGGTCTGTGAGCTTCTCCACCCCAGCCTGCAGAAGAGCTCCTGCAAGGACCTGGATTTTCACGGGGGTCTTGCTTTCTTGGCTTGTGCATCCACTCAGGTTATAAACCCCTTCCTAAAAGGAAATATCAGCCAAATGTCTGGAAACTGAAGTGACAAATGGTATTTTTTCTTCTTTAAAACATCCTTCTTTAAAACTCCAAGCAGCTGCACTCTCCTTGCCCAAGCAACTTGTCAACTCTCTGGTGAGCCAAGCTGTCCTCTTTAGGTCATTGCAATGAGGGAACAGCTTTGTCAAGGCACCATCTCTCCTGGGTGAATACCATGTCATCGACAGCCCAGAAAAGGAATGGGCTTTGCTAGTGCAGCTGTGTGTGCATCACTGCACTTCCCACTGCCCTGACACTGATTTACCAGGGGTTTCCCTGGCACTTGGGAGTTAAAGCATATGGAGCTGTGAATTGGGAGAGACCACAAATTGTATTTGCTCCCAGAATGCTCCTTTGGCTGATTTGCTCCCTTCCCCCTTTGAGCATACATTAACTTTTGTTATCAAATATACATCAAAGCAGTGTGTGTTGTTACCACCCACTAATATTCTCTGTCATTATTAAACAAATGAGATGCAGTTGCTGGATGAAGTTAGTGAGAGTTGCCTAGCTGGAGAGAAAGCAGTGGGGAAAGACTAGAAGTCTCTCCTCTTTTTGGGTCTTGGTTACTGTGCTAGGGACAGTGGATAATTAGGACATGGATTTCCTTGACATCCCACCTTAGACTGTGCTGTCAGAAAGCACACACCTCCCTTGGGGTCTGGAGCAGAAGTAGAAACATAGAGCCAGACAGTGGCTCGGCCAGAAGGGCTGGCTCTGCAGCAGGCTGGCTCTCTGCTCCCTGCCCAGGTGACTTTGACCTTTTACTTGATGTTTTTAAGTTGTGATACTGCTTGTCTGCAGGCCTGGGGCTGATCCTGGAGCTGAGGATACGCTGGCAAGCCAGAGCTGTGCCACCTTTCCATGAGGCAGCAGACTGCAGGGCATTTAAAATTACTTTCAGGGATACTGACTGTGTATCTTTTGTGGATGCAAGTGCCTGCTGCCTCAGCAAGGGGCTGCAGTTGCCTTCAATCAATATACTATGATTTTACCCCAACTGTGTCATTTTGACTTTCCACGTGTTTCTGTAGAACCAATTATATGCATATATATATGAATAAATTCAACTCCCTAAGCTGTTGCTGGGAGCTTAAGCTACTTGGAAATCCTATTTTCGGAAAGAAACAACACGGGAACAAGAAAATTCAGATGCTGAGATCTGTTCTGGTGCTTCCAAGGACCAGGAGTGTTGGTTCCTACAGAAACAGTTTTGGGAGGCTCTTGGGTGGCACTGCTTATGCAAAACTACTAAACGAGTTTCTCCCTCACTGATTTTCTCCAGTGCAGGAAGTGCTGCAGGCTTCTTTCCTGCTCTTGGAAGAATCAGCTGCTGAGAATGGCTGCTGTCTCCAACCCTGTTGCTTGCTTAGCAGAAGGCTGAAAGAGGCCTGTGAGGAGGAGGATGCACATGGGACAGCTTGTCTTTCTTCCTTTCTGACAGTCTGTGTTGGTGCATTTGGGTTTTGCAGCAGCTCTCCTGGGTTCCAGCACTGCAGAGGAGTGGTTAAGTGCTGCAATCTCTTAGCAAAGCCACTCTGGATGCCGTGCAACTCTCTAGAGAGAAGTGAAATCCTTACAGCTGCCGTTAAAATTCTGAAGGCACCAAGTATTTGTGATATTGACCTCCCATGATGTTGTGGTTAGACAGTGGCTAAATGCCAGGCACCCATGAAAGCTGTTTTTGCTCACCCTCTCTTGCTACAGCTGGGCAGAGGAGAGGGAAAAAAATTAACAAAGGGTTTATGAGTTGAGATAAGGACTGGGAGAAAATACTCTAAGGGCAAAACATGTTCAAATTTAAAGGTGTAGGGTAAATTTATTATTAGCAGAGTCAGAGGAGGATAATGAGAAGCAAAATAAGCCTTTAAAACACCTTCCCCCCCACCCTCAGTCCCTCTCTCTTCACAGGGGTGCCTTGCCATCTCTGGAAAAATTTGCCTGTGCCCTGTTCAGATTTTCTTCTTAAATATGTCATCACAGAGGCGTTACCAACCTCTCTAACTGGGCCAGCACCATGTCCATCTTCAGAGCCATTAGAGACTGGCTCTGTTGGACATGGTGGAAGCTTCTAACAGCTTCTCACGGAAGCCACTTCTGTGGCCCTCCCCCACTACCAAAAACCAGGCTGTGCCAAATCAACACACAAGATTTTGTAAAAAATACTTTGTGCTATTCCAGCATGCAGTGAAATACCAGGCTCCTCACAACAGAGCAGCCCTGCTGCACCCAGGATGGCAGCCTGGGTTTCAGCTGCTGCCTGCTGAAAGGAACCTCTGTGTTTGAAGGTTCCCTGGCAACCAAAGTGGCAGATCTGGTCCCCTTTTCTTTTTATTATTAATTTAGCTTTGTTGTTATAGGGGAAATGACAATGTGAGACATTAATGTCAGTGGGATTTATTTGCTTGCTATAGTGGCAGGGGGCTCAGCCTGCAGGCACAGTGAGGTTTCTCCAGTTTCTTTCATGATGGGTTCAGAGTTAAGCCCTGGGTTTCTCTGGCATTTGGGGACTGGAGACCTTCAGCCCTGGTTGAGTTAGCAGGTGGTTTTGTGCTTACAGCCCATGCAGTGAGAAGTCAGGCATCTGTAAAGATTTTGGAGGGATGGAGGTACAGCAAAGATCCTGCATTTTCTCTGGGCTGACCTTTGTAATCTGTGACTTTGGCAGAAATCCTGTGGGATGAAATTCTCACTTTTTCAGTGAAGAATAACCCCACTGCAGAGCAGATAATGCTGACCCTGTGCCTCCACCCCTCCTTCACTCTGCTCTCTCAGTCACACCAAACTGTCTCTACATTTCCAGGCAAAGGGCACGAAAAGCAAATTTGCAACTACTGTGGGGACAAGCCAAGCCTGCAGCAATGCAGATTTACCAGTCAGGGTGGCAGGGCAGTACCCAAACCCTTGGGTCTGTTAGAAGAGTCTCTCTGTGTCCTCAGGTGGATCCATAATAATGAAGAAGACCTTGCTGGTGGAAGCCCAGCTTCTGAGTGGACTGATGTCTCTGAGTTGTCGCCTTCTGATGTTTACTTTTTCTGTAATGGAGTTTCTCACACACTTTTCATGTAAATAATGATTGCTTTGCATTCCTTTCTGGATGAGGAGAGAATTGATGGACTATTGGTTTGACCAACAGTGTGGTTGGAGAGGACAATTTCATCCTCCAATCCATGGTCACGGTTGGAATTCTATAGATGTCAAGTGTAACCCTGGTTCGTGCCTGTGATGTTTTGGTTGTTCTGAAACTCTTTCCCAGAGAGTTTTCTGTCAACAAGAGACATGTTTTCCTAACTGTAACCTATGTTTACATTCCTTTCCCTAGGAGGGACTTCTTCTTGATGTCCCTCTGACTTGACCAATGTGATTGAAGAAGTTTGTCTTTCTTCCACCCATTGGGTTATTCTTTGTAGAACAGTATAAAGGGAAGAAATTCCCAGAAATAAACAGAGTCATTGTCAGCCTTCTGAGTTGGAGTCTGTGTCATTGTGATCTTTAACAGTCAGTCAAGGTCTGTAAATAAACTTACTCTTTTTTACCTTGGACATCTCGGCGTGTGGGTGTCGTTCATTGTGACATCAAGTTATGCAGCTTGTTCCTCCTCTCCCCTTGTCAGGACAACCAGAACCTTGGCTGCTTTTTATGAGGAGTGTGTGTGTGACCACACAACCAGAAAAAGGCAATTTGGGATGCTGTTATTCAGACAGCACTGTGTGAGCCCAGGAAACTGGACCATGGGGTGAGAGAGCAAAGCTCTAGCTCAGTGGGAAGCAACGGGGAATACGGCCTAAGGAGAGAGGGAAACAGAGTGAAGGGTCTGTTACTTCCTGGTGCTGAATTCCTGCTTAAGAAGCAGAGCTGAGACTGTGCAAAGTGGTCATAACCAGACGCAAAAACTTTCCAGTTCTTTGCTTTTCTGGAAACTGCCTAATTCACTAATGACATGAGGGTAGAGAAAAACACTGCCTTTCCCAAAGCTGAGATGGGTTTTGTGACACTTGATGGTAATTTTCAACTGCTCTAAATATTAGTGATCTTTGGAGGTAGGATGGTAACATTTTTCAATAGAGGATTTTTAGGCAGCGATCTGTAAAGAATAGCATATTATTAACTTGGGACAAATACGAATTGACAATCAGATAAAATTTGCCAAACCCTGGAATTTATGAGCACTGCTAAAACACATACAAGCTGGAAGCACCCTTGAGGATTGCAACTATGCTGCCACCCTCTCCTTCTTGGAAGGGCTGTGTGTGCCTGGGTATTGACACTTCAGTAGAGGAAGCAATTGCCATTTTTATGCTGCACTGACATCTGTGGAAGAAGTGAAACAGGGTACTGAAGGTGCCCAGGGCAGGAAAAGCAGGAGAAATGTAGAGTGTGCTGGACTACATGTGCTGGTGTCTGAAGGTGCTTTGCTGTACTTTTTCCTCCTGATCAAGGCTGTTGTTGCTTTGCTTCAGGCTGGGATTGAGAGTTTGTGTGAAGAGGAGAGTGTATTTCTCTGGATTATAGCATATAATGTGAATGGAGAATATGCAAGGTCACACAGGGGCACTCTGGCAGAAACCAGGATAAAACTGTGGTCTCCTCAATGCCAACACTACTCCCAACAGCAAGAAATGTGGCAGGGGGAAAGAGCACAGATATTTTCAGTTTCAGTTAAAATTTTCCAGATGCTTATGTACTGGTCTTCATAGCATGAAGGGTTTCTACACCCCCAATATAACCAGTGTGAAGCTCAAAGGAGCAGCAGCCTGGGCCATCTCCCCTTTTTACTGTGCTTAACAGCAGTAAAAACCTCACAGCGAGAAAAGGATTTGCATGATGAAACCTTAAACAGCTCCAATCCTTCACCTGGAGGGATGAACTGGCTTGTAATGAGATCTAAGTAAAAAAAAAAAAATCCGGTTTAGACTTAAGTTTAATTTTAATTAAAATGTGCTTTTCAGATTTCTTCTGATAACTCTCAGGTGGATCATGAAACACTGGAAAGGGCACTCATTTTGAACACTTATATTTGTCAATCATGCTGACAAATTCTCCCAAGTTGTTATTGAAAGGGTTCGTAAAAGTAGCCACCTACAGAAACGTGGGCTCTAAATCTCATCTGCTGGAGAGACTGGAAAAAACATTCTGGGTCTGAATGGGAGCAGCATTGGGCAGGTAGAGGGGCTGCTGCTCTGGGAAGCACATTGCTCAATGCCTGCTCACAGGTAATGATTTTGCTGCCAGGGCTTTTTGGATTAGGTGTATGAAATCAATCAATGTATGTGATGCTGGCAGGAATTTTAGTCTGAATATGATTCAGACTAAATCACCAGAAGTGATTTTGCTATGTCTCATTCTGTGGGTTTTCAGAGGTGCTTTTCAGAGGTATGAATCTATTGGTCACTCTCTGTACAAACTGCATCATCTCTGGTGGGAGGGTTTGCCAGCAAAGCAATCCCAGCAAAGTGCCTCTGATGGTGGCTGGTAGAGGTAGTAAGCAGATGAAGTAAAGCAGTTAGGATGGACTCATTTTCCTCCACTACTTACAAAAGAATGCCAGCATCCTGTGAGGCTCTCACACAATTTCAGTATGTGAGCTCACGTGGCATTAATGACAGAGCCTTTCACCATGTCACCAGTATATATCACAGGAAGAATAACAGCCCTCTTAATCAGCCATCATTCCATAGAAATCCAGAGCCTGTCTATTCAAGACAGTGAATATATTCTTTTTCTGCCTTCAAAACTGCAATTAGACTATTGAAATACCTGTAGGAGCCAGTACTCCTGTGGAGGAGCAGATATTTACTCTTGGAGAAGCTGCCCCCAAATTATCTTAAGTAAGTAACAAAAATAACCTGTCCAATTAGTCTCTCATCTTTGCATTTCAGGAGGATTTCATTAATCTGTGATGTCAGGCTGTAAACGTAACACGATTATCAAGACAGAAATGATGTCGTATTTCAAATAATGTCCATTACACTTCTGAATGTAAAATCTAAAGCTGCTGAGAGATAAGGAACACGTGGCAATTATGCAGTGAATCTCTTTGCTGCTGGAAAGATTTTCATGTTGGATTTGAGAGAGGAAATGTTTGTTTAGCTCCTTTGATCTACAGATGCTGAGTTGTCTTCAAGCGGGAATAGCCATTTCTAGTTGCTTTAGAATTTCAAGAAGCATTTGATCCAGAAAGGTACCTAAGAGATAAATTCTCTGTTTCAAAGGGTAGATAATGCATCACATGCAGTAGGAAACACCACTGTTGTTCCCTGAAGGATGAGACAAGGCTATCAGAACATCATCGAGGAATTTGAAAACAGGCATTGAAATGTATTTGTTCTGTCACTTTTGAGGAATATTTGATGAAGCTTGTTTGATTTGATTGTTTCAGTACTGTGTGAGCTCGTTTATCTGATTATGGTATTGGCCGCTTTCTCATTGTATTGAATTTTAATAGTCCCAAGATTAATTAATGTGCATAAAGAGCAGCTGCAAGAGATGTGAACCTTTTGTTCTGGATTTTTTTTCCTACTGTTTTGAGAAGAAAGAGATGAGAGATAACTGAGTGCAATCAAAGTGCAGTCATGCTCTTGATTAACAACATAATTAGTTAAAAATCTGAAAGTTTTGCAGGGAATATCTGCACTTGGTATGAGGGCTCTGAACTGACTAGCGAGAAAGACCATGTTTGGATTTTGCTTTCTTTTTTATAAACATGATTGAAGTTTTAATAACAAAACTTGTCCTTTTTTTTTCAATAGGAAAATCAGTTAATAATAAACAGACAGAGGAAGGTATGTTGGTTTTATTGCTGTTACATTAACCCCAAAAGGGAAAGCTTGGTCCCCACTCACAGCTATTTTGCAGCTGGATTTGCTCTAGTTCTCTTCATGTGCACCCAGTTCAGTGGATGTGCATCCAGTTTAATGTTTCATGGAGATGCAGACAGAGAAGGGCTTTTTTTAATCTGGGGATCAGGACCTTCTCTATAAAAAATTCAGCTTAGGTGGATGCTTTCAACAGGAGCAGATAGAGGAGGGATGGTGCAGGCGGGAGAGTAGAGACTTGGGGTGCAAGTGGCTGGGGATATAATGGAGGCTGTTGTCATTTTAGCTAAGGGTTAAAATGTATGCCTTGTCCTTTTTTTTTTTTTTTAACAGAAAGTCTATTGTTTTTCTTATTTAGATGTTAAAATCGTGAAAAAAATCTCTAGGCTAAAACTGGTGAGAAAATAACGAGTTTTTAATGAATATTTTTCTGACAGGTGCTTCTGCTTTAATGAAAACTTTATTACCAATTAACATTTGAAAATACCTGTTTTCACACTGAGTGAAAATTATGTCTAACATTATGTATAAAAAATGAAACAACAAAAGAACATTTTAATGGCTGTTATTTGTGAATACTCTGTTTACTTGCCAAAGATAACACACAGATTAGAGAAGTGCAAGTGATGTCTTATTTATATTTTATGTAATTATATGCCTTTATTTTCTGCTTTAAACAGAATAACCTTAAAAATCCTTTAAGCCTGTGGGATGGCACAAACATGGTAGCAACAAATCTTTATGAGCTCACAAAATATATGTTTGCTGTTCTAGAAGTTTATGCTTCCAGATTTAAGTATCTCCACTCCAAAATATATCCTGTATAAAACTGAATACACTTGGTGCATCTGCGAGTTTGCAATGCCCTCCTTACAACCACCTGTCAGTTTTAACTTATCAAATTCCACTTAGCAGCACTGCTGAGAATCATAAAAAAAACTAGACTGGAAAGTTAGCAAACTTGTTTTATCATGCAAGGGAAACTAATATTTTCAATATCTGGAGAAAATCCAACTCAGCTATAATTACTCCCCCAAAATTTTTGATAGACTTTTTAAATGAAAAGTAGGTTTATTTGTTGTTGTTCCATACATTTTCAGTGCCCATAAATCCCAGGGAATCCCAGATCTCTCTCCAAGAGATCCATCCTTTTCCAGCAGAGACTTGGGGAGGACAGGAGCCAGGATTTGGGCTTAGGAAAAGCCACACCAGTTTGATTCTGCTCTGGTGTTGTTGATACTTTGTTCTGAAGCCTTTTCTCTATCCTGGTGTGCTGAAGCACAACACAGAGGGCTTGTCCTATTCATGCTGAATGTCTGATAATTAGAAATTAGCTGTGCTTGCAGCTACTTCTTGGTGGGCTCATAAAAATTCCTTTTAACTCTGAACAGCCCCTCAGTATGCAGAAATTCTTCAGTGCACCATCTGCTCAGGACTTGTGGACATCTGCAAGTTACCTTTCTGTGACAAGGGTATCTGTGAGCTGGGTGTCTGCAGCATCCCTAACTAGCTGAAACATTTCAAAGCCGACTACTGGTGAGAATGCAAAGGGGATTCTTGCACAAAATGAATGTGTGCTATGAAATAAATTACTGGGACATACTTGCAACTGTCTACCTTCTGTTAAGCTTGTTGCTACTGAATTAATTTTGGAAACGTGGTAATTTCATTCTGCTAAAATTAATGTATGCACGGGATGTGTTTTTAGAGCTTTAAATCATTTGAGAACACTTACTTTTCTTAATTTATCACCTGCTTTCTAAAAATTTTAATTTGTAGTTTTTCTACCGTGCAATCAAAAACTTATTATTGAAGAGGCTGTCACTCAAAACTTCCTCCTTCCCTCTTGTGATGTGCAAAATGAGTTCTCTATCAAATGTGCTCGTGTAATTCACCGGGACCAATTCTGTTCCGGATCTGATCCCGCTTTTGCAGCTGTAGAGCTTGAGATACTCCTCTGAATATTCACTGCAAATTATCTGATCAGCTGTTACCCAGCCTCCTGTTAGCAAAACCAGAGTGTAGCAACTGTTAGGTGGATTTACAGTTGGCTGCTAAATAGCCTCCTTTTTAAATGGCTGTCCTTAAAAAGTATAGTCATGTAATGCAGGAGCAGAGCTGAGATGAGGATGCCCTGACTGCAAGGCACTGAAAGGCCCCTGGTATACTTCCCTTTCATCAGGCAGAGAGAACAGATCGTTTGAGCCCTGTAATCTGTTGCTGTTGATAGCTGACCTAATTTCTGAGTGCAGAAATGGCTTAGTAGCAATCCCATCTCTTTGATAAAGGAGGTGAATAGAAGTGGTGTGTTGTTGAATGGCCTCTGCCAAGAGGGTCAGCAAGTTCTTAAGGGAAAATGTTTGATAGATGCTGCTAAATGTATAAGGCTTCTGCCTATTGCTTATTGACAGATTCTAAAATGAAATTATTTTCTCTCAAGCTTGAAGGTCATTTCCAGTACGTGTCTTGGCACTAAACTCAGGATCACTTCAAATTAAATGCCAAGAGTGGAATCAAAAATCTTGAAAATCTTCGTATGCTGCAGTTACAAAAAAACAAACCAATAAACGGAGCACATTTAACAAGACTCACAAATGTCAGAATACAACTTCAGGACATCCATGACTAAGACTTTACTCTGTGCATGCTCATATTGCACAGCTGATAGACAGAGAGGCAAATTGAACCTCACTGACATCCTTTATCTATTTAAAATAATTGCTTCCAATACATTGCAGGGGAAAGCAAAGTGGATGTATAATTAGACATATCCCTTGGTGGAAAGTCAGTCTATAGACTTGGATGTCTCTTTATTTTTAACATCCCCAATGCCATCTGGAGGTTATTCTAACCCCCAAGTAAGACAGTTCTAAAACAGCTTCAATGGGGCTGGGCCCTGAGGTTCAATTATCATGCATGGTGTCATGTCATAACTCATTAATTTTCAGAAATATAAATTTTTAATGTAACACAGCAGGCATAAATATATTCACCAGTGGATGGAGGAGGGAATAGAACACAATGGGAACAGATCTGTGCTTGGAGTGGCCTTTTTGGACACATGGATAAGATGTCTGCTCATTAAGGGAGCAGCCAACTGCCGGCCATGGCTGATTGCATTGCCTTGTGTCTCTGGGAGGTATTTTTCTCTGATTCCACAAGCGGTAAAAATAGCCCCTGTGAGTCTGGGCTTGGACTTCCTGCTGCATTTGCACATTCCATTAGTGAAATAAGGAATTTGCTATTACAGTACAGAAGGTAAAATAGGGTAATGCATTTTGCTTTAGTGTAAGTGTATACATTTCTAGAGCATGCCCCACAAAGTTTTCAGTGGCTTTCTCTCTCTGTCTATTCTGCTGGCCCCTGGACATCCTGTTATCCTGCTACCCATTCCAAGGAAACTGTAATATGCTTAATTTAATCTTACTGTGTTGGACTTGGAAGTTCCAAGAGACATTTGGAGATCCCCTGTTTCTTGACTCTGCCCCTGATGACTCCACAAAGATGTAGTCTTCTTTCTCCCTGCTTCTGCAGCTCCCCGTAGGTGCTCAATGCACTCAGCAGTAATGGACATGGGACAGATGGCCTGAGAGACAGGGTCAGTCCAGTGCATGTCACCCACGGGTCTGTACTCAGACTTCCTGCACCTTGTGCCCCTGGATGGTGTTTCTAGCAAAGAGCCTTTAGAGCTGCAACATTCATGGGTCAGCTCACCTTTCTTCCAATGAGACTGGTGACTTGGAAAGCCCTTATCGAGAGTGATAATGCATTCTGGAAGATAGATGGAGAATTTCTTGCTATGCATAATGCATGTTTCCCCCCAAGGACAAAGCCTAAAGTAACTCTAGTAGGAATGCCAGTGATGGAGATGCAGTGGAAATTCCCACCTTGAATTCAGATCCACAGTGCCATTTAGCAGCTGGAGACTCCTGGAAGAGGGAAGGCTGGCATTTCCTGGTGTATGTTCTGCTGAGTGCTGCCAGGATGGGGTTTGGGGGTAAGATGGCTACAGTGCAGTGCCTCAGCTGGTTGTGTGACTGGATTCAACCCTCTTGGGACCTGCAACCTTCTGTGATGCTGTTCAGTGGCTGTATCCAAGCTCCTCTCTGATTTACCAAAACCTACCTGCCTGTTATAGGCAGACTTTG
Organism: Phylloscopus whistleri; assembly: GCA_017589585.1. Classification (NCBI taxonomy): domain Eukaryota; kingdom Metazoa; phylum Chordata; class Aves; order Passeriformes; family Phylloscopidae; genus Phylloscopus; species Phylloscopus whistleri. The sequence continues at coordinate 1,393,221 of JADMLD010001007.1, read as the reverse complement.
AAAAGGGATCCCTCCTAGCAAAGACCGTCAGTATAGGTGTTTATGTGTACAGATACATTCAGGGCTATTTCCAACCATATAGAACAGCTTTTCATTTGTCCCCAGGGTGTGATATGTGGCACTTAGGGATGTGGTGGAGGAATTTGGCAGTGTTATGTTCTTGGGTGGACTTGATCATCTTAAAAGTCTTTTCCAATCTAAATGATTTTGTGTTTCCGTATAGAGAACAAAGGACTCCAAGTACACTTACTTTCTTGGTAAGATAATTGTCTAGAACAGCTCTCCATCATCCTGAAAAACCTAGATCATCTCCTGGCAACATTTATTGAGCCGTCACTAGAAGCAGAAGATATTTTTTGCTGTTAGGTGTAACCTCTTTAATCTCCCTTTTGGGCTTTGTACTGCTGAACTGCTGAAAAAGCTTTGGCTGCAACACTTCTGTGTATGTAAGATTTGCACAAAACACATTACCAGCACATATAACACGTTAGCAGATGGTCAGCACAGTCTCTGGCATTATTCTGGGCTGGCAACCCTGCCTAGCATGGATGCTTGTGCTGGTGATGGAATGGAAGAATGATGCAGTGGCATTTGATGCTACTGCAACCAAGGCATTGCAGGGCTCTGACAGCAGTGCTGGGAAAACGGCATTTCTATATTATATTAGCACAAATTTCTACAGAAATGGGTCTTCCTTGGGTCTGTGTTAGATGACTACAAAACCACAAAGTGTTCAGCAGGTACTTCTCATTTCCCTGTCCTGGGGTAAGAGCTGATGCTGACTGTGACCTTTTGTTTGCCTTGCTCTGGGTTGTAGCTTCTCCAGTGGCAGAGCCCTTCATCTTCCTCCCCTGTCCCTGGCTGAACAGCCTCCCTGCTGTTACGGCGTTCTGGCAAAGTGGGCTCTGCTTCTGTTCCCTGGGTGTATCTATCCAAACCCTGGAGCTCCTCCCAGGAGCATATATGTTAAATGTGGCACAGAAGACTTTTGGCATAGCAAAGAAGGAAAGGCAAGAGGCTGCAGGTGAGCTGTGAAGGGACAATCATAACCAGACAACTGTAAAAACTTCCTAGTGAGCAATATAATACTTGAGTAGTCTGAGGAGGTGGTTAGGGACAGATGAGACATCTCATAGGCAGAGGTTCAGCTATTCCTGCCCTAGGCAAGAAAATGTATGAGCTGGACCTGCGAGGTGCCTCCCAGCCCTGTTTCCCGTGATTCTGTAGGTCTGTCCTTTAGGCTTACATGGCACTGCTGGTGTTCTCAGGTGGACTGATGGCTCTCAGCCCTCAGGGACCCCTCACTCTGCTCAGCATAAGAGCACTTGAGAGCTGCATGGCACGCTCAGCCCAAGGGGTCTGCCTGGGTCAGAGATGCCCTACAAGAGTAAACCAGGAAGAATTTTCCATACAAATAACATGCCCAGGACTGAGCAGTCTGGTGGCCCCGTGTCCCTCAGCACAGGATAAAAAGCTGTCTTTGCAGTGCTCATGCAGCAGGGTGAGGTGAGGGGTTATCAGAGCACTAGGGGCTCACAGTTCCCAGTGAAAGGCAGCGTTTGAGGACGGCAGGTGGGATGGCATTTTTCTCATCCTACACCCAGAGAACACTTTGTGGGACAAGAAGAGCACAGTGAGATGCAGCACCTTTTTCAGATAAACTGCAGGAGCCACAAACTGGCTGCTTTTCTTTGTGTTCAGTCACCAGGACGAACAACTCACTCAGATGTCAGCTTTTGTCCCCAGAGTGGCTTGCCAGCCTATGAATGGAATTGCTGATTTACTCCCACACAAGAGTATGAATTCCTGTGCCACAAGGTATCAATAAGCACTAATGAGCCCAGTTCATGTGCAGTGACTTTTGTCTGACACCAAGGCCCATTTCCTTTGTCCTTTATAAATCCTCTTCACATTGCCAGGACTCCTAGTCAGGGCTCTTGTCGTCTTGCCACAGCCCCACCAAAACAGACAGTCCCTCCGAGCTCTGCTGTTGTTGCCTGCCATGTGCAGTTAGTAATTCCCCTTGTAACACCCCAGGTTAGAAAGCCTTTTTGCTTGTCTTCATAACTTCTATTTTAACAGAAATACACACATCCACTGTCCTCACCACGGGGGAAAGAGGGGTTGTGTTGGGTTGTTGAGAAGTGCTGCATGGTCGGGTTGTAATGAAAGAAAACTGCTCTGTCCAGGCTGCTTGGATTCCAGACTTTGATTCATCATTGCTGTGCTGGAGAAAAGGCTTATGTGCAATTTGATATCTGGCTACAGGTAGTTTCCAAACAGATTTGTGGCTTGGGTCAGGAAAGCTCTTTGGCTCTTTGCTCTTTTTCTGGTATCTGTTTTTGTGGACTTTAGGGTGCAGATGGATTCTTTTCTTATTTTTTTTTTTCCCCTTGGTCATCAGCATTGCCAGAAGGAAAATAGTTTTTGATGAAAGCACTGATTTGAGGCAGGCATGCTAAGACCAATGTCAGGCTGTTGCTGGCACCTAGATTCAATTTTACCTCCTATGAAATACAGATTTCATTAAAGGCTCCATGACTTCTCTGAGCTATTTCAATTATCTTAAATCAGATTTGAAAAAATATTTCATCATCTTCAGTCAGTCAATTTTCTTGGCTTTTTGACCCTTAAATTCAATCTGTTGTATCCAAATTAGTTGGCACAAAACAAAAATACAATACTGGCAAATTGGCTGCCTTATAGAAACAGTGGGCAAAATTCCTGCTTGCAGTACAAATCTGGAGCAAATTTAGTGGCTTTATGCCAGATCTGAACTGAAAGCAAAAGGGGGCTGTTTATTTTGATGCCAAATTATATATAAATGTTGTACAAATTGTGTCCTTGTAAGAACATCACTCTTTCTACAGACACAAATATTTACATGATGACTATATAGCAGAGAAACTGGCACTAAACTTTCAGGCATTTGTACTCGAGCAGCCACATAACATGCTTTGATTCTAAATGATGCTGCCCTTTGCACCTCATTGTTTTTATGGCCAGCTTGTCATTTTTGTAGATATCTATAAATATGACCATAATGTATCTACAAGGATACAGTAATTAAATATATAATTAGTTTTAAGACTGTGCAGTTTAAAGTTCTGTTCAAACTGTAGGTGATGTGATATTACATTTCAATGCTGCTTTCATTAAAGATATTACATGGAAAAAAAATCACTGAAAAGCCTCTGGCTGCCTATTGGGAGAGGGGGATGTGAATTTTATTGTCCATCTAATTACTTGGCTGAAGACTCTGAGATTTAAAATCCCATTTCCCACCCCAGTAGGGATGTTAGATATTGTTTTCTGGCCCAAATCCAAGCCAAAGAGAGAGTTTCTGCATACCAACATGCCCCTGCTGCTACAGCTGAATGTACTTCTTGCTGGTTTGTCCTGAAAATGTGGTGTAGTGTTGCTTTTGCTGTCTGCTCCAAAGGCAAGTGGTGTGACAGAGTACCTGAGCAATATAATGAGTGATGTTTTGCCAGTCCTTAGAGCCTCTGCCAGGGAACCCTGGTGGGTGCAGCTTGGTAGCCTGAGGGTCTATGACTCCACCAAGCCATTACTGAAATTTTGTGGTCACTGAGAGCCAAAGTGAACCTGGTGTGCAAGGGTGGGATGCAGCTCAGAGCTGGCTGTGAGCTTCTGTATTGTCCAACAAATGCCAAAATCTTCTGAAAAATCTCTGTATGATGGAAATTGCACATTGCAGGGAAAGCCTCCTAAGTATTACTGAGAGAAAAAAATGTCATATTTTAAATTAAATTTATTAATTGTCTGTGCCATTTTGAGCTCAAAGACAAAATGGTAACAAATCTGTGGGATTTGATGTGTAGAGCAGCACAAAATTCCTGGAAATATAAAACTTATTTTGCCTTTTGCCTGTGTGTGGTGCAGGAATTTTGGTGGAAGTCTGGTTCAGGTAAATTGTTGGGAGCTGGAAGTCCCATTACAAGGGCTGCAGCCACTCTGCTGATTCATAAAGAGGCAAAAAAATACAAAGAAAAAAAAAGAAAAAAAGGGAACTAGACAACTAGGAATGAGACAATAAGTATTTCACATTTTCCTTCCAAAGAATAGTAATTTATTGAACATTCAAAGCTCTTAATTAACTATATGAAACATGCACTCCTTCTCCCCCCTCTCTCTTTCAATAAGGTTTCTAGAGCAAAGCAAAGGTGTGAAGTTGGTCTGGTTCTCCTCAGAGGATTAAGGCAAAGTGTGTAAGATATATTTACATCAATTAATCTTTTCAGATAGGTCCTAAATCATGTCATCAATCTTTTTGATTCTACAGGCATAATCCTTAGCATGTAGCTGTCTTGTGCAATAAGCCAGGGAGATGCTCGGTTGCATTCAAGGGAAATAAATTTAATTATAGACACATCATAGAGTCAAACATTTCCTGAATGTGGAATTCAATGTCTTGTCAGCCTTCCAGCAGAGAACAACATCAAACTTTTATAGGGAAGTAGACTCTGTCCTGAATTTATATGTACTGGCAAGCACCTTAACCAGAAAACTATTTCCTCTTTTTAAAAAATGTTTTTAAATTTAAGGTTACTTTTGTCTTCAGTAGAATTATCCACAGTGTTAGATAAAACAGACAGTGCAGTTATCACAATGTGTCAAGAAAAGAAAGAAATACAAGAACCTACCTGCTCCACATGGCCACAGCATCACACTCAAAATACTGAAGGGAACAGGGGGACTGGAGGTGTGCAGAGGTGCAGCAAAGCATTCACAGCCCGTGTGTGTGGCCAGAAATTCAAAATCTTGCTGCATTTAAAACCTGGTGGCTCCTGTTGGTGCTGATTGTTGCTCAGCAGTTCTAACAAGGACGTGAAATGTGGGGCTGATGCCACTGGGATTTCTGGGACTGGGACAGTGGGACCAAAATCACCCAGTAAACCAAGGCCTGGTTTGCAAAGAGGGATGAGCACCCCACTGACAAGGACACCAGAGGCTCCCAGGGGTGCAGGGACAACAGCTCTGGGTGTCCACTGGGGTCTTGGAGCTCCCCTCTGCTGACCAGAGGAGTGGATAGCGCTAACTGAGCACATCACAGGGCATCTGGAGTTACTACAACATGAATAATTCTGTGCTTCCCTTTTATTTATTTGTTCCTGTTACTCAGTTTTGTCTCCTCAGCCTCCAGTTCTTTCTGGATTCCTTTAAGAGGGATGATTGGCAGGGTTTTTTAATGTATGGTTTGTCTTTTATTTATCATTACTCCAGGTTATACCAAATATTCCATAATTTGTAATGGAATAGTCTATAGCAGATGTTTTAAAGGAATTTTATGCTTGGAAAATTCTATGAAAAAGGTCAGAGAGAAAATGTCTTGAAATTAGTGATGATCCCTTCCAACACTTTCTCACCATGTTTCAGTAAGGAAAATGTGAGCTTTGTATTCTTTAAAGAATTGAAAAAAAAGGTTTTCATTGTTCCTCCAGTGTTAAAGTGAGGGTCCAGCAGTGAGCAGCAAAGGTGAGAGGTGCAGCAGAACTCCAAGGTGCTCATAGAGGCTGACCAATGTGGTTTCGTGTTCTCAAAAGAAGGCAGCTGTATTAGTATATTATGTATCATAAATTTGTAATGGCAGAAAAATGTTCTTTTAATAGCTTCATTTAGTTCAGAATAAATTTTTAATCTTCACTTTTTTGCAGGCTTATTGTTGTTAAAGCCAGTTTCATACTAGTTGGGGAGTTTCAGGGCAGCTTTGGCCCCACTTGAAGAAATAACATATTTATTCACACAGCAGTTTTTCAGTGACCTATCAAATCCCTACCAAATATTTAATTTTTCCCATATTCCATGGTTTCCATTCCATTATAACTACATAATATTCCATTCCATTATAACGACATAATATTCCATTCCATTATAACTACATAATGACCTGCTTTTAGGTCATTATGTAGTTATAATATCTCTGGAGCTCTAGGCCCTGGGGCTTTTTGAACCCTACTCTAACCTGAACAGTAAAAGCAGCCTTCTGCTGAGGCTGAGGTGCCCAGCACAAGGGTGGTCCCAATGACAGGGGTGTGGAGGGAGCAATGTTGGGGCTGTGCTCCCCTTGGCATGCTTTTTGTAGTTGTGTCATGGGGTGACTTTATGATATTTGTATCCCCAATCCCTGTTCTGTCTGTGCTGTATATTAAGTTCTGTACCTTTAAAATGGTTCTGGGAGCAAAAGGGGAGAAAGAAGCAGCAGCAGTGTGTTTTGAGAAAACTGCCTGACTCCCACACGGCTTGGCTGCGGCGTTGGTCTGAGGCACGGACAGCAGTGGGACAGAGATCTCCTGTGCTCTTAGTTAGTTTTAGCTGGCTGAGGCAGAGAAGTTCCCTGAACTGGTTTTTTTTTCTTTTTCTTGGGACTGTTTAAATCTGCTCTGGACTGACAAACCCAGAGGAGCAGTGAGGGCTGGCACCTGCGGCCGCTGGGCCTGGCCCTGCGGAGGGAGTGGGGCTGGTGAGAGACTGAGGGAGCTGAGCTGCACCCAGGGCAGGGACTGGCTCAGTTTGCCATCTCTCTTCAGAGCGGCCAGAGGTTTTATTGTTTCATATTATTCATTCTTTGTGCTTGTGGGCATCTTGTTTGTTAAATAAATAGTTCTTTCCACTTTTCTCTGAGGAAGGTTTTTCCCGGACTGGCTGGGAAGAGGAGCCATTTGGGTTTGCTTTCTAGAAGAACCCCCTTTGGAGGTTTCCTCCCAAATTTGCCCTAAACCAGGATAAGTTGCAATGCTAAATCAGTTTCATTTGTAACCAAAATTTTGCTGGTGTCAGGGGTTTTTGGTTGCCTTTATGTTGCCCCTTCCTTGTTGCCTGTGTGGGTTGTTTCTGTGTGGGTTTGTATTTTCTTTTCCTAAGTTGTTCTGCACCTCTGTCTTGTGGTCTGTCATCAGCCAGTGTGTGGTAGGAAGTGATTGTTCAGGAAATTATATAACTTGACAAGCCAATTAGAAAGACGTACGTCTACATGAACATTCGAGAGTGGAATACCAGGGTTTCCCAGGAGCTGTCCCTTATCTTTCCTTCTGGGCAGCTGAACAGGTAACATCAGCTTGGGTTGTTCTGATAGAACGTTCCTCCCGTGAGATGGGGAGGTGGCGGAAGCCTGAGGCCTTTCCCCCCGTGCCCAGGCTCCACCAGCTCCAGGCAGGAGGGAAAGAGAGAGGCTCTAGCTCGGGCCCCCGCAGCCCCGGGCCCTGGTTGCTGGTGCTGATGATGGCCCAGGGCAGGATGGATTTGGATTCCTTCCCCCCTGCCCTGGGCCCCAGGAAGCAACCTTGAGTCTGGGCCCATGGATGAGACCAGGGGGTGGGAAAGAGAGAATTCATCAGAATTCCCGAGCATGTTTCTCTTCCCCCATTCCATCATCATTGGCCTTGAAACTTAACACTGTTTTGTTCCAGCAGCTGAGGCAGAGAGGATCTGGGCCAAACTTAACTCTTTCTTAACACAAGATGAAGCTTTCAGAAATTCAGTCCTTTGCCTGAGTGAGAGATGAAGGACAGAGAGATTTAAGACATAAAGAGACAGCATGCTACACAGCCAGTGAAAGAACTGATGAAGATTATTGGAAGAACGGATTGAGGAAGTGGACATTTTTGACTGGACTTCTCTGGATGCAAACCATGGAGACTGGACTAAATTATTCCTTTAAACCATGGAAAGATATGCATTTGGGGAGGTGATTGTTTAAATTTACGTGTGGATTTTTGAGCAAAGGTGTTTGTGATGGACTAAGTGAAATTGATTTTATGAGATGCTTCAACAGAGATAGAGATGAGAAGCCTTCTGTGCACAGTGAAGAAGTGAGAAAATACCTCTGTTCCTTGAGATGAAGAATCCTTTGCCTTTGAAGTAGTTCACCTTTAAAAAGTGACACCCCAGTCTGCAGTGTATTTGAGTACATGACCCATAAGCAGCTTGGGAAACTGCTAATGGGAGGGGTCACATTAGCAGAGTTTACTGGGAGACTGTTTTTGTGACAGTTAAAACCCACAGGAGAACTGTTTTAAGTTGTCAGTGGGATCCATGGGACACTAAGAGAGACTCCTTTCCCAAAGTGATGAAAGATTATGTTAAATAGAAGAACTGACACTGAAAATCACAAGCTGTCTCTCTATGTTGTTTGTAGAAAGTAAACATTAGTGGGGGAGTGTTTGGAAGTTTCATTTTCATTTTCCTTTTTCTCCTTTTTGTGTGTGTGAAAAAACTATCTCATAACTTTTAAGTCTTAGGCCTGTTTTGATTTTTATTTTGTCCTAGTCATATCCCACAAAAAGGTAAATACTAAAACCATCACACAGTGAGACATAGAAATTCTTAGCTGAGCAACAAGAGATCTGACATTTTCCTCCTGCCAGGGAGATGCTCCAAAGAGGATGCTGGGGGACAGGCAAAGTTGGCTGGGGAGCTCAGTCCCCAAGTCCCAGGGCAGAGGAGAGACACTGGGGTCACTGCTGATGAGCTGCCTTGTCCTGCACACAGGCTGGGAGGGCAGCAGGCCCCCTGCAACCATCCCACTGTGGCTGCAGCACCTCCTCTGCCACAGCAGCAGCTGAGAAAAGCTGATAAAAACAAGCAAGCCCAGAGACCCAGGGGCTGAGCTCAGGGGAGGAAAAGGCCACACTATGTCCAGTGTGTAATACCTGCTGCATCACTTTCCCAGACAGCCTACCAACATTGTCTTTCCATATTACATCTTGATTTTAAGTCTTGGCTGCTTTTTTTGTAAGTGCCCTTTAAATATGCTTATAAGGCAGAGGAGGAGTAGGAAACAGAGAAAGGTAATTATCTGCTCAACCCGCCACTGCAATCCCATGCATCATCTGGAAAAATCTGAGTTTAAGTCAGAGGGAAGGAGAGCCAAAGCACTGCTTATTGGCTTTCCTGAATATGTAGCATCTGTCAGGTATAATTACTTCACCTGATATCTTGTTAATTGTTTCCCCAGGCTTACCTGGGGTGGTGGCAGAGCAGGTGCAGGAGACTAGAATCCCACCTGTGTGTGCTGCCCGCTCCAGGGAAGAGAGACAACCCTGGTCCCTGAGCAGCATCAGGAGCCACTGTTTTTAGATGGCATCTTTATCTGTGTGGGATTTGCCTCTGTGTCTGGTAACCTGGGACACCTTGCCAGCAAATTCAGCTACATCCAATTTCTACTGGGTGGTTTTTGTTGTTTGTTTGTTTGTTTGTTTGTTTGTTTGTTTTTTGGTTGGTTGGTTGGGGTTTTTTTGTTTGTTTTGTTTTGTTTTGGGGTTTTTTTGTTGTTGTTTTTGTTGTTTTTGTTTGTTTGGGGTTTTTAATTTTTTGTTGCTGTTTTGTTTTGTTTTGTTTGTTTGTTTTGTTTTGTTTTTTTAACACACTTGATAGCTTGGGAAGCTATGAAGCCCTCAGCAATATTAATGATATTTTTTACTTTGGAAAAAAAATCTCTGTTACTCAAATTGTAGTTTTTGTTTTATAAGAAACGAGGTATTATTAATAAAAAATAGGTGCTAAACTAGATACTATTTGTGAAAAGTTGTTGCTAAGTGTTTCAGTGATGCTTTAGAAGTGTTTTCAAGAGCGTCTCAATACAAAAATCATTAAATCCATAGAAATATTATCTAGAGATAGTTTTTCTATCTACAATGCATACAAATTTTTTTTTCCCAAACTTCAGGTGATGCCTTCATTGTTCTAAGTGCATAAAACTAAAGAGAGAGTACATAAAGGTCAAGATGTCAGTGTGGCCTTTGATTAAGCTCTTTGACTATAATCTGTTTATCTTGGAAACAGCAAGGCTGAGCAGGTCCTGCCATGGCAAGATGTTGTCTGACACTGTAGAAGCAAATGACCATGGCTGCTTGGGGACACACATGCTTGAAGATGGCCCAGAAACTGGACACTGACCACTGCTGCAGGCCACTTTGTCCCACAGAAATCTGGGTGATGGTATCCTCGTGCACAATCTGGCAGTCTCTGGGGAGGAAAGCTGAGTTATCACAAGCCATTTCAGCCTGAGTGACTTACAGAGGTCTCAGGCTGTCAGCGCTAAAATGTCTTCAAAATATTTGATAATTATAGATGACAATCTCCTAACTCAAAAAGCATTGCATTTGGCACAGGAGAAATCTGTATTTGACCTTCTCCTGATAGGGACAGATATGTTTCTAAGAACTGCAAATGGGTTATTTTCCTGGGTATAATTAATTCTGGCTGGACTACAAGACCATTTACACTTGTCTTTGTAGTGGAGGGCAGATTGGTAACAGCAGGTGCTGCAGGGTAGTAGATGAAATATAATAAGATTTGGTGGAAACTGAAGCTACTTCACACTGAAAAAATAGTGCTTTTTCTGGGGAAAGGGAAATTAACTCTGGAACCAATTTGCAGAGGAGTTGTGGTCAAGTCATTATAACTGGAAATTTTCCCAAACACAGTCAGATTTGTCTCTCTGAAATCTGTTCTCTGGGTCCCACAGCTACAGGACTTGTGGCAGAACCTTCTTTAGACAAAAATTATTTTAAAGGGGAAGCAAGAGTTCTAATAAATGGGGCAGTGTTTTTCTGACACTCTTTTGCACTGCTGCAAAAGTCCCTGAGTCAAGAGTCCCTGAGAGGAGATCTGGGCTTATTTGGAGTGACAGGTTTTCATTGCTGCTTTGTCTTTATGGATTTTGGGTGCCTTTGAGCCCTGTCTTGTGGTGGTTAGGTGTAATCTGGCAGTGCCCAGAGGCCAAACTGACATCTGCCCCCTCTTTTTGGGCCCCTCAGAGCCAAGGGAAATCCCTTTAAGGCCGAAGTTTGGCAGCTGGGGTTGCAGTGTGTGCCTGGAGCAGGTAGGGCACCTGGGACAGACAAGTCTGGCTTCAGGGCTTCATTTTTAAAGTAACTTCTCAGAATTACTTTGCTCAGGGGGAAAGTGCAGCTTTCCAGAACCCAGTACTTTGCTTAGGGACAATCTTTGGAGTAATATTCAACTTTATGTGTCTGAGGACACTGGGAGTCAGATCAATGTTTAATTAGATCCAAGTGACAAATGTTCCAGTTTCAGTGGGATTGCATTTAGTTCCAGCAGCAGAATTTGACCCCTAATTTGGAGGAAAAGGGGAGAGGTTTTCTCTTCAAGATTACTTGGCTAATGCACCAGAGTCAGACTGTGAGGTATATTGTTATGTATTCGCTTGTGCTTTAATTATTGCTAATTATTACCCTGCACACTGTATAACTACCACTCTCCAGTTTATCCCTGCTGCCTTGGAGAAGCAGCATCAGTTATTGCCTTTACTGGTAACTGCTGCCTCAAAAAGGAAATCTTTGGGATACACAGACAGACTTGATCTTTTCAGTGTGTTTAGCAGGAAACTGTGCCACAGAAAAAATGCAAGGAGAGAAAGCCATGAAGCAAGGGCTTGGACTCTGGTGGAGGTGGAAATAGAAAAATGGATTTTCAAATGGTTATCAGGCTGCTCCATGCCCTTAGAGGAGTTAGCAGGGGGTGATGGCACACACACTGTATTACTTCTGGTAGGGAGGAATGAAGAGAACATTATTTTACTCTGCAAACCCATTGCCAGGTTATTCAGTGTGGTAATGCTCCCAGTATGGCAGGATGGAGAGAGAACTCCTCTGCCAAGGAGGAACAGCAGGATCCTGACTTGCTCCAGTTGAGTTAGATAAGTCACCCTGTGGAAGGTGTCAGGCTGTGCCTTACACAGGCCCGAGAAAAGCACCAATAGCTCTTCTGAAGCCACAGGCAGCAAAAGCCACAGAATCATCACATGCTTGGTTACAGCCACGTGCTTGGACCTAGCCACACTCCTGGCTGTACACTGCCTGCAAGAAAACTGCTTGGCCAGTCTGGATAGAGAGAGGGAGGGGTATAAATGCGCCTAAAAGACTTCCCTCCATGCAAATAGTCACCAGCAAACACTTGGTTTTTTTGCAAGAATGGATTGCAATCTATTCACATTCTACTGCATTAAATTAACATGACAGATTAGCTCACAGCAATGGCTCATTGCAGGGGAAGATGTCTGGAACAGCTAGCTGGGAGCAAAGTTCTCTGAAAGTCCTGCAAAAGACCGTCCTTTGACTAGTAAAAGGCCATCTTTTGACTGGGTTTTAGTGGGGTCCTCTCTATCCATGACATTTTAGCCTAAAGACATCACGCACTGTTAAATCCTCCTCCTCCGTGCTCCATCCTGGAAGTCTCATGGCAGCAGGAGGGATGTAAATCAACTCCTACCTTCCCTGCAATGCCTCATATGCTTATCCCTCTTCTTGCCAAGCCCTGAGTAGTCTGGAAATTGCTGTGTGTGAAGGAAATGATGCTTCTGAGACGTAACCAAGCTGTGCCAGTTTCAGGGCAGGGCTTTGCACGGAGATAATTCCCAGTGGTGCAGCAGCAATGGAGAATTATCTGCAAGGCAGTAGTTTTGCCACCTGATGGAGGCTGTAATTAAGCACAGCACCTGCATGTAGAGGCTGCTGGGAGAGACTTTTGAAAATACCTTCCAGCAAAGGTTTTTCCACCCATGAGGCAGGAACTCTCTCCTGTGCTTCCCTTTAGATTGAGCCTGCCTCTGAGCAGACTGGTGAGCACAGAGGGACAGAGGGAGCAGAGGCCCCATCACTGGTGACTTGACAACTTCCTTGTATGTGGCAATGTTGGGATTCATCCTCCTGGTGTCTTTTTCTGCTCTGTCTTAGCAGTTAGAGCAAGTGAGGAGCTGTGCTTTCATCCCACTGTAAAAGAGGAGGGTGGAGAGTGCTGCTGTGATTACAGCCCTTTACACTTCTCCAGACCTCTGGAAATGGATCTTTATTATTGCTATTGTCAGTTGCAATGGATTCCTTTTCATTCCCATCACTAAAACAATTCTGGTGCCTGATCAGTCACATTATTGCCACTTACATTTGGAGCTAATTGATTCCCTGTGTTTATTTTCTCAGGCGCAGAAAAAGCATCACTCATTGCCGAGCAGGAGCTGCCTCCACCCTCAGCCCTGCTCTTTCTCCACCAGGATGTGGTCTCTCCTCTCTTTTTCCTGATCACTTAGGGGCAGATGAAGACATCCATCTCAAGAGTAATGAAACACTCTCTTCTGTGCACCCCTGAGTGGCTGCTAAGAGGAGACATGGGGAGGTGACATTTTTTCTGTACTGACACCAGGGTCCTCCAAGGGCTGTCAGTACCAGCTCAAAGAACACAGGAGGAGCAGAAATCCACCCTGGCTCGTGGACAAGCATTAATTAGCCCACAGCAGGTGCACTGACACTTTCTATTCTTTGCTTCAAAAGTCATCATTTCCAAATGCAGGAGGAAACTGAAGACAGGTCAGAGAGGTTGCCCCCAGGCAGCCAACCTTGCAAATAGTGATTTATTTTGGCAGGGAAAAGGAGGAGGAATGGATTTTGCTCTTGGATGTCTGTGTTTGAGAAGAGGATTTGATTTCTTATAGCTCTCCCTTATGTCTCTGGATTTTTAAAACATTTATAAAAGAATAGATTTCTAGAACAACAAAAAAAGTGCCTTATAACTTGTTTTCTATAGAAACAGGATTAGGATTCAATGTCTTCTTTCAGCTGAAAGAGTCAAAAAGCCAGTGCCATGCTACAGCCTCAGAGGGAAAAAGGCTGAAATCATATCCAAGTGTTTAATATTTATCAGATGGTGGTTTCTTTTCTCGTTTGTTTCAAAGAATAGGACATAAATAAAAGGAAGGGCACATCTCTTTTAAAATTTAAGGGACAAGATGTTGAATTTTACATTTCTGTAGTAACATATGCATTGGTAACGTGCACACAAGGAGCTTCAAGACAATTATAGCAATCCAATATTGGAGATCAAATATAAAACAAAGAAGGGGATTCAAGCATGTAATTTGTTTATTGTTCATTTATCAGCCTCAAAATGAATATTTTCGTATCTGAGGCCTAGACTCGGGGCTGAGTTACACTGTAGAGTCATGGAGCCATCCTTTGAGAAGGGCTGTTTACATTAAAAAAACAAACAGTAACAACAGCAGCATTCTTCTAAATGATCACAGCTGAAGCAAAGCAGTTTTTTTTCCAGCAAAAGAAATTTGTTAAGAGAATTAGTGGCTGTCTGAGGCATCAAGCTGTGTGTGATAATGAGATGGGTTATAAATAGTGTCATTAATTCACATGTCCTTCTAACACATGCCACTCCAGTTAATGTATAAATCCCAAATCCCTCAATGCAAAATGCACTGACCCCCTCACTGAAGTATCTGATGGAGAAGCCTGGTTTGCATGTAGCTGCTGCTCCAGATCAGGAATAATTACAGGGCAGTGGTTTGCTTCTCAGCTAAGAGGCAGACATATTTCTGCCACCAGAAAAGAAGGCTTTCCTCACATCTCATGCTGCCTTTTCCAAGTGTTGGGATGTGTTGTGGGGCAGCACATTTCCCTGGGCCCTGCAAGAAGAGGCTGCCCTTACACCAGTGCTGGGATGCTCCTGCATCCCCTGAAACCTCTACTTGTCTTGCAGAATCCCTTGAAATCTTGCTGTTAGGGCCCTGAAGTTAAATACACCTTCTTCAACCCTCTTCTTACCCCACTAGCAGCAACTTTTTTGACCAGGGAAGAATCTATGCTGATGGCAGCTGGTACTTTTCTCTGAGGTCCTGCTGAACAGGGCCACTGCAGACAGTTCCTGCAGACTGGCCCCTTCCCTTGCAGGCAGCCTCTGAGGTTCCTCTCCTGTTGGAAAGAAACACTCTTTAATGGGAGCAGAGATGGGTTGCTTGCTGTTCCTGGGGCTCTACAGGAAGAGCCCAACATTATAAGTCTTGCTCAGTGTGCATCATTACCAGTGAACAGCCTTGTATCAGCAGGAAAGGCAAACCAGACCAAAGTGTTTTTTCCTTTTTCACCATTTTTCTAATAGGCCTCTGAAGAATGAACATACTTCTGGAAAGTTCTTGGAGAGAGCAGTTATCTTCAACACATGTGAAGCTTCCAGTGAATCCGTTCTGCTTCACCTCTGGGACACTCTGGGATGTCAATGCCACAGCCATGTACAGATGGGGCAGCAGCCAAAGGAAAGTGCTGTGGCAACCCACAAACTGCATTTTGTTCTCTGTCAGCATCACATGCAGCCTGAGTAATATTTGTCCTGTTTCCATTTTAAGAGATTGAATGCTCTGGGTGTTTCCAGCAGGCAGGCAGACCATGTCTCTGCAGTATCATGGCTTTTGGTGGTGACAGTTTCCATGGTGCTGGTGTTCCCTCAGCCCCAGAGTGAGCATAATTTAATTATCTCCAAAGATGGTGTTTAAATTGCCCGTCTCATTAATAAATCAGACCCTGGTAGTTTTTAAATGGGCTTTCCTAAATAATCTAATAAGGACACTTCTGCTTTGGTGAGGGGAGTTGAACTGTAAAAGCAAGATTTACAATGTGCTTACAGAAACTGGGATCAAGAGGAATGCCTTGCCTGGAAGGCAAGAGAGTGAAGGCTCTCTCTGCTCTGTATATCCAAAGCCCAACTTCTAGATGGGCAGAGGAGCTACTAGTTTAAATGCATTAAAATCATCAGGTCTCTGAAACACATCAGCATTTGCTTGTGCAGAGACAGAAGGATGAAACCTGTGTTGGAAGAGCTCCCTGCTCAGGTTTTGTAGGGGAAAATCTGCTCTGAGTCTTCTTGCCAAGCCAAAATGCAGTGATGGTATCATGATATTGACTTGACTTATTGACTCTAATCCTAAGATATGTAGAAAGTAATATAACTGGTGGTAATGTGGGGGTTTTGAGGTTTTTTGTTTGTTTGGTGTGTTTTGGTTTTGTGTCTTGGGTTTTTTTTGTTTGTTTGGGGTTTTTTTTGTTTGTTTGTTTGTTTGTTTGGATTTTTGTTTGTTTGGGTGTTTGTTTGTTTGTTTGTTTTCTTTTAGGATTTAAGTCTTCAAAATGCATACTTAGGCTTTATTCTGAGCCTTTTGGAGAAGCAAAGGAGATGCTAAGATTCTCCCTGTAATCACCTGCCTCTGGGATCTGCAGCTCCATAAATGGTACCAGGTATCAGAAGAGCTTTTGGCTTTTGAAATCAAAGGGGCTCAGAGCTGGCTTTTCCATCTGCAGCAGGCAATGTGTTCCCTGTGGTGACAGGGAAATGCTACTGGTGGTGTGCAAGAATATTCTGTGTAATTCCCGGTGCTCATGTTCAAAAAAAGAAGCCATAAATCCATAGCAGAAACGTGGAGAACAGGGATCCAAGTGACCTCCAGGACTAGGAAGGACTCAGGGCAAATGGAGTGAAGAAGGAACTGGGCTGTGATTTTTTGTGTAGAGGAGCCAAAAATCAACCTAAGGCTTCAAAACCAGCTTTAAATTGCAAATAAACAATGTGTGAAACATCTACAGATGCCTCATTGTGTGAAATTATGCTCTTAATCTGTGCAAAAATAGCCTGGTTCTGCAATACGATTCTGCTGGGCTGGCCAGGGCTGGCTTCAGTATCTGTGATGGGTCTCTTGTTGGGTTTTTGCAGTGCTGGGATGAAGATGCGACCTGTGTGTTGGCTGATTTTATTCCTGGTCTGACCTCAGCAGTTCCTCCACAGATTAGGTCAGACATTTATCTTCTCAGTGTTTACACCCTGGTCTCCAGGATAGTGCACTTTGCCTTGATGAGAGCCTTCGTCCTTCTCATTGCTGTGAGAGCTGCTGGTCCTGGAAGTGGCATAAAACATATATAGCTTTTTCTGGAAGAAATGAAAAGTGGCTGTTTTATATTGGTAGATGTCACAGCAACTGGCTTACAAATGTAACATTAATGTCTGAAAAAGGTGATTATCACCTTTATAATTGCTTAATAGCATCATTTTAAAGGGAATTACCAACATCATATATTACATTCTTCCCCTACAGTAAATTGTCTCTCCACTGTATTTTATTACTTAGTGTAAATTCATTCAAGCAGTATATTTTGCTTTCAGTAAGGTACCCTCAGTTACTTTTTCTTTCCAGGATAAATTGAGATAAATTTTGCCTGAGCCTGGATTTTGCTCCTGGCATCCATCTTTGCCCATGAAAAGTTGCAGCTGGAGTTGAGCAGGAGTTGAGAAATGATAATATTGTGCTGCAGAAAGTCACAGCTCACCAGACCACAGCCAAGCTGCTCACAGAGGCTGCATTGAAGCAGCCAGGAGTTTAATAGGAATTGAGAAACACAAAGGAATGTGATGTATTCTCTAATGTTTATTCTGATAAAGCAATAAGAACATTACAAGAAAATGACACTAGTTATTTACCGTGGCATTGTGAGATTACATGGTAGAATATCATCACCCCAGGCACCACGGCTTGCCACTAGTTTCCATTTTTGCCCTTGGAGGGTTAAGAATTTATTGCTAGAGTTATAAAAATGTTGCTAGAGTTGTAGAAATGTTGCTAGAGTTATAGAATACTTTTTGGAGGGGGCGGAAGAGAAGATTTCAAATAAAAGATATCTCCATCCCTTTGTTGACGATTCCATGTTCCCAAGGCTTAGCAAATCTCATAGCTATGACCACTGTGATGTTAAATTGGATAAAAGCCTTCAGGCTGGCAGTGATTGCCTTCCTGCAGAAGTTGTGGAGGCCCTGTGAAAACTGCTTGATTGAAAGCTCTGCTTTCACAGCTCTTTCAGTGGGAATAAGATGTGACCTTGGGGTTGGTTGAGCTTTGCAGTGGCTCTGGGGAGACCTGCCTGTGGTAATGAAGTCTCCATATTTCCATGCCTTTTAAGAAGTCCTGCTAGCTGCCCCCAGATGCAACTTTTTTATGGGTCCACCTGGACTCTGGTTTTCACTTCCAGCTCTGGAAACCCCAGGATCAGTTCGTGGCACAGTCCAGTATCTGTGTTGGGATGGATGTTAGCAGATACCCCATCTTTGGTGGCAAGTCAGAGCAGCAGCTCAGAATATGTATAGGTGAAAAAATAATAATTTTTGGGGTCCCTCAGGTTATGGGGCTGCCTGTGGCCATGGAGTGGGTCACCAGTACTCAACATCCCAAGCACTTTTCCTGCAGCAATGGAAGCACAAACAGCAGAACTCTTCTCTTCTGCACCCCTCTGAAGAGTCATTGTTTGCTTCTCACTAACATCCAGTGTTTTATTTAAAAGGGTTTAAATATGCAAAACTCATTTTGGATTTGTATTATTAGAATTTTTGAGTGGACAAGGGTACAATATTCTCATTACAAGGGAGAAGTGTCACATTTTAGCTCAAAGGGTATTTGTCAGTGCCAGGTTACAAAACACAGGTAATGAAATATGCAGACTTTTAAAAACGTTGGTGAAAGAAAGCCTGGCAGTGCTGCATGTTCTCAGAGAAGTAAACCTCTCTTGTCAGCTCAAATGCACGTGGCAAGGGAAGGGAAACCTGGGAGTTTTGGCTCATCATGTAGCAGAGAAGTTCAAAACATCTTTGGGGATACCTCTGGGCTTTGCTGGAAATCCCATTCGAACCTGACTCTTTGAAGACCAGAAATGTGTTAAAACCTACTGAATTTCCAATTTCCTCTGTGTGGGCTCCCAATATGTTTTGCTCTGCAAATTTCCCTGATTTTCTTATGATAGTGATGAAAGGGCAGGTGTGTATGCTAGAGGGGACTGGAGCACTTGAGGAAGATACCTGGGCTCTGCTGAGCTGTCTCCCTTGACTCACCTTTGTAAAACCTCTGAAGTTTATTCTGCCTGCGTATGTTGCTAAGAAGAGAGGAGCAATTCCTCTGGAGATTTTAGCATTTTGCAAGTAAAATAGAAGGATTTTTTACATCGTGGGGCTGAGACTTGAAAGCCAGTTGGGATGGATTTTGTTTAACTTCTCCACTTAAATAGCTCATGCTGTTTGAATACTTATACTTGTCTTTTTATTATCCCACCCATGTTAGTGGTAAGTATGTCTATATTTTGTATCTTTGACAAAAAATAAGAAGGGGGCATGTAGGGATGCAAGTAGTTATTAGTCCATGTCTGATGTAGAGAGAGTTGATGTTACAACCTTCTGGCCCAAGCAGGGCATGAAAATCTTAGGTGCCACTGGGGCACTTTTCCATTCTTGCCACCCTTCCCACTGCTGATTTTTCCTGTGGCTGGTGTCTTTTGGGCTGTCAAGAGCACTGAGATCATCACTGCACTGTTACCTTGCAATAACCCTGCACACACTGTAAGAGCTGTCAAGGGCAAGGTCACCTCTGGTACACACAAAGCCAATTAGAACTTACAGAGCACTAAACTCAAATTTCTTCAAGCCATTTCGTTTTATTGATCAGACACATTTTTATTTCCAGATTGCTTGCTCTTGGGAACCATCCAGCTTTCCTAGTGTGAAGGACTGTGTAAAATGTAACGATTCAGCACTCCCAGTGTGGCTGTCTGTGGATTTTGTTAACCTTTAAGCTACATCTAGGATGCAAGACAGGACTTGAACAGCACCACCATATATCTGATGCTCTTCTAAAAGAGTTTTCCAATTTGCATTTTCCTCATATCCTCCTTAAAATCAAAAGACATCTGCGACCTCTCTTGGTTAAATCCCATGATTTTCCTGGAAGGGAGATTCCCAGCATGTTAGAGTCCAGCAATTCAGCCTGTGCATGGAATGATACTTAACTAACTCTTCTGCCAAAAATTTTTGTCCAGGATGGTAAGTTTGTCCCTGTGGCTGATGAGTCTCAGAACTGACAGATGGCTCTTCAGGTGAGAAGCTGGAGCTCACCCTCACTTCAGAAAATGCTACACTAAAAGCTAAATACTGTCACGGCTTCTTTACCAGGGTTGTGAGTGCTGGCTGCAGGCACATACAGACAATTCTCGGAGTCTTTAGCATCAGCAACACAACTTTACTGCCAATTTAGTGCCTTTTTGCACACGAAAATGTATTATTTTTGCCTCAACTGAATGAGAGACTTAAAGTCCCAAGAAAAGAAATACAGTCATTCTAGATGAATAGAGAGACATATACAGTAAACATTTTAGTATGCTGTGCAATAAAAAGAGCCCCATATCTTACAAATACAAACACTTAACTTATCATGTGCTTGAATTATAAGTGCATGAACACCGTTCTTCAGTATCCACAAACTGCCTGAAGGGCACAGAGCTGAGCAGTCTGAGAGTGACTCTTGGAAGAGCCATTGCCACTGTCCTGGACCAGGGCATACTGGGGCATGCAGGGCAGAGAAACCTGTGCTGGTTCTGTGCAGGTCTGGCTTATGTTTAAAACCACTAGCAGCCATTCTCATTAAGTAACTCAGAAATCCCTCTTACTCTGCTGATGACACACAGGTTGCCAGGATATAAGGAATTGCAACAAAGATCCTGTGACTGGTAGAGTGACAGTTGGAGCATCTTCATGTGAGGCATCTCCAGAAATATCTGCAGAGCTGAGGTGGTTGAGCTCTCTGCAGTTGTTATCCTAACCAAGGATATCCTAACCAGCTGTGCCTTCGGGGCCAAGTGGTCCCATAGTTCCATGAAATTCAGCTGATGGAAATCCTTGCTTGTCACACTTCATTAGAGGATGGCCATGGAATAGGCATGGGGGGAAGAAGTTAGGCTGGTTGCAAATGCCTCATTTCCTTGAGAAATCAGGCAAAAAATTCCCCCAGCACACACAGACTGAGCAGCCCTGAGTGTGGGGGAAGAGAACAACAGCCTGCTGAGCCCAACCAGAGCGGAATGCTGAGTGCTGCTGGGATTCAGAGCTTGTCCTCAGCAGCAGCCCAGCCTGAATCTTGTGGATTTCCAGGGGTTTTATTTTAATTCTTCAGTCGTCATGTCCTCCTTTGAAGTAGTTATGGCTGCTCAGCTCCCTTTTCCCAGCCCGTGTGAGTTCATCCCAGGGAAGCACCAAGCCAGGAAGCTGCACAAAGCCACCCAGGCACTCACAGGGCTGCTGGCCCTGGGCTGCCAGAGCCATCTGCAGGGCTGTGGGCCACCTCTCCTCTGGAAAATGTACCACCAGTGCCTTGAATCTGATGGGAGATGTTGTGTTTCTGTATATCACAGGAACTGGATATTTAATGGTGTGGCAAGCTTCAAGTGATCACACTTGCCAAGTATTTTTCTCCTGGTCTACAAGCCAAGGAGGAACTGATCTGAACAGATTTCTCCTTTCACTCACCTGAGGGTCTCATTCCCCTTTCAAACACCTTTCCAAATTCCTTTCAAGAAACAATACCTCTAAATAAAGTAGTAGAGAATATATAATGACATATGAGAATCTTTCTGTGGAATCCATCATAATCTGATGTTCCCAATTCACCTCTTTGCCTCAGATTCCCTTTGTTCCCCCTCCATCCTCCCACCAGCCTCCCTGTTTGTTCTTTTTCCTTTTGACTGCCCACTTTCACATTAATTTTGGCTTTCCTTCAGTATTTTAATGCAGTATCTATTCCTTGAATTTACTATAGTTTGACATGCTGTTTCATGAGTCACTCCTGCAGATAGAGTTTGAAGCAGATTAAATCACACAAACTAGTTCTAACAGCTCCCTAAATCTAATTTGATTTCATGCTCTTTTTTCCTTCAATAAACCTTTGTGGATTTTTTCATCCACACACTCCTCACAAGCAATGATGAAGTAAATACATGTATTTTTTGCACATGGTGATGACTGTGTGCTGGGGATGGAGGGGACCAACAACTTCCTCCCTTTTCTCTGTGAACAGGTGCTAAGATAACCCACCAAGGAAAATCTGAATCATTCCTCAGAACTCTTCCCTAACCCTTTTCTCCTCCAATGAATTTAGCTTTATGACCCAAGGGGAGGAAATTTAGAGGTAGCAAACTGAGTATGCATCCCCATTTGTATCTTTTTACTAGAGAAATGCTGCTTGGCAGCAGCACTGATTTCCCAGCATTTTTGTGCCCAAAAATTACTTTTCCCTAGCTTTTTCTCCATCATGCTTTATTGAACTTGTTTGCTCTGATAGAGTGGGAGTCATGCTGGTGCTTAGAGGAATCCATTCTCTCCAACCAAGAGCTAAATTTTCCATACATCTCCACTTTGCTTTGGTGTTTAATCATCTTCAGAAATTGTTCCTAAACTTGTATGTGCTACTAAGAACATTAGTCTTTAAATAACGTTGTGCTGTGGTGGTGTGAGATGATTAGATTGGCAAAGATTTCTGTTGTGGTGTCATCATAATTTTCATTAGTACAGTGAATTATAACAGCTTGTTCTCTGCTCAAATTGATGTGATTACTACTCTGAAACCCTGGCACATTTCACTAGCACCTGACATCTGGAAGAGAAAGGTGGGAGGCAAAGCAAGCTCCCAAAGTTGCTGTGTGATGCACACTGATGGTCTCTTCATTTGTTCCAGCAGCTGCTGCAGCCAAGGGTAATGGCCTTTGTTGGTCAGCAGAGTTAATGCAATTCTTGTGATGATAAACCAAATAGCTCTTGTGATTAGTGATGGAAAATATCATCCAACGATGCGTTGTGCTGAATAGGCAGCAACAGCAAAGAGCAGCACATCCTTATTTAAACTCAGGTAACTTGTCAGAAGCGAGTGGATGAGTTGGAGAATTGTTTTAAAAAGAGGAGAAAGCGTGCATGGAATGTAAAAGTGTACATAAAATTGAAGGCCTGTATCAGAACAGAAATTATTGTTATAGCTTGTTAAATAGAAGACTGTTCTACCAGCAAAACTGTAAAAGAAAGCATTTCTAGCTCATTCTAACAGGGATCCCTTGCGTGATGGGGATCCCTGGCAGTCTGGTACTGCACAGGTGTCATTGCTTCTGCAGGAGCTGCACAGATCACACACCTGCCTTGTGCCCAGCTGAAAAGGGGGGCACACAGGTACCTGCTCTTCTCTGCTGGGTGCAGCTCAGGTCGGTGTGATCTGAATGGGAACAGCCACCACTTCACCCCTGTTCTCCCTTTAGTGGAGGCCAGTGACAGTGTCAGATCAGTTTTCTTTGCATCATCAGAGAAATTCCTTTCCTGCTGCATTAAGCCTCTCACCAGAAGTTCAAAATGCAGACCATTGGCAATGAGTTTTGGTGCAGACATATATATTCCAGCACTCACAACTGGTGATGATTCTTTGCACAGTGATCTTGTTCCCTGCAAAGTCAGCAAGTCCCACGCGCTGCCAGTTCTGTGAGTGTCCGACAGGAAAATCTGATTTGTACTTCCACCATTAAGATTCTATTTCCAGCCCTGAAAATTATGCTGGGTGACAACAGGCAGCCTAGCTCTGTAAAACAGTGTAGACAAGACTGTCACATAGCTGCCTTGGCAGAATAATCTGCTCTGACACTGAGGAAACCACTACGCAGCTACAGCCGAGCCCTGACCCAGGCAGGGACACGCACGAGTGTGAAACACCAGTGCTGCCACAACAGGAGCCCTGGGTGTGCCACAAGTGACAACACAGCTGGGGGACTCACCCAGCACCAGGAACCTCCAGGCAAAGCCAAAACACCTTCACTGACAGTTGTGTGTGGGCCACAACTCTCTGAAGCAGAGCCCCACGGCACCAGAGGTGGGGTGTCCCCCCATGGGCAGTGCCTGGGGCTGTCGGTGGCAGCTGTGCCTGTGCCAGGCTCTGGTACAGACACAGAGGGGCTGCAAAGGGCCCTGGCACTGGTTTTGCTCTTAGCAAAAACCACAGGAACAGCAGCAGCTCTACATCCAACTTCTCTTACAACAGAGTGACGACTTTTGTCTGCGATTATCACAGATATTTTCTTACAGCTGCATATTAAACTTTTAAGAAAGTAACCAAAACCCATTAATCACTAGCATATTTCTCGCTGCTGTGCTGGCCAAGGATTACTTCAATACTTATTTTAATGGATTGCTGGGCTATGAACGATTTTAAGGTTAAAGGTCTTGCAAGACTCTTTTTATAAGCTTTCTTAAATCTAATCCATCACTAATTTCCATATGTCTTGCACAGCACTAGGATAATGTAATGCATCACCACTTAAATCCCTCTCTGATAAAATTATCCCAGGTATTACAAAAATTCAAAGCATTGTTCTTAGCTATGTGAGCCTTTTTCAGATGTCTCACCAGTTAACACCTAAGCCTAATGTGTTCAAATTTTTTTTCCTTCGGGACAGCTGGAATAGGAGATTTAAGATGACACCTTGGCAGCTTAGATTTTTCACACCAGCAAATGTCACAGGCACAACTTGCTTTTTTAATGACAGCTCTTAACAGAGAACAGCTAACTTTCTACTCTCGTGTCCCCAGACTTATTTTTTGTCCCCTGTTCTAGTGTTTTTAATCCTGGAAACCAACACTTTCCCTCTAATGTCATGTAAAACACTGATGTGTCTCTTTTGCTCTTTCATCATTGATTTCCTCAAGCAATTTTGATATTCTCTGCTATACAAGGCGTGCAACCACCAGTCTAAGCATCAACAGTACTCTGCTTCTGACAGTTGCCTTGTTGGTTATCCAGCCATGATTGTCACAGGAGAGATGGAGATGGCATTATCCAAGTAATCAGCTGCATTCTCAGCTAAGACCAGTCAGCTTTTTGTCTTCTCTACCCTATTAAGAAATTTCCAATAAATGGTGGGAGAAGGTTAACACAGGAAGCAGAGCCAAGTCTGCCATAGTATGTGTTACAGGGAAAGTTTATGTCCAGGGTCTAGGAAAAGCAGGCAAAAACCTGACTTTTCCAAGAAGTCTAAGAAAAACTTGAAAATACAGGCCTGTTAGCACATCACAAAATATAACATGTGAAAAAGTACAGGAGATAAACTGGAAAGGAAGCATTGTTAGTATATTGGAAAAAACATGATAATGGAAGTTTTGTATGTGAAGGCAGATGTAATGGTTGTGGCAAGAGAAGCCATCCCATCAAAGCCTGCAGACAAGAAAGGACAAGAAAAAATAGACAGCACATGAAGTGAGCAGTGATTCAGACAAGGTGACTGTGCAAGTTCTTAACAATATCTCAGCAACAGCAGAAATAAATTGAGTACATTCAGCTGTCCTCTGATCTGCAAGCACCTGCCTGTGCAGCCCCTGGGGAGCAGCCCCCCAAGGAGGAGCTGCAGGAGGTCACCTACAGGGAGGTGAGTACCTGTGGATAAGTTTTTTGGATGCTCTGTAATGCAGCTGTATCACACCCTGGGCTGTGCCAAAGCTGAGTGTCCAGCCAAACTGAGCCAGCAGTTCAGAATCAGCAGCAGCTGCTGAAAGCAAACACAGACATGAAATTACAGAGAAACCAAAGGCCTCTGAAACTGTCTCTGAGGAGATTTGTTGTTTTAACCTAATACACCTGACACCTTAAAGCCCTTGAATACCATCAGCAGTACAGCTGCACTGTACATGAAAGGAATAAAAAATTCACCCTAGGCTAGGTACGTATCACCTATCAAAGGCTGCTTGGTGCTTCTGGGTGCTTAGGAATTTCAGGTACTTCGGAAATTATGAGATGTTCAGGTGGTTCACCAGCAGCAGAGCTGGTTAATTTCTGAAAACAAGCTTTGTTGGGGCTTGCAATAGGGAGGGCTCACTCCACTGAATTACTGCACTTATCAGTGCAAGTCCCCTGACAGCCTTAAAATTGCAAGCTTCCAGACAGGCTTCTGAAACCAATATGTTCCAATAAGTGCTTGTTTTATTTTCAGGTTGCCATTAAAGCGAAGATTTGCATCACATTATTAAAATAATGTTGCTGAGAATGACGTGACCTCTATTCATGCCTCATGGCCAGAAATGATTTATGCCGAGTGCACCTCCATCCTTCCCCCTGTACTGCCTCATCTGGGCTGACATTTCCTTGTGAATATTTAAGGTGATGTCTGCTCTCATCTCTTGTTCAAAATCAAACACAAGCACACTGCAGCACACGAGGGGTAGGGGATATGCTGCACCCAGCACACAGGTAGTGACACAGAACTGGGTGGTCTGTAACAAGGTAATACTGAAAATGCTGCTTTGGGGTGTGGATTGTGTAACTCTCTTCAATAAGGCTTTGAAACTTGCCTAAAATGTGATGAAAATATTGTAGTCCTATTACAGCCTCTCCTTATTTCAGTGCAGGAATATTAGGTGGGGCAGGAGTTAAGTGTGGGTGATGGCACCAAATATGAAGGGCACAGGGTTGGCTCAGCTTCTGTAGGAAATTCACCACCCCAGAGCAACAGCTGGACCTTTCAGAGCTCTTCCTTCAGTCCCAGGGTCTGCTTAGGAGTTTGTTGTTCTGGGTAGGGCAGCTCTGCAGCAGGGTGCAGTGGCACAGCTGTGTCTGTCTGCATGTTAGCCAAGTCAGAGCTCATTCCTTCACCAGTGCACTCACCTTGTGTGACAGCACTGGTAGCAGAAGACATTTCAAGACACTTCTGAACTGGGACACCAGGTAATTTGTTTGTTTATTGAAATGACACCACACTGCCTGCAGGGCCATGTGTTAAACCTTCTCAAGCAATATATATATATATAAAGAGAGAGAGTCACATATATATATGTGCACATAAAGCAAATTGGATATTTAATTTATGTATTTTTCTCATTACAACTTCTTGGACATGCTCCTGGCCTACTATCCCACTGTCAAAAACCAAAACACAGTAATCTGTCCCTAGTGCCTGTGGGGTCTTTGCTGCAGAAGTACTGGAATATGCACATGATGTAGGAAGGACAGGGACACTGGGGTTATTAATAGCACCTGCCCTTTCCATGTGGCTTTGCAGCTGAGCACCGCCCATGCAAAAGCAGTCCCTGTCTAATTCTGCACACCCTGGGTGAGGCACTGAAAATAATTCAGTCTGCAAAGCAAGGACAGGCTGGAGGGAATGGGGCTGTCACTCTTACAGGGCACAATGTCCTGCCACATCCTCCCTCCCTCCAGCCACTCCACCTGTGGGACTGCCATGTCCCCTGGGCTGAGCCATGGCTCTGCTCCCTCCTTGGTCATGGGGACTCTGCCATGAAAATGTGATTGCCCCAAGATGCTGATAAGAGCAGCAAGAAGGATTCTGAACACCCTCCAACTCCCCTCTGCGGGTCACATCTGCTTTGTCCCCATCCTCCATCCTCCAGAATCATCCTGGTGCTGGGCTGAGTTTACAGCTCACCTCTCCTATGATGCATGTGAAAGTGAAAGGCTTCTGCCAGCTTTCCAAGGCCCTTGCACCTTTTAGTTACTACAGGGAAATACCAAGACTTAGGCAGAACACTTAGCATGTGTATTTTCCCATCTACACTTTCTTATCCTACTCTCAAAGTCAGGTGGGATTTTCTCTCCTTTCCCCTGGCTTGCTTTCTACTCCCTGTGAGTGGAAACTGGGGTGTCACAGGGCCATTTGTGACAGAGGGAGCTTGTCCTCTCCATCTCTCTGTGCTTCCTTGGTTCTTTTGTTGCAGTAGCTCTTGCTTGGAGAGTGTTCTCTGTGTTTGAAAATCTCTCCATGCTCACAATCCCTGGAAATCGCACTGTGAGTAGCTTTGCCTGTTACACAAATTTCACCAGTACATTGCAATATTTGGAGATTTTTGTCACCTCTGGCAACATTGTGACAGCCTTGTGTCAGGAAAAAATAACCCAGTGCCACCTTTGGCCATGTTGGGGTGGATTTGAGTCATGCAGATGACAACCATGCAAAGACTGAGGACATCTTTTTGTTCACTGTTACCACAGGTTTCATTTACAACAATGCTGTCTGTTCAAAACATCCTCTAAGCAAAATCCTGTGTATTGTTCATAATTTTTACATCTGGGTACTCTTCTGGGAAACCTCACACTATTCTTTTGGAATGAAAGTATTACTGTAAGTGCTTTTAAGATTATTCATAATATAAACATTTCAGTTGAGCAAACCCATGAATATTCATTCACATGAAATTGAGATTTTGTTAGATTCAGCTCCTGATTAAGGTGTTGGACAAAAGATATTCTTTAGGATACTTTGCACGTGTGCTCAGGGGCTAAATAATTACTTGCATTGTCGCTGTAGTTGCAGATATTAATTTCAATGCATATGGGAAATTATGTTCTTCAAAACAAAACTAGAAGTGATTAGGATTTTGGGGTTCTATGTTTGTAATATGCTGGTAGAAAGAGCTGGAAAATGTTTTGGTGGTTGGTCACTGCCTCTCCCCCTTTAAGGGGAAATAGTCAAGGACATGTAGTCCAGTCTGAAGCTGCAGAGCATCTAATGAGATTATGGTGCTGTATAGCAGAGTGTGTTCTGCTTAACTCAATAAAAATGCTCATTGCAAGCAGTGATATTGTGAACCTACCAAACAAGAAGGAGTCTCCTTTACCCAAGTGGCAATCAGACATTAGAACAGGCAACATCCTTGGCTTCAACACGATTTTACTCACGGCACAATCTGCAAATCCTCTGTGCTGGCATGAGGAGCCACCAGCAATAAAGAGCTCTGGGGGAGACTGAGGGAGGTGTGAGCCCTTTGGGGCCTCTCCCCATTGCTCCCCAATGCCAGGGCAGCAGCAAAGCTGGGCTCTGCAGCCTGGGCTCTGCTCCAGCTCTGCCCTTGCTGGCACCCAGAGCTGCACAGGAGGGAGGGCTGGCTCCAGAGCAAGTGCATTAGCGAGATTTGCTGGCAGCTATCGCAGCTGAGGTGTGGAAAAACACCCCTCTCCTGACAACAAAGCAGGGAATTTAGAGGAGTGTCCTAGGGGGAATAAGGGCAAGCTAAATGTTATTTTTATTACAGATACATTAGGGTGATTAGAGAAGATAGTCACAGTGCAAGAGGCATTTTCTGTCTTCTCTCAGTTCTCTGTTACTGAGGACATTAATCCAAACCCAAACCAGCCCCTCCTTACCAAAATCTTACTTATGTTGTTCATTCTCCTTCCCTGCTGCAGTCTGTGAGCCTTCAGCTTGCTGGCATGCTTCAGATGGTTTTAAAAACGTCATCAGATGGTAGCTGTGGATAGTTAATACCCACAGATGTATTTTTAAAACATCATCATCCTCAGATGGTATTCACAGAGAGTTAACACCCATGGATATATTTTCTGTGCACAGGTTTCCCAGCACAGGGACTGCCTTCCTTATTACGCACCACCTAAACACAGAAATCTTCACCTGCAAGAGGATCCCATGGTACTGTGAAGTCAGAGCTTTTGAGCAGTCTCCTGTGCAGTCATGCACCATGTTTAACATCCCTAGAATTTCTGGGAAATAGGCAGAGGGTCCTCTCCATTCAGAAAAGGGAGAAAAATCCTTTAACTCCGAAGAACAGAAAGACAAGCAGTGGGCAAGGGCAAATGGTACTCAGGGAAATAATCACCCAAACTCAGGAAGCAAGAACCTTGAAGGAAACAGAAAATTGAGCTTGGATAATTTTCCAACTCATTAACTGTTGAAATGGAGCAAATTCTACATCTGGACCTGCCTTCATTAAATTGCAGGATTGAGTCACATTGACATCTTACTGCCTAAGCCCACGACTCTCTAACCAGACTAGGAAACCAATCCCTCAGACAGGCAGTGTTCAGCAGTGCTGTCCCATTCCACACATACCCCTCAAGCAGCTCCAGGTCTCCCATCCAAGATTTATCACCATCTCTGCTGCTCAAAGGCACAGCAGCCCACGTTACCTCATTCCCCGAAATCCTGGAGGTAAAACAAGCCTGTACAGACCTGACACACCCTGGAATTGCTGCTGCTCCTGCTCTTTGATGCCACCAAGATGCCCTGGAAATGCTGCACTGTGGCAGTGCAGTGGGATGAGAGAAAGCCCCCGAGCACCAGGCTTCAACAGGACAGCTGGCTGCTGCATTGCGCAACACATCTCCGTGATTCTGACAGACCCAAATTTTTGTAGCCCAGAGGGCCCAACAAAAAAAATATTAAAAAATAGACACATTTAGTCCCCCTCAGTACATTTTTAGGCACCTACTTTCCAGCTGGGACAGACAGGATTTGAGTTGCAAGGAACTGAGATCGAGCTTAGCAGGATGCCCACACATTTCAGCATCCCACACACTTAATACCCATGATTGTTACAACAGAGCAACTAGTCTGTAATTAGAACAGACATTGCCAGGGCTGCCTTTGTATTACTTATGAGTCATGCTGCTAAAATATTCTTTATTCGTTATCCAAGACCTTTTCATTTCAGTGCCAGCCATCACCATGTTGCAGGCTACACAAGATTCTGCCAGGCTTGTCAAAGCCAAGTGCATTCTGATAGGGAGCTTCGTATTTAATCTGACAAAGAGTTACTTTACAAAAGGGAGAGTTCAAAAAGGTTCAAGTCTGCCCAAAAAAACCCAAAATAAAAAACCCCAAACAAACAACCCTCCCCCCCACCGTCTCTCAATGTAAGGGATTTTCTCCTTGCTGCTTCTCCAGGCACACATCTACAGCTAGAAGAACCACTTTAAAACTTGTCTTAAATTGTTCTGTCAGTTGATTAAATATTTGTATTTTAATGTCGCTCTAGTCAACCAGAGAGGAGGAAGACTCATGA
Source organism: Phylloscopus whistleri (assembly GCA_017589585.1). Classification (NCBI taxonomy): domain Eukaryota; kingdom Metazoa; phylum Chordata; class Aves; order Passeriformes; family Phylloscopidae; genus Phylloscopus; species Phylloscopus whistleri. The sequence continues at coordinate 1,362,777 of JADMLD010001007.1, read as the reverse complement.
AGAACTCAAATTGAATAGAAAACTTTTTTTTTCTTCTTTAATGTACTGAATGGAACTACAGAAAGGGGGAAATACAGCTGAAATGTGTTATGACAAGCTAATATCAGAAAATTCCTTTGGGCAGATTCTGTTCTAGGCCACTAGTACTTACCAAGATTCATTTTTTTATTCAGCATGTTATTAAATCACTGGGTTGGAAAGTCCTTGGGTCAAACCACTGTCTCATTGATTTCTTACTCCTAAAGCGTCCTTAATATAGGAGCATCATTAGAGCTGATGACAATGATCCCTCCATTTCCCTCAGCAGTGGGCTAATTGTCTACATGTTCTTTCTGCTGAAGAAGAACACTGACAAATTAATCCAGGCCCCAAGATCAGGTTTGTAAATAAATGGTTGGGATAAAAAAATATTAATTTGACATCTGAAAAATTTCTATAAAAAACCACAGCAGGAAATGAGTGCCTTGGCTTGCTGTTTCCCAGCTTTCATGCAGCCACACAGATGCAGGGATGCAGCAAGCAGGGGTGCAGCATGGCAGGAAAACATCCTGCTGCATAGCTGGGGCCTTGACTTCTCAAATATTGCTGCTTTAAGGACTCTATTTTTGGTCCTTTAGATTGCACCTGTTATCCTTACTGCTGGAATGCAAGCTGCACACAGAGGTGCCTCCCCTGAGTCTAATATCTTAAGGGAAAGGTGTTCCTCTGTTCACTTAATTTCACAATGTCCTGTTCTGCATTTCTAAAATATTTTAAAGTTTTCTTGAATTTTTTTTTCAGATTTATGCCTGTAGTTTAAAGACTTAGTATTACCGAGAAGTGGAATTCATTGCTTTATGTTTTGGAAAGCACACTCTCAAATGTTCCTGCTTCTTAAGTTGAAAGGGTTGCTTCAATTTATTTCTGAAGTTTCTTGAATCTTGTTTCAATGAGCATTCAACCTTTGCCCTGCACACAGAAATCTCTGCGCTTCCCTGCTTGGTATTTCTTGGTTAGTGCATTTTCACTCTTTTCTTCTGCTTCTGTTTTTTACTCCTAATTAACTTATTTCTCTTTAGACTTTGGAAAACTGCTGTATCTGTGTTCCAAAGAGCAACTACTCTCCCTCCCAATCTGCACCTGAGCTGGAGCATTTTGCCTGAGCCGTGCAAGCATGAGGGAAAGGAAAAGGCCAGCCCTGGTATCTGGGGGTGCAATGGTCAACTGGTGTAACAGAAGACTGATGCTAGTGGAGCCTGAAACAGACCTGTTAAGTGTTTTGTGTCAGAGGAAATCAAACTAGAGTCAAGCATTATTTTTGAACTATTCCGTTTAGCCATCTAATTATTTCCCAATTAGGAAGGACTCAACAAAAGTATAGTACATAATGTTATCAAGAAGATATCAAGAAAGAAAATTTCCAAAGCATTAAACTAGAAATAGAAAGAGATTTATATTTTTAGGTCGAAACAATTTTTTCCCCCATATCATCCATATTCTTCCTTTCAATAAAATCCCTGGGTGCATCCATTTCTGAAAGCAGGAAGAATGTATTTACTGCCTTTGGGAGAAACCATGCTCTGTGGCATCATTTCCTGCAAGAGTTAGAGACCTGGAAAAACACATCCACATCTGTGTGGGGAATGGCACCAGCTCCTTCTCCCAGACAGAACCCTTCAGTGTTTCTCACCTCGTGCCATGCTGGGAGCAGCCTGCGGACAGAGAGGGATTCTTCACCTCTGGGAATGTTGTGCATTGGCACAACAGGACCAAAACAACTGGGACAAACCACTGGGCTGGCAGACAAAGAAATGCTGGCTTCATCAGCCTTTTTTCCTCTCCCTTTTCCTAGTACTTTTGGCTAGCACTAAAAGCAGGTGGCTAAAGACCCAGTGGTCAGTTTAGGGTTTGAGCAAAGAAAGGTAGGTAACTAAAAAGTAAATCTATAGGAGTGACCACAGCTGCTGTTTCCAAATCATGGCTGAAGGAATTTAAAATAATGAAAACTAATGCAAAACTGCTTTTGAGACCCAGAATAAGCACTAACGGGCACCAAATTGTAAATTTCTTCATTAACTCGTCTTTCTACAGAAGAAGTTAGGTTTCAGAGGGAATTCTGAAATCATTTCTTCCACAAGAAAATTTTGTGCACTTAATTTGTTGCAGTAAACTGCTGCTCTGAATGCTGAGGAGGTCTGTGTTAGGCAGATGATGAAACAGCATCTGCCTTAACTGCTTTTTTCCCTCCACTTAACTAGTAAAATATTTCCATTTCAGTGGTAAGATGAAAAGCACAGTGGAGAAAATCACAGGAGAAAAGAAATTCCCAGTTTTCTAAGCAGGTCTTTAGAGGGAAAAACTGATATCGCCAGATTCTGCACAAAAGAAAACGATGGAGAATTCTTTTACAAAAGGTTTACACTGAACAAAGGGAGTAAAAGCATTTTGGAGGAGCATGCAGCACACAAGTGCGATTTCGAAACAACACAAGGGACTTTTAAATAGAGAGATCCATCTCTTTCATTATCAAAACTCTTAGACTTGGCTTTCATCTAAAAACAAACAATGACAAGGGAAGGATTCACAGACTCGGAGTCTGAAACCTGAGTCTGGTTTCCATAGATTTCCAGTTATTCAGAAGAAGGTAATTGGAAACTACAGCCTCAGAGTTGTGCCTGACTTTGGCTCTGTACCATCTGTAGATGGTAACACCTACCCCATTGAAACTCCCTCCAGTGACACACATGCAAGAAGCAGCATAGATATGACAGTGTCACTGCAGGACAGTGGGAGCTCACTCATTTCACTGCTGGTTCAGCACTAAAAGTGCTAAAGACCCTGACCTTTTCTTCTTTAAACAGTGTCCTGGATACTGGGTTTTAACGCAGCTTACCTCATGTAAAATATGCCCCTTTTAAAAACAATTTCTGACTAAAATATTATTAAACACTTTTTCCAAATGTTTGTTCTTTTTCTCTCCCTCCAAGTATTCAGGTCTCATATATTACAGCCAGCACCTTACTGCATATAAAAATTCATCACTGAATTTGAAGTGAAATCAGAAGAGCTTAAATTGCTCAGCCTTGGGAGGCCCCAGCCCCATTTACAGCAGGAATGCATTCAAGGATTCAGCCTCTGGATTAATCCCATGGCTCAGTGGATGGATCCAAGCTTCAAATGGAAGAGGTTTGGAGTACCCAGGTCACTGAGCCCAGAAATCCTTATGGTCAGCAGTGGGATCTCCTTACAGAATTTTTGCTTCAGGGTTTTTGCTGCAGTTCCCTTCCCTGCAGCAGGTGCAGTGTCCAGTGTGTAGCTGCCCCACTGCAGACTAGAATTACCAAGAATAAGTGAATTACTGTGCCAACACTTTTAGAGCTGATAAAATGGGTGACTGCAAAGCAGATTTCTTTTTCCTGCAACATTTTGGCAGAGTTCTTAGCACAGAAAAGGCATCATTCCCAAAACTGATCAGAAGGTGCAACTGCTATCCATCATTTATCCTTCATGGTTAGCACAATATTTTGGGCTTCTTCACAGAGTGGCAACCTCTCTTGGCATTGCAGATGTTGTTTAGATCTTCTCCCTACTGCACATAACACATGGAACTGGAGAACCAGCACTTCCAAATGTTCACATATTAGAGATGTAATATGGAGGAACAGCAAATATTAATGTGAGAGAGCCCTGGCTGGATCCCCTGCTCCTTTGGGGAAATTGCCAAAGCCTTTCTCTGCCCTTCAGTGTTTTACCTTGCTGGGTGATGGTGTCCCAGTGAGGTGCTTTGTGCTGTTCTCTAGAGGAAGGAGTTTGTCCTCAGAAGAAAGCAGACACTGATATCAAACAAAGTTTGATAGGGGACAGGTTTGTAGCTTCATCTGCTTCAGCAGCTGCAAATACCACAAGGAGAAAACATGAAGAGAGTATGTATAAGTGGTCAAACAAAGCAGGAAGCCTAATTTTTTAAGCTTTTTTTGCTGTAAGAAGAAAAGATTATAAAAGTTAATAGCTGAGTATATCCATCTGATCACTATTTCTAATTTCAGAACATCATCCTGGTTATACCCTGCACAATCTGCTCAGCAGCCATCTCAAAGCAACCAGGATTTTCTTGCTCAGGAGAAATTGGAACATGCCAATTCATTTACCAGTGCACTACAACCTTTGCTGCTTCCAAATTGCATCTACCCATCAGAGTTGCTGGAGTTACAGGAAGCACAAGATAGTGTCAGGGAAGAAATTATGTCCCTAGGAAAAAGCTACAGAAGTGATCTTGCTGGAAACAGCTGAGCAGCATGGATAATAAGAGTTCTATCCCCTGAAATGTCAGCAGGATGAGCAGGGGCTCTTGGGCCAATGCTGGAACAGTTCAGCCCCCTCTTGCCATTTAAATGTTATCACAGCAATTCCTGTAAGTTTCTAAATTGAAAAAAAAAATAAAATTAGCAGTGCACAGAAATTAATCATAGGCTTGTACTGGGAAAGCAGCTAGCCAAAATAAAAAGGACCTTTAAGGTGTCACATTTCTGAGATAGTACTGACTAGTAGGATGTATTTATGTTTTTCTGCTCTGCCTCCAGCCTAATCAGACTAGCACCACTTATACCTAGCTGGCTTCGGGCTGGCAAATGTGTGTGCAGCTCAAGTCAGAGCAAAAAGAGAAAACAATTGCCCTCACTCTGATCTTCACAGGTTTCAGGAGAGGGATGGTAACAAGTTTTAGGAGATCTCAGTTCAAGTCCTGACCAAGACTGGGTGAGTGGGATGAGCCCACACTGAACCCTGTCTCCCCCACCTTTGCTAAGCTGTGCCCATTCAGAGAGCAGCTGCTGTAGGGTGTGCTGTGCTTGTGCAGGGTAGATCTGACCTGGCATGGTCCTGGAGGAGTGTCTGTGGGACCCACCCCACCTTCCTCACCTGTGCATGAAATTCCCAGCAGAGCTGATGATTTAATTTAATTTAATTTACTTTACTTTAATTTAATTTCCCATAACCACTGCTGAGGCTGGCTTTATCAAGTACCTTCTAGTCTAATAAAATGCTGTTGTCAGTCACGAAGGAAAGGCAGATGTGAAGCAGATGAAGCTGTCCAGGAGAGCTCTGGTAACAGCACTGCAGATGCACTTAGATGCCATCAATTCATGGTAACAGTGCTGAGCAAGGCAGCAGATGTGCCAGTGCCCCAGCTGATGCTGCGTCTCCTGAGACCTTTAATCCTCACTTTCTCTGCCACTTTTAGCTCTGAGTTTAGCCTGTCACTAGGCTGAGGGTTATCCAGAACAGACAGCAGCCTCAGCTTCCCCACCAAGGACTGAGGGGGAAGGGCAGACAGGCTCCTGCCATTCTCCAACAGTGACAATATTCCTGTTTTCCTCTGGGCAGCCCTGAGACAGTTTACTTTTGCCTCCATGTTGGACTGGAAGTCAGTTTGTATGACTACAAGGACTGTCTTACTGCAGAAAAACAGGTATTGTGATGATTTTATTTAAGTGTTCCGAAGTGGCATTTAATACAAAATATAAATTACCTTGCCCACCGCTTCCCTGACAAATACCTTCTCTAGCTCCTTTATTGAACAGCATAAATACATCACTTGGAATTGTATGCTTTAAATGTGCCTAGGGATCTTTCTTCCAGCAGTATTTCATCTCGCAAAAAGCAGAATATTGACAAAATGTGTAGTCTTTAAGGTAAAATGTGATGACCAGCAGGGCTGAACCCATCACTTATAGGAGCAGAAGTCCCATAGAAACGTAGGTGTTTCAGAATGATCACGCTGCCTTGGCTCAGTTTTCTAGAATACCTGGCTGCCCATGGCTTTTATTTTTATTTTTTATGCCCGAAGTTTGTAGTGTGATGGACACCAAGGTTATTTGGTAGATTGTTTTATGGCAGTGTTTCATGGTGCAACCCCACATGGCCTCTTGCTCACTCCCTCCAGTGGAATGAGGGAGAGAATGGGAAGGGTAAAACTCAGAAAACGTGTGGGTCGAGATAAAGACAATTTAATAGGTAAAGCAAAAGTTGCACATGCAGCAAAAGCAAACCAAGGAATTAATCTTTCCCCAGGGCAGGCAGGTGTTCAGCCATCCCCAGGACAACAGGGTTCCATCACATGTAACAGTGACTTGGGCAGACAAACACCATCACTATGGATATCCCCACTTCCTTCTCCTTCCCCAGCAGTATTCCAGGAACAGGATGCCACATAGTCTGGGAATCCCTTGGGTCAGTTGGGGTCATCTGTCCTGGCTCTGTCCCTCCCAGCTCCTTGTACATCCTCAGCCTCTCTCTGGTGGGGTGGGGTGAGGAGCAGAGAACGCCTTGGCTCTGCACAGCAGTAACAAAAACATCCCCGAATTACAAACAGCTTCCAGCACAAACCCAAACCACAGCCCCATACCAGCTACTGTGAAGAAAATTAACTCTATGCCAGCCAAAACCAGCACACAGTGATAAAATTTAAACACAGTAAATACTGTGCTGATGAGTTATGGCATGCAGACTCATTGAGTCAAATTTGAGAAAGGATCTCAGGAAGGTCACGTTGTCACACGCGACACAAAGAAATGACACTCACACACTGAGATGTTCAAGGCAGAAAAGAGGCAGTTTATTTACAAACTTCAACATTTATAGAATTCCAGCAGTGACCACGGATTGGAGGAAGAAAATCTTCCTCTTCAACCACACTGGTCAACCCAACAGTCCATCAACAGTCTCCTTCTTATGAGAAGAATGTGAACATGGTTATACCGTTCACAATAGCGAGAAAGTTGTTTATGTAAAATGTGTCTGACTCCACTGCAAAAGGTAAATACAGAAGGCTGAAATAGAACTTTAGAAAAACTTCTTAAAGAGACAGAGGAGAACAGCACAAAGCCAGACAACACACATCATGGCTTTGGGGTCTGGCCTAGCGAGGATTTCCGGCCTCAAGAGCTGCCCCATGCACCCTCTGTGACAGGGCCACATCCACTTCTCAGCAGTCAGACAGATGACTGTGCTGTGTGTTCCCTTCCCCTGAGAAGGAAACTTCTCTTTCACAGAGAAACTTAAGCACAGAACCTCCAATTTAAGCTGTGCTCAGAGGAGTCCCAGGATGCAGGACACCTGCTGGGATCAAAGAACCAGCAGGATACCAACTCCATCTCCCTTCAGACTTGGCTACTGCTCTGTCGCTTGGGATTTCCCAAGCACAGGGCTGTGAGGGGGCTCCTTTGCATGCTCCACCCCTTCATTACACTTGCTTCTCAGGTTGGCTGGTTTCCTGACGTTTGGGTGGTTTAGAGTCCTTTGCTCTCTGAGAGGCCCCAAGCCAGACACAAGAACACAACGGAGTCTTCAGATTCTCGATTTTCAGGGTTGTTTGTATTGTTTATTATTTCTTATCTTTCCATTCGCTCTGTGCCCAGCCAAGGTCTCTGCAGCTCGGGCATCAGGTGAAGATTCCTCCTCCAACGGAGGCTCATCATCTCTTATACCAATTATTACATATCTGTTATTTACAATTATACACCAATATCTACAATCTGTACTAAACAGGTCATCTCTACTCTGACCCAATCTCCTTGAACTACTTTGTGCCACCATCACAGAAGAAGATGGAGATGAAGATGAAGATGAAGAAGAAGAAGAAGAAGAAGAAGAAGAAGAAGAAGAAGAAGAAGAAGAAGAAGAAGAAGAAGAACCCAGGGCACCACCCAGAATCCTCCATCTTGTCTCCATTCACCTCCATTCTAAAAACCCGAATGTGATAAACTACACTACTGTCTTTTACACCTTTGTGTCTTGTAATTCCTCTCTCAGTGTTGGAAGCTTTTCCCATGGACTGAAGTCAAAGCCAGTGTCTTCCTGGGCTCTGTGCCAGGGTCTCCAACCCCCTTGTACAGATCCCAATCCCCCCTGTACAGATCCCAGATGCCCCTGTACAGGTTCCAAACTCCCCTGTACAGGTTTCAAGCTCGTTCACCCAAAGGAATGCCCTGGATTCCCACACTTGCTGGCCTGGAAAAGCCCTTTCATACAGATTCAATGAACTAAACCACCAGACACCAACTTCAGCAGACTCCTAAATACAGGGAATCACCAATGCCATGAGGGGCTCTCATGTTCTTCACATTACTTCTGAAGGTGAAGGTGGGGGGCCTATTTAGGTGGATAACACTACAGGGTGACACAGAGTGTATAACCCCTTGGGAGCCACCCCCTGACAATGTCACATCCATGAAGTCAAAGATTGTTTAGCCTTTTGTGTTATCTTACTCTAGTCCTAGTCCTAGGAGGAGGAGGAGGAGGAGGAGGAGGAGGAGGAGAAGGAGAAGGAGAAGGAGGAGGAGGAGGAGGAGGAGGAGGAGGAGGAGGAGGAGGAGGAGGAGGAGGAGGAGGAGGAGAAGAAGGCGGAGGAGGAGGAGGAGGAGGAGGAGGAGGAGGAGGAGAAGGAGAAGAAGGAGAAGAAGGAGGAGGAGGAGGAGGAGGAGGAAGAGGAGGAGGAGGAGGAGAAGAAGGCGGAGGAGGAGGAGGAGGAGAATAATAATAATAATAATAATAATAATAATAATAATAATAATAATAATAATAAGAAGAAGAAGAAGAAGAAGAAGAAGAAGAAGAAGAAGAAGAAGAAGAATGCCTGTTTTGCACATGACTCGCTATTAGGCTGTGTCTGGTTACATCACGTCAGCTGACATAATGTTAATCAATGCAAGCAGATAAAATGTGACACAAATGTCACTTTGAATCAGATTTTAATAGAATTGGCAGCTTTTGCACCACAGATACCAAGTTTCACCATCATACTTGTACGTACTCAGGATAGAGCAACACTAATCACTAACTGCAAGACACATTTTCATATTCTAACTTATAAAATGGCAATTTTTACTCTCTTTGTGTTCCTATTTCTTCCCAAAAGTCATAAAAAAACATGATGAGGACTAACCAGGACAAAGTATGCATCAGCAGGGAATTCATCTGCTGAAAAATGGATAAAACTTAGAGCCTGCCTCAAAATAAACAGCAAAATCAATAACAACCTTTCTATTGATTCAAACAGGAAATGGATCAAGGTGTCCATGCCTCAATAAATATTTTTACTGTACAACTAATTTCCCATTAGAGGGAAGATACAGGGGTTTTTGTAGGCTAGGGGAAAAAAAAGCAGAGCAAATTTTATGTAAGAGAGCAGGATTACAAAAGGGAGGCAGTACTTAAGTGATGTAGCAAGTGTTATATCAAGTGATAATACCATGTTGGGTTTTTAAAAGTTTTCTTCATTTTCCACTCATACAGAAATTTTACACTGAGGAAAGAGCAAGGCTGATATTTGACCATGACTCATGTCCATGCCCCTCCAAGCTACAGCTGGGAGAGAAAACATGGCATTGGGGCATCAGAGAGACCACTGGGTTCTTGCCCCCTCCTTACTCAGCTTCTGGAGCAGAAAACAGCCCCAGGACCTTTGGAGCTCCTGTATCTGTGGCTTCTAAACCAGTCCTTCCAGGGCCACGTGGTGCAGGAGATACAGAGAATCCTGACAGTCCTCTGCAGGGACCCTCCTTAGCCACAGCTGCAGCCCATATCAATTACTTTCAGCATCCTGTGGGTGTTTATCATGCAGTGCCTCGGTGGGATTCTGCCTTTACAGCAGATTATTGTCAGGAGACTGGAAGCTCTTGTGCCACACTAATAAGGTAATGCTCTGATAACACAGTTGGTTAATAACTTTTATTGCAAACAGAAGACAAGTCAAAACTACAGGCTTGCAGGAAGAAAAGAGAAAATGGCCAGCATTGTCACTGCCTGCAGTCCCCAGGCAGCACCTGCTCACCAGCACACTGCCTGCACACTGCAGCAATGATCTGCAGCAGCCTGGGGAGGACATGAGCTGGCAGAGGGATTCTGCTCCCCAAAACACGTCACCTAGATAGTTTTCTCACATGCTGATTTTTTCCTTCTCTCACCATGTCATTTAGACATCAGAAAAATTTCCCTTCCCTAGTCTGCTTGTCTTAAGGTGAAAGGAAAAGGACAGATGTCCCTGCAGGGACTGGGATGCTGAGCAGTGAGCTGAAAGTGTCTGCCAGGGGTAGCAGGAATTAAAAGGACGCTGTCCAGATCATGCAGTACAAACTCTCATAACCTCCTCCTTGGTTTTGTACCCATCACATAACAGTGCATCAAAAGAGGAGTTGTGTTTAGCACCCTTTGCATACCTGGCCTTGCTGTGCTCTGCAGCTTCTTTTGCTATGAATCTTCCCTTTCTACCTGATGAGAGCAGAAGCTCATCTCCTGCTTCCTTTTTTTCTAAAAGCTCTATTAGCTCCCCTCCTCAGCCCAGTTCTGGGGGAAGAGAGCACATGCAGGGAGATGCTGGGGGCAAATGTGCCCCTAGGTGAAAATTGTTGAAGTAATGCTTCACTAAGATTTTTAGTACATTAGGCAAGGTACCTGTGCTCTTCTCCAGGCTCCCCACAGTGGCTGCTGTCAAGGCCAGGTGGCACTGAACAGAGTTCTGGCCCATTTTGTAGGCCAGAAACTGCCCACTGAGGGTTTGCCTTTTGTATGGAAACTCTGGGCACTTGAACAAATCAGACATTTTCTCTGAAGTGAAAACACTTCCAGCTTACCCTCTTGATCCTTCAGATTGTTATTCATTGTGTGCACTAGAGGAGTGTCTGCAGCTGGACCTAAGCAAAGTACTAATTCAATAATTGATCCTGCAGTTTACCAGTAGACTAAGACTCAAATTGCAAAACAATTCATCTTCAACCCCATTCGTAAGAGAGAAACAGGTATCTCCAGGCTGGTAACCTTTCAGAAACACCACAGTGACAGATTCTGCCTGACAGGTTTGGTATGAATTTTGCCTGCTGCATAAATATTGATGGGCTTAATGCTCAGCACTGCAGACTTAATCTTCTTAGCAGGTAAATTTCCAGATTTGGAGCCCTGCTAACTGCAGGGTCCCCCCTCCTTCCCCAGCATCGAAGCTGTGAGCTCAGGGTGCTATTTAGAGTCATTAGCCCTTGAATGGAAAAAAGTTAATTGACAAGTGCTCACGAATGAATGCTGTGTACTTGACCACCTCAGAGGAATGGGCTCTCAGCCAAGTGGATTCCAGTTCATTAAGAGCCTCTGACACACTGAAGAAGGGATGGGGGAGGCACAGAAGGGAGCAAGGACCCTGTGATAGAACTGCTCTTGTCGTGGTGGGGGGAACAAGCCAGCCTGGCACTGCCACTGCACTTCCACATTTCCTGCACGAAAATTTCCCACAGGAAATCTCTGTGATTGAGATGAGAAGGAAGCAAAGATAAACAGGATTTCAGTGTGAGTGTCTGTTTTCAGACCTTGATCTTCCAAGCAGCTCTCCAAGAAGGTCTGTGCCCATGGGGGCTGAGAACCCATCTCCACCAGCCAGAAGTGTAATTTATGTTATAACTCCCCTTCTTCAATGTCAAAGCCAACAACATAAAGGACATGCAATATTGAGAAAGATCTAACTTTACTGACACCATGAAATGTTAAGGAAGCAAGATAGAAAAAGAATATTAAAAAAAATGTGCTTCCTGCACATCTCCCATTTGTTTATTCCACCTGCACACCTCAGTTCAGCTTTAGGTAACTTGGCTGCTGAAAGTTTATTCTCACTTTTAAAACAAAGGAAGTTTTAACCTAATTGTTTAAATTAATGAGCTGCTCTGCAAATTTTCTATTTTGAACTGGAGCCACTCTCAGTCGGCCCTGCCAAACCAAATTCTTTGACCCAATTTCTAAGAATAAATTTCCTCCTGAAAGCTGAAAACAGCCACACCAATCCATATTGTCCAGCCTGCTGATTTTATAATGGAAATATGCAGAGCCCTCAGCAACAGTGATGCAAATTACTGTATTTTTTTTTTTTTTTTTGCCAAGGCTATTCTGAGATTCTGAGGTCAGTACTTACACGGCTTGATGACAAGGGAATTAACTGCACAAAGATCAGGTGATATTAGAATTTAAAAAAACCTCACTGGGAAAAAATAGAAACATTCAATATTGTATGAAGCATAGATGTGTCATTGGTTAAAGAGATGGAATGATAGTTTTTTTTATTTTACATTGAAAAATGGATACAAGGGAAAAAGAAAGGATTTTGTGATATTAACTCATATTCTCTTTAAAAATCATAATTGAATTTCTATGATCAAACCTTTAAATGTGTATTCTATAGAATGAAACATCTGGGTATCATAAATTAATCTGCAACCATGCAGAATCATTTCCCCTTGCTTCTCCTTTCCCTTTAGGCTGCACACCCCTGTCAGGGAGTGTATCTCACTGTCACCTCTTGCCTGCACCATAAATCAGAGGCAGTTTTGCTGCTGAGCTGCTGTGCTTAAATCAACCCCTGTGTGTATTAATAAATATAAACTGCATAGCAGCTGAGTGCTGTAATCCTGATAGGGCTCTGAGGAGGCTGCCATCAGTAACCTGGCAGCAATTGTACCCTGGCACCCAGGATTTGTATTTCTGCTCTTGCACTGGCTAGAGCAAGACTTCTGTTTGCTCCAGCTAATGCAGATTATGCCCCTTTGGTCTCTCCTGGTGATATCATCACACCCTGTTTTCCAGGGGGAAGGGTCATGATGGAGGGAGAATACACAGTCAGGAGTTGTATAATCTTGCAAAGTCCTCACTCAGTGAGACCCTGGGGCACCAGTGCTTAGCAAGCCCTGGTGTCTTGGTTTGGAAAGACAGGTATCTGCCAGGGAAAGCTGAGGTTTCCCTTAGAATGGAGAAAGTAAACCCCTCACCTCTGCCAAATTAGAATTTTGCAATTAAGGGCTTTCAGGCAAAAATTTGGGAATAGGAATAACAGTTCTTTACTAGGAATATTAACAATACAAATGTACTAGAAAACAAGACCACCCAACCAAACAAGCAAACAAACAACAATCCTAGAAAACTCTGACAGAGTCAGAGCTACAACCTGACACCCTGCTGGTCAGGGTGTTGGAAACTCCCAAAGTGAGTCCGCCTGGAGTGGCAGATGTGGTTCTGTTGGAGCAGAGATGATCCTGTAGAAAAGGGTCCAGTGATGGTGAGAAGGGTCCAGTGATGGTGAGAGGGGGTCCAGTCTTCCTCCAGTAATCGGGTGAAGCCAGGTACCTTCTGTTCCTATGTCTCAGTTTTTATCCAGGTAGGAATGGTTGGCTCCCCCCACTGGGTGGAGCATCTCACAATAGGATGATGGAATGTGGATGTACTATTTTGAGGAGGGTAAGTTTGGGGATGTGTGCTTTTAGAGGTGTCGTAATGGTCCATTAGCAGAAAATATTCCCCTGGAGGGAGGACGGGCAGTGAAAGAGATAGCAAACACTGCCCCACCTGGTTTTAACAGCTGGCCCATTATCAAAAGGCACCTGCCCCCCTCCTCCCAGAGTTACAAGAGATAAAGAAGAACATCTCCCCAACTGCTTTCAGCAGATGAAATAGAATACACGTTTTAGGTTCCATAACCCAAGACAACTGGCTGCACTGAGCCAGCAATAGCAGGAGCATCTCAGGGAAGAGCTGTTTGGTGCCACGTCCCAAATCTCTCTGAGCAGAGTGGGAGGCAGCAGCAGTACCAGCCCAGGCTGTCAAAGAGCAGCAATCTCTGCTCTCCCAGCACAGCACTTGCTTTAGACACTGCAATAAATACAGTGCCAAAGTCTGGAAGGATGCTGGAGTAGTGAAGAGTTTAGGACCAGGGAATTTGACCCATGGAGAGAAGAATGGCAGCAGCACCTCAAATACTTGTGGCAGACCACAGTTTTTCCTGAGAGCCATTTGCCTCTTTCTGAAGTTGTAAACACACAGAGCAAATTTTGTTAATGTGAACATCTCACTAACACAGACAAAGCACCCTCTGCAGCACATCTTCCCACCCACACATGCTGGAATGTGGCAGGATGAGGTGCAGGCAGTGCTCCAGCTATCCTGAGAACTGCCAAGGAGCCCAGCACAGCTACCCAAAAATACCACCCAGAATAATTTATGATATACTTGTGTTCTGCCTTGTTTCTTAGAGGTATTTTTTTTTTTCTGCTGGAAGCATACAAATATATTTCATAAAACTGATGTATCTTAAGACTAGAAATTTTGCCACTCCATCATTTCTGTTTGCTTCAGAGAGAGGACCTGTCTCTGAATCAGAGCAAAGCAGGGATTTTATTCCCTTTGATTCAGAAACCGAGATCTGTACATTTCAAAGAGAAATATTTAACCCTAGTCAGATGGGCTAAAATGGTGCTAGAAGGTCTTGTCTAGATTTAGCATTATTAGCAATTATTAACATTATTAGCAAAAATAGTTAAAAACTCTTCCTTAATAAAGCCAACAAAGTAAGACAACTTTGAAGGAAAAATAGAACTATGATTCTATATAGACAGCAGCAAGGATATACTCATAATTTGAAAGAAAGAAAACACTAAATTTGTTTGCAGTCTATCTTTTAAAGGAGAAAAATGTTTTTGCCTCCAGCTGTAGAGAATAGAACTATTTCCAGTCCACCAAAGAGAGAAACACAGTACAGACCTCATCAGCCATGCCATCAATAGCAGCATCAGTGTTTGATGGAAGACCCCAGCAGCATCCTGAGGTCTTGCATTTCCTTCAACCACCATCTACCAGTCAGAAAAAAGTTCTTCTAGGGCACGTGGGACTGGCATGATGCTACAGCTGAAGTACTGCAGGTGCAGCAGAAGCTCCTGTCAAATCAGTATTTCACTTTCATACAAAGTCTGAGGACATAGTCTGACCACCTCCATGGCTTCTCCTTAGTCTTTTGGAAAGAGCAGCACTGGTTTACAACCCTGTGTCATCTCAGCCTTGGGAAATATAAATATATTTGTGCAGAACAGGCCTCTTAGCTAAAGCTCTGCTGCAGGGCACAGCTCAGGTGATCCATTGGATTTTATCTGCATCCCCTGAAAAGCCTCTGGGAAACTTAAATAATGTAAGGGCACCAAGCACTGAACCCAGTCCCTCGATGTTTTTGTGTTCAACCACTCTGCTTTTAGCCTCATCACCTGGTGAGGAGGAGGGAAGTGGTGTTGGCAAAGTTTGCCTTGCAGAGGGATGAGAGCACAGAGAGGCAGGGGAGGGGTGCAGGGGAATGCTCCAATGCCTGAGCACTCCTCAGCAACATTCCTGTTGTTCTTCTGGCTCCTCAGGAGCCTGGAGCCCTCCCAGGTCTGTGAGTGAAGCGAGGCTTGCACAGAACCCTGCAGAGAGCAAGGGCACTGTCAGGGCAAACCACCTGAGACAGCCAGGAGAGGAGAGGATTTGGGGCATCCAGGTGATCTGGGATGTGGTTTTGCTTCCCTACCCTAGCTGGAGTAAAGATGCAGTAGAGTAACTGTGAGTATCAGTGGAGAAGAAAACCATGGCAACAGAAACTTAGTTCATGCTTTAATTTATTGCCATCGAGATATCTGCCAAGTGCCAGCTCCCTGGGAAAAATCTTTCATCAGTACTGCACAGAAATTAGCATCAGAAGAATTAATGCACTTAATAACTGTCAAAGAACACTGAGAAATGTGCATGAGACATGAAGACAACTGTATTTATGTGTCCTTCAACCTACAGCAAACACCAGCTAACTGGATAAATGTCACTGCAAGTTTGAATCATGACTTGGTGTCATTTTAAATTCAAGTGAAGCAAGGATTTTCTTTATTTAGCTAACACTGGAAGTGACATAATGAATAAAGGTCACAAGCTCCTTGTTTGTGTTGCAAATATTTCAGCCTTTAGCCTAGAAAAATGTGAGGGCATTTCCAAAACAGGTCTGGTCATAGGCTAATCTGGCTGGTTTGTTCCTGGGGGACAAGAGGTGTGCAGCAGACATGGGACCTGTCAGACCCTTTAGGCCCTTGGGGCTTGGCCCTCTCCTCCTCCTCACTTTTCCTCCCCCATCCAAGACAGGAGACTCTGCAGCCCCCTGGCCTTGCTCTGCAAGTGCCTCCCAGCCAGGAGAGCACTCGTGGAGCACTTTCAGCCAGACCTCTGCTGTTCCACAAAGCAGCAGCACAGAGAATCTGTGGGTGGCTGTAGGAGTTCCAGGGGTTTGTAAGCTGGGCTGAGTGCCTCCAAACCCACTCTAACACTGATCCTGGGCTTATCTCCAAGGTGATCTCCTGCTACCCCATACTCCCAACAGCACAGCTTCTCTACATGGCTTTGGTATCTCCCCTCCTTCCATATCACAGCCTGCTAATTTGAAGTGCTAGAGGACAAGCATCCAGCTTGCCAGAGCATCTCTGGGCTTTTCATCCTCCTCTCAAGAGAGTCCACTTCTTGGTTTTGGCCCACAGAAAAAAAGAAAACCCTTTTTTCCTGAGATCTAATTCATTAAATACACAACACAGAGGCTGCAATTAGGATGACTACAAGTAGCATAGTTACATTTCTATGAATATTTTTGAAGGAATATCAATCTCTGCTTTTTTTTTTTTTTAATATACTCCTTCACTAACAGACAGGACTGTCTACTGTCAGATATGCCCTGCAGAACTAAGTCCTGGGTTTGCTTTCAGGACCTACAGAGACTTTAGGAAACTTGGTTTGTGATGGGCTTGTTTGTCTATCTGAAGCAACTGCTCGTTCATGTGTTTCTAGAAGATGTTTTTTCAAGACCTGGCCCCAGACTTCCCCCTCCAAATGATTAAACACTCTTTGTTTACACTGAAGGCAGTGTAGCTGATATTCATTCTGTCTCTTAGCCTGTAAGCTTGCAACAAACTGACCACTTTATTCAGCCTCTTGATTTTAACAGGGAACATTACTTAGTACCACGTGCAAATTGGCATCTTAACTGTGAGAAAAATAGAGACTGATTCATTGTTCAGCTGACGGGAGGAATTACCTTCATCAGTGTGGGTGATTCATCTCGATTCATCCCACGCCAGGAATCATGAAGGAATAATTTAAAGCCAACTCAATATATTGTAAGCTCTATATTATATGTATATATGTAGTGGGGAAGCCTGTGCTTAGTACACATTGTTGATGGACAAAAGCAAAGTGTGGGGCTATCCTGTTGCAGAGGAGCAATACTGCAAAGATGGAAGCATGGTTTTACAGAAACAGATGATTTTCCCCCACCCATGGTTCCCTGTGGAAAGCTGACTCTCAGAGGACAAGGTAGAAAAAAGAAACAAGGTAGAGAAAAGGCATAAAAAATTTATTGTAGGCAAAGCAAGATCTGGGCAGGGAAAGAGTGACAAAAATTGAAATGCTACATATACTGATGAGACAAATAGGACATGGTGGAGCATCCTAAATCAGTGCAAAGCCTGGTGCTTGCCTGCTTGCACATGAGACAAACAGAGGACAGGGGACAAAGAGGGAAAGCACACAAGCTGGAAGAAAATATGGGGAAAAAGGAGTTAGGAAAGCAGCAACACAAAGCAGATACTCCAGGACTCAGTAACACTGAAAGATAGGGGTAATGAGAAACACAGCCAGGAAAATAACTCAAAAACCAGGAGGATTCAGGTTCCCTGATGGGGTGGGGTAGTAGGTGTGACCTTGTAGACAAATTGTGGAGTATTTATCTGCCACAAAACAGTTTCTTTCAGGATCCTGCTATGGCCTAGACAAAGGGCTGCATGAGACAAAAAGACAGTGGATGCTGTTCCCATGGCACAGCTTTAGCATGTCCAGAAACGGAGGGATTTCTAACCCCGACCTAGCACACACTAGAAAGCCCTGGTCTGGTACCAGTGGAACACAGGCAGGGCAGCCCTGCAGACCAGGTCCAGGTTATGGATTCATTAAGTGAACACTCTGAAACACTGTAATTGCCATCTGGGCTGCATTATTGCAGCATGGGGGTTTTAATGGAGAGTTAAGAGCAGGGCTGACCTTTAAATACCCTAAGTATTTTAAAGCTGTACTAGAAGATTTTACACCAATTATTTATTAGCATTATAAGTAAATGAGTTATTATCATTCATGAATTCTGTTACAGTCAATTTGTTTCTCTGCCCAGAGCCTTGAAGTGCCTATTTCACAATTTCTTAGAGATGTAACCATAGGAACTAAGTGGTTGCCAACATAAACCCTCACAATTAATGACAATAAGCTTTCACCCTATCGAGTGATAGTGAAATGTATACAGAGCTGATGAAATGCACCTCAAGGGCCATGGGACCCTGAAGACAGAGGCACCTCGAGTGGCTGTGCAACCCTCACATGCTGCCCCAATGAGTGCATTGGCTCAGCTGTGCATTTTTGGAACTCTCACACAGAGAGGCATGCTGTGGAATGGAAGACCGAGGAGGCAGATTTTCCGCCCTGGAAAGCAGAGATCCCTCTAAGCTGTAATACAGAGCAAGGACAGTGCCCTTGACCCACTCCCCGAGTGTTTCTTTCTCCTGTTTTTCCTTCTGCCTGGCTAGCTCTGCAGGAGAACTGGCAACAAGTCTTTCCGGGTCTTAGAAGGGAGGTGAGGTACAGGAGCCTTACCAGACCTTTCAGGGAGGATTCTCTTGGCAGCGTGTAGCAGCTCATGGCAGCACACAGGCAGGAAAGACACCACAGGGCTTTCGAGGGTGTTGATCAGACAGGATTTATTTGGGGGTCCCACACCAGGGGGGAGCGGCACGGCTCCCACAGGGGAGAGGGGGAGGGAGAGAGCGGGGGAAAAAGGGAGAGAGGGGGCAAGAGCAAGAGGCCCAAAGGCAAGACAGCAAGCAAGAGGCCTTCCCCCTCATGTCTTCAGCTTAAATAGGCTTTTCCAGCCAGGGGGCAGACCCAAGGCTTGGACCAATGGGATACTGAGGGTAGAAGGGGTCAGGTAACAGTGGGGTTACAATGAATGGCAGCTTAGGGGGTGGTTTACAACAACTTGGTAATGAACCATTCATGTTGGGGGAGAAAGAACCATTTAGGAAAAATGAATCACCACACCTGAGCATCACAGAGGAGTGGGAAATGGCAATGGAGAGGAGCCACAATTCCCCAGGGACACCAGGAAAGCTGCAGCACTGGAGGGTTGTGCCCGTGCAATTTGGAGCAGCCCCCAGAGCCCCCTCCCTGCAGTGGAGCACCCACCTTGGATGAGGTGTTCAGCTGTAGATGCCCCCTGCACTTAAATATCTCCTGTGGAGATCCTTCCTGTCCCTTTCACACTGGGATGAGTATTTTGCCTCTGTTCCCCTCTGAGGAGGTGGATTTGGTTTTTTTTCCCCTAAGCATCCGTTGCAGGAGGATAGACAGCTCCACTGCAGATGATCATCCTTACATGAGTGTGTGAATTTCAAGCAATAGCAGGGTTTTCCCAAGAATGGTTCACAAATACTCCTTCTCTGGGGGTGATAATTTTATATGCTTAAATACCAGACCAAGAATGAATGCTTTTGCCCTTGCTTGCCTGTGACCAGGAAGGCACAAGGCCTTCTTGCAGGGGAAAATGTTCAGTAACACCTGAAAGTAAACTGCTTTCTTGCCTAGGAGGGCATATTCATCAGGAGTTTTTGACATTTGTGGTAAAAGGCTCAGAGGATATCTTGAATGACATCTTCATTTTCTGCTGCAACAGAAATATCCAGGTGAGTTTTCCCACAGCAGGTTATTGTAGGAATTGGAATATGGAAATTAGAGGCATCCTTGCAAATGGTTTGGGGCTTCATGAGGTGTCCCTGTCAGAAAGAGATACAAGACTTTCCTGCTTCTGAGATTCTTCCCAGAGTGATGCTGTGAAAGAGGATCATGAGTGTGCTCCAGCCTCAGAGAAGGAAACAGTTTTGCCCACAAGGCAGTGGAGAACACAAGAAGAGTCACCTGGGGCCTGACCAAAAGGGACCAGAGCCCTTTTGCTGCCAGGGAGATGTTTAAGGAGAGGGTGCAGGGAAATGTAAGCAGCACTTGAGGGGCTGCAGGTACATCTCCAATCTGGCAGCATATAGGGAGTGAGAGGCTGCCAGAGCCGATGGGATCAACCCTGCAAAGGAACAGAATGAGAGTTTGTTGTTTAAATCTCTGAATGAAAACATCTGAAATTGGGCACAGCAACAGCTTTCTTTTTTTTTTTTTCCTTGGGGAGCACTGCTACAGAAAAGTGAAGTGCTTCAAGAGGGGTAGCATAGGCAGGATACAGTTCTGCACACACACATCCATTTCTATCTGAGCTCTCTGTATAAAAATGCTTGCATTAAGTGATGCCCTACTGATTTTTGACTTTTTTTCTTTTATATAGTCTCTGTATTCTTTACACATATATTTGTGGCTCTGTAGCCTATTATTGCATTCATAGATAGTTTTCCCAGTACTTTTCCCTGCCCTGATAGGCAGAAAGGCAAAACATATTCCAAAACCTCTATCCTGTCTTAGTTCTCCCTGGGAACCAATGCTGAAAAACAGCTCTTTGAGACACAGGTTCAGTTTCCATCTGAGGGGGGAGGATTTAGAAGGGGCTTGAGCTGGGGGATGGGAGGCGGGGGCGGGGTGGGGCAATTGCATCACCACCTGTGCTCCTAATTGGTGATTTTTGTCAGTTATGCTAATTTAATAAACTTCTAAAACTGTAAGAACCCCCATGGGCAGTGGGTTTTTGTGGACATTTTCTGTATTTGCCCCCGGAGGCCTCCAATAAAACCAGGCTTTGTATTACCACCTGTACTAACATTATCTCAAAAGTGTGTGTTGTTTCATTTCTAGGTTTCTTAAGGCATCATAAGAAGCTCCATTTTGCTTCTGCAGTGCAATAATCCTACCAAGAAAGAGGCACGTTTGAACATTTGATGTCATTAAGTGAACGGTACTGAACCCTTAAACAGGTTTTCGGTTATCTCAGTCATCAGAAACACTCAGAACCCTCTGTGTTTAAATGTATCTGTCTTCAGCTTGGTACAGATACACAGTTCCTGGCAGATAGCAGTGTCACACCAGAGAATAAGCTCCTGCCGCTAGATAAACCACTTGGAGGAGGATGCACATTTGAATTCCTATTCCCTTGGCTTTAATGAGATGCCACCAGCTCAAGGTTGGCCCTGTATTTAAATGTCATTAAGAGAAGTTCCATGCAATCATAACAACAATAAAGAAAAAAAAATAATAAAAATCATGATTTCTACCGGAAATGGGCTTTTCTTGCAAACCCACATTTCTTTGCAGCCTTCATGCAGCACTGTGTTGGCAGATAAGAAATCACACCCGGCGAGGATGGGACTGAGAGATCTCACAGGGTGACCCAGGATTTGGTCACCCCAGAGGGGCCAGGTGTCCCCCCCAGGGAGGGATGCAGCCTGTGATGTGTGGCACATCCAGTGTGCAGCACAGTGCTGTGCAGTTTTATTTGACATTGACACACCCACATGGCCACTGAGGCAGAAGAGGTTTGGAGACTCAGAGGTTCCATTACCAGAGGTTTGAGCTCCTTTGTGCCCCAGCACACAGGTCACCATCCATTGCTCCCCAACAGCAGCTTCTTCCCACAGAAGCAAAAGGCTCAGACCAGTCAGATTTGGTGTTTTTTCCTCTCTTTCTCTGCTTCATATGCTGCTGAAATCCAGCGTGTGTCCAGTGCCACATCCCAATTTTGATGAAAAATCTTGGTGACCTCTGAGGGTTTTAAGTTCTCAAAAATTCATCTTCTCCTTCATATTCCAGCAGGAATAACTTGGAAAATAATCATTTGGCCATACATATATATATATATTTATATCCCATCATATTATATTCTAAACAATTGCCTTGGGGCACAAGAAACCACATTAAAATGCACGCAAACTGAGTTAACAAATGTCAGCCAGAGGTCCCAAATATAAACCGTGTTTCTCAGACCCCAGGATAGAAATCTGAATAAACAGATGTTCTTTGCACTGTGCCCTGAAGGTTAAACTTAATCTCCATTAGACAAACAGGGGACACTGATATTCTTTTCTAAATAAGAAAGGTCGATGGCATATATAATCAAGGCTTAGACCATTTGACATATTTCTGGCTTGGGGTTTTAGCAAGGGGAAGAGAAGTTATAATATTTCTAGGAGAGGAGAAGCAGACTGCACAATAAATAAATCAAAAGATTAAGAGTTCAGAGGCATCCACTGAGAGGCAGCAGCTCCCTGTTTCCATACCTATTTTATTTGCAGCTTGGGCTCCACCCCAGCTGGAGGGATGGTCTCCAAGACACCTCCAAGGAATGGCTCCTCTCTGACACCCTGCTCCTGGCAGGTTTTCAGGTCCACTCACAAGACCCAGGTTTTACTCTTGCTTACTACTTCATGTGAGTAATTCCACCAGAGAAAATTTTGTCAGAAGCACTCTTATCCATAAGAAGGAAAGGCTTACAGTCTAATACTCACAAAGAGACTTAAACAAAAAGTCCAGAAAGACCTACAAGAAGAACTGTGAAACAACTTCCCATGATCATAAAAACAGAAGAGAAAGTTAGGGAAAATCCTAGTCACTGTGTTGCTTTTTCCCTGGAAAGAGGAAAACTAAATATACCAAAAGACTATTTGTTTCCTCACGGGTTGGTCAGCAGGGTTTCTACTTTTTCTTGTGCTCCTTTTGGGCTTTACAATATGAAATCAAAGCACGTGTTCGTCTTCACTTTTTGCAGTCTCCATTGATTTGTATTCCTCTAGGCTGTGCTGCTTTTTCCTGCCTGTGCTTCTGCTCTGCTCTAACCTACCCTGCATGCCTTAATCTGTGGATATTTTTTTATTATCTCCTAACTCATGCAGATATCCATCTTTCTAGCTCAGCAAAAACTAATGTGAAATGAGCGGTCCATGTTCCAGCTGCAGAGTGCTGTGTGTGGCAGGAGCTGCCTTCCACATCTGATTGCTTTAATTTACCCATCTGATTTCTCTTCACATAACTGAGTGAATCCTTCCTCTACCCAGGCCGTGCTCGCAGAGCATGGAGATTATTTGTAGTGTGGTTCCCATCCCACAGGAGCAAGGATTGCCAGAGTTTTGTTCCTTCCTGCTTTGCTGAGTTACACATCACCAGCTAGTCTAGAATGACTCTCAAGGACCCCTGTTACTCAACAGAGCACAATCAACAGAATTGCTCAATGTTTTGCCATGTTGTTTCAAGAACAGTGGGTTCAGGTGAGGTGACAATGCCTTGTAAACTGGCTGCAATGAGATATGTTTTATTAGGAAAGTACAGAACTATGATTGTTGATCATCTAATTAAATATCAGGCTAAGTTTGCTGCAATTTTGATTCACTGAAATGTTCTGTGTGACTCACAAACATTCTGAAATAAGGGGCTGGTATGACAACTGTGCACAATGATACAGCAAATAAAGGCTTTTTCCATGCCAATTGGAAATAAACCCACATTTATTTAAATAAAGATATGAATTATTTATGGTAATTTTGTAACACAAAGATGCTGATGCAGACACTATCATAACAGAGAATATAAAAGCAGAAACTAAACATGTGTCTTACCTGCCAATAATCCTGCAAGATATATAAAGAAGTAGTACCTTGTTTACTATAGCAGGCTGCTCTTCCCAACACAAAGTGGACGTGAGTTTTTCTGTATTTTATTTCAAAGTCAACTAGAATACCTTATGTACTCATACAAAATATTTTCAATCTAAAGCTGAATCTTTATTATTGTTATCATACAGAGAAAATATCTGTTGATTACATCCAGACAGATATACCCATTTCCATCACATGCTTTACAACAGTTTTATTGCCTCTTGCTGAAAAGTCAGCATTTTGCAAAATTTAAAGAAGAAAAAAGAGAAAAACAAAGTTGAAAACAACACAATTTTCATTAAATTAAACAACACAAGTTTCATAGCCATTTTCAATGGGAACAAAGTCTTCTATAGTCTTTAGGGCAATTATTCCTTTTAAAGTATAGCTCCCAATGTTCTGTTGTGAGCTGCATTTAAATAGGGAATGAACTCATCATCTCACCGTTTAACCATCTGTAAATAGTCTAAATACAGGACATTAGATCTGGATAAAAAACCTCTGCAAAAATGTTCATTGGTATTTAGTGCAAATTAGAGCAAACTGCGTTTTGTAGACAACATCAAAACTCTTTGTTCCTCACAAATTATCTGGAACAGTGGATATTTCTGCCAAATGGTGGCATTTTGGCTGCCTTTAGTGAAAGTTGAGGGAGCATAGCTGAGGTAAAGTGCACTTAAATACTGGTTAAAGTCAGTAGCTAGGCCTTGGCAGATTCAACCAGAATCCCTGGGAAAGGGATTGAAGGGTGTGAACCTCACAGCCCTGCTTCAGAGACCCACTGCTAGGGTTGTGTCATTTCAATTATAAGCTGCCTTGCAGCCATGAATAAAAGAAATAAAATTATATCCTAGGCATGCAGCACCTGCTGCATCTGTAGCATTAATGATGATTTCATCCCATCTTATCCTATCTGTGGCAGGACACAATTTCACTAATACCCTTTTAAAACACAAGCAGGCTCTCTGCTTTCCAGGGAGGGAATCAGTCCTCTGGTGCCCACACAAAGACGGAGCTGTCGTTCAGGAGCACAGCAGCCAAACATCATTTCCAGAGGAGCTCTTAATTGGCTGCACTTGTGAGAGATGCATCAAAATGTCCCAAAATGAGCATGTTGTTGCTTTTTTAATTTGCTGACAGCTTGCCCCCAGGTAAACCTCCAGCACACTAATAGTTTTTCTTGGCCAGCACAACCAATATAGATGTAGTATCTTTCTTTGCTAAATAAGAGGAACATTTACAATAGCTGCTGGGTAGAAAATTAACCAAGTGAACTGTCCAATTTGTCTGTCCCTGTCTGTCTCCCTCATTAATTTTTTATGGAAATCAAAGACTAATTCTGTCTCTCTGCTTGTAATCACATTGAAAACATGCTCGTGACTCAGTAATCTGCTTATGAGCATTGCCCTTCTCTGCAGTAACTCTGCAGACACCCACGTTTGGGGCGGTCTGAATGTTCACACAGCTTGCAGTTGCCAACACAATTTTTTGTTCCTTGCTGTTTTTGTCACTTTAGACTCTCCCTTCCATTTTGAAAGCTATCAGGGTGAACAGGAAAACTCATCAAGCCAAAGTCAGAAGTCGTAAGAAGCTGTTCACCACACTGCAAAACCCTGGTAAGCAATTTCTGATGGCTTTAGTAAAAAACCCTGAATTTACTGATGATGCTTTTTTTAAAACAAGCCCAGCCTCAGAGGCCAGATGTGAAATCCCACACTTATTATCCCAATGCAAGGGAAGTCTGATCCAAATGTGTTATTTTGGCTTGGGCAAACACTATTTGCTCAGTTCCTCTGCGTACAGAACGTAATGGGGGTG
The DNA here is from genome assembly GCA_017589585.1 of Phylloscopus whistleri. NCBI lineage: Eukaryota > Metazoa > Chordata > Aves > Passeriformes > Phylloscopidae > Phylloscopus > Phylloscopus whistleri. The sequence continues at coordinate 1,337,500 of JADMLD010001007.1, read as the reverse complement.
AGGTTTTATTTTAAATTTCAACTATTTGCCAGGATGTTAACTTTCCTAGCTGTGTTCAGCATCATAATTACCTGCTTCAACCAGTAATTTGTTGCCTTCATCCAGCAGCAATAACCTAGTTATTATTCCTCACTCTGCCCTAGTCAAAAGGGCTCTGGGGAGGAACTGTGAGCAGGTATCCATGCCACCTTTCCCAGCAGCTACTGGAGCAAAAAGTGGCCAAGGAGAATTTACACCTAATGGCAATACCATAATCTGTGTGCTCCTCACTGAGGAGAGACAAAAGGCAGTGATGAACCAAGGACCAGGAGCAGCTCTGTGGGAGCACGAGGGGCACAGCTGGGCTCATCATTGTTATCCTTCCAGCTGCATTTTGATGGCTTAGCAACACAGCTAATTTTACCTAAGAGGGAAGTGGTGAAGCAAAGTCATAATACTTCTTTATTAAGCAAATGCACATTTATTTATAGCCAGATTTTGGATCACAAAAATAAAAGAGATGAACACAGAACTTACTTTTTTTTTTTTTTTTTTTTTTTTTTTTTGTGTGTGTGTGTGTGTGTGTGTATAATTAGTACAACTGTTTTTCCACATTCAAATCATGTACCAAAATCAATTATGTTCCAGCATGTAAATGTTTTTCTGACTGTATGGACAGCACAAAGACACTGTCAGGAGAGTTTGTATCAAAATGCTTTGAACACTTCTGTTCTATACACAAAAAACACACGTATGTATTGCAGAGATCTGGTAATGTATTCAAATGTTCTCTCATGCTTCCTGTGATCACAGTCCCCAGAGCATAATATTTTGGAAGAAGCTAATTTGTTACATCATCTAAAGAAAACAAGCACAGACTTCCCAGCTCTGCTCACACGACAACACATAAAACCAAAAAGGATTTCTTTATTCTTAAAGAATGAGCCATGAGTTGCCTAAAAAAAAGCTTTGATAAGCATATAAAAATGAACACCACAAATATGAGTGAGAGACAGTTCTAAATGAGACATTTATTAGACCTGGGATGAGCAAAAAGAATAATGAAGTAACATGTGAAAATTAATTCTCTTTGATGTGACATGTTGATTTTTGTGTGTTTACAGCTAGGCAGGGATTTGCTGAAGAGAGGTGTCCGTGAGGACATGCAAGTGGGTCAGAATGACAAGTTTCTTTAAGCTGAATTGAACCATTTTTTAAAATTACCTTCTAGAGAAAGTCTAAGCACAAAAACACACCTCTGCCAGCTAAGCAAAACTCTCCTAAAAGTTCTTGTGCAGAATGTCCTGTACTTCTGATTATTTACAATTTCTTTGTTTTATTTTGCCAACTACAGTATTTCCATATCAATCTAGAGCATGCTCATTTTAGGCTTTAAAACTGGGTCAACACACCCTGAAAATTCACACCAAACTGCAGTTCCTGAGCACAGATAGGCAGAGTTGTCAAAATATTCTCATCACTGAGTAAATTTGTGCTTAGAGCAAAACCAACAGCCTGGAAAACACAAGTGCCCTGCGAGCTATCAATTAAGCCTTACATCAGGATAAACTTGTGTCAAGAGGAAATTATTTCCATTTTATCTGGAGAGATTCAGCTCTGCTCTGATGTACAGAGAAGGACAGCTCAGGAAAGAGTCCACTTGCCTAAAGAAAGGACATATTCTTGCTGTGCTGTTTGATAAGGTGCTGCAGGGAGCTCCTGTACCCTCAGTGGGGGTATTACTTAACCTGAGCGTTTTCTGAGATTTCAAAGCATTCTCATTCCTCACCAAAAGGAAAGAAAAATGCTTTCAGGACGTGTTCTCACAAAAGCCACAAAGTGTCCCCAGAGCAACCCAACACTTTGTGACTGGGGCAGAAATTTGGTTGCTGGACTTTCCACACAGAGCCCTGGTGTCAGTGAGGTGCAGAGGGGAGATGGAGCAGTTCTTCACTGCAGCCTGGATGTCAGAAATCCACCTTCCTATAAATCCTCTGGAGAGCCTCCTTTTCCCCCAGCTGGTCTCCCCTTGCTTACAGCCTTCTAGGCCCACAAACCCTTTAGCTCAGAATAACAAGATGAATCAAAAACACTGAGATATAACTAAAAACTGCAGGAAGAATGCAACATTTTTTAAATTTTTGAAGTTTCTATCATTTTCAGTGGCTCAAATAGGTTCAAAAAGACTTTGTGTCCTTTTTTTAGAGCTTCTCTTACTGCATCTAATTAAAGAATTCGTTTTGTTTGACTAACAGATGTAGAAACCTGTTTCATAAAACAGTACCTGAACCACAGTTTTTCATTTGCTTTATCAAAGTTGATATCTGCTAGTTTGTTTGGGTGTGGGGTTTTTTTGTTTGTTTGTTTGTGGGGGGTTTTTTTGTTTTTTTGTTGTTTTTTTTTTCTTTCTTTCTGGTCTTTGGAACAGATTTAAGGCAAGAAAACCCTCAGAGGCCTGTTATCCCAGGTTATCCTTACCAACCACTCTTCCTAGCCCCATATCAAACACAGAGCCAGATGGGAAAATCAGGTGGGTTTTCTCTTCCTGTAGCTGTTCACACAGGCGTAAATGAGTAGGAATTGAGTCTCCTTGGAGGACATGATTCTGAGAGTGGGTGGTCCAGAGGCCAAGGTTAAACCTTTGAACTAAAGGGAAGGTAGAAACCTATTAAAGACTATTTTGTCACCTCTGGTTCTGGGAGGTGTGTTACTGTCCTGGTTTTGAAAGACAGGTATCTGCCAGGGAAAGCTGGAGTTTCCCTTGAATGGAGAATGTAAACCCCTCACCCCCTCCAAATTATAATTTTGCAATTAAGGGCTTTCAGGCAAAGATTTGGGAATAGGAACAACAGTTCTTTACTGGGAATATTAACAATACAAATGTGGTAGGAAAAAACCAACCAACCAACAATCCTAGAAACTCTGAGAGTCTGAGATACAACCTGACACCCTGTTGGTCAGGGTGTTGGAACCAGTCCACAGTGAGTCCTCCTGGAGTGGCAGATGTGGTTCTGTTGGAGCAGAGATGATCCTGAGAGAAAAGGGTCCAGTGATGGTGAGAAGGGTCCAGTGATGGTGAGAAGGTTCCAGTCTTCCTCCGGGAATCCAGTGGAACCAGATCCCTGGTGTTCCTACATCTCAGTTTTTATTTAGGTAGGAATGGTTGGCTCCCCCCACCGGGTGGAGCATCTCACAATGGGATGATGGAATATGTCATGCCCTTAAGTGAGCCTTAATGGCCCATTAGCAGAAAATATCCCCCTGGAGGGAGGACTGGTGGTAAAAGAGATAAGAAACACTGCCCCACCTGGTTTGAACAGCTGGCCCATTATCAGAAGGCATCTGCCCCCCTCCCCCCAGAGTTACAAGAGACAAAGAAAAAACATCTCCCCAACTGCTTTCAACAGATGAAATAGAATACACATTTCTGGTTCTATGACCCAAAACAGTTACTATTCACTGTGAGTTGTGCTCAGATGGAGAAAAGCATCTTGCTCATGATTCAAAACAAGGCAGCAGCAGCTAAAAGGTGGCAATGTTGGCTCCATAGAACCCAACAAAAAAATTCCCATAAACTTGGGAGACGCCAGATCTTCCTCCTGAAACACTGGCTGCATCTCTGTCTTCCTGCCCTGACATTTCCCTGCTCTAGCATCACTCTTTCCTCTGCTTTTACATGCCATCCTCCTAACTTAGTCCTTCCTCCATTTAAGACGTATTTTATGAATTTGATTTTCAAGGCACCACATTGCCCCATCTGCTGTACATCTTCATCTGCTGCTCTTTCCTTTCACTTCTCCTTTTGCATCTTTTTCAAAACCACTGATAAAAATTTTAACCTTTACTGTGCAGCGTCTTCCCAGCCAAATGAGGGAGGAGTAATCAAGATCTACCTCCTTTTTCCCATCCAAGTACCTTGTGAGTGTTTTGGTCCTAAGAGGAGTCTGAACTAACAGATATGAAATTTGTTCAAATGTGTTTTTTCTAGACTGGTTATTGTACATGGCTTCTGCTCCCCAAACAGCACTGCCACACATTTCTGGTTGAAAGTCACAGGGCTCTGCCTTAGACTCCAGTGGGATTTAATGAACAGGAAAACATCCCCTTTGAAACACCTCATGGCTTTCAGGCTGAAATTGAATGGGGTAAATGTAAACTGAATGCTGAAGATCATATGATTTAAAAAAAAAAATGCAATTGATGAACCTTATTTCCAACCAGATACATTTTCTAAGATACATATTTCCTTTCCAGTTCTGCTGCTGCCAGTATCATGCTGCATCTAATAGTACTGCACACAGGATGGATGGGTCAGCAGAGTTCAGTCTTAAATTTGTAGGGAAAATGATGCTGTACATATTTTCCAGTTCTCGTCCATCCTAAACTCTCCATCTTGCAATATACAACATTCACCAGCTTACAGATTTGACATTTCCCACTTTGACTGAATGCCCATTCACCTTCTGCTTTGAACTGTTTCAGAGTCTGTTAACACGGGAAGATAGAGCTGCTCAGAAAAATAAATTACTTTTTAAAAAATATCACAGTAGTGCAGGCATTTTTCTGAGTAACTGGGTTGGAAAAGGTGACAACTGCAAACCATGTGCTTAAAAGTACCTGGACAAATTGACTTTGCATTACAGATTGGGCCTGTGCTATTCAAAGGCATCAATTTGTATTGTGTTAATAGTCAATTCAAGCAGTAGTTAATAATATTCCATTACAGTTAGTAATTAAGTCAATAACAAAATTAAATAAATATTAAATATTATATATAAACAGTATTATTAAAATATTATTTAATACAAATATCAAATAATTAAATCCAATAACAGTTAATGTTTAATTCAAATAACCAATTGAATGTCTAAAGGACATATGTAAATAGAACTTACTTTCAGGACTACATTATCAATGAGCTATTGTAACATCATTTTTTAGCTGCCCAAAAGGTGATTTCAAAAGTTAGAACTAAATTTCTGACCTTACACTGTTACCCAGAGGCAAGCCTCTGTTGCACTAAAACAGCACTAATCTGATTTTCAGTAAACATTCAGCTTTAAATCCTCTTGTCATTAGTAAAGGAAGTGAGCTGGCCTGTGCACAGCCATTACAGCTGTTAGTGATGAGGCTGGCAGGATAATTCAGATTGAGTCCTCTCTCCCCAAACCTCAGAGCAGCCTGGTTTTATCTGTGCTCCAGAAATCCCTGCCCTGGAGTGGGGCAAGCATGCCTCCGGTGATGGGTTACCCTTCCTCACCTCCTCTCCAAATTCCTGTTAGGTAAAACCCACCTCCACAGACTCTCTCCCTGCCACAAGTGCTCATCAGGCTCCTGTCTCTTGTACATGGCTCTGCAACAAACAAACAGAGAGACAGAAACTGCCTCCTGCCAAAGGAAAAAACTGCAAGAAAGAAGAGATTGATGCGGAACAGCTGTGCAGTGGATTTTTTGAAAAATGCGCTGAAAATAAACTTTAATGGCAAATTCAGAACACAGATTAGCTCTGCAGTTCTGTGTTCTCAGAGGATAACTTGCATGCACGAAAGCAAAGCCAGAGCTTGGCACCAGGAGCAGCTGAACTGGCCGTGTGTCCTCGGGAGCCAGGCAGGGATGGGAGCGCGGCTGGCAAGGGAGCTGCTCTGCACAATCTGCCCAGTTCTGGGCAGCCTCTTGCTTTTGGGAGCTCTGTTCACTGTGAGCTCACTCAGGAGCAAAAAGGAGGTGACAGCCAAGTGGAGCAGCTTGGCTGCTCCTCTCCCCTCTTCCTGGCTCCTGGGAGGTGACACAAATGCTCTGGGCAGCGGTGGAACTCCACTGCCCACGGCAGGGAAGTCACTGCCTCTGCCCAGTTCAGTCTTCACCCTCATGAATGTATCTGTTTTTCCCTCTTGCATTCACCAGTTCAGAGGCCCAGATGAACCAAAACCAGACCTTTCAGGTCTCTCCACAAATTTTGTTTCCCATCACAGGAGCTGACAATGTACAGGCAGCCTGCACCCCGCTGGCCTATTTGAATGCGTTTTCTGAGCTCACCAAGAACTTGATGCAAACTTCAGTTTGCATCTCCCCAGTTCTCAGCCACTCTCCCCCCGGCTTTCCACTCTTACAGCAGGTCTTACCCCTTCTCCCAGCAGCAGGGTACCAGGAAGGTGAGTTTAGTGGTGTGAGAGCCCTTTCCAATAAGCGATGTGAGGTGAGGCACACTCTGCCTGGCTTGTGGAATGTCTGCTACCTCCAGCAGTTTCTGTTTCTAGGGCCATACCTGGTTCATCTTGCCCAGAAAACACCTTCCTTATGGAGCCCCCAGTTCTGAACACAGACCTGTCAATGCAGAGTGTGTCAGCTCCCGTCCTGCTACCCACTGAGTGCTGGAGTGGTGCCTCTGCAGGGAATGCTTGGGCTTGATTCCTGGCTGTGAGGCAGATGAGGCTCCTCCTGAGGGAGGGAGGGTTTCCCTGCTGCAATCCTGTGATCTGTGAATTAAACACCTTGGCTCCATCATCGGTTTCTCCCGTAATGACTGGGCACTGACAGAGAGGGATGAAAACACCAAGTCATTCCTCCTCCTTTGAAAAGATAAAGGCCAATAAAAGATGGATGTTGGCAGGCTGGCATGAATTACCACACAGGCTGATGTTCTGAGAAGTCCCAGCTTTGCCAGCATGCCTGACTGCTTCATGGACATTGAATAACTTGACCCCAAACATGACAGAAATTGCTTGTGTCTGCAGAAAGGATATCAATTCATTTTGAGGTTAATTCAGCCAGCTCTCATCACTGCCTTTGCTTCAGTTGAGAAAAGACATTAATCTGTTTAATTTCTCCCTCTGTGTTTCAGATCAGACAATCCATTTACTGAATGTGATTGATAAATTAATTAATTGTGCAACATTCATTCACTAGTTCAGAACAGACAAACTGAAAATAAGTCACTACAAACCTCTATATAGGAATGATAAACTACAGATCTTTTAGCATATTTTAGATTTCAGTACCAGAGGAGGATTGAAAGGTTGTTTAACCTTGCCCAGTCCAATTCTTCCTCATCTTGCACCCTCAGCAGCTGTAAGAGATCACCAGCATTGGCATGGCCAGACTCAAAGGTTTGGCAGGAGAATTTTCCCTGTATTACTCTTCATGCTTTTCTGATTTGTTCTCTTACTCCAACAAGCACTTTTTTTTCTTTTTTTGTCTTTTTGAGACAATTATATCCTACCAGCAAGTAAAATGAAAGCATTGCCAGTACTAAACTTTTGCCAGTTTTTATGTTTTTTTGCTTTTATGTTTTTTTGCTGAAAGGGAAAATTTGAAGAATTGCATGGGATATGAGAGGAGAGACCACGGCTTGTAAGGGGCAGTGGTGGAAGGTTCCCAGAAGCAGACCCAGGCTCACAAAAAGGGACACTTGCTCCTTTACCAACCCACACAGACATGTGGGGCAGGCTGCTGAAATACACCCTGATTAATGGAAAATGCTTTCTTAACGTTGATGAACCACTCATCAGGAAACACAAAGCACATCCAGTTCCTTCCAAACATGAAGACATTTACTACCTGCTCTATAAGCTTTATTACAGTATTTCCTACAAGTTTTATGCATGCAATCACAGAACATCAAGTTCTGCACATTTTAAACACCTCCATAAAGCAGAGCAATGACCTTCCCGCCCCCCAAAAAAGTTAATAAACCAATAATATTCAATTTTTACATCAGTGAGGCACAAATATTAAGTATATGCAAACTGCACTGATGAATCTGGAGTGTGCATGTAGCGTCCAGCACTTCGAATAGTCACTGGAGATAGTGGGACAACAGACAGCATCAGGAAAGACTGATGGCCAGTCCTGCCAGACAAAACGTGGGGTATTCAAACCTCTTGAGTGGGGAAGCGTACATCTTGCCACTTGACTCCCAGAAACTGGATCTCTTTAGCGGGCCCCTTAACCTTACTTCACTTAATGGCAAAACCAGCTTTCAGCAGAATCTGGATAATCTTCTCTCCTTTCTCAAAGACTTCCCTTGCTGTGTTCCCCCATACGATGATGTCGTCGATGTACTGTAGATGTTCAGGAGCCTCACCCTTCTCCAGTGCAGCCTGGATCAGTCCATGGCAGATGGTGGGACTGTGCTTCCACCCCTGGGGCAGTCAGTTCCAGGTGTACTGCACGCCCCTCCAGGTGAAAGCAAACTGGGGCCTGCACTCTGCTGCCAAAGGAATGGAGAAGAAGGCATTGGCTATAAGAAACGGGCTGCAATGGGGTTCGATGAGAGATTTCTGGAGACAGGGATGCTCTTAGGACACGTGGTTTATTGGTCATGGGGACAGGCAACCTGACCAGCACCGGCTGAAGCGTGATTCTCCAGAGGTCCGGAGGAAGCAAAGGGAAGGGAAGGAGCAGCAGAAGGGAAGGTCCGAGAGCCCGAATTTCCTGTTACATTCCATTTTATCCCTTTCTATGCTGAATATTCTGGTTAGCACCAGCCAACCAGCACAGAATACAAAACCTACAGAATTTACATACAGCCTATGAGAACTACTACATTACCATACTACTCTACATACTAAAAACCTGGAAAACCACCTTTTTCCTGCTACATGGCAGGGCCCAACCCCCTTTTGCATCCCTTTGTCTGGGGAGGAGTATTGCTCAATTACCAGGGCCCTGGTCTTCAGCTAACTTAATCACCATCTTCCTGCTTAGCATTCTACAACTCAAATCTTGCTTTTAACTCTATCTCTCCTGCAGGTTTTACACTCTTAGAATCTTTCACCAATAAATCATCTCTGCAGGGCCTTCCTGCTTCATCCTCCCCAACAATTGGCAATATCAATGGTCACGTACCACTTTGCTGCCTCGGACTCCAGCTCGTACTGAAGCTCCAACATGTCTGGCACGGCAGCGCTCAGTGGTGGAGTCACTTCATTCAGGCCACGGTAATCCACTGTCAGTCTCCATTCTCCAGTGGGCTTACACACTGGCCATATAGGGCTGTTGAAAGGTGAATGAGCCTTGCTGACACCCCTTGGCTCTCCAGTTTACGAATCATCTCATGGATGGGAGTCACAGAGTCTCTGTCAGTACGGTATTGCCGATGGTGCACTGTTGCTGTGGAGATTGGCACCTGTTGTTCTTTAACTCTCAGCAGTCCCACAGAAGAGGGGTCGTCTGAGAGACCAGGCAAGGTGTTCAGTTGTCTGATGTCTTCTGTCTTGGTTCACATGTTCACAGTCTTTGGAAAGGGAAGTGCCAAAGCAGTAATTCAAATGCTGCCTAACCTTTACTAGTTCAACAGCAAAACAAAAGTCCTTTCCCAGGACTGGTTAAAACCCCTCTAATAGTGCATCATTAGGAAAGGCAATTAATCACTGCCACACCTGCCTGCCTTGGGCTGTCTCTGAGACCTCTGTGCAGGTCCCTGCAAGCTGAGAGCCATGAGCAGCCAGGGGACACAGAAAGGACTGTCAGGGAGAGGAGAGCATGGCACACACAGCAGTGCTGCCTCTGGCTCACTGCACATTCCCAGCCCACGCCATCTCTCACAGGTGGGAAAACCACCAAAGTCCTCCTTTTTTTTTTTTTTTTTTTTTTTAACTAAGTGATCTTATAAAGATGTACAGGTAATCCCACAGCTCCTCCACAAAAAAAAAAAAAAAAGTTTTGATACATGACTGTATTCGCTGTGTGCCACTACCCAGCAAAGGAGCTGTATGCTCATGTCTTCATGCAATTAATGTGCTGTGCACCTAACAGCAAGTGTTGGCTGGTTTTGTTTGTATTGCACTGCAAGCTCATCAGCAGAGCAACAAGGTCTGCTTCTTTGTAAGCACAGAGAAAGCAAAATGAAAAAAACCCCAGTCATTGCATTATTATCCCCTTGTTCATCCTTGCTCCTTCTCCCACACTCCAAGGATACACAACCTTAGGGGTTACCCATGCTGTGAGTCTGGCCCAATAATTACATTTCAAAACAAAGTCACTTGTCAGGATGAAATCTGCTTTCCTGATGAGGCTGATCTTCTCTTCTTTTTTGTACTGCAAAATAACACAAACAGAATGAGAGCACCTTCCCCCCGCCCCATATTTTTTTTATTCCTTTTAGACTGTATAATTTTAACCTCCAAAGTAGGCCAGCTCAGAGAAGGAGTATTTAATCTGTTACAGTGATTAACAAAGCTGTTATATTGTTAAAGATTGCATGTGAAGTGCTTACGAAAATACCATCCACTTTGTGCAAATGGTTCCTAGATGGTGCTAAGAAAAAGCATTCAGAATGCAGAGAAAGACTAAAGAAAAGAGCCTGACTGAAACCCATCAGTCTGAAGCTCTGATATTCTGGTCAGCTTATCACTTCCTGGGATATGAAATTATGCTACCCATCCATTAAGAAACTCAGCACATTCCACAGCACACATAAATCAGTGATGGGTCAAGGGTGAGGAAAGCCTGGTAGGCTCCAAGATTAAATACAGCATGTCTCATACCTTCTGTTGCTGACTTACATCTTTTCAAAATTAATCAGGAAATGTAGCATACAGTCCTTTAACATAAATAGTATGGGGAGCAAACCTCTCTTCTCCCTCCATCTCTTCCTGGCATTTGTGATGCCTGAAGATACAACCCTCATGATGGGTTTTGGGGGTATTTGTGAACAAGTCCTGGCATCTTTATTTTGGCTGTAGCCTCAAGCCTCCTTCACTGGTTGGAGGCACTTAAGCAGGCTTGGGGTCCTGGCCAGGGCAGAAGGTTTCCCACCAGAAGAGCTTCACCCACCACTGTAATTTTGCTTTGGTATCCCTTCATTTTGGTTTGATAGCCCTTGCTCTGTGGGCTTTCATACCTTTTTTTAAATTATCATTTTTAGGACATTCCCTGCCCTACCTGTGGTCCTGAAGGGCCAGGCACAGACCCAGATGTTGGATGTCACCCCTTCCTGCAGCTCTGCTCCCCACCCAGACCCTGTAGCCTCGGGGAGCTGCCCTGGACCAGAGCACACCCCTGCTGTCTGCATCCTTGGCTGAGCTATGGTGATGGAGAAGCACTTAATTACAGTTTTATTATCTTCATCAGGAGTCTCAGCAAGGGAAGTGAACATTCCTATGAAAACCTCTGCTATTGTGCCCAAGTCAGGCAAAGACTTGTTTCAGCAGAGACCCACCTGCCCATGTCTGCAGCATTTGCTGCCTTGTCTCATTTGCTCTTCTGGCTCTCCCCTTTGTTTCATAAATAAGCATGGAATAAACATGCTGGGAAGAGCCTGGAGCTCAGCCTGGCTTCCTGTGAAACACACACCTCCGTGGACTGCCATGGGAAAAGGAGCTGACCTTTAAATCTTGTGTTGCATTTGGCTTGGAATAACTCAGAGCTCTTTCTGTAGGAAGGTTTTCAAGAACATTAGCAATATACAACAATTCATGGAGGGTCTGTGTTAGCTCAATGCTTCCTTATTTCCCCAACCCCTCAGCAACCCCAACCCCTCTTCCACATCTGGTGGTGTCTGGAGTACAGATGCTCTTCAGGTGCTGTGCTCATTTTCTGCCAAGGAGTGGGGGATGTTTTACACTTTGCAGTGAGGGATTTTGTTACCTTTGTAGAGATGTTCTGCAAAAGCTTCAGCTCCTTTTAGGACTAAAATTAAGCCCCTCTCACTGTGTGTTTAATTAACTTTTATTTGCTTGACATTTCATTTTTATTATTTTTAAGCAGTCTGAGGTTCTTGGCATTAAAAGCACATGTAAACTAATTCAGCTGATAGATTATCTTCACAAAGACTATTTTTTTTTTCATTCATCACACCACTAGGAATATTTTTCTGAGGAAAGAAAGTGGCTGCACAAATTCCCCTTGATTGCCTCAGTACAATGGACACTTTGCAAGGCAATAACAAGGGGGGAAAAGTACATGCTGAGAACATGTGGACACTAAATCAGGCACTTTGTGCTTCTGGCTGAGCTCCTCCAAGTACCAGTAAGGGAGAGGAGGGGCTGCAGAATATTTATTTTATTGGGGAAAAAGAGCATTTATTTCCTCAGTGGTTTAAAGCTTGATTTTAACCTGGCTCCCTAAGGACTGCAGAAGAAAATAATCTTTGCACTCCTCCACCTGGTTACTGCCAGGCTCCTCCTCCCTTCCCTTCTATTTTAGGTCATATTTTGGAAAGGCCTTGGTGTCTCTGAGATGTGAAGCCTCTTCTGCCATCAGTGGCCATTCAGGAGCAGGAGCAGGAGCCTGTTATCACCATGGGCAGGGAGCAGCTGGGCATTCACTCATCTCACCCAGGCTTTGTGCAAGAGGAAACCTTTAATTGCACCCACACCTAATGCAGTGGTCTCATCAGCTTCTAAACCAGGCATGGAAGACCCCCAAAAAAACCAAAACAAAAAAAGATTTAATCAACATGAAGAGTAAACCCAAGGGGAGCACAAAATCCTCTGCTTTGGATAATAATTTTATGTTTATTTACACACAAACACAAACATATCTAAGATGCAGATGAAGATTTTAGAAGAAATTCTGCCTATCAAAAAAAAAAAAAAATTGAATCACTTAATATACTAAGCATTACCAAGACTTGCTGAAGTGCCCTCAGGAGAGTCAAGAAAAAAATACTATTTTTGCATTTACAGATCATCTCAACCCACAATGTTCCACCTGTCCATTTCAAAGCACTCATAATTCAGCAAAGAAAGAAAACCTGGCACTTACTGCATATAAGATATGTTTACAGTGGCACAGTTGGTTTATTGATTACATTACCTCCTTTTAAATATTTTAACACAGTCCATGGCTAATGGAGTATTTAATTAAAGAGAAATAAACATTAGTTTTCAATTTATGGGTAAGGAATGCCCTTACAGTATGGGCTGCAGGATATGATCCTCACTGTCTTTGCAGATTTATCATTTGTACCAGACACGGAGGATATAAATAACATCAGCCTTAGACTGGTGGCTCTCAGTAACTCTTCAACACTTCATAATATTCTGCTGAAAAATCGTGTTCTCTGAAATCCTACTCCTGAATTGCCAGCAATGTCTTCTCAACAGCAATCAAAAATTGTTGGGAGATATGCAGTGGGGGTACAGTAGTCATTATTAAGCTAACAGACAGCATAGTCTGTCTGACTGTGATAATAAAGTCAATATGCTGGTTTTGAGAATAGAAAATAATGTTTAATAAGCATCATGTTTGCAAACACCCACTCTATTCCTTTTTTAAAGCTGATTTTTTGCTTCCATTTCCTACAATCTGATGGGGTTCAAAGTCAAAAATTTAATTTTGCTATTTCTACCCCCTTACTGAAAAAACGATATTTCAATCTGCATGGATGTGGAAAAGAACCATTCAAAGAGTTTCCTGCAGAAAAGTGGGCTCTCTGGAGTCTTTTTAGCCAACACCTCATTAATTTCTTCCTGATACCTGACCTAAACCTACCATCCCTCAGCTTGAATCCATTCCCCCTTGTCCTGTCACCGCACGCCCTGGTGACAACCCCTGTGGTTGTTCACCAAAGGGCAGGAGCAGGCACTTCTCCCAAGGCACCCTTTGACTTTGGGCCTCCTATTTAGCAGTGCCACTGTCACATTTTGAGGGCTGTCACCTCTCCCGTGATTTGCAGTGTGACATTTCCACTTCTGCGCTGTAGAAATCGTGGTTGTTTGAGTCCAATGAGAGATGTCCTGACACTGGGGTGCTCTCAAGACACGTGGTTTATTAGTCGTGGGGGGCAGCCTAACCAGGGGAGGGGAACAGCAGCAGGAAAAGTCTAAAGGGACAGGGATCCAGGACAGCCAGAGAGACAGTTTACCTGTTACATTCCATTTTAACCCTTTCTATCATGAATATTCTAATTAGCACTAACCAATCACCTCAGGATACAAAAACCTACAGAATTTACATACAGCCTATGGGGACTATTACATTACCATACTAATCTACATACTAAAAACCTGAAAAACCACCTTTTCCCTGATACCTGAGACAACTCAACCATCTTTTGTTTGGGGGGGTGGAGTTGCTTAATTACTGGAGCTTTGGTTATTGGTTCAGCTGATTACATCACTGTCTTCCTGTTTAACATCCTATAGTTCGAATCTTGCTTTCAATTCTATCTCTCTCGTAGGTTTCATACTCTTAGAATCTTTTACTAATAAATCATCTCTGCAGGAGTTTCCTGCTTCATCCTTTCCAATACTGCACGTTGAGACGTGGCTTTTCACCCAGCTTCCAGCAGCCTGGTGTTGCTTTCCACTGCTTTTCTCCTGCCCGGATAGCAGCTGCAGGAGAACTGGCAACAAGTTTTTCTGGGTCTTGGAAGGGAGGTGAGGTACAGGAGCCTCACCAGAGCTTTCAGGGAGGATTCTCTTGGCAGCATGTAGCAGCACACAGGCAGGAAAGACACCACACGGCTTTTGAGGGTGTTGATCAGACAGGGTTTATTTGGGGGTCCCACACCAGGGGGGAGCAGCACAGCTCCCACAGGGGAGAGGGGGAGGGAGAGAAGGGGGAAGAAGGGAGAGAGAGGGCAAGAGCAAGCAAGAGGGCAAGCAAAAAAAAACTTCCCCCTCATGTCTTCGGCTTAAATAAGCTTTTCCAGCCAGGGGGCAGACCCAAGGCTTGGACCAATGGGATACTGAGGGTAGGAGGAGTCGGGTAACAATTGGGTTACAATGGCAACTTAGGGGTGGTTTACAACAACTTCGTAGTGAACCATACATGTTGGGGGAGAACAGAACCATTTAGGAAAAATGAATCACCACAGCCTGGCCCAGGTGTCTGCAAGGAATCTGGAGCTCTGTGCCCGCAGTTCAAGCTGCTCTCCTTCTTGTGCAGCACCTTGCAATTGTCACCATTGATTCTCAAAGCTTGCAGTGCAGCATCAGCCAGGAGCTGCTCTTTCTAAGGTGTTTCTGTTGGCTGTTTTTCTTCTCCTTCCCTTTATTTTTCTCCCCTCAGACAGCTCTTTAGGAGAGAGTGCCTCAGCACAGAATTACTTTGTTTGGGTGCCAATTCCTCCTCTCAGTGGGGTGTAGTCAGGAGGCTTGCATCCCTCTGCCAGAAAAAAACTCAGCTTCTCAGCAGCTCTCAACCCCCAGTATCCCTCTGGCAGCCAAGGCAGGAAAGAACAACCTTATTCCCAACCCAAAGCACTTATTTTTTCTCCTTCCCCTTCAGGCCTCATCTCCACCAGTCACATCCCAGCTCACAGCTGCTGCTCTGGTCCAGGTCTCTCCCCACACTGTCTTCACACAACTGGCCTCCAATTTGCTGGTCTGGCTCCAAATGGAGCTTTTACAAACAAAAGGAAAGCCAAGCATGGAGGGAGAAGGAGCAAGCCAGCTCTCAACACCAGCTAGCCCAGCCAGCCTGCCCAGTCCTCAGCTCAGTACCCACAGACAGGGCTCCCCGCACCCTGCTGGCTCACAGCCCCACTTCAGAGCAGATTAGGAATCCAGAAACAGAAGAGACTTTTCATTTGCTGCTTCTCTGGAGATCTCTTGAGCTGCTCTGTGAGCAGCTCTCATTTAAGAGTTGGCGTGGCAGCCATTCGAATTCTTTTTAAGTAATCACTGGTGGAAGCAATTTTAGAAAAGGAACATAATTCTTGTAAGAGCAGCTTCTGCCTGGGCAAATTCTGCTGTCAGCAGTGGCACTAATTAAAATGGGAAAAGAAAATTCTTCCTCTTGAGTGGGATGGGAACAGCAAAGGCTGCACCAGTGCCCCATGGCTTTGATCTCCCAGGGACCACAGCACTGCTCACAGGGCAAGTGAGCTACCCTGAGCCATGGAGGTGGCATCTCGTCCAACAAACACCACTGAACATCCCACAAGTCTTTCCTGTCTTGTAAAGCAAGCAGATTATTTGTCTTTCTTCTCAGCCTTCCTTTCCTGACATTTCTTTCCAGATTTTCCTTCCCCAGCAATGAGGGGAATTTTAAGTTTTCGCATCAGTGCATCGGGCCAGAGGGTGTTGCCCCTTGCACCACAGACCATTTTCAATCATGTTGATAACTCAGATACCCTGGAGAATACCTGGCTGGCACAGCCCCTCTGGCTCTCTCTGAAGCACTTTTCCTGGGAATGGGAAGGGCCCAGGACAACCCAACACTCTTTCTGCTCTGGTAGCACTTTCTTTAGTGCTTTTAGACAAACATCATGTTCTGTGTGCTTTCTTTCACATCCCTCTGGCTTTCACACCCCTCTCATTCATTGTCGTGTGCTGCTGGCAGAGAGTCCAGCAGAACACCAACTCACTGGTGGATAAGGTCTGGATGTGGCAAATAAACAGCATTTTAGATTATTAAATTGTTGGGGGATTATGGGGGGATATATACATAGAGTTATCCATTGCACTCATTATTTCTTACTATTTTTAAGGAATACCTGTAAAAATGTTGAAAGACAAGGAAAAGTAGAGGAAAAAAAATGAAAACTGCAGGAAGAGCTGCGTGTGGTATTCACCACACAAGAAGAGCCCATGCCATGTGGCACCAGCCAGAGAAGCCACACCAACAGCAGCACGAAGCCCAGCAAGATCCTCCACTGGGATCCCACAATCCACACCCCCAAAACAGCCCCAACAGCCACTGCCTGCAGAGCTGGGGTGGCACTGCAGCTTTCTGAGAGGTTTGAATCAAGCTGTTGCAGCTATTCTTTTCTAAAAGTAATGCAGGGATAGTTTAAATCCACACGTCCACCTGGAAAGGAACAACATAGGAAAGAAAAATTGTCCCTGAAAAACAAACATTTATGTCCCAAGGACTGGTCCAACTTTCTGCACTTTCCAGAGACTCACTAATTAAGTAGCCTAGAGCCATTTTTCTTTTCTTTCATTGTTTTTTACTGTAATGACAGAAATCCCTGAAGTTCAGAAGGTGAAGGGAGTTTGGCTCTGGCAGCACGCTGATGTGCAGTAGCCCCATTCTATTCTTTCCTCAGATTCATCCCTATCCCATCACCACTTGACAGCTCCTAGTTATTACTGATTTCAGCAGGTAAAAGAGGGCAGACCTCTCCCTCCCTAGTCCAAGAGCCTGACTTTTAAAATTGTGTGCAATGAGATGAGAAAATAAACCTCAACACATCACATACCTGATCTGGCCTATGGTGGAACAGAGCTCAGCCAATGGCAGTTTCTCCTAATAAACTTCTGTAATTATGCATTTTCAGGAAAATATATCAAGCCCCAGGAAACAACCAAAAATGCTTAAGTGGCTGAGTCTCAAAGACCCACATTTACAAAGTTAATAGCTGTGAGAAACAGAGCGTGCTGCACCGTAGAGCAGAAAAAAATGCCCCACTTGTGAAGCCCAACAAAGAAAACCAGCATGTAATTTCCATTTCCAAAGGGGTCTGGAGATCACACTCTGCAGAAAAGCTAGGAAAAAATAATTTAAGACCCTTTCTTTCCCCTTGAAGTGCATGGCTTGGGGGAATCTGATGGTGCCTGGATCCGTCCAGCAACCACAGCCACGTGAACCCAAAGGAGACACAAGCATGCAGTGACCAGCTCTGGAAGCTCTTTTGGCAGGTTTTGTTTGTGGAGGTCTTCCCCCCATCCCCAGGCCCCTGAATTTAGCAGATATACTCCTAAAACCACTCTGGAGAACTGGAGTTTGCATAATACGTCCTCTCCCAGATGCCTCTGGGGACAAGGAGTCCTTTGGCAGGGACTTACAGGGAGGTTTTGCCTCTGCTTAGTGCCCACATTAAGCTTATCAGTGAGTCCAGGAAAGATCTGGTGTTTGCTTCAATCCCTCCCCTAGCATGCCTGGAGCCACAGGGTTGGCAACTCACACCAGGTTTGCCCCAGGCTCTGCCAAGCTCTGCTAGTGGTGGAATTAAAAAAAAAACAACTTGCTTCTATCTGCCACATTTCTCTGCTGGCAAAATACAATATCAGAGATAGGTAGTGCCAGCATGAATTCCATTTGCTAACTGAGCCTATTCTGCTCACTAAAACAGCTTTGGAACTGTGTTTGTGTTTTGCTACAGTGGCCAAATTTCTCAGCACAGACAAAGCTGGATTCCCAGCTCCCAGCACTGCTGGGGCTGGGCTCTGCCTCTGTAGACCCTGGAACAGCCTGGGAGACTCTCCCTCTCTTGCCTCTTGCATGATTCCTCTGTCCCCTGGCTTCCCTAATCATTCCAGAGAGGAGAACTGACCTCAGATAGGTCAGTTCAAGAGAGGACTTTTCACACCAAAGACTTCATCTCACAGTTGTATCAACTAAGTCTTGCCTTTCTTGCAATTTTTCAAGAAAAATTTAATTTTTGCAAATTAAAGTTTTACCCAGCAAAACCCAAACATGACTCTCTGTTTAATACAACCTAGATGCATTGTCTTTTCAAGGAAGGCTCCAAAGTGAAGACGTATTTTAGTCAGAGCAGCAAGGACAAGTTTCATCAGTGTTGAACAATTGAGTTTCTCCCCTAGCCCTTGATTAATGAGCATGAAATACCATCTACCTTATAACTACTCCCAAACACTCAAGTATGTTAAACAGACTTTTGATTCTCTCCAGCATCTTGAACGTGTGTGAAGCTGCAGCTGAATCCAGTTTGTACCATTGGCAGCTGGAGCTATTCTGCATTTGTCAAAGGTCAAATGGCACTGCATTTGGCATTGCACTTCTCTTAGCTGCAATGAGGTGACACTGAATGGTAGAACTCCTTTATACTGTGTTAATACTGTGATCATTCAGGTGGTTTGCATCTGTTAGGGCACTTAAGCTATATGACTGCCAGGACAAAAAGGTAGGAGAGTTTCCAAGGAATTTTGACTGGACAAATTGAATCACAATTGAAGCCAGAAACGGCTCTGCTGCACCTCCCCTGCAGGCAGTCAGGAGTGTGTCCTGTGAGGGACTTGCTAAACCTTCTCAGATAAATCTCACCTATCAGTGGGGGCAAGACAGGCCTATGGAAAACAGCTTTTGTCCAGAGGCACTCAGGTCTAGTAAAGCCATGCTTCCTGAGCGGGGCTGAAGACACCTCCCTGTCAAATTGAGGATCCAGTGGCTCCCTGAAGGTGTGGGGTGAAGCCTTGCTAAACCCCAGGGATGGCTGCCCTGACCAAAACAGCAACTGCAGGGCACAGGCAGAATGAAACAGAGGACAGGCACCAACATCTGCACGAACCTCTGGCCACAAGCACAGCACGTGCTGCCTCGCAAAGGTGGTGCAGGTGAAGGGGGCTGTTTTTAAAATTTCAGCCAAGAAGGGAATCTGTGCTGTCTTCCTACTGAGAGGAGAATGCGAATATTCACGATAAAGCCTGAACAGAAAGAACTACTGAATATTTTAATCAACTCAGCCCTCCCATGAAAGA
The DNA here is from genome assembly GCA_017589585.1 of Phylloscopus whistleri. Classification (NCBI taxonomy): domain Eukaryota; kingdom Metazoa; phylum Chordata; class Aves; order Passeriformes; family Phylloscopidae; genus Phylloscopus; species Phylloscopus whistleri. The sequence goes on along the minus strand of JADMLD010001007.1, from coordinate 1,318,187 downwards.
GAAGTCATTTTCCCCTCTCAGGGCCTCATGGACGGGTGCACACTTGCTGCCTGATGTAGCAATGATCATTTATTTAGGCTGCTTTAGCTTAACAGCTAAAATTCAGCTCTTTGACGTCCTGTGCTTAGGAAAGAAATTGATATACATTTTTTAAACCTTGAAATAGGTAGAAGCTAGTAAAAGCCACAAGGAGGGGAGGGAAAAGGGAGCATTCAGTACAAATCAGCCTAGGGTAATCCAGAACAGGTTTAAGCATGTTACCCCTCATATTACCTATTTCCTTCTGGACAGTTTTTACTGTCTTGTTGTGCACCTTTCACCCAGTGGGCTTTTTGTATCTCCAGCCTTCCCCTGCCTACAGGATTAAATACTAACCTCCTCCACAGTCCTTAACTCACAACAACTCAGGAAATGCTCTTCTCTTTCACCCCAGGTATTTTCCTCTATAAAGAAAAACACTGGAACTGCTTCCCTAGCTGCTCCAGTTTTCCAACTGGAAATTCCAACTCTTATCCCGCTTTCCTTAATCTGTACATGTATTTTCTAATAGTAACCATGTGCACACACTGTCAGCTCTCCTTTAAAAGCATTAATCTTTTTGTTAATATAACTTGAGGTTTTTGGTTCTCATCTGCCTTTCTATTCCCCATCCATTGCCAAATAAAGGAAAACAGCAAGCAGGAACCTGTCACCCATTAATTAACCTGGACAGCAGAGCACTTGGAAACAGTCACTCCAAATGCAGACTACAGGACACATCATTTTCTTCATCTTTCATGAAAACCACATTTGATTCTTACTGGTGAATCTTTACTATTAAATCCATAAAACTAGCTAAGCAGTAAATGAATGAGGGAAAGCAGAGGTAACAGGGGGAAAAGTACATTTTCAGATGAGATACATAAAAAGATGAAAAATATCCCCAATTTTGCACTTCTTTCAGAGGTTCTGTGTGTGGTGAAGCCGTTTCAGCCCAGCCACTGCCCTGCTGCCCCCACTAACTCCAGTGACACCCCGTGACGTTGCAGAAATAGTTGGCATCAGTTTTCCCCAGTGCAAAGCACTGACTTGCATATAAACTGGCTGTTCACCACTGGAAACACCAACATGGAAAATTAGCTGCTTATCTAAGGAGAGGGTTTCCCTTTCATCTTACAGACCCACATCAGACTTCACATTTTGCTCGGATGATAAGAAGTTTCACAGCAGAGTCACAGCTGCAGACAGCTTGAAATAAGCTTAGAGAGCCATGGGCAATGAGCAATCATTCATTGTAATGTTCATTACCAGATTCATGATTTCTCATATGACTTTTTTTTTTTTTTAAAATATCTCTTTATTAGTGAAGTACAAATGAAAAATTGCAATAACCCCGAAACACCACAAAATCCCTACAACCAACCAACCAAAAAACTCAAACACTGCAGGCTGCATTTAGAATAACCAGAAACTGCATTTTTGGACTTCAATTTAGGCAAGTGCTCTGCACAAATATTTGTCTATACTAAGTGCATGTGAAATTTCATCATCTCACTTTGCTGAGGAGAGGAAAAATGAGGATGCTATGGGATATATTCCAATTACATTCACCCAGAGCTCATATATGTCATACCATTATTACTAATTCACATTCGTAGTATCATAATATGGGTTGGAATAATAACTTAGACTGGAAAGTACTTCTGGAATTCTGCAGTCCAGCCACTGCTCAAAGGACAGCCAAAGTCAGAGATGGACAAAGTTCCTGGCCTTGCATGCTCAGAGAGAACGTTTCCATTTGAAAACCTGGTCAGAGCTGCATTCAGACAACCCTTTACAAGTTTCATGTCTGGCAGATGCATTACCTGTCCAAGAAGATTTTCCACCTCACTACCATGTTTTAAGCACATTTCCATACAGTTTGAATAATAAAGCAGGGACACCAACATGACTGTCACCAACCAAGGTTCTTTCTGCAGAGGTAAGACAAAAATGCACCTGAAATCAGGGTCTTGGCTTAGAGACCACGGGAACCAGTCCAAAGGGGACTGAGGAACCAGCAGGGACCGGATTTAATGCCCGTCTCCATAAGAGTAAGTGAACCTGAAGATGTAGGTAATTAACTTCCATGCAAATGAGACATAGTAGCAGCCAATTTTGGCTCAGCTTGCCTGTTCCTGAAAACAGTCAGTGCTTTGCCATTGGCTTCATTGGCACCAAGACCCAGCTGTCAGCTCAGCATGGAGCTCAGTGCAATTCCCAAAGCTTGCTGTGCCACGGGCAGGCCCACACATCTGGACTCTTGCCCCTGTCCTGGGCCAATTTTTTCTGCTCTCATAAGGTCCCTGTGGGGAATTACTGAGCTTTGGATGGAGACCACCAGATTCCTGCAATCCCCTGCCCAGGAACACACTATTTTTGGCACCTGCATGGTAAATCCTCACATGCACAAATACTCAAATCAAAACAAAGCCCTCCATTCTTATGGGGAAAAAAACCCAACCCCAACAACAAAATGCAACTTTTTGCTTATTTGTTTCCCATTTCCTTTGTACAAGTCTTCTTTGCCAAGGTCTCCAAAGCAATTTTTCCCCCTCAGATTTTGCAGCATTCCCAGTTTCCACCAACAGCAGCCAGACTGGCAGTCCATGAGGGACTGCTCAGTCCATGGGACTGAGCAAAGTGAGCAAAAAGCTTAAGGGCTGTGTCTACAGCTGGATATTTCCCTGGCAACACGGAGAACTTGGTACATCTCATGATTTGCAGTTGTGCACAGATTTGATCACCTTCAGCCCAGGGAGCTGCAGGGAACCGGCTGGAAACAGGAAAGCTCCCAGCTGCCTTGACCATCCAAACACCTCCAGCCCAGCACAGGTCAAGGCTCACTGCTATGCACTGAACAGCTTTTGGGGGGACACAGCCTCCTGTGATGGATACATTAGACTTGTAATGATCTTTGTCCCAGCACACAGCAATGCCATAGAATGAAGAAAACATAGCTTGAAGCACAGCTTAAATACATTCCTTTAAAAAAAAAATTGTATGTAGCTTTACTTCAAGGACTTTGGAACCACCTAGCAAGTTGGTGTTTAGTAGAGCAAAGCCTGTGAGAAACACAGATCCCAAATCCTGAAACTATATAAATGGAAAACTCAAGCATATCATCACTAGGAAATGAGTCCCAATTCCCATAGCACAGCTGGAAGTGTAACAACTTCTGATCCAAGGCAAATTACACAGAGGCCTTGGCCTTTGATAATGAGTCTTGGCTTCCCAAGCTATCCTGCCAAGCAGTGGTGGTAAATGTGTGTCTGGAGCCAGTGTTTGCAGAGGAAAAAGCATGCCATGCAACTCAGGTAATCTGAAAACATAGGAACCACATGATGATAGGTAAGAAATGAACAAGAAGGAATCCAAACTCATCTCCTTTGCTGCTTCCCTTTAAAGATGTTTTAACATATTGTTCTTCAATACAATTCAAATTGTCAGCTGATAGAACAATTATCTAACTAAAAGATTTAACCGTGATTAAAGTCTAAATAAGCTGCTGAACAAACACCTACCCAGCCTCCCTTGAACTTCATTTCAATTCCCTGCACGTTGAGTGCTTCAGCTACGGATTTTTCTGATGATCAGGCTGGCAGGGTTCTAGGCAGCACCTCTTACCTGCTCACCCACCATTGACAGTCTGGCAGGGTCACCTGGAGCAGGTGACACAGAAACAATTCCGGGTGGGTTTGTGTCACACACGACACAAAGAAAATGACACTCACACACTGAGATGTTCAAGGCAGAAAAGAGGAGGTTTTTTTACAAACTTCAACATTTATAGAATTCCAGCAGTGACCACGGATTGGAGGAAGAAAATCTTCTTCTTCAACCACACTGGGCAACCCAACAGCCCATCAGCAGTCTCCTCCTTATGAGAAGAATTTGAACATGGTTATACCCCTACAATAACAAGAAAGTTGTTCATGTAAAATCGTGTCTGACTCCATTGCAAAAGGTAAATACAGAAGGCTGAAATAGAACTTTAGAAAAACTCATTAAAGAGACAGAGGAGAACAGCAAAAACTCAGACAACAGGTTTGGAAGGTCTCCATGGAGACTACATGACCTTCCTGTTCCAGGTCTCTGCCACCTTCAATCTAAAGAAGTTACTCCTTGTATCAAGGTGAAATTTCTTATGGTTTAGTTTATGGGCATTGTTCCTTGTCCAATCACTGGACATGACTGAAAAGTCTGCCACCATCCCCTGGTACCCACCTTTAAGATATTTATGTGCATTAATGAGATCCCCAATCAGTCTTCTCCAGATTAGATGCTGTGCTAAGGGGCTGTCAGAATGGTACTTTCCAGCAGTCCAAGGCAAATCTGGAAAACTTCTTGAAGCTCCCATTATAAACCACACCATCTAAGCTAGATCCAGGTAGTCACTGGTACCTGTACACCAGCAGGTCCCACACAGCCCATGTGCAGGTGTCTACATGTGCCATTTTCAGCCAAATATCTGACCTCAGAAATCATATTCCTATTTTCAGCTTTAAATCTTTGAAATGATAAAGCTGAACAGGACACCAGCACAGGTAAGGGCAGGGACACCCAGGCATTTACATGGGCCAGTTGCAGCTGGGAAGAAACCTTGCATTCAGGTGAGTGCAGCACAGGAGGTTAAGGCAAGACTGGCCATGTAAAAAGTCTTTCTTCAAAAAGTCTTCTTCTTTCTCCACAGCCACCAGAATGATTATAAATGGAAACTTATTCAGACAGCAACAGAACTTGAATCTGACAGTGCCAGGACAGCTTCACTCCCCAGCAAAGCCACAATGTTGGGAGCCACTCAGTGCTGCCAGTGCCACACAGGGCACCCAGCTCAGTCATCACAGCTGAAATGATGCACAGATGTCACTCACAGCCAAGGGGACATTGTTCTTCCCATAGAGAGGCTGCAGTGTCCCCTCTGTCCCAGTTAATGGCCCCCCATGGGAGACTGTGCTCCAACACCCTTTCCCAGGAGTCCTGCACATCTCTGTGGATCTCTTTGGAAAGGACAGATGCATTTAACAGATGATTTCTGCAGAAAGGGCCAGTCTGCCCAGGCCTGAAGCAGAAGATAATTTCATAACCTTGTGTAATAAACAGCACCCTAATGAGTGCTGGCAGAAGGAGCAAGAGCCAGCACTCCCCTCACCACACCCCAGCAAGGCAGCCAGGTCTCCCTGACTTTCCATGGACAACGGGAGAACAGACCCAGCAATTTGTCTGTGACAAATGACAGAATGCATTGAATTAAGAGTTTTACAGCTGTGAAATGGCAATGTGCCAGCAGGCACTGGTGGGTTTCTGTATCACCAAACAACATATCCACGTCCAGGAAATGTCACTGCCTTGTGGCAAGAGCCAGGGGTGTTTATTTAGGGACCACAGCCACACCCATCATTACTTGCCATCACACAGGGCTCAGCCCAGAAACACACCAGCAAGGAGCAGGGATCACCCACTCAGGAGGGCAATGAGAAATACAAACACAGTCTGGGCTTACTGCAGCTCTGAAGCATTTGAGAAAACGCTCAAGTGCTCATATTAACACAGTATTATGCCATGGGTGCATCAGCTGAGAACAGAGGAGATTAAACTGGTGGTCTGTATCCTGATCTATGACATAAAAATGGCAGGATCTTTACTCATTTGGGCTTGAAAAATAGTTATGCTGCTTGACTTTTTAATTAAATTGTGAAGACTATTTATTATATGATCATAAATTGTTTGTATAAATACTTATGGTTTTGAGGGATCTCAGTGCAAAGGACAAATAAAATAAAAACTAATAAAAATGTATTTTTTACCATCAAATCAATAGTAATTTAAGCATGCCAAGGGCCACAATTCTATTTGAGAAAGATTGAACATCCCACAGAAAGAATTTTTAACTATTTGGCTGGTTCCTTGCACTTTCCTTGAATCAGCTTCTCTTGGGAAACCAACAGCAAAATGTTAAAACCTGTTGATTTTAAATGGCTGAGCTTTTGAAAATCACCCACATTTGCATGTATCAGGCAAGTGATGATTAATAGAAAGATATCCAAACAAAACTGCCTACAGGCTTGCTAAGAAGAGTGGAACACACCACAGTGGCAATAAAAGTAATCTGTAATACCTATTTCCCCAATATATGAATTCCATAACAGGTATTAAAAATGAATACATCACAGAAGAGGATCTACAGGCACAATTACAGCTCTGAATTTGTACCACTGGTAAAAAAAAAAAATAAAATCTGTTAACCTACAATAATGTTAAGATGCTTTCAATGCCATTTGGATGACAGAAAACTGTAAGGAAAATATACAGCTGCAAGAAGCTAATTATGGAAAATCCCTATACAACATATTGCTGAACACAGAAGTGAGTACAGCTTCCACTCTTTTCTGCATTGCAGATGTACAGATTTGTTTAGGTAAATACCCCTGAACAGTAAAGAGAAATTTGAGCATAAAAATAATAAATTTAGGCAGAGAAAATAAGAAGCAGCAAGCTTAGCACTGGTTGGGAATATCTTGCTTTCCTGCAGTGCATCTTCACACACACATGCAGGGGCATCTTCCCCACAAGGACCATGTCTTGACAGATACAACAGGTTCAATATAATTGCTTATTTACATGCATGGGTTAATAGAAAGGGCTGCAGAAAACTTTATGTCCTACAGAATATTAGATTTGCAAGTCTAGGGTGTGAAGTTTGCAGGGTGTCAGCTCATTTAGGCCCTAACAGGAACACAGGAATCATTACCACACCCCATGCCTTGGCAGCTGTTATTTATGGGCACTGTGTTTGAAAGCAAACCAGCCCAGAGCACTCACCTTTCCCTGGAACCCATTTCTGGGATCTGTCTAATACTTCCTATTAGAAATTGTGCCTGTCACCTATTTTTGAGAAGGTCTCACACCTCTGCCTCTTGCTGCCAGATGGTGAAATTTAGTGAGGAGAGAAGCCCCCAGCTAAACAAGCTCCTTTTCTTCAGTTCATTCTGTTTGGGGCTGCTCATGTTCCTTCTGCTCCTGGTGCCAACAGCAATATTTTTTTGCAGCCTGTCAAAACAGTGATTAAATCCAAGACTGCAATCTAAAGCCAGCCCCAGCAGCCCCAGAGAGCTGCAGCAGAGGCAGAAGGATCCTGCCTGTGCCAAAGGTTCCAGCAGGCACCTTGCACAGGGAGGGATAGGAAGGATGAGGGGAGGGAGACCAGAAGCACATCCCACCCCTCGGGTGGATTATCCTGCAGCAGTAACAAATCCACCTGAGGGTCTCACTCCTCCATGGACATTGAACCAGCAACCCTTTGCACCTCAGCCTCACCTCTGCTGCACACCTCTTTATGGATTCTTTCCTGATCCAGACTGCAGCAGAGGAGGCCCAGCAGATTTCCCAGCTCACCCTCTGCAGGAAGGTGTCTGAGGTGTGAAGAGGGGTGGCAGCAAAAGCAGCATCCCCAAGGCAATGAGGGAAGGAATACACCTGCCAGATACACCAATGCACCTGCAAACCTTTTGCAGAGAGAGAAGATGCTGCTGGTAGCTTGGGGGGCCTGCACAACAAGGTAGTGCAGGGGGAGAAGAACTCAGAGAAATGTTGATTTACCAAGAGACAGAGGTAAAACCTGCTGCTACGGAGGAGGCAATGATCACCTCTGGATGAACAGGAGGGTCTGGAGCTTGTAAATCCTAGAACACACCTCATCAGCCTCTCAGGACATGCCATTCATGGCAAATTATTTGCCAAGAGTCCCAGTGCATGTTGCAGCCCATCCCTGGGTGCTGAGCACCCCCTGATCCCTTTGGGCTTGTGCATGAGCTCTTCACTGCTGCACTGTGCCAAGATGCATTTGAAAACAAATGACCTGAAGCAGACCCCTTTCTCAGGCTGCAGCACACAAAAACCAAGGTGTACTCACTCTCTCTCCAAGGGGCCATCAGATTAAAAAGATTAGGCATTAGTACAGAAAATATCAGTATCAATATAATTATATTAATACAAATAAAAAGATAATATATAGTAAATTATATTACAACATTGGAAAACATGGACTTCTGCAAAGTTGAAAACCAGAGAGGGGTGCTGTGACTTCTTGAGCTTCTCTAAAGTTTGTGATTCTTCCGGAACACCTGGTGAGAAAACAAAGATTTTGCATTATGCAGGTCACATTCTTTCACTAATATTTCTATTCAGAGGCAAATTGATGCACTTCTAAATATTTTGAAGCTATCTCCATATTCACACTTGTTTTATGGTGTATCTTTCTCCTCCTTAAAAAACTTAATGCCAATTAAATCAAAAAAGCTGTGTAAGCTGGATTGGTGAGGCTTAAAAATGTTTTGGCTGATTAAGTTTGGAAAGATGCCTTGCTTTGAAAATATTTTCTTTGTCCCTGTGCACAGAGCCAAAGGTGACTCCACTTTGCAGCATATTCCAGCTGAGCACCAGAGAAGTGGGCTGAGAGCACAACAGGCATTCCTGGCGAAGGTGCACATTCAGCCACCCTTTATCCTCCTTCCCTTGCAGCCCCCATTTCACATTCCTTACACTTGCCAAGTCCTATTTGCCTGTGCACAAAGTCCCACATGGGGGACTTTTCAGCACCAGTTTTACAGAATTTTCCCTTTACCACCTCCTACAGATACCTAAGAGGGTAAATGCAAGCCAGGGTTCCAAGGAAAGTGGGTGTAGAAACCCAGGACGCTCAGCATCACCACAACTGGAAGAGCAATAAGGAGGTCATATGTCTTGGCCAAAGTTCTGTGAAACCTTTCATTTTCAACGAATCAGCATTTTCAAAGGAGAAAATGCATCATCACAATATTTCTTTTCAGATCTGGTACAAAGGTACACCACAATAGTTTGATTTGCAACAAATCCCTCTATAAAAAGTGCTGAGCTTGCAGAGATGTCTGCCTGAGAGGTTATATGGAAGATTTGTAGGATCACAATCAAAGACGAAATGACATGTTAACTTCTGGATTATAACTAATCCCTCTGGAAATAATCATTTATTCAATCAACAAAATAAGATCAGTTACATTAACCTTGAAAGATCTAACAGCTACTCTCCAAGCTTCACATACACAGATGATGATGTTTAGCACTGACAGTTCCCACTATCTGATTTTTCACTCTATTTTTGCAATAAAACAGTGAAAAATAACCTCAGGCCTTCTTACTGTTTTGCTTACAGGGAGTGAAATTATATGGTAGGTAATTTTCTTCTCACATGCCCTTGTTTAGCTCAGGCTTGGTGTCAGCAAAGTTGCTGTCCTTCATTTAAACTCAACTGGGAAAGAACACAGATGCAATTACTCCACTCAGCAACTGTGGACTGTTAAAAAAGCTAAATCAAATTGTGTGGTGGAGGTGGGCCCTTGTTTGAGATATGTGTACAATTTTTTCAGGTATTCAGGAGGCCTTCCCAACTTGGGCACCACCAGGTATTTCCAATCAGACAACTAGCACAGATTTTAAACTCCTTATGCCCCCAAACCCATCACGGATAAAACGCTCACAGTTTTTTCAGCCTGTGCTGCTGAGCTGGTGGGCTGAAGCCTGAGAAAGGGATTTGAAGCATTTTCTTTTCTTTTTATTTATTCTTCTGATGTCATGGTTTGACACTGGTTAACACACCAGGCACCCATAAAAATTGTAATAAAAGGGATGATGAGTTGAGATAAGATTGGGAGAAAAGCACTCTAAGGGTAAAACAGGCTCAAACTTATAGGTATAAAGTAAATTTATTTTAACAGAGCCAGAAGAGGATAATGAGGAGAAAAATAAGACTTTAAAACATGTTTTTCCTGCCAGCCCCTCCCTCCCTTCACACCAGCAGGGATACAGGGTGTGGGGTTTTTGATCAGTTCATCACTCAAAATTTGTCTTCATTAGCTGAGGGAGAGGAGTCTCTTCTGCTATGCCGTGGGGCTCTTGGTAATGAACCCCACAGGAGACACAGGAGACATTTCTCCATGAAATTCTCCAGCATGGTTCCAATTTCACGGGTAGCAGCTCTGCCCAACCTGCTGTAACGTGAGTCCCTCCCACGGGCAAACAGTGCTGCCAAAACTGCCATGGTGTGAGTCATTTTAGTTCACAGGGTGTAGTCTTTTAAGGATAAGCTGCTCTAGTTTGGAAGCGAGGGATCTCTGTCTCTGGAAACAAGGGCCCTCTCTGTTTGGGTCTCCCATAGGATTACACCTTTTCAGCATCCACCCACTTCAGCGTGAGCACCTTTTCTTAGGGGCTGTGAGTGGATTGCTGCATCCTCCCATGCATTTCATGGATTACAGAGAGTTTGTTCTATTATAGTCTTCACCATGGCTTGCAGAGAAATCTTGACTCCAGTGCTTGGACCACTTCTTCTCCTTTTTCCTTTTCCCTGATCTTGGTGCTGCCATGTTGTCCTTCTCCATATGTCCTCACTTCCTCCTCTTTCTCCAACTAGGAGGAAAGAAACCCTGCCGCTCCTAAGTGCCATTGCCAACAAAAGTTCAAAGATTTCTGCAGGAGCTCACAGTGCTGAGAAGTTGATTTTGTTTAGGTTCTATCTCACCATGTTTCCACTGCTGGCCACTGGCCCAGTCACTGCTGCACGGGTGGTGCTGGCCACTGTGGCACTGGCACCATTCAACACCTCTCTTCATCTGGGGTGCCAAAAAGGAGAAGCCAGCACCAGAGACAGCCAGGCAGGTGTCCTAGTGTCAAAAGCACAAAGAAAATGACACTCACACGCTGAGATGTCCAAGGCAGAAAAGAGGCAGTTTATTTACAAACTTCAACATTTATAGAATTCTAGCAGTGAGCATGGATTGGAGGAAGAAAAGCTTCCTCTCCAACCACACTGGGCAACCCAGCAGTCCATCAACAGTCTCCTCCTTATGAGAAGAATGTAAACATGGACAGACAGTTACAATAACAAAAAAGTTGTTTATGTAAAATTGTGCCTGACTTCATTGCAAAAGGTAAATACAGAAGGTTGAAATAGAACTTTAGAAAAACTTCTTAAAGAGACAGAGGAGAACAGCAAAAACCCAGACAACATCCTAGGGTGACTTTATGACGCTTGTATCCCCAGCTGTCTGCACTGTTTATGCTGGACAGCAAGTTCGGCACCTTTAACACTGGTTCCAAGAGCAAAGAGGGGAATAAGAAGTGTGGAGTTTGTTTTCAGAAGCTGCTCTTGCTCCCCTGCACTGCTTCTCCTGACCTGTGCTGTCTGCAGCACAGACAGTGAGAGAGAGCTCTCCTTTGCTTTTAGTTAGCTTTTTTAACTAGCTGAGGCAGAGAAGCTCCTCAGACTGTGGCTTTTCTTTTTCTTGGAACTGTTTAAACCTGATCTGGGCTGAAAACCCAGAAAAACACTGGGAGCTCACACCTGTGGCCCACTGGGGCCCAGAACATTGCATTTCCCAGCACCAGAGGGACTGATAAGGGACTGAGTGAGCTGAACTACACCACACTAAAAGGACTTTCTGAATTTGCCATCTCTTTGGATGAGAGTGAGAGGTTTTATTGTTTAATATTACTCTTGTTTTATACTTGTGAATACTTTGCTTGTTAAATAAACAGGTTTTTTCCACTTTTTTCCAAGGAAATCTTTTCCCAAACCAGCTGGGGGAGGGGCTGAGACATAGACTCTAAAGAATATAGGATTTTAAGAAAATTAAGATTTTAGTTAGAAGTAGGCCTTGTTCTTGTTGGAGTTAATTAAAAGCTTTGTGGTTAGTTAAGGAAGACTAGGCTTGAGTTAACTTTTTCCAAATAACTGACTGCTTGTCAACTTTATGTTTGCTTAGTTGTGCTTGCAACAATAAATAGAGAACCTGATAAATAGGTTTAGGGACACAGGACAATTACAAAGACTCCCAAATGCTGAAACTTACTGAAAGTCACATACCTAAGGAAATGGGAGTCCTACCAAGGCTCATTTGTCACATTTGCATTGAAAAGGTAGAAAGTTCAGAGCGATGAAGAGTCATTTTACTTCCTCATTTGAAACCCACTCCTCTTAAATGAGACCACCAACCCATTTCAAATGACAAACTGCGCATGCTTAATTGCTTTTTTGTTAATTACCATACGAAGCGGGGAATGGGATGTACCAGAGTTATGAATATGCATTTGTATTTTGGATAGTCAACAGTTTTGTAAATAAAATGACTTTGTGATTTTCTGTAAGGTGTGGTAGGCTTTTGGGGACTACCCCTCATGCTGCCCAGCACTGCAATAAATATACACTTTCTAACTGTTAGAGAGTTTTTGTCCGTCTCAGTTGGATATTGGTATTAGGTCGATATTCATATTTTTAATAAATCAGGGCCACTTGAATCTGGTTTTCTAGAGGGACCGCTTTGGGAGTTTCCTCCCAAATTTGCTTTAAAGCAGGAGAGCAGGCAAAGCTCACCGTGGGCTGTGCTGAGGTGGCAGAGGCCATGGTGGCTGCAAGGCCACACACCTGGCACCAGGATGGTCTCAGCAGCTGTGCCTCACCACCCCTGAGAAAAAACCTGCTCCTGTGTGTTTTTTCTTTTTAAATATGTCATCACAGAGGTGTTACCGATTTCTCTAATTGGGCCAGCAACATGTCCATCTTCAGAGCCATCAGGGATTGGCTCCAAAGGACATCATGGAAGCTTCCAGCAGCTTCTCACAGAAACCACCTCTGTGGCTTCCCCCCAGCTACCAAAACCCAGGCTGTGCTATACCAGCACACCCTATCATGCTTAATTTAATTGCACCATCCAGACTGGTGTATTTTTGTCTCAGAACCATTTCTGGCTGGAGATAACTTCCTATGGCAAATGTCAAATCTGTGATGTCCTTGATTCCTGGTGTGTGCTGCTCCCGTGCAGGTGATGCTGTGCCTTCCCACACTGCACCAAACACCTGCAAAATGAGAGGTTTTACAGCAATCCCAAGCTCAGCACGGCTATTTCTGGAAAGCAGCCATTCTTGGCACTGGAGCACTCCATGAGGCCTGAAAGGATGAGCACTGGGATCTTGGATACAACCCATCTTCACAGGAGCAGCATACACAGCCCTGCAAGCCAGACAGATGAAAAGGCAAGAGCATTCCCCCAGGCGCCTCTTATTTCTTGATTTTTTTTCCTCAGAAGGGAAATTCAGAACAAGTGAAATAGAAAAGGTGATTCAGATCCACTGGTAGGCAAACAAACTACAGAAACATCACAGCTTTTTTGCAAAATCAGGTCTGTACACTGCTAGAGCTTCATGAGACCTCCAGAGGAGTGGACTGACAACAGAAATTGCCAAGAAAAGAATGGTTCTGGAAGAGTCAACAACAAACTGGAAGGCAGCATGGAGCTGTGGTGTACTGCAGTCAGCCTTGAGCCACACTCACAGAACTGCAGCACTGCTCAGTATTGCTGTAAAGCAGTGCCATTTAGCTACTGGCTGTGAAGAGGCCCTGGGATGGCAATTTGCTGGGATTACCAGGAATAATTTGGGGAATGATCACCAAAGTCCAGATCCACAGAAGGATTTGAGTACTGACTGCAATATAAGCTGACACCTGGGGAGAGCAGGTGGACACAGGATGGTTTCTGTAACAGCTGGGTGGTTATACACAGGAGCTGCCTGCAAGAACCTGAAAGAAAAGCAGACATCTCCTGTTAGCCAAGATTTGGCCACAGCATTGACATGTCCAGGTGCAAGCTGTAAATATTGAAAAATGTGGTAATCTCCAGCCCCTGGAGGCAGACAGCAGCCTGAGCAGGGGCTGGATGTCAGCACTGAAGTCCAAGTTCAAAGACTCAGCTCCTGGATGCTCAATCCTGCTCTGACTGGAGCCAAAGGGAAAGCTCAGAGAGCTCTGTGCAATGCACTTAAAAAGCCAACTTTACTGGTGTTTATGTTTATAAATATATAATTAATGTTTCTGAAAAATTCATTCTGGGAGCGATGAAGAACAGCAACATCAGAAGAAAGCAATCTTGAAAAGAGAAGGGAGAGGTTGAGTCAATAACAGAGCATGTTTACAATCCATATATTTAACAACTGCACCTTTCTTTGCTGTTTTTAAGAATCACTCTTATTTGTTATCTGTGCATTTGTGCAACACCTTTACCCTTCAATCCTCCAGGAAAATGATTAAATTTAATAGAATCCACCCACGTTTTAAAGCTGAGATGGAATATTTAATAAAAAGAACAGTTTCTAAATGGTTATGGTATTTAATTTGCATTCTCTTTGCTATTTTAACTGCAGCTTTATGAGAACAGCATTGTTGGCTGCAGTGTTTATTTTTCATCACCATTGTCATGATAAGAAAAACATAGAAAGCAGATGAAAAACAGGAAAAATATAAAAAAGCAGAGCATGAGCAGAGTAGGCTGAAATGTGTGTTTTGGGGAAAAATATCTCAGATCTCTGCAAAGCTCAAATCCCCAATCAGCCTCCCTATGAGCTTCCAGGAAGAGAAAAGAAGATGTAGGATGTTGCTGGCTCATTTCCATACCAATTAAGCATCCTTTTGCTTTGGCAGAGAGGCACAGACAGTCAGCAGGTGAAAACTCAGCCCTCCAGCCAGCTGTGCCCATTGGCACCGGTGGAGGAGGCCTCTCCCAGCCTGCCTGATTCCCCCATCCTTAGATGGTGGGAAAAGACATTCCCTTTTCTTCCTCTGCTCTCTCCCTCTCAGGAGCCACTAAGCTCTGTGGGTTGGATCTGGTGCCAGATGTCTGTGTTTGCCCAGTTCAAATCCCTAAGCAGAAGATTAGACACGTCTGCACCCAGAGGATCATCCCGAGTTTCTGTTGATGAAATCATCGCAAGGATCAAGAGGCAAGGTTGTTATGCTGGCCCAGAGCACCCAGAGGACTTGGCAGAGGTGAAACGTGAAGTGGCAGGAAGGGAGACAGAGAACGGTGTGGGTGAGCGAGGTCTGAGCCCTCCTGAAAGCCACAGCCCTGCTCCAGCCCCACCAGCCTGGGCCACAGGGATTATCAGGAGACGAGGGTAAACTGCAGAGGGAGAAAGGTGAGTAAAAACAGCAGCTTGATCAGCTTGACCCCAGTAATCACTTGCTGAGCTGGAATCAAGAGGATACTCACCACTGAGGAGGTAAAAAAACATACAGGTGAAAATGATGCAATGAAATGGTGCTGCAGGCTCAGCAGCCACATTCCCCACTGTTACCAATTCAGTACCACCCCACAGACACTATTTTCAGCAGCCCTGCCAGCTCCTCAGCCTGTTTTCCTGCCCTCAGATGCACCTCTGCCTGCTTCTGGCAGCATAGCACCAGCCCTGTGCAATGCCTGTGGAGCTGCCAGGAGAGGAACATGGATCAGATCACCTTCCTAGAAACCAGCAGAACTCAGTGATGAGGAAAGGGCCATCACTGGTCAGCATCCTTCAAGCCTGAACCAGGCAGAGAGCAAGGAATGGATTTAAAGAGGGAAGATGGAAAGACTCCAGCAAACATCACAGCACAAGACCCTGGGAAAACTTGGCCAGAGCACCCCAATAGCATTTACAGCTCAGTTATGCAGGAATGATCCATGTGCATGCAGCCAAAAGATAGTCCCTGGATGCTCAATCAGTAATCAATCAATCAATCAGTAATCAATCAATCAATCAGTAAAAGAATCTAGTTAAAAAAGGAAGGAAAAAAGAGAAAGCACTCTGGAATCACTCAGATCTTTGAATCTGAAGGAAATGTGAAAAAAAACTCATATAGGAGCCTTATCTCTGCTGATTCTGAAAAATTAGTCATTATATTCTCCTTTGACTTTGTGCATAGATAGGGATTTGCTTGGATTCATTTAATCATCTTTGTTACTTGCTGGATGGGACAAGAGCACTAACTCACCTTCCTGTAGATGTCACTGAGTTTATGGCCCCATGTGCTAGGAAGGCAAGGCACACAAAGAAAATATTATGCCTTCATTTGCTAAGAAAACAGATTCACACTAGAATGTGATAAAAGTATTACGATTTGTTTACTGGTTCTCTTTTTAGTAGAAAAAAAGAAGTTACTTTAGTGAACTATTTAAGCTGTTTTTAATGAGTAACAGACTTATTGGGAGAATAGTGTGGCTACTGATTAGATTTTGAGAGAAGGGACATGGGGTTTTTATGCTAACTGGTCCTTTTGCTCATTGCTGTCATGAGTTTAGACAAATGCCCACCAAAAATCAAACTTTGATCTAAAATAACACCAAACATGACACAGAGCCAAGAATGCCTGCAATTACAGGGCAGCAATATTCTTCTGTCCTGGGCTTCCTGTGCTGCAATACACACAAAACTCTTCAGACAGAGTAATTCAGATAATACCTCAGATAGAATAGCTAATAACAATTGTTTTAATTAGCCCTTGTCAAACATCATAGAACAAAGCACTGTAACACCAAGACTGGTGCAGATGTTTTAAGATTTGCTCAAACATGTTCAATCAACAGCTTTGTCCTGGCAGGAAATTCAAAGAGGAGAGGACAACTGGAACATTTATGCAGCAACACATGAGATTGCAGCTATTAAATACAAACCTACCAAAGAGCTTACTCAAAGGGACACCACAGATTCAAACCAGAATTATTGCCAACTGAAAACAGCTCTTCAATAGTTTCTCTGTGCCTACTGAATGTCTGTCTTCAGCCCATCTCTAAATATATTACATGTCATCTTGGGAGAAATACTAGAAAGGCAAAAAGATCTTCAGTACTTGTACTCTTTCTTGTGAAAGGGCTGCTACCACCTCCAGCTCCCTTCTTAGATCTGCTACACAGTGGCCCTGCTGAGGGGCTTTGCATAGCAAAACTTCTTAAGATGATGATGCCAGAGCATGAGTGCAGTGGGCTCATCCCTGGCCTTTGCTTGGCAGCAAGAGAATACAAGGTGCCTTCAGCTTTTGAAGTCTTCTTTTGAGCAGGTCGGTTCATCTGATCAGAGGCAGGCTGGCTACTCTAGATTTTATAGGCCATTAGATTTTATAGGCAATTAAAATGGCAGAGAAATAAAACTTAAACACCACATGTAAGTTTAATTAATTGATTTGCAATTATGCAGGGTATTTCATCTGCAGGAGGGCACAGAGGGTGCCTTGGCAGACCAGAGACAGACGTGTGACCTCAGGAGTGCCCACACCGACCCAGTGACTCAGTTGGGACCCAGTCCTGGAGAACACAAACCTTGAAATGCAGAAGGGTTCAGATCCTTAGTGTGGCTCATTCCCATCCTGCAGTCTGAACACCACGGGCTGTTCACAAGGGCTGTGCTGGGCAGGCGGGGTCCTGCAGTCAGCTTTGACTCCAAGCAGTGCAGCAAATCCCTGCCTCAGCTCAGGGGGTGCCACATGCAAAGGTGATGCCCAGAAGGTACCTTTGATCCAGAGTGTTATAGATACAACAACAAAGTTGAAACTTTTTCATAGTTGTGTCTGTATACTGGCTGTGTGTTTCGATTTCTGTTTGCAACTGTGTTTATTTTCCAACTAGTTCTGAGTTGTTACAAACACTTACTGTTGTAATGTGCTGAAGAATTAAGAGTGGGACATCACTCCATGATCAATATGATCAAAGTGAGCCATTTATTGCAAAGTAACAGTGCCTTTTATACAGTTTTCAGCTTCTATCACGCATTACATACTGCTTTGCAATTGGATATACCCTAAAAGCACATGTTAGCCTTTTAGCCCGGATTGGTTAATGAGTTTCGCACATACAGCAGGTTTATGCAGTCCTTCTTTTGGCTTCTATCTGGTTCTCACACTCTGAAGCTTGTTAGCATCCTTTTTTCTTCTTCGGACGTGACTTCTGTCATCCTTTGTTCCTTCTTGTACGTGACTTTGCTGCCCTTGAATGGTTACAGGCCTTCTTCATCCAGATAGGCTGGATTGCTCACATGTCCCCATTTCTGGAGGAACCCATCCTCCACAGTAATGTTGTTGGAGCAGTTGTTAGATATTGTCGCAGTGTTTAGTTACCAATGTTTGCAGAGGTGTTGTGCGGCTGCCTCCCCGAATGCAGATAAAGGGACAACCCCAGAGGAAAAGGGGGAATCTCCTACCCCTCCCCAAAGAGCCCAGAGACTGAGGGCACCGCCCAGCGCTCTCATTGGAGAACACGACACCCAATCAAAACACGGCGGGAAGGAATGATTGGTGTAGAAAGCACCCTGATAAGAACCAATGAGAGCCTGAAGAATGCACCAATCATGGAAAGGATCCAAAACAGACCAATCCCTGAGGGGACTGAGACTATAAAAGGGACTGACCACCCCCAGAGAAGGGCTTCACTCTCATGAACTGAACTGTTCTGAGGGTTGGCCTGTGCGCACATTTTTGGTTTCTCTGACTTGCCGTGAGAGGCTGGGACTAGCCTAGCCTCTGTTCCTGTAGCCGCTTTTATAACAATAAACAATTGGCCTTTCCTTTTTACCACCTTTGGATTTACGGCCTCGTCATTAAATTTGCAACATTGTAACAAGAGGAGGTGCCACAATGCAACAAGACCCTTGTTCCATTGCACACCATTGCCCCAGTTCTGGAATGATCTGATTTCATGGCACACCACTGCCCCAGTTCTGGGGATCGTGGCTGCACCCACCTGGTTCCAGCTGTACTTTGCTCTTTCCCAACAGCGGCTCAACACTTTGTGTTCCCTTCAAGGTGAGCTCTTCCTTCAGGTTTAATTGGATGTGTCGGTGTGCTTCTGTGCTCACGTTAAAGTGAAGCTAATTTTACATGGCAAGATGCCAGTTCAGGAAACCAATACGCAAATTCATAATTATTAATGCATAATTCAGAGATTATTTGCATACAGTAAACAGGCCATCATCCTGATGAAGTGTCAGATGGTATAAAGCGCTAATGAAAGAAAAGAGAATAGACAAGAAGAGATCATGAGATCAAGAGAGAGAGAAAGTGGGAGTGGAGTGTATCCTCTAATGAACTTTCAGAAGTCTCCCTAGATGGTTGTGCATGACCAGAGACACTCGAACACCTTTAAGCACAGCCCCAGGAGCCATCTTCTCTCCTGCGTTTCAGTCCAAAATCTGCCATCAAAGCAAAGCACATTTTCACATTTAAGCCCAAGGTTTTTCTGGGTGTAAATCAGACCATTCCAATCAAACCAGAAATCAGTTCTTTCAAGACCTACTAATTCAAAAGGCCCATCATTGTCAGAGGTGCAATGTTTCATTATTGAAGGGCTCCTCAGCTGTCCCAGGAGGGTACCTACACTTCCATTATATATTATATATGGTGAGAGTATTTTAATCATTTCAACACAAAAGCAAACATTTGCCAGCCTCATTCAAGTCTCTCTTTCACTCTTATCCTGGGGTCTATGAGGGAGACAGAATCCTCACTTCCAGCAACTGCAAAAATGCTCTACATTACCAAGAGTTTTTGTCAGTAACATGATATTCACTGGGGAAGTAAGGAAGAAAAGGATTCAAGTGCTGATACTCCAGCACTGGATTAATTCCATCATTTTACAGTGAGTGTTGCATCCACTGGAGAGACACAACTCTTACTGGAAGCATTTTCTTTGCAAGGAAAAACAATCAAAGGCTTTTGCTGAGAGCAAGTTCTTTCTTTTTAAATATGCAGACTTCAATACTATTACCTTGAGCTTTAAAATGTAAATATTTCAGGAATGGGTTTCCAGCTTTCAAGATTCACAACAAATGTGGTTTTTAATGTGTTATATATAAAAAAATTTTCTACCAAACCACAGGTGTAAGTAGCTACTATATACATCTTAAAAAACCTCTGAGAAAAAACAGAAAAACTGTTGTAAGAATATACTTTTAAAAGGTTTTTTTTTCAATATTTGGCTTTAAAAACTTGACTTTTTAATGATAACTGCTAATGAAAAACTTGAGCATGGAATAGTGCAAATGCAAATGAGAAAGGACAGTTCCTATCCTGATTTATGGTGTATTAACCTGTTGCTTTGTGCACATTACAACTGGCATAAAATCAAATACAGTGATGATGGTACACACCTGGTAGTAACTACTGCTAGACTGAAGCCCAGCCAGGCTGGTTGAGGCTCACAGAGGCTATTGGAGTTTCTAGTCCTTTTTGTACATGTTATTGTGTGGTTTGCCATTGATTAGGTGTCATTAAAGCCCTGACTTTGCTATCCGCTTCCACTGAAGTGGAAATCGGTGGGATCCACCCAGACTTGCCATGGATTTAATATACTTCCACTGAACTGCAAACACATCTATTGTTAATGAAGGGGCAGTCACATTCTCACTAAATACAAGTACCAAAACATTCATTATTTTGATTATTCTGTGATTTGCTCATTTCTACAGTCACACTAAGAGCAGCAAGGTGGCTTTCAGAGGACAAAAGGAGAGACAGGCTTTCTTTGTGTGCATTCCTGTTTGTTTGTTTGCTTCTTAAGCAGATAATATTGCCTCTCCACAAAACCTATTTATAATCAAGGCTTGAGTCTTGCTTTCCTCTTGGGTTTTTTTGGAGGGAGTGGGGGTTGTTGGGTTTTTTTTCCCCATGAATGGACTGCCAGGGGGAGCTGAGCCTGGGAGATAAATATATCAGCTGCAGTAGCTCTTGAGCAGAGCTGAGGCTTGGCACAGCGCTCTCTTTCACGCTGCTATGTGCATGATAAAAAGGATTTTTTTTCTGGTGAAGATGCTTTAGGAGAAAATGTTCTGAGCATGGTGCACAGTGGAGAAAGAGTGAGGGAGACAAAGTCTGGAAAAGAAGGCAGGAGCACTTTGTGCCATAAGAAAAGATTTAAGCTCGTCAGAATGAAAGACAAGCATTTTCAAAGTGCATAATTTCCTGAGAATTACATGGGATGTGGGTGGCTTCAAGGCTACAGCTCCTGCTCTGCCACATATAGGTTTCAAGGTCAGAGTCTAATTTTATCCTGTGATATAACAGCCTGTGCTGGAAGCTGCTGAGACAAGTCTGAGCGCCTGTCGCCCCAAGTGATTAGTGCCTTGCTTTCCTTGTTTCTCTGAAGCTGAGGACAGGGTGAGAACAGGGCAATTTGGGATCACTCCATGACTTCCATGTCCACAAGTGTGACACACTGGCAGCCACAAATACTGCTCCAAGCTGCAGCACAGCTTCCACTGCCAGTTTTTAAGGTGAGCTGAAGGTGCTGGAGGGGAAGGAATGAAAGCAGAAATTCCTGAGGTGGGCACGAGGTGTGGAAGATGCCAGTTTCTTTTTCCCGTTAACCCACAGAGGCCTCAGCTTGAAAATTAAGGACTTCAGGGCAGGAATCAGAAGTGCAAGGCAAGGAGGGAACATGGCAAGGCAAGGCAAGGCAAGGCAAGGCAAGGCAAGGCAAGGCAAGGCAAGGCAAGGCAGCAGTAATTCTGTGCTTATGAATGCAAGGGTTCATCTCAGATGAGCTTGGCAGGAGCCTGGGAGAAGCACTGGGATGAAATCTGACTTCAAGCAAACAACCAAAAAAAGGAAAGGATGGAAAATGCAAATTAAAAGTTAGTGAGACAGACCTTGAGGCACTTCATAAGGATTAACACTCTGATGCCTGTTCCTCAAAGAGGAGAGGAGGGTTTGACAGGATCACAGGGCTGAATAGTTGTGACCTCTGGAAACTGGTCCATCAGAGCTCCTGGGATGGGCTCCTGAGATGAAGGCAGGCAGAGATCTATGCCTAAGCAGTTCCTGCCTTGGAGCAAGCACAGAGCAAAATGACTTTCTGCATTGTCTGCCAGTCCTGCTATTCAATCATTTCACAAATTCAATTGGCATCTGCATGCCAGGGGAAGGGAAGGGAAGGGAAGGGAAGGGAAGGGAAGGGAAGGGAAGGGAAGGGAAGGGAAGGGAAGGGAAGGGAAGGGAAGGGAAGGGAAGGGAAGGGAAGGGAAGGGAAGGGAAGGGAAGGGAAGGGAAGGGAAGGGAAGGGAAGGGAAGGGAAGGGAAGGGAAGGGAAGGGAAGGGAAGGGAAGGGAAGGGAAGGGAAGGGAAGGGAAGGGAAGGGAAGGGAAGGGAAGGGAAGGGAAGGGAAGGGAAGGGAAGGGAAGGGAAGGGAAGGGAAGGGAAGGGAAGGGAAGGGAAGGGAAGGGAAGGGAAGGGAAGGGAAGGGAAGGGAAGGGAAGGGAAGGGAAGGGAAGGGAAGGGAAGGGAAGGGAAGGGAAGGCTTCTTCCTTTGTTATTTTTCCCATAAACAAAAGAGATACCTGCCTTAGTATCCTTGGGGTTTCCACCCCGCACCCCCCTACCTCCAAAAAATATGCCAACAGATCACAGAAAATGTTGGAGAGCCAAACACATCTCTACAGCCCAGGGCTACTGCTCTGCCATTATCAGACAGAAAATGTCAGGTTTTGCTGTCACCACAATGTTCCAGGGCTGGCTCAAACCATGGATGAAGAGAAAGGCAAATTCTGGTCAGTAGTCCCTTCCCAGTGAAGTGCAAAGGTCTGCTATCAGCACCCACAGCTGCTGCTCAGTCTTGTCCTTGCAGCCCCCAGAATCACATGGGGTTTTTCATACAGTGCAAGCCCTTTCTCTCCAGTGAGCTCACCTGTAGCACTATTAAATCTGTCTCCTAATGACAGTCTCAGAGACAGATTTTTCCTTGCCTAAGCAAGAGCACTGCCAATTCCACCCATTAAAAGTATTGACTGCCACAGGGTGACGTGTGGAGCGGTGAGACCAGAGAGCTGCAAATTGTAAAAGACAAATTAAGTCCCCACTGACAGTTCTGAGCACCAGCACAAAGAGAGCTGTTCCTGCCAGCAGAAGGCTTTCTAAGACTTTGCTAGATTGGGAACAAAAACAACACATGGTGACAGTGACCTTTGGGCTAAGGAAGAGCCAAGGATGAAGTTCTTGTATCTGTAAGGGCCAGAGGAGGTGTAGGATGATGCTGTGGGAGCACCAGTGGTGCCAGGAGCTGCTCAGCCACCTCTTACTTCTGCAGCACAAATGACAGAGAGCAGTTCAGTTTTTTGGCTCTCAGTGAGCAGACAGCAGACCCCCAAGTTAGACACCCATGGCCATTGCAAACAGTAAAGCATCTGGTAACTGTAAACCATAAATTTTCCTCTGAAGCACTCTGTTAAAGCAACAAATTCACTATCTTTCCTACACAGCCTACATTTTTTTGCCTTGTACCTTGCCTTGTATTTAGCTGCATTAAAATCAGCTTATTCTACACCAGGCCAGTGCTGACTACAAAGCATACTGCTGATGATTATAAATTCTTCATGATGTTATTTTCAAAGTAGAAAAGATCCGCAAGGCTGGAAGAGACTCTCCTACAATCCTTTTACCTTAATCAATCACGTTTGCTACAAACCTGTTATAAACTTGTTGTGAGGAAAACAATCAGAAAACCAGCATCAAATTTGTCTGACAAGGTCATCTTGCCCTCCTTTAATACTTTATTTGTTATGAAGTAGGATTTAAAATAATGATGCCTTCAAGGTACCCTCACCCCTAGCAGATGGCAGAAGTCACAAGGCAAGAGCTGTGATTAGAAAATCAATTTGGTCTCATCATTTATTGCCTTCTACATGAGTGCTGGAGAGAAAAAGAGGGGGTTTGTTTGCGCTGAGGGTACCCATTTTCCAGTTTGATGCTCCTTGTCCCTGGCCTCCACAGAGAGTGTTAACATCCCACTTGAGTTGTTTTGGAAGTCTCCAAAGTGCTCAGTTGTTTCCAGGAACAAGGAAAGGGGAAGATGTGTCATTTTGCCTGCTAATAAGTCCCCAATTGCTTTTCTTTAATGCCTTTGGAGCTGATTCATGAAGACTGGCAGGGAAAGGGCACTAACAGTGGGATTGTGCCTTTTGCATCCCCCTGATGAATTACCATGCTCAGCCCAGAATTTCCCCAACACTAAGAGGAGTGTATGCAGGAACCCTGCACTCCAACAAATGCTCTACATGCCTATGGGTCAGACCAGCTTTAATTATGTGATTCTTTTTTTCTCTTAGACTCCTGGACTTATGCAGGACATGCTACAGAGCTGGATCGTGATTTACACATTTAGAAGGAGCTCTATTCATAGACCATAAGGATAAGGTTTATGCTCCAGGCCTGCTTCCTAGAGTATCCAATCTTTAGGAGCAACAGGGAAAGCTCAGGAATGAGCAGCCCCTTGCCAAGCTATTCAGTAAGGGCTGAGACCAGTTGGCTTGGCTCAAAAAGGAGGCAGAAGTACCTGAGCAGCAGGTCACTGGCTGCAGCTGCCCCCAGCCACAGCCTCCAGCATCTCCTCTTTTTGCAAGCTGTGGACAGGACCTAAGTGCACTGCAGGCTGGAGGGGTGGAAAACCAGCCCAGAAAAGGGGCACCAGCTAGCAAAGAGGGCATCCTGTAAGTAACAAGGCAAATGGTGCAGGGGAACAGGCAGCATTCATTCAGAAGCAATTCTGGAAACATCCCACAGAGTAGATAATGCCAGGGAAGAGCATTTTGCTTTAATGGCCCCTTCATTTCTCTTTTATTGCATCTGAAGTATGCAGTAAAAGGAAAAACATTTGAAGCCATAAACAACCACAAAGAAACAGCCTGGCATCTCCTGAAATACACTGCAGGATTGGATGCAGGCAATTTTAGGAGGGTGGTGGCGCAAAGGAAGAGTATTGATGATCCTATGCTGGGGGAAATCTCATCCTCCCATGGGATGTCTGAGTAAAAATCCCACACTGTACGCCTCGTCACTTGTTCTGCTCTGGGAGACTTGCCTGCTGGCTCCATGGGCATCAGGCCCCAGGGATCATGGTATTCCTGGGGGAAGGAGAGGTGGTGGATAGACACAAGGACAGTCCTGCAGCAGCACCACGTGTTGCAGATCCTAGAGATGTGCTGAGGAGATAAGCCAAGACAAGGTTTGTGCCACTGCACTGCAGCATAAGGCATCCAACCAGCAGAATTCCACCCCCATGGACAGTACCAATGCAGTAATGTCAGAGCATCTCTAACTGAACTGCACCTTACTGAAAATTTTGTCCCTACATCTGAAATACCAAGGAAAATAGTTAGTTTTTTTTTTTTTAGGAACTAATAAGGAACCAAATCCCCCTAGTGTGCAGGATGATATAGAGCCCATCTAGGGGGCTTGAATGCCTGCTCCAACCAGGACTTGAAGCAAAGCTGCAGGATGGGAGCAGCCTGTGCTGCAGATACTACAGGACAGCATCGCTAAAGCTCAGTGGGATAAGCAAGGTCCAAAAGTGAAAGGTTTCAGATGAGACTCTCAGTATTAGAGAAAGTCCCCATGCTGAGCTCACTAGCTACTTGCAAAAACTCATCTCTAGGAAAAACATGTTAAGCAATTTCTCTGCCAACACACGAAGAACTCTGATGCAGGTGAGGCAGACCTCTTCTCTACAGCTCCAGCACATCTACCTTCTGGTCAGATCATACAAACTGCAGAGCCAGAAAAAGCTTTTGATTTGGGGAAATTAAGGCTTGGCTCTGCTGTGCTAATGGGCAGTCATTATTTGAAGTATCAAAGCCAAAGGAGGGAGCAGGGTGAAAACACACAGAGGTGCCAGGGAGAAGCACCATTACTTTTCCTTCAGATTCAGGGTACTCTCACACAGGGCTGCCACAGCATATCCTGCAGAGCAGCTGAAATTAGAATTACCATTGAAGGTAATGAGGAAGTGGATGAGCTGGAGATGGAACAGCTACAACTCAGCATTTCCTATTCCCTGGCTCACCTCTGCCTTGAGCAGAGGATCTCACCAACTCCAGGCAGTGGGAGAGGCTACAACTGGTGGGACTGAATATGGGGGTTTAATTGGGTCATCCTGGGGCTGTGAAGTTTGATTTCTCCTACCTTTCAGCTGCACTCTCTTCATCTATTCTGTGTAGACTTTTCTAGCTAAATTTTCACCTTTCAGCAGCACTCTCAACAACAGGCAAATATCCAACACCCAAAAATCCTTCTCCCTCCTACCCTTTTCTGAGAGCACATCCACCTGCATTATTATAAAAACCTACTGATTTTTAAAAGAGCTTCATAAATCCAAGAAGGGAGCAAACAGCGTAATTAGCAAGCAAATTACACACTGCAACATGATGAAGAGTGAATAGAGAGGGATAACTTGTTGAGATCTGTCTGCAAATAAGTCTCCCATTGGAGCAGGCTACATAAACAACTAGTCAGAAACTTATTACATCTGCATGAGTCACCACTGGCTTGAAAGCTGCAAAAAAAGGTAAGAGTGCACTGAATCCTAATCGGCAGCAAACATGTGATCAGCCTCAGAACTAGTATAGCAACTTATCTTGGCTTGAAAAAAGGCATCTGCCAGAGAAGGTGGGAACCTCCCTTGGAATGGAAAATGTGATACCCCCACCTCCAAATTATTCTAATTTTGAAATAACAGGGCTTTCAGGCGAAGATAAGAGGAAAGGAACAACAGTTCTTTCCTGGTCTGTGTCTGTAAAACAAGGCAAAGGAGCGGCAGCAGCGGCAGCAGCGAGGAACAGAACACAAACCCCGGGACAGCCCCTCCGGGCTGCGGCACCTTCCCCTGCCCTGCAGTTCCGGGCACGGCCAGCAGGGGCGCTGCTGGCTCCCGGCCGGGCGGGGCCCTGCCGTGATTCCCCCGCGCCTGCAGGGGGCGCTGTGGCGCGAGCTCGGCCGTGTCTCCCTCAGGCGGCAATGGCGGGCAGGCCGGCGGGAGAGAGAGAAAAGCGGCTTCCTCTGCAAATCCCCAGGGCAGCCGGTGTCAGTGCCCCTCTGGATGGGGGAATGGGCTGCACCAGGAACCTCGGAGTGGAGCTGGGATAGCGGAGACGGACACAGCCCGGAGCGGCAGAGGAAATGTGTCAGAAACTCCGCAGCTGTAGCAGGAGCCGCAGGGTGTCCTGGCAGGCAGGGGCTGTGGGGTTACACTGGAGTGAAAAACCCGGAGCAGCGGCAGAGGAACGGCGGGGCTGGGCAGCGGCAGCCCGGCTCCCAAACACGGCCGGGAGAGGCTCCCTCGGAGGGGAAAGGGGCTCAGGGTCCTGGGTTTTCCCTGAGGCACCCAAGTAGATGGTGAGGGTCCCTTCCAGTGAGATCGGGTGCTAATAAGGTCCCAGTTCAATGGCCGCTCCCACAAGTAGAGCCTCACTCACAGGAGCAGAGCCTCACAGTAGAAGCTAGAACCCTGTAGGGTGGTGAATTCTCCATACAACAAGCACAGCTCGTTTCCTCTCCCCTCAGCAGTGAGAGAAATAGGAGCCCCTTCCCCCAGCCCAAATCTCATGGTATCTCTGCCCCTCGAAGAGAAATCCCTCAGCAAGAGTAGCCAGTGGCACCCTTCCCCTGAACTGTGGCAACTTCTTGGGTCTCTCTTAAACACCAGTCATTATTGTCTCTTAGTAACAGAGGCCAGAAAATTTCCTGGGGAAAGGAAAATGAAAGGAGCAATCCTAACCTCCAATACAACTACACATATATAAACAATGCTGCTTTCCTATAAAGTTTGTAGAAAGATGTTAAATAACATGTAATGCTGGTTTTAGTTTAGCTGGTTGCTGTAAAATAGTGCCAAAATATGAAAAAAACCCAAAATCCCAAACAATCCAAAATATCAATTTCCAGTGCCCAAGAGTCAGTAACCAAGGACATGAAACACGTTAATAATAACATTTAGTGTAGATATGCGTGACAACGCTGGTTGTCCAGCCAGCAACACCTAATTGAGCTAAAATTATTCACTCTGCATATCTAATGAGAAGACACAGTCTCCAGGCTGCGATACAATCAGCCACTCAACATTAGGCTTTTCTATGAGACATAGCTGATGACACTCTGCTGTGCAGGGCATGGAGGAAATGCCAGTGCTGGACCCGCAGCTCTGGTTTGCAGCAGATACTGCTGTTTATGATGGCCTTGATCTTTTTGTTGTACATTTACAGACCCTACTGCTGTGCGCAGACATCCCACCCTAAATCTATCAGAAAACATTACCCGCTACAGCTCTTGGCAACACCAACTCTGCTGTGTCAACCAGCCAAAACAGGGCTCTAAACGAGGAGAACAACTCAGATCATATGTTTTGCTAATTATGCATAAGAAGAAGACGTAAACAAGCTCCATTAAGATTATTATGCATGAGTTCATGTATTTGCACAATTCACAAATTACCTATAACTGCTTTTCTCAGATAAATAAGGTTGGAACGATTCAGCTGACATTTCTTGCCAAAGACTATGACTTCACCGCAGCTTTCAGAGAAATTACCCGGAGATTTACAGTCATATTAACCCATGAACCTGATATTGCCTGATGAGACTTTATTATCATCCTAGTCTGGTGGCTGAAGAGAGTCCTTTTCTTGATCCAGAAGACTCAGAGCAGGAGCAATATGTCTCTGAACTGAATCTGAGTCCGAAAGAAACTGTCCCAGCTGTGTATGAGCATGGATAGCCCTGTTCTGTCTAGGAGGAAAACTGACTTGAATCAGAAAAGAAAGGTATCCTATATGTTCATCCTATTGACCCAATCTTACACAAACTGGGGATGCTAAAAGAGACAAAATTATTAGAAGGCATTGATACATAATTCCCTGATCACACCAAGTTCACAATTTTCCTGCAGAGAGATGCATGGAGAGTCTGGGGGATCAGGACAAAAAAAAAAAATAAGTTTCTTTCCTGAACGAACACAGCTCCAAATGCATAAAGCCACAGCCTCTCCCTAGGTCTCAGATCACAATGAGCATGTTGCTTGGCAGTACCATTCCCTTTTTAAAGCTCTCCATTCCCCAGCACTTCTGGCTTCACTCCTAACTGCATGCCCACTTGGGATTTCCTGTTGAAAAACATTGGGAAGCAATTGCACTTGATTTCTCAGCCCTTTTTTACTTTTTAACAGTGCATAATCAGATCAGGGCAGACTTGTGAGTTTTTAAATTAACCATATTATTTTTTTTGATACTATTTTCTTCTAGATCATTAGATAATAGGAATTCCTTTCTAACCCCATGTTACTCTGCTAATTGCTTCAGTTGTACCTCCAAACCAAGACAACCTACTGAACACTGGCCCCCTGTCCAACACTGGAAAGAACAAATTTGATATGAAGAGATTACCTGTTTTTCTATAGTATCTCCTGACAGAGATAGAATGAAAATACCTCCCTGAGATGAGGGTAATGTGGGACAAGTCTGTCGTTTCAGCCAGCGCTGCAGACAGCTTTGCTGGAGGAGAGCAGCAATCAGCTTCTTCCCTTGACCAGGCTGTACACAAGCAGGAAGTCTTACCTAACATTTCTTAGATTTATAAATCCCTGGGTGACCTTCACGGATATCTTTAAAATAGTTTTGAAGCACTGCCAGGTTCACCAAACTTGCATCATTTCCAAAATTATGCTGAGAGCCTTTGCTTAAATCGGGATAAAAGCACCTTGTCCCAGCAGCTCTCTTCACACCTGAAGGGCTTTAAAAAGGCAGTTTAAGGATTTCTGCAGAAATCTCATTCATCTTCCAAAAGTGGCCATTATGAAGGACACAACTCCTGTAACACTGAGGACCCAGTGGACTGGAGGGCAGAGCAAAAGTCTAGAGGAGCCCAACAAGAACTGGGTTTTAACCCAAGATTAACCCACATGCCCATGAGCTGCTGCTACCATTGAGTTAAACAGGTGTGTGCTTTCCTGTGGATGTGTTCAAGCATTCACCTTCCAAGTCCAGCTGGCTCAGGGGCTCCTGCTTGTGCAAAACTGTGCCCAGACCGCAAATTAAGGTTTGCCAGTGGCATTGTGTTCTCCTTGACTATGACATTCATAGCCTTTAACTACAGGTATTTAGAATTATATTAATGTCTCCTGTATTATGTAAGGCAGATTACAGTTCTGTTCCATTTAATCTTGCTCATCCATCATTTATTTAACTTTTCATATTGTCATTCAAGGCAAGTATTTTGAAATCAAAGCTCCATTAAACTTATTCAATTATCTGTTGTTCTGGGTAACTGTTGTCACTGGGTGCAATAGCTTTTATTAACTGAAATAGAATATTAAAAAAATGAAAAATTTGTGATTGTTAACCTTGGAGCATCCCCAGGTCCTCATTTTAAAGCAGCTCAGGCATTAATCCTACAACTTATAAATAAATGATTATTAAAAAAAGACTAGGAAAAGTTGTAGAAACAGACAACTAAGCAATGTCTGCCATCATTGATTATGCTTTTTTAAGCAGGTGTATCTTTTTTTCCATGCAGCACACAAAGTCTTTGATGTTTTATGTAATGCTGTCGCTCACTGAAAGACAACTTGAAGTTCAGTATAAAATTCAGACTGCACAGAGAGCCCAGCTTCATGGCTCCTGCTCTCCTATTTGTGAAATGCTTTATATTTAAGAGTATTTATACTGCTTGAAAACTATGTTCAGAAGAGACATATGGTGATGACTCTGTCATAATCACTTTGTAATTAGATGTACATTTAGTGACTTCAAAGTAAGGGGAACTATTGGTCTACTTCTGTACTATTCTTACTCTATGTCATGCTTGTAAAATCTTCAAAGTGTCTAAAAAACCAGTCTGATTTCATACATAATTAGGTATGGAAGTGATACTTCCAATAGCAGCCTAAGACAATAGCAACCCACTTTCCAGCCCTTGGCAAGAAACAAATCAAGACAGAGACAACAGCAAGAATAGCTGATACCTGAAATCACCTCTCTACTTTCTGGAGTGAGAAAGCTTAGGATCAGACAACTCATGTGGTCTGTGTGTCATCAAATTTCTCATTTGTGCCAGGAAGATATCTAGGAAATCTTATAGACTGAAATATATGAATTGGTCAGATAGGTGGCTAGATCCAGGAACACCCTTGAAACAGGGAGCTGCAGAAAATTAACAGCCTCTAAGGGAAGATGCCCAGCTCTCCAGAGGCCAAAGATATCTGATATAGGATCATATAAAGTAGCCAGTAACAAGAGGCAAAATTGCACTGTGAAAATCCACTATGCTTAGATGCAGTTGTTAGTTTTATACTGGGAGAAGTTTAATCCAGGGTTCCTTGTAATCCTTTTCCTATTGCTGACCAACACCACCTCCCCCAAACAGCCCAAACCACTCTTCATGGACAACAGTGCTTGCACAGCACAGCCTGCCATCACCTCAGCAGTTCTCTGGTGCAGGAATCAATGCAAACTCCTATTAAGGCATATCTTTTCCTGTTGTTCTTCTGCCACAGTGCAGAAAATACCCTTGAAGAAATGCACATATGGGATTGGATGACTTACAGGCAGCATGAACAACAGATGTATGTGGGTATTAACTACCTTTCTTGCTCCCAGTAATAACTGCAGGCTACAGTGAAGAAGCTGCAGTCTCCCAAACACCTTCAGTTATATCTCATTGGCCTCCAGCCAGATCATCCCACAAGAATCTTTTCAATTACACAATCCTGTAAAAACCAATTTGGTTTCATGACAGTGATGAATCTGTCCTCTGACTAACCTTATTATTTGCTTGCTTGCTTTGTGAAGAGCCGGATCAGACAGCTTCAGATTTATCCATACATTTTCAGTGTTTCGTTAATCACCCTATTGCTTTATCGATGTTCCCATATTGGACAATCACCTTCATCTGAAGAACACTTGCTAATTGTCAGTACTGGGGAGGCTGGACATTTGTGATAAGTCTGATCAGTAGAACAGCATATCTGTTTTTCTGTCAGAATGTAATGATCAGGATAAAAACAAGTGGGAAACAAAGTGAAATGCTGTGTGTTTTCGTCCATGGGAAATCACGCCTGACCAATAGCACGTGATTCCCTATAAGAAAGCTTCCTTGTTGGACTGGGGAAACATAGTTGTCCTCACCTATCCAGAGTGTTGCAGTCAGTGAAATCTCCTTAAGTGAGTAACTGCTTTAAGATGAAGTGGCTGGGAATCACAGAATCACAGAATCACAGAATTTCCAGGTTGGAAGAGACCTTCAAGATCATTGAGTCCAACCCATGCCCTAACACCTCAACTAGACCATGGCACCAAGTGCCACATCCAGTCTTTTCTTAAACTTATCCAGGGATGGTGACTCCACCACCTCCCCGGGCAGGCCATTCCAGTACTTTATCACCCTTTCTGTGAAGAACTTTTTACTAATATTCAACCTATACTTCCCTTGACACAGCTTGAGGCTGTGTCCTCTTGTTCTGTCAGTTGTCTGGAGAAAGAGACCAACACCCAGCTGACTGCAACCACCCTTCAGGGAGAGTGATAAGATCACCTCTGAGTCTCCTTTTCTCCAGGCTAAACAACCCCAGCTCCTTCAGTCGTTCCTCACAGGGCTTGTGCACCAAGCCCCTAACCAGCCTCATTGCCTCCTCTGGACACTCTCAAGCATCTCAATGTCCTTCCTAAACTGAGGGGCCCAAAACTGGACACAATACTCAAGGTGTGGCCTCACCAGTGCTGAGTACAGGGGAAGAATGTCCTCCCTGCTCCTACTGGCAGGGAATTAAGAATTAAGAATTAAGAGCAGGAACCAGCTCCATTGGGATTACTGGTAGGCTGTGCTGAAATGAGATTTCCCAGAGCAAGGGCATTATCAGTGATGACAATCCAGTTCATGGTTCTCATTAAGGATCCTGGTCCATGAAGCAGCTGTGGTGTTCAAGGAACATGCCAGGCTCATGTTCAAGGCAAGAGCTGTCTTACGGAGAGAGACATAACATCAAACCTGTGTAAAACTGCACTGTATTACCAGGCTTTTCTTTTTCTTTTTCTAAAACCTTGAAACGGTCAAGTTGAGAGTCAGAGAAAATGTGACATCAGAGGAACTGGTACAGATAAAACAGAGAATGCCTTGCAAAGAGGCACAGCTTGGCTCAGCTCTGCCCTACATTGAGCAGGTGATAACTGACACGGGCCCATGTGAAAGAAGAATAAAAAGTGTACTTCAGCTCCTGAAGACTCAAGATGTGGGGGAAAAGAAAAGCAATCAGCAGTGCAATCTGATTCTAATTCCCAAATTTTTGAAGTCTGCTGCAGTGAAAAAGTTCATAATGAAGCAATTTCTACCAGCATGCTGAAGAGGAGAGATGTATGGGGCAGTGTCTTGGTTTGGAAAGACAGGTATCTGCCAGGGAAACTGGGGTTTCCCTTAGAATAGAGAATGCAAACCCCTCACCCCCCGCCAAATTATAATTTTGCAATCAAGGCTCTCAGGCAAAGATTTGGGAATAGGAATAACAGTTCTTTACTAGTAATATCAATAATACAAATGTGGTAGAAAAACAAAACCACCCCACCAAACCAGCAAACAAACAAACAACAATTTTGGAAAGCCCTGACAGAGTCAGGTACAACCTGATGCCCTGTTGGTCAGGACGTTGGTAGCAGTCCAAAAGTCCTCCTGGGGTGGCAGATGTGGTTCTGTTGGAGTGGAGATGATCCTGAAGCCAAAAGGGTCCAGAGGTGGTGAGAGGGAGTCCGGTGATGGTGAGAAGGGTCCTGTCTTCCTCCAGTAATCGGGTGAAGCAAGAGAAATATCCTGTTCCGTAGTCCCAGTTTTATCCAGGTAGGAATGGTTGGCTCCCCCCACTGGGTGGAGCATCTCACAATAGAATGATGGAATGTGAATGTACTATCTTGGGGAGGGTAAGTTTCGGGATGTGTGCTTTTAGGGGTGTTTAAATGGTCCATTAGCAGAAAAAAGATAAGAAACAATGCCCTCCCTGGTTTTAACAGTTGGGCCATTATCAAAAGGCACCCACCCCACTCCTTCCAGAGTAAACAAGAGATAAAACAAAACAGCTCCCCAACTGCTTTCAGCAGATGAAAATAGAATACACATCCTAGGTTCCACAACCCAAGACAGGCAGGAACAAATCAAAAGCCACTCTAGCAGAACCACTGCTCTTGAAGAGCCATCACAATTGCTGCTGAAGTGTCTTCAGTGTACGTGACTTAGCATTCAGCCACTGCCCAGGCTGATGCCAGGCTAACCAGCCCTGCACAGGTCAGTGCATTGCTGCTGTTGTGGCTGAGCCTGGCGGGGCCGGGTGACTTTTGAGCTTCTCTGTGCAGGACAAGGAGTATGAGATGCTCCCATTTGCCTCCCAGAAACACTTCACCTCTAAATAATCAAGCAATGGAGGAAAAAAGGGGTTTGTAATACCAGATGCTGAAACCTATGTTTTCAAGGGCTGTCTCTCACAGGGTGCACCAAAAAGGCTCAGATGGTACAAAGGTTTTAGTCCACACAGGGTTGACAGCAACTCCTGCACCAAGCCAGGAGGCCCTGCCATGAGTCTGTGGTCACCTGTGGTCACCAAACCCTAGGAAGTTTGCAGCATTTCCTCAGCTCATCTGGGACAGGGCTGAGCAGGAGCAGCAGCACAGCCAGGACAGGCACCTGGGGCTGAGGCAGGTCCTGCCCCAGTGCCAGGAACGCTCAGTCAGGGCAGCTTCTGGACCAGTGCACCACAGTGAGACAAGCTTAGCACCCTAATGAGCTACCTTGATGTTCTTGTACACTATAATGACACAGACTCCAACTTCAGAAGGCTGAAAATGATTCCTTTATTTCTGGGGATGTGTCTCCCTTTTTATACTATTCTACACAGACCAATTTGATCGGTGAAACAAACTTCTTCAATCACACTGGTCAGACCAGAGGGACATCAAGGAGAAGTCCCTCCTAGGGAAATGAATGTAAACAAAGTTACAGTTAGAACATGTCTCTTGTTTACAGAAAATTCCCTGTGAAAAGAATTTCAGAAAACCAAAACATCTCAGACACAAACCAGGGCTACACTACCTATTACAGGAACAGACCCCATTAATTTTAATGCTCTTCCATTTATGCTGGAATCATTGTGCTCCCACATTCCCTTCACCTGACAGTGTCCACTGAGACAAACAGCAGCTCATTCCTAAAGCAGCAGCGCCTCTGTACCCCATGAGCCCTGGGCTGGGGGACCAAAGCTCAGACAGGATCTCCCTGACACCCAGATGCAGTGTGGGGGATGCAGACACACCTCTCGCTGCCACTGCAGGAGCAGGAGTAGCACCTGGCTGGGGGGAGGTGATGGTTTTGCTTCCAAAACCATCCCAATCCCTCTACAACAACAAGGCAAGCTGAGGGACCTGAGCAGGATCCCAAATTGCAGCAATCTGGGGTGCAGAGACTCCTGAGCTCTTCCAAAGGCAGGCAGAGCCACCCATCCTCTCTCATCTGGTAAAGGACCTCTGCTCATCAGAAACTGCACTTTTCACAGAGAAAAAGAAGAAAAACAGATGGCATTTTTCACTCTTTCCCACTGATTTTTTAAACTGAAAATACCACAATTTTCAAAGAAGGCCAAAAAGAAAAAAAATTACAAGACAGGGCATAAACAGAAGTTAATAGAAGTATTTCCACAGGATTTTTTAAGCATGAAAACCTTTTTATAAATATCTATGGAAAGATTACTGCTATTTTGGATCAGCTGTGGAGTCAGCATCGAGCGACAGATTTTGCTGAGCATCCGCTCCTCTGGAAAAATTTCCCAGGATAGAAAGCAAAACACCCAGAACTTCTCAGCACACTCAATTTGCTAATTTTGTCCAAGGAAATCTACCCTCCCTCTGTCTTAGAGCAGTCCCAAGGAGGACCAGCAGCACTGTAGACACTTTGGTCACCCATCAGCCCTTTGTACAACACACTGCACATACAATCCAGAGCTTTTCCCTTGCCAAATACACATTTTTATCCATTTTAATGCTGATCCTCCCAGCAGCCCCTAAGCAGTAATGAGTGGCTGAAACATAGGCAGCAACAAAGCCACTCTTGAAGTGTTGGGGAGCAATGAACCTCCCAGAGAGCACTGGTGGGATGTGAACTCCTCCCTGGAACAAGAGTGGAGACAAATTCAGGGAACTTTTTCCTGCTGCTCAGATGTGTTCAGCATAGCAGCCAGCTGTGCTCAACTGGGGCTATCCTCAAAGAAAATCCATCAGATAGCATGGAGAACAAGACCCTGGAGAGAGGGTGAAACAAACTGTATAGCCGTGGAAGCTGACCAATGAACACAGATTCATTATCTAACTCAGTGTTAAAGCACAAGGTCTGTCCCATTCCACAAGCCAGAGGCAGCAGCATCTCCCTTCAGACCCTGCAGCACCCAGGTACATATTTAAAGGGTTTTCTTCAAGGGATTTACTAGCAAAGCCAGCAACATCTACCATGCAGATGGAATAATAATTTTAAATAATAATTTAAATAGTGGAACTAATGAGATTTAACCACAGATCTGGGTTTTCCCCCTCCTCTGGATAAAGCCCATGTACTATAATTTATTTATTAATTGCCCTTATTGCCATTGGGATTAACCTCCTCTTTTGCACTGCTGGGAGCTGAACAAGCACAGGGCATGTGGGTCCAGCACAGGGGACCCAGGGCCAGGGAATCCAGGGTTTTGTGTAAGCTATGGGGAGTGAAAGTGTTACCAAAATGGCACTGCTGGTCATGAGGAGGAAAACAGCGTCCATGGTGTCCATGGATTGGGCTGGAGAGGTGCTGGCAGCTGCAGTTTCACCCAGGTAGGTGCTGCATCTTCTGGACAAAGATGAGATGCTCCCCTGAGCAGGACATTTGTCCTGAGAAGCTCCCCAGGCTCATCATCTTTATGCTTAATTTAAAAACCTAATTTAAAACTTTAGTAGCCTTTCCTTTTTATAAAATTAACACTTAATTCCTTCTTTGCTACTTGAATGAATTCATAAATGTGGTCAGCCAGAGAAGATGAAATTGGAAGTTACAATTCACCCAGGGTGAATCAACATTCACCCACATTTTTTGCCTGTGCCATGACTAAGAACAACTGCACTACTAAGACACATCATTACATTGTCCACATGCAGACGTGAACACAGGGGAGAGAGCAACTTCCAAAACCATTTCAGATTTTGGGCATAAAAATGCTTTTGGGGATAGAGAAAATCAGTATACAGAGACAAATCTGCCCATTTACTAATAAGTTTATTTCCTGACAACATGCACATAGCAGAGCAGCACTCACTCCTAGTAATTCCAGTTAAATCAGTGGAAACACCCAGAAAATAATTTAATCTCAGGAGCTGATGCATATCCAGCCAGACAGGATGAGTGACAGTGTAGTTCCACCCTTGATTGGTTGGTTGGATTTAACAAATATATTGTCTGGAGTCGAGCAATCATCCACCACCTGGACTCTTAGCAGAGTGTTGAACATGTCTCTTGTTTACAGAAAAGTCCCTGGGAATTCCCTAAATCTGCTCAGGACAGAAGCACCATTTTTACTGATTTTGGAAGGTGTTGGTCAGGGCTTATCTCCCAGAGGCTGTGCTGCCCCAGGAACCAGGCACAGGGAATGGGATTCAGAGCTGGTCCATTCACCAGCCTGGGTGAAAGCCAGCACCCACCAGTCTCAGGTATCACTCTGCAGAACTCCACTTAAAAAACCCCCAATTGATTAAGGCTTATACAAGCATACTTTTATTTTTTGTGTTTTTGCAAAAATTAACTCTGTAAAGCGTCAATGCTACAGCAGAGCTCTGCAAAGTAGGGTAGTTGTAAGGCTGTTTTAAAGATTTTAAAAATTGGGAAAGTGAGTTTTAAAAAGGGAGCTTCTGATGGAAACTTTAAAGCCAGTTTGCCAGCTAAACAGTACAAGGAGAAAAAGCATAATTAAAAATGAAATTATCAGGCTTTTAATACTACATTTGCCAGACAAGCTAAATATAGCAGCATTAAACTAAATCATTGTCTTTAGCAGGCTTAAGTTTCAACAATTCGTTTGCTGATTAACATCTACATGAAATCACTCAGCACCTTGATTTTTGGGAAAAAAAGACAAATAGTGAATTTTTATCTGTTTAAAGAAACCCAAATCACAGTGGGCTAAACATAGAAAAGGAGAGTGATAATGGAGAATGATGTAAAACCTAATTAAAGACCTTTGGCTGCCACAGAATTGAAAACCAATTAAAAACCTCTTCTTGCCGAGGAAGGTCCCAGAAGAAATTCCTAAATCTTAATTTGCTTCTGTCCTTATCTGGGCTGTGACAGGTCTCTGAAGCCTCCGCAGCCACATCAGGAGGATAAGAGGGCAGCGAGCAGAGGCACTCGGGGTGTGCCTCCCTCTCCGCAGGCAGAGCCGCCGGGACCGCGGTCTTTAATTACAGAGCAGGATCGGGGGCTCCGTTAGAGAAAGGACTTTTAAAGCCCCGTTTAAAGCTTGGTACGCCAGCCTCAGTACCTCGCTGCCAAGTACAGCCCTGGTGGAGGATGAAAGATGATGCTCAGCCCAGGCCATGCCTTGAACATGCTCCTGCCAGCATTTCCAGATGCTCCCAGCTCGGGCTGTCTCCTGTCCTACTGCACGGGGATAGTGCCTTGGCACTTCGCCAGACACTCCATACCATTTTGTTTCATTGCTGTAGGGAATGATCAAGGACAGAAGGTGGGAACATTCAGAAAGACTTTTTACAGGTTTATGCTTAATTTAAAAATCTAATTTAAATCCTTAGTAGCCTTTCCTTTTTACAAAATTAACACTTAATTCCTTCCTTGCTACTTGAATGAATTTGTATATGTGGTCAGCCAGAGAAGATGAAATTGGAAATTACAATTCTTGGGTGGCATACTGCATATGAGTAATTAGAACCATGGATTTTGACTCAGATTTATTTTCTTTATTACCACTTTTTGTTGCCTATGACAATATCACTGCGACGTGATGTTTGAGATTCACAACCACAGCAAGTGCAGAGACAACCAGAGGCAACCAGAGGGCTCAGCTCTGCTCCCAGTTCCAGCACTGGGAAGGTGCAACCTGCTCACTGTGTGCCCAGAGTCATTGCCCTCCCTAGTACTGCCAACACACAGATCAGAAATCCCAGACAAATGAGGCTCTGCAAAGCATGATTTGGGAGCTGGTGCTGTGCCAGAGGGGGAGCATCTGAGGGCAGAGGGTATGCTGCTTGATGTATCCATCCCCTGAGACATTCTTGGAACGATATCAAAGAACCTTTTCTCCTGTACATTTTTCCCTTTTGTTGAGTGCTCCCTTTCTTCTGTTATTGCTCCCCTTTTCCCATCACTTTTTCAGATTTCTAACATACTCTGTTTTTTCCTTCCCACCAAGGCAGACTCAATTTTGCCTCCCACTGCAGAGCTCCACAGCTGGGTCAGCTCTCCCTGCTGCAGGCAGCAGGTGACCCTGCTCACACCATCCCTCTCAGGAGCTCTGGTCTTCTCACCTGAAGAAGGAGAATTTAAATTATCTTAGCAAAACCCTACACAATGATGAATGACTGGTCATGGCACTTTCCCCCCAGAGATCCCACAGGCATTGCTTGAGCTGGCAGCTTGCTGGGATTTTCATGATTTAATGTGTACCCATGAGCTACCTGAAGAGCAGCTTGGGCAGTGCAGGTCTTTTCATCATTTTTTCTGCTGAAGTCCCAGGCTCCATCCAAGCCAGCAGCTGCAGAGGAGCAGCCTGTGCCTGTGCAGACACAAGAAGTATCATAGTACTGGTATTTACCAACTGATTAGCAATGACAAGTGCATCCACCTTAAGTGAAAGGACCACAAGAGCCCTGGAGCAATTACATAAAGCAAACTCTCACCTTGAGAACATATTGACATTAATTAAAACTCATGCTCCTGGTGACTTTGCTCCCCCTGCTTGTGCCCCCCACGGTGGCAGCTGTGGTGGATTGCTGCCCTGAGTCTGCCATGGCAGTGATCTTCGCATTCCACTCTCTCCCAGAGCTGGGACTCTTGCTCCCTATGGACAGGGATGGGTGCTTTAATTGCAGCCTTCTTCCCCAGGACTGGAGCCTCAGAGGAACAGAGCTGTTCCTGCCAGGGACGTCTGGGATCCTGAGGCCTCACTCTTTGGAATGCTGGGCCATGGTGCTCCAGGGCTCTGGTGGTCCTTCTGCTGTAGGTAGATGCACTCATCACTGCTGAGCATTTGCAACCACCCCTCAAGGATCACTTCCATGACCGAGGGCCATTAGTCATCTGATCAGCTTGCTCACCACACCAGCAAGTTCTGCTGCTGCACTCCTTACATGAAAAAAGACAGCTTTAATTTGGGGGAGGCAGCTTTAATCCTGCTGGAGGAGAAAAGCCATCAGGAGTTCATTTAGTGCAGTTTGATGGGAGCGCTGTGTGTCGGCTCTCACGCCATCAGATGCTTAGTGAGAAGCAACTCCAATTGGGAATTAACCCATTTTGCAGTTACTGCTAAACCTCTGGGTTTAATTATTTTTAAGAAAGTATTTT
This sequence comes from Phylloscopus whistleri, assembly GCA_017589585.1. Taxonomy (NCBI): domain Eukaryota; kingdom Metazoa; phylum Chordata; class Aves; order Passeriformes; family Phylloscopidae; genus Phylloscopus; species Phylloscopus whistleri. Next base: position 1,277,963 of record JADMLD010001007.1, on the reverse strand, counting down.
AATCCCCATTCCTAGGTTTTTTGTTGGGTTTTGTTTTGTTTTTGTTTTTTTTTTCCAGAGGTCTCTTGGCCTTAAAGCAGGTTCATTTCTACAATGGGAGCTTCAGAACCTTGTCTGAGATAGGTTGGATCTGAGCTTAGGAGGCTCCAGGCCATCACACACATCCAGGTGTTCCAAAACCATCAGCCTCAAGGGCTCTTCTACACATAAAAACAGCCTTTGATTTTGCCCCTCCCTCCCCCACTGGTACAGCTAAATTTTATTTTCCTTTATGCCAAGCCTTTATTCCTGAACAACAGACTGCCCAGAGAGGAGGATAAAGAGGAACTGTCTAGAGGTTTGTGTATTGTAAGGTCACAGCAGGCCTTTCCTGACGTAAGTCACTAATAGCATGGCTAGACACACCAAATGACATAAAAGTCAAGAGTGGACAATTAAATATAATTTCAAAGTGATAGTTATCCTACTTGGGAAGGCCGCTGGATTTACAATGTCTAATCCTTTGCAAAATGTCTGTATATTAAATAGGAATAGTTAATTCAACCACGTATCCTCTCAGTGACCTCATTAGTCTATCCCCTTGCTAAAAATACTCTTGGTTTGTCCCTGGGAATACAGTGATTCTCATTAGCAAATCATGGTTACTCTTATTTAATACAACAGCACAGACCAATATACATGAAAAATACATCAAAGAAACTAAACAATGGCTTTCTGCCTGTCTGAGGGGTAACAACAGTCAGAGCAATCAGTTATTTTCCTGTGAGAATACAAAAGAACCACCAGACCACCACATGCAAAACCCAGCAATGCTCTTGTGCAGGTATAAATTAGCCATGTGCTCAGACCATGCATAGCACCCACAGCTACAGTCTTTTATTCCCTTTATGGCACATCTTGGAGCTCCTCAACAGGAGCTGCACTGACCTGGCAGGGTTGTGCCCCCTGGAACCACCACCTCACTGAAGAGCTCTACACCTGCATCAGGCTCAGTTCTTGTTTAAGTCACAGCTCTCCAATGTCTCCTCATCACAAGATGCTGGCCCTGAATTACAGGCAGTTTATTGCTGAATTTTTCCATGGTGTCACATCACTCCTGCAGAAGTTCTCCAGCCTGTGAGATGCAGCATGAGCCCTGCATTGCCCTTCCACATAAAGGCTCAATCTGCTAAAAAAATACGTTTACAGAAGTGTTAAAGCAAACAACTGGCAATTCTTAAGACTATACAAAGCATTTCCTGTGAGCATGCTGGTCACGGGACTGGTCAGAATCTCCTTTCTCCTTCTCTGTGCATCACCCAACCCAAAAGCACTGCTCAGTGAGGAGCAGCAGGTGACATCAGCAGGTAACAGAGACAAATCAAAATTGCTGAATCCAGCCCATGCTACAGCTGGAAGCAGAGCCTGCAGGCAAGATGTTCCCCTGCCTGGAGGAAGCTGTGCCTGAGAGGGGGATGAAGCTCTCAGGTACCAGCAGCTTTTCCAAAGGGCATTTAAAGACCTGAGTGCTTCCCTGGCCTTAACCATCCTTCAGCAGCAAAACCCTAAGAACCTTCCAAACACGTTGAAAGATAAGCAGTATTTTTCCTAACATTTATTTAAAAATCACTGTAGCTTTCATAAAACTCATTTTGCCTGTAATTTTATCAAATTGTTTTGGTGAAAACTGTTCACTCCCTACTTGGTGATGGCCACAACCACAACTTCATATGTTCATATGCCTATAGTGATGCTAGGAACATGCTCCAGATTTGTTTTCTAAGCCTAAAATTATTTGAAATAACTTTCCATCAAGACATATAAATCTAATCTGTGATGCGCGCACGAACATTTCACCTGGTTCCACATCATTCACTGGAGCTGGAAGGAATATGGACCTTAAATAAACATGAACTATAGCATCTGAGTATTTAGCATTGCATCTTCCTCAACAGAGGACAAACAGTTCCTCTGTTACATCCTTCATGTTCAGCACTGTTTTCAGCTATGAACACACAATAATTGGTGATAGAAGTTCTAAGAAGTAAATAAAGTTAGTTCTAATTAGTAACCAAAACAACTTTTCTACTGAATAAGTAAACTATAATTCTTTCCTCTGTGCCTACAGGACATGTTATCTCTTATATTGTCTGTGATCATATCACCAGAGTTCTGCTACTGTGCAAACCTGGTAAATGAAGCACAGAAACATCAGACATTCTGCAAGGTGTGAACAGGGCAAAGGCTGCTGGTGTTGGTTGGTGGGGTTGTACTATTTACAAGAAAAATTTGCCACTAAACTGCTGCAGCTCTTTCCAGTGTCTTAATGGTGGAAAAATGGTAAAGCACCTGCTACAGCCCTTGAGAAGGAGAAGGGAGGAAACTATTTCAGATTTGCCACTGTGCACATCTTTAGAACCAAATGTTCATGTATAAACCATTAGCTGTGATAAAACATGCACTAAAAATAATTTTTAAAAGGAACATTCAGCTGCTATTTACCCGTTCAATTTTTTTTTTTAGCCATTCAAGATGGTTTGATTTTTTTGTCCCCTTTTTAAAGTAATGCATCCCACTCCACCTTGACATCTTGTTTACAATTTGTTTCTAGCCACAGAGAGCTGACAGATGTGATGTGATTAGCAAGACAAGACAGCCTAAATACAGAGCAGACAGCACAGCAGACAACACGCAAGGGGCCTGCAAGCTCCTCTGCACTCCCCGTCATCCCCACCAGCCCTGGGAGTTTCCATCTGACAGTGGAGATGGGCATTAACCCCTGCAAGTCCACACAAGGGCTGGTTTCAAAATGGGCTGCACTTAGCAGCAAACCCAGTTTCTGTTGGATTATAGAGAAAAAGTAGGTGGCTTTCTGCAGCCCAGCTCTTTCAGACAGGAACATTTCCAGCCCTGTTCCACTATCATTAGCAGAGTCACTAAAATAATTTTTGAAGTTCTGCTTGTGTGCTGTGGCCTTGTTCTTGGTGCCACCTCAGCAGTGCTGTGGGAACAGGAGCAGCGTCCCACAGCTGCTCTGAGCTGCAGGAGCAGAGCTGCCTGTGGGGAATCCCTCCCCTCCAGTATCCAGAGCTGTCAGACATGGCATCATCTGTGTGTTTTCCAAGCAAAGGGGTCGGGACTGGGAGGGCAAAGAGAAAACTGAGGAACTGTCTAACAAACCCAAATGAGCATTTCTGGCGTTGGCAAATTCAAGTACCTGGGGTGTCTCTTGCCAAGGTCTTTACATTACAATGCTTTGGCTTCTCAACCCCCATCCCCAAACAAGCAACAGGTAACACATCCAGAGAAGAAGCTACTTTATTCATTTGATGGAGTCTTTCCAAAATATTCCTCCCCAGTTTTGAAAGGCACACAAGGCCATCCAGCATCCACCCCTCCGTACCACACATCTGAGAATGTGCTCTCCAGGATCTGCAGACACTGGGGTCACAAGCCTCTGCAGAGGGCTTTACTTACTGCTCTGGTGCAGTGTTTTCACTGAAGGCTGTCAAATCACATGGGTAAAGTCCACAGTTAGAGAGTAGAAACTAGAAGTTGAAAAAGGGGCATCCCACCTTCAGCAAGAAGAGCACAGTAGGTTCAGGATTCTGCAGCCAAGCACAGCATTTTGCAGAGGCATTAACCAACAGGGGTGAGCTCAGAGCCAGGAGAGGCTGCACCAGATACTTGATCACAGCAGGTTTTCATTCCCTTACTCCTGTGATGAACCCAGTTATTTGCAGCAGTTCGAGAGCTGTTTTCATAAAATAACCAGTGGTCATGAGGTTCTCCTCTGCCTTCTGTGAGTGGCCAATACAGCCACTTGACAGCACAATCTTTGCTGTTGACATCAAAAATGTCACCTGACACCCTCCATCCTCCTTCAGGTAGATCACCTGATGTTAGGGCTTTTGAGAAAAAACAAAAACTAGTATCAATAAACAGTTGGAGGAAACAAGTCTTTCAAACCTTAGCTGATAACCAGCTTCAGAAGAGTGTAATAAATTATTTGCTCCCATTTTATGTGTAAGGGGATACAGGCTTCCCAGGTGGCTTAGAAAAGAAACAGGAAAGAGAAAGGTCTTCCTCCAGCAAATGGAACTAGGAAAATAAAGATGGATCATACCCTCTGACCAAGACCCAGCTCCTGGGTAGGCCAGGCCAAGGGTGCCCCACTCAGACTCCAGCCTTGCTCTCCCCACATCCCCATCCAGAACCTGAACAAATGGCAGTGCTGGTTACTGAGAAGCCACCCTGCTGGACATCACCTCTCCCTGGAGGTTCATGGCACCTCTGCTCTCAGGGCACTGGCTTTGCCCACCAGCTACAAAATTCAGGGCTTCTTCCAGCAGGTCCCTCCCTCCACTCCCAGCGCTGTGCCCATAAGGTTTAGCAATACAGAGGTTTCACTTGCCTCTTAGCTTTCATATTTGTGTCACACACACTGAGAGTCTTCTGCTTAACCCTGACCCATTTCCAGTGGCAAAGCAGTAGCAATGGGTCAGTAACAGGCTGTAATTGTTTGATGCTGCAAAGTCAGCTCTACATGGGGTGTAGGGAGAAGGCTCAGAGCAGAGGCTTCTATAAAAAGAAACTCCAGTAATTTTTAGTTTGTTTGCTAATTGACAGGCTGATTTTAGACTACACGAAAGACTAACTGCTATTCGTTTCAGCCAGTGAACTGTTAATGAAGCTGGAATTTGTCCTAAAGACCATATGGCACATGTCATCTCCATCAAGTATCTAAATTCCAGAAAGTCAGCATTTCTAAGTGTGTAAATATGGAAGGGGAAAATGAATTGTGCTTCTTTAAGAAGCATAGTTTCTGCTGTAACCCTAAGTTCCAAGCTGCATCTGTTTATTGAATGGCATTGGTCTCTCATGCCACATGATGTTAACATGAAAAAATTCATCTAAATTTCCGAAAGATGGCAAAAATGAAAAGTGAGATGAAGAATGTGAGGCATCTTTTAAAACTCCCAATCTAATCCTGGCCTAATGAAAATGCTGGTCTACAATGAGGATGGGTTTTCTTTGGGGAGAAGGTAAGGATAGGGAGAGCAAGCAAGGTCACAGCTTTTTTCTCATCATTGTCCCTAAGTACAGGGCATGTGCTTGGTTACATGAGGAGATCTCAGTCGTGTCTCTAACTATTTAAACCTCTGCATGGCCCAGGCTGCCTGGAATCAGACTCACAAAATGTCTGAGAAATATTTAGGGCAGAAAACTGGGGGTAGGGGGAGAGAAATCCCCACTCTCTCCAAAATCAGTGGCTGATGAGCGCTAAAACTAGATGAGATCACTCAGCCATGCTCTTAGTGACCTCTACGTAGATGCAATGATTGCAGCTCAAATTTGTCCTACGCTTTGGAGAGCAAAGATTCAAAGTATTCTGATGAACAATCAAAGACAAAAGAAAAAAATCCTTCCTCCATGCAGGTGGATGAAGGTATTTTTATGGCTCTGCTGTCCACAGCAGAGCCCTGCTGGTCCCTGCTCAGAGGGGCACCGCAGCACCTGCCTTCCCAAAGTCACACTCCACCCCTTCAGCCTTCCAGAGCCATGGGCTGGAGCCCAGCTGGGGCAGAGGTGGCCACAGATGGCCCCTGGCTCTGGGCAGCTCTGGCACTGTGGGGACTGGACCCTTGCCCCCAACAGGAGCAGGGATGGGATTTGAGGCTCCGGTGCCTCAGCACAGGTGGTAGGCGTTGTTATTCCATGGTGTAAGACAAAAGTCACAGAGCAGGGAATAATGCAAAGATGTTTGGTTTTTCCTTTTCCAGCACCGTGTCACTGCAGGCCAAATGGAAACCTTCTGGGTTATTACACAAGATGAATTTGACAGGATTGTAAATCCCAAAATTGTCCCAAATGGCTGCTGGCAGCAGACACTATCATTCAGTTGCATCTGATGTTTCCTTTTCTTTGTTTCTTCTTGCCACAGGAAGAAACATCTTCTCCTTAAAACTTTGTAAAATGAAAAGGAGAAGCAGAAACTCCAAAAAGATCTGAATGATGAACCAAAACCTGACATTTCATGTTTCCGGGGTTTGACTAAATGCAGTAATGCTGAAATAACTAGATACATAAAATCTCTTTTAAAAAGGCTTAGGAAAAAAACCCAGAAAAGTGTATCCTCTAATATTCTATATAATTTTAAAACATTATTCAGAATTGACTAGGCTGAAAACACTGTGACTTGTGGGAACTAGGGCATCACTTATGTGATATGAGCACTTGAGACATCCCATATACACACAAAGTCAAATATTAATAGTGTGGTATATCAACAGAAGCAATCTCTTTCTGTTTTGGGGACAGACGTAGGGATTTATTTTATTGTCTTTATTTACAGCAACAATCCTTTCATTGCTTATATCCTCAACTCCTGACAAAACATGCCTAAGGGACAGCAGCTCTCTCTTCTCTTTCTGGAAACTTGGGCTGTGCTTTAACTGCAATTAGGAATCTGTTCTGATTTTCCTTCCAAGTTCACCGCTCCTGACCCTGGTAGAGGTTCCTTAGTCACACAAGGTTGTTCCCCTGAAGATGGAAGAACATCAGTCCCAATGAGTCTTCCTGGTGGGAAGGGAACCTCGCAGGCAGGGGCAGAGGAAACCTCAGCACCCAGTGCCTTGCTCAGGTAGGAGCAGGGAATACACATTCTGTAAACAGCTACTGCAGGCACTTGTTGCAATTATGTATCTGAAAGAGTCAAATATTCAAAACTAAAGTTAATCACAGGCCAAAATCTGTATTTAAATGTATTAAACAGGGCAGGCCTGTTCCTCAAAGCAATTTTTTTCCAGAAGTGTTTAAGAAAAGAGATGACCCCTCTTTACCCCAACTAACAATGCAGTACCCATCAGCAGGAATTTTATGACTCTGTGATGGTATTTGTCAACAGCTGTCAAACATTTGGGTAAAAAATATGGAAAGATACACTGGCAGGCACTGAGTAAGAAACAGGGAGGGGACTCAGGTGATCACTGGTGTGTTTATTTCGGTGCATAAAACACGTAAGGAAAATTATTTCCACATTTCTAAGAAAAGGTTACAAGCAATGAAAAACAAATGGAAAAGAAACCAAGCAATTTATTTTTTACAGTAATGTTGAACAAGGGAGGTAAAGGCAAAGTTGTTAATTCAACAGAAGCCAAGTATTTTGGAACAATCCTGGTTATGAGGAGCACAGGTTAAAACAGACTAATTTTTCCTTTATTAATGAATATTGTTCTGTGAAGCAATGTCTAAAATCTGAAATGTTCCTACAGTTCTTTTTCCTGCAGTGTTGTGCAGACAAATAAGAATAAACAAACTTGCTCTCTACTGAGAGCTGTAAAGTATGACCCAACCCTGACCTTCCCTCCCACAAGCTCCATCTGGGCACGGAAGAAAGAGCAGAATCAAAGGCCAACATAAAGTATGGTTACCCAGGAAATCCCGTGTCTGCCCCCCTTCCAGAGCACTCAGGAGCTCGCATGCACAACTCTCCTTGCAAAGGGGATGATGACACTCTGGTGGTCTTTAAATGCCCAGGTTACTAAAATTTTCAACCTGAGAGATTTGCCTCCTGCACACAGATTTTAGCTGGGTTTGGGAACATCTTGAAAAACAGTGAGAGGCTGGTGGGGAATTAAATGTCAAAGCCATGGCCCTCAGTCCACAGCTCCACATGGTCTTTAGCTCCACAGGTACTTCAGATGTAAGAATCCAAGCTCAGATTTATTTTGGAACTCAATCAACAGGCAGCAGGGAAGACAGGAGGTGCTCTTACATAAGGAAACAGATGCCAGACAGCACAAAATGCTATGGTCTGAGGGAGAATACGGCAACAGGCCAGCCAAGAGTGCAAGCAGGTACAAACTGAGCTTTGACTCACTTAAGCCAACTACAAGTTATTAAAAAAATTATGTATATATATATATATATATATCTCATTCCCTATTCAGTCTGTGAGAGCTCAAAGTCCAAACTAACCTCTAAACCATGACAAAAAGATTCTAAAACAATATGCATTTCTGTTCCAGTCCCAAACACATTTTCATCTGAGATCTTCTCACACTGCTGAATGATTTCTCCTAAACACTTAGGAAACAAAGCTTCAAATAGAAAGGCTTTAATAACCATGGGGACAGCATGAAGCTCTGAAAGAGCCACCTGAACCTTTTGCTCCCACTGCAGACTCAGAGAGGCATTACTCACTTCATGAATAAAAAGTTAAAAACTCAAACAGCAGCAATAAATACTCCCAAAGATGGGGGGAAACCAGCACATGAGCCAAAGTAATACATATAGTAGGAGACCATCCCCTCAGGAACGTCAGCCACTTATGGCTCCTGCTGTAGCACCACTCCCAGGCTATCTGGGCTACGTCATCTGTAGAAATTGCCAGGTCATTAAAGAACTCTGGAGGATTCCTGTGTGTCACTGATGGTGGAATTCCTGAAAAAAACAAGCCATGTTGTTTCAGGCTGTGAAAGCACATCCCACCACACTTTCCCCAGAGTGGGTAATCAGCAGGTCCAACAGAGCTGGACATCAAGATATGGAGCCCATGGACTGAGAAAAGAAGTTCACTTAATGACCTGCAACAAGACTGGCAACAAGAACTTATGAACTGGTGATAGGCAGGAAAGCCATCCAGATTTCCTAGCTTGCTCTCAAACTGCAATCATCTTTTCACAGCTGAACAGATCCTGCAATACTTGTGGGACTGAAAACTGCATCAATTAAGCAAAGTATAACTCTGTCCCTTAAGACTTTTTTTTCTGATCACATTTGCTCACACAGAATCATTATTCACATTTAAACTAAAATACAAAAGAAAAAATACCCGATAAACTACATATGGTGTGCAAGTAAAGAACACTTTCACAGAGCATGGAAAGCATAAAGTGCCACATGAGAGCTTGACTCTGCCTCCAGATCTCTGGGTAACCACTGCACACAACCCTCCACACACCATGTAAGGTGCAAGCCAGGAGGAAATGGGACACAAATTATTCCTGCAACACGAACATGCCTATCACTAGCTTAAAACTGCATATGTATTTCCAAGAGCGCACAAGCTGAACTATGAATACATTTATCAACAATGGGGCTATTTTCTCTCTTGATGTAAGGACAGTGCCACTAAAAAAGCCTCAGCTTTATCTGTTCTGATCAGGAGCAGAGGAAGTAACAGAGCTGTCAGCTACAAAACCAAAGGATTCAAAAAACAGTGACCAGCAGATTCAGACACCAGTGTAAAGGTGATGTGATCACCAAATGGAGGGCACATCAAGAAGGAACAAAAATTCTGGTAGGCAGAATGAACTTTTCAAAGAAAAGTGCTCTGATCTTTTCTGATCAGATATCCCCAACTCTTTGGTTAGAAACTTCTCCAGATATTTGTATTGCACTTGTTGCTGTGGTATCAAATTATATTTTGATGTCCAACCAGCCCATCAGATTAAGACTGTAGGCCTTCATGGAGAACTTTATTTATCTGCATGTGAGCTGCCCTAATCCATGATTGCCATTATCCCCAACAGGACCAGACTAGTGGTTTGAGATTCTACTGTTACTAAAATGCTACTCCTTAGAGATCCCACCTCTCGGAGTGGGCAACTTAAAAATAGTACTGCTTATAAGAAAACAACTCACTTTTGTCCTGAGAACAGGTAAAATGATTCTTCCACCCAAGGGGCCAGTAGAGCCACAGCCAGGCTGTCAGCCACGTTCTGCTGTGCCAGTGCTCATCCCTTCAGCACAACTCCATTATCCCAAGAAAACACAAGATTGGCTGGATCCTGGGAGGAATTGCTTTCCCTGGACCAGGTTCTTGGACCTTACAACTTTCGAAGAGGAGGGGAATAACAGAAAAATGGGTATCTGCAGATGATAACAGGGTAAATAAACTTTACATAACCTGGATTTTCCCAGGTCTTCTTCCCATTGTTCTTGTCCTATCTCAAAACACAGAGCAAGGGAAATGTCATCTGGGATGCCTGGAGTCAGAGTGCTGGGTTTTGTGGGGCTATCAGATGAGCCTTTGGGCAATTTGTATATGGAAGTGAGCACTTCTGGCATTTGCTACTAATTGGGCACCAAAAAAGCAAAGTCTGAATGAATTTTGCAGTGTGTGTCTGCATCACTGGGAGAGGGCAGACAGCTCCTGTGGCTCTCCCAGCTGGCACACCATGTAGCCTTAATTTCATCCAAGTCAAACAGCTATATTTGCTTTTTGTCCAGATGCTTTTCTGATGGAGGTACTACAATTGCAATATGAAAGAATCCAAGATTTATGAAAAGGCAGCCTGACTGGAATTGGAGATGGGTATTTGCTGTATCTATGTGCATATCTACAGCTGTGGATTCAGAGATGGAAAGGGGATCTTACGCTATGGTTAAGAAAGACACAAGTCATTTTATACTACATTACAGAAGAAACCAGTTTGCAGTTTTGGGTAAGTCTTTGATGTTTGCTTTTCAATCCTAGTGAGTAAATGTTAACTAATGTCATTATAAAGACTTTAATCCAGAGAGGGATTTAAAAAAAAAAAAAAAAAAAAAAAACAACAAAAAACCGAAACCGAAAACCAAGCCAAAGATTAATTTGATTGAAGCACTACATTTAATCCACTGATGACAAAACGTTCAAAAATAATTCTTCAACTTTACGCAGAACAGATAATAAATCACTTAAAAAATAAAATAAAACAAAACAAAAACCCCTCAACATTGTGGCCATATACCAGCTCCTGGCTATTCAAGGCTCAGACACAAAACTGACATCCTGGCTTTAAACCACCTCAGAATGATCAGAACCCATATGTTAAGCTTCTTCCAAACAGAGAATACGAGTGAAGATACCCACTTTTAAACACTGTGTCCCTCATCTCCAGCATATAAAGAGTAGGATATATTTACATTATCTTAAAGGAATTGAAACTCCTTCAAGTACTTTTCAGTTTAATTAATAAAAGAGACACTGAATATGGATTTCAGGGGATTTAAGCTCAAGCAGGGTCTGAAATATGGTCTCTTGAGCTGAAGAAAAATTTAGTAACATGTAACACTTAAATGACTGACAGATCCTTAAAAGACAGAGCAACATTTTTTTATCCAGTGCTTTGCACAGCATAAGAAGAGTATTCATAGGGTGATGAGTCCATTTATCTTCACTGGCCAGTTTCCATGAGTATCTACTGGTGCGACTATTCCACCTCCAACAACCATGCACAGCCACATGGAATTGAGACTTAAATTTTTTATGGAGGAAAAATTGCTTTTGATTTTAACTAAAACAATTATGAAACCTAAAGCTTACATGTAGATTTTGGTAGTGACCATTACTAGTAAACTGCACAAAGAATAAATATCAGTACTTCCAAAACTGACACCACAGTAATCCTGCTGCTTGATGCATCAAGCAGGGACAAAACACAAATAGCAAACTCCCAACAAAAGTCTATTAAGCTTTACTTGGTTATTATTAATAGGTAACACAATAAGCTGGTTAAACAGTTTTTCCCCAGAAGATGCCCCTGTGACTTTGTTCATTAGCAAAATTACTTTGTAACATGATGGGAAGTTCAGAACAAGCACAATGGCATAATCAGAGCTGCAGTTTGCCAGCAGGGCACTGTATTTTGACAGGTAAAGATTCCTGTGAATTTGTACAGCTGCACACACAAGCAGTTCTCCAAGAAAAAAACATTAAGACTGTTTTCTCATCAATCCCCAACAATAAAATGAACACATCTGACCGAAATAGTTTCTTAAAAGTAGGTCAAAAATACCCATTCATGATCACTTCTGCATTGGTTTCCTAGCAAATTCATCTACCCACATGGATATACGTAACGCGTATCCTGGAGACAGTGAGGCAGAGGAAGAAAACCAAATACATTAATGAGGTAGCTTAGACTGGGTAACTGCAGTTAAAAGTTTTATTGAACAAAAGAAGGTAAAACGTGGTAATCCAGGTTCACTGAGCAAAAGCAGCTCTCTCACTGAAGCTGCACTTTGTGCTAAATAACCTTATTAACTGAGACTATACAGAGGACACATTATGCAAGTTATCTCAACAGCAAAGGAGAAAAGGTAGATTAAATTTGATCGGATGGAACCATTTGGTCAAATTCAGTGGCTTAAGTTACTATTTCTAGCCCTTAACTACCCATATTCAGCACAGCCATACTACAGAATACACAACTGCACTGAGTTCCCGTTTGTTAATAGTGTGTGCTCCCATGCAAGCGGAAGCCAAATCCTGACAAAAAAATAAAAATTAAAAAACACAAACACGTTTAGGATGTTTTGTTTGAGGCATCGTTCAACTGACTCAGGAAAAACACTCGATATATGCTATAAAAAACTCCTGGCCTCTACAAGGTCCGCTCCTGTACAGTGCTAATATTTTAAAATTATTTTATTTCTTCCCTCTGCCTAAGAAACTTCATATGCTCTGAAAGCACCCACAAAGTCAGGTGGGTAAACAGATATGTCAAAAATACTCTGTGTAAAGAGGGAGGTAGCTCAGGCCCCTTGGCAACCTTCAGACCGTTCACATTGATGTGGCCTACCTACCCTTGTAATCTGCAGTCAAAAATGAAAGAAAAAAGGATTTCAACATGAAATTTAGTGACACGTTCAATACAAATTTGACTCACTGGGCTCCCAAATGTAAGCTATAAGGTACTTCACACCCAACATACAACACTAATAACGTACCTAGTTCATACATTTTATAGACAATACCCTCTCGTTTGTTAAACATTTGGCTCAGGCGAGTACATCTTTTATTGTTAACCACTTGAGAGACATTCTAGGCCAAACAAACAGCACAAATAATGTCAAAGTCTTTTCTTTTTTTTTCCAGTAAATTGTATGAAATGCTGTAGGCTAAGCCTAACAGAATCTACTGAACAAAAATGATAGACCCCACGATGCAGTGCAGAGGTGTTACTATGACATTGTGAGTCAAGGGATGGTTCTAAGGTGCTGAAAGAGGAGACTCTCTAGACGGTGACCCTGTATTGTCCTCCGGAGGGAAAACAGTGAGAGTGCAGGCTCGAATGCCACCAAGGGATTCTGGAAGGTCAAATACTTTATGCCACTCATCTTTTTCTGGATCATACTTCTGAACTATTTCCACCATGCACCGGTTATTCCAGGAATATCCTCCAACAACATAGATTTTATTTTCAAAGACAGCAACCCCAACATCACTTTGCCCACGTAACATGGCAGCAATTGGAGTCCACTGGTCTAGAGTTGGTGAGTAATATTCACAGCTTAGAACATCATCATAATCACTTGTTCCTCTAAAGTGATTTCCACCAATAACATACAGCTTGTCTCCTACAGTACACATGCAATGCAGACCTCTGACTGTTGTCATCGGAGCTTTCTGAGTCCATTTGTCTGTGTCAGGGTCAAAACACATGAGTTCCTTTTGGAAAGTATCATGGGTAATTCCTCCTAAAGAAACAAGACACATGTTAGAGTAGCGCTCACCCTAATAAGCATTAAATAACAAAAAACATGTTTTACTGAAAGAATCCCATCTTCCTTAAAACGTCTTTACTTTAGCTTAGATTACTATCACAGAAGTACTCCATTTCCAATGATATTTGTTCCTTTAAATGGGAATATGGACAGAAGGCATGTCTCACACTGCACCTCATTACACAATTGATACTGGCAGATTAAAAGAACATGCTTCTATTTTGCAAAATTATTTCTTTGTTTACATTCATTCAGTTTGCTAGTTTTGTTTCTCATCAAGAGTCCATTTCCCTTTCAAATTTTGATACTATGCCACTGTGTTTTAAGTATCACATAGTAGAATTTTCATCAGAAAACTTTTTTCATTAACTTCAAGTGAATAAAGACAGGATACAGATTTCAAATATTCTTCAGTTAATAGTTACCTATTAGCTATTATATTATACCTATTATACCCTCTACATTTACCTTCTCCATAGCTCCCTGCAAAGCATGGAGCGGCTTCAGGACAAAAGGAAAAGAAAAATCTGTGGGATCTACATGAAAAAAACCACAGCAGACAGCATATGCATTTGCCACCTGCAGTAAAACAAGCAAACTGGGCAAAACACAACTGAGAACAGCACAGCAATTAGGAGCTCAGTGGACTTGCTCACAGAAAAATTCTAAAGCAAATTCCTCCTAGTCTACTGGCACGAGGGCCCCTAAATCAAGCTGCTCCAGCACATCTCTCCACCAGTTCTTGTCAGCTAAGCAACCTTGTCCCACCTCCCGCCCTGACTTTCAGCTTAGTTCTTAAGAGGATATCCTTTAAAATTTTGGTAAGAGAATAAAGTCCTGTGATGTCTGCAATGATCACTGACAGACAGATTGAATCTTCTTAAAAATTAAGCTAATAGCAGATTTTCAAACAACCCATTTGGAAAAAAAAAATGTAATGAAACGACAACCTCAGTGACATACAGGACCGAGCATATTCCAAATAAAAAAAGGTGAAAGAACAGATATCACTTATACAGCATGATAAACATGGGAACTTAGCCCTTTCCATTACCTCAATTAAGATAAATGTTGTTCTTCAAAGTAATAATAGCACAATATTATCTACAATAATTTTGTCAGAGCCTGCAGTGCTGTTTGACTGGCTTCATATGAAACTGTATTACTACTGATACCATGGCAATCCAACTGCAACCACAAGCTAATTTGTACTGTCTGTTGCTGAAACTGAAAAAGTTAGATAAATAATTGTTTCACAGAGATGATATCACAGGCATGATTTACCTGAAATATACATTAGCCCCCCATACACGGTTCCAGCGTGACCATAGTGGGGTTCATTCATTTTTGCCACGTAGCTCCACTCGTTCATTCTGGGGTTGTAACATTCCACAGTGGCTGTTGGAGACAAATGAGAGCAAAGAAGTGTTGAAGCCAGCATGGCAGTTCGGTGCTGAGCTCAGGGCAGCAGCAGAAACATTCACAGAGGAAGTGCCAACAAGTAACACCGTTCGGCTGAGGGAGTCCCAAGGGAATTACTGAGCACTATCACAGAAACACAGAACAGATGGGGTTGGAAAGGGCCTCTGGAAATCATCTAGTCCAACTCCTCTGCTAAAGCAGGGTCACCAAGAACACATTGCATAGGATTGTGTCCAGCTGGGTTGTTCCATCAGCAAACTTGCTGAGAGAACACTCCGTCTCTTGCTGACTAATTTTCTATTGCATTACAGGATTTTATTAATGATTTGCACAGCAACATAAAGCACAGCATATGCAAGTCACTACATCAGTTTACAAAAGCCAAGCTTAAAAAAAAAAAAAAGTTCCCTGAATCTGGAAAGGAGATAAACAGTGCCTGTGTTGATGTGCAACTCCATTTGTGCAGTTTTCTCTGCGAGTTGGAATGTTAAAATGATCAAGGGTTTTATCAGACCACAGAGGACAGTACCAAGTTAAGAGGAAACCCAGTGCCCCAGAAGGAGTCAGTGCAGAATGGATTTCTGAGAAGGAAACCTCTCTCCGACGTGAGATGGGAGAGATGCAGGTTGCAGGAAAAGGGCTTGCAGCAAGCACAGGGAATACAAATAGAGGGCAGATTCAATAATGGGGCAAGCTCTAGGTATTGGCGGCTTGAATACTACAGTATGATCAGAGGGGCACAAGATCCTCAAAACCCCCATAATACAGTGACTTCATGATGCACAGAGCAATTGTCAATAATTATCTTAAAGACAAATCAAATCTCATTTTAAATTATTGAAGACTGCTTAATCTTTGTTGGATGTTTGTGAACTATACATAGAAAAATCAAATCTGTCTTTAAAAGTCACATTTTACTTGCTCTAGAACAAGATTTTTATTGGATCAAAGGTAGAAAATCTGAGTCAGCTCTATGGAATCAGTGATGGTGACTTAACAGTGCAGGATTACACATCAACTGAGAGAGAAAATACCCTTAGAATCTGAGAAACTTGCCATTATAAAGGCAGGATCTAGTTAGTTAGTTAAAGCCTAATTACAGAATTACAGAGCAGGCCATTAAAGAACATCAGACAGTCACACTTACATAGTGAATATAAGGCACATCACCCTAACGCCAAAGCTATTTCAAAAAGATCCTCTGGATCATTTTGGAAGAGTATACGGTCTCAGACTACAAAAAAAAAAAAATCCCTAGTCATGAAAAAATTAGTATAGACATTAAAGTGACCTTCTGAGTTCTCTTTTAATTGCTGCATAACCTCCTGATCGTTGCAAAACGGGATGATAATACATAATTCCATGCAATTAGTGTCTCAAGTACACATACTGAAAATAGAAGCTTCCAGTTGCAATGTCAGAAATACTGTTTGACTGCCAGTTCAGCATCATCTAAGGCTAGAAGTGAAAAAAGAAAAAAAAATCTATTTTGCATTTAAACATTGTTAAATTGTCACAGCACACTGGAGAAGAGCTTCCCCACCCAAGAGCTGAGCTTCAAATTTAAGAAATGCAGGAAAGTGCCAGTCCAGAACATTAAGTTCATGATATAAGGCAAAACACACTAAATTCCTGCTTTCGCCTAGAGAAATTGTATATGTTGATTTGCGTGTATAAAATTATTAATTTCATATTCTTGAAACTGTTTCAAAATAGTAATGAAATCTTGAAATGCATCTCATTCTGTGAGAGTGCCTATCACAAAGACTCCCAGTTCTGCTATCTCTGGGATGTGTAAGATGGATAAAAAAATAACTAACCAATACAAAGTAACTGAAGTCATGTGTGTCTGCAGTACTTGTGATGTACTAAATTTTTGATTTTTCCAAATATATGGGCAAGCTCCCAAGTCTAGTCTAAGAGATCTGCCTTGGTTGTTTGGGTTTTCTTAATAAAGACAGAAATCTCCTCTTAAAAAAAAAATAAATTGTATTATTTTCCATTCTATATGCTGCAGGTCTTCTGTGTCCCATCAAGGACTTAACCATAAATCCAGTGAATGCTAGAGACACTCTCTTGCCCAAAGAAAGGTGTAGGCACAAAGAACTGATTCCACAAACGACATGTAAAATTAAATCTGAGTTGTGTTTCTGCGCAGTGCCATCTTGACATCAAATGCAGTTTTTGCCCAATCTCCAAATAAACCCATGCTCACTCTTGTAAACATATTCATCCATTCCAATATTTTTTTAAAGGAAAGTTCCTTTCCACTCTGCTCTATTTAGCAATCAGAAGCAAAGATGTGCAGAAATTTCAAAACCAGAAAGAGACAGATTTGATGTGCAAGTAATTATAGCTGTCCCAGTTCCACCCCTAGAGCAGCCCCTCCCAACCCACTGTTCGCTGCTCCTCTGCGCTGAAACAATCACTCCACTGCTTCCACAACAACTGCACCCCCCTTCCCAAAGTGCTTCCACTCTGCACCGAGGTGAGGAACTTGTATTTCTAGCACACTCCAAGGAGAGGAAGAGCAGAGGATGTGCAAAGCAACTGCAGAGTCGGCAGCACTCAGACGAACATGACATTCAGCGCTGGACAGTTTTATCTCACTCTGCACTACAAACTGGATTTAAGAGAAGCCATAGCCAAAAAATCCCTTTAGCAAGAGAAGATAAAACATGCAGAATTGGCACCCCTTACCACCATCACTATCACCATGTTGTAAAGACATTATTTATCTAAGAAAGTATGACGCTGAGTCCAAGACCCATCACTTTCTGATGTGGCTTCAAAACTGTCTCGAACATTGCTGGTACAGCTGAAGTAGCGTCTGACGCTATTTCAGACAAACTATTCCAACTCAAATCTCACATCCACTGTGCTCTAAAACAAAGCCAATCACTTTCCAGCTGAAAAACCCTACTCTTCTGTTAGACTGATCCGTACACTAGTTTCCCTGTTACCTTGCAAGGTCATTCAAATTCTCTCGTTTAGCAAGATATTCCTCTGCACTGAAAAGAAAAAAAATTCAAAATTCCAGCTATTGAAGGTGCCCATAATTTAAGAGACACATATCTAGAAAATGTCCAGACAGAGCAGAGTTCACAAAGCACTGCTACTTTAATGCACCTAACTGAGGGTGATAGATTCATTCTTCCAACACCATGAATGATTCAGACCAGGCTTTATTTATGTTTAACAGTAGAACTTCTGATGTGTTCATTACCATAACCCAGGGAAGACAGGCCTCATTTCTATAGAATTAAGCAATCTCAAACAGACATGAAGTTTTGGCAGTCCTAAGGGATGTTCAGCCTGCACTCATTTTATAGTGCCATCTGTGATGCTATTTGAGGAGTGTACAGATATTTAACACTTCTCTGTCAGCAGCTTCTGAAGTGTCTTGAGGTCTGTTACAGCAGCACTTAGCAACTCTGTGATATCCCAAAACCCAGGCTCTTAATTTCATTATATTATTTCTATAATACAGCTTGTTCCTGTACAACTCCAAGCTGTCTTAGTTAAATAGTCCTGACTAATTTTGTCCTAGCATACCAAGGAGCCACTCCAAAACAAGCCTCTGCACAAGAGGTCCTTTAGTTCCCACTCTAGTCTGATATTCACAATACTACTCTGACAGTAAACAGGCCAGCTGGGTACTGGTTGCACATCAATCAACAACATTGAAAATACATTAGCTATATCTTTATATACATACATACATACATACATACATACATATGTACACACACACACTCACAGGGGAAGTTTTTACATAAGCGAGGAAGGTTCAACATCATGGAGGGCATCTGGAAAATAAATACCTTCCAACTTGATGGGCAGAGAGTCAGAAGAACAGTAAACTGACCTGGTGGTTTTCTCTTTCTGTCTTTATTGCAGCGTGATGAATGAATCTGTGGTTTACTCACAACCCAACATCCCCTAAAGTGCTTAGGAAAAGCCCATATATAAAAACCCCAAACTCTACTCAAGCCTATCAACAGCAGAGCCTGAAGTATCTGGAAAAGACTTAAATGCACGAGTTTTCTAGTACTTTCACACAGAGCTTCTGCCATTATCAAGCACCACAACTGAACTCTTACAATGAGCAACAAAAATCTACTTGACAGAAGAGAAAACAGACTCCAGTGTTCAGCTGGAATCTGCCAATGTGCTGTACTTCACAAGTATCCTTGTGAGCCACACCTGGTTTTCCCTTGGCTTTTTTTCCCAAAAGCCTTGTTTTTTGCACACCTGCCTTCTCCAGGCTGGGCTCCTCCCTGTGCCCAAGTGCTGTTCTCCTGCCTTCTGGGAATACCTCTGGCAGATACCTGCCTTGACATTTAAAGGGAACTAACCAGAATTATCTACAATCCTTCCAGGAGTGGTGCATAATTCTGCACAGCCCTAAGCTGTCAAAGGGTTGAAAAATCTAAATTATAATATCATAATTCAGGACATTTAAAGGATACATTTACCACATTCCAACACATGTACCATGTACATGGAAATTCACTCATCCTGTCCAGTGAACCAAACTTTTCTCAGTGGCCTGCACTGGTAAAGCAGCAGCTCATTATTGCACTAAAGCAAGTATTACAGATGCAGAAAGTGGCATTTACAAAGTTCTCAGAAGATGAAACATCTGAAAACTGTTTTGAAGAGGTCTGATAGAAAGCCTTAAAAAGTGTAATTTTTATTCCCATGAATGTCAGGAAAAAAAAATCATTTTAGTAACTTTAATCCTTTGGCACTTTTCCATAAAAGCTGATCTTCCAGAAAGCTCAGTTCAGGATTTTGGAATTTTTCCTCTCTAACAACAGACTGAAATTAGTTTGAACCCAAGGGCAACTTCTTTAATATCTGTCCAACACACATTTGACCTTCTCTTCTAGGAAAAGCCTGAGAGTTTTTCTCTTCTGAACAGAATGTGAAGTTTAAGCTGGATTGCATCTTCCAGTTGTCAAGGTTTATGAAAGAAATATGAAAATGAAAAGTGACTCACCTCACAATTAACAAGGAAAGAACCTGAAGCCCCAAATCAAAGCACCAGACAGCTACAATATTTAGCATTTAGAGTGCTCTTCCCACAGACTGATCCAGTGGCATTTTTCAGGTCTGTGTGGAAATTGCTACAGCATTTTAATGATACCTTTACAAAAGAATTTTAGATAGGTGATAAATTTTGTATTTTAATTAAGGAAAGCAGAAGAGTTGAGGTCAGCAGAATAATATGCTCAATCTAATTTAAAGTAACACTACACTCAAAGCCTCCTTCACACACAGGTTGCACTGGCTTACTGACAATATTATTTCATATTGATTTTGTCGGACTTGCAACTTTTTCACTGACATTTTTATAACCCTACTCTGTTCAGATTTTACAGTGCATGAGGTCAGCAATCTGATTATCTGCTATTAATTCATACAGTTAGAAAATAGCTCACTGAAGCTATATATTAGGTTTTCTGATACTCAAAGATTAATACATGATGTTAGTCAGTACATTTAGTCTTTTAGGTGATATTGAAATTGTTTAGGATGTATTTTCAGGGAAATAAAGTGATACTTAGTAAAAAATTCTGAAAACCTCATAATCTGCATCAGAAAATGGCTGTCTAGGGAAAACAAGTTATTCCTAAGCAGTTTCCCATCTTTTTGGAATAGGAGGCATTTTTAAACATCTCATTTAATCAAACATTGGAATAGATTTTAAATTTCTAGCAAAGCCAGGCCACTTTTATATGGTGGAAGCAGTGTACTGTATGTTTCCTCTGAAAATGTGCAACATGACAATGAATTAAATCTGTGTATGTGAATAACTGAGATGCAGGAATTTTAAGAAGCTACAGATCCTGCAGTAGAAATCAAGCTTTGTATTGTTTCAATTAAAAATGTTTCTCACTGCACTTACTGATATCTGTGCATGTCTGAAAAGCAAATCTTAGTAGCAAGAGGTAGAAGCCACAAAGGGACAAGCGACAATTGAGTATTGGGCTGAAAGCAGTAAACTAAATAAGATGAGAAGATACATCTGGTTTAGATATAATACTATGCTAAACTTCCAAACATAATGTCTGTGACATTTCAATTTTAAAGCACAGACAAATTTACAGTTGAGTCTCCTATCCCAGACTTGACTAAATGTTAACCACTATGGCTTTGCACAATGCCATGGATTAACAGGGGTCATCCTTTGCAGGTTTTTGCTAAATTAAAACTTACCATGTATTTATTCTTTGTTTCTATATTGTTTCCTGGAAATTGATATGGGGGGTTTTCTTCTGGTTTGTTTTGGGGTTTTTTGTTTGGTTTTGTGTGCTTTTGGGTTTTTGGGGGATTTTTTTTTCATTTGTTTGACTGATTATTTTGGTTTTTGGTTTTTTGTTTGGGGTGTTCTTTTGGGGTTTTTGTTTGGTTTTTTGTTTGTTTTGTTGTTTGGTTTGGTTTTTTGTTTGTTTTGTTTGGGTTTTTTTTATATTTTTGTTTGTTTGGTTTTGTTTGGGTTAGGGTTATTTTTTGGTCAAGATAAATATCATTTGCAAGGGGGGAAAGGAAGAAGCACCAGGACCCAGTCATCCAGTCATTCGTACAAATAAGTTACCTGCGTACTCACAAGATCATAGGTGAAATATATCATTTTTAATAATTAAAAAAGCCCAGAACATCAGAATATTTGAATCTCACTAATCTGTGAGTGAAACAAATCACAGTCATTAGACTAAAAACAACAAAAAAGCCCACATCAAAAACCCCTTGGCACTTCAAACACTTTTCCAGAAAATTTGTGTCTTTTCAAATGTAACGTTCATTCCACAGCAAGTTTCAGCTAGAGCCATGTATCCCTCAGGAATGGATTTTGTTTCTCAGTTGAAGTAATGATTAATTTTTCCTTTCTAAAACTGCATTTATATTCCCCCAGACTTACACAGGCAGACATACATGCTTACTTCATGTTTTGTGGTAAAGGCCAAGACATTGGATATTATGCATCAATACACAATACACATGCATTTGGATTTTTTTTTTTGTGGGAACCCTTCTAAAATTAACTTCTAATAGTATCCAGACAAATTTCTCTCTGCATTTGCAGTATTTCCAGAAAACAGCAGCACTTCAATGACTTCAACTTGTTTCTCTCCACCCATTCCCTGGGCAGCAGGGTATTTCCAGGCTCAACAAAAGGCAAGGGGCTGGCTCCAGGAGGACTCACCTAGCTCACCCGCTGCATTCCGACCTCCGACTGCATACAAATGTCCTTTGAGGGCACTTAGGTGGAAGAAGGTCCGTTTCTCGTTTAAAGATGCCACTTGCATCCACTTGTTGTAGCGAGGATCAAACCTGAAGACCGTGTCGACCGCCGTCTTTCCCTTCGTGTCGTAATTGCTCTGGCCCCCCACCACGTACAGGAAGTTCCCGATCACGGCGATGCCGTGCTGGTACCTCGGCGCGTCCATGGGAGCCAAGGATTTCCACTCGTGGGCCTTCTCGTCGTACATCCGTAACTCCTTGCTGACCACCAGCTGCTGCCTGAGCACTCCCCCCAAGGTCACCAGGTGCGTGCTGTCCGAGCGGATGGCCGTCCGCTCCGACTGCATCACCGGCTGCATGTACGGCATCATTTGGTAATTGCTGGCTTCCAGGAGCAAGTTGACACAGGTGTTGTCAGTTCTCATGAAGTCCACCGTCTGAACGTAGTTGATGAGATCCTGGGGTGTCATCAGGGGGAACCTGATGTTCTTCATGAG
Source organism: Phylloscopus whistleri (assembly GCA_017589585.1). NCBI lineage: Eukaryota > Metazoa > Chordata > Aves > Passeriformes > Phylloscopidae > Phylloscopus > Phylloscopus whistleri. The sequence continues at coordinate 1,255,317 of JADMLD010001007.1, read as the reverse complement.
CTTTGCAGCGTACTCCATGCGAGCTTCCTCGTAGCGCAGCCAGCGACATGCCGCCTTGAAGAGTTCAAGTTCAGTGCAGTGCTTAAGGCTATTACTTGAAAGCACGAAGGCAAGACGTTCAAAGGGGAGTTTCACAAATTCACCAGTACTTAATAACGCAGGGAAGTTCTTGAGGATGAAATTATTAACATATTTATCCACTTCTGTGAGATTGTATGTGTTGGCAATTCGCCCAACCTCAACACAGTTTTCCAATGAAACCTATTAAATAAACAGAAAAAGGAATCAAAACACTTTCTTAATTTGGTGTCTAAATGATAATGTAAAATTTAATGAGTACTGTAGAATCAGCAATATTTCAGCATTTTGCAGTGCTCAAGGTGATTTACACATGAGCAAATATTCGATGCAGTATATATATTCATGACTGCAAGGGGAGACACAATTTATTCCTTATTTTGAAGAAAGAAACGAGACAAGTAACAATCAGATGGCATATATTATGTCAAATACCTTATACAATGATGGGACATAGCAGTTATACAGCATTTCATCTCTGAAAAGCTCTGAAAACATCTTTGTAAGAAAGATGTAGAAAATAAAGTTAAGGGAGAGGTGATCAGAGAGCAAAACAAAAGTCTCACCATTAGACATTTTCTGACATTATTAAAATTGTATTGACATAATACAACCAAAGAGAATGGCACAGCTAACCCCTACATGCCATATATTTCAGACAACTTATATTTACAGTGTTCAATCTCATTAATAAATTCTTTCAAAACAAACAAAAATGGATCTTTAATAAATCAAGGCAGTGTTCTTACAGACTGTTCAAAATTAAATACATGTCAAAAATAAGAAAAAGGTAGTGATTTTAATTTATACATATTTTTTAAAATACTGAACCTAGGAGGATTTGCCCTAAAAATACCCAACTCATTAAATGCTTTAGCAGTATGGATCACAACCTAATTTATATCAGTATTGAAGTGACTGTATCTTGGTAATCATCTGTCTTACACTGTACTGCATCTACCTTTTTATATCTTTGACTCCTGAATTTCTAAGCTCACTTGGGATCCAAGGCAAAGGGAGGAAAAAAACATACCAGGTATGGGGTGCAACTTCTAGTGAGTTTTCAGTGAACCCAGTCAGTTCATTTCAGAAAGCTCTCTGGTACATGTGCCCAGCAAGTCACTCAAACGCTTCTTGCTGAGAATTGCGACTTTTTTGCATTCAAACCTTATTCCAATCCAAGCTTATTTTACTCATGTTCTAGTCTCTGTGCATGTCAGTCCGACTCAGTGTCAACCACCTCCACAACTTTGTGATTCTCATTACATTTGTAATGCCAGAAGAATTTAAGCTTATGAATCTCATGGTTATTTTTTAAAAGATTATAGAGATTGAGGACTATGACCCCACTGGAGCCTAAGAATTCAAAAACCTTTAAATGACCTTCTGGTCATGACAGAGATTAGACGATTTTAATACTGATCATTGTCCTTTAATTCCAGACAATTCAAATTTCTAATGAGTACAGGAATAGGAGATTTTCTTAATTCACTCGAAACTGATCTAACTTGCCCTAGAGTTAAGATCTACAGTCATCCAAAGTCTTCATTCACACATCCTGAAATGCCTACTAATCCTGTAATCAGGTCCTATCTATAAAATGAATGGCAGCAGACGGTCAGGAGTTCTATTATGAAAATATTTATGCTTTATATACAGCTAAGTATTTTTTGTATTACAAGACAGATCACACTGCTTATATCAAAATATAATCACACCAAGTAGCAACAGCCTGTAAAATATTCTCTGGCTGGTTTTGAGGATCAGCACCAAACAGGTTCCCCAGAGAATCTGTAGCTGCTCCATTGCTGAAGTGTTCAAGGCTGGATGAGGTTCTGAGCAACCTGGTCTAGTGGAAGCACCTGTCCACAGCAGGGGGGTTGGAACTGGATGATCTTTAAGGCCCCTTCTGACCCAGGCCATTCTATGATTCTGATTTCTTTACATTTCCTTTTAGGTATTTTAATCTACATAAATTAATTGCTTAACGGAAATAACAGCTTACCATAAACTGAGCAAATGAAACAGAACGTTCTTACTTCTAAAATTTCTTCCAAGTTGTATTACAAAATAAAGCAATGGAAAAATCCCTCCATGACAAACAGCTGACTTGCAGTATACCACAGATCTTAACTCTTGCTATATATTTACTGTATTTAAAAATTACTTTGGACTACATTGACTGGCACCAATCTAGAGAGATGCAGCACTTCCTCCACATCAAAGGCAGGCAGATATTGCATGCAGGAAAGGCACGCTTGAACTTAAAAGATCAAAGCAAAACCTGTACAGTTTTTGTACAGGTTCTGTACCATTGGCACATGTTCAGGATGCAATTGAGTATTTGGAGCTATTGCTGACTGGCTGCCACTTATCAAGTGCCCAGACTGCATTGAGTTACATATTACCATAATTATGCTACACTGTAAATCTTTGCAACTGAGCATATTCCCGGACTTCTTATGTTTGATAAATTTATTGACACATTACACACTAATAATGACTGATGAACATGGCATCAGCAGTTTCCAGTCAACCCCTGATTCTCGGAAAATTTACTTTATTCTGCCTTTATTAATCCACTGGGACTGTACTGCACTCAGGTGTTTTTTCATATATGATTGCAAGGACTTCCCATTGTGCTTATGAGATTATGCACTATGTTTGACTCGATAACAAATTCCACTACTCACCTCAAATCAGGGTGTCATACTAAATATTGTCTTAAAGGTTATTTAGCTTGCAAAATTACTATTACCCTCTTTACTGTGCTCTAAGATAATAATCAGTGTACCAGGCTAAATTATATTGCAAAGACTTAAAAGTCATAAAAATGTATATTCTAGAGATTCTTAAATCCTGAGCCAAAAAATAAACCTTCAACAAAATAAATGCTATAGGTACTTCTACTTGAATATTCAAAACTGTACAGAGTTCAGTACAATAATGTTATTTAAATAAATAGATCAGTCACCCAAACATCGGGATTTTTTTGTTTCTTAGAAGTTCGACTTATGCTACGGCTCTGTGTGGAAGTCAGTCAATCAGGAGCAAAGAGAAGGGGCTGCTACTCTGGAAATACCACAGAAGTGAACGGGAGGAAAGGAAATAATCAGGTGAAAACATAAGACTAACTGTTCAAAACAGTCAGTGGATACACTGTACAGTGTATCCAATAGCTAGTAAAAATACTCACAAGGAAAGAGCTAAAAGCCATAAATGTTAAACAGCTAAGCAGCTCCATAAGGAGTTGAGAATTTCATTTAAATAAATCCTGTTTTACACGGACTTTGACTAGTGAGCAGAGCTGCTCACTCACATTACTCATTGTAATCGTTCATTACGAAGCAGAAATTGCAGAAAATACTAAAAAGCTTTTCAAAAAAGAAAGGTCAAGCACAGCACCGTGTTATGACAGCCTGAAAAACCCAAAGCAAAACCCAAAGTACTTTCTTGAGAAAGCAGTTCATTTAATTCTTTGAAATTCGAAGCAATCACTTTCCAAGCTCTCATAAAACTTAACTGACTATAAAATATCACAAAACTGGACACAGCAAAATGATTGCAAGTATGAGAGCCTGGGAGAACAGCTGAGGAAAAGTTAACATGGACAAAAAAATCAAGCCCTCAAACCCGGTAGCACAAAACAATCAGCTGTCTCACTTTGTTTTGTTTCAATGAGTGCACTTAATGCAGTGCTTCAGAGGGTCAAAGTTTAAAAGGGCAAACACACTTCTGAAACCCTCTGTTTTCCTGTGTACTTCCATTGACAGAATCCCAGAATAAAACAGCACAGAAATTTGACCAGTTCAGAAAACAGAATCCATTGTACCGCTACACCACAAAGTCAAATTTCTGGTGGCTGTCAGAGCTGGTCCCAGGGTTAAATCCCATGCTCCGACAAAACAGATTAACTTGTTCCATCCTCAGATAACCAAGTTCTTTTGACAAGACACGACTTCCAAGTATTAAGTCCTCAATTTTTGAATATTTCCTAGTAGTTACAAAAGCATAAAGCACCAAATTATAGTAGGAAAAAAACTTTTTGCAGGTATAACCAAGACATTAATTTTCAATGTTTGGGAATGTTTTCTTTAATTACAGTGTAAGAACCCTCTCCCAAATACCCTGTGATTTTCCTAAGTGCTGTAATTCACTTGGGTAAGTTTGTCATCTTTCTCCATTTTGTACACTGCTGCTACTTTTGCAAAATCAGTACTTTGTCTAGAACTCACTATTCTGAAAACATTTCCACGGCATTTTTATGAATTTTCATTACATTACAGCTCAGTTAGATGTGAACATGAGAGTAGTCCTAGTCTATTGTACAGCTATAATTATTTAAAACTAATAGTAACAGTAGGTCTGAAAATATCTTAGGAAGTATTCCATTGTTTCTCTGAGGGTCAAAGATAATCAGAGCAATAGGATACTTGACAGGAGGAGTGTAAATGCAGAACAAATAAAAAACGCTTTTAAGTCAGCTACAACAGATACTATCCTTTGAAGGTCTCATTATTTTTGTCACACAAATTAGGCTGTTACCTTAAGCTTTGGTTTTTCTTTGTAAATATTTCCAATACCCTCTTATAAAGTACACAATTACATTATGCCTTACATAAACCTGACTTCTATAATCTCTTTAATAATGGACTCCCCAGACAATTCAAAGACAATTAAGCATTTGTCCGGGAATGGTTACCTCAGCTCTCAAGCAGCTAACTTCAGTAGAAATAAGCTCAATACTTGCTCAGAATATTCATTTAAATTACAGAAATGCTCCTTCAAAAAGAAGCTCATTTGCTCACCAACTCTTGTTCCAACAAATTTAGAAGTAAGGTCATTCAAAAATTCTTTATATGAGGACACTAAGAACATAACTAGGCTAACAGAGCAACCTCAATTTTGTACTTCCTCTACAGCCGTACCACAAATGAGATTATGTCCCCTTAGACTTCGGTCTAAATCAAAGTATTCCCCCCCCAAAAAAAAACAACAATAAAATTAGTAGAATTAAAAAAGTCTTCCTCATTCTTTGAAAATGCAGTATCAAACAAGATATTTCTTATTTGAACAAAAACAGTGGCTGAGTCAACATCACAAGTGAACATATTTTCAGAGAAGGAGCATTTTAAACAATAACATGATTTAATATGAAAAAGTTCTTTTCTTAACAAAACAAAATAAACAAGCCGCTGCCCTACCCAGAAAGGGGAAAGGGCAACACCGTGTCCCCAGGGCTCAGCTCCCATCAGAGGGAGCCCTTTTCAAACACCTGACTCGAAACACCACCAAGACCTTTTCCCAAGCTGGTATTTATAGTAATGTCAAAATTGGAGAGGCATCATTTTGGAGGGTAAAAAACACTGAGCAACATAAAATAGGTGGGGTAGAATTGAAGAGTATTAAGTTCAATGAAATATTGTGACAACATTATCAGACGACTGGTCTGTTAGAAAATATTTCCAAATTAAAAGCAAAATGGCATTATCAAGCCTAAATATGTATAACACATTGTATGAAACAGATTGCTGTTATTATCAGCTTGGAGTCCTCTGGTTTGCTTAAATCCTGGTACATATTTTCAGTTAGGGAGGTCACATTTCTAAGCTTGTACTCTGCAGAGAAACAGGAATACCTACTTCTCTATTTCTTATTACAGAACTGAAAAGCTGAATTCCAAATAATTTTGTAATTCATGTGTAACACCAGTCTCCCCATTAAAGTCAGAGTTCTAGTGAGGTATATAAGCATTTAACCTCAACATTAAAAATAACTGCAGAGTGTGTCTCCAGGCAGAACTGCTTTGACAGCACAGCTCTTGCACCACTGTTGTTCTACAGCCCCACAGAGCAGGTACTCCTCATTGCTGGCAGGACAGGAGGACAAGGAAAAGTACTGAGGGATCCTATCGGGGTCTTGCTTTTATACTGTATTTGAGTCAGAAAACAGGTAACTGCACCCCCACTGAGATGGAAGGGCTGTAAATACAGGGATGAAGTGTCTGTAACTGAAGCACACCTAATATGAATGCAGCAAGCAGGCTAATGCTAGAGCAAGTGCAATCATGCAGGGAGACCCTGAAACATCTCATATCAGACATGTAAGGGAAGAATTTTAATGTGGTAGAACACTTGTATCAAACTCATACTATATGTAACACTCAGAAGAAAACCAAGTGTTTCAAGGAACCTACAAAGCAAATTTGTTCTCTGTGAACTAAACTATGAATAATGGCAAGTCTTAGACATAACTTTGACTATTATGTAAGTCAGTGTCATTACAGAAGAAAAAACAAAACTACATACCAGTGCCTTAAACATTGTAAATAGGATACTAATAGTCTTACCCCAGAGATAAGAAATACTTTACAGAAATCCAAAACAGGTAAAATCTGCAAAAAACTGGCAGCTTCCAGAGTGTCCTGAAGGTTGTCCATGTTAAGGGAAAGTTTTGCAGTATAGATGAAATCGATGATCTTCTTTAGGCCTATTTTGTTCACACCATGAAGCTTAATGCACATTAAATCTTGTTCCTTCATTCCACCTGAAACACACATGCAGGTAAATGTGATCATTTTGATGGGGTTGAAATTATTTCATAAATTTAGAGATAATTAAAACAGAATTTTAAAATTTAATTAAAAAACCCTGTATGCCAAGTAGAGAGAGATGTGTTTAGTCCCCAGTGTTGTTTGCAATCATGGACTAATTCACACACAACACTGAACTTGTGTCTGAGTGTCTGAATGAGAGCAGTTTGGAGACAGCAGTACATGGCTTTCATAAAAACACCACCTGTGAACATGGCCTTGAAGTAATCACTTGCAGAAGCCATCATTGCTCTGTGGACAGGAAACACCTCATCACCATCTCCAGGAACAAGCGTCACATCACAGAGCAAACCTTCCACACGCAGTTGGTCAAAACCCTGCAGGAAAAGCACAATGCAAAGCATCCCTTTGATTTGGGAGGAGAGCAAGGATCTCTTTTATTTCCTTCATGGAAGTATTTATTTACTTTTATGTACATGCGTACTGTAGGTCCAAAAAATTAACAAAGAAATAATTTGTCATCCTAAAACCATTATGTGTAATACATTCAATGATCATTATTCATTGAAGACAAGCAGAATAATCATTATTTTCCAGATACAGCTAATTAATGCAAAGTACATCAGGCCTTAGAAAGCAGTTTTATTCAAATAATTAAGTTATTTTCAGGAAAGAGTTTCTTTTGTAAGCTTTCACAATAGCAGTTGTTTCAGGTAGAGACTGCTATCTTTTTTGGACCTAAAATAAAGGTCACATATGCATTCTAGACATAATTCTCTTCCACAGCAATTAGAAGGGTTTGCAACCTAACAGGCTGCAAAAGTCTGTGGCCTGAAATGAAAGCTGTTACCTGGTTCTACGAATATCAAATTCGTTACTAAAGTTGAATGCTAAAATCTCCAAAATAAGCTCCCATTATACATCTGATCTCCTCTGAATTACATCTAACTGTAATTAAAAATAAAGTCATCTACAGCACCATCCTAGAGCAAGATTTCCTCCAAAGATGTGCCCAGTTGTGGATACTGGAGGATGGATGAAATAATCCCCCCTCCTTCATACACTGTGGAACAGAACCTAAAACATTAAACATTTTCCTTCAAACTGGTATTTTTCTAATACTAGCAAGAATGTAAATATTGTCTCTATAGACGTTCTACCACACAGTAGTGCCATTGACAGACCCAGCACAGGGCATTACACAAAACCTGTCAGGGCTCTACCATCTTAGGGACATGCTTTACTTAATTAAATGACGTTTACTTGAGCTTCTTTGATACAGCTGTCACATCAGAGTTTAAATGTTGTTACCTCTTAGAACTTGAGAGTGGACAGGAAAAGGCCAAGGGGGTTTTCAAAGCTGCTGCTAAAAGCTGAACCTCTATCTCACAGAAAGAGAAGTTCCAAGCAATGCTTGCTTGTGGGCTTTGACAACACAAGAACATGAGGCTTTATAGGAATTACTAGACTAATAACATCTATTGAGTGGATGCACTCTTTAGAGCAGCCAAAATTCTCAGTACCGCTCAATACAGACATGAGAATATTTAATTACCTGTAATACCACAGAACTGTGAGTATTGCTGGTGAAAAATCTTGTGGTTCCTGTCTTCGAAGACTGTAGATGGGCAGAGACGCCCATATCGCTGCTACCAAGAGATACTTTCATATGAGGATCCTCCTCTTCCACCAGAGATCTAAGAAAATTGGAACAGAGAAACCTTAAGACCAAACTCATTTTCATTCAGTGATCTTTTGCTCTAAACCCATAGTCTTCTGGGATGAAATGTGACAGCACAGAGGCTACAGGAAAAAAATCAGCAGGCAACAGAATCAGTCCTTAGTGGTTCCCTTCAGCTGATACAAGAAAGTGAAGCATTAATTGTCGCTAAAAAGGCGTAACTACTTTTTGGCTAGTAAGTTTTTCCTTTTCTTTCCATCCCTAGCTCCCTGATTTAGACACTTGCACACTATGTTATTTCTATGAGCCGGTATGTTAGGATGCTTGTAGAGGTTTCATCTGGTTTCCAAAATCAAGCATCTTAGCTTGTCCTTGGCGAATTGGTGAAACACTGAAACCCTAAGTGTAATATTAAAGGAAGTATTTTCATTCTTACAGCTTGCATTACACCTCACTCATGCATGACTATTCATAATAGAAAATAGAAAATATATATCATGGAGTTTCAAGCTGCAGCTTTAATCTGCTTTTAGAAACACACAATTAGAACTCCTTTAGGACGTGATATACCAGTATTTTGCTACTGTGCAGGCAAAGACTTCGTAATTTTAATTTAAGATTTGATTCCAAGCAATTACTGTCCAAACCTAGACAGGACAAGCTAATTTTAGGTAGAATTGTTAAAGAATTACTGCAGTATTATTAGCCTACTATTTTAATCTTGAGATGTAAATTAGGTTACATCTGAGAGCTATCTATGCTAACCTGTAATTATTATACAAAGTAAATAAAATTCTTCTACAGAAATATTAAGAACAACTAGTTTCTGTAATTTCTGTGATCTAACATTCTAACTATGAGCCTGTATAGAAATATAATGAATATGTACACAATTTTAATTAGTTAACATAAGCTATTAATCCACAGAAGAAGGCATCTCCATTGTAAATCAAGACTCATATCTCAAAAAAGATTTATAGCTGTTTGATGTAATTGCTGCAAATTCCAGATGCAAAAAGACTTCCAAATTTTAAACATGCAGGTTAAAACATTGGCCTCCAAGCTAGTTTCAGAAATTACTTTAAGTAACAACAATGTGCTTAAATCCCCCTCCTTTTCCCCAGTTTTGATTATGATCACTATGTAAGGATAAATTTGGAATTTGTGGAAGAAAAATAATTTTCATAATTTCCTTTTTTTAAAAAAAAATATTTACCCCCACCTTCTTAGGGTACAAAGACCACGTAGAGCACTTTCTGAAACTCATATATTACCCTCATAGCATTAACTTGCCTTGTTCAAACCCATGAGTACAAAAGGTCAGCTACGAAAACATATTCAAAACAAACTCACCATTCAACAGTGTACATGGGTTTGAAACAGTGAGATATTATGCACACAGACATAACATTGTAGGAACAAGGGTACATCTAAACAGCTGTGACTTCTAATGTATTCAGCTGAATAAACTAATGTGGATGAACTGCAGCATGCAAGATTTGTTCTATTTTTGAAACACAATTATCTCTATTTTATAAAACAAATCCAGAGTCATTTAAACAAAGTTTACAGGGTATACCTTAGAAAAGGGCTCTCCAGACTATCTCTGCATCCAACAAACACAACTATGCAACAGAGCAGCAAGCATTTGCTGGCTCACAACCCAAAATATATTTGTTCACTCCATTCTAGCGTGTTTGGGGTTTGATGGCTTGTGTTTATTTGGTTTTCATACAATCACATGGAGGCAAGAGTCTTACATAATTTCAAAGGACATCCAGTCTCTAGATTTGGACATGTCTTTCTAAGAAGAAATACAAAATAATGTGGGGAGACTTGAAGCATTGGTGTGAAGAACAACAGATTCAACAAGCATGAATCTGACTCTTTGCTCTTGAAGCATCTTCCCAAAATGTCAGATCAGATAGATGTTACATGAAGGAATATTTAAAATAGTTTCTCTGAACTCGGAAGAAAATAGAAAGTGAACACGTCATTTAAAATCATTACGAAAAGAAATGGACAAGTAAACCAACGTTCTTGGCTGTCTGCTGTGGGTTTTTGTTACCATGTTTGCCACATTGCTACTTGACTTCCTGACAGACAGCATAGTCCATACGTTTTACAAATGAAGGCAAAGACTTTGAGCATGATTCTTTCATTCCAAGAACGGCTGGGATAATGGAAGCATTTTTCTGAACATGATACACAACTTCCCGTAGCTCTGTTCTCTACAGGTCATCCTCTATAGAACACAATGCCTTGTTAAAACTGCACAGTCAACAGAAAAGATATAATAAATTTTAAAGTACTTGCAATACCTAAAAGTAGACATTTGATATGTCTGGTGTGGCTATAAAGCAGTTATTTCCTCTACCTGATATTCAATACATAATGAGCAGTTCTTTATACCACATACATAAGCTCAGCAGCTCACCACCTGAAGCTCTTCTGCAGAAAAGATTTTCACTATTTCTCTTCCACATTTGCTGTTATATACGGACAGAAACTTGCACATGTGAATGAGGCATTAAAAACTGCAAATTCCACACTATAAAAATTCACCAGAGTATAACTGTTTCAATTCTAGTTCTAAACATTCACTTGGCTATGTATGAGTCCAGGTGAATAAAGACAAGCAGATTATATGAATCCTATATAGGTTTGGCTTATAGCTAAACAACTATGACAAAAAAAATTGCAGTGTGGGGTTTTTGTTTGTTTATGGGGACTTGGGGCTTTTTGATCGATTTGTTTTTGTTAAATACATCACCTTAGTAACCTACAGCTTAGCAGTTCTGGAGGGCTGGGCATCCTCTCTCCCTTCTGCAGAAAGTGACTTTCAGGAGCTGAATTTGGCAGAAACTCCAAAGCAAGTCAGCAATAACACCTGGCAATAAGGCACTGACCCCCTAAATTCCAGCCCTGTGACATTCACCAAGAGGGAAAGAGCACTCCCAGAGCGACCACAAATTATGCCTTTGTCACTGCTTCGTAGCAGTTCAACATTTATCTCCACACAACAAAGAACCTGTCTTTGTAAGACAAAGTGAAACTGCGACAGTGCTTAAGCTCTGTGTTAACAACAACACACTAAGAGAAAAAACCCAAGCATTGCACCATATACCCTACAACAAAACCTTCAATATTCAGAATGTAGCTTCTGTTGCAGGGGCTGTAACATTAAGATTCAGAAATAACTCTGCCATTCACACCCAGAACAGATGGGAAATGCGCTGAATATCCAACTGACTTCCCAACAAAACCACAGTAAGTTCATCTGTCTTGTTTGGACACTTACCAAAGGCATTATTTACATTTATTAACATAGGTCTACTAAGCACTATAATTAACTCAATAGTAATGAATGTAAACGTATTGATTTTTTACTTTAAGTATAGTATATCACAATTAAGCATACTACCAAAGAAGAAAGTTAATTCACTTTCTAATTAATTCTATTGTTCTGAGCAACAGAAATCATTAAACAAGAAGTACAGAAGTACCATTTTTAATCCGACTTTTAATAAGTTAGGAAATTAAAGTTAAAAGGAGTTAAAACTACAGTAACATGTAGTGAGAATTAACAACAAACTGCTCTAAATGTGGATGTTAAAACCACCATCAACACACACACTTGGTCTGGAGAGGGTTGAACATCATAGTGGTAAGAACAACGGAACGTTGGAGTTGAATGTGAAATGGATATTAACACTGCAAGAGGAAGGCAGAGCAGCTGCCTGACTTTCTGCAACCTCTGGGAAGCAGTGGCTTGCAGTTCAGAGAGAGGTGCCAGAGGTTAATTAGTTGCTATCACAAAGTAGGTTGAATCAGAACTTCCTTTCTAACCGCATGTTATTTCAAGTACAGCACAGTTTTTTCCTAGAGGCTGTAACCAAATGTGCTTTTCTCATGACTCCAAGTTAATCCTCTAAATACTTCCAACTGATATTTTTGTAGTGATGAAATATGGAGTGTTCATTATATGGATATTAACATGCTTAACTTTCCAGCAAATACTGACAGATTTCACTGGCTGGAGTTACAACATGATTCACAGAGGAAAATCGCTTTCTAAACCACTTAGCAAATATTAACCTGTTAAAACAGTCAGAGATGTTCAGGTAACCCATGATAAGCAAAGATCCATGAAAACTGTGACAAATTTTATTCTCAAGTAGAATATTCAAATCCTGGAGTTGCCATTTTGTAGAGCTTAGTGGCACAAATGAAATTAACCAATATTCTGTTATGATGGTTTCTCCAGAAGTAGTCAAGTTTATTCTGATGCAACAGAAACAAGGCAACCAAGAATATTATTAAGGATTTGTTAATTTCCATCAGTAATCCATTCATCTGTTTCTCAGACTACTGTAGAGACTCTTTGAAAACAAAGTAAGGAGATCAGCCTACAGCTACAGATAGAGTGCATGTTCTTCAATTTATTTAAAATCCAGTCTTTACATAACTCAGTAAAAGCTTTGCCAAAGCCAGATTGGCCAGAGAGTGAGTTCTTAATTTGATGAAGCTCAACAGCTCATTTTTGAAAGGACTATAACCTTATTTTCTGTCAAATTACTGTTCAATGAACCATGACCACAAGTGTTCTGGTCACTGGTAAAATGGCTTTGCAATCTCCCCTGGCATGTGCCAGGACTCTGGTATTTATCAAGTAACAAGGACAGAGATTTCAATTTCATAATAAGATATTCTTACTGCAGGCCAAATCTTTATGATTTTATGATGTATCAAAAAAAACCACAAACCCTGGTACATTCCAGGGCTATCCTATGCATGCACCTATGCATATAATTTGCTAATGAACCTATCAATTAAAATTATTTACTTTACTACTGTCTTCCCATTATGTATAGGTGCTCCAACTTCATGAGTAGTGAATTTAGGAATTCCCCAAAAAAGTACCTGGCCACCTTGGAGCTCAGTAAGCAGAACTGATATGTCACCATTGTATTAAAGAAAAACTCAATGTTTTTTAAGAAATTCAAATATTAATATAATGTAGATGAAAAAATTACACAATCATGGTATTTCGCATTTCCATTCCATATCTTCTACTCATACAATTTCAGAAAATCCTTTATTCAGGCAAAGAAGTTACTTTTACACTTGTCCTCCCCTAAAATAGCCTCTCTCCCTAATTTAATTCTTTTATGGTATCAGCAACCTAGTAAATCTAACCAGTTTTATCAACTGCTAATGATTTCTTCCTACAAAAAGGTTTCTCTAGGAAATGCAAGTTCATACTTTAAAACAGATGCATGATTCTGGCTAGCAGAGAAAAGAAAGAAAAGGTCATTTTTGTTCCAATAGGCTGACATAACAAGTTAACTCTTCTCCACAGACCAACCAGCAGGTTCAAACTTCAGTTCTTTCTTTGAGGCACACAGGAACTGACACTGCTGCTGCTCAAGAGCCAAATGTAGCATGAACACAAGAACAACACTGGAAGGCAGGACCTAAATTGCTTTGCATGGATCACCTCTGTGCACACAGAGTGCATTAGGAGTGGGAATCATGCCTTTTTTTCCTTTTTCACTATGGCCAGTTGTCCTATGCTATCAGCTTCAGATGTCACTGCTTTTACTGGACAGTTTAAAGACTATATTTTTATTAGATGAACTTGAGGCTGCCACTGAAACTAAAAAACCTTGTATTTGTAAGCCACTGAATTTCTTTAAAATGCTATTTAATTCTGTTCACTTGAAAGGGGCCACCTCAACCAGAAGTTTACAAACCTTCTGCCTCAAGTGAATTATTATTGCACTATAACTACTGTGAATGCAATCTCCTAAAACAGCTATGGCAGCTAGTGCAGAATACTGCTCACTTTGGACAATGTTCTGATGTTTATATTTTAATATTTCACTTTTGACATCTAAGCTTTTTCATACATTAGAAGGGCAGCAGTAACAGCAGAACATTTAAAAATATTTGCTTAGTAACTTCATACTGAGCTCTTCTAAATCTTCACTCCAGGAGAAAGGCACAAAGTAAAACTTACTGTTTTGTAAATTAAAAAGCAAATAGATGTCCCATTTTCCATCTTTCCTCTAAACTGAGGGTGTTCTGTAAAAGGAGAACATAAAACCAGGCTCTATATAATAGACCAAAGCAAGTGGGTCTCTTACAAGGCTCTGGCCAAGGGAACCAGATGAGGATACAGGATCTGCAAACCCCCAAAATCAGCAGAAAAGGACAAAGGTCGTTTGTGGGCACACAATGATGGGCAGAGGCAGGCAGTGCAGCAGCTTTACCTGCTGTTCTGATACAGTTACAGCACAAGATGCTCATTGCAGTGACCAGCTGAAGAAGATAAAAGTACAGAAGCAACATAGCCTGAGAAGCTCTGCCAGCACCATCACCAAAGGCAGCAAGGCTACAACGGGGAACAACAACCACAACCTCACTGAGGGACAGGGACAATGACATGTGGTTAACCACAGTCAGGCTCCAGGTGACCAACTGAAGCTATTTTAAGAAGCAAAGTTTTGGAGACTAGTACTTAAACGTCAAGCCTTAATCTTTCCATTATTTTTTTCCTTTTTTTTTTAGTCTTTTTGGACTTCAACATGCAATCAGCATATGGTGTTCATGCACAAAAGCCCACATCAACAGAGATTATATGAGCTACTATAGACACTCAAGTGATTGAAGGCATTGTCACTGTTCCCAGCACCAGTGAATCTCAATGGCAAGTAGGAGAATACACAAACAAAGATACTCCCAGCATCACTTAAACGTTTTTGCATCTCTTTCTAGTAAGGCCTCACTGTGACCTAATCCAGCAGAAGAATTGTTTCCACAAAGCCAGTGGAAGAGGACTGAGCAACATTAACTGTTTTTGTATGACTTCCCAAGAATATGCACAGAGAAAATATTTTCTTTAAAATTCTTTCTTAAACAACTAAACAATCACAGGTCTCAAGCTGTTTGCAGCATAATTACAGCCCGCTGGTTAATTCAAATTTGTTTTCTACAGAAACAAAGCAATATTTGGCTCAGTCAGTGCTATAAAGCTTTTGTTCCTAACAGCATTTAATCTCTCTGGGAGCCTTAGTATCACATCCACATTTATCTGTTTGACAAAGGGTTTGCATTCATTGAGTCATTCGTAGTTTAAATTTGCAGACTCGCATTGTTTATGACTCTAAATTAGAAACAGTTCGCTAATGACTTTTTGCCAAAGTTGGTGTTTGTCTATTGATTCCTACTATTAGAAACAGAAAAAGCAAAGGAAACACACATTTTGTAGCTTTTCCATGTAAGGAGAACTACTTTATTCCCTTAATGTTGAAAAAGGTAAAATAAAACAGTCAGAGGTTTCACAGTTTAAGGTGGACTAACACTGCACCTATTTTCTGCTCTTTATATTTGGCCTTAAATACTCAAGAGTTAAATAAGAATTTTGACTACACAGGTTAATACCTCCTGTGTATTACAAAACATGTACAAAAACCATTCTGCATGCACCAGCAGATTACAGTTGTACCTCATGTGTCCTTATTTTTAACACAGTAATTAGTAAGTTAACAGAATTGCTCCTTAAAAACAAATACAAGTCTAAGGAGGCACCTGCACGTTCACTATTTGGTCATGGAACCTACATCCCACGGTGTTCCTGTAACCAAATTATGAGCTACTCCTTTCAGGAGTGTTAGAGGTTTTTTCCTATTTATTGGTCAGAATAATTCTGATACCTTAAAAGTAAGGTTCTGACCTTATGGTTTGGGTTCTTATCTACTATTTCTCTTGCTCTGTCACTTCTCACAGATGTTTTAGCATTCCTTTATTGCAGTTTGCTGGAGAGGATGTAGAGGGGCATTAATTACTTTCAATTGCAAAATATTTTTCCCCTATGTGATAAAGCATTTAGATCTATGCATGCCAGATAAGAGGGGCATGTGCCTTGTTCACCCCATGAAAAAAACCTATTTTTCCAGTTTAGACATTGATACAATCTTGGTCACTGCTGGACAAAATATTACAATATTATGGCAATTATATAAGATGTGTACTTCCAGTTTGGTGTGATGGCTACACATTATTACACTACAATTCCCACTATACTACCATTTAGAACAAGCAACTACTATTTTAAAACCCAAATATTCACCAAGCACTTTTTGGAAATCCGTAGGTAGCCCCATCCAAACATCAACAGAAAATACCACTTAACAGTAGAGAAGTCAGTGAGTAGAATGTGACCAGAGAACAAGATTTTTTTCACAGTAACAAAGAAATAATGGCAAAAATAACAAACTGGCAGAATTGACATGCTGGCAGAACAGGCTGAGTAACATATTCTAGATAATTCAATAAAGATGCTTTACTATGTCACAACACAATGTCAATATTGCAACATCCTGCTGTATAAGGAGAAGTGTGTAATTTTGGGTACCCTGTAAAGTGTCTCCAGGAAAAACAGTACCCCCAGGAGACTTCATGGCAAAAATGTTGGAGGTTTTTTCTCATTTTTATAGGTTTATTACAGCAATGAAATTTCACATTTCAAACTTAGAACAATCCATTGAAATACCTATTATATAAAGAGCAGAAGAAAGACCAACAGGCACAAAGGAGAACTCTATACACAAAATTTCTGGGATTAAAAGCAGTCTCCTACTAGTATGATACAAGCCCCTTCTTGTATCCCCCCCCACTCATCCAATTCATCTGTTTGTATGTATTGTCAGATCAGTTCAAAAAACATTTGAGGTGAGTTGCATATTGACTTTCAACATGCTGGAATTTAAAATATCTAGGAAGCAATGCCTTAAAATGGAAATGTTGCCAAAGACAGGTGAGTATGAATACCATGTAGTCTGTCAAATGCTCAGGAGTCCAGCAAAAAGGTTCATTTACTAAAAACGACCATTGAAGGCAGCAGACACACCAAAGAGAATACAGGAGGTCTGATGAATTACACACACACATCTTTTCTCATTTAAGTATATATCACTGTATAGCATAAATTCCAAGAGCTCATTGTAGAGCAAAGCAGATAGTTGGAAAAAGACACAAAAGCATTAATCTATATAACCAATATAAGCAGCTAAACTTAATGCTGCTTACTCCAGAGTATTAAGAATTTACTCTACTTTTCTGCATAGTAGCTGATTTCCATTAGAGCAAAGCATTTCCTATCAGACAAATTTCATAACCACATGACTCAGGATAGACTGTGTTGCAAACCCTTTGATAGTAATATATTTGGAATACCACATCTGTTTACCTCTTCTAACGTTAGTTATTTATGAAAACACATGCAAAGGATAGTTTCCATTTAATATTAACATACTATTCCATGTGAAACGACAGAAGGCACTAAGATTACAAGTGGATTATTCTGAATTAAGAACTCCTTTATTTTACTTATCTTTAAAATTTGCATGAAGGTGACTAAAACCACTTAGTTGAACATACAACTTTCTGAAAAAAGCAGCTAAGAAAATTCCTGCATGACACAACCTTAACAGAACAATCCTCTGTAAAGTGTTTTTGCAAATAGTATTTTTGCATTATTGAATTCTTTGTAGATGTTCATCATAGTGCTTTAATCTCCTGAGTTTCCACAAACATCTCTTCCATTTGTAATAATGGAAGATGTGCACTTTTTTTTTTTTTAAATTACATTACTGGTGTGAAAAAAAAATAATTCTCTTAATTCTTAATGTATGAGATACCATGCCCATGAAAAATAATTGGGACTCGCGTTCCTTTATGCCTCAAAGCTGTTAAATATGATTCAGAACTGTTTTCCTCACCCTCACTGTAGTAGTGCTTTAATTCTTAACCTCTGCTTGTGCCAGTCACTGTTGTTTTTTTGTTTTTAAACAGTTGGCAGTCATATTAAATAATAGCTATGATGCCATGGGACACCACTTTTTCAAGTGTTATTCACTGTCTGTGTTATTCACTTTCCTCTTTTTCACTTGCTGAAACTGTCCACATTGTATATGAAGTCATGTAGGTCTCTCTCCACATAGTCAACACAACCACAAATAATAATATGATTTGACTAGTGGTGCATAAACTTGCTGAAACAGCTTTCACAATGTTTGACAAATGGCATCTATACTCTAAATTCCAGCAAAATAAGTGCCATGAACAAATAAGAGCCTGACAAAGGCGTGTGCATGTACCCAGAGCTGCACGTTCCTAACTCGTGCACTAAGCCAGCTGCATTACACCTACATATATTGGCACATGCCAGTGTTCTAGTTCTAATAGTGCCTAATTTTCCCTAAGCAATGTCACTGGATCTCTCCAGCTTGGGGGAAAGTTCAAGCTACTCTTGATCAGTTTCACCAGCAGCCAGGGAATGTATGCCTTCCCCATCAGCAGGACCCTTCGCCCTTGTATAACGTGAAGAGTTACCTCTTGTAGTCAGGATGTCTTGAAAATATCCCTAATAAATAACTGGTGGTAAATAAATCCACCAGCCAAGAGGCAGCAAGTCCCTGCTGCTCCTTCCCATTGCCAGGAAAGGGGTACCAGATCCCCCAAACCTAGCCGATTTCCCAGTGACAGAAGCACATCCTCACCTACAAACTCATCACACCTCAACTTCTGCAGGTCCTTCATTTCGGGTACTACACAGCCACAAGTTTCCCATAGCACAGAACTCTCTGAGATGAGCTCCTCACATTCATTTTCCTCTGTCAGCAACTACCACAAACTTCCCAAGCAGAGACTGAGCTACGCCTGCACAGCTGCAGGACAGCCAACATTTTGCAGTGGCACTTTGTAAATAGGTGCTTCATTCAAGAAGCCAAACCTGCTCACAACCACCAGTCTCAGCTTTTTTGAGACAGGGAAACTAAGGCAGAGTTCAGCTATCAGGCACACAGACCAAAAATACTCTAATAAAATCTATGTGTTCTGATCATCAGTTTAATCTCTAGATAAGTTGCTTGTAAATCATAAACAATGATAAGCAGATGAAGCTTTAAAGCTAAGGTCAACTTTACTAGAGGAACCTGAAAAACTGGAATTTCATTTTAAATACAAGAAAAAAAGACCACAACACTTTTAAGACCTTCCTAGTTTGCATTCCAAACTACACTAAAGCCCCTGTTTTGTAAGATTGAGATGTCAAGTACTAAAGGGATTAAAAGATCAATCACACCTTTGTATACCCTAGATCCAAAATATTTAGTAACAGTTTGTTCATCTGTGAATTTTAGAGTTTTATGGTCATTTATTTTACATCAATATGTGTTCCATTCCACACACCACTTATTCCTCAACCCTTTACTCAAAACATAAGCCCTTTGCCAGTCTGCAGAGTACTAGTTACGACAGAAAACTTACAAATACGAATATGAAAAAATCAGATAATATTAAACAGTATCAAATTTACTGTTATCTCTGCAATGAGGGTAATTAATACCATCACCTATTTTACAGGTCAACCTAATTAACAAGGGATTTTTTTAATTAGTTGATTTATATTGCCTAATAAAATAGGAGCCATTTTGTAATCTTTTTCATTCTTTATAATAAAACATATGAATCATTTTAGCATTAGATATATGAGTCCTCCTAATGTCAGGTCTGTGTGCCAATAAGGAAATGTCTCCATAAACATTGAGATACATTGACTCATTATCAAGAGATGATTAAGGCTGCTGATCACATATTTCTCATGCTCCAGATAAGCTCAGCATCATATAGTTTAAACATGATCATTAAACCTGTTCATACTTTCAACACACTGAGATAATCAGCCACGCCATCCCCATCACAAAGGCTGGAGCACTCTCAGGGCTAAGATTAGCACTTTAAGGGCGATGCACAAAAGAAATGCTCCGTTTCAGCAGCAGAGAGATCAGACTGGGCTAGTTCTGATTTTTCTTGCATTTAAGACTACTACAGTTTAAAAGCAACAGCATAAGATAAAACACTAATGACACTGTTCCCCTGAAATAGGTTCAAATGTCTCACAACTCTTACCATGATACTTTCCTTATATTTAAGTCATATTTCTTAACAACTCAGAATAGGCGTCAATTTGTTGGAAATAGCTTCTCTTCTGGTAACCTTAAGTGTATTTAATGCTTCCCATAAAAAGACTGAAGCACATCCACATTTTGTAATAAGATTAATTAATCTTAAATGTGAGAGTGCCCAGTGCAGGTTTTGTACAGCCAGGTTTATTCCCTCAGCCTTTCTGCCCGAGAACAATAGTGACTATGCACATGGCGCTGGATTCTTTCAGCCCCACCATAACAATGCCATGCTCAGTAACAACAAAAAAAATATACATTTAGAGGACCTGTGCTCCTCTCTCTTACAGCATGTACCTACTGTAGCTGAAGCAAAAGCCGATCTGCAAGCAGACAATACAAGCTTAAAACTACTAATATTGTAGGTATTAGGCTGGAATACTATTGGAAAGTAGTAGCCTTTACAGCAATTTCCAGATAGAGAAGTACCTACAATGCTACCTGTACATTTTAAAGCAACTCGTTCTCCTTTTGGAAGAACTGCTTCCTTAAATAAAGGCAGAAGGAATTCGGTACCTTCAGCTTAGTAGTTTCATTTCGGAGAAGGAAAAAAAAGCCACCTGTATATGCTAACACAGAACTCACAGCAACAAAAGCTGAACAAAAGCTGCACCAGGATTTGGCAAGACAAAGGCATATTGTGAAGCTACTTTACACTGACAACCTGTATAACTATGTAAGTATTCAGACATGAATGATTCAAATTTATGTTTTAAGGTTTCATTGTAACTTTTTATGAAGACATTTAATTTGTATTAAGGCTAAGACTTTAAAGAATAAAACAAGACCAAAGCAAGATGATTTCATCTCTACAAGAACTCACACGAACAAAAGTGCAGTACAATACAGCAGGTGATTTCAAGCTCAATTTCCAAATAAAATAATCAGGAGGAAGAAATGTTCACATATACACTATACAGAAAGCCTGCCAGCCTCAAAGCTTAACTTGTCATTCCAAGATCAGCTCTACAAATTAACACCACCACAAACTTTCAAATGAATATACACAATATCATTATGAGCAGGGCTTAATCAGCACAATTTCTCTATGTTTCAACAAAAAGGGAAAGACTTGACACGACATCCATCATGAAACATCCAGGATAAAATCGAGGGGGGGGTCTACATAGCAAACAAGATAAAATTCTGAGTGCCAATGTCATTTAATATGTAACAGGGTATTTTGCCACAGGGTAGTCTCACGAAAAGAATTCCCACCTTATTATCCTCATTTCTCTCACTTACATGTATGCTGGAGAAAGTGGCGATGACCTGGATGTTTTAAGCACAGGAACTGGGAATTTCCAGATAGCAGGAGAGCTCGTTTTCCATTTCAATGGCATGTTGTCACCACGGTACTACAATAACAGTAAACAGCGTTTCCATAACAGACTACCAACTAGGACTTCCATTCCACACACTACTGACACAGCAGTGGCTGCTGCTAAGAACAAGGAAATGATTCTGCCAATGCCCTTAAACCGATGCTTCCAATCTGTAAAACAGGGCTGTAAGGCATCTCCTTTTAAATCCTGCTGTCCCCTAAAGCAATATGATGATTCTATCCTTCTAACTCAACAATAGTGCCACCTCGTTAGGGAAGCACTGACTGCAGTATATGTTAAGAAAAAAAAGGAAAGACTGCACTCTGCACACCAGCATAATGCAGCTTTATTTAATAAAAGCAGCTAATTTTTAAAGAACTGTTTCTGATGCTATTGTTCTACCTTAACAGGGACACTGCAGCACTGTACTATATTCTCTTCCTATTAACCTCATTTCTGACCAATGGAAGCAGAAAAAAAAATGGGTTTCATATGAAAATGAAACAACATACCTACTCAGAATACACTTGTCATCCTCTGAACATTCTTCTTTTGAGCTGCAACAATACAAATGGGATATAAATCTCAGCATAGCCTTAGGCCACGGCTAATAGAGATCAGTGACTAAATTCAGCAGCCTGTTTTCCTCCTGTGCAAGCTCTGACCAAACAATACAAGAATGCCATTATGGAAAAAGCCCATTGCAAAAATCAGTCCTTCTAATCCATAGCTAGGAAGACAAAATAAAGCAGAAATCGCTGCAGGTTTCTGCATGCTCTTCTAATAGCTTCTGGTTCAGGATGCTCTCATTTTCCTATTCTCATTTCCAAGGAGGAAGAGCAAAATCTCATGCATTTTACAACATGATATGCGAACACAAATATCACTCTGTCTTCTGCAGTAGAGAAGCAGAGACTAGCAGGCTGTTAATAGCAGCCTTTGTAGGAACGCTATCAACAATCTAATTCTCAACGCCCCCCCAGCAGCTCCCAAATTGCCTCCAGAACTGACGAAGCAGATGGTCACGCAGGTCCCCATCAGGGACCACTCCGCAACTCAGGGCTCTACTTGGTGACCTCCCGGGGCTGACGACAGCGGGGAGCAGGGAAGGCAAGCTATTAAAAAGGGAATGGGGAATTTAATAGCATCTTATGCAGAAGCAGAGCAGGTTTCTAGGGAAAGGAAGGCAGAGATTCAGCTATACTGATTACCTTACGGGAAAAAAATACATCACCTCTAATGCATTGCCACAGCAGACAAAATCGACACTAATACATTTAGTCTAAAGATTTCAGAATAGTCTCTGTACAGCATGACAATTTTTCTATTCATCAGGACAGCTTAATCCTCTCATTAAAAAGCCAACACCCTGTCACGCTACTTAGCAATAAGAATTGAACCAAGAACTATTTCTATGAATTTATTCATTCTAGTAACCTTTAACAACACTCTGATAGGTTTTTCGTAACAGTGAAATATCTTAAGTTTCACTGTTACAAAATGTTTTTCACAATGTTAAATTCAATTTTGGGATGAAATCACCAGGAAATAATTGCTTCTCCTGATCAGCATTATCGAAAATATTTGCCCAAAATAGTTTTGGGCATTTGAAGCTGTTACCAAAACCAAAGGCAAGGAATGAAAATAACACAGGACAACTACACTCAGAATCAGATGCATCCCTTGGAGAAACAATTGAGGGACTCTCTCCCACTTCTCTGGAGTTCTAAATTACAAATAAGCAGCATTAACCGAGGGAACAAATTTCACAGGAACTGCTGCTGGGATGCTGAACAGACACCTCTGCGAATGACAACAGTGTTTATATGCTGTGACTATTAAGAAATACAAGTCCTGCAAAAACATCTATGCAGTTTTAGCACAGTCATACTTTTAGCAAAAGAATTTGAGTATTTACATGCCAACAGGCACCATTTGGCTACACACTTGGTCAATACTGCACCCAGTCTCTCACACACACAACACTGGACTACTACATTGTGCCAGCTCTGCACGGAAGGTCTAGAAATCAGGTTGAAAGGTGCTAGATAGCAGCTATCATAATCACAAAGTTAAAAACAATCATGAATTTGCATTCATACACTCAATTTTGCTGTTACACCCACCATCATACAGAAAGTGTCTCTTACAATACAATAAGCAAATGCAGTTACTCCCTTCCTCACACCGAGTGCAGCAAGTGCAACCAACTGGTAACCGCTTGTAAAGTCTCTGTTTCACTGCTCTGCCACCCCCAAGGAGATCTTCCCATGTTTTATTTATTAAGAGCAGCATGACTAATTAAAAAAAAAAAAAAAAAGTGAGGCTAAAGACAATCAATGGAGCATTTTTTCAGAAGCAATTCCTGAAATACCCTTTTCATCAGTAAAATAAAATGCAACTCAAGCCACAAAGTCATTCCCAAGCACTGACTGACATTTAAGTCAATCCACACGGGCACAGAAATCAGAGTTACTTCCAACTTTTGCTCCAACAAGATCATTCATCCTAGAGAGCAACACAAATCCTCAATCCCTTTTGTGTGCTCCTGGTTCCACTTAATTTTCCACTTACCCTACAAACAACATAAATAAAACTTCTGCAGAAAAAGAGTAAACATTTTTTGAAAGTACAGAAATTCCAAGCACTGACAACCAAATCCCCTCTCAAAGTCCAGCATGAACTACTCCACCAAATAGCCCATGTACAAAATCCAGAACTGAAGAAAGCAGCAGTGCCAGGTACTCTAAAAATAGGAAAATGCCTGTCACTTTCTAAAGAACAACCATGTGAGAAATGAATCACCTATCCACACATAAGAAAAAAACATAAATCAAATCCCATTTTCTTCCTGACAGTCACATATTGGTTGTATATTCACAAGGAAAATACTATTATTATGTATTTTATGCTTTACATAAACTATTCCTAAGACAATAGAACATCTCGGCATATAATTCTGATACCTTAATTAAGACTTCAAAATAACAGTTTTGCTACACATTTAGAAATATGGGAAAAGCAATCTGATCTCCTGGAGTGCATTGCACCCACTGAATATGCATTTTCTGTTCTCATATTACATAGGTTCGCCACTCATTCTCAAATGAAGCTTTCTGAGGGCCAAAAGCAGTGTTACAGCTCTATGCAGAATCCTCCTTGCTGAGAAAAGTTATTCCCAGCCAAGTGCTCTGAAAACATACCAACACAAACTAGAGATGTGCTTTAGGTTTAAAACTCCTAAATGCTGAAAATCCCATGATAACTGCACAGATTAAATATAATTTTGGGACCATTCAAAGGGCTTGTTTTCTGTAGTTTTCTCATGAGCAGGTTCACCTTCAAAATTTAAAGCATCTACTATTTGTAACTTGCTTGAAATTATATTCTACTTATTATCCAAGTCTCCCACACATCTTTTTTTCTGTGTACAAAAGATGAGAAAGTGTTTGGGGTTTAAGCAACTATCTCCATGCTCGTGTTTCCAAAGCTGCACTGAGCACAGAAAGTAATTGACAGAATATCATAAACTTCTGCACAAAACTCGGCCATAAAGGAAAGGAACGTGAGGCATAAGAAGAAAAAAAGTAAATAATGCCATCAAAGACAAGATCCCAAGGTGCCATTTTACAGACCTGAGATGTTAAGCAAGGCCAGAAACTACTGACTGGGACTGAACAGCAATGCAGATCTGATCTCACAAAGAGAATAAACACTAGAAAGTGTTTGTGTTAAGAGAGGAAAGCGTTTCCTAACCCTCTTCCTCCATCCCTGCACCTGATCCTGCTTTGCTATTGACCAACAAGCAAAATTTGGCCCCAGATGAGAAGAGCAGACACACAGCATCACACTCAGCAAGCACATGACCAAATCACACACAGAGTCCCCTTGCCAGGGCACTGATCACAGCATCTTTTCTTCTGCAAGCTCTCTCTGACTTTCAGGGCAGGAGTGCAGCTAAAACCATGTCCCTTTTGATTCCCTTCCTTTTCTGGGGATACCCTCTCCCTTCCTTTGTGCTACTCGAATGCAAAGCCACTACCATGTTGTGTTGCACATACCAACTGTCAGAACATTGTCCTCTTACAGCCCACTGTGTTCACACTTCTGGGGCATCTGTACTTCCAACAAAACTTTTAAACCATCTCCCATAAGACTTCCTTTCACAGTTGTTCAAAAAGAAGAAAAAGCCACAGGCAGAAAGCTGTTACAGAGCCCAGGCAATATAAAACTATACTAATCTGAAAGCATTTATTCTTAGCCTTTGAATGCCACCTAAATTTTTGTAGGAAAACTAAGCAGCATAGAAGTCAACTTCAAGATATTGCTGGATTTTCATCAGTTTGCACAGATAATGAGTTTAACTCTTTTTTCTCAGTTCTTAAACTGCAAAACTGAAAAAAATACTTGCTCAGTCAAGTGATTCGCTGTCCCACTTTAACAGGCTACTTATCTCTCTCCTTTTATTCATCTCTTAGGAGCCAGAGGAACTGAAAACACTAGGTGAAAAGTAGGGGTTATGTTATATTGCAACTTTCTCAAGTCTTCCAAATCCTTTCTAGCACGACCTGAAAAGTCTTCTCACTTCCAGAACCTCAAGCTTCTTAAGCTTTCCAGAAAGAAAAAACAATCAAAGCTACAGTGACAATATGATGTACATCTACCATTTTCATCTAGAAATGTAGACAACAGAAAGGTCTTAATATTTGCGCCACAAACGATTTCCTACTGATATAGTGTTTATTAAGAAAAGTCAGACTCAACAACAAGAAAAATACCTTAAAATGGTAGTAAGACCAGCAAACATATTCAAACTTCTGATGTTCCTTTTCCCTACACCTGTGTTCTAAAAATTCATTGATACAAAAGCATGTTTCCATTTTAAAATGCACATTTTTATATGATAAAATCCCTGGTTTATGAGATTAGCACTAGCAGAGCTTGCTTCAAACTGGAGGCAGAAAATCAGTTTCACATAGGGAAGAATTGCTCTCATCTTTTCTATATCTTCAAACAACCAGCCTGCTGAGCTGACGTGTCCTACACTACATGAGACTGTTTTGATACAGAAGAAAATAAAGCAGAACTCCCAAAATCCAGTAAGATATTCCCAAAGGCATGGAGTTCAAATGCAATAATCACTTCAATATCAATATCATTTCAGCAATTTAAATATGGCTGCAAAGGCACAAGTCTAGAAACTGAAGAAGAGAAAATAAGGATGTGTAACATTTCTCTACAGGTTCCCTAAAAAACGGAATGCGTAATAATTTAATTGGCTTCCTTATTCAGCTCTTTCCACTTCACATGGGTGCTCCTCATGCCTCTACCTCTGGTTTTTCGGTCTATTAAACTGCAGCTGTTCCAATTACTGGAAGAGAATAATTAAAAGATGGTGTTGACAGTACTGCCCTATACATGAGTCACTTAATTAATACAATTTCTTTAACCATATATCGTCAAAATAGTCATACCAAAATTCATATGAAGGGAAAAACAAACTTTTGTCCAAGGAGGAATCCAAAGGAAACCCACTGCAGTCACATTTGCCATCCCCTCACAGCAACACTGTAACATTCCCCAAATACAAAAGTACACAAAAAGATTGGAAATATGAACCCAGCAATGCTTTTACTAAAATGGCAACTTTTCTAGAAACATCAAAGAGCTTGCTAAGAAACAGTCTTTGCATTAATTTTTTAAAATTTCACTAAGAAATTAGCTTTAAAACTGCTAAAGACAGTTCTGACAATTACGCCTGTACTTTGACTTGCTACCTGCTATGCTGTCTCAATTTTTTTTCATAACTGGGGGTAAAAAAGCCTTTAGATATCAGATATAAGTTACAGCAGCTTTTAGAAGCAGTTGGACTGTAGATATCAAGGTGCATGTGACCTCATAAATGGATCAGAGATGCTTACAAAGAAGTTACTATCAAATATATTTAATTCTTCTAAACTGGGCTGACTGCTCATGGAACAAGGAACAATCATAAAGCATAATGCAGTGAGAGAGAAACTGGGTTTGCATCCAAACCCTCCTGCTGTCAAAATGCTGTAAGCAGTGCAGGTTCCTGTCTCTATAGCAATATGTGGGGCGCTTTCTCAAATAGGAAAAAAAAAAAAACAAAACACCCAAATCTTTAAATATTAAGTTAAGCAGTCAGGGCATGTCCTATGTGTTTAACAAGAAGTGCTACAGTTTTCCATCCACTCACTCAGCATTGTTTCCTGTATAAATGAGGAAATTGCTGCTGTAACATTTTAGGATGCATCATTTCAGTGAAAATTATTATACATAAATACACATATGCATACTATATATATGGGATTATGTATATAGCGTGTGTGTGTATATATATACACATACATACACACACTATATATAGACATACATTATTTCTATATATATTTGACAAATACCATTACCCTGCATCTGACACAGCACACAACCCTTCCCTTCCACACACCTCAGATAGGAGAGATTCAAATTCTCACATGATTTTGAGACTACCAAAGTAAGCATATGTTCTTCAACAAACCAAAGATGCTGAGAAGGAATCATGTTGAGAAATTAGTTTCTCCATTTCACACGTTCTTCAAATGTCCGTAACCCTGGTCTTTGCATCATTCATAAATGAAAAAAAAAATAAAATCCAAGAGTCTAAGTTTGAAACTTCTGAAATTATTCAGCAACAGCAAACATTCAAAAATACTCATACCATTTCCTATAAGGTCACAATCAACTATTTAAAACGATTTAAGTAAAATAATTTTGCTTAAATCTTAAGTCAGGTTGCCAAAAACTTGCCAGAAAAGGGAGACAAGAAATGCATAAATTCAGCCCCTGCAGCATTCACACTTTTAATATTTGGAAGCATTCATTTATTAAAATATTAAAGCCTGTCTCAGGTATATTTGATAACTACACACAGTCTCAAAATATTTTGAATAGTCTGATGTGTGTGTTTCTTACCATGAAAGTGATTTTATTTTATGCCACTTATGGATGTCTTGCATTTTCTTGTGTGTATCCTTGAAGAGAGACTTTTCTAGACTTGAGGTAAGATTTGTTAAGATGCACTGTTAAGTTAATTACAAGTTACGGGTTATAATATTAAAAAAAAAATCTGCTTTTCTTGGGTGAATTATTGTTACGTAAAAGTTATTAACTAAAAAGGCCTTGAAACACTTAGTAGGAAGTAAAAACCAAAGTGATCAAATAAAGGTTTTCTAACTTTTTCATCTAAGTCCATGTACTCTACTGACAACACACCACTAAGAAGAAATGCTTTTGAATTAGCACCAATTTATTCCGAGAACTTGGCTCATCTTCCCCAGGTGATTATATTTAATAAATCAACACAGAAAACTGAATGCACAGTCACAGCAGCCAGACTGACCCTGCTGAAGATAATTGTCTGAAGCAACAATTATTTTTAGTAGGTCAAACTGTGAACTACAAAGAATTCATTTCTAAACAACTTCTCCACAGCTGCTATAGTCTGTTGGCTGCTCAATTTATTTTAGTAAAGTATCCCTAAACACATTTACACATCAGACTCAAATGCTGCAAATATATTAAACAATTTAGTAATGGAACAGAAGCCAGGACTGAGCACCAGCCATGATCAACTTCAGTATTTTCTGCACCACAGACAGCAAAATGCAAACTACAGGAGTCATGTGTTGCGTGAAGTTTGTAGGCTTTTTCTTTCATTCTTACATTATTTATATGAATATGTTAGTCCTCTTACTATCTTTATCCACTGGGATGTTTTTGTGATCCTGCACACCTACAGAAAGTGTCCCTGATGAAAAGAGCAGAAGAGCAGGCATGGGGAGGCAAGAACAAAGCCCTTGATCCCTGCTCTTGTGTGCTTCTGTAATGAGTCAGTTTCATTAAAAGCCCAAAATACAAACTTTTTCTGAACACAGGAATTCCTACTGCATTGTCACCTCTGATATCTCCAATTCACAACCCACAAAATCTCCGTCAGGACACTCCTGACGCCTCTATCCAGAGGCCAGAATCCCTCAGGAAGACTGATAGAGAATTACATTGAAAATGTTTCAAGAAAGATGGTGATGCTTCAAGTCCAGGTTGTCAGAAATCATTGGGTGCAGCTTGGGAGTCATAAAAACTACAGACATGCTTCTTCCAGGAGACTTGAAACTGCTGCACCTTGCTGCCCACAGCCACTGCACTGCAGCTGGCTGGACTCCTTCAAGGAGTCAAAAAAGGGATACCCAGGTGCAATCAGTTTAATCACCTGCCATCAGATACTCAGACACCCTGAAGAATTTAGATACAAATTTTTATGAGAAAGCAATTTGACCTTAAAGTTCAGCTGGCCTTCATACATGTGAAATTCTTAAGCAGCAAAAAGTTCAATTTCTAATTGGTCGCTAATGTTAATTGTTTATTGCTGGTGTTAATTTCTCACATTCAGTGTGAGAAAAAAAAAAGTATAATTTCTCTACACTAGAAAAGGAGTTTCAGGACCACAGATCATTTAAAATAAATCCCATGAGAACAGGTGAAATCAGTACCAAAACCAGAACAGCTGAACAGGCAGTACAGGAAAAAGTCTTGCACTAAATTTCCATTGTACAATCACTGAGTGTGTTCGTGCCACAGAATTAGCCCCATCTCAGTGGTCATCAACATTTAAAAAAAACACTTGCAACTTTCAAAATGCATACCTTGCTTACATTTAGATTTTTCTAGAAGACAAAAAAACCCCACGATCACACAAACAATTCTTCATATTGTAAGTTGTAAATCACTAAATGTCAAAATTCCTGTGTAATAATTAAATTATAGACAGAAAATTACAAACTGCTTTTATCTTTAGCAGCTCTGGGAACATAAATTTAAGGAAAATTCCACATTTCCTAGGTGAAGTTTTGAAAGATGCCAGTTAGTTATTTCAAATTTGTTATGGTGGGCAAATATACAAGTTATTAATTCATTTCCAAAAGCAGATTTAAAGCTTTAAGATATTCACTTAGCAGACTGAAAGAACTCTGCAATTGCAATACCCCTATTTAGTGGCAATCTGGATAATTTAGGATCAAATAAGGACATGCTGCTTTGCATAAAATAATTGTGCATAACAAGAAAAGTACAAGCTAATTTTAGAAAGGCCCATGGAAGAATGGCAATCTTACTTGCATTTTTAAAACCCATGAACTATTTAAATTAAATACTTTAAAGTCTTCTGATTATAACCTTTTCTTTCATAGAATTTCAGACATCTGACTCCAGTTCAGTGCTTTCACCCATTGTCCATGCAGCAGCTTCTACAGGTCATTTCACCAGCACTCCACACACTCCTGCCAGTTTTCTACATCTTTATAGCATTGCACATGTGGCCACACCCCTTCACCTGGCAAACCCCACTTCAGAAACACAGAACTGAAAATAAATCAATGAAGCTCAGAGGAGGAGAAGACTGCAGAGAGGTGGGTGGGAGACACAGCCCAGTGACAGCCAACACCAGCACAGCTGCACCACTTCATTCCACCCACCTCATTTGGCCAGGAAAAAATGGGTCTAAATTCTGCAAGTAACTATGCAAAACAGTCACATCATTCTCATCTGTGCTGCTTTAGTGAATCACAGCAGGCTCAGGAGAGACCACATCAGAGGAAAAAAAAAAAAAAATCAATAGTCGTGCAATGGTGTAGAGGTCTTTGGGGTGAAATAGCATTGCACAGCTGTGATGCACGAAGACACAGCGCAAGAGTCAGCTAAAGCAAGAAATATCTGTATTTCAGCACCTTCTGCAGCTGCAGTAATGTACTTTTCTACAGCTGAAAATATCTTTTTGAGGCATACAGAGAGAACACCAAGCAACGCCGATAACTTTGAACTGGGACAAGCCCTTCTCTGAAATAGTTCAAAGTAAAGCAGTTGTAATTCGGGGCTTTGTCTGCCAGAGGGAGCTGAAGGAAAGAGAAAAAAATCCCATGCATCTCCTTCCCTCAAACATTTCAGGATTGTCCTACATCAAATAATACAAGGATTCTAACCAAAAAGGGGTTTAATGTATAATCAACCCCAGCTGTGTCTGGCACAGGGCACCCCTCCACTGACACCCCACTACCAAAACCTTGCACATCGCGCCCAGTGCACTTGCTCTAGGAGTGAGTCCCTCTACAACTTAGAATGACAACAATACCTCAGTTTAAAGTGTACTTAACTTCTTTTTGATCAACACTGTAGTGGAGATGACTGCCCCAGAGACATACTAATAGGAAAATCATCGAATGAGATGGTATCTAACACCTTCTTACATCAGCCTGTCAATAAATGCAGGGCAACATTGCACCAAGACTAAGTTTCCAGTTAGAACAAGATGCATATTATCTGAAAACAGATTATCATTAAAACACTCATTGGTCTTTTTTGCACACTCTTTTCACATACTGCCTCTAATGATCTTTGTACACCTAAAAATCTGCCTGTGGTTAGAGATGCTGTCATGCAAAACTATCATTTATATGTTAGCATACCAATAATTTATTCTTTTATAGCACCTGCTAAAGAGTTTAAAATAAACAGGAGTTGGTCTCATTTTGCAAACTGATAAAGCAAGCTATTTAAACAATGTGTTCATCGGAAACTGGGATTATGTAAAACAGCTCAGGAAAGAATTTCACCGCACACATACTGGATGACCCCTTTCTTCCCTCCCGCATTTTCAGGTAAACTACTTCCACCTTCAAAAACTTTACCTACAAAAACCAGCAAACAAGGGTTTCTCAGTTTGGAAAAAAAAAAAAAAAAATCAAAAGGGCAGATGGGTATACCTTTAAATAACGCTTTTAAATGCTAAGGTCTAAGCTGATCCAGCTTCCCCTAGATCAAAATTTCACTGACAGGTTTAAAATCAGCACAGTAGCATCATGTGCATTTCTTGCAATCGTAACGCTTTTAGAAAAACCAGTTATGCCATCTTCTGGTATTCACAGGAACTACTCAACAAGACTAATATTTTAATACGTTCCCATTTTAAATGGAAAAAAACAACCAGTACAATAAGAAGACTCACTTTAACTACGAAACCAGTGAAAACTACTACTCTTTTTAAGCTTTGGTTGATCTGTGCAACATCATAGCCAGGACTAAGTAGCTTGGACTAGTTTTTACCCAGCCTCGAAGTTCCTACACCTGTACTACCCAGGAGATGGATTTGATTATCCTTAGGGGTCACTTCCAACTCAGGATATTCTATGGCATCTACTGACAAACACAGTGCCCTTCCCACACACTACCTGGTGTGAGACGTGACCTGTTCTGACCTTTGCCCCATCTTACCAGCTGCAGCAAAGAACCGGGAAAGGCAGAGTGAAAAGGAAGAGAAAACTTGTGGAATGGCTTCTGTACAAGAATCGACTTTTAGATTGGACTTAACAGCATGGAAAGCAGAGAGGAAAGAAGAAATACATTGAGAGTATATAGTGTCACAAAAAGCATGGTAAATGGGGGCTTATTCACCAGCTATCTAACACAATAAAGAGAAAGCTTTGCATGAAACAAGCAGATGTTTGGTGAAAAAAAAAATGAAACAGAGGAAACGTCTTCACGTAACGTGCTGCAGCTATCCCACCAGCAGCAGCTTTTCAATAACCGTTTATTACAACACAGATTCACTGAAGCAAAGTGAGAAAAACAGTTTAAAACAGAAGTGGTTTGTACCCAGGGCTCCGTACCTGACTCCAGCACTCACATACAAGGCCAGCAATCGAACTTCTCCACTTTTATCTCCCACTACCCAAGCATCCTTAATAGTGTAGTGGGACACACACAGTTATGTAGAAACAACTATAAGCCCCCTTCCTCCTGTGTTATTACCTGAGTCTATGCAATTAACACAGTAAAAACACAAGAAAGGATGAATTTAAACTATGACTTCAAGAACTTTTTGATCATTTCCAACTCATGCTTTCAATATAAAACTGCTTCTAGATGTCAAATTCCCACCGACAATTTCTGAAGCAAAAAAAGCTTCAGGGAAGGAAGAATGAAAGCATAGAATTAGATAAGAAATAACATTTACAGATTAAGTGGATAACTGACTCCAAAGTGTGTCAACTGATACCGCACAATCCCTCCCAAGACAAACATTTAGTAATTCTCCAATCTTAGACAAGCTCTGACACAGAAAGTAGGTATTTCTGTGTAGATTAAAGTTATATATGTATAATTATATATAAAAAATATACATTTCTAGGTATAATTTTGCACTGTAACTTTGAACTACAAAGTTTAACTGTATGAATTTTAAAAAGAATTTGGAAGTTTTGTGTAGGAATCAAACCCAATACCATGCTCAGGCACTAATGTGCAAACAGCAGAAACAATGTAAGACAGCTGAAACACAAGGACATCTATTTGCATGCCCACTTGCTCATCACACCTTCCCACAAACTTCTGCACATTTTTTCAGCCATGTGTCCCCAGCTCTCTGCAGAACGTGCCCCATGGTATAATCATTTCCCAGATCTCTAAACAAAGCAAAACTTACATTAATCAAAGCTTTGCTTTGACATGTTTTTCCAAGTACAGTATATTTTATTCATTCTGAAGCTTGGCAGTTTCATTTCCTGGAGATGCTGAAATTACAATTTTGCCCACACAAAAGAGAATGATAATATGCAGGAGGGCATACACACATCATGAGAAAGACTTATTTCTTATATTTTAATGAAAATTTCTTATTTTCATCATAAGAAACAACATAAGTCCTGCCTCAAATAATATCTTATTTGCCTGAAAGATTTTACAAGAACCTCTGAAATAACTAATATAACAGCAAAGTTGCACAATAATACTTCAGGAGAATCATGAGATTAACTTAGACCAGGCAGAATGTGACTGCAACAACCTGAACAAAATCTTGCTGCACATTGCACGAAGTGTTGCCAGGAAAATGCGATGCCATAATCCCACCGTTAATATAATTTTTTTAAAAAGCCATGCACTAACATCAGTCATGCCTGAGCTGCTCCTGCCTCCCCATGTATCTACAGACATTGAGAACTGGAACTGAGCAGATTTCTGCAATTTACCAAAGCATTTCTTCAGTCACTTTTAACACTGATTCTAAATCTCAAACATTGTACTGAAAGCAGTGCTGGTGTCTAGAGATTCAAAGGCAATCTCAAGGGAACTCAGTACTTTCACGACACTAATATCCTTGAGCTGAAGCTTTGGAGGCCTTTGAAAAGCATATACTGAAAACATGAAATGAAGGCAAGATTGATTCAGGGGACTGGTGGGAAATGTCTGCTGAGACAAACATACACTGCTCCAAAAGCACAGGATACAGCGGTCAGATTAGGAGGGGAGGAAGGCAGGAAGGCAGGGCAGTAAATCAGATATCTGTTCAGTAGGGTCAGTACTGAAATCAAAGCAAAATGCAGGTGGTAGCTTAAGATAAGATGAACATTTGCCACAAGAGTTTCTGTAAACACTGAAATAAAAACTGTTCTGTGAAGAATAATCCTCTGCAGGGAAACCCACAGTTACAACAACTATTAACCCAGGAGTTTTACTTTTACAGAAGACCGTTCTTTCTTTAGTGCTTCTCATCAAATCTCTGTGAACTTATGTTCTGGCTCATATCCTGAATCAAGCAACAACATGCACAAACATACCTTCTTCTGTTTGAGTCTTTACTAAAGTAGAAATATAAGCAAACTATCAACACCTTGCTGTGCAAAAAGCAGCTGCTGGCGAGAAATTTCTAAAACATGACAAAATTTTGCTGGATCTTGAAATAAATGTCCATTCGGGATTTTCTTTTTTTGCTGGGGGAGAGAGGGCATGCAGATGGCACTAATGAGACTGATCTAGGAAAGAAAAGAAAAGGAAAAGACCTATTTGAAGACTACCAAGTATTTTAATTAATTACATTCAATAAATAGTTAATTTTTTTAGAATTGTCAGTCATTGTGTCAGGCACCTGGGCATTAAATAACTAAATACAGAATGTGTAGATAAGCAGCCTATTTATAATTGTTTTTTATCAGTACCCCTAGAACAACGCACAAGGCACAGTGTGACTAAGCTTTTACTTCAGGACTCTAATCTGATGAAAGCCTACAGAATCCAAAGGGCAGAAGTACAATTAACTAAAATTATTGAGCCTTAGCTTTCTGGTGTTAAATGCACAAATTCTTTTTCACAGCAAATTCCAGCAATGTGATTTACCCTCCTCCCTCCCTTTGCTCCCAAGTTCTGCATCAGTCTTCTAACCCAGTTAACTGGCTGGAGAACAAGGCCATTCCTGTTCTCCAGCACCACTGCTCATTACTCCTGAAGCATGTACAGCAGAGGGGTGGCTGCTCCCACTGCACATCAAGCCAGCAGCATCACATAATTACTCCTCATCAGCCGAAGTCTTTGCCACACCCCAGTGCAGAGCAGCAATGAAAAGGATTTCCGGTTCCCAATGACAGACCAGCGATGTCCTGGCAAAGGCCCTGAGCAAAGCCCAACACAGACAACCATGTACTTTGCTGTATGGGCCGAGCTCTAATTATCTGAAAACAGAACTGAACAGTCACATTGGTGCTCTAATTACTGGGACACAGAACAAGAGAGGAGAAAACCTGGCTGTGAGAGCAAAGAGGAACCCAGACAAAGGGCAAAGATGCTGCTTCAGTCAGGAGACAGCAGCTCTGCAAACTCCTCTGCTTCAGCTCTCATGTTCTGCTTCATTCCGACATTGCTCTGACTCACTCAAGTCACATCAATTTAGGCAACAGCAAACATGACTTTGCTCCTCGTCCAGTTGGGCTTCTGAGGGACTTGCTGACTTGCTGATACATGACCTCTGTGCTCTTTGGGATAACAGAAGCAAAGTGAGACCATCTGAAGATTTAACTCATTCACTTCAAATTAAGTTTCCTCCCGAATCCTTGGTTGATCCACCACCACCTACCTGGCTGTCAGCTTGGATTCAACCCCCCTGTAACAGGTGAGCTGGAGCAGAAGAATGAAAGTAGAGTTCAGGAATTTGGAACAGGGTAGCTGCATGCTGAAAACATTTGGAATCCAACATGATGGAGCTGAACATGATAACATAGCTTGGGAAAATGGAAGGAGATTAGCAAGATACTCAAGTTTCAGCAATGCCATAGGAAGGTCAGGCATAAATATACGCACAATATTTTGACAAGGCAGAAGAGCAGTAGTTATAGCTGAAGGTTTCCTGTGACAGACATGGACATTTAAACAGTGGACTGTTATCTTCACGTTTTAAATACACTATTATCTGCAGGAATCATACTGCTGTCTGGATTTCAATATGTGTTTATTCATGGGATTCAAGTCACCAGGCTGTAGAACACACTGTTCGAAAAACTGAGCTGTTTCCCTGAACAGCCTTCACTGGTCCTGCAGGATACTTGTATAATACCTCTGAAGATCACATGAAAACTTAATAGTTCTTCAACTTTCATTCTCTAGGACAGGACATTAATGCAAATAGAACCAAACACTTCTCATTATTACAAGATGACCTTAACAACATTAGTAAGCTTACAGTGCAGCTCATTAAAACAGATCAGTTTCAGATGCAAAACTGATGTCCCCATACAATGAACACAAGCAAGACTGTTTTTCCAGCACAGCCTCCACCACTGTGTGATTATTTTCCAAGATATGACTGATTTTGCATCCAAGTGAGCTGCAACCTGAATCAGAGACATCCCAGATGTCCAATGACAATGGAATGATGGGAAATGTATTACTGTGCTGCACACAGGAACATATATAGATAGAACATTTCTAGCATAAAAAGGAGTGGAATGTACACATAAGAGGTTTTTGATTGGTTGAGTTTTATAGTGCAAGGGGGTTTTTATGTTCAGGTGTAGACAGTATTTCTGTTCAAATAAGGCAAAAATATACACATAAATATACACATCTTTCAGTTGTTTTGGGGTGGGGAGCAGTTTCTTTCATCTGTTTTAAATGTAGGAAGTACCAAAATATTTAGTAACCATGAAGAAAGGGACACTTCTCTTTCCACAATTAGGTAACTTCTTCTCTTAACAGCAAAATTAAATAAAACAGATCAGACACACACAAAGAAAAGTTCTATCTATTTTTTCCCCTTCCCTTAATGAATAGCAGATAATGTAATTCTTGCATTTTGACTAAATGGAGAGACATTGATTACAGCTAAACTTTAACACCAAACGAATTTTCTGGGAGTAAGCAATTTAGACAGCATTGTTGCTTTTCAAGATTACAACTTTTATTTCAAAAGTGTTAATTTAGATGATCAGCTGCTAGCTATGGCAGATTAAACTGTGTATTACAATGATTCATTTTTTTAAACAATGGGGGTAATTTTTGAATGTTTTGTACATTATCAATTTAAGAACTATGCCAGCCCGTACCCAAAAGTGATACACACAGTTTAAATATATGGTCACAGTCGATAAATTACATGCAGACAAATCCATTACTCTCAAAGGGACAGTGCTATACACACTATGTGAGTAGATTATTTTAGATTCCAGACTTTAAAGCACCTTACCATAAGTCAAAAGTTGCTTTGGTTAAACCTCTTCTTTTTAACTCGATGCATTCAGATAAACAGCAAACGGAGCAGGGAAACGATTACTCATAACTCTACAACTACCACTCATCAGGAGAGCAACTATAACCAGCACACATCCACCCAAGTGACAGCAGACAGAGAGAGAAACGAAAGGGAAAGTGACAATCAGCATGAGATTACACTATACTGCTAGCAGGTGCCATCAGATGGAGAACTATCCAAAGTCAGAGCTTTCCAGAAAAAAACCTGTTTACAATATGTTGAACATCCTACAAGCCATCCAGACCTTCCAAGCAGCCAGGGCAGTTTGCAAGCTCACCTATCCCACTAAAAGCAGCAGTTGACCTCCTTCAAATGAAATATGAGCTATTTTAGATCCACACTGCTCTGCCTCCCACGTAAAGTTCAAGTTGCAAACAGTTCATGTGCAAAAGCACTGGCTTACAAATCATACACTAAAGCTGCACTTGGACAGATGGCAGGACCCACAGCCATGTCTAGAGGAAACTGAACTACATTTAACCCAGAAACATACCCAAACCAAAGCTTTTAAATATGGAAGAGAATGTTCCTGCTTCGAACCACTGTTCTTTCTTCATGAAAAAATAAATTAACAGGAGTACACCTGTGTCATGTTTCAATATATTCATTAAGCCTGCATATTAATTTCTAGTCACAGAAGAGGAACTTCTGCTTTTTTTTTTTTTATCAAATATTCCATAACAAAGAAAACATTACTTTTACCTAGCCAATCTAAAAAATTACATATATTTTCTTTTAATGCAAGTCAACATTAAAGTTGTGAGTATTCACTCTACTAATCCTTAGGTCATTTTAGTGGTTGGTTAAAAACAAAAGTTATTTGGAGAGCTAAAAGCATTTACTGGAGAAAAACTTTTTACTGAAAAGGTTACTTCTTCCATTGAGATTAAGAAATTTTTCCCCCCTAATAAGCATAAACACTGTCACACACACCACACTGAGACCAGATGTAACAAAAATAAGTGTCCAATAAATAAGGTAAGAAGTTTGTCAACTCCTTAAAAAATACCCACTGAATTTTTTTCTAGCTCTATCTTCTGATTTTAATTCTTACATGAACATATTAAAAAAGGCTTCACATGGCAATGCCAACATTCACATTTTGAATGGCAATGGAATTCTAAAGTATTCAAGCGCACATGCTTGGGAACAAAGAACAAAATCATCAACCTGGTGAGGACAAAGTACTTGTAACATCACTGCTGTGAACACAGAGATGACTGCTAAATAAAATGAAGTACAGAAGAATAACTTGAAGGAAACAGGACTGAGTAGTGCTGGTTGGGATTGCTAGAGATTGGAAGCTTTCAGAGATGGAGAGAATACATACATAAGAACTCAGCTAAGGAAAGCTTTTATAACATTTTCCTTCAGAATTTCACAGAATTATTCATTAAAGAGCCATTTTTCACACTAAACAGAAATGCAACTAACTAAAACACTGCTAAGAGGTTGTGTGCACTCGGAGTGCAAGTCTGAAAAGTGAAACTTGAGACTGGATATGCTCAAGTCACCATAAATGCACCCAGCAGACAAAAGGCACTTGTGTGCCTATTTTGGAAAAAAAAAAAAAATAAAGGAGGAAAAAATCCGTTGCTTCTAATCCAAGATCAAACATATAAGGAAAAATCCCCCCGGAAGCAGCGAGCAGCATACCAATGAGTTTGGTCATTCTTCAAGACTGATTTAGCTACTGCCAAAACATAACTTCAGTAATTTAAACTGCTGTCCTGAGAATTATCTGTTGAGACTGAGACAGAAGTACACAAAATCAGTCAATGAAACTACAGAAACTCTTAAGATTTCTTCAGTCTAAACTTGCTAAAAGAAGGTTGCTTAATGTCAATACGTGCCTTGTAACAGAAATAATTGAGCATTTATTCTTAAGATGAATGCTCAAAACAGTTATATTTATCTAGTTAAATGAAAGATTTAAAATGCTATTAGCAATCTGAAGGAAAAAAGTGGAAGTCTTAAATGATATTAACAGAAAATCCTCTTGCTGCAGTAATAATTTCAATTATCTATAAAGGAAAATAAATCCTACCAACATACTCAACACTCATAGCCAGGCTGTTACGTTTCATACAGTGGTGAAGAAAGGCACATGATGGATCCCCATCACTTTCTCAGACAAACACTAAATCAAAACTACCCTTTCTGACAGGATGCCAGGATGTAAAAGTTCCTTTACAAAGTAATGTCAGAAACTGCTGTGCCAGCAGCACATTCATCATAAACGTAAGACCCCTAATCTTACCTT
Organism: Phylloscopus whistleri; assembly: GCA_017589585.1. NCBI lineage: Eukaryota > Metazoa > Chordata > Aves > Passeriformes > Phylloscopidae > Phylloscopus > Phylloscopus whistleri. The sequence continues at coordinate 1,214,761 of JADMLD010001007.1, read as the reverse complement.
TTCCATATAAGTATGATGTCCCTATTCAACTGCAAAATGCAGGAAAACTAATCAAGATATTTATATTTGAGCATGCAGCTCAAAATTTTTCTACAGAAACATACTGCACTACAAAAATAATTATTTTTCTTGTTTCTTTGAAAGAATTAACCCAGTCACTCCAACATAAATTAACCAGATCAGCCAAACTACTATTATGGCTAGAATTTCTGTTGGGTTAAGGTAATCACCTCTGCATTAAATGACTGCTTAAGATATGTGAGTCCATCACCTGTTTACTATAAGAAATTAAGTCTTGTAGTTTCAAAAAAACATACATCACAGAAAGCCACAAAACAGATGAGACATTCTAAAACATAGAATCACATCCAATCACAAGTTTACAATATCTAAAATGTACTCGTAGAGAAGATGGGAATAGTTCCCTTCACAAGGATACACTTATCTCATTTTTCATAAAAAATCTCTCTTGAAAACATGTTAAGAACCAAATTACTTTCCAATTAAAATCAATATTAAGTCATTTTTGTTACCACAAAGCATCCCAGACAATGAAAATATTCTATATTACAAAGAAGGGAAGAAAAACCCAACCTACTGAACTTTACTAGTTTTTCTCTTTGCCAACAAAGCATCAAGAATTAAAATGAAATTCAAAAGTTGAACCAGGTTCTCAGACATTTTAATATTATAAAGCCTTGGGTGAAAGTGATACTATTTATATCAAAATGATCTTCTCATTTCTTCTTCTCTACCCACATGTTACCTCCAGTTTTGGAGAGATCTTTATTTATGCCTTTTATCTTGCCTGCAGTAGTACGTCACTAGGGACGTGCAGTTTTGCCTGACTGGTAATTTGTTTGCTGGGAGCACTAAAGAAAGGATGGTTTGTTTGCAGGATCCTGTCCCTTGGCATGAAAGTGAAGACATAGGAAACATGAAGGGTGCTGTTTCTCTAAAAAACTTACACATTCAGACTAGCAAGGGCCTTAAACAAATGCAGTTACATTGCTAAATTATTTTTATTAATTTATGACATCAGTTAGGCTAAATTGGGAAAGCCATACTCTAGAAGTACATGCTGCAGATATAAAGAGTTACTGGCAAACAAACAACCATTTTTCCAAAACTTTTTCTACAACATCTTCAAGATGCAGCCTTGTCTGCCTTGTTATCTAGTCAGGTAAAATCCATCTCTCACAAAATTAAATAGTTCTGGTTTCCAACAAGCCCCACATTTCCTAATCTTTCAAACTACTCAACTGTCTTCCTGCCTTGTCTCTTTAGCCACGTTAATTTACTACAGCATATTCATCCAATACTCCTGCTTCTCTCACCACATCCAGCATGAAAAGCTGCTTTCTGATGCCCTTTAGGGATCAGCTTTGCTGGTTTTGCTACACTTTTCCCCCTCAATTAGATCAGCCTTTGGCAAAGCATTCAACAAACACTTCTGTGTTCTCTTCCATGGGACCCCTAATACACAAATGCACCAGAAAAGAAGAAGTAACAATAGTTTCTCCTTCAAAACAACTCCAAGCTGACAATGGCACATGGCACTCAGCAGACAGAGTGATGATATATGGCAACTATCACTTCTTAGACACTCTGTTGGTTTTCCACAGATCCCCAGACAATCCACAAGCTTTACAGCAAGAATTGGGAGCTCCAGGCCGGCACAGCACAGGCACAGCATTAAAAGTGCAGTTAAGCAGCAATTGTTAAGGTAACACTTTGCCTCTTGCAACCCCACTACAAAAACTTGGTGATCTCTGATCAAAAGCCACCATGATGAGGGGTGCAAGCTGCCTTCAGAGCACTCTGTTGGCACAGTAACAGCAGAGACTCAGGCCTTTCCATCAGAGGCTATTCTGATCCAGCTGCAAACATCCACATGCAACATCTGTTTTGTCAGGGCTGCTTAGGAGCAAGGATTAAAGATGGCATCAGACAACATTTTAAAAACTATTTCCCATGGATTTTTCTCTTTAACTGAACACTACAACATTGTTCCTTACTACAAAAAGAAAAAATAAAAATCAACAACTAAACTATTTAGTTTGGTTCCTTGAAGCAAAAGCAATTTTTAATAAGTTGTCCAAAGACTAAACTTTAAGGAAGCTTTGTTATTAAAAAAAATCCCAAATGCTCTTCATACTGCACTGAAGAGTTAATCAAAATTCAGCTGAAGGCAAAGTAAGCATGTGTTGGATCAGTTCAGACTTCCTGAAATGCCATTTACAAGCAGTGAATTTCAGGTAAGCCACATACACTAAAAAGGAAGTGAGACTAATGGAACAGGATTCACTACAATGAACTCCATAATACAAAACCATATTTAAAATCAGTGCACATAATTCTTGTTTTACGTAAGCCATTCTACTGCAAAATTAGCTTGTACTGCACACAGAGAACTGCTAAAGCAGCATAAACACCTGGCTTGTGAAAAATACACCCTGGCAAGCAGGAGGCAACCCAGCAAAGGACACATTACCAATGTGCAGAGAGTAAAGCTCCAAAAGATCTATTGCTTTGCCCTCACCATCCTAAAACACTTCCCAGAACAACTCAGAAGGACACCTGTACCAAATCAGAATACAAACTGCTTCACTGCATAGCCACTTCAACTTTTTAATAAGACATTGTAGTGCAGCAAAATAAACCTCTTGTGCTGTTACTTGGAGAAAGGAAAACCCTTTTACAGTCTTAATGAAATCTAATCTATAAGCTCAAAACCATTCAGCAATTTCAACCCCTGCATAACATTTGCAGGGACACAACTGTGCTTCTGTGCTCCCAAGCTAAACAGGATTATTTCACTGCCTAAGTACACTGGCATCTTGGCTCACAAGTCAATCCCTGTCTTGGCAGTTAGGGGCCAACTCCTAAATTGAACTCCAAGAGGGACAAGTCTGACAAGACCAGAGTCATTGTAAAATTTAAAAAAATTTCAGACAGGGTCACATTTTACATAAAGATTCATGTAACTTAAGTTTAAAGGCAGATCTGTCTGTTAATACATTGAGGGAGATGTAGGACAATACACAGATGGAACACACTCACAGAAATTTTAACCCACTACCTCGTGTCTGCCACAAGTCATCTGAGGCCCCTCCTCTCTTGATACATTACTTCTAAAGTTTATCTGTTCCAAATGAGCTTTTCTGTCCATATTATTGGCCTAGAAGATGGCACTGCTTCCATCCTCTGCCTTGTGTCTAAGTGAACAGCTCAGCCTTCTGCAGCCTCAGACAGCAGGGACAGAAGCTCTTCCCACCAACACCTCACCTGAAATGGGGCAGGGACCTGAAACTCTCCCATTTCTACATGCAGCAGAGGACCTCGGGCCAGGGTTCTGTGCAAGGACAGCCTTAAACCACTGCACTGAACATAAAGTAGCAGAAAGCAGATTTTTTACAATGATGAGGTATGTGTATTAAAATACTGTCTTAAATAAAATATTCTTCTGAATTTTAAGTCAGATTATCAACTTTTTCGTGCCTGGATTTGCACAATGAACCAAATTGAAACTCGCATATCTATGGTGCAATTAATCAAATTATTATTAGCTGGCCCAAAAGCATCTAATCAATTTAATTTAGAAGTGCTCTTAGAATGTTTGTGAACTTAGAGATTTCCCATCTCTTCAGTATTCTGTAAAGGACTTGCATTTCACTTTCCAACCCTCATAAAGTTTTCCCTGATATAAGTCACCTGTGGCTACAACTTCGGCTTATTAAAGCTCATTCATCATCACCTACACTTAATAAATCCACAGTGATGAAATAAACTCTGCTGACACAAGGTTGATTAGATAAGCATTGCATGTAACAAAAAAACTGTACATAAGAAATCCAGCAAAGTGAAAGAAACACCTGTATTGTCTCCACAAAGACAACAGGACCATAACAGTTGGATCCCACCTTTTCCTTACAACCAAGTGAAAAAAATCCTGGTATGAAACCAGCTGCTGACTGTCAATTATTTTAAGGGCATAAAGCCTTACGTTGTTACAGAGAGGAAAGGTCAACATAACATATTAATTAGTCCATTCATGAGGAAACTGAATAGCTCAGATACAGCATGTCCCTTCAGTGTCCAACTTGTCACACACACCCTGATCTACTGACTACCAAGGGCACAGCTCGAGGACCTTTTACTATTGTACAAATTAGACTCACTCAGACATGGGCAGACATCAAGTAGGACAAGGCACCCTCACTCAGCCTGTCCAGAAAAAAAAAATAAATCTGTATTTTGGTTGAACTTCATGTTAAATATTATCCACTACACTTAAGAATTAATATTTCTGAAGTTTATGAATTTAGGAGTTAATACTACATGAAAATGAAGATTATTTTATTGTACATTTGTTCTTTATTTGCAAAGCTATTTTTCAACTTAATAGTCTCCGTTGCAGTATATATTTCAAGCCCTTTAAAACCTGCTGTTTGAGCATTCAAAAGGTGTAATGTTTTTCCATTTTTCACCAGAAATTCTAGACATCAAGTACATAGTAGTAATCACAAAGAAGAACAGCAACAGGCAAATAGCAATTTCCTTTATACAGCCCACAAACTTGATAAATACTTCTCAGGATATTACAGTGTAAAGGTTAAAGCCAAGGGTATGATCATGCAGAACTGGAAAAGGAATCAGCTCCTTCAGCTCCATCCTGCTTCAAAAAACTAAATTCAATTCTCAACTTGTCCCATTATATTTTACACACATTCACCCTTGCAATAATGCTGTAAGACCTAATGGAACTGTCCACAAAGATATTACCTGTTACTGCAGCTACTAATGCTGACACTGACACTAACGTAGGCAAATCCCAAAACACTCTTCATGGTGGGTGTCATTGGCTGTGAGCCTCATCCACTCAAGTATCAGAGCATAACCTGACCCAGCCCAGTGATGAAGACCATGAAAAGCTGACTGCTGTGCAACTGAAACATCCTTAACAGCAAACATCTGTACAAATTAAATGCTAGCCCCACAAAATAACTGCTGCCCATTTTACAGAAAGTCTTTTTTGAAAATGACCTCACTAAAATATAGTCAACATCTGTAAATAAGCTCCAGGAAAAATGTATGTATTATCAATAACTGTAGCATCACCATAAGAACAGTTCAAGGAATATAGACTGATACTTGGAACATTTATACCTAAACTTCTTGTTTAATAATAATAATAAAAAAATTGATCAAGTTTCAATTTTATTAATCAGATAATATTAAGAGAACTTATTTTAAAAGTAATGAAATAATTAATAATATTGCATATTATTGTTGCTATTCAGCCAATTGCAGCCAAGACTTCACAGACTTTGTCCACAAGAGATTTCAACATAACAGAGTAAATCAAATAACACTATCTCCTGGGTAAGTCAGCTGGATCAGACAAGGATTTCTCCTGCTGCTTCATAAAGAATCCAGCATCTGGCCAGGAGATTGTTATAAAGAAATTACACAGCCTTCCTGAACCAGCAAGCAGAGCCTGGAAGAAGCCAAGGGAAAGATGACAACAAGCCAACATTATCTTTAAGCTGATTTTCTCTTGAGTGAAAGCAAGACAGGCTTTCAAATTAGGCACTATTTGCAGATGCCAAACCAGAAAGAGGACATTAAGCAACAGTGACTTTTTTTAATTAGTTACTAAACAAATCACAAAACTGTATCTACGAAAATATCTAAAAGGCTCCAGGAACAGGGAAGTCTAAAAACCATTTAACTTTTCTTTTAGATCTAGGTAACAAGAAAGACAAATCACGTGTAGGAACCCAAACTGGTTCCTACTTAGGAGTTGAAGCAATTACTAGACTATTGTAATAAAAGGATTTTTCTTCAATTTAAGAAGAGAACAAGGAAAAAAAAAATCACTGTGTAGCTTTAATGCTACAAACATCGGAAAAATTAGAAATCAAGGTGCCTGAGGTAAGAGTAGTTCTAACTTGAGCTCTTCCTTGCCAAGAAAAGCACTGAAGTTGTCCATAAAGGCACTATTGTCTTAGATAATTATCATTAGAACAAAGCAGCAGCTCCAGAGTATCAAAGTTTATGGTTTAAAAGAAAGCACTCAAGACTACATTACTCACATTATACTTACATTAAAAAAAAAAAAAAAAAAGCACAAAGACTATAATGGAAAATCCTAAAATAACATGCTGCTTTAATTCACAACTGTTACTGGAAATCTGGCAAAAAAAAAGGAAACACTGGGACTAATTACTCCAAAGGAATGAGCTGGCTGAGGAGCCTACAGCACTAAAAGCACAGCATTTTTATGGAATCCATCTGAAAAATAAGACATTGCATCACCTAATTGTGCTCTCTAAAAATGACCTTGTCTCCACAAAAGCAAATCCTTTAAGTACTTATTTAGGTACAGTTATATTCCATCATGGAGGTTCTTCCTTTGCTGTAATACTTTAGGAGTGTGGTTTAGCCGTTTGATCCCAGAATATTGTTTATTCCAGCAGATAAGAACTGAAAACTTTGAGGAAAGCTTCTACTGACTGCTACTATCCCCATCATCTTTGTGGCAGATGCAGCAGACTTGCAATCCAAAACTGGACAAGGACAATAAATTGTTAAGAACCTGACATGCAGGATAAGCTTCTGTAAGTAACAAGTTAACCCTGCTAAAGGTTCCCCATACCCACCATGTCATGGGTTTTACTGCTGTTTTCAGCAGTCAACAGTAAAAACCTTTGGTAGACTGACCACTACAGACAAGTAAAGTCTTGTGGTTAATCACTTATGAAACCATACATTGCTCTGTCCTCCAGCTCTTTCCTTCAACCATCAGCTTTCTCCATGGTTCCCATGAAGGTCTCTACACTCAAAGCTTTCCAGACCCAAATGAAACTTAGACATATGGCACAGTTATTCTAAATTAGAGAATTAAAAAAAATAAATTCATTCCACCATTAGCATTTTGGGCTTTTTAGAAAACACAGTCAGTTACTCACAAAGAGTCTCTCCACATCATCTCTGATAAGCGGGAATATCTCCTCTGTTCTTCATGCACCTGTAGTCAAACAGAAAAGAACTGAAGCAGGGTCACAGACAGACATCCCCAAATAGCACCTGCCTCTCCAGTCCCATGGATTTTCACTAAACAAACCAAGATTTGTTCCAAACATTCATGCACAATCTATCTGTTTCCTCATTTCACTTACTTTCTCTGGTAAAATTACAGAGATGAAGGAGCACAGAAGCAAGAAAAGTGCTTCTTGTTTGCATGCATTAGGCTGCTCTTTGCTGTGGAAACAAGGATGAATTATGAAAACTAATCAAGTGAACAGAGAGCACATGCCCTAGATTTTTCAAATAATCTCTTGGTTTAACCCAGTTGTTCCTGAGCCTGCCTATCCCATGAACAATTTACTAAATTGGAAGCTGCGACTCATTAAAGCCACCTTTTAAAAGAGAGAAAAACAGCTCAAATTATTTATAAGCAAGACGTAATCACATTAATTTGTACAGAAGAGGCCAAAATCTTAATGACTTCCATTTCTAAGATCTAATACAGTTGATAAACAAATTCCTAGTTCTTTTTTTTTTTTTATGTCTCAAGAGTATGGTATCTTACAGCATTCAACCAAAATGAAAGACTACAGACTATATTCTGGCTTGTGAAATCATATCTCCAATTGAAGGGACAAAGTTGTGAAAAGGTTGTAACATTTCTCTTTGCTGACATTTATTCATTAGCAAACATTGCAAAATATAAACTATGCAATACCCTTGAAAAGAGCCACACTTCAGATTTTTGATCTTTTATATATTTTACATTTATAAACATAACTGAATGATAAAAACTTAGTAGCTAAATGTATCGGGTATTTCTTTAAAGCAATTTGCTATTAATTCACAGCCCAAAGAAGAAATTCCTTTTTCTTAGTCAATACTTTTAAGATACAAAAGCAAATTTTAGATAAGGTCACAGTGGCATTTTATTTATATATAACAGAAAATAAAAGCTTCTGCAAATCATCATTTCCCCTTCAACTGCTCTGTACCATGACAAATAAAATTTTGACTTCAGAGAGTAGACACAAGCTCTCCTAATTTAAGAGCCTGTCTAAAATCTTATTTTGCTAAAGCAGACAGACATTTAGTGGAAGGAAATAGTACACAGTATTTGTAAGCATGAATTATAAATTCAGTGTGTGCTTTGCAATACTTTAAACATGCTACAACTGAGACAGCATCAAACAGAATTGTTTAACAGCACCTAACTTGCCTACTCCCTCCCACTGATACTACAGCAGCTGGCAGAATAAAGTGGTTCTTAACTCTCGGTGTTGCTGCACCTCAGGACATCCTCTTGGTTCAAATAAACTTTAGGTTTTCCTCTGTTAAAGAAGTCTGCTGAGTAAATAGAATAGGTTTTATCCATCTTCTGTCACAAGACTAGCATTCAGAATGTGCCGCATCACCTGAGCTGTTCTCCTACCATCATTACTCCATTATTCCTGAAGTTCTATTGTGATGTGCAGTGTGGCTACTGCAATCAGGATGGGTGCTTAAGTCTCAGTCCTCGTTTTACCTATCCTGTGGACATTGCATAGGCTTCTCTAATGAGACCAATACACTACATAATAGTATGAAGGAATAAAAAAAAAAAATTCCATGTTAAAATAGAATTTTTCATACTCAGAAAAATTGGAGTTAACTTTCATCTTTAACAATAGAGCTTCTATCACCCTCAGTGTTGCTTCTACATTCCCAGCATATAAATATCAGAAATTCACACCTCTGCTTCTACCTCTGCCACAGAAAGGACAAATCTGATCACCAGCACAAACTTGCACCCCCTGCCAGGAGCTGAATTTCCCACTACTGAGCAAGGTCCTGAGGGCTCTGGTTTGCAGGGTTTGCTCTTGTAGCTGCTGTTATATTTTGCCATCATTCTTTCAGAAGGCAAAAAGAATTACATATATTAATGAATAAATATTCATTTCCTACAAAAACCATTATATTTATTCTAACCATCTTCAGCCTGAATACAGGATGACAATTTAAAGAGCTGTGGTTGAGCCCCATGTAAAATAGTTGAGTATTCCTGAGAAGTTAAACTACTTCTAATTCCAACTCCATAAAACAATGCACACTACATGCATTGTCATATGCCGCTGAATGCAACTCACACAGTGGATACCCCGTGAAACTTATTTTTATGCCTGTAATTCATCTGTCAGGAAGCACTAGATTATTCAGGGTTGATAGTGCACACTGCTTATGTAGGTTACTTGTCTCAGTTTCAGCCAGCTCTCCAGAAACAACAGCATATTAGTGACACAAGACGTGCCAAGGAGTGACAAAGTGTGCAGGGCACAGCCTAGGAAGCCATTAAATGAACAAGCCCACGTATCCTCAGGGGCAAACGTGAGCATCCAGGGAACATGAGAAACACTCGTCAGGTCAGAGGCTAGACCTCAGCAAACATCATTCCTACAGCAGGCAAGTTGGTTTTAAATGGTTCTCAGAAATCACAAAACAGGTGCAGGGATTGAGCCTGACCTACAGTGGTAACACAGTCCTTCCTCATGCACAGCAGACAACCTGAATCAAAAACTAACAAAACACAGCTGCTGAAAAACAGAGCGCTCATGAAATCCAAGGGAGCAGGAGGCTGAATTTTCACTTGGGAACACTACTGAGAGCCACAGTCCCATGTTACTTTGTTTCACCCAACCACCACTTGCCTACCTTGTGCTGGACCAAACCACCCAGCTGCACAAGCCAACAGCAAACAGCTGTCAGGGGACAAGCAGTGCCAGCACAGCCAGTGCTGCCTCCCACCAGAGGGACAGGGAGATGCTGCTCTCCAGGCAGCAGCTGCAAATCCCCGGCACCCACTGTGCAAAAAGAGAAGGAAGCACCACTGTCCCTCCCAGCAGCAACTGATTAAATCTGACAGTGAACTATGCTCTTAAAAGAATGGCTTTAATCTCTAAATAAGTAATAATAAGATAATCTCTCTCTAAATATGGAGAATATATGCCTAAAAGGATAATACTATCATCTCAGAAGTCAGATGCAGACCAGCCTGGTGTAGGCAGTTTTCAGCATGAACTTCGTACACAGTTCTGGAGAATAGCACAGCCTCCCAGTTTTTATAACAGGCATCAGAGTTGCATTACTCAAGAGCAGCACTAACCCATATCAACTATCACCTGATAATCATTACCAAGTAGAATAATTTACCAGCTTCCATCACAAACCAGAAGTATATAAGTACTTAAACATTTTCCATAAAAATCAAGTCCAGACACAAAAGAAATCCCATATTATAGACTACAGAAAATACAGCTGAAGATACCAATTAGCTTCAGCGAGCCAAAGTCCCTGCATTTTGAAAATCTCAGTGTCATAAAGGAAGCTAACAGTCGAAATACAACTCTAGGTAGCAGAACAGATCTTATCCTAATGGAAATTTAGCAGTTGTATTATGTGAAGAAGTCTTATCCAGCAAAAGCTGTGCTACCATCCTTATCAACTGCAGTTAGAATGGCCTCCATTAATGTACTTAAATACGTCTGATAAAAATTCTATGCAACCTATTTTAGGAACACAAAATAAAAGCAAGCTTCAGCATGCTCACACAAACTTAGAAGTCTTCAGTAATACTTCAAGTATTAAAAAAACCTCATGCTTCTTGGTATAGTATTTCACTCACACAGAAAGAGAAAACAGTTCCCTGAAGCAGATCAAGTCATTAATACACATACAAATAAATACATATAAATCATACCTAAGTGTCTTGGTTTAGGGCAAATTTGGGAGGAAACTTCCAAAGGGGGTTCCTCTGGAAAGCAAACCTAAACGGCCCCTCCCCCCAGGCGGTCCGGGAAAAAACTTCTTCAGGGAAAAGGGGAAAAAACTATTTATTTAACAAACAAGATGGCCACAAGCACAAAGAATGAATAATATGAAACAATAAAACCTCTGGCAGCTCCGAAGAGAGATGGCAAACTGAGCCAGTCCTTGCCCTGGGTGTAGCTCAGCTCCCTCAGTCTCTCACCAGCCCCACTCCCTCCGCAGGTCCAAGCCCGGCGGGGCTGCAGGTGCCAGCCCTCGCTGCTCCTCTGGGTTTGTCAGTCCAGAGCAGATTTAAACAGTCCCAAGAAAAAGGAAAAAAAAACAGTCCAGGGAACTTCCCTGCCTCAGCCAGCTAAAACTAACTAAAAGCACAGGAGATCTCTGTCCCACCGCTGTCCGTGACTCAGACGAACACCGGAGAGGAGCAATATGGGGGAGTCAGGCAGTTTTCTCAAAACACACTGCTGCTGCTTCTTTCTCCCCTTTGCTCCCAGAACCATTTTAAAGGTACAGAACTGAATATACAGCACAGACAGAACAGGGATTGGGGATACAAACATCATAAAGTCACCCTAGAACACTAAGTAAAACACCTGCAGTTTAAAATGGAACCATAGGCAAGAGGAAAGTGCTGTGTTATATCAAATAACTGTGCTAAGCCTAATAGGCCTGGGTTGGATGCCCTTATATTATACTCTCAACACTGGGAGCTTCAGCAATTACAGCATAGCATAATCCAGTCCCAAGGAATGAATGGATTTCTCTCCCATTCCCTTGAGCCCTAAGGGGATCATACTCCCACACAGCAATCCCAGCCTGGGACCAAAGAGAAGGGAACAAGGAATAGGCTGCAGATGACACACCACATGATGCCAGCAGAGGGAGGAGAACAAGGATGCAGCAGGGACCAGTGCCCCAAAACACAAGAAAGCAACTGTGAGACAAGCCAGCTCCCTGCCAGAGCCACAATGGCCTGACAAGTTAGTGACTCGCCTGGGTTCACATCAGCTCTGTTCCCTGGACAAGAGCACTGCTCTGTCTCTTTTGCCCTTGGCTCAAACATCTGTGCCCTCTTGTCATCCCCAGCTGCAGCTCCAGCTCCAAGCATTGTTCAGAGCTGTGCACAGCACCCAGATGACCTGACAGTGGCAGCTGCCCAAAATGCTGTTGTCCTCCTACTGCTGCTCCTACACCCACAACAGAGCAGACCCCTACCAGTGCCCATAACTCCTGCTGTTTGCCCATGCCACCCCTCTCCTAAAGGCAATATGAGCATCTGCCTCTGTGCTTACGACTGCAGGAAGTTTTTAATCATTATCTCCCAAGAGTGCTGACAGTACAAAGTTAGGAGTCTTACCCTCCATACATTGCTTCCATTTGCCAGGAACTCCATCCTGGATAGTCTGAGTCACAGATTTAGAGGCACCAGCTACTACTCTGGAAGCATTAATGAAAAGGCCAGTTCACATGAGACTGGAAACAAGTGATAAAAACAGGAAGTAAAAGCCTGAGAAGCTTCCTAGTAAAACAAAACACATACACTTCAGCAGACTGAAATCTTCCAGTCTTCACAAGTGACTCCTGGATAGCCAGTATACATTACCTGGCAATAAAAGCAAAAACAGATCAGAACATTGAAGCCTATTTTCCCATTTTCTGCTGTAAAACCTTTTGGCACCCTCTCCTATATCATGTAGCAGAGTATTAGAACCACCTGCATCATTGAGAAATTGAATCCTTGGTATTTCCTTATTGCTACCATTCAAGTAGCCTTATGACAAGCCACCTTGGAATCACTTTCCACTGAACTCCAAGCCTTCCCACCTGCTGTTACTTCCATCAACAATGTCCTTTACCTGGAGGCTTCTCCTAAGCTACATCCTTGGGAGAAGCAAAATCTATATATGCAAATAAAGGCCTGAGAAAAAGGCTTCTAAGTCAAGTTAGTCAGTATGATTTCCAACAGCAATCACTGTCAGCAAGGTTCCTAATTTTGCAGTGCTGCTATGGGCAAAGGTGGAAGCTAAGGGAACACCAGGCTGCATATCAACTTAGAGGCATTAGTTTTCCTTTATTTTCTTTCTAAAGCTATTTTGAGCAGACCTTGAAATGGCACAAGCACTGTACTAACAGTTCAGGACACACTAGGTCAGAAATGTGCCCAGAGCACAACATCGCTCACACCACTCACTGCCTTATCACAAGCCTCACAAATGACATGACAGCTGAGTAAGATGCACTTCACATGTTGCTCATTCATCTTCAGTTAGTGGCACATGGATGTTTTCTAACACAACAGCTTTAAAGCAAAATGAGATTTGGTTTTCTGACGATACTTGTGCTAGAAATGGACATTAAGAACCTCCCAAACACAAGGATCTTGAACACCAGTACAACGGTCCAGCTTTTTTGGCTCCAATAACCACCTTGAAATAAAAGCCAGAAGAGAAGGCACACAACCTTTAGATAACTTGATTGGCAGGGAACAAAAAAACTCAGGATCATTCTAGATGTCCCAACCTCACAGTGAATTTGCTAATTAAGACAGTTCAAAATGAAGGAATGTTTTATCTCTGAGCAGCACAGCTTAAATTGTTAGCTCAGTCAATCCATGATCAGAAAAAGTAAACTGAAGCTTTAGCTGCATTCTGCAAAGATTTCAAAGCTATTTAATATTCTACAAATATATACATTTATCTTTTTCAGGTAAGCTGAACAAACTTCTCAGAAAGCCAAAAGTAATCAGTCTTAGCAGAATCTGCCTGAGTTACATATCCTACTTTATACAAAGCGCTTAGTTTCCTGTGTCTTTATCAGCTCTCCTAATGAAGAACATAAGGCTTGGTGATTTGATCTACAAGAATTTAACAATTATGGTTTGTTCATCAAAAGAGAGTCCTGATATTTTCCAGATATTAGCAGTGCCTAACATCTCAAATATATAAACCAGCTTTTGAAAGCCCTTGGAAAAAAATTGCTGCTGAAGAAGAATTAAATTTGACATGGTCATAGTCCTACAAAAGAAAATAAAATATTTTTTCATTTGAACATTTGCATGTTAAATATTTAAACTGCTGTGAAGAGTTTAGACTACATGAGTTTTCAAGAGATGTACATTTCCAATGGACTATATCCAAATTGTTATATGTAACAATACAAAAGCCTTCTAATTTCTGTCCTAGTGAAGCTGACAAATTGTGTAAGTGTTCCACAGACACTGTTGACACTTTACAAACATGTTACTCACCCACACAGACTCTTAAGTCATCTATTTTGTACCAGGAAAATTATTCAGAATAATTTTCAATATGTTAATTTAAGGATGTCTACTGCAACATCTGGAAAAGGCTATGTAAAGAATACAGAGCATGTACATACATGAATATTTACGTATCCTTCAAACTAGGAAGTCTCAGGCTACCAACAGCACAAAAATATCTGAACGTTTTGATCAACACTCAAGAATATCTTTAAAGCTATCTTGCTTTCTTGGCTACATGAACTGTTTAATCAAGCTCTGTCACACACTAAGTTTCATATAAGAAAAGCAGCACACGAAAGTCAGGCAGGAAAGCTCAGACTGAAGACCCAATCAGCCAGGTTACCTAACAGCAGTCGGTTCAGCAGTGACAGTGAAAGGACACGGCCTTCTGGCACCTTCCCACTGCCAGGGTTTTAGGGACATCCTCCCACAAACTGCATCTCGAATTCAGCCTTGAGCACTTCAAAATTCACTTTTGTTCCCTCCACTAATTTGTCTAATCACATTTCAATCTAATTTGCACTCAAGATATCTCATTAAAATAGAGTCTTGATATAATTACACACTGGGTAACAATGGAGTCTTACAATATAATTACACATTACAGGAAAGCGTCTTTCAGCTACCACCTCAATAATTTCCTAATGCACCACCCATAGCAGCTTTCCACCTCTAATGCCATACTGACTGCAGAGACTTCCCCACTACAGTTTCCCAAAGAATGCTCTCCTGCTGACCTACTGTGCTCCCTTTTTACTGTCTGGAAAGCTGGGAGCACCTCCACACTGAGCTATAAAATGTGTTGCCTGGTTGTGTTAATTGAACAGGAACGGTTTCACTGGGGTTTAGTCACTAAAAGAAAATTATTTGCATACACAAAGTATCTCAACTTTCTTACTGTTCATGGCAGGATCCCAGGGTTATGTTTCGCCATTCCCAAGTAGTCCAGGTTAATTTTGACATCTAGAACAAGGTTTGGGAAGAGAAAAAAATTGTCACACACGTTTGCACACTATCATCCAGTGTAGTTGTTATTTTAAAGAACTGCAGGGTAGAGCATCTCCAACAGAGTTAACCACTGGCTTCTGCAGCCCTTTGAGCTCTGTCTCTAGTGTGAGTGGAAAATTGGATAGTCTTTCTTCTTGCCTGAAGGGAAAGTTCACATACTAAAAATCTGTGGCATCCTGCTCTTTTCCATGTGTATGGAATATTTCATACAGAATCCCACAAGATCACACCTCCACAAAAAAACCAATTTCAACAGTAGCACAGAAGAAAAAAGTCAGATCTAATTTTTGCTTTGAAGCTACTCAGGCAGTCACTGTATCAGAATCACAGCCACCATTTCATGTCAATCACTAAATGCACACAAGCCACAGGAGGTACAGAAGTCCTAACAGAAGTAATACCTTGCACCGTGATCCCAAGCCAACCCCCCTTCTCACAAATTCCCCCCAGCAGCTGTTACCACAGCAGGAAGCAGGAAGTTCTGGCTGGGCTTGCACAGGGAGCACCAGTCACAGCAGAGCTCAAATAGCACAAAGTTACAGTGAGAAGTCATCTTACAGCCGCAAACAGTGGGATAGAGGGATTTAGGAGGAGACACGGCATTTCTTTTTAATGTTGAAAATATAGCACAATTGATTTGAAAGGAAAACAGCAGGCAGTTACCCCAAAACACAAGGAGCAATCAGCAGTGCTGTCATTTGCACTGGCATTAATTTTTTTAATTCATTCTAACACAAAGAAGAGTGAAGAAATGCTGGCAATAATGCTGCTGGCTTTCATTTCCTCTGCATTTCCTCCCAGAAAAGAAAAAAAACTAAAGCACTGCACTTGGTAACCCACATTCTCACACTGCTAGCACCAGTAAGTAAGGGTCACTTCTGTAATTCAATGAATGAACAGTATTTTTTCAATTACAAGCCCTTGCCAATCAAATTATTAATCCAGTTAAAACAATAAAGCAATACTAACAACAAAATCATATGGTAAAGTGCAGGTTAACCAATAATAGTGGATCAGAAGCACATGGGATATTTAAACTTCTTAACCAGAACAAAAGGTTTACCTAAAGATGAGAGGCTATGGCAGTCTTATTTCATGAAGCTTTTGATACTCCTCATTAAAATGTGTCAAATTATTTTGCTTTTACATATGCACAGCTATGGGTGGCAGCAATCAGAATGACTCAAGTTCCAGAACTAAAATACCATTGTGTCAGGAATGACATACACAATTCACCAGGAAGCCTCTTACACAGTCTGTTTCAGTGAAGAAGGCCAGAAAGACATGAAGTTAGAAAGTACTTTCTGGTGGTTTCATACTCCCTTTAAAACCAGGAGTAAGATCCAGCTCTCCCCCATCCCCTATGAGCACATTTTGCCCAACCTGAAGGGTGGCAGAGTCGTGTCAGGCTGCTCCAGTGACACACACAAGTGTTACTCTGCAGGGCCTTGTGAAAGACTCTTAGTAATGAAAATCTCGAACAATGTCAGACTTGTTAGACACATCTGGGACGGCACTGAAACAATAAAGTCAATACAAAGATAGCATTTTCTCCTCTGACCCACTCATTTTTTCCTCCTCCCATTTCTTTTACTGCCATTATTTATTCCTGACTCCTTGTTTAGGACCATAAAGTGTTGTAATGCAACTTCTTATCGTGCACATTCACATTTTCCAGCCCAACTCCCTCCTACCATTAATTTTACTAATGAATAAACAATCTGAACTAGTAGTGGGGGCTGGTTACAACCATAACATGGACTCTTCTGTACACACATGGGGAAGACAAGACACTGCTGCACAGCATCCCGATACCACATGCCCTGGCACCTGGCAGCACCACCAGAAGGGTGCCAGCACTGCCATCTCCTGCTTCCACATGAAATACGTCTAAATTTCATGATTTCTTTCACTCCACACCAGCAGATCATGACAGCCTAACCAGAAAATACACTCATTCCCCATGAGGCTGATGAAGTGGGATTTTATTTCAGCTGTAATTGCAGGGTTATTTGCGGGGAGAAGCCACATTTGCAGGGAGAAGCCCCAGTGAACCTCTGCCCTAGGTTTGGTTCTCCTCCTCTAGGAACAGCTGTGCCATGGAAGAGCTCAGCACCCTTGGCTGCTTGTCCCTGCTATCTGCCATAAGGCTCCCGCTGAGCTGCTCTTAAGTACTTTCTAACCTATTTACTCTGGATCAACCAATACAAAGAGTGATTATTTAGGCTGTTTAAATCACTCCAGCTTATTTTGGTTGACATTCTGCAAAAGAGCTCACATAAATGTCTAAGTCACCAAAGGTTTACAACTCCCTTACTGAAATATTTTCTCCTAAAAACTAGGCATGATAGCCAACAGCAAGAGAGAGCCAGGAGCAGAGAAGAAATCCCTGCTGTCATCCCAAAAGAAGCCAGGGCATTTGGCACACTCATTATCACCGAAGAAATCAATTCTAAGTGGAGGGCAAGTCCAGTGTATATCTGCTCAGTCCTTTCTCTCAGAAAAGACAAAACTTGGAGCCCCATGAGCCAGGACAGCCATGTGAGCACCTACAATAACACTTCAGACAAACCCCTGCCCCTGGAGGAAGGCAGGAGATGCTGGTGAAGTCCACCACATCCTCTTAAGGCTACAAAAAAAAAAAAAAGAAAAATGTTACCACCACAGGCTAGACAACTTGCTTACTAAGGTGTTACCAACAACAATAACTGTTCCTTTCTACAGTCATACCCACCCCCACCCACTGCCACCAAACATCAGAAAAATAACCAGTGGAAGAAAGACTATGGCAGCATAGCAAGATTTGGGAACAGAAACTGCCTTTTTGGTCTGCATATGGGAGGCACTATCATAACAAGGTGTTGGTGCCTCACTGTGGCTCTTAATTATCATCAGGTGGATACATCAGCTTGAACACTATAAAAAAAAATAAGGAATTGCAGTAGGAACACAAAATCTCAGAGTCCCTACCTTCTTTATCAAGGGAAGTGCTAGGGGGGTTGTACTGTGGTTCATTTAAAGCCTCAGAGCAAACTCCTCCACATATCAAAATTTACATTAAGGCAAGGTACTAAA
Organism: Phylloscopus whistleri; assembly: GCA_017589585.1. Classification (NCBI taxonomy): domain Eukaryota; kingdom Metazoa; phylum Chordata; class Aves; order Passeriformes; family Phylloscopidae; genus Phylloscopus; species Phylloscopus whistleri. The sequence goes on along the minus strand of JADMLD010001007.1, from coordinate 1,196,583 downwards.
CCATTCCTGAAAAAGATTGGCAAAGATACAGGCTAGGCTTTCAAGTAGCAAGTGATACTACCAACATCACTGAGATAAGTGATGAGTTAATAACATTTTACCAACCCCAAGACAGGTGATAACATAATCATCTCATTACTCTTATCCTTTAAGTAACAGAACTCTGTTTGGACATTAAGGACAAAATTCTCAGACTCAGGAGCAATATATGGTGCCAAGTCTCACTTGGATCACAAAACTCCCCACAATAATCCTTTTATCATTACACATGTCAGTGTTTGGTACTGCCCAAGCCTAATAAGGAACAGAGACAGTGAATACTGGCACATTTACTTCTCTATGACAAAAGTGAGCAACCACAAGAGACTGGTCAGATTTGCAAAGACACCAAGGGAGCAGCATAAGGCGGCTCAAGCAACCTGGTAAATTCAATATTGCCTGTCTTATCTAGATTTATCCTTCAATTCCTTTGTAGTTTAAGTGTGTAATTCCTCATTTCCAGCTTCAATGTTTAAGCTTGCAGAGTCTTTTGTTTGTATGTCTCATAGGACATACATCCTGGTGGAAATACTTTAATTCCACTGTATAAAAACAAGCTTTGCTTAGAACAGCAAACACAAGAGCCCAGATTAAATTTCTAACCATAGTCATTGCTATGTTCATTCAACATTATTCAACGTTGAAGAGAGCAAAACTGGTAACACTGTTACTGTTAAAAGTTTCCAACATAAACAGGCAATAAAATACAATTGTTAGTAAGTGTCAGCAATACAACTTCACTTGTATTTTGTAACTTGTAGTTGCTACTACTTAAAAAGTTACTAACACTGAGCTGAAAGATAATGGAGTAGGGGGGGAGGAAGGAATAAACTATTAACACAAGTCTTCTACAATTCTGGCACCATGGTGGATAATCAGCTTCTTAAAATATATATATATATATATATACACAGAGCACATGCCCACGTCTGTAGGATTCTAGTGCTGCTCACAGCTTTCTTTAAATAACGGATGTGCTACTCACTTCCTCAATTCTATTCAAAATCTGTGGGCAGCCATAAACTTGCCCAGAACCATGTGTTTTGTAACACTGAACCTGGTTGAGAGTCAGGCACTGAGAAGCCAAAAGTTGACAAGGCAGAAAAGCAACCCATTTCTCCCTCTTAGTTCCCTTCAAGAGCCACGTATCTGTCAGCAGGACGCAGGGGAAGGTTTGAATCCTCCAGAACTGATACAAAGTTTTCCCCCTTCCTTAATGCAGTGTAGAATTTCTGCTTTAATATAAATATTTACCTGAAAACATGAATTTAAGGATTACATGGATTATTCAGCGTCCTCACAGATGGAAAGCTAATTGGAGAACAGCAATCCCAGGAAGATCTCTTTAAAGGTATCTGGAAACATGACAAGTTTGAAGTGAGAGCAATGTCCTGGGCCTACTGAGCTGAGTTTGATGCTTCATTCCCAGCATCTGCTGGGAGAAGTTGTGCTGCTTTCCCTCCACTCACCACCTGACAGGATTCCTGCCTCTACCTGCAAGAGCAATAGCAAGGTGTAGCCACAGGGTGAGTTACCAAACTGATAAAAACATTACTGAGTGGGTAAGTTTCCCATGAGCTAAGCAGCATGAAAGAAATCATCCTGCAATCACTCAAGCATTAGCTCTGCCAAGGAGCTGCAGCAGGAGATCAGGGCACAAGGCAGGACCACCCAGAGGCACATCTGATGAAGTACCCGGAGCACCAGGCCGTCCCCAAAGCCTTCGGCATCAGATTTTGCTGTTTGAGTGTGAATTTTCTGCTTCATTTTCAATCCCTAACAAGTTTATGAAGTTTGTAATTTGAAAGAAATATTTTGCATTGTTTTCTTACAGAATTATTTTAAAATGTAAAAAACAAACTGCAATCATGCATGACAGAACCAGAGCTTCAACTTTAAAAAGCCAGTAGAGCAAAAACGTTCTGGGTTCAGACCATCACCATGACATACTGCTGGATACCTCCCATTAGCATTATCAGATAAGGTTAGTTATTCAGAGGAATCAAAGTTCTCACAATAGTAAATTAAATGCATGTGGAACACATTCAACTTCAACTAGAACACACCACTCACATGGAGATCCCAAATCTCAGGGAAACAATCAGGAAAAAGGAACTGGGTTGAAATTCACATTTATCCTCGCTTTTTTCAGCCTATAAGATTCTCTCTAATATTTAATCATAATCACACTCATTCTACCGAATTTCTTCCTCACATGGCACTTCACCTTCCTCATAACAATTTGCACTTGACCAGATGGTTATGGTGTGAATTAAGCTTGTTTACCATGCACCATGATTTTCACTTGTCATGATGCTAAATCCTGGTCTGCGATTTCTGAATAACAGACTGATAAAATGAGTTTATTCTCCTCACCAAGAAAAAAGGAACTAAGTTCTTCCCCCACTGCCCTGCAAAGGAAATTAACATTCATAACAGGACTCACATGATGAGTAGCTGAGCACTGCAATATTTGTTAGAACACATACTTTTAAGTCATCTGAGCAAGGACAGGCACTCAATCACCCCATCCCTAGTTTTAACCATGAGATCCATGCAACACATTCCCATAAACTTTGTGCCAACTGTTTTTCTTCTTGAGAGGTGGAACAGCTTAGACAGGACTGTGTCCTAAAGCAGCTTACACCTCCCACTTCAGGCAAATAAAGAGACTTCTGAGAGGCAGGACAGACAAGTCCATATGCCAGGAGGCAGGAGCCGAAGCAAGTGTCTGCCATCACAGGTAAATAGTCCTGCTACTTTGCCTACTGACAGCCAGTTCTGCTCTGGTCCCATCCACACCTGCACAGAGAACAGCAGCAGTTTTGCTCTCCAGTAGCCTTCCATGTGCATCACTGTCTGAGCACCCTCCAGAGAAGGGGCCCTTGAAAAGGGAGAGCAAAATGTGCATTGTGACAGTTCAAGCAGGCGTGGGGCACCTGGTAAGGTTGATGCTCTTTAATAAGGAAATGGAGAAAGGCCTGAAGTTTTCCCCAAAATTTAAGCAACTACAAGTCAGGGCAAAAGCTCTTATTTGAAAGAACTTATTTGAAAGCAAAACTTCTGTTCACAAGCTATTTTCATTTGTGCTTTCTCCTGTACATAAGCTTGTTCATATTTTAAATATTTCACATTAAAGAAACCAAGCAGAATATCTGGCATTGCCAAACAAATCTCACATTTCACAATTACAGAAGACATCATCAAGCAGCTGCATCAGTCACAAAGAAGGTAAAACAAAAGCCCCACGAAATCATATGACCATTGTCGTTCATATTAACAAAGAACTGTTTCCACAAAAAGAAATCAAATTACGTATTTCCTACAGCAATTTTAAAGCAAAAACATCAATAATACAAATCAGTAGCTGGGGCATTCTTCAAAAAGTAATACAGCCAACTCACTTGAAAACAGCTTCTCAGAACAGGCATCGAAGACATCAAATTCATTACAGGACACTGAACATGGAAAATCACCCAAATTTTCTTAGTTAGTCTTCTGAAAGACACAAGCCAATTAAAGGAGTCAGGTTTAAATTTTGTCGCAGGTTGCAAGCTCCTCCTGGGTTCAAACAGGCCCCTTCCTACCTCAAAATCCAAAAGACATCTTCAGGAAATCCACTTCTGGAACACTTCTGTCACCAATACCAACTCACACATTCCAACTCCTGTATCTCCCACCCCAATGCACTTACAGCCTGGTTCCCTTGTCAGAACCTCCTGATACAGGACGTAGGATGTCTGTGACAGATGGCACAGGCACACTTTCACCCCAAAACACCTCCTCCTGTGTAAAGCCCTCAGAGACAAAGCCTTATTAAAAAAATCATAATATTTCATAATAATGAATATTTTCATAATAATAATTCATAATAATTCACATAAAACCAGAAAATTTTTCAATTCCCCGAATGCCTGCTGAAAGCACGCCTTTGCTCCCAGAGACTATAATCTAACATTGTTTAATTACTTTGTAGCTTTTCAAAGACACTTTGCTTAGGGGCTAGCCAACATACTGAGAAAAGTTTCTTCCACAGCAGTGTTTCCCATTTATCCACAACGCTCTAATCTCCCAATTTTAATAAACCTGTTGCATCACAAATAGTTAAAAAGAAAACCATAAAAATGTTTCCAGTCAGTGCTCTGACAATGCAATACAGCTGTGAGTATTAAAAAAAAGTAGAGAACCTTGGAAGGAAAGCAGAACATATGTTGCCCCATCTATTTAAGCTTTTACCTCCTACTCACACTGACACCCATAAACACTATGCTAGATCTGTGATAAAAGCATCAATCCTTGTGAACCCAGCCCCAGGCTGTCAAAATCAACTCTGATACGCTATTAAGAGTCATTAGAAAAGTTTTGCACTATTGATACAGTGAAACAGCCTAACACTGATTATGTTCTGAAGCTGCTCTTCTTAAAGAACTTCATAATGGTTCGATTTTAGCCGTAGTGCAGCTTCACAGAAAGTTTTGCCAGCACAGACATATCATCTAAAAGAGTAAAGGAAAAAAAAAAAAAAAAACAAAACAAGGCACCATATACTAGAAACCACAACTATTTCAGCAACCTAACAACCATGAAAAACATAAGCATTTCTGACAGCTTTGCTTGCAGTGTTTGTGGAGGTGATAGAGTAGTGCTAGTAGAAACACTCTCAGCAGAACACACTGAGAATTCTTTTGGAATCTCTACCAACACTTTCTTTGTAGTGTTGATTAATTATCTCTCTCTAACAGCTGGACCACACCAAGAACACAGAGCCCTGGAGGTAACTTCAGTGATCTCGTACTTCAGACAACAGAGGTTTATACCTTTAGATCCAGACAACCTGGGCTTGATCACCATTGTCAAAGCAGCACATAGAAGTATCATATTACACTGAGATACATTCAACATCAGATAGCTTGTTGAGTTTTCTCTTTTTTAAGAACTCCAGCATTTTTCTCAGCATGTTGGAAAATAAAACAAAGAAAAAAAATCACACTTGTGACTAGAATTCATAGAACAATTTGGGTTGGTAGGGATCTCAAAGACCATCCCATTCCAACCCCCCTGCCTCGGGCAGGGACATCTCCCATAGACCAGGCTGCTCAACGCCCCATCCAACCTGGCCTGGAATTCAGGGAGGGAAAGCAAGGCTTTACTTTGCAATGCCCAGTGCCAGTGTGCCTCTAGACAGGTCATGTGCCAGCAGAACCCTTCCTGCAGTAGCTGCATCTCACTTCCCCTCGGAGCCTCCCGTGCTGCCCCAGCTGCACGGACTCCCTTCCCTGCTTTGCCCCCACGGCTGCCTGAGACGATCCCGGTGCTCATCATCGCTCCACAGACACGCTCTGCTGTCATTGGGGAGACTCCACTGCAAACCAGACCAGGGAATCTGAGCACAACACTTTTCTTCTGGCTGATTTGCTTCAGATATCACCAGAAGTTGTGCCAATGATACCATGAATTGCGGAAGTCTCCAAGCCACTATTACTGCCACATATTAGGTACAGTTGAACTACGGCCTCAGATGACATTCAGTTCAATGAATCTTTTACAGAAGAGCAGAAGAAATTCTTTAAAGTAATAATAGTAATAAAAAGAGCTGGCTGGGCCAAAGTCACTTTAATTCATTTTTGACACCTAGTGTCATTGGCTCACTAGAAGCAGTCTTGCTTCTTTGAAGCAGAGCAGCATGCTAATTTGTGCTGGCACCTCACTACAATTTTTTGAACTTTAAAAGTGAAGGAAAACGTTTAGAAGCGCAGTTTTGAAAATCATAGAATCAAAGAGATCACAAGAAGTGCATTCGGGATAGCATTTAATCCAAGTTACTACACAAATTTTTTTTACTATCAACACTCCGCAGCATATTCTAGTATTAAACAGGACTGCAGAACAAGCTCTACCATGAAATCAGAGAAGTGGGAAGAGTGCCCTGAAGGTTATTCATTAGCATTATCTCCATGTGTAGCTCACTGGGGAAAGAATAAGGAAAACTCCTCTGTGACATTCTATTCAAATGTATGAGGCATATTTAAATGAGTAAGGAAAGTATTTCTGATGCGGATTTCACAGCAGGTCCAAGGCAGCATCAGTTTCATTAACACTCAGAACATCCAAGCTGAAGAGCCCTTTGCCATACAAAACTGGAAAAGATGTGCACCTTGCATCTCCTGAATTATACAAAGGAGCCGCGCCAAGGCTCCTAGAGTTCTATAGTTAACATCGCACTTCTCATACGGAGGCGAAAAGTCCCGAACAGTACCTACTAAAAACAGAGCTTGGCCTAAATTTTCTGCGAACAGCGAGAAGAGGAAACTGGCAAGTTAATTACAACCTACAGCTACGTCCCCCTTTGTAATGGCTGCATCTCAGAACTAAACCCCAAAACTCCTTCCTGCACCCAGACCTCATCCAGCCTACATTAAGACCCGGGAACAATAAACACTTAACGAGCAGAAAGGGGCCGGGTGAAGGAAGAGAACGATTACAATGGCTGCACAACAAAGGCTGGAAAGGGAGAAATAAAAAGATACTTTCTGCGAGCGGGACAAGCGCGGTCCGCACACGCCGCCAGCCGCGACCCCGGCCGGGACAGTCCCGCTGTGTCCCCGGCCACTCCCAGCGGTGACCCCCCGTCCTGCCGGACCCCGTCCCTGCCCCGCCGGGCACGGCGCGCTTCGGCTCCGCCAGGCACGGCGCACGGCTCGCCGGGCACCCGCCGGGACGGGGGCACCCGCGCCTGCCCTCCCTCACCGGCCGGGTCCCCTCACCGCCCCACGCCGACCCCCGGCACAGGAGCTACCGCCCTCCGCCCCCCAAAGCGCGGCCGGGACACCCCGGGCATGCAGGGAGCCCCCGCCGCCAGCAGCGCTCCCCCGCCGCCCCCGAGCAGCCCCCGGTGAGGGGGAGACCCTCGGGGCAGCCCCTCCGCTGCCAGGCAGCCCCCCCCACCCGCCCCGCGCCGCTGGCTGAGGGCGGCCCCGCTCCCCCCCCCCGCGGCCGCAGAGGCCCCGCAGGACGCGGCGCCCCCGGCCCCGCCGGGCTCCCCGAGCGGGACAGAAGCCAGCCGGGTCCCCGGCGCCTCGCCCTCACCTGCGGCTGCGGCCGCCCGGCCCCGGCGCGGCCCCGCTCCGGAGCGTCCCCGAAGTGCCGAGCGCGGCCCCGCTCCCCGCGCGCTCCCGCCCGGCCCCGCGTCACCGGCGCGGCGCACTGCGCCTGCGCGGAGCGGGGCCAGGGGAGAGGGGCGGGGCCTGTGTGAGCGCCAGGAGGGATGGAGGGATGGAGGGAGGGAGGGAGGGAGGGAGGGAGGGAGGGAGGGGTGGAGGGATGGGGAGAAGGAAGGATGGAGGGAAGGAGGGAGGGATGGAGGGAAGGAGGGAGGGAGGGAGGGAGAGAAGGAGGGAGGGATGGAGGGATGGAGGGATGGAGGGAAAGAGGGAGGGATGGGGAGAAGGAAGGATGGAGGGAAGGAGGGAGGGATGGAGGGAAGGAGGGATGGAGGGAAGGAGGGAGGGAGGGAGAGAAGGAGGGAGGGATGGAGGGATGGAGGGAAAGAGGGAGGGATGGGGAGAAGGAAGGATGGAGGGAAGGAGGAAGGGATGGAGGGAAGGAGGGATGGAGGGAAGGAGGGAGGGAAGGAGAGAAGGAGGGAGGGATGGAGGGATGGAGGGAGGGATGGGGAGAAGAAAGGGTGGAGGGAGGGATGGAGGGAGGGAATGGACAGAAGGAAGGATGGAGGGAGGGATGGAGGGGATGGAAAAAAGGAGGGATGGAGAGAAGGAGGGAGGGATGGAGAGAAGGAGGGAGGGATGGAGAGAAGAAAGGATGGAGGGAAGGAGGGAGGGATGGAGAAAAGAAAGTCTGGAGAGCAGGAGGGAGGGATGGAGAGAAGAAAGGATGGAGAGAAGGCAGGAGTTATAGAGAGAAGAAAGGATGGAGAGAAGGAAGGAGGGAAGAAAAGAGGGGAGACGGAGGGGACACAGCACGCAGGGGTTGCAGGCCTGCCAGCAGGTCTTGCCTCCAGCAGCTCAGTGCATCAGGAGATCTGCTGGAACAGCAGGGAGGACAGAAACAGCAGCAACAGTCATAAAACCACAGAATGGTTTGGGTTGGAAGGGACCTTAAATTAAAACCATCTAGTTCCATCCCCCTTGCCGTGGTCACGGGTCACCAGGTTGCTTCAAGCCCCATCCAGCCTGGCTTTGGACATTTCCAGGAATGGGGCACCCACAGCTTCTCTGTGCCAGTGCCTCACAACCCTCAAAGTAGATAATTTCTTCCCAATATCTAATCAAAACCAACTCTCTTCCAGTTTGAAGCCATTCCCCCCCACCCCCCATCCTGTCATTACGGTTCCCAATGAAGAGCCCCTCTCCCATCTTCCTTGTAGTCTCCTCTCAGACACTGCTTGCCAAGTCCTTGGTGGCCTGGGAATGCAAGTGACAGATACACAAAACCATCTCCTTGTGTTCTCCAGGGGATTCATTTGAGATCAGCAACATTACCAAGAGAAAGGCCAGCCCCAAGCTGCTCTCCCGGCCGTAGTGTTGGCTCCTGAAAAGCTCAGAACTGCTCCACCTGCTCCCATGATGCTGGAGAATGCCAACCCTGAATTTTCTTCACAGTCCTCTCCTCTTTTTCATGTGGCCACATCTTTGATTTGGGAACTGCTGTTCCTCTGCCGTTCTGCCTGTATTGTTTCCTGTAAACATCTTTAATTACTGAACACCCAACATTCAGCAAATTTTTGACTGCAGGTAATCTTAGGGCACCTAATGCCTTTAGTTAAACCCAGACAACCCTAATGAAGTTATAGGAATTTTAGCAATGCAATTGAGGGCAGAACTTGATGCAAAACTAATTATGAAGCCATAGGTTACCTTCCAGCCAAGACTGCAACTTGCTCCTCATTCTTTTAACCCTGGAGGAAAAAGCTGAACAGCCTAAGAGACCACAACACACCATTTGAGAGTTCTGTATGTCCAACAGCACTTGCTTTTAAAGCTCTTTCTTGTCTGGACATTTTTTGCACTGTTTATCAAAGCCAGTGCAGCATCAATCTCAGAGCAAAAGATATCCTTGTTGAGTAACCCTCTAACAGATTTTGCTATGGGCAGTTTTGGGTTCACTTCTGTTCTCCTCACGTCACTGAGAGCAACTGGAGCAAATTCAGGCACAGGGAACCAATTCACCTCTAGTCCAAAGCTGACAAGAAAACCAGTATCTCAGTTGCAGAAGAAAGCAATTTTCATGTATATTTTTCCAACTCCTGTCCTTGAAAATGACCTCTTGCAGGAGCCAGTGCCTGTCTCAACTTATCTTTACAAAACCTAAGGAAGATTTCACCTTTATTAAGAGAAGACATGGACAGAGTGACACAGTGGATATTACACAAATGTTCCCAAATAGAATAACTCCAGTATAGGAATGTGCTCAGTCACAACATTTTACAGAGAGAAGGTTGCAACAGTGAGTTATTCACCTTTTTTGCTTCTTTGCTTCTTTCTTTCCATTAGAAAAGAAAGTGAAGCTTGCCATTTGAATGTACAGTATGTACAAATGGACAGTAGCTATAAAACACATGCCACTCCAGGTGGTGCTTTTATTCCTACTGCCCTTTTTTATCACAGGACAATGTCTCCATCTCACATTTAACATGAGCTCTTGCCCAAGTTCAAGCCCATGCTTCCAATGGCACAGAAACTTTCTGCTTCTCTTTTCTCATTTACCTGGTGAAAGGTGTTTTGTGGGGGTTTTTTGTTGTTTTTTTGTTGTGGTGGGGTTTTTTTTGTTTTGTTTTGGTTTGGTTTGGTTTTGTTGTTGTTGTTTGTTTTTGGTGGATTTTTTGTGGTTTTTTGGTTTTTTGGGGGCTTTTGGGTTTTTGGGGGGGTTTTTTGTTTTTTTTTTTTGTTTGGTTTGGTTTTGGGTTTTTTTGTTTTGTTTTGGGTTTTTCTGTTTGTTTGGTTGGTTGGTTTTGGTTGTTTTTTTTGTTTATTTGTTTGTTTTTGTTTTTTGTTGTTTTTTTTTTTTTTTTACAGCCCAGGATCTGGTGTCACATCATCTGGTGTCACAGTCGGTTGTTTGTTTTTTTGGTTTTTTTGGTTTTTTTTTTTACTAAGGACTTGGCAAATTAATTGAGTGCTCGTAGTGCTCCAGTGTTCTTCCAAAGGTTCCACCTTGAAAACCAGGCAAGTTTTCCTGGTCTTTACCTGGGACCTCTCAGCACCAGATTCCAGCACACATCTGGAAGCCCCCAGGAGCCCAGCTGTGCAGGGGAGGGCTGCAAAGCTCTGATCAGCAGACCTAGGCTTTCTCACTAAGGAGTTCTTCTTGAAAATACATGTACTAGGGTTACTTAGATATTATATTGTCATTTAAAAACTTGTTCTAAGCATACTTTCCTACAAAACTTTGATGCCTGATACGTATTTCTGTGCAAGAAATCCACCTGAAATTTGCTGTAGAAATTCTCTGTCAGGCATCTCAAAGTATAAACACAGCACAAGACAAAGACACAAAATTACTAATAAAAAGTGATTTACAAAGTAAGTTTTATGCATAATTATAGTATATATTACATACTATATTACAGCAAGAGACTATTCACAAACATTTCCAATATAACTCTACTTACAGAATAGTTCCTTTCAAAACAGCCTTCTAAATATTTATGCTGACAAATCTGATGCGATTTGATGATTATACTAAACGTAATTTAGTGTGATAATACACATTTGCAGCATCCAAAAACAGTATTAAAAAAAATGAACAGTTACCAGTTCAGGCAGAGCAGGTTTACATCCACCTCACAAATCGCTTTGCATCAGTATTGCAGATTAGAGAGAGTAACATCCATTAAGCAACAGTATTTCCTCTTCAGAAATTATACAAGTCGATTTTTACCTCAAAAGAAAACATATGTACCACCACCTGAGCTCGAAACAATTCACTCGGAGCATTTGCCACATATTGTAACAAAATCTGTCACAAAGTAGAACACAGAACTCGGGCAGAGGAGGAACCAAGCTCCATTAAGTTTCAATTGCTTGTGGCAATATTGATTCACTATTTGCAGTTCTGCAGGTAGTTACTGCTGGACTCGATCTGAGCCTGTGAGGAGCTGCAGCTCACATGCAGTCAGTACCCTCAGGTGTTTAGGGCAGCTTTTCTGCAGCTCTTTCAGCCAGCATTGCCTGCCAAAGTGAGCACGATGCAGCCATGGCCCCTTCTCCAAGTGCAGGGCCACAGGCGGAGGTGCATCTATGTGCTTCCAGATGTGAAGTGAGCTCCTCTGCTTCATGAATGCCTCTTAGTTCCTCTTACTTCCTTTATTCCACAATTCAGAAAAGTTACTTTCAGGATTTATACTTTTTTTTCTATCATGAAAATGCTCTGTGTAGGATAGCTCTGCATATTCATGCCACAGTAACAGCCTCACAAAATTAAAATCATTCTAAAATGGGAGGCGAGGGGCATATTTGTCAGGCAGTAAACACTGAAAATGTTTTGTGGTTTAAAAAAATCGTTCATTTTAGGTGTCCTTAAAGCTTTCCCTCTCAAGACAGCCTGATTCCAGCCACACGGGGTGCGTTTCCAAAGCTGACTGACAACTCCGGCTTCCGCTAATGCACAACAAACCCTGTGGAGCGGGAGAAGGAAGGAATGTCTGCTGGGTACAGGCAGTTCCGAGCTCCCGGCTGCTCCTGCAGGCTGCCATCCCGTTCCAAAGGCGGGGACGGGCAGACGGAACAGCTCTGACCATCTGGAGGGGCTCTGTAAGCACAGCCTCCAGCAGGGAGAGGGGATCTGAGCAGCAATACACCGCCTTTGCTGAGGCTGGTGAGGCACCATAAGAAATCTTCATTCAGAGTGGGGTGTACCTACACCCTGCTCTTGCTGTTCCCCCCGCGGCGTGAATTGGAAATTTCCCCCCGAAGGTGATCAAAATAAAAATCCCTAGCGGGCAGAGCAGAACAGCTTTGCCCTACTCCATCTCCACTTCCAACAGCACCCAGGAGACACCAGCCACTTTCCAGGAACACCAGCAAGAAAAGCTTCCCGATTTCTCAGATATTTCCCAGAAGAAAGACTGCCTGGCAGCTTCTCTCCCTGTCCTGAGATGCAAACATGAGATACTTTTAGTGCCCAGCACGAAAAAAAGGAAATTTCACCCTCCAGCCCCAAGATTTAAGACAGAGGAATGAGTATTAGCTTCTTCACCACCTGACCTCTGGTCAGATCAGAGCTAGCTGAGGTACACAGAGACACAGCCATGCCTCCCCAGACAGCTGCAGACAGCCCTCAAAAGCAAATGCCACTAAAATATATATTAAAGCTTTATCAAAAAGATATTTGTAATGTCTCTCCTTGCACAATCAGTGCCTTTGCATTAGAAAAGTACCAGATATAAGAGTAGATCCCAGTGCTTGGAAGAGGAAATAGCTGCCTGGTATGTGCTGGCACAAGAAAACATTCTAAATTAAGTCATAATACTGATAAATCCTGCATACCCAAGACTTGATTTTCAACCTTTTTCACCATCCACAGCCATTTCCACAAAAGTAAAAATGAGGGCTAAACAACAACCTTGATACCACTTTGGATGCCTCATCTCTCTTTGCCCTCTTAATGTTTTGTCTCTCTTTGCCCTCCACACAGCCACCCACCACTGAAATGGCAATTACTGGGGCAGCAGAGAATCACAGACAGCTTGGACAGCCTGCCCTTCTCTACCAGGCAAGCTCACTGCAGAACAGGGAAGAAATCAGCATAAACAGCATTGCTGCTCTCAGAGAAACATTTCCAATGTAAATGGAGCATCTCACTGGAGAGACATAGTTAAAATATTAAAATATGTAGGGAGGGGGAGTTATTTTGGCCACTGAGCATTAAAATTCATCATGTGGAATAAAAGGAAAAAAAAAAAAAGACAGAAAACATTTAGGTTACAATTGATCCAAATCTTAGGGGTTTGGGAAGACAAATGAAATGTGAAGGGAGTGGAAGGAAGGATGGGGAAATCAGAGAAGATGACTGCAGGGAGTACAGTCTGTAACTAGCATTCAGGCAGAAAGGAGGCCATCCAGAGCAGGCAGAGATTTAAATGCCTCAAGGATTCAGAATGCTTCTAAAATTTAACCCAACAACTACAAAGAGAGAATCTGACCTAAATACTCCACTGACATCCTTACATTGTCCAGTGCAGCAATAACCTCTGTAGTTTGAGGCCATGAAGGACTGATACAAAAGCAACACTGACATTTTAATGCCATTTTTAAAACTCATAAATGCTAAGATTGTTGATTCACTTATTCTTTTCAAGACATACCAGTAGATTTTACATTCTGTATCACACAAGCTTTGCATAAAAGAGCGAAGTGGGGATCAGAAGTCAGAGGTCCACTGCCCAGGGTATAGCTTTTCGTAGTTTACCCACTTTGTCTTACAGGGTATGATTGCAACATTTCCATTTGTAGCAAAGACTCCCTCATCTTCAGTTGACTAAACTGTTTTGGAAGCCTTCCTTGGGAACATAAGCACTGATAAATAACAACCTGTACTGCAGTCTGCCAGTCCCAGCCCCAAGTACTCTTTTACCTCAAAAGATTTCACTCAAAAAATAAATAGCAGTGGAAGTTGTCATTTCCTCCAAAGTAATATTGGAGTTTGTCATGTTTTTACTCCAGCGAAAATCAGTGAAGCAGATTTTCAGATTTAGAGGAGTAGTTGTTTTTAAAATAGATTTCTTCGTGCTATAATGTTATAATAAAATATCAATATCAAAAGATGAGAGAGTGCTTTTCCTTAGCTGAGGTAGAGAGCCATTTGGGAGCAGGGGCAGGCTGCAGGTTGTGCCTGAACTTGGTGCAGGACTCAGTCAAGAGATTTGTTTAGTAATTCGGGTACTCTTCCACAACAGCTTTCATTCTTAATACAGGAATTTTCCTGTAAAGTCTTTCCTTGCTTGCTCTCTTTGAGATTCAAAATTACAAAGAAGAGTGAAGCAACTCAATATTTTAGTTGTATTATTTTCCTACATTGCTTTTGTCTTGGTTTCCTATACACATTATGAGGCAGTCCAGAAAGGAGTAGGAATTTGAATCCTACTACAATGAAGATTTGTATCTTCACTGTGTCTCTTCTAAAGTTTGGCTTGTTTTATGACTTTTACAGTTGTAGGGGGGCGGGAAAAAGCCAGATGTAATTCTTTCCCACTGTTAGGCAGAAAGTGAAGTAGTTGCAAGTCAGGAAGTGCTTCCAACAAATGTCAGAGGAAAAAAGCAAAATACAATGCTTCCATTCAATCTGATACATTTCCAAAATGCACTACAATAAGGTGTTTGTTATCATTTCCATCAATCTCTCTTTTTTTTTTTTTGAGTCTGTACAGTTGAGCTTTGAAGTGCCAGCATGAGGATGCTTTATGATTCATGAAATAATTATGTTTGCATTCACCATATACAAGTTCCAACAGCTAACAGAAGTGGGGAGTTAATCAATGTCTTCTGCGAGTTCTCACTGTTCTTCTAGCTTGGGCAACAACTGGAAAAACACTTTTTGCACAGAATTACTAATCACAACAGATAACTACTTCCACCACTGTAGACTGTGTATTCTCCAGGCTAAATAATTTGTCATTGCATGCTTATGCTTTTGTTCCCTGCTGGCAAATGTTTCTAACTCCTTTCATATGACTGCAGGGCAGCTTTCAGAACATGACAGGAATTTTAAAACGCTAATAATAATTCTCAATTTGAGAAAAATCAGCTTACTTTTAACTCATAAAACTGGCGTTACAGGTCTTTCTCATCACCAAGAGGAAATGGGAGTTCAACACTGCCAGGAATGCAGATAAATAACATCACTTTCATCTTCCTTTCCTCTCCCACAGGTGGGGATGAACAGGGAACAAGTGCCAGCAGAGGAAACTCCTTCAGCCAGCACAGTTCAGCCAAGATGCAGGAGAAGTGGCCTGTGCCAGATGGAAGGATTATATACACAATTTCCCCTGGAGAAACAGGAGAGCAGTGGCTCCTGATGAAGCAGTGGAGCTTTGCAATACAGCACTGCACTCCTCATTTGCTCACTGCACATGGCATAATCCATATGCTGGTTTGATACCTGGGAATTCCTTCCTGTAGTGAAGGAAGCAGTGCACCTTTGTTCTTTTAAAATTAGCAGTAAGGATAGAAAATGTGGATTTCTAGAAACCCTGTATGTCTTAATAAGTTATCATTTATCATTACAATATCAAAACAAGATATGAACTTCTGTTGTGTATTATTTTTCCTATGACAAAAAGAAAGGTAATAAAGTCTGGATTTTTCTTGCCTCTTGCAAACACTCCTGCTGATCTCTGGAGCACTGCTCTTCTGAAAGTTGTAGGATCTGATCAAAACTGGGTGTGACACCACCTGGCCATGTCCTGGCAGAAGAGCTGCCTCCAACTACCCCCAACATCACAAAAGCAGTGAAAGTGTCTGTGTGCTCTCATTCTCCACAATGCGAGCTGCTAAATGGGCTTTCTGCAGCAGTCGATAGTTCTTCTGTCAAAGCAATCTGTCTTCAGGGTTCACTCCCAATTAGAGATCACAATGAATATAAAATAAATTACTGATCGATGTCAGGAAATACATTAACAAATCCATCTCCAAGCAAGAGCAGCTCAATGGTTCCAAGTGGAGCAAATTTAGTGACTGTCAGTGGTGTGGAATGACTCCATCAGCTGAGCTCACCCACCAGTAAAGCATCTTAGTAAACCTTCTGAGCCACGCAGAAATATGGACAGGAGAACAACACACGGCTACCCAGTGGCCATTTCCCAAAACAATGCTTCAAAAAAAAAGAGTTTCACATTGCCACAGGATAAAATGTAGTGCCTCATCATGATATTCCTGAAGGCAAGGGAATCTGCCCTGAGGCAGATTCAGGCACCTCTAGTAAGGCTAACCAGCACTGCAGCAACAGTGAAGGGTTTGTTCTACAGAGATAACCAAATTGTTGTGAAATGTGCTTGCACCACTGAGATGCTGCAGTGTGCACGGCATCAGCAGAACGCACTGACACCAGCTATCTCATTACAGGGTATTTTACTGCAGTAGCTGCATGGGTATAAATCCTAAGTTTTGAACCATGACTGCAGTGTAAGCCTTTATTTTTCTGTGCAGCACAAGGATAATGACTGCAGAAAGAAAACAAAGATGTTCAGTCCAGTATTTTATCTACAGGGGAACATTTCAGCTACTGCATTCTAAATAGGTAACACCAAGATCTGTTACAGCAGGGAGGGCAGTGGCCACTGATCCTAAATGGTGTAAGGAAAGTAAAGTTCATGAACCAAAACACAACACAACACATACTGGAAAAGAAACAGGCTGAGTTTCTGGAAAGGTTCCCAGCCTAGATCCCGAACAGACTATGCAAGGTTTGCCCGGGAATGTCCACACTGACCATAAAGATTTACTCCCTTCAGGAGCTTCCTAAGGTGGGCTGCATTTAGAGAGGGGTATTTGATCACAAACAACAATCAGAGTGTAGTATCACAGTTTCACTACCTCTAGTCCCTCTTCTTTACAGCATAATGCCACGTTGAAGTTTCATGAATATGCATATACATGTTCTGTATCCCTCAATAGGCTATCTAAATTTTGTGTATGAGAAAGAGAGGGCGCAGCAAAGAGTATCAATACTGGCAGAAACCTGGATCACCATCAGCTCTCCTGGCTGTGCCCCAATGTTGATAAAACACTGCTGGTTGTTGTGGAGGCGGTGGGGATATACTATTTTAATATCAAGACTTGATTCTCTGTGTTATGGCAGAAGTTCTCAGCAGTGTGTCTCCCTTCAAGAAGACCAAACGAATCAGCATGAAGTGGGGGTTGTAAATAACAGGTCATCAGTATTGGCAGGAAAATTATAGGTGTTTGGCAGCAGGATAAATAGTGGAGGTGAACCTGGCCAACAGCTTTTTAAACTGCTTATTTACTGCTGGCCCCAGCTGCAGGCTCTGATGGCTGTAAACACTGCCCTTGAAGGACGGGATGGAGATCCCCTTGAGCATCTGTCCACAGGGTATAGTGGCAAACCCTGGCACCAAGCAGGGAAATGCAGTTTCGAAGGCATTACAATGAGATGGGGTGTCTATGTAAGTGAAGCTGTGCTTCATTTGGCTCACACCATTGAAAACTATTTCCATGAAACTGTATAGAAAGTGCTTTCAAAATATCCTTGAAAGTCTCCTGGAAATAGTCGTGAATGTTGGACAAGCAAGCACAGCCAGTACTCCGTGCCAGTAAAACCAGAGGCACAGGAGCAAGTCCTGAGTGTCTTTTCTCCAGAGTTTTGTTGTCTGGGCTCTGTGACAGTGTTTTTTATGTGATGACTGGAGCCTGCACAGCTAGGAATTTGTGGAGCTTTATGAGGCTGATACTCCATCTTCTTTCAAGCTCCCCAGGTATCTGCTCTCTAGCAATCCCTTCAGTGGCAGGGAGAGATCCTTAGGGGAGCTCTAATCCAGGTGGTGGAGCAGAGAGGGGAAAAGAAAACTGCTTCTTTATTTCCGTTCAGGAGCAGAGGTTGCAATGCACACAGTCCACAGGCTATGCCTTGCAGGCTGTCCTGTCTAGTCCATGATGAAGGATGCAGTTAATGGTCTTTTGTCCTTCCACAACTGAGCAGGATCACTTGATCCCTCAGAAAAGTCCCGGGTGTTTTCCTGAGGACGCTGAACACTCTGTCATGTCTGGATGTGTTGTATCACACCCATTTAACACTCCACCTCTCCTCCCTGCCTTGGCACACTTGCCGCTCTCTGGCAGAGGGGCTCTTGCTGTTTCTTTCCACTCACATGTCCTGGGCACACCAGCAACAGTCAATTTTCCTTGTATGGGCAGAGGTGAAGCCAGGGGGAAACAGCAATTGCAGCACAGTTTCCATCCTGCTGGGATGCTCAGACCTGAACTGGGTCATGTAGTGTTGCACAGTAACTTTGGGGGTTGGGTTTGGTTTTGCTTTGTTTTGTTGTTTGGTTGTTTTGGTTTTGTTTTGATTTTTGTTGTTGTTTGTTTGTTTTAATTCAGGGAGGAATTTAGAGCATACTTTAACATTCATTTTAGTATACGTGTAGTATTTTTATATTCAACTTCATTTCCTGGCCAGTCCATGTGTCCCAGTGGGGGGTTGTGCCTTCTCTGTGACTTCTCCTGGCAGAGAGCCAGTTTACTAAAAAATGAAATGAGGATTCTCATTAAATGAGAAAAATCATGACCAACCTCAGAGCTTCTCTGTCTCAAGGCACCATTGCAGAGCTGCTTAACCCTTTCTTTAGCTTCCTTGCATGAACTCTCTGTGTGTGGTACCGCAGAGGCAGTTCCCAAATTCTATGGGTTTTTCATAGAAAAAAAGACATTGAGGTACTTCCCATGACTATTTTTTTTTCATCAGCAGACTTAGCATTAAAAATGCACATTTCTGACAGCAGTAATTTTTACTTTTCCTAACATATGATCGCCCAGGATGTCTGAAAAAAAATTATTGCTTCTGCCTCACCACCTCTTTCCTAGTTGCCTGCGGTGCTGCTGATGCCCAGGAATGCAGCAGGTATACTGGATGCTGCCTGCTTTTTACTCTGCAGCTCCTGAGGGGTAGTGAAGAATTGCACTTCAATATAGTGCATCTGAATTTTAATTGAATTGTAGCCTGCAGCAAAGTGGAAAGATATTGAAATGAAATTTCAGTGTTTCACTCTGGAGTTGATGTTCCACCACACCTCTGAAATAACTGATCAACCCTCTCCCCTGTCTCTGTCTTCACCCGTGGCTCTGGGAGACCCTGCCAGCAGCCTGGTACAACTTCCCAGGCAGGTCACAGAGAAGTGGACCTTGTCCCAGGGACCCGTGTTCAAACCACTGCCTGATGTTGGCAGTGCTGGCCCACATGCATTTCCTATATTTTAAAGAGGTTATTTTAAGGGCAAGGTTTTCCAGGTGAGCCCTGAGTCTGACAAGGGATTGTGGCAGTGTAACCTGAATCTACAGGAAAGCCTGGGTTTGCAATGTCACTCCATTCTGGTGCTGCCAAATACAACATATGTGTCAGAAACAAAAAGGTAATTGAGTCACTCATCCCTTTGCCTTTGGGGCATGCAGCACTCCAGAGAAAAGAGCAGCAAGGAGGACTTGTGGTGCCTCCCTGACGTCTTGCTGACATGTGAGAGGTTCTGGTGACTGTGGAAGTCAGTGGAGGACCTGGTCCCTTCCAAACAGCAATTTAATATAAACTTCTGCTACAGCAACTACGTCCACTTGTCCAGGAGTGATTTAGCTCTCACCATGAGTGCTGCTGTTCTCAGTTACTCGGCGTAACACAAACATGGAAAGTGTGAAGAGGAGGGTTGTAAAAGTAGCTGTTTTAGCTGTAACAACATAAGAACTGGAGAAAACACAACTAGAAACATGAAGCAGCTATAAATAAATAGGCACACCCTTGCAAGAGTGGAGATCAAATAAATATTTGAATATACTATACTGACCCCTGAAATCAAAATGTTAAAAATAGTCTCTAGCTTTTGTTTTTCAGAAAGGAGAGTATCTCGTTGCCAGAAGATTCTTGTAGTATTTGAGAGGTCATTATCACACCTACCAATTGATGTGAACCTGCTGCTCACCAGCAGCAAGAGGGGATATTTGGGCTTTGCAGAAGCTGCTTCCCACAAGGTGCAATTGCAGTCTCCACATCTGTCCCTGCTCCACCCCTGTCCCCTTCTCCTGCACCCACACCTGTTTGTGACAGCAAGGGAGGAGGAGGAGAGGGGAGGAGGAGAAGGAGGAAGGGCTCTGGCAGCTCTGCTCATGGCCTGGGAGGAACAGTCACATTTCTCTACTGCAAAAGTCAAGATTTTTTTCCCAAAGCTCTGAAACCATCTGCAGAGCAGGAGTGTGGCCCCCTGACCAGGCTTTGTTTGTATTACTTGTCCATGTGAAACTGAGTGTGGGAGCAACACTGCAGTGCAACACAGCTGCCCTGTCACATCCCCTGCCAAGCAGGGCTGCTGCTCTGCGGGGACTGACCTCTTTTTCCAGAGAGTTCCGTTGCCCATCACCATCAGTTAGCCCAGCACATTTCTTCTCCATTTGCATTTGAATCTGTATCTGCTGTTTTAGGCTTCAAGTGTGGGTTACCTGTGCAAAATGTGTTGGTTCTTCCAGCTCTATCAATGTCACAGAAGAAGCTGTGTCTTCATGAAACGTGTCCAACTTCCATTCTCAAAACACCACAGCTGCCACTGCTAAATAATTTCTAGCCATTTTTCTGGTTTTCCTGCTTTCCTATTTCCTGGTTTAAAGAAGGTCATAAGAGTATAAAAATAAACTTTATACTAAAGAACGAAACTTGCTCAGTATGTCTTACTTCACTGTTGAAACAGGAACCATTTTTCCAGTTGCTGGCTAATCATCAAGAAACTTTATAGACTATGCTGAGGCCTGCACAAGGGACATTGACAATTCTTGCTGTTGCTTTTTCTACAGCCTTGACCCATAAAAGGACACTTAAAAATTATTTCTACAAGAGCTTTTAGTTTCTATGCCACAGCTTCGGTTTTGGGGGTTATGCTCTCAAGTGGGAATTCCTTGCAATTTTTAAAAGAAAAAGGAGTTTAAAGTGCACAGTCCAATAAGTAGGACAAATGTGGCCAACAGAAGCAGGGAGAAGTCTATGGAGGAAAATGCAGCATGTCAGAAACAGGATGTAGTGTGTCAGCCTTGAGATTCTGACCTGGAATATGCTTTGATCTCTGCTCCTTCTGTCCTCTTCATCTCAGGCATGGCTAAGCCAATGGCCACAGGCACCAACATGCTCCTACCCTGCAGCAATCCACCAGCACTGAGCTCCATCCAAGCTGGGGGGTTATATTAATTTTAAGTGACTTGAGTTGCTGTCTTATTGTCAAATCTCTGTTCCAAGCATTTGCCCCACTTTGAGGAGAATGGATCATCGGAGGAATTGGGCTCTGCTGCTTTGGGCATCTGCGTGGGGCTCACAGGGACTTCAGGGAAGAGTGGTCCCTCAGCACCCCCATCAGCTTTAGACTGACATTCATTTGAAAGTACAGGTATCATCACGGAATGTAATTGTGTTTACAAGCGTGAATGAAACTCATCAGTTTTGCTTATTATTTCAAGTGGTTTGGTTTTTGCTCGCTTAATGCTCCATAACTATTGTCTCTGCCACCAAAGAGAAAAAGCTGTTGCTCTGTTCTCAGCCACAGCTATTTATATCTTGTAATAACACTCCTCAGGATACAAGGAAGGGTATGAAACCAAGAGTGTAAAATTAGGACAAAGACACAACCTTCGGGGCCTTTCCGCTCAAAAGCTGTCACTGACATTAACACCTCACTTTTGTTTTCTCTGCTGGATTGCTCCCCTGCAATCCTGCAGCCAGATGGTCTTTAATTCTGTTTATTTGAGCTTAATTCAGAGCAAAAGGAGTCCATGCCTTTGGGGGCATCCGTCCCACTTTCAGCACTAGACAGGGCTGACACCTCTGAGAGCCCAGTGATAACAAACCATTTAAGAGCCTCTAAATGTTGGGGAAAGCAGAGCCAGCACCGGTCAGGTCACACCCAGCTCTGCCTGTGTTGCAGTTCTCCCTGTGTGGCCACTATGGGTTGGACATATCCCAGCCTCCTGGCCGGTCCCCCTTTGCTGAGGAGGGATCCCCAAAGCAGCAATGGGAGAAGAGGCTGGTGGAAATCCATATACATCTGAGCATTTGGCAGGTACTTACCGTGCCTTTTGAAATGTTTCCTCTAAATCTGAAACCACAGCTTGTCTTTTCAGGAGTTTGTTGAGATACTGTTTTTCTGCCCCGTGGATGTTTTTCCCTTAACGATTCCCTTAGGACAACTGGCTGACAAAAATAAGTACTTTGTAACTCTTTGGAAATCAGATATGGATGCGATTCCCTTAAATCTCCACTGCAAAAAAAATTTGTATTTGTAGCATACAGAGAGTTTAATTGTTTCCCCTCCTATTAGCGTGTCTGCAAAGGATTGACAAACAACATTAGAGGTGCCACTCCTTCACAAAAAAAAAAAAAAATCTATGCTAAAAATGACTCGTAACCAGATGTGCCTCAGTATGTTACACACACACTGTGCTATTTTTATCCCTCCCTGTTTTCATCAGTGATTAAAGCTTTTATGATGTAACCCAGCTCTTTCAAAGGGCTTCTGCTGTTCCACACTGCAGCTCAGTGCTCCATCCCAAGTTAATCTCTCCCTGATTGCAGGGACATACTGCTCCAGATGCTCTGGGAGACAGAGCTGTGAGGTGAGGTGGAGATGAGCGCAGCCGCCACCACCTTCAGTGGGTTTTGTTTCGAGAGGTGGTCCTCTGGATAAGGATGAGCTGTCTGGAGTGGTCTTCCAGGTCCCTCGGGGCCCGAAGGAAGTTCTGGCCAGGAGGTATCGGGGGATGTTCCCAGCCAGCCCATGCTTTGTGCCTGCTTGCCAGTTGTGTCTCCAACATCACCTACTGGCCAAACAGCTCTGCAGCTGCTGTGAGAGTGAACCTCACATCTCTTCCTTCCCCTTTTTCCTACATTTCTCCCTTCAGAATATATGCAAAGGTTGATTGAAACTGTACATGGTTAAAAAAAACAAAAAACTATCTGATAAATTTGTAAGAAAAACTTTAATTAAAACTCCCACTGTGTTGTGTAGGATTTGTAGGAAAACACGTTTTCATACAAAACCCCAAACAGCTGTCCATATTTCAAACCCCAGTGCCTGTGTCCAGGATCGGGGAGCTGAGCTGTGCCTGTGTGTTTCCCGGTGCATTCCCTGTGCCCGCAAGCAGCACGCCTGGGGCTGGCGAGCCGCTCCTGGACCCACCTGCGCTTCCCTGGCTTCTCCCAGAGCTTAGAGCTGCTGCCTCAGCACCCGCAGCAGGAGGGAGTGCATTGGACCTAGATAAGAAATACGCCTTGTTCAACAAACATTTGGCTAGAAATGCAGACAGCCTAATCAAGATACTCATCTGCTTCAGAAAAGGCCTCTGAGGAGTTAAGTTACGCCCTTGCTACGTCATATATCCAATTATAATTCAGCTGCCTCCTCCTGGGAATCAACATAGAAGCTAATCACTATGTAAACTGCAGAATGTGTGGGAAATTGTCTTTTATCAGCGCCAGTGTTACCCCTGGGAATGGGAGGGTTCAGGCACCAGTATGCTCCCTGCAGCAATTCTGTCTGCTGTTCCTGGATGCTGGGTGTTTGGGGTTTTTCGGTGCCCAAGCCCCGTGGGGTGGACACCACAGTCCCCTGACATGGCTGTGGTCTAAGGCCAGGTCTGCTTTTCGCTGTGGGTGGGGAAAAAAGGATGCCAGGGCTGGTGGAACCTGAGAACCTTGCAGAGAGTGACACAGGGATGTACAAGGAGCCAAACTGGGAGGAAAGCTCCAGCCACCAGGGCTGACCTGCTTCGGGTGCACTTCGGTCCACCTCCCACCCAGAGGAGGGCAGATTAATTCACCCTGAGCATCACCAGAGCTTCTGTAATCCCCACCACCACGGGCCAGAGCAACAAGCTGTTGCTCTGTAGATAAAGACGAGTCATTCCCCTCCAGAGCAGCAGCTTCCAAGCTACCAGACAGGATTAATTTTTTGGGGGGGAGGAGAGGTGGGGCGGGGGGGTGTTGGTGTTTTCTTTTTTTTCCAATCTTGATGAGTTTTTCCAATCATGAGTTTTATTGCTCTTAAAAAGTGAAATTGCAAGAATACAAAATAAACCTACACATATGTGAGAAGATGGTGCAACTTCATTTTGAGCAAGATCTGGGAAGTTGTGATTTCTGTCCCAGTGCTGAAAAGTTTTGGCATTTCGCAGTTTACTCTTTCTTTCTCTTTAATTTGACATTTAACAAATGCACAACACATCCCAGTGACCTGTGCCCATCACTGCTGAGCTTTGCTGAGCAAAAAGCTGCCCAAGCTCCATGCCCTGAGATGGCTCTCAGCTCCCACGAGGCTGCTCAGGCTGAACCTACAAACAGGGGCTTGAGCTTTGCTGATGGACAGTGAGACCCAGAATATGGTGGCATTGGGGACGCATGGGTGCCAGCTCAAAGGACATTTGGAAGAGGGTGTAGGTGCCTTTGTACACTGTTACACTACAGAAAATCTGCGCTCATGTTCTGTGACTCCTGAAGTCACCCTGCAGAGCCATCTTTGTCTTTCTACAGCCAGGTATAATTTGTGGTTTCTTGTCACTAGTACTGGCCCACAGCAAACCAGCAGCAAAACTCCCATTAGCATTTTCCCACAACAGCCTCCTCAGAGCCAGGACTGTGGTGTTATCTTCACTGGAGCAGCAGCCAGTCCCTGAGTCCCCGATGTTCTCCTTGACTAGGGCCATGGTGCTGTACCAAGGGTGCACTGCTGCACCCGAGAGCCCTGGGCTGAGCAGCCAGGCACAGTTCCATGCCAGAGCACTTCACTTTAGTGGGCTCAAAGCAAGTTTTGCCATAGTTTCACATTCCTGACTGACTTTGTGTCAGAGTACATCAGCATAAAGAATTGGATGAGCCCTCAGGTTGAAGCGAGGTGGTTGTTATTTAGATCTAATGAACTGCAATAGGCAGAAATACATAAATCCTTCCTGGCCAAGGAGTAAATCAAATGCAAGTGGCTGAGATGACACTGGAGCCTGAATTTCAATCTGCTGAGGGCCAGATGGGTCCAACAAGAGTACAAACTCTGTGATTCCTGTCAAGCTGCTTTTCCCAACACCCGAGTTAAATGCTTTAAAACACTGACTGACCTATGCTTTCTGCTGAGACCATGCCTCTGGGACAGCCACCCCCTGTAAAAGTCTCTGACTGGCCATCAGCTATATGGAGGTGAACAATCATTTCTGCCTGTAATGTGGACGGTTCCCTGTGCAGGGTTTTGCCTGGGCTTTCAGCCTCACTGAACTTCCTTTATTCAGTTTTAAACTAATGGGAAGTGATTTGAATACTGGTGTAACCCCTGGATTCAGGAGAACTGCTGACACAGATGGGGCTGGATCTGGCTTGACCCTCATTAGCAGGAAAAAGGACAGATTGCCACAGTTACCATCAGAATTCCCCCGTCCCCAGCCACTGCACCTCAAAGGTTTCCATCTTGGATAAATAATAAATGCAAAAGCCAGCCTCACATCTCCCCCTTGAAGACTAGACGAAGCTGTGCTCAAACGAATTAAATCTGCTGGCTCTCTTTTGGTGATGAACTTGAGGCTGATGAAAGGGAACTATTTTTAGTGCTAGCTAGAGGCACAAGTGAATGGCTGGCAAAGCACGGAGTACACTTCCCTGCCTTGCCAGTGCATCCAGCCAGGACTGCACCATCCAGGCACAAAGGATGCCAAGAGCCTTGATACCATGCTCCACCCTGCCCCGCTTATTTAGAGTGGGATCTGCAATTCCTGTTTCACAAGAGAGGCTCCTTCCAGCTCAGACCCACCTTGGGTGAGTGCCTGTCTTTCTTAGCTAGTGCCAGGGGATACATTGCTGTGTTCAGCACTGAGGTGCTGGCATGTGAACCCCATGGTTCTACTCCTGAGGCAACACTGCTTTTCTGCCCTGGAGCAGCTCAGTGGGAAATGCCCCAGGTGTAGGTGCCTGTGCTGTGAGGCAACACTGTGACAGCACTGCCAGGGACTGGAGAAGGAGGAGGAATCTTCTACCTTTGGTTCAGGGCTGCCAACGGTAACACAAGCATCTAAATTGGTTTCTGCTGCACATCCTGCGCCTCGCACCATGGGACCAGGGAGATATCAGTACTGGATGAGTTTCTATTTCCTCCAAGTGCTCTGAGGGCTGCTGCTGATTTCAGATTTACTTACTATAATGTGTCCTTTACTCTGGTCATTTGTCTTGTTCTTTAAAGGCTACGGTCTGACATTTGGTCTTTACTGGATTCCACACTGCTTGTGAGCATAAAGGTCCTGCCTGCTTAAATAAAGTTTTATCCAAGACGCTATTTACAAGTTTCTCCAAAATGTCAATATTTGCTTTCCTGCAAGCTAGCTGGGTACATCACACTTCCTGCTGGATAGCACAGCAAACTGCAGGTGCTCAGTGTCCAGATGGTGTTTCTGAGCCTTCAGAGAGTATTTCTGGTGGCTGATGTCCCAGGGAGTTGCCCCTGCACATTCAGCTGTGGCTCCTCCAGTAAGGATCTGGCTCCTTTTTTTTTTCAAAGTTTATACTAGCAGTTACTCATTGGGCTTTTTATAAACAGATATCTCTTAAACTGTTTTCTTCTGTTCCTTGACATATTTATTTGTGCTGCATGCATGGAGCTTTTCTGTCTGGGATATATACTTGAAGCAGAATTGGGCAAGTCTTTCTTTATGGCCTTGGTAGAGTCAGCTGCTGATTTGGCTGTTGTAAAAACAAAAGAGGAGTTTAAATCTGCAAGACAGGAAGATCCTGTCTTGTGTTCGCAAGCAGTCAGTGAGCAGGACCCTATTGGAGGTGGTGGCCCCAAAGGCCAGAGGGAGCTCCGAGTGTGAAACAGGGTCCCTGCCTTCAGCAGCTGCAGATCCAGGCCAGAAAAGGTAGGCTTATCTGCCTTACATAACAGCAGGAGCATTGCTCCATGGGCTGTAGCAGCACCCAGTCTCCTGGTGCCAGCATCGCCCTGCAAGCACCGTGCCAGCGAGGGACAGGTCTCCATGGCTTTGCAAACTGCCTTCCAAAGCTCCAGCAGCCTGTGTGCCAAATGCCTGGGGGCCTCATGCTGCTTTGGCTCTGGAGGCAACTGCGCTGCAGGGGCCTAGCAGCAGACATCCCCCTGCCTGCAGAGTGACCCTGGCACCACACAGGCTCAGTCCCCTGCAGCGGTGCCATGTGCCGTGGAAATGCCCAAACTCTGATGGCAGGAGGAAGAGATGAGTTATGGGTGCCATCCTCAGCACAACACCCAATACCAGACACACTCCCACCCTGCTATCCAGAGTCTGCTCTGCCCCAGCACCAAGGAAGGGGGGAACTCTTTCCATTGCATCAAACTGCACCTGTTTCCTCACAGCATTATGTTCATCCAAGTCATGGCCCCTGAAGCAATAGTGCTTTTCTGTTATACCAGAACACCACTGCTGCCTGAGGAAGGGGGCAGTGAATTGTTGTTTGCTCTGCTTTGAGACATGGTGAGGGGAGACAAGCACCAGACAGCAATCTAAGCAACACAGCAAGCTCTTCCCAATAGTCACTGACCTGCACTAGACCTCTGCTTTGTGTGATGAATCAGTGTTCTTACCAGAGATGTTATAAAACATGATTTCCTTAATTCCATGGCATTCAGGATACAGAGCTAAACTCGTAGGACTTAATCTATTTAAATTGTCCTGTGATATATATTCAAGAAAACAGAGGTACACTCATAAGAGTTAATCCATTTAAAATTGATTTTGCCTCTCAGTCTTTGTGAAATATCTGTGCAGGAGAGCCTGGGGGCTTTCTGTATTTTTCAATTAGGAAAGAGACCAGCCAAGTCAACCAGGCACAGGGCAGATCTCAGCTTGCTTTATTGCAGACATGCTATATCCAGTATTTCAGCTAGTACCCAAGAACCAAAATGTTGGAAAGGAGCTGGAGAAAGCCACCAGAGTCTTATTTCTTGCAAAGATTAAAACAACCCCTGAGAATTGCTGCAAAGACAAGCAAGTTGAAAGGTCCCAAGGGAGTGAGCATGCTTAAGCTCAGAGCTCTCATGCAAAAACAAATAAATGGCTTTTAATTGATTATTTTGCCAATCCCTGGATGGAGCATAGAGTCACAGAATACTTTAAGTTGGAAGGGACCTTAAAAACCATCGAGTTCCAATCTGCCTGCCGTGGGCACCTCCCACAAGACCAGGTGGCTCAAAGCCCTATCCAAACTGGCCTTGAACATTTCCAGAGACAGGGCATAATTAATTTCCCCCTGAGGATGGTTTTAGCTGTTGGATACAGTGGCAAGACATGGTGCCTTTCCCCTTGGAGAATCAAACCCGTGTCGACGCAAAGCAAGTAGCCCCAAAGCCTCCCAGTGGGATTTGATACCGGGGCTTCACTGTGCGGCTCAGTCGCCGGGAGCTAGGCTATGTGGAGCCCCCCGTAGTCTCTGCACATCACTCAAGGGCTCTGCGGGCACCTCGGGGCAGCGCACACCCCGCGGAACCCCTGGCCGCCCGGTGCCACGGGCCCGGAGCCGGTCGCTGCCGGCTGCGCACGGCGGGGCCCCAGCGCCACCCTCTGGGGACGCGGCCGCAGCCGAGCGGTCCAGGCTGCTGGCCCGATCCCGCTTCCTCCCGCCTGCCTCCCTCTTCTGCTTCTCTCTTCAGCGCCCTTTAGCGTCTTTTCGGGGTTCAGCCCGTGCGGAGCATCAGGGGCCAGGGATGGGGCTCGGTTGGGGATGCGGCTGTGGCTTCCTGGCAGCGCTGGGGATTGAGCCACTGCGCCTTTGTGCTGCCTTCTCAGCTGTGGAGAGAGGATAGTTATTGGTCATTTCAGAGCTAGCTGTTAAAAAAAAAGGTATATTTAAAAGATTCTTAAGTGTCCCTCTCTTGCTTAAGAATCTCAACCTTTCGTTTGATCTCTTCACATAAAATGAGTTTGTTTGGGTTTTTTTCTGTTCCTTTGCTGATCGGCTCCATCCAGCTCAGGAGAATCACCTCCAGGAGGAAGAACAGGAGGACACTGCTGCAGAGGAAACCTTGAAGGAAAACTGAGACATTCTATAGCACAGGCCTGTCCAAGTGCTGCCTCATCCAATAGATGTTCTGACAACAAATTACAGTGCAAGTTTAGTAACATGTTGAGGATGTGAGTACTTCATATCTGCTTATAAAGGACTCCTCTTGCTATTTATTGTCCCTTTCAGGATTAGCTGAGGAAGGAAATGGGAAATTGTACTCGCTGGCATGTCATGGAGCTGGCTGAGGGGCTGAGGAGGAAATGAAGCAGAAGCCAGCTGAGAACAGCACCTTGCTGTCGAATGTTGCAGGGTGGTTTTGGCGCATGTGAGGAGCAAGGCAGCTTTGACTCAGCATTCATCAGGTGAAAGTTTAAAATCAAATCAGCACAGCAGTGAGCGTTTTTGCTGCTTCCTTCCATAACCACCAGCTCCTGCCCAGTCACAAGCTCGGATGGAGGATCCTACTGCAAGCTGCAGATGGTGGAAGGCTCCCGGTTGCCCCAGACCAACAGTGACAAATGTGCCATATTCTTCCCCAAAATTCAGCAGTGATGTGCTTCTTCCCACTCTCATGAGGGTCACTGGTGTTCTGCATGCTGGGACAAACAGAAAGGAAGGTCAAGCTTGCTGCCTTCCTGCTGAAGAGGGCATTTCCCTCCTGTACTAAATATGGAAGCAGACATAAGTACCCCTCTTGTTTTTCCTGGGGTCATCTGAGGCACAGAAAATTCTGGAAGAGGCTGTTCCTTAGTCTGCACTCCTGACTGCTTCCCTCCCACTGTTGGCAGAGACAGAGCTGGCAGAACGGGCAGGGCTGGCCTTGAACACGCCACTGCTCCCACAGAACACCCACCTGGGTAGGTGTCTGGCCTGTGGGCAGCCTCTGTGCACAGACTTGATGGACAGTCACAAAGAGGTGTTTGTGTGGGCTTTCCCTAACCAAATGAACATTTGCCAGAACTCTGACCCTGCAGTGCAGTATAACCATCAGCAGGACAGTGATTGTTGCGGGTATGAGCTCCTAAATCACTTACAGCAAGAGAGAGAGAGGCGATTGCACAGCTTTGGCTACCTTGCTGCAAGCCTTGGCCAGTCCCACCAAATCAAGCACCGTGGGATATCTGAGATGAAAACATCAGATTCACACAGGGTCCAGACATCATCCCTGGGATGCACCCCAGCCCTAAGCCATCAGAGCCTAGGGCTTTAGCAGGAGCTGCTTCCTTCCAGGAGAACACTGGATCTAAAATAAGTTACATTTCCTTCATTGTTTCTTGGCTTGAGCTTCTAAAAGTTCAGACTGTTTCTGTTTTCCTGGTGTTAGTCATGCATACAGATTGGGAGCTTAACCTGTAATTCTGGCTTTGCTGCTACTATGAAACATTCACACTGGGTTGTTCTAAACCAGGAGCAGAAACCTTCAATTTGATTCCACTAGAGGAGTTTAATCTAGGACTATGACATTTCAATTACTTAGTAATACATATTTACCACCCCCAAAATTAAACCAAGAGAAGGAAAAAATGTTGTATATAAGCAACTACAAGGATTTCATTTACAACCGGTAAAAGCTCTAAATTTAGATCAAAGTTCTAAACAAAGACCTTATAGTATTTCCTTCTGCCTGTTAGGCTGCATAATTTAGGGACTTCCATTCAAAACTTAATATCTGAGATTTTCATTTCTCCTTAGTTTGAATTTTTGGCTGATAAGTAAAAAGTAAAAAATGTTGAAAATTTCCCCAAGATGTGAAAACCATTTCTGTAGGATTCTGGTACTACTCTGGAGAACACAGATGTTCCTCACCTGCAGGGATTCAGTGCAGCTCCTTCTTCATGTTATTCTTCTGGTAGCTATAGGTCCTGTCTTGATATTAAGTGGGGCTGTGAACTCCCTCGAGCAGGGTGTTTCTCACTGCCCCACACTGGTGCAGATGCTGCTCCAGCAAGGTGCTGGTCTAGAGCTTGGCAGTGCTGTACTGCAGGTTGTGAAGCGCTCCATGGCTTGGCTCTCTTGAATAACAGTGTCACTAAGAAATACATTCAGATTTATATTCTTTAACATCGCTGCTTTCTGTGCCTCCATAGATGGCTGTTTATCACCCACAGCCAGGGATAGTTTTGCTCCTCAGCACAATAAATCAGGCTCTTTTTAGCACAACCTCAGGAATTCCTGGAGTAGTTTCAGCTCCCCCAGAACCACAGTGTGACTCAACATACTGAACAGAAAACCAGACTTTCCCAATAAGCTCCTGTTTCTACACAGAAGTTATTGCTGTATATGGGTTGGTTTCTGTTTCATGGTTGTTGGTGCTGGGGATCTTCAGCCTCTGGGTTAACATTGGAGCAAGGCATTGCAGGGGAAGCAGGAGGCAGTCCTGGCCCTGGAGATCCCACAGATCTAACAGGATCCCACAGGGTGCCAGGTGGGCTGAAGTGGTTGGTGAGCAGGGGAGAGGTCATGAACAGCCAAGGGATAAAGGAAGAAATCCTGCCAGGCTGCAGGGATTTGGAAGCAGCCTTTGTGGAGGCAGCTGTTCAGGGAGGTGAGGAGCTTCCTGGTTTGGGCTTGCGCACACACACTGGCCCATCATGTGCAGGATGGAGCTGGGTTTCTGCACTTCCTAAATATTTCTGGGATTATTATTATTATTATTATTACATTTTAGTCAATGCAGGGAATTAATGGGGGTGAGGATGGAAGTGCAGGTGTCAGCAAAGGAGCTGCTTTGTTATTTCTGACACAGCACAGCAGGGACAGCTGTTGGATAAACCACATATAGCCTTGGAGCTTCTTTTTTTATAAATTACTACTGATGTCTCTATTAGCTCCCACAGCACATATCAACACCTGTAGCAGGAAAGAGATTTATACCCACTAATAACAAATTCTGTGTTAGCTATGGGGACTAACTCAAATACCAGTAGCTTTGCCTAAAAATAAAACATAGAGCATAGTGCCATTTGAAAGCTCAGATGTGACTGTTGTGCTAAACTCACCACACTGCTCTTCTTCCTGCCAGAGCACACAACGATATTAATGTGGTCCTTGGAAGAGGAAAGGCTGCTCTTCAGAGGAAAAGTAAATGCTGAACTTCATTAAATATAATAGCACATAATAAGCTGATATTCATTTACTTTATGCTCATGCTATGAATAGCAGATATTGACCCAAATGTGAGAATAGCCTTATCCAGTGTTCTATCACCTAACATTAATCTTTCTCAGCATTGTGGTCATGTTCAGAGATCTCTCCTGGGTATGTTTCCTGGCCACTGTTAAACAAATAAATTGCTTCTGCTGCCTATAATTAACGACATATATTCAGCAGCAAAGAGGCACAAATGGAAGTGTATAGCAGGAAATTGCTGTACCCTGAGTTATCCTTCACATAGACCAAGATGGCAGAATATGACACGCTCCCCAGTGGCAAGGAAAAAAACAGAAAAGAGAATGAGATTAAACACTTACAAGCTGCAGTGCAGCCTCTGGGATGCCCTAGGGTTACCACATCAAATACTTCAATATATCAGCAAATACTACTGGTCTGGGAGAGATCAGGCTCATTTGACCCCAACACTGCCATCCTGCACTGACACCTCTCTGCCACCACCACCACCACACCACCACCTCTCTCCCCATCCCTGTCCTCTGTCAACACCACTTCTTGAACCAGAGAGTAAAGCTCATCCCCAGGAATGGGGCAAGTGGTTCAACAAGTGGAGTTTTTTTGTAGCTTCCATAAAAACTCAGAAGGCCCATTTCAGGCTTTTCTCCCACATCTGTCCACCCAGGTTCACAGATATTCACCACATGTTCTTTATGGACACTGGAAAGAGTGGCAATGAACATTTCATTTTTCCTCTGGGGCCCAGAGTCTATCAAAAGAAAAAGCAACAGAACAAGTCACTAGAAGTAAATAGTAATTATCATCAGAAGCGCAGATTATCTATCTATCTATCTATCTATCTATCTATCTATCTATCTGTCTGTCTGTCTGTCTGTCTATCTGTCTATCTGTCTATCTATCTGTCTATCTGTCTATCTGTCTGTCTGTCTATCTGTCTATCTGTCTATCTATCTATCTGTCTATCTATCTGTCTATCTATCTATCTATCTATCTATCTCTAGATAGACAGATAGAAACTTGGGTTAAACTAATCCTAAGGTTTAGGAAGAAAACCATGAAATAAGGAGAATTCAAAGCTGGAGCTGTCATGGCAACCCGGATTCACGCCATGGTGGTTGGGCATTGCAGCATCTCCCTGGGACCTCCCAGCAAGTGCTGATGTGTCCTCCGCATTTCATGGGCATTCTGTGGAGAGGCCATGGAGCTGGAGAATGCAGCTGGTGCACTTGTGGAAGAGGATACAAGTTTTGAGGGAAAACTAGAAACACAGATCTGGAGAGTACCAATACAGGCACAGGTAAATCTGGGCTCACAAGTGAGGTTGCACATGAACTTCTGAGCCCACAGCCCCAGCATGCTGTGGGACCATGAGAAGCTGGTCAGACAAAAGTTTCAGTAGTGAAGCTTGGAATACTGAAATCCCACCTGTGAACCCTAAATCAGTGCCAGCTCTAGCATGGGTCCTGCCCACAGGACTACAATTTCCAGATTCTGCTCTGCCAAGGAGGTACCTCTGTGCAACAGAACAGCTTCATTTTCCTCCAAGTAAAATTCCTTACCGTCATGAGGCCCCTTCAAACTGCATCCCATTTGCAGTTATTCTGTGGAGAAATTGAGTCTTAACCAGAGACCAAAGGCTGATAAAATCTCAGTTAAAAACACTTTGACCCACTGGCTGTAGGCCAGGACAGTCTGGGCCTCTCTGTGCCACATCAGAGAGGCAGTGCCCAGGAAGGCAGCTACAGGTTATTAAATACAAGTGCGATGACCAGGAGCTGGAGAAGATGTTTTCTTACCACCAACTGGCTTCTTGTTAATTGTATGTATAAAGTTATAACTCCCAGACTCTTCAGTGTCTTTAGAAATCAGACTGATTTTTGTGAGCATTTTTAGAATGCAGCCATTTCAGAATGAATGTTGTCCAATAAAAAAAATGTATGCAAATAATTCCTCCACTGTAGTGTTACTATCTTTTCTATTTCTCTTTCTCTTTCAATATGAGTGCTCTGTAAAATCATGTCAGTAAAAGATATGTGTTTATTTCTCTTTCAACACTTACATTAATTTTGGATTTTTTTGATCTTCTCAAGTAACAGATTACTTTTTAAAATCTGACAAAATTCACTTCAAAGCAAGCTGCTCTCAATTGTTCCTTACAAAAACAGCCAATGCACTCTCTTTCAGTATGCATGCCAGCATTCATTGCTTTGATCACATTTTTTGGTGAGCTGCAATGAAGAACAAAAGTAGATGTTCAGAGAAAAGCACAACTCCCGGCTGTGCTATACATTGATACAGCAATCCTAATTCATAAAATAGCAGCGCGCTTTTCGGCATCTACAGACAGAGTATAGAGAAAACAAAAATGTAACAACTGCATATGAATCCACTGAGCATCTTCAGACAAAAATAAAACATGGCAATTTGGAGGACAGAGCATTTGCATTGGCAAAGCTGAGACACAACTCATCTGCACATGCAGAAACTGTCAGTGTGCCAGGAAGAGCGATTAAGCAGCACGTCTGTGTAGTTAAATTGGTTTGTTTGTGAGAGAAGATGATATAGTGCAAGTCAGAGCAGCAGGAAAATTCTCTGAATAGAAAGCTGTGCACAGTCTGAGTTTTGGGAGGCCACCTCAAAAGACAGATGGGACTTTCTCAACTGTTCCTTAACCCATTCAGCAGGCACTGGGTCTTCACCTCACCTTTGATTTAGTAGCTGCACTTCATCCTGCTTCACAGTTTGGGTGACTGACCATAAAAATAACAGAAAAGTTTGATACACTGCTTCTGGAAGCTGGGAAATCCCCCTAAGCATTGCCAGTTTTGCTCAGCCTGTCCTGGCTCCTCCTTGCTAGGAACCAGTCACTCCTGTTGAGTTCCAGGTAGTGTGTTCCTACACCTGTGGGATGGAGGTAGGACATACCCTGTGTTTGGAGCAAAAGGGCACCAACCTCCCAGTAGACATTAAACCTCTTCCCACCTTTTGAGCCATGGGAAGGAGCCTCACTGCTGGATTTTCCCAGGGTAGATCTAACCTTTGCAGAGAAAAAACGAGCCAACCCCTTCAGCTGCATAAAGCACACCCTGCTGGGCACTGCCAGGCATGGGAAGTGCATCTCCATAAGGAAGGAGTGCAGGACCACTTCTCACTAGTTTGCTCAATGCCTCATCCAACCCGGCCTTGACACTGCCAGGGATTGGACATCCATAACTTCTCTGGGCAACCTCTTCCAGTGACTCATCACCCTCACAGTAAAGAATTTCTTCTGTATATCTAAACTAAATCTCCCCTATGAATTTGAACCCATTACTCCTTAGTAACTCCCACTTGTCTTATCACTACAGCTCCTGATGAAAAACCTTCAGAAAAATAAATCAGAAAACCTTTCCCTCTTAACCACAACAGGAAACAACTGTCCAGTCTGTTCAGGGAAAATATTTTCCAGATCCACTTTTCAGTTATGTGGGATATTTTCTTTCCTACAGCATGTCTTGTGCTGAGCTCTTCCCATGCTCCCAGAAAGGAAAGGCATGTGTTGTAGCACCTTATGCTCCCTACCAGTCTCATAACCTGCATGAAAACAAACCTGTTTCATAGCTGCTGGTGTAAATAGCCCAGGCACAGGGCTTGCAGTGTGACTCAGTAATCAGCAGCTGGCAAATGCCACTGTCTGTTTCCACACCTGGCACATACAGCCAGACACAACCTTGCTATGTCTCTCTTCCCTGCCACACCTTCTTCAGGAAACATTTTGCTTGATATATTTTTGTCAGCATGTTTTCTATGCTCCAATTTGCTATTTACGGGGTTTTTATCACTGTTGTTACCTGGGTGCCCAGGGAAGACTGTGTGGAGCTGGGTACAGAGCATTTCCCAGTGAAGATTCTCCACTCCTCTGTGCCTGGAGGTGGGTGTTGGACCACATTCTATCAGTTATCCCTGTGGTTGCATTTCTGAGCGCATCTCTTCACCCCTCTACAGCATGATTTGAGTTCCCTCATACTATTTTGCTAGCTGGGATCCTCTCTCCCTCTTCCAGTTTCCTCCGGTTCCTCTCTTCGCCAATACTTGCCAAAGTTGCTGGCCCCTCCTCATCCTCCTGTGACCCTCCTGGCACTTCTGCAACATTCTGGGTAACACTCTGTCTCCTGTGGGACCACCCTTCACACAAAGCTGCCTGTGCAAGACAGTTCCCAACACACCAAACCTCCCAGCAAGCTCTCCCTGGGACAGCACAGGGCCAAGGTGACACTGTGTGATGGCTGTGGTGGCAGGTGCCAAGGAAAGGTGCCTGAGTGGCAGCAGTGCACCAACAGTGGTTTGCAGCACTGGGCAGGAGCAGTTCTCACAGAGAGAACCAGAAATCATGATTTGCATCAATGGCTGGTAAGACAAGTTGGCAAAAATAGATGCTCCTATATGGTGCTCAAGGTATGCAGCTTTTCCTGTTTCCCTGCCTCTCCCAGACCAGCATAGGTTTGGTGCTCAGGATTTTCAATCAAAGGGACTTAGCTTGTTTTATCTGACCTTTGATGTCACTCACAGTTCCACACAGTTGTCATTTCTGTAATTTTTTGGTCTCTTCTACTCTCACCAAACTTTGTATCCCCGGGGAGAAAGGTCACACAGAGAAGCATCTCCAAGCCCCAGGATGCCATGCAGGAAACCTCGGTGTAATTCTTGGTTCAGCCAGATGTTTTGGGTTTCACTTTCACTGTCTTCATCCAATGGTAGACCTGGGACCAGCAAGTCTTCCAGCACTTGTGCCCTTTGCTTCTCCCTGTGCCTAGAGGGCACACAGGAGATCACCCACTGTCTACGCTGCAGAATGGAATCAGCTCCAAGTTATCCCTAAAAATACTTTTTGCCCTTATTTTTTTTAAGACAATGATAAAAACCAATTTTGCTTTAGAATCTTACGTCCCTAGGTGACCAGATGAATGAGGAGAGGAGTGATACTTTGCAGAGTCTGCAAATCTACCCTGTATCTGTCTGCAGTGAGTATATAAAGATTTAGTGGAGCCAAGACCTATCTGCCAATATCAGCACTGCTAGCAAATGAGCTACGTAGCAACAGAGAGGGACTCCTGAGGTTTCTGATCCTCTGAACCACAAAAGCAGCAGCAAAGTCACTCAAAAAGACACAAACCTTTATGCTTGAAGTCAGCCTGGCCATGGCCAAAGACCAGGAAACTTCCACACATCAGTGGTCATTTTGGTAAGATGGTCCTGCTGACACCACAGAATGCTTGGGACAAGCTGATGCATGAGCTCTGATTCATGGGAGGCCCTGGGGGAAGTCCATGTCCAAGCTAAAGAAGATAAAAACTCTCATTACCTGGTCAAGATCAGAAAGGGCGTGAGGGACCTTCAGCTGCTGGGCACAGGGGTCAGCCATGGTGTACTGGGGAAACACTGGGATCAGTTTGTGCTCACTCGGGTGTGAAATGCATAGACTAATGGTTGAGCAGGACCTGGACGCCAGAAAACAATTCAAGTAATTCAACTGTGTATGATTTTATGTTAGCAAATCCTAGCAAATGTACAATCTGTTTTGTCAAGGACTCTGCCATTCATAAGGATTTTAACCTGTGATCTCGTCTTCTTCCTCATATGGGTTTGGATTTGAGAAAACTGGGCCAGGGACAATATCGGCGTTAAGTCTGAGGATTTAACAGCTCCTTACAGAGCTGGCTATTGCAGACCCTCCAAGCAAACACATTCCACTTCTATGGCAAGCTGAAATGAGCCCTCACTTGCCATCCTAATGCTCACCCCTACCTGCAGCCTGGGAAAGAGCTGTGCCAGTTCTGGGGAGAAAGCAGCCAGATCGCTTGCAGACACTAATTATGACCTTTATCTTCTATCTTGGGAAACTTTGTCCCTGTTACACCCAATTGTCCTCTTGCTGATCTTTGTGAGCAGCAGAGATAACAGCAGTCAGACAGCCTGAAAACACTGCACAGCCCCAGCAACACCCTGCAGAGGCAGCAGGCAGCATAACCCCAACCAGGAACAAGTCCTTGTTCTGGCTCTGTCTTGGCCAGTGGGTTTGCTGATGCTTAGATAACACCTTAGTAGTCATTATTAGGGTTGTCTCCATGGACAAATCAGGCTGGGCTGTGTCACTGTGGAGCTGTGGTTATAATCCTCCTTATCTAGGGGCTCTATCAACCTTCAGAATCCACTTTGATACAAAAAAAACCAACACAGTAAAGCTGAATTTTAACCATCGCATAAATACCAAAACTGGACTTTTATTTGAATGTTCCTTAGTTCTGCAATGACATAATTTCGTCTGCCTAATAGAACATGCAGAAGTCATAGAAGTCATGCAGCTGCCATGAGTGACAAACTGATAAACAATTCAAGATGCTTCTCAATAGCATTTTTCTCCAGTTTCCAGAGCCATCTGCCTTCCCTAGCTAAGGTTACATCATTACTGACTTTAATAATTCACAGGCCATCCTACTTACCCTAATGCAATTCTCGTGTTTGGCTGTCAGTAAGAGCAGAAACAGTGCAGAATGAAAAAGTCAGCAATTTTCTGTACTAATTATTTATCCAAATTCTTCAACATTGAGAGCTTGAGGTGTATGCTAGGCTCATTCTTCCTTATTTTTAAAAAGAATCAGAAGAATTGCTCATGCATTTTCAGTGTGTTTCCTTCTGAAAAAGCATCATCAGTGTGTCATCCCAGCACTTCTGGTTTGGCTGAGAAGCATCATGATTTTTTAAGGGAACTGGAGGATGTGGCCTCACGTCACCTGCATGTGCAAGGACAGGTGTGCATGTACATGCCTGCAGGTGCACAACCACCTCTGTGTTGGCCATTTGACAACAGTATCTGTTAAGTATAAATACGTTAAGCCTTTACTCATTAAAAAGAAAAAAAGAAAAAAAGAATAGACAGAGAACTGCAGTTTGTGTCAGTGCTTTGGGAAACTGTGCTTGTCAAAAGTCAGAAAAAGAGCTGTAGCTGAGCTAAAGGAGCCAAAGAGCAAGGGGGACAAGGAGGTCAGTGCAGAGAATGTGGAGGGAAGCCGAAATTTATGCTCAGCCTGCCACCGTCACATGCATTGATTAAGTGTTTTGGCTCAGGAACAGGCACATATTGCTGAGCAAATATTAAAAGCAATGCAGGTTTCAAGGGGAAGCCTCTTTCCCCTGGGAGTTACTTACTGTTGATCACTCATGATTAGATGGGAAGTCAAATCTGACCAGAGGATCGGATGAAAATTTATGGAAGGAAAATATGAGGAGAACAAATAAGGAACTATATCATTTAATTCCTGCTGCCGGTTTCAAACATTCATTACATAAATCAATGAGAAAAAAAAAAAAAAAAAAAAAAAAAAGACTGTTTAGAAAATTCCTGTCGTTTTGTTTAGTACACTATCTCAATTCTCTATTACCTGATTGTATCAGAGAATCCTTTGGCTGAAAAGACCCAGCTGGGGGTCAGGCTCTTCTCCCAGGGAATCAGCAAAGGACAAGGGGGCAAAGTCTTAAGTTGCACCAGGGGAGGTTTAGGTTGCACGTTAGGAAGAATTTCTTCACAGGAAGGGTGATGAGAGATTGGAACGGGCTGCCCTGGGAGGTGGTGGAGTCACCGCCCGCGGAGGCTTAAGAAAAGACTGAACGTGGCACTCGGTGCCCTGGTCTGGTTGACAAGGCGGTGTTGGGCCATCGGATCGACTCGATGACCTCGGAGGTCTTTTCCAACCTATTCGATTCCGTGATTTCGCGACCCGATGGGTTCCGTAAGGGCCCAGAGGCGGCCGCTCCCCCTCACCCACCTCACCGCGGCCGCCAGGGGGCGCTGCAGCGCCGGGGGGGGGGGCGGGGGGAGCCCTTCCCTCAGCTCCGCGCGGGCGGGGGCGGGGCCGGGCCGCTCTCGCGATACCCGCGCGGCGCCGCCCGGCCCGCGGTGCCCGGAGGTGGCGGCCCGGCCCGGCCATGGCGTCCGACAGCGACACCGAGGAGTTCTACGATGCGCCCGAGGACGTGCACCCCGCGGGCTCCCCCGCGCCGTGAGTTCGCCCGGCCCTGCCCTTCCTCCCTCTCTCCCTCCTTCCCTCAGCGCGGCCCCGCCATCCCTGGGCAGCTCCCGGGGTGTGTGGGGGAAGCGGGGTCAGCGCGGGGCCGCGGCCCCCCCGAGAGGTCGGGGTCTGCCCGGAGCGCGGAGGGTGCGGGGAACCCAGCGGGGCTTGTGGCGCCCGGGGCTGGTGCGGAGTGGCCGTGAGAGGATGAGATCATACCTGCCTTCCTGAGGCGGGTGCGGGTGTAGTGCTGGGAGGAGACGTGCGGAGATGGCATCGGGATCGACAGAAGTAATCCCTGAAATGCGATAAAAGTAACAGATTTTCTGAGGAAGGAGACGCGAGCGAGCTTCGACAGCAACAGGCAGCTGTTGCTGCGGGGAGAACAACTTCTGGTGTGCTCTGGTTTTAGTGGTGTGTTTAATACTTTTACTGTTTTTCATGGGGATTGGACTAGATGATCTCCAGAGGTCCCTTCCAACCCTAAAAAAATCTGTGGTTCTGTGTCGCTTTGGTGCTTCTTGCCTTTAGCCAGCTGGTTCCAGTAGTGAAGATTTACCAGCGTTTTGTGGAGTGCTGCTGCCTCAGAACCAACCCTGACACCGTGTTGTTTGTGTCAGCCAGATGTGCTCCCTCTTGTCGTAAATCTCTCTTTCTGGTTGTGTGCTGGACAGGTTATGGCTTGTATCAGTTCTGGTTTTTGTGTAGCCTGAACCAAACCTCTGCATTATTTTGCTTGGTAGGATGAGGTTTCGCATGGCTTGTTTATAGAGTAATAGATATGGATTGTGGGATCCATGCATTTGAAGCTTAAATAATGTTTTAAGCTGCGACTCAGTGGTCACAGGATGCCGACAAGAAAGGAATGACTAGATCTTTTCTCCTCACCTTTGGATCCTGTATTAAAGTTTTTCTGAACTTAGCTAATTAGCTGTAGCCTAGTGAAAAACACTAGCATACAGTTCTGCAAGATGTGGTGAGCCAAATTCACAGTGCTTGTACTGAAATGGGGTTTTTCTCCAACTGCTTACCTTCTAGGAATAGTGTTCAAACTCTTATCTGAGTTGCATTAGCTCAAAATAAACAGCAGAAAACTAGAAAACTGTTCAATAAGTTAAAGCAGCTGGACCTGTGAGGGTTGGGACAGGAGAGGGTGAAGATGAGGGATTAGTGTGACTAGAGGCCACAGACAGGAAAGGGGAAGCAGGCCGTTTGGGAGAAGTGAGCTATTAAATCTGCCCGACTGCACATCCACCTTTTGTCTGCTACAGATAATACCATGTGTCCTGGCTTTGCAGGTTTCCAACACCTTTATCTAAGCAGAACATTATCAAGTTCACAAAGGCACTCACTAGAAATTAAGGTGGAAGATGCTTTTTATTTCTCTATTTTGTGGAATTTGCTGTTCCATAACCTGTATCAGTGCATCATTGACTCGAGTCAATAGAATTCTGTGAGCCTGAGTCAAGTAAGGAGGTGATGTCTGTGAGCTTAGTTTGCAATACAGCTACTGATCTGTAATTCAGTCTGTTGTTGAATCTAACAGTATTTGGACAGTATTTTCTCAAAATAAGCTTTGAGATTTCATAAGAGCTAATTTCACACATGCATTGGACACCTCTAGGAAGAAGGCTGGTATATTATTTTGCATGTGTCATGATGTTGAGTTGGGACCACAAAAAACCAACCAACCAACCAACCAAAAAAAACCCCCACCAAAACAAAACAAAACAAAAAAAAAAAAAAAAACACCTTTTTGTTACAAGCAAGGCAACTGAAAACAAGTACATGTTGCCCTCTGCAGTTTCAGATATTCCCTCCTGCATTGAGTGTTCTGATGATCAGTAAAACCGGTTGGGAATCCTTTTTGGCAGCAATAGTTTGCAGCAAAGCAGTGTAGATATATTTGCCCTAATTAAAAATGTGAGGTTTGTAGCTTCCTCCCTGCCTGGCCTTTGTTCTGTGTGGAGAAGTTTTAATGCCTGCTGATAGAAAAACTCTGAAAGTGGTGCCAAGTGTTCACGTCAGCTTGCTGACTTCTTTGCTGTTTATTTGTTTTATTAATTGTCTGGTCCATAAGAGTGGAGTTTTCAAGTTGAATGTAGGCTCCCAGTTCCCACTGTTAGGTCATTAAATTTCTGAGTCCCTCTCAAGGAAAGCACCATCTCCTCATCCTTGAGTACATCTCCAACTGGTGCTTTTTAAGAACTAATTAGCAGAAATTACAGAACTTGATGCAAAGTGTTTCTTTCAAATGAGAATGGTCTGAGGTAGTGTTCCTGGGGTAGCACTTCTGGGGTGATGCCTTCTCTAAGGTGAGGTGTGTTTGGAGATATTTTGAGAGTACTGTATCCCCTCTGGCAAAGCCTCTGTGCTTCCCTTCTGCTCTAGATCTTGCCTTTTATTTGTAATTCTGCTTTTGACAGGACATGTGAGAGTGTCCATCTGTTGGATAACTAAGTCCAGAGTAAAAAGGGAGAAGTAGTGTGACAGAAGATGCCCCTATTTAACCTCTGTCACTTTGAAAGCACTCTAGCCATGGAATAATTTAGAAAAGGTGCTGAAATGTAAAGGCCTGAACAGTCCCATGCAGGAGGATATCAGTCTTGAGAGAAGCAAAGTGTGGAGTAAGGCATACTTGGTTAGCTGCAGGCACGTGTCACACCTTCTATATTTTTTTTGTAGGAAAAGTGATCCACCCACTCTGAAATCAAGAACTGCCAAACCTCATAGTTTGGACTTCATATGCTTAACAGCGGGGGGGCAATTTGTTCCTAGTGTGCTTGTATCCTAAAAATTGTTATGAGAAACCAAACGAAAGAGATGGTGTAGGTAATGAGAAATGTCCTCTGGTACTTTTGTTTAAATTCTTGACTTGTATCTTTAGTAGTCCTGTCTTTTAGAAGTTGCCTTGGTGCTTTTCCTAAAGAATCTAGTGTTCCTCTGTGTAGGAAGAGGTAAGGTGAGGTTAAGTTTTGCCTCACTGACATATGGGAGATGTTAGTACAACTTTCGTGTGTGTGAGAGTATTTTAGGCAACGTGCAAAGCTGATTGTGTTGGAAAATAGATGGAGTGTGAAGTGCTAGCTGTGTTCAGTGCTGCAGATGCATCTCTACACTCAGAATTTGCTGAAGGAGGGCAGCCCAGACCATGCACTGCAGCAGTGAATCTCTGTAGGTTTGACGGTGTGACTGCCGTGGGGAGCTGCAGCAGGAGTAATTAAAGGTTCCAGGGCAGCACAGGATAGAGGGAACATCGTGTGCAGGACAGCGGGGAATGCAGTTCCTGGGCTGGCTGTTGAACCTGTATGTTCTGTACAGGGCACAGCTGCTCTGTGTGCACTGCAAATCTGCTTGCTAGCACACCTGTTGTATAACAATGTACATCCTCCCAGGAAGGCAGGCATGGTCGGTTTGGGATTTGCCCAAGGCCAATATTCACATTGTTCTTTGTTTGAAGGGCTGAATGTTTTGTTTTCTGTCACAAAACTTAAACAACAACATATTGAAAATGTGAAACCTGCTTCAAACAGGTGCTAGAATGGAGTTACCTGATAGTAAGAGTTGGAGCTTCCTGTGGTCTGCATGAATAGGATGAATTTGATAGTTGGATAAACAATTTTTTAAAAAGTTTCTCTGTGAGTTTATTTGACTTTCAGACTAATCAGATATCTGTTTGTGCAGGTGAAATGGGATATTTCTTTGAATTGTGTTTATCTTTATAGATAACCTTGAAGCCTTCCTTTGTTAAACTGGTGTAAAAGTGGTATCATGTATGATAATTTAGAAGTTACTGTGAAATGCAGTCTAGAAAATGTC
Organism: Phylloscopus whistleri; assembly: GCA_017589585.1. Lineage (NCBI taxonomy): Eukaryota > Metazoa > Chordata > Aves > Passeriformes > Phylloscopidae > Phylloscopus > Phylloscopus whistleri. The sequence goes on along the minus strand of JADMLD010001007.1, from coordinate 1,152,835 downwards.
TTGATATCAGCTTATAAATCCCACTTTTTAGTAAATGTTCATACAAGAGTAGTTTTTGCCTTATGTTTCCTGTGGCATGTCAGTTTTCATGTGCTGCCTGACCTTTCAAAGCCAAATCAATATTTGATCTTTGGGTTGATCTTATATAAATATTTCCAGACACTTTTGCCACTGTATATACTTTTTTAAAAAGACAAGGATTTCATATACTGCATCCAGAGAACTAATGGGCTTAAAGTAAAACTGGGGCATGGAGAAGGCTGTAAGTTCAGGTGGTTGGGAAGACAAGACCGTTCCAGTCATGTTGAACTACAAAAGGTTTCAGTTACCCAGCTGGCTGACTTTGTGTGAATAAGCAGTAACTGCTCACGACTCAGGGAGCGATGGTGCTGACAGACACACAGCTCAAGACCTCTCAGTCGAGCCACTGAACTTACCTGGCTGTATTACAAACTGATCTGAAAGTGGGGTTTTTCCCAAACGTGTTTTGGAAGCTTTGCAGTATTTTAAAAGTATGTAAATTGCATGCTAAAGCTTCTCCTTAATTGTGTGTGTGGGTTATGTCAAGCTATCAGTGTGATGTTCAACACCTGCTAGTTCTGTAACCCTTATCACTCAAGCACCTTTTTCCCAAGGTAGCTAAATAGCCTGAGAGTGGAAAGTAACATCTGGTTTTGTCTGAGTGCAGATTTTCCTGCAAAACTAATTAGCTAAAGAAGTCTGAAACAGTAGCAGTGTCTTTTGGACCTCCTATTTTGTCTAACTAGCGTAGGAATGAGTTGCCTGTACCAGAAGTGAGGGACTAATTAGTGGGAAGTGTCACAGTAGAAAACTGAAATATCTATTTGCAGTTGAGGGATTTGTGTTGTTTAGGTTGTTAAGTCTAAGCAGTGTCTTTTTAAATAGGACCCTGGCTGAAGCCTAGGGATTAATGTTGTAATTATAAATATATTTCATTGTTAAAGTCATCTCATGGATTTACTGACCTGTGACACATTTCTGCCGCTCTTAAGGAAATCCAAGAGTTGATAGTGGAACTGAAAATGTTTCAGTAACCAGAAATCCCACACAGGCTGCGGCCTTTCCCAGCAATGTATTTTGCAAGATAAAAAATGTTCTTGTTTTTCTGGTGAAAATATTAATTTTTCTCTTTTTGCACATCATGGTTGGAGCTTTCTAGGAGGATTATGCCTCAAAACAGTGTCACAGGTATTGTGTGCCTGAAGTTAGTATTTGGACAGAAGCATCTCAGTGTAACATGTTAAATTAGCTGCAATTATGGCTTTTATGTACCAGTCCACTGTACTTTCTTGTTTACTTAGCTCTGCTGTGTAAATGGGATCTTTGCTTTTTGTGATTAAATGCTTCCAGATGGTAAAGAGAAGAGCTGAAATTCTTAAAAAAACAGATGGAAATAATTGTGAGTTTTTTCAGGAAGTATTGTTCCTTAAAACAATTTTGGAGGCAGGAGGGGCAAATGAGCCTGAGATCTCAATAGTTGTCTGTATTGCTTGGTGCTAGATGATACTTGGGGTTCAGAGTGTCACTGATCTTGGTGGTCAGCTGGGATGTGTGTACAGTCCACATAGTTCATTTGGTAGCAAGCTTTTAGGGAATTAATCTGTAACTTTGTCTCTGCTTGTGACTGACAAGCTGATAAAATCATAGAACAATTCAGGGTGGAAGAAGCCTGGAAAAATCATCTAGTCCTTTCCTTTATGTATCAATGAGATTCTGTAGTCAGAGTAAACAGTGTGACTCAATATTTAAATATCTTCCAGAATTCTGGAAGTCTTGTAGAAGATGTAAGTTCAGGATATAATAAGAGCTGACCATCCACTAATTGAATTGACTTGACAAGAAGTAATTATTTGATACCATTCCCCTAAGATAGCTTGTTCTTTCATTTAATTAGTGTAACGAGAGGTGGTGTGTGAGTGGTTGCTAATGCAAAGTCACTGTTTCAAAGTGTGTGTGTTGGAAAGTAGTGAACACCGGTTCCTTCCTGTTACTAAGTATTTTGTCTGTATTTATACCAAGCGTCCTGATTAGAAGCAAGATCTTAGGTTTGCTACGGAATCTGAAGGGCGGAGTGTCTGTGGTAGAGCCAACTCTATGGATCAGGATTCGGGCACTTGATTTGCCCGGTACTGGAGTGTTTGTGCTTCTGCTTTCTGAGTTTTTGTTTCTTTAACGTCCACCCAATGCTTGGCATACACATGCTAATTTTAAATTCTCTGTAATGCAAAATGTTTTTACTATTGTACTTGGAGTAACATCTTTTTATTAGAAAAGGGTGTTAGAAAGGTGATTTGTAGAAGATTCTGCCGACAAACTCTCAGAGTTTGTAGAAGCTGTGGATCTGTGTGTGGGTGTAGAGTAGGGAACTTGTATAGAAGTGACATGAAAAACATTCACCTTGTTCCTCATCTAAACTATCAGGTATACAGATCCTGCAAAGGAAAGCTGTGTTATAGACTGTTAAAAACAAAGCTTACTGTCTTTGAACTCTATCTAAGTCTGTCTTCTCTTTCTAACAGGTCACCAACAAAAGTTGGAACCCAAGTAGTAAAGGTGAGTTCCTTCCTAAAATCAATCGAGTGCTTGTTGATGAACACAGGATTAAGTATTTCCACCAAATGTAGATGTGCCCTGGCATCTGCACGCAGAGGAAATTATAGACTTTCCCTGTTGTAGGTAGCAATTGTGCTTGTCTTGAAATTCCAGCATTCCTTTTATTTAGGGTGGGTTACAATGTCTTGAAGCTCATTTTATTCTGAAATGTGTATGTGCAATTTAATTAAGCTGTATGTGATTACTAAACTGCCCTTTTTCAACTGATTTGTGAGTAGTAAGCAAGCCTCTGCAGCCACCTGGGTTTTGGTCCTGATTTATATGAAATAGTTGATTGTGCTCTCTTCTGTCTCCAAAATAAGCAAAAACTTTGTGTTTGTACTTCAGAAATCTCCCCTCTAGGTTGTGTGAAGATAAAATACTATATTTAGCTTAATGAGACAGCGTTGCCACTTCCCACGCAGGTAATTGGTATTCTGTGCGTAGTGACAGTGGGGCTGAATCCAGCACACAGTGAATAGGTGAGGAGCTGGAACCTTGTGCAAATAACATTCATTTCCTGGTCTCAGAGGGGCCAAAGGTGGTGCTGTACAACACTTCTGCCTAATGAAGGCTTGTAGTTTTGTCTGCGAGGTGTTGGGAAATCCTAGTGAAGCAGTGTTTCTGAGCTGGCAGCAGGACTCTGCTCTGAATCAATAGTACTTTAACAGTCATACAGTATCTTGCTATACCTCTTAGGGAACAGGGCCTTACCCCCCATTTTGTGTTCTATTTAATGTCCCTTTAATAATTAAATATTACATGTGTAAACCTTTCATGCAATGCTCTTCTATCATTCTCACTAAACTCTGTGCAATCAATGAACTTCAAAACTAACTTTGATGTCTTTATGAAGTTCGCTGTGAAGATGAAATGAAGCTGTGAAGTTCTCTATGTTGCTATTAGATTTTTTAATTTTTTGAAGTATCTTCATAAATCACTTGTTCAAAGCTAAATTTTTGAAGGTAGAAAAAGTAATAACTTCTCTGCTTGTTATCATATTGGTTCAGTCAATTGTGACTAATGGTATAGTTTGTCTTGGAATGGATAAGGAATATTTCCTAAGTCCAAAGTTTAGTAGGTGTGTGAGTTTAATGTCAACAGAATTGGAAATTAATGTACTGGGCTTCTGTAGGCACTGATTACACTTAAGTATTTAAGTCATCATACATTTGAAGATAGATTTAATAATAAAGCAAAGTAGAGCTTGCATTTAGAGTAGAAACACTTTGTGGCAGGAGGGGGAGGGAGTGGGGAGGGAGGAAGAATTCTTCTGTAATTGCAGCTGTTTTTGCACAATATGATATTTCTTTAGGTCAGAACTTTCCAAGATGGATGTCAGCAAGAGTTTGGGGCAGGGGAGGAGTTTCAAGGGTAATATATTAGGATGCTCTAGAGGTTCTGTTTGTTTGTTTGAGAGTCTAGACCGAGACTAAGGAGAAATTTCTTGAATATCTGTACTAGACAGTCCATCTAAATTAAAAAACAAGGACAAATGATTGAAAACACCCTGTTCTAGCTGGCTCTGCTTTGAGGGCTACTGGATCTCTGCAGATCCCTTCCAATATCAAGGATTCCATCAGGTTGCACTTTAGGTATTGCTGATATATGTGTTTATGGACAATGTGATGTGGAAATGTGGCCTTTCATTGGGCTAGATGGTCTTTAAAGGTTTGTTGTTTTGTTTTGTTTTGTTTTTCCCTAATCCAAACTCTTTAGGATTCTAATAATTCATGTAGAAGAGAAGTTGTATGATGAAGCTCTTACTGGTCTATTTCACCTGAGGTTAAAGCAGTATCCTATGGCATTAACTACTTGTGGTTCTGAACCTAAAATTTTGCAGGGATTGATTAAAATATTTACTCACAAACAGAATATTTTCAGTTCAGCTTATTTGGATTTTGGAAGGATCTACATGAAGATGACTGATGGCTAAAATATGCAATGTGCATTAAGAATAATTGTAGAATATAAAATTCCATGTTAGAACCTCAGAAGCATATTTGTAACCACTTGATAGAGCTGCCTGCCTTAATTTGTAAATTTCTAAATAGTTTCTACTAAATGTAGCTATTACATGATTCTTGCATCCTTTCCTAAAAGCTGAAAAAGAAAAAATATTTTAAGATGGAATTTCCTTGCTGCAGATTATTACACGTATTTGTTTGTCTAAACATCATGCTGCCTTCAGTTTGATTTTAGTTGGGGTTGCAGCCTCTCATATACAACTGCCTATTTTGTTGCATAATGTGCAGCCTTTCTGTGCATGACTCTGAAATACTACCCATGTGTACTGAGCATTACTGCTTAAACATCTGACAGCAGTAATGTGTGAAAATGTGGCAGATTTCTTGTCCTTTATGCTGTTTAATTCGTTGGAGCTATATTTTTGTTAGATCAGCTTACTGAAGAAATTAGTACCGTCATCTTATGACTTTCTCTTCTGTAGGATATGGACAATAAACTACACAAATCTGGAAATGAAACATTTGTACGAGAAACGAAACAAGATGATTCAAAAGAGGTTAGTTAAATATTGCTTTGAGCATCCAGCATCACGCTAAAACTATTAAATAATGTAATGATCAATATTCATCCTTAAACTACCATAGGTTAGAATTAGTTGTTAATGTTAGTAAGAATGTTCCTCTAAAGGGTAAAAATCAAACCAAAAACATATTTAGGATTCACCAGTTTTGAATTAATTATGTAACTTACAGGATCATATTTAGCAATACCTGATAACTCTGAGGAGTGAACAGCTTTTGTTTCCTAACTTTCTCTCCAAGTACGTTAAAGAAGACTGGAAATTAGTTACTTTGTTTTATCTTTTGAATATGCCCATTTCTGCACCAAGGTTCTGGTCTCCTTTTTAAACAAAATGCATTTTATATACAAAACAACTCTTCAGTGGAAGAGTTCTTGTGGGTATTGTGCAGGCTGACTGGTTTGTGTACCCAGGAAGTGCCTGCTGGTGACTGGTAAAATGGTTTTGTTTTGTTTCTCTAGATCATTGACAGTATTATAGAAGAAAGCCAGAAGGCCCAACAACTAGAGGATGATTCTTTAGCTTCTAGAGGAAATGAATTGACTGTTCCGACTTCAGATGCAAATGCTTGGATTTCTGGAGCAAGTATCATTAGTGATATCCCAGAAGTACCAGCTGCTAAAATACCATCACCAGAAGATGCTAGAGAACCAGAGAATCAGGGTGTGTGTAAGGATGCTGAATTGGAGTCTGGGAAGCTTTTGTTTAGTTCTGACCAACAGGAATCTCATAAACTAACAAAAGTAACAGATGCTACTGACCATAAAATGGATGGAACTGAAGCACAAGGAGAAACATCAAAAAAAGAGGACATAACAGACAAGAAAGAGGCAAACACTTTAGAAAAAGTGGCTTCAGATTTATCTACCAAAGACCTTTCCACAACAGAAGAAATGCCCCCAGCAAAGCCACCAAGGCAGCTGACTGTGGAGCCTGACATAGTTGCCAGCACAAAGAAGCCTGTCCCAGCCCGGCCCCCACCTCCCACAAACGTTCCTCCCCCAAGACCTCCCCCCCCTGCACGGCCAGCTCCACCTCCCCGGAAGAAGAAGAGTGAACTGGATTTTGAAGTGCAAAAACCTGTTTTAGAAGGCAAGTATTCTATTTTAGATGGGTTTACGTATCTACAGGGTTACTATTTTTTTGTGTTTTGAGTGCAAGATTGTTCAGTCCTGTGATTTTACTTTAGTTGATGGGTAAAAAAATCCTTCAACAGTCTTAGCTTATTACAATGAAGTAATACCCTTCTGCTTTAGAAGTGTTCCTCATTCATAGACTTTCTTGTAAAGTAAAGACTTCCTACTAAAATAGCTGTAGCTATAGCAAGGAGAAATTGACTAATCAATGCATAAGCTAAAAACCAATTACTTCAAATAAAATGTGTGTGTGGTCTGTGTTCACATAGAGATGCAAGTCAAGGTGTGGACTGAGGTCTTATGAAAATGCATAGTCCTGGGTTACTAGGGAAGTGATTATTAAAAAGAAGTTAATAAAGCTTAAGAGGCCTAGGTGTGAAATCATGCCTGAACCTCCAACTTATATGAAATACATGATTGTAAGTTAGATTTGGTGGCAATTGATCATTAGAAAGTACCAGACTGGTCAGAAAGGGTGTTCAGGCCTGTAACTGATGTTAGGATTTGATGCCTATGGCACATGTTAGCTCTTCTTTCTAATAAATCTCTTTTCAGTTTCTCGAGACAGCTTCACAGATGGTGGTCTTTTAACTTCAAGTTCAGTGACAGAGGGTGTGCCCAAAGATTCTCAGCCTTCTTTGGATTTGGCCAGTGCAACTAGTGGAGATAAAATTGTCACTGCACAGGTATTGGGAAATGGTTGTACGTTTGATTGATAACTGTAACATTTTCCATTGCTCCAGTGTTACAGTAGAGATAATGTAATCTATGTCTGCACAATTTCAGGAAAATGGGAAAGCAGCTGATGGCCAAACAACAAATGAAGTACTTGGACCACAAAGACCCAGGTCTAACTCTGGCAGAGAGCTCACAGATGAGGTATCAGTGTTTGTGGTCTGTGCATGGTACACCTTTGTGCTTGCTTTCCCTGTCTGCTAAAAGAATTGTTGTAGTCATAGGTCACTCCTTGTTCTCTGAATCACTCCAGGAATGCAAATAAGGAGTGATGGCACAGCTGGTTTTGTCCACATAAGAACTTTGTGTCCCCTGAGTCATGTGTGGCATTAGCCTTTGGAAGTGTGAGTTGTAACAGACCTGAAATGCCATCAAGTTTTTGTTGGTAGCTGTGCAAACACCTCAGAGGTGTTTCATGGGAGGGAGCACCAGCAAACCTGGCATTTTAGCATGTGTCTAAAAGGGGAAGGAGTCAGCAATAGGAAAATTATCATCCTCATACTAAAAAATAATTTCTTCAGTTAATAATTCCACTAATCCTGGTGATATTTGGCTTTTGTAAGTTTTCATTAATGCCTATCACTGTATAGCTTTTTTAACTGCTGCTGAACCTGTGTAAGCATTCATGAGATATTCCAAATAAACCTTTTCCTTTGTGGTGCTAGTCAGTTCTAAATTCCTTTCCTCTCTTGTATGTTAAGTTTACCTTTGGCTAAACCTAAGATACAGCAGCTGGAGTAGGAAAGGGGAAGACTGCAATGTCTTTTAATTACATAATATGTTTGATATTAGCATGAAAGATGTCAGGCAGTGGTTGATGTCTCTATAGCTGCATTTTTGATTTATGAAATTGAAGCTTGTGATATGTAGCTGTTCATCTTTGTCTAGTGGTTGATAATGTTTGCACTAACATGCTAATTTAAACAGTATGTGTAAAATAAATAATATAGTAAGCTACAGAACTTCCCATTAAAATAAGTAATTTGTAAGTTTTGATGATTTCTGTTTTGCTCTAGGTTTTCAAGTCTAATCAAGTTCTCTTCATTTCATATCTTATTTTTTTCCATAGGAAATTCTAGCAAGTGTAATGATAAAAAACCTTGATACAGGTGAAGAAATACCTCTGAGTTTGGCAGAAGAGAAGTTGCCAACAGGCATTAATCCCCTGACTTTGCATATCATGAGGAGAACTAAAGAATACGTCAGGTATGAATCATAGGAGCTTTCAGCTCATAAGATGCTGTTGCTCACACAGATTTTGCATAAAAGGAAGCTAGCTGATATGCAGGTAAAAAGAGCCCAAATCCATCTGTCTGACTAATCTGAGCTAATTCCCAGTTCTCAATGAGCCAGGCTCCTTATTGACTTCTCTCAAGTTTACGAAAAGTTGCTGACACAGCTGGAACTTGAAAGCAGGTACATCTGAAAATACACTGATCTCCAGTTAGCCTTTCATGTACTAAATGTCATTTCTGTGCTGCATTAAGCACAGTTTACATTCAAGTACTGGATGTTGTTCATGCCACCACCTCCTTTAACTTTTTCAGTGTTTCACAGGAGACTGTTCTTCTGAAGATCTGTTGTCATTAGTACAGCTGACTGCTTTGAGGTTTACCTGTTTTTAATAGGATGTTCTAATATGTAAAACAGAGTCTTTTTGCAATCCTTGATAGAAAAAGACGTGGTTAATGATCAGAAAATCACGTCAGTCTAGATATTCTTTTCTAAGGCCTATATTAATTTATACATCAGACAATTTCCAGGTTCTTTTCATTGGTGCATTGTTGAAAAGCCCACTTCTCTAGAACTCTTCTGTGAAAAAACTTGTATTTCAGAATTAACAACTATTAATTTATTTGATTTTTGGAAAGCAAGATACGAGAACAAAGTGGCATGTTACCACTTCCTAGTAATTTAATGTATTTTGTATGCTCTTAGCTTTCAAAGTGTCACTGTAAGCTTAAGATGGAAAAGGCAAGGAATAATATATCTTTGGCACCTGCAGAGTGTCTGCAGCTTTAGTATCAAGATACCTTAGAACTGAAAAACCTGTTTATTATGTGATTAAAATAATGTCTGTGTTTTTCCAATGTGTTACATAGAGGAATAAAGATGAATCCTAAAATGTAGAGCTTACTTTACTAACATCTCCCTCAATTTAGATTCATTATGATATCCCATTAAACAGTCACTTCTGTATTTCCTAGTAATGATGCAGCACAGTCTGATGATGAAGACAAAATGCAGACACAGCAAACTGACACCGATGGAGGGAGGTTAAAACAGAAAACGTAAGATGCTGTTTTATGTTTTTTTCCTTTCTCTAGAAAGGAAAAACAGATTTTATTTTTCTAAGCTGAAGCTTCCCTTCTGACTACTGAATAAGTTACCTTTTAAGTAATCACTTTACTAGTGAAAACTGATTTTACATAAGCCTGTAGCTCTGTGGTTGAACTGGACTGAAGATTGCATGACTGCTGTCAAATTTACTGCTTATTTTAAGAAGCAGTAATGAAAAAAGACAAGATTGCATTTCAAATCAAAATTATTGATTCATAGTAGTAAACGAAACGATAATTTTCTATTATTATATGTTGAAAAAGTACCCTTGCTTTTAAGGACTCAACTGAAAAAGTTCCTTGGCAAATCTGTAAAGAAAGCAAAGCACCTTGCTGAAGAATATGGTGAACGTGCTGTAAATAAGGTTAAGAGTGTTCGAGATGAAGGTAAATGACACTCAATCCTTTTTTTTTTTTTTAATAGGATAGTCGGTTTATCCTTGTGCTTTTAGGAATCAAAGCTGGCAGAGGAACGTGCACTGCTGCATTCTACCACTGTTGTACAGTTGGTGGTATGATATTTCTAGAGTTGAACCTTGTAGCTTAGTAGGCATTTTGAGATGACCAGGTTACGAGGATAAATTCTTGTAAAATGGAAGTCGAGAGACCTTTTCAACTAAACCAGCCTAATACTCTGATTTTTTTGTTCTGCAGTTAGAAAGAGGTTTTGATATCAAAATGTAAACATTTTTGGAAAGTTATTCCAACAAAGGTAGAAGTGCGGATTATCTTCATTACTTTAGTAAATCAGATTGTTTTCTGGCAACCAGTGTCACAATTAGAATTCTAGCTTGAGCTCCTGTTAGATTTCCCAACTACAACTGAATTCTGCCCTTCTTTTTTAATCAGTGTATCTTTCGGACAGACTTGTAGTGCTGCAGCAAGCTGGTGAAACCACAGCCTTGAGATAAGTGCAATGGAACCGCTGCACTTCAGTGTCTTGTGTTGCCACTGGCTGTTGACCACGGCTCTTTTGCAATTCTCATACTTCATGGGCAAATCACCAGGCCATTGCAGTGTACTCAGAGAGAAGAAACCAACAGGCTCATTTTCAGCACACATTAAACTGACAGAAATCATTTAGTGCAGGATCTGCTGAATCCAATACAGGTGTCAAGAAAGGAGCACAACAAAAATTGATAGCACTTCTTACTAACCGAATGTATTTTTAGACTTTGATGCAATAGTGTTCTTATTTTGCTTTAAGATCTTAAAATTGCCTATAGAAACTGTCTAATTCAAGACTAATCTGCTACCAAAAAGCTTACTAACAGATTAAATGGGTGCTGCAATATGTAGTGCTGAATTTGTGTTCCTCTTAGTCTTTCACACAGATCAAGACGATCCCTCTTCCAGTGATGATGAAGGGATGCCCTATACAAGACCAGTTAAGTTCAAAGCAGCACATGGCTTCAAGGGGCCTTATGATTTTGAACAAATTAAAGTTGTTCAGGATCTCAGTGGAGAGCATATGGTAGGTCCCAATTTCCATCTGTGCTTTTGCTGAATCTGTTCAGCCTTAGATTCAACTCTTCCTTTTCATCTATTTGCCAACCTCCAAAAATGACTGTCAGGTTTATTCTCCATGAAAAACTTAATTCTGGAAAACAATAGTCTGGCAAAAAAATGAAAATTTGGCTGGTTTGACCAGATCTTCAAGGGATAAAAAGCATGCAGATTCCCAGGCATCAGGGATTCTCCAGAGCTCTCCTTTGAGGAGTTATGTGGGTATTTGTGGGGTTTTTTTTGTTCCTGCAGTTACAACTTTAGGCTGAAATAGGCTCTTTTCAATTACCACAACTGAGCACAGAGCAGCAAGCTTGGCGTGCTCAGCAGCAAATAAATTAGTCTGTTAGACAGATGAACACATGTATTGAACAGAAATACTTAATAGATTTTGGAGGCATAAGTCAGGAGAGGTTAATAGAGTATGTGGATCAGACTGATAAGGTGGTGAGAAACCAGGATAGGATATTTGCAGAGATGCCTGTGGAAAATCAGGCAGAAAAGCTATGTATTTATCACTGTTTGAAGTGTGCATGCTTCCCTATGGAGTCTGGAATGCATCCTAGTATTCCTGAATTCCCAAACTTCTGCTGACAGCAGCTGTCTGACATTTGAAGCAAACCCTCATCTCTAAGTGTTGGGCTGAGGGTAATGACCTACAGCAGTCAGTAACCAGAGATTCCAAGCTTGTCATACACAACTGAACTTTCCATTCCTGCTGGTAATCTGTGTTAGTTTCCCTCATGCTGGTATTTGACTTCTTAAACCTAGGAAATTCCTCCAAATTGGTGGAGCTTGGTGGAGTCAAATGCCTAATTGCTCTTTATTCAGTAGCAGGAGGAAACGGGATACCACTTGTGTGGTTGTGTTTTATTAACTAGTAACTCTTTGGACTTTGCAATGGAGATAGAATTGTTCTCATCAGAGGCTTTGCAAAATCTCATGCCAGTTATGAGTATAACAAATATATGTAGTACCCATTTCAATTGCCAGTTGGTGTAACCAATCAGAGTTTCTACTTTAAAAAAAGTCTGTGAACCTCAAGTGCAGCTACAGGTACTTGTCGGTTCTACAAAACAAACAGGAGGTTCTGAGTCCCTCAGACAGCTGTACCAGTCTTATGTGGAATACTGTGGTAGTGCTAGCCTCCAGTAACTCCTCTCTTGCAGTCATCGGCCCTGTGGGCTTTTTCTTTCAAACTGTTTTTGCATGTATTGCACAATCCACCAGTCTTAACAATTACTTATCAGTGTTTTGATCTACAGTTTATTTTACTTGTGGTATCTTGTGTATGTCTAAAATCTTGTCAGTTGACGTTTTAGCAAGTCTTTTTGGTACTCAGAAAAGCACTTCTTGTGACTTAAACAATCATCTCTTTATTTTGACAGGGAGCTGTTTGGACAATGAAATTTTCTCACTGTGGTCGATTACTGGCATCTGCAGGGCAGGACAACGTCGTAAGGATATGGGTTTTAAAGAATGCCTTTGACTATTTCAATAACATGCGCATGAAGTACAACACGGAAGGTATCTCTCTATGCATGCCTAGAGCTCTGAAACAGCAGAAATTCTGGGTTTTTGGGAACTTGATGTTGACTATGGTGTTTCTGTCTCTGTTCCAGGCCGTGTCTCCCCTTCTCCTTCTCAAGAGAGCCTGAATTCTTCCAAGTCTGATACCGATGCGGGGGTAGGTACATGAGGTATTGGGAGGGGAAGAGATGGTCTGGTTTGTAATCCCAGATCTTTATTGTTGCTTTATCCAAACACACATTAAGGAGTTCTTGGCTTATGTCTTTTTGTTAAACTGTCACATCAATAGATGTCTTCAATCAAATATGTTAATCTCCTGCACAAGGGGTGCAAGCAAGGAAGCCCATCATTGAATTTAAAGCATAAATCTGCATAGCTGTGCTGTGGCCTCCTGCCAGAGGAGGTTGCTGAGTGAATTGCTAAGGAGAAAAGCCCTACATCATTGAATTTCCTGTCTTAGTGTTTTATCTCTGACCATTACTTGTGGTTAACATCTGCCTTGAAGTTTTTTTCCGAGGAAGGCCAAAGTGAGCAGTGGGATTCTCAGAAATATAATGATACCTGACACATTTAAATTTTTCACATCCGTGTAGAAAAACGTGAAACATGACTGAAGAAAATTATTCAAACCCTCTTACTTGTAGAGTTTCGAGATATTGTAGTAAACCTGGCCATTAAAAGTAATGTATTTAAGGTAGTTTTTTCTGGTTTTCGCTTCCAATAGTGTAAGGAACAGATGACAAAATTAGGGTTTAAGTGAAGATTTTGGCAGTAGTGTTACTTAGTGTGTGTTGTTTTGGCAGAGGGGGGAAGCAGGGAGGCCAGCAATCGATCTTTAACTCATGAAAATGAGTGGGCTTGCTAAGCCGCACACACTAGAATTGTTGTTTTGAGTGGTTGGGGTTTTTTGGGTTTGGGTTGTTTTTTTTTTCCTGGAGAGGTTTTGTATAGGAACTTTTAGGGCTTTTTAAAATTATTATTTTACCCCTGTTTACACCTATTCATTCTGAACTGGTCTCTTACTAGGAGGTGGTTGTTCCTGATATGCACTAGAAACTTGGAAACCTGAATTCACAGTTTATATTCTGAAGTGGAATGCAATTTTTGAGGTTGATATACTTCGTTCCAAAAGCTTATCTTCAGGTGTTTGCCTAAATTCCTGTCAAACTGATCCCACTGATTAAGAGCTGAAAAATGGAAAATCTAGAACTTCTTAATTTTGAAGCTTCAGGATGATGTTTCACAGCCCATTGTACTTGACATTTACTTCAGTTGTTTATTAGTGCAATATTGTTTATTTTAAAGTAGTAAGAGTTGTTGAAATTGTTATTGTCCTTGTACTTTTTTTAAACAGTAAATGTCTCATTGTTAATTTTTCCAGCTAATAATTTGTTACATTTCTATACATTTCTCTGATAGATTTGCAGTGGAGTTGATGAAGACCCAGATGATAAAAATGCCCCGTTTCGTCAACGACCATTTTGCAAATACAAAGGCCACACAGCAGATCTTCTTGATCTTTCCTGGTCCAAGGTAAGGCACCTTAATACAGGCTAATACACAGTTCTTCTGTGTGTTTCTTTTTTTCTGTTGTCAGTTACCTCTGGAACCATACATCAAATAATATGAAATGATCCTTGAAGTCAAAAGTTTTGTATAGGCAATGTTTATTCTAGTTGAAATAGTTGGAACCTTCTTGTGCTTGTGTAATTAAGAATGGTCTTAAAAAAAACAAACAAGACAGTAACAATTACAGTTGTGTATCCAATAATGAAAGTAAATTATTTAGAGTGGGAGGATTTTCCATTGGAGCTATGTGGTTTCTGTTTTATGGTGTTACTGCTTTTCTTGTCTTCAGTACACTTCACTTTTTGTGCAAAGTACATGTTCTGAAGTTGCTGAATACATACATTTATTTTAAAATTAGAGAATTACCTTGTTTCACAACACACTTATTTAGATAATTCTCCACATGGAAATGCAGTTGTACTTTTAGGAACACAGTCTGGTTGAAGCATCTCAGGCATCTCTGAAGCCTGTCATGCCATTTCTTCTCTGAATACTTTAACTACATTCCAAGTATTCATTTCCACTGCGATTCTTCCAGAAAATTTTCTGTGACCAAGGGTCAGTGTACAGCTCTTAAGGAAAGCACCAGTCAGTAATGGAAATTTGGATAAACTTTTTAATCTAAAAAGCTAAAACATTGAATTTCATGGCAGCATAGAAGTTGGTAAGGCTCTACCAATCAAATTCCTTCTGTATTTCCAGTTACTTTCGTGTTTGTTAATAACTGTTGAATTCTCTTGATTCACAGAATTACTTCCTGCTTTCTTCTTCTATGGATAAAACTGTCAGATTATGGCACATATCAAGAAGAGAATGTCTTTGCTGTTTCCAGCATATAGACTTTGTCACTGCTATAGCTTTCCATCCAAGGGTAAGTGTAACTGCCCCCTTACTTCTAGAGAGGTAGAATTCAAAATTACAACATTCCACTCCCTTTTTTTTTTTTAATTAAAAAAATAAAATTACTGAATAATAGAATTTGTGCACTTCAGAAATAAGCCTCCTGGATAATATTCCAGAACTTTGTGTCCATCTTCACTGAACTTCATTGGGACTGTCTGTGGGTTTTAACCATGTGTACATGGGAAATGGAAAGTGAATAATTGTCTGTTGGCTGTACCATCACAGCTGGTATAGTGTAGATTAACTTCGTGAAAAATTAAAATTTCAAGTGAGAGATATTGTGGTTAAATATTTGTGGGAAAAAATCATAATGAGTTTGAACAGATTGTCCAGAGACCACAGAATCCTTGAGAATTCTTAAAACTTGACAGAATGTAGCTACTACAGCCTGATCAAACTTGGGGAAGTGTCCTTGCTACAAGCAGTGGAGGTGGATCAGAGACCCTCAGAGATTACTTTCAACTTACTTTTTATGATTGTAATCAAACTTCCTAATATTAATAAAACTCAAGGGGAAGAACAGTGTTTGTCAGTGTTCCCTAAACATACAGAACTAGTAGATGTATGGGAAACTGTGAAAGGAACTTTCAGCTCCTGGCAAGGTGTTACCTCTGCTAACAATTTTCTAACCTGAGGTATAACTGCATGTGTGTAGTCTTGTCAAAAACCTGTAAGAATTTGAATTCCATTTGCCACAAATTTATTAAACATTATGATCAGCTCATTTGAGGGCTCTTTTTTTGGGAAATTCTGTAGAGGAGCTGTTTGGAAATGGGGTGGGAAGATTTTAAGGAAAGCAGGGACATACTCACAAGTGGAGATTAAGTCTTGTCTGTGTTCTCAGGACGACAGGTACTTTTTAAGTGGTTCATTGGATGGAAAACTCCGACTCTGGAACATTCCTGACAAAAAAGTGGCATTATGGAATGAAGTAGATGGGCAGACAAAATTGATTACGGCTGCCAACTTCTGTCAGAATGGCAAATATGCAGTCATAGGCACCTACGATGGAAGATGCATCTTTTATGATACAGAGGTAAAAAAACTTTGAGACCATTTTTTATGCTAAATAACGAACGTATTTAGAAGTCATGGTTATTTAAATACCAAGAAACAAACCTGTTAGAGCTTGAAGCACACTGATATTTTTACACAATTGTTTCAAATTGGGACATGTTTTGGTATCTTTTCAGCACTTGAAGTATCACACACAAATACATGTGCGTTCTACCAGAGGTCGAAATAGAGTTGGAAGAAAAATTACTGGCATTGAACCTTTGCCAGGAGAAAATAAGGTACTGTCTTCCAGTGCAGCTTTGGCCTAATACTGAATTCTGATATTTGTACCTAATGCTTAGTAAGTTTGTGCCAAATCTTTTAACACTCCTAAAATGAGCCTTACTCTTTGCTGACTTAGGCTGATACCATGCTAAGTAGTGGTGAAATAAAATATATATTCTTTTAATGACATGATGCTCTAATTAATGTGCATGTGAAAAAATGGTTACAGTTGGTTAATTGTTTCCGTTCCTAAATTTATTTATTTTTTTTCTAGATACTAGTGACATCAAATGATTCCAGAATCAGGTTGTATGACCTAAGAGATCTGTCTCTATCTATGAAGTACAAAGGTTATGTCAACAGCAGCAGCCAAATCAAAGCCAGCTTTAGGTAAGGCAGTATTGTAACAATCAGGTTGTTGGATTTGGGAAATGCTGTGGCTAAAGTACAGAGAGTTTTGTTTAAATAAGCTACACTGGCATGAAACTGAGCCTCTGAAATGTCACTTGGCATGGAATGCAAAGGTAGAAAAGGGTTCTGGTCAAGAGTGATGAGCTGGGAGCTCCTGTGGATGAGTGAATGCATTTGCATCCTGTGCACAGTATGATGTGTGTCCATTACTATTGCTGTGAGCGCAGGAACTGAGGTTGGAAAGGAGCTTGGGAGATCATCTGGCTCAGTCCCCTTGTTCTAGATAAATTTCTCAGATTTAATCATCTCTACTTACTGGGGTTTAGCCCAGTTAGTGTCAGAGTTTAGAGATGCAGAGCTACTGCTTGAACAGCTAAGAAAAATAATGTTTTTCTTTCTTTGAATTTTTAGCCATGATTTTACCTACATTGTAAGTGGTTCAGAAGATAAATATGTCTACATTTGGAGTACATACCATGACCTAAGCAAGTTTACATCTGTAAGAAGAGACAGAAATGACTTCTGGGAAGGCATTAAAGGTAAAAACCAGCTTTTGATCTTTATCAAAATGCGTACAATTTGAAAATTGAAATGTTTTATTTGCTATGCATTTAGTGTGAACAAATTCTTAGCAGGATGCATGGTAATTGGTGGCCTGTCAGGAATCCTTGTTCACAGGATGGCAAGAGACAGAGTAGCTTAGAGTTTGTCCAGCTTCAGTAAGACATTCAGAATTAATGCATTGTTTTGCTGGCTGATTGTAGAAATCAAAATAATTATCAACCCATAGTCCTTTATGGAAAAGTGACTTTGAGAACAAGAGCAAGCTTTTTCTCTTTTGTAGAAGGCTAAAATCAAAAAGGGGTGGGGAAAAAAGCAGCTCTTTAATCTGCTCCACAGTTTTTGGGAAATATGGGCTATGTTTGTATCAAATGTGTTTTGGGCACTTGGAGCATCTTCTGAAATCCCTAAGTTTGTAAAACAATGACAGTTGCTCCTTGAATTCCGAATTTACCTGATGCCACTAGCACTGAGATTCTTGTATATCTACTAGAACTTATGGCTGCTATTCTTGTAAAATTAACATGTTCTTGAAATGAGATAATCAAAATTGGATTGTCTTTCTGAAGCACACAATGCAGTTGTCACCTCTGCGATCTTTGCTCCAAATCCCGGGTTGATGGTGTCACTGGAAACTTCTGAAAAGCAAGAAGGTGAAAGTAAGGGAGAAGATTGTGAGATATCAGACACCATACCCTCTGGTAGGTGTTTAAGATGAACTTTGCTTGGTACCACGGGATGAGCAGGAAAAATATTATGAATACTTTTGATCTGGGTGGGGGTTTGTTGAGAAGAAAAGTCCTTGCAGTGTCATAGTATATATTCCATTTTAGCATTCCACCGTGAGCATTTTGGCAGCTGTTGTATTCTTAAAAGCTAAGGATGTGGGATGAGGGATACAGTTACCATCCTAAGTACTTTAGGATTATTCCTTTTAGGTTGGAGGTCTTAGAACCATTAATGAAAAGGTTTCTTTCCTAGAAATGCAGATGTTTCTTGAAGTATTGGCTAGAAATCAGGAATATAATAAAGGTAGAAGGGTGTCACAGTCATATATTTTAATGAGAGTGTGATTATTTTATTTTTTTTAATGAACTAACAGTTTATTCTCTTTCCTGTTAAGGAGCTCTGAAGACAGATCACACAGAAGTGCTTTTATCAGCTGATTTTACTGGAGCAATTAAAGTCTTCATTAACAAAAAGAAATATGTATCTTAGTTGGTTTGCAACTGACAGCATAAAGCTATGGTACTGTGGGATTAAAATTCCATAAATAATGCAGGCAAAAGCAAAGTATCTAATATAATAATGTTACAGGCTGATTTATTTTTGAATCTTTATTTTAAGGCTACTCAAATATTGGATCCTTGGAAAGCAGTGTGCCTATTAACACCCAGGCTTGTAGGATAGAAAGGAATGTGTAAGAATAATCCTGCCAAACATTAGACTCTAAATTTTCTACAAACAGTTGTTTTGCAATGTCCTTGTGAACCTGCACAGGTTTCTGCACAAAACCGTGTTCGCACGTGTGTGTGCCTTTTGGATACATGAACGAATTGGAACCTGTATCAAAAGCCTTTTAGTGGTGCTTGTGGCCACTAGATGTCAGAAGTTGGGGTGGGAAGGGAAGGCTGGGAAAATACTGAATAACATAGTCTGATCTTTGCACAAAATTCCATTTGAGAAAGATCTTGAATTTGTAGTAGCTAATATTCAGAGTTTTAAGTTATGCAAGTTTTTGATGGGTCAGCAACCATGTGTAAATGTTTTTTATAAATTTCTCAACTTCAGGACGTGAATTTTTTTTGTTGTTGTCTTTTAATTGTTGTGGACTTTAGATTCCTTTCTTATATATAATTTTTTGCACACTGGAGCACAATACTTGTGTAAAGAATTCTCTCATTCCGTGTTCACGGGCACCAGGATATATTCACCTTCCAGATAAAATTAAGCTGCGTTAGGAAGTTCTTCTATTTTACAACTATGTAAAATAAAATGTTTACATTTTTTAAGCATTGTAGCTTAAAGTTTTAAGTTCTTCTTGTTTGTTTAGTGCCACTGAATTTTGAAAGTCTTTGTAAATATTCATATAGAACACCTATGAAGTAACATTCTGGGTGTCACAACCCATGAAATGTTATTGATGGTCAAATGTTTCTCAGAACAAATGTATCATTAAACTTGGTCACACACTTGGAAATTGTTGCTTCTTTTCCATTTTGATTTGTTAATTTTCCTTTTGTCTGAAATAGTTTTGACCTGTTCCTGAGATCATTGATCCTGCAAGCACTTGTTACCTTCTGAGTTCTTCTTTTCCTGATCTTGTTGCACCTTTCTTTCTGAAAGAATGGGGAATGGAGTGCTGCAACTGGATATTAAGCAGAATTAAGAGTAATTATAAGATAGTTTAGCATGAGGAGGACATTTCAAAAGTGTGCACAGAATGCTCTCCTTCCCATTAGAGGAAGAATAAAGACATGGAAAGGCAGGAAGTGAGTCTCGCTTGACTTTTAGTTCTTGTCTGCTCAGGTGAATTTGGCTGTGACTTTGTATAGAATTGTCTTGAACAAGAATGACAGTTGCAAGGGGTTTATCATCAGTCAAAACAGATAAAAGAATAGTACACACATTTTATTAAATTATCTTCAGTTAACACAGTTGGGTGAGTTTGACTCAGAGTTGAAAATAACCTGCATGGATGGAACAAGCTAAACTCTCTCAAGGTTCTTTGGTTACTTTGGGCTCCACTGAACTGACAGAAGTGAGGAGGTGGTACAAGAAGACATTTGGTTTGTGACTCCAAAAATCAGTTTCTATAATATATGCAATAACTGTAACTGACTGAGATTTCTGTGAGTTGTTCCCAGACACTTCTAGGGTTTGTTATAGATGTTCTACGTATTTAGTGACTCATACAAGTTAAGAAGCTGCTTTGTACAGTACAAATGCCATCACTTAGCTTACAGGTACCTTGATTCCAGACTCTTGGCACATTGTGGCCTTCCTGTATCTGGAACTAAAAGTCCAGACTGGAGGAAGAGGCATATAGGCTTAGCATTGGGGGTTTTGCTTTGCATTTGGGTATGCTTTTTTTTTCTTTTGTGTTGCTCTTCTATTCCTGCTTTTCCCGTATTATAGTTAAAATATATATTATATCTATATATATAATATAGTTATTATACTTTAAACAATAAATGCAAAAATTAAGTAATAGGAGAAGGAAGCTCTTATTAGCTGCTGAGAAATACACAGAAGAGGATGGGTCAAACCCAGCTTTCAGTGACTGAAGACCTGGCGCTGTCAACATGCAGTGTTGGAGGTACATGTGGCCTGAGTGGACTTTGGGAGAGGTTCCTGCACCATGAATGCCCTACATTTTGGCAGTTGTTTGACACGTTCTATGCAAAGTCTCCTCTGTAACCTCTTAATGATTGAATGGGTTTGGGTTGTTTTTTTTTTTTTTAACATGACTACCTTGGAGATAAAAGTTGAACTGTTAGTTTTGCATATGAGCTGCCAGAAGCTCTGTTAAGATACTGTGTTTGGACCTGTTAAGTACTCAGGTGACCATTAGAAAAGAGATACTGTTTTCATTATCCAGGCAGTAAATGGAGCTGATCTTGAGGAAGATTGACTTCCATTTATCTTGACATTTAGCTTTTCAGCACTCACAGTTCTAGTGTTCCCCTGCACTGATCTAGTATTCTCAATGCTTTTTCCCCAGTTGAAATGTTCTGCTCATTTTTAATGGTTCAAAAATCAGTGCCTCTTTCCCTCTCCTTCCAAAAGCTCTGTCTGCTTACTGGTGTTCCACTCTGAGTGGTGCTGTGTCCTGTCTGATCTCAGCCACTGCTGGGTCTGAAGTCATCTCTGGTACCTGACATGCTGCATTCTGCTTTTATCCACAGCCTCCAAGTTCTCCTTGCAGGTAAATGCCAGTTTCTCTGCTGAGCCTGTTGGGTTCAGTCAAGTGCCTTCACTCTCTGTACGTCAGGGAGTGCCCTTGCACTGCAGTGACGTTCCTGGCTGGAGCACAAGCACAGCATGGATGGAGATCTGTTGAAATAAAACACTTCCCTTTGTGCAGGAGGGTTCCTCTCTCTGGAGTGTTTTTTCCAGGAGGCTACTTAAGAACTTCTGTTAAAGAACATGATATTCAAGTCATCAAAATTCTGCTTACAGAAAGTGATTGAGAGTTCCCAGGAGGCAAAGTGAGGAATTGCCATTGCAGAGGAACCTTGATGCAGGAAATGTGAATTAACCCAGTCACTTCCCAAGAATCAATAAAATGAGCTGATTGGAGTGTCACAGATCTTCAGCACCTCATTTCTGCTGTAGCTGGCTCCTGGCAGCTGGTTCTGGCAGTGGAGTGGCTGTGGGTGGAAACAAAGCTGTGTCTCTGCTACCTTTGTCTCTTTCAGAGCTGGGCACCAAGCCCAGTGCACGTACACAGGGACAAAAACAACAGATCGAGTAGCTGAATCATGCTAAAATTTGATTTCTAGATGCTGCACAAGTCGTGTTTTCTGAAGTTAAAAAGGGGAGGAATGTCTTTGTTTCTTTTGGTTGGTGAGATTAGTTTGGGTTTTGATTTTAACTGAAAGCAATGCTGAATTACAACTGGCATGATGCTAACAGGGTTAAATGTAAGAGCATTAGCCATAGGCATGGCAGAATCAATTCATCAGTCGTGGAAGGTCACTGCTTTTTTTGCCTGTCATTAGCAATTTGCTGAACACATGCTGGAAAATGGCCACTCTTCAAATGAGTTCAAAGTGAACCTGTGAGTGTAAGGAATGCTAAGCTGTTACCTTTGGAGGCAAACTTACCTGCTGCTTCTGGCTGGAATATCAGCAATGCAATATTTTTTGTGTTTTATCAGTGTCTGTTTTCTAAGTGTTTTCTCTAGTTCCATATGTGATACCTTGTTTGTTTGAGAACTGCTTGTAAGCACGTTGCTTCATTTTGTGAAAGTGGGAACAAACTGGAAGGCTGTAGGGAGCTGTTGCCTGGTTCCTAGGACATGCTGCTGGAGTCATGAATCTATGTTCTTTATTCTGATGTCTATAGCTGCTACTTTTGCTTTCCTATTCTGCTAAGATGCAGTGGAGGCTTTTCAGTTCTCATGGTTAGAAACTGATACGTGCTTTAGTGATGGTGCTTCAGGCTTTGGTGTGGAATTCTGTTCAGTAAATGGAGCACGAAAAATGAGTGAAGCCAAGTGCTATGTACAGAACAACACACAAAAGGCCATTCAGAAAGGAGCACAAGTACTTGGTTTAAGCCTGAGGGTAAATTTGTCTTTAACTGCAGTAAGTGATGAGCACATGTTTAGAGCTGTGCCAGAGAGTTTGTTCTTCCACTAACCGTGACTCCTTCGATTTTTGTAGGGTTCATGCATAAATTGAAACCTATCCTTTAGTACCCTCCTGAATAAAGGCTGGATTATGGTGATTAACGGAACAGCTTGTTACAGAATCACACATTACACAAGGTCCAGAGAGTCCTCTGGAGCTCTAGTCCAAACCCCTCTGCTCAGCCAGGTCAGAGCAAGTTGCACAAGCCTTTTAGTATCTCCAGGGATAGACACTACATTTTTCCTAGATAACCTGTCCCAATATATGACCAGCCTCACAGAAAGTGTTTCTTTGTTACCTTCTATTCTGCTTCCACTTACTTCCTCTGTTTGCATATCTAAGTGTCCCAATGCCGTTTTTGTCTTTTAAGACCTGCTGGACTTCACTTAGTTCAATTTGTGCCTAAGGTTTTCAACAGACTCTGTTTATATGGGAGTAACTGCTCCTTCCTTTTGCTGTCTGAAAACAAATAACTAAGAGCAGTAACAAAGTAAGAACATGTGAAAGAGTGAGATTAATTCATTGGCCTGAGCAGTACTTGACTCTGCAGAGCCTATTGTGAAATAGATTTATTTGAGCAATGGTGACACCCCCCCCCCCCCCATACTGTTTTCCAGTTGGCCCTCACATATCTATACAAGGAAACAAACATCAGGGAGTTTTTTTCTTTTGCCTTTTCACAGAGCTGTCGTTAAAAACACTGGGCTGAGACCAGGCAGCAACTGCATTTTGACCTAAGGGGATGTCCAGCAGCTGTGTGTATCCACCTCTTAATTGCTGTATTTTTTGTCCAAGCTAGAGAGCTGCTCATGGGAGCTGTGCGAGATGTTAATAATCCTCTTGTGTGTGGCAGTTATTGTAAATCATCTTTAAAGCCTTCAGGCAGAGGAAGATAAATAGGGGAGTACTCATAAGCTGGATGTTGCTGGGTTACAGTAGAGCTCTACAGCTTAAACTGAACCTGTGCTTTCCTTCCATCACCCCCACCTGATCAGTTGTGCTCCAGGATGCAGAGGAGAGGGGCAACAGCTCAGGGGCATCATCACTTCAGTGCTGGGCTCCCAGTACACAGAGAGACAAGGATGTGCTGGAGAGAGTCCAGCAAAGGGCTACTCAGGTTATGGAGAGCTTGAGAGAGCTGGGTCTGTTCACCCTGGAGCCA
Organism: Phylloscopus whistleri; assembly: GCA_017589585.1. Lineage (NCBI taxonomy): Eukaryota > Metazoa > Chordata > Aves > Passeriformes > Phylloscopidae > Phylloscopus > Phylloscopus whistleri. The sequence goes on along the minus strand of JADMLD010001007.1, from coordinate 1,129,184 downwards.
TCTCAGGGGGATCCTGCCCATGTGTAAAAATTCCTGACCGGGCAAATATTGGAGACTTCCTGGTGGTGTCCAGTGGAAGGACGAGTGGCCATGGGCACAAATGAGATAGAGGGAATTCCTATGTTCAAATAAACATTTTAAAAGTGTTAGGTTGGGGTTTTTTTCCTGTCGGAGTAGTAAAATACACTAGAACAGATTCAAACATCTGCTGCTGGAGGTGTTCCCAATTTACCAGAAGTTGTTCTTGCCCTTTCTCCCTGGGGTTAGGGGTGGAGCCTGCAGGGGCAGTGAGGCAGCCAAGGCAGCGCTGTCGCTGTTGTGTGTGACCACCTTCGTGATGTGCTGGTGCAGGCAGCAGCTCTGCAGCTGCTGTCAGGGCTCTCCACCTGTACAGTGAGACCAGTGCTGGCTCTCACCAACAACCACATCTTGACCTCTCTCCTTTCCGGTGTCTGAGTGCACAGAATACATGGAGTGAGGAGGTTTTATCTCTCCTCAGTTGTCTGTGGCAGAGAAAAAAAAGCCGCAGATGAAAAACGAAGAAGAGGGACAGCTGGAACTGCTATTAATCTTATTTGTAGTTCTGTATCTGAAAGTAGTTAATGCTTGGTGTTTCAGAAGCAGCATCTTGGTCAAATTTTCTTGAATCAGATATGATGAAGTTACTTTCTTTTTCAAGAGGTAAACATTAGGAGAACTTTTAAATACAAAAATCTGGTGGCTCCTGGGTCAATATTGTCTCTTTAAGGCTCTGCTAAGGATAGCCTGGAACATCATATGGATTCACTGTTACTGGTGGTGCCTCTTAGTGCTGCTTCACTGGCCCTTTGTGCAAGGAGAAGTTTATCCAAGGTCCCTGCAAACCCTCGTATGCTCTTCCATGAAGGTGGATGCTGATGGGAGCTGCCAGCATACACCTGCAGCTGCCGTGACTTCCATCCCCAGGAGCTGGACAAGGAGTACAGCAGCCCTGGCACGAAGGCCAGCAGTGTGTGCTGCTGCAGAGCTGAATGCTCGCTTGGAGGGCGCCCTTCTGGGAAAGGCAGTGGTTGGATTTGGCACTCCTCCCATCCCCAGGAGCTGTGCCCGTGCCATCCGGGATAAGTCAGCAGAGGGCAGCCCTTTAACGCCAGCACTTTGCAGCCTAAGGACCAGCCTTAGGAGCTGCCTCCCTCCACAGGCCTGGAGAAGCCAACAAGTGGCTGCTCAATGACAGTGCCACTGACCCCTCTAGCGATGGGTGACATCGGAGCAGCCACAGCTGTGGTGTCTGGCCAGCTGCTCTTGCCATACCTAGCCTTGCACAGTGTTTGTCTCTCCTGAGACTGCCCAGATTTTCCTTGAGCACACCAGCAGTGCTGGCTGGCTGCATGTGCAGCTGAGGAGTGATATCTGATCAAGATACCCAAGCACTTTTTGTCCCTTGCTTTGGCAGAAGGCACAAGCTTGCACAAAAATTGTTTCTTAAGGAGTTCTTCATGTGTGGACCTGGGGCAGTCTGTGCCTTGGCTTCACTAGCAAGAGGGTTCATTGTGCAGATATCATTCTAAGGCCACTTTCTGGTTGGTTTGTTTGTTCGGGTTTTTTTAAATTCTGAAGTACTTGAAAAACATTCAAACATCACCGCTGTATCTCACAGAAATTTTGAAGCTGGGAAATGGAAGATGTAATGGCATTCATAATCCTCCTCCTGCCTGGCCAAAAAAGCACATCTGGTTCTGGGTAACTGAGTCTGGCAGGTTCCCTGCAGGAATGCAGGACCCTCCCCAATGCAGTGAAACACTTGGTTAATCACCTGCTTAAATTGACCACATAGGTAAGTGTTTTTCTGAGACAGGCTCATGTACAAGTGATAGAAAGGCCCACAGATAACCAGTGAAAAATGGGATTATTGGCTGATAATATTAAGTGCCTTTTATGTTGGATGGCTTGAGAAATTAAATCCTAACCCTGCCACTAACCCTTCAGCACCTTTGGGAAGCTTGTGGAGCCAATTCAGGGGTCCCCTATATATGGTTCCAGACCTTATGTCAGCGTCAGCTGCACTGACAGATACTTGTCCAAAAAAAAAAAAAAAAAAAAAAAAAAAATTCTTCCTTAGTTCATCTTCTGTGCTACAGTGCTACTGCTAAGTGGGAAGGATACCACTATCAGTCTAATATGATGTCCTCTGCAAATTTTCTCTTGCTGTAGTCTGTGCTGTCCAGCAGAGCTGGGGAGGAAGTGTGGCAGGAGAGCTGTTTTGCCCAGGTTGGCTACACCTTCCAGCATGTATCCTCACTGGGAATTACAAGCTGCTGCTGCTGCTGCTCACACTCTGATCAGTCAGGCAGGTGTGGGATCAAAACAACATTGGAGACTTCAAGGCTATGGTCTCAACAAAATGACAAAGAGATGAAAATGTTAGCACATTGGAATCTGTGAGTTCCCCGTGGCAGACTGGGTTGGAGAAAGTTTGGTTATCTGAGGCAGTGCAACTCCCCAGCACTTCCACAATTGCCCCTGAGTGTCCTTGGGTGCCTTTCTTATGCTGATAAACCATTTCTGGCCTTTTTTTCCCTGTGAAAACAGAGATGAAAACGATAGTCCTTGCAGGCCTGGGTTTGTCTGTAACAGCAGTGCTGTGACTGCTGTTGTCTTGCCTTAACACTCTTTGTGCTTGAGACTCTTACTGATGTTTAGTCTGCCCAAGAGGGAGCCACAACTTTCTGCAGGTTGTTTTCATGAGATGTGTGCTTCCCTTTGCTTTTTTCTTCCTTCTCATGCTTTGCTTCAAAAAACAGCCTCACTGTTCACTGGTCTTCCCTGGCTGCTGAGCTCAGGTCAGTGGGATGCTGATGGGCAGCTCTTCGTGTGCTGGCACCAAACCCAGCTCATAATCTCAGCAGGAGCCTTTTGCTTCTGTCTGGGTAAGAAATGGAGCATGTGCTTTAGGGAGGGTTTTATGTCTTGTCAACTGACCATCACAGCACTCTCCTCCCCGGACAAACACTCTGGTTCTCAGAGCTGTTCCTAATGTAGCAAATGGAAGGCAGAAATGGCTTTGCCACAGGTGTTGGCCCAGTCACTGGTGTGGGCTCTCCTGCAGTGCACAGCCCCCTCTGAGGAACCACAGGGGCCAGGGGCTCTCTCCAGCAGCCAGGATGAACAGGGTACCCTCAGTCTGTGACAAGCATCATTGTGTTACCTGTCCTTTTGTGACCAGGTGAAGGAGACCTAATAATTTTATTTGCCAGTTCACTGCAGGGGAGAGTCGCTGGAGCTGTGCTATGAGGATTTGAAGTGGTTGATAAAATCTCTGCAAGAAGGTTCATGGGTGTGGGGATAAGGAAGTGAAACTCACTGTGCTGCTACTGGAATTGTGCATCACAATGCTTTTCATTTAACTTAGGTTTGGAAAAGCTTCATGTTTGTGAAAATGCAAATTCTTTAACTCATCAACTTTTTCTATCCCACATCTACTAGATATTTGATAATTAACAATAAAATTTTAGATTTGTTTTGCCTCTGATGTAAAAAATGAGAGCAATGTTTCACATGAAATGGTGACTGCTGCCCCTTCAGTGAACTGCTAAGAAGCAGAACAATAACTGGCTTGCATGCTTTAGGAGTCACAAATAACATTTTGAATGGTTTGGGTCATAATGGCTGTATTCATTACCCCCTACAGATTGGCTCTCATAATCAAAACTATTTCTCTATATGTTGTGTGACTTATGGCATGCCTGTAATTCCAGTGAGATCCTCGTAGATAGTATTTAATCAGTCATATGGCACAATATGTGTAAATTCCTATGACTATATGGCAACTCTATTCAATCCAGTATCTTGCCATGAAGACACAGCACACAAAACAATTTTAAAAAATTAAAAGGCTTTAATGAACAAAACAAAGGCTCTCTATTGTAATTTCAAAATCACCGTTCTTCAAAGAAGTGCACAATGACAAAGTAATGAGGAGTGAGAATTGAGTCCTGAGAAATCTTCATATCCTTACTTCTTGGTTTTGCAGCTGGGCAAGCGAATGTGATCATGGCCCCTCTCATCAAAGTGCTTTCCAACAGCAAAAGCTATAGGTTGGATATTTTCTCATTTAACCCCAGCTAGCAGCTCAGCTGCACACAGCTGTTCCACCCCTTCCCCACAGTGGGATGTGGGGCGAGAAACAGAAGGGTATAAGTGAGGAAACTAAATACAGTTTAATAAGTAAAGAAAAAGTCACTCGCACAGGCAAAGCAAAACAAGGAATTCATTCACAGCTTCCCAGGGCAGACAGGTGTTCAGCCATCCCCAGGACAGCAGAGCTCCCTCAGGAGTCATGGTGACTTGGGAAGACACTCCGAATGTCCCCACTCCCGCCTTCTGACCCAGCTCTATACCAGTCAGCTGATGCCATAGGGTGTGTGATGTCCCTTGGGTCACTTGGGTGAGCTATCCTGGCTGTGTCCCCTCCCAAATCCTTATTGCACCCTCGGCAATTTTGGGGTGGGGTGAGGAGCAGAAAAGCTCTTGCCTTCACTCTGTGTCAACGCTGCTCAGGGGTAAGGAAATCATCCCTAATTATCGACACGGTTTCCAGCACAAATCCAAAACACAGCCTGCTACCGTGGGGAAAGATAAACTTAACACAACCCCCACCAGCACAGAGACGCTCAGTAGAAAGGTCTTGTCCTGGATCCAGCTTAGCCTTGCAGGAACACCTGGCAGAGCAGGGAGATCACCAGCCCAAGCGGACCCGTACACGCTTCGGCACCGAGTCTCCGCCGAGTAATGTTGCTCTAAACGTCCAGAGCTTCAGCCGGAGGCTGCTGCCCTCGGGTGAGCCCCGGCGCGCCGCGCCCTTGCTGGACAAGTCGCTGCTGCATCCCCGGAGCCCCACCGCGAGCATCCCCTGCATCCCCGCGGTCTGGCCGTGCCCGGCCGAGGCACCGGGGCTGTCCGTGTGCAGGGGCGGGGTCCGGGGCACCTGCGGCGGGGACAAAGCGGGGCCGGGCGGGGCGGGGCCAGCAGGGACCCTCCCGGTCCCGCCCCGCGACTCCGCCCGCCCCGGCCCGGCCGCGCCCGCCCGGCGGCAGCGAGGGAGCGCGAAAGGCAGGCTGAGGCTCGGCTGGGCTCGGATCATGTCGCCATGTCGGAAGTGAGGAAGTTCACGAAGCGGCTCAGCAAGCCGGGCACGGCGGCCGAGCTGCGGCAGAGCGTCTCGGAGGCGGTGCGCAGCTCCTTCGTCCTGGTGAGCGCGGGCAGCGCCCGGGGAGGGGCCGCGCCCCGGTCCCGCTCGGCGATGGGCGGCAGCGGGAGGAGCCCGGAGCGCTGGGAAGGGGCAGAGCTGGGCAGGGGGTGCGCCGAGAGCGGGGAGAGGAAGGGCAAGGGGCTGGAGAGGACCTGGAGAAAGGGCAGGGCTGGGTCGGGGCTTGGCGGAGCAGGGGATGCGCAGGGCGCGGAGGGGCAGGGTTTGGGAAGCGCTGGGCAAGGGATGAGGAGGGCGCGGCTGGGCAAGGCAGGGGATGGGGATCTCGTTTTGGGAGATCTGTGTGTGTGTGTGTTGTGCCGTGCCATCCCGCCGGCCACCCCGCCTGCCGCCACCGCGCCCCTCCGAGCGCTCAGAGCCGAGAGGATCGCGGGGAAGCGGCGCTTCGTCCTGGTGTGCCTTGGTGCTGGGGTGGTGGCAGCAGGAACTAGCGGGAACCTGTGAGTGCGGGGCACCGAGCGGACAGGTAACGGAGCAGCAGCGTGCGGACAATGTGAAACCGGCACATGGATAGGGCAGGACCGAAGGGCACGACCGGGCAAGGTGGGAGGCACAGGCACTGGAGTAAGCCGGGAGCCAGATGTATCGCGGGAATCGCTCTCAAATGTCTGGAGTGAAAGTCACAGGCGTTATCAGATGCGCTTCATCCCGGCATGTGGGATGCTGCAGCAGGTTGTCTTTGTTGTGCTCACAGCTGTGCAAACGGTAGTGCTGTGCCTTGGGAGGATGCCGGGGTCAGCTTACAGCTTCCCGGGGCTTTGCTGGATGTGTTTCACTGGTGCTCATTGAATTACTCCAGCGTGTAATCAACTTTGACCTTGACTTTGATGGAAGAAAGGTTAGGCAATGGGATATGCAGAAAGTGCAGTACAAGTTCAGCAAATAATTCCTGTTGGTTATCTACTATTAGATTGAATGGCAAGTGCTGTTAAATAAATTGAGAGGTTTGAACATTTCTTTTAAAAATGGAGTTTTCTTGTAAATTTACAGATTTCTAAGCCTGAAAATGAAGCAGTGGTGATATTCCAGCCAGATTTCCTCGTGGTAGTTTTTGCTTCCTATGTGCAGTTGTTTGGGGATCCTTACGGGCTTCCACGTGATTTGCTTTCCCTCTTTTGACAATACACAGGGACAAAGGCTTTGTACAAGCTGATGGAACTTTTCATTAAAAATAAAATTTCATATACAGGACCAGAAGAGCTTTGGTATCCTACAGGCAAATGGTCATGTGGCGCCTGTGTCAGGTTCCTTCTCTCAGAAGGAGAAGGGATGGGTGGGACTGCAGATGAAGATAAATAAAACCTTGACAGGAACCCAAAGGAGCTGTCAGAGTCTGTCAGGCAGCCACTCTTTTTCTGATCCTCTCTAGGGTTTCATTGCCCATGCTGCCCCTGCCAACTTCTCTCTCTTTCTGGCAGGCAAATCCCCAGAGCTGCTGTGCTGCCTCGTGTGTTTGCAGCCAAGCACCAGAGGGGGGTGAGGGCAGGTGTTTCTGATCCCTAGGTCCTGGCAGAGTTTCCTGCTTTCGACAGTTCACAGCAAGGAATAAATCCCAGCACTTCTGCATCACTAGGAAGAGCCATAAGACACTGCAGTGAGCAAGGAGTGGAGAACGAGGTGGCACAAGCTTAGAGGACTGTCTCAGATGGCATTTTGACCTTCCTTAGTGATTAAGGGTGAGGTTTGCTCCAGCAAAAGGCTGGCTCCCCCTTATCTACTAGTTTATCATCCTTGTGAGGAAGGGCTGTCTGTGCCCTGGTGTGCTGGCTGTTGGGAGGGTACAGAGAGGGTCCTGGGAAGTGGTGGTGGGGCATGGTGGAGCGAGGCTGAGACTGAGAAGTCATAGTTTCTGATCCTGTTCCCAAGGTGAGTCTCAGTTTTGGTGCTGATGGTGCTGGGCAGCTGCAGAGCACTGTGTGAGCACCTCTCCATCCCATCCAGCCTCTCCCTGCCACAGCCAGTGTGGGGCAGATGGAAGGGCCCAGCATCAGGACAGCTGTGCCTCGCCCTGGGGCAGTGCTGAGCTCAGGGGGGCCTCTGGGGAGCAGGGGGTGGCCAGTGAGTACACAGGGAGTAGGAGTTGGTGTTTGGTAACTGGATGGAGCAGGCTGGCAGCAGGTGATGATGCACTGTGTCCCAGCATGTCAGGAACTGGGACTTTCTGAAGGAGACTGAAGTTGCACTGGAGGCTTTGCCTGACAGAATCCATCCTCTTCCTGCATCCTGGACACAGCAGGTGACACTGAGTCAGTAAAATGTATGTGAATAGTTTTATACTGCCTTGGTCATTTTGTAAAGTGCCTTGGCTGTCTGCTTGCCTTGGGGCCATTGTAACTGAAAGCACAGGTACCTCTGGTGGTGAGCATGAAGGAGATGAAGGGGTGGTGAGCAGAGCTAATGCTGCAGGTACCAGAGCACACACCTTCATCCCCAGGAGGAGTGGGCACCTTGGGTCTCTTTCAGTGTGTTGGTTGAGCTCAACACTTTGGGCATTCAGGGCACTCCTCGAGACAAGGAACTGTCTGGAGTAAGAAGCTGTTTGTAGTCAGTGAATGAAATGCTCATAAATGAGAACATCTCAGTGAGGAAAGCTTTTAACGTCATGGAAGTGGTCAGCTTGTGCAGAGCCACAATTTGTGTGTTAGAGGAGGTGTCTCTCTAGCCAGAAGCGCCGTGTCCAGCCCGAGGGAGTGCGATGTCTGGCGCACTGTGGTTGCAAAGTTGCTGTTTTGCAGATGCAGTGAAGCCCATGCCATCTTATTTCTGTTCCTGGTCTTCGATTTATGCCTGTCTAGTGCAAGGAGAATATTTATGTTGTTGACTTTGGCTGGGCTGTTGCTCCTTTGTGCTTGTGAAAGGGAAGTGTTGGATATGGTGGTGGTTGGCAGTGAGGGGAGGTTGTCCCTTTCCAAGGTGTCCTGGAGTGCCTGTGTCCACACACTGCCCTTTGGACCAGCTGCTAGGATGCAGGCAGTGCTGTTCCTGTCAGGGTAAGCAGAGCTGTAACCTGGAGCTGCAGCACTGGAAGTAAAGCACAGGCTGTGGTGGGGAGCTCAGGGGCACTTTGGGCTCTGTGGAGGATGGATGGAGTGCAGTTCACTTGGGGCTCTTGTTCCCTCTTACTCTGTTGCTGTTCCCCCATCCCCTTCTGGCCTTGCATCTCCTTCACAGACAGGCTGTGTAGGGGAGGTCTTGGCAGGGAGGAATAGTTCAGCAGGAATCCCTTGAAAGCAGGCACAGCCCTGCAGAGCAGCGATGGGAGTGCCGGGGTGCCGCAGGCAGCCGTGCTCTGTGGGAACCCTGCTCCTCTCTGTGCTCTTTTCTTCAAGAGGCTGCTGGGCAGATTGTATCAATTTCAGCTTTGAATGGTCCCTGATGTGTGCTACTGATTACAACTGGGGATGAAGTTTTTGGCAGGCTAATTGACAAATAATGTCACTGTTTAAATAAACAGACAAATTTAGTGGAAGTGTTTGTTGGCAGGTGAGATAAATGGCACACTTGAAAGATAAAGGGGAATTTTAAGATTAGGTTAAAGAAAGGAGCAGTCAAAGCCCAAGTGTGATAACTTAAACCAATCTTAACTGAAAGATGATCTGCAGCTTAAACCTTGGGGCACCAACAGTAAAATACTATATTAGAAGTGCAACTTCAGAGCCAAAGTGGTCATGATACCTGGGAGAGGCATCTGGGCTAGAGCTGAAAGAGGGCAGCCAGGGACCTTTGGCAGTGGATGGAGATGGGAGATTTTGGCTCAGACCTTCAGTGCAATCTCCTTCCTCCCATCCTCTGATGTTGCTGAGTAATAGTGGGAAAGTAGAGCAGCGAGGCAGGAGAACCCTGCTCAGAGGCACTGACTGGTGTGGGACCTGGGCAACTGCAAAGCTCAGACACTTGCCAGCAGGATGCACGTGTGCTCATGTGTGCAGTCCTTGTTCTGATGGAAGTGCCTGTGCACCTCTCCTTCACCCCATCTGTGCCCCATGGAGTGCAGTGAGGCATTGTAGAGCTGAGCAGTTTAAGAGCACACGTGTGTGAATGAGATCCTGGGTCTTGTGGCATTGCCAGGACAACAGCAAAGGCTCTTCCTTCTGCCTAAGGATCCAAATCAGCTGCACTTGTTTGGGTGGATGTGAGGCCAAAGCTGAGACAGCCTGTGCATCCCCTGTCTCTTTGGGATGTGCTCAGGGGGCCCTGCAAGGAGAGGGGGCTGTGTCTCAACCCCCGTGCGAGTTTTCCAGAAGTGTCGTTCTCTGTGTCGTGACAGAGAAATTAAAAGTGTGGGAGGCACGAGATCAGAGCAGCAAGCACTTGACAAAACACAGATGATGCATTTTCCCACAGTGCTGCCAAACCCAGTCATCTGGTGGCAATTTTTAAGTCTCGCACAATTGCTCTGATTTTCTTTAGATCATTTCTATACAGTTTAACTGAAGATGCATTTACTGCTTTGCCATGGAGATTTTAGAAAGGGTGCAGAGCCAGCGTATCTGATCCGAGAAGGAGCAGCTGCAAAGGATTTGCCCACATTGGGTCAGCCAGGCCGGGGGAGCATCTCTGGGTACCCCCAGGGCACAGCTTGGTGGCACCCAGGCACTCAGAGGTCTGGGCCAGGCATCTGCCAGCAGTGGCAGTGGAAGAACCTCTGCTTACAAACAACTGCATGAATCCTTGCCATCCAGAGGTATCCAGAGCAAGTGTCAGCTCTCTGTGTTACGTGGTGCTGTGGGATGTGCTCCCTGAAAGCTCCCTGAGAGCGGGTGGGCAGCGTGCCAGGAGGAGATGGGTTTTGTTTGATCCTGGCTGGGCTGGGCTCCTATGGGTGGCTCAGTTTCAGTCAGACGCAAAAAGGAGATATGAAGCTCCTTAATGGTGATACTAAGGAGGTTTTGACTGGAGGCAAAAAGGCATTTTGTTCTTTCTGTGGTTTTTTTTTTCTTTTTTTTTTTTTCAGGCTTAAACTATATTATTAGTGTCTCAATTTATGCTCGTGCAGAGGAAATCAGCTCTCTGCATAGAATCCTCTTTTAATAAGCTAAATTCACTTTGATCAATGTGAAGCCCGTTTATATGCAGCGTTTGTAGTGATCTTGGCACTCGAGAGAGACAGAATATATGAGTGTTCCCCCTGGGGGTAGCCAACATGCTGTGTTTGCAGATTTTACATAGAAAAACAGACATATATGAGGCATGGGAGGAAATTCTGCCCCTGCCTAAGTGGGCGGGAGTTTTGCTGTTGGTTTAACCAGGGCAGGATTTGCCTGCTGTGCCTGGGTGTCTCCAGAATTGCCACCTCAGCTAGCCCTGGTGAATCCTGTGGAAGTGTTTGTGAAAGGAATGCTGTTCATGAGGACTTATTCAAGAAAACCCTTAAAAGCATTCTTAAAATTAATCACATGCTTTCCCGAATCGGGGCTCCTGTGCCTTGAGGGGCTGGATTTAGCCCAGGGCTGGCTGAGTGTGCCAGGGAAGTGGCTGGGTTTGCTGCTGCCTGAGCACACACCAGTTATGGGTAGATGAAGGGCACAGCTTGATGGAGAGGAGCAAGGCTCCAAGTACACTCTGCAGCTATGGGGGACAAATCTCTGGCATACCTCCTACTGATACCCAGTCCTTAAGAGATGGAGCAATCCCTTGCTCGTCTGTGAGTGCCTGTGTGCTGAGGTATGACTGTTACAGGGTGAGCTAAAGTCCATGTGTCCAGTTCTCAAGGTTTTTTGGAGGCAATGACAAGCTTTTGATGGGCACAAAACCTTATCCATCCCAAGGCATCATTTAAATGTTTGCCTCCTCCTGCCTGTCATTGGAAAGCTCTAGGAAGAGAACAAAGCATCCAGCCCTTACATGTGTTTGTCTCTCACCACATTTTGCTGGGTGTGGTTTTAGCACTCTCTGGGCAAGGTTGAGAGTGGTTTGCTCTGTGCTGAGGAGAATGTCATGAGAATGCAGGTGTCCCTGCCTTGGCAGCATCTGCCCCAACCCGCCACTGTCAGTGCAGTGAACGCCTGGAGCAGATGGTTGGTGGTGCTGCCTGCAGCCAATGCCAGCACTGCGGCTGGGATTTGTGCACTCAAAATCCAGTGAGGGGATGGCTCCTGGGCTTTGTTTCAACCTGTTCTGGTATCTGGAGATATCTGCAGGTATCCCCACCACCACCAGGAGCGTTCGAAGCAGGATTATCTGCTGTAGTGTGTAGTGTAGCATCATTTTCTATATGCAGCTGGGTGGCTCTTTCATTATTTCACTTAGCTCTCTGCATGCTGATTTATTATCTCTAATGGTGCAGAATTGCACAGAGCTTTTGACATTTCTGTGGCCTGAGAATGCAAGTCACTGTCACACACAGCAGCTGAACAGCAGCCAGACGTGGGGTACACATGTGCTTCAGCATCCCTGGTTAATTGGCCTCTCACTCCTGCTTTCTGCAAGGAAGAAAAGAGTAGTTTCTTGTACCTTTGTGGCCATTGCTGTCATCTTAAAAATGCTGGAATATGTTTCTCTGCCACCAGCTCTCTCCATCTCTTTCATTCCCTTAAAAGTACAAATCAAAGCTCTCCCTTGCTGGCTCCTCTTTCCTTCAACACATCCCTGACTTATCTTTAGAGTTTTTCCCTGCCTCCTGCTGCTTCTCTAATGGGGTCAGGGCTGCTTTTTTCCCCGACCCCTTTCTCACCCCTCTTTCCCTCTGAAAAGCAGTTTCTTCTCTCCCCTATTAATATCTCCTGTCACAGGACTGTCCCTGGGGAGCAGTTGTGTCTGGAAGGAGACTGTGCTGGTCCACAGCATTCCCCACTCCTTCATCCTGCCCCTGGCTCCGTGCTGGGTGACATCCCCACTGCAGCCTGGCCTCTCTGTCCCCTGAGCAAGGACACTGCATGGGAGAAGCCAGGAAAAAGACATCTCCCCTGTGCAGTAGTAGGAGCTGGTGGTGTCAGGGTGCCGTGCATTGCTCTGGAGAGCCATAGCAGCCACACATGTAACTGTATTTTGGCAGTGGTCAGGAGCCTGGGATGTGGGCTGGGCTGCAGTGTCTGCCTGTGGAGCAGGGCACGTGTCCTGGAGGTCTGGAGGAAGCCAGGGCTCAGAAGGGCAGCTGGCTCCGTGTCTGCCAGGGCTCTGTCAGCCTGCCAAGCACAGGCCCTGTATTCAGCCCTTGGGGACATGGGATGAGCTGGAACAGGGACTCAAGGGAGCTGTTGTGCCAGCCAGAAAGGGATGGGGGGACACAGGGACACGAGAGGCTTGGCAGGAGCTGCTGCATTTGTGACAGGGGCATGAAAGGGTAGAAAGGTCATGGTCAGGGGAGGGAAAGGGAGTCTCCATCTCTTGGAGGGAGGTGATGGTGCTGGTTGGGGTGGGCTGAATGCCTACAAAGCTGGTGTCCAGGGAGACAAACCCAGCTTCCAGCAGAGAACTGCTTTCCATGGCACTTTGGGGTTCCAGGAGAATTGCACTGAACTCAGGTTTTCCTTACAGTTATGCCTTTCTCTCTGTGCCTGGGGAGCCCTAAGCTCTCCCTTGTCTTGTTGCATGATGCTGGCAATCGTATGGATGTTTTCATTTGGGGAAGCTTTGAGGTGCTTCTGTTGACAGCAGCATTTTGTCTGTGGGTGGGTTGAAGCCTTGAAGAGTCTGTCCCTTGCAGAGTTCACAGCCTCTCCTGAGTTTGCTGGGGGGAACAGAGTTTAAATTTACAGCCCCTTTGCACCTGTATCCAATGCCTGCAGCCTGAAAATGGAGCTCAGATGAGGCCGAGACAACTTCCTGAGCTGCTGAAACCACCACTGACAGGGCTGGGGCTTGGCTGCCCTGCCGGGGTGTTTGCTGTACTGCCGAGGCAGCCCAAAAATGGCCTGTGGCTTCCTGCTCTGTTTTTCCCCAGTGCTGCTCCATGGGCTTGGACAAGTCCCTTCCCCTGGTCCTGGCTCTGTCCATGCCCCAGTGGGGCTGGGAGCGTTCCCCTGCTCGCCTGGGGCAGCAGCTGTGCTGCTGGCTCAGCCCTGCGTGCGAGTGGTTTCCGAAGTGAAAAACAAGAGTTTGAGACAGACAGGAAAGGGAGGGGTTCTGCTTATGTGCCATTAATTGCTTTAAGATGTTCTGGAGCTGGCTATTCTGGATTTGGATGCTAAATATAAAACTGATACTACATAAATAAATGATGAAATACAAGTGACATCTGAAAAGTACTTCGGGATATTCCAGTTAAGAATCTAAATAAATAGCATGTATTATTGTCATTGTAATTACTGTTTTTCCTTTTTTAGCATGCCTGTGATTACAGAATATTTTGAAAAGTCCTATCTGCCAGAAATTCAGCTGTCCCATAGAGACCAGTACCCTTTTGCCAATTGCTATTAGCTCTATTCTTTTCGGAGGAGAAAAATCAAAGCTGTGATGTGTTTGCACATCTCTCGTGCTCTGCAGCAGATGCTCAGCTGGATGCAGGTGCAGTTTGGCTGACGTAGAGCTGCCCTGATCCCTCCCTCGAGGAGAAGGGCTGGATTTGAGCCAGGATGTGCCTGTGCAGGCAGGGACTCACGGGACTTGAGGGGCTGTGCTGGGGACTGGGCGCTCCATGGCAGTGTGTGCTGAGCTGTGGCTGTCACACAGAAGCACTTGGTGATCTGAGCAAGGGCAGGCACAGGAGGTAAGGGTACTGAAGGCAGCCTCACATGCTTGTCCTGATGCACTGCCCTGTGCAGGAACAGTACTGGACCATCTCAAGTGAGTGCTCGTGCCAGACATGGGTCGTGCCCCCAGCTACCCTGTGCCAGTGCTTTTCCTGCTGACACTGCACTTGTCCAAGGCATCCTTTTCAGAGGTGATGTGTGAAGGTGAAGTGCAGGTGGGCTGGAGTGGCAGCACTGCCTTCTAGGCGGGGTCACTCACACTTGGGCTGGGAACTCTCACTGCTTCATTGCAATGCAGCTGTTTTCTGAGGGCTGTTTGCTTAAGTGATTATGCAAGAATCTCAAGCTTTCAGGAAAAAAAACAAAAAACAAACAGTGTTCCTGCCCCTCGTGGCTGCAGAACTCTGCCTCAGAATGGGATCTGCTAAAGCCTTTGAACTGTGGAGTTCACTTCTGAGTAAGTGGAAGGAAAATGGAGAGTCATATGCTGATTATTCTGGCTTCCTGTAATTTCTAAACCAATTTGAAGACGTTTCAAGGCCTGAATTAATTTTATTTGGCAGGCCTAATAATGACAGGTAAATGTTTGCATGTCTACACTGACATCAACTTTTTGACTGTTCCTTCAAGCCTTCTCCAAGCTGGTGTCTCACACCAGTACTGTGTCACTCTCAGGGACAGCACTGTGACTGTAGACACTTGCTTTTTCACTGGAAAGTGGGCATTACATTGAAAAAGGAGACATCCACCTTCCAAAATACCCAGAGCCCAGGTTGTGGTGCCACCCAGGGCCATTGGTGCAGGAGGGGAGAGGTGTGGGTTGGTGAAATTCTGCACACAACTTGGGCAGGGTGGAGGGAAGCACAGGAGAGGGGGCTGGCTTTTTGTTCTGAGCTTTCAGATGGAAAGAGTGAGTCATTTCCACTGCAAACGTTTTCTTGCAGGGTGCCAGCACTGTGCACTCATCCTCCCCTTCCCCATGACACGGCTTTTTATTTCTCTGAGAGCTCCTGAGAGGTGCAGCCATTTCCATGCAACGCAGAGCAGGGGAGGAGTGGGGCACGGCAGCCTTGTGCTGCTGGCACTGCATTTGGAGCTGCAGTCTGGCACAGTCTGGCACCCAACTCCTGGATGGAGATGGGAGTGTGTGCACTCTGACCCAGAGCCCTGTCTAACGAGACCATTAGCAGTGAAGTCTTGCAGTTTAGGAGGTTGCTCTCCTGCTGCCTGTGGAGGGCCGTGCAGAGCCCTGCTCAGAGCTGTGTTAGCACCTGATCACTCCCTGGCAGGCCCCTTCTCCTCATCAATTCCTTCTTCCCTTCCTGACTGCCCATGGGGCTGCTCACCTGTCTGCAGTGCACACCTTCTCTGCCAACCCTTCTTGGCCTCCCTGACCCCATCTCCTGCCTCTCACAGCTACACAGCCCAACCTTTGCTCAGTTCTTGCTTCCCTTGATGTGGCTCCTGCACAGATCCACCCCAGATGGGTAAAACCTCCATCCCCCATTCCACCCTCCCCTGCACCACCTTGAGCCAGCTCCTGAGACGCTTCCCCTGCTTCTCCTCCTTCTGGTGAGGTTTTCCTCCCTTTCACAAGATGCTCTGTGTGGTTGCGTGCCCACCTTACAGTCCATCCCTCTCACCTGTCCCAGGTGGTGTCTCAGTGTTTTGGTGTCTTCAGAGGATTCTGGAAGAGCCAGGATTCCTGGCTGGACATTTTTCTTGTGTTTTTAAACTTTCTTTTTTCTGGCCAGTGTAAAAATAGTTTTGGCCTGCTCATATCCAGCTTTATCGACTGTTTTTCATCCTTGAGGTTTTACCATCAAGCATCTGCTGCATCCCACTGAGTGCTGGGTTTGCAGCAGGCTCATGGACACAACCTCCCCATCACCTGCTGAGAGCTGCCTCATTGCCTCCCTGCTGATTTCTTCCCAAAATGTGGCTCTGCTGAGAAGCCCACAAACCTCTTGGCATCAGCAAGGCTGCATTGTGTTGTGACTGCTGCCATATGTGCTGACTCACACTGTCTCCCTGCTTGCCCTTCCTCCCCTGATCTCTGTTCCCACCTCTTCCCTTCTCCTGGGGTTTTGAATGCAAAGTCGTTGGGGCACAGACTTTATTCTGGCTTTGCAGAGGTTTATGGCAGTTCCATAAACATTGGATGGCCAAGCCCAGAGTTTATGGGTTCTCATTATTCTTTCTTATGCCCAGCAGTCTGGAATGATGACTTCTCCGTGAATCTGAGCTTTTGTAAATTGAGCTCTGTAGCCTTTCTGCAAGCTTGAGTGAGAGTGTGTAAATGGGATCAGATGGCAGTGCAGGAACTGGGGGTGGAAAACTGAGGAGTCACAAATGTGATACTAAAAAAGAAAAGCTCTTAAAGACCACACACAACTTGAGTTTGCCCTGACCTGATCTTTGAGTCCCTGCCTGTGGAAAAGCTTTTCTGTGGATAGAAATTGCTCAGTTCCATGTGCCCGTATGGTTTGCCAAGTGAGTTTGCTCAGTTCCCAGGCATCATTTTAATTCTCTCATGTACAGTGAGATTCCTTGAGCAAAATAAAAAAACGGGCACTTCTCTCTGCTGTTTTTGAGGTATCATCACATTTTCAGATTGTGGATTGCAGTGGGGAGTGGTCCCTCTGCCCTGGAGAGTTGCCAGTCTCAGAAGTGATGTGGTTTTAGCTGTGACAGGTGTGTCCCAAGGGTAGTTGTATGCCTCCAGTTCCCCCTCTTTTTAGCTTTTAATTCTGCAAATTGACTTTTCCTCTCATTTTCTGTGTATTTCAGCTACTTGGCCCTTTGGTATTTATTTTAAAATTTGGGGGTTTGCTTGGCTTTCCATGAAAGTGCACTTCAGGGTCCCAACAGAGGAGAAGCAAATAGGCTGTAAAATGGTTGCTAAATTTTGGTGAACAGTTGTACACTCTGAGATAATACAGCTACATACATACACGTGATCTGTCCTCTTCCTCCCTCTCTCTTCAGCTGCTGTAAACAGCCAGCACTTTTAAAAACTCACATCATTTGTGTCTCTCTTGCTGCTTTTGAACTGTGGATGCACACACTGGGTAGGGCTTCATTTCTGAGGATGTGAGAAAAAGTCACGTGCTGGGGGCTGCTGAACCTGCAGGTTTTTCAGTGGAAGGCCCCAGGAAGTGTTGCAGGGCAGGGTGTGTGTGTTTGTCTGCGCTTGGTCGCCGTTGGGACCACGAGAAGTGAAAGTCAAGTGTGGTGCAGCTCCAGTGCTGGGCTTGGCTTCCGCCAGGCGCTGGCAGCTGCTGAGGACTTTGTCACTGCAAAGGGACCAGAAAATTGGTTACACTGGAGCCAAACCAGCCTGGTTTCTCATTTTCTTATCTGGATATTGTTTTAAATGAGGGCTGAACTGATAGGACTGAAAAATACAAAAGCTTTCTCCATGGTTTTCCTTTGGCCGCTGCTTTGAAAAAAAAAATCCCCAAATGAAACATTTTTCATTCTGTACGTTCACATCACTTGGGTTATATCTGTTGTAATTCTGGGAGAAACGGGTGTCAGGAAAACATAAATCATGTATAACAAAAAAAAAAAGGTGTGTTTTTATGGTATTCAAATGCAGAACACTGGAAGACAGGTGGCTGCTGGTTTTCAGGCAGAAAAACTAAACTAGAAGTTTAAAATAGGAATGTTCCTTCCTATACTTCTCCACATGAACAAGCTGTCATTGTGACCCTTTATTTATAAAGCAAATAAAAGGAATTTTTTGCACTATGCAAAATGGATGCAGAAAGGTGACAATTTAATCTGACTTAAGTATCACCCTCTTTGTTAATGGATAATTCCCTTGCTAAACCTTTTCTTTGCTCTCTCTCTCTGGTGGTTTCTGTCATGGGGAGGGTTTGGGCTTAGGCTGGCAGAGGGCAGTGGGACAAGCAGGGCACTGAGGACAAGGACCTTACTTGGGTTTTCCCTCATTCTGTGCCCTTTGTGCTCGTGCTTGGCCAAAGGCAGAGCCTTGTGTTGGTGTTTGTGGGCATGATTCTGTTGAAGTAATTTCTCTGAATTTCCTGTTGAAATGCCAGCCAGCTCGCTTGTGGTGGGGAGTCAGTACTCCAATAGACAGGCTGTTGTTCTGCCTGTGCTGTTGTCCAAGTGGAGCCTCGTGACCCAGCGTGGATGGGGGGCTCCAGCACAGCAGACAACCCTCTGCATGGGGCCTGGGGAGCAGCAATCTTGGGGGAAAGAGGACAGAAAGAGGACAGAAAGAGCAATGTGTGTTTTTGGGAACAGGCTGGTGTGTGGGGCTTGAACCTGAGGTCTTTTAAGGAGGGATGAGTGGGCTTATCTGGGAGGGTTCACTGCTCTCATCTTATCTTTGTTTAAAACTATGGGTTTTTCCTCTGACAATATTCCCCTTGCTTTTTTTTTTCCCAGCACAGTGAACTGCAGAGCTTTGGGCTGGGTGTGCTTGGGTGCAGCATCTACAGCAACCACAGGAGAGGGCAGCTCACCCCAGCCTGTCCCTCCTGTGTTCTCAGGAGCTCAGAGGAGCCCAGGAGCATCACAGTGCAGTGTCTGCCTGCCCTGGGTGAAGAGCTGCTGCATGTGTGCCACAGAGCAGGATGCTTTTAGCAGCACTGCACGGGGTTTTTTTTCCTGCAGAAATGGATTGATTTTGTTGCTGGACTGGCAGCATTTCTTTGTACTTGGGTATTGGCTTCCCCTGTGGAGGAATTTGTGGTTTCTAAGACTCTAATTACTTTAGTGTAATAGTTTTTCCTCTGCTTTTGTAATGACTTTGGTGGGTGCCATCTGCTGTTGTGACAGTGCTGGGCAGTGTGATCCAAGCCTGGGGTGGTGTGGGGTGTACACTTCAACCTTCAGGAAAACTAAGACTTTGAAATCCCATTTTCAGCATTTAAAGCTTTATCTCCAGCCTTTCTGGGCTGATGGGAGTGTTAAGGACTCAAAGGGTCAAAAGGGCAACAAATATTTGGGATGGCTCCCTCCTTACTCCATGGGTCTGTCTGCAGGGACATGAGCATGCCTGGCCCCACTGGGCAGCCTGCACAGTTTAGGATGGATGGAGGAGGTTGGAGGTTGTTTCCTCCATGGCAGGCATGGAAGGGGCCAGGCCACATCCTTCCTTGAGCAGCTGCTTTTCTGACAAACAGGTTGACCTACATCTTCTGGCTTTGTTTAGAGATGTGCCTGTGGCTCTGTCATGGCCTGGGGCAGCCGGGGTGGTGTGCTGGGTGTGAGCATGGCCAGGGGAACACTGAGCTGCAGGGAATGGAGGGCTGCTCTGTGCTGAGACAGGGAATTTGCACACCTTGGGGCAGGGGAGCCCTAGGGAGTGTATTTCTAACAGCTCCAGAGGAGAAATGCCTGTCTGGGTGCTGCAGAACCCTTCTGGGTGCCAGTGCACATCCTTCCATCCCTCGGGCATCAGATGCGTGTCACAGGGCCTGGCACTGGTTTGTCAGATATAGATCACAGCCTGCATCACACATTTTTTCCAATATCATTGCATCCACCAGACTGGAAGGGTTGCAGCAAGTTTTAAGGATTTTTATTTTTTTTTTTTGTATTTGTTGTAGGCAGTGCTCTATGAGTTTTCAAACATCTCCTGTGGGGATCTGGGGTCCTTTTCAGCTCTTACCCTTTAGCTGTCATTGAATCCCATGAAGAGGACTGCCAGGACTTTGTCTTGCTGGTCATCAGAGGTATCAGATCTAGAAAAGAAATTTCATCAAAGCCTCAACTTTTTAAAAGGACAGCTTTAGAAACACAGTCCTAGTTTCAGGACCATGTTGCAAAGTAAAAAAGGACTAAAAATACCGTGTGGTTGGAAGGCCTGCATTCCCCAGGAGATGTGGAAGGCTCATAGAAGGACTCTAATTTACTCTTACAGCTGCTGCAGGGTGAGGTGAGAGGGGGCCTGGTGCGAGTTCTCGGGGTCATGGCTCTGCTTTAACCCACCAAGGCTGCTGAGTTTTGCCAGGATTGCTGCAGTGAATCAGAGGCCAGCAGAGAGCTGTGTGCCTGCTCTGTGGGGCCCTGCCTGGTGTCGTGGGGAGGACAATTGGATGTCCTGTTAATTCACATTAATTTGCAAAGCTCGGCAGACTTTCAGAAGTCTGCACAGTGCAATCCTGAAATAAGACCAGTGTTTCAGATGATTAACCAAATTCAATCAAGCATTTAATGAGCATGAGACTGACTTAGAGTAAATGAGTTCCTTTTCTCTGTCTACCTGTTGGGTTTCTCAGACTCCTGTTTTTCAGGTGGACTCTTTCTTTTTTTATTAAGTCCCTGTACAGCTCAGGTCTTGGATGTAGAAGCAAGAATGTGTGCAGTGGGACTGGCAGCATTTGTCACCCTGTTCCCAAATCCCTCATGGCTGAGGGAGCAGGCAGCAGCCCCTGGATGCTCTGGCACCCAGCCTGGGCTCTCTGCTGACTGACCTTTGTCTCTCTCACTGGTCATCTGAGGAGTGTGAGGTTCCTTTCGGGACTGTGCAAGCAGTAAAGCAAAGTTTTCAGAGAGTGATTAAGAAGGGAACTTTTTCAGATAACCAAGCTAATTCATGCTGGGTTTCTGCAGTATGGAAAGGAAACATTTTAAATGCAGAACTGTCTGAGGCAGGAGTGGTTTCGTTAATGCATCCCAGATCCTCAGGAGCCAAAGGCACAGAACAGGCATAATACCTTGGGCTGGGGTTGGTTATGGAAGAGCGCTGTTGACTTCCCTGCTTATCTCACATGCCACAGAAAATCTTGAGTTGTTTGTACTCTAGGTGGTGTGACTGTTTATCCAGTGATGTTATACAATGCTGAGCTTTCAGTGCTCATTTGGGACTCGTTTTTTTAAGCTGCAGGTTGTGCTGTGTTCAGCAGCAGACCTTGTATCCATCTCGTCTTTAGCTCCAGTCACGGTGAGCAGCTCATCCCAGAAAAGCCATTTGGCTGGAGGGTAATGTTTGCTGCCCGTGGGGAAGCATCTGATGTTCCTCTTCTGAGAGTGGAGAGCCCAAGCATGTTGTCCTGCAAGGATGTCATGTCCAGAGGCACATCACGTGCTGCTGCAGGGGTGTCATAAACACTCTCCGTGGC
Organism: Phylloscopus whistleri; assembly: GCA_017589585.1. NCBI lineage: Eukaryota > Metazoa > Chordata > Aves > Passeriformes > Phylloscopidae > Phylloscopus > Phylloscopus whistleri. Next base: position 1,108,209 of record JADMLD010001007.1, on the reverse strand, counting down.
AGGGCCAAGCATCAGGATTTTGGTCAAGGTTCAAAACAAGGCAAGGGTGATGGGTCAGAATTTGGTTCCTGTTTTACTGTGACCACTCCCATACAGAGTCACTGGCAGACTTTTGGTGTGAAGTTTGATTTTCACAATGCAGTGCTGAGAGCCTGACACATGCTCAGGAAATCTGAAGCCAAGCTGGGCAGCTGAGATGGCATTTGTCTGCTTCAGGAGTTGTGTTTTTCTCATTTTACTAACTTCTGTTTCGTGGACTTGTTACACGGACAAAATTGGTGCAATAGGAAATGTAATGAGGCTCTCCTAATAGTTTTGGCTCGTGACTTCAGGGATTTTTGGAGAAGTTCCTCTTGCTTCCCTGAATTATGAGTGAGAATAGAACTGGGCTCTAGCCTTTGGCTGTGTCTGGGGTGCGATTTATGGAGAGGGCTTTCCTGTCTTTCCAGAGGGATGCTGCTTTTCCTCCATGGGCTGAGATTCCTGCTTTGGCAGTAGTAGCAGCAGCCTTGCTCTCATCATTCCTAGGGAGAGCACAGCTCTCATCTGCTCCTCAAGCAAAACCAGCCCCGAGCTGAGCAGAGCCAGTGCAGGAGCCTGTGTTTCTTCCAAGCTGTACAGATGAGCTGCTCAAACATAAAGATGCTGGATCTTGCAGTTGTTAAAGCTATGGCCTGTCCAGGAGGATTTCTTTCTCCATTAAGAAATTAGAGACTGTGCTGAGACAGAGCAGCACTGTGCTTCGTTTCTTCCCGTAGCTTATTACTTAAAACTTAACTCCTCATTTCCCTCTCAGCAAAACATGCTCATCAGTGATTACCTGCAGCACCGGAGTATCAGAGTGCTTGAATAATGGGCAGTCCTGTGGTCACACAGTTTGAAATTAAGTACAAGATGTTAGTTACTGCTCACTGTAGATTTTACATAGATGTAATTTTTTTTTTTCATCGTCTGTTTTCCCTGCAGGAAAAAACTAAAGTGGTGGAACCTCTGGACTATGAGAACGTGATCCTTCAACGCAGAGTTCAGATCTACAGTGATCCCCTCCGGGACCTCCTGATATTTCCCATCGAAGATGTGTCTGTGCGTTTCCCCTGGCTGTTTCCCATGTTTGAGCCTCGCTCGTCTCCCGTCCTGCTTACCTTGGAGAATATCCACCATTAACCACATGTTAATTTTGGCTGCCTTACTGACACATAAAACCAAAATGACCCACTGGTGGTTTAGGCCCACCACATTTATTTGAAGTGAATGTCAAGCCCTGAAGATGGAGTTTGTGCTGAAAGAGTGTTCTCCTTTTTCCTGCAGATCTCGGTCATCGGCCGACAGAGAAGGACTGTCCAGTCAACCGTGCCAGAAGATGCCCTGAAGAAAGCTCAGAGTCTCTTTGTCAAAGAGGTAGGGGCAAAGCCCATGTGACACTTGCCTTCAGCACTTTATAGCCCTTGGACAAGGTGCTCAGCTGTAGCTCCTGATCCGCAGGATTGCGGATCACTTGGCTTTTCCTGTGTGGGAAGCGCTGCCTGACCTGCAGCACAGCAGAGTTCTCACAGGTATCTCATGTGCAGAGTGTCTTTGCAGTGTTTTGTACACAGCCAAGGTGTGTGGCTTTGCACCACCTGCCTGTCAAGGAGGGGATCCACCACCTCCCTGGAGCTTCTGGAGTGCTGTGGGTTTGTTGTGAAGTGCTGCTCTCCAGGGCCATTCCCCTCAAGTGCAGTGGAACAAAAAGTGGTGGTCAGTGTCAAGTTAGATGTGCTGTGTTTCTGAGGACAGGAAACCTTTGCTTTCTGGAAAACACTCTCCTCCCAAATCACTAGTCCTTTTTTAGAGCCTTGGAGTGATGTTAATAGAAAATCTGTAGCGGTGTGGCAGGCCAGATGCTCTGTGATTTTTGTCTCTGTGCTGAAAAGGTTCCTTACGAGATTCTGCATTGCTACATGAAACAAGTGAAGCAGCCTTGCCCACCACCCTTCCCGCTTTTGCTTACCTCACCCTGCAGTGTGTAACCTCTCAGACTGGTGCTGGGCTTTGTTCTGCTTGCTGTAGCTTTCTAAGAGCTGTATTGTTTTCCTTTCAGTGCATTAAAACCTACAGCTCTGACTGGTTCGTGGTGAACTACAAATATGAGGAATACTCAGGAGACTTTCGGATGTTGCCATGGTAAGTCTCGTGCTCCCTTGGAATGCTGATGTGTGATCACAGGGCTTAGCAGGAGCAGTGTGCCCTTTCCCTGGTGCCTGTCCCACAAGGAGCCTGTCTTCCAGAGGCATGTCACTCTGCAGGTTGGAGCCAGAGGTTTGTGTTGTCCATTGCCCCTCAGCTCTGTCAGGGAGGTGCTCACAGTGTTGTGTGGGTCAGTGCTTCACATCCCATCTGCCAGTGTGTGCACACCCCCTCCATTTGGGAGGAGGACAGACTGCAGCCCAGACCCATGACAGGATAGATAGTGTCTGCACATCCTAACCCAGGACCCTCACTATCCCACTGGGCTGATGCTCCCTGTGTGCCTCACACAGTGTTCCCATGCCAAGCAGATTCTCCTTGTGCCCCCAGTTCAGAGGGTGATGTGATGTTGCTGCTGGTGCTGGCAGTGCTGGGGAGTTACGTGCTTGGAAACGCTGGGCTGTGCCAGTGCTTCCAGCTCCAGAGCTAATTGGGTTTTTCAGACAGGCACATACATCTCTGTGTATTTGTATCACATCCAGGATTTCTGCTGGATTGTTATTTTCTCTGTGGTGGTGCCTGCTCTGCTCTCACTGCCCCCACTCTGGGCATGTCTGGGCCCCTGTCCACGCTGCTCGTGTGCTGGAAGCTTGTTAAATGCTTTTTCTTCTTAATTGGATGTAGTGGGTCTGTTCTGAAGGGATGTGAAGCAGCAATGGAGTCATACTGTTGATGAAATAATTTTAAAATTTGTGAATAATCTTGTAGTCTGATCTTGCTTCTTTTTTGGTAAAGATGGAAGACAAACCAGAGTGCTCTCTCTTTGTTCCATAAATGCAAGTCAGCAAAAACTGCAGAATCCAACTAGAGAAAGCTAATTACAGAGTGCTTGTGCTTAATTTCCATGAAATGCACTTAGAACTTAGCTTTCCCCAGCTGTAAGGAGCTGTAGGTCTCTTGCAATCTGTCTTGGGTGCTCTGTAGCCTGCAGCTGGCTGTTGCTTCTGGATCCAGCATCAGCTGCTGGCTCATACGACCCTCATGTTCCATTCATTAAACATGAAAATGTGTTGTGATTTCAGCAAATCCTTTAGGCCAGACAAGATTCCAAGCCATGTGTTCGAAATTGATGAAGACTTTGAAAAGGATGAGGTAAGGAAAAGATTGGGGTTTTGGGTTTTTTGAAATGTATTCCTGTTAAAAAACAGGATTACATTAAAAAGTTAATTTCACAAGGCAAAGCCAGAATTCAGTTCCTAGGAACGGTTTTCTGGTGAGATGCTTTCTGCTGTGAAAATGGAATCAAAAGTGAGGCAGTGATTTATTTCAAAGTATGATAAGATAATTTCTTTCAGCCAAGGGTCTTTTAAGTTATCTAGAAGATTAGTCATATTTCTCCTGGCTTTTTCTCTTGAAACAGAACATCAAACTAAGAGGAAATAAAGGAAACCAGGTACTAAGGAAAACTCTTCATGTCCAGAACTAAAACTGGGCAGTCTGTTTTTTTCAACTACACTGTGATTCTGGGGTTCTCCTCATAGAAAGTTTTGTGGTTTACCACATAACCTGCAATTTTTTCATCAGTCACTTCAACCCACCATGCTGACAGTGTGTCAGTCTTGCTCTGTACGTTCTGTGCCAATGCTGGGGGGCATTTGCTTCCTCTGGAAGTTGGCATCTTTGTGCTCAGCTGGCAGGAGGGAAGATTTGCAGCCCTGGAGCTCCTCTGTGGGGGTGAGGTGAGCTGGGGGCTCTGCCAGTTGGGACATCTCAGACCTGGTGGTTATTTTGGATGGTGCAGATGCCATGTTTCCTGCCCATGCATATCACATTTGCTGCAGAAGGGATGGGCAGTGTTTTTCTGTTTCAAGTACCACGTGGAGATTAAGTCATGCACGTGATATTAGGAAGTTTTTGTTTATGGAAGGAAGGGTTCAGCCCAGCTGTTTAAAATTCCCATGGCACCAATGTGTTGCTGCTGAGGAACTTACAGAGGAAAGGGGAACTTTGTTGCAGAGCTAAAGATCTGGAGGGGCTGTTTCATGCACATTTCTCAAATAATCAGGGTATGTTCCACCACACCTCAGGTCTGGACTGCAGTGGCTTCTTTATAAATGGAAATGTTTTGTCAAGTTTGGCCCTAACCTTTTTTTTGGCTATGTTGTTGATTTGCATTACATCAGTAACTTGAGGTGCTGCCTCTTAAAAAAATATCTGCTCTGGGCTGGAGACATTGCTGTGCACTGTTATCAGCATGCTTCCAAAAAAGCAAAAGGATAAAAATACGCTATCAAAATTTAGAGACCTTTCTTCTTCTGGCCAGTGTCCCAAATACTCAAACAAGAGGAATTACTGAGGCTTGCTGTGGAAGAGTATTCCAAGCACTTTCACAGATGTTTTGATGTTTATATCTTTTGGCATGGCCCTATCTAAAGGATTCTCTTACAGTTTCCCGACAGAGCATTTGCATTAGAATTGTGTAATGGAAAGTCAAGTAAAAGGAATCCCTTGATGAAAAAAAGGTGAACCATTGTAAAGGAGGAATCATGTGTTGTTTTACCCTGGGAAATAAAGTGTCAGAAAATTTTCTCTGGAAGTTTGGGGTGAAAAGAGTGAAAACCTGCCCCTTTGGATGCAGCAGGCTCTATAAACCAGCTCTCTCATGGCTCAGTGGAGGCAGGCTGGGCCTGCCTCTGCTGCTGAGTCACTGGAAGCCCCAGGGTGAGATTTTTTCATCACTTTGGGCTCTCATTTCCCTCCCCAGTGAGTGGAGAGCCATTCTTTCTTTCGGGACCATGCAACAGGAGCAGATGGAAGCCCCGTCTGGTGTGCCAAGAGCAGCCTGGTTGGGTCACTTGAAACTTTGTGGTTTGATTAACGTGAAATCAGCCAGTTACATTTCAGTTATCTTACTAGGGTTTGGTGGTTTTTGCTGAAATTTAGAATGTGTGAATCACAGAATAAGTTCGGAGTTCTGCATTTTGCAACTTCCTAAACAGATCATCTTGAAAATTTCCATCTTCCCCAAGTTTTGAAATAGTGCATAAGAACCAACAGGCCTCCTTGCCTCTTTGCAAATTCACTAGGCAGCTCTATCAGTATAGATGTAATCTTTCTTTTTTTAAAGGTGACCCAATCTAGCCTGTTTTGCCTCTCTCTTGGAAAGGAATATCCCTGATATTTTATTTTTTTTGTGTGTGATAGCACTGTATGTCTAGCTGTACGTGTTACACATACATTCTACATGTCACTGCATTGCTGTAGTTAAAATGGTATTGCTTTCCAGGGCGGAAAAATCCCTGTGTCCGAGGGGAATTTCCTATGGGAAGCAGTTAACCCGACCTCCTCTTTTTAGCATTGTTTGCTGTCTTTCAGGATTCCTCTTCCCTGTGCTCCCAGAAGGGTGGTGTGATAAAGCAGGGCTGGCTGCACAAAGCAAATGTCAACAGCACCATCACTGTTACCATGAAGGTGAGTTTGGTCCAGTGACTCGTGAAGGAGGCACGAGGTGAAGTTCAGGCTGCATCTCCAAAGCTCCTGGGAGCACGAGGGCTGGGTTTGGGTTTGGAGGGGCATCTTGTATCCCATGCTGGACTGGAAAACCCAGCCTGGCAACAGTTTTTGACCCTCCCCTCCCCAGCATGTAAGATTGCTGCACACTGGGCCATGACAAACAACCTAAGCAAAAAGGTGAAGCATGTTCTAGTAAAGCAAGATTGTTTTCTGGATGAGCAGCTGAGGCCCAGGAGAGGAAGGCAGCTGGGATAAGAGAAACAGCTGCCCTGCAAAGACAGCTTTCTGAATTGATAGTTGCCTTGCTGGTTGGGAACGTGTAGAGAGGCCAGCTTTAAAATAAAATGACAAATCTTTGTTTTTAAAGCAGGGGTGATATTACTGCAGAGATGTAGCATTACTGACCCAAAAGCAACAGCTGCCTTGTCTCCTGTTCTCTGCTCTTCGTAATCCAGCATGACATTGCTTAGATTGTGCAGAGATTTTTAATAGTCCCACCACAGGTTTTTGCTATGGCAATGAGCCTGTCTGCTGTCCCACCATGCAGCTGCCTTGTTACAGCACAGAGATTGTTAGGGAGTTGTGCTCAATGGTACAGCTGAGGGGTGGCTGCAGCAAGGCTGCTTTGTGAGGGTATATTTAAAAAACCTCAGAGAGCCTAACTGTTCCAAGGCTTGATTCAATGTTTTCAGGAGAAGTGGAACAGGACTCTTGATAGGGCTGACTTTGAGTTTTAAAATGGATTTGAAGGTGGTAGACAGAAAAGGACTTTCTGATCCTCTGCTTTTCCAAACAAGCTTAAAGCAACTTTTTTCCCCTGAAACTTCTGGAGGTGGTATCATTTGTGCTAAAAGTAGTCTGTTGTGTCTGTTCTAGTCTGGTGGTATTGGTCTCAGTGCCCTGCACCTCAGACCTGCCTTTCATAGAAATTATCTGAACTACACTGGTTTCAGTTCAATTAATAAGATCCAGAGTCTCCAGTGAAACTGATATCAAAGTGCTGAGAATCAGTAGCCATTCTCTGAGCTGTGTCTTACAAAACCCCTCTAAGGCACATGTGAGAAAGCTGAGGACTTTGACCATCTTCAGCCTTGCCACCACTTGGAGAGGCTGCTGTGATGTGTCCATCTTGTGAATGTTGGTTCTTTTCTGAAGGGTTGGTGCCTCACACTGTTGCTAAGCATGTGCAGAGTGTGTTCTGCGGAAAGCTGAACCTCAAGCAAACTCTCATGAGGCTACAGCTGCCACCCTTTATTTCAGAGAAACCTTTCCTTTGCAGAGAGCTGCCCTGATTTGGCTCAGCTCTCCCTGTCTGGTTTGCAGGGTGTTGCTGGCCTGCATTACAACCATGGCATCAGGATTGTCCTTCTGTCCTTCTCTGCCCAAATGCACTTCCCCAGTTCTCTAGCCGTCCCTCTGCATTCCCAGTGCTCACCAGCAGCACCTGTAGGCTGATCAGAGGGGATGTTCCCTCTGCTCACAGGTTTACAGTATTAATTTCAAATGATCATCCTCTTCTGACAATGATTTCTGACAGCAGTGCTTGCACGGGGGAAAGATCACAGGAACAGTGTTTGCTGTTTGATTCCACATTTGCTTTTGAACAGAGTTCAGCAAATGCAAACTGTTTAGCATGAAATCCCATAACCACAAGGGACATCAACCCTGAAATATCTAGAGACAGATCTGTCACGGGTTTCTGTAGCATCCACTGCCAGAATTCCTGAGATTGCTTCAGTGAAGTGCTAAATCAGTGTTTAGGCTGGATTAATGCTTCACATCCTTAGCTTTCCATTTATATCTTTATGCTCAGTTGAATTAAAGGTTTAGTTAGATCTTATAAAACTTAAAGCTCAACAACCCGTGAAGCATCTCTACAGCTCATTAGTCATCCAAATGATACCAGAGGTTACCTCTCAGAAGGGATGGGTTCAGGGCACCATGCTCCTCTCCTGTTCTCTGCAAGCGAGTGGGTTTACTGAACATGTGCCAGTGTCAGTAGTGATAGAAGCAGGAAATTACTTGTAATCTCCCATGTGGGATGAAAAATGCTGTTTTGATTCATAGATCTTCAGAGTAGACAGAACAGTAGAAACACTTGCAGTGCTGCTTGGCCTGGCTTCCTTCATGATTCTCCTAACACGGATACCCAGCAACTGTGAAGTGCACCCTGCTCCTTACAGCATATGGTGATGCCACAACTGCTGCCAAAATGTTCTCCTGAATCATAGTCCAGTAGCTTTTGGCTAACAAGCATGAAGAAAGATGTATAGAGATATTGGAGAGCTTTTTTTTTCTTCACGAAAATCAGTAGTACAAACACAGGAACACTTCTCCCAAAGTTACTGTTTTTTGATGTAAGAATTGGACACTAAGCCAAAGCCAGTTCATGAAAATAGGTTTGTATAAAAAACCCAACCCAAAGCCACAAAAAATCCAAGCAGTTGAATGGATTGCATTGTCCCTTGGCTTGCATTTAAGTGCTAGGATTTTCCACATGTCTGTTCCTAAGTCTTCCAGACAATTGCTTTGTAATTCTGGCTGAGGTCTATATGAAAAAGGCTCTGGAAATACCTGCTGTAGGATGGGATGGATCTTCAAGTAATGTGCTGATCTGAATTTACTGTGCAGCATTACTTTGTAAAGATAAATGAGGCTGGAGCCAGCTGAGAGATGAGCTGGAAGCCCTGGGGCATTGCTTTAGATGGGCAAACTTATAATAACAACAAGGGCATTAAAATTAAAGAAGATGATGGAAATCTCTCTTTGTAAAAGCAAACCATACTCAAATGAGTGAATCTGCAACACTCCAGGGTCAGCAGTGTTTCATACTACAGTATTTTCTCAACAGCAGGGAGGGCAGATATGGAAACCATGGCCGTGGTTTGTGATGTACAGCAGAGTGAATACTTGCCTGAGCAAGAATTTTTATTTTTTACAGGTATTCAAGAGGAGGTATTTTTACTTGTCACAGCTCACAGATGGCTCCTATATTCTGAATTCCTACAAAGATGAGAAAATTTCAAAAGAATCCAAAGGCTGCATTTTCTTGGATGCTTGCAATGATGTGGTTCAGGTAGGTGTCCTTTCTGTGTGGCTCTACATGGACTTATGGATTGCTGGCTCTGAGACAGACCTGCTCTCTCAAGGTCTGAAGGCATGGAATTGCAAACTAACCCAAAGCTGGTCAGCTAAACTGATCAACAGGCCAGTAAGCTGATGAAGGTATTGTGTTTGCAGGATCACTCTCCCCACCCATAGCTACTTCTGTCCAGCTTATCTGTGAGAGGGGTTTTCTGCTTTCTCTGTCTCCAGCTCTGGGGGAGCTGGGCAGGCACCAAGTCCCAGTGGGGTCTCTGTTTTCCCACCTGTCTCATGGATGGAGCCCCATGGTTTGAGGCCGTGTGTTCCTCAGTTCCAAATGTGGTTGCCTGCTTCTGCCTGCTTTTTCCTTCAGCATAGCCACATCTCTGTGCTGTCCTTGCACCATGTCAGTTTATCTGGGGCACCTTCCTCCTCTAACTGCTGCTTGCATCAGCTTCTTGTTTCTTACACTGTATCTTGGTAAGTCCACGCAAGCATGCAGTCCTTCGGAATTTAGGACATGCTCAGGGCTCCTAAGGTTTTAGGAGCAGGTATTTGTACAGGTCTAAATCCTGGCTTTGCTTAGTTGTGCTAAAGTGAAGTGCAGCAGTGGACTGCCTTGCTGTCTCTGCAGAAGCTTCAAGCCCTGAGTGTGGTGCAGGGCGGCTTAAATGACCCCAGTGGTTTGCTTCAGTGTGGATGAGTCAGAGCTTCAAATCTTCATTTATCTTTCTGAGCACAGTAAAAGCAGTAATGCACACACCTCAGTGAGGTATGGGATGTACTTCCCAAGCTGCATCAGGTTTGCTTTAGCTTCTGGTTGGAAAGTGCTGTTTAAAGGCCAGCACAGCTCCAAAAAGCTGCATTGTACCTCTTGTAAGACAGATGCCTCTAAGTGTCCCGGAGTGCAGCATTACTTACCATGTCAGACAAATCCAGTTCCTGGCTTCTCTGGGTAAATATTAAAGGGCTGATGACATCAGAAGGAGCCTGTTCCTGCTCCTTGGTGCAATGTCTGTGCTTTAGTCTGGCCTTCCCTCATTCAGAGTAGCTGGCCATGGACCTGTGCCACGTTCAAGCCATGAGGACCTCTGTGATTGCAGCTGGATTGCTGTGTCAGGGAGGGTGCCTGCCTTGTGTTTTGTGGTATTTCAGCTCAGGATGCCTTCCCAGTGAGGAGCTGTGTGGCAGGTACTGTGCTGGGTTGTTGAGGAAAATGTAATGTAAATCTCTTGTTTGTTTGTTCAGTGTCCCAAGATGCGCCGCTATGCGTTTGAGCTGAAGACAATAGACAAGTACAGCCACTATCTTGCAGCTGAAACTGAGCAGGAGATGGAGGAATGGCTGGTAACACTGAGGAAGATCATTCAGAGCAATACTGAGAGTTTGGTGCAAGAGAAGAAGGATGCTGTGGAATCTGTGCAGGGTCAGTTTGTAAACAAACACCTCCCTTCTCCCTTGTCCAGCAGGATACAAGCAGTGTGCCTGGAGAAGTGTGTACTGTTTGTTTTTAAAGCAAGAACTGTGGCTGACACACAATATCATGCAAAGGGGCTTAGTATAACACAGATGATAGTCTGAGGAATAAAAGTAGAGGGAAACATGACCTTTTTTCTGGATGGGAAATCCATGGCAAGGTTTCAAGGCTCCTGGAAAATTGGCTCTGTGCTGAAGTTCTGCTTTGGACAGACCTAGCAGACTGTAATAGTACACTTTGATACTCGTAATGCATGGAAAAATGTTACTCCCAAGGAATGGAAAAGTCTCTGTAAACTGTTTCTGTGCTATTGTTAGCAAATACTGCAGGATGCTTTCTGGCAGAGTGGTGCTCCTGCAGTTGTTTTGAACATCTGTCTCTTGTGTCCTTGCAGATGATGAATCAAGCACGCAGGGAAAGTCAGAGAACATCCTGGAGAGCCTGGAGAGAAGCATGCATCCGGAGCTGATGAAGGTATTGTGTTTGCAGGATCACTCTCCCCACCCACAGCTACTTCTGTCCAGCTTATCTGTGAGAGGGGTTTTCTGCTTTCTCTGTCTCCAGCTCTGGGGGAGCTGGGCAGGCACCAAGTCCCAGTGGGGTCTCTGTTATCCCACCTGTCTCATGGATGGAGCCCCATGGTTTGAGGCTGTGTGTTCCTCAGTTCCAAATGTGGTTGCCTGCTTCTGCCTGCTTTTTCCTTCAGCATAGCCACATCTCTGTGCTGTCCTTGCACCATGTCAGTGCTTGGCATCAGCTCAGGAATCACAAAGGCAACCTGAAAAATAGTTATTTTGTTTTGACTCAATTCTTTCCTGAAAAGGAGTGCTTGCCTCTGTGTGGCCAGGCACTAATATCAATGCCTTCCTTTGTCCTAGTACGGCAGAGAAACAGATCAACTAAACAAACTCAGCAGAAATGATGGAAGACAAAACATCTTCTCTTTCGACCCAGAAGTCCAGGTAAACATTCCCACGTTTGCCAGTGTGAGGTTTTGCTCACCGTGTTGTGCCTCCCTTGTCCCCTTGCATGGCCACAGCATTTGCCTGCAGAAGCAGCATGTTTTCTAGTGGAGAACAGAAGTGCAGCCCATATTCCTGCCAGTGAGAGCAGAATGAGATGTCAGTGCTCAGGTGAGGGAGGAGTTGCAGCAGCCCCAGACATGGCCTCCTCCGGGTTTGCTGGGGTTTGTGTGATGCATCCTGATGTTGCTGGATTTCAAACCTGATTCTCTCTGGGGCTCTGAGAAGTTCTCATGCTTGCAAGAAGCAGCAGTGGAAGAGGTGTTGCATGGATACCTGCAATGCTGCATGGGCTCAGCACGTCTGGCACAGGGAGCAGTGGTGGCAAAGGCCATGAAAGGGGTTTACAGGGAGAGCCTCAGTCCTCAGGAGGTTTTCAAATGTAGGGAAAGACAAATTGAAAAAAAAAACCACCCTGTGCTGGTCTGATGCACTGGAGCAGAGGGCCATTGTCTATTGGCCTGTTTTCTTCTTGGCTTTGAACTTGAATTCTCTGCCAGGGTCCAGGTGGGGGATTTCAATGGAATGAGCTGCAATTGCTAACAGAGTTTTAGAGAACTGTTCCAGGGTACGTCATTGTTTCTGGTTCTCCTTCTGGTTTGGCGTGTTCACACCTGTAAAATAGAACATTCTGGTTTAACAAGGAAATGTAATTAGCCTTTAAAAGGTTTAGTTGTACAAAATGAGCTTTTCTCTTGGCAATTCTTTAGAGTCTTTCACAGAAGGAAGATAAGCATCCAGGACGCTTTTTAGTTTCTTTTTTTTTTTTTTTTTTAAGAGAAGCTCTGAGAACCTTCCTACATTCTAGTCAGATAATAAAAATGGAAATATTACTCAGTGTGGAGGATCTAAGACAATTTATTTTACCTAACCAAATGGTTAGGCTGAATTCGCTGCCCTCTTTCTATACCCAGAGCACTTCATTCTGGCTTGGGTCAGTTGGATCTGCTGTAACACCAAGCATTCAGAGTCTTTGCTCCAGTCACTGCTGGTACATGCACACTTGTATGCCTGGTGCTAAGGAGTCTGGGAGCAGGAACGTGTACCTGCCATGTACTTTCCTCATGAAAAGAAAATAGGGGAAGCAAAAATACCTGCTGGCATCTAGGGGTGTTTGGTAGCCCCAGTGCCCAGCACAATGTGTGTGTCAAAGGCTGAAGGTCTTTGGCTGCCTGCTCTTTGAGGAGGGTGGATGTGGAGGCACAGACCAGGTGTGGGTGTTCTGGGTTAGGGAGGAGGTGGTGATAACCAAGCCTGTTTGGATTTCCCAGCCAGACACTCTTTGCTGTTTCTAGCCATACCAGTTACTGTTTTCTGCTGGGCATGCCTTCCACTTTGAAATATTGCTCACAATTCCACATGTGCCTTCTCTCTATTTCAGGCACAGGGGCCATCTCTAACCTAGTCATACCTTCATGGTGGAAGATACTTTTCTGAGTGTAATGTTGTCATATGTTCTGCTTTCTTCCCCAAGCTCTAAGTGGTGTTTGGGAAGATCCCCTGGGTTACAACAGAGCAGGAAGGAACTGAAATAATTCTGAGGTTTAGTTTGCTGTGCTCTACAAAACAGGTTGCTAAAAATTGATACATACCCATGAATTCAGGTCTTGAATACCTTTGTGTAGCATCATCAAATTGCACTCATTTGTGAATGTCTTGTACCTTTCGGACCACTTAAAAAAAAATTGATAAAGATAGTGTTGGCAGTAATGTGATCCCTTAACATTATTCTGGGGGTTGTTTTCTCTTTCAATGAGACCAGATTTGTTTGTTTGCTGTCTAGAGACTCGATTTCTCAGGGATTGAGCCAGATGTGAAGCCTTTTGAAGAAAAGTGCAGCAGGCGCTTCGTGGTTTGCTGCCAGGACTTCTCCCTCAACCTCCTCGCTCAGCTGAGCGACAGGGCAGAAGAAGGACCCACCAACGTAAGGGGAGCTCCAGCATGTCCTGCTTTGTCTTTTTTCCTCTCACCAGCAAGGAATACCTTGGCAAATTAATCCGGGGGGGGATAAAATGATCCCATTTTGCCATGAGCACCAGTGGGACCCGGACATGCGGTGACTGCTGGCCCAGAGTCATTGCAGGATTTGTTTGCCTTGGTATTTTGGAGTTCCAAAAACGTGCTTGGGGACAGGGTCTGTGCTGCCATGCCTCAGCCTGCCAGAAACTGAGACTGCTGGGAAACCTGTGGTTCAGGGGCAGAGGGAATGGGGAGTGTGTGTCTGCCAAATTCTGCATCCCTGTGAAAGTCCTGTTGGTAAATGATTAAGCTCCATCTCCAAACCACTCATGGCTGTGTTTTATTTCATTTCCCCTAATGGCAAGGGATTTCCCTGTTCTGGAACCTTCTTCTGACTCCCAGCCCAACTCTATTCACAGTCACTTTATTATATGCATCTGTTGTTGTGCCAAAGTTGTGCCTTAGCCTTAAAACTCCTGTATTTTCTGAGCCTCTGATGTCTGGAGACAGCTATTACATCTCACCTCAGGCCTTTGTTCTGCTGGGCTGAACAGACCAGTCTCCTCCAGTCTTTCCTCCTCCCAAAATAAATCCCTGCTGACACATCCTGTGCTTGCTCTGGCTGGAGTCAGCCCTTTCTGCAGGGGTGCAGAGCAGCAGGGGAGGCAGGGGCGCCAGCACTGCCCCATCTCTGATGCTACTGATGCTGCCCTGTCTGATGCCTGGTAGAATCACAAAGGCTTTTTTGTGATGGTTTCATATTGGCAGCTCACAGCTCTGAGACACAACACCAGGCTCAGTAACTCCCAGCAGATGGATGCATGGCTAACAGCAAAGATTCTTGTTATCTATCCTTAATCAGGTCCAGAGTGAGACCTAATCAGCACATTTTCAGCATTGATGTAATGCCTCCAAGTCATGCTGGAATGTCTTGGGCATGCTACAGTTTTATCTTCAGGGCCTGCATTTTTATCTTTCCATGGATGCACGCCTACTAGGATGTTTGAATTAGAAATACATGAATTATTGGCTGGTGGTGTCAAGGTCAGTAGCTACAAAGCAGTTGGCAGATTTTGCACATTCATTTCCTCAGCAGTGTCACCCTTGTATTTGAGCTCTCCTGGCTGGGAGAGCTAACTTTCCTCTTGGGATAGCATCTGAGGAACATTTTGAGTGTCACAGTTGAGCCATCCAGAGCTGAGGGACTTTGGAACATAAATATAGTGATTTTTAGCAGGTGATCATAAACACTTTTGAGATGATTTCTCATTGCAAAATGATAAACAGCTCTGATAAATTGAGTTCATCTTTTTTTCCTGACTTCACAGTTTACAATTACATCAAAAAATATGGATTTCATTCTTTATATTTCATATAACTTTGTTCAGACTGACTAGATCAAAATGCAAGAAGGTGCAGGAAAAAAATGGATCTGTACATTTATAGAGCAAATAAACATGGATTGTGTGTCACAGTTCTGTAAAATGCTGGTGTACCAAACTATAGGAACAAACAGAAGCAGAAGGTTCCCAGTTTCCTTATCAGGGAAAGCAATGCACGTTGATACTCTTGAGCCCGTGCCATGCATTTTTTATGACACACATATTCAATAAAATTTCCAGGTTGAGCCCTTTTTCCTAAGCTTGGCATTGTTCGACCTGAAAAGTAATTGCAAGATTTCAGCTGACTTCCACGTGGACTTGAACCCTCCGTCTGTCCGGGACATGCTGCTGGACAATTCTGAGCCCAGAGCAGAGGGCACCCAGGGACAATGTCCTGCCCAGAGCCTTGTGCACGGGGTCCCCGAGTCCTGCCTGCGCTACATAAAACAGGTGAATATCTCACTTTCTCCTCATCTGTGCCACTGCTGAGGCTTTGCATTGTGACTTTGAAGTGTGTTGTTGTCCACTGTGTGGTAACCAGAAGCCAGCATTTCTCTTGAGTTTGGGTCGAAGTTGCCATGCAGGGCTCACTGGCAAAGCTCCAGGGAGAGTTTTCTAAGGCTTGTCCCTGCTCAAGCTTGGTGAGCCCATCCCCAGGGCAGGGGGTGTGTGGGGTGTGGGAAGGGGCAGTGGGATGGTCAGGGCCAGGCCCTGTGGTGCAGGCTGGGTTCCTGCTGGGTGACAGCTGCTGCCTCTCTGTTGCAGGGGGTGTTCTCCGTGACCAACCCGCACACGGAGATCTTCCTGGTGGCCCGAGTGGAGAAGGTGCTGCAGGGCAGCATTGCCCACTGCGTGGAGCCCTACATGAAAAACTCTGACCCCGGGAAGGTACTGCTGGGGCCACAGGAGTGTCAGCTGAGTGATGCTGCCTGCTGCTGCAGGGGGCAGGGCAGGCTGACACCTGGGTTTGTTCTGCGGCTCTTCAGTTTTTTCTGGCAAACACAGCCTTGGCCCATTCTGTTTGCACTGGTCCCAGGCTGGCTGTCCTGGGAGACTTGATTCCTTCCCCTGGAAAGAGCCAGAGGATTTTTAGAAAGGGCCAAGCGTTTGAGGCCAGACCTTTTCCCATTACACTCAGCATGCCAAAGCCTGGGCTGGCAGGAAAAAGTGGGACACTTCATCCCCAGAGTGAAGTGTCTGCATAGAATCATGGAATCCTTTATCTTGGAAAAATAATATCATTGAGTCCAACCATTAACCCAGCACTGTCAACCCCACCACTAAACCCTAAGCACCACATCTACATGTGTTTTAAATATCTCTACCATTTCTCTGGGCAGCCTGTTTCAGTGCTTGACAACCCTTTGAGTGAAGAAATTTTTCCTGATATCCAAGGGGGAGGCCCTGCTGCTGCCACCAGCATCAGTCTCTGTGTCCAGGTGGAGCTGATGCTGCCTTGTTGCAGCCAGTCAAGAGTAGTTCCTGAAAACTCAATTATAGAATACCTGGTAATGATGGCATTCCCTTGGCACACTTTGTAAGTCTGTATAGGATGAGCCAATTGCAGCCAGTTTTGGAAAATAAACTAATACCCTTTGGCAAATAGAGCACTAATACCCTGACAGCTCAGTCCTGAGGGGGTTTAACGTGACTGCCCCACAACGTTTGCTATTGCTTTGCAAAGCAGCAGCTGTGGGTGGTGGGAGGTGACAGACGGGATGTCTGTCAGCTGCGCCGGTGCCTGGGGAGCAGACGGAGAGATGCTCCTCCCTGGAGACTGCAGCGCCCTCCACTGCTGTTCCGAGGCAGCATCAAGGTCCTGGCACACGCTGACCTGCCTCTCTCATCTTTTGCAGACTGCCCAGAAGGTCCATAAGGTGGCCAAGCAGGTGTGCAGCCGTCTGGGGCAGTACCGGATGCCCTTCGGCTGGGCTGCCAGGTCAGTGCTCGGGCTGGGCTGTAACCTCAGGCTGGGCTCTGCCCACACTGGGAGCTGCTGCTGCTGCTGAGAGTGACCTGGGACATGGCTGGGCAAAGGGCCAAGTGACTGAAGTCAGGGAGGTTGCAGCCGAGGGCAAAGTTTGGCTCCAACTCCCAAGAAAGAATTGGGATTGGCCTGAAATGCTCTATCTAGAATTAGAAACAAAATATTGGAAAGTAAACAGTGATAGGGCTGGGAAGGCAGTAACCTTCCTACTGACCTGTAGCTACTGCTATCAGGGCAGAACATTTGGGGACAAAATACACAGTCCCATGCTACCAAGGGAATCACTGCAGAAATTCCCCCCTGGCACCAGCCATTGCCAGGGACAGGATGAGAGCAGAGGACATCCCAGCCTGGCAAGTGGCAATGGGACAGGGTTTGTTTTCTGTCTTCAACTCTGCTTTAATTAGTGTTCTTGGGAGTGGCTGGAGGTAGTGATCCCATTCCCTTGCTGTTCTTTTGCTGAGACTGGGAAGTATGTCAGTGCTAGCTCTCTTAAATCTCAGTCAGAGGAAGGCAAGATCATCTACTGCCTCCTAGTGCTAAACTGTATTTTGGTGCTGACAAGAGGGCTGAGAATGACGTGGGAACACAGAAAGCTGTCACAGTGGGGTGGAGTTTGGGGGTATACTGCTTGCAGTGTGTGTTCTTGAACTGTGATGCTGGCTTGCTCATCTTTGAGATGGTGGGTTTGGGATGCAGCTGGGTCCTGGGAGCCAGCACTCTGGGTGGGCACTGACTTTGACTAGCTTCAGGTTTGTTCCTGCTGGGTAAAGAGCTGCATTTGGGCACCAAGGAGCTGAGTGGGCTGGTGAAGGGAGCTGTTTTGCTCTGCATCCCTGGAACATTTGCCCTATGGGTCTCAAAGGAAGGTGCTTGCACAGAAGATACTGCAGATGCTTTAATGTTCTTATTATACACAGGCCCCCATTGTTTTCAAGGGCAGAGATGCTGACATTCATCCAGGATAGAGTCCAGTGTCCTGCTCTGGCTTCAGGAGGAAGCTGATGCATGCCCTCAAACTGGTTTTTATTTTGCACTCCTTTCCTAGGAGGATTTCTGTGCTCTGACCCCATATCCAAGTGGGAAGATGCTTTACCACTTGGTGGGAGGGGGTGGAAGGGTTTTTGTGATTGTGCACTAGGCTTGCAAACGGGCTGACTGAGTCCTTTTGACCTGGCTGGAGAGAGGGGAATGGGTAATGATGTTCCCATGTGATTTCATGTGACAATTGCAGCTTGGATGGGGTCTAAGCAGCAGTCAGGGTGGGAGAGCAGTCAGGTCTGTGGTTTTGGGAGCAGTCACAGGCCAGTGAACCTCGCTCCTGATGAACTGCCTTTCAGATGTGTCAAGGACCTCAGTGTCTGTATATTTACCAACGTTTAGAAAATACACCTCTTTTTTTCTGCAGACCAGTTTTCAAAGACTCCCAGGGCACTCTTGATGCTGATGGAAAATTCTCACCCCTGTACAAGCAAGACAGTGGCAAACTCTCAAATGAAGATATGCTGAAGCTTTTAGCTGAGTATAAGAAGTAAGTGTGAGAGACTGGTGCAGGGGCTGGGCAGGCATTTTGACATACATTTTTAAACAGTTAAGTGTAAGCATGAGATGACAATTTCTAAAACACTTGGAGGGCAGCAAAAAATGCTGATGATGTGCTCAGCACCTGAGCTTTCAAGGTTCACACTCTTGTTCCTTTCTTCCTAACACAGGCCAGAGAAGACAAAACTGCAGGTCATTCCAGCCCAGTTAAATATCATCATCAAAGACATCCCTCTAGACTTCACAAGTAAGGATCTTGGATCTTAACATAAGTGCTGATGGCCTGAGCCTCAGGAGTTAATGCTTCTAGGGGGGATTTTGTTGTTTCATTAGCAAGAGTATCTCAGGGCTGCAATGAGAAATGAGTAATTCAGCACAACCACAGACTTGTAAGTCTTTCTGATGCATACTGTGGAGGAGATGTGGTCCAAGTGCAGAGATTTACCTGTGGGATTTATCTGTTTACAGTTTAACCATCACATCCTAAATCCAAAGGAAGCCAGCTGCCTGCTTTTGCACCAATCTCATATGACATTTTTGATCCATGACGTTGTAGGGCTTTACAAACATGCAAAGTCATGTGTTTCTGATTCTTTACCTCACAATTAAAGAAACTTAAGCAAAGAAAGGACTTGTGATGTGTTCAGTGTCATTCCATGGGTTTGTTTTTTTTTTTTGTCACAGGTTATGTAGGCAAATCTCCTGTCCAAAAGGCTTTTTTAGTGGACCTATTTTTTTCTTTTCTTATTATCTTCCAGATTGTTTCACAGCTTCTTATATTCCTATAAAACCTTTTGAGAAAGGCAGTGAGGACGTTGCAGTTGAAGTGGAGGAGCTTGTCCCAGAAGTTGCAAAATACTGTTACCCCTACACGGTCTACAAAAACCACCTCTACATCTACCCCTTGCACTTGAAGTATGAGAACCAGAAGGTGTTTGCAAAGGTGAGTGACCTGGGCAGTGACCTGGGCAGTGACCTGCAGCCAGGCTTGGTGTGGGCTGGGGTGATGCTGCTGCTCATCCTCCTGTTCTCCTCCATTTCAGGCAAGGAATATTGCTGTCTGTGTTGAGTTCAGGGATTCAGATGAAGCTGATGCCAGGCCACTAAAGGTGGGTTAACCTTGCCTGTTAACGGGGCTGCCCTTTGGCCACTGCTGGGTGTTTCTGTACCAGCCAGGCTGAGCAGGGCAGGAGAAAAGCACTGAGTTCCCATGATCTGTAATTTGGCCAGCTGGTTTAGGGTGGCAGGAGCCAGAATTCAGCTGTTCATTTGTGTTTCCAGTGCATATATGGCAAACCCGGGGGCCCTCTGCTGACCACAAACGCCTATGCTGCCGTGCTGCACCACAACCAGAGCCCGGAGTTCTATGATGAGGTAAAAGCAAAGTGTGGGAAGCAGCAGGTTTTCCTGGATGCTACAATGCCAAGGGGCTTTTCAGGGTACCTCTTTTTCCAGGGCTGGGTGAAATATGGGTAAAGATAATCACCAGCCCTTTGCCTGGGCAGAAGGGCTCAGCAAAGCCAGAGCCTTTGTCAATTTTTAATGTCAGTTTGTTTTCTGCTGTCCTTACTGTCACGCTTTGTGCACTCCAATCACACACCCCCATTAATAAGTAATGTTGCAAGTGTGATAAAAATGTTAGGAGTTATTTAAGATGGGTGAGAGTGTGTCTTGTGTAACTGCATACAACATTTGTGAAATGAAATAGAACTAAAATATTACTCCACAACTAAAAATACAGCCTGATCTATCATGATATCATTTTAGATTAAAATTGAGCTTCCAATTCACCTCCATCAAAAGCATCATTTGCTTTTCACCTTCTATCATGTCAGCTGTGAAATTAATACAAAGGCAACAGCGAAAAAACAAGACACCGTTGAAACTCAAGGTATGTTCAATGCTTAAATTACTTCTGTTGGAGTGTAAAAGACCAAGATAAAACAAATGTAGGGACGTGAAAAAAAATGTGATTAACATACCAGCCTATCTGAATTTTCTTTTCTAAAAGTAACCTAATACAAAATTGTAGGTCTAAAATGGAAGAGCTTTAGTTTATATTAAAGCTCAAATTTTTGCTGCAGTCTGACAATTCTTTCTGTACATTCCTGACTTGACTTGCACAAGTGTGCTGTTGTCAGGCAAGTCACCAACAAAACTTTGCTGCGAGATCAGGGTCTCAGGGGCTGATCTTACCAACAGTGGGCATGTGCACACCTGGGTCCCACTGGCTGGGAAGCCTCTCCCTTCATCCCCTCCTCAGAGGACCCTCATGGTGCACAGCCATGGCTCACCCACTATTCCTGCCCCTCACACCCACTCCTGGTCTGTGCTGCGCCTGAATTTTGCTCACCAGCCAGAAAGTGCTGTGGTGACACTGACGTGGTTGATCCCTTGCTGCAGCCACTTGCACAACTGCAGGTTTGGACTCCCCCGGGGTGAGAGAGAGCTCTTTTTGAGCTGAACCTGTGCCCCTGTGTGTCTGCTGACTCTGCTGTGCCCTGGTTGCCTCCGCAGTGGGATTCTCCTGGGCGCCGCTGCTGAGGGACGGGCGCATTGTCACCCTGGAGCGGCACCTGCCAGTGTCATCCAACCTCCCCCCTGGCTACCTGGGGCTTGGAGACACCGACTCACGCAAGGTAGGAGGGCCTTCCACCTACCTACAGCGGGCTTGAATGGAGAGGGAAGGGGAAAGCTGAGCTTTTGTCACCACTGTAATGTAAATTCTGGGTTTCTCCATCGGTGCTTTGCTCAGACGGAAACATCCCGGTGCTGCAGGGCACCTCCAAAGCTTAAAGTTCGTAGGGATGGGAGACAGGACAGCTTTAGCTCCACTTTCTCTGGTTATGCAGGTTGCAGAGGGTGTTTCTGTGGAGGGCTGGGCTGTTGCAGATGGCATAGGGCAGGAGAGTGAGCCCGTGCTCTGTGTGCATGTTTTCATGGGGAAGGTGGTGTTTGTAGTGGGGGTGAACCCTTTCTTCCACCCCAGCCAGCACCTTCTGACCAGGTGTCCTCACAGAGCCACCTCCTCACCACAGTCTGAAACCAAGTACCTGGATGTTGTCTATTCACAGCAGCCCAGCATGGATGCAAAGTGGGTGGATGGAGCAAAGCCACTGTTTAAAATCAGAATCCATTTGGACTCAACCATTTACACCCAGGTAAGTCAAACACCTTAAAAACTTCCAGCACAAATGCAAAGGAAGAGACTGCTGTGTCTCTACTACAGCTAAGCCATAGGTGATGTGGGAAAGAGAGCCCTGGTACCTGGTGTGCAAAGTAGCTCTGAGGTGCTTCTGAAGCAGCATGGCTGGGGTTGCTTGCAGGGATCTGCCCCTTGGCTGGATGGGATGAGATAACTGTGTGACTGAATGAGCCTAGGGAGAGGCTGATGTTTCCTTGGCCAATTGCACTATAACTGGCAGGACCAAGGAAACATTTGAGCAAATTACCTGCTTCAATGATGCAAAAGAGAGAACCGGTGGATGTGAGAGGTTCCTCCAAACTGTAGAATCATTAATGTTGAAAAGACCTCTAAGGTCATTGAGTCCAAGCTGGTATTAGACTTTTTATTATTTATTTTTTTAAAGAGTTCTCTGACAACAGCAGACACAAGAAAACAGTCCTGGTTTCCCTTAGAAAGCAGTTCAGGTTATTTTACCAACTCCTAGTGTGTTCTGCTGTCTTATGGTAGTGGTGGACTTCCCTAAGTTTAACGTGATGTGCAGCAAAGATCCCCAGCACATTCTCTAGGTCACGTCCTGTCAGCACTGCTCCTGGGGGAATGCCCTTGGCTGGGTGTCATCAGCTACATTTACATTCAGAGCAAAAGGCTTTCAGCATCTAATTCTGTTTTGGAGATTTACTGACCCTGTATAGCACTGAGAGCAGCATAGTAGTTGTGCTTCCCACCAAATTACATTTCCAGATGCTTTTCAGAGTTAAATGACCCAGTAATTAAATCTAACCTTGGAGGAGGAGGGAGAGTAATGGGAAGGGGAGTCTGCCTCAGATGGACAGTAGGAGGCTGGTGATGCAGGTGGTGAGGGAGTTTCTGCAAGTTACAGCTGTTCAGAGGGCTTCTGCTTCTCCAGGCCAGTCTTGGTTGGGGACTGGGGCTCAGGGTTGTACAACCACAGGAAAAATTAACACTGCTGGAAGCTTTGTGCTTAATATTGAGGTTACTTGGGAGCCAGGGGCTGAGCAGTGGGTGGGTATGTTGGAAAAGACAGAGAGCAGTCCTGGGAGGTGGCAGCTGGGGATCAAAAGTGCCACTGGCAGGGACATGGGGTTTGCTGGGGACATGGCCCACTGCTGCAGGTAAGTCACCAGATTTCCAAGTGCAAGGGGTGAAGTAGGGGCTGACAAATGTTGGGGCTGCTGAATTGAACTTGTTTGTCTCTTCCAGGACATGCACTTGCACAAGTTCTTCCACTACTGCCAGCTGGTTCAGGCGGGAGCTAAGGAAGTTCCAGGAGAGCTTGTTAAATACCTAAAGGTGAACAGTGCCTGTCTCTGGGCTTCATTTGTGTTTTTACAGACTGTCAGCAGATACCCAGAACCCTGCCCTGTGGGAACACACCCTTGCTGGGGCCAGTGCATTGTGCAGTACCCTTACTTTTGCTTTATCCTATCAGATGGGCCAGTATTTAAATGAAATGTTTTTTCATGTCCCTACATTCGTTTTATCTTGTCAGACGATTTTCAGTGTGCTGCTTCCCTCTGCCTTCCACAAGGGATAAAACAAGCAGTCAGCATTGCTCTGCCATGCTCATGGCAAAGCTCTCTCCTGGTGGACTCACACACTCCTCCCTTGCTGCTCTAGGTTTGATTCAGCCCTTTAAGCTGTAGCACAATTCCTTGTTTTCTGGAAGCCCATTCGAAACAGGAGGGGTTTTTTTCAGGCTGAAAAAGATACATGAGATTATCAGCCAGTTAAATTCGGGCAGAGGTGACCTATGACCTAGACCCAGCTTTTTGGTAATCACTGCAGCATGAGTAAGGGCTTTGGAGCAGGTCCAGCAAGGGCTTCTGCAGGGAATATTATTCTTGGCTATTTACTGTTTCCTCCCATAACTGCCTGTTTTTGAGAGTGCTGCTGTAGCAACAGCTCCACTTCCAGTGGTGGGGATGTATCACCACAGGGTTACTTAATGTGTGCCAGATAATGTACAAATATTTGAAGAAATAGAAATAATAGCAGGTTATGAAGCCAAGCATTACAACCCCAGTAGCTGTGTTGTGAGCATTTTGCCAGGTCCCAGTCCTGCCGAGCCCCAGCGCCCTCACTGCAGCCTACAGACAGGGAGATAGGTATGTGCAAACCACAGGTGAGGGATTCTTAACCACCACCACCACCACCACCACCTCAATAATTTCAGTGATTTAAATAGCTAGATACAGATTTAAAAACCTTTCATTAGATTTGCAGGTTTGAAAACCGAAAATGAAACATGCTGTCTTTCCTAGACTCATAAAATGAGCTCCAGGTACAAGAGCTCTGTGAGATTGGTGGGGAGTGTACGCATGAGACGATCTTGACCTTCACCAAGTGCCTTAAACTCCATTTTCGACAGCAAGCTATGCTCTTTGAAAAGAAAAGTCTCTCTGAAAGTCATTGGGCAGCAGATTTTCATGCTCCAAAGGCATTCGTGGAAATGGGACTTCAAAAAACTGGCACAAGTGATGAGAAGACTTGAGAGCAAAACTTCAGCCCTAAATTCTGGGCTTTTCCAATCAAATGTGACCTCTAATTAAGTCATAGCTGCCTGGACACATCTGAGAGGAGGATTAATACCTGCTATGAGTGATTTATGTTGCTCCCTGAAGGCTTGCAGCTGGGAGGAGGCAGCAAGTCCTGCTATGGGTCCAAGTTGCCCTGTCCTCCAGTGGGCTGAAGCATTTCACACCCTGAAGCCTCTGTCCCATTGCCACAGAAATGTCTGCAGACTGTAAATGTTTAACATCTGCAACATGTTGAACTAAAAGTGTCTGTGTTTTGAACATTTGTTTTAGTGTTTGCACGCGATGGAGATCCAAGTAATGATTCAGTTTCTACCTGTAATTCTTATGCAACTATTTAGAGTCCTCACAAACGTGACGCAGGAGGATGAAGTAGCTGTCAACTGCACCATGTGAGTCTTGGGTGAACCATCCAGTGACAAATGCAAAGCCACAAATGGCAGTGCAAAGCAGGGTCTGGTTTCCCAGCACAGGGTGCTAAGTGACAGCACTGGCTGTCCCCTGCTGCTGTCTTCCCCTGGGTCATGTGGGTGGCATGGGGGCATTGTGGGGCTCTTGTCCTGGGCCTGGTGTGAGGAAAAACATGGTACTTTAGAGATACTCCTGAGTTGTTTCTCAAAAGAGAAAGGGTTTGGTGGCTCTGGGAGCTGAGTTATTGTTGTATCAAAAGGCTACAGAGTGCCCAGGAATGTCCCAGCTGCAGGCAGCAGGTGTGGGGAGCAATGTCTTATCTCAGCACACCAGTCCCTGGTGTCAGGATTGCTCCCAGTGCCCCGGGGCTGGGTGTGGTGTGCTGCAGCCTCAGCTGTGCTGGCTCTGAGCTCCAGCTGTGCTCCCCCCTAGATGTCATCCTCTGGTCCCAATACAGAGCGTGCATCCCTGTACCAGAAGCATCCTGCTCCCACGGAACTGGAGGCTGGAGGCTGAGCCCTGGTCCCCAGGGATGTGGTGCCTGCAGTCACAGCCCTGCGCTACATGACACAGGTCATGAGAACTTTTCCTTTGCAGAGCACTGTAATTCCACTCTGTTTGAAGCACCAGAGGGTGAGGAGAGGGGAACAGGTGACCCCAGGTACCTGCTGGGTGACCAGCTCCCACCTCCATTTCCAGAGATTTTTATTAAAGCTTGGCCCGATGCCCTCCAGTTTGTCAGTAGCTTTCTGTTCAGCAACATCCCTTTTCTCATCAGATTTTCATAGTGGAATTTAAAACCCATTTTATCTGATAAATGGCTTGTAAACTCCTTGTGGTTTGGCCTGTGGGTTCTGTGACAGCATGCAATAGTTTGTTGTTCCCTGTGTCTGGGAGTGGAATGTAAATCCCCAGTAGTGGCTGGGGAAACCGGGCTCTTGCTGCCTTGATCAGCTGGCTGGGAGTGAGTCCAGAGGCCTGGCATGTTCTCCAGGATCGCTTGACCTTCCCACACTGCAAGGCAGTGGCCCAAAATAATCCAGTAATCAATAATAAGCCCAAAATATGCATGTAACAAAGAGCATATGATGCAGATAAAGTAAAAGAAAAAAAGAGGAGGCTTCCAGAATAAATAAATTCCAGGGATGCAAGGAGGTATCAGATTATAACAATGATGGACAATGTTCTGTCTCACCTCCTCGTGCAAGGAGTCTTGAGTGTTAAAAGTCAGCTTGTCTGGGCAATTCCTGGGCCAGCACAAAAGTGGAGAAGAGGCTTTGGGCACCTCACCTGAGTGCTTTGTGTGAGGGTGGTGCAGGAGCTCTGTGTGGGGGTGCTGGCCTGCAAGAATTGTTGCTCTGCAAATGAGGCCATGCCAGTAGAGAGGCTTTTGAGGTTGAGCAGGATGGGACACACCTGTTGTCTGCTTTTGTGAGGCAGAGGAACTTGCCCTCGTGTCGCGTGCTGAACACAAACCACATTTCTGCCCAGGGTTCTGCTGCACATCGTGTCCAAGTGCCATGAGGAAGGTCTAGACCACTACCTGCGCTCCTTCATAAAGGTCAGTCTCGACACAATGCCCCTGGAGGCTCCCTGGGGGGAGCAGGCACGTGCTGACTCTGCTGTTCTTGCCTCAGTACGTCTTTCGAGCTGAGAAACCGAGTGCCAAGCAGGCCAAGATGACCCATGAAATCCTGGTGCTTTCCATGGCCACCATCCTGAAGCAGTCAGCAGATTTCCTAGCCATCAATAAGCTGCTCAAGGTGAGGTATTGGCAGTACTTGGCTGCCAAGGGGAGAGGGGAAGAAAAGGGGGTCTGGTATAAAGTCCAAAAGTTACCCCCATCTAAACCCACTGCAGGGGCAAAGCTGCCAGGGCTACTCCTTGCATCCACATCCTTGAGGTTCTCCCCTTAAAACAGAGATGAGTTCTTGCAGGGAGCCTCTGTTCAGGCCCGTGGCAGGGGACAGCAAAAGGCTGTTCATTTTGCCAGTTTTACCTATTTTCCTCAAGCCACACCTGAAGGGAGGCAAACTGAGAGCTCCTCCCTCACTCATGGGAGGCAAACTGAGTTTCTGCCTCTGGGCCTTTGCAGGGCTTGCACCCCAAACTCTGTTGGTTCTTGGCAGGGTGCACTGGGGTGCAGAGGGTCTAAATCTATTCCCACCCTAAGACTGGCTGGACATCTCTGGGTAGCAAAGGCATCTGTTCCAAGCCAAGCAATGCTTACAAAAAGCTGTTTGAATGTGAGCTCTCCCTCCCACATAGGTGCTTCCCCATGTAGTCAGGGAATATCAGTCGTGCTCAATCCTGCTGAGAAAAGTAATAGTATTCTTTCTTCTTTCTAGTACTCATGGTTTTTCTTTGAAGCGTTGGCAAAGTCCATGGCAATGTACTTACTGGAAGAAAACAAAATCAAGGTAAAAAAAGAATTCGGTCGATGCTGCATTACAGAACTGTCACAAACTCCTCCAAAATCTTTTTCTGAAAAGCTATATGACTCTCTATTAAAAAACAAAACAAAACTAACAAGAAACAAACAAACAAAAACCCCCAAACCAACAACAACATAAACAACAAAACAAAAAAAAACCAAAACAAACAAACAAAAACCAAACCAAACCAAAACAAAACAAAACAAAACAAAAAAAAAAACAACAAAAAACAAAAAAACCAAACCTGCCAAGCTGAGCAGCTTCACTTTCTTTTTCACTTTACTTTTCCCTTTTCTGCCCTTTCACTCCCAGTTGTAATTTAAAAATTCTAGAAGTCCTTATGGCTCGCGCATCTTCCTTTTCTGCTACTACCTGCTGCAGTTGCAGCCAATACTTTCTTTGCTCGCTGTTTTATTGGGAAGCAGCAAAAACAAACGCTAAGGAGCCCGTGCCTGTGCTCAGCTCTCCCCAGCTGCTGGCTGGCAGGGCTGAGCTGGGGTGTGCTCTTGGTTTCAGCTGCCCAGGGGCCAGAGGTTCCCCGAGTCCTACCAGCACGCCCTGCACTCGCTGCTGCTGGCCATCATTCCTCACGTCACCATCCGCTACAACGAGATCCCCGAAGAGTCCAGGAATGTCAACTTCAGCCTGGCTAACTTCCTGAAGGTCAGCGGTTCCTTTCCTTCTCCCAGGATTTTGTCACGGAAAAAAAGGAAAAACAAAAATCAAGAAAACCAAAACGAACAAATAATAAAAAAAAAACCACACCGAAAAAAACCCCAAACAAAACCAACAACAACAACAACACAACAACAAAAAAAAAACAAAACAAAACAAAACAAAACAAAAAAAAAACCAAAAAAAAAAAAAACCACCAAAAAACAAACCACCCAAAAAAGCAAACACCCACAATGAGAAACGTGGAGCAAGCAAGCAAATGTGGTTTTAATTTATCTTGTCTTTGGCTTTTACAGATGTAAAAACTCTTGAGGGAATAAGCTCTCCTAGGAAAGAAACCTCCTCTTTCCAAAGAAACAGTAACTCTGTGTTGCTGGGGGTTTTCAGGCATACCTAGCAACTGTTTGGAACCTGAAATATGTGTACTCTCATTTTAAATATTTCTGTTGTCCACTGGAGACTTACGTAAGATCATCCAAATGATTTCAGAGAAACAGGATCATGTAAGTTTTGGAAAGTCAGCAGCAACCCAGAGGATGAAATTTGACTGCTGGCAGGACAGTAGTATGGAGGGGATTTAGGATGATTGCTTTTCCTTTTAATGGTTGGTCACATGTTGATATTTTTTCTCCAGCGCTGTTTGACCTTTATGGACAGAGGATTTGTTTTTACCTTAATCAATGATTACATTTCTGGATTCAGCCCAAAAGATCCTAAGGTAAGCAGTAGGTTTCTTGAAAAGTTGTTTGCAGCTGTACATATCTACATCAATCAAAGCTTTGTAGTGATTATTTTAATACAACTCTTGGAGGCCTTTTAGACTCTGTTCCTGCAGAGTCTTGTAGAGGCAGAGATCTCGTTGTCTGGGCCAAGAGCCTGTACCCATATCTATTTAAAGTAATGTAAAGAGTCAAAATGGAAGGAAAGAGTGGTTAATAGCCAGGATGAAAAAGGCAAAGAAGTCCCCAGTGACACCCGTGTGCATTGACACTTAGGGAGAACCATACAAGAATTTGCCAGTTATTAGTGAGTTTCACCAGATGATATTTATTAGGTTCTTCAATCCTTGTGAAACAAGTGCATTGAACTGGAAGAGAATGCGTCAAACTAAAAACATGGTTTGTGTTTGTCTCCTTTTATCTCAGCTGCTGGTTGAATACAAGTTTGAATTTCTTCAAACTGTTTGCAATCATGAGCACTACATTCCTCTGAACTTGCCAATGACATTTTCCAAACCCAAGCTGCAAAGAGTTCAAGGTATGTTCTTAAGAGACTGGCTGAAGAGTTATAATTTATTAGTCCTGATTGCTTTTGACTAGATGAACTTTGGTTTGATGTTAAGAAAATGTATGTGCTGGTTAGGATATTAACCTCAGGACAAGATGTTTTTCTGTCAGGTTTGCATCATTTTGTTCCAGAATGGTATGCAGTCGGTCTTTTCACTATTTCCTGTATTTTAGTTTGCATGGGACTAGCAATATCTGGAAGACACTGCCTGTGTTTCAGTAAACAGGCCAATTGTGCAATGCAATCCTTTGTTCTCAGGAGTGTCAGCCTCCCCTGAGAAGTGGGTGTCTCGTTGGTGGCTCCTGTAGGGAACGGGGATGCAGGAGAACAGATTGAACTCGCTGCTCTGCTGCCAGCTCTCCTTGTGGCCACCAGAAGGAGATCTAGGTTACCTTCTGCTTTCACAGTGAACAAGAGCACAGCAGTGCACAGTGTGTTTGAGCTTGTTCCCAAACCTGAAGGCAGCTAGCAGAGCTGGAGCCCGTGCCAGCCCTTGGTGCATACCAAGGATGTTTGTACTGTGGCACCCACACACATCCACACTGCTTTTGCTGTCACACTGTGTTCTCTTTGGTCCCGAAGCTGCTCAGCACGGGGTGGAAGAGGCTTACAAGGGGTTGTGTGCAGGTGTGGGTGGCTGGAGCTCTGGCACTGATGGCAGTGCAGCCCCTGCTAGGGCCCAGGAGTGCCACGGGCAGAGCCTCATTCTCTCTGGGTCCTAATGGCTCATCTGTGCTTCATGAATGCAGTAAAGATTGCCAGGTTTGGATGCCAATAGCCTGGCCATTATAAGTACTGGGGAGGAGAGAGAGGTTTGGGATTCCCCATGTAAAAGCCCCGTGGATTTATGATTGTATGATTTGTTCTGGGGGAGGAAAGGGGATGTTTGGTTTTGCCTCACGGTGAAGGCATGCAAGTCCCAAAGTCCCAAAAGTGGTTCCACACACATACAGGTGGCAGAAGCAGCAGTAAATGAAATGTCCCTTGTTTTGGTAAATATCTGACCCCTCAGAGCTTTCTGGACCTGCTGCTAATCTCTCACATCAGTTTGGCTACTTGCCTGGCATTGTTTAACAAAGAGTGTTGCTAGAAGCGGCCAAGACAAACACGTCCACGGTGCCTCCCTGGTGCTTGTTAGTGGCATGGTAACATAAGGATGCTCTTTCTTGGTTAATGTTCACCTTTGCATTTGTGATGGTTAAATTGAAAAGCTGTTGGGGCAGCTCGTCTTTTCTGCTGTGTTTTACTGTGGCTGGGGTTCACATACAGCTCACAGCAGCAGAGCAGCCCATGGTCAGGTAGCAGAAGTGCCTTTGCAGTAGTGCCTGAGCCCTGCCTGCCGTGGTGGAGCCATGTGGGGATGCACCTTCACTGCAGACTTGTCTTGCTTTGTGGACAGACCTGTGGTTACAGGGGACAGCAGGCTCAGGAGAGACCCTGCTGGTGTGTCTGACCTCTTCACCAGCCTGTTTGGATGCAGAGGGGATTCCCAAACCCCTACTGCTCTGTTTTTAGGAAAAGAAGGAATAGCCCTCAGGGAGGTGGATGGAGAGAGTTTCTGCAGCTTCAGCCAGTGCAGATGGGCAGGCTGGCAGCTCTGCAACCACATCCTGTTGAGCTGGAGTATTGTGTCTTGGAACAGCGACTCTGAAACCTCCCAGCTAATGCAGGGCTGGTTGTTGGTCTGTCCCTGCTGCCTCACATGAGGACATCAGCCAGAGCAAGCCCCAAGCTTGGCCTCATGGCCAGCAGCACATGATTAGTTTTACAATATTGTGATGGGAGAGAATCCAAGGGATTGACAGAAGCTGGGGGTTAAGCAAAGGCCTCACAAATGTTAAAACATGACATACTGTCCTGTTTCTCCAAGATATAGAGAATTACTTGTTCCTGTTTATTTTTGCTGTCTTTTTATTTGTCCCTTTTCTTTTTACACATAATTAGAATTTTTTTTCATTTGCTGTGGAATGGTTCTCTTCAGTAGGTAGGTCCAACTGGAATGATCAAATTCTCTAATGTCAAATTAAGTATGCACTTTCCAATCAATCAGCTTGCATCCAACTAATGTAATAACCATGATGTGTGACAATTAGGCATTTGCTAACATGACTAACTGTGAAAGCTAGGTAATGTTCCAGATTGCCTTTTTTTTTCCCTCTGAATCCAAGTTTCATAATCCAATAAATACTGCTTTTGAATCAATGAATTTAAAAATATCTTTTGCAGCCACAGAGCTGTTGGAACCCTTTGGCTGGAATTTTCAAAGCTGAGTGCATCCTGCCTTAGCACAGAAGCACTTTCATACCTGTGGAGTTTTGAAAAAAAAAAAATAAAAATTCTGAGCTGAGCCTGTGGCATTTGTACCTTTTGGGGGAAGAACACAGAGCTTTGGGGTTATCCCTGTGGCAGTTCTAATTTGGTAAATGGCCTGGCAGAGATAATGGTGTCAGGCTGTCCCCAAGGCTGTTCACAGCAGCCCCGGTGCACATGCACCCTGCACCACAGTCAGTGTGTCTGGTACCCCCCTGCTGCTCTGTCCAGGCACCTCAGCAGAAGTGATGTCTTACCCTGGTAGCAGCCTCTGCTCTGGTATCTGCCTGAGTCTGTGCGAGATGCAGGGTACAAGTTAAGTTTAGCAAGGTGATGAGGCACTGAGCTGGCTTTCTCTTGACAGTCAGTGCAGCTTCTGAGGAGCTGTGTTCAGTATCTGTCTCTGGCAAGCAGCAGCCTGGAGCCCTAGCCTGGCTCCCTGGCCCATGCAGCTGCCCAGCTGTGCAGACAGGGATGCAGCGCTGGTCACTTGGCACCACGTCCTCACTTGCCCCCCGCATCCCAGCAGCACTATGTGCATTTGCTCTGCTCTCTGACCTCCAGAGAAGGAACACAGATTCGTGGAGGATGTGGAATGAGCTGCAGAGCAGCACTGCTAGGGCCTGAGTGGCCAGGTAAACCCACCATTCCCACTGCCCGTTCCCACCCCCACAGCTGCTTGGCGGAGGCTGGTATCCCTGCTGCCTGCATGGTTTTGGGATTTACAGGACAACATTCAATCAGGAGCAGAGCATCCCCAGGCAGTTAGTTGTGCTGTCTTTCCCCATTCCAGCCATCTCTGACTTACAAATCACTCGTTGGAGAGAGAAGCTTTGCAGAGCATCAGGATGCAGAAATCCTTCCCTGGGGTGCTGCTGACACAGTCAAGGGCTGAAATTAATGAGCAGCCTGAACCAGGAGACACCAAATTCTTTGATATGACTTAGTTCACTGGTGGAGAAAACTGTATGGTCAGTTCAGCTTTGTTCAAAGATCAGTGCACTGCAGGAGAGTGGTGAACACTGTTGGAGGACTTTGTGGCTTACATGACTGTTATGTCTTGCTCTGAACAGACTCTTGGAACATTTCCCTTAACCATCACCTTCTTGTTTCTTTCAGATACAAATCTTGAGTACAGTTTAACTGATGAGTACTGCAGGCATCACTTCCTCGTGGGGATACTTCTGAGAGAAGCCTCTGTTGCCTTGCAGGACAATTACGATATCAGATATACGGCCATCTCAGTCTTAAAAAATCTCTTGATCAAGCATGCCTTTGACAACAGATACCAGCACAAGGTCAGGCCTGTTTTGTTGGCTTCTTAACTTAATGTTGTTTAATTTTATGAAAAAAATCACTTACCAGAGTTTTAGATACTGCATGGTGCA
Source organism: Phylloscopus whistleri (assembly GCA_017589585.1). Taxonomy (NCBI): domain Eukaryota; kingdom Metazoa; phylum Chordata; class Aves; order Passeriformes; family Phylloscopidae; genus Phylloscopus; species Phylloscopus whistleri. Next base: position 1,075,829 of record JADMLD010001007.1, on the reverse strand, counting down.
CCCAAGGGTATTCTAATTGCTTTTTAGGGAACTGCTGTAAATAGTTACAAAGTAACAGTGGTAGCTCAGAAACCATCTAGGAAATAACTGCAGTCCTCTTACTCATGTGAAATATTTAGGTAATTAGGCCCTAAGCCATTAAGGAACTTGAGAGAGTCATTAGCAAAGAGTTGTTCAACAAAATTGGGACAACAGTGATGTTCTGGTCTTGGGCCTAAATTCATATCCTGTATTAATATGCTATAATCAGGAAACAGAACTGATCTCTGTTACAAGTCATCTGCCTGTTTTACTAATTAGATACTCTGGAGAGTCACTAATTAGAGGAGATGATCTTGATTCTCATGAGGTGCTGGATTTCCTCTGGGTGGATCTCAGTTTTCTTTGGTCAGAGGTTTAGCATGTTATGATGCTGCAGGAGGCTGGAAATGGGTTTGTTTTATCTTGGTGCTGCTCCCTGCTGACCCATATGCCCTCCAAAGTGCCCAGCTATCTGTGCAGAAACTACCTGTCCTTGCTGTAGCCTGAAAACATGCCTCTGTTTAGAGTTTTGGTCCTCACATTGCTCCTAGTGTGCTGCATTCCTGAGTGTTCTCTGGGAACACGGATGGTTTCCTGGCATGAAGGGTGGGAGCAGTGCCCCAAAGGTGCCAGGGGCTCTCATGGTCCCAGAGCCTGCTCCTCTTCCCTCCCTTCTCTGCCTGTTTGAAGGCCTGAGCTGGAGGTGGGTTTGCTTTCCTCTGCAGTGAGGATCCATAACTAACTCAGGAGCTGTTTGCTCCCTCAGTGTGCAGCACTTCCCTGACTCCTCAGAAACTCCCCCTGTTACTGCTGTCACGCAGGATATTTGTATATGGGTTGTGCTCAAGGCAGTGTGACCACAGGAAACTGCCTGGGGCCAGGGCAGAGACTCCAAAGTAAAAAATTAACATCATGGGCAGTACAGGCTGAGCTGTGTTGGCACACCCTTGCTCCAGCCAAGGAGTCCCCATCAATGGCTAAGAGAAGGTTTTGTCAGCCCACGAGTGTTTTCAAGATTTCTTTTATCTTTTGTCATACTGAATAATCAGAAGAAAAAAAATTGGATTTCTTTATTATTTAAAAGGTTCTACTCGTTTTTCAAGCCTTAAATTCCTTATTTTTTTAACCTTTCAGCCAAATCCAGAGTAATATCAGTTTAACAAAAAAGAATTGGATGTTAAAGAGTCCTCCATTTAGAAAATGCCAACCCAATCCTTTTTGATCTGTACCAGTTAATCCAAATTAATCTGTTCCTACAAACTCTTTTCACTAGAAGCATTTGCTGTGGAGAATTTCTGGCTGGAAAGAGTAGCCAGGCATGGAGCAAATGTTTCTATTACATTAATCCTGGGTGTTGCACTTAAACTATGCGAGTCAAGTGCCAGTTAAAGAGTTAGGAAATCCAGGACTTGGTTTGTCACACATCCTGTATGACTGGGAATGTTGTTTAGCCTCCAAAACCCCCGAATGCCCCAAGCTTGTTGCTAGAAGGGTAATACCTTTCTGGCAGCTCTAGAAATGGAGGTGAGAAGCCAAACCAGCTCACGTTCTCGAACACCACATACTGCATGCAAATACAGATATATAGATATAGATATAGATAGATAGATAGATAGATAGATAGATAGATAGATATGTATGTATACGTGTTTTGGCTCACGAGTTCCCCTTTTTTTCATTCCATTGGAAACCTGGGCCTCTTCCTGAGACTTTTTCTCTGTGCCTCCTTTCAGAACCAGCAGGCAAAAATTGCCCAGCTGTACCTGCCCCTGTTCGGGGTGCTCCTGGAGAACCTGCAGCGCGTGGCCGGCCACGAGGCACTGACCTCCTGCCCCGCCTCCAGCCCTGTGAGTAAAGCTGGGATGCCTCCGTGTCTGACATGTCCTTGGACAGTGTGTGCAGTGCTGTGAGGGGAGGTGATTCTCTCCAAGTGCAATGAGCCTGAGCAGCACTCGGCCTGGGACTCCAGCAGCTGTTCTGGGGAGTTGCCTGTCTTCCCGAGAGTTGTGTGTGTGGCTCCCAAGTGGCCTGAGCCTTCCAGACGAGATTTTCCTCCTTGCTGGGGGCAAAAGAGTAACAAATAGGACATCTGAGAAAAACAATTCAAGACTTCAGCTCAAATGATGGGAAACAAAAAGGAAAACACTACTGTGACTTACTTTAATATGTTCTGCTATTCTTTGTACTACTGCCCAAGCCCTTTGTCTCCTTGTTACAGAAGTAAGGAAATATCTGTTTTCATCTGTGTTGTTTTTAAAACCTGCTCTAATTTGCCATTTTGTGTTGCATTGTTCCCATCTGTAAGAGAACAGGTGTTTTCTTTTATTGGTCACAAAACCTTATGTTGCTTTACAGGCATCCAGGGATGAATTCATATGCAGTTTTCCATCCCCCTCAAGCAGATCCAGCCTGATTGCAGACAAAGATCCAGGTAAATTAATTTTTCTAATTCTAAATTCCCCCTTTATTTTTAACATAGCTATTACCAGCCTGAAGTACCCAAAACCCAGTACCCCAAACATGAAATAGCCATCTCCTAGAAGACCTCACAGACTCTGCATGGTTTTCCCCAGATGTGGTATCACCCTAACTATCCTTCCCAGATTTTTCCTTTTCCAGCTTTTGACATGGGGCTTTGGCAAGCCCCATCTGTGCTGCCTGTGCAAAGGGCTTAATTGTGGGGTCTGGGGTTTTTTTTCAGCCTGTGGAGCAGCCCTTCCAAATGGCCATACAATAAAGCGAGAGGACTCAAAAGGATCCCTGAACTCAGAGGGAGCAACCAGTTCCCCGGATCAGAGTGAAAATGTAATGTACCAGGGGTTGGGAAGAGCAGCACTCAGCCTGCAGGCTGTCTTAAATAAGGGGGAGGGACAAGGAGTTCCTGTGGTAACACTCTGCAAAGCCAGCTTATAGATATCTCTGGAAACAAACAAATTGACGTTTAACGAAGGTCAGAGTCATGGGTCTGGTATGCTTTCCCTCTTCAAACATTGCTGAGCCAAAAATAGAATTGTTGACAAATTACTTGTTGAAGATGAAAGGCAAAATCTGTGTGGAAAATCTCTGCTCCTATGGAGCATTCATCCATACTCAGATGTGCTCCCTGTGTGTGGGCGGGTCTGAGCCTGGCTGGACCCCAGTGCCTGGTGCTGGGAATTGGTTTCCAAATGTCTGAGAAGCAAAGAGCCATGATTGCCAGTGACCACTGACTTAAGATAAAGTGTTTGCAGGAAAACCAGCCCAGGCAAATAACCACAGGCCCAAACTTGCCTGTGCTCGTGCCACTAGGACCTCTGACCCCCTGTTCAGACAGGGCGGGTATTCAGTACTCTTCTTCTTGGCAGATGGCACACATGGAAATCAGGTATTTGTGCAAACCAGTCCCTGGTTTTCCTCAAGGCGCTTTCCAGATATCTTGGGTTGGCGTGCGTCATTGATGCATCTTCAAAATCTTTGGCCCTTGTAACAAGCAGGGCAAAGATTATCTGGGCTCATGGCTGTGTCCTGACATGCTTAGAAGAGGTGGAGCCTTGCAAGCTCTTCTCCATAAATCACAAACCCCGGGACCAAGTACAGCCAAACACTTGACTCTCCAGCAAAGCCCTGAGCATGTGCTCCAGTGCTGCTGATGGGGTTTGCAGGAGGTCGTGTTGCTTCCAGCTCAGCTCTTCCCCTATGGCCAGACATCCTCCTCTTGAATGCCCTTGAACGTTTTTCGGAGTTATTGAAAGCAATCTTTCTGTCAGGGAGTGCAATATCCCCAAGAACAGTGTAAAAGCAATGCCACATGGAGGAGCACAGCTCCAGCAGTGCTCTGCAGAGGCAGAAACCTTGCTCATTGCCCCGTTCCCCTGGAGTGAGTTGTGCACCGACTTGATAGTTTGGCATGGTCAATAGCAAAATCTCTGGCCATAGCACAATGTCTCCAACTCTAAAATGATTGTTTATTTCTGCTTTACTGTGTCTTGCATCCACAGCTTATCCCAGAATAAACAGCAAATAAGATCTGTGGATCCCTCTCCAAACATGTGAGGCAAAGCTTTAGGAGAAGCCTGGGGCTTAATCGTATCCGTTTATTGAAGGATACAGCTCAGGCAAGCACAGAGAATGCAAAATGAAATTGATATAACTTTAGAAGTCATGCTTCCCATCACACAATGCCCAAGCCTTTCCCACATAAATTGACTCATCAGCAGGATTTCACTTAGTTCGCCTGAGTCACTAAGTAGGAGGAAAATTGAAACACTTCCAAAAATCAAGGGAAGGAAAAATAACTGACATTTTCTTTTGAAGTTTTATCTTTAACAGAGTCAGATTTTTCCTTTAAATGGTGACAGCCAGTGAATTCCTTTTTACAAGAAGTGGCTTTAAAAATGTCCATGAGCTTAAGATGCTGCAGAGAGCAGGGGAAATGAAAGCAGGCTGCTGTGTGTTTTCCTGGATAACCTGTCACTCACTGCCCAGACATTTTTTTCTCTGAGCAGAGAAGTGTTTGGTGATGTGCCCAGGATTTCCGGGCAGCTCGTCACTGGATGAGTTGTTTTCAAGGCACGGCGCTGTGGGGTGCACATGTGGGGGGCAGGAGGGATGCCAGCACACCTGGTCTGTGCCAGGTTTGCTGTGCCCCATGCTGCACAGCCTCTGGTGCACAGCCCAGGAGCCCGGGCCCACGCCCTCTGTGTCACACCTGTGTCCCAACAGATCCGCAGGAGCTCCATGAGGAGCAGCGTGTCCCACTGCAGCCGGCTGGACCAGTTCGAGATCCGGACGCTTCTGATGTGCTACCTGTACATTGTGAAGATGATCTCTGAAGGTTGGTGCCTCCTGCTCACTGGAGGCAGCCAGGAAGACAAGGGACCATGAGTTTTGGTCTCTAAGGTCTCCCCTTTGAGTTTTTTAAAATCTCAGTGCACTGCTTTTTGTTTTCTTTCAGATACTCTTTTAGCTTACTGGAACAAATTCTCCCCCCAGGAGCTGATCAATGTCCTTGTGCTTCTGGAGTGAGTATCATGAGGCTGCTATTCAAACACTGCACCTTTGTGTGGTCAGAATGGCTGAGGAGGAGACCACAGTGCAGGCACTGTCCTGTGGAGCACTAGGGGTGTCTGACCAGGTTTGAATGACGTGCTCTTCCTCCCTCTGAGGAGAAGCAAGTGTATATTGTGGAAGCACATTGTAGTGGCAGTGCCCTATGCTCTGTCTGGGGTGTGTCCCCCCTGTGGGCTCATCTTCCCCTGTCACTGTCACAGCCTCCACTTTGCAGCAAATGTTGGGGAAACAGATGGGTGAGAAGACAGGGATGTGCCACAGAATTTTGAAACCAGGAGTGTGAGGTCAAGTGACTTGTAAATTACAGACCCAAACCCTTGTGCACAGAGAACTGTGTCTGCAGGCAACAACAGGGTAGGTTTTAAATGTTCTGGACCATTCCTGATCTGCAGGATCTGTAACAGATACCTATTTCATTTTCTTCCTAGGGTGTGTTTATTTCACTTCAGATACGTGGGGAAGAGGAATATTGCCAGGTACTGCATCCTTCCCTCTGGTGCTGGGGTGTGAGGGTCATCCCCGTGCTCCTTGCCCCAGCAGAGGTGGGAAGGGCTCGTGCACACCCACTCTGGGCAAACCCCAGTGGGTCTGGGGCTCTGCTCAGCGCCGTGCCCTGAGCAGGGGCCCCTCACCTCAGCACCCTGCCCCTTCCCTCCCCTCCAGCTCCTGCATGAGACCCCCAGCCTCAGGCGAGCGCAGGTTGGCAGTGTCCCCCCCAGCCAGCTGCAGGTGAGACAAGAGTCCCAGCTGCATCCCTGCTTCCTGAGCAGCATCCCTGCTCTTGTGTTAGCCCTAGGGCCTTCTGGAGCAGCAAGATTGGCACAGTCTGGTCGGTCCCACAGGGATTGTCCCAGATTGATGTGTTGGAGGGACGAGGTCTCCATCCTGGTGCCTTGTGTAATCCTGTCTCTGTGTGGCTGCTGCTGCTGCCCAAACCCTGTCTTTGCTCCCCCTTGCAGGGTGCAGGATGCCTGGTTATCCAAGCACACGGCAGCCGAGAGGAAATCCCAGACCATGCCGGCGCTGCGCAGCAGAGCCGGGGTGCGGCTGCAGCACCTGGGCAGCCTGGAGACCTCCTTCACCCTCAACCACAGTACGTACAGCAGAGCCAGAAGGGCCCAGGGCATCTGTCAGCCTGATGAAAACTGCGTGTAGCCGTTTTCACTCGCTGCTGGTTGCTTCAGGTTACTCAAATTCTGCGGAACTGTGGTGGTCACCAGGCCTCCCGGCAACATTCCTAGATGGGTGAGGGTGGCATTTAAGCCAGCCCCTTAAAAATCACCCCTGGGGCTTGTGTGGCTTTCTGCTCTTGCCTGTCTTGGCTCAGCTCTTTGGCTGAGTGTATGTGCAGGTAACACCTTGGTTTGGGTAGAGAGCAGGGTAAGCAGGAGAACTGCACTGCACAGAAGCCTGTGCTGGGATCTGCTCTAAGCCTCTCCATGTGAGTGCATTTTGTCCCATTGAAGCACTTCGCCATTTCCTCTCTCTAGAGACAACTTGGACTCCTCATGCTCTATCTGGCTTTAAAGACAGTGGTATTAAGGGGCAATACAGGTTTTTCTGGTGTGGCATCAGGCTGAGGCAGCTTCTCTGAACGGAGTTGGCAAATTCAGCATCTCGCTATTCTTGCATCATCTCCCAAAGATGCAGTGAAGTGCAAGGGGGAGAACCTTTTCTATATCAGCACTTAGATGTTTTGGGAGCTGGAGTGTTGAACACTGTTTCCTTCTGATTTTCTCTCTGCCACAGATGCAGGCACCTCAGAAGCAGATATTGTGCACCAGGCGTTACTGGAGGGCAATATTGCCACCGAAGTGTGCCTGACAGTCCTGGACACCATCTCTTTTTTCACTCAGAGTTTCAAGGTCAGCACTGAAATCTAAAATGTTGTAGAAAACTCTGCTGTGTTGTCATATGTGCGTGGATTTTGGTGATCTGTTCTCCTAGAGTGGAAGAATATGGAAGGCTTTACAAAAGCAAATCATTTGCAGCTTGTTTATTTTCCAAAACACTGAGTGTTTCACTGGGTCTCGGAGTAATTGTACCCTTATGCAATTGCTTCAAAACTGCAAGGCCAGAGAAAATCACATGGACGTTATACCATGACAAAAATAGAGTAAGAGGAAATGTATGTTGTGTAGAAAGGAGGGACTAGAGGAAAGGGAAATCAATGTCAAACATTTTTTGAACAGTCACTCTTTTGTACCCTAAATTACCTAGAAGCAAGGCTCAGATTTCTTTGAATCACTGTACATGGATATCTCTGGGGCTGAGGCACTCCAGCTGTGGTTACCAGTGCAGAGAGGACCAGGGTAGAAGTATTTTATTACATACTGGGATTCATGCTTTTGGCAGTCATTGCCATCTACAAAAACCAAGGTCTTTGTGAGAAGAGAGCCCTAGGATGGCAGCAAAATACTGTTCCAGAAATGCTCTTCCTGAAGTGTAGTCAGAGGAATCCTGGATGTAGCAATGGGTCTTGCACAGTGTCACAAGGACAGCTCTGGATTTCAGAGGAAGCACAATGAATATTTCCTGTTTAGATGAAGACAAAGAGAAAGGTTCACAGCCTCTGCTTCCATTGCAGAGCCAAAAAGCCATCCTGGTGCAGATGTTAAATTATTCCTTAGAACTTTGGTAACAGCAAAAGGCTTTCAATGCAACACTTAAAACTTGCCTGACTTTCTCAGCTGCCTCTTTCGGAATGTCGCTGAACCACAAAGCAGTGTGATTTTCAGACCACAGGAGAGGCTGGATTCCCTTCCCCTTTAGTGGGCTTCAGCTTCGCTTTTATGGTCACACCACACACGAGTGGGTCCTGTGCTGCAGCAACTGGGCTGATGCTGTCCCACTGCCACAGGAAATGAGCTCAGTGTAAAAGTCTGGATCTTGAACTTACCACAGGGTCTGTGCAAGGTGTCAAAATCTGAGCCAGCCCAAGGCTTGCAAGGACTGGCAGTTGGATGGGGGCTGTTGATTTCCTATTAATACAGGATATCCACATCCTTGTGTCGTGCCCAAACCTCCTGCACAGCCCTGTGGGCATGGCAGCAGGCACAGCCCACCTGGTCTGACATCAAACTATATCAATAACCCCCAAGTAATTCCATTTTACCGTATCTCCACAAGGTGCAAACTGACAAAACTCTGCAGGAAATAAGGGAAGTAAAATGCCAAACTACAGCTACGAATCTATCCAGTGAAAAAATAGGTCTCTTTTTTGGTTTGTTTTTTTTTTTTTTCTTTCTTCTCTCTCTCTCTTTTGGGCTGCAAACAAAACAATTTCCAAGACAAATAAAAAGAAATGGAAAAAACCCAGTGTGATAGTTACATTGGTAAGAGCATGTTTTATTTAAAATAACTAGGCAACCAGTGAAAGTTGTACAGAGTATTGACTTAGGTTTTGGAATTAGTGATGCAAAAGTGATAAAATATTTTATGGTTTTTGTCTCTGCTACAAAAATAGCCTCTGCTAACAACTGTAAGTTTTTAGTGATTGTCACATTTTATTGGTTGTATGTTTACTGAAGGCCCCTGTTGCTTATCTGGCTTAAGAATTAATATGATTAATTTTGCAAAATTATCTCTGTCATTTCCAGCTTCAGGCACAACATTTCTGCAAAGTAAATTCTTCTGTTGCTTTCCAGACCCAGCTTTTAAGCAACGATGGCCACAATCCACTTATGAAGAAGGTTTTTGATATTCATCTGGCTTTTCTCAAAAATGGGCAGTCAGAAGCAGCCCTTAAGCACGTGTTTGCCTCTCTGAGAGCTTTCATTAGCAAGGTAGGCAATACATGACAAGGGTGTGGGAGAACTTGTAAGTATGGGAGAGAGGCCAGTATGGTTAAACTCCTGTTAAACTGATGTTTTGGAAATGTGTTTTAGAAAACAGCTTCACTGATTTAACAGAACAGCCCAGGTTAAGTTCTCTAGTTATTTATTATTTGTTGGGTATCAGGAAGCAAAAGGAGAAATCATGAGGAATTCCCTCCCTTGCCTTGGTCACAAAGATTAGTGTCTGTTCAACCAAGAGCTGGTGCTGGAATCTTTCCCCCAAACTGCCAGTGCTGCTCACAGTGCTATTGCTTGAGTAATGCATGCACTGACAAGCAACTCCTCACCCACTGCCTGGGAGAGATGACAGCTCTTGCTTGAACCTTGTTCTGTGCTCTCTGAGCCCTGGCAGGTAGTGAGGCTGTTTAATGCCCCGAGCTCAAGCACTGACAAAGCCACAGCTGACCACAAAAGAGCAGTGACTGATGCTGTTGGCTGACATTGCCCTTTGTGCTTGTCAAAACCTGCTCATGAGGACATTTTCCAGAGCTGATGTGAACACAGTTACTCCCAAGCTGAACAGTTATTATAAATACAAAATTAATTAAACCATCTCAAATCACTTGAGTGCAATGCTTCATTAACAAGGAAAAGTCCATGTGACAGATTGCAGCCAGGCAGGGCACAGCATCTGAGAGGTAAGCAGCAAAGAGTAACTTCCAAAGGAGCTTTTGCACTAGCTGCTGAGCAAAGTCTGATTCAAAGAAGAGACTGCTGAACTGTTGTTCAAAGGTGGAAAAAGTCTGTGCTTTGTACATGTTGCTGTAACCGCAGAGCAAAGCTAAGAGTGTAAGTCTGGGGCTGTATTTTGGTTTGTGCTAAACAAACACATGAGAAGCAGAAATGCAGAGGTCTTGCTGGCTCCCTATCTGCTCCAGTCAGCGTGGTCTCCTACCAGATATTTTTCCATGGGGCTTCTTAAAGCCTGTTAGATTGGCAACTGGCAGGGACAGGAATCACTCAGTTTTTCTGCAGGGTTCAGTCCATGTTTATTGCTCTGCCTTTCTTTTAAGTTTTCTGCTTGCCTGTGATCTGCTTAACCTCAAAATCCATCCTGCTGCAGATCTGCACACACCCCGCTCTCCCTGTTGCTAGCCAGAAGTTTGTGTAGCCAGAAATATTTGCTTTGTGCCTATAGCAAATAACAGACATTCCTTGCCTTCCTGGCATATTTTCTGAGGGTTTTTTTTGTTTTGTTTTTGGTTTTTGTTTGGTTTGGGGGTGTTTTTTTTTTGTTGTTTTTTTTTTTTTTTTTTATGTGAAGCCAAACCTGCACACCTGCCTCATTTGATCTCACTGTCAGCCTTCAAAGCCTGGAGCCCTTCAGGGGTTCCATGCTTGCTTTCCAAAACACCAGTGACAGCAAGGAGGCTTCATGCTTGGCTGCTGCAAGGTTGGGCAGTGGAATTGTTTCCTTGGATTTACGCCAGTCTAAATCCACGCTGAATTTCGCATCATGGGTCTTTAAGGATACAAATTATTGTTTTCAGCTTTCTCACGTTTCCCCTATGACAGGCCATATATGGCTTATGTAAAAGCAAGATATGAGCCCAGCAGATGGTATCTATAAGGAGGAAGTGTTTTCTTTGCCAACTCCATAACCACACGAGTCACAAACTTCCTTTTAGTCCTCTCAAGGGTTCTTCTAAGGCCTAAAGTGGCTGTGGTGGCTGCGGCAGGTGGTCACTGCATTTCATGACAAGTCAAGGATGAAATGTTTCCCTGCAAGGTTCTTTTCAAATATTAGCTCTGCTCTGCTAGTTCTTTTTGGAACTTCAAGAAAAGCAAAACAAAGTTGTACCTTTGTCACAGCTAGAAGAGAAAATTTCTCATTTTTATGGCCTTCTGTAGCTATAATTGCAATGAAAAGAATCCCTCTCTTACTTGTGGTCACAGAAAATGATTGCTGGAGGGAAAAAAAACTCCTGAGATGTATTCTGCATCCCAAAATTTGTCTTCTGCATTAAATCCAGTTATTTGATAGGCAAAAGACTTTAGTGTTGCAAGAGAGCAAAGAACAAAAATCTTCTGTGATTTCTTTGTATCTTTGGTTTTGGTTGCATGCATGTATTCTTGGAATTTGGCAAAAAAGCTGCCTCTGTTGTACTGGCTAGTAAGAACCAACAAAAGCTAGATTGTTCTTGTTTCACACTCTAGGTTTTCTTAAGAACTGAATCTGTCTTTTCAGAGCATCACTTACAGATAAATGCATATATAAATACCCTATATGCATGCTTAAGAATGGTCTTTAATTAAAAGTTATAAAGAAAAACATGCATAGAGGAGGCGTGTGCATTAAGGACCAGCTCAGACATGTGTTTTGCCTGTCCCCATGGCTGTCCTGTCCCTTTGAGGCCTCTCTGGGAGCTGGCTGATGGGTTGACCCCTGCTCTGGTCTATTGTATTGGGGCTGGATCAGAAATGGGTTTCTGCAGTGTGCACAGTCATCACCACAGGGGCTGTCTCATCCTCTCTCCAGAGTGTGTTCAGGCAGCACCTGCTTCCCTGAACCTGGCTCCAGGAGCCATTGCATCTGCTTGGGCTTGGTCTCCAGAAAGGAACACAGCTTTCCTGTGAAAAGTGCACAGGTTTTCCTCCACAGCTGGTGTGGTGTGGAGGGGAGTGCACAGGGCTCCTCCTGCAGCAGATTCCCCGGCAAGGGTTTTGTCCCTAGCAGTGAGTTGGAAGTGTCTGGAAAGCCTCTGCAGGCAGGCAGTGTCCCTGCTGAGAGCAGGTGCCACCATCACTGTGCTGTCTGTGCATGCCCTGTCACACAGCTGTGCCAGCTCTGGGATAAGCCCAGTGCTGACCACAATCCCGTCTCGCCCTGGGGGAAGGACAGCACTGCAGTGGGCAGCACTTCCTTGGGAGCTCCTTTCCCAAGTGATCTTTGTGGCTTTGTGTTATTATGATGTTTGTTTGCCTCTTTCTTTGTTTCTTTCTTTCTCCCGTTTTGTTTTTTGAAGATAATTTTTGGCCAAAGGCAGTGAACAAAAAGTATTTTGTGTCCTAATTCTGGTTTCTTGGTCCAATCCCAATATCTTGCTATCCACAAGTCCTAGATCCCTGTTTTAAGATCCTGTCACCAGCACGCCATGGTGGTGGCCACGGTAGTACCCACAAGTTTTCCTGGAACATATATACTTAATGCAAGGAGTAGAGGGCCACAATAACAGCTTCAGCCTCTGACTGACACTGGTTACTGTCATCTCCCATGGGCAGAAGGTAGTGGGGCAGATAAAAGTGGCTAATGGACCATGCCCCATGCGGACCATGGGTCTCAAACAAACTGAACACACCTTTCCTCTGAATAGGTAGAACCACAGTTGCCTCCCTTGCCTCTTTGTGGCAGGAAATGCTTTGGGCCTGGTCTCCAGCTGCAGCAGAAGGAGCAGAGTGCTGCTGAGCAATGCCCAAGCAGGCTGCACCCCCTTGGGAGGTGTTGGCATCTCCCCTCCCCAGCGGGTCCCTGCGGTGGCTGCGGAAGCGGCTGCGTGCCAGCACAAAGCCCTTCCTTGTTCTGCTTCCCTGTGCCCTGCCTGCTGTGGCCAGGGGGGAAGGAGGCCGAGTGTGGTGTCACCTCCCCACCAGCCACCTCTTGTGACCGCAGCCAGACGGACACAGCCTGGCATCCCCAGGAGGCTCCTGCTTCTGCTGCAGGTGTCCCTTTCCAGGCAGGGCCGGGCTTGCCCTGACAGCTCTGCTCAAGGCTTTGGTGAGCGGATAGACAGGCCACCAGGGTGCTGGTGTTCCCCTTCTCCCTGCTGCAGGTCCCTGAGCCCTGCTGTGACTGAGGTAGCTTGCACTGTGGCTTGGCTTGGTCCTGCTGCTCCCTGGGTGGCCCTGTCTGGGGAGGCAGGGCAGGTCACTGAATTTTAGGCTCTGAGGGAAAAGCTCAGTCTCTCATTTGCATTCCTGAGGGCATGCAGGCATTATTTTAGATGTTTTTGGGGGACCACGTAGAAGTAGATGTGTGAGCATTGCAGGACATGTTTCTCAGTGAGGTTGGATTCCTGATTGGGCTCCAATGGATTTTCTGGTGTTCCGGATAGCAGCTTGTGGTGGGAATGTCCGTGGGACCTCTCTTCTCTGCCCCACTGCTTGTGATCTGCAGGCTTTTGTAAGAATGTAACTCTGTCAGTCCAATCTGGTGAGAATTTGCCAGTTTGCCATCTGAAAACTTAGATGTTTTCAGGAAAGGGATTAGATGGATATAAGCAATCACATCCCCAAGAAGCGTGGCAGCAAAGTTCACATTGCTCAAGGAAATGTGGTTAAAAATAGGCCGCAAATTAATTCCCACAAATACTTTCAGACTCAGAATTCTGGCAGAAGTTTTGCTGAGGCTGTCCAGGTTGGAGCTTAGTTTGTTGCCCTGTGCCCGTGCCCATCTGAGCCCTATGCCATTTAGTGGTGTATTTTCTAATATTTGCATGTCTCTTGTGAAGTTTCCCTCAGCATTTTTCAAGGGAAGGGTGAACATGTGTGCTGCCCTCTGCTATGAGATCCTGAAGTGTTGCACTTCCAAGGTGTCCTCCACAAGGAATGAAGCCTCTGCTCTGCTGTACCTCCTGATGAGAAATAATTTTGAGTTCACCAAAAGGAGAACGTTTCTGAGAACACATCTTCAGGTCAGTGGCTGGAGAAAAGCTAGAGAGCAGGACACCTCAGATTTAATGAACAGATACAGCAATAGAGCTCAGTTGTACTGAGGGTACAATACCCTCTGGGTTGTAAAGAATCACAGAAGAAAATAGCTGATGTCCAAACAGGAATTTGTATTATAATGGTTGGATTGTTGGTTTTGCAAAGCAGTTTGGTCCTCTGGGGAGTGTCTGTCCTTGGGAGATGTGAGAGCTGAGCCACAACGCCAGTCACTGCTTACGTGGTGGAAAAGATGTGATGTTTTCTTATGAGCATTTTATTAACTGTGACCTCAATAAAACCCTTTTATTAGGGCTTTTTAAATAAAGCCTCTACCTTCTCCCACAGATAATAATTGCAGTGAGCCAGTTAATTGCAGATGTGGCCCTCAGCGGTGGGACCAGATTTCAGGACTCCTTGCTCATCATTAACAACTTTGCAAACAGTGACAGGCCTATGAAGGTGAGTTGGAGATGTCACATCCCATCCTGTGCTATCAGCCATTTATGCAAGGCTGGGGACAGTCTCCAGGAAACTGTGTTTAAGGGTTGGGCTAATGACTGGAACTGTTGTTTATAGGCTCATAGTGGGCTGCATTTACTCAGTAAACAAGTGTTATCCCAGCAGCAATAGAACCAGCTGCTCAGGCAGGTCATGCTCCAAACCTGAGGCCTCACTTCCAAGAGGAGGGAGCCCAGCAGCTCAGGTTGTGCTTTGCAGTGTTCTGCTTGCAAGGTTGCCCAAAGAGCTTTCCAGGAATTCCCAGCTTTGAGGGAAATGACAAGGGAGGGTCTGGTATTTCTGTTGCCTGAAGGTAACAATTAGCAGGATTTAGTTTTATTCAACTGAGTGTCAGTAATGTTAAGAAAGACCTCTTATGTGGAGATTAATGGTTGTATTTCTTCGGAAAATAATTGCCTATCTTTGTGCTAGAATTAGTGGTTTGTACCCAACCTATTGAGCAATTGCAGAGTGCTCCATTTCACACAGAGTAGCTGCCAAGGCAGGATGGGGGAAATGGGAAGTGTTTTTACAGTTCTACAGTTATCCTATGACCTAAAGGCTTAATGGAAACTTCCATTAGGTGTTTAATTGTTATGTAACAAATTTATAGATAGGATATACCTGGCAAAAACCTCAGCACACAGATGTTGGCAAGGGTTTCATTGAGCTATACTTGTAATTTACATCACAAGATGATCATTATATACAGTTTATGTATTTGTGTAAGTGCAGGAGTACAAGAGAGATTTCAACACACTGGAGAGAATGCCATACACAGCCACAGCAGCAGCTGGGGAACAGGAATCTGAGAAGAGGGAGCATAAACCAGGCTCATCACGGAGCAGAGAGAGCTGAGGGGGAACCTACTTGCTGCTTTCCACAGCAGGCAGTTTATAGAGACATAGTTAGACTCTTTTCAGAGATGTGGAGTGCAGGACAAGAGGGAGTGTATGCCAGTTGCAGAAAGGGCAATTCCAATTTTGCTTAAGAAAAGAATTATTTTTTTATTATTTACTGTGCAGCCCTGGGGCAGGGCCTGGAAAGGAGGTGGATTTTCTGTTTTAGGAGATTATGAAACTTGGCTAAACAAGCCTTGCTCTAACTCAGTGTTGGCCTTGTTCTGAGCAGGGGATCAGATCAGAGCACGTGCTTCTCTTATTACATTCCTGTGGTGGGAAGCTCTACAAATGCCTTCAGTGCTTCAGGAATTGAAGAGAGACCACATTAGAGGCTAACAAGCCAGATGTTGAATGACATGAAAAAATACTTGAGCCATGGTTTGTGGTCTCATCCAGAGACATTTGCATGCATGGAGCTCTTCTGTGGTGCTCTCACACCAGCTCCTCAGGATGCCAAAGTGGCAGCCTCGTTGTAGCACAGGAACAGCCAGCCTGGCATCCTGGGCACAACCTGGAGAGATTGGCCCTGTGCATGTCATGACTGAAATGCCTCTGAATGCAGATGAAACACTGTACACTGTGTGCAGTGTGAGTTCAGTAAGGAAGAGTTAGTTAGCATTATCTACTGCGTTCTCAGTGTTTTCAGATAAGTGGGGTGTTGGCTGAAGGGGTCATTCCTTGGCAAAGCCTGTATTTTCTGTGTTAGCTTCTAATTCAATTTGTTTTGTGCCAGGCAACGGCTTTTCCTTCCGAAGTCAAAGATCTGACAAAGAGAATCCGCACAGTGCTCATGGCTACTGCTCAGATGAAGGAGCATGAAAAGGACCCAGAAATGTTGGTAGATCTCCAGTACAGCTTGGCCAAGTCTTACGCAAGTACCCCAGAGCTCCGGAAAACGTGGCTGGACAGCATGGCCAAGATACACGTCAAGAACGGGGACTTCTCAGAGGTAATTTGGGCAGTTGAAAACGTGGTGCACAACAGGGCAGGTTTACAGGTGACATTCTGATAATTTCCCTTTGTGCTTTGCAGGCAGCCATGTGCTATGTTCACGTAGCAGCCCTCGTTGCAGAGTTCCTGCACAGGAAGAGTAAGTGTCTGCTCTTTGGGAGACACAAGGAGGATGATGGTGGGATTTGGGAGGGGGCAGGTCAGAATCTTTTTAAAGACAAGGCTCTCTCAATTCGGTAAATTATTATTTTATAAACAAGCTGAAAAGGAAAAAAAAAATATTGCACTGTATAAAGCTGGAAGATGATGAGTAGTTTTTCAGAAGTGACTGTTGTTCATACCTATTTACTTAGCCATGCTAGCATGGTGCTGAGTGAAATAAGAACTGATATATCATGTCTTGGTTTAAATGTTCACTTGTATTTTACATTAAGAAATGTGCTCACAGGGGAGGGCCATGTTAAAAGCTGACTCGCTATGATCATCAGAATTATCACTATAGGCAATACAGAAAACAGCAGAATAAAGCAGTCAAAATTCAGTCAAGAAATGAGACTGTAGCCTAACTATACACATATATAAAGAATAATCAGAAAAAATGGAGAGTTTTGTGGCTTAGTGCAAAACAGGAAGGAAGGACAGAGCTGTATGTTCTCAAGTTACACCACATTGCAGGTTTTCTTTTAAATACCTGTTCAACAGTTGATATATTGACCCTATTTCTTATATCCATCTAAGGCAGCAATTGTTGAAAAGGACCCTTAACATTTCAGCAAGTTAAGGCTGCATAAAAGCTGATTACATGCACTGCCTTGGCTGGAAAGTTCTTCAGTGCCCTGCTCAGGAGGCTTGGAGTCCCTCCAAATTCTGTACTTTGTCTTGGCAAAGTGGGAAAAATCAGGACTTGTTCTTGTGATATATATGCACATTTCATATGGCTGCAGAGAGGGGGGTATTGGAAGTTCGCAATGTTTTATTTGTACACAAAGGCTGCTTACCACAAGTATTGGTAAAGGAGAACTCCTAAAAGGGAAGAGGAACAAGTCCAAAGGAATATTAAATGAACTTTGAAGGTTATTTCTGTCACTGGCACTCTTTACATATACAGAGGCTGGAATGGTTCAGTAAAGGCTGAACTACCCAAAGTTTTAGGGTACCTACCTGGGCTTTCTTGCTAGGAGTGTAGAGTGCTGTCTGGTTACCACCCAGCTCTCCAGCAATAGCTGGATAGGGATAGAGTTACTTTTCTTCCTTTGTCACTGGTGCTCTGTTTTGGATCCAGTGTGAGTGTAATGTTGACAACACACAGCTGGTTTGATTGTTTCTCAGTAGTGCTTACTCTAAGTCAGGGACTTCTTCAGTGTCTCATGCTGTGGCAGTGAGGAGCTGCATGAAAACCTGGGAAGGAGAATTGCTGGGGCAGCTGACCTGAACTGGCCAAAGGGATATTTAACATCTCAGAATGTCCTGTCCAATGTATTAACTGGGGGAGTTACCTGCAAAGGGGGCCTGTCTGGGCATGGTTTTGGCTTTGGTCAGTAGGTGATGAGCAACTGTGCTGTGCATCACTTGATTTTCTTGAAGTTTATATCTATTATTATTATTACCTTAGTTTACTTTGTTTCTATTATTAAACTTTTCTTATGTCAACTCATGGGTTTTACTTTTTTCCCCTGATTCTCCTCCCCATCCCACTAGGGTTAAGCGGGGCAGTGAGAGAGTTCTTAAGTGGTATTGATTTGCCAGCTCAGGTTAAAGTACAGCAGCATGACACATTTGAGATAACTCCACTAATACCTTTGCTTTTGTCTGCTGCAGAACTGTTTCCCAGTGGGTGCACTGCCTTCAGGAAAATCACTCCCAACATTGATGAAGAAGGTGCAATGAAAGAAGATGGTGGGATGATGGATGTACATTACAGTGAGGTGAGGTCCTGTACTGTAGATACAGGATATTTAGTATCTGATTAGGATTTAGTTTTAGACTTTGCTCATGTGAGCTCTAACAGATTGCAGTTGTGCACTGGTATCTGTAAACAAGACTGTTCCACTCCAACTTCCCAAGACAGATCTGCTCTGTAGAATTTTCTATGTATGATTCAGGCAGGTAAAACTGATTTAAGTTCTTGGTCCCTATGAAAGGCATTTATAGCACTGAGCCTGAAAAAGCTGCACCACAACCTTTTCCTGCTGTGTTAGGCAAACACCAATGTTGCCAGCACAGGCAGCACAGCCAGGTGTGGTATCTCCAAGGAGAGATAGAAAGAAGTGGAACTCTTGCAAGGGAGAGATCATCTGAGGGTCCCTTTAGGGTTAGGGCTGTGCTGCAGGACACCAGGGTAGCAGAACAATCCAGAAACCATAGCAAGGCGTTGGGGAAGTGGGTAGATCCACCCATGAGTCATAAAGTCTCATGAGTACTTCTGCACCATCCCTGTGCAGCTGCCTTGGTTCGGCCCTGCTGCCCGTTCATCCAGGCGTGAGGATCCTTGGCATCACAGCCCACTGCTTGTTCCTTGGACATCTTTCTTAGTCACACACCTCTGATCTCCAGTGCTGTCATGTCGATACTCTCCCAGAGTTTCTGCATTTTCCTGGAGAAGTAACTGAATAACCAGGATATACTTGCTGGCTATTATGCTAATGATTTGTGAAGAATTAATGAATTGTTAAAAATAACTTGTCCTTTTTCTTATTCTTCTTCCCCTTCCCCCTCATCAAAATTTAGAATGCCTTTAGAAAGGCCAGGAATATGCAGAGTTTAAACCTATGTAACTGCAATTTACTTATTGTGGGATCTGATAAAAGTATCTGAAGTTAAAATGGTTTTATCCTCTAAGTTGGAGCATTAATAACATCACCCATTTGGTTGCTCGCATAGGAGGTCCTGGTGGAGCTGCTGGAGCAGTGTATAGATGGCCTGTGGAAAGCAGAGCGTTATGAAACCATTTCTGAAGTTTCCAAACTGATCATTCCTATCTATGAAAAGCGGCGTGAATTTGAGGTGGGTATTTTGAACTAGTTTGCATAGAGCAGGTAATTTTCTAGACTGCTAAGAAAAAAAATCCAGGGGACTTTTTTATTTTTGAAATTAGGAGTTACTGGATTGTTGGCAGTAAAAGCACACACCGTGCTTCATTGTTGGTTATTAAGAAATTAGCGAAAGCAATGATCTGAAAGGTGGTTATCAAAGCTAACGACACAGATGACTCATGTCTAGTGAATGATTACCACCTTCCTTCCTGTAAAATAAAACTGTTGTCATTCCATATGCTTATCAAAGCTAGATTCTTTTTGAGACCTGAGGTTTTTAAGGGTTAAGAGCACAATGAGAGCAGTTCAAAGAAAGGACTAGATCTGTGGGTAATTCAGTGGCAAGTGGAGAGGAAGGAAGGGAGCTGTCTCCAGCCTTGCTCCTTCCCACCACATGCTGTGACTTGTACTTCACCTTAATACTGGTCCTCTTTTCCTACCTCTGCCATGACAGAACATCCAGACATATAACTAAAGCTGGGGGAGAAGCCTTACCTCGATTTTTTTCATTGTAAAGCAGTTTATAATTAAAAAAAAATATTTACTGGGTAAAATGTTGCCAGCTGCTCTGTGCATAAAGGTTCAGGAAAGATGCTGACAGTGCACTCAGCCTTCTGTCCAGGGGCAGTGGTGTTACTGCAGTCTGTGGGACTCTGCAGACCTGACACTAAGCATGTACTTAAAACCAGCGTTTTCAGACAAGGCTGCATGAGTTCAACCTCTTTAGAAACTGAGGTTTCAATTCTCCAGAGGATTGTGTTCAGGTATCTCAGTAGCTTCTGGTGTTAGCTAGAATGTCCTGCTTGGAAAATTCTGCTTTTATCATAATGTCGAAATCTGATTTCCAGAAACTCACCCAGCTGTACAGAACACTCCACGGAGCATATGCTAAGATATTGGAAGTAATGCACACAAGGAAGAGGCTTCTTGGAACCTTTTTCAGAGTGGCCTTTTATGGACAAGTAAGTATATACACTGGCTTGCCAGCTACCCCTCACCAGGCATCCTGGCCCCAAGAGCTGCTGCTCTGTCAGACCTGGAGTTGAAAAGCTCCTCTGGTGCAGCCACCAGTATGCCTACGTGAGTGTTTTGGAATTGCACATTGGGGATGAGGGTTTGTATCTGTCTCCAGGAGCACTTGATTTATTATAAAGTTTATGATTCTGCTGGTAGGCTTTTCATAAAACAATTCAGCAGTTAGGAAATGGCTTAGTGGGTTCACAAAACACTGAAGGTTTTTTTGTAATTATAGTTAGTGTGGGTTATACAGACACAATTTAGTGTGTATAGTGTATAACTAGGAACAGTATATAACTATAAGCAGAGTATATAAACAGTAGCAGGAACAGACATTTATTTCTACAGAAAAATGCTGGTCCCTTATGGGTATTAGCACAGTAAAAGGTTACGAGAGAAGCTGGAGGCAAAACTTCTATCAGTGTTGATTACACACATGTAGAGATAGGTGGTACTTTTGTTAGCTGAGGTAGCTGGAAAACTGAATAAGTTCTGGGGCTCAGAGTCCCAGGAAGCAGTATGATCTTTTCATATCTGATGAAGTCTTCTGAGCTTCAAAGCAGTTGTGGTTTTATTTTTTTTCTCCACTTGTAGCAGTTAATAAAGTGTGATACCCTCACATCCTTTTTATCTCTGAACAACCTGCTTCTGCTTGTGGACTCACAACCAAGGGGGAGGTGCAGGACCCCTCTTTAGAAAACACCATGTAAATTATGTTGGCCTTGCCTTTCTTTATTCCTTCTTTTAGAACAGATGATGAATACTCCTGAAACCATCATGGGTTTGTACCTTTGAATGTCACTGTCACAACATATCAGAGCAGTGACTTCTGCTGCAACAAACATGTATTTTATATTTACTTTCATCTTCTCTTTGTAACTTTGGATACATAAAAAGTAAATAAGGTTAGCAACAGATAAAAGGAAACAACTGCTAGCTTAGTGTTCCAGAAGCTAGAAATAACTGGATCAGCCCTTAAAATTAAGCTGTGTAGCATCCCAACAACCAGTACTTGATCCAGTTTTGCACTTTAAGGCTTTTTTTGGCTTTATATTCCAGCTACACACAGATATCCTAACTCTGTGTCACATGTTCTAACTGGAACAGCTCACCAAAGCATGAAGTTCCCATGCTGTTTCCATTATGGGGAAGGCGGGTGATGCAAGCACAGCCTTTGATGCGTTTCGGTCTCTATTTACAGTAAATACAGCAAATCCCATTTCCCCGAATACAAGAGGAATTAGAGCACAGGAAACCCATTTCTTTTTTTATTGCCTAAAGATTCTTGAATCTTATAAAAATTCCTTAATTTCAGGCTGTTCCTGTGGCTCTGCTGTCAGGGCTTCCTCCACTTACATATCTTTCTGCTCCTTCTCTCTCCCGTGTTTTTGTGGGTTTTTTATCTCCTCCATGTCTCTTTCCAACCTTCCAAAAGGTCAAATGCTGGACAAACCATCTTCCACATTGTTTAGATTTCTCACTGGTTGTACTCTAGCAATGATGTGTTGTGTTTGTGTTGGTAGAAGAATTATTTTTTTAGACCACTTTTGACAGAGCCTATTAAACAGGCAAAGTTCAGTGAGACTTTGTGAGCCATAGCCTTCCAAACCTTTTTGACTTTCTGAAATGTTAGTAGAAGATTGCTTTACATGCAGCAAATCTAAGATAAAAGTTTTCCAAATGAAGAAACACAGCTATTCCTCATTGCCTTTCTATTTTTTTTTTTTTGTGTGTGTGTGTGTTTAATGCCAGACATTCTTTGAGGAAGAAGATGGGAAGGAATACGTCTATAAGGAACCCAAACTGACGGGCCTCTCAGAGATCTCCTTCAGACTTCTTAAACTTTATGGAGAAAAATTTGGATCAGAGACTGTAAAGATTATCCAGGATTCTAATAAGGTAGAGTTAAACTGCATGCTCTGTGGAGCTGAAGGATGGTGACAGACCATCCCTTCCTCCTGCCAGTGGGAGGGGAAGAATGAGCCCTCTTCTCCACCCTCTTACAAATACCTCACTTCCAATTGATCCTGGCATCCCATGCTCCTGTGTGTGGACCTGTTGCACAGCTTGACAAGTGCTGGTGCTGCTGTGGCTCTCAGGTGTGAATTATGAATGGGAAATTGCAATCCCCATCGTCCTGAGCCTTGTTGAAGGCATTAGAAACCAGCACAGAGCATCAGGTGACTGGAAGCTGAGTCAGTTCTTGTTGCTTTGACGCTGCGAGTCTAAAAGAAAATCTCTTTGGGCCTTGCAGCCTTAGCTCCTTTCTTTTTATATGGAATACTTATTTAGGCTCCCTGCAGGAGCTGTGCCCACCCTTATGCTGCAGTGGGATTTATTTGGGTTACCAAGGACGGTGCTGGTGATGCCAAAGCTGGTTTGGTGATAGCCTGCAGGTTTGCCTGGCCCAGCACTGTATGAGCACTGGATCACAGTCTGGAAACTTTGTGGTCATGTTAGCGTTTAAATACATAATCACAGAATGATTATATGCAGATGCTTTTATTGAAGAGCTCTGGGAATCAGGGGTACAGACCCAAATCTGATTCCGACATTGGTTTCGAGGTGAATGTGTTTTATACTCTTTCTGTTATATAACTATATATTAATTATTAAACCCATATTGTTCTATTGTATACATTGATCTTATCCAAGCATGAATTCTTGTAGTTTTCATTAGGCCCCCCAAACATCGTTTCTCATGATTCTTATTACAATCAAACAATAATTGTATTCAATTACCAACAATTACTACATTTAACAATCATATCATTTATCATATGACGATCATGCAGGTACAGTTGTGCATGATCTAGTACAAACAGAGTTAAACATTTGTTTCCAAGGCCTAGTTCCCTTTCCCAGGCCTCCCCGAGCCCAACCTTTCTTTCCACTCTCCTGAATCTATTCTCATGATTTTAGAAACATTTTATCCCTATGCTACTAAAATTTAACCCTATACTATCAGTCATATTAGCAGGACTGAGTAGCTCAGGCCTGTGCTGTGATGGATCAGGGGACATGACTGCCTACAGCAGGAACAGCTTGTTTGGCACCAGTTGATGTATTTCTTGTGCCACACCTCCTTATCTTATCTGCTGGTGGATGGTCTAGACATCCCAGCTGAGGGCAAAATGAGCATTTGGTGTGTTACTGGCCTTCATGCCAGTCAGCATGGAATTAGTTTAAATCAGATTCTAGTGAATAGACTAGCCAACTATAACTTAACCTTTGCTCCTCCTGTTAGTAACTGTCTTATTTCATAGGTCAACGTTAAAGACCTTGATCCCAAATATGCCCATATTCAAGTGACTTATGTGAAGCCCTACTTTGAAGACAAAGAAATGTCTGAAAGAAAAACTGAATTTGAAAGAAATCATAATATCAATAGATTTGTATTTGAAACTCCTTACACTTTATCTGGAAAAAAGCATGGCAGTGTGGAAGAACAGTGTAAAAAGAGGACCATTCTAACTAGTAAGTACAAATATCTGAGCATGAGACAGTATCAGTAACTATTAGGAGACTATTCTAGCTCATGAAAATATTCCAAAAACGTGACAAATTCTCTCAGCTTAATCAGAATTGTGGGACAATATTCTGGTCGGGAGGGGGAATTTACCTTGTGTTTTTATGTGCATTTTTACAGATTAAAAAACTGTGCTGGTAAATTATAGCCTTGTTTGGGATTTCATGTCCCCAAAGACAAGAGCCTGCTTGTCTATGTTCTGTGCAGAGTACTCCTATGTGCTGCATGACTTTTCAACCTATACATTTCTTTTGCTGTTTCTCCTAGCTTTGAACTCCTTTCCGTATGTTAAGAAGAGAATTCCGGTCAATTACGAACATCAGGTTAATTTAAAACCGATTGATGTCGCTACTGATGAAATAAAGGACAAGACAGCAGAGCTGCAGAAGCTCTGCAGCTCTGCTGGTGACGTTGACATGATCCAGCTGCAGCTCAAGCTGCAGGGCTGTGTTTCTGTGCAGGTCGGTCTGTTTGATGTCTGTTCAGAGCCGCGTTTTACATACACAGCTCAGGGTGAGGCATCGTCACAACACATTTACTTTCCAGAAATCATTAACTACCCGGGCTTCAGGGCTGCAGCCTCCAGCACAGCCTCCCTGTCACGTTCAGTGCTGCACAAGCGGCTGGCTCGTGGGAATAAACATTTTCTCCAGTGGTGTTTACAGTGTCAAGTCCAAGTGTAATGGCACATTAATTAACCATAAGTAACTACTGAAATGTATTTAAGTCTACTGTAAGGATCAGGCACAAAGAGCTGTTTTATGAGACTGGCTTCTCAAGCTGGATAAGTGACCTTAGGACTCAGACCGTGCTGCTTTTACACATGGAAATATGAGGAAAATATGAGGAAACAAACTTAATATCTCTTTTTATCTCAGCAAGAGTTCTAGCATAAATTATTTCTTCCTTCATTCTAGGTTAATGCTGGTCCTTTGGCCTATGCCAGAGCTTTCCTAAGTGACAGCCAGTCCAGCAAATATCCTGCTAAGAAGGTGAATGAGTTAAAAGAAATGTTCAGGTAGGACTTCTAATGTAATAAAAATTAGCAGCAGGCTGGAAGATGATACCTGCTTTGTTTGTGTTTTTGTATGTTTCCAAACTCAGCAGATGCTGGATACTTAGATATGTCTTATAAAGATCCAAGTCTCGTGGGTGCTCACACACATGAAGAAAGCCAATGAAATTATATATATCAAGAGTTTCCAGGCCCAGGGCTGTGCTCTCCATGGGGAGATTTGCTTGCACTTGCTTCAACAGTTTATGTGGGTGTTTGAGATTATCACATGAAGTATGTTTGAAAACCAGAGATCTGACAGTCCCATGTTTAGCAGTCTTTGATATTGTGCACTCTTTGCCAGTTTATCCCAGGGGATTTTTTCCAAGTAATGATGAACTTGAAATATTTTAGTGCAAATCCTTTCCCAGTTTATGGAAGAGCACTGTTCTTGTTTCTGTTGCTAATTTTTGAAACTGTGTGACTTGCACAGGCATTTTTCCAATTTCTGTCCCTTAGGGTAAGTCTTACCTCCCACATGAGTGTCCCCCAGGATATGATTAGGCAGCTCTTGTTTCACCTCAGGATGATGAGTCTTTGCCACACTCTTTTCTGGACCTCTCAGGTGTAACCAGTTGTCCACCAGCCCCTGCATTTTTACTCTGTGCTGGTGATTGCCATTTCACCCATTTCTCCATTCCCACTGTATGAAGAAAGCAGCATTTGGGCCAAACCCATTCTCCTTCCATGTATCAAGTAACCTGGCAATCAGGGAGAAATCCCTGAAAACATTCCATGCATGGTTTTACTTTCCAGCCCTGCAGTGCAAACACAATCTCCATTTTAGTTGTGAATGCTTTTTTATTGAGTTTTATATAAAAGGAAAATATGTGTGTTAAATGAAGCAAAGAATGAGTAACAGATCCCAGAAAGAGCATTACAGCTGCCCATGGTGTGAACTTCCTTCTGGAGGGTGTCTCTGCTGTCAGGAGCTGACCTCTGACAGCCCTGCTGTGTCACATGCACCCAGCTCTGGCCAGCCCTGCAGGACTGACTGTCCCATCTACTGAGGATCCAGGCTCAAAGGAGCTCCAGCAGAGAGCCCAATACCTGTGTTGCAGTCCCTCTTCATTCCCTGATTCACTGTGCCAGGGATACTCCTGGAATATGCCTTGCCCCAAACACTGATGAAAAGGGGGTGGGAAATACTGAGATTTGCCTGTCTGTTCAGTTGCTTGCTTTGGCAGAAGACTGGACTATTGTAATGCCCCAAGTTCATTCCTTTTTTCCCTAGGAAGTTTATCCAAGCCTGTGGAATTGCTCTGGAGCTCAATGAGCGTCTCATTAAGGAGGATCAAGTGGAGTATCATGAGGGGTTAAAATCCAACTTTCAGGATATGGTGAAAGAGCTTTCTGACATCATCCATGAACAGGCATGTACTGCACAGTGGGAGCCCACAGAGGTGGCTCCCTGTGATTTCAAACTGACTGGGAACCGAAAATGGGATCACTCCTCATGTTATGTAGCTAAATATAAATGGGCGAGTAAGTGGACATGAAAATTAAGCAGTAGATTTGGGAGATTCCTAAAACTGCTTTGTGTTGACTGAAACGTCTCAGCCTGATGTTGGTAATCAGAGTGCTGCAGGGTGGAGTGTTCAGTGACACACCACTGCCTGTGGTCATCAGAAATCCTCTGCCACGTTCTGCATCGGGTCTGCAAATTATAAAGAGGTCACAGGTCAATTCTGGCAGAATTTCCATTTCCTCAGTTATATCCAGCTTATGTGGCTTTATTAATATGTTATTTTTCCTTATATGTGTTTTCTTATACTTTTTGCCTAATGCCAACATGCCATTTTATATGCACTGTAAATTTGTGCTGATTAGTCTGATGTGTGATTTTATGTTTTCTTAGATCTTTCTAGGAAAATGCATTTGAATAGTAGCATCAGGGAGGTGAGAGATTCGAAGTATTTCTATCTACTCACGAAAAATGGACAGGCAAATTCCACAGTCAGTTCAGTAGTTGTTCACACTAATTGAAAAATCTGCAAATGGCAAAATAGTACAACTGCACCAGGTTGCTGTTTGTAAACAAGGTTAATTTACAATAAAATAATGCTTAGGAGTATCAGAATCTTATCATGGAAGAGTATATTATAATTTCAAGGAAATTTCAGTCTCATGATGGGGATGAATTTTGTTGTAGGAATGTAAGGGTGGAACTGTCTGAGAGTGGCTGCTGCATTCCTGTTGCTTTTTTAGATTCCCCTTCTATTCTGCTCATGGCCACCATTTTTTTTTAGTGTGCCATACTGTTTTTCTCATTGCCACTACCTGCATACCCCACTACTGAACTTTGCTCAGAGAGGCTTGCTCCTAAGAACTGCCACCTGCTTACTCGAAGCTGTTTGCCAGTGCCAAGACATCTAATTTGCATGCAGCTGCTGGAACTTTTGTGGCTTTTGAATTTTGCAATAGTCAAATCAAAAGCAAATCACTCAGTCCCACACTGTCCAAGTTACAATAGCTAAGATTATTTTAGAACAAAGAAGCATTGTTAAAACACACCCTCTGTTACCTCAATATTTATCCACTGCTGTGTTGTCTTTGCTTAAAGGGTAAAATGTGACTGAAAGGTGCAAGTGAAGGGTTCCCCGGGAAGGATGTACTTTTCACTTTCTTCTTGTAATAGCTCAAAAGGCAGCTGAAATGCCATGTTTATGAACACTGCTCTTCATAGTTGCACAGCATTATGTAGAATGGCTAACTTGAACTTTGCATTGCTGTCAAATGGCCTAATATCGAACAAATTCAACCTAATGGAATAAGTTTTCTCATTTTGCAACATTACTCAGTTAAGTGTAAAAAGTATAGTGCATTAACTTAGGGTTCTCTTTGCAAATAACATATGCTTTTCTAAATATTGTCAGTGTCCTAAAGCAGCACAGGCAGTGCCCTTCATTTGAGGTGCAAGAGCAGAGGGTAATCGATGGGTCAGCCTGTCACCTATTTACAGATCTTTTAAGCTAAAATGTAAACACAAAAAATTTGATAAACTGCAGCTGAACAGATCCAGGAAATTTCAGATACTGGCAGAAAGCTGGATGTCCAGAAGCTGTTTATGATGGCCAGGTGATTAGTTTCACTAATGCAATTTCAAGGTAACTAACTTGACTTGTGAACCAGATGGTGAAAATAAGTACACACTCAGTTCTGCCATTCCAGCTGGATCCTATGCTGTCAGAGTGTCCTTCAGGCTACAAAGTACAAAATCTGGACACAGAGGTAGTGGGGGATTTTTGTGGGGGATTTAGCTGCACGTACTCCCTGTGCACTCCAAAAAAAAAAAAACCAACCAAAAACCAAACCTGTTAGAATTCTGTTATTGCTAAGACATGATAAAAAATTGTTGTACAGAGAACTGTTTCCTTCCTACAGTGCTTAGTGTAACTAAAAGTGATCCAGTAATACGCAGAATGGTGTATATATTGATGCTACAGAAATCACTAAACCACTCTTCTTTCTCATTTCTTTGTTACGCTGCCTTTGTGAAACAGCTTTGAAGACAAGGTTGGATATCTCTTTTGCATACTTTTTTAAACAGCTTGATTATCATAATGAAGTGAAACCTGTATTGAATTTGTGATTGTTTTGCTTTGTTTAGATCTATCATGAAGACACAATGCATTCGCCGTGGATGCAGGACTCTCTTCATGTCTTCTGTGCCATCAGCGGAACCTCTGGTGATGGAAGTTACTGCTCACTCAGACCCACTGCTGACATATAAACATATCAGTCATATTTTACAGAGCCTTCTCAGGAATTCTTGGAACTGTACAAGGGTTGTTTAAAACCATCCATGATGAGCAAAGATTGAATTGTGGGGTGGTTTGGTTTGTTTCGCTTTGGTTGCTTTTTGGGTTTTTTTTTTTCTCCACAAAAATGTTGCCATGCTTTCAAACAGGGTGCTTGCTTATTTTGCTGAGCAACATTGAAAGTGCCTGGACATTGCACCACTGTGCTTGTTTTCTACTATTTTTTTTAAGCTGAATGAATAGCAGGACATGGAAAGGCAATTATCTAAATACATGTTGAATTGCTGAACTATGAATCAAAACAACAACGTACTCTGTAAAGTTGTACAATGGAATATTATAAAACATAAAACTACTTTGTAAATAGAAGGAGTATTGGGTATATAGAAATAAGCATTATATCATATTTGCTGCTAAAAGCTTTCTTGAACAGGGGATATGAAGGAGAAATTGTATTTACTAGTACTTGTATTTACTTTCTCTTCTAAAAAATAACTTGGGGTCTACATACCCCTGTTGTACTCAATGAGAGTAAACTTGCCTAGTCTGGAATAACTAAAACCTAAGTCAGAAATTATAATTTTCATACATCCTCAGAGCAGATATTTCTAAAGTAATCTCCATGACAGTAGAGCTTAGTGTACCTGATTCTAATTTGGGGTAACCTTTCACAGCTGCAGGAGAGGATGGATTATATTCACTGGGAGCAAACCTGAGCGATGTGTCATTTGATACAAGTTTTATCTTGCTTGCCACTCATGGTATCACACAGATATTATCTCTGAGAACAGCTTAAATTGAGTTGGAAATTATAAAGTGCTTTAATAACTTCTGGAAAAAATTCTAATAATCGGAGAGATGTGGTTTAAAAAATTGCAGCACGTCAAAATAACTTACACAAAATTGAGGGATTTGTTAGCACCACAAATCATGTATGTTCATTCCTGTTAAACAGATCTGTTCTCTGAAAGCTCATTGTTTTTGTCTGATAGGTGGTTGGAGAAAATGCATTTTCCAGAATTCTTTTATTCCTTCTTCCCCTTCCCAAAACTTTCATACATTCTCTGCCTCTTTTTTAATAACATGCTTCAGATTCAGGAAGAAGAACACAGTTCAGTAATTCTTTTATCCAGCAGCATTTTTAACATCCGTGTTTTTCAAAATCCTGTCAATTGTAAATATTGTTCCAGTAGTTCATATGGAAAGGGTGGGAGTTTTAAGGATATGTAACAAAATGCCATAATAAAAGGACTCCAGCTGGGTATTTAGCTTGGCTGTAGTGTCTATAAAATGTTAAGCTTCTAAATTTTTGTGACAAAAATTATCTTCAAACAGTAACTGGACCACACTTCAAAATGTTTATTATGCATGATTCTAAATACCTACAATTATTCGTATTCTGAGAAAATAGTGTTGTGATCCATAAATTCACCCATTAGCTGTTTCAAGCAAAATACAGATGTGCTTATAGCAAACCAGCCACATTTCTGCTTCTATGTGCTTTTGCGCCAGACAGGCTCTAAATTTAGCACAAACTTTCAGTAAGAGGAAGGGAGATTAGTATGTGTAAATATGGTTAGCACCTTCCTCATTGTTATCTTTCAACAAATAATATTTAAAAGCATACGTTGAGAGTTTTCCAAATTACTAAGAGGTGTGAAGCTCATTAACAGTCAATCCAATGCAAGATAGTTTTGGAGATAGTTGATCTCTAGGTATCAGTAGTAAAGGCATATCTTGACTACAGTCAGCAGATGTATGCAGTATAGACACCCAAAAGCTATACACTGTAGCTCTTTCCAATACTGCAGGTAACCTAGTAGTTTTCCTGGATGTGCAGGGAGATCCTTATGCATATTTTTTGATGTCTTTAATGTTCTGAGATAATATCGTTGGCTGAATTTTCAATTTCTATTCCTTAATTTATCTGGAATTCCAGTGAAATTCTTACTTGTACCTTCAGATGTCTAATGGTCCAAGATGAATTTTTGTCTGAACTTCTGAAGCTTTTGATATTGGAGTTGTCCTGTCATTTTGCTGTCATATACTGGAAAGCTGTTACAGTAATTTGGCCAAAAAAGAAGTGCTTTGTACCAGTCCAATTAGATTATATACAGTCACTGCATTTCAGAAGATACACTTATTTGCAGTTTTAACAAATTACAAAAATTATATGCCCTAAGGATTAGCCATCTCTCCTGCTAAATATTTTTTCTGGATTTTCTACAGAAAAAAAGAAATCTCCTTTTCAGATAGGTTATAAAAAGACTGGTAACAAACCACCTTGTTTTTCCTTTGTGTATTCACCAATCAAGAAATGATGAGGAGTGGCCATTATTTTACAGCTGGTTTTGGACAATGGTGCCAAGAAGATGATCACATTTTCTCTATCCTTTTCTTACTTAATTGTCCCAGTTTAGAGAAATACTTCAGATCTTTTTTTCTTTATGGCTGAAAGAGCTTAAATCACAGATGTATCTGGAGAGTGTACTGTGTATGTGCCTGTTTTATGTAGCTGATACTCACATTGGGTACATCCTATTTGCTACCTGTTTGAGAAGAATGGAAATGTCTATTGTTCAGTAACATTTTTGATTTTCTTATATTGCCTAAGGAATGGCAGGATTTTTTTTAGTCTTGAAACATATTTCAAATTACATCCTGGCACGCACTCTTTCTATACCTCAGTTTGGCTACATAACGTATTTTATTTGTGTGCCTCTAATTATTTTTGCTGCAAAATTGCTGTGTAACACATCAAGTCTTCAGAATGGATGCCTTGGTAATTTGCATGAAAGGAAAAGAAATGGGATGAAGTGTCTGTGAGGATTAAGAGGAGCTGGCTACTTTCAGTATCAGGATTGGTTTGGATAATGGGATGTGTCAGAGCCAGATGGTTTGCAAATAGGACATAAAAAGCAACAAAGGGTCTGCCAGTATTTTATGTACAAGAACTTGCTTTTAGAGATTTACAGAGTAAGCAAAGTGTAAACATTTTCTCTCTTGGACCTACTGCTTTTCCCTCTGCAGAGAGATTAGAAAGTATCATCTTAAGAAAAACAACCTCAGAGCTCCATTTCCTCCCCCCCCCCAAAAAATCTGGAATGAAGAACTTACTGCAGTGAACTATGTATTTTTACATATTCTTTGGTGTTCTAAACTTCTGACACCAGGACTTTTCATGAGATAGTCCAGCAAATGAAAAATCATGGTTGAGAGAATACCTGTACTGTGTAACTTTTGATTTTGTTCCAGAAGACCTTTGAACATAAACAACGTGGTATTTTGATAGAGAATGAGACTTTACATAAACATAGTAGCTTTGTCTCAAAGTAGGTAAAATATGTTTGTTTTCCCTTTCTAAAGAGACCGAATCCCATGGACTCCACATTATGATTTGAGTAACTTGGCCCAAAAGAACTGGAGAAGAACTTAAGTGGAGATCATGGGCTCAAAAGTTTAATAGAAACGAAACTACATCTTGCCCAATTTACCCACTTGAGGAGCGTAGCACATGTTGATCTGACGTTCACTGAGATGAATTCCCTAACTAAAAAAGGGGTTCTTACTGTGTTGAGGAGCATTTTGTACAGCTAATTCTTACGCAACCACAGACTGTAGTACTGCAAATAATATGCTTGTGCCAAGCAGTGAAAAACCAATTGTGATATAATATTTCAGCTGGATGTAATTTATTCTCTTCTCATGTAAATCTAACACCTGCTGCTCCATCATCATAACAGGAGTGCTTTTATCCTGCGTGTTTTATCTATGAGTGTTGTACGAGTCCTATTTAACCTTCTGTGTGTGAAAGAACAGCACCTCCCATTTGCCTCGGTTCTTAACTGCTGTACTGGACACAGGGGATGAACAGGAATCTGCTCAAGATCTATTGAAGAGCTTCCTGAGACCAACCATCTTAAACTGCTCTTTTTACTTTATTTTTCTTGAATAATGAATAATTTTGACAAGAAGCCAGGCGAAAAAAAAAAATCACATTGCAGTCAAGCTCAGAGTTTATTCCAGGTCAAAATAAAAGACTACAAAAACAGGAAAAATAAGTGTTTAA
The DNA here is from genome assembly GCA_017589585.1 of Phylloscopus whistleri. Taxonomy (NCBI): domain Eukaryota; kingdom Metazoa; phylum Chordata; class Aves; order Passeriformes; family Phylloscopidae; genus Phylloscopus; species Phylloscopus whistleri. The sequence continues at coordinate 1,043,463 of JADMLD010001007.1, read as the reverse complement.
ATAAACATGTTTTGCCTAGGGTTTTATTTTTAAATTTTTTTCTTCATTTTACAGAACAGTGTGAGTGATCAGAAGCTAATATCAGTGTAAGATTCATGGGGCTAAACCCTACTGCACTAGGCTATCACATATGTGCCCTCTTAAGAAGATTACCAAAATAAATCTTCAAACACAGAAGTACACCAAATGAAATGGTGAACACTAAATTATTCAGCAACAAATAGACTTAACAATCTAAAGGACAATGAGAGCTACAACATCCAGCTCAGGGAAATCCCAAAAACCCGGTTAATCGGAAAAACAGAGACAGTCATACACACAAATTTATCAATAGAAACAAGATATGAGTCAAAAGTAAGGAAACGTCCCAGCAGATCACCCTACTTTCCTAAAAAATATCCATTAAGTTTGTGGTTGGGTTTTTGCTCAGTTCTGGAGTTAAAATTTTCAGACTCAGACTTTTTGAGGATGTATTTATTGTTCCTCTTCTTCAATTAATTCAACTTACAAGGTGGTTGGACTAATGTATATGCCCAGGTAGCTGTACCAGCTCTTACATCATGAAATGTCAGTCAGGTATAATTATTATTTACCTCACCAAAGGATAAAGGACAAACTGCTTTTTCTACTCCTGTCTTCTGAGGCTTCTGTATGGGGCTCTTGCAAGCCTGGCCAAACAGCTGTAAAACCAGGTTTGTGCCCTGCCTCCCTTGGTGGGTAAAGGAGTTACTCCCTTGCCAGATGAATAGGTAAGTTAAATAGACCTTGATTCTTCAGGAACAACAAACACAAAAGTTGGTGCATGGGCCTGTATCAGAATTTATCAGAAGAGGGGGCTAGAACATTTGCACAAATATGCTTAGTTCCATGTCCACCCAAAAGTGCTCTTCAAGGGAGGGGGGGTTTATTCCTCATAATTTCTCATTTCCAGCCGGGCTTGGGCGGCAGTTCAGTTTGCAGAGTTCATGTCTCCTGTGAACAAGTATCGCAAATTCTAGATGTGCCCAAAGGACACAGAACAAAGAACAAAACAAAGGTCGAGAAGTGAGAAACCACGGGTCAGACTGGGTTTTTTCAACGTGGTTTTGGATTTTTGTGCCTCAGATCCAGCTGTATTCTATTTGAGCTCTTTTTTGAACTGACTCCAGCCATCTTCTTGACGAGCCTGTAATTTTGTTGGCTGAGACCTAAAGTATTGACCTTAGGTTGATTTTGCAGAAGCTGCTGCAAAATCAGAAAGGAGGAATCTCAGCATTGGTGTGGAACAACTTCTGGTCTCAAAAGAGACAATTCCCTAAGGCCCTGTGCTGCTAATAATCATTGCATCTTGCTGGACTTAGTAATTGTGCAGGCACGCCAGGCACTGGCATTACTTGTTAATCTGATTTAGGGAACATGCACAGGAAAAAATCATTGGGTTTTTGTTTTATTGCATCTGCAAACTCACTGCAGAATCACTGGCTTTGGTTGTGTGGGTGGAAAAGGCAGGAGCACACAGCCACGGGCGGATCAGTAAGATGATTGTAAATCAGTTTATACCAAACATGAAGCCATACCCCAAGTACTTGTTCAACAGATCATTTCAAAGATACCTCAGGTGTGTCTATGCGTGTCCCAGTCACTACAGTGCAGGTTCGTTGGCTCACAAGAACATGAAAGAGCATGAGATTTGCAACAGAAAGCTGCAGGACAGGACTCAATGAGATTGAGAAATGGGAAGTCTCTGGTAAGTGGCAGGGATCAAAGGCTCCAGCAGCAGTTGTGATTGCCGTATCGAGATGGGAATGTGACAACGAGTTGATCATTTGGGTAGAAGGGAGAGGGAGAGGGAGAGGGAGAGGAGGAAAAATGTTTCAGCTGCCGACGGGCAGGCAGCCAAAAGCAGTGAACGATTGCATGTGCCCTTGGCATTGGCTCTCCTGGGAGAAGGAGTGGACAAAACAGAAAGAAGGAAGAAAAAAACATCAGCAAGGAAACTGAAAGCAAGAGAGGGCTTGCTTGGATCAGCTCTACTCTATAAGTGTCCTCACTAGCAGGCATAGTCCACGCTTGCTCTAAGTAGTTGTGCAATCTGATCTCCGTCACACTGCTTAAATGTTCCACATCCTGGAACTTTAAACCACATTTTTATTTGGTTATAATTGCAGGTCCTTGGGCACTTTCTAACAGCAACTAGAAGTCCTCTTATTTCACAGGGAAACAAACGGCAGAAAGGCAAAAAAAGCCCAGCATTAACACAGGATATTCCCCACCCTGTCATAAAAAGATCCACTTCCCTTTTTCTAGAATGAGTGTCTAAAAAGCAGATGAACTCTTGCAAAACTCCTTGAGGAGCTGAGTAAATACTGAAACATTCTGTTGGGTTAGCAATAAGTTAGTTTTACTAACAAATTTTGGGTTGCCTTGAAAGTCAGCCAAGTTTCCTCCCTGCTGAATCCGTACTATTTTTAGAATACCTGTATTTGGGTGGTAACTAAGACCAAGCTTGCTAGCTACCACAAAATTCTAGTTCAGAAGAAAAAGCCTTATCCCAAATACTTTACTCTCACGAAATCTATCAAAATAGCACTTATGTCCTATTCCCAATTCTGTGAAAATTTTGGCAAACTTGCTGCATCACACCCCTAAATGTGAGACCAAAATTCCAAGTGACCATATTGTATTTGGAAGGGACTGAAGCAGAAGGAGTTTGGGGAAGTTTGCGGAAGGCAGATCTAAAAAAAAAAAAAAAAAAAAAAAAAAAAAAAAAAAAAAAAAGGACAATATGCATTTTTAGCACAGATGAGAATTGTAGAAATTAGCTGAATTTTAAGGAGGGATTTCGAAAAGCGGCATTCTGCCAGGGGGTGAATAACTGCTCCTACATCAAGAGAACTGCTCGGGGATGTGCTAACTTAGCTGCTTTCCTGGGAGAGGATATGAACCATATCCCGTCTGGGGCACGGTTCAATAGCTGTAGCTGGCACGGTTGTAAAAGGCAAACGACTTTGACTCGCAGAACGAGACCTTTGTGAGTCTGTGGCCGCGCTGCAGCGCCATGTGAGGAGACACGGAGGGCACGGGGCTGGCGGCGGGGCAGCGGCGCGGAGCGGCTGCGGTCCCCGCAGGGGCCGTGCGGGCACCGCCCGCGTCCCGCGGCATCGCTGCGGTTCCGCGACTGCGGCACGGCCGAGTCCGGGCTCGGGGAGGCACCGACGGCTCCAGCGGAAGGGAACTCAATGATCTCAGTGTCTTTTCCAATCGAATCGATTCTGTGAAGTGTCCCTGTGTTGAGGGTGCGGGAGGCAGCGAGGGCAGCGCAGGGGCGGCACATGGGGCGACAGCCGGGTGACAACAGAGGGAGGGCAGTGCGGGCAGTGTAGGGCCATGGAACGGGGCTGAGGGATGCTCCGGTCGCTGCCTAGCCCTGCGGGCCGGGGCGGTGCTGTCCAGGTGGCGGGGCTGAGCCACTCCTCTGGCTCGGGTTACCTGGGCGGGCCGTCCCGTCCCGTCCCATCCCGTCACGCCGCCCTTCCCGGCTGGTCCGGCCCCTCGACGGGAAGTGGGAGCGAGGGGCCGCGCTGGGGCGGTCGAGCCATGGCTGTGCCCGCAGCAGCTGCGCTGCCCTGCCCGCTCCTCCTCGCCGTGTGCTGGGTGGTGGCCGCGGGGACGGCGGCAGGTAGGAGCGGGAAGGGGCGGTGGGAAGGGGCGGCGGGGCTCGGGGCCGGCTGCCGGCTGCGCTCCGTGTCCGCCGGCGCCGTGCCGGGGCTGCAGCGGCCGCTCCGGGCTCTCCCCGTGCGCTGGTCGGGTGGCTCGGACGTGACTCCGCGCACACGCGGACATAGATATAGGGGAAATGGTTTCATTTTGTGATAGAAATCGCCCTGGTCAGCCGTGTGCGAGGCAGCGCCGGCAGCGCGCTCTGCCCTGCCGCTTTACCGGGAGCGGGGATGCTGAAAATATGCTCTCCTCTTTCACTGAGGCAGCTCTTGGCAGGGTCGGCAGAAATGTTTTAAGCTCCATCTCCGTTTCCCGGGACTGTCTCTGCCTTAAAAGCCCAAGCAGGACCCCCGCCCTCCTCCCGGTGCCCGTGTCTTAGGGCCGTGCGGGAGCGGCTCCGCCGGCTGCGGGCACGCAGAGCCTCCCTCGTCCTGTGGCTTCGCTCTGCCGGTGGTATTCCCGATTTTGGAAGCACGAATGTTTAGTTTTAGGAAAGATGCGTGCGTGTCTGTGAGAGCTTCATAAGGACCCGGGCTTGAAGCTTTAGTCTCTGCTCATGTTATCCAAAACTCCAGCTGCAGACATTTAAAATTGTTATTTTCATCTATCTGCACTTCGGTTTATCACTATGAAATCAAGTTTCAGAAAACGCTGAAATATAAAACAAAATAAAAATATGATGAGTTTTTTACTACTTTACAACACTCACATGGTACTTGATGCAAAGGATTTGCTGGTGTTTCCTCATTAGTGCTTGTAGAAATAATGTTTTCTATTCCTCACCTAATCTCTGCTGGTTACTGCTGTGCTTCTTTTCTTAGAAGCACCACCGTGGTTTTGCATTTTAAGAGTGAAATAACTGCTTGCCTACACTTTGTAGTTGGTCATTGAGTTGTTCTGAAAAATTGCTACAGAAATTTTAATAACGAGAGCATGAGACTCTGTATTTTACACAGACAAAAGTATAAGATTGGCCTAACCTATTAATAAAAGCTGAACTAAAAATATTAAAGCACAAGCTTTAGAATTCTGTAGATTAATCGAAAACCTACTAGATTTAAACTTTTTGTGCTAGTGCAATTTACTGATTAATTTATAAACTTTGAATATTAGCACTTCTTCAGGCGGCTGCTAATCTGCAACTTAAGTGCAATGGCTTCTAATCAAACATGTTAGAAGAAAACGTTCAGAACTTCAGAAGAGCAACCAGGAATGACATTTTTTAATGTCTATGGTTTGTGGCTATTGCAGGTAAAAGTTCAGTCATGACAAGATGGAATGCTTGGAGCTGTGTATTCTTGTTGAAAAACTCTTTTTTTTTTAACATCATCAAAAAGACTCAGTATTTGCAAACTTAATGCCCCAAGGCTGTTCCTAAAGCTTGTCCTAATTTTTTGTTAGTGGAAGAGATAATGATGTTCTTGTTGCATTCAGTTTTCTCATTGGAGACTGTATTTTTGCAAGAACAAAAATTTCTCTTTTCTGCTCAATCAAAAATCCCCCAAAATTTAAGTACTCAAACAAATTAAGCATATTCAGACTAAATCAGTGAATCTTTGTAATTATTCTCATTTTCTCTGTCAGCATCCATTATCTGTGCATACACAAGGATGGTAATGGTGTCTGATCTCTACCATTGCCTGTCCTTGAACCATGCAAAGGTCTGAGAGAGTTCCAGAAGCTTGATTAATGCCCTTCAGAATTTGAATGCTCTGGTTTTCAGGAAATGTAAGATAATGATGACATGGATGCTTTGAACAGAGTGCTTGCTCAAGGAAGCTCTTTCGCTTCTCTCTCTTCCCTCTTCCTTGTGCTAGCAGAAGGAAAAGGGGCTGCACCATGACCTGGATGGGAAAACTGATCTTGATGGAATTATTCTGCCCTTTTCCTATGAGCTCGCTTGAATGTTGGGATGGGTTGAGCTTGGTTCCCTGGGACAGCAAGACCTGCAGCACTAGCTGATATCTGTTTGAACTGTTTGTGAAACTATTGAGTAACAAGGGTACGCTGTGTCCACAAACAAGTGGTGGTGCCTCAGTGATGATACCCCGAGAAACAGTCTCATTGGGCTTCTGGTTCAATATCTTCTCACAGTACATATTAGAGTAGCCCTTAAAAAAACCCAACAAAATCCACTTTCACTTTCTTAGGGAATTCCCAGTTGGTGATGTTTTCTAGAGTATGTGTCTGACACGTACTTTAATTTTCCTGGAAGTTTGCCATTTTCTGCCGTATTTCCCTTCTTTGTTTTCTAATATGACGTTCAAGCTGTTTGATGGGTCTTGAGTAGGCATTGACTCAGTGCAAAAGATAAGGAAGGGTCAATGCACAAATGGATTTATCCCTGCGACCGTCTCTGACTCGTGGCCCTGCTCTGCTTCTTGTTGGCTTTTGGGGAGGTGAAAAAAATGCATCACTGAAGTGTGTCAGCAGCAAATTACTACTTGCCCCCACTGGTTTTGCTCACTGTGCCAGAACATAGCAATATATTTTTAATAGGTAATTGAGAAAGTGATGTGGTTTCCTTGTCGTTTTTTAACATTCTTGCATTTGCAATCTTTGCTTTGCTTGAAATCTTTGCTTAAATTGTGCTTCTAACATGCAGCAGTTGCTTGCAAGATTCAATTTGCAAATCCTTGCAAATCCAAAGCAATCCTTGTCTTTGTAAGGATTTCTCTTTAGAGCTATGCTGATGGGTAACTTTTGGGGAGAACAAAGTATTAATTGCTCCACAAAATACATATACTGGTTTTACTAGTTTCAGCACATGATTCATCTTCCCACAACATGCAAAAGCTTGAGTACCACAATCACTATGTTGTTGCAGGCTACAATTTCTTAAAAACTACCTTTCAGTTAATTTGTGCATATTTAAATTGTTTATGAGTTGAGGTAACAAGAATAATAGAAACACTTCAGTGGGCAGTGCCTTATCTGATATCAAATATGAGCTGACAAAGCTGAGAAGTTATTTGTGTTCTTTTCTGTCAAAGAATTAAAAATCTGCTAGTATTACTGATGGTAAAGTGTGGGCCAACAGGATTGTTACACTGGTAACTCCTTTCTTCCAGGAGCAAAAATTCTTCCATCCCCATCCAACTTGAACTATTCATTTATCCATATCTGTACTCTGAACTGGACATGGAACCCCCCAGAGAATATCAGCAGTAGCTGCAACCTGGAGTATTCCAGTGACATCGTCATCAATGGGGTTCCCGAGGACAGAAAGGTGAGTACATCACCTCTTTAAACTATGTGTTCCAGTAAATGTCTTAGTGTTACAAAACTCCGTGTGGGAGAGCATATACACATATATAAACACAACTTTAATATAGCATTTCATTCTTATCATGGGATCAAAACCTCAAAAATTAATCATATGGGATCTTCAGATTAGAAAAATCGGTCTGTTCCTCTCTGATGACTGAGTGCTGATGGTAATGCTGAAGTACTGTAATAATAATAATGGGAAAAGTCTCATTTCAGTCTTTGCTTATGTAGCTTTCTAGAAAAAATAGATACAGGGCAATCTAGTTCCTAAGAGTTAAAAGGGACTTTGCAAAGGCTTTTGTCCTTTACTTTGAACTCTGTTTAAAGAGACATGCAGATTTAGCTGTGGTTTGACAGCATTGCATCTTTTGGAGGTAATGCCAAGAACTAATATTCCTCCATTTACCCTTACAGCTATTTATGGGGGGTTGTGTTTTGAAGACTATATGAAGCATGTTTGTTGCCTAGAACAGAAGTCATATAACTCGTTTGTTTGGGGTGTTCCTTTTCTGTGTTATACGGTTTGTAGCTCAGATCTGCTCCTTGCTGTGGATTAGTTGCTCTTTGGTCAGGGCATTGCCATGGTGCCCATTGCTATGGACTGTAGGACAAGTATTTTTACAATTTATTGCCAGTAAGAATTCATTGCCAGTAAGAAAATAAATCCATAATTCCAAACGCTGGGAATTTGAAGCCTTTGGTAGATGCCAGCTGTGGCGGAGGCAGTGCTGCTGTTTCAGATATGGTTACAATTGATATGATGCCTCTGGAAGCAGTCCTTTGTTGTTGAGCCCTGTTACAGTCTTACAGCCTGATGCTTACATTGGCCTCTTCATGCTAACCACTGTATTTTTTCCTCACAGCTCCAGGATATCCTGGACATGAGTGGGGATGTGGTTTGGCCAGTTTGGAGGGTGCATTGAGCAACCTGCTCTAGTGGAAGGCAGGAACCCATGGTGAGGGGGCTGGAACCAGATGATCTTTAAGCTCCCTTCCAGTCCAAACCACTGTATGATTCTGTGACTCTGTTTTGCAAACAGCTGATCTGATTTAATGTCACTACTAAAAGGGTGATGTTTCGTTTTGACACTAATGATCTCTAATAATCTTCATTGTACCTTTGGTTGAGCCAGTTGAACGTGATAACACTGCAGAAACCTATTTACCTATTTTGATTGATTAATTAACAAATCAACAAGTAGAAAGTCTCCTTGGTTAAAGAGCTGAACGAATTTGTGGAAGGGTCTAATAGATATTGAGGTTATCTGCAATGAAAGAACCGAGGGTCAGCAGTTTCACAGGACAGGGTGATACAGACTGTACATCTTGCTGCATCTTTTTGCTCATAGAACCTGTTGGAGGTTAGGAATTTCTTTTTTTCTTTAAGGAAGTTTTCTCCCATTTGTTGCTAAGAGATGGTAACAACAGGTACTTAAGAGAGACGGAAGAAGTGGCCAAGGTGGGGTGAAGGGGTGCAGCTGGCTGCAGCCCCTTAGCTGGGAGCTTTTCTTTTGGGAAGGGCAGAGATACATTTTGGCTGGGGGAGGAGGGGTTGGGCTCAGCTCTGAGCTCTCTCTTGCTCTTGGCATCACGGGCTGTGGTTGCTGTGGGAAGAATACACCGTCACTGAGGAGTCTCATCTCCCACAGTTTTCTCCTACTGTGGAGAGGAGAACCGCTCGGGTTGTGGGAGCGGCCATTGAATTGGGACCTTATTAGCACCCGATCTCACTGGAAGGGACCCTCACCATCTACTTGGGTGCCTCAGGGAAAACCCAGGACCCTGAGCCCCTTCCCCCTCCGAGGGAGCCTCTCCCGGCCGTGTTTGGGAGCCGGGCTGCCGCTGCCCAGCCCCGCCGTTCCTCTGCCGCTGCTCCGGGTTTTTCACTCCAGTGTAACCCCACAGCCCCTGCCTGCCGGGACACCCCGCGGCTCCTGCTACAGCTGCGGAGTTTCTGACACATTTCCTCTGCCGCTCCGGGCTGTGCCCGTCTCCGCCGTCCCAGCTCCACTCCGAGGTTCCTGGTGCAGCCCATTCCCCCATCCAGAGGGGCACTGACAGCGGCTGCCCTGGGGATTTGCAGAGGAAGCCGCTTTTCTCTCTCTCCCGCCGGCCCGCCCGCCATTGCCACCTGAGGGAGACGCGGCCGAGCTCGCGCCACAGCGCCCCCTGCAGGCGCGGGGGAATCACGGCAGGGCCCCGCCCGGCCGGGAGCCAGCAGCGCCCCTGCTGGCCGTGCCCGGAACTGCAGGGCAGGGGAAGGTGCCGCAGCCCGGAGAGGCTGTCCCGGGGTTTGTGTTCTGTTCCTCGCTGCTGCCACTGCTGCCACTCCTTTGCCTTGTTTTACAGACACAGACCAGGAAAGAACTGTTGTTCCTTTCCTCACATCTTTGCCTGAAAGCCCCATTATTTTTGTGCTACAATAATTTGGTGGGAAGGGGGCCACGTTTTCTATTTCAAGGGCAATTCCCACCTTCCTTGGCAGACACCAGTCTTTCAAACCCAGACAAACCTAATCTGTACGTTTGTTTGATTTCTTTGCCCTCTCATTACTGCCAATATTTATTATTTTTATATATAAGTGGTTACAGCGTTCTTTGGCCATAACAAAGATATTTGGTTTGTATCCAGTTTCCAGTTAACTAAAAGGCATCCTCCTAGCCCAACAAAAGATACTCAAGAAAGTGTGTGATAAAAGGGTGGGTCGTTTTCTCACGCAAACATACTCAAAATGGAAGATACGAGCTAGGGCTTGATGTGGTGTCATTGCTTTTAATAGCCATTTATGGGTTTGCTTTGGTAGGTTTTTCTTTTGCTCCTTAAATCATCCAAACTCATCTCACTGCCTTTTGGTTGTGTCTTCAAATGTTCTTCATTCTGTTGGTCATGCCCTCACGTGCACACACACAGAAAGGTGAAGGTCAGATCTCTAAATGCCTGTTTATACAGCTGTAGTATAAACATGCTTATTTTGCATTGTCTATGAAGACTTATTCTAGGATCATTTTCTCCCATGTTATACTTAATTCTTGATCTCTGTGTAGCCTTTGCTTATGACTGTAGGTCACAGGGGTAGGAGTAGTTTTTCTTTGTGAGTTCTGGCTGAGTCTGAGAAAGAAAAAGCAAAGCCAAGCGATGCTGAGGCTTCCCACAAAAGATTGGTTTCCTTCGTTTTTGAGCTGTAGTCCTTCTGAAGGGCTGTAATATATCCATCCTTACACTGGCAGGAATTCCTGTGTGTCTGAGATAGTATGACAAATGTTTTGGTTTTCTTCCCCCATCTAAACCCAGGAATGGAGTAAGAGCCACTTCCGTGTGACAAATGCGCACTTGAATGAGGAAATGCGCCTCAGAGTGAGAAGTGAATGCAAGAATGACAACACCAGTGAGCCCAGCTCCTGGGTGGAGACCTCCCTCCTGCCAGAAGGTAACACCAGCAGTGGCCAGACCCCTCTTGGCCTGAGGAGACATGGCTTTTTCTCTGGTCTTTTAACAAGAAATCATAAAATATATCATTGAGAAATACCAGACACAAGGGCTGGTTTTATTGATAGAGCTTAAACAGAATGATTATACCACCTTTAAACACAACTGGGATCTTCTGGTGCTTAAAGTCTTCTGGACAAGCTTGTAAAATTGAAGTGCTCTTCCAAAACAACAGTGTGGTTCCTGTTGTTTCTCTTCTTCCTGCTGTGTGGTGGTTGTGGGATAAGAGATAGCTTAGACTTCATTAAGACTGCTGCCTTTATGACTAACATCTAAGTCAGTTTATTTTCTGTGATTTTTCTGTAGAAACAGAAGTCCATAAAATAACTCTACAATTATCCATGTAGAAGGGAGGAATGTAGCAAGTTTAACAACTTGTTGAATTAATTAATTGAATAATTTTAATAGGGTTCTCTCTTTTTCAAAAGAGGTGAGTGGGGTCTACAAAGCATAGCAAAATGGATAAAGTGTTTTTATTTCTTGGCATGCAGAAATAAGGGGTCCACAGAAAAATTGTTAGGAAGCAGGCTTTGAGGAGTAGTGTATTTTGCTGAATGCTTGAAGTTCGGATGTACAGCAAGAAAATGAGCCTCTTGCCTAAATGTCTGTCTTAATCCAGGAGCATGACTTGATGTGGATGAAAACCACATGTGGTTGAGAGAATCTGAGAGACCTTATCAAGCCTCTGTGTGTGTCTGCCAGAAGGGTTCTAGAAAATCAGGGAAGCAGATCATTAGGACAGCATGTACTAAACAGGGTGAGGCTTCTAGAAGTCTGTTTGCAGATGAAATATTTTTATATACTTCTTGGAATAGGAAAACCTGTTTCACTTTCCTGTACTCTTTGTTGCTGCTTCAGGGACAATGCAAGCCTGGACTTTCAAAGTAGATTTGCATTTAACATGCATTTAGCTTTTTAGTTCATGGTGATGTTGCTACTTGTTATAAGTAAAAAGTATCCAATATAGTGTAAAGAATTCATACAGAAATGCATGACTGAATATGAAAGACTTTATTCTATAATTGCTCTGCCTGGACAATCCATTGACCTATTCACAGTTACTAATTATTCATTTGTCTTGATGTGACTTCAGTTTCCAAATGTTAAATTTTAATGTCTAAAGGTATATGGATCTCAATTAAAAAGTCAGCTTACCTAGTGTTGCTTTTGTCAATATTTAAGATTCAGAGGTATTTCCATATTCAGAATACCAAGCAACTAATACTGTATTTGGAGAAGATAAAATTAGTCAGCCTTTAATTACGGTTGACACTGATGGCTGTTATAGCATTTAGCTTTGTTGTAATTTTCCCTGTAATTACCAGCTACTTTGACTTGTTTTAAAAGTATCTGTAGATTAATAGATACAAATATTTTCCTGACTCAATACCTTGTCCTTCGTATCTGGTAACTCTAAGTAGCAATTCACCCATGGTGAACACTGGGATTGGTATTGTGATTAGCTTGCCTCTAGAAGCTACTCTGCAGAGATTTTAGCCGCTGCAAGCTCTAAACAGCTGGAATTCATAATGTGCTGTGCTGAACAGACCCATTTCTGCCTGCCAGTTTCAGTTATGTAAAATGAAATGTTTTACTTCTGGAAACAGCGGAGAAAACTTGGATAAAATAAATCTTAGATAACATTTCCAACTTGCCTTGCAGGTATTCCAGGTACTGCTGCTGTTGACTTGAGCTGTGTTTGGCACAATTTGGAGTACATGGCTTGTACCTGGCGTCCTGGGGAGAATGCAAGCAGCAACACCAACTACACTTTGTTCTACTGGTTTGTAGGAGATTTGTATTCCCAGCTCTGAAGTGCTTCAGGGCTTGACGCATTCCACTTGTCTGCTTCCTGTTGCTTTGAAAGTTCCCAGGGCATTGTGTCCAAGTTACTGTCCCATCGAACAGAAAACTTCACCACTGAAGGGACCAGAAGCTGCTACAGCTAAGACTTTTTGGGAAGCTGATATAGCTGTTTCGTGTCTGCTTCTGTAGACCGTATTAACATAGCTGCTATTGCTTTCTATATTTTTCTAATTGGGCCTTTGATTCAAAGAGGTAATAATTAAGAACTAAACTAAACCAATGAATTAATTTCTTTCTTTGCAGTCCAACAAAATGGACTGTTTAAGTTAGGATCACTCACTAATGTATGTGTCAGTTCATAAACCATTGGGAAATGGTATGAAAAGCATTAATAACGCTTGGTAGTACTTCTCTTTGCATCTTCAGTGTTGTAAATAACTGTTTCACCTTTAAAGCTATGAAGAACAACTTTTTATCATCATCATCATCGTCCCCGCTGGCCAGTGGAGAGCCGTAAATGGTGTCCTGTTCCAAAGGAACAAACTTGTGTGAGCCAGCTCTTGGCATTGATAGCTGTACATGCTAATCTGTGCATACTTCTGCACCTTGATGGAGCTTGTGAAATGCCAGATTGCATTAGCTTCTGTAGAAATAGTGGAGAAGTTTTAAATCAGCTTTCTGTCTTATTTGAGCTAACTACTTTTGCTCTTCTTCTTTTTTGCTCTTCTTCTCCAGTGGCAGTCTCACAGGCCAGCTGTTCAATTCAGGGCATTTGGGCAGCAAACAGCAGAAAAATTGCTGTTTTCGTTAAACGTGGGGGGACTATTTGTTCCCTGTCTAGACTGGTACTCAAACTTTTTCTTTGTTACAAGAACAGGACCAGTGCAGGGTTGAAGATCTGAATTTGTGGGTATAGGGATACTTACTGGAATAATGCTTTAGATTTGAGCTATGAATTTTCAACCTGCCCTTAATTTTAATGGAAGATGTAGCTGCAGTGACTTTGGAATTCATTCATTCAACTTCAATTCATGCTGCTTTGAAAGAATAATAATTTTTATATTTTAAAACCAAAAATTAAGACAACATTTCAATTTTAGACTAAAAGATACATTTTCCACAGTGCTGGTGAGGTGGGTTTTTTTGGTTTTGTTTTTCTTGGGAGGAAAAGCTACTGGTGTATTTTCATTGAGGTTTGGGCAACAAGGAGAAGCAAGGAAAAAGTTTGTCTTCCTAACTTCTCTGTTATTGGAAGGGAATACTGACATTTTGAAAAGCAAATCAGGTAAATTGGTGAAACTCAAGAGCTGCAATACTTGAGGCAGAGCTAAAGGAGATTGATCAGCTCATTCTATCACAGAGGTGAAATTCTGTTGACAAAAAGTGTTCCAAATTAGTTTGTTCTCAAAATATCCTTTATTCCTTGGGATTTTTCTCTCATGTGGAAAATGTGAACCAAACCTGACAGCAGTTGTTCTCTTTGATATAAAGCAAACCTGTTTCTCTTCCTGCTCCTTGGCACTCTTTACAAAAACAATTCTCTTTCTCAAGCTTGAGATAGATTAGGGGCTGCTTACTTTGCTTAGCTTTACTTTTTTATATGCTAAAGCATAGTTTAATGCAATATCAGTCTTTAGAATTTGTAACACACATTTATAAACAAGCCTTCTCTTGCTGTCCTTTTCTTCTGAAGTTTACAAGAGTAATTTTATTCCTCTAGGTTTGATGGCTTAGAAAACCCTAAGAAGTGTAGCAACTCCTCTGTAGACCAAGGAATCTTTGAATGCATTTTCAATCTTACCTTCGCAAAAGTCACCAGTACTTACCCTGCTATAAATATTTTGATTAGAGGTGATTCTGAAGATATTATGCCTGTGTGTGCAAGTAAAAATCCTACCACCCTTGGTAAGTTTAACACCACATCACAAAAATATAATTAAAATAAGAAGTTTGGTAGTATATTGTTGTGTTTGAGAAACTTTCACCTCATGAAGTATGGCTGAGACAATGAGATTAGATGGCTCCCTTCTTCTACTGACCTTTCATTTGAAATTATATAGACAAGAGTTTGTTTTCTGTGGGGTGGTTATCTGGGTGGGAGGGGGAAGGAGGAATTTTCTGTTAACTTCTACTCTTATTCTTTAGTTGGATTTAAGCACTGTAGAAATAGTGGAGCTAGCACTTACTGGTGCTAACTTTTTCCCCTTTCTCTTCTTAATGTGATGTAAGTGTAATATTCTACAATACAGAACTGAAAAAATTTTGTTACGGTGAAATAGACTTAAACTAATTGTTCCCTTTTGCATTTCAGTAAAACCTGCCACACCAAGACAATTGACATTGTCAAAGACTAATGATAGAATTGATGTAAAATGGAGTGAATCAGAAACTTTTCCAAAAAGTTGTTTACACTATGAAGTTAAATGTTGCAATGGTGATTTGGACATTGGTCAGATCATTCCAGTAAGTTTTCATTACTAGTTGGTGGTTTTTTTTTTTTTTTGTTTGTTTTTTTTTTTTTTTTTTGTCAATCTTTTGTAATATCTGTGGTTGAAAAGGAGCAATTGCATGTGTTGCCTATGAATGGGCTGGCTGCCAGAGCTGGAAGTGCTGTGTAAATGTAGGATTTTTCTCTCATACCATAGATTTATGTTAGTAAAAGCTGTACATCAAAATTCATGCAAGTCTTATGAATACTTCCCATCATTTGTTAGGGCAATTTGTTAGTGTGTGAGAACAGTCTGATAAAGAAGGATTTACTAAACTATGGACTACAGGAAATTGTGCCTGTATGCTTCTCAGGCATCTGGGCTTTTCTATCTTGGTTGTTGGGTTTTCCTGCTATTGGTCTGTGTGGTCATGTGGCAGTTTTAGTCCTGAATGCTGTGACCTGATTGCCCTAAAGAAAAATCAGCTGCTGGTGCACGCAAGAACAGAGAATCTCATACAGAAAAGCAAGGGCGTAAAGACTGAGGGTTGAGGGGAAGAAAGAGGTGTGCACTCTCAGATACACTGATTTTAGTGTACATATAAAAAGCATTGAGTTCAGTGTCTGGATGGACTCATGCTCTATGTCCAGAGCCAAAATGAATGTACTGTTTGATCAGAATGGTAAAAACAGCATGATAAATTTCAAAGTGAGTGGCAGTCTTCTCCTGTGGAGCATACTTAGTTGTTTATTCTACCCCACACTCGAATGCTAGCAACATTCCCCAGGAAAGTGACATTTTAGATAAAAAATAAGTGCAGTTAGATCCTATCTAGTGTTTGCTCTTCTCTGTAGAGGCATCGCAGAACACTTTGGTATGGTCAAAGTTATGCTGCCCTGACAAGAAGGGAAAGCAGGGTAGATCACAGATGTTTCTCAGAAGGAAAAAAAAATTAAAAAGGCACTGTTCCAAATGCTAAATCTTAGTTTAATCATTGATGCCAAATGCTGCATGATAGATGTAGCAGTGAATGAGATTAAATCTTAGCTTTGGAATGTGCATTTAGGCCCTCTGCTTGTCAAATGCCACTATGTCCTATTTTTAATGAGGTTCATAAAAAGGTCTTCCATCAAAACATTCAGAATACATTAGCTGCACAATGTAAATAGGCTTGGAAGTGACTGAGAATACACTGGTAATTGAAAAAAGCAAATTATCTTTTCTTTTTTGCCTTAGTCTGAAATGAATTCTGTGTCAATTCCTGGCATTGATGCTAATAGCAAGTACACCTTCAAAGTGAGAGCAAAACCAAAGCGTGAGTGCTACAACAGCAATTTCCACAGTGACTGGAGTGAAGAAAAGAGCATTGGTGAGAGCACTTTTCCCTGCATTGTGTTGCACTTTGCTCTTCATCTGTAAGGCATTTAAAACCTTTTTGTCTGCTAAAGATATGGGAGTCAAAGATCATCTTCTTAAGTACCTATTTAATTTTGAGTGAAAAGAGGGCAGAAGAGCTCTGTCCTTCAGCAGCACCAGCAGTCCCAGCCTGTGCTGCTGTATATATGTTGATAGTGGTGCCATTTGTGTAGCTATGCAATGTTCAGTGTAGCCAATTTTTCAGCCCTGAGTCTTTCTCGTTTGCATCTCCTTGCCAAGCACATCTGCATTATAATCCCATCTTTGAAAAATGAGCCTGTCCTTGCCTACAAAAGTGCTAGTGTATTTGAAAAGCACTGAGTCTATGAACGAATTGGGGAATTAACTGTTTTGTTGTCATTATTCCTAAAAAGCTGCTCAAAATATCCCTAAGTTTCTACAATTTCTGTTTTCCAGGTGAGAAGAGGGACTCTACAATCTATATTGTTCTAATAATTACCATTCCGTTAATAGTGGCAGTATCTACAATAATTCTACTAGTTTATCTGAAAAGGTAAATAATAATCACCTTACATTTGCTTCTGTCTTTGTCAAGAGTGAAAGTTATTTAGAATCAGTCTGTGTCAATGTTCCCCTTTTGTTTTGGGGAGTAAAAATAAGAAATGGGTACGGTTGCACAGAGAATGAAGGCTGGCCAGTGATGACAAAGCTGACTCCACAAATTTTCTTGACTATACCCAAACATGATTTTGACATTTTAAATGATTTTGTGATTTTTTTACTGTGATTTTTAAATTAATGTATCTTTCATCTAAATATTTTCTTTTTAACTTCATGAAGGCTGAAGATACTAATTCTTCCCCCAATTCCGGACCCCAGAGAAATTCTTAAGCGCATGTTTGGAGAGCAGAACGAGGATTCCCAGGTTAGTAAGGAGCTGTTGGGCCAACAATTCTATTGAACTGGGATCCATAGGCTTGCAGTTTTATTTTCCTGTGTCTGTTTTATAACTAACTGTGTGTAAATAAGTATATCATATGAAGACTCACTATTTGCAATACTAGGAGTTGTTCAGAAACAATTACCCAAAACTTAGATTTTCCCCCCTGCCCCTCCAAACTGTATGTACTTTTCTACTTAGATTAGTAAACTTGCATTATTCTGTTACTCCAGGCTGCTAGTCCCTTGAATTTGTTTCAAGTTGGGGTCTTTTGGGTGGCAGTTTTCTGATTGTCAGGCTTCTTTTGCTGCTTGGGTTTTGGTTTGAGAATTTTTGTTTGTTTGTTTTTGCAACTCCATTAAGTGACTTCTATTGAACATTCATGTGCTATTCTCCTACTAAATCGTATTTATGATGCTGAATGAAGCTATTTGTGTTTGACTTCCAGAAACTAACATTTTTAGCACTCTCGCATTTATCATAGTCTGTTAGCTTGGAAGTAAATCAGACATAACTTCTTGTTGGCAAGAGAACAAAAACAGCTATAGTTGTTTCAGGCGTTGGCTGATAAAAGACTTGCAGTGGTGCCTCATTTCAGGGAAAATAAACATAATACCCATTTAGGAAACTTAATTCTAAATAAATCTCTCTCAGTAGCCCTTTATAGATATCCTAAGAGAAGTACACTGACAAGCCCTAATTCAAACCTTGACATGAGGTGGTGAACGTTGTCCTCCCAGATGGGACTCTCTGCCACGAGGGCCGTAACTGTGGTAGCTGTCACACTTTG
The DNA here is from genome assembly GCA_017589585.1 of Phylloscopus whistleri. Taxonomy (NCBI): domain Eukaryota; kingdom Metazoa; phylum Chordata; class Aves; order Passeriformes; family Phylloscopidae; genus Phylloscopus; species Phylloscopus whistleri. The sequence continues at coordinate 1,025,666 of JADMLD010001007.1, read as the reverse complement.
TTGTGCTTTCACAAGCATTTTGTTACTGCCCCAAGTAATTTTCTCTGTGTGCTCGGTGAAAACTCTACAAAGGGTGTACATGCTCAGTTCCCCATCCTCCTGCCTGAGCTTCACCCACTGGTTGTAGTTGGAAGCACCTTAGAGGTGGGGACCAACCTTCAGTTCCTCATCTCCAGGGAGCATCTCTTCTGTCAGCCAGGCCTATGCCATGGCTCTGAAAAGCATCATTTGTTGCCCAGCTACCTTGGCTTTTCACCATCATGTGCAGGGTGTATGTTGTGGAACAGGGGTCTGTCTTACTGGGTTGAAAAAGCAACACTCACCACCAAGAAATACTGTTAAAAATGTTGTTCCTCTCTTTCAGAGCTCTGCAAAGGATGATCCCATGAATGCTTTCGACAGGTTAATTATAGAAGAAGAAATTAATTCTTTAATTTTAACAGAAGCTTCAGAGAGCACTAATCCTGAAAAAGAAAACAGGTAGACTCTGCTTTATCAGTGAAAGAGGAGGAAGCTGACTCCTGCTCGCATACCTCAGGTGACTGTAGATGTGAAGAGGCCTGTGAGACATTGGCCAGCTCTGACCTCACTGCCTCCTTCTCTGGTGCACAGAAGATTCATCACTAACAGTGGCTGTTCTTCCATCTTTGCCAGAAATACTCATCTGAGTTCAGTCAAGATGAGCATGTATGTAATTCCATGTGACTGCACTGTGGATTCCCTCTCCTGGCTTCAGCCAACTCTGCCCTGTTACTTGTCACTTGCACTTGTGTTTGTGCCTCACACCAGACTGTCAAGGTTTTTCTTTCTTTTGGAGCAAGCACTGTGACTTCTCTGAAGTATCTGGCTCTGTTTGCAGTAGGTGGGATGAGGCTGGTTTACAGAAGATGGCTCATTAGTGCTAGCACTTGGAGCTGCTGCCAGGTGGGATGGCAGAGCATGGACTGTTTGTGGATAACCCTTTGTGTGCCTGGCCTGGGCACTCTCTGGAGGGCACTTACAGACTGAGCTTGTGCTTCTGCCCATCAGCTGGGGCTTGGTCAAATCCCACCAAAGAGGGTATTTTTTTAATTTGAAAATATGTATGAAAAGCCTCTTTGCTTTCCTGTTGGTGTTTAGAATATTCATAGAAAAGGCTTCATTTTGTTATCCTGTCCATTGCCTGTCCTCAGATGCCTTGCCTTCATGGACTTCTTGGGTTAATTATACTTTGCTTAAAATGAGATTTTTTTTTTTTTTTACTTGTTGTGTGCAGTAGCAGATAACTGTATTGAGTCTCACCAGACTGATTCTACTTTGGCCATATTGGCCTGAAGACACCTGATTTTTAGCAGTGAAGTCATCCTGAGTCTGTCCAGCAAAAACACCAGGATGGATGCCTGAGTCTAAGGAGCTGTGGTCAAACTGATTAGCAAATATTAAACCACTGAAACCCAGCTAATTCAAAGGCTTCAAGATCCGTCCTTACTGCCAAGCTGATGGATTTGGGGAAGAGGGGATGACAACCTCAGCCTGTTTTCTAAGGGATGAGTTTTATTCTTTCTATAGTAATGAGACTTTGAATTGAATTTCTCCTCTAGGACTAAGCACTATAAAACAAGGTGCTGATCTGACTTTTTGAAAAAGCTTTCTTCTATATTTTACTGTAACAGTTTGACCGGTGTTTTTGTTGTTTTGTTCATTCTTTGATGGTTTTGTTTTGAGGGTTCTTTACCCAGCAAAGCTCAGCAGGTGTTTTCTGGCATAACTGTGACATTTTTCTGCTCTGCATTCTCAGCATTAGTTTCTGCCCTGTGCTGCAAGGGTGATTACAGTGGTACCTTGATTGTGCTGGAGAAGAAGATATTGCAATGGAGAGAAAAAGATCCATGGAAGCCTTTTATGGTTAGTGCTTGGGGATTTCTTGCTCCTTCAGCTAAGTGACATGTGAGTCATGGACATAGGCAGTCTTAACAGACTGGGAAGAGAACTCCTGATAAGCTTTCTAGGAGCAAGCTTAAGTAGCTACTAACCTTTTAAAGGTCATCCCTGTCTTCAAACTCCATTCAGTCAAAGAAGTGAAACTAAATACTATATTTTTAGAACATACTGTTCTGCAAGCTGTAGAATGAATGACAGATGCTTTTTAGCTACAAATGTGCATGTTTTATGCATTTATGTGTTCCCTCCTTATCAATAAATCCAATTCTTTCCCCATTGTTCACTGAGCCTCTCAAATGCATTTTATTCCATGTCTCTTATCCTCCTTTTGTTAGTGGTAGAAAGGGGAGGAGAAATGTAGCAGAACTAACAGACCCCCATTAGCATTTTACCTCCAATCAGGCTAGAAAAGCCCCAACTTTATAAAAACTAGTAAATGGGACAAAATAAAAATAAAGCCTCAGGGATTTTGGTGAGATAAAACTCAGGTTGTACAAAGTCAGCTAGTAGCACTGTCTGAAATTCCAGAGATTAAGGAATAGCATGAGGGAAAGAGTAATTACATTCCTTGCTAAATTCATTCCCTCTGCAACATTTATGTCATTATAGTGATAAATATTCCTTCAATCTACCTCATTTGGAATGTTGCTTAACACAGACCCCTAGACAAACAGAAATGCATGATTTCAAGATAAATAAGCATAACAGTGTAATATAAAATTTTGTAGTTTCCAGCATAGCAATCTAGGAAAATCAGTACATAGCCCTAAATTCTTTTGACTTTTATGCTGGTTTCTATGACAAAACCAAGAATTATTTGCTTTAAAAAAAATAAAAACAAAAATAACAACCCAACAAAAAAAAAACCCTAACAAGTTCACACAGCCATAGGAGTGGAAGAAAAAATGGATGTAAGGTGTTAGGCCAAAAGGAAGATTTAAATGCAAAGGATGGTTTAGGTCACCATATAGAAAGGTTTTGAATAACACTAGTTGTCACTTCCTCATGGATTCATTTCTTGAGCCTGTGTTTCAGCATGTAAAGCAAATGTCTGAATATACTTTCACCTTTAACATGCTTTTTTTTAAGGTAAGAGGATTTTAGTTTGAAATTATTCAAGTTTTGCTATCATTTGTTTTGTTTTTTTTTTTCTTTGTTGCAGTTACTTGATCTGTAAATTTGTTCAAAGAGTGAATAAATATGATTGAATGCTTTCAGAATAATGGCATGATATTTTTTTTTTCTTGCGTGGAAGTGATTGAACTGAGGCCAAAGAGATGGGTTTTTAATGGGAAACCATCTTTGAAGCATGCAGAATCCAGAGAAGAAAAGCTGAATTGCTTTGCCCTCTTCCCTTTCAAGAGTGGGCTCAGCCCATGCACTCATTGTGGATGGACTGCAATGGCCATGTTTTTGGCTGGGGTAATGGAACAGAGATGGAGCTGAGCACAAGGTTTTGGCTCTCACCCTCTCTGTACTCAAGGCCATTCTATTTCCTGACATTGGCATGTTATTTTAACAGTATAAAGATTTAATAAACTATCAAACTGGAACTGGACTGAAATTGCTGCAGCCTTCCCCAAAGTGTCTTCAATATTTTACATCTTTGTTAGCTGCTGAAGTTATTGAAAATGTCAGGTTGCTAAACTGTTGAAAGCCATCAACTTGTCACTTAGACCCAAATATATTCAACTGCCAAATAAACACATTAGTAATGGCTTCTTGGAAAGATTCAGAGAGAGAATTCTTAGTTCCCTTCAGTTCAGTGAGCAGATCATTCAAAATTAAGATATAAACCATGATATAAAAAACCAAGACTTTCATATTTCTCTTTCACAGTTCTACAGTTTTGGTGGTAATAATGACTAACAATGATTTTAATCACTTCCCATAAGTGACCTTTTCCTATTTTAATACATTTTGTTAAATAATCTAAAGTTACTGTATCTGGCATCATTGAAAATTTGAACAATTTTTTTTTTTTTTTTTTTTTTTTTTTTTTTTTTTTTTTTTTTTTGGTTAAGGAATGACATTACACAGTTAAAAGAAGTTATAGAGGAACACACTGAAGTGTAAGCCACAGTGTTTCAGTGCTTGCTGGATAGAACTATTCACAGGTTGGGTATTTCCATCCACTGGAAAGTATTCAATAAACTTATTTCTGAGCTGGAACTTAAAATACTCAGAATTTCCTTTGGAAAGGAAATGTTGTTTTTTTTTTTTTTCTTCATTATTAAAAAATAAAGAACAGAATGAATTTTTTTTTTGTTTTTGAGGGTTTTCCACTCACTCAAGCAAGAACAGGATGTAGGTGAGTAGAGGGGTGGAAGTCCAGATGTGGTCAGGATGTTGCAGAAACCTCCCTCCCTCCTCACTCAAGTGCCATGGTCGGGCAGCAGCTCAGATCTACAGGCCCAGGAACAGGTATGACTGGGAGGAGCAGTTCTGCTGGGTTACCCAAGGTTCATCAAGATGATCCCCACATACTTCAGTTTTGAACAATGTATGTTTTAGGGGAGCAAGCCCCACGGGATGCATTGCCAGCTGTAGAAATGCAGCTTCTAGATAATACTGAAAATCCAAATGCAAGAGCAGATTAAAATCTCTCAATTTGGATGAACTTCCTGCAAGCTGTTGAATCAAGGTGATAGCAGGAGGCTCAGATCACATGATATAACTAAATCCCCGCTGTTACCACAGCAAAGCAATGTGGGTTTGGGTGGGTGGCACAGGGAAGAGAAACTTTCTTTCAGGTCCGGAAACTCTGCCTCAGGTTTGTAACATGTAAGAGCCTGAAAGCTTGTTGATGACTTAGGGGGGTTTTTTGGGGCTGTTTTTTTCAATCTGTTTTTCCAATATGCTGGTTAGGTTAATGAAATCATTTCTCTTTGTTTGTAAATCTCTTGGTGCTTGTCACTGCAGCGTGGTTCTATGGCCATTCTCTGATTACTGCCAACTAGTTTTCTGAAAGTAATAATTCGGTGGGGAAAGAAAATTGCTGCTGTCATGACAGAGCTGAAAACCACCCAGTTTATTCTAGCAAAATCGTCTCTGCTCCTTGTTTGGCTTTTGCTAAAATACTGCAATTATTTTGATGACTCTTGCACAAAGCAGCTACGGAAAGATAACTTCCCAGTTAACCAGGGCTTCCAGTAATCATGTTTTTAGCTTGTATTAAATATATTATATATAAATTACTTTGTTATTGTACTTTCTCTCTATTTAATTTGGCTCAAACAGCTATATAAAATGGTATATTTGGCTAAGTGCATGATGAGATTAAAAGCTTAGCAAGAAAGATGTTAAGCTTTTTGGAATCTCAGGCAAAACCTGTAGAGTTAGATCAAGTGTTAGGGGCAACTTGAACCAGGACTTATGCTAATGCTTTAAAAGCAGAACAGTCCCTACATCTTCTGTGCTGAAAGAAAACAAAACAAAACAAACAGACAAACAGAAAAACCCCAAACAAAACAAAGAAACCCAAAACAAACTCAACTAGATGTGTGCTCCATGGTGGGAAAAATTAAGTTGTGCAGCGGGCATGCTGTCCTAGTGATCTACTGAAATTGATATCAGCAATTTCTGTCTCAAAGTTCTCTGCTCTGAAACACCAAAACTAAGCTCTATTTAAGACATTTAGCTATGTCATTGCCACTTCTTTACCTGCTTAGTTGTAGCAATAGAACTGATTTTTTTTTTAAATGGCAGAGAGCACCAAAATTAGCTTTGTTTTGCCTGTTGGAGCCTTTCTCCCTCCTGTACTTCAAAGCCTTTTAGCCTCACTAGTTTCCTTTCTTCATACAAAATGTCAGTGTGGAAACTTCTAAAATGCCAGCAACGTGCTCTTAAAAGGTGTGAAACTGCTTTGTCCTTCAAATGTCAAAATCAGCTGCGGGGAAAGCTATTCAGGCTATGGCTATTTAGTTTTAGAGTCAAACCCTGTCCTGTTCTAGAATATTCAGCTGTAGAAAACCTTGCCCACGTTGGCAGGTACAAAGGCTGAGCCATTAGCTGACATTTTTCCACTGCTGACTTTGATAGTGCTTTTCTTGCATACACCACTTTGTGACTTGCTTAACTAGGAGGTATAAAAGGTAGAAATGCTAGCAACATAACCAGGCAGAGTGAGAATGGCATTTGCCTTTCTGTATGTGGGATTTCAAAGACTGTGTTTGAGCTTGGTTTGGAGTAAAAATCCTGTTTCTAAATCCTTGGAAACACTGGACCATTTTATTAGGTGTGTTTAACAGCATTTCTTTTGTTTATGGGCTATATGAAAAATTATATTGATCATCCATTTATTAAAGCCTGGGTAGGGCTGAATGAGTTGTCAGGGCATACCCCTGCCATGTTTTCTTCTGCTGAGTGCTCTTGGTGATCTGTTAAACTTGTTTAAAAAATCTAGTAGAAAGTCTCCCAAATATTTTGTCTCACTGCTGTTTTCTCCTTAATTCAAAAACTCCCCCACCAACTGACCTGCTGATTTTTACTCTGAATTAAGTTGCTTTTTCCTCTGTCCTCCTCTTACCAGAATACTGTTTGCATTCTGATCGGCTGCCAAATTCTGTCCCTGCTCTTTCTGCTTTGAGGAAAAAAAAAAAAAAAAGCCTGAATCTTTGTCTTGTGTTTTCTAAACAATTTATTGTCCCATTGGTCTTTTCTAGAGTGTTGCTCTCAAAGCCAGACCCCCAAACCACCAGAACAATTAGATTTTTTTGGCTGTTGGTCCTCTCTTCCCCATCTTCATCCAGAAATCATAGCTGCTACTTTCTGTGGCAACAGCTTGCTGTGGAGGTGCACCTCAGTTCGTGACAATGATTTCTGGTCTTTTCAGTAACATTGCTGCCCTGTCAGCCCCTCCTCACTGTAAAATTCCTTTTTCCTTCCTAAGGGGAATGTTTTTGATGATTTTATTGGACTGCATTTTTGTCACTTGTGTTGCTTTGGAAAATTGCTGCAATTTTTTATACTTGTAATTGTGTCCTTGAACATCCTTCTAACCATTCCCCCTCGGGTATAATCCACAGAGGGTCATTGTCCAGATGATCAAATGGTTTCAGATGCTGAATAAAGCTGTTACCCTGACAGGTTCCTGCAAAGCACCAACATTTGCTGGTCTGCTGGGTGATCAAGTGTTCTTAAGGATTTTATTCTTTTTTTTTAACTTGTATTTCCTCAAGCTGATTAGGAGGATGTTACCTCATATGTTAGGCCTATCAAAAAGGGAAAATAGACTAGTTTGGCACAAGCTGTCCTTGATGGTGGTAAAAATGCAAAGAAGGGATTAAAAAAAAATTGTTCCAGAGTCACTTTAGGGATAAAAGTTGGACAAATGGACCAGTAATTTCTTGGATGCTTCCTTTCTGAAGACAATATGATATTTGTGCGGCAGATTTCAGACTTCTGTTTTCTACAGACCTCAAAGAAAACTGCCCGCATTCCAGGTCATATCAGCGTTCAGATTATTACGTGCTGCAGAATTAATAAAGCCCTGCCCACCTGAAGACATCCACTTTATGTGATTGTTCTCCAGCCTGTTTTGTCTAAATGTATTTGCTTGTTAATTTGCTCTGGTTAGAGATAATCTTTTTTGAAAAGACTTAAACAAAAATTGATTACACCAATCTTCACAGCAGCACATTCTGACTCTTCCTGTATGGTCTGGAGCCTGCAGTTCGTATTCCTTTAGCCTGTAGCGTTGTCAGACCCCCTTCCAGTGTTTTGGCCCTGGTCAGTCAGGGCTTGGTTGAGCCTGTCGCTTTCTGGCCCTCAGCCCTGTCGGAAGCTGCGGTTCAGGGCCCCACTCGCAGTGGGGTGAGGGCTGGAGGGCAGAGAAAGGGCACACTCAGGGCAAATGCAAGTCATCAGTACTCACCCAGATAGTGGCCACAGATTACAGCACAGACAAAACAGCCTTTACTGTTAACTGCCTGCCAAGCCAGGCTCTTCCTTTGGCCTCATTTCTCTACCTAATAAGGTTCAAGTGCCTGGTAGGACTGCAGGGAGGCAGAGCCCCGCTGGCTGCTCCTCAACCCCTTTCCGACATGCAGATTTCCCTTGCCCAGACTGCTCTCAAGGGTGGCTCAGTCACTCCTAAACAGTTCACTGCCAGACGGTTCAGGATGCTGTTGTGCACATACAAGTGCCAAAGCTGTATAGCAACTCCTCTTGATGCGCATGAGTTCTGTAGTGTTCATTTTGTGTGAATAAAATAAAATAAAATAAAATAAAATAAAATAAAATAAAATAAAATAAAATAAAAATAAAATTCATTTTATTCACACAACTTCCAGAGCTGTGAACAGACACATCAGCTGGGTAGTCCATGAGGATTTGTGGATGTCAGTAACACTGGCCTTAGCAGGTGTGTTTCTTTGGTTGACAGAGGTGTAGTTTGCACAGCCCAGAGCTGATTCAGCTGCTGTACAGAGTTCCTTCCTCTTGAGGAAATGTAACACCCACCCTGCGTTGGGGAAGCCGCTGAGAACTTTGTCACTAGTGCAGAGCAGCTCTTCTCCAAGCTCTTTCCCTTCCTGCAGGTTTACAGAGACAGCCCAGGAAGGGCTGTGGTGCCAGCGTGTCCAGAGCACACACAGCTGTGGCATTTCCAGCCCATTCAGATGAAAAGCAGCCAAGAAATTGGCTCCTATCCCACTTTGCCCAGCCTGGGGCTCAGCCCCAGTCCTGGAGCATGGAAGGGGGGAAGGGACAAACAAACCCTCCTTTTTCCTCTTTTTCTACAAAACTCATGCTGCACACTGTGTTGAAAGCCAAGAGAAGCTGCACAAATGTTGACAGAAGCTTGGCCTAATTCTCCTTTAAAGTTTCTTGAAAAGAGTAAACATGACTGTGGAGAAGAGTCTTGGAAAATTGAAACAACTTACAACAAGTAAAAAGGAAAGAAATGGAAAGAAACAACCCAAGATGTTTACATATATTAATTCATTTATTTATAGTCTGCTTTTCAGTGTCACTGAGCTTCTACATCACATCACATGAATTCAAAATTAATATTAATCTTTATTATCTATGACTTAGCAACTTTTATGCACTCAAAAGTACCACTAACTACATATGCTTTACCTTCGTCCATTCCTTGAAATTAATGCTGAAAACACAAGAAACATGCAGATGTCAGGTTTTAAAGTACAATTCTTTGGTCAGGTACATCTTCCACAGTAAAGAAATGGGCTCTGGTAGTATTTTACAATCAGCAGTAGCAATACACAACAGCAAGAAAGGTGATCCCCATGACATTTTGCAGGAATAATTACTATCTTAGCTTAACACAGCAAAACTAACATGTTTTGACAGACTCAAGATCAAAAATACATTGGTTTTACACTTGTGTTAGTAAACACCAAATGAAGTAAACCAACAAGTGGTTTCTTTGCAGAGAGCACTTTTGCTCCAGTCTGACAGTGCTGGATTGGCAGGGAGGGAAACAGGCAGAATGGCAGAATCACAGTAACACTGCAGCACTTCAGCCACTGAACTCCATATATGAAGTCCGGTATTATTTAGCAGGATGGTGACTCTACAAACTTATCCAGAGCAGTAAAATTCCAAGTCTACTACAGGCATTGGATATTCACCAGCTGCACACAGAAAGCCTGTGCTTCCAACACTGGCATCCCATCCTGCAGGAGTAAGTATCTCTCCTTCACAGCTTCTGCCATGAAAAGTTTCAAACACTTGAGCAAAATCAAGTTATATCCCTTAACATTTTAAAGACATTATGTATATCCCCCATAATTCTGATATTTCTTTTAGAGTTAGGAAGTTATAATATATAGGATGAAATGATTAATGCTTTATGTTTAAAGTGTACTAAGAGTGCAATGCCACAAACAGCTTTGGCTGCATTTCTATGGCACGGGATGGAGGGAGGTGGCTGAGCCACCTCACCATTGTGGCTCTGTGACAATATCAGCCACATCAGTCCTTTTGTACAAAGATAATTCCTTTAAAAATTGCCTTAAGAAAGAACAGTTTCATTAAAATTAGACTTCGAACTGAAGTATATGTAAATAAAAAACATTGGCTGACACAGTCAGCATGACTTAATTTGGAACATGAAGTGCTGTGTGATTCTTGCTCCAGAGCAATGGCCTCTCACCTTCACATACCCATAAACAGCACAATGACACAAATAACACTGCAAGCAACACCCTACTCCTCTTGGGCTGGTATATTTTCATTTTGCTTTCTCTGGGTACTCTGAAAGGCATGAGTTGACAGACATGGCTCCAGAACTAATACTTCTGATTCATATCAAATAGACAGATACAATGCAGTCACATTTAATTTACTTTCAGTTTCAGTGCAATTTAAGTTAAACTCTTCCCCTTAATATATTTTTAAACTGTAAACTACACTAGAAAGACACAATAATTTTAATAATTTCATTACTTTTTGTCTGAAGTTGCCTGTGAACTTGTATGCAACAAAATCAATTACATTCCTCTGTCAAATTACCATTAATTGAAGATAGGGCACAGACTTTAAGTACTTGAGGACAAAGTCCACTGCCCCCAGGGCAGACAAGTGAGCTACTAGTTGAAAGAGGTAATCACCAATGACCAACAGGCTGATAAAATGTGCCTAAAAATATATCTGTTCCTATAAATTAACTCTGTGGGCTTTGGTCAACAATGGTACAATTTACCTGGCAAGTCTCTGTAATTCTTTTTTTCTCAAAGAATTGAATCAAGAGCAGCATTTCAAATGGACAAGTAGTCAAATTGCAATGAGCTCCTGCTTGAAAATAATTTTGTAAGAATAAAGTTCTTTAAGTGATTTGAGGCTATTTAATGTGGGAGGAAAATGTGCTACTTGATTCTGGACCAGCAGGATCCTTAGTACAGGCAAAAAGTTGGCAGAATTTTCTAGTCTTTTGCTCTTGTGGAAGTAGCAGCTTTTCATAGTTGCTGAATTCCTTTGTGTACTTAGAACACACCTAAAAATGATGTGGCAAACTGAATATCCTGCCATAATTAGCACTTCTTAAAAACAGTTTTTCTCTTCCAAAGCTAGAAGCAAGTTCCAATTAAAAAAATTCTTTAAAAAAATACTTCATTACTTTTATTAGTGAGTAAAATGTTAAAAACGTTTGGATGCTATACTCACTACCTAATGCTCTACGTACAAAAGCAGACACATAAAAACATAACACCTGACCTTGCTCAGGTGCAAAGAACTGAAAGGGGTTTCCTGGATCATGGTACTAAAGGCACCATGGTATTTAATACATTTCACAATAAGCCTCAAGCCTAAAGAGCAGTTAGGCTGCCTCTGTGGTAGCCTTCACTAACAAAAGATCATTAAAGAACATCAAAATTTTAATCCTCAGGATTATTCTTATTTTCCAGCCTAAATTTTTATCACAGCCCATTAATTATTTTGCAGACACTGCCTTAAATATTCGGAAAGCTTTCTTCTCTTCTCAGTTCTCACTCAGATATATACATTTCCTGTATATGTTTGTGTACAGGCAAAGAAAGACAGCTGACAATCACTTTTACTCCTAGGTATCCTGCCAAATGAGCAGCTCACTGTACTGCCTATTCATTCTTCTTGAACATCAGTGACCAGGACATTGTTTAATCTGTTTCAAGACTGAAAATAAAGGCAACAAGCAATTGTCCTTCCCAGTTACATGGATGATCATTACAACTGCCCTAAGAATCATGACTTTATATTGTGTCTGCTAGTTCTAGAAAAGTGCAATGTGTAGAGGGGATATTCAAGTTACAGCAATTTTATTTCCCTCTTTTTGAATAATATGTATTTGAAAATTAAATTATTAAATTACATTGGATCCAGCACACCTGATTCCACTGTCTCGTAGATTTTGCTGAGAAAGACTTCCACCTTATCATCACCCAAGTGACAGATGTCCAAGATGCAGATAACATGTTTGCCATCGAGCTCCTTTGCTGCTTTTACTATTTCATCTAGAAGTTAAGGAAAGATGGTTTTAAAAGGCATTTGCTGTATACTCTGTACACAATAAAAAGATGTACAGAATTGATAATGTTTTCCATACAGTAATGTATAGATGCTCAACCTTCTTTCAGTGAAAAATTTTATTCATAAATTCCGTCACTAGAAATGACAGCATCAGAATTAGATATGAGATTGTGGTTTGGATATTAAAATACTGTCCCCAGAGGATGAGAACAGCTCCAGCAAAAAGTGCCTTGAAAGTTCGGTATTACAGCAATTTACGAAAGGTGGTGAAATAGAATTCATATCTTTTTCACTGAAGAGGTGAACACCAGAGATTTCTACAGAGGATTAACTCTTGCACTGGAAGATTAACCAAGAAATGATAACTGAGTAACATCAGTGAAAGGCAGTCTCACCTGAAAGAAAAAAGGTGTCACAAAGTCTCTCACTGCTGGTGGCCTTCTGCTGGCATGCAGAGACACAACTCATACAAGACAACAATGTATCATTCTGAAAGTCTTCTAGTTGAAATAAGTGGGGCTTGTCAGGGCAAAACAGGGGAAGAAAAGCAACATCTATTGCTACATCATGGTTTATACCTGTTGAAGAAAAATACTTTATAGTTAGCAGAAAACTTCATATTCAGCCCATCAGCAACTTTGTGCACTGCTTCTCTCTCTCTTTTTTTTTTTTTTTTTAATGAACAACTGCACTGATTTTTATTTACATGTTCTTTGTCCATTAGTTAATAACTAACCTCTAAAAATATGTTTCTATATGGGATTATACACAAGCACATTCAAATTAATATGATGCTATGAAATACTACGGTTTAAGGCTAAAAATGCTGATAGTTCAGAAAACATTAAACCCTGGAAGCCATTTCACCCTCCTTTTAACTTTATCTGCAAAGGCAGAGAAATTAAGTTTACAACCAGTAAAGTGTGCAATGCAGTGCTACTTTCATCTTCAATATTGTATTGTCAGTCCCAGGATTCTAATGACTTCAAATATTCAAACACCTTCTCTACAAATGTCTCTCAGCAAATAATAAAAATTTTAAATTATGGGAACTTAACATGAGCATTGCTAAGCAAGGCAATTTCTGTCTCCTTCTAATGGGAAAACAAAATCAAACTTAAGCCTCAATAAAGCTAGCAAACAGATACACATAAATATGCATATTTATATTTTAACATATAACAATCAATCAACTGACACTTCATGTTAACTAGAAGCAGCAGGGAGCAGTCAATCAGTATGGCTAAAATACAGCCTTTCATTTTCTGCCACGGAAAGAAGGCACTTTAGGAGCAATAGTATGAAAAAATAGGAATAATGCTGAAAAGAAGCATTTATAGTTGCCTTTTTCCTTTTAGGAACACTATCTTGTTTCTGATAAACACCTCTCCAGCAGAAAGTCAGCTGATAAGTGCAATTGAATAATTCGCCTGATTGTGTCAGGTTGAAACAGTGAACAGGACCTACTTCTAATTGAAATAATCAATAGTTTAAGGACTACACACATTCTTCAAATAACACTCGTAAGACTGTACCAAAACCTGAAATTATACAAAAAGTGATACTAGAAACAAGGTATTCAGGCATTTCATTGAAAGGTGTGTTTAACGAGAATAAAAAGTACCCTAAATGAGGACTCTAACAAAAACCTAAAATGTCAGTAATTTTTCAAACCTCAGGAAATACTCAGAATCAAGTGACACCTCTAGAGAAATCCATTCAGTTTCTGATGAACTTACTCTGCTCTTGCTGAACCGTTTTACAAGGCAAGCTACTTACCCAGAACTGTCACTTCGTAATACCCAAGGCCATTAGCACTTTTAAACTCATTGATGTTTTTATCTGTCCTGGCTTCTACTGGCTGGTGCACTGCTGCATGAAGGTTGTACTGTTGCATAAGTAAGTCCTTGTACACATAATCAAATTTACATGGGATACTTTCTGGGAAAATTTTGCTGTGATGAAAATAATTCATTAATTTGTCTTTCACTTGTGCCCACAGGTCACTCTGCCAGGAATCACAAGTTCTTCCCATCTCTTCAGTTTCAGGTATATTACTCACTCCTTCTTGATCTATTTTAAGCACAGAAAACATTTAGTTGCTTATATGCTTATATAATTGCACCACTCCTCTGTTAAATATGAAATAATTTTCATTAGAACATTTCAATTATGAAGACATGGCAGAAATTAATAGGGCCAAGAGAAAATGTGAGGTCTTATTCTAAAAGTGCTTCTGAGATACTAAACTAATTTAAAACTTGTATGATAATGCACAGAGAATTTATTGCCCATAATGAGAAACAATCCCATGCTATCCTTTCAGCCATCCCTTAGAACATAGGAGGGAACACTGAGTAGAATGACATTGATGATACAATGCTATAGTGGCTCCCCAGAGGCTGATGTAGCCAGATGTGCAGAGGATTTGTCTGAGCAAAGGTGATAAGGATATCTTTTGTTGCCTTGTCTGGACCTGAAGAAAAGGAGGAGTCTTAAGCCTCCAAAGGTTAATATAACAACTATTTGCAACGTACCTGTGCAGTACTGCGAACTGTCTGACACAGCCTGTCCATTTTTATCTTGCACAGAATGTCCATGTTGATAATCATCTAAGCTACAAAAGAAAATTATAGTATATATACATATATATATTTATTTATCTTAAACCTAATTAACCTCAAACTCTATGCAGCAAAAGACAGACTTCCAGTGATAAATGATACGAGTTCCAGTGAATGAGCTGATTCCTTATCGTGAGATTTGTACACAGCAGCTTGACACAACGAGACCCCCTGTGCTCAGTAAATCAGCTTAGCAGCGCTCAGGGCCAGCCCTGCCTGATTCCTGGCTTTGGGAAACGGGTGGGGAAGGATTTTACACTCACAGCCCGGTGTCTGCTGCCCTCTACGGGCCCCTGGCGGAAATACCACGTGTGACACAGCCAAACATCACAGGTGACCAGCAGGTGACTCGATCGCAAAAACCTGGTGCTCAGCATGCAGCTGCACTGTCCTGTCATCCCCTTCAGCACCCGGAAACACAGCATGAATGGAGACATGTCACCACTCCGGAATCCAAAATGCCAAATCTCTTTCTTCCTGTGGACATGCTGTCCTGTCATAATGATCAGTTCAATGAACCAAACTAGGCATTTGCTAATACTTTCTTTTTTTGACCAGAAAGTTTTGAACTATTCTTTACTAATAAATTACCTAGGACACTATGCAGGAGAAAAACTCTGCAAGCAAACACGGTAACATAAGCTCTGAGGCCCACTTATTCTTTTCTTCTTTGATCCATTCCTCTTATTAGAATAAAAGTCACCATGATGTTTGAAAAAACTTAGGGAAAGGACTATCTTGATTATCTTGCATCGCAAACAATTGCAACAGGGAAGACTTTGTTAATGTACCATTAAAATTCCAGACTATCAAAGTAGTTAATAATAACTACAAGATACAGACAGTAAAAAAGGAATCAAAGATGAACATGCTGTTCAGTGAACCATACTGTATTTCATAAGGATTCATAAGTTTTTAAATAGTTTTTTCTATTTCATACTAGGGTGTATGTTGAATATTTCATGTCAACATCTCATAACAAATGGAAAATATCTAAAATAGTATCTAGTGAAAAAATAAAAGGAAATACACTGTGGATTTTGAGTACAAAAGTATATTTTATGAAATGCACTCCTATCATGGCTGTATCATCACTGAAGTGACCTCCTTGTGATGTCCAAATCTAGGCACAAAAGAACCCTCACTTAAGCAGTACAACCTGTGCAATTACTGCCCAGAAAATTAATTTTCACTTTTGAGATTTGGACCTGTCAAACATAAAACGAAACCCCAGCACAGTGTTAAGAAAGGCTTGCTCAGAAACAAATGTGTCAAGTTAGATACACGCCAACTTCTCTCCTCATTAAAGCACAGTATTAAACCAAGTCATATTGCTGACAATTGGATATCATGGAAAGGGGATATAATGTTTTTTATTCTTTTAAAATTGTCTAGTTTTGAGAGTGAATAGGCTCTCATTTAAAGCAAGTAGAGCCTGAGGAAAACATGAAAAAAAATTGTCATGATTTTTCCCACTTTTTTCACAGATCTGTAACTGGGATAATTTCTACCTGCCCAACACATTATTCCTCCAGGCCTCCTTTGTGCTGGATGTGTAAACAGCCTGACTTGAGCTTGTAAGGGAAACTACTTGTCTCTACTACTCGGAGGCCATGTACTTCTTTGTGAGCCGCTATGTTTGCAATGCACCTGAGGGCACACAAATCCTTCCACTTACTGCAATGTGCTCCTGCACCAAATATACACTAAAATACCCACAGCCTATTTTACCCATGACAGCTTTAGGAGAACTTGTGCCCTGCCAGATTTGCTGTTTCCAGCCTGCAATCTGTGCCCCCTACCCCTTTCCACAGACACCAAATTCACTTTCAGATACATTGATATTCAACTTGTCAGTCATTTTACTTTAAGGGATTGTCATTGAAAATAACATCAATCAAAATATATGACAGCTAAGTATTTTCAGAAGCTATTGGGAAAATAAGCACATCCCATGCTTCACACCTATTTCCTAAGCACTGGGACTAAATGTAATAAATGAAGTTAAGAAAAAAAAATAGCTACAATGTGCAGCTATGCCCAAACAATGCAAGGAAGTAAAGTGCCTTGAAACAACACAACAGAACATCCCGCTCACTGATAAAACTGGTAAAACTCATTTTATAGACTGATTTGAAACAAACTGTTCTGACACCCTTGTGGTAAACACATCTACCACAGCAAGTAACAGAGAGACCAAACAGCGTTTTATGGTAACTTGACAAGTCTACACAAATTAATTTTTGGTATCTATTTATTTCTCCCTGACAAATTCCGATTTACATGAAAAAGAGCTGTGAAGGAAACGCCACATGCTGTGAAACTTCCGGTCATACAAACCCCAAGATCAATTTCCCTATATTATAGAGTGCCCATTCCCTAGCTGTCATGTCCATGGGGAGGAAAAAGGACAAGATTATGTGACAAAAAAATATAGAAGTGAAACTGCGAGGATAGAAGCATGCAAACAAGTTCATTTCAAGCCGTATGGAGTGGGAACATGTAGTGCAGCAATTCCATGGCAACATGCTAAATTTACTAAGATTAAAATTCCATGAAAACTACTGTGTTCTTTTCACTTCCACATAAAAATAATCCTTTCTGAAATTCCTGATCTTTCCTCATTCACAATCACTTCATTCTCTATAAATTAAATTACTTTGGAGTAAACTAAATGCTTGGAAATACCATTATGTGGAAGATCTTTACTAGCAAGGATATAAATATCAACAATAACACTGAATTACCCAGTTTCTTTGTTCTTTCTGAAACCCTTAAAAATCAGTTAAGTTACCTCAGAAATGCAGGAACTGTAGCCTTCAATAAAAAGCCTCTTACTGTTTAAAAACCCCAAAAATGCAACCATGTGCTGAAAATAACATACAAAAAACTTGATCCAGAATAGTTTAAGTTAGAATACGTACTTTAAAACATATCCCTACTATTGGATTCAACAATCCTTGTGGGCCCCTTCCAACTCAGAGTATTCTGTGAAATATGTAAGGTTTGTTAAAACTACTGTAGCTATTTCATCAAAGTATTTCAGTGAGAGCTGACATTCTGCTACACCTAAGGAACAGAAAGCAATGCAATTTTAAAGTATGTCAGCTAACTTTCTATTTTTCTTTGGCAATTTGGAGAATTCAGCACAATTCTATAGTTAGTTACAGAAATACATGAGTTACCTTTGAATTATATAGAGTGAAACAGCTTTCCATAATCCAACACAGACTTTCTCCTCCTTTAGCTGGGGTTCTAGCACTAATGGCATAGAGTGGACACACAGGTAGCGAGGAGTAGCAGATTGAGAAAAGCAGAGAACAAAGTAAACATGCCTTAACTTCTGGCTTCACCTATAAGAAATGGGGAGAAAACATTCTTCCCATCCTTCCCCCCACCCAGGAAAAAGTGGAACATTTCTCAGCAAGCAAAAGAAAACAGGATTCCTTACAGTCAAGGAAAACCTCCTGATTTTCCTATGGATTTGCCCAAGTGCCTGCAAACTCCTGCACCACCTGCAGAACTGTGACCTTAAAGCCAGCTGATGCTTTTAGTGAACCAGCTGCAAAGCCAGGCAACCATTTCTCCTAGAAAATGCAGTTTCTACCAAAAGGACTAGGAAACAACAGACACATGGGTTCAAAAGAGCCTCATCTATCCCACAAGAAAAGCTGTTGCAAATTAGCTTCCAATAAATGTGTTTCAAGAAAACAGGCATGCTTGTAGGGGAGCAATACTGGCAGAATGGTCAACAGCTTTGATCAGCTCCCTCATTACCACTGTTGCCCTATTCCTAGTACCATGATTCTTGGGTTTAGGGGGGAAGATACTAAAAGTAAATCAAAAGGCAACTGAGCCGTATATGTAGTCATGACACAAGTCCAGATCATTGCCAAAATACACAAACATCCTAAATTACAGGCACCATGGAGTTCAAACATTCAAGTTGCTCGTGTTCTGTCTGGAACAGGTGACAAGAATTTGTGGCCCTTAAACAAAATGCACAAAGGAATGTAGCTTGTAGCCCCTGGTTAACTAATAAAAGCACTCATTCAGTTTTCTTAGTAATTTCACTTTTGTGGTTATTTCAGTAGGTTCCAGACTTGACAGGGCTTTGGATTTGAAATTCCTATCTAGACTTCAAAAAACCCCCACCTTCTCTGGATCCAAACTGAGCTATGTAACAACTGAGTGCTGGGGAGTGAAAGAAGCCAGGGGAGTGGCTTCCCAGGGACAACTATACTCTTAACACCTCTGTAACATCAGGGAAAACGTACAGCTTAGCCACCACCAGAAAATCCATTCATTACCATGATGAATCTCTGTTATTATATATTCCCTTAGTAGTATTAGTAGCAATATGAAATGTTTAATAACACATACAAAATTATGTTTCAGATATATTTATAATTGGTGCAGATGAGTAAATAGAAAACATTAAATTCTACCCTAATCTGTTCTTTCATTTTACCTCCTTAGAGATTCCTGATCTGTAAAATTTTTATGTGGAGTATTTTTGTTTGATTATTGCAATTATTCAACACAATTAATTTCACATGACTTACCCAAGTTTTCTTCTTGCAGTCCGTGTTAAATAGGGGTAAGATGATACAGGACTAACAGATGTACCTCCCCTTAAAGTAGGAAATTCACCATTATTTTTCAGTATCTAATTAAATGGAAATTCACAAAGCAAGGGACTTCGATGTTTTTCTTTCTGGCAGAACTCAACTAAGACACTCAAATGTTGCAATTTTTCATATGGAACAGAATTCACTGAGTTTGCTATAACAGTGCCAAGACAGAACTTCTATTTACCAAGGTTTTCTCAATATTAAATTTTCATTCAATCCTAATTACATTTTTTTCATTTCCCCTCAAAATACTCTAAATATCCACTCTCTTCACACATTACGATTTATGAACGTGAGAAGTAAAGAAGAAAAATATACCCTTTAAAGTATGAGAAATCCACTGAAAAGAAACCAGATGTGACTGGCCTGACTTCTGAAACTTCCCATCTGTCAATGTATATACACCAGGCTCTCAATACTGAGTATGGGTGTACTAGATTTTACACATATGTTGCAGCAAAGGGCAAACTTACACAAGCAGTTACTTTACTCCTGAATCTAACGCAATTGTATCAGACAAATTACAAGTTATTTTGAGCCCTTAGGTTAGCACATGACCACCATCTACTTTTCTTTCTGACAGCAAGTTACAGCTACATGCAGTACACTCCATTGCCCAGAAATCAAAAAGAAGGTGTGTCTGAAATTAAGGAACAGATATACCTGATTCTGCATTTTCAGTCAAGATATCTGATTTCCACACACCACTGTAACTGTTGTTTGTTCCACAGCTATGTCACTAAAATACATTTGGTTCAAGTAATAATAACTACTTTCATTTCATATTTGTGAGCTTAATAACAAAGTAGCATAAATATTATTCAGAAGAGAGCACTGAAAACCTACTTTAATTAACCCTTCATTATCATGAACAACATAATTGTCATCACCTGATGCTAGGAAAAGTACATAACTACATTTTAAAGATTCGACTATACATGTTTTTAAAGCTTTCTTATGTAGTTTTTTACAGCCTGGGCTCTGGTCTAATTTCTGAAAACACTTTTTAGAAGATCCACCACATATTTACAAAGAGAGCTTACTGTTCTGCATCTCTTCTGCATCTGTATGTTGTCTTTCTCTTGACTGAACTCCCCTTTGACAGCAGAGCTTGGTGCTGATGTTCCTCAGGAGTGCAGGGAGACCCCAGAAGAGACTCAACTTCTTCACTTTTTCCCATGTCAACACAGTCTTCTTTGAACACAGAAGAACTTCCAAAAGACTGAGAAGTATCTTTCTGCAACAACAGTTAATTGTTTAAGACTTTCTATGCACTTAAAGCTACTTCTTCCAACTCAAAAACCTGTAAATTTCTAACAGTCACCTTACATCTAGCAGAAATTACCTAATCATGTTAATAAGGTAAATTCTGTCTAGAAAGTAAGAAGTGAGCACATTGCAGCAGTTGCCTCTCCCACACTCCAATTTACATCAGGTTATCAGTCAAACCAGTAACTTTTAAACAGTTAAAAGTTCTACAGAGGACTGCCAAAATACTTTCAGGGGAGCACTGAATCATTGCTTTTAAAATTTTGCTCTCAAAAATCAGATTAAGAGACAATGTAATTAGGTTCTGAAGTCAAATGCAAAATTCTCAATTCTAATGACAATCATAATCACAATTTGGCATTAGCTCTCACACACAGTACCTGGATGAGTTCCCCTCCTGGGGCTTCTTCAGCTGCATCACTATAGCTGATGCATCTTATGGCACTAATTATTCCCTGAACAGCAATTCGCTTGTGTTCTCTGTAGTGCAGGTCTTCAATCTCTTTTCCTATTTCACCTATGGGTTTCAAAACTGATTCAACTGCAAAAAAGAAATTTCCAGAATCAAGTTATAGAGAAATAAAATAGCAAAATCTCTGAACAGAAGACTAATTTTTTTACTAAATATTAAAATGATTTTAAAGAATTCCAAATCTTTTTGTTATCCACATCACATGAAAAAAAATTAAAACAATAAACCTTTTTAGCTCATAAACATCCATTCGTATGCATTATCAGACACCACAATTTCTGTTTCAGGTGAAATTTCCAGCTCAATGTACCCTTCAGAATAACTATTTTAAATTTGATTAAGCAGAATATTCAGAGCAAAACTTCTGG
This sequence comes from Phylloscopus whistleri, assembly GCA_017589585.1. Classification (NCBI taxonomy): domain Eukaryota; kingdom Metazoa; phylum Chordata; class Aves; order Passeriformes; family Phylloscopidae; genus Phylloscopus; species Phylloscopus whistleri. The sequence continues at coordinate 1,004,407 of JADMLD010001007.1, read as the reverse complement.
GTAAATGTGTAACTCATGTCAGCATCTACAGTTCTCTTGCAGCTAACAGTGTGATATTTTCTGTGAAGTGAGGATTTAGCCTATGAAACATTTAGTCACAAAACAGAGGCTTTTCTTGGAGTAAAAATGACTGAAAAGGGCCACAAATCCTACAGAGATTTGATATATGATACCTTCATTGTTTTTACAATATTTCACAAAGCTATCAGGAGGTCGTGGAAAAGGGTAATAGCCACCGATGACAGTTTTCTTTATTTGATCAGCTTCGCTTTGTGATTTTGTCCACTCAATGAAGTTTTTCACTTTGGCATCTTTGGTGTATGGCTGGCCCTTGTGCCACCCTTTTAAAACAAAAAATAATCAGGTATCAAAACCAAAGCAGGTTAGTGAAATTTGTTCTCATTTTGAAACTCCCCTGAACACTACCTACAAAAAACAAATCAAGAAAATCCTGACTAGAGAGTACAAAAGATATCTTTTGTCAAGAGTGTTTCACAAAATGAGTACCTTGAATTTCTTGACTACACTTGCATTTGAAACTGAAAGTTGGACAAATGTTAAATAAAAGACCAAAACTTCTAGCAAAAAAGTGCCAAGAATAGGAAAGCTGCAAGTGTTTTTTAATGTTTTAAGTAAGTGGTAATCACCATTGCTACCCTGTAAAAAGATTAACAGTATTAGTTAAGAATGAAAAGTAAATAAATGTCTTAACCTAGAAATACTTTTCACAAGATAAACCCATTTTAATGGCTCACAAGAATGCCATTTGCCTTTTCTTTTTCTGCAACGATGTTTCATTATTACCTCATAGTCTGCACTGATTATTTTGCTGTAAAATGAAAATACCCTTTCCAAAGAAATAACATGAGAACTACATAAAATTAGAACTAGTTTAAGTTACCTGTAATGAATATTTGACTTTCATTTGAAGTTGTAAGGTAAACTGTCCTGGAAGGATTCTCAGTGAGGCCCTGGATCACTCTCATCTGTGTACATACCAAGTATGTCACTGGAGAAAAAAAAAAACCTTCAGTATTTTTTCTTCCTGACAGTTCCTTGATTTTAGAATGGCAAGAGTGACACACACCAGATTAATTTTATTAAGCCCTCTAAACAAGACAATTTAGTTCTTGACCCTACAAATGTTTCACGCATGTTCTGAGTCTCCATTATAAATTACCATATGGACACGCAATTAAATCTTCAATGTAATTTAAGCATAGATATTACAACCAAAACATGACATACTTCATCAGGTAGGATATCATTGAAACAAATAGTACAAGTATTGGTATTAGATGGCTGTGTTTCTTAAGGATAAAAAGCATAACACCATGAGAAATTATGAGACGCCACTGAAAAACTTCTAAACAGAGCTCAAACTCACTCTTTTGTTAGTATCTCAGTTAAACACTGGAACGTCATTCCTTCCCACTTCCCCAGAACACCCAAGATGAATGCAGCCATAATCTTAGCAGGACTGTGCAGCTGGTGCTGCATCAAATGATATAAAAAATGCATATCAACACCAACCAGTGTTAAAAAAAGCATGAGTGCTTGGAGGAAGAGAAAAAAAAAAAGGCAAGAAGAAATATTTAAAGCTCTTTTAAAATCCTTCATTAAGGATTCCCTAGTTTGAAATTTATTACTCTTAGCTCATGTGTGATAACTAACACAGCTGGGTGATGACTGCTGTTTGGGAAAAAAGCACTGTTTCCAAGAAATGAAGCTTTTCTACTTTCACCTCTCTCTTCATTCAATCCTCTTAAATTATTCCGGTCCAGAAAAAAACAGGTATTTACAGGTCAAGAGGAGCAAGAGGTTTGACCAGCTGCTACCTTTAATTGCCTCTGATGCAAGAGATGTTGCCCAGGTGCTTCTTAACAGAAACACCTGAAATGAAGGAGATCAGAGGAGGCCCAGGCCCAGCTAATTGTTTACACTAACTGACAGACTGCAATTTGGAAGGGTGTCAAATGAACTATTTTTTCTTCTTAGATTTAATTTCTGATCAACTATCTTCTGCTTGAGGAGATAAATCATGGCATTTTTTTATTCAGTGGCAACTAATCTCAGAATTAGAAATTTGCAATGAACTAGAAAAACATTATAAATAATTATTAGTAAGTATTATAGAGAGATGAATACTTGGATGAATATGCTCAAACACATCTGGCTGAGAAGTTGCAAACAATTCCAGGATGAATGGTTGGTCTGAGGTCCCATCAATGGCATGTGCCCAACGATAGAGCCAGAAGTCTTCACAGTGTTCTATATTAAAAAATATTAAGAGAAATGCATAAGCATTTACGTAGAAATTTAGGAACTATTTGATAAATTCTGAAAGTCATATTTATAGAAAAAACCTCTTTTTCTGGCTCGCTCAGCCCTTCCTACAAACGTCACAAGACCAATAACATCACAGGAATAATTGTGCGGTAAGTCATCCAGTTCTGACCTAAAACCAAAATAGAAGAAAGCTTGGTAAGCTTTCTTAGACACTTTGCAAAAAGCATTTCCAATTAACATTCACTGTAAGGTAATGCAATTTAAATTCCAGCTCAATAACCAATAAAATTCTATTTTACCTTGTGATAAACCTATATTTAACTTCAGGTAATCCCCACTCTGGCTTAACCATTTCTTCTGGAATAATACTTATTTCAGTAGGAGGATCCCGAACATTAAGGCTAATTTCTGACAAAGAAAAAAAAAAAAGTCAGTAACATTTATGGCATGAATACAAATTATAATCATCATCATCATATTATCATCATATAATAATAATATAACAAAAATAGCAACAATCCATAAAGAAACCAGGGTAAAGTTTCTGTGAAATTATTAATCAATTTCTCCGAGTTCAGGTTTTCATCAAAATAAAGTAAGGAATTCAGGTACAACAGAGCAATTCTATCATCTGAGTAATGTTAAACTTTCCAATTGCCTACATGAGCCAACTAGCTCAATCCAGACAGTATTGTAACAGAAACTAATCCAACCACACTGAGTAGATACAAAGTACATTTTACACTACCTTTGTTGTCAAATGTCAGTAAGGTCTGAAACTGATGTGCAGACAACAAAGTAAAACAGAATTAGCACATGGGAATTTCCATATTTGATGCCAGTTCAGGTAATTATTAATAGGATAGGAATACACTATGACCACGGTGGAAAACAAAAGGTTTTCCCATACCTATTCTATAGCACCTGAAAATTTTAGTTTATTAATCAAACTGTTTAGATGCTATATTACAAACATCGTGGAGCACTGGGGCAAGCAAGGTGTTCTTCAACCAGACTGAAAAATAGAGGAAGAACAGCTTCACTTTCTAGAATACATAAGGCAGTACTCTATGGTCTTATAACAGACCTTGCTGTTATGTAAAAGACAGATTCTGATGAAGTTCTTGGGTTTGAGTAAGGGATTATTTAGATAATGCACCCAGAAAGGTAATTAAGTAGATTTAAATAATGCATACAACTGTTTACATAATTATATCTGGTGCCTCCCCCTGGCAGTGCAGCATTAGGAAGGTGTTCTACTTCAAGTGAGACCCTCTACTTAGGAATATTCTCTAGGCTTCTGGTTTCTAGAAATGTATTTTGAGGACAATTGTGGTTTTGCATACAGTCTTTTAGGACAGTATCACTGAGAAATTCCTGAAATAAAACTTTCCCGTGCATCAAAACTATCTCTCAACTGTTTCATTATTTTGAGATTAGATGAAAGTCATACACCCAGGTCAGGATTATACCCCAGGATGAGTCAGGAGCTAAGGTAAGTCCAGGCTGTCATCAGTGCCACACAAATTCAGTGATGTGTGATAGAGAAATGTGCACACTGTCTGGCAGTGGAATTCAAGGCATTGGTACTAAGTTCCAACTAAGGATTTTAGGTTGTGAAATGGCACCTCTCAGCAGGTCCCATAATGCTGCAGCTGCAAACGAGCCAGCAATGCAGAGCTCACTCCACAGAAGTCTAGGGATGCACCTGAAGCATATAGCACCTTGCAGGACTCTCCATTTGGAAACCCCTTAATACTGGGGACTTGATAACTCTCCAGATACATTGTACAATATTTGCAGGTGAATGGTTCCAAGGACACAGTGGAAAGTTGTGATTTGACAGAATTACGAGTTGAAAATAAATGAAGAAAAAAGTAATTGTTACTTAAGTGATTCAGTGTAATTGAAACCTGAAATATTTCCCCACAGTGGGCATATACAGAGATAATTAGATAATAAATTCCACTTCATCTGACCAACAACAAAAAAAACCCTTCATGCAATGGAAGTTGTATAAAATGCTCCAGAATTTTTTCTGGATATTCTGTTCTCTGGTGACTCTCTTTTTATAGGACATATGGTCATACTATCCATCCATGCATCATGGGATTATGTGAATTCATATTAAGACAAAATTCTCAGCTTTGTGCAAAGAACTGAGATTCTGTACATATTTTTGCATGAACCAAAGATTTACAGTTTCTGCAGTTTATCTGTGCACCATGGCACTTTCCCATGAAGTGACTTCTAGTTCTTCCATTACACAGCTATTACCCTTTACAGCCCAGTAGATGAGTTGGCCATTTGGATCTCTTTGTTCCCACTTCCACCCCAACAACGCTTGAAAGGAATCAGAAGAGCAGAGTGAATAAGGCCATGAAAATGCAGAGATATTTACCCCTAGAGAAAGTCACCTCAGATGGCATATTTTATTCTGTCTTCTTTGCATAGAAAGGTTTTGCAGCAATTGTAATTGTTTTCAGGGTTGGCTTGTAATTGTCATCACCTTCTCTCACAAACTTCCATGCCTGGCTAAACATTTCTATCTCCTGCCAAGTCACCACAAATACTTCAGACATTGAGATCTGGTTTCAATGCAAATACTTATCAGTCAGGGAAGACACTGCTTCTGGCAGTGAAAAGATTGCTTATTTTTCTGCACTGTAGCAACTCCATTAGGAAACTGTCATTGTCAATAAGTTATACATACATGACCCTTCACCAACATGCATGTTGTTTCAAGAAGTTATTTGAATTTTCTGAATGTTGGCTGTCATTTTGTTCTGAGTATAAAATCACAAAATGGGAAAGAGTTCATATAGGGTGAAGGAGGACAGAAAACAACTCCAAAGTTGATCAAATCCAGTTTGAAAAGGCCATTACTGTTATATTGCAGGACTTGCGTTTTTGTAGCACAGCTCCTCTGAGTATCTGCCACACTAAACAACTGGCAAGTAAGAAAATGCTTTTTCATACCCAAGGAATATTCTTCATACACACACTCCCACTGTGATGCTCCTTCAGCACACAGAAGTCATCAGTGCAAGTTTTTATTCTGTGGAGCTGTGCAGATACTGTGGCCTTTGACAGTATACATTAAATTCTGAAGTCAGATGAGGTGATTATGTCCGTCAGTGACCAGGAAAAAGGTGTGAGCAGTGTACAAGTGATATGCGTATTATTAAGCAGGAAGTAGAATCAGATTAAAATTTCATTGCCGGAGGCCTATCTTCATATCCTCAGTTCCTGGTATCAGGGATTCTTTTTTTATTTATTTTTTAAATTAAGGTTTTAACTAATTGTGGCAGTAAACTTTGTAGACATGAATCAATATAAACAGGGAATGGCAAGAACCTGGATGCTCAGACACCTTTCAGAGGTACTAATTAAGGCTTTATACCTTATCAATTAGTCTCAGTAATGTATCACTTTCTAATTTACTTCTATGGAGAACTACTTTGCACAGCTGTACTTCATTGATTCAAAACAGGTTTCTGAAATACTTAACCAATTGCAGCAAATCTCTTCATCTGTGAATCCCCCGGGGTGGGGTGTGTTTTAAACGGGTAACTGGTTTTGATGGCGTACTTGTCAAGGAGGAGCACTGTGCCCACATTCATACTGTGATACCATTCAGGACACAGTGAATTCCACAAAACCATTGACATCATGCCTGAGCCATCAGCAACTTCAAAGTAAGCCTGAAGAAAAAAGAGACAATATACAGTCATCTTATTTATTATCATTCTGGTACGTATTTATTTTCGATAGTGCACAGGTGCTTGACTCATAAACTACTTCTCTGCTACAAACGGATACAGAGGATGTGCCAGGACTTGTACTGAATACTGGAGCTGAAAAAAATCCCCAGTTTTTAAACTGGGCAAATGCTGAATCTGAAACTGAGCAGATCACTGAGCAGTAAAAAAAAATTTTAAACTAACCCACCACACCTCCAGTCTCATTTTCCACGAAGTTCAACACAAAAATATCACAAGTTAAATATCTTAGAAATATCATTAAGAATTTTACGGTAAAATAATCTACCTGAAAGTCACCAGATGAGAGAATCAGGGCCTAGAAATATATATATATATATATATTTTTTTTTTTTTTTTACAGGACACACTAACTCCAACTGACAAAGCATAGAGACCAGAAATGTTTAGGCTGTTAAACTACTAACACCTTGAAGTATTTTTTTCATCACAAAAAGCTCAAATGAACTACAGTACCTGGAACAAGTCCACTAAAGTTTGTACACGTGTGATCACAAAATTCAGCATTTCCTGCTCTAGAGTGCTCCGCATTTTTGCAAAGGCAGCATTTTCCATATAAAATAGCTATAGAATAACTTTATGTGCTTACTATATGGGAAAAATTATTTTCAAATATCCTAGAGCAATTTGTTTGAGTGTTAACCTATGCATTTATCCCTCTTTACCTGATAAGGCATATCCATTTTTTTCTCTGGTTTTCCATAGTACCTTAGTCTAGATTTGTGCAGAATTCTCACAAGAAGTGGATGGAAATGCACTCTGCTTCTCCATGTCATTTCCAGATGACCAAGATTAGTCAGTTTGGAAACTAAGGTTAAGGGGTGGGGAAAAGACAAGACCGAAAAAGAACATTCATGATTGAACACGTAAGTTTTCAGTAGTAAAGTGCCAGAATGTCACATGTATTTTATTAATGTTCCTAACATTTAAAAAGGGTCATTTGCTGATATCATTCACCAATAAATTGTTATTAACTATCTGCACAAAGCACAGTTGGTGTGTTTTCTTTTTTTTTTTTTTTTTTTTTAATTGAGAGCGATGTCACATCTTAAATGCCACAGAAGTGTTGTCAGATAAGCAGAAGGGCTTTTACAGGTGTCAGCTTACAAGGGAATCACACTAGTGCAGAAATCCTGTTACACCTCTCTCCTCACCAGGTTCATGGAATGGTCTGCCCCCCTGAACACTGACCACATTTTGGGTGGCAGCTTCTAAGCGTGAGCATGCTGCCCCACACACCAGCCATGAGACTGCTGCTACAGTCGGTGTTTCTGAAACACTGTGTCAGTGTCAGAAGACTGGGAACAAGCACCACAGCTACATATTTTCAGTCAATGTTTCACAGAGTTTAAAAAACCTTCTCAAATCAACAGAGAATCACAGAAGAGTTTGGGTTCAAAGGGGGTCATCTCACTCCAACACTCTGCCCACGGCAGGGACATGCTGCACCAAACCAGGATGCTCAGAGCCCCATCCAAGCTGGTCTTCAGTACTCCCAGGGATGGAGCATCCACAAGCTAGCAACTCTGGGCAAACTGTGCCAGTGCCTTCACCATCCTCCCAGGGGGAGAGGTTTTTCCCACAGGAACAGGTGAACTGTGACAGGTGGCACATTCCCAGCGGGAATTCCAAACACAGCTAGAGGATACCAGAGAGCTCAGCCCAGCTGCACAAGCAATCACAGAATCGATTCGGTCGGAAAAGACCCCTAAAATCATCGAGTCCGACCTGTGACCAAACACCACCCTGGTCAGCAGGCCATGGCACCAAGTGCCACATCCAGTCTTGCCTTCAATACCTCCAGGGACAGTTGCTCCATCACCTCCCTGGGCAGCCCGTTCAAACGTCTAATCACCCTTTCTGTGAAGGAATTCTTCCCAATGTGCAAGCTAAACCTTCGCTTAAGACTATGTGCCCTTGCACCGCCGCTGGTTGCCTGGGAGAAAAGCCCGACCCGCAGCTGGCTACACCGGAAAGGTCCTCCCTCAGCCTCCTCTTCTCCAGGCCGAGCCCCCTCAGCCTCCCCTCACAGGACCTGTGCTCCCGACCCTTCCAAGCTCCGTCGCCCAACAAAGGCAAACAATGGCACCGCCTCCTCCCTCTGGGTGCCCCGAGGGCGCCTCAGGGCGTCACTCCCGCACCCCCTACAGCCGCCTCCTCCGGGCTTACCGTCCACATCCACCTGCACCGGGGGCCTGTCCGGCACCCACATGTCTCCGTAGGGATCCTCGTTGTTCCAGAGCGGCAGGTAGTGCCTGTTGTCCCCGCGGAGGGGCTGGAGCGGGCCGTGCCCGTTGGGCGGGGTGCCCTCGGCGGCGGCGGCGGCGGTGCCCCCCGCCCGCTCCAGCCCCTCCAGGCAGAGGAAGCCGCGGTTCAGGCGCTTCTCGTCGTAGCGGTACGAGCAGCGCGTGAGGCGGAGGCGCGTGCCCGCCCGCAGGTGCGCGCGCTGCACGAGCCCGTTGAGGCGCGGGGCAAGGTGGCAGCGGTGCCGGCGCGCGCCGTCCGCGAGCGTCACGTCGTACCAGTACTGGTGGGGGGCGGCGGGCGGCGCCTGCGCCAGGTACCGCTCCACCGCCACCACCGTCACGGCCGGCGGCTCCGCGGGCGCCGCGCTCAGCTGCGAGGAGCCCTGCACCTCCTCAAACACCCTCTGCAGACAGAAGGCCCCGCCGCCCTCCGCCGAGGCCGCCGCCCGGCTCTCCTCGGCGCGTTCCGGGGTACGGTCCTGCATGACAGCGTCCTGGCCGCCCTTCCCGGGCGAGAGCCGCGGCCCGGGGCGCTGCCGGGCCCGCCGGCGGCGGCGGCGGCGGGCTCCCGCTGTCATGGCTGAGCAGGGGCGCCGCCCCCACGGCGCGCGCGCACCCGCCCCGCCTCGCGCGCGCCGTTCAAACCGCCAACGGCCGGGGCGGAGGCGGGGACAGCGACACGGGGACAGCGGCACGGCGACGGCGGGACAGGAAAGCGGCGGCCGGGGAGCAGCTGCGGTCGGGAGCAGGGACGATGCTGAGGCCCCGGGGAAGAAGCGGTGGGAGAGGCGGCGGCGGGGTGGCCGGCGATAAGCGGCCGGGTAGCGGCGGCGGGTGGCCCCGGGGGTTCCTCCGCTAGGCCGGGGGCCGCGGCGGCTCCCGTGCTGGCTCGCGGCCCGCCCTGGTCGGTGCCTTGCGGCGGTGCCCGGGAGCTCGGGGGCGCAGCTGACCCGCAGCGCCCCGTCGGTGGGACAGAGGTGCGGAGCTGCGAGCAGCGCTTTGGTCCCTGCCTCCCTCAGAGGGCCCTGCTGCACCAGTTCCTGCTTCCATTTAAGTGGATGCACAAAACTCATGGCTTCTTCCTTACCATGAATGTGTTCCTAGCTGGGAGAGTCTTGTGCCTGCTTCTAATATTGTATTTGCATTTTTCATAGTTGCAGTGTGGGGATAATCATAATCATCTTGCCGTTGGAACAGTCTACTGAGTCTTGTTTCTTGCTCCTGTCTTCAGAAGAAATTCTTACTAGAGGTTCCTAAGTGTGTTATATTTATATTACTGTTGATGCTTGTCCCATTGCAACTATCAACTTCTTTATCATACCATATAATCAAAGAATAGTTTGGGTTGGAAGGGGCCTTACAGACCATCTTGTTCCAAACTCCCTGCCATGGGACATTTTCACTGATATCATAAGTAGTCCTGTGAAAGGTTATGGAGATAAAGGACTTTGATATTTTATTAGCGCCTGTACTTTTTTCTACTGGAGGAAACACCTCTTATGAGGAAAGCTGTAGGGAGTTGGGCCTGTTGAAACCAGAGATGACAAGACTGAGAGGGGATTTTATCAATGCCCACAAATGTCCGAAAAACAGGTATCAAGGGAATGGGAACAAGTGGTGCCCAGTGACAGGAAAAGGGGTGACAGGCACAAACTGATACACAAGGAATTCCATCTGAATACGAGGAAAATTTTCTTTGAGGGCAGAAGAGCACTGGAACAGACTGCCCAGAGAGTATCTCCTTCTCTGGAGATACTCAAAAGCTGTCTGGATGAGATCCTGTGCAACCTGCTCTGGTTGACTCTGCTTTAGCCAGGGTGTTGGACTAGGTGTTCTCCACAGATCCCCCACCCACCCCAGCCACTCCAGCAGGACAGAGTGAGGAGAGAGGGGTAAAAAAAAAGGCTAGGAAGAGCAACTTCCAGTCTTTATAGTGGTCCAGACAGTCTTTGAAAATCCAGAAGTGCAGCTGCAGCTTAGGCAGAGCTGGCTCAGGTGTGAGCCAGAGCAGTTCTTCCAGCTTGAGCACAGTTGTATTCTTAGTCTACTGCCTTTGTTACTATGGTCCACTGGCCATGGGGAAATTAGAAAACCTGTCACCCGAACCATTCAAAACAGACCCAAAACCTAAACAAAGGGGTATAAAGCACAAGCTTTTTCTGGCCCTTTAGAATTCTCTAGGAATGATACGAGATTATATATTTTATGTCACAGTGCATCCCTTAGTGGGAAAATTTAAAACAAATCAGTCATTTGTGTTATGTTGAAGCCAAGTATTGGGTAAAACTTCCACGTGGTTTCTTCCCCAGTAAACATGACTTGTGTGTGAACAGATAAAATGGCATTTACAGTTTAAAAAAATGAAAATGACCCGAAAACCTTTTCAATGAGCTTGCACAGGATGTGATTTTGTATCACATGCAAGCCTTACCTGGAGAACTACAGTGTACGCTTTTTTTAGTTCATAAATAACCTGTGGGTATAATAAGGAAATCTGTGGACCTCTCCCAACTTATCTCCACTTTTGTCTGTGCTCATGATGTTATTTGCAGAAGAAACTTACTTACACACAGGCTTATTGTTACACATGCATTTGTTGCCAGATTTTGTTATTGTGAGTCACTGTGGTTTCATTCATTGAAGCTGAAGCTTTTGTGGAGTGGTAATGGACTGATGTGAACTGATAGCAGAGTTAATATGTTATACTGGATAAATCTGTGTGTATTGCAGGTTCAGATACAAGATAGCTCCTTCTCTTAGGAACTTGCTTCTGCTGCCTTCTTTCTCACCAGCAGAGGTCCAGCTAGCATACCAATTTCAAAACTGGAACAAGGGTAAATATCTTGCTGACAGCGTGTCAACAGAATGTTTTAAAGACTGGTTATGTCTGCAAGTTCATCCCGATGTGATTTCCCTACCATACCTGAACAGTGGGACTGATACGATTGTATTAGAAACTGGAAGCTGAGAAACACTCAGAGAATCAGCAATGACTGGAGAGGAGCCATCAGCAGATGGCTGTATCACACCACAAGAACTGAGGGCTTTGTGTTATACTGAGCCTGTTTCACCAGGGCGTGTAAGCAGCTCATTGAAGACAAAACGATTTTTATATGCCTACAACCGAGTGTGATAAATGATACTTGTGTTCATCTCTGGTCAATCAATAGTCTCAAGTTCTCAGAGACAATTAGCAGTCAAATATCTTGGGTTTTATATACAGTACACCTTAAGAAAACAGTAGTTAGCCTTTATAGAAGTGACAGTGAGGAATGACCTATGCTGAATAGGAGGATGTTATTACATTCCATTAAATATTATATTTAAAATATGTTGGAGAACTGAAAACGCACAAAAGAATAAAAGGTAATGCTCTAGATTAAAAAAAAAATAGCTGGTGTGCAAATCATAAAGTTTACTGTAGAAGTTGTTCACCACAAAGTGTTTTGAGGACAAAAAAATAAAAGTTTTTCTGATGCACCTCACCTTTTTTTCCTAGGTGGTTTTGTTAAATCTTCTTAGAAAATAACAAAAGCAGTTAAGTAATACTAAAATAACATTTTTGGTGATTACCCAGCTGACATCCCCTTGCCCTTTAATCAGCCCTCTGCAATTTAAAAGGCAGTTTAAAAAAGTGGTGTGTTATCAGCAGGAAAATGTCTCACACTTTTGGTGTGTGGAACTTTGACTTATTGCACAGGTTTTAAAATCTATGGAAGTCTTTTCTGTAGACTGCAAGTTTGCTTATGCTTCATTTAACATAAATACAGCTGTTTAAACATGGAACTGAACTTGAAAGCCAGCTTTTATGATGGTCTTTGGAGAAACAATTCCAGTGGCAATAAAGACTGTGTGAGATTTCCTGAGAAAATGTGACTTGGGCTAACCTGGCACTCAGGCTAATGTGCACAAAAGCCAGTTCTTGTAGCATCAATGGCTGCAAGCTGTCACTGCTGTAGTTCCACTGCCCTCATCCCACTGGGTGTTTGTGTAAAGAGAAGGGCAGACACACGGAAGTTCAGTGAAGCTCATGAGCAGCACACACAGCACACACAGCACACACAGCACTGGCTGTCACCCTTAGGAGCACTCTGTCCAGTCTGAACTCTCACACAGTCACTTGGACATCTTTATCCATACAAGGATATATATTCGTTTTGTCCCTACAAGCAGATATGGATGTTTCCCTAAGGATAGTGACAGGATTTGAAAAACAGTAACAAAGTTTCTATGATTTTTACAACAGCTGATATCAATATAACAGAATCATTACAAATATAATACTAGTTTTGGTTTTCAGAGTATTTTTATTACTGTTTCAATTGTACAATTTCCACATTAGAGAACAATACATAGTGTACAGTTCGTAACTTGCATGGTTCCCAGGTTTTAAAGTCATGTGCCAAGATTCAGGCTGCAAAAGAGAGTTCACCATGCCTAAAATGAAAGCAGGCACATACACACAGCTCTACCTTGCTGCAGCATTAGCACAATCTTGTGTGGCAAATGCAACATTATGAGCACCACCTGCCATTAGGAGACTGCATGTACCAAAGGGTTAATGACACGGATCCTTAACATTCTGCCCCTGTAGTAGTTTTTCATGTCAAGGTGACATCACTAGAAAAACACATTAAGCAGTTCACTCCTTGGTTTTAAAAGTTAGTGAAGGTGTATAGCAAGTGAAACATTCCATAAAATGACATTACAAATCTGATATACATTTTGCATAGTTAAAATTATGTCTGGATAACCTTGGTTACTGGATTTTTTTCTTCCGGTCTTTGTACTTTTGCTTTGAGCTAAACTGTTATCAAAGCACTCCCTCATTCAGTGATCCCCAGTCACTTCAGATACCTTTCCATTTCTTTGGCTGCTTTCTGTTCCTTAACGTCTTTTAACCTTTTTGTGTTCCTCCTACAGCAGTATGCTGTGCCAGATATTCACTCTCTCCCCTTTGGCTACTCCTGTTTATTTCCTTCAGCTTTTCCCTCCTCTTCAGTCACTTCCCCTTTCTTCTGTTACTCCTCTCAACATCTCTGAGCTCTTTTTCATCTTCAACCATTCTGACTCTCTCTTGATAGACAATGCCACAGGTTTCTGCTTGTTACATCCAGTTGCTATTGCCATTTGCAATACCACTTCTAAATCCTTCAAAAGGATTCACCTCTAGGTGCCTCATGCTTTCCAGAATTACACACAAAAGGTTTTTAATTTTTTAATGGCAAATAGAAAATGAAAATCCAACTGACTGCCTTGAAATGTAGCTAGAAAGATCTAGTAGAGGGAAACAGAACAAATAATTACAACCCCAGTATAATACTGCACATTCCCTCTCTTGAACTTGGGGTTGTTTGGGTTTTTTCCCTTTTAGAATGGAGTTAAACTTCTTCGCAGTGTGTCAACTTATTGTCACAATTTTCTGCCAGAGTAAACTTAAACAAGTTTGATCCCATTTGCTTCTTTAATCTGTTGATATGGGCTATTGTTATACATTCCCACTGTCATTTGCTAAATTCTTTTTAACTAGTCTCTAGCATCAGGAAAGTATCTGCCTCCTACCTGCTGACACTAGAACAGGGGTGGGAAAAAATTCACATGCATCCTCTATAATGCAGAGGCTGCTGAGATATGCACACTAAAAATATTACAGGGCAGCCTAGATCACTGATTACTTATAGCATGAGCAGCTTTGCAAGTTTTGCAATGCCTACTGTGTGCAGAACGAAAGCTCTTCTTCCTTCATAGTCTCTTAGACTTTTAAGTCAAAAGCAAGTAAGTTGCTGATAAGTTGATTGTCTGCAGCTCACTTTTTGCCAGTAATTGTAACTTTGTTCTCTGGTTCTGTTATAGTTTTGGGCTTGTTTGATTTTGTTGGTGTTTTTTTTTTTTTTTGGCTGGTTTGTTTTTTTTATCCCCTGTTGTTTGTTCTGTGAGTCGAAAGCAATGAGCCCAGGTGTTCAGCAGTGCAGGGAGCCAAGCCAGGCTTTGCTCACTTGCCCCAGCCCTGGCCCTGGCAACAAGAACATTACTACAACCAGACAGAGCTCCTGTTGTCACACAGCTCTGCCCAAGCAGTTTCCATTCAGGTTTCAAGTCTGCACACAAGCTAATTACTCACATACATTAAGAACCACTTTGAGTATTTAACTGTATTTTTTTAGTATGGCTTTAGGCTTATTTTTCTGTTAGTTAAATATTTAAAAGGAACATACTTCATTAAAAAAACACTATACATTTTGAGATAAGCTAGTGGCTGTGAAAAGTGCTAAGTTATTAACTTTGGGAAGTGCAGTCCTCCATACAGCCAAAAACATAACAGCAACAGTGCAGGCACCTCTGACCAGCCTGCAGCAGTGAGGTGGCAGCACAGAGAACAAGGGGAAGGGTGATTAGCCCCTACTTTGATTCCCTGCTGACATACACAGGGACAGCAGTTCTGAGCACCTGTCAGTCACAGCATCACTGCCAGCACCCGAGCTGATGTACTGGACAGCACAGCTACCAGTTCCAAGAACTCTATTTCTGCCTTCTTAATCAACACAGAATCATCATCCTTGAGGTAGATGACCAGATATTCCAACACACTTTCCCTGCACCTTTCAGTATCAACCATTTCAAGTAAAATATACCTATTTTCAAGCACTGGAACTAGTGATTTCACTTTTGCCCACAGCATTATCCCTACTGTATCATGTCTGGAATGAGCTCTTTTGTATTACATTTGATGCTTTACATTTTCAAAGCACATCCAAAAATCAGCTACATGAGGATTACATAAAACCCTACAACTGATTCATAGTACATGATTATATAGTGTGTGTGTATATATATTTTTATATATATATAATATCTCTATAGTTTTATGGCCAACTTATAAGCCCCTGAGAACAGAGATTATGCAGAAACACTGGCACCAATAACACTAGAAGACATGGCTTTATTTAGATGTAATTAGCATAGAAAGCACCTGGAATTATTTATATTTTCTATTTATAATAGATTAACTCTTTGGATATTTTCATAACTATATTAAGAATACATTTGTTAATCTTAACATCCATTGTGGAAAGATTATATTTACATACAAATACATAAGGACTTGATGTGAAAGAGAAAGAAGGAAGAAAAGAAAGTGCCTGCTCTTGTGCCCTTCTTTATATACACAGGTAGTGCCTTTAAATCAATTCATATGAATGTGGGCCCCTAGGTGTGACTAAAAGTTACAGGTTCTATTTCATAATGCTTTATGCATCTATAATTTTGTCTACTTAAACTGTTTTTACAATAAATCCTACAGTAACTGTGTCTGTGGGCTCAGGAATCCAGCCCTGAGAAAAATCTATCCCCCTGCTGCATTTTGTAAAAATTTCCCAGATGTGGCACATGTTCAGAATTAACTAATTTTACAGCTTTGTACTGAAACACACCTGTCCACTCAGCACAGAGGATGATCCCCAAAGGTCCAAGGAAGGAGGACCCCTCAAACCTTTTCCTCTGCACTGGGATCCACCACAAACCGCTACTCTTTCGCTGTTGTAAGGCTTACACAAGTCATTCAAGTTCATTTTGGTGACACAGTAACAGCTTGCTTAAACTGAAAAATGAGCCCAAACTCAATTCAAAATAGATTCCAACTGTGTTTTTGTATCTACCTACAGCTGTCACTGTCCATAAAAAGTGACTTCAGTTCAAGATATCAGCATTGCATCACCTGTGAAAGTGAAACTGTCCATTTTTCCAGAGTACAGGAGCTTCTCACATTGGCTATATTCTTCACTAAAGTCTCCTAATACAATCTTTGTTTGCAATATACTTTGAAAGACAAACTAAACATGTTTGCAATACTTCAACAGGAAAATGGAATTCTTTCCAGGCTGAAAGAATATGAATTTTGATAAGTCAATAAAGACGACATTTTCATAGGTAACAAGTGTAAATTTGTGTGTATTACCTCTGAGAATTTTACACTGCTACCTACAAGGAATTTTTCATTTTCTTCATTTTGATGGGCTTTACCAGTTGAATAGCACATTTTGACCAAGAGTCATAAAGTATATTTGACTGCTGCCTCCTGACTGTACAGATGCAAAGAACACCTTGAAAGGGGAAAAAAAAAAGAAAAAAAGAGATGCTACTGTCAGTTCATATTTATGAAAATATTTTTACTCATATAGGAAAGGTGATAGAATGCCACAGTCCCAAATACAAGGATATACGTATATCACAACTGAATTTTAATCCCATGGGAAACTGAGAAACAGTTTCACTGTTTCTGAAGTGAAACTGTACTTGTGGTACAACTGCATTTTTTTATTGTATTTCTTTCCCTATTTGAAAAGACGTAGGAGAACATTTAAAAATAATTAATCTAAGGTTTTAGGGCTTCAGTTTTCTAAATATGATAGTGGGACTAAACAAATTTTAGAGAAAATTTACCAAAATTGCTACATGCAAGAAATCATACCTGATTATCCATACCCTGGTGTCTGCAATTAAGAGTGCTGGGGTTTTTTTTTCTCCACGATGACTGCTCTGAACTGCCTGTAATTTCAGTAGCCCAGGAGAGACAGTCCTGTAGCTGGGAATTTTTGGGGCTCACTCACTAACCCTCCCCCACCTGTGGTGCTGTGCAGTTCACAATGCCTGTACTTGTCATCACTGACAGCAGTGAAGGCTGGGTGGAACAGAGACGTCTAACAGCTGGTGGTGGGAATGTGTGCAACATCCATAATGAATATCCATAATGGGGGCTTTGTGGGATCAGTGGTTACATTGGCTTTGAACAGGGAAGTTATACCAAGGTAGGAAATAACCAATAACAAAGTTACCAAAATGAACTGGTCTGTCATAATCAGTTATTACTCATTTTTGCTAAGTCACCACACTGTAGTCATCTCTGTACCTTGTCATTTCTTTCACATAGGAATTTTAGCTTCTGTGCTTTCTTGTGCATAAATACTCCTTCCAGATTTCCTGTTTCCACAGAGCGTAGTTCAATTGCTTTTTCTCCCCAGCCCATGACCTGATTGGACTGAAGGTAAGCTAAAATAAATAAAAAAAAAATTAAAAAAAGGGAAAAAATATTGATACTGTTTAACAACTGAAAGACTGATTCTTCCCTCATTTATGTTAATTATGGATCTGATGTATTTCTCTTCGATAACAATATATTCTGGATTATTTGTATTTTAAGTTTACACAAAAAGCCTTAGGAATAGTAACTAAATTTCAGTTTGTCTCTCAGACTTATTTTGAACTCTAGGCATAAATATTAACTACTTTTGTATATCTTAGACTCACAAAAGTTTGGAAGAAAACTCTGAAGGGCATCTTGTTTAACTGCTGGCCTCAAAGCAGGGCCAAAATAGACAAGGTTAGTCAGGACCTTGTACAGATATGGTTTGATAGATATTTCACAACCTTTCCAAGACCCCGCTGCAATGCATCACTACTTTCAAGGCTGAACATTTCTTCCTAGTATATTGGTGCAACTTGTGCCCATCTTTGCCTCTCATCTTTTAACTGTTCATATTCAAGAAAAGTCTTGACCGTCTTCCCTGTGCCCACTATACTCTGTTCCTATTAGGAAGCTAAGTTTGTATTTAGTATGTAGTTCAGCCTAGTATGAAACCTAAATGCTTCAGAATCTGAGACCATGGCATGATTAACTTGGTGCAATATTTCCAAAACCAAATGAAGATATTCTAGCACTGTGGAAGCTTACTACAATATTCCCTTTAAATCTGGCAATAAGAAATTAGAATAGCGATGAAGGAGTTAACACCACAGATTTCAAATTAGGCACAGTTTCACTGAAAGCCCTCTGACTGGTACTTGTATGAGCTTCCAAGGTAAAATCACATTAGTTATGCTCTATTGGTAGTCAATGCTCAGAAACTGTTCTTGTTCAACTATCAACCGTTCTTTCATTAGTTTAAGAATTCTGGTGCTCTAAAATGATGTAGAGGGAATGTGTGCACTGGACTCGGTTTTAGTTTCATTGGACAGTGCAGGTCTGCCCTACATTATTAGTGCGAGCAAGGTCTACCTCTTAAAACCCTCCATGTTGATTTGGTTTTTGTCTAAAAATTGAACTTTCAGTGCAGACTGATACTGGAAGCAACAGCCTGCAATCCTGCTTGAGAAGGATAGCAGAAAATAAAGGCAGTATGCCCATGTAGCTGTATATACTTCTAGCAGGGTTGATTTAATATTAACTTGGAATTCTTGCTTTATAACTGTTGTTAGAACAAACGTATGAAAAATCATACCTCCTTGGAAACACATATGGTTTGGTTACAGTGTTGTGATTCTAGTCTCCTCAGAGGCTATAATATTAATTTCCCCTAAATCTGTTCAGAAGACTTTCAGTTATTTCAGTTATATTCAGTTATTCTTCGTGCACACTGAAGGCTTCCCTGCCACGAGTGCTGAGAGCAAGAGAATTCTTTCCCAGTATCCCAGTCACAAGGAAAGAGGAAGAAATCAACCTATTTTAAAAGCAAAGCAGCAGTGAGCAACTGAGGGTGAGTTGCAAAAGAAGAGGAGTATTTTCTAAAACTCAAGCACATGAAATGAATCTATTTTAAAATCTTTCCTTTATGCTTCAGGCTGTACAGCAGGGCACTGTTGCTGTAGGCTGTGAAGAAAGTGTCATTAACATTTCTGAACAGTGCAGCAGTAGCAGGATGAGCCCAGGGCAGCACCCATGCAGTCTACAGCATCTGAAAAGTAAGCCCAGACCACACATAAAGTGAGGAACATCAAAATGATACAAGACTCAAACCTCTGCTATTTTTTTGTAACAAGTGACATCACATTAACCTTTTCAAACTCCACTTTTGAACACAACAGAGACAGGAGGCACCCCTGTAGTTCTGGGGGGTGGGAAGAAAGGCAGGTGCATATATATGAACAGCATGAAACCATTCTGTGGCTACACTGTTTAGTATAGGCCATATAGGTCTAGGAACGAAGAACTAATAAGCCTCCTGATCTTTTCCACTACATGAAATTTACACTCCAGGTGCCACTATGCTGTGTCTGTATCTGTGCCTTTGGCAGATTTCAATTTGATAGCTTCCTCGCAGCTCCCAGTAACAACTTCATTAGTCTCTGCTGCAACCTCAAGGTCATCTGCTGGACCACTCCTGCTGTGTTCTGACAAGATGTGACCTCCAGGCAGTATTCAAAACAGGAACAGAATAAACCAGATATGCCAAGTTCAGCGCTGATGCTCTGTTGTCTGGCCAATATACCAAGAACTTGTCCACTGAAAATGGCAGGTTTAAGCACAAGTAGCATAAAATCTGAGTTTTGTAGCAGAATCAAAAAATTCTTTCCCAAATTTCATTTGTGAAACAGCAAGCAAACAAAATGGCCTCTTTACACCATTTCCACAGTTGTCCAGTAATAAGTATTTATCTATACATGGAGATTAATTTGAAGGATAGCAGGCTATGAATTCAAAGGTCAGTACTGAGTCTTTATAATCCTCCCACAGGGGAGCTCTTAGAGGTGTTTCATGTGAGATGAACTGAGAGCAGATACTCAAAATAGAGTTGTCTTATTTTGGAACAATAGCTTCTACACCACGAGCACCTTGGGAATAGTTACTCTGAGTCCACTTTCCACTGCAGCTTTAGATAAAAATATCCTATGCTTCCAGCTGGTATGTTGTAGAGCACTGAGGCAGTAATTTAACCACCTTTTGGTAACACTGTCTGTTTCTCTACAGAATAGTCTTCTTGCTTCTAAAATGTACAGGGAAAAGGAAATAAAGACTTTTACTAGTTCCTCCAGGATTATCCAGATTTGTGTCAACCCTCTATGGCTACATACTGTAAATAATTCATTACTCACACAAAAGGGCAAGAGTGCTCCCAAATCCTATTAACTTGATGTTTCTTAATGCCTTTTTAAAACCCATTTTATAGAAAATATTACAGCTATATTTATATTTAGCCCTACATATGTGTACATCTTTCAGATTAAACATGAATACTTCTACAGTTTTAATTTCCCAAGGGATTTGAGCTTCCTCTCTCCGATTTCTTATTAACAGATTGGTCACAGAGGTCCCAATTTAAGATTACGAATAAGATATATTTAGATTCTCTGCCCTAAATCCATCGATTATAATACAAAGTATTTTTTATTTTTTGTATCTAAATACTCTCACCAACTACAAACTCTTCTTTCAAAATACTTGTTTACAGAAATCAAGAAATGAGCAAAGGATGACTAGAGAGCACCCTGAGGGTAACAAAAGACCTGTCTGTCTCTGCAACAGAGAATGAAAATTGAGATACCCCCATACAGACTTCAGGAGGTTTGAAATGGGTAGAGAAATCCCAGGAAAACAGGATCTGTTAAGAAACTCAAGTTTTAAAATAACAGTTAACAGAGGCCCTTACGTGAAGTTCAAGATGTGTGTTTATAGGTTAGGCTAATTTTTAGTAAAAATGTAATTTCAATCAGAAGTCAAATTTGGTTTGTACCACATCCCAAGGACAGCCTTTTCCTAAAACTACTCAGGCAGAAGTGAAAGGAAAAAGGTGAACATCCTTGATTTTTCACTGTGGTATCCAGTTTCCTCCAAGCTAATAACAACCTTCTGTGCAGTCTAATTGTCTTGGGCTTGTTTTTGTTGGTATGTTTGTTTTAAAATAAAGAACAGGAGTGAGAGAGAAATTAAAGTAACAACTAATAAACCCAAAAATCTGCTTGTGTTGTTCTTCATTTTCCCCATACGGTTACCCTGAAGCCCTATAGGAAAGCCGAAACAAACAGCTGTCCTGGCTCCAGTACAACCAGAATCTCCTCCTACACAGACAACTGCAAGCATGGGGAGACTAAGAATCTATAACAAATACCCTGGGCTGGCAGCCCTGTGAATTTAAAGTGATAAAATGAAGGGGCCATTTGACAGCAGTTACAGATCTCTTCAGTAACTGACCCCTCAGTAGCTGTGAATTTCTACATAAAACGCTGTGAGCTATGAACAACTAAAACACTTTTCCCCCTCTGTAATCCACATAATTCTCCCTGTGGAGACTGGTGGTAAGCTGCATCCTCAGTGAAGCCTCTCTGTATAGTCAATGTGTGATGCAATAAACAGTGTGACAAGAATACTGACTGTGGTCCAAATGGGAAGCCCCTACTGCAGTCATCGGCTGTGTTAACACAAACACCCATAAATCTGTTTACTCTTTTACACATCTGGTTTGCTCAGAAGCTGCTTTATGTGCCATACAACCATTTTCACATAGATACAAACCTCATAAAGAAGTCAGGCTTCATGCAGCAGAATCTTATATTTAATAAAGAGCTATTTTTCATACATACCTACAGACGCTGGCATTTCTCCCCACTGTAGAACAGTCTCCTTTGTGAAATGCCCATATATATCAATGTAGATGCCTTCATCTTCGTAGGTGAGCAGGAGCTCCATGCCACTGGTGTTTGGGAGGATGATAATGGCATGTGGGCGAATCGTCCCCTGGATCTAGAATCGTATTTTACTAAGATTTATATCAGAACATGGACTGCTATTTCAGTGATGACATCAATCTGACTAGCTTGGCAGAGCAATAAAAAGAACTAGCTCATGGCTCATGGAAAGTGAAAGAAATGCCTGTTCTCAGAGGCTGTATAGTTTGTTAGAAAGCCTCTGAAACAGACTTTCTCCCCTTCTCCCCCCTTTGAATATGACAGTACGTTTGCAAATAAATCAATGTTCAATAGTTCACTTTAAATTTATCAGTGTTAATTGGTTTCAAGAAGCCATGGAGCCATTGAGACACAATAATATTTACTTAGTCACTCACAAAATACTTGCATTATACAAATAGGAGAAAGGTGAATAAATTTGATTTCAGAACATTTTCAGAAAATGGAAGAAAGACAGCAACTTCCACATTCCAGGAGATCAGTGCTTTCACTTTCCATGATATTTCCCTATCCCCACTCACAAGTTAAAAACCTGCAAATTTAGTAATATTTATCTTGCTGTAAAAAGTTCCCTGGATCTTTTCACTCTGTCCTTCCCTTCCCACATCCTTCACTACAAATAGCTGCCCATTTGACTGCTGTTGGGCACACCTCTGCATGCCACAGGAACAGTGCATTTCACTCACACGAATCTCTCCCAGAAGCCAACATATCCCAAGCAAAAAAAAACCAAAACCAAAGGTGAAGTATACAACCATGAAGGTGGGGTTTTATGAAAGCTTTTTAACGAAAAAGAAAACAGCCTTAAAAAAACAGTAACAAAGCATTTCCTTGTTTAAAGCGCTACTCAAAAGAGGATGTTAAACAGTAAATTAAACCACCACAATTAATACTTTCATAGGAAGCATATGACCGGAGCTTTACAATCATTCTCACGAGCCAGCCACACACAGGCCATTTATTTTCCTCAAGCACAGACACTTATGCACACCGTAAGGGCACAACGAACAGTAAGAGAAGCACCGAAGCTGTACTTGCCAAACTGAATACACTCAGGCCACCCACTTGACTCCGTGCCTCCGCAACAACTATCCGTAACACTAGAACGGGGATCCAGAGCCGCAGAGCAATTTTAATGCGTTGCCTTGGTACTCGCATGAGCGACCGGAGCAGGTAAGAGATGAAGAAAGAGGTGGGGAACCAGGAAAAGAGGCTACCAGAAAGCAAGAGTATCTCAAGTCAGCCTGTTACAGTCCGGGCTATCGCCACCACAAAGCTCCTTGAGATAATTATCCACTTCTAGCTCTTTTAAAGTAATAGAATATCAAAAAAGATAGAGCTGCTGGAGCAGCTGATTTATTCCAGGTCTAAGACTCTGAAGGGAAAATATATTTTTAGTCCGTGCTAACTTGTGGCTGAAGAGCTCACACAAATGCAGTCAGTCTCAGGTGCCCCACATATTCAGGGCAGTCACCTGGGAAATCTCTCTCATCAGGTACCTAATTGTATTTGCAGCCTGTTGAAAAAGTAAAGCCTCTAAGAAAGTTCACTTTTTTTCTTTGCCTTTCTTCTCTTGGGCAATTATGCTAATGATCCTTTTGACAAGTCACTGTTCACCTTGCTCAGCAACCCACTTCCAGACAGGCACGTGGGTACCGTGCTTCAATTTACAAACTGATGTGAAATCATCATAGCTGCATAGTTAACAAAGCTACTGTCAGATTAAATAAATCCTCTAACAAGACAAATACTAAGTACCTTAAAGAAACCAACACAGAAATAAACAGTACAAGGCTTTAGCAGGTGATTCAACAGTTAGAACAGCTAGAAAAGTAATTTTCCAGTTAAGAGAAGTCTATAAATCTAACAGCCAATCTTACACACTGTGTCCACCAGGAACACAGGTCTGACAGAACATGGAGTCTGTGGCTTGCAGGGGCAGCAGAGTGACCAAGTGGCTTGCACAGGAGGAGTGGGTTTTCATTTGGGCTGAAAACAAGGGGCTCAGAGTGGAGAAGAGTTAAAAAATAGATGGATTCATGGCACAGGCTGCAACATGCAGGTCTGGGATGAGATTTCTTCAGACCTCCCAAGCATAACTTTGGGACACATGGTCTGGGGTTACAAGGAGGCCATGGCACCCCCAGCCCCTGTGGAGCACTGTTGACTTCAGGGAAGGTTCAAGTGTGCACCGAAGCTTCTCTGCTGGGAGCCTCCCATCAGACTGGAGCCAGCCTGGAACCTGCCAGTTTGCTGAACCTAAGCCCCCAAGATCCTCTGGCTTTTGGGACTCATAGCTTTGAAAAGAACTATCTAGAATAGCTAAAAAATAAGTAAACAAACAAAAACCCAAAAATATTAACACCATAGCACAGACTTCATATTAGACAGCCCCACACCAACCATTCACTTCTGCAGGGCAATTTGCTGGTATCTGAGCTTAAGCAGGAATTTAGTGATCACCATCACCTCAAACAGAGACACAATGCAGGATGTACACATACCCCTGAAATCAACACCTTTAAGTTAACTTACTGACAATCTAATGAGAAAGTCCCAAGGAAAATGTAAAACTTCTTCTGAATTTACATCATTGTCAACTGAATGGCAAGATCAGCAAATTTATTTAGTCTGAAGTTGGTTTCTGCTGTCTGCACAGCGGCAGATTGTAAAAGTCACCTGAATTCATGTAGATATTATTGTGTCTTTGACTGTTTAAGTCCTAAATTTCCAGGATAAATCAATTAAAAACAGTACCATCCATACAATAGGCATTCTGACACTAAACCACTAAAATGGATACTCTAAATGCAATAAAAGCATTTAAACAGGACTTCAGTATTATAAAACTATGTGAAAAGTGGTTTTGTATGAGCTGCCACTAATCATTCTTTTGAAAAATAGTACAACTCTTAACCTAATCATCATCAATAAATACACAGACCAAAGAACAAAGGCATTAATGTACTTTTTTGGATTCTCTTACGTGTGTTGGAAGGTACAAGTCATACACAGATCCAGAGTCCACATCAATGGCATGAAATCCCACTACTGAGCCATATATGACCTTTAGTCTTTGCCCATTTTCAACTGTCAGGTCAACTGACAATGGTTTGTGATGAAGGGAGGTAAAAGACTGGAAAAAAGAAAAATGCAGTATGTAACACAATAAAACTGTTCGTTTGCAGAACTACATTTAGGATCCTAATAATTCTCAAAACTCAAAAGTTAGCTATTTTTGTTAAACAGTAGGTTACATTTGAGGAGCTAAGTATCCATCATCCACTGAGTTGCAAGGACAGTTGGATAATTAATCTGGGGTTTGAAAAAGAAATCAAGATTCTAGAAATGGACTAGGCAAAAAGTAGGCTGACTACCATAGTGGTTAATTTCCTCCCCTTTTGAGGGAAATCAACATCAACTTTCTCAATTCAAATGCACATTTTGGCACAGCACCTGCTGTGTTTGGCTGGGGTAGAGAGAAACAAGTTATTCACATCTAACATCACTGTGACAGTTTCATGCTTGCCATCTCCAAAGTACATCAAATGCACTACATTTTCTTTGAAAGAATATTCAGTTTATCTTTAGCTAGAATAAATGTTATACAAAACAACAAAAGCAAAAGCAGAGAGTAGATGAGAGACAGTGACACATCTGAACCAAGGTGATGTTTCACTTACCTTAAAAGCCATGAATTTGTGATAAGGCTTTGGAGCCCAAGCATAAACCTCCACTGAGTTCTTCAAAGCGATTACAAGGAATTTGATTCTCTCATATTTTACTGTAATACAAGAACAATTCCTTAGGTACCAGACAGACACTTAAATCAAAGACCATCTCATCACATGAAATAATTTCAATGGATTACTTGTAGAGGTAGACATTATCCAGCAAGAGAGACTAATGCATTCTGGACATCAATGTTTAATAACACCAGTGACAATACCTTGACTAGAAATCTACAATTCACTTATTTTCAGTAATGCCAAATGACTGTTGCCAGTATTTATATATTCCTTTTCATATAGTGATGAAAAAAAAATCTCACTACTCAGAAAAATGGTCTTGAGTAAACCAGCCTACTAAATTTTGTAAGTATGAACACACCCCACTACTGCTGGTTATGAATAAGCTACTGTTGGAGGACTGGTGGTTGTTGGCTGAACAATTCTGTCAGACTTGGCAGGATGAATTTTCATTTCACTGCTCATCTGTGGGTTAAATCCCCAGGTGCTGTGTGGGTGAAGGACTCCCATTTTTCTGAGATGAGTAAGCATTTAAGAGATGAGCAAATTTTCCAAGACAGTTAAGGTCATGCTGGGCCCATTGAGAATAAATGAAGAACCATGCATTGAAAATTAAGATTTCTTTGTGCATTGTGTTTTCACTCTGCCAGAGACAAGCATTTGGATGCTATCTCACATATGCAGAGAACAAGAAAACCTTGCAAACTCCACCAAAATGCAGAACAGTGCATCCTTTTCCTTTTCTACCTGGAAAAATAGCTGTACAACCAAAGGTCAAGATACAAGGAGATACACCAAGAGAAAAAACAGCAGCAGCTGTCAAAAATGCAGGAGTGGCTTGTCATACGTAAACAAAGCTCCTACCAAATGTTTGCCTAATTTTAGGATAAGTATTTTGTAGGTTTGTTTTTTTTTTTTTAAATGCACCAAACCCAAGGATGAGCAACTGAAGTGGAATATGTGGATACTTAGCTGTAATCACAGTTAAAGTAACAACACACATCTGTTTCACATTCTTTCTTGAATTTAACCCCTGCCACTTCTAAAGCCAAAAGGCAAGGTATTAATGAGAAGCAGCCACCTCACATTTTCTGCACTCCTCTGTATCACGGTTTTATTTGACTTTGAAGAAAGTGCCACTTTCACACACCATGCTCCACCAAAGCGAAACTTGCACCATACATCCACAGTTAAATGACAGAAATGATCACAATCCTCACATTGACTTTCAACAATGAGCTGCCTGAGAGTCAAAGAAAAGCGAGATGGTACCAATTTCCAGGGTGTTTAAACAAAGGTATATTTGGGACTTTCAGGAAAGAGAAAGGGATGAGCTGATCTACCCAAGGACATCCTACAAATATGATTCACTAGGACTTGAACTAAGTCAAATTTCTTAGCAGTTACCTAGGGCCAAGAGGGAAGCTGAGGAGGTGGAACACATCAGTTCAATTAAAATCTTAAGTAACTACAGAAAAACTGAACCACTGACTGAGCACAAACCGTGGCTGGCACTCCCTCCTTCCAGCCATTACAGGGAACAGCCATAACATCATCTGATAACTGCTGCAAGAAAAGATGCTGCCTGAAATGACAAGGGAGCAAGGCATCTGCCAGGTAAAACAGGGAGTCTTGAAAGAACTCACGAAATATTCACCCAATACAATTGTGAAACAAAGCTGAAAAATGCTGCTGCCACAAGATGCAAAAAGAGGACAATTAAGCATCTCTCTAAGGAAAAAAACAGGAAATCCTTACCGACTTTGTAGTGCACACAGCCTTCCAGGTCACCCACGGACACCCAGCCTTGCCTCTTCTCCACCTCTGGATCATTGCGCAAAATCTTATTTCTCAACCATGACAAGTAATACACCCTCAACTTATTCTTCTTCCCTGGGGTTTGCAAAAAGAGACAGACCACTTTAACTCCCTGAACTACAAGCTCTCCCTCACTTATGAAAAGCCAGAGTTTTGTGACCTTGAGTACAGTTGGTCCTTGTGCCTTGCCAGGGTGAGAGAACATAGCAAGGGCGCAAAAGGACAGTCCAGGGTGATGGGAACACACAGGGGGAACTGGCACAGGAGCAATCCTATGCCATTGGGCACATGTGCACTTGCCTACCCTGTGACTCAAACTTCATGCAAGATTTTCACACCTGACTAAAATTCTTCCCTCAGAACAAGGAACAGGTTTCTACAGACACAGGTATTATCAGAAACATCACAGTGTTTATCTTCGAACACGGGCGTGTCTCTACAATGGCCACTTTGAATAACCTATTCATTTAGTTCTAATTAACTGTCAATCTTCATTCAAAGTAGCTATTTTTCTTTTGGATGCCTTTCAAGGTGAGAATTATTTTATCATCCTTCATCCGAATCACTCTTTTTGTTGTATTAGTTCATAAGCACCTATGGTCAACAGTACTCTGGGACCACAGATTACTCTGAAGAGGACTATGTCATGTCCCAGCAACACCTGGACCTGGCAGTATGGGACAAACAGCTGTTGCCATTGCCCATTAGGATGAGTGTGGATTGGAGACGAGCTGCTATTCCTTGCTGGACCCACACCTCTGACCTTGGTATGTACTGTGCATCCTTTGAGGCTACTCTCAGCCATGGAGAATAAGGCCAGAGTGCTAACTGTTTCCCAGCAGAGGTTGAAGACCTCTACTTAATGTTATTGATGCTTTCACAATACAGATCACTCTCATGTTATTGCTCATACCTCTTGCTGAACACAGGATAAGGTTAAATCATGATATGTTAATAGAACTGCACTTATACAGATGCTCACCCACCACAGAAATACGAAAAGTGACAAGCTATAGCTTGCAGAGAATCAGTCCATTTTAGGAATATGAAATACTCAGTACTTCCCAGAAATAATTTTACACATTAACCAGGCAATGAATTGTTCCAAAGCCACTCCAGAATGGGAGTGTAAATGTTAAAAATTCAGCAGAGTTTTCCTATTAACAAGAATAACTGTCCTGCGATTTCTGAAAGAGGAAATTCCTCAACCTAGTTTATAACCTAATTCTTCTTTTTAATTGCCTCCAACCCCAACGTGGGTCAGATACTTTTAGCCACTGAACCAACCTGATATAGTAATTAGCACATTGAGTCCTTCCAGAACATCCATTTGCTGGAACCGTCTCCTTGTAATCAGCGTATAAACTCTTCCTTGCCCACTTCTGTCCAGCAGCCACAATCCATTCTCTGTTCCCACCAATAAATTTACTCCTGTCAATACATGAAAAAATTACTGCATAAGTCACCTAATGATTCAGAGGTCACTGAGTGTTCATTGTTTTGAGAACCAATTTTTATTTAATCTCACTTAATGGTACCTGATAATTTCTCTGTTGCTCTGTGGATGACTTCCCAGAAAAAAAAAAGAGCTCACCATTAGAATTTTTACTCAGTAGAACACTTGTATACCTACGGAATTTCAAGGATGAGCAGTTCTGCTGAAGTCAACGTTGATTTAAACAAAAAGGGAAATATTCTGTGAACCTAAACTTCTCTGACCTTGGAAGGTACCTGTGACCAGCACAAAAGTCCCAGTCCAGCACCATTACAGCAGTGACACAGGAAACCCTGGAACTAAGTGTTCCAAGGGTCCCTATCAATGACAAAATAAAAGAAAAACAAGGAAACCACCCCCTCCCCAACTCTCTTTTTCCAATACAACATTCAAATCATGGGGGCACCAAACTTCTGGGACGAAGCACTGTGTTACAAGGAGATGCAGAGTCTGTTTGAAAACAGTCTCTGGTTTGAAAAAGGCCTTTAAATGCCAAATTAAGGAGTGAATCCATCTGAAATCCAACTGCTGCTAAGGAAGAGGAAGCTCCATTGGGTTGCTGACATCAGAGAATGTCAGAAATTGTGTTTGGCTGGAATGACGTCTATGTTTCTAATCAGCAGATTCTAAAGACACAGCACAAGGTATCCTGCTGTAACAAGAACCCTCCTCCACCGGCAATGCTCTGACAAGTACCTGGTGCTCTTCAGCCTCAATGCACATTTAATTACACACCTTGCCACACAGCTCTGCTCTTAATTCAACATTTTGGATTCCTACAAACCCACATTACGTAAAATCTGTGAAGCTATAAACTGGAAATCTACATTTGCTTTGGACAATGTTCCATCTACTTCATTCACTTGCCATTCCAGGCTCAAAAAGTGAGGAGTAAAAGGCTGGGCAAGTCCCACAGAATACATCTGTTCTTCTGAAGCAGAAAGAAAGTGAAAACAACTCAAGAGTTTAATTATTGTGCAGCTAGGACAAGGTCTCCAACTGTTGAGAGTGGTCTGACTGCTGTATCTTGGCTTTACACCATGTGAAGCTGACCCTGAAAAAATCATGTAAGTTTAAACAATGGCTCAGTGATGTTCAGAATAAGCAGTGACAGCAGGAGCTAAGCAAGACAAGCTTTTGGAAAGACCTGACCTGCTTTGGATCCTTGGAATACCTAACACACATGACAGTAAAAGGCTTTGTGTTTGGATTATTTCCACTGGGTCAGGGCTCTGTGATCAGCTGTACCCATGTACAGTAAAGATGAGTCTCATGAGCCACAAAAGCTGCTGAAACATTTGCAACTTTTGGCTCTCCCAATGAGCATGGTTTCAACTTGGTGCTTGATCAAAACATTTTCTCGTTCTGATGCACAAAGTCCTCTACAGCTGTAATTTGTGTGTTTGCCATCTCGTCCCTGGGAAGGCAGGGCCATATAAGTGACACAGGTATCAGCTCAGGGATCCACTCCAGCACTCTCTGCCAGGAGAGCAGCAATACAACTGTGAAATCTGCCTAGCAGACGCTGCCAGCCTCTCCTGCTGTGCCTTCCCTCCACACACCTGCCCAAGGACTCTTAGCTTACCCCACAGAGCAGCACACAGGACCTCGGAGTTGAACTTCTTCTTGTATTTACGGATTTCTGGGCTGTCACTTTGTGGGCGGATATTGGTTGGATTGACATTGACAACGGAGCCCTTCCTTGCGTTTTCCCTCCTGACAGGCTCGGGTTTGGCACTAGATGCTGGAAGGAAAGACACATGCAATTGTGGAAAATGTGAGTGTTTGGCTACAGGTCATATATGAACCACCTCGTTCATGGCAGAATGAAAGAAACCCCAGAGGGGTGAGGAAACACCTGAGAACTTTGTATAGCCACAAAAAAATCTGGAAAATTCCTCATCATTCCTAAGCAAGCATGGTGGTAACACAGCAGCAGAATACAGCAAACCACATCTGAAAAAAGGGCAGAAGCAGTACAATGAAAATTCACAGTAATGTGAAGTTCTAGTTTCAGGAGATTTTACTCAGAATTCTCATTTCCAAGCAATAAGCCCTCTCCACACCTGCCAAAAAATTTAAAAGAGAGAAAAAAGGAAAAAAAAAAAAAGAAATAGAAAAAAAAAAGAAAAACCCATGAGGAACATTTTAATGCAAAGGCAAAGCACACTCACGAGAACTACAGGAAGGTCCTACTGGACTGGTGGGAGGGGTGATTGGCAGAAGTCTCGGATCTATGAATGATGTGAAGGATGTTGTGGAGGATGTGCTGCTCTTGGCAGGTGGGCTTTCAGCACATGGGTTCTGCAAAGAGAAACAAGAGCTCCCTCAGGCAGGAGGTCCTTGGTGCACACACCCTGTAGTGCCCTGACAGAGCTGTTACCTGCCTCTAGTGACACCTCTCCCCACAGACCCAGGCTCACAGCAGTGTCAGAGCCCTCTGGGGCTGCCCTGGCCCCTGTGCTTCCTCACATGATGCTTGGGTGTGAGAAAGCCAGGGACAATGAGCAGAGGCACACCAGAATGCTGTCATGGCAAGGAGCAGAGGATATGAGTCCTCTAGCTTGTGCAAAAGGTAAGAAATAAAAACAAGCAAAGAAAGAGAGCAGAGAAGGAGATGGTGAAAAATAAGTGCAACAATGAAATCAGTTAGGCAGCTCAAGATTTCTTATCTTCCTCCCAGATAAAACTTGCAAAGGAAAGAATAGATGTAGTGAAAAAACTCATTGTAAAAAGAGACAGGAAAAGGCTGGAGTTCAATCCAGTCAATCTGTAATTTATCTCTTACCTTAGTCAGAGGTTTGTTCTGAGGTTCCTGGCAAGTCAGTGGCACTTGTGGCGGGTTCACAGAGGAGTCTGTAATTTGGCTTTGCTGGAGGAGATCTGGCAGGAGATAGTTCTGGTTGTTTACACTCCAAAGGCCTTCTTGGGTGTTTGGAATTTGTTTCCCTAAAATCTGATCCTGCATGAGAACACACAATTAAACACCACATTTAGTTTATTTCCAATGCACTTTGCAACTCTAGTTAATCAGGATGATAAATAATGAGCACATGGGGAGGAGTGCTCTCCATGATGCATCATTTAAAGACAAACCCTATGGCAAGATTAAAACCAGAAATTAAATACCAAAGTGTATGGCAAACATCTGAGATGACAAATCTGGGGTTTACTCCTGGAGTGCTCCACAAATACTCTTCATCTACATTACCTCCACCACAGAAAAAGAAACAACTTCAGCCTCAGAGATACCAAGTTCAATGATTTGCTCGTGAGTTTCAGACCTGACCTTTGTGTACTGCAGACAGAAGAAGGCACTTTCTGGTTCTGGACCTGCATTTAGTTCAAAGCCCTTCACCATTCATTTCATTGCTACTTTTCATTTACTGAATTAGGAAACCTTACTCCAGAAAGAGGACATTTAGTAGGACCCAGCATTAGCATTTCCAGTATAGTGACATTTGGTTCTGCAGACCTCCTTACAGCATCCCATACTTGAGAACTCTGTGGGGTACCACACAAACTCTTTCCCTGACAGCGTTATCTATGGAGCCAGAGGTTGGTTTCTGGGAATGCATTTTATGTTTTAATTTAGATGTAAAAACTGAACCCAAAATATGCAAGTCAGTATTTGAGACTGGGGAACAAAGCCAGTATGGGGCCTTTCAGTTCAGTTTTCAGTCACATTCAACTGAACTAAACCAAACCAAATCCCCATTTGAATCACTCGGGCAGTTTGGTACACCCTAACCACTTCAAAGCAGCTCATGCTGATGGGACAAGGAAAGGGATGCTGGAGGTGATGTAGAGACTCATGGTGGCTGTGGCTGGTTGGTGAAAAAGGGTTCAGAGGGAGCGATGGGAGGCTCCATGAGAAAGGGGGAGCAAACTAAAAGGCAGCATAGAAATTTATGAGAAGTGTCAGCCATCTGCCTGCTCTCCCTCCCACACTCTTTCCTCCAAACTGACCAAAACACAAAACCTCAACTCTTTATCATCCTCCTTCATACTCATCCTCTGATCTCAAGACCCCAATGTTCTTCCTTCCCTCAAGCAGCCTATTTCCATTACCTGGATATCAGGGGAAAGGGGAAACACTGGGCTGGTTTTGCCACAAGGAAGTACTGGTTTATGCCCCATTTATAGTTCTTTCTCCAAAGCAGAGTCTTTTCTCCTCGAGGATTGTGGGACACAGGCCAAGTGGAACTCTCTCCCCAGCCAGGAGGGTCACCACTCTGGTCTGAAGTTTAGAGACATCAGAGGTAAAGAATATTTTTTTATTATTTCTACTCTGCCACAGCTGTGGAGAAAACACCAGTTTCACAGCGATTTATTTTCCCTATCTGTGAAGCAAGAGTACACTCAGTAACATCTGAAAAGAGCCCTGACACCAAGTACACGTCTTATTACTGTAATTTTTTTCTTGTTTTCAACCACAAAGAACATTGTTCTGCTTTGTCTCTCTTCATCTTTTCTGCGCTAATATTTATCACAGGGGAAAATCCACATGACTGGAAGCCTCTACTAGAAACTACAGCTGGAAGGAACCACAACATGACATATGAGAAGACAAGAATTTTTGCTAAGCCAGCAGGGAGAGATGAAGAGGTTTTACCCTGTTCTGGTAATATTTTAAGCAGTAGGACGCAGTTCACTTTAAATGGGAATAAAAAGAAGTCAAGATTTTAAAAAATAGCAACAATGCCCACCAACAATAATCAACAGTGCTTTTTGCCCAGTGCCTTCGCAAAATACCTTGACATCAGAAACTACTACAGGTCAATAAGAAGGACAAATAAAGAACTGCAATTCTGTACCTAAATGTAAGCATTTCTACAGGAAGCACAAAACCTGAAACTGCACATTTTTTTTTCAAGGCTTATAGCTGTAATTTGCAATGACAGAGCAGGACTTCAGAGTGAGAACGCTCCCAAGAAGTAATGGATATGGCGTTTATCATGCACATTAATGACCTGACTCCCCCTCACTGTACCCACCCCCTTACAAATGGCCAAATTACCTTCTGTTCTGCCACGGTGCTTTGGGGTTTCAGTTCAATTCCATCTGGTACCCTTGTCCTTGAGAAATCTGCAATTCTGCCGCTTAGCAGTTGCCTGGTAACAAACTCCAATTAATGAACAGAACTACTTCAGGGGAAAAAAAAAAAAGAAAAAAAAAGGAAAAAACTACACACAACCATGTTCAAAAGTGAGCATAATTAACATTCAATAGTTACACTCAAAGGTTCTTGTACAAAAGCAAGCTGATTAGTCTGTGGATCTGCCTGAACGGGCTTGTGCCTGAGGACCACTCACACACAGCAGGAAGCTCTCCCCACCTTGACAGAGAACATCCCTTCATCTCCCTGCATTTCATCCATCATCTTTCAGACACTGCATAGCTCAGGCAAGTCCCTCAAGCTGTCATTCAAGAAGTGTCTACTTCAAAACTTCTGTCTCCCATCACACATTCCCCTGTGGGGTGTAATTATGAGCCACCCTGCTCTCCAGAGAGAGCAGCAGCTCCTCTGCCATGTGCTGCTGCCAGGGACCTCTCTGCCAGTGCCTACTGGGACAGGCTACACTGGAATTTCATCCTGTGAAATCAGTCCCTGAAACATGGATGTCCTCAGCTTAAAAGGAAACACAGAAAACGTTGCCCAGTGCACAGAGAGACAGAATAAAGCAAGAGCTGCTGGACTGGCTGGGGCCAAGAGCCCCCCTAGCCCAGCATCCCATCCTCAACAGTGATCAAAAGCTGATACCAAAAACAAGAGTGAGAACAAGGCAAGTGTCTGTTGTGAATTCCCAGTGCATCACTGCTTCCTGCACTGCCTGAGGTATCTTTGCATTTTAAACTTTTTCACCCAAGTGGAACTGCTTCAAACATGTCTTGGCCCCATTTCTGCACACTTCCACCTCAAATGATTTATTTATCCCATTTATTTATTTATACTCATATCTTTTTTACTGCAATCCATTTAAGCCTATTACATTTTTGCCTCCTTTCCAGTAATTATAATACTGACTGGATTCAGCCAGTGTGAATCCACTGTGCTCTACAGTGCTATGTGCCAACTGCTATCAGATTGTAATGTGTTTTTTTTTCTTTTAAATGATGCCCCATGCGATAACAAAGAAGGTTTGGTGAGAGACCTACTGATTTAAGATAGGTGTGTAGGAGTAGAAGTTTTTGTGGGACCTTTTGTTGTTTATTTTTTGGTTTTGGATTGTCTCCCCATCCTACGTGAGTGGGTAAATATTTGCATACTAAACTTAAAAGGAATGACAAGACGTGGATTAGGATCAATGGTGAATGCCAGGACCTGTTCTTATCAGGGAAGCAAACAGCAGCTGATCTTAAATAATGTCAACTTCCAACTTTAGGAGAGGGAGAAAGTAATTCCTAGCCAAGCATCCACCTGCATCCACCTCGTCCAAATGCTGGTAGGAAACAGCAATTAAAGAGGAAGGAGAGGAAACTGAACTATACAAGCGAGTCCCAGGATACTCAGTGTTTTAGGGGCATACTGCAGGCACTGGAGGAGGAAGCACTCTTCATAAAGTAGGAGAAATTAATATCAATGGAATAGATGTGCTAAACAAGGAGGTAACACAATGGATCATATACACTGACACTCTTTCCTTAAAACAAAAAAACTAGAGTGTGTGAGAAAGAATTCTGGCTCATCTCACTGTAAAGAAAACAAGGCCAGAAGCTGCTTTACTGGTGAAACACAGCAGCCCTTGGTCCAGCATTCTCAGAAAAGAGCCTTCTCAGGGTGGTTAACAGGATTCATCCAAGGACATAGGAAGCTTCTTCACTTGCATATGTCACAAGTGTAGTCCTACTGGGCACCTTCAGGAAAGCTGGAGTGTGGATATCAGGTGCTGTTCCATAGCACAGGCAAGAATGGGAAAACACAGGTTGGTTTCAGTAGCCCACTAAAACTTGGCCCAAGGTGCTTTGGCCAGAGCCCCCACAGAAACACTCCAGAGTGCAAGGGGCCTCAGGTCCTACAGTCATATGCTTTAGAGAGCAAAATACCCCCAAACCCTTCACTTCATTCAGAATATGCAGTTTCAACACTGGCTGCTCCTTTTAGTCAGATCACTATCCTTTTTGCTATTTACTTGGCAGCAATCAGGATATACTTCCAAAAGTATCGTTTAATATAAATGATGTTCAGCAAAGGTGAAGAAGGTACTTTGTTAATAGCACGATTATACCTTTGATTTTACAGGGGCTCTTACTGGCTGTGTGCTCAGGAAGGTAAACGTGACAGGGAGCATCCTGCTAACTGCACCTCTCCAGACACAGAGGAGGCGCAAATAACAAATGCAGAGTTCCAAAGGCAGCGATACCACTCCTTCTAATCATTACAGCATGCAAGGATCACAGCAATCTGACACTTACACAGCAAAGTCATTGCTACAGGGCAAATCCATATTTTTATGTAGAGTCTTTCTGAGGTCTAGGATGAATGTTATGACCTAGAGTGAATAAAACTTTTTACAGATCAGAATAAGGTGGTTTGGAAGAGGATCAGTAGGAAAACAAAGGCATTAGAGTGAAAGCTAGCTCTTTTAGGTGCACTGAATAAGTTACAAGATTTTTTTAACACTCTTTCTCCTCATCTCAGCTTTGAAAATTAACTTCAGAAATGCAAATCAGGAGCATATGCAGGCGCAAAAAATCTACCTCTTCAGAGCAGCACAGGGGAAAGGACTGGTACCAGCCCAACACAATAACTTGCCAACAGTGCTCCAAATCTGGGCATCTCTGCCTGACACCTGACAAAACTGCATGTGTAATTCTGTCAGAGGAGCAAGAGCCCCAACCCAGAGAGCTCTGTGGCCCTGGTATGCACTTCAAAGTAAATCCTAGAATGTGAATTAAACTGAAGTCTCTTTGCAAGAAAATGGAACGTTTCATTCACCAGCACTAAAAAACATTTCTCTTTGCTGTTCCTAACAGCAAGGGTGGCCAAGTGACCCCCTGACTCCCTTCTCTTGGAGTAACAAGGTATTCTTTGCTCCGCTACTTCTCAGCAGAATACACATTTTACATGACAGGTAGAACACCACAAGATGTCAGTCACAAAACCAGCAAGATAAACTGGAAAGCTAGAGAGACACAGTTCAGGTGGGATCAGCTGTGGGACAAGCCACAGCATCAGCTGGAAACCACAGCAGTTGTGCAGTATTAAAAATACAAAAACTATCTCTCCTTTTTATAAACAATCCTGGTGAAGGAATCAACTTTTCCGTGGCAATTATTTCTCCCAGAGTGAACAGACTACGTGAATTTAATTCATGTTTGCCTTGTTTTCTCCACTTGTGTTTGTCATGAAGGCATACAGTTTTTACAATTTTGTTTCCCTCTCCTTTTTCCTTTCGAAAATTCCATCTAAATGTAGATCAATGTGAAGTAATCCCTATAAAAGCACTACCCAGTATATCCAGTTAAAACAAGACATTGTCCCAGGGCAGCAAGTCATCAAAGCATATTATTACGCTGTGCACATCTGATGGAGCAAACATTTACCCCCAGGAGTTCATTAAAATGCAATTAAATTGCTTAATTACAACTGACACAAATGAATGATAGTAACTTCAAAGGAGGAGGAGTATTTATGCATGCCAGCTTTTTCTAGATACTTAGAAGTGTGTAACAAGAATAATATTATTATTTTTGTTATTATTATTAATAATAATAATAAGCAAGCCAACCTTGTGTGGTTTGTGTCATCTTCATCACTGCTGCTGCTGCTGCTGGCTTCATCACTTGAAGAGGAATAGTCTGCTGCTTTTAACAAGGAGTTGGCACTGTCCTTCACCTTGGCAAAGGAGCCTGGACTCTGAGCAAAGAAAACTCAGTTGAAGAACCCATTATTAAACAGCATATGCCATATTTTACTGTCCCAGTATATACAGTTATGGTCATTTGCACACCAAATCCAGCTTTACTAGGAAGCTGATGGTTCAGCTGGTCCATTACAGGTGGGTATCTCACACAGCAAAGTGACTTGAGCCAAAACTGGACACTCTGCTGAGGACCTGAGCTGAGAGCAGTGAGCTTGACCCAGCCCCACACTCCCCTCAGGTCAACTCATGAGTGACAGCAAACTCACACACCAAAACAGAGCTGCCTGCACAGACAGACCCCTTGGTGAAAACGATGGACAAATCAAAAATATCAGTGGATTTAAAAGAACCTACTGCAATCTGGCCTGGATGAGAAACTTTTTCAGGCTTCTGATGCAACTGCACATGGTTCTGGGATAAAACATTTTCTGTCTTGGCCAGTCCTGGATTCCCTGGGGGTAAAAAAACCCAGAAGTTTCTGTTTTTAAGTGTACACGCAGCAGGTGAGAGAACAAGAAAAGCAAATAAAGCTACAACCCAAAGCAGATACCAGTCTCTGCTGACAAACTTATCTTTTCTCTTTGTTGCAAAGGAAAAATCTCATTGCTTGTTTCCCAGTGGTTCTGGATGCTGCAATATTATGTACATAAATTGATACTGATGCACTTTAATGCTGCAAGAGTAAGACAAGCAAACCAAACCCTTGGCAACATACTCCCACTGCACATCAGGCAGTCCCATGGAAAGGGAGCAAGGGAAAAGGTGAGGGCAATCCTAATCCCTCACTCTGATCCTCATCTTGAGGAGAGACAGCTTGTCACATCAGCAACTGCTGGTCACATTCCAAAGGGCCACACAGATATTTCCTGTGACTGCAGACAAGGGGTCAGCAAGAAAGCTCAGGAGCTTGAGCCCCCCTAGACACCTCTGGGAGGAAACAGAGGTGCTGCCAAGATTTGGCCTTCATAAAACTTACATAAAACCAGACCAAAGAGTCTGATTATCTAAGCTCAACTGGGCTGAGGGCAAGCAGCTGTACTAAACTGCAAATCTATCTGTGAAATGTGGGCCCCCACCACCTGCAAGCACTGGGAAAAGTAAAAGAAGCCTTGAAGGGATGCTCTGCTCACAATCCCTGACACAAGGGAAAGGAAGGAAAGCCCTGTCCTGGGACACACTGGCCAGCTCAACACTTGCCTTCTTCAGCAGTTCTCCCATGACTACCCCACTGCTACCAACAGAACTCCTTGCAAGTTAAGTGGGGAGTATTCAAGCTCAGACAAATTAGGATTTGTATTTGGTAATTTAGTTTTGTCACAACGGTTTCATGTCTTCATCCATTTTGCAAAGCTTTCAAAACCCGGAGTTTCTTACTGGTCAATAAGCACCTAAGCAACTCAGCAGAACTATTAGCTTTAAAGTATTTATAGCCCTTTCATCCAATTCATTATCCCTGTGGGTTTGGGAAAGCAACAAACTCTATCTGAAATGCCATATGCCAGAACTAACTGTAATTTAATGACACTTAAGAACTCAAGGAGACAGTTTAAACCACAAGGGAGGTTTTCTATTCTTTCCATTGCTGGTGAGATTTTTGTTTCCCCTTGCCAAAATAGCATAGGAGTTACATGTCACGTGGACCTTGCAAAGTTGAGCTGGGCTGTTGCATGTTTTTCAACTCTGTTACTCAAACATGAAATGACATAAGAGCAAAAAGAAACAAAACCCAAGTAATTTGAAGTGTGCTTTGGATTTCTCTTGAAGAAAAGCTTCCTATTCTGTGTAGCTAGTAAAAGCAAAACTGGCTTGATTGTGTAAGTGTAATAAATAAGCAATTTGTTCCTCATTTATCAAGGGCTTTTAAATTAACAATGTAAACCTCAATATAAAAATAAATGACCTCATAAGCTCACTGGGGTGGTTTCAGAACATTATCTGCATCCACCCTGTTTTGACTTGGTCATGTGTGATTCCCCATGCTCCCACTCTTCAATGGCCAACCCGGATGCAAGGCCTTGTGACACACCAGAGCTTTGCGAGGGGCTACACAGGGACTGCCCTGCAGCTGACCCACAAAAACACCTGCAAGAGTAGCAAGAAAGGAAAAAAACCTGTCCACTTCTCCACATCCCCATCTGCCAGAACCTCAGGAACCAGAATCTGTATTGCAAAAAACTTCACAATCACAAGCAAGCTGCTGCATTCCTACACCATGACCAGGGACAGCAAAGGAGCTTATCAAGCTGTAATTTGCCTAAATCAGATGGTTTTCTCTTCCTTTTACCTTCTTTTGCCTTTTTTTTTCAATTCCACTGTCTTTCTGCGCATAAAAGAATACTGGGGAAATATTTCAAAATGTGCTGTAGGGAGAGACTTATGCTTCCTTTTGCCAGTACATTATTAGAGTGCAGAAATACTAGTGTACATCAGCTGCTCAACAGTATCATCTTATCAGTGTGCAGTACAAAGAGCAGAATTTGCCAATGGGTTAACATCAGTATTGAATTACATCTGTATGTCTGGAATGTTGGCTCTGCTGAGTTTCAACTGTGTCACTAACTGCAACAGAAATGTTGCAGTTTTTTTTAATTCTTAATTGAGGCAATTCAAATTTTCCATATGAAAATATATTCATAATCACTTTTCTGACTCAAAAGAGGAAGTGCTTATATTTTAGGAACACGGAACCATAAAATCCAGAGGGTTTTCAAAAGCCTCTCACCAGAGAATGTCATTAAAAGTTCATATCCCATTTGCAATGCAGAACTTGACACCCTGCAGAAGACCATTTCATGTGACAAGAGTTTAGTACATTTTGACTGATGGATCTTTGACTTAGGAATCACCTGAGGTTGACCAGCTGCTCTGATGAGATCCCATCTCCCACTGCTTGGTGCCAGGAGTGCTGCTGCTACTGTTCAGTTTCAGAGCATGTCCCCCAGGGGATGACTGATGAGTATTACTAAACAGAAAGACAAAAAGCAGATGAGATTCTCGTGTGCAGGAACAGAGACTGGAACAGAGATCCTGGGCCACCAGATTGAGCTCCCTGCTGTTACAGTATGAGATCATACTCTGGATAATGAAAAGTTTATCTTCACTGCTGCTCCAAGAGGGACCACCCAGGTGTGAGAGGAGATGATGGAGGGGGCAGTTTCCTTTGGGCAGTCATCCTGGGAGATTATAGAGATTCCCAAGTCATTACAAAATATCCTTCTATATCACATCTCCCTTGGACTCTTCAGACCTGTGTCAGCTCTGATTCCAAAATCTCATGGCTTTACAACTCAAGAAAACTGCTCCACTACCTCCCTAGAAGATACATCAGCAGTCACTTATCAATGAAGAAGGGAATGCATTGGACAGTTAAGTAAGTTGCCAAGCCAGCAGCTCAACCAGAAACCCAGTCCCAGAAGTCACTCATTTGTAACACTGACAATTACTTATATGCGCCTTTTCTGCTTTACCTCCTGTAATTCCCAAATGGAGAGCATTTAGGGCTTGCTTTCACTTGAAAGTTATTTCAGATGATGTTTCTGACTCTGACTCATCAGAAATGCTGCACATCACTTTGTTATTTCAGCTAAATCTACTTCACTTTCCAGTCTCTCCAACCCATTCTATTCCCTGATGAGACATCCAGTGGGGGCTGCCCTTCACTGCTGGGCTCTAGACATCCTTGGTCTTTTCTCCTGGGATACAAAAAAAGTACACCAGCCTTAAGGGCAGACTGCCAAAATTGTCACAATACATCTACAAGCTGCCTGTTCAAGCTACTATCAGGCAAAACAAGCAACACAAGCTGTAATTAAAAGTGCCTGTAACAAGGAGTTGAGGCCAGACCCCCCTCACCGAAGCATTCAGACACCTGACTCTCCTTTGAAACCAATGCCACTGGCACTGAGGTAGAGCACCTGCCAGATATTTTGGTTTTCCAATTGACAATAAAGCAGCATTAAAAAATTAGTTTAAGCATAAAACACAGTATAAAGCACAGTGTACGTATATAAAG
Source organism: Phylloscopus whistleri (assembly GCA_017589585.1). Taxonomy (NCBI): domain Eukaryota; kingdom Metazoa; phylum Chordata; class Aves; order Passeriformes; family Phylloscopidae; genus Phylloscopus; species Phylloscopus whistleri. The sequence goes on along the minus strand of JADMLD010001007.1, from coordinate 962,694 downwards.
TATATAGTGTAAGTTCAGTTTTCGTATGAGCATAAAACATTTTACAGCTTACCTTGAAAGGCATCTCTGATGGCCAGGCTGATCCCTGCTGTAAAATTTTGAGGTTGTCCTTTCCGGAACCTTAAGGATTTAAACAAACATTTCAAGCTTGCTACTGGTATTTTAGATTCAATCAATAAACCTAATGCTTATCCTGTATCAATAAAATGAAAAAAAAAAAAAAAAAGAAAAAGAAAGAAAGAAAAAAAAAAAGACTAACCAACAGAAATGAACAATAGTTCAGTGGGACCTGTGGGAAGTTATTCCGTGATGTAAGCACTCGAAGCCGCAAGTCAGCAGCATGTGCTTCCAGTTTGCTCTGAGCCTGTGCAGTCTATCAGGGTGCAGACAGAAAGAGGTTTGCACCTTTCCTCAGAGTCAGTATCGTTCTTGGTCAGTATTTAAAGCAGACAGTGAAAGGCATCTGCAGTCACTGAATGCAGCTTTCCCCAGCAGGTGGATTACCTTATGTTGTTACCACAGGCTGGGGAATGAAACACACCCCACCCCACAACTGCAAAGTAATAAAATAAATACACACATGGGCATATGAATTCCTGCTCAAATAGTCTTGAACTTGTTCTTAGAAATTCTGTTAGAAAGAGAAATACACCATCACTTCAATTACACAAACTAACAAGCTTTTCCACAACAAGCCAGACTTTTTCACCAAACGGGCTGCTACAAATACGTGGTTTAACAAAAGAGGTGTGTCTGCAATCACAGATCCTGCAGATACTATATGCGTGCAGATATTATACTATGTTGATTTGGCACAGCCTGGTTTTTGGTAGCACGTGAGGGCCACAGAAGTGGCTTCTCAGGGAAGCTGCTGGAAGCTTCCACCATGTCCAACAGAGCCAATTCCTGATTGAGGATGGACACGCTACAGGTTCAGTTAGAGAGGCTGGTGACCCCTTTGTGATGACATATTTAAGAAGAAAATCTAAAGAGTGTACGGGCAGCTTTTCCCCGGGGCGGCGAGGCGCCGCCGGGGCCATCCCAGCAGCACAGCCCGCGGCACTGTGCCGGGGCGGCCTGCAGAGAGCCGCGCCGGCCTGGCCGCCCCCAGGAGCTGTGCTGAGGGCAGAAGGGCAGGGGCGGCAGCGGCGGCTCCTCCTTCCCGGTGCCCTGCACGAAGGGAGGAATTAAACAGCGTCAGCGCCGCCGCGGCTGCCACCGCCCACACATCGGCGGCGGGGCCACCTGGCCGGCAGGAAAAACACAGGGAGAGTGACACCCCCGATGCTGAACCTAACCGAGATCAACCTCTCGGGGCTGCGCGACCTTACAAGAATCTTTGAACGGCTGGAACTTGTTAGCAGTGGTGCCCACAAACAGCAGTTTTTCTTCTAGACAGAGAAGAGGAGGAGGTGAGAACATGTGAGAGAAACAACATGGAGACACCAAGGTCAGTGGAGAAGGAAGAGGAGGAGGTGCTTCAGGCACTGGAGCCAAGATTCCTCTGCAGGCCATGGTGAGACCACGGTGAGGCAGCTGTGCCCCTGCAGCCCCTGGGGATCCACAGGGGATGCAGAAATCCACCCACAGCCCATGGGGATCCACGGGGGATGCAGAGATCCACCCACAGCCCTTGGGGATCCACGGGGGATGCAGAGATCCACCCACAGCCCGTGGGGATCCACAGGGGATGCAGAGATGCACCCACAGCCTGTGGGAGAAGTGCTCATGCCAGAGTGGGTAGATGTCAGAGAAAGGCGTAGTCCAGCAGGAGACCCAAACAGAGAGAGAAGACCTATGTTTCCAGAGATAGAGAGAGAGAGGGCCCTTGCTTCCAAATGAGAGCAGCCTATCCTTAGAGGACTGCACCCTGTGGATAAGTGACCCGTGATGCAGCAGTTTCAGAAAGACTGGTTGCCCGTGGGAGGAACTCATGTTGCAGCAGTGTTGGCAGGACTGCTGCTCATGAGATTGGAGCCGTGCTGGAGAAGTTCACGGAGAACTGTCTCCTGTGGGAGGGACCCCACAGCACAGAGGAGGAAAGACTCCTCTCCCTGAGTGAACAGAAGATGATCTCAGGTGACGAACTGACCAAAACCCCCATGCCCTGTCTCCCTGCGCTGTCTGTGGGAAAGAGGGAGGGGCTGGGGGGAAAAAGGTATTTTAAAGGCTTATTTTACTTCTCATTACTCTCCTCTGAGTCTGTTAATAATAAATTTGTTTTATACCTTTAAATTTGAAACTGTTTTCCCCTTAGAGTGGTTTTCTCCCAGCCCTCATCTCAACTCCGTTAATCGTTTACCCTCTCCTTGGCCCAGCTAAGAGCAAAAGAAGGCGAGCAAATGGCTTTTGTTGGTGCCTGGCTTTTGGCCATATAAACTCACACCACCAGCCTGTCTGTAAATTTGCACCCCTTTATCCAGATTAGTGTGACCCAGTTCATATACAAGCAACAAGATTTTCAGAGTTTCATGAAGTGCAGAGGGTGGATACTACACTGTGTGCAGTGTCACCAACCCCCAAGGAGTGCCAAACACCCTTGAGTTTTACCCACCTTTGGGGGCTGCTCTTTGCTGTGGCTCGTGCTCCAGAACACGTCGTCCTGCCCGGGGCTGAGTGGTGCTGTCACCATGTCTGACAGGGAGCTGCTGTGGTACACGTCCTTACTAGCCCGGAAATTGTCACACTTGAAACAAACAAAACACATGTTGAATTGCACTTCCCTGTCTACCTAACAGGTTTCAGTCTCGACAGAGATCAACGGTTCTGCAGATAAAATATTTACTAAGCCTATCAGGAGTATTGTGTTTGGATAGAGCCCTACTCACCTTGTTCACTGTGCAGTGAGTTATTAATTTCCAGCATGTTAGGCATAAATATCCCAAGGTGAAGGGTACGATAAAAAGAAATTGCAAACGAATCTATTCTCTCTGTGTATACATACACACACCTTTCTTAAATCTATGGAGAAGCAAATAGGTCACTGGCGATGCACAGGGAGCTACCTGGATGATGCAAAAAATGCTGTGGAGTCACTACATTTCATTCAAACCAGGACAATGTTTCCACTGCAGAATTTCCACAGTCTAATCACTGTGGGAACCCACCTCCCCTAACTTAGATGTTGGCATCCAAGCTATTCTGTGCACAGCCACCACCAACCCACAGTCAGTGGAGACAAACTGCCAGCTGCAAACACTTTTAAGTGCTCCAGTGATTATGAGGGGACCCCGGTCCTCCTCTGGAACAATTTTTTAAATTACTTGGAAAAAAGAAAGATCAAATTTGAGAATGCAGTAAGAAAGAATGAAATTGTGTTCAGACTACACCCTCATGGGTGGTCAAGTCCACGTGATCCCACTGCAGCTGCCTGTGTTTAAAACATCCCTAAAGGTGTCCAATTAGAGCACTAGGATAGCAAAAACCCCAATCACAGCACAGGAAGGGGAAGGAATCAAGTTACTTCCTAAAAAAGTCTTCACTCTAAGGGAACAAAAAGTAAGCAGTGCAAAACTCAGGCTAAAATATTCAATATTTGGTCCTCTGATTCTTTCTGTATGTAAAAGAAGAAGTCTACACACTGATGATCTGCTATACCAGTGTCTTCCAAAGAGGAAAAACTCAGAGTTAAATCTGTCAACTGAGAGTACTGCCTCCCTGAAACAAGAAATCATCTTGGACACAAGACCAAGACAGAACACACAGAAAATCTGCCTGAGTTGGGCCTGTCTGCAGGGATTGCTATGCGAGAACCAGTTTGATATTACAGAAATAGAAGAAGCATTAGAGAAATGTCTGAAGCTGTACCACTCTGTGCTTCACCTCATCCAATCTCCCACGCAGTTCTAGACCAGGGCTCTCTGGGAGGTGCCTCTTCCTCAAACGCAGGGCAAGATCAGCACCTCCAACACTTGGAGGCCTAAGAATGAAGTTTGCAGTTTTTGTCTGAGTCAGAGTTCAGACTCCTGTGTCCCAACTGAGTTACTGCAACTTAGACCAGAGGCACCTGCAGTACACTTTCCCCAAAGAATGACTCAGATAAGTATTTTACAGATTTATCAGGTAAGTCTATAAAATTCTCCAGTTTCTCCATCCTAAAAAGTAGACTTCAGTAACTAGAATTCCACACAGCTTTCAAGAAGGTAATAGGATTATGAACTCTCTATAAATGTACAAGACTAAACTTCATGGGAACAATGTTCAATGTCAAATAAATATTGACAGCAATAATTCTAAAACTAGGTAATGATGTCAAAGATGTCTCATTGCAACCTCCCAGACCACCATGGCAAAGTCAACTGCCAAAGCCAGTCCTGAGAAGTTCACTTAGCTATTCAGGTGCTTTTCCTGCCTCTTTGGGAAAATAGGTTCTGTTGACTCTCTTTACAGAAAACAGCTTTTTCAGCAGTTGAAACATCTCATAATCTATGTCCTTTCAAAATACCTTTTTGTCCAGCATGATTGTCTCTAATAACAGCTTTTAGTTAACCATTTATTTGAGCAGCAAAGTGTTCACCTGAAGTGATCCACTGTGGGTACAGAAACAGGTTTTGTAGCAGGTGTATTATTATCAGAATATAGGAGGATTTTATTTTCCTTGCCATTTTTTCAACAAGATACATATATTTTTTTAAATTTCAGCCTTTGAGTCCTGCTGATTACCAGAAAACTATTACCAGATAAGCTTCGCTGAGTCATGATATAAGTGACTGAGTTAATCCAAACTCTGCCCAGTACACTGGTTCCACATAAAGCCAGGAACAGACACCTGCTTCCACAAGCAGGCCAAAACCATCTCAGATAAGCCCCAAAATCAGTGTTTGATCTTTTCCTTAGGTTTGTATAGGGGAAAAAAAACTCCCCCCATCAAACAACGATTCTAAACTACTGAGATTTGAACCTTAAATCATTTTTCTTTTAAGTAATATCTAAAGAATAGCAGCTCTTGTCATGCAAAGAAAGCACTGGTAGAGAAAGTGTTACCTACTGTGTGTCTTCAAACCATAAAGGGACATGTTACTGAGCTAAGGAAAAGAACACTTTGATCCATGAAATGATAACATAACATGATATAGCACAAAAGACTCATTACTAGAGTTAGTTTAAAACCATTTAGAAGCAAGAAGTTTTAAAAAGACAGGCTGCACTGCTTTTTGGATGATACCCAAGTTACTAATTTGAATTGAATCTACATAGAGGAGACAGAGTAAGTGCAAGTGTTGTTAGGAAATAGCATAAGGAAAAGGAATTTCTTAAACTTCTGAGCAGATGTACTCTGGGATACTAAGGCAGTCCATAGCTTTACACACAGCTAGCTCTTGCAATATTGTTAGTCTCCTTGTTCTGATTCAGTCACATCGGCCCACACAAATAACGAAGATCTACCTAGCAAATCCTACAGGAAAACCACAAGAGTTAATTAAAAATAGAGCTCATTTCAGATGTGAGCTATTTTTTTCCACTGGTCAGGCAGCAGGAGATGATGGGCAGAAGATCAGACTCAGTGATTTTGTTCAAGAAGCCTCTGTGAAATTCTGCAAGCAGTCCAAAGCAGCTCATCCCACACCACCACAAACAGAGAGCCAGATCTGCTACTGTACTGCAGCAAACACAAACCTGGTACAAAGCAGGTGGAATTGGTACACTCTGAACAGCTAGTATTTCACATTCCCCTCAGCAAACAGATAGGATGTAAGGCATTGAGAAATCATGCTCCTTTCACCTCAGGAGTTGTGTTAAGTTTTTCAGTGAAATAATTCTGAGAGCTATTTGGGCATCCAGGCTGTGCCACAAGACCTCACAGAATACAACTGATGAAAATAAGATGTCATTTTTGTCTGAGCAGAACAGTGCTGGTAGATGATCCCTCTCTGATAAACCTGGCTGGAAGTTCTTCAGTGCAGCATCTGTGATGAATTCAGCTTGCATTTTAACTCCACAGTTCACTTTTATTTTAAATCAACTAGGTACCCACATACTGAACTTCGCAAGTATATTGTTGTATCTTTTAATCTCCAGGTGACTACCTGACCCATCACTTGTATTGCCTAAACACCTCATCCAGCTAATGCAAGCAGCATGTCCAAACATGCTGTCATTAGCATCAACAGCTGCTCCCAACCAGCAAAGGGAAAAATAACCCTTCAGGGGATTTATAAATTACCCATTGGAGTTCATGTGGTCTCCATGTGAACACAGCAGGCAGCAGCACTGATTGGCTTCTCCCTGTCCACATGCACTGTCAGCTGGAGCTCTGTCTCCTGAGGGGTACCAGGGCACCTCCCAGCAGGGAGTGGAATCACACAGCAACCACTGTGCATCACTTGCTGCTGTTATCCTTAAGTAACACCATCACTTTAAACAGCATAAATTTTTTGTAGTGTAGTTTCCATCAAGGAATTTGAAAGAAGTTGGTAAATACTGCTTCATTCCTCACCACTCCCCTCGGCAGCTGGGAGAGGTGCTACAAAATGGGAAAGCACTGACAGGGTGCAGGGGAATGATCACTTGTCCCAGGTGAAGCAGCCTCTCCTCCCAGGAGTGGCACCTAAGCAGGGCAAGACTATCCTCTATACAGCCACTGTACTCCTGCAGAATCCCAAATGCCCTGCAATAAGCTACGGATGCTCCCACTGCTATTACAGGGCTGAAATATTTGCCTCAGGGAAGCAGCCAGCCTCTGCCCAAGGCTAACATACAAATGTCCTTCTTGTAGACCTTGCAATGGCTCTCCAGTGATTTGATGCTGCCAGCCAGGCCATCAACTCAGCCCACTTACAATACTCGTGACTTGAAACAACAAACAGGCCCTGGAAAAAAAAGGCTGTGAGAAGACACACATAAATGTTTTTCCAGGTAAAAGCTATCAGGTGAAATGAGCCCTTCCTGCTCACAACATCTGCCTCTGGTGATTTTTCCATCACCAAACAGCAAAGCAACCTGAAGAGGATAGGCACAGGGAGGCTCTGACTCAGAGACACTAAGAGCCAGCTGTAATCCACCTCCCACACTCTCAGACTCTGAGACTCGCTCCAGGGCACAAACCAAAGCAGCATAGGGGAGAGCTGCTTCCCCATGTCCTGATGGGGAATTTCAACTACTCCAGTATCAGCTGCAAAAGCAGCATGGTGAGCTGTAGGCCATCCAGCAGAGTCCTGGAATGCAGAGATGATAACTTTTTCAGCCCAGTGATAAACAGCCCTGCCAGGGGGGATGCAATACTGGTCCTGAGGGTCACCAACACAGTGAAGCTACTCAGTGAATTCAAGGTTGGAGGCAGCTGGGGTTGCAGTGATCACACATTGGTGGTGTTCATAGTCCTGAAGGATATGGCTTAGGCAACACTGAATTTTAGGAATTTTAGGAAAGTAAGGAAAAAAATTAGTATGATTAGGGTGGTGCAACACCAGAGAAAGTTGCCCAGAGAGGGTGCAGATGCCCCAACTCTGGAAACATTCAAGACCAGGCTGTACAGTGTTCTTAGCAACCTGATACAGTTGAAAATGTCCCTGCTCATGGCAGGGAAGTTGGACTAAGTGACTCTTAGAGGTCCCTTCTGACCCAAACCATCCTATGACTCTGTGACCTTTCATGCAGGATATTCACATGAAGCTCATGCCAAGCAAAATCAACAATGAGTTTAAGAAACATTTAGGATAATGCAACCTGATCTCATACTAATGACCCATAATTGCAGGTATGCTCAAAGAAGCATACAGGCCCATGCTGCTGCTTTGGTGAAGCAGTGTGACATGCTCTGAAAGCAGCTGAGCTGCAACCAATAACTCATCCTCCTCTGCAGTCTGACCATCCCTCTTTGACTCCATGACCCAGCGCAGAATGAGGTCACAAGATGCCACAGCAGCTCACAAACAATGTCTAAGCCTGATCTGAATGTCACTCTCCTGTGGGTAGCACTAGCTAAATCCCACAGAAGCAACTAGAGAGATGCATACAAAAACTACCCATCCATCCATCCATCCATCCATCCATCCATCCATCCATCCATCCATCCATCCATCCATCCAGGAGCCCAGTGGAAACTTAGAGTTGCCAAAAATAAAACTAATGCTACAACTGTATGTCCTCTCTGAGGGGATGAATGAATGAATGGATGCAAAAATGAAATACTATGTAAAATGTACCAGCAATAAGATTATTCTGGCCACTGCACCTTCAGAACAAGTTGAGATATCCAGGCTAAATGAGTTATGCTCACAGTTTTTTTGCTTGCTGTTTTGTTTTTCTTTTGCTCACATATGCTTACAGTCTTTTCACAAGAGACTGGAGAAAAAACCTCTGCAGTCCAAGCTACTTTCTTCATACACTGTGAGTAGGATGTTGAAAGAAAGCCCAATTTTTGGGCACATTGTGAGAACCATGAACCAGCTCTTCCAGAACTGGCAAAAATATCAGGAGCTAAAATGTTTTAAGAGAAGGATTCCAATGCAGAACTTTACCAGAATGTTTTCACTATAGAGGTACTGTTCATATCCCACCTTCTACATCTAATACTGAAGTTGTAAAAGACTCAGACTTTCTCAGCTCTATCCAGAGGTAGAATCTGATTCTGCATTGCTCCTTATGGTATCTCCACATACTTACAGATTATTTCATAAGATCAATAAAAATCTTGATTGTTTACTGGTTTCACTCATAAAAAATTCAGGTTTGCACTTGTTTTGTCAAGTGCCATATACATTTATGGCACCATATAAATAATACATCATCCAGGGACTGCAACAGCACTGTCACTGTTTCACTTTCTGTGAAACATGTGAGAGGAGTTTCATGGAATCAACAATCAGGCATCAAGCATAAAAAATAACTCTTATCTAACCCTGATCTGCAGGGCTTAAGTATAATTCCACATACAGCTCAGCAGCAGAGGCGGCACCACAAAACCTTGGAGCCAGTTTGCACAGGTCTCAGTCATTTGTGCCAGGAGGAATTCTGTTTGTGATGGGTTGTCCTGCCCAGAACCACCCCTGGCCCTTCCTCCCCAGCCAGGGCAGCAGTACCTGCACTACCAGGGCTCTCTGTGGGGCAGGGGTGCAGGGGCTGGAGCTGCTCCCAGATCCCATCCTGGGCTGTGGGATGGCCTCGTGTCCCAGCGCCGCTGGCCACTGCAGGGAGGGCTGGATGCTGTCACTCTTCTTTGCTCGGTCCTCGGCCTGGGAAGGACAAAAGCAGCAGCACATTGCACAGAGCCCCAGCTCTGCAGGCTGGATGCTGTCCCACATCCACCTCTGACAGATCTTCCCACCAAGGAGGACAGCCCTGGCATAGTACAAACCACTCTTTCCTCACCATTTGCAACACTTCCTTTTCCATCAAGTTTCCAAGCTACAGCAGGGAGAAGGGCCTGAGTTTCCATCTGCTGTATTCTAGGCCACTCCTTTGGATGCAGGCTGGGATTTTAGCTGGGAGGAATCATCTGTCTATACTTATCTTTGATGACATGGAGCCTGTTCTGCTGTGCATTAATTACCCCCTTCCACAGCATTGACATTACTGCATGTTGCTTTCTGTCTTAAAACACTTTTAACACTCTGTCTTTTGGTATGTTACTTGTACTGTGAGAAAGACTAAGGAACATGATCTAGAAGGAATAAATTTCCTGAGGGCATTGCTCATTACAAAAGTCTTTATCCTGTGGTTTTGACCCTACTACTCTTTTCAACTCTCTTCAACATGACTAATTCCCATTCTCTAGAGTAAATCTTTAGCATATCCTCTGATTCAGCAGGCTGGAAACAGCTCTACACAGTAAACTAGAGATTAATGCCATAAAAATACCCTTTTATCTGTGTCGGGGTGGGCATTCTTAATGGTATCTCTCACTGTATCTGGATGTTTGTGCCTGTATCAGGAAGGTAAGCATATTCTTAGCACAACCTAGAAACTGCTGAGGACATGGAAAACTACTCCAACTTAGTGTCACAGATCCCCACTATGGAAAAAAAGACCAAAACCTTAAAAAAAAAAAAACAAACCTTACTAAAGCAAGCAACCACAACCAAACACCATGAAATTCTAACCACAGTGAACACAATCTTGAGGCCACATTTTCATTACCTGCAACTCATAATAATGAAAGGTAAAATTTACCATAAGCAAAGAAGAAAATGTAAAAGCCAGATATAATTCAACCCCCAGCTCTGTGCCCAAGGGGACCTGGCATGAAAGGCTTTATGATCCAGATGCAAACTCATGCAGGTGACACTTTGGGCTTCCAGAGCTGATGCCAACCCCCACCCAGGCTCTGAGCTAGTGCAGTATCAGCCCAAGCTTGGAGTCTGCCTCCCAGCTCCTTCACTCTGGTGCTGGTGGGACCAGATACAGCACAGAGTGAGCTCACAACTGGGCACAGGTGTGCAGGGGAAAATTGTCTTGACCTGCTGGGGACAGGATAAGCACAATGGCAAAGACAAGGAGCTCCCAAGGGAGGGTTCTGCACCCCCAAACATTAAACTTGAGGCTTTGGAAGGCTTTAGAATTTTTTTGTTTTTAATGTCTCAATGAAACAATAATTCTTGAGAGCTTCTGTGTATCAATGATTGGTCCTAGAAATGGGACCCCTAAAAAGTACAAACAAGCTCACTCTTGAGTAGGCTACCACTGTCTCCATGCGGGTCCCTCTCAAAAGAGGAACTAACATCCCTCTGGCTAATGAACTGGAAAAGATCAGTATGAACAGGAGCAAAATCACTGACTTATCCCTGTTTTAAAGCATTTCTAGATCGTTGCAAATAGTTATGACTGCTGACAAAAAAGTCTCAACCAAAAACTGCAACCCTGTACCATCAATTATCAATTTGGTGGAAGGATCTGTGACTCCAAGAATTTCTGAGATTAAGTAAAAAATATTGTACAATATCCTTAAAACTAGAATAAAATATTGTACCCATAATGACAAAAGCCTCGTGCTGTGAACCTAAAAAGCAACTAATCTGCAACTAATTATACTGTATTTCACCACTAAATTAAAAGTTAACAGTGACTGCACACTGAATTCTGTAATGTATTTCATTTTGCTATCAAGGAATCATTTACAAAACACATGTCAAAAACAGAGATCAGTATCTAAGACATTTTATTGGAGTTTTGTCTTCTAACTACAATAAAGTAGAAAATAAATTAATCATCTGAGTTGCATTCTCACCCATTAAAGGCCTAGAAGAGGCAAAGCTTTTCTATTGACTTTGATGTTGTGTATTTAGAAAAAGCAGCTTACTTCTCTGTCCACACTCTATTTGCTCTTCAGCTGGAATAAAACCCAGCCCTCCACCATCAAACAAATACTGATTTCAAGAGCAGTTCATTCAAATTTCAGTAACAACTTGTTTAATCAGTCAGTACAATAAAGTCTTTAGAGTCAGGGCATTTGTGGTTTTGACACTTAGGTTGTACTTGAAACAGAATTACTCTCATTTTCATAAACTGCTCCTCTATTGAGGAGCTTAATATTTTTTGTTTTCCTGACTTCCTGCTGCTGCTTGGCTGTTTGCAGACTCTATTCAGTTACTGAAATTCATCATTTCACCAATCCCAGCAGTTACATTTAACTGTTTATCAATACAGGACATTTCAGCTCAGGGAACAGGTGCAGCACACACACAAGAAGATGACAAAGATAGCATGTGCTTAAAGACAGCAGCAAGGTGTTAAGAAGCTGCACTGCATTTCTTCTGTTTACACATGCATGAGCTCTCCTCATGCCTCTGTTTGGGCATTTTGGGAAGATACTTTGCCATGACTGCAGAGAATACCGCATCCACTCTTCTACTGAGGAGGCACCTGTGAGCTCTGAGATTTTTGACCCAGACTTTAGTGACAAAACAAATCACATACCAGCTGTAGAACTGGATTAACCAGCTGGGATTATATAAAAAAGCATGCTAGGAATGAGGATATAACATATGGAAATGGACCTAGAGCTTTTCATGACATAGTGACAGTGACCAGAATGAGTTGGTGGATAGAAATACTGTCAAGAGTTAGCAAAGGAGGAAAATGGTTACAAGTACAGGCTGACTATATGTGGCTATTCCTGATCCATTAAACCTTAACCTGGGACAGACATAAAGAACAAGAAAAGGCTTCACAGCCTACTTGCTGGGGCACAGAGCCCTGTGCTCAGCAGGCAGGATGCCATTCTGTGCCTGGGTCAATCCTGTGAACCCTAACATCAGGCAAAGACCTCTATGAAAGCTCAGGTGGTATTACCTTATTTCATGCCTCTTGGAAAGACACGGGAATGACACCTACTTGACTGGAAGAACTGTTGTTTCTCCACTCACCAATCAAACCCTTCTCTCAACTCAAGCAGAAGTGACAGAACAATTCTTCCTTTCCCTTATCCTCTGAATATTAATGGAAACTGAAGACTGTAGCATAAGTGTGCAGTAAGACAGGTCAAGCTCCAGATGTAGGTTTAAAGATCAGCCTACTCTCTGCTTCAGCATTCCTACAGCATCATAAACTACTAAGCACCAGAATGCTGCCCTGGCCAAGACAGTACCTCTTTACTCATGCTGCTTGATGGAGGATGCACTCCTGCATTTGAACTCTTAGAAGGCTCCTTCCTCTTCTGCTTGTGGTCATGCTGGAGAGACAGCAGCTGTGTCTGATCTTTGGGGAGAGTTCGGTGCATCTTCCTGTTGTGCTGCACATCTTCCATCTTCTGAAAGCAGAGAGTGATGAACCTCAGAGACAATGATGCTTTGGAGGACAACCAAGTTGCCTGCTGAAAATAGTGGCTTTTCAAAGAACAAAGTGACCACAATTCCAGCAGGGTTGACAGAAGAGTCAGAGCCCCGAGTAACAGGAAGAATAAAGTGGCATCAAACACTGTTTGGCTTTTTAGACAGCAGGTCAGAAAATAATACTTGTTCTTTTTACTTTTACTAAAACCAGAGGTCTTTAATCAAACACTGCATGCTTCTGTTTGGTTACAAATCAATTTGCAGCTGAAGTATTAGAAAAACGTTGTGGCCAAGGTGACAGACTTGATAATGACAGTTCAGCATTAAAATTAACCTCTGCTCCATTGTTTTTGTGAACAAGAAATGGTCCTGGTTACAACATGAATGCAAAATGGGGACTGGAGATTTAAGCCTAGGTTTAGCTGATGCTGGAAGCTTTCAGGGTAAAGGAATTTTAAAGCACAGAGAAACAGCAGGGACAAAAGTGGGAGAGGCAGTGTCCCTGCTGTAGATAAGGAGGGTGACTCAGTAACATCTAAGTTAACTCAAAGGAAGGCTGAATCTGAGAACAAGAGGAAGTAAATGCATTAGTGAAGTCCCTCTTTGGTCCATGACTCAGAGGATGGGAACACCCTCAAGGAACTGAGAAAGACATCAGATACAGGACAGGGAGCTGCAAACTGCTGCCAGCAAACACCCTCTCATACCTGCTTCTTTTCTAATTTCCTCTGTCCATCTACTATGAAGTATTCATCTTCCACAGCCCTTTTGTCTTCTTTACCCTTTTCCTCTTTCCTCTGACTGACCTTCGCCTCTGGCCACCTCTGCTCACACTCCTGCTGCCTTCGTAGCTCCTGCTCTCGCCTCTGGTGCTGGAAGAAAGCCAGGGAACAACATTGCTTATTTTACTTTACTTTAGTACCCACCAATTACTGATGCCAGTGCTCATAAATCACAAGGCCCATTTCCTGCTCTGCAGTCACTAAAGGAGGGCACCTGACACACCACAGAGCAAAAGTGGGCAGGAACAAGCTGCCACCACCGTGACTGACAAACCTGAAGTGAAACCTCTGCCCTTTAGGCAGCTCAGGGCAGATCTGTCATTTATGAGGCATGTGAGATCTCCCTGACAGCTGGCAACTAATCTAATGACAAATGTCTTCCCATTTCAACATCTCAAGAAGGAAGGGGTTTTTTCCCAGAGCATTCCCATCTTGATGGAGCAGCACTGTGCTTCACAAATGTCAGCTTGGAAGTGTTCACACAATGCACGAGTTTTGTCAGACACTCAAGAGAAGAGACATGTTGGTGATTTTTGTGTTGTGCCACTGCAGGAAAGACACTGAGGGGCTGGAGTGTGTCCAGAGAAGAGCAACAGATGTGGAGGTGTCTGGAGCACAGGTCTGATGAGGAGCAGCTGAGGAAGCTGAGGGTGTTCAGCCTGGAGAAAAGGAGGCTCAGGAGGGACCTTACTGCTCTGCAAAACTCCCTGAAAGGAGGTTGTAGCCAAGTGGGGCTCGGGTTCTGCTCCCAGGGAAAAACAAGTTGTGCCATGGGAGGTTTAGTCTGGGTATTAGGAAAAATTTGTTTACTGAAAGGCTGGTCAGGCATTGGAACAGACTGCCCAGGGAAGTAATGGAACCAACACTCCTGCAAGTGTTAAAGTATGTGGGTGTGGCACTTAAGACCAAGATACAGTGGTGGACATGTCAGTGCTGGGTTAATGGTTGGACTGGATCCTAGAGGTGTTTTCCAACTTTAATGGTTCTATGATTTTATGATTTAGCTCTGCCTCTAAGACAACAGTGTGTCAGGAAGCTGAAAAGGCAATCAGCTCTTTTTTAATATCTTAAACAAAAGCAAGGCCGAGACTCTGGACCAGTCCAAGAGACTGCAAACTGGGAAATGCGTATGAGGAAGAAATGGGGATCTCTCACCCCATCTGCCAGGGCTACCAACACCAAACCTACTCAAGCAAAATGCCCTTCCTCTTCTGCTCACAGAGTTCAGGGTGGGTTATCAGCAGGAAAGGGACAGAGCCCATCTAAAACCACTGTGTTCAGAAGCAACACAGGTTCCCCCAAGGTGCAAGACTACGATCCAGGCTGAGTTGAAAATTTAACACAACCTTGCAAAGCCTACTCCCTACAGGCACATTTTTCATTTGTGATGAGACATGGAATAACAAAACAAGCCAGCCCCCTACATCCTCCAGCCTCCTCCTCTGCTCTTTCTGCTGCTCAATGCGCTTCTGCCGCTCTGCCATCAGCTGTTTCTTGTACTTCTCCTGGTCCTTCAGCTGCTGCTGCTGCCGATGAGGGTCAGAACGGTTTTTGTTCTCCTGCTGCAGCCTCAGAAATTCACGGCGGAGAGTTGACTCCCCCGGGAGATTAACTATGGAGCTGAAACAAAGAGGAGGTTTCTACATGACAAAACATAGCACTAAAGACAGAATACAAGGTGCTTTGAGAATGTTTCTTGCCCTGTGTTAGCAAATCATTATATATTTCCAGCAGTTGGTTCTGCAGCCAAGAATAACTTGGTGTGCTACAAACCAGCTGATTACTGGGTCCTTCATTTGAGAGTTCCCCCCCTACTGCAAGGAAACTAAAGCAGCAGCTTATTACAGACATTTTATACTCAGCAGTTATGTTTGACAGCTACAAAACAGTTAAGCTACCAAAAGGGACCCAGGAGATTAGGGATTCAGAGCAAGTTAAGAAAGCAGTTCTGGCTGAGGAGAGCTGCCTTCAATGAGAACAGCTTGGGCAGTGAAATTTTCTATTTCAGTAATAAAATTAACCTTGGTTCTCCTTCGTCTTCATTCAGCTCATCATCTTCCTCCTCACTTCCGCTGTAATCATAGTCTGTTTCTTCTGAAAAAGAGAATAAACAAACACCAGAGGAGGATGCTGTTATTTAAGACATGATCTTGAACTTTATTTCTGAGCATTCAGCCTGAACTACTAAGGCTAAGGAGGAATTGGAATTTAAAAGTCACATGTTGTACTGGGAGGCTGAGGGGAGGCAAAATATCCATGTAGATAATTCAAAATCTAGTTCAGATAATGATTCAGGGCAGCCCCTTTACACACACCCACCTTTTCCCATGACTGACTGTATTGGTTTTGCAAAACTAACCTACTTCCATAATTTGAAACAAATTAGGCTAAACCCACAGAGAAACCCAACCCCCACAGCACTACCAGCAGAGGGGTTCTTCAAAAAGACATTTAGATAGGACATAAAAGCTTGCACTGCCCTGCTCTGCTGCTCTGTACCTCTGTCATGGCTATGCTCAGGCCACCAGTAAATCCAGGTTTCCTTTTGTATCAAAGGGAATTATTTAAGTAAGCAAAAAAGAAAACAGAAGCTAATACTAGTTTTAGCACAAAGTTTCAAAAGCTGATCAATAGTTTTAAAGTTCTCTTCAAGACTGAAATGAAGGCAGTTGTTACAGGATAATTTCAAACTGCATTGTTGGCTGTATTACATGCTAAATTGGAACTTCATTTATTTTGAAGTTACTATTTTGAAGTGTGTAATCTGGCAATTCCACACTATTCTCCTTTTCAGGGGAGTTTTGATTAAAAATAGCATTTTCAGGTCAAAATATAACTATGAAGAAGTGACTGTTATCTTTGCACTCCTCCACCCCTCTCAAGGGCATTTGTGAGAAATTCTAACTCACTATCTTTCCATTTCAGTGTGCTTTGAGATTCACAGCTGAAAGATGTGGCAGAATTTGCAACTACTACTGGAGTCAGTAAATCTACTTTGCAACAGCAATTTAATTTTAGGCACAAATATTCCTGTTGTCAAATCAGAGCATATATAAGACACCTTCCAACACCATAGTGCTTTCCAAGTTTGTCCTCACAGTCCCTAATCCTCACAGTGCTTCTGGCAGTACAAAACATACTCAAAGGGAAAAGGGGAGAGAGGGCAGGGTTTTTGGTCAACAGGCCATATTTCCCTGTCCCCTTTGCACAGCCCTTAGTCTGTGCAAAAAAATGCACAGGCATTTTCACAATTATCAGACCCATTCCTGCACTGCTTCTTCCAGCTTTTGCTCTGAAGGCTGGCATTTGAAAAAAATCCAAACTCTCTTTTTCTCCATACACACTGTGAAGGAAGTGATTCATTATAACATCTGTATTATACTGGAGCTTGGAGGTCTTCTCTTTTGTGCACTCCATTGCAGAACACTTAAGGAGTCCTGCTTCCCCCAAAGAACTCACAAGACAAAATTAAATGGAGATCCAACAGGTAAATCAATTGGATCTGGGACAGAAATATGAACTGAGAGACCAGGAAACACTTGAGAAGCACTGCTCAAGAAAGCAGAGACCCAGACTTTACTTGGAGTCCTTGCTCCCTTCTATCATCAGGGCTGCTCTCAGTAACTCAAGGTTCCAAGGACTTTAGCACTAAAGCACCATCAAGCACCCAGGCTTTGACAAAGAAATCTTCAAAATGGCCTATCAAGGACAACACTTCCTCAATTTCCCTGGTTCTGTTATTTCTGTATCTGCCTTGTGCTCTGTTGCCAAAATCTGAAGGCATGCTCTCTTGAAGTTCCCTTTATTTTGGTTTTTCCATGTTACCCCTTTCTCCTTTTTTCTTCCTTGTCCTGTCCAGGTGATCCTTCAGCATGATGCGCACTTGCCGCTCGTTCTGCATGTCTCGGATGAAGGAATGCTTCAGCAGGGTCTCCGTGGATGGACGATGCAAATAATGCTTTACAAGGCAGCTCTCAACAAAATTTAGGAATTTCTTTGACCTAAAAATGACACAACAGTAGAGAAAGACCAGTAATCCTTTTCAACTTGCGGACCAAGCACTACCCCTGAGTAGTGGAGAGCACTAACTTTGCAAGGTTTCCTTCTACACTGGAACTGAGAGAGACAATTTGAGTTCTGCCACCACCAAGACTCCTGCGACCAGCACAGTGCTGAGAAGGTGAACTCCACCTCACCACCCTCTCAGAGGAGTTGTTACCTTGAATTTACATCCTGATCAACAAAACCATAATCTGGCCAACACAAGCCTTTCAAAAATGCTCTTGACCTTTTGATAAGGTGAAGATTTTCTTTATACACTTAATTTAAAACAGAAAGTAATTCTCTGAAGGGCAGATGGCTGCCATTAGCCCCACAATGTCCAAACAATCTTCTGATAAAGCCCAGACACCAAGCAGCACATCTAAGCCTTCTTGCTTATCCTGCAGTTTCAGTCACAGACACCAAAATGAAACAACTGCCACAGTTTAGGCAGAGTTCAAAAGAAAGGTGTTGCTTCCCAAAGGTAAACTGTATCTTCCCTCTGGCTCAATCCAGCTCTTTGAAACAGCATAGGCGTCACCTCCTAGGTAACTACATGATTTAACAAAATCTTTGTCTCCAGACAAGAGAGCTAAAAGCCCTCCTAAGCCCACTGCAGCAAAAACACAGTGTTTTTTACACATCTCTTTACCATTTTCTGGATTTCAACTTTGGGGGCGGGTTCCTTGGGATGAGGAAGAGTGCTCTCATGGGATGCATGTCACACAGGGCTGCAAAGGAAACCACAAATTATGGAAGGATGCATGTATCCCCTGTGACCTCACTTCCCACTTCCAAACACCTCCACTTCCAACATCACAGCATCTGCCCCAGAACCCAACCAGGAGCCAACCAAATTCACACTACAGCCAAGAAATCAAGTCTCTGAGTACACAGAGATTTCCAGCTAAAAAAGAGTCAAAAGGAAGGCTGCAAGGCAAGAACAAGTACAACTTTCTTCGTATTTTCTACATATATAGCTTCGGAAGGATGTAAAAAAGCTCACCTTTCCCACACACAAAAGTGTGTTTACACATAAACAGAAGTTAAATCTGAGACCGAAATATTTATCTAGTTATTATGTCTGGCTTCTGGTGTCAGATAAATGATAAGCTCCATTTTAACCAAACTCTTTGCCACATTGTTTGTGGCATATGAGAAAACCCAGGATGAAGAAAAGCTGATACAGAGCACAGAGCTCATAACCTGCACTGTGGCACAGAGCAGAATGACTGAGCAAAAATTTCATCCACCCTGTGCTCTGGGAATGGGAGCACCATAATCAGGCCATCTGCCACAGATTCCACTCCTGCATTCAGAAGCTACCTTCTCTCCAGCTCACTGTACTTCTACTTTAGGACTACTGTTGTGCAAAGTTGAAGCTACGAGGAACTCAGCAGAAAACAAATACCATCACACCTCATCTATCCCAGGAACTTTGTATGGAATTTTGAGTGTGTTCTATCTGGCAGGGAGAAATGTTGAGGGTAAAAGGTCTTCCTTCACCAAACAGAGCTACTGAAGGACAACTGATAGGAACTACATGGAGGTTTTTTTCTTACAATATTTAGGTGTTCAGGAGTGATGCTCTTAAAAGAAATGGACTTAAGGCATTACAGAACCAGTAGAAGTGAGAAGACTACTCTCTGGTGGTGCTCTTCGCTACCTTCTATTAATTTCTCTGCCTCCACCTGCTATAGTTTCTTGCATTTGGTTCTGGCTTTGACTTTTTCCTTGGTATGTTCAACAGTACATGATACAGTGGAAATGAGGGGCAGAAGTCTGGTTTCTAGCTCTGGGTCCCAGACACTGCTGTACTACAGTAAACAAAACACAAGGCAACAGAATATAATCCACAGCATTTTTCCCTGTCAAACCTAGGGAAAACATCAAATATATGAGGAACTGGCATGCAAAATTACAAAGTCTCTCGCAAAAAAGCTCCCCATGGACTCATGTCTCGGGACTAAGCTTCAGTCAGGCTAAAGCACAGGGTCTGAAAGTGCTCCTGAACTCCAGCTGGCTCCTGCTGAAAACCAAGTCTGATGGGAGAACAGCCAAGTGGGTTGTTTAAAAACAGCCTACGTGCTCTCAGGCTCAGGACAGAGTATGATGGATTTCATCTCCTGTGCTCTCAGCAGTGACCAGATACCCCACATCTGCTCCACAGGAGCTGGGGCAAAGCCACCAGCCCTCCATGCAAACAAAAATGCACAAGGACTTGGCACCCACAGATCCCTGCCTGACCTGCAAGAGGCTCTCTGGGGGAGTGAGGGGGCAGCACGCTGTAAAACTGTGGCAATCTGATGTCAGGCTGGGAGTCTTGTCACAGATCAAAGCCATTACATGTGAGTAAACACCATATTAGTCCCAAGATCTCTCAGAAACAAGTCAGTTTCAGAGTAAAAAATACAAGCTTTAGGCCCACTTGCTTCCACTGCCATCACTTTTTTCAGTGACCTAAACCCAAAGCCACTCCAGTCAGTATTTTCTGCTAATGTATCAATCACTTCTGCTTAGTTGCATCCACAGGCAGCAATCAACAAACTGATGTTAATAAGAGCTTTATGAAAAAAAGTTTTGTTTTCCCAGGAGATGAAGGCAAGGAATCAAAACACAGACTGAAAGAATCTAAAAGGAAGAAGAATGCAATGGAGTCCAAGTGAGAAAAAGTCAGTGTGTTTTTAAAGATACAGACAGAATCAGAATTCTGTGCATCAATGCATTAGCCAAGCATGAGTTATTTTAACATAGAACACCCCCACCTTTATACCAAATAACTTACGAGGTGCTCCTTCAGCCATTTCAATAGCAGTGATTCCCAGAGACCACAGGTCACTCTGCAGGAAAAGAAAAAATGCACATTGCAGCTTGCAGCATTCGGGCTTGTTTGTTTCATTTATTTGTTTTCTTCTTGGTTTTGGGTTGTTTTGTTTTTTTTTTTTTGTTTTTTTACAGTTTCCCTAGATCTCTCCTGGATCATGTTTTTTACTTGGAGTGACAAATATTCTGCTCCCTCCCACTCCCTACTGAGCTTTTAGGAAATGTGCTAATAGCCAGAAGCTTCCCATTTCCCATGCAACTCTGAACAGCTGATCCATCATTTAAGCAGCCAGCCCCAAAATGCAGACCTTCTGCATTCAAAAAACAAGAGCCAGACAGAATACAGCAGGCATTGTTTAAGTGTATGTCTTAAATCTGTTTTCATGAGGCAGCAAGACACAGTAGTGCCTCACCCTTCTCCTTCTGGCCAAAAATAATTCTTGGTCTTAATGCTTATTTCAGAGCAGTCATTGCTGAGTTTCTACACTGATGAAACAGGAATTATAGTCAGGCCTTGGGGGTCTGACTTTTTCTGGACAAGGTCTCTCTCTAGTCACACATTTTTGGGAACATGAGAGAAGAGTACATCATGCAGTCAGATTTATGCCACAATGTATGTTCAGCTCAGCTATCAGAGTAGAATTCTTTTTATCAGCTGATCTGGATGCCAGGGGCCAGGTTTTGATCATGGAAGGTAAATTGCAACCACCGGCAGTGGCTGTAAAAACTTCACACGTTTCCACTTGATTAATCATGTGCACTACTTCACTATTTTTTGCATCTAAATGTAGCCAAATGAGAGGCATGTGGCCAAACCAACTTGCAGAGCTTCTCTGAAACTTATCTTTTAAAAAAACAGAGTGTCAGAAAACCTTCAAATATTAGAGGGAATAAACCATTACATGAATAGGAGCTCATACCCAGGCCAGCACTCTAAATCTAATCTTACCAACAGAGCCCTCTCAGTCCAGCTGCTCTGAACTCTTCACACAAGCTGAAAACCAGTTCACATCACAGTTTGTGGAGGGATTCAGCAACAAAACTGGTGGGGATTTCATAGATCCACGATCCTGTCTTGTTATTAAGTAGATGACTGAAAATTAAGAGTCTCTCAGGGGTACTACAGGTTTTGAGGACAGTGAGAGAAACATCCAGGTTACAAGGAATTTTGGTTTGGAGTTCCGAAGCTTGAGGGGCAGATGGGTGTAAGGGAGGATGACAGCAGTGTTTGCAAAGCTCAGTGTGTATACAAACATATTTATGTGGATATATTTGTACTCATTTCATCTTGTTGGGTTGTTCTGTTTTTGTTTTTGTTTTTTTTTTTTTGAAGAGCAAGAAGTTACAGAGTAGCTTCCGGCTACTTAGCCCATCCTATCAGGTATAACTCTCTGTGGGAAAGACCAGGTCTGTGCCACCTTCTGAGTCACAGCACTGTTTGCAGAAGTGCTTCCAAAACCCTTTGCTGATCAGTTTTAAACTACCATCTGCAGTATCTGTTTGGAAGCAGACAAACCAGGATTATTACTGAAGGCAAAGAAAGCTCAAGAATTAGGGGTGCACATTCTTTATGATTACACCTTCTGGTAAGTACACATTTGGAGAAGGTAATCAACTAGGGACAGGAAATGAAGACAAGAGATTAACTTCTTGAGGTTTCAGTAGAAGATTGGCAGGATACAGAAAAAATAAATATTGTTTAGTCATGACTGGCACACACAACTTGACCTCACTCGGCCAGTGCAGCACAGAAGGTCTAGGCAAGGGAGAATCACAGCATCTGAATCACTAAAAAATGGATGCAATAGCAGGTTCTTCTCAAATATTTCTGAAACCACAAGTGGAAGGAGAGGTGCAAAGTGGCAATGGAGAAAGCACTTGAATGAAAAGACTAACTGCTGGGTCACCCAGAAGATACCTGCTCAGAAAGCCATCCCTGGAAAACATGCTGTATGGTAAGGACAAGAGGCAATGCTCACAAACTGAAATACAGGAAATTCTGTGCCTTCTCACCTCAGCCACCCTGCCACTAACCAGAAATCATTCTGGGATGGGAAACCACTTGCAGTCACATGCTCATGAATGAGCAAAGGCATACTAATTACTGCGAATTAACTCAGGATTCACAGCTGAGTACGGAGCGAAACAGCTCTACCACAGTGTTCAGTAACTTGCCATATTAATTTTACACTATTTCAAGAATTTCTTTGGAACTCCTCTCTTCCTTTCTTTTCCATCCAGACCTGCAACCTTCTTAGTACTTCTTTATTGCAGAGAAGTTCATGAAAAGTGTATTTCATGTATTAAAACTTTAGAAAAAATACTCACAGTGAAACTTCACTCTTAAGAAGAGCTTCCACCCACATATTACAAATATTTCTGTTTGTATAGTTCTAGTATTACTGTGGTTTAAAAGGCAGAAGTTTGAACTTTTCAAATGAGCAGGTCCTCAGCAATAACCCACAAGTTTTCTTACCTGATGGAGTGTTTAACACTTACTCTGTAATCGTATGTAGAGTCTGGGTTCTCCTCACAAGCAATGACCTCGGGTGCCATCCAATACGGGGTGCCAATAAATGTGTTTCTTCTCCCAATAGTCCTGTCCAGCTGAGCACTTACACCAAAATCCACTGAAAAGCCAAGAAGAGGTAAAGAAATTAGCAAAAAGTTGTATGTGCATGGCAGAGTGTGTGGTCACTTCCATACTGTTTACAACACCAAACCTTTGGGCTACAATATATATGAAATCTGAGCTCCTCCAGTAGGTCTCATCCAATAGCTGAAATTTAACTGCCTCTTTTTTTCCCTTCTTTTTGACAGAAGAATTAAATAAACAGCATGCTAAATCTGCCTGGTGGGTTACAGCAAGAGGAATTGCTCTACAAGACATTATTGAATAATTTATGCTTAATTTAAATGCTACATTGAGTAGGACTCAAGGTCTTCAACTAGACTGAAAGAAAAAATAGTATCTACACACAAGGCAAATTTGGATGTGTCTAATATAGCCACTTGTGAAAGCAAGAAAAAACCACCCTACTTTATTCTCATCTCAGATCATTATAATGAGTGAATCGTGTGCTGAAAAGGCTGATACTTTCGTAAGGACTGTACAGCAAAATGGTTTTTTTCAGATATGTAAAGAGTCCATACAACCAATAATTATGTGATTGTATTTCTCTTTGAACAAAACCCCAAGATACACTAATTGGATCCACTGGGATAGCACTGGAGTGGTATTCACAGAGGAGACAGAGGAATGGGAAAGAGAAGGACTGAAAGGAGACAGCCCTGTGGTTACCATCAAGGAGCAGATTTTCCCATTGATGTTGCCTCATTGCAGATTATCTGCAAACCAAAATCATTCGTAGTGCTATAATTTCATGTGCCTGCTTAGCAAACCTTCTCCAAGAAGAAGGTGGACCTGACCTTTGTGATCATTCTGTGCTCTGTGCTTCTGACAGGAAGTGCACACTCTCACACTGAGGTGGAATAGAATGGAATTGAGAACCTCTTGGCTTTTTAGCTTCTTTGCCTTAAGACACATGAGCTAAATCTCTCTGGAAGCAATTTTCTTTTTCTTCTTTTTAAAAATTATTATACTTAGTAAATCTGTTTCATCTTTACCCAGAGTTAGAAAGGTTTAACTGTTTTGTCAACCATATGAAGAATGGTGGAACTAGTAACTATACAAGACTATAAAAACACACAACACCCTCATCTTACCTGTTTTAAGAGGGAACAGTTGACAATTAGTACATATGATTTAGAGACTACAAGCAAAATCCTGCCTTCATTTAATTTGACAGCAAAACTTCCTTTGACTTCAGTGAAGCCAGGTTTTTGCCACAAGGTTAAACCATAAAGAGATTTAAAGTACTTATTTTTACCTGCTCCAACCAAACATCCTACCCCACATCCACAAGCCATGTTTATTACTTGTTGTTTTCCAACTCCACAGTACATTTTTTCAGTTAAAGAGAGAGGGACTGTAAAGATCATCACAAGTATGAAGTGCTCCCCTTGAGATTTCTCCTTTAAAACACATCCCTGTGATGTCTTTCCAAAACATGAAAGACATGCCCTCCTCAAGAGAGATACGTACTTGAGTTTAGTTTTAGGAAGTCAGAAGTTGTCAACACTGACATGTCACAGTAATAAAAGGAAATGAATAAACCCTCCAACTTTTTTGAGAGATGACTGTTACTCAGTGATAGCCCTTACACATGAGTAATTCCACATACTGTCAGATTTATGCAAATCTCTAAGACCACTTCCTTCAGAGAAATGGATTAGCAAAATTTGTTCCCCCAGCTTTTTTACTCCGGAAGTCTTTTGCATCCCAGGATCCTCTGTGAAGGCCTGATGGTGCTGTGACTTACAGGGCTGGGTCTGTGTGTGACTGCCTGTATTGCCCTCAGGCTGTGAGGGACACACCTGCAGAACACTTTACATTTTCAACTCTTTCTACTTTACAGACACCATGTGAGCACAAGCATTAACAATACTTGGCACATATGCTGCACTTAGGTTACCGAAAGTTCATTCCGAGTCAAGATGGAAATCTTAAATTTTGATGAACAGGTTTCTAGCACACATTTAAGAAAACTTACCCAATTTTACTTCTGCATTTTCTGTGAGAAGAACATTCTGTCCTTTAATATCTCGATGGATGACATGGTGAGCATGAAGATGTGCCAATCCCTAAAAGAAATCCAGATTTGTCTTATTCTTTCCTCCTAACATCACCCTGAGTACAGCACTGTTGCCTTTTTACACTTTCACCCTTTTCAGTCGTTATCCATAAGGGAAGTCCTTTAGATGTTACCAGCAACATTTTCAGGGAGGAGAGAAGACAGCAACCATAAGTTTGATTGTCTTCTTCACCCCAAGTCTGACAGTGGTGAAGCATCTCCAGAGTCAAGTATGAAGAGAACGAGGCAGCAATATTTTAAACTTCTGTCTCAGAACCAAGGGATGCTCCTTACACTCTATGCCAAAAGCACACAAAAGAGAAAAAGAGCAAAGCAGAATGCTCTGTACAAGGAGCAGAGACAGCAGCTGGCTGGCTGTAGTGGCCTAGATTTTGCATTCCACAAAATGAGAAATTCGGTGGTAAATGGACTAGTGAAAGTTAAAAATACCATGTCAGACCTCTTTTTGAATGCAGCAAATATTGTTTTCAATCAGCTAATATTTGCTGTCTTCCTCCTGCATTTCAAAATTGCCCACAGTTGATCTAGCATAGACATAAAGGAACACACTGAAATAATCCATTATAGTAATCCAGGGATGCTTCACTCACAACATTTAGCCTCTCTAGCATTAATGTCCTCAAACAGAGCTTCCACCCAGCTTGTAAATTTTCCAGAAGGAAACACTATCAATCCATGTGCAACTGGGCCATTTTGTCTTGAAACAAACATGATTAAATCCAATCCCTTGCTTTTTTTTTTGCTGTCAGAGTTTTCAGTTGCATGAGCATAAACTAAATGTTTTAACACCAATTGCTTTAACAGAGACATTACAGCCACATCAGTGAGGAACAACGTGACCACACCATTAAGGTTTTTTCTTTTGCAGAAGAACTCCCCACACTTTCCAGATACAATGATCATAATCTGCAGGCTAGTGCCAAATCCCTGTAAAATGGCAAACACTCTCTGCTGAGCACATTTCTCAATTCCTATATCTCAGAAACAAAGCTCTATCTCTATTCAAGCATTACTTCAGCATGCCATCTAAATTCCAACTCCCAGAATACACATTTATCTTACCATTATTTAGAAAAGATGTAAAACTCTATTATAGGGAAGACAGATCAGTAACTCTGTAATAGGTTTTGAATTTAGAATGACTGGCT
This sequence comes from Phylloscopus whistleri, assembly GCA_017589585.1. NCBI lineage: Eukaryota > Metazoa > Chordata > Aves > Passeriformes > Phylloscopidae > Phylloscopus > Phylloscopus whistleri. The sequence goes on along the minus strand of JADMLD010001007.1, from coordinate 936,478 downwards.
CCAACATCATATTTTTTTTCCAGGCTAGTTCACTAGATTACACTTGGGAATTGTTTTATCCTCTGTACTTTCCAGGAAAAAAAAAAAAAAAAAAAAAGAAAAAAGAAAAAAGAAAGCAGCCCTAAGCCTGCATAAAATGAAATATAGCTCCAAGATTTGTTTTGGGGAGTACTGTCCCAGCAGGGCTACCTTTGAGATTTTGAACGCTGTTTAGTCAACACTGCCTCTAATAGTGTGGAAAAGAGACCCCAGAATGTGTGCAGGTAAAGGAATTATGGACAGAAAGATCTTACAAGCATGAACAGCTGAAACACTGAGCAGAAAGATCTCCTGATGTGGAGGGTAGACATACTGGAAATAGGAAATTTATTTACTTTTCTAGGTGCACAGTGTCTGTAATTTCAGAAGATAGCTATTTGCCATAGGAAAGAGGATATTCTGTTCTTCATACAGAAAATGAGATTAACCACAATGATATGGGATGTCAAGCAGCCATCACGGCTCTCAGGGCTCTTCTGAATTCAAGGACCACAGGCCATGAGCCCCACGGATCACAACCTTTAAACAATAATGCTCATTAGTGACCTATTTTAGCAACCACAGGCTTGGAAAGGCCTTTTGGTTGCAGATGAGCAGCGAAGCTCTGCTGGCAGGACTCACCCTGAGAACCTCTCTGCAGATGTAAGCAATCCAGTCTTCCTTGAAACAGTTCCCTTTTGTCTTCTTCACCAAGTCAGTGACAGAGCCCGCACCGCAGTACTCCATCACCAGCTGCAGGGAGGCAAACACACACAGGGCACCTTTACCACAGCTCTGCCAGGGGGCCAGCAGAGAGAACACCTGCAAACAACCACTTCCACCACAGCCCAGGCATGGCAAACTACACACAGCCGTCTTGGATGCCAAGTGACTTAAAATCTCATTTCCTGAATCACACACACTGCTAAATAAATAATAAAACCTCACAAGTGCTCCTCTCCTGTTGCAGGTTTTAGAGAGGGGTTTTTTTTTTAGTATACCTAAAATTGGAAAAACAACAGCTAACAGCGCTGAAAAAACATGGGAATTTTTAAAAAATTGAAATTCCTTATTTTGCTGCAGAGCTTCAAAAATCTTGCAGCCAAAAAATTGGGAGGATGCATTATTCTTCTTTTCCTTATTGCCAATTCCTCTGTTTCCTTTTTTTATTTTCCATCTGAAAAAAGGAGAGGAAAGCAACAAGAACAAGAGAAGGCAAAAAGGACAAGCTCTTTCACTTCAGTAAAAAAAATAGAGAAGAATTTAATTTGGAAAAAAAAAGGTTCAAGGAACAAATCAGAATGACAGTACAAGTCACAAGAATCATAAAATACTTTATGCCCATCCTCAAAGGAAATCATAGAGATAGAAGATGTCGAGGGAGGAGTAATTTTTCTCTTTTATATGTTATTCTTCAGAACGACTTCAGAGCTTCACTGAGACAGAGTCCAAGCCAAGCACACTGGAGCTCTAAAGAAGAAGCTGTAAATCTGATGAGCAGAAATGACACTAAACACTTACCCAGAGCTGATCATCTTGGCCTGCAGGACTTTTCTTTACAAAAGCCCCATAATATGTAGCAATATTCCGGTGATGGGAGTACTTTTTCAGCATATTTATCTCCAGCTTGATTTCCTCCTCTTCATTCTGTAACAAAAGAGAGCAGGAGGCTCCTTGGCTGACCAGAGATCACTGAGCCCCAGGGCTGCAAAGCAACCTCTGTCTTTGGAGGCCTCAACACCCAGCTGGAACAACCATGAGCAACCTGGTCTGATCCCATGGCTGACCCTGCTTTGAGCAGGAACTTGGGACCAGAGCTACCCTGGGATTATGAGACTGCAGCTGATAGATTGCTCTTAAATTGACAACTGAATCACCCTGATCCATGGGTCTAAACCCATGAATTGCTAGGGCTGGACCTAAAGAAGCAAAAAAGTCCCCACTCAGGCATAAAAATTGCTTATTGTCTCCTTAGGGAGCTTAGGCAGGACCTATTACCCTCTATTTATGGTTTCTGCATGCAGTAATTTAGTCTCAAAGAAACTAACCAGACTCAAACAAAAATGAAATTATTCCTAACACTCCATTACTTAAATACTTGGAACAGCACTGAGTGCACACATCAGACAATTTGTCTTCCCAGCTCTCTGGAGGGTCCTTCTGGGAGGAAACCAAAGCCAAGAAGGAGGTGACTTGCCACAAATCAAACTCCAGCATAAGCCAGGGTTCAGATCTGCTCCTTCCTTACAGCTGTGAGGCTGCCCTATCCGGACTGTGGGCTTTCTCCCCCTCCTGACATCAAGCCATCCATGAAGCCCCTGGCATGCTGGGGCCAACACACCCCTAGACATCATCTTCCAGTCACTAGCTGCCTGTTTTCCCTTGTCTTTGTTTCAGCCTCGCCAGGGCAGACGTTCTCTTTCTGCTCATACAACATTGTGCACAATAAGACAACTAATGCAAACGTAAGTTTTAATAATTATGTAAGAAGGAAATGCCCCTTTTCAGAGACAACTGCCTGATTTGGAAAGTTCCCCTCAGAGCTGGTTTGCTATGGTGCACAACACCCAGTGAAACACACCTAGGTTTTGCCATCTCACTCACTTTAATAGGAAAGGAGTGGTGCTGCAAGGTATCCTTGTATCAGTTAAAAGGCCTACAACAAACTTGAAAATTAATTTACCTTGTTGCAAAACATCCCAGTCAGCACTTAGTAGCTGAAGGGGAAAAAAAAAGAAGAGGCAGCAAGAACAACTCAGCCCCAAAGGACATTTTTTTGTGCTTTTCCTCTATTTTCCAGCAGTTTTGCCATTGAAGCATTTCTTTAACCACCATAATGGACTGCTTACAAAGCCAGACACATTGACCTTTCTACCTGGAGGAACAAATTAAAGCCTGACAGGCTTAAGCCAAATTCCCTCAAGAATATGCATACGATGTGTCTTATTAAACCTGACCACACAAAAATCATCCCCAACAGAAGGGACCAGTAAGTTTTCCCCAGTAACATCAACACCCAGGAGACATGTTACCAGACCAAAGCCTAACTGTATTAAGCCTTCAGAGACCTAAAATAACTCTAGTTGAAGGTAAATGAGCTACTTCAGGTTTCATAATAATCTTTGTTGAACACAGACTCTTAAGCTGCACATGTTATACTAAATAATTCCTTTATCTTTTGTTTGCAGTTAGGGAAAAAGGAGGACCCTTAATCCTTGGCTTGATACAGCCCTGGATGTTGTATGACTGAACTCAGTGAATTAGTGAGGCTGAAAAGGAGCCCAGTGCAGCATGTGGAGTGTCCAGAAGAAACGGGAGCTGACTCCAGACAGCATGCAGGAAATCCTCCAGGGGAAGGAATCTCTGCAGATGGACAGAGCACAATCAAAGGGAGGTGACAGCTTGTGCTGAAGGGATACACGGCTCTACTCCCTTTGGAACTCCACACAGTGCATCTGAAAGGGTGGACACAAGCAGGTAAGGAAAAGGCAGAGAATAAGGACATGGGAACTGTCATCCTGGACCTGACCACAAGGGTTCTGTCACCTTCACAAGCTCCTGGATTTTTAGGGAAGAAGGGGAGAAAGAGGAACAAATAGGGAGAACTCCTTTCTTCCTCTGCTGTCCCTCCTGCATTCTGCCGACTCCTTCTGCAAACGTGTGGAGGGGCAACACTCATCTTTGGTAAAAGCCTTCTCCAAATTACTTAAAATATTTACAGATGTGAAGGGTTTGTGTTTTTTTAACTCTGCCCATCAGCAGAAAATTTGCCCTGGTGGAGTCCAGCTCCCTGCTGTGCCCTCAGCACCAGCCTGTAGCTTTCACAAAGTTCCCCTCTGGGAGCTGGCAGGTCCCAACCACTTCCTCATAGCTGCTGCCTCTTTTTCAACTCTTCTTTCTTTCCCCAATTAATTTTCCAGATGTTGGAACCATGCTGGCAAAGCTCTTACCCAAATACTTTCTATTCCTCTGCAATCTGACCTCCATGTTTTTTAAACAAAACCAAGCACATGGCTTGGCTTATGTCCATGAACACAACCCCACAGGCTCTTCCATACCCACTGCCAGGAGCAAGAGGAGCTGCACATGGATAATGCTCCTTCCCTAGAAACAGCAAGATGCAATTCCTGCTTTGTCTTGTGTCTTTACCCTGAAGGCCAGAACCTGATCCCTCCCTGCACCTGTTTGTCCTTCCCTTGCCCATCCTGGCCTACAGGGCCCAAGTAACACCGCCCAGTACAGCTGAACGCCCTGGGGAGATGTTGTGGTGTGTTTTTATTGTGTTTCCGAATGCAGATCAGTTTTAATGGTCAGTTTTATACACCACCCATATTTTGTATTGTTACAGTATATTTTATCCCTAATGGATTGCTCCTTTCCCCCTGTATTGTTGATTTTGCCCTGGTTGTCTATCTTCCTTAGACCTGCCCTTCCCTCCTCCTACAGAATTGTCAATCCTTCCCTAACCCTGCCCCTTCTTCCAGACCCTTCCCTGTCAATCCCCCAACCCTCGACGCCCCAGTGGCTGGTTTAGACTGTTCCCTCCCCTTGTGTTCTTTCATTGCTCTGTGTATTGTATTCCCTGCCTTATGTTCCTCCCCCATGTCACCCTTATTGGTTGGACATTGTATCTTCTGCCAAGACCTCCCCCACTTATAAGCCCCTGCAAGCCCGAATTCTGTGCCTTTTTCTGTCCCTTACCCTCTGGGCAATAAACACCTTTGGAAATCATACAGAAGGTCTCCCTGTTCCTTGTCCCTGCCCTTGATGCATGCCACCTGTGCTGTAGAGCAACTGTGCCCTACAGCTGCACCCCGGATTGCCTGGCTCTCTGGGGGCAGCCCACTCCTGGTGAAGGTGTCGGGAGCAGCTGGGCTGAAGGACACCGGCATCGCATCAGGGAGACACTCCTTGGAGCAGACAGCGGGCTGAGCTTCAGGTGCCCGTCAGTCTGTAAGGCAAAGGGCTACACAGGACAGCAGCTGGGCATTTCACAGACAAATGCACTCTGGCTTCCCAGTGCCTCGGTGAGTTTTGGAAGAAAATACTCTCTGCCAGGGAAAAACCAAGGCAGAAGGGTAAACGTGAGTGAGTGTGCCCCATGGGGCTGTATCATGAGGCGTGCCCAGGAACTGAACCAGACTTGCTAAGCCTCAGTGCTACACACATCCTTCAAGCACAGTGACTGGGGACAAAAGCACCTTCAGCTTCTCAGTGCATGCCCACATTCAGAATTTCCACTTTCTACCCCTTCCTGCCAGCATTACCATCAGCCTCATTTCTCAGGGGTCTACAGACCTGCTTATAAATAATGCTGCTAAAGGAAAGGAAGCAGGCTCGCAGATGTGCAGGTGCAAAAAGATGTTTGCTTTCACAAACCAACACGTTCCTGGGCACAGATGGCTGTGCACACAGAGATGACAGGTTCATGATCAAAGGCTGTTTTTGAAGATGTGGGCCTATCTGCAATGGCATTAGAACTAGAAAACACACACCTCTGACCACAGATGGGAACAAGATCATCAGCTGATAAATACTGCACCAAGAGACCCCTTAGTACTGGGGCAGGTCTAACAACAAGTTTCACATTTAAATGTTGTTTTGCTGTCTAGAAAGAATGAAAGAAAAGACAGATGGAGAACGGTGTGCTGGAGAAGAGGTCTTTGATCACCTGCACCCACAGCTGAAGAGACAAGCAGAAAGAATCCAGTCTCTCTGCAAGCACTCTGCTTGTTTGGCTCTGTCAAAAGACAGGAAGCAGAGCCTGCATGGAGAGAAACATGAGTGCACGTTGCCATCAGCTCCCCTTTAACCATTTCAAAGGGCTCCCCCCACCCCCCCGTGCAACTCAGTACAGCAGCACTTCCTGACAGATGTCCAGAGGATCCCACAATGACCACAGCATCCTGCTGCCACTCTTAAGAAACTGGCCTGGGGCTGCAGCTCATGACAGCAAAAGGCAGATTTGCTGAGCTCTTGGAGTGCCCCAGATCTGAATAATCACAGCTGGAGCTGGTCAGGCAAGTTCTGATGAAATGACTTCTTACTGGAAAAAGAAACCCTGCAGGTTTGGTGAACGAATCAGAATCTTTTGGTGAACAGAAGTGGCAGAAGTAGCAGAAGTGACTGCATCCAGACACGGCAGCCTGTGTCCTAGCAGCAGGAATAGAGCCAACTCTGCATTAGCAAAGTGGAAGTAAGAGCAGAAAGCCCTGCACTCATCCTGTGCCAAGGCCAGAAAGCAGGAACCCTTGAGCACAGTTGAATTGGAATTGTTCAGGGTTTAGTGGGGGAAGAGCACCAGGGAAAACCCCCTTGGGCAGGTGCACTAACATGCTCCTCACCTTCCCATGAAGGCTCTCAATGTGAAAACAGTATGACCTGCTATTACTGTCCCTCAAACAACAGGACAGGTTCCCCAGCATGATGTAGCTCTGTCACCTGCACCAAATCAGACCTGAACAGTTTTGTTTTGTTCTCAGAATCCTGCAAGTCTACTAAGGTGAATCCTGAAGCAGGACCATATAGTTGTCCTCTATTTAAATTTTGTTTCCAAGTAAATAGGCATTACTGGATGCTACAAGTTTGTGGCTTGCATACAAAGGAGACTAGGTAATGTATAGCACAAGGGAAGAAAACTTTCCAAGGTTCCCTTCCTGTGGTCTTTTCTTCAATTGTTTCAGCAAGGAAGGGACTGTCACTGGTGTTAACATGACAACCCACAAGTTACACCTTTAACCAGTCCTCACACACTGCTGACTGACCCAGCAAAGCAGGAAAGCAGATGTGGGTAACTTCTGAGCCTGTGCCAGGATCCTTCTCTGTCAAGGCAGGGACGTGCTCTCATCTCAGGAATCTTCCTGTCATCCAATCTGTATTCACTCTCCCTTCCAAAATCCAGCAGCCTCGTGTTTGGTGGCTGACATTTTTTAAAGCCAAAGAACCTGATGATATATGTACCTACAGACCTAAAAGCAGAAATCCCACCGATCTAATGTAGCACTCATTTAAAAAAACCCACACCTCCCTCAGTACAAAACAGCTACACACACCTATTGTACAAACAGCAGCCACGGTCAAACCAGCCCTTAGATGTGCTTTGTACATTACAGTAGCATCCAAGTTCAGACCACTTGCTGCTCAGGGCTGGATGCCCACACCATCAACAGAGAGAACTGCCCTGGACCTGCTCTACGTGACAGGACCAACAGACACCAACTTGGTCTGCTGCCTTTCAAGACAATGAAAAGATACATAAAAATGCAGGCAAGGCTTGCTTGTGCTTGTCCAAACACCACGTGTAGATGAACCACTGGCAGACCTAGCCCAGAGGATTCAGAGGATTTGGCTTGGTTTTTTTTCTTTTTTTTTTTTTTTTGATTTCAGATGATAACCCTTCCATCATATTGCAAGAGGAGCCAGATTTCTGTTCTCCATATCCACAGTGTCAGAGTGACAGAACAGGGAGCTGGTCTTCAGTTACTCTGAGAGCATCCTACAAACCAGACTTCTAGGAAACTCAAGAGGAAGAAGCAGGGAGTTTCCCCAACCTTCCTGGGGCTCAGGCTAATGTGGTCTCAAGGAGACAAGCTGCTCTGCTACTGGCTGTGTTCTTACAAGGAGACAAAACCCAGTATTTAGCAACATTTTCAACACCGTGTTACAGCACTGACACCCATTTATAAATGTGAGCAGGGACAGTGCCAATTAAACTGTCTCCTTCCCTCATCTGTCAGACCACAATAAAAAAGCACTGCATTTGCATTTCTAACATGTTCCTGCTTGCTGGTTATCAGGGCACTGCTCCTAGGAACAACTGGCACATGATGGGATAGGACATGATGAAACACAGCAGAGGCAGTGCAGAGATACAGGAAATCTTTTAATTTCAATCTCTGAAAGCAGATAATCAAGTAGAAATAAGCAGGAAGGGACTTCCTGTCTTTGATATTATTGAACACCAAAATATATGGCAATGAATCCATATCACTTATCACTTTGTCACCATTGGTCGCCACACTTAAAAAATATGGTTGTGTTAACACCACTCAGTACTTTATAGAACACAAACTGGTACTCAGGAACCATGATTTATACCAGTGGATCTTCCTTCATGAGCTGTCCACCTTCTCATGATCTGATTATTTATTTTTCCATGCTGCTTAACAATGACCTTATTATTTTTGGTTTTGCACTCACCTCCGTAACATTCATCACTTTGATTGCTGCCAGCTGCCCAGTCTTAACATGGCGACCCTGTTAAAGCAACAGAAGACACTAAGTAAAACACGTAGGCAAACTATGAATACATCAACAAATTAGGCCTATAACAACTAGGTTTGCTAGTTGCTTTCCACTAATTGCTTGAAAGCAACTAATTGCTTTCAGTCAAGTTCTAGTCAATGTTCTAGTTGAAGGTGTCCCTCCTCCTTGCAGGGGGTTCGACTAGGTGACCTTTAAAAGATCCCTTCCAACCCAAACTATTCTATAATTCTATGTACCAAACAACCTTCCAGTGACACAAGACTACCAAGGTGAAGTTTGGTGATGTGTTACCAGAGCCACACCCTTTCTGTGCTCTGAATTTAACAGAGTTACCTCCACAGGGCTGAATTTCCCTTTAGCACAAAGGCAGCAATGCTGGGAGACATCTGTTCTCACAGCAGAATGTGGGGTCTCCATCTAACTTCTGTTCAACAGGTGATGCCAGCCCTCGAGGCTCCTCTTCTGGGAAATGTCAGCACAGGTCTCAGAATGTCTGAACAAGAGAATGTTCCTGCCCTGCCATCCATGGCTGAGATGTACTGGGGAAGCTGGAAGGCATTGGGCATTTGGCTCTGTCCTCACCTTGACCCCTGACATGTCCTGGCACACCTCAGGGTGAAGACAAAACTCTGGGTTCCAGTACATCCATCTGGCAACCTCTATGCAGCTGCCAAGAAACTAAAGTTCTATGCACATTTTTGCCTTTTGTTTTTTTTTCATTTTTTAAGTACTTTTCACTTCAAAATGCTTAGTTTTTATAATTCTTCAGCTTAGTTAACTACATCTCAGCTACTACTCAGCTAGTATCTGAGCTACTTCCTCAAAAGCATGCAAGACCTTTGAATTTAAAAATGTTCTCTTCTGTGGTGGTGGGGAGGAGCTAACCCAGGACTTTGATTCTGTGGGTGCCTACACGTGTACAGAGTTCATTATGAAATACCCACACACCATAGCCACTTTCAAACAACAGACAACTGGTAACTTCAGGCTAGGTAATAGGCTTGGTTTTGAGAACACAGCTAGGTAAAGGGAGGTAATAGGAAATAAAGCTATTAAAAGAGCATTCTTGCTACTGAGACTGACAAAATGTGATTCACAAGACCACGCATCTATCAAGTTGCTATCAAGTTGCAGTTTCTTGCTTTGGTGAGTTCAAGTTGCTCAACAGATACTGCAGAGGCAGTCTTTCAACATGATAACCAGCATTGACCTCACACTGGAAGATAGTATCAAAAAATTTAAATATACAGTGGGTTTGTTATACATCCTAGCTCCTCGCTTCCATCAGATGTTCAGAAATGGGTTTGAAGCTTTGAGACTGCAATTTTATTCCTGAAATAGCAGTGCCTGCAAAGCTGTATATCAAAATAACTAACTGACACCAGTTAGGGAAGCCACCGGAAATCAGGAAATCAAATATGAAATGCTGCAGTCTGCAGACAAAATGATTTGCAGGTGTAATTTACACCTGCAAAATTAAAAGCTGGGTTGATGTAATTTTAAAATCCAGGTTCTATCTGCACAAAAGTGCACACAAATATTATTTCTAAGACTAAGCAATTTTGCATCAAAGAAAAATGATTCCTCATTCTCGGGCAATATGTCATAGTCATGTTTTGTTTTACAAAAAACTAAATCCTGCTGAGTTTTTTGTATAAGTGTCCTCTTTCCACGGAAGCACTCTTGTGATTGCAAAGCATTTTCTCATGAAGTAGAATGATAGGATTTACATATCAGCACAGACCTCAGGAGGAAGACAAACAGGGCACACTCTCCCCAGGCCACACAGGCTTCGGTGGGTGAGTGTGGATGGGCAGTGACCAGTGCCAGCCCAAAGGATGCTAGTGTTGCATCAGCATCTATTGCTGCTAACACCAACACTGGCCAGCAAGTTCCCACTGCACAGCCAGAGCTCCTATCTTAGAGCCACTGTCTGCAAATGTTCCCATTTCCACTGAATGTCTTGGCAATCTGGGGAAAGGGCCTTCTGCAGATTCTGCAAAGGACCAAGAACTAACACTGATTTTCCTAACTGTAGTGAAGCATGGAAACCTGCTTCTTTACTGAAAAAATAACCAGTACTATGCTAATACTGCATTTGAATCTTCATCAGAATACGGAAGAGGGAATGCCCTGGCATTCAGTCCTAATTTTGAAGCATAACTCCTGGTCAAATTGTCCCACTGTATAAAAGATACTGCTTATTTTGCTGTCACAGTTATTTCCACTGTATGCAAAACCTGCTGTTCTCACTTGCCGCTATAAATGTGAATACTAAACCCCCCCAAAAGGTTTGGAAAATCAGTATTTATGGAAAAGAAAACAACAAGTCCTTTTGTTTTGTGGGTTGTGATTCACCTTTGCTCAAAAAGTGTGTCCCTGTTAACTAAGACACCCAACTCAATCCTGCTCCTGCATGAAGGCACAGACTATGACTGTGCAGGGCAGTTCAGAACAAAAAGCACAGATTTCTCAATATTGGTCTTCTAAATTGTTTGGAGTCAATTTTCCTTAACTTCTCTAAACGCAGTAAACATCCTGAACCCAGCCCTGGGCTTTTTGCTAAGAGATAGAGAATAATGCCTTAACAAGGAAAGATTTCAGTGCTGGTCCCTTATTTTGTTCATTTATCAATAAATCTCAGAGGTTAGCCAGAGTTCATGGGAACTCTCACATTGCTGCTTCTGCTGAAGCCACTAAGTTGAGCATGCGTGAATTGTTTTGAGAAAAGTGGTGTTCTGATTTTTGTTTAAAGCTTCTAGCAGCAAACTGGCTGTTTTAACTGTTTCTCAACCAAATGAGATCAACTGATGCACTTCCAGTGACAAGATATGCTGAAGTTCATCCTTGTTGATTTAATCTGAAATGGGAAGAAGAATGAGAGGCATTGCCCTCCAGCCCTCTGTTCACTCTGCCACTGTCCATCCTCTCCAGATCATTGGAGTTCAGCCTGCTGTGATTCAAGATGCTGCACTGCACATTTCCCCAGAAACTGGGCAGAGGATTGGAATGGTCAATGGGCTGGTTTCCCTAATAAAAGGTTTCATCTTTCACTCAAATGCTCAGTATAAGAGCTCTGGAGAACGTAGTCAAAACATCCAACAGCCATTTGCAACACCCATATTCCTACTCAGGAGCGTAACATCAAACTCTATCAAGTTCATACGCGAGCTTAGACACGAACAATTCTGAGGCTCAACGACTTTCTAAAATTGAAGTTCCACCCTTCATTTTGATGAGCTATCCACGCTGGAAAAAATTCTCCCATTAACTTTGAGCCCAGCTAAATTCCTGGTCTCCTCCAGAAAATATTTCCGCATAAAGTCTGCTGTAGTTGCCAGTTAGTCACTACAGTAACATTCAGCAAACCTGAAGCCAGCACACACATTTTTCAAATCTACAGACTGCTCATTGCAACCAGACTTGTGTAAGATGCTTTATGCCAAAGATCTGATTCTGATAAGCACTATCTGCATTATCTCTGCAGGGGGAGATACACGGAATAGGGCAGATCGCTCAGTGCTATTTCTGTTGGATGAGTATTTATCTTTTCACCTCAGATAAAGGAACCGCTTATCTATGCCCTCTACTAAGGGTCAAGACATGTACTTTTCTATTTGCATCAAACAAGAGTGTCAACATTAGCAGCCAGCTATTAGCTGATAAAGGGGCTTTACATGAATTAAGTATATTTACAAAATGATGCATTCAGTCACGTACAACACTTTTTCCTGTTAGGTTCCAATAAAAATTTTGGACAGTTGCTGGCTTGGGCCATGATTACAAGAAGAGACCCAAGGTCCCAATGAGATTATAAGGTTGCAAGTCATATGCAGAGAGCTTGGTTTGACAGCTTCCCTCCCAGATCCTGCACGTATCTCTCTTCCTGGGGGTGGGAAACAGCTCCCATCAGCTTCTCTCCCCGCTTGGGATTCGACAGATTTGGAACGGACAATTGCAAGTCCAGACAGCAGAAGCCAGCTGTCCAGTTAAGTTCTGCACACCGTGCCAAGGCAGCCCACGGCAGTCCCACCACAGGCTTCCTTTTTGGCAGCAGGCACTCATTAAAGTTCACGTGTTTCTGGGCCTGTCTGGTGGAGCTGTCCCCACGTAACCGCAGCAGGAAAAAGTGCACGAGAAAGGCAGGGACTGCCTGCTGCAGGGCACCAGGGCAGCTCAGAGCTAGTGCGTCTGACCACACAAGAAGTCCTTGCTCTTGTCTATGTCCTTGTCTTGTCTGCAACCAGAAGCACCACCCCACTTGTGTCTCCCTAAAAAAAGCAGAGGTTTCAGAGAGGCAGTCAGGTGCCTGTGTGCGGGGACACCTCCCAAAAACCAGAAGACTTGCACACTTCGCAGTTTGCACCTTTGTGCCCACATGAAGGGCCATTTCATACCAAACACACTCTGCCATCAGGCAAGACACAAATCAGATCACAGCCCCAGCACAAGGGTATGGGACTCCTGAGTGACCCATCACAGCACTGCCTGCCTGTGTAATCCCAAAAGCTGGTCGCTTTTTTTTTTATACCACAACTTTAACTCTTGGGACCTTCTCTGGATGTTCAAGATTTGCACTATAAAGCGAGATGTGGCTGTTGGAGGTGTGGGAGTTTGGAGGTCAAGGTCTTTCTCCAGCAGAAGCCTTCCTTATGGGATAACACGTGCAGCCTGTGGCCACCCGCCCTTTGGGAGCGAGGTGAAGGCACAGCTGTGTCGCTGCAAGCTCTCACCGAAAGTGAACTCGAGCAAGCAGACTTCCTGTTCAAAGTGCACTGACGAACTTTGAAGTTTGAGCCCATCTTGGGTAAATCTGTGTGGCCCTGCAGTTGCTGGCAGCCTGCCAGCTCAGCCTGCTGGTGTCCCCTGGGACTGGTCCCCACCCTTTTGCCCCTCTCCTCTCCACCCTTTCCATCCTGCTAATACAAGAAAAGCCTTTAAGAGATTATGCATAGAGTGAACAATGCTCTGCAAAGGGATCCAGGAAACCCTATGTCCTATTCCACGTGACCTTAATGAAGTCACGATCCTTCTGTTTCCCTTTCCACCCGCACAGGACTTTTCTACCAGACCCAGTTCTTTAGAAGGGATGAGCAATGTTTGCTAACCCCAGCCCCAGAGTCAGTGGGAACGTGAATTCTGCCTGTTCACACTGCAGGCAGGCAGGAGCAGCTGCAGCAGATGCTCACCCCCCAGTGGGTCAGCATGGCAGGGAGGAGAACCCCAAAATTATAAAACCTGCAGATATGCTACTCCTTACACTGCAGCTTAGACAGAGCCACTGCTCTACAGCAAAAGGCCGCTCATACAAGGATCCTGCTGTCCCTCAGAGTCTTCGCAACATAAACAAGTGGTTAGGACTTGCACACCTGGGGCTGTATCACCTGAGAAGACAGTTTTTAGGTGAGCTCTATCAGCAAGAACAGTCCATACATCGCAATTCAGCAACTGCAACCATGTGAGACAATGCACTGTAGTCATGATTGGAGCTCTTCAGCTAAAAATACAGCAGTGATGCAAAACTTGAAAGGACAGGCATATATTCCAAGGAAGAAGCAATTAAGAGCTTATAGCTTGTTTTTGTTAGTTAATGGCCCAAGGCAAAGTTCAGAGTAAGTCATGCACTGAATACTAGCACTGGATTTCAGGAATCCATTTCATCGAGGCTGTGACATGTAATGCACGTCACCTCTGATAGTTTAAAAAATCCCAAAAACCCAAACACAAAAAAAACAGCACAAAACCCCCCAAACCACAAACGTCTTGCATAAATGGGCACCAGTTTCACAAAGTCTTTTTTTTTTTTTTTTTTTTCCAACGCCCAAGGGCTCAGGACACGAGGCAGGTGGGAGCATAGCTATCATTTTGATTACCTCTTCATCCTTTTAATCACACAACTCAGGCTAAAGAAAGCCTCCTCTGATTGACATTATAAAGTTTTGGTGGTACTTTTGTCCCATCAGCTCTGGATGTGTATTGTATCTCAGAGCTGTAAATTGAAGGATTGTATTCCCCTAGAGCATTTCTTTCTTCTTTGTCAGACTGGGAGACACTGAGATTTTGGAAGCTGTTCCAGGTCACCTCTAGGGTAGCCCTCAGCTCCATCCCCCAGCTGGAGCACACCTTTCTTCCCTTGTGACTGCTTTCATGCCAGCAGAGCAGGATGCAGGGGCTGCCATAAAACCACAACCCAGCTGCAGTTCCTCGGTGCTGGCCGTGCGGATGAGACACGTTTGCCCTTTCACCGCCACATCTGCCACACAATCTCCAGACAGACCCAGGTCCCACCCAGCACCACTCGGGCAGCAGAGCCAAATATTGCATTTCCTCTTCCCTGTGCTCCTTTAACACACTCTGGATAGCTTTGCTGCCATTAACTGTGCTGAAGAGAGGAAGAGCACACAGCAGACTCAGCACCAGCTCCTGAGATCAACATGAGGCAACACAAAGGTCCTTTGCTGCTCTCTGACAACATTAAAACACCACCAGGCACAGTCCCTCACATTGGAACAGGACTGCCTGGCAGACTCCAACCTAATGCTGCCTTCAGAGCCAACCCTAAATGTTTCCTGCCAGGGAAAACAAAGCATATCTCCTAAACACTACAAAATATCACCCTTGTCACTGGTGAACAACAGAAACAGTAACACACTGTAGATAATCAAGACATGCTCTCAAGGTTTATGTCACTATTTTTTTTTTTTGGTCTTTTTTTTTCCTATATGCTAAACCCCACTCTATCATTAGTTGTGTTAAAGAAGATAGCTAAAATGTATCACTTTAGCTATAGATTATACCAATAAGCCAAATATTACTTCACATACCCCAGAACTTGGGTTGCAAAATATCAGCGTTACATCCTAGAGTGTCTGCATGTAGATATATAAAGAATGAAAGCTGATTAATAACATTCAGTGCTCTTTAAGACAAAGGCTACTACTTTAATGAAGAAATATTAGGGATATATATGATTTATAAAGGGATTTAAAATTATTTTAAAAACCCTAAAATGTTACATTGCATTCAAAATTAAAAATAGAATTTTGAAAAGTTTATCATATTTATGTAGTAAAAATGGATTGAATTTTCAGTGAAAAACAAATTCTTTTCTTCACAAACACCACCACCCGATTTAAGTGCAGAACATGTCATTTCAGCCCTCCTATTGCTTTTCTCTCCCCCCTCTTATCAGGAGTGGGAATGTATTTACACTCACTCAAAGTGAAAATATTCATTTTATGGATTTTTCCAAATGAAGTTTTAGATGTTTCAGGGGTAAGATGTAAAAAAGGAAAATCAGGAATTTCAGGGCCCCTACTTGTGTCACATGTTTAAAGAAACAAACAAAATTATCACTCTAAATCATAATACCACTGAAGATAACTAAGTTGGCAGTGGTATGGGAGAACTTCCTATATACTAAAATAGCAACACATTAGCCCAGAGAAGAGATTAGAAAATACAACCTCCACCAGTCATTTGAAATTCTACCCACGTCCACATTGTCTGGAAGGGAGGGATGGATAAGGGTCATTTCAAAAGTACCAGATCAAATCACCTTGATCTCTAGAGGAAAATGAAGTTTTGCATCCCCACTGTAAATGTCTGTACCACAACCCTCATGAACTGTAAATCCCAAGAGGCACCAGAAGCAGTTTTTCTGTCCAGGTTTTTTTTTAACCTTTCAGTTCCTATTTCCTCCCATTGTATGAGTGGAAACACAGATTGTTTGCTTTGCCTAATGTTTGTCTGTGTCTGACTGCAGACCAGTGGGAAAAGAAAATGAAACAAAGGAACAAACTCAAGCTCTTTCAGAAACACATATTTGAATATCTACATTTTTTGCAATATCAGTATGTTCACTTGATCAGATTACCATCCTCATCCAAAACATGAACCACTCAAGACTACTGCATTCTTATATTTGAATGGACTGGGGACTGATCTTTTGGGATGCTGAAAACTGCTCCAAAATGGGTCACTCTTACTGTGATCAGCAAGATCAAGCAAAGCACCAAGCTTTTTTGAAAATACCATTCTAGCCATAATATGAAGAGATTCGTCCTCCACTTATTTGAAGTGGGTGGTGTCTGCAGAAGAACATCCCATGTAATCTTCTGCAGCTCCATGCTCATTTGGAGGGAAGTACCCATTCCTGTGGCTTCTCCTTGCTCAGCTAACATGTAGACATGATGCTTTAGATCCCCAACTGCTACTTAAAGTTTGTGAACAATGTGCAAGACAGGGAGCAGGAAAGCGCAGGCACACTTCTCCTGAGGCAGGTAAAACCAGGGTGGCCTGTGATGGGTGTCAGTGGGAGATTGAGAGCTGCAGCACACAGAGCACCTTGGAGGAACAAACCTTCACCTGCCACATTTGGGGACTGCTTGGCTGAGGATCACAGGATTACTGAAAGCAGAGCTGCTCCTGGTGAAGGACCAGACTCCCACTGACTTTGATTTGGTCCAATTTCCACCTGGTGATGCCTCAGCAGCATCTGAGGGGATGGCAAACATTGAAGCTCCAACTTCCCTCTATTCAAAAGTCATCCGAGTGCTTGAGTTTAGAGTGAACTGCAAGGCCCGTGAGTGGGAACTGCTGCCAACAAGTAAAGAAAAGCAACATTTTGGGGCCATATGTGGCTCAAGTAACTCAGACAGCAGCACAATGAGTAGGAGGAGAGGTCCTAGAAGCAGGTAGTTATCCCATTTTCCTCACACTCCATTTATTGGGACATAAAATCTGATTTTGCTGAGCCTGAATATCACTATTTCACAAGTAAAAGCTTCAACAGCCTTGCTATTCATCCTGGGCTTTGGCATTTGTCACATCCCTTCACACCTCTTGAAACACTCTCAGATTCCCAGCCTCAGACCCCCACCAGGGCTCACTACCCCTGTCAGGGGCAGGGAAGCTCTGCCAACACAGGCGGCTTTCCTCTTCCCATTGGAGTTCTGGCTTGGGGCCACTGGGCTGGTGGGTTGTTCAGGACAGCACAGGGCAGTGGGGATATGGGGTATCTGAAGTCCCAAGGCTGTTCTTACTGTGAACAGGAGTGTTGGAACAGCCCTGGCACAGAGCCAGTCCCACACAGCCCTTGGGAGCCCAGTGGTGATTTACGACAGCAAAGGTCTGCTGCACCAGAAGTCTACTCATCCAGAAAAATAAACAATTTTGGAAAAGCCTTAGCCTTTGGAAGGCTCTCACTCTGCAGAGCAGGGGTTGCTGAGAAGCTAAATCTGGGGTGAGGTACAAATCCCTCCACCCCAGTGAATTTTTGCTGCCTGACTCATACACATCCGTTTACAGAAATACAGGGCACCAGAGAAAACCTGTTCATAGCACATCTCTGCTGGAGAAGGTCACAAGCAGTTAAGTGTGTCCTGCCAGCTCCATCCTGCTGAAAGGAAGTCAGGGCTGGACTGCAGGAGGTCAGCTGATGGGTGGCCAGAATTTTGGAGCAAGAATCCCTCAAAGGAAGGTTTTTTTGGCTCACCATTGCTACAAAGCTACAAAGGTTAAGCTGCACACAGCAATTACAAACCTCATGTTAGCAGAGTAATCTTTTAACTTTTTAAGTAATGTAGCTTTATTAGCCTTCTATCCCACATAAATACAACCTTGTGTGCATGTTAAGCTCTTAGCATTTATATCACTGAATTTTTAAAGATCCTTCAGCATTCTTGTGAACAGCAACTGTAAGTAACATAGTTGAATTTTCTCTTGCATATAATACAGAAAATGGGCACAGTTCTGCACAGGTTAAAACTGTGTTGTTGGTTTTTTTAAAAAAGGCTTTGAGGCGAGCAGAGTACACAGCTGCAAGTTTCAGCCCAAATGATGACAGAGCTACAACAACCTTAAGGGTGATTTACTTTTCCATTCCAGTTCTGCTGGTGTTTTTCTCACACAGACTGCAATACCATGCGGGTATGCACCTCTGCAGATGGCTGTGTACAGCACACACAGTATGGGACAGCCCAGTACTAAAAACTGGCATTAAAAGGGCTTCCCTTACAGTCTCAGAGTCTTGCCTTCAGTGTTTCTTGGTCAATACCCTCCCTATGACTCAGTTCACCTGAGGTGAATCCTGAAATCAAAAATTCTTCTGACTAATACTGTCAAGCTCAGAAGACCTGAGTTTTGCCTAGGGAAAGGCCGTATTCTTTACACACATACTAAAGTCTCCACAGAGCATTCAACTGAGGAAAAAAAAAAAAAAAAAAAAAAAAAAAAGAGCATCTAATCATGCCTTTTCATTTGGCTCTATCCAGTGAATACTCTCCAAAAATTAAAAGGGAGTTAATGAACACAATTAGTCTGTGAAAAAACACACAAGCCTCCAGATTTCTGAATGATTTCTGTAAGAGATGAGCTACATGGCACTGATCTCACAGCAGCAGTCAAATCCCATTTCCTTCCAAAATCCTATTGGCCAGATGGTCCAAAAAACTCAAGGGAAAATTACTTAAATGTTTGGAAAGCCTTTCAGTGTTAAGTTAGTCTCCAAAATGAAACCAGACTATCCTTCTAATTAGGCGTACAAGTGAAGTATAGCCCGCTTTTCTAACGAATTTAAAACAGAGAGGAGATTCCAAGTTCAAAAACAAAAAAATCTGAATTCATAAGGTGCACTGGTGATAATTTTTTTTTTATAAACTGATCTAATCAGCTTTGTACAGAAGAAGCCTGGCTGGCAAAGGTTCCCCTCTCAAGCAAACCACAGGTCAGATGCACAGTAATAGTTCCTGAACAGCAACAAGCAGTAACTGTTCAATGCTCTATCTTCCAAATTTCTGTATTACTTGTAGGTATTGAAGTCAATCACAGCAGGACAGAAATGAACAGTGAGCTCTTGAGAGGAAGAAAGAAATAAATACCCCTACAGAATAATTTCAAGGAAATGGCTAAAGACATTACAGCTGAAGAACCGCAGAGCCTTAAGCAATGCAGCTCAGCATAATTAGGAGTGCACATGAACCAAAAGCAGCAGTGAATCACTGGAAGAACTGGTCACAAGAGGTACCAAGAGTTTCCTGAAATTAACTACTGAACAGCCCTACTGGATTTTTGAAACTCTCATCTCTTTGTCTTGCTCTGTTTAAACAAGCCAAATTAATTTTGTACAGGGCAAGATGAAGCAGTGAGCTACACAGTGAGCTGTGTATGGGTAAAACAACACCAGAGCCCCAGCACAGGCTGGGGGCCCCCTGCCCTCCTGCCATGCACTGCTGGCTACACCTCCCAAAGGTTCCCTGCAGCATTTCCCACCAACAGCTGATCATGGATTGTCCCAACACTGAAGTTCTCACATGCACTTCTGGCCCCGCCAGAAGTCAGACAATCTTAATGATTCTAGGTCCTAAGGAATTTCTGCTGTTGAGTTTATTAGATCTGAATTTATTTCATAAAGGGTCAAATTTCTCAAACAAAACAAACCTCACTTTACAATGGAAAAAAAGTGTGTTTTCAATGGTTTCTCTGCTGGAAAAGGTTTGATTGCACAGATCCTCTCACAGGTTTGGGCCACAGCTTGTGACTGAAATAAACCTAAGCCACTGGTCCAGTGTGTCCACTTGTGTAAAAGTATCTCTGACAAACAACTGCACCCAAAGTTCACAGCTGATGGGAAATGAGGCTCTCCATAAGCCTACAGATGAAGGCCAGATGGAAGCAGAGAACACTCACTACCCTGACTCATGACACACATTCATGTTCACGGGCGTGGGGATTCGATGGGATTGCCCTACTCAGGGTTTGTCAGCTGGCGTGTCACACAAAGCCTTCACAGGCAGCAATGGGAAACTCTCTAAACTTCTCCCACACCAAATACAACAGGGCCTAGGTACTACAAACAAAAGGGCATATAGAAATATTCAAAACTGAAACACTGAAATCCCCTGGCCTAGCCCAAGGTACCTCAGATGTCAGTGAGGCTGCACCAGAACCCATCTCACGGCTGAGTCTCAAAGCCACTTCTCATTTTCCAAGTTCTGAACCCTGTCCTTTACCTTGTAACAGCAATAGCTGTCCAACCAGCTGCATCACATCTAAAGCAGATGTCAGGAAAAGACAAAAAAAAAAAAAATCAGCAAAATAACCTCAACATCCCACAAGGCATCCAGCTAATGCCAGTAACTTGCTGGCTTACACGTGAAATATAAATTTTAAAAACCAGCATTTCTGCTTTAACATCTAGTTATGCTCACTTAAAAAAATTACTTGAAAAGTTTAACCATCCACAAGTTTCCAAAAAAGCTTCCTTTTGCAGCTCCTTTGCATGTTCCATCGTCTACATCCAGATGCCAAAAAACACCACCAAGGGCTCACTACTGCTTTGGATAAATATGGTATTACATGCCAGAGGAAAATTTTGCAGGATAAACTAAAACTCTACAGCATTGCCAATGCACTTATTTAAATAACCAGGTCTCTATTTACAACAAAAGTGTCATTAAAAAAAAAGAATATCAAAGTGCATATGAAAGCCCCACACTAAAAAAGCTATCTCCCAAGTGCTTTGCATTGCCTTCTACCTTCTGAACCTTCAGGTTCAGGGCAGCACATGAGATTGCAAGAACTTGCACTACCAAAGACAAAAGCTCAGCCAGGGTTTTTTTTTTTAAGAAAATAAAGTGTATGGCATTGCACTGCTCTTGCATCCAATCATGTTTAACCAGTCAGCCCATTCTGACCAAATCTGAAGTCTCCAAGATGATTCAATTCCTGCGTGTTTTGAGCAAATCAGAGGAGAGAAACTCCTTTCCCCCCTGCACCGAGGCTGACAGAAAATACCTATTTTTGACATGTTTGCACAAGAAAATAAACTAACACATTCAGTAACTGAAGAGTTACAGAAGAACAAATACCTAACAAGAAGGGGTTCTGAAATTCACCACTGAGCCACCCTTAGAGACCGGCTCCCCTGCACTGATTCTGATTTGCCATTTGCTCTGTAATCAAATGAGTGCAAGGTGAGCACAAAGCACCATCATGCCACTGTTAGCACTTAATATCCTCTCTGAATAGGTCAAACAAATGACATCATGTGCAAAAGATTGGAAAAAAACAAGGTTTCATATAATTATTTTTAAAGACCTGGTTTACATACATGGTTTGACCCATTTTAATTAGAAACGTTATTTCCAGCTCAATTTTGTTAAGCATCGACATGCTCAGTGGCCTGAATCAGGTTTGTTTGTAATTTCCCTTTCACTGATCCAGCCACACCAATCATCAAAATGCTAACTTTTGCATAGCTCCATTTCTGTCCACTTTCAAAGTGGCTTTAAGAGAAGGAGATTACTGCTCAGTTCTTTGAAAATTTCTGTTTACTTCTGCTACCAGCTCTTTCTCCTTTTTAGAAGAGAATTTGTTTTAGAAGAGTCAGCAATTAACTGGAGTAATTCAATGTTCGTATGTCTCATGAGCCAATGAGAAAGAACATGAGTTTTATCACTAACTGGGACAGTAAATGCTGCCCACAGCCAAGGGTGGGGTCCAGCTAGTGGTTTTGCCCTCAGTGCACTGATATGTGAGAACACAATTTTGTGGCAAAGCATCAACCTCCTACCTGCTAAAGCTTCCTCTTGTTTTCACCAAAGGGAAAAAAAAAAAGAAAAGGTAAGAAACTATTTTCTGCCAAACCTCAAGAGAGCTGTTGCTCTGTTTCAGCACCAGGTCGAGGCACACACCCTGGCACAGGCCAACCCCAGCACCCACGGACCCACCTGAAGGACGTCAGCTGGGACCGCAAAACCTCAGCAGCACATCTGCAGAAATGCACAGCTGCACCAAAGGCAAACACAGGATGGGTGGGAATAACAAAAGAAAATTAAAATGCAGAGCCCTCTGTGTCATCTCCTGTATTGCAAACCCTGTTTGCTAGTAAAGGGTCCTTCACAAACAGGGATGTCTCCTTGGCAGGCTGGACAGATGTGGCTTATCATATCACAACCAACTCCTGGAATACACCTAGAGAACTGCACAGTCATCAGCCTGCCCCAGGGCAGGGGAAAATACAGAGGCAGCAGCCTTCCCCATTTCTCTTTCTGATCATGCTCCCAACTCTATAAGGAGAAATCAAAATGCATCATGCAATCTCTGGGGACTTTGCACATCACACAATGGCTTTTGACAGCTCAGACAACAGGGCACTGTACAATGACATTCATGCTACTTGCCTGGCAATAAAGGAAGCCAGAAAGGAAAGAAAACCCACTGTTGGCATATCCTCACCTAATCTGAAGGTACAACCCCTCCAGAAGATCGGGCAGCATTTACACACCAGAGGATTCAACCAGACAGGCTCCCCCCATTAAGAACCACCACAATTTATAGACCACAGTTTCATCTCCAACCCAAACTCCACTGGCACCTCCAATCCCTGTCCAGCCCTGGTGTGTGGCTCAGCATGACTTCCATCCCAGAACAGGTGCCTAAAGCCTCCCAGCCACCCTAACAGAGCTGGGCTAGAAGGAGATCTCCACATGATAAAGAATTGCTCCATTTTAATATTAATAACTTTCAAAGGGAGGGGTCTGCCAAAACAATGTAAACAATGCAGGATACAGCAACCACAAAAGCTTTGCCAGCCAGATATTTCATATACTCACTATGACATTCAAAACCCATCTGTGTGACAGAGAGGGTGAGTGCCACGCAGGCTCCAACCATCACCCAGCCCTGGTAAGGCCATTTCCTTTCATTCCTGACCAGAGAACTCTGACTTTGGCAGATGTAGGAACCCAAATGACATTACAAAGCCTGACCAGGAGCTTCCTGTGACTCTTTGAACAGCCTCATGAAGGTGCTTTGCAAACATGGGCAGAAAGCTGAGCTTTCACACAATGTCTGTGCATGCTGACTCCCTCGCCAGCATGAAAACACTGTAACTCAATCATGCAAGCCAGGGATACAGGCCATGCAAAGTCTTCCAACAGGTGGGTACCTGGAAACTAACATAATGTAAAGAAAGGAAGAAGGGGAACATGAGAAAGGACGAGTCCAAAATCCTCTCTGTTCCTTATTCTCCAATGTGCACTACTGGAAACCTTAGTTTTTCCGTCTTTGTTTTGTTTTTTCCTCTACGCAAAAGAGTTCTGACTGATTTTTTTCCAAGTGCCCAACAGAAAGTTAGTGCATCTCTCTATTCCTCCATCCTTTTCCCATTTTCAGGCACACCTGGAGTGCAGGATACTTCACATGCATCTTCTCCCCACGCAAGCCCTTTTCTCTGCCAGGTGCCAGCTGGGCACCCAGCAATCTGCACGTGCACCCGCACCCACCAGCACGTGAGCCAGGAGCCCAAATGCCTTTGGGAAATGTCAGACCTGCTTAGGCTGATCTGCACATGCACAAAAAGCCCAGTGTGCCCTCTGTGCACCACATTGACTGGCTCAAAGCCCTTCCATGACATCTGAGCCACCACGCCAGGCTCTGCTGGGTTCACTGGGCACCCCTACTCATCGACTCCCAGTGTGCCTGCCTGAAAAACTTGGCTATCTTCCACTGGGAGGGACAGCAAAGCACAGCCCAGTGCCTCTGGAAACAAACCACCCTTCATCTCAAAGGGATTCCAAAGCAGGAATGGTCTGGTGCCCCCCAGTCATGCACTGGTGCTGCCTTGTCCTCTTCTGCAGGGAAAACCCAGGAAAACTGGAAGACCCCACCACAGTAATTCGATTTTCAAAGCACGAGCTGGTCCACAACTCCTAACTTTACCCTCTGATAATAATAAAAGGCAATCAGATATCTACGGATACGATTTGGCTTCTGAGGGCAGAATGTTTGCTGTTACAATAAATATTTCATGTTAGATTGCAAAAAACAAATATTATTTTTTCTAGCTCTTTCCTTTTTCCATATAACAAGACAACATCATGAACAATCTGTGTAAATAATGCATTTGAGAATCCATTATCGAAGTCATATGCATATTTCATGATGGTTTTGTTGCATATTTTAGTATAATTGTTCACAGGTTTAAAGCCATGAGTAAAACAGAAGTAGACAAATCTACTGCAACAGAAATAATTAGTAAACTGTTACTCTTTTGTTATTATTGTTACTGTTGTTCTTTTGTTATTTTTAAATACTGGGGAAATGCCTTGCTAAATTCAGCATACTAAGTAAGAAAGATATCTACATTTTACTGAACTTGAGGAATTTTCTTTTCAGAAGGCCATCACACATTTCTCTTATGCCCTTTTCCTCTAAATGTTTCCATTTTTAACAGTAGAGATACAAGAAAAATTGCACTAAAAATCTCATATCAGATGTAGCAACTGCATTGTCAGAAAACGGAATTTAGTGAATTCCAGCATTCAGTAAATACCAACAAAATGTCAGTATTTTGCCAACTGGTCTCGCTCTTGGTTGCAAACACGCCTCCCAGAATAGAAAGCCAGAATAATTCACACTAATATTCACATTTCTTTTTGTCATGCCAGATTATTTCAGTATGACTGTACCTTTTTCCCCCTATTAAACACCCTGCTGAATTTAAATGTATGCTCAAATGAAGCAAATTAAATGTTATGTTTTGACATTTCTGAAGCGAAGCTTGAAAATGAAAGCCAACTCATTTCTTGACATATTCCCACTCCGGTTTCTCTTGAACCCATGTTTGGAATCAAGTGAAACTGTTTTCAAACAGCTCATTGTTCAGTAAGTGGCTGCTAACCAATTTTCACAAATCACCTCCATAAGCACACTAAGTCCTCCTAACCACAATCCCAAGACACTTCACGAAAACAAGGGCTGCCTCCATTTTAACAGCTACACTCACATGAAGAGCTCCATTTCCAGCAAATTCATGTTTTTTTAGCTAGGATGAGAAGCAGAGGCAAGAAGAGAGAAAGAAGCAAGATTTCCTGAGCCACAGCTGCCCACATCAGCCCCTCTCTTATCTTTTTGAAAAAGCGTGTTTTTCAGAGACTGGGAAGCTCCTAAAGGCACTGTCCCAGACCCCACCCAGCTATTTCACAGGAGTAGTAACATTACAGGACACTGAAAAGGTCACAGTTTGCTACAACGTGAGTCTTCTGGACTTCTCAGTTGGAAAACCTCAGATGACACTAAAATTTAATATTTTCAAGGGTGGGAAGTAGGGGATGGGGAAGAAACAGCCTTTGAGTAGGTGTTTCTAAAGCAGATCTTGAAAACCTTCCAGGAATTGCGCAAGGTCAGTAGGTTACAAGGGCAGACTTAAAATACACGAGGGACTTCGAAAAATAAAAAGCATACTACAAACAGCTGAAAAATAGTTTCTTCTTCAATTTTAGGAAACCAACTCATTTGTTGTTCCTTTTATTATGCTCCATTAGCTGTAGCCCAGAGGTACCGAAGAAGGACTTTCAGAAAAAACATATGTGCACTCTTCAGGATATTAAAGCAGACTTGGAAAATACAATCTGTAAGAAGCTCTAAGAAAGAATCAGAGACACAGAGATAAGGTGACATGTCCTCACCAGGCTCTAAAATCCTGTAGTTCACTGTGAAAAAAGTAGTTACTAAAGCTAACCTGCCATGGGAATCAGCTCAAACATCAATAAACAACACACTAGATTTTCCGCTGTTTAAAATTGAGTAATATCCTGTCATTCATTCATTAACTGTCACAGCTATGGGTTTCTGGACTGCAAATAGACAACTACGAGCTTTCCCCAAGTTCCAAAAATTTATATATCGTATACAATGAAAATGCTTCTGGGTAGGTCAGATATTGCAAAACTCAGTCCCATGAAGCACTGATCACGGTGATGTGTATCTGCACGCTGGCGTGAATCTGCACGCTACTGAGCAGTCAGGATTACTGAAATCAATGTCACTAGTGAGGTGCTTAAAGCACACTCAAGTGCTTGAGCAGGGAATTAAGAGCTTGAACTACTTCCTACTATGCTCATATTACCACCAGTGCATTTTTAGCACGTTCTCTTACCTTCAAAATAGCATGACCCAGTGACAAAATCTGAAGTGTTATGCAACATGAGCTCAAAATGCCAAGAGTTTAGGATGAAAATGCATTGTACTCTCCCACATGGACTTTTAGGTCCAAAACACAGAGGACCTGAAAGCAGCAGGCCTGTCAACAAATTATGTGCAAGAATTTTACTACTCTCTAATGGCACATCTAATTATTGTACATTGCTCTGTTCAGTCAGAGCCTTTATTGTATAAAGGCACACCACAGCTGAGAGGTTTTTTTTCACATCCTTACTCTTCTATTTTTGATAAACTAGTTCGGCTCCTAAGAATTTTAATCGAGTTCCTCTGAAATATTCACTAACTAGAACCAGGACTTCACAATTTACTAATTAATTTCGCATGTTTGATCCATTATTTTAAAATCCTATGCTGAATATAGTTTGGCATTGCCATGCAAAAAGGCAGGGAAGCCAAGACTAAAAAAAAAGCCAAACACAACACCAAACCCCTAAAAAACCCCAGCACAAAAACGCTCCTGACTCTGACAACTGAATACACACCATAAACTACGTATTTTATGTGTATATATATATAAACATATATATTTCAAATAAAAATGGGGCTTTTTGGTATCCTCCAATTTAGAAATTCACACTCTAATAGGCTGGGTTGATAGTAGGTATGTCTTGAACTCAAAGTGAGATTGGAAAAGACCTCTGGGAACACATGGTTCCACTTTCTGTTAAAAGCAGGTTAAAAGCATGGTTACATTAACCAAGAGAGTGTCAAAGAGCCTTGTGTAATTCCAGCAAGGGTGACTCCACAACCACCATGAGAAACCTATTCCAGTGATGACTCATTCTCATGGTACTGAATGTTTTTCTTACATCCAAATGGAACCTTTCCTGAGCAACCCATCTGCCCTGTACATCCCTGCACTGGCACCTCCTGTACCAACCATCATTGAAGCACTTGAAAACTCACTTGAAAGCACTTGAAAGTGGCTAGACTACCCTCAGCCTTCTCTTCCCGAGATTGAAAAAATCCAATTCCTTCAGCCTTCCTTTCTTCAACCCACTAAATGCTTTGGTTGCCTCTTGTTGAATCCTCTCTGGTTTCTCAATGTCTCTCTGGAACTGAGGGAGCAAAGACGGGACACAGTATTCCAAGTGTGGCCTAAGAAGAGCATGGAAAATAACCACATCTCGTGATTTGCTTGCTAGGCTCTTGCTGATGCAGTCCAAGGCACAGTTTGCCCTCCTTGTATCAAGGGTGCCAATTCCACACCCATTCTGATGGGGGAGGAAAAGGACAGTCAGTGTGGAAGCAATAAAAAAGGCACAGAGACATTTATGGGAGTGTATTTAGGATTTGCAGACAACTGAGAGAAGGTGAAGAAACACACCTGGTAGTATGCAGACTTCAGGGGTCTTATTAAAAATTGAAGAAGTTATATACCAAAACCCCAACCCACGCCTCTCTAGTGTATTGCTGGTATTGCAGCCCTACATGTTTCCATTTTCAAGCCAACCCATTCATAAGCACAACAGCACTTCATATTTCATTACAATGGTAACAGCACATACTCAGTTCAGACGTACTCCTGAGAGAGATCCCTGTGGCCAGGAGCAGCAGACAATCTCCATTATTTGTTTGCACAAGACAACCAAGGACCTGTGAAATGAACCCCTGAGTCTATCCCATGTACTGCTGGCAGTGACTTTACACACTGCTGCCTACTGCCATTAACTGGTTTTCCATGTAGACAAGATAATCAGCTCTTCTACTGATGCCATGATGATTTTTGCCTTTTCTTTTTCTATACCTTTCATGTATTCTCATACCCTCAGCATGCATACTTGTAATTCTTTAAGCCTGGTATCTTAGCATAGTCCTGGTATTCTGCTAGGCCAGGAGACCAAACATCCTAAAGACCTCACAGCTGGAGGCTGGAAGGCCTTACGCTATCTTGAGAAACCAAGGCCGCCCCTAGAACTCATCCTGTAAACTAGAGTTAGGCCCATCTTGGGGGGAGCACTTTAGAATAGGGACTTGTCACGCTATTCATTCAAGCCTCTCATTGTGACATTTTTGTTAGATTTGCAAGGTATGTAAAACTGTATACATGATCTACCATGTGCGTGCATTTCAGTGTACTTCACCCTGAAGAACTGTTGCAGCAAAAGGATCCTTATTAAACACCAAAGCAAAACTCCTTAATCCCTTAACTGTGTCTGGCTCTTAATTTTAGGACCAAGAGAAAGGCGTCGCTACCAAAAACCGAAATAAAGCAAATGGATAAACAAACAAGCACTTTTACCAACTGTCAGTGAAACAGAGAGTAGCACTTCGTCGTTTCTATAGAGTGCAACTGATTTCCGTCCTTGACTCATCAAATTCTCAGTGCCTTAAGACTAAGATTAGCTTGAAAACTGTAACTCATCACAAATAAACAACCTGAGATTATGTGTCATTTTTAACATCTCTGCAGCACTTTGGAAACTCTGAAATTCCATTTCAGCCCCAAGACACAATCTTTGGAAAATGGCTACTTCTGTCCCACCCACAGAAGGGATGGTTTTAAAGTTTTCAGCTTATACACTTTCACCACCTGGATTACACTGAACATAACTGTAATTTCTCTAACGTTTAACCTTCCAGGTGCTACCACTAATTAAGGTTTTCAATACAGTCCACAGATTACACAGATACACTCTGTAACATAGCATTGGTGGGGTGATTCTTTCCACACAGGAATCAGTCTCAAAAAACCCCATGTTCCTTCCCCTACCACTCCCAACTCAATTACATCAGCCAGTTATTTAGTGAAATGGAATATGAAGAACTTAACAGAATTCGAATTAAGATAAACTGAAACATTGTATTTATGTTTTGCTGCACTCCTGCCACTCTACATCAACAGCAAAGTAACCCATAACTCATGTCAGCAATTGAAGCACATTCAATGCCAAGAAGCAATTGTGTTTTAAAAAAAAACAAACAACCAGAACCCCATACACTTCCTTACCCAGACCTGCTTCTTTTTGCATCCTGAGTCCTATACGACCACAGAGAAATAAAAATATTAGCTATGCAGGGTCGCTACAGGAAGTCAGGGTTGCTTCCACCCCTGCCAGGCCTCAGCAACAGCACTGCTGCTTCTTCATCAGCTGCACTACTGGGAAACCACGTCTTCCCTCCTGACTCTCATAGCTCCAAACCAGAGCACCTGTCTCAAGTTCCCTGTGCCCTCAGACTCAAAGATACGACCACTTTGCACACACAGCAGCTGCAAATCTGCCAGGGTTTATCACCAGCCTCCAAGATGATGTGCCAAAAAACATCAGCCCCTGGAACTATCCAAAGCCTCTCTTTCCTAGGCCACGGAAAAATGGCAAGCCCAGGAGAAGGTTAATCCACATCATGAAAACTAAGGAAGACAAAAGCCCCTATCAGGTGCCTCCTGACATCAGAAAATACCATTGCTGACCTCATTTGGCCCATGAAAACTTCAGAAGGATGAGGACTGCCTGGGCATGGCTGAATGAGAAGGACTAGGAACCATTCCTCTTCATCTTGACAACTGAAAAAACAGAGCAGCCATAAACTCAGAGTCTCTCAGTCTCTCCTGGAGCTCAGAATTGTGTGACCCAAACACTTCAAAAACAGCAATCCCTTCAGCTGCCCCCATATCTCCCTTTCCCCATTTACTCAACAGAAAAATGACCCTGCATTGAAAATGCATTAAAAGGCTTCTACGGAAGAAACACCTCTCATCAAAGATTATGAAACTAACAGAAGTCTTTGAAAACAATATTTCACTTCTCCCAAACTTACAGTTTAGTTATTACTAAACACCAAAGCACAGACAAGCATACAGCTGTTCTACATCAAGGACCAGTGATATCCAGCACTCCAGAGCCATGGAGCCATAGGAGTTCAGCTCCTGGAGGTAATGGGACTAGGCAAAGAACTCAAGACAGTGCCATGTCCCTACAGATCCCAAGGGCTTCCAAGTGACACCTTCAACCTTCTCACTTCCTCCCTAGATGACACTGACAGTTATGTGATACAAAACATTGCTCTGCTGTCTTAATGGTCCTTAATGATCAGCAGCTCTAGAAACCCTCAGAAACGCTGGCCCTCGTACTTTGGAGAGCAACTGCTCATGCCCTGCACACTCACTTTCATCCCTGGCCTCAACAGTACTGCAGGAGGATGGACAGATCTTGCCTGAAGTAGTGCATGGGATGTTCAGAAACTTGTCTTTCCCATACACATTCAGTGGAGAGATGGTGCACAGAGACTGGACACAATCTGACCTTCAGAGACAAAGGCATGAACGAGCCAATACTCATACTTCCCAACCATCACAAATGCACTATTTCCAACTACTTTCAGTTTTCCCTTACTGTCAGGGAAGACTCTTGCTACCACCTCCCATAGCATTATTCTGAATCACCTCCTACTTAGGATTGTTCTTTGGATTCCAGCAGATGGAAACCAGGAATTAACTGAGAAACTCACCAGTCATTTCAAGAGGTAATGACGCTTAAGTTTCATGAATTCTGAGATTTTTTTTCACATCTAATTCACACTTTCCAAAGGCTGACATTGCCAGTACTGGAGTATTTATGTCTTACTACTTCATAAATTGTAAAAAAAATCTGCTAGCTTTTAGTCAAAAGATACAAAAGATACAAAAGATACAAAAATCTTTATAATACTTCTACTCATCTCTAGCATTGTTATGCATACAATTCATACCTCTTCCATTTCATTTTAAAAGACCCTGAACTGGAACTGGAATAATTCACTATGAATAATACTCTTCTTCTATAAATCTGTTAAACATGGTTTTCCAAATCTAATGACGAATCCTCAAAATTTTATTTTCACTTTTATAGAGTTGCATATATTAAAATATGAATCATCTTCACAGCCAACAAAGCAATTTAATAATCCTGAATATAATTTATTTAGCCTGAAATAAGCTTTTCTTTGATCACGTGCAAATTACTGTGGGTAGTTTCTGAACGCATGGAAGAATCTAACACCTCAGGAGAATAAAAACATGCTCTAATGATACGAGTAAATTATATGGATAACAGAGACTACTTTATAACTTAAGTATTTATAATCACAAGCCTATACTAGACAAACTGCAAAATTATTCCAGAATTCCATTCATTCACTCCATCAGTCCTAGCATTTTATAGATCAGAGGACATACTACACAGAAGTTAAAAAGAAAAGTGAGTATGAGCCTGACTTCTCATGGCCACTGCAGAAGCAGTTGTTCCATTGCAGCTGCCCTCCTGAGAAAACACATTTTTTCTGGTTGCAAGGCCAGCACTAGGGAGATACCAACAGGAAGACAACACCAGATAACATTCAGGTGATGCTCAGCATCTGCTTTGGACTGTGAGAAAATTGTGCACAACAGCAACAGAGCTGACTGCCAAGTGTGGAATGTGCATTCTGCATCTGACCAGCCTGGCTGTTCACCAACTTCTTCAACAGCAGGTCTCACCACCATGCTCCCACTAAGAGCAGCTCCATCCCCCAAACAAGCCCCAGCAGAACACCTCACTGACCACATCTATTTGTTTGACCAAAGCCTCAGCTAGGGGTTACACACAACCCCTCACTCCTCAGTGCAGGATGCACATGCACAAAGCTTCCCCTCAGTGCCCCCAGCCCTTTGAGACCCCTTCTCTCAGTGCCTTCCTATTTCAGCCAGTCCAAGTGCAGAATGTGCAGAGACTCAAACCACCCCATTCCCAGAGCTGTCAGACCCTGGCCTCTTGCATGCCTGGTGGAGAGCAGCCTTTGGGTACAATTTTAAATTGTCACTGTCAATATTTCTCACACATTTTGGCAGCTAACATTCTAGTGTGCTACATGACAGCTCAAAACATTTTCTTTTGCAGCAGAGAAGCAAACTGTGTTGCTCCTTTCTGCTTCTGCCATGATTAAACAGCTGATTCATACTCAACATTCATAAAAGATGACTACATTGAAATTTTTCTTTCCCAATATAAAATAAATCCAGACACAAAAAGAAAGTCAACTATTTCACAGAACATTCAGGAGGTTTTGGATCTTTTTACTGGTAAAAAAACAGTAGCACCTCTAAATCTCTCTTGGCTTCTAATCTGACCATGTGAACCCCATAGCATGTATTTTTAATTCAGTAGTATTAAGAGCAGTATCTGAATGATAATCTCAGAAACAACACAGACTTCACAAAGAATTACATAAGAAAGATCCTGCTTCTGACATAAAATTGTAATAAAAAACCTGGTAGCATGGGAAAAGAGAGACTTCTCACAATTGCTCCTGTAAAGCATTTTCCAGAACCTATGGCTTCAAAGGGAAAGTAAAATGTGATTACAGCAGATCTGCCACCAGAGGATGCACACCAAAACACAGCATGTATTCAGTGCACTGGAGAAAGAAGAACAGTCCTGCATTGCTACACCAGGACCCTTGTGAATTTTTCCATAGAGGGATCAATGCACTAAGAGCCTGCACACACACTTGCTGAGCAGGGGCTTGTCAGCAGTGGGACCTGAGGAAGAAGCAACACCAGACAGACTTATTCCAGTGCCACTGCTCTTCTGATGTACCTGCAAGGGTTCAGCAGCCTGGCCTTTTCCTTCCTCTGTCTTCATTCTCGAAACTCTTGGTTCTCCATTTAATCACAACTCTTCCTAAATCACTTTTAGGGAAGGCTTCACAGTGAAAAGAACACTTTTCTATGCTTGTTGTTATAACTAAAGTAAGCTGTGCACTGCACTGTACAGAGTGCTATGTTGTGGCAAACAATGTTAATTGCTGTAGTTTCTTGTTTGGTGGTTCTGCTTTGATACCACAGTGACAAAGCCATGACTGAAATCAAGTACTTCATTACCTGCCTGCAGAGCAGGGCTATTGACACCTCTGTCTTGAAGAGCACTGCGTCTAAGTTTTGAACTTCACCCAATCCAGGCCAAATTTAGCCATCACTGATGTAAATTTCTGACAGACACCTTCTAAATAATTTTGAAAAAGAGAAAATAAGCACAGAGCAGAGGGAAGTCTGTACAAAAGCTGTTTATGTGACCTGTGGCAGCAAAGAGACACGAAAACACAACAGAAGGAAGGGCCGCAGAATTTCACAGGTAGTACATTTTGCACTATGCAGAAAAGACAGCAAGATAAACCAGGCTATTACTGGAACAACTGTCCACCTTCTTAAATGGTGTTCACTTCTGCTTTAGGTAACACAGCTTTATGAAGAGCAGCATCCTAAATTAAAGAGGCATCCAAACCTTATAGACTTGTCCATATGTCCCATTTCCAACAACCTGCACCAGTTCAAATATTCCCGCAGGGTCCTGCAAAAAGCAGAAGAAATGACATTATTTGGATTAGAGCAACCACTTCATAACAGAAAGTAATTGTGCACCATCAAAATGAAATGTCTGAGGCACGTCTCCTAATGATCTGTGTTACACAGTAAATGGGAAACTGCCAAACCACAGGGTAAGAAATGCATTAATATTTAAGTTCTCAGTCAAGTTTTGCAAAACTCTATATACAAAACAACTCAGTGAAGATCAGCAGGATGGTACAACAGCAGATACAACAAATAAACAGGTTCCTAAGCCATACCACACTGGGCTAGCCTGGAGGCTGAGCTGCTGTCCTCTGCTGTGAAACACTTGGTATGAGCAATGCAACAAAGGAAAAGAACCTAAAGAGCAGAACTGAAAAATTATAATACAAAGCACCTGAGCCCAGTTACCTTAGTGAAGGGAAATGTACCAAACCAGGCAACCTTAACTTACAGGCAGGCTGAGAGCACTTAACTCTCCTGTTCTGCAAACATAACAAAGTGAATTTGACTGAGATATTGAACTCTTGGCTTTGAACCCAAACTAGATTGCTGTTAATTTTCATAAAAGATGAATGAGTCAGGTGATCAGCCTACCATTCCACATGAACCAACTTCTATCCTCGTGCTATAGCACCAGTTGCTCTGACACCAAGCACTGCAGCAGAGGTTCTCCTGCAGCATTGCTGCAACCCCTCAGGTACAGGCAGCCCATCTTGTTGCAAGGCATGGGAAATGCTCCCTCCTGAACGACTAAGTACATTAATGGATCTCGTGCTTCAGTTAAAACTCACTTGAGCAATTTATTTAAAACCATTAAGAACTCAAGAGATCGGTTTCTTGGTTTCTGGCTAAGCCATTTATCACTCTGCTCATTTCTTGCCATGGTATCACTGAGAGTTTTATATAAAATATTATTAACTCCATGTGTCAGTTTTACCACATCTGTTTCAGCAATCTGTCATGTCAGTCAATGCCTATTGGTACGGCTGAGGGATGTGATACAGAAAAAACATTATCTCAGAAGTACAATTTCTATGCCCCTGGTTGCAAAACATCCTTTTTTTTAGAGGTATCAAGCTACTCTCCACTCCACTTATATGGTAATCTTTTAATGTAAGTAATTCTTTCCTCATATCTGATATGGAAATATTTACCTTGGCAAAATCCCAGTGGAAACACACTTTTTTTCTGAGCAGGTTCTACTTTTATTGGCACAACTGTCATGATAAATGCCAAGAGCTTTCAGAGTAACACAGCCCAGACTTCCACACCTGAAAGTACTAATGAATTAATTTGGTTTTAAGTCAAATGAGTTTTAATCTTAAACTTCCTGGACTGTCAACCTTACAAGACTTTTTCTTTTTTCAAAAAAGCGATGTGTAAATCAGATCAAGATGACTTACTTTTGACCCATGAAGGTCAATCTGTGTCTTTTTTTCTCTTTCTCTTATTTTAAAACAAGTCAGTAAGCCTTCTAGACTTAAACCCCAGTTGCAAAAGCCCTCATTAAAAAGGAATCAGTGGGAACACTCACATATGGACCTAAGCACAGGCATAAGAATGGCTACAAGTCTGGAGCTCACTGAAGTTTTCTTTGCTTTCTTCTCATTTCCTCATGTTATGTTTTGACTAGTCTGGATATAAACAAATGCTTTACTTCAGTGGGGCTGAAGTCAGCAAATAAACCATTGGTAGTGCTAAAGCAACTGGTGGATGGTACAAAACCTCTGCTTAATGTGCAGCACAGAGCTGTGCTGTGGGCAGCTCATGGCCCAGGCAGTCAAACTCACAGCAGCTCTCTGAGGAATAATAATATCCATGCATAATATCTACTGTACTCCACGGGAAGCATGAGCAGCACCCTAATTTCCCACCTCTCCTGCAGAATGCAGCATTGCTGAACTAAGAAGTGCCCACAGTGCACAGAAACACAGAGGAACCTAAACTGCCTTTTTCAACTTGGACTTTGTAAC
Organism: Phylloscopus whistleri; assembly: GCA_017589585.1. NCBI lineage: Eukaryota > Metazoa > Chordata > Aves > Passeriformes > Phylloscopidae > Phylloscopus > Phylloscopus whistleri. The sequence goes on along the minus strand of JADMLD010001007.1, from coordinate 900,910 downwards.
TGCCTCTCTCACTTAAATGTGTGCTGTCTTCACTCTTCATCTCTAAGCTTATTTATTCTGCAAATATAGTAATTTAAGTCCCTCAAAATTAGCTTGTCTTTCCTTCTTCAATGAATTTAATTCTGATTTAGCATCCTAATAGTTTGCTTCTAAAGGCTTCTGACACTCTAGGAAAGACCTCAACAATTATCTAAGTAAACATTAGCATTAAAGTTAATATAGTGCAAATCCTATCCTGTTCTTGCTAGCAAATTGAGCATTAACATCTCAAGCCTCCACAGGTCTGAGTGCAGCCAAATACTTGGCCATCTCCCTTCTTTTAATCAGGACACCACATTGAACCAAGCCTTGTTAAGAGTCATAAAGGATATTAATCTGTGCTCTGGTCCTTGTGTTGCCCTTGTTTGCTTGGATATCAGCACTGCATTGTTTGCTGGCATTCTTCACCATGGGCCACCTTCTTAATTACCCTGGAGCTACACACCATCGTTGATGTAGTGCTTCCTCTCAGCTACCACTTAAGCCCATGGTCCAGCTAAAACCTTCGCCAGCCAGCACCTGCCAAATTGCTAGATTCCCTTTGAAAGATGCCAAAATACTGGCCTGAGCGTCCATCACTCTGAGGTTAATTACCATCATACACTGCACCATGTGGTGACCACCTTGCCTTCCCTCCAGTCATCTGCAGCGCACTCAGAAAGCAAGAGCAAGACTGACTACTGACCCAGGGGCACCCAGGCCACATCCACCTCCTCTGCAAGGCAGAATAAAAAAGCAGCACACGCATCAAGAGCGTGACCAAAATGCACTTCTCACATCCCTGCAGCTAAAGAAGATACAGGTGTCTGAAGCACAAGTTCTTCTACAGGACCTCTGTGCCTCAGCACCTAACGCAGAGTTCAGGGGCTTTTTAGCCTCTCACTGCCCTGGTGAACTGAGCAACACTGGGAAACCACAGACCTCCCTCTTCCCAGGGGAAGGGGAGAGCCCTGGCAAACACCCATTTGGAGGGGAGCAGGGCAATCTCAGTTTGAAAATAACCCTGCTCACAACCGTGGGAGGCTGGAGCACAGCACCAGGCAGCTCCCACTTGGCCCCAGGAACATCTCAGACACAGCAAAGTCAAGGGACCATGTCTTTATATAACTTCCTCACCTGCCTTCCATTTCCTACTTAGCACAAACCCCAAACTAAGGCTGCTGGTGAGCTCAGAGGGGTTTCTTCCAAAACGAGACATTTATCCCTTCCCCTGTCGGGGCTGAAACTCACAGTGCTCTCAGCCTTTGGAGGCTGTGAATCAGATGGTTCTGTCACTGCTGTCTGCTTTGCAGAATGACTCCTTTTCAAACTCACACTATTTCCTTATTTATTTAAGGAGATGAGATTCATCTGCTAAAGCTCTAAAGAACTTCCATTATTTTGCCTTACACCCCATAGCAGAGCCAGATTAAACTTGTGCTTGCTTAGCCAGAAGCCTTTTGCCATCCTTCCTGACTTTACTGTCCCTGCTGGTTTTCCTCTTTCTGCCTCCAGTCTCGAACACCCTCCTTGCCATGTGAATATCACAAAGGCTTCTCCCAGCCTTCTTTCTTTTTTTCCCTGATATTTTTAGAAACTGGCTTGCTTTGGTTTCACTGTCTGGGGATGACTGCTTTTCGCCAGAACTGAGCCCTTCCCTCTTCTGTCACAGCGCTCCACAAAAGACCTGCCTGGGCTGGATGGGTTGCTCGGTGGTCAGCTCCTAAGTAAAAAGGGCAAGTGGAACTCGGGGGTATCACACACAGCCCTGTTACCGCTTTGTGGATGTGAAACACTGACAACACGGCTCTTAATGTGGCCAAACTTTGGCTTACACTAAAAACGTAAGAAGATAACAATAAAAATTCACAGCAAACCAGATGAATGCTGACTTTTTTAGGCTGGGGGAAGGAGAGGGGTTAAAAGATCCCAAACTTCAATAACACCAAAAAGGCCACAAAAGCCAAACCCCCACGCACATATTTTCTCCCAGAAGATCCTAGTTTCCCATTTGTTTTCTCTCCACAGCATTCACAACACCTTTAGGGATGCCGGTAGGAATCATTTATTATCCCGGCAGGGAAAGGAGCCTCCGCGGTGCAGCGCTCCCAGCCGGGCAGCGCAGCGCTCCCGCGGGACCCTCGAACCGGCAGCGAAGGGAGCGCGACCTCTGGAGCTCGCGGGCTGCGGGACCGGGGCGGCCCGAAGGCTGCGGGACCGGGGAGGCCCCGAGGCGGCGGGACCGGGGCGGCCCGAAGGCTGCGGGACCGGGGAGGCCCCGAGGCGGCGGGACCGGGGCGGCCCGAAGGCTGCGGGACGGGGGCGGCCCGAAGGCTGAGGGACCGGGGCGGCCCCGAGGCGGCGGGACCGGGGCGGCCCCGAGGGTGCACCCCCGACCAGCCGGAGCCCCTCGGGCATCTGCGCCGCCTGTGCGGGCACGGGCAGCATCGCCCCGCTGTCCCCGCCAGCACCACGGCTGTCCCACGGTCCCCGCACAGCCGCCCGGCAGCGTCGGCGCTTTCTCGCCAAGCGCGGCAGAGCGGAACCCCCTCCGACAAGCGGATAACGCGGGGTGAAGCCTCGCACCACGCCGCGGAGGCGAGGAGCGGGGCCGGCAGCCCCGAGCCCGGGGTAGGGGGTCCCTCCCCCGCCGCAGCCCCGCCGCGGGGCAGCCCCCCTGGCCGTCCTTACCCGCAGCGCCGCCAGGTCGATGCCGTCCAGGCTGCGGGCCATGGCTCCGCCTGCCCGAGCTAACGGTGCCGCGGGCGGCCCGCGCCGGCCCGGCCGTGCCCCGGCGGGCGCAGGGAGCCGGGCATGCCCGGCCGGCCCCAACGCCCTCCCCGGCACGGGCGGCCGCCGCCGGCAACTTCGGCTGAGGGAGCAGCTCGGGGAAAAGTTTGCGAGGAAGTGACGTGCGGCGCCGGCGGGGGTCGGGGCCACCTGCCGCCGGCGGGGCGGGGGCGGCCGCGCTCTGCGCCCCACGCGCGCTCCCCGTGGGGCGGGGACGGGGTGGGGGGGGGGGATCGCCTCTGGAATATGGGATATGGGAGTTTCCCTGCTCGCACCGCCCCACGCGGGGCCGGGAAGGGCCGGGCCGAGAGCCGGGACCCCTCCGGCGCCGCAAGCCCCGCGCTCCCTGCCCGGCGCTGCACCAGCCGCTAACCAAACCCGTGAACCACCCCCCCAAAACTGCAGTGACAGCCTCCAAAGAAGAGGATTTTATACACGCACAGCCGAGACACTCCCAGCCCCTTCCCCTCGGGTGACGGGCGCTGCGAACACGAGCCCGGGGGGTGGCGGCAGCGATGCTCCCGGCGATGCTCCCAGACTCGGCTCAGCCCCGCGGCCCCACGCGGGACGAGGGCACGGCCGTGCCCGTGGCGCTGAGCCGGCAGCAGCCCCCCCGCCAGCCCAGCGCCGCGGGCAGAGCCAGCGCCGCACCGCAACCTCGCTGCCCCTCACAGCCGCCTGCCCCCGGTAACTGGGGCCGCAGGAGGAACACGCCGTGCGACCGTAGTTGTAGCAGGCTGGAAGGACTTGTGTGTGTTCTTGGGCCTCGTATTTAGAGACAAATATCAGTGGAAATGCATATTTCTGAGAGAAAGTGCTTAAACGTTGTCAGAGGATGTTCAGGGGGTTGTCCCCTCTCAGAGAGCCAGCAAAGCGGCCACAATTCTGAATCAGTACTTTCACAGTCGCAGACATAAAATCAAGACAGAGTGGTCTTTGGTGCCTGTTAGCACACCAGGACGGCTGCAATGCCAGCAGCAGGGGCAGTGTTGTAATAAAGGCGTTTGGCAATTTCCTTGAAAGAAGTGCTGATGTATCACTCAGCTTCAAAGTCGTCTTGTACAACAGCCCACGTTTGGGTACATTATCGCTAATGTGACCCTGAATTTGTGCTCTCTGCCTGCCTGCGGGCCAGCATGTGGAGGCACTGCTAAAGAGTTGGGGCCAATCACTGCATTAAAGTGTAAGTTTGTTGAAGAGCTAAATATGTAATGCAGTGATGTGCAATGCAGCAGAAATCCACACACAGCAACAGCCCAGCCCCCTGCTCTTCCCTGGGCAGCATTTAGAAAATTCTGGCCCTCATGTCACCTTTGTCAAAGCTAAGCCAGAGCTTTGCTCCCCATTTGAGCCATCCTGCCTTTCCTAAATACATCGTTAGCCTTTTTGCTTGTGTTATTTCTCTCAATCTTTGTTTATCTCTTCTCTCTAACCTTCAGGCTGTCCTTTGTCTCCTGCCACTTTCCACTTCCTTCCTGCCTCCCTGGTGACAACTGGTGTGAAACTGCCAACTGTTGTCTACCCAATGCCCTCTCCCTCTCCATCTCTTGGATCCTTTGCTGAAATTAATCCTGCCTGCCTTGCTCACCTCTGGTGAGTGCTCCAGCTTGAGGATTCATTTCCACTTGACAGAAAGCTCTACCCAAAAATGAGAAGTGTAAGCGTTTAGAAGTATAACATGGCTTGTAGTATTTTTGCAGGCAGGTCTCACTCTCCCTGCTATGTGCTTTTACCACCACATTTCACCACCACATACCTTCCCCCTGCGCCCTGCTGGGAGTTCCTGTGGGTGCTCCAGTCACACTGACACCACTGCAGGCAGGGCTCTGAGCAGTTCTTCTCTTGGTGTTGAGGAAGGCAGAGCATCATTTCCTCATAAAGGCCTTGCAGGTCTAGCAGAAGCAACAGCTGCCTTTGTCACACATATTCACAGCAGATCTGTTGAGGCTACAAATGCCACAAGGACAAGGCTACTTTACACAGTGGAACCAGACTTACAAGGCCTGAGTTCTTCACCAGCTTGCTGACTGGTTCTAGACACAGAAATGTGCTCCAGCCTCGTGCCCTCCTCCTGGCAAATCCTTCCCAAAGCCCTGACCAAACAGGTTGCTTGTGCTATTGCTGACCTGTGGGCAGGTTCTCTCACCTTGCTCTTCTGCGTGAAGTTGTGTGGCAGAGTAACTCCCAGGAATCAGAAATTCGATGCATTAGTGCATTGTTAGTTAATATTAGTTAATAAACCCACATTCACCTCACCAATAATAAAAAGTGAACAGGTTCCCTTAATAATAAATTCAATTTTAAAAATGCCAAACAACCAAAGCTTAACAAGCACAAGAGACAATTAAATGCTATCTGTACAGCTTTCCTCTCCAATAGCCATAGTCAAAACCCTGAAGCCAAATTCGACAACCACAGACCCGAGCATAAAAACCTTTAAAATGTCTATGTGCATGCAAAGGATGTTTTGTATTAAAAGGGAAGTGCAAGAATGAAGGGGAAAGAACTTCCTTTGTTTCAGCAAAGGAAATGCCATTGTACCCCAGAAGTACTGGGCTAATTCTGAGCTCTTCTGTCATCATCCTAACACAGGTCTGGGTCCATAATAATCCTACCAAGAGGAATTGCCCCTGCCAGATGTGACAATCAGTAAAGGAAGAGAGTGTTTAAAACTGAGGCTCAAACTGACATGCTGGCTCGTTTCCTCTAGCTATGTTTACATTGGGTCTCAGCTACAGGTGTGAAGCTGGCAGAGAAAGAAACAAGAAGATAACTCATAAGAGAACAAGATTTCTGGTCAACAGGAAATAAACAGCTTCTTAAACTGGGGGCTAGCCTGAAAAGGACAAACTGACTCTTTTCAGCATTTCTCAGTTCTCTGAACTGTAAATTCAGAAAAAATTATCGTTCACCAACACTTTATTGATCATTTTATTGAAATAATCACCCAGATGAGGCTCAGGGAATGGACATCCCTGCCACTCCCGTGGCTGTGGGAACAGCCAGGATCAGCAGCTCATGCCACATCTGTGACTGCAGGGCCAACCCTCTGCATGTATTTCCCAGCATTTTCAGCATACCAATCCAACATGAAGCCCAGAAACCCCAAAGCTCAAGTTAGGCTCCCTGCTACACAGGTAAGAGACAAATCCCTCTTCAAGCTTCTGGGTTCCCCTTCTCCCATGGCTCTTCATGGTGGAGAGCCATCCCAGTGTGCCAGCCTTTCCCAGGACTCCTCTCTGCAGCAGCTCCCCAGCACGTGCACCAATGTTAGACAGGATCTCCATGAACACCAGCTTTTCTTAGCACTGGAACACTCCCTGAGAGATTTATTTTGCTGGAAGTTTTCTTACCTTCTGTAAGGAACCTGCATTATGCCCATGCCTGAGGCATCTGATCAGATTGATACTGAAGCTCCAACATCAGCACTTTTCTCCCAGAATAAAAATACTTCACAAAATTCTCCATTACTTTTGGCTTTTATATGAGCTAGAGATTTTAGACATCTCCTTATTGTTTCTTTAGGGAACAACCCTTGTCTGGCTAAGGTTACACATTAAAAATCTTTATAGACGTGTATACAGCCTGGATATGTCTGGATGCTAGGTTGGCAGCAGTCACACAATGCCAGGAATACTATTTCATGACCACAGAAATACAGAGAGCACTTTTATCAGGTTACACCTTGGAAAATATCAGGATAACTTAGTGTAGCCGCTGCAAAATATTTTTGGACTGTGAAGGGAAGATTAAACTTTCAGTCCCTCGATGTACACATATATTCCAATTTAGTTAAAAGATGCAAACAAAAATAAAAATGAACTACCCACACAATCCACTTCATATCTTCAGCATTCCTGAATGTAGGGCCCATCCCAACAGTGCTTGGAAATCACAGTAAAATGTCATTGTTTTCAATGCATTGTTGGATTGTGCTCTGAATATTTCTCATGCTTTCTCCTAGCTGAACTAAAGAAAATTCCCACTTCATTCCAAACACATTAAGGCTGGGCCAGAAAGTCATATTTAAACCTGAATCTGTCTTCAGATTTCCACTTTGCAGAGACTGCTGCATTAGGATCAAGAGACAGGGTTTCTATCCTGAGTAAACTGGAAATGCCAGAAATCCAGACAAACAAACCAAAACAGTAATTTCCCATACAGTGCTCAGTAGCACATGCAGCAGTTTTCAGCTCTTTAAAAATTAAATAACTTTTTTCAGTTCCTGGCAACCATGCTAGTTCATTTTCACAGGATATCCAAAATGAGACCAAACAGCTTCCTTCCCAAAGGAATTCCTGAGTGGACAGGCAAGCTGGAAAAAGTGCCTCTGACTACTGTAATCCCAGCCAGGATGTCCGCCTCATTTCCCAAGGCTAAAAGTTAATATATAGGTCTCCCACAAAATATGCCAATTACTCCAAATGCTGCTCACTGGGACTTTTGCAGGAATTTATTTTCTTTCCAGTGGTACCCAGACAAGCTGTCCCCACACAGCACAGGGAGCATGAGGAGCCTTCTCCCTGCAGCACTGATAACCCTCTGTGCCTGCCTGACCCAGGACTTCACAGCATTGTTTTAGCTCAGCCCTTTGGAGTTTCTCAAGGAAACAAATGCTGCCACTGGAAGTTCCCAGTTTCTAGCACACAGCCCTGCTTTCCCTGAAAACAGCCACGCCAACACTTCCAGGGAGAGGAGTCCTATCCTCTGATGGTGTTTTGCACCCCTGTCTTTGGACTCTCTGCCAGCACCAGTTGAATTCCTCAATGCTGATTTTGTGCAGTAATACATGAATTATACAGATAACTGCTTCCCTGTGTGAAAGCTATTTCTATTATTTTGTCTCTCGGTGAGAATTTTTCCTGCTCTGTTTTGCTTTTCTTTCCTGTGTCACTGAGTATTTCACTGCGACTCTGCCTCGTATCAGAATACCGAGTCAGTATCTGCCTGCTACAAAGACACCAGTGCACAAAGGCTGGGTGGCAATTTTGCAAAATAAAGACAATTTATTGAAATAAATTGAACTCTCACATTTTGTATAACCATTCTATCTTGCTATTGTGCAGCCATCTGCCTTGCTAGAGGTTTTTCCCTTCCCTCCCATCTTGTGCAAATTTATTTCTTCATTCAAAGTAAGAACACTTTGAAACACTTTGCAAGGAACAGTAGCTATATGTTACTAGGTCATCAGATCCCAATGGGGTTTATGAATACCATAATGAATTTCAGCCCAACATCTGTCTGCTCTCTGAAACAGATGCAATTATGGAAAAAAATAGCTGCTGCCTCTTCACAGGCAGATCTCTCAGTAAAAAAAAAAAAAAAAAAGAAACCTAAAACACAAAGAAAACTGACAATGCACAGTTTAATCGCTACCACATTAAATTTATCAGTCAAAATATCACAGGGCAGACGGTCTTTTTCTGAAAGCAAGACAAGTTGTGGTAATTCTGGCAGGCAAGCAGGTTTTTTTTTGACTTTAGAAAATCCTGTAGGCATGGCTTTGCCAACCAAAATACTAACTCTGGATGACTCAGACCACGCTTCCCTTTTATCCAAACCACTGAAGTTTGGTGGTTAGCTAAAAAGGAGCTGGTATCTGAATCACCCTTGGTTGGGAGGAATTGTCAGATTAAAGTCTTGGGCATGGGGTTTTGGGGGCAGGGTGTTGGTTTGGTTTCTGTTCCCTTCTTTCCTAAAGAAAAGAAAACAAAGATCAACAACTTTAAATGTGGGGACACCTTTCTTACACACAAAAATATTTTAAAAAAATTAACTTTATCCTATCTTTTTAACCTTCTCAATGTTGTGTGTCAATCAGGGCACATTCTCAGTAAATTAAACAGATTTTTTTCAGTCCTTTTGCAAGCCTAACCTGTGCCTCACAAAATTACACAATTTTAACCTTGCCTTAGCTAGAAAAAAAAAGCCCAACTCATTGCTCAAGTCCCTCTTACACATCTGCATTTCCCAGGCCCTCTGCTTCTCCTTTTCTTAGAGAAGGGAAAAAAAAGGCAAAAGAGGAACTGTAATTTATAAACCTCCGTCCAGCCCTCTGGAACAAAACCTGCCCTCTGTGACCTATTAAATATTTTTGGGGAAGTCTCCTCTATTCTTGCTCCAACTTCCATTTAGTTCCAAGCTGCTTTTCATCTCAGTATTTTGCCAATTCCGACCATTTCAAACACACTTGGGTGCTCCAGTCCAGTGCCAGAGTCTTTTAAATTCTCCTCTTTTCCTCAAGGGAAATGTATCCTGTTTTTGGGAGGCTGCCTAATTAGTGTGTGTGTGTGTCTTCTGGATGGGCAAGGCAAAGGGAAGCTCGTTTGGGCACTGAGCAACAGTGCCCTCTTCCAGCATTAACTAATGAATAAGTCTGTGTCTTTTCCTGTAGATCTGTGCCGGTCCCATCTAAACATTCTTTATCTTTGTGTATTACCTGCATATAACTTCCAGCCAAGTTTCACTTGTGCCTGTAACACCAGGCTCAGCCTGGAAAGAGGCAGCACAGCTCCCGTGGGGTTCTGTCAGCTTCTCTCTGCACTTCACAGCCTTTTGGGCAGAGCATTGAGTAGGTGCACTCACCTTGATGCTGCTGCTGCACAGTGCAGCTGTCAGCTGAGGCTGCAAACATTTCAAAAATTAGATCTGACAAGTTGTTTAGCCGTTTGGGAAGCATGGGAAGGCTCTGTACATCTGCCAGTCATTCACTGATATTTAGTCATGGAAGGCTTGTGGGAAAGCAATGTGTTTGCACAGGTCTGAGGCCTGGTGTATTCACTGTTTTTATTGATAACTTGGAAACAACTGCTAAAGAAACCCATTGAAACAATATTCACCTGAGCAGCAGCTCGTGCCAGGTTATGTGTAAGCCCAGCCTGCACACAGTGGGGTGAAAGGCTGAGGCACAGACCCTCCTCCCATTGCCTGGTCCCTGCCCAGAGCCCCAAACTATGTCAAATCTGTGGGAACACCTCTGTGCACTTCTGTAGGACAAGTGCTGATGGGATCAGCTGCATAAGCAAGGGAAGACAATGGAAGGGGCTTTCCCTCCAACGCTGCTTTGCTGAGGCAGCAGCTCCAGCATCTTTCTAGTAATGCACAGAGCAGAAATGAAGACTTGGATTCAGTGAAAGGAGGGGACACAAAAATTAATACTGAGGGTGAAATGATTTAATGTGCCCACTTGGAACAGCTAAAGCTCTAACCTTATTAAAAAGAGAAGTGACATTTTTTATTTTCTCCTAAGGAGAAAATTGTGGCATTTTGATCACATGAGACATAATGGGAGTTAGTAGCTGAAGCAGAAACCTAACAAGAAAAACAATAAATCCCCCAAAACTAAAAGAAAACAACCAAAAAACCCCCCAACCCCCCAAAAAACTTAAATGAAGTAAAAAAAAAAAGGGCACCACATGTTCACAGACCTCCAGGTTTCCCTTTCTCACAGGTCTTTCCCTTTCTGGTTCCTAGGGTGTGAAAGAGTGCTCAGACCTCCCCAAATCAGAGCTGCTTTCAGCAGCCTCTCAGACAGCTTCACTAGTCCAAAGTTACTGGGGAGCCAGATGTCCCTGCCACAGCAGCTCCTGTGCCACCCAGGAAAGCTGTCCCCTCCGGAGGGCTGATGGCTGCTGTGCAGGAGCCAAGTCACAGCCAGGCCCTGAACTACCACCCTAGAGCACACTTGGGCGTCGCCTCCCAGCAGGGAGATTTGGGGATTTAAACCAGCTTCCCTTTTCACAGCAGCTTAAGTTCTTAAAGGAGTTTAGTTCCATAAGCCAATTAAACATCTTTAAGCCCTTGAGCTCTCCTACCTTCCCCGAGCAGTTTGCATGCTTACATGGCTTTACAGGCTGGAAACTGATTTCATCCAGCCAGGACCTGAGCATTTTATGAGGTCACAGGCCAAGCAATCCCAGGTGGAGTCGGCAAGTCTGGAATCCTCTGCAGACCAGCCTCAGAGGGCTGCACTCTGTGGCCCCGATCCTGAGAGCAAATTCTTGCAGGTTTGGAAAAGGCCAACTCCACCTTTGCTTTCCAGAAGTCTCAGCTGTAGGTTATAAAGTAATGGATATCCAATGTGCTCATAAACTTTACACACTGAGAGTGGGAGTAAAGCAGTTTATTATCCTCACTTACACATCCACTGTGGAAGTGCAGGCAGACATAAGTGGTGTCATCCTCTCGGGTCCCCTCCCAGTGCCTTCTCTCTCCTTCCTGTCTTTTTTTCCTTTGGATTAGTTAACACTACAAGTAGGAGAAGAGTAATACAGTCATTTGATATTTGAATATGAAAACTCAGAACCAAGTCTCTGAAGTACTGTTCTAGGCTTTTTTCTTAGGATTTCTTTCTGTTTGTTTTTAAATGGACAAATCAGCAGCATCTCAAAAGCCAGAAAACCACAACATAAAATTTTATGAGAAGCTATCACCAGCCCCCTTTGTTTCCTGTAAAACATATCCTGCATAGCTAGATACATTTATATATAAAGTATATAGATTTACATTATATATATGTTTTTTAAAAAATCATTGTGTATCTCCTAAATGCTCTTTTAAAGTCAGTTAATAACCATATGTCATTATGTTGTCAGAATACAGTTTTAACTCCTTCAAAGAAAAACCAACATGCTGCAGTAACAATGTGATTCTGTAAACAGCTGTGGATTAACATTCAGTGACCACTGAATCTTCTCTGTGATTAAAAATCCCCACCAGCTGCCCAATCTGCTTTTGTCAGTGAACTTGCTGTCATTTTATAGCAATAAATACACAGTTTGCCCACATACTTGAGGTCAGTCGTGCTTATGCCTGGAAAGGAGCATTTACATGAGTGTTATGTGAAGGGCAAAGCCATAGCTCTGGAGCTGCTCAAGGTCACCACCTCTGTTTCTTCTAAACCAGTGACAAATCATCCCAGAAAGCTCTGTCTGCTGAGCACCCAGGTAGTGCTGGATGGATGTGACACTGAGGTGCAGCCCCTGGGCCCCGGAGCAGATGTGAGGGTGCTGGAATGGGCTTTCCAAGATGAGCCCTGTCCCAGTAAAGCACTTTGGGCCATTCATTACCTGCACCCAGCTCATCAATGCCTTTGTGCAACTTGGTGACCTGCAGCTGTCACTTGCAGTTTGCAACACACTGCTGTGCTGCAGCAAACAGGAGTGATGCCCTCCACGCTGGTCCATCACACTTCCTCCAGAGCTTTCCACCCCCCACTTCCAGGACACCTCGGCTGTGACCTGGTGGTTTTGGGGTGGTTTTAGCCACCTCAGCACTGCTCCCCTTGGCCCTGGCCTTGGCTGTGCTACCTTGGGACACAGTGGGGGTTGTCTCCCCAGCCTGGCTGTCCTGTGGGCTTTCCCTGGTGTGGATTAACACCCATGTGCTCAGCACCTTCTCTTCTTTAATCTGTTCTGTCAAGCCAGAATCCTCAGGCTGGCTGTGAACAGACTTGCACACGCTGTGGGTGCTCACACACCTCCTCTGAGCCACATGCTGTGTACCATCTCCTGCTTTGAAGCAGCAGTGCCACTTCCATTCTTTTTCCTAGCTTTTTTTTTTTTCTCTGATCAATAAAAAAGCAAACAAATAAACAAAAAACCCCTCAGAAAACTTTCAGTTTAAGTCTGCAATACTTGAACCCTTTTGTTCTTTTTGCTGAATTTAGGTCACCACACAGAGATCACTTGTTTTCTTTCTTGTCCAGGCATGTCATCCTGCTCAGGCTGATAATTTGCTTTACTTGTGTGTGACTGTATGGGTTTGGGTTTTCCCTTGACATTTCTGTGAACAGTGTAGCAAAGGTTGGTAGTGTTTATCCTCATTCCCTTTCCACTTTTTGCTTATTTTGATTATTCTCCCATACCAATGCTGGCAGTTTCTCCAGTCATATTTAATCCCCTTTGTGGCCACCTCCAATTTTCCAATGCATATGCTGGCATTAAATTGCCTGTTATCCTGTACTAATTGCCATGTTACAACTGCTCAGAGGATAATAAAAATTTATCTATTATTTTTCTCTTTGCCTTTGTATTGTTTATTGTTCATCTGCCCTAGGAGAGCCTGTGAGTCCTTTCCTGACTATTATTTTTTCCACATGTCCAAGCTCAAACTGAGAATAAGAAGGCTTCCAGGGCTGATCCTTCCTTGGCCAGAATCTCTATTGCATTGTTATTTTTAACCTTTTGAGAGCATTTTCTGCAGTTTTGCCTTTCCAGCTCTGAGACAGGAACCTGAGGGTGGCAGGGAGGGCTCACTGGGGCCAGCTCTGGGGTGACTCTGCAGTCAGATGTGCTGAGGCTCTTTGCAGAGGCACAATTTAAGAGAAAGGCAAGTGAGACCTGGTTACCCTTAAGGTCAGGAGGGACAATTCTAGCCTCTGTAACTTTTGTGGTCTTTTACAGCACAGCTGACTCTGGGAAGATTTGACTGCTTTGAGTGGGAAGCTCACTTCTTAAAATTTGGTGCAGTACTTGATGTCCTACCCAAGTAAAACTGGGGGAAGGGGGTGAGCGTGGTTTTGTACTGCAACTGGCCAGCTGAAAGTACTTCTGGTAACTTCCCTCCGTGTTAGAGGGAATCACAAGTTCTGCCAAGCCACATCACATTAACTAATCTAGTTACAAAAATACAGACCCTGTAACTCACAGGTCTTTTTTTGTCCAGAGACCATTGGACCAACTGAAGCCCTGTGCTCAGAGTTATTACAGTCTTCCTTTTAAGCCACCCAGATTAATGGAACCAATTCTCATTCAGAGAAATCAGGTACAGATCCCCAGTGACTACAATGATTTGACTCTGTTTTTTGAGCAGTATAAATTACAGCAGAATATCATTATTAATTTCAGCTGTCCCCTGTCCAGGCAAATTATCATTCATCTCCCCAAATGGGTATCTCAGCTGGAGACCTTTATTTTATCATCTTAGTGGAAAAAATCTGCACTGTTTCCTCCCTCCAAATTAGCAGTTTATGATTTCCCTGGGGAAGTCTTTCTTAGATGTAGTGCTGATTAGTGCTTGACTAACAGGCACCAGCACATTTTTTACCTTCCAATACATACCTGAAACCTCTCACCAGGTCCATGGCTGCCTGCTCAGGAGTTAGTCACTTCCTCCATAGCCTGTAAGGATGACAGCAAAGTTAAAGAAATGCTCAGTTCTAACAAAGCTATTGTTGGTGTCTCACTGCTCACATGTATGCTGAACTAATTTCATTCCATAAGGAAAACACCCAGGCTGAGGTCAGGGGCTGATCATTAAAGACTGATTTCTTGATGTTACCTGGTAAGCTTCTGAATCAACCAAGTACCATAAAATGTAATTTCTAGCCGTTACAGTCAGCCTCACTGCCCAAGTGCTGCATTTCAAGTTGCCCACGAGGAACTTTTCCCTTCCCAGGGCCAGGGAATTGCTCATGTGGCTCAGTGCAAAGTACTAGTTAAACATGAATATGTTTTGTCAGGGAAATGGTGTCAGTGCAGGGTTTTTGAGGGGGTCAGCAGGGATACCCCAGCACGAGGTAAACCTGGTAAAAAGCACAGTGGGCTGGGGCAGGGGAGGTCAGCCTGGGGGAAAGTCTCATTCCCAGTGCTGCCAGGCAAAGCCATGTGGACACACTGATGATTATGTGAGGTTGTTCTGCTTCAGCTACTTTTGGAAAACACTGCTTTCACACTACAGTTTTTAAGTACTGTTAAAGAAGGTGCAAGTTAAACTGGCCCTGGCTAGGTTACCTGGTGATACTTCAGGCACTCTTACACTGTAGCTTTGCCTCCAGTGCTGTTCCTGTGGCTTTTTGCTGAACTGGGGGGAGTGAGCATTAGAAAGCAGATTCTCTCTCGAGTTTTATTGAAATGCAGTTGCATCTTCTTCCTTGGAAGGGACAGTGACAGCTCCTGAAGCCCTGTGCCACTCCTCACAGACTGCATCCTTCTGCCCACTCCCACCCCAACTTCTGTCACTGCCCTGCACAAACCCCTGCACTTTCCTGGCTCTCTTGGAGAGAATTTGTGCTTTACCAGCCTTACTGTAAAATAACAAGAATCAGGCTTTTAAAATCAGGAAGTTTCTCTAAGAGACTTCTGTGCTGTTGCTGTAATCGCCCCATATGCTCCTCTGACAATTTCCATGACCTTATTTCTCAAAAAAAAAAAAAAAGAAAAGAAAAGAAAAAGAAAAAAAGAAAGAAAGAAAGAAAGAAAGAAAGAATGAAAAAAAAAAAAAGACAACTCCCATCATCCCTCAAGTCTCAGAGGAGCTCTCCACACAGTAAAGGAGAAGCAGATGCTGCCAGCTCTCTATCTGGATCTCTTCTTACACATGTTTAACCCTCAGGGTATAATGGATGCTGAGAATTACTCTTTCGTAACATTTGTTTGGCTGCCAGAAAGGAAAAATGATTAGCAGCTCAAAGGTTACATTGCTGTATTTTGCAAGAGAAGCCCTTGTCATGGGCTGCCTCTCTTTTGCTGACTGTGATGCTCAGCTGCCCACAGGGCACTGGGGCTCTCTGCCCATTGGGCTGTGCTGCCCCAGCTCTCTGTCCCAGCCCAGTGCTTGTGGTGCCATGTGGGAGCTTTGCACTGCTGCCCTGCAGGGCCTGTTTATCCTCCATTCCTCCCATGGGCAGCAGCACCCAGACATCACAGGTGGTACCCAGACCTTGCAAGTGGTACTCAAGATCTAATGTCTCACCTCCCACTTAATCTAAATTACTGTGACCAGCTTTATATGGCACCTGAAACACTTCCTGCTCTGTGCAATGCTATTTCCACACCCTCTCCCTCTTCAACATGTTAAAAACAAGTAAGAGGATGAGTGTTTAAGATATAGTTAATGGTTTAAGAAAGGGATTTAAAACAAATTGCCAAATTAATGACTATTGTTATTGCTTCCTTTATTAGCCCCTTATTAGCCTGTTTCCCCGAGGGCAGAGCTGTTTGAATAGGATTTACCTCTCACTGGACCCTGAAGAGCTCAGAAATTTGGTATAAATAGCTTTAGAAACCTTTTTTGTGGTTTTTGGAGCAGGCTGCAATGATCACAAGGTGCTGCTGCCATTGTGTCCAAGCAGAGCCCATGCCCTACACATCCCCAGCAGCTGTCAGCATGGGCAGGTCTGCTGGACAGTGGTGGTGGGCTCCTTCCCCTCATGCATCAGCTCCTGCCCCTCTCTGCCCTGGATTGCTCTTCTGTAGCATCTCTTGGACACACTTACCCAGCCTGGCTGCTTCTGCCATGTCACTCTTCTCACAGAGAATTCGTGCTTGTATTTCATACCTGGGGAGCCTGCCAAGGACAGGCCAGGTCGAGCAAGTTCATGAACATCCTCCTTTGTTTTGTCTCAGGCTGCTCACTTCTGTTCCACAATTAAGGGGCTGCTTTGAATTATCTGTGCACTAACCTGTACCTACACCTGCATTGGCCTGGGCAGTTTGTGCAGAGGGTAACTGAAATTCCTGGTTGAAGTCTTCCTTGCAGATTGTCACTGTCACATCACAGATGCTTCTTCTGTTCATTATGTTGATGGGTGAAAGCAATGAAGTTTGAACTTTGTTCAAAATTTCCCTGAGCTTGGCAGCATCAGGGCTCTAATATGGGTTCAGGCTGGTTGCTAGGTACAAATTATGTGTCAGTTCAATGTTTTCCCCTGCTGTCTTCTCTTGTCAATAATTTGCTACAGTGCACAGAATTCCTGTCATCCCGTCAGCCTGCGTCCTTCCAAAGCCCCTTCAGTGCCCATGATCACACTGAAGAGGGGGGTCTTTCCCCCTCTCTGCAGTGAGCTGCTGATCCCACACAGAAGCACCACGATTCTCTCTGGAAGAGCTCTTCTGTACCCCCAAAACCCTCTGGGCACAGCCAGAACTTGTTCACACAGGCTGGAACAAGCTTTTTCTGTTGGTTGAGATGATGTGGCCACAGAGCCAGGATGAGGCAATTTGCCCTGGAGTTACCAGTCCAGTCCAGAGAATATTATCAACTGGTCAGAACTCCAGACTGGGAGATATGAGCACAGCCCAAACTCTGCCTTTGGTTTTTTTTTTTTTTTTTTTTTTTTTTTTTTTTTTTTTTTTTTTTTTTTTTGTTTTTTTGTTTTTTGGGTTTTGTTTTTTGGTAGGATCTTGGGTAAAATGGCTCTAAACCCTGTTTTTCATTTGCTAAAGGATGGATGAAAATATTTCCCCAGAGGAGTTAGGTGTTAGATTGATTTTTTTCATGATCACAAAGCCTTTGATATCCTTTAATCAAAGAGCTGTTAAGGGTTTTAAAGGTTGTTATAATCTGTGGAAGAGATGTTAGTTCTCTGTGTGCAGCCTATACAGAACGTAGAGTCTCTAATGTTATTTGGGGACTAAGTATTAAATGCTCCCTTCAAGATGCTGACAGAAGTTACCTTTCAGCCTCACACACGAGCTGATTAGAGTATAGTGTGCTTTGAAAGCTTCTTCACTTCTCATTAGACCCTCTCTTCTTGAGTCACCTCATAAGAGGCTAATTTACATTAAGTCTAGGCCACGTTAGGGTCTGGATTTCTCACGGAAATACATCTTTGGTAACAAGTGCAAAAACCCTTGTGCTCTCTGCATAAGAATCACTAATTCTCTCCTCCACATCATAAATCCCAAGGCATGCTCTGAATCCCAAATAAGTTTGATTTAGAAAGAAATTAGGTGCACATTCTTCCTTTGACAAGTTTCATTCCCGCCTTGGCTGCTCTGTATTTCTCCAGTAAAAGAGGGCACCAGAGATTTGCAAATCCCTCTATCCAGTGTGAGCACACTCTGAACTGGTGCTCCATTCTCCAGCCAAATTCTTGAGCCCACCCTGCCATGCTGAGCATGGTAGGTGCCCCAGTGCCCTCAAATTTAGCCCTGTTTCTCCACCAGCTCTGACAGGTCCAGCAGTAGTTGTTGGTGCTCCCACCCCAGCAAACCACTTTGAATACCGATACTCACAGCCAGGCAAACATTTGCCACCCGCTGCTGTGTACAATGGAATTACTTTACAGTCTTGGAAGTTGCAAAACTCATCTAATACAAAAATTGCTCTGTCTTTGTGTTTGTCCTGAAGAGAAGAAAGCCGTTAAAACCTTGTAAAGGCAATTACACTCCATCAAAATGAATTAGAGGAGTTTATAGAATACCTACCGTGAGAATCTGGCTCAGCTTGACAAACTGTATTTTTATTATTATTATTTACTTGCTTTACTGTTTAGTCTGTAGCTACACAATATTATTACAAAGAAGAGAAAATGCTGACAGGTCACGTTCTGCTTCTATTGGCAATGCTGAAGTTTTATATTTATATGACAATATCCTGGCAAAGTTTGGTAACTTTTACGTTGTTTCCTTTTTTTTTTTTTTTTTTGGACATTGTTTTATTCCTCTTTGGAGCCTTTATTTAAGAGCCTTATTAACCTCTGAATTTCACCAGTGGCACTGAAATGATCAAAAGGGTTCCTGTGGTAAGCATTGCAAAGCTGTCCTTCCATCAGCACCACAAATGCTGCAGGCCCTTTCTTTAGGGAAGCAAAATATATTTCAGAACACTGTTCTTTGTGTTTGCAAGAATGTATTATGCCATTACTTTAAATTTTCAAATTCTGCTTGCTTCCTAAAACAAAATATTCCAAAATGTCCTATTTTTAACATTTGCTAGGCTAACTACTTCTAAATTGGAACTGTTTCAATCAATGGTATTTATGAAATTTTAAAACTTTAAATATTTCCAAGACAGAGGAACGTACATTTCTCTACTTTATTTTATAAATAAATAGAACAATACTGATTATGTTAAATCAATATTACTGTACTGTTCATGTGCCCATTTTCTTTTTGGTCTGGCAAGGAAACACATCTGGCATTACATGCAAGTTGAAAACGTGTGGGGCTGGAAAAAGTGTGAGGTTTTATTTCGTGGGGAATTTTCCCATACATAAAGACGCAGATTTTTTTTTTTTTTCCCCCTTGTGGATGAAACCAAGAAATTCCCATCCAACCA
Organism: Phylloscopus whistleri; assembly: GCA_017589585.1. Lineage (NCBI taxonomy): Eukaryota > Metazoa > Chordata > Aves > Passeriformes > Phylloscopidae > Phylloscopus > Phylloscopus whistleri. The sequence goes on along the minus strand of JADMLD010001007.1, from coordinate 882,100 downwards.
AAACCTGAAATTTTAATTTTAAAATTATCAAGACAAGGGCTCTAAAGCAAGTGGGCTGGCAAGAAATGACATCTTTCTGGGGAACTTTGCACAGCATGCATTGAAGAGTGGATAAACATGATGCATTCATACAAGAGTTGCCATTCCCCTTTTTCACTCTGTGTTTCCACCTGGAAAACCCCTTGGACTGTGACTGCTCTCTTCTTCTTCTCCCTTCTTCACATTCTCCACTTTTTTTTTTCTTGGAGTCCCAGAAACTCTGCAGCCCCAGCACTGCAGAACCCCAAAGGGTGCACAAGCTGCTGCAGGGATGTGGAGGTGTCCTGCAGACAGGATTTCTCACTGAGCCATCCCATGGGATGAGCTGATGTGTACCCAGCTGGTACACAATGCAAAACCCCACTGTTCTCCCACCCATGAGGAGTTCCCAGGCTGGTGCCACTGCCAGGCTAATGGGCACTGAAGGCTTTCCCTCCTGTCAGCAGGACTGTGAGACCTGACAGCTCCTCTCACCTCTGTTCAGAGACAGACACTGGGACAGCTGCTGGGAGCTCTCCATCAGGGCTCAGTCCTAAAGGCTGCTGAATGCTGTGATTTCTGGCACTGAAATGCCCTTCCAGGCCCCTGCTCAGCAAACCATTTCTCACTGATTTAAGGGGAATTTAAGTATGTGCTTATGCATTTCCATTATCAGAGAGCCTGTTGAATCAAAGGAACTACTGAGAGCAGAGGCCCTTAAAAATAATGATTTTTTTTTTCCCTGTAAAAGTATCTGTTATTTATTCCCACGTTCTTATCTTGTTTATAACAAAGAATGAACAAAATTCCTTTCCCAAGGCGGGATGGTCCTGGAGCATATCCACACCAAACAGGGACAAAAATACACTTCATTTTAGACAGAATAAATAAGCAAATGCTTCTTAGCCTCTTGCCTTCTATCTCTTTTTTTTTTTTTTTTTTTTTTTTTTTTTTTTTTTTGTATTCTTCTGTACACAGCAAGCATAAGGCATCATGGCAACTCTTGATGCAACTCTTCCCGTTGGCTTGAATGGGTTTTGGAGCAGACTTGATGGCAGAGTATGGCAATATCTTTGTAGAGATATTTTCTTATCTACTGTCTAGAAAAAGGAATATTATTAAAATACCACACACAGCCCCCAAGAACTGTCAATATTCACTGTGTTACCTAATTTAAAATTACCCTGTTTTCTTGCTGAACATTCTTTAGGAGCATCAAATCTGTAGCACTGGACAGGTTTCCAACCTCTGGCTCATTTTATAGACAAACTTTAAACCACAATTGCCTCACACACAAAGGTAAAAACAGTAGCTTCCAAACATTATCATGAACCATCTTTAAGATGAATGTGCCCCAAACCAGAAGTCCCCATGGTGCAATAAGGATGTTTGCTGCTGGTGATTTTTGTCACTGGGCAAGGCACAGCCTGACAAGCTGGGGGTGGTGGGGCTGCACAGTCAGGGTGGTGTCCTGGCCTCCCCCCTGAAAAACCCAGCTGAAAAAGCCACCATGGCTTTGGTGAGACAGGGGAACACAAAATGCCCATATGCCCTTCTATTTCAGCTGATGAGTTTCACGTGAATGAGCCGGGACATTTTTGCCATTGAGGCCCTGACCCAGCTGTCACTGCTGCCACACTGAAGGGCTGCTTTGGAGGTGATTCCCACAGTGGGACAAGCTCGTGGCTCCTGTGCCACCCAAGTCCCATGGATGGATGCATTTCACTGTTTGACAGTGATTTTCCAGACCCTTAAGTGCTATCTTTGGGAACACTTGGCCTCTTGCATGTCACAGGGGGGCTCGAGTGCGTCCAGAAAAGGACACAGAGCTGTGGAAAGGTCTGGAGCACAAATCTGATGAGGAGCAGCTGAGGGAGCTGGGGGGGGGCGTGGGGCTCAGCCTGGAGAAAAGGAGGCTCAGGGGGGACCTTCTCACTCTCTACAACTCCATGAAAGGAGGGTGTAGCCAGGGGTGGCTCAGTCTCTTCTCCCAAGCCACAGGACACAAAGAAATGGCCTCAAGTTGTGCCACGGGAGGCTTAGATTGGATCAGGAAAAAAATTATTCACTGAAAGGGTTGTCAAGCACAGGCACAGGCTGCCCAGGCAAGTGGTGGAGCCGCTGTCCCTTGAGGTGTATAAAAAACATATGGCTGTGGCACTTGGGGACACGGGTCAGTGGTGGCCTTGGCAGAGCTGGGTTAATGGCTGGAGCTGATCACTCTGGAGATCTTTCCCAACCTAAACAAATCTGTGATTCTGTACTGGTATCACACAACACTGAGTCAACAAGAGGCCCCCCGAGCTCAGGTCCCCACCCCCACACTAAAAGCAGAGGGGTACAGGCAGGTCTGATCAATGTATATATTGTAGTAGTACTCCATATACACTCAGAAACCTTAAAGCAGATTGCAACTTGGCATCTATAACTAAAAGATATCAATACACAGACACTCAATGTGCTTTTGCAAAATGACTGAAAACCTGTTCTTTTCATGTTTCCTCAGTACAAACATGACTGCATTTTGCTTTAGAATAACTACTGCTCTGAGACATATTATCATTGGGTAAATGAATTTGTGTACCCATATTAAATCCTTGTAAATAAAACAAGCAGACCAACCTGCATATGTTTTTTCTTTTCTTTTTTTTTTTTTTTGAGTTTGCATGCTTAATACAGAACTAGCAGGTTTAAATCTCACTGAACATTCTATGTGAATTAATCAGATTCTAGAGTAATGTGGGAAGGAAAATAATGAAAAGTACAGCTTTTCATTTAAACATATGCAGCTCTTTTCATGCAGGGTTTTCATTTAGGATTTTTTTTCTTTTTTTTTATTTTAATTACATTTTGCATTAAAGAACATAGCCAGTGTAAACACAGTCTGTAACACTTAAAAAACAGTGCAAATTTTGTAAATTTTTGGGAGGAAGTTGAAATACATATATTTATAATGGAGGTAAAACCGCTTTCTTAGTAGAAAAATACGTCTATTAAACACCTATGTTTGGAACTTAACTTCACAAAAGAGCAAGTTATAATTCTATACTGTGTCATAAATTAATATATTTTCTAGATTTCCATTTTCAGTGTTAGTGTCAAATGCATAATAATATTAGAAAAAAAATGAGAGAAACATGTATTATTTAGAACCTAATGAAAAATCTTACAGACAATGACTGGTGAAGAAGAGCACAGAATAAAGAACTGGGGAAAGAAGCAATGGAAAAATACTGACCTCTATGAATTATTGCACATTTGAGATCATTTTCATGGCCTTTGGGGCAATTCTGGATACTTTTAAGTCTTAGGTCAGTGTTTGTTTCCATTTGACTGTAGGGTACAATTTAGGAACTACTGCAAAATGTCAAGGATTTACTGAACTTGTTTGCTGATGAAACCACAGGCAGCTGAGTGCAGAGTGCTAATTTTATTCATGCAATCAAAGAGAACAATGCTAGAGACACACTGAAGCACAGGCAAGGTTGCCTGCCTTAAAAATATTTTTGGGAACTTGCTCCAGCAGATCTTACTGAGACAAAACTCTCATGTCTGCTGTGTTTTCATCAAAGCCATGCCAAAACCTGCAAAACTGGCTTTTTGCCTTCATTATTTAGAGCTTTTTTTTTTTTTCTTTAATACGGTTGTCTCCACAGCCTGACTCTGCAACCCTTACCCAGCTGAGTGTGGAAATCTCCACCAAACTGGTACTCTCTGAGCAGCAACACCTAATGCTGAGCACCTGTGCAACAACTCTCACCCACCAGCAGCAGGAATGCCATTCATGAGAGCTAAATGACAAGATCTTATTTGACTGATGGGATCACTCACACAAGTGTGAAATGCCAGACCTTGCCTGTTGCTTAAAAACATCACTTTTCATTAGGCACAGGCAGCAGAAATATTCCTGCTTCTGCCATATTTAAAAGGTACATAAATTGGCAGGTTGATAAACAAGAGAAAAGACTGCTTCAGGTGATTATCACTGCAACAGAAGTCAGACTTACTAGTAAAACCTGAATAATTTAGCACTTAATCTCTGAATATTGCTGTAGTACTTCTCTTCTATTGCTGATGTTCTCACAAAAAAAGGTTAATTTCAAATTGTAACTACTGGTTTTGGAAAAAAATCCTACATAAAATTACTTCACTATAAATCTTAGATTTTAAGAAATTTCAGATTAATGAATTGGCCAATAGACAGCTAAATTTATACTTAAACTGTTTGGAAAAAGTCATTAAAAATCTGCAAAAAAATTGTGAAACAATCTATGGTTGACAGAAAAATAGCTTAATATCCCCTTAAATATCTTCAATATTCTAGTAAGTTGTTTAATAAAACCACGTTGCTAACCATTGACTAGGAATACAACATGCCTCAATAATAAAATGAAAAGATGCTGATGGAAGCAGGTGATTTATTTTGTAGTAACTGTTACTATGCACTTTATTGATAAAGCTTTGTCTGCATGGTTTCAGCTGGGCATCTTCTAAGAAGTATTTGCAAGACAATGTTACCAGGAAGGTTTCCTTCTCCTTCCTTTCCAAGATGATTCACCCCCTGCAGTCTGTGCAGGAGATAACAATTTTTGTAGCATGATTAGAATTTCAAACTGTACTGTAGTCTATATGAAAAAACCCAGCAACTTCTGTGTTTTCCAAATACTGTTACTTAAGTATGTATGGATGTTAGAGATCATATACAGTGAGCTTTCATCCATCCCAGTAAACTTACTGTGAAGGGATGGATGTGTTTTTTATCTCCCCATCACTCCTTTTCAGAATAAAACTGTACATTAAAAGAGAGGAAGGACATTACTGAGTTACAAAAGAATGCCCCCCTTGGTCAATAATTTGTAAATGTAAACAGAAAAGTTCAAGTAGAAAAGCAAACGTGTGTGCTGCTGCTTTGAATAGGTTTTTTCTCACCCCGTGTGGGTAGGGCAAAGTTCTTTCCAGACTCCTCTCGGTGGTGGCCACGAAGCATCTCTAGAGAGCCCTGACGTTCCCTACCAGATATCACTGGTGAAGCTGAGCTCCTTGGCCGATAAAGGTAGCAAGGGGTTGTTCCTGTGGAACTCCTGGGGGTCCTTGACGGCGTTGTTGAGAGGTAGCTGCCCGTTGAGGAGCGTCAGGGGGATGTTACAGTAGGTGTGGTGGTTGCCGATGGAGGCCATGGGCAGCGTGGCCGCGGACACGTCGTACTGGTAGCCTCTGCAGAAGTGCCTCATCTGCACAGAGTCTGCCTGCTGGAAATCGCCTAGATCCGCCCGCGACTCCACCAGCGTGGCAGAGGTGCCTGTGACAGCAAGAGAGGGCACAGTCTGGAGGTCTCCAAAGAGGCCCTGCTCTGCAGAATCCAGGACCTGATGCCGAGACACCACCTCCTTTTTCTTCCCTGGCATTTCAAAGACTAGGCGCTTCCAAAACTTAGAATTCAGTTTGCTGCTTTTTGGTCCTTTCCACTTGACCACTGAGAGAAGTTTGATGGTGTGCTTTAATGATTCCACTTCGTGATAATTCACCTTCCCCTTTAATTCAGTACACTCAATCAAAATAACTTTGATTTCTCCACTGACTAGCATGTTATGGAGCCTGTTTTCCATCTCAAAAATACTCCATCCTCTCCTGAGAACATAGTCTGGAGTTAACACGATAATGAGTCTTCTGCTTTGCTCAACACATCTTGTGAGATCTTCAATGTAGGCTACAAATTATAGAAAAAGAGAAAGAGTAAAGAATAAAGAAGTCTATTTTATTAAAACATCAGGCTTGCAATCAAGTATAACAAAATCCTGCATTTTACTGATGCACACCATTTAAAAAAATGGGCATTTCAATATACTCCAACAAAAATAGGATTGTGTATCTCAAAATATTTCTATTTATGGAGTACACATAAAAAACTCCTTAATAACATCCTCCATCGTTTGCTATTTTCCCCTGTTCATTGCAGCAGAATAACATTTACATAACACCCTTGCTGTGTAGGTGCATTAGTGAATAAAAACACACAGTTCACTTAGTGAAAAAAGTATAGGTCAAGATCAATGTAATGTTTGTGTAAGTTCTAACATTAACATTGGTTATGATTAACACTGCACTGAGGGAAGCACGCTCTGGGAAGCAGTTCCTGTGTTCCAGATGCAAAGACATGAGGGTGCTGCAGGGTGTATGAACCATAACTTGCAAAAGCTCAAAAGTAAATGAACCCTCCACCACATGCAGAACTTGTGCTATTGCATAGAAGCATCATGGTAGCTTTTTCTTCTTTAGGTATTGACCACAAAAGCATAAGAACATTCTCTGTGGCCCAGTGGTCTGTTTTAATATCACAGATCTGTGCTTCTATGTACCCCAAGGTATTAACAGAGACTTCACAAGTGACAGGAACAAATGGAAAATTTAAACATATTGGAAGTATTTATTTGTTGAGACATCAGTGACAAAGAAAATAGTAGAATTCTTTTATTCATGCATGCCAAGGAGTTGCAAACGATTAGTGTAAGCAGAAATGCCAGCCCCATCAGCAGCTCCATGATGCCAGTTTATTGAACTTCAAAATATTTGTGAAGTTGGACTTTGATCCCTCAGTTTCACTTATCCCAGGGATGGTAGGGAAGAGAAGCCAAATACACTGGTCTGACATGGAACAGAATGGGAAGGAGATCTGCTTACAGACCGGATCCAAAACCCATTCAAATGAACAGACTTCATTCAACAAACTTCAATGGGTTTTGGGTCAACACCAGAAAAATTAAATCCCTTGAACAAAACCACCAAGGGCAGAAAATATTCACTGGTTGCACAGCATTACAACTGTAAGCTTTGAGACAGGATATCTTTGTGTTTTTAAACTACATGAACCTCTTGACCATGCTACTGGGAAAGTGCTGCCTGACAACAGAGGAGAAGCACGTGTTAGAAATGAAGACTTGGACACAAGAGCTGCACAGAACAGATCTTTACTCAGCACAGGGCAGGACCTCTCTTACACATCTGCCCTCTAGCAAGAACAATAATTACAAATAACATCATTAATCAACATCTGTTACTGCAAGACTCATTTTATAGTCCCAGGCACCATACCACAGCATGCTTATTCACACCACTTCCAGTAAAGTAAATAGCTACAAAATAGGCCAACAGGAACATTCTAAAATAGCTTATTTTCATGAGACTGAAGGCATAGTTAGCATCAAATCTGCCTTTACCAATGTTTTATTTCACCACTTAGCAGCAAGAAGAATTTCTTTCACAAATGGAAAAAAGAGGCAATTGCAAACATCCCACAGACACACAAAAATTTAAGACATACACATACATTACAAATGTCTATGCAACAATCCTGGCTTTTAGTTAATGGTTTATGACTTTTTAATCATGCAGCATTTACAGGTTTGTTTTTTTTTCTTGAAATTATGCGGAAATCCCCCATCGTTCTGTGTAAAATACTCATTAATGGAAAAAATTCAACACTGAAATCCATGGGAGAGGCAGTGGAGTGGGGAAAGAATCAGCAACAATGAGAAAATGATAAGCAGAACTGGTGAAACAAAACTTAAGGAAAGGTAGAAATGTTCAATACAATGGAAAGATATTATCCCAATGTATCAACAGCTCAGACTCTTCATTTTCTTCCTTTCTTTCTGCTCCCAAAAAGAAAGAATTTAGGTGGGAAGCTTCATCATTAGAGGTTGAATCTGCAAGATACAGTAAAACAACAAACTATCATGCATCTTTCCTGAGACATATTCATCCCTACTCCAAACAACTCAGAACACTGCTATGCACAAGACAATTCTCTGCAGGACAAAGTACTGGGCAGTGCCATATCTCCAGGGTAAGACTGAGCATGGACATGCATATCCAAATGCATCCAATTGAGAAAAGGCACAAACTAACAAAACAAACAAAATGATCACTCCACTTTCATCTCTTCAAATATCCAGCCCCAATCATTTCAGCAGCAACACCCCAGCAATAATCTGTCATACCATCACAATCAAAAAGTTGTCAGCCTTTGCCTTGGGCAATCAGGGTGGAAAGAAGATGGGAGAAATTCCCTATTTTCTTAGGTGGACATTTCTCTCCTCTGTGCTTCTCTCATCTCTTTTGGATGCCCACCTTCCTTACTGGATATTGCTTCCCATTAGAGCTCTCTCCTCAGCTGACTAATGAACATCTTTACAAATCGTTATGAGATGATTCCTCAAATTCCACATTTGGAGCTGGTCACTAATAGATGTGGCCAATGAACAGGGGACCTGTTGATGCACTGAGGATAAAGTACACTGAGTTATAAGAAACTGGAACCCCAGATTTCCAGCTGTCTGTTCCAGAAGTACTTAGTACCCCCACTAACTCCAGCTTGGGACTACTGCTGAAGGCAGGTGACAATTTTCCTGGAGCCTGTGCTTCCATTGGGTGTACTCTACAATATGTCAAATTTGCACAACTTGAACATTTCTGTGAAGAAAAGCACGAGGAGACAGATTCCTGTCTCTGGAAATTCCAGCTTTATTTTTTCCAGCAGTACCAGTCTGACTGCATAAACCTCTGAGTTGCTAAATCATCTACTCTCCTTTTCCTTCAGAACTGGAGACTTCCCAAAATACCCCAGGTTTAGTTGTCTGTCTCAAGTGTTCAGTCCATTAGAAGGTACTAAATGCAAGCAAACTATATTGCAATGTGGGATGGAGAAAGGGTTGCTTTCACCTTCCCAGTGAGCCAAAAAATAATTGTCAGGCAATGTCTCTGCTTCATTCACAAGAAAAAAACTGAATAGGGACTTCAGGAATAATGTCACCAACTGGTATCAGCTGTAAAGTTCCAGAGCAACATATTTCCATCGATAAATATAACTTTGCTGTAACTTCACTTTTGCTGCAGGAGGTGTCAACTTCAATGATATCTCATTGTAAGGGGAGAAAAAAAATGTCTTGATGAAGTCAGTATGGAATTACCCACTTTTAAGTCCCAGGGATTGTATTTTATCATAAATTAGAATATAAAAATAGGATGTCAGTGTTAGATTGAACCCACTTGTTTTTACTGAAAAAACAAATTTTAAATTTTGACCACTTTCCCTCCTCCTTGAAACATCATTTTGCAATATACTACAAAACTGTTCTCAAAATGTTAGCAATTCCCATAGGTAAAAAAAAAAAAAAAACAACTTTGTGAGTGACTCTATCAGTAACTGACTTGAATCACATTCAATGCAATGCCCAAGGAGGAATGGACAGCAAAAAGTGCTGTACCCAAACCCAAACATTGTTTTTGCATGGCTCCCTTGAGTAATGAAGACAAATCACCTGACAGCAAATATGTGCTCACCAAACACCATCTACATGCTGAAGTGTAGTCTGGAGCACTGAAGAAGAGAATTCCAAGAGATGCATCCTGTTGGCAATTAAATCATCTGTAACTGCCTCTGGAATCCTTAATGATCTACATTAACCACAGGCTGGAAGGAAACCTAATATGCAAGCAGACTAGGAGCAAGGAAATGAATGAATACTATGGGCACAGAGCTGCTTACACAAAGAAATGCAGAGTAACCAGATTCCGATGATTTGCAAAAGGAGTTGAGGGAGGAGGAAAAAACACTAGAAATCATATAAAAGCCTATGGATATTTTTGGGAAACATGGCTTGCAGCACTACCGAGAACCAAAGAGCATCTACCATCAAACCCATGCTGGTTGGTTCCTGGCAATCTGATAATAACCAGTCTTTCTGTGTTTGGCAGTGTGAGCATCACTTGAGAAAGTTATTTATAGAGGAGTAATTCAGTCCTGGTTTCCTAGCTGAATAGTTCCCAAACCCTGAGTCTGATTACTTTATTATAACACCAATGATTTTGTGTCTTGCTTTTCCTATTTGTTAAATATGTTTTGCTTCTTTTAGCTTGGACCAGAACAGCTGAAACACAGAGCAGAGTAATGGCCCCTTCCCAGAGAATGCCCAATCCCAGGATGAGCTGAGGGACAGCTGATGAATTCAACATAAAGAAACAAATAATGCAGCTTAGTGCACCATAGGACAGCCGGCCCTTCTGCCTTTTGTTCATATTTATTCCTTTTTCAGCTGACATGCGTGTGTATCCCTGCTACCCTCACCCATGCTTGACATTAAAAGTAAGGTTCATACACAGCAGACAGCCAGGGACTTCTGAAAGGAGTTTGTGGAGCTGGATACTGTATTCCTGTTCCAAAGAAATGGTATCCTATAGGTAGTGAAGGCTCCTTGGGAACCCCCAACAGGTGGTCCAACTGTGTTTCCTTCATGTAGGAACCCAGGAAGCTGAAATTCACCAGGCAAAAACCACACAGATGGGCAGACAAAACTACAAAGTGCCAGAACCATGATTGACTGTCATGTGCTTTTTATCACATGCCTTAGACATTCTCCCCTTGTGCTGAGAACTTCTCACTTTTGAGGTAAACAAATATTTTTATTCCATCACTGTTGTTCTTTTCCCTGCCTGATCTCATACCCTGGGCTGAGCTGGAGTGAATTGTTGGTGTTTCTTCAATCCTGTCAAGACCAAAGGCACATATGCTTAGACAACAACTAGATTATGCTCTAATAGATATGTATTGCTGGTATTAAAAGTCTAACTTGACAATTTTTACCTCTTGACTTTCATGCTTTAAAATAATTTGCAGAAACCGTGGAGAAAAGTACCTTCTTGATTTTAGAAGAGTGAAGTGCAAATAGATATTTTTCTCTGCAGAAATCATCCTTGGCAAGACAAAAAATTACTCAGGTGAAAACATAACTTATCCTGTTTACCCCCCACCAACTACTCAATCTCCTCCGGTTTCCTAACACTGAATTAAGAAAAAAAAACAACTCACAGAGCTTGAGAGTGTTTTTTTGTGGGAAGGGATTTGTTTTAAGAGCCCTCAAAATGAATACGGTGAAAGTATTGAGAACTGCTAAGGAATTCAGTAACAAGTGCATCTCAGGGATCCCAGTCTCCTTATGCAGGTTACACCTAAGTTACCTGGGCAGGGAGGTGTGTGTGCTGTCAGCTTCAACAGAGTGAAGAACACTCATTTTGTTAAGACCAAAGAGTATCCTTTAGGAAAGAATGGCTGCTACATACTTCCCATAACATGCAACTCAGTTCCTGGGTTACAAACTCTGTCTTCATTGCCATGTCTCCCTGCTGGGTCCCTAGCCAGCATGGCTGTGGGGGATTCTTTTCCATCTTGCCCGTTCAGGGAGTTGGATCCATCCACGCTGCTCCCAGGCAGCACCAAGAGTCATCACAAAGGTCCTTGCTGGCACTGTATGATGCCTTTGGCATCCCTCATGGAGGTTCTCCCTGCCACTAGGACAAAATGCCCCACTGGGATAAAATCTGTATCCCAGCAGGGCTCAGAAACCAACACCTACTGCAAAACATGACTCAGCCCCATCTGGCCTGAACCCTGGGATCTGTCTCCCAATGGTGAAGTGGTGGCCTCAGCCCCCACAGCCAGCCCCTCTGTCCTCCTGGGGACAGCAGCAGTGGCTCCATGGACATCCCTGAATCAGATGCAGAGCTGAGAGCAGAGCCCTGTGGAGGAGGTGGCTGTGGGTGTGTCCCAGCCACAGCACATCTGGCTGTAATCTCTCCCTCGGCTGCACAGGGACATGCAGAGCCCATCACAGCTTTCCCCCAGAGGTTAGTGATGAGCCAGCTGGACAGAAACACAATCAAACTTGTCCCTGAATTTTCCCGGAGTCAGCTTTTTAGGTTGTTTGCAGAACTGCGCAAGAAAATTAATGAAATACTATTTAACAAATCTATTTTTTGCCTGCTCTCAAATGCAGGGAGCAGCTGTAGGAGCTGCTGCATGCCAAGAAGGAAGCGAATGGTGCACACCCTCCCGTGGCAGCTCCTCACAACTGCACGGATTGCAGGAAGCACCAGCCGTACGCAGCTCCTGGCTGCACTGCTGGGGTGACACACGCCAAAGTACACAGGGTAGAGAAGGACACACACCAGAACAGAGAGTGGGAAATGATTAGGTTGATGAAAGTAATTTACACTGAAAGATGAGGAAGTGAAACATGTGAGAAGAGATATTTCCTAAAATGAAACGATAGCTGCGACCAACCCCCCGTTTTTCTATAGAAATCTACCCTGGAGAGCTGTGTATTTTGTCACATCTGCCAGTTCTTCAGACAGTCACTCTGAAATATCCTATGTTTTCCTCTGAAGCTTCCACATCACACTGCCTTCACTAAGCATTGCAAGTCCTTGTGAGAGGAGAGTGGTGAGCATTAGGCAGAACACAGGCACGTTCCACTATTCCAGGGCACACGGAGAGCTCACAAATGCAGGAGGCTGAGTCTTCCCTCCTTCCCCATCCCCTCAACCTCCCTCTAGCCCCTCTTGAAATAAAGTGCTTTCCCCCGTATCTTTTCTAAGCTAAAGCATGCAAATCACACTCATTTCAGCAGCTCCACATTTTATTCTGCCTTGTCATTACGTTTGATTAGGCGTTCTTGAAGCTCCATGTGTTAGAATCAGGCCTTTTCATAATACTGAAGAAGTGAGTTTGAGAGGAAAGAAGGATTAAATCTGTGAATGTTCATAAATGAGAACTGACATTTTCAGGTACCCTACATTTTCAGGAGAGGTTTAATGAATACCCAAAGTGATGGCAAGTATTTGCTGAGTGCCTTGCTGACAAAAATAGACAAAAATAAAATACCATGCTGGCTGGAACAACAATTGGAAAAAAGAATCTAATTTCAGATTAATCTGTGCTTCAGCATAGTTATCATTGAAGGGTTAAATTCAAACTTCTTAGTTCACTTGCATAATTGCTATGTATAACTCTGCTATATTGTTGGATATGAAACAACTAGTTACAACAATTCTGTGGTTTTTTCCACAAAAAGATGTATTTTCTCTTAATAATATTTAAAATTTTGATATAATTTACTTGCACTGTAAGAAATAAGAAAGCTATGAGCCAAGTCCCCTTTCTGTAATTTGTCACTATGGGAGAAAAACTTACACCCTGCAGGGGCAAAAACAAAAAGTGAATCAGCTCTGAACTAGGAGCTGAAAATGCACGTGATAAATTCAGGCCCCCTGCACAGGCCTATCATGATCTCTGGTGAGGCTCTGACTCCTCTTTCCCGGTGGTAAAGGGTTCAGAGCTCTGTTTCCAGCACTCTCAAAGGTCAGAGAAGAAAGAGCCTCTGACTTCTGGGTCAGGCCCTGGCGTTTGGCACAGTCAGGCAGCAGTTTCAAGTCTTTTGGCAGGCAGGTTGTAATGCAGCTATGCTCCAGCTATTCCATGTTTGGGGACATCTGCTCCACTACAGCCACGGCTTTGTTCTCTTGTTCATATTTCCTACACAGTAGCACATACAGAGAGAAGTTCATGCTCTCTTCTGTTGTTTTTATGAAAGTGATTTGGAGATGGAATTTGTTAAAAAAAAAAAAAAAGTTGATTTTTCACAAGGGTAGCACTTCAAATAAACGTGATATTACAGCAAACATACTGAGCATTCAAAATTCATCAACACAATGGATAGGATTCATGGTCTTTTTGACTTGCTCAAAAATGAATGTGGCAGAAGAAATGCCATAACTACCACTAGGAAAGCATTGACCTTTGGTAAAGACATCCAAAGGTGCTGCTGAATCTTATGAGACTTCCAAGTTAAGGAAAAACCCAAAAGACAACAGAAAAGATGACCTTTACTTGCAAAGCTGCTGTAGAGAAAACAACTAATCACTGAAAAAAAAAATACTAATCCCATTTTCAATCATGTAACAGAAAAGATAAAATCCTTTTAGAAAGTTTCCTGCTTAGTTACCTGTGTGTGATGTAGACATTTTGGATTTGGTATTGCTTGCAGTGCTGCAGCCTTCCCTGTAGGAAGGTCCAGCTCCTGCCCCCACTGAAATCAATGGCAGTTCCTTCTGATTTCAGTGGTACAGGAACAAGCTCTAACAGGGAACTCAAATTTGCAGTGCTGAGGAAACTCTTCCAGTCTTTGCAGCCACTTCCCAAGGTTTTCCATATCTATCTATACTTATCACGCAGTCCAGGCCTTTGTGACACATCAGGCAGAAATAAAACTGAAAGGTCAGAAATACTTACTTCCACTAGGGATCAGGTCCCTATCCGGAATGAAGAGCTTATATCCATAGTGCTTTTCTAGGACATCTGGCAGAATTTCAAGTGCAAACTGCTCCTCTTCGTTGTTATCGCGATCTAACGCATCGGGATCCACTTTGGTGTACGACAGATAAGCATCATATTCTTTGTTGTCTGCAAGAAAGCAAATCATGTTCAGCCTGCTGTTTGCAAGAGCACTTTAGGAACACAGCAGAGTACCGGGAAACTGTATTATTCCTTGAAAGCACCAAGCATTTCCCAACAAAATGGGGACTTTTCACAGGAATACATAGTCTGGCTTCCAGACAAAAATCCCATGGATCCTTTCAGTTTTCTTCTGCACGCTGAGCAGTAACTCTGCTCCATGTGGTCAGACACGTGTCACAGCTGAAAAGATCATGGGCAAAATCTTCATGCAAATACTAAAGTGGAAACTTTAATTTTAAGCCTTTACATATTTGCAATGCTATTCTTTCAACTTCTATTCCTCAAGAGTTCTTAGGAGTATGTCAAAGTTTTGAGCCTGGAAAGTTTTGAGCAAGGGAAATTTCCTTCCATAAGTAATTGTGAGAAAAGACATGACTTAATTCAAATGAATACTGACTATTCATAAAACAATGCCAAATACAAACAGTTCAAAGCATTTTTTCAGAGAAACCCATATTTTAAAAGTCAATAACATAATTTGAGATCACAATCCACTTGATCCAAGAGATTTGAAATACTTGGAGACCATATTATAAGAGAGAAATAACTCCCATAAAGGGCAACACTCCTTCTCCTCTTCCTCCTCTCCTCCTCCTGCCCAGCACTGGGGCTTGTCTCCAGCTCTGCTTCTGAAACATGGAGCTAAGAGCTCATGAGTGTGCCAGGAACAGAAGTGGTGCCACCACATGACTGGGGATCCATGCTGGGATCAGACTGTCTTAGTGACATTTCTCTTTGTATTCCTCTGCAGTAATGGAAAACAGTATATTGAAAAAGTCAACTTTCAGCAATTTGGCCTCCAGGGAAGAGCACAGCTGCCATTATTTACAGAAAATGAAAAATCAAATAGTTAATATGGTGAGAAAAAATTGCATGAATGGAGGGTTTCTGAGTATCAATTATCTGTAAAGAATTGTGCACATGAAAGATAATTAAAACAGTTAAAATTCCTCAATATATTCTGATAAAAAGAACAAATCATAATAAAATATATCTCTTGGTAACCTTGAACTGATGGTTACTTTTAATTCCTGACACAAAGCCAGACCCATGAGGGTCAGAGCTGTAGTCAAAGCATGTGAATAATTACATATTTGTAAAAGGCAATTTGCCTAGTGCCACCATGGCTGTAAGGGAGGATGGAAGACGTCCACCTGGCTTGCTGACATTCCTCTGAAGTCAACAGGCCAGCCAGATTTGGAGGCCTACCCCAAACCTGCCGCCCTGTCCATAAGGAAGCCTGCCAAAACCTTTTAGGAGATGCCAGCGGTCCCGGAGGCAGCATCCCTGCAAAGGTCTGAGGGCTGTGGGAGGGCAGCAGAGCCCTGAGATCCCTGAGTGCAGAGCTCTGACATCCCTGAGTGCAGAGCTCTGAGATCTCTGAGTGCAGAGCTCTGAGATCCCTGAGTGCAGAGCTCCCCGAGAGCCGGCGCTCCCTGAGCCTCCTGCCCCTGGGGGGGCACAGCTGCCCTCCCCAGTCACCTCAGCTCACAGGGCCACCCAGCAGGATGCTGACAGGACCAGCTGCCTCGGGCTCCTGGGAGCTCCTGCAGTGGTGTTACAGCTCCTCACAAGCCTCATGTTCCAGGACAGAGGAGAAGGAGCTGCCCACGCTCGCCCGCTGCTGGCTCTGGGGGGCTCTGGGAGCTGCACTGCTTGGAGCCATTTCCTAAATGGATCCTTTAATCCTCAGTGTCATTTTCTCTAAAAGCAATGCTACACACAACACAGGAAGTGAGTGTGTCCAACATTGCTTACATGGGATATTTTTAGAAATAGGAATAAAGCAGATCTGTTGAGTTCCAAATCTTCTTTTTTAAAGAAATACACATATAAGTGGAAAATGACCCTGTGATTGTATCTATACAGCTGAGTGCTCTGTATGCTCCCACTGCTGCCTACATCCCATGTATGCTTTGACTTCTGTAACATTCTGCCTCCATCTTTCATCCTGCAGGATCAGAAGGAGACACAAAGCTGTGAAAGGCCTACAATTATGCATTGGAAAAATAAAAGGTTGTTTTCAAAATTTATAGGCACACAAAATCTTCCTATGTACTCATGGGGCTTCCTCTAAACAACCAGAAAATAATGTTGTTTCGTAAATTAAAAAGTGATTGAACCAAGGAAGTTACATGAGTAAAAATGCAGCAGCTTTACACTGAAAACACAGGATAAACAAATTGAAGCAGGCTGGAGGAAGTTGCCACTTTTGATTGGTGTAAAGCAGGGATATTATGTTGGTATAATTCCAAGGTGTTTGAGGTAAAGTACTCCTCAAACCACATAATCTTACTCTTCCCTTTGTCCTAGGTACCAGTATAAATATTGTGCAATATCACAGAGCATGGAAAAATGCATAATTTTAGTTTTTTCCCAGTCATACATGAGGATGAGAAAGAGCAAGTTTCCTGATCTCTATTCCTGCTATTTATCACAGAATCACAAAGTATTCTGAGCTGGACGGGACCCACAAGGATCATCCTTCCTCCTTCTAACATCCCCTAGATGTCATTCCATCCATTCTCCAAAACTCCTACAGATTTCATCGCAGTGGAACCTTTTCACACCATATCTACCCATTGTGAAACAGAAATAGTTATTGCTGTGATAACAGAAATGCCAACTGCAGAAAACAACATGTCTGTGCAACTGCACATCGTTTTGGCACTAAGGAAAATGTGTCCCCTGCTCTCTTTTCAGATACATTAGTTTCTGGATGTCCCATTCCAGAGCCTGTGTGACTGCTGAGTGTTGCAGTGGGCTATGGCAAGCACCTGTACTTGAATACTGCACTTTCTGTCTTTACTACTCAGATGCACATTAATAGGATATTAATTATGAAATAAGTGTTAAGAATATAATAATAGGATTTAAAGACTGGGATTTAGTTTACAGGGCTTACTCCAGCTTCATAGGAGAAGGAATGTTCTATATTCAGGAGAATTAAAGCTTCAATTTACAAATACAAGTTCAGCTTTAGACACCAGATAGAATATATGCTAGAGAGGGAAGGTGGGAGAAGAAAAATGGAAAACAGCCTAATTTATTCCTAAGGATACTCCTCAGGCAAGCTGCACCAAGTTGTTTACAGTCTCCCAATTAACTGAGGCAACCAGCGAGCCTCACAACAATCACCTCTCACTAGTCAGAGGAGGTCACTGGAAGCCTGGTGGCAATCCAATGAAAATGCTTCATGAAGAACACCTGGTGAAGGGCTGCTCAGATAGACAGTGAGGATCTCAGGAGAAGGGACCCTGGGCACTGCACACATGAGCTTGAAGAGTTCACAAATGACATGTGAGCCTCTGTAGCAGACTCAATGAACAATTCTTCTGGCTCTCTAGCTCATGGCAGAGCCCAGTGACATTTCTGTGGAAAGACTCATTGATGTCAGAGGGCTTTGGGAGAAAGTCTTAGGGCTTCACACTGTTGGGTGCTTAGTAGTTTAAACTAGCAGCAGGTATCTTTTAGGATTCATTTCAATCTTACCACTTTGGGTCTCTGAAATATTTCCATTGCATATATTGAGTTTCCTGTGCAACTGCTTACCATCAGCTGCTTCATCTCCTCCAAAGTTCTGTCTGTAGAACAGCATTAGCTCTATGTTGTAGCACTTATAGATGGTCACGAGCAAAATAAGCAGAAGAAGGATGGCTCCCAGTCCTCCAGCAAGTTCTATTTTGTAGATCAAATCTAAAATTAGCAAGGAAAGGCAAAAAGGTTATGATCTTTCCAAGCTATATTTTCTCTAATCCACCGTACAATTCCACATAAAATTGTGCAGCTTCCAATTATAACCACCATAACATTAAAAATGCCTAATAATTTTGTCCATTACCTAATTTTACTCATTTACTCCATCTACTGCCCATTTGAAATAACCATCTGAAATCCAGAATGCATTTGGGGCTATCCATGTAAATCTCTTACACAGGAACTATTTAGTGATTTTACACAGAGGAGTAACCAACCTTTAATGAGCTGGTGGAGTTTGAAACTTCTGCATTGGCAGAGTGCATCAAATGCTGTATGCAGCATGTGAGAACAGAGTGGACAAGACCTGGTCCCTCCCCTCCCCCAAATTAGCTTTGGTTTTGTATTTGTGAAGCCTGTGGACAAGCTGATGTGAGCTGCCAAGCCAGGGCTTCAGCTGCATCACTGGAAAAGGAGCTGAGCTTGCAGGAAGCCCAAGATAACACAAGAAGCCAGGAGCACACATCAGGCTGCAAAGAGCCACTTGGTTTGACTTGTGATGGCTGCTAACAGAGTTCTCTCATTTTTGTACAGTTCACATTATACTCTAATGGGACCTGGTGTTTGTTAAAATTTCCTACTCAGATGCTTTTGTTAGGAAACATCACAAGAACTCCAAGAACTTCACAAATGCATCCAGACACAGTGATCCATCTTTTACAGCTGGGGAAACAGGCTTAGAAAAGAGAAGCAGCATGTTCAAGGTCATTCAGCAAACCAATGACAAAATGGGATAAAACCCCTTGGATACCAGTCCGGAGCTCCATCTGATGCAAGAGACTGACTTGAACAGCATTGCTCTTTATCCTGAAATGTCCTCTGGAAGTAATATTGCTCCTAACACCACCTGGCATATTATTTAGCCATAAAAGACAGGGGATGACAATTTGACTCTCACAGCCTGTATTGGTTCAGATAAGACGTCATGAAGATATTTGCTGCTGTGACAAACACAGCGAGAAGTTGCCAGACTAATACAGGCAGGACAAAGTTTTTCGTGATCTTTACGCTTCTAAAACTTAGGTCAGAAAAAATTACTCGTATGTCATTTGTGTCACTTCCAAGATAAAAAGCAAATTAGTTGTGTTTCTTTGGGGGCTATTCTTGCCTCACGATGCCTTGTATTTCAATAATTAACATCAGATGTCAAGCTATTCCCAGTTTACAGTATCTCTGATGTCTGTCTGGCAAGAAGTCATGGACTAATAGATGGAAAAAGTCTATTATAATAGCTATTTAATCTCTCTGAGAACACAGGGAATTCATGGGACTTTTACTACACTGCATGATAAAGCTGCCTGTGCACTGGGGGATAAATCTAGGCAAATGGAGAACAGAGTCGGTTAAAATCACTTTTGAGGAGAATTTTTTTTTTATTGTACTGAATCTAATTTTTTTTTTTTTTTTTTTTTTTTTTTTTTTTTTTTTTTTTTTGCTAGGAAACTGAGATGATGGCAAAGTTGCCAGCTTGGAAGGAAAGAAAATGCTGAGCCTTGCAGCCCACACAGGAGCACAGAGTTGTGTACCCTTTTGGTGGGGGGAATGGCAGAGTATTAAGCAAACCCCCAAAATCCAGCTCAAAAGGCAAAATTAATCAACTTTTGCATGCCCAGTATTTGTCCTTCTGCCCCATGAACTCTCCTAGAGGACAGACATAAGGAGGCAGAAAGCCAAGGCTTTTAAGCTCTCCTTGTTTCCATTCCAAAGTGGAGGCAATGAGAAAAACCCAGGATGTTCAATTTTCTTGCCTACTCTACTTAGTCCTGGCATCTGATTAATTCCTTCCTCCTCAAGTGGTCCTCACTGAGATAAATAAGGAAGCAGCATATCCAACACCAGAAAAGAAGTTGAATCTGGTCTCTGTGCTATAAGAGTGACTGAAAAATAGCAAATAATAATATTGATAGTTTCTAATGTAAAATGTTTATGTAAAATAATGTAGAAGAACCTTGCCACAACATATTACAGAGGACCATGGTCTTTAAAATTGCAGAAGTCTTATAAACACCAAATAGAAGAGAGACAAATATATTTAAGAAGTTCCTCAAAATTTTGTGAGGTATCAGTATGAAACCTGCTCCCTAAAATTAGCTCCTTGCATGTCTTGATTAAAGGCAGCCTCCTTGAAAAAAATGGTGAGAAAAAGTCATCATAATATTTACTTTTATCTCAATTCACTACTTCTTGCCAGTAAAAGCATGGTCTGACTTTATTCTGCGGTTTCTGACAAGTTATTTATCTTTCAGAATAGTTATATTATAGACTATGCAGACACTAAAGTACTGGACTCTTTTCAAAGCCCTTTGAAGGGAGTCCTGAACTATTCCCACAACTAAGGGACAACTGGGTGTATATTGCATTTCCATGTTATTTGAGCACCAAATATGCTAGGACAGCACAGAGAAAAAAAAAAAATAAAAATAAAAGCAAACCCAGGATTGTCCAGAACTTATTTCTGAACTGCTTGAAAGCAAGTAACAATGTGGTCTTGAATTAAGTCAGCAAAGAAGAATGTGACAGCAGAGAGTTGTGTTCAGGTCTTAGGAGCATGTCTGATTCTGCCTTTGCATTGGTAGCTTTGGGTTCAAAACTTGATTTGGTTCTTTTTCAGGTGAAAACCCCAAACAATAAAAATAATCCTAAATGATGGTACATGCTCTGGGGCGATTGCTACATTGGAGCTGTGCAAACAGCACTCTTGTGTTCTCCTGAAGGTTTGTGGGGACTGTATCACTAATACAGCAAAAGACTTTAATATATTTTCCCTAAAACATATGAGCAGCTGGTGTTTCGGGGGGGTGGTGGTT
The DNA here is from genome assembly GCA_017589585.1 of Phylloscopus whistleri. NCBI lineage: Eukaryota > Metazoa > Chordata > Aves > Passeriformes > Phylloscopidae > Phylloscopus > Phylloscopus whistleri. The sequence goes on along the minus strand of JADMLD010001007.1, from coordinate 861,172 downwards.
TGTCGTTTTTTGTTGGTTGGTTGTTTTTTTTTTTTTTTTTCCCCAAAGCAAATTATGTGCTAAAAATAACCATCTGATGTCAAAACAAGAACTCTAGAAAATCTTATGCAACATCTACAAATTAGATTTTGGGTTTATTCCTGGTTTTCATCCATGCCAGAAAAAAAAAAAAACGGAACAGAGGAGAGGTGTGGAGACAAAACAGAACTACAAGTGCCTCTTGCCTAATATGGATAATGCAGCTCTTAACAGGTAAGATTTTGGAAGGAGGGGGATTTCTCTGACTGAGAGATATGTGCTGCAGCACATTGCAGTAGAAATCCCTTCTTTGACACACACAAAGGATGCTGGTCAACAGCTTTCTGCAAGTCCTGCCCTAAATCTTGTCCCAGCTCAGTAAATACAGTAGTATTTCCTGAGTCATGAATATCTACAGTAAAATCTAAGGTGGAGAAAGTTAGGATAAGAAGCAATTAAACTGAGTTGCAGAAAGGAAAAGTTTGGTCAAGTATTTGCGAGAACTTAATAAATAACAAACAGGACAATGGGACAGGCAGTCAAAGGACACAGTAAAATACAGTGGTTATTTTAAATGACACTTTAATAGCTTGAAAATCAACTACTGAGAATGCCTGAGGGGAATATAAGTTTTCTACAGCCACAGTGCAGAGAGAAATGAAATAGTGGCTGCAAAGTGATCCTTTTCACCTCCAAATTCTGTATTCAGCAGTGCTGCTTCCATAATTCCAGCAGAGCTCTGAAATATCTGCATTTTTTTGTTATAAATAAACCGAGCTTGTTAGTCTACTATATGCACACAGCAGAACATTTACCAGTGCCAGCAGAGATATACTTGCTATCACTTGCTGTGTGTTTATGAGGTTCAGTGGAAGGAAAGGTAGAAGTCTTTTTGCACTAGAGAGAGACTAATCTCCCATCATGATGACCAGATTCCCTAATTAAAGTTGTGACAACTTGTCAGTTTAGATCATAGAACTGTAGAATTGTTTCAGCTGGAAAATACCTCTGGATGATTGAGTCCAGCACTGCCAAGCCCACCACTCAACCATGTCCACAAGGGCCACATCTACTTGGCTTTCAAACCCCTTCAGGTATGGTCCAGCATCCCTGGATCCTTTGCCACCTGGCAGCTTTCCAGCCCCTCTGCCCCGGCCTGGAGCTTCTTGTGACTCAAGAGCAGGACCAAGCACTTGTGGAACCTCATACAGCCTCAGCCCATGGATCCAGACAGTCCAGATCCCTCTGCAGAGCCTTCCTGCCCTCCTGTATGGAAGTTTGTAGTAGATAGTAGAATGATCTGCTAGGTCAACATTCCTTTGTTCCGACTTTGCCACAGTGAGAGCACACAAAGGACTGGAACTGCCCTTTCAGGTTTGCCTCATGGAAACAATTCTTCTCCTGTTTTGGCAAAATAATTTACGTCCAAGAGTGATGGCAGAGATCTGGACAAATGTATCAACTCTTCAGTCAATCTCCTGTGCTGATATTATGTGGTTTCACATAACAGATTGCCCCAAGGGTGGAACCCTCCTTTGCTTTCCCAACAATTACTATCTTACAGCTTTTGTGTTTCCTAATGTGCTGTATCTCAGGGAGATCAGCATCCAATCTAAATGTTAGCCTACTTATGAATAGGAGAGCTGATTGAACAAACAACAGAAGAATTGCCGTGAGATACTGTTACACTCCTTTGATAGAGACTTTTTCAAACAGCAGCACTTTTAAACACATTCAAATCCAAACGGTTTCCTTTCTGCTACAGATGATTTGTCGGTAGTGTTGTTCCCCATTCAGGAACAGTATCAAGCAAGACAACCATGACGGGGTAACTCTCCATGTATTTTTAGCTCCCACTGCCTGTTTTCATTCCTGATGCAGTTAGAAATCAAAATGCATGGAGACAGCTTAAAGTTTTCAATTTAAAACACAAAGCCAGGAAGTGGAGAAACGTGAGAACATCTGACCTCAGTGCCAGGTCACCTGTTCTAAGAAATGTATGCTTTAACTGGCCTAGTCAGTCCACTCTGGGTCAAATTCATAGGTTGTTTAGTCCAAAATGCTTCTCCTGATTATTGGTGCCTTATGGATGACTGTATTCCAGGCAAGTGCATCACCTGCAAGGCCGATTTGCTAGACACCAAAGAACAATCCATGATTTTGTTCCCCCACAAATGGTGAAGTGAAGCTGTGCACAAGCACACTTCAGCCCCAAGCAGGCCCACAGGAATCCAGCCTGGCTCAGAGAGGTCAGCAGGACCTCTGACTGATGTGCTGCTGCTGAGGCAGGTGAGATAACTAAGGAGGAAAAATTACCTTTTTTGCGCAGAAGAACACTGGCATGTTTCCGTCCATTTCTGTTCTCCACGTGGCACGTGTAGTTAGCCAGGTCTGCCTCCTCCACAGCATCAAAGATCAATGTCAACTCAACTTCTTTTTCTCCAAGATGTTCTCTGAGGAGTCTGAAAGGAAGGATACAGCCTTTGCTTTAACTGAATTAATAGGGATGGCAGATTCCCAGAAGCACTATGATTTCTCAGCACAAAACAATGCTCTTTGGCCTCCCTCACCCCCGGAGAAGGACTTAAAAGGAGACTCATGTTGCCTGAAAGAGGCTTCACAGAGGCATTTTTCATGACCACCAGAAGGCTTTTTCTCCTGCCATGTCTAGTGAGGAGCTGAACCAAGTGCAGGAAGAGTGGCCATGAGCACAATGGCTATGTGTGGCTTCTTCACATTGGCTCCATCAGAATTAAATGCTAAAAACGACGTTACTTTTAAAAGAAGTGACAAGCATCCATTTTCCAGAAGCAGGATGTGCTACTAAGCCATCAGTGAACAAATTACAGGGCAATTTAAAGGCTGGGTATTGTGATACATTTTAATTCAGTCTGGAAAATAAACAAAAGTAGCTGTGGTACTCTCTGGAATTTTCCTCTGTTTTCTGGGGCTAGATCCTGACTTTTAAGGGGAACAGTGTCAAGAACAAGAGCTCTCTGCTCTTTTGAGAGGAAAGAAGAGACATGCAAAATCCCCACAAATGGAATAAAAGTTCTAGCAGACTTTCAGGCCAGAGGTACAGCCTTTTCATGTCATTGTTCTCATGTGAACATTAAAAAGAATGCAAAGTAAATGCAAGTTTTCTGCTGCTGACATTAAGCCTAAAAATACAATACCCTATTCTCTCAAAAGGCTTATCAGTTGCTCAAAAAAAAAAAAGTTGCTGCTCCTTTGAACAAGGAAATGTAACGTCAAGTAAAATCCACCAGGTTAATTTGATCCTGTTTGTGTAAGGCTGCACAAGAGGGTAAACAGAAAATGTGGGGTGCCCTCACAGTCACCTGTGAACTCACCACTGTAGGTGGTACTTCAGTGAGTCTGTTCTCTGAAAAAACTGTGTACAGCACAGTGAAATAAAGGTAAAGGTGTAAATAAAACCCAGGTTCACCAAAAAAGAAATATTTTCTCCTGAGACTGAAAGGAGGAAACTGGACAGGAAGTAATGAACCAGAGTGCTGCCTGCTCTGGATGGAAACTGCTGCTGCAGACATTCACATGTGTCACTAATGCCAAACCCCAAGCTTCTCCATCATAAACCAAAGACATTTTGTGTGCACATGTTTCCTTATGTACATGATTTCACATGACATCCATGGAACTCCAGACAAATGGAGAACAAATCAAAAGAGAAGTATGAGGGCACTGCACTAGACAATCAAAAATGCAAGCCTGACTGCTGTAAACACATCTCTGCAGTAACTCAGAAGAGGCACCAGAGCATTCACAACTATTCAGCCTCTTTCACTGTGGCAGCATAAAAAGCCAAAAAGCAACTGGAAAAACATCAGTTTAAAAACATGGGTGGGGGGGGGTGCTGGTGGGGGGGCGTGGTGAGGGGGGTGTGTGTGTATGTTGCATTTTGAAACTTGGATCACATCTTTTTCCTTTTTTTTTCAAATTCACTCTCATTGATTATGGTGGGGTTTTTTTGTTTTGTGTGGGGTTTTTTGTTTGTTTGTTTTCTGTTTGTTTGTTTGTTTTTTGTTTGTTTGTTTTTGGTTTTTTTGTTTGTTTGTTTGTTTGTTTTGTTTGTTTGTTTGTTTTTTGTTTTTTACTTCTGGTCTAGCATCCAAGTGGTGAAATAATGGAAGAAAGGTTATATTTGCACAATTTCTGGCCAGAAAAAAAACCTCCTCAGAATGCCTGGTCCATTTGCATACTCAGCCTAAATCACTGGGAGTGAGATAAATCAATTCTCATTTACCAATTATTCTGCTATATCTATATAAAGACTCAGGAAAGCTACTCTTCTCTGCTGGTAAACAGTATGCCCAACAACTTTTGGTCTACAAATCATGCTGCAAGGAACAATGTAATCATTAACAGAGAAGATATCTGGGAAACTAATCTGGAGCATTCTGTGAATGTTCAGATTTTCTTGTTTACTGTAATCGGGATATTTACACAGAAAAAAATGGAGCCAGGTTATAGCTAAGATAAAATAAACTGGTTTTTTTAATCTATATCTAAACTACATGTATGTAAGATAAAATAACTGATCCTCAGCCTAAATTCAAATAATACATGATAGCTAAAGAGTAGCTTTCATAAAGAAAGATTATCCAATATATTTGGACTGAGATTTTTTTTTTCTACATATCTCCTAATAGCAATTTTTAGCAAGGGAACTCTTTAGAGTGGGATCTATCATGAAAATGCTGACAAACATTTAAGCACTATGCTGGCAGCAAAGTGTAGAAAGCTCTTAGTGGTTAAACCTTAGTTAAACCTTTCATCCCTGCTTTTTCATTTTTCTTCTTTTTTTCTTTTAACCATTACTCTACACTTACGTTATTGCCACAGAAATGCACGGTTGGTCACCTGCATTTTTTAAATACATCCGCAGCCCTTAATTAATTAATTGTTGTGGTTGCTTCAGAGAACATGGAGCACAATATTTTTGGGTTAGAAAAGGAATATAATATCAACAAATAAGACCTTAAAGGTGCAAAAGCATTTGCTGCACACCAGAAGATGAAGCTCTGTCCCTATCTGAGGTGGGGGAAACTTCACCAGCATTACTGTCAACACATGCCAGCTCCTACAAGTTGAGAAAATAATAAATCACTCTTTCTGGGTTGCTGAACAAACTGTAAGAGTAATTACAACATTTAATGCATAGCTAAATCAGTGGTACTTGACAACTCACAACAAACAGAATGGAAAGAGAGAAATAAAAGGTGGGTAACGCAAAAACAACACTCAGTGCCTTCTTTTTCTTCAGGCTGAAGCATTTTATTTGATCTGAAACAAAACATTTTGTCTAGTGAATAATTTTCAGGTAAGAATATGAATTTTAAAAAGGAAGTGTCATAGTCTATTCACAGAATAGAAAGACTTTCTTTGAAAATTATGCAATAGTTTGGATTTTTCAAGTCCTTGGTCATATTTTCCCAGTTGAATCTGAATTCAAAATACTTTTACTTTGAGACCATATTTTCCTAAAATTTTCAATCTTTATATAACCAAGGCCATGAGAAAGCTTCACTCTCTGCAAGACCGAGGCATTAATTGCAAACCTTTACTAACCTGCATGAGAGTTGGGACTTAGCAAAAAGGAAGCTTTCATTCTTTATAAAGCTGAGGGTCTGGACTGTGAACAGGGCTATGAAGTCTACTCCCTTCCTTCCTCTCCTTAACAACATGCTGTGGATGAAAGGACAGATCTGTGTGTACACAAGCACCTCTCCAAAGCAAAGTTGTTCAGCTGGCAGCACGACTGTCACCTTCCCTCTCTCTTTCCTGCACTGTGTTTCTTGTTCTCTGCCCTGAATTTGTCTACTTGAGTAGCATTAGCTTTCCAGGAGAGGGCTGCTGTTTCCATACTTCTCTGCAAAGTACTCAGCACATCAGCCAGGCTGCTATGGGAGTTCTGCCTCCTGCCCCCAGCACCCCTTCCTAATAGAAAACAACATCCTCATCTTGTCTGAGCGTTTCCTAACCATCTGTTGACTTCTGTGGGTGATAAATCAATCAGAAGAAATAAGGCTGCCATTCAAAATGTCTCCATTCACCTCTTCTCATGCCTCTAGGATGAGTTAAACTATTTCTACTTTAAAAATGGACAAGAGAGACAAAAACAAGGACAAACATACTTTACAAGATGAGCATTATGACTACTCTGCAGTGTTGCCTGAAGAAGAAAAAAAGCAACTCATGGGTGGCTGAGAGAGCAATATTTATGTCTGAAAATACTTTGGCATGGCAGAGAGCCGGTGTTGAAATGTGCTGTGGGCTGCTTTGATAATTAGGTACAACTGACAACTCTGCAGACATGCTTAAAGACTCTCGATTCCTTCTTTAATTACTCTGGTTCAATTTACATGACATTTTTATTACTGCTGTGAAAAACCCACCTGGCAAGCAAAGTCTCTTCCTCCTTTCCCCCCACGCGTGTCTAACACCTGGGGATCTTAATTCAAGGGAGGGCAAGGGGGCACCTCAGACAGGCTGTTATTGCCTCCAAGTCCGGCAACGCTGATGAGTTGCTTTTTATTACAAGGCTTTGTAAAAAGGTCTAATAAATACTGAAAAGCCCAGAGCTACACAAACATTACTCTTGGTGAAGTGTGCTTACCAAATTCTACGGATTTGGTGTGAACAGGAGTGCTCAGGTTACATGCACCCTCAGTGCTTTTCTGACAGCACGGTGAGTGCTAACCATGCACACTGGGGATGGGTGGTTTGTGCTCCCACACATTTGCAAACCTGAACTCTCATCATACACAGAAAATCCAGCAACACAATGGATGGGGCACAGTCCAGGGCAAGGACAGCACCATAAATTCAGAGTGCTACTGAATTTGTGAACTAATTCAAGATAGGGGATGCAGAGTTAAAATGTACCAAAGGAACAGCCCATGGAGTATCTTGTTCTGGCTGTAGCAATCCTGTACTACTCTTAGCTTCTCAAAATGAAATGTCTTGGTAAACACCATTGAGAAGCAAAATTATTAAAAAGGCATCTAACCAGCAAGTTCACCATGGCTCATCAAATTTGAAACACACATGACAATTTTTAAATACATCAGTAAATATAACTGTGTGGAAGATGTGGGTTGCCTCAGGGCACTGACAGAATAATTAGTGCTGCTTAGTTCCCCTGAAGCAGCATACCTGTAATGGAACAAAAAAACAAGAGCTGTTACGGGCAAAAAATCGTTTGCAAAAAGTTACCACTTCAGTTGCCATAGCTACTTCTAAATAAAAAAGGGATGGGCTGGGGCACTGCTGGTAATGATGCAGTATGTTTTGGAAAATGCTGTTTTAAATGCTGGCAGTGATCACAGGAGATTAGATACGTGATATGTAGCTTTGCTACAAGAGAAGATTCACTGAAATGTGAAGGGTCTGTAAAGTGAGTCAAAGCACTTTGGTGGAATGAGAAAAACAACTTGCCACAGATTAATTTGAAACACGAGTGTGCAATGAGATGGCACAACAAAGGACAAGTAACAGTCTTTTCAAACTCAGTTTCACTAAAAAACGTACATAAAGGAAAAGTTTTGAGCTGTGATGAAGCTGGAGCACCCTCAAATACAAACCTCAAACTCTCCTGATGCAAAGGAAGAACATGACTAAAATCACTCTGTTCATATATATACACACCAGAGAGAACACAATGTCATTAAGAGCTGATTACTTACAATGGCAGAAGTTTCCAATAATTGCTTTTTGGGGTCAGAAGCACAAAAGAGGACTGTACAATGGCAATATAAGATAAATTTAATCTGTGTGCAATTAAGTATAACTCGTGGCTAAATGGCTGATAATAATGGCACATTATTGATCAAGTAATAAAGCAAAGGGACCTCTCTCCATTGTTCTCCAAAATCAAAAAGAACAAGAAACAAAAAATTCAGACACAAGATTAAAAAAATGTGCACTGGAAAGTGAAAAGACTTTGGCTTTCTTTATAATCCATATTTATTGTATCATAATCTATATCCATTGTAACTATAGGAGCTGGGACCACCTTGCCCATAGTAAAACCATAACTTAGTCTGCTCAAAAAACAATGATCAGGTACTTATTAAGGAAGAGAAAAAGGTGCTCTTAGGCGCAAATTCCATGGAAGTTCATGGGGATAAAAGTGTGTTTTCTTTACAACTTACATCAGGTGATAACCAGCACCTGGGAAAAAGCTGGATATTGGACACAGCCACTCTTTTCTCTCCCTTATGTGTTAAGCCTGGAGGAACAAATACTGCTTCTTGAAGGCTCTGGTTAAGGCACACCGAGAGCTGGATCGCACACACACAACCCCTTCAGGAGAAGAGAAAAAGTGTGGTGGCTTTGACAGGAGACCATTTGTCTTCCAGATTAACAGTGGTGCTGAAATGGCTGTTATCTTGCCAAGGCGGGTCCCACGGGATGGCTGCAGTGGACAGCACCATTCCCACACAGGGCTAAAACCAACCCCAGGAACACTCAGGAGATGCTTCAGCTACCAACCATCAGGGGAATCTGGTAACAGATTTATTTTCAGGCACATACACAAGCTGCTCTGTCTTCAGACTGTACTCGCTACAAAGGAGAGGGAGCAACTCACACAGCCCTGGCTCCAAGTCATCCATCATCTTTGGACAGAAAATTATTTCCACTTTCAATTAAAGACTTGTCCACCCAACAGGCTTGTGGGACATACAGTATTTCTAATAGTAAATAATCCAAAAAGTACCTGACTTCTCCTTCTCTAATGTGACCTTCTAATTCTTCTATGAATTTTTCCCCTTTCATCCAGTAGATCATGGGGCCTGATTCTCCACTGAATCCAAAGAAAGCTTTGCAGGCCACAGTCAGTGGATTTCCTGAGGGCAAAAGGAAGAGAGAGGATTAGAGACTTTGTCATAGCTTCTAGAAAGAAAATCATTGTATGAAATATCAACACCTCAGATAAACCTTATGAAAAACTGGAGGGGGAAAACAAAAGAAATAATAACTATAAACCATGGGAAAAAGAGTGATGTTGATTTGCATCTATAGGAAATAGCTGTAAAATGATACTCTGACGTTATCCATCATTTAATTTTTCTGAGAAAAATAGTACATGAACAGTGAGAAGGTATGGAAATGATGGCAACATATGGTGACATCAGACTGGTTGTTAAAAACGAAAAGGTGACTTCCCTGTCAGACTCCTGGGATCTCCCCCAGGACTAGAGATTTGTCCCTAAAAGGCAGGTAAATCACTGAATGACTGCTCCTTATCCACCCATAAAAGAACAGAGGAATAATTCCTTCCTCACTTAGATAGAAATCAAATATTAATCAAGCCTTGGTGAGATGCTCAGAGAGCTTTTAAAGATTCCCAAGAAATCCATGATGCCAGTCAGCCCAACACTGATGTGTTACTGTCAACAGGCTTTTGGCTAAGGACCAAACTTCAAAGCATTATTCAAGCAATAGAGTAAAGAATTCTTCTTTCCACCTCTGCAAAGACGCTTCCAAAAAAAGAAAAGAAAAGAAAAGAAAAGAAAAGAAAAGAAAAGAAAAGAAAAGAAAAGAAAAGAAAAGAAAAGAAAAGAAAAGAAAAGAAAAGAAAAGAAAAGAAAAGAAAAGAAAAGAAAAGAAAAGAAAAGAAAAGAAAAGAAAAGAAAAGAAAAGAAAAGAAAAGAAAAGAAAAGAAAAGAAAAGAAAAGAAAACTTGGAAATTAGTCAAATTTCTTTTCTCTTCAAGAATTCAGCATTTAACTGGGTTTTTGTTTGGTTACAGTTTTAACTGTTCTAGATAGTCCAGGACTGTGCTTACACTGACAGGACAGATGGTTGTTTGCCTGCAGAGGAAAAGGGAAAGGGAAAGGGAAAGGGAAAGGGAAAGGGAAAGGGAAAGGGAAAGGGAAAGGGAAAGGGAAAGGGAAAGGGAAAGGGAAAGGGAAAGGAAAAGGAAAAGGAAAAGGAAAAGGAAAAGGAAAAGGAAAAGGAAAAGGAAAAGGAAAAGGAAAAGGAAAAGGAAAAGGAAAAGGAAAAGGAAAAGGAAAAGGAAAAAAAAACAGAAAAATCTCTAACAAGTCAGGAAATTTGGAAGAACCATGCCCATTCCCTCGGTATGCACACACAGCTGCTGCACCCACTTCTCTTTGCCTATTTTACTTCACATAGGTGCTCTGGGTTATGGAGCAGGTGTAGAATCAGCAACTTAGGTGGGAATACAGGCCTGATTTAATGTCCTGCTGAATCTTTCAGGGTTTCAATCAAGCATGGGAAGCCTAAATAATGAATTTTACTGTATTCAAAAGAAATATTTTGTTATATCAGGTATTCTCCGTGTCAGCAGGAGACTCTCTTGGCTGAAATAGAACAGCCCTACACTTTTCAATGAGGGGCTAATCATTTGGAGCACACCACTTGGTTGAGAGTGGGCTAATGGTTTCCCGTGATTGACTTACTGTGCCTTAATCATTCACCTCTTGTCTGCCCAGGAGTGATAACTTGCTGTGTGCACACTGAGCATACCAGAGCTGTGTGTTAAAGTGCCTTTGCCTAAACCCCCATAGAGCTGAGTCAGCTACTTGCACTTGTCTATCTATTATTTCAGTGCCCAATTTAAGACATGTCTAAAGAGTCTGATTAGTCAGGAAGCACAGCACTCCCAGCCACGGAAGATCAGTCGCCTTTAAATTGTTTCCAAGTCAAGATCCAAAATTACAAGTCCTTTTGAAACATTAGGATACAGCAAGAAAAGATTTAAAGGCTGCACTTGAGTCTCTGTTTCTCAAATAGCAAAAGACAAAAATGGAAAATGTTTATCCTGAAAATGTTTTCCAGACTCTTTCATTATCTCCATATTCACGATGAACTCTGGCACCACAGCTGGCCCCTGAACACATGGAGATGCTGGCAGATTACACAACTAGATCAGGCATACAAGAGAGAAGGGGTGGATATTCAGTTATCTGCACATCCCACAACACTGACAACATCAGAGAAAGTTCCAAACTTCACTAACCAATGAAGAGTCAGAAACACTTCTAGGCAGACACTTATTTCCACTACAAGCTCACCCAACCCTGTGAGGTGCTGTGTGTCCTCCACGGGTAGAGGGGACAACTGGAGCCTCTGGCTGTATCCACCTCACCTTTTCCCAAAATGCTGAATGCTTGCATGGTGTGAGGTCTTCTGTGCTTGGAGTCACGATACACATCTTTTTAAATACCACTTGGTGATTCCTAGCATGTGGCTGCTCACTCCATGCTTGATATTAATGGAAAAAGACATTGTAGCAATGTGAAAAAGGAAAGGGATAGACGAGGCCTATCAGCATTGACAGTATTTGCCCTTTTCCTGACACACTATGCTGGACATTAAGTGTTACAGGCAAAATATCTTACAGAATGGGGTTTTTTTTTCCCTCAAAGCAGCAGATTTTTACTTAAAAAATAAGCCCTGAGAAATGAAAATATTCCAAGGTGAGACTAAGATTTCTATATACGCAGAGTAAATACCCTGAGGTAATAATGTCTGGTTTGAAGAAATAAGAAGTTTTCTACACAGACAGGAAAACTTAAAAACCCCAGCTGTTGGTAGACAGCTTCTGTAATAAACAAACCCAATATAAATCATCAGGAACCTTTACCATGACAACCTGCATGCTCTGAATGTGCCTGGGCAGATCTATTTCCTAAGCTTTGCCACCAGGGAAACAAGCAAAATAAACTAATACCATGAACAGGAAAATCTGGAGTGAGTTCATATTCTCAGCTCAAAGTTTGGTACCAGCAACACCTGAAAAACTCCATAGTCCATCTCATCTGCAAACCCATCACTGATCAGAGGGTGGCATAAACAACTTTTTCTCATGGAACAACTTATTTTTATCTCAGTAGCAGAATGATGCAGGTCTGGGTTGATCTGATCTGTCCTGGAGTGGAAAGAACTTGGGGCTTGATGATACCTCAAGGGCAAATCTAAACTCAAACTCTCACTTGCAGTTTTGATTCTCCTCAAGCTGGTAAGGGCATCTCGCTCTTCTGTAGCTGTCTGAAACAGCTTTCAGTGTATAACTCTCATCACTCATTTTGCCTCTGGAAGTGGGACACCATCAGAAAGGTAAAACTGACTTCCTTGCAGAACCACTTCATCTCCCAAAATAAGCCTCCATATGGAAAATAAGGGAGATTTCTCCTCTCCTGTGTGTCACCACACAGCTACAGCAGCAACCTGCTACTACTGGTTTTCAGGGAACTCCAACCAATTCCCATCCAGAAAGGAACATGGCATGTTTCACCACATTCTCCCCCAAATACTGCAATACTGAAAATGAGGCTGAATTCTGTGGTGCCTGAGTATGAAAGTGGCCCTCTGCATGTCCTGGTTTTAGGGCTAGCTTCAAGCCATGCCACATTACACCGAGCCACAGTTGCAGGCAGAAGGAACTAGCAGGCAATTTGTAACTCCAACAGTTCATCTTGGGTAAGGCCCAAACTTTCTCACATAATTACTGCTATTCTGCATGACCTTCAGTAGTTCCACTACTAATGATCTCATTAAGAAATATTCCCCTTGCATCATTTAATTAACAACATCAAAATTCTTAAAGTGAATAGTATCCTAAAAGTTTTCCATTTACAGATGGATTCTGTTTAGATTGGATAGAGATTTCAGATGCCTTTCTACTTAATTAAATAATTTTGTTGAGGAACAGAGAAAATTATTAGTGAATTTCTAATGAATCAACAATTAAGGGAGTGTTTGAAGAAACAAGGAAAGAAAGTAGAAAAACTTGCTTGCAGACATCACTGAGTCTTCTGCTTTGCTGGGATCACCTTGGTACAGTAAAGGACCAGGTTCAGCAGAGGTCTGTGCTTTAGCTTTTCTCCCTACCTTGCCAGTCAAGCTGGCTTGTTGCAGACTCACAGATGAAAAGACAGAACCACTGGCAGTAAAAAAATGTATTGCTAAATCTTATTGTACAGTTTTCACCTGTCCATTTTCACAGTAAATCAGTGTGAACTTTACCATACATCCAAGCAACTTCTTTTCTGGCAAAGAGAGTTGCCCATAAATGCAATTATTCAAGCTAAAGAGCTGCCTGATGGTGGTAGAAGTACTGATGGAAATGGTGGAATGACGGAATGATGGGAAGAAGGTCTGCAAAAGAATTTAATCAGGAATGGTTTGGAATGTACTTAATGCAAGGCCAACATGCTTTGACAGAGAATCACAAACTCTGTAACACAGTTTCTCTTGAATGAGACATGCTTCAAGCATAAAGTAAATGAAGCTTAAAATACCTAAAAGTTGTTCTGTCTTTTAAAAACTTAAATACCAAGATTGGATGACTGACCAGCATGGAAGACAAAGGCTCCTCACATCTGGCTTATACCAAGGTGTTGTGGGGTTTTTTTTGTTGTTGTTGTTGTTGTTGTTTCGGTTTGGTTTTGTTTTGTTTTTTAATGCAGAGTGATAGTTTGTTATTTTTCACTTGTTTTGCACAGGCAGGTGTATTTTGTGCCTTTGAAGCCCACATCAGAGAATATGCTCCCAGCAAATCAGACCTTCACTCAGGGAGCACACCATCTCAGAGCAACCCCGTCAAGCAGCCAAAGTCATCTGTGAATCCCTGGGTGCTGTTTTTTTCCCATGGCTTGAAATACGAATTGTTTTTCCTTTTCTCTTGCATTTTTGTGCCAGATAAAATACTGCTCTCAACAAGCCTGAACTGAAGCAGACGAGCCTTCACAACTAGTGGCAGAACTGACTGAAAGTGCCAAAGGCCTCCTTTTGTACTAAGCAGCACCAAAAATCAGACCTGCACACTTTGCTAGCTGGATTTGCATCTTCCACTCCAACGGGGTGCTAATCCACTGCTTTCATCTACTGCAGGGCTGTGTCCTGCACAGGTGGAAGGGCAGAGGAGTGTGCAGTGCTGCCACCAGGTCATTCCATCACTCCAAGCCCTTCTTATCCCTTAGATGTATTTATATGTATTTATCTGTCTATCCCTCATATGTATTTGCATATTGGAGCTCCTCTCTGATAACGGTGCCTGTGTCTCTTTCCCTGAAAGATTAGGAGAGAACTCTGAGTGCTGCCCAAGGAGCAGCTTCCCACTCAACACATGCAGATGTCTTGCAGGCACTTCACAGGCTTTGTTTCTTTCATTTGCTGAGACAGAGGACAAGAAAGGCAGGTTACTTAGCACTTCTCAGTAAGTGTACTCTGCAGGCTGTCTGTAGAATCGAAGCTGACTTTCCAGGCTGTGAGGTTTGCAAGGCAAATCACCATGTCACTGACAAGAACATTATTGTTCTAATGTGCTTTACAAGTGCTAGAAAGTGGCCAAAGAGCAGCAGAGTGATTTAAATTCCCCTGGCAAGGCAGGCTGGGTTGTATACAACCCTGAAGTAAAGAACACATTTCCTTTTCTTTCAGAAGGACATCCTGGATAAGAAGATATGAGAGAGCAGAGTTTATGCCTGCAATTTATCCACAAAACAAATGCCAGGGGCAACACAGACCTTGACTCATGAAAAACAATATCTGTGTGTGTGTGTGGTAGCTTCTAAGCAGTTAGCAGAGAATGTCAATTGTTTCCAAGTGCCTTGCAATGACATCCTCTGAGCTGCTCTCCTGTGCTGGGCAGTGACAGCAGAGCCAGCAGCAGCTGGGGGGTGGCTGCAGCCCAGCCCAAACCACGGCCCTGCCTTGGCTGGCTGATGCTGGACACCAGGCTGAGCGGCTGCTGGGCATCTGAGGGTGGCCACGGCAGCAAATGGAGCCCACACAAGGTCACTTCTGCAATCAGAGCCCAGCCCTGTGGCTGAGCTGCTAAGCACAAAGCCTCTGCCCAGGGCTCACCACTGTCCTAGAGTAGTCAGGACTACTTGGGAGAGGCAGCTGAGGCTGTGCTTGGGCTTTGCTTGTGTCACCCAGCACAGCTGATCACCTGTTTCCCAGTCCCCCCTCAACACAGACCTGCAGTACCACTCACACATCAGAGGCTTCAGCCTCTGTTCCTCCCATCTGCTTTGGTGGCATTGAAATTCTTCACAGATTTACCCACTACTGAATTTAGGCAAAGCCCCACAAAACCCACAGGCTTATTATTATTATTATTATTCCTTATTTTCCCTTGGCTATATCCCAGCACCACTTGATCAGAGGTTCCATGCTTTGTTTTGTCCAACAAGACCAATAAAGTCAGTGCTAATTACTGTACCTGGGTTTCTCTGGCCTCCTCTTTTACCTGGATATTCCACAGAACACAGGCCTAGCTGTGTGCTAAACCATGTTATCCCATTTAGGTAAAAGTCTCATGAAGTTCACTGACTAGTTTGAGAATTACTGGATCCAGTGAAAATAAAACATACTCAAACCAAATTATTTTCCCTCATAAAAAACCACATAATTACAGAAAGTTCTATAATATTTCAAAATTCTATTCCAGCAGCCAGTAGATTCACGACTGGATATGAGCCTTCCAAACATTTGCATAATTAAAGCTCAGCCAGGAATTAATGAACTGAAAGCATTTTAAAGAAAATTAAGAAACCTGCTTGGGATAGTGTTAATAATTTTCTTAATAAGATAAATTTATAGTGAAATCAAACCTAACTAGCCTCCAGACATTCATTTCATAACAGTTTAAGAGCATTTGAAAGCAGAACCATATAATATACATATTTTATTAGACTTAGTCTTCAGGTTTTTAAAAGAAGCCTAAAAGAAGACTAAAGGAGGTGCTCTTCCCCTAAGCAAGGACCTGTGCTATGAGCTGCACACACAGCCACTACAGTAATATTCTGGCAGCTGTAACTATGTGTAGAAAAAATAAATGGCAGTAGTACATAACTTAGAGTAAGTTGGCTCTTCACTCATATAAGAACTTTCTGACAAAGACAAGTCTTGGCAAAAAAAAAAAAAAAAAAAAAAAAAAAAAAAAAAAAAAAAGAGACTGGCAAAAACTTGACAAGAAAAATGCAAGAGCTCTTTAGTGGGGGTTTTTTGGGTTGTTTTTTGTGTTGTGTGTGGTGTTTTTTTTTTTTGTCCTGTGTAATTTACTATCTTAATTTTAACTTTCTGACTTGCTCTGCTCTTATTTCTTACGCCCTGAGACATAACAAAACAGGCAGCCATGAGATATTTGTGTTTTTCTGTCTCACTCAAGTGAGCAAATAGCAAATAGAAAAAGTAGGATAAAAATAACACTAACAGCAAGCAGAACTCCAAACATGAAACAAAGCAACTAAGCCTCTAGACAGTTTGTTGCCAAGAACACAACTCAATGCATTTGCTGTCATCCCATACAGCCCCAACTGTTGCTAATTTAAATCACACAATCATGACCCACTGCAAGGGCTGCTTGTGGGCTTGGCTATTGACTGCTGCTCCCACAAAGAGAGAAAAACAAAACTAAAAAACCACACACAAGCCTGAAATGTTGCTGATAAAAATTTTATCAGATGTTCCAAAAATGAATCAATCAAAGCAAAAATCACCTAGAGCAGCTTTCTTCCAAAAAAATAACATCCAGAAAAACATCCTAACTGCTACCTCTCCCCCCTCACCCCCCCAAAAAAAGTTAACCTCACCTAAATCCTGTATAATCCTTTATCCCATTTTCAGAACTGCCTTGGGGTCAGAATTAAAACTCTTAAGTCATTGAGAGCTCAGGTGTAACTGAAAGTCAAGGATTTTAACTTTTCAGCTATGCACTTACAATGATGACAGATGCTTAGTGGGATTTCCAGAAGCAGCTTGACAGCTGCCTTGTGCTGGCTTTAACTTGTGCTCAATGCTGAGGTCCTTCTGAAAATCTCATTTCTGTGCATTTTGAGGCACAGAAACATTACTGAAGGGAAATGCCCTGCAGGTACTTGGAAAATGTCCCCTTGGTGGGGCTCCAAGGGCTGGGGCAGCCCAATGGCAGCAGAGCAGTGACATCCAGAATAAGGTGAACTAAGCAGAGACTGCAATGGAACAAATCATCTCTCTCTGGCCCAGGCATGGCCTCATGCCATCACAGCCATCATTTCTCCCACTGCTCTGAGAGAAGAGCAGGAATTATTCAGGGAACACTTGCTTACTTAGATTACTGTCCCATGGAGATAAGGAGGAACAGCCAACTCTTTATTGAGCCACAAAGAGATGGACCACAAAGAGATGCTCCTGTCTCCTCACATCAATCTGCTGGCTAGAGGGGGAGGAGGATCCTGACATTGCTGCTTCTTGCCAGCTTCAGGAGTTTCCAACTCTCCAGCTTGCCCCTGAATTGAATTTTCTATGGACATTTTTGTGTTACATTTTAGTTTCCCGAGCAAGTACATCTTGATCTTCTTGGGGAGGAAAAAAGATGAAATCCAGCATCTCTTTCTAGAGATTAACCTGGCTTCAAAGTAAAGAAAGTACATGGAGGGGCCATCCTGAGAACTATTGCCACCAATGTGGCCAAAATCTGAGCTCATATGAGCATGTACTGGGCATCCAGCCACACATCTGGGTGAGTCCCCACTTACGAGGCAGAGGGTACAATCAAAGTTGTCAAGGAAACCAGCTGCAGTGTTTTTTTTCCCCAAAATCTTAGATTAAGATTTTTTTAATCAATACATAAGACCTACAACAGGGACTTAAGGATGTAACAATCATAAGATATGTTATAAATTCAGACAACTTCCCAGAGTTAAAACTATCTCTTTCTAAAGAGGTACAGTGACATCTCCTTGTGCTCAGTAATTTGAGACACAATCTCTCGCATCAGCCATGTGCCATGAAAAGGACCTTGTTATTTTTTCTGTGACAGATGTGATTTACAGAAGTCAATGCACTAATTGCCTGAAACCTACTAGCAGTGAGGACTCAGATTTACCCTAAGCCTCTTGTCTTGCATTCAATTGTTCACATTAACCACCTATTAAATGTAATTTTAGTTGCACAGGAATCTAATAGTCTCATTTTTCCCTAGGTGAGTGCCAAACCACGAAGTCTGTAACTCATAACTCCTAAATTCTGCCCCATTTTTCCCCCTGGATCTTCGCACATAGTGAAGACAAAAGCCATGGTTTCAATTTCCCCATAATTTACCCCTATTCTTAACATTGCTGATTTACAAAAATTCAGAACACTCCCAAAATCAAAACAAACAACAACCCCCCCAGTTCCCTGGCCCAAGCTGGAACTTCTGCAAAGGGGAATTGTCTTTAAATTCATGGTGATGAGACACCACCTGCTTGCAGAGAAACGTGGGAATTCCAAGACCCAGCAGGGAAATCACTCAACAACTGCAAAATTCTGCTGGATAAACAAGGAAGGAAGGAAGGATGTCTCTGCAAGGACTAACACAGGCAGTATGATGACAGCAGAAAGAGGATAACAGTGCCTTTGTCTCACTGCAGCAGAGGAGCAGGGGCCAGCTCTGCTTTGAGAGGGGGCAACTGAAACCAGAGCAAGCTACAGACCTGTCTGGATGGCACCAGCTTGTCCTACTCACCACCAGCATGGGATAAGCCAAAGTCCTCATCTCATCTGCTTGTGGGACTACGATGGGAAACAGGGGAACACAAATTCACCCTGAGGTGGTCCCACTGCCTTGCAATCTCCCAGATGGCCACATTGCCTGGTTGTGGATTTCCCCAAGGCAAATGGCACAAACAGGTCACAAATTAATACTGTGAGGTGAAAGTGGGCTCAGAGCAAGAGATCCTCAGACCTCAGTCTGATATGCAAAGCATGCGCAGCTGTAAGAAACCTTTCTTTGAAAGAATAAAACCCCCAAAACCTATTAAATAAATAAATGGCCTTCATCTCTACCCACATCCTCCTACCAGTTCTTGGGGAGAGGCTTGTGTTGGGGGTTAGATTGGTTTCTTTTTTACTAAGAGAATTTTTCCCCATAAAGTTGCTTGGAGACCAAGTACTGTCTGCTTATGGGTGCTTGACCAAAACAAAGGGGTGACCAAAAGTCGGGAGGGGGAGATAACTCAGGTTTTGGGGCAGGTAAAGGGCAGGGGTGGGGGCAGCTGCTCTCTCTTGCTCTGAGCATCGCAGAGAGGATGGGGAGGCTGCTGATCGCTGTGGGAGGAGTTCATTGTCCCGCCGGGTCCGGTCCTGAGGAATCTACCACCAGAGAAAATCTCCCACCATCTGCTCATGTGCCCCAGAACTCTGAGCTGCCTCCTCCTGCCCTGCTGGAGCCGGGCCAGCCCTGTCCCGCTGCCATTTCTTCAGCCCTGCTTGGAGGCTTTTTGCTGCTCTGTGGCCCTGCACCCCCTGCCCTGCCAGGACATCCCTGCTGTTCCAGCCACCACCACGGAGCTTCTGATGTCACCCACCAGCCCAGGATTTTCCACCCTTCCAGCCTGGTGCTCTCGAGAGATCAGCCTGCCCCAGGCTTTGTCAAACAAAGCCCCTCGAGGTTCCTGGTTCTGTTTATTTTTAGTGCTGTAGTTGTTGTTGTTTATTTTTTTTTCTTGTTACATATACTAGTAAAGAACTGTTATTCCTATCCCCATACCTATGCCTGAAAGCCCCCTTTAATTTTCTAAATTACAATAATTTGGAGGGAGGGGATTTGAATTCTCCATTCCCTAGGGAGGTCCTGCCCCTCCCTAGCAGACACCTGTCTTTCAAACAAAGACAGCTTGTCATGTCTTCTCTAGACTTGCAGGAAGATGTTATGAATTAGAGTCTGAAATCTATTGAGAAGAGGGAAGCTACATACCCTGCTGTGGGGAACTCAGTGTGAATTTCCATCTGTGAAAGCCTTGTTATGAGCACATGTTTATTCAGTGCAGTCTCCTGAGAATTTAGTGTAAACCTATGTGGTTGATCTCAAAAATATCATCTGCTCTTCAAACTCAAATGAGAATCAGGAAGCAGGGGCCCTTTGCCTACCATGTGGACAGTGCTGTCAGTCCTGTTACCCACAGTAGTGACCTCCTGTCTGGGCCAGGTAAAAATTCAAGCCTGTCCTTTTTACTTCAGCATCTGGAAGCAGCTGTGCCAGAGCTCTCGGCACACAGAACTGGATCCCACAGAAAGCAGCTTTGATTTTATAGAGTGCTAGAGCCTCAGAATGCACACCCCCCCATCTTGCCCACAGTGGTGTTTGGATGTAAGGCACTATCTTAGGAGCTCAGAGCAAGATCTTAAAAAATCATCCTGAGAGAAAAGCTTTGCTCTTCTTTATTGCTTATCTCTTTTCTTGGCTGTGCTAGCGCCAAGAAGGAAATTAAGCTGCTCCCTGCAAGGTCTAATGTGAAACCTTGGCCACTTCAGTGTCAAGATTGTTATTTGAGCTTTCATTCTAGTGCCAGAAACCTTTACGTGGCCTTCACCTCTGCATTAACTAGAGAAGGTTACAGGCTTAATCCTCCCTCCCCTGGGAAAGCTCTTGCTACCACTCAAAATGAAGCAAGGACCCAGGTAATTGTGATTGTCTGAAAGTGTGATGGTCTAATTGCACACAGATTGGCAGGAGCAAGAGCAAAGGACTGGCCTTTAAAGATCTGCTATCCCCCAGAGCACTGAATAAAGCTGTGCCTGCAGCTGGCAACAGGCTGAGGCAAACCCTGTCCCCAGCGTCCTGACAATGTTTCTTTTAGGGATTTTTAAAGGGATGCTGTGTATGCTCTCAAAAGCTCAGGTACCAAATAGAGAAACACAACAGAAGAAACATGCTGTACTCCAGAAAGTATTTTCAAATTCAGGAAAGACACTATTTCTCCAGCACAGGATGACATGAACATGGCAGCACTTTGCTGTTATTTCCCATTCCAGCACTCAGGGGAATACTGGCAGAGGGTTCCCAGAGCAGGGTGATACCAGTGAAGAGTTGATAGCTGCCCTGAGGGGGCTGTTGCTCTTTGAAATCAGAGAGGTTTTTCTCTAGGTCTTCTGCTGACTCTGCTGAGTATTAGAGACAGAATAGGCTGGGTAAAATTTTCTCTCTGGGTAATTGTCTTCTATGCTGCCATGTTGATAACTAATATGTTAGTTATTTTATTTTATTTCTCTGTCAAAACTGTAACACCTTCCTTAGCTGATTTGTTCTTCTTTGGGCTAGGGCTCAGAAAAGGACAATAACTTACACTTGTCAGGAATCATCTTGACTGAATGCTCCTTCCCTCAGCCCTTAACTCCAGAGTCAGCCCTCCTACAGCCTGAATCTCCAATACTACATCTGTGTTGACTTGGGAATGGATAGAAAGCTTCTTCTCTCGGGTATGGTTTGTGTACTTTGGCATTTCACTGAAGGCCTCTTAATATTTTGCCTTATATGCTACAGCTGCTCCACTTCAGTTCTTATTATTATTTCTCAGAAACCATTCCCTCCACTGAGTTGTGCAGGTATCAGGCAAGAGCCTGAAAGCAGCACTCCTTTGGGAAGGTTAGGACAGATTTTGTGCTCTGTGCTATCTATACCTGTGTCATTTCCCATTTCCCACTAAGGATAAGCTCACAGCTGAGCTCAGAGAACAAGCACAGACCCCTGCAGAACACTGTACTTTGAAAACCAGGATCCCTTGGGTAGTTATCAGCCAAACAGACCAAATAACCCTCACTATTCCCAAGTGCTAAACAAATTAGCTACAGACACTCCCACTCTGCTTCAGTTCCCCTAATGAAACCCTCTTTAAATGACAGCTCCACACAGAAACACAGCTCTGTTTGCAAACAAGTTGAGGTTTTCCTTTTTTTTTTTTTTTCCAGCGAGTTGCTGATTGTTTCTTATTTTCCCAACAGACAGAAAAGACATTAATTACTTATTATATTGACTCCTGCAGTACTAGTTTTTCAGCCCTATCAGATTTACTGACCCCTACAAATTTTCTGCTGGAGCTGTTGACCTTCTCAGCTCTTGCCCCCACCCACAGAAAGGTACAGCTTGGCTGCCTTTCATACCCCTGAGCAATAATTAGTGAAACACCCTATTGTGAGAATAAAAGGGACACCTCCCTAAATCCCAGGAGGGCTGCTTTCACAGTCACCCTGGCACTATGCCTGCCCTGCCTGAAAGCAGCATTGCCGTTCCCAAGGCTGCCACCGTGGAGCTCCTTGCCTGTGCTTCACCCAAATGGGCTCAAGCTCACTCTCAGCAGTGCAAGGGGTACTGCAAATGCAGGCCACACTTCTCCAGAGAGGCTGGCAGGGCATGGTTGCTCTTCAGCTGCTGTCACCTTAGACAAGGAAGGAAAATCTGCCCCACGTGCCAACGGGACAGCAAACCCATCACTGACAGTGCATTTGCTCTGAGCTGGACTTGCCAGGGAAGACACAGCCAGGGGAGCCCCATCATTGCTGCCTGGCAGGATTAGCCATGTCATGGCAGCAGCCTGCTTGTCCCTGCTGCCCACAGGCTTGGAGCAAAGCATGGGGTGGTGGCATGGCCCTTGGTGGTACAGCCACCATCTCCTGCCTCCCCTCTTCACAGCCCATGGACCCTGGGCCACCTGTGCTGCCACCATGCTGGGCAGGCACTCGAGCTAACACACCTTTTCTTAATGGGTTAAAGAAACTTCAGCTCTTCTGTGCACAACCACTGCTGAAGGGGGCCTGTGTGGAGTCCTCGTCCTGAGGAGGCTGAAACCTGATCTTACTCTCCCTGTGTTATCTCCTCCCTTGACCCAAGACTCCTCCCCTGAATACCCGATAAAACGCACAACCCTTCCCCTGCTCTGGCCCTCTTCGTCCTCACTCCCTACGTGGTTGGGGGTGTGAGGAATAAAAATGGATTCTCGAGCTTAAGAAAGGGACTTGTCCCGTCTGCTTCCCTGCCAGCAGCTGTACCTCCCTGGACACGATGATCACTGCTGCATCACACTGCTGCAGGCCTGCCCCAGGAGAAGAAGGGATCCCAAGCAGCCTCAGCCCCCAACACTGCCTGCCCTACTTTTGTGGTTGGCGTTAGATGCAGAAGAGAGGAGACGCGACAGGCAGTTTATGGGAGATACTGATTGCTGGCACCCTGCACTTTGCTTTTGTCATGTCCACTCATCTGCAAGCTGCTCAGAGCCTCTGCGATGGTGCTCTTTGCTTGCTCGCATGGAAATGAAGTGAAAGCCAGGCTGACATGCACGACTGTGCTGAGAAGCAAACGCAGAGCCTGAGTTGCACTTCCACTAAATCTGAGCCTCACCAGTGCCTGGGGAAAGTCTGTTTCACAGAACGAAATTTCACTTTGGACAATACGAAGACAAGGTTTATGCAACCTCAAACCCAAAAGCAATCAAAGGTGTGTGAATTATCCAGCAGAATGCTGCTGCCTGCCCTGCTTTTGTCTGTGCTTTTCCTCCCTCTGTTCCTGGCCACCCTGAGGCACTTCACAGGTAGCAAGTCACCACCCTGATGGTCACTTGGATTTAGTGTGGGGCAGGGTAACATCAGTGTCTGGCAGGGTGTAAGCAGGACTTATCTGCTGAGCCAGCAGCTTTGCCAGGGGTGGTTGGTGGGCTGTATCAGGGACTGCAGACACCTGGTGGTGTGTACCCATTGATCCATGCATCCATCCATCCATCCATCCATCCTTCCATCCTCACACTCTCCCTCTCTCTTTCCTCATCTACTCCTGTATAAAGGAAAGGTGACTTTTTTGCACAGTTGTTCCATCAACCTATGAAATGTGAGCTGGGGTAACTGAAGAGAAACACCAGAAGTACAAGGATACTATAAGTCATTTCAGAGCATGATGTGACCCATTTTAGCTCAATCAGAAGTACCTTAACTCCCCCACAGCCCCACAATATTCTCATTTTCAATACGCTGCATTTCTAGAAAAGTCTAGTTTTTCAGTGATTTTTTTAATAAAAATGAAAATATATCTTTACTGCCAAGCAGAAAAATACAATGTTTGCACTTCAGGACACAGTCAAACAGGAAGAGAAGCCTTATGAGAACAGTTCACACAATAAAGCATTTGGTTGCAGACAGACTTTGGATGGTAAGATTTCAAACACACGATCACTCTTTCAGTGAATTCAATTTCACACAAAAACCTGAGTAGTGAGACCTGCTGTGATCACAGGTGACAGATGGAACCACTGTGAGTCATATTAGTAGCTTACTTCCCATGCATAGACACAGAGATGTAGTCAGCAGTTGATACTGGGCCCCTCCCAAATGAAAATGTGCTCAGATGTCTCCAAGTTGAAGAAATGGATAATAAAAATCTCCCAAAGAGACTCATTTAAAACAGAAGTTATTCAATTTTCTTTTGTTTTACACCAGATGTGCTCCAGACATGCGAACTCAGCCTCTAAAGATTTTCCTGCCTACTACAGTCTCCTCTTCTAACTACTCACCAAAGCGCACCTAAAGGTAAAAATCTCCTTCCTCCACATCACTAGTCACCAATACAACCAGTCATTTCAATTTCTCACACCTCTTCTTTCCCCCTGCCCTGTATCTCTGCAAAGTCTGATCTCTACAGCTTATTGCCATTGGCTACCATTGTTGAACAAAGTGTTCCCAATTTCAAACACAATGAAAAGAAAAATCAGCAGCATGAAAAAGAGAAAATTAACCATGGAAACCACTCTCCCAGGGCTGGCCAGGTTCTTTAGGTTCAACACCTGAATCTTCTGCTTTACAGAAGCACAGACTCACCTGCTGCTGCTATTTTTCATTTCCTCTAGCGTTTGTTACACTCAACAATCTGTTTCCAAAGAGAGGAAAAGCACTGGGGCAGGTGCCAATCTGAGTCACCCCACCCTCCTGAACAGCACAAAAGTGTGTTTCCTGCCCCTGAGATCATCCTCAGGCTAATCTGTAGGCACATGTCCACACCTGTCAGGAGCCCAACATATGTTTTACAGTAAGCAATGATTAGGAGATGTGAATCACCCCCTCAATCCTCTGTTACAGGCACACAAGATGCACCTCTTTCCCTTGTTCCTGCTGGAACTCCAGCAAGCTGTTCTCATAACAGGTTTTCACTTTAGAAAGCAATTTGTCAGTACAAGTGATGCTTAAATTTTAAAAGGTAGTGACTAGTGCTGGGATTCGGAATCTCAGTCCTGACTCAGGCAGACCAAATCAGGCTGTGCTGCCTCTTTGGATTGAGGGTTGGTAGCCAAAACTCCATTTTGTTCTGATTGCTAGTATTTAAAATTTTAGTGTGTTAAAAATGGCATCTCAGGATGTCAGTCTACAGACACAGCCTGTGTTTGAGGGCACTTCTGAGAGCACCAAAGCACACA
This sequence comes from Phylloscopus whistleri, assembly GCA_017589585.1. Taxonomy (NCBI): domain Eukaryota; kingdom Metazoa; phylum Chordata; class Aves; order Passeriformes; family Phylloscopidae; genus Phylloscopus; species Phylloscopus whistleri. The sequence goes on along the minus strand of JADMLD010001007.1, from coordinate 835,961 downwards.
ATGCCTGGTTCATGCCTACAGCCATTTGGCTATGGGACAGAGAAGGAAGACAAAAGCGAGCAAGTTTTCTTTTGGGACAGAGTCTCTACTTTACCTGATGTTTTTTAGAGTCAGAAAGTTGCTCCTTACTACTCATCCATGCAGGAGAGCAAAGAAGGGGAAAGCTATGGGCTTTGCTTCAAAGACAGAAGCATTTGCCTGGTTCCATTGTACCACAGACTGCTTCTAGCATCTGCTTTAGGAGGCAGTGAGGAAAAGCATGCTTGGCTGCATAGTGAGAGGTTTTGCAGCTACTATCTTTCCTAAGGAGCATCCATGTACTCTGCAAAGTGCAATTTCTCCTTAGAGCAAGATGTCCAGCCTCAAGGACCTGGTCTTATACTTTTGTCCTAGTCTTGCAGAACAATGCACTGTTCCTTACTTCTTGTCCCAAGTAAACTCATGCTTTTATCCTAGAGCAGCACACAGGTAATAGATTTAGCTAGCAAATCCCTCAATCCTTTAAATGATGCCTTGCAGAATTTTATTTTTCTTAAAAAGGAAAGGATAAAATTGTATGAGAAAAGTCTCACTCCTGCTAATACTCACAAAGTAGATGCTACATGCTTCAGAAGATTTGAAGATTACCTTTTAAAACATTCATTTCCCAGATTAGGGTGCTAGGCATGATACTGCTCTACAATTTAAAAAAACATTAGAAATTTTTTGTTTGTTCACCTTGTATTTTGCAAGAGAGCAAAAATTTGACCTTTATTTGTGTCAACACTGGGGTATTCTGCACTTTCCCGGTGTCAGCAGTGGCAGGACACTCACTGCTGTTGCATGTTGCCTTGCTTATTTCCCTAAACAACTGCAGGTAGAGCAATCCTGTCACTGCTGTGCTTTGTGAGACACTGACCCGAATTTACCACGCTGAGGTGTAAAAAGTGAATGGCAGCTACAGTCTGTGAAACTACACAATGGATAGAGAACAAGGATTGAATGTGATAATGCTCAGGTTGATGCAGCAAAAGAGGTCTGGGAAATCTACAGGAGTCTACCACACAGCATGCTACCTCTCTCAGCCAATATGATTCAGTCTGAAAACTGAATCTCTCTCCTGCTATTAATTCTGTGTGGTTTTACTAACAACAAGGAGTTCACTTGCCTAATGCTGGTTTGCTCCTCTGATAGCTGCACTGGCAGCTATCTCTCTGCAGGCATCAGAGATTTTTAAGGCTGGAACAGGTCATCATGACCATCTCTCCCTACCCCTGCTCATAAAGGTGTTCTTACTGACCCTTACCCTGTGCCCATTACCTGGTGCTTTAATGAGAGTGCATTTGGAAAGAGGCTGAGTGTCTGGAAGTCTGGGAATGGGAAATGGTCTGTGATCTCTGATCCACTGCTCAGAAAAGCTCCAGTGTATCACTGAAGACACAAAGAGAGCAAAGTGTTCCCTCAGCAGCCATCTACCCTCCTCTTCTGTGGGCTGGTTGATAGCCTTGTGCACCCCTTGGCACCACAGCAGGGACTAGCACCTCATTTTCAGAAGCTTACAAGTAACACATCTGTACCATCCTCCCCAGGGCATGTAGATTTTTTAGTGCTGTTTATTTGTACATTGAATGTTTTAAAGAAGGAAAGGGAACACCACATTAATAGGATAAGGAAATGGAAACCTTCTACCTTATTCTATCTGCTCCTGGAGCCTTATGTGACAAAGTATTTTTAAAGTAGCAGTTAGGAAGGTATAAGCTATCTGCAGTCCCTATGCTTGATAGTAAATGTATTTTGGAAGATAGGTACAGCACTACATACTTGGACATCTAACATCAAAAGACCCTGTCCAGTTCCCAGGAGAGATTTGTAAATGTGGCAAATCTCAGCACAGCTGGAAGGCCCTGATCAAGAGAGAACATCATGGTGACAGGAAGGCTTCTGTCAGGATCAATTTACTTTGGCAAAATGTATCTAAGAAGCCTTGTAGAAAATATTATCCTGTTACAGATAGCTCTGGTTATGCCAGAGAGTCTCTTGCATATACTTGCCCCAAGGCAAGAAGGGTTTATGACTTCTTTGTCCTCAGTAAAATAAAAATTGCACTCAACATCCTTCTTTCCTTTAGCATCCCCCCCTTCTGTACACTGCCCCTAACCCACCTTAAAATAAAACTTTGGCAGAGTCATCTATCACTATAAATATACGAGCAGATATTTCAAGAAACTTAAAAGAAGTAATATCCATATTCTTTGCCCAAACATAAAACATGATAGATATGGATTGGTTGCCATTTTTTATGAATCTGCTCAGAGCCTCAGTGGATATAAATTACGGTAAAGGGCAAACTACAAGTTCTACATGACTTGGCTTGTAGTAATGAGAAACTAATCCTGCACAGAGCATGTCACCAGATGACATACTGCTCCTTGTAGTTATTGTTAGTATCCATCAACTTCTTGTTGGGGGAATTCTCCCTGCACTCACCCTGTTTGTCAGAGCCCTTGGTAACAACCCAAGCAGTTATGCCTGTTCAGTCAAATCAGCAGCCAGTGACCAGTTATAATGATCCTTGTTTTCTGAAAACTTACTTGGTTTTAAGGAAGAAAGAAAAGATCTTACTGCTTTTCTAGGACCTTACAATTTTTGTCACTCTAGCCTCTCGCAGAGGTAGGTCTTCAAGTCCAAGGAAACTAGCTTTGTCTTTCTTGATGCATCCATGCCTTTTGCTACATATGGCAGCAATGCTTCTATCATTATGAGAATTCAGAATGCCAGGCTCCAATTCAGTATTTGGGTACTGATGTGCAAAACCTAACAGAGACTTACCTAAAACTTAAGAAGGCAAGCAGAAAAATATTCTCATTTAGAGAGAGCATGGCCTATTTGCCAATTACCACTGCTTTGAGGTATCCTCCTCTTTGCACAAGACTGAGGAAAAAAAGTTTTGACCTCTTACCTCTCTATCATGAGCAAAGGGCTGTTATTTTACCTCTTCAGACAGCTAAAGCAGAGAGCCAGAGCATTGCTGCCACCGTCTTCCTAGCTGCTACAAAACTTTCACAGAGACTTTTAACAACAGAACATTCATCTGGTGTCATTTGCATATAAAGATTAAAATAACATCCATATTCCAGGATTCATTCTGGACACAAATGTCCACAGTGCTGGCCCCAAGAGGACAAGTGAAAGTGTTACACTGAGGAAAACTCGATGTTTGTTGAAGTCTGTTGGCTTCAGCAAGGGCATCCAAATGACAGAAGGGATTAAAAGGGATAGCAGCAGGCAGGCAGGCAGTGGTAGTGCAGGCTGCTGCTAAGGTTGCTTTGTGACCTCAGGGAGCAGGAGCTGCTCAGCACACAACTGCCTATTGCTTATCTTAATGATATCAGCCAGAACCACACTGGCTTTTGATGCTTACTGCAAGAAAAACCACAAGGCAGTAGAACTTCAAAGGGACTAAAAAACTCAAGTAGAGACCAAGAGCCATGATCCTGTCCTCAGGGCACTCCAAAACTTCCCTATCAAACCAGAACAACTTCATGCTATGATGACAGCATCTGATTTGGTTTCACATAGAACTGGCTGGGGTATTTTTTTCCATTTGCAGATCTTACTGAACTTCTCAAATTGAAAAGCTGAAAAACAAGCCAATGTGTCCAAAGCAGGGAACAAGGGTGTCATGGGTTAAGAATGGTCCAATCAAAAATTATTTTTATTTAATTGGCAGATAGTTTGACCATTCAAAAGTAGGTTACGACTTTTGGGTAATACTCATATAAGCTGAGAGTGTGGGGAGGAGCTCTCTCTTTTCTTCCAGCAGAACCACAGGTAACATCGAGCAGCACAGAGCCTGGCCGGGCTCGGCCCAGGCCCCGCTGCCCCTGGCCGGGCCCGGCCTGGGCCCCCTGAGAGCGCAGCTTGGCTGTGTCTGAGACTGGGAACAGCAGCAGCGGGGGAGGGGAAGAGAAGCCCCGGCGGCAGCCGCTTCTGTCACCGGCCGGGATCGAGGAGTGTTCCACCGTCCCCCCCCGCCCCCCCCAGGCGTGGCCCCCGGGAACAGCAGCAGCAGCGGGGAAGGGGAAGAGAAGCCCTGGCACCTGCAAAGTGTTTCTCCCCCCCCCCCCCACCCCTAGGCCGAAAAGAACAGCGCGGCCTTCAGACTTTTTTTAGTTCCCGCTGCAACGAGATCACGTGAGCAGCCTTGCAAGTCTGACAAGTTTAACTCTTTCTCTGCTAGCAAATGGATTTCTTCTGAGCACCGGCCTTTCCCTGAACGAAGGACAGATACAGTGATTAGACCATAAGGAGACACAGCATGGAGCTGAAGTCAGTGGAAAGAGAGTGAAGAAGCTTTTAAGGTGCAGGAGGAGGAGTGGCTGAAAATTCTAGCTGGACTTCTCTGAAACATAGCGACTGAACTGGGTTGTTCCTTTAAACCATGGAAAGATGTGTAATTTGGGGAGGTGATTGTTTTATGTGTAGATTTTTGAGCAAAGGTATTGTGTGATGGACTGAGTAAAATTGATTTAATGAAGAAAAACCCTTTGCCTTGGATGAGACACCTTTAAAAGGCGACACCCCAATGTTGCAGTGTATTTGAGTACAGGGCCCACGTGTTCAGTATTGAGAATACTGTAAGTGGGTAGGATTGAGTTCTTTGAAGTCCTTGTGGACAAAGTCTCTATTGAAACAGAGAGACTCCTTTCCTGAAGAATTGATGAAAGATTATCTTAAAATGGTAAACTGGCTAAGGTTGCAGGTTATGTCTTTTTATGTTGAGTGTAGAAAAGTGAAAACTTGGAGAGGGAGGGAAAGATGTTTTGAAGGTTCCATTTGTTTTTTTCCTTCCTATTTTCATCCTTTCAGTGTGTGTAAATAAACTATCTTTGTAATTTAAAGATGAGCCTGTTTCGCTTTATATTCTCCCAGTCAAATGAAATATAGAATGTGATGAAACCATCACAAAGGGGAAGAGGCAGTTTGGGATAACACCATGCTTAGATCCTCCCTTGATGCTCTTGCATACCTCAGCCATGCCCCTTATCCTTCACCCACTTTACCAACCCAGCCAGATCCAGGGACGGGCTGAAGCTGAAAGGCAGAAACAATTTTGCTTTAAATCATGTTCTCTGCTGAGAAGCTGATGATGCTGAAGCTTCAGAAGATGGAAAAGTGCCAATGCCTGCTCTTGGGATTGCATTGTGGGACCCCACTCTATGTTTTGCATTAGACTGGTGCTCAAATGCTTGGCCTCCTTGTGGTAGAGATCTAGAGGAGAATTCTTGGCTTATCTTGTTGGTTATAGAGAAAACTCAAGTTCAGTGATCTAATTCAAGTATGATGAAGTGTCTAACAATGCCTAAAGACTGTTCTGGCATTTAGATATGTATTAAAACTCTCTGATGCATTTTTGGAGCCTGACTTCTGTTTTAACTCTTTAGGTTGTCAGTGACAGAAATGAGTAACATATGTTTCAGATCCCTTCGGGGAAGTACAATTGGCAGGGAATCATATCAGGTGCTCTCAGTTTGGTGTAGGGCAATGAATCTAAGGAAGGAGTCATGACTGATCCCTCTTTCTTCATTGCTAGACTGGGTGGCTGAGAAGTCCTAGAAGGACTCATGCACAGGCAGTACTGGTTGGAAAAACGATGGCAAACCACCTCCATTGGAAGTGTGAAGGAATTTACTGTCTAATCCAAACTGGAATTTTTGGACATACTTTATTGGAATGCCCACCAAGGTGTTCTCTGAAATTACTCTGGTCCTTAAATACAGGTGTAGTATTTCTTACAGGTCCAGGGAAAAACCTCAACTCTACAGGGAGCAGATGGGCTTGTGAGGGTCAGGGAAGGAAAACTGGGCCCTTCTTCTTGTGCTTTCAAAACATCTCCTGCAGTGTATATTGCTTCTATGAGACATATATCTGCTTCCCAGAAGTATCACTAAAGCACTATTTGGGAATATATTGATCAGTAGACATTTACGATGTTGTCAGTCCCAGACAAGATGACCCAAGACCAATTATTATTTTGGGTCCTACTTACAAATGTTAGAGGCACTGCTTAGGAAATTGATCTTGACTTTATGAAATTTAAAGATCAATAGAAACCACCAAACAATTAGCAGGCTGTTAGCAAGGCACTGATACTCTTATAGACAGTTCTTTGGGGATTTATGCACTCACAGAAACACAGACTGTGTTTACACACCTGACACCTATGGGGTATCTATACCCTCACCAGATGCTCGATGCTCTCACTGACTTGCACAGCTGCTCCAGAGTCTCATCCCTTCTGTGATTTCGACCCATCACTACTATTATTATCTCAGTGCCATCGTAATCTTGTACACGTTCTCCTTGGGACACACAGCAGCGCTCAGCAGCTACCATGCTTTACAATTTATTAAGAAAATTGAGCTGGTCAGTCATTAGGGGACAAAAGAAAAAAAAATAATTCTGGATTGGTTTTTTTTCCAAAACACAAAATAATATCAAGTATGTTTGTGTTAGTGTCCTGAACTAATTCTTCTGAAATACAAAGTCTAGGAAAGTACAGTATTTTTTCATTCAATTGTGCTTGTGCCTTCAGAGCTGAGCTTTGTAATCAGAACCCTATCACCACCCACAGGAAATAAAATGGTTGTTTTGTCACATCATTTACAAATGTCATTTTAAACCTCTGTTGCTTCGGTGGCAGGAAGGATTTGAGTAAGCACAAAGCTGTCCATGAAATTATCTGTATTTCTTGCTGGCTACCTGCTATATAGTAACTGCTTTTCTCTGTCAAAACTGCCACTACTTTGAAAACAAGGATTGGAGAATGCAGAAAATGCAGCTTGATTTCCTTTTCTTCTCCTGAAAAAAGACATTCATGAGCTAGCTAAGCTGCCAGGGTTTTGAAAGCAGATAATGACTGTCTAGTTGCAGGTGAACAGAAACCTCGTACACAAAACTCTCAACCATGTTTGGAGCCCCCTGCTTTCATTTTGGTTGTTAAAACTCCCCAGGTCCCAAAGAGTGAAGAAAAAGAGATGAAACATCTATGATTAATTACAGTTGTGTCACACCTGCTCAGTCCCCTCATTTTCTCTCCCCCTTTCATGTAAGTACTTCAGTTTTAGTCTGAACAGTCTGGAGGAGGTTTGCAGGATACTGAATGCTTGTGGACATTGAAGGTTGTCAGAAATTCTGCCTGGGGTTTAATTGCAAGTGCTCTGCATTGCTTGTTTGAGAGTGGCTTGAAGTGATAAGAGGGGATTTAGAAAATCTTCTTTATTGCCCTTCAGATCCAAATCTGAAAAATCAGAATCAAAGACAAAAAACTTCTCCATTAGGCCCATTCTCACTTTCAGGATGATGCTTTAGAAGTATCAAAAAAAGCAAGCAGAAATACAGGTGGGAAGCTCTGCTCGGAGTCAAAAGAGGCTAAGGGGAGGAGAGGGGGTGCTTTTTTCGGACAGTCTCTGAAAAAGAAATGTCAAATCAAGTGACTGAAGCAAAAATACCACTGTTGCCTTACAGGCTCCAGAATCTTCCCATTTCCTTGCTGATTTGTCAGAAAAGCGTTAATGTTGAAGAACAGAAGATGATCTAATGTACATGACCTAAATATACAAAGTCATTCTGGGGGTTGTCAGATGGAGAAAACCTTCCTGGAGTAGAACAGAGAGATGACAATTCCAAACTCAACAAGGACTTCGACTTTTTCACTTCCAACTTATTTTTATAAAGCAACACAGTTATCATCTTTCCCTGTCATTGACACTGCAACTGTCAACTGAATAGATAGTGATGTTTCAAAGGATCATCCACATTGGGAAGAGGGCTTCAAGGAAATTAGAACGCTGAGCAGGATCCTGACTGTCACAGGAGGCATGTCAAGAAATGACTTTGTACCTCTGCCTGTGAGTGCAGCTGTGCAGTCAGTAAATACTGGCACGCCCTTTTCATTGCATTTTATTCCTCCTGGCACAGCTTCCAAAGGAAAAGCTTCTCATTTAACAGAGTCCTGCCAAGCACAGTGAGGGGAATAGCCTCATTTGTGGCGTCTGAGGATTTCATTGCACAGCACCATGTTTTAAAGCCCCCAAAGATCTGTCTGATAATGAAGCCTGCACACTCAGATGTTGGTATTGGCAAGTTCTTCGATTTAAGTGTACTTGTCCCTTTGTCAAGCCATAGTAAACAAGCTGTGCTTTTGCATTTTTGATGTGTGTGTAAAAGCAATGTGAAATGACATCAAAGCAGCTCCCACAGCACTGCCCACAATTTCTCTTTCAAGAGGAGCAGAAGGCATTAGCAGCACCTGGGAATAAATAAGAAAGAATCCTGCTGATGTGATCTACCCTGTGCCGAAAAAGTTAACTTTCCTGGAGATTAAGCGCTCAATGATGTGACTCAGTGATTACATTTTAGCAAGTTGTGCACAGTTTCTTTGTATGCCAAATGCAGACTGGCTGACTGCAGCAAATTTAACTAAACTACTTGGCAGCATCTAGTGCTGAACTACACTTCTCCTAATGCTATGCCCATGCAGAGGCACAGTCCAGCTCCCATCGTATCCGACAGGGACTCACAGCCAATGATGTTGTACCTACTTAGCCAAATCCAAGGTTTACCAGCTTTGGCCATGATTCTGTGAAAATTTCCTTACTTATGCAGCTAATTCTGTTACAGACACTGAGCCTTGAGATGTTGGGCTTGACACCAGCTGAGAGAGGCAGACGGGCAGAACACCTTAAGAGGGCCAGGGAGAGGCCAGAGGGAGAATTCAAGGACCTGCATGTTCAGTTTGTCAGTAAGAGGATTTCACTGGGAAGAAAAGCAGGACAGTGGAAGATTTCTTAGCACAGCAGGAGAGGCATTTAAAGAGCTGAAAGGGGTACCCAGGAAAATTTTAATTGCAAACAAAATACCAGTATGAAACAGTGAATCTAAACAGCAATTGGAAGAGATAACTCTGAGAAACTGAATTCTCCAGCTCTCCACACCTTGAGATCAAGACAAGTTGTCTCCCTGAGCTGTGTAATCTTTTTAAAACACACTGTCCTGGGCTCACCACAGAAAATTTCATTGCCCATAATGCACACAAGATGAAATAAAGTGAACTAACCAACTGTCTCTTGAAGCTCTGAGAGTCTACAGACTAATACTTGCATGAAAAATTCCCAAATAAATGAGACCTTGCGTGACTAGTGAAAATTTCTCCCAACAGATACCATCTATTTGACATACTCCATCGCAATAAAGCAAGTTGACCTATAAACTAATTTAGAGGGAAAAACCAAGGGGGCTTATGAAGACTTCTAGTAAAAAAAAAACTTGTGGTGTTTTTTTCCCCTCAAGGGATTTTTAGCTGCTCAGGATTGTTTTGTTTTCTGCAGACTTCATTGCTGAAGTGCAGTTGTCCAAATCCAATCTCAGCACATTTTTCATCATCTTTAGAATTTCCCACATGTAATTAAATCTTCTTTCTAGCGACTCTGCACACATTGTTTAATTTTTTTTCCTGTTTTAGACATAGGAACAAAACATATTACCCTTAAATGTAGGGGTCACTAAACAGAATTTAGAGAAAAATCATTTTAGCAATCTATCAGCAGAAGAAAAATTATTCAAAATACAAAACATGAAATACCTTAAATTAGTTTTAGGTTAAGAGGAGAAGCAAACAAATAGAAAAATGGTCCCCAGGCTTGACTGAAAACCTCCTTATCTGTAAATTGGCCTTTTTTTTTCAAAGTTCTCTTGGCAGCTTTGGCCTGAAGGAAGGTCTAGATGATATGACTGCTTTCTTAGTAGAGCAATAAGATTAGTGGGACAGATTCTCATTCGCTGTATATAGACAATTCTCTGGGACTTGCACTCTCTGAGGGTCTTGCCCAATATAATTTCACAGTGATGAAACAATTCTTAAAGGGGAGGGCTACATTTCAAAAGGCTGTGAAAGCATTAAAGCATCATTTTAGCCAGTAATGCTAGAAATGGATATTTTCCCATCCTCCTAGCAGCAGAAGATACTGGACACTTTGTGATTAATTTCTGATTCTGCAGTTCATCTCAGTCTGTGGCACTGAGAATGTCAGCCCAGCTTACTCTGGCAATTATTCTCAACCAAGAGGACATCTTTAACGAGCCAGGACTCCATTGCTGACCTGTTTCCAACTCATTAATGCTTTTAAAGTCTTTGCCATCTTTCACTTCCACATCAGCTTCCTCACAGATGTACTTACTCGTACACCTGGCACTTTGCTAACAAATGATGTGGCACAGAGCTCTCAGCTGGGAGAGATCTTACTCCAAAAATTAAAGCCACACTTTGAAAATGCATTTGGAGTGACAGTGAACTCCATCAATTCTCCACTGCTTATTAAATCAGCAACACCTGAGTCAAAATCTGTGCAGTTGTCCAAGTCCAATACCATTTTTCACTGATGCCATAGTATTCCAAAGACTTTCTTCTTGGCTCTTGAATAATTAAGCAATATCCTTGCAACATAAAAACAGCCATACTGGATCAGGCCAGAAGTTCATCTAGCCTCCTATCTTTTCTCTGACAGAGGCTGGGATGAATGCCAAAGGAAAACAACCACCCTTCCCCTGAAACACACTTCATCCTTTCAGCGACCAGCACTGTAAGGACTTCCTGAGCTGCAGGTTGAGTCACATTTCACAGCTGCTGGTGGTCAGCCTCTGCCCCAAGCCCTTCTGACATGCCGAGTCTCTCTATGATAATGTCTAGAGGCAGGGTGGTCACAGTCTCAGATGACACAATTAATCAGTTGCACAGAAATGCCAACATGCTACCACACAAATAAAACTAGCTTTTATGATGACCATTCTCCCTGTTTAATTATAGATCCATAATAATTACCAAAATATTTCTGATCTTATCACACACAAAAGTCAGCTTGTGACAAGACAGAAATAAACTTCTCCTTGTGGTTTAAAGTTTATTTGCATACTAATTTCCCTTGTTATCATGTATGTAATTGTGCTGAAATTTACTAGACTGTAATTCTTTGGACAGAGACTAAGAGCCATACTTAATCCAGAGCTTAAATCCAGGCATCTTTGATACCTGTTTTGCTGCCTGAAAGAATATTATGTTTTGTTTCATATTTTTCCTGTATTTTGTAAAGTGTATACCTGAAGCCTTCTGCAGGACAGGCACTCCTGGAGTTGTGTGTTATTACACAATTAATCTCTCCTGGACTCAGTAAATGGGGATAAACCAGTGGCACTGTTATCCTGATGGGGCTGCTGAATTCTCACAGTGCTGAGTGCAGTGTGAACCCAGGGGCTGGGAAAAATTGCTCAGGCCTCCTCCTCTCTAAATGTTTCTTTAAAGCCAAGCATTGTGACCTGCCTGAACAGACAGCAGCACTCTGGAAAAACCCATCTCTCTGAAGGAATAGTTGGGATGGACACAGTGTCCCTAGGTGGGGGCTCTGCCACACAAAGTACCTGCCCAGAGACTGTCCTTGCACTGGGGAAGAGCCTAAGGAGCCATGGACAAGGAGAGTGAGGGCTGCTTCCCCTCGCCTCCCCTCCCTCCTCCTGCTCTGAGGAGGGCAAGAGGCAGGAGGGACACGTGTGAGTGATGGGGGGAGAAGAAAAGGAGCTGTTCTTCCCCACAGACTGAACACATGATATGCAATCGGTGCTAAAGCTGTCACAAAGCAAATAATGCTGCATTGGTTAAGATAAAAGTTGTCTGCGTAGAGTTACTTACAAATACAATAACAGTAACTCACCAAGTAGGCGGGTGCAGCTGAAGGTGGAAACCATGCTCGCACCAAAGCCTGCCTGTCTCTCAGAGATTTTACTGCCTGGATTTTGGTACTATTCCTAACACTGACACCCTAGAACAGAGATGTGCTTTGTGAGAAGATAAATGGCATATTTATCCAAGAAGTGTCCTGGTAGCTGTCAGTGCGAGTCTCTCATCCATCATGCTGTCCCCCTGCCCTAAGGGGACGCTCATCTATCCCGCCATGTATTCTGATAACCTGGTGCTGCTTTAAGAGCACACTCTGCCTATTGGAAATCACCAGGGGAAGACAGGTTTGCTGCCTCTCCCCTCCACCAGCAGCACTGCTTGTGTTGGAGTCAATCTGAACGTTGTCTGGAGCGGGAGCAGCGCGGACAGAGCGGCTCCCACAGCGAAACACGCTCCCACTGCTCTCTGCAGGCTGACAGCTGCTGTGTATCCAGCTCCTGGATACACACTGCTGCTCTGAAGTGGCACCCGTGGGGAGCCCGTGCTGTCCCGTGCTGCTCCTCATTCTCTTCCTTGAAATGCAGGCAATTTATTATGTCTACACAAAAGGAGTAAAGTTTTTAAGAGGCAGTGTCCCAAAACAAAGGCTTCCCACCATCAGACAGCAATGATGGCAGCCAGTTTGCACAAGGACAGAGTGCTATTCAGCCTAAAAGCTCAGACATGCTTCTGCAGGACCAAAAACATTTTTAGGACCAAAACCAATAACAAAACCCCAAAAAGAAATGTCTTGAAAGTTGCCAATGTTTTAGCTTATACATGAGTTCCATTCGATACTAGAAGAGCTTCTCCTCAAGTCCCTGCTCACCAGAGTTATTGAAAGTGTGTAAATTTAAGTGTCAACATCAACGAAATACTTGCATGCTTAAAAGTCCTGCTAAGCAGAGGTCTTGGGCTACATCTCACTGCAAAAACAGGGCCCTCTCTACATCGAGCCTCCTGTGCCAGCCAGATGCTGGGTGACACAGTACAGGAACACCTGCACTACTGTGAGGAACTGTGGTCACATTATTTCTGGACATGGGCTTCACTGCAACTCTCTGGACTGAGGTAAAATAGAACATCAGCTCTTGAGGGTGTTTGCACAGACACTCTCCCAGTAGCACAGCCCCCAGCTGCAGCAGTATCATAATTTTTTAGCTTGTGGTGAGAAAGCTCCTCACTGGAGAAAGCAAACTGAGCAGCTGAAAGTGTCTGCCACTTCTTTAACAAGGGAAGGAATGTGCCACAATCAGAAGTCTGTCAAAAAGCTTCTCCTCCAGAAATAAAAAATGAGAGATTACATCAATAGGGGATTTTACAGTTTTTCTCTGTATCACAATGGGATAACAGACAGATATAAAGCAAGGCAGCAGTGAGAAGGAAAGAAACCAGGGTAAGAAATTTGAGAGCTCCTCCCTTATAGCCAGAATGAAAATGTTTCCTTGAACTGCAGGTAAAGATGGATGAATTTTACCCAAAGGAAAAATAAAGCTGGAACTACTCATAAAATCCACCTGAATGTACCAGTTAGCCACCACTTGAAATCTAAATAAAGCAAACTTCATTTTTATTGGAATTCTGTAGAAGGAAATAAAGTATGTTTTTACAAAAAGCAAATAATGTACCTAAGTAAGAACAACATCATTCACCCTGCAAATCAATGTGGGAGCGAGCTGTGGATGCTCCCAGAGGTCTCTGTTGCCTTTATGGACATGTGATCCTGAAGCTGCACTCATCCATTCTGGCTGTTTCACAAACTAAGCCGTGCCTGCACCTTCACATTTTCCCCAATGCCATTTCTGTGACAGTCTGTGACAGTCTTGTTTACTGACTGTCTTCCTTCCCTCTGTACCAATATCTTAGTGACCAAAATGAGACCTGTCATTTAGGCTTTAATATGGCTGTCTGTGAAACAAAACTTTCCAAGGGTTTCCTTTCCCCTGCTCCATCAACCTCCAAAAAAATGCAGTCACTGAATCCAAGATGGAATTAGCTCCCTTTATCTTTTGCTTTGACTACTAACTTTGAAAAAAAAAATAAAATTATTTGGTCAATTCTTGTGGTGGTCGGCATCTTCTTATCTGTTTGGACAACACCTCTTGTGATTGGCTCTTGTTCCATTATGGACATTAAGCTTTGAGCTGGTTCCCACAATACATCCTAAACACAGCCACAGAAAGCATCACAAAAAGAAAAAAAAAAAAGAAAAAAAGAAAAAATTAAAAAAAGAAAAAAAGAGGAAGAAAAGAAAAAAGAAAAAAGAAAAAAGAAAAAAGAAAAAAGAAAAAAGAAAAAAGAAAAAAAAAAGAAAAAAGAAAAAAGAAAAAAGAAAAAAGAAAAAAGAAAAAAGAAAAAAGAAAAAAGAAAAAAGAAAAAAGAAAAAAGAAAAAAGAAAAAAGAAAAAAGAAAAAAGAAAAAAGAAAAAAGAAAAAAGAAAAAAGGAAAAAAGAAAAAAAAAAAAGAAAAAAGAAAGAGTGATGCCAAGTGCTTGAGATCTGGAATTAGGAATTGCCTGCAACCTTACTACAGCCTCTGTGCCCCTGCAGCACCAGCAGCCCAGTGACATGGACACAACGTGTTTGTTCCCAAGAGCCATTCCCTCATACATTGCACAGGCAGAATGCTGTCCACGTAAAGAAAAGCTATTCAGTATTTTGATTTTGCCCCTTTGTTCACTGTGTGGTCCCAGGCTTTATTTACTTTACATCACTCAAACACTACACTGATGACAGAGTTTGTAATTTCCTCTTTTTTATGGGATTAATCCCTCTAGTTTCTAATGGCTTGACAAACAGTAAAAAAAGCCTAATTTTCACTCGAAGTCTAAGAGGCAAAGTGTGTGGCTGAATGTGGACCACACAAAATTACCACACGTTATGCAGAAGATCACATCATCCTGGATTGAAAACTGCCTTGGGCAGTGACTTTGCCTTTTCCACAGTGAAGTGCCTTGTGTATCAAAAACCCAAACAGAGCAGCTGTAATGGGGTGTTTTTCTGAACATTACTGAACCTGTCTTAATGCCATTTAAAAGATACTTTCTAGAAATAGATAAACTAATTCCAGTTAATTACATGGGTGCAGAAAAGTCAAAAGAGAGACATTAGGTAACAATGTGCAGCTAAGAAGGGCCAGGGCCAGATCCAAATTTCACTGAAGTGCAAGAAATGATGAATCTCTGGGGGACTGACTAATCAGGCCCTAAAAGCTGAGAGTACAGCTTTTCTTGAAAACAGGCAAACTTCTTCAAAAGTGTGTTTTCCACTAGTGGGGAGATCCAGAGACTTCTTCATGCTGGGCGGCCTGGTGTTTTTCTCTCTGTTTTAAAACAATTTTTGAAAACCATGTAGAAATAATGCTATTGATTTCCAGGGATTAATAAATATCAGTGGTGTCAGCACAGTTTTAATCACAGGATAAATGTGGTACAAAATAGGATTTCTAGGTAGCAATCTCTATTTTAGATGAATGTTACAGACGAATTTCTCAGCAGACTGATTTTGTAACCTCTTTGCAGAAACCATTTACAGTGTTTGATATATTTATATATGGTACCTCAGAGAACATTTTGTAGTGTCATAGGAGAAAATCTTTTGCAGAGGGCTTCAGATACTGGTCAAACCTTGTTAATGAGTCAGGCTGTCAGCTTGTCAGATGAATTATACAGATTTGCAGGTGATTAACAAGAAATAGCTACTGCTAATTATAACAAGGCCATGAAAGCAAAATCATTCTGAATTTATGAAGGAATTAAAAGTAAAAAGACAAGTGTCTTTTCGTCTGAACACAGATTAAATGAGTATTAAGTGTCTTTTCTCAGTATAAAGTAGTTTGTTCTGGTAGTTGAAGTTATAGTTAGGTGTTTTTTCTACTGAAAGATGAGATTACATTAGAGAGATACCACTAATTTAACTTCACTTATTTTTTTATCATGTATATTTATTCACAACAAGTACTACTAGTTTTCCTCTTAATATTTTCCATGCCAAGACATTTGCAATTACAGAATTTTGCCTTCCATATTTGCTAGTAAATGGGTTTAACTGCCACAAAACATCATGTTTGTAATAAATTACTCTCCTCTGCAATTTCGTTTAGCCTAAGGTAACAACAAATGGAACTTCTTGGGAACAAACAATTTACAGTTTGCACATAGGCAAATATTTGTGTATTTAAATGCTCCTGGAATTTTCTGTTTGTCACAATCAATCCCACAGGAAATCAGTTATTGATTTCAGAAGAGCACGAAATCATCACTGCAGAAACATATTTAATATCTTGCTGTGGCCAGAATTGTAACTATCCTCCTGAAATTCACATCTCCCTGGCAGTTTAGGAGGGTACATTCCCTAAATGTTTGCCTGGCCACCAGGCAGATCCTACTACCCTGGGAAGAGGGATGGCAGAGCAAATGGCAAGTTTGTGATTCTCCATCACATTTTCCAGCCTGGGTGTCTTGGGTTATGGAACCAAAAATGTGTATTCTATTTCATCTGCTGAAAGTAGTTGGGGAGATGTTCGTCTTTATCTCTTGTAACTCTGGGGGGAGGGGGGCGGGTGCCTTCTGATAATGGGCCAGCTGTTAAACCAGGTGGGGCAGTGTTTCTTATCTCTTTCACCACCTGTCCTCCCTCCAGGGGGATATCTTCTGCTAATGGGCCATGAAGGCTCACCAATGACAGGACACATTCCATCATCCCATTGTGAGATGCTCCACCCAGTGGGGGGGAGCCAACCATTCCTGAGATGTAGGAACAGGAGGTGTCTGGTTCCACTGGATTCCCGGAGGAAGACTGGACCATTCTTACCATCACTGGACCCTTTTCTACAGGATCATCTCTACTCCAACAGAACCACATCTGCCACTCCAGGAGGACTCACTTTTGGACTGCTTCCAACACCCTGACCAACAGGGTGTCAGGTTGTAGCTCTGACTCTGTCAGGGTTTTCTAGGATTTTTGTTTGTTTTCTTGCTTGCTTTTTTGTACTACTACATTTGTATTTTTTAATATTCCTAGTAAAGAACTGTTATTCCTATTCCCATATCTTTGCCTGAAAGCCCCTAATTGCAAAATTATATTAATTTGGAGGGAGGGGGTTTACATTCTCCATTCCAAGGGGAGCTTCAGCTTTCCCTGGCAGATACCTGTCTTTCTAAACCAAGGGATACAACTGGGATGCAACTTCCACTTGACACCAGCTCTTTGACCATAAAGGCTGTGAACTGCATGGGCTGTTCTGTCCCACCTTGGCTTTACTTGCAGCACAGGAGAGCCTCGGTGGCCCAGCACCAACACCTCTCCCTGCGACCTACAGAGCGTTAATCTCACTCATGAGCCAAGGAAGTCGTGTCCTGATCCATTGGCAGATCCTGTTGGCAGAAGTAGGGCAGTAGATTAGAGAGACTGATACAGACTATAGAAAATTTCCCCAAAACACCAGGGCTTTTTTCCTAGCAGACCTAGCTATGGGCAATGGTTTCTCCTGCTGGCTAGTATAGGCAGAGAGGCAGTTGATAAAGCATTTCTAAGAGCAATTTGTAATGATGTCTCAGTAGTGAATTCCAGCAGAATTAACATCAAAAAAAGCTGTTATGTGTATTTTCACTACTGAATGTAATACAATCTGAAGCAGCAAAGCGCAGCTTTCATTTTGAGGAAATTTCACTGCAATCTCCTGTATCTGAGGGTCTTCCAATATACTGTCAAAGCCCAAAGTCAACACATTTCCTCTATAAAATGTAAACACAAAGTACTTCAAAATCTGGCCTGAAGCTTCAATTTGTAGTATCCCTACAGAACACAGAATTGTTCCCTGCCAAGGAATTCTGCAGAGCAGCAATACAAAAGAATAGCTTATTTTGTATAAAAATGGTAATATTTTCAGAAAATGGAACTCTACTGGGTAGATCTCCATGAGGATTGAAATGCCTGTTTGGAACATACAAGCCTTTGTGAAATATTTCTCACAGTAGCTAGATAATTGTTCATTTCTGTTGCTTTGGTGAGAAGCATTCCTGTTGAATTGAGTCTTGAATCATAGAAAAAAGAAGGCTCAGAAGCATAATAGAAAAGCAGTGTGTGGATTTCAATAACAACCCCAAAACTCACATTACCTCTTAGGAAAATCTTTGAAGAAATGTGCTTAGTACAAGCTGCGAAGAAGCACAACTCTGCCAGCATTAGCAGCCAAGAAATCCTCATTCATTTAAGATGAAAAGGCAGAGCCAATTTCAAATTACACTTGGTGCCATACAACATATGCAACAAACAAAGAAAAACCAGGGGATTGAAATCATCCCTGAACACCATACATGGTACATGTTTCCAAAGTGGTTTTGTGTGTAAAAAACAAAACATTCTCTTAATCCAGCACATTTTAGTGGCCTGAAAGGCTACCTAGCTTTGTAAGATACTAAAACGGACAAGTAGCTCTGCCACCAAAGATGATCTCCAGCACATCTGAGTTCCCCAATCAAACTGGGAAATTATTGTTCCTCCTGGTTATGCATCACGCTTCTTAAAAAAATTCAGTGGTTTACTTGCAAAACTTCTTGGTATATTTAAAGAGCTCTTCTCTTGGTGACTTTCCCCATCACTATGTACCAAAAGAAGTTGATTAACCCGAAGCAATATCAATAAAATGAAAATCATACTTTCCCTCTGCACCACAAATCTACCACAGGGCACAATTTTGAAGTTGCATAAAGTCCACAAGCCTTATCACTTACTCTGCTTCTGGATCTATCTGCCTGAGATCAGACCACCACATCTGGGGTCTAATGGCCTTGGTCTCCAAGAACAACCTGCCTTTTTTTGTAAGTATCTTTAAGTTGAGGAACTCAAAGGAATGAACTGTCTGGATTTCACCCCAAACTGCTGAGTGCTGGAATCCCAACTTAGGCAAAACAGTGTCTGTTTTAGGTTGTGCAAACAACAGCCCAAAGGTAAAAAACAGATAGGGAAAGATTTCTTTCAGCATATTGGAGGCATTTCCATTGAGCATCAGCTCCTTGAGAGCTTTGCCCCTTCTGACAACCACCAGTTCACGAGTGTCCTCCAGCATCCCTCTCTGCCCTCTGCCCCTGCCTGGGGAGGGTCGTGCACTTTGCCTATTAAAGCAGAGCTCTGTTGCCAGCCAAAAAAAAGAGGATTAAAGGACAGAGGATTTCTAGATTGGAAGTCAGATTAGGACAACGCTCTAGGTTTTTTTATCTAGTCAGTTTTACAGTATAAATAGTAATACGTTCATCACTGTTTTTATCACAATCTGTCAAACTACTCTGTACCTACTAAAAACTGCTGTAAGCACTATGAAGTGGAAGGAGTAGAAGTAATTCTAGGTTTGTTCCTGACATGAGGGGTTTGTTTATACTTCAAGACTCAGTCTCAATTTCCTAACAGTCTGAAGCCTGCAGCCATCACACATGTGACAATTAAACATTTTTGGGAACAACGGCAAACGTAAAAATCAGAGATCAAATGCGACCTTTGTAGAAAACATGGTGAGTTCTTAGGGATTTCTATTTGCTCTGGAATTTTTCATCTCAGCAGGACCAAAAGTTTTAATGAACATTAAAAAACTATAATTCACGTCTCTATTTCAGCTGCACAGCCCTACTTTGCATGAGATTTGGCAACAAAGTCCCAGCCTTGGCACGGATCTCTCGCGTGCTCCCTGCTCTCCATCTGTCCAGGCACCATTCGGAAAAGCTCCCGTCACAGTCCTGTGGTGCCCTGAATTATTCATGCTGCTCCCAGCAGCCCCCAGCATGCTGGGATGGGGCAAGCACAGGCCAGCACTGACCTGAACCAAACACTTGGCTGATCCATCTTGCACATTTCCTACAGGAGTGGGGCTGGACCAAACCACTGCTGCATTATTCCTGGTAACCCATGACATTTTAATTAATGGCTGATTGCCAAAAACATTAAATGGGATGAAAAGAGGACCTGGGTACCCCAAAACCAAAGTTGGACATGCAACTTTCAATGAAATTATAATGAATATTCCCAGGACCATCTTGCCAGTTAGAAGAAATCCCTCATTAACCATTTACTTCACTGCATTTACTTTCCTGGAAAATGCAACTGCAGTAAAGGGTTGATGTTTCCTTTAGTTTATAACTTTTTTTGTACAGAGACTGAGGTACCTGCATAAACAGAGATCATGTGGATACACACTGATACTCAAGGGGCAGGGGAAGGAAGGGAATCTCAATCATGAGAGTTACAACCAATTGCCAAAAGGACCACCAATGTAGAACTGTGGATTAAATTAGTGGTAAAGGATTTATCTCAAATGGCTCTGCCTGTGAAATATCTAAATATATGGGTGTATGTATGTTTTATCTGGGAAAGTCACAGTGCACTAATACTGGCAATTCCAGATTTTCACTGAAGAAAGGACAAAAGGAAAGCACAGAAAGATGATCAATGCATCTCTTTTATCGATTGGATAAAAGCAAGACAAGAGTGATGGAAGCTCTTCTGAAGCCTGGATAGTTGTGGAACAGAATCATTTACAGCCAGATGGGCTTATGAGCTCTAATTCTGTATGAACCTTCCCAAAACCTGCACTGCCTCCAGCAGAAGCACTCATTGTGTCTACCCTGGACTTCCCCAGGCTCTTCACTTAGGGACTGTAGTCTCCCAGTGCCCCAGGCTGGCTCACCAGATGCCTCAGCTCTCTGCTGCTCAAAAACAGGGAGCCTGCCCAGGCAAAGGTTCAGCTCCCCTGCCACACAGACAAATGGCACTGAATGTGCCATTATTTACCTCCTCCTGCCATCAGAGAGAAGATGCATAGGTTTGATTTATGCCATTGGAGGAAGGAGCATTTTTTCAGTGTCTCAGAACCCAAGCAGTGTACACTTCCTGTCACAGCCCTCTTGCTCATCCATATCAGTGGCCCCACTGAAATCCATAAGGCAGACGAGACCTGGCCTGTTACTGCTCAGCTGGAAGCAAAGGGAATGTAATCTTCAAGGACTGAACTCGCCGACTACAACAAATTAATCTCCAGTGAGCCTTTGTACATTTGGGTACTTTTGCTTTACCAATGGCATTAGAAGTTGTTAAACACCTGGATCTTGCTATCTAAAAAGATTTAAAACAGAATATTTATGGAGAAAAATAAATGACCATATGGGTGAGTGGGGGCTTAGTCTGCTAAGTCTGAGCACTTACAGAACATAGCTATGAAGTTCCTACCAACTTCAGGGATTAATTCTGCAGGGACACAGCACAGAAACAGAGCACAGTCTTACTCATAAAGTTTTTAATCTCTGAATTTCTTCCCACCTGCATAGTTCTCTTGACCAAATTTTCAGCTTATATTTTTTATGTGCAGAATTACCATTCCACTTCAATCCTTAAGGAATACCCATAACAAAAAGGATACAAAAAAAAAAAAAAAAAGGAGATTTAAAAGAAGATAATAGTATTTTTTCATTACTCAATTGACTTCTAACTGAATCTTCTGTGATTTATATTTAGGGGGACTGTCAGAAAACATATAGGGTAACCAACCCTTCCTTAAAGATCACCATGATTTAACATCACTTATTTTAGATGTCTTGAAAGTCACATTTAATTCTTCATTTTAAATATTCAATAGGATGTGTCTAGGGGCATTTTTCACTTGGTTATATTAACATGCTCTGACAAGTGAATATAATAATGAGATTAACAGTCTGGCTGTGAAACAAAACTCTTAAATTCTGTAACATTTATTAGGCAAGCAGTTATATTATGGCAAGTTTGGTGAGTTGCTTTGACTTATCTGTCAGCCACTCATTCTCCTGCAATAGGAATATAAGAGATCTTCAAACCATGACACAGGTCTGTCTACTCATTTCACTGTGAAGAACCTCTGCCCCAAAATACATGGGGCTATTAAGATCTGGACTTCCACTATTTCCTCTCTTTCATAAAGTGCAAAAGCCAAGAGCAAAACCTGACTATGAAGGAAGTCTCTAATGGTTTACAACACCCAGACAGAGCTGTACAAGTCACAGGGAAGAGGATGTCAGCTATGGGCATGAATGCTGTCGGGGGGCTTCCAAAAAGCCATACTCCAGCTACTGTTTTCATCAATGACCTGCAAGGAAAGACAAGATCATTTGCAGGTGACAAGTTGTGGCTGAATGACATGTCATGAGGAGGACAAGACAGTTAAAATGATGGGGATCATTGGGAAGTTATGGCCAGTTAAATTAACTAAATTTTAATTAGCCAAGTGCAAGGAGTTTAGAAATAAGAAATACAGATCTACTTGCAGGAGGGGGAATGCCTCTGTGATACCAGAAAGGATCTTCATTACATTACACAAATATCTACACATGCCTACCAGCTCCCAGTATTATCCCAGCTGTATGAAAATGAAAACTTATTTCTTAAATTTGAATACCATGGAGAAAATACAGAAAGCAGTCCCAAAACCTTGACTACATGGACAATATGAAAAATTCCATGTAGTGAGACCACAGAAATCTCAGGATATTTAGTTTATAAAAAGAAGATTGACAAGTGACTGGTTTATACAGTGTAAGCACTTTCCCGTGGAGAAAACAAACACTGGGTACTTAGAGTCTCTCTTGTCCAGAGAGAGAAAAATTACACAAGAAGAACTGATGGCTGGGAACAGAAGCCAGAGAAATTCATTTGGGAAACAAGGCACTGCTTTTGAACGCTGAGCCAAGCAGTACATGGAGTTCTGCATTTCTTTACTTTTCAGTAGGGGGATGCCTTTGGAGAGCAAGTATTGCACAGGCACAAGTTCTCAGGAGCAGTCTGAGAGAGCCAGGATAAGCTTTAATATGCAATGATCTTCCTTTTTTTTTTTTTTCTTACCCTAAAGTAAATAAATTTATCCACACACATGGACCCTTTGCAAGTGTCAAACAGATATAGTTTGCTTTAATTATCAAACACTGCAGTGCAGCAAAGGGAGCCCATTATTTCTAGGGACAAATATGCTGCTAACAGGCAGTGACACCACTTACAATACCTAGACATGAAAATGTCTGCCATCACTGCTGCTGAGGGGACAGGTTATATTAGTAAACTTTTAATATTATGCTGTGAAGGATAGCTCATTTAGTATTGTTAGTTCCTCCCTTGTGATATTTCCCATAATTTCTCATTGGAAATTTCACATTCTTCTCTGGAGTGGATCTAGTTCCTCTTAGGTGCACTTTAGGGGCTTCCTAAAGCTGCTCAGTTCACTTTAAGCTTACCAGATGAGCTGCAATATTACTCTAGATTGGCTCCATTGTCAGTCAGCAACAGATGTGACTGCCAAGTGTGGGCAAAATCCACAGCATGTCACTGCAGCAAAAAAGGAAATCCCAAGCCTAAAAGCTCAAAAAATTATATTGGGAAAACCTGCTTCAGCTCTTCAGGATACCTGAGCTGCCAGCCTGAGGCAAACACAATAAAACACCCCAAACCAAACCTTGTGTCTGTATACATGTATTACGTAGCACCTCACTGCATTGGGAACGCTTTAAACTCATATCCATTTTGCTTTTGTAAATGGGTAGGGATGTCCTTAAATTACCTCTCTTGAACAATTTTAATTTCTCCAATGAAATCCTTATGGACTTAGAAGTGATTTTACATGAGAGAAAAAATCAGGAAAATTTGGAACAGGCTTTGAAACAGAAAACATCCACTCCTTTTAAATGAGGCACTGCAAAATGAGAAAAGAATTTAAATGAAACAGCATTGTCTCTGCAACATAAAACATGTCCTAATGTTCCAGCTCTGGTCATGTCTCTAAAGGTGTTAGCTGATTTCACTTGAATTCCATGTGGAAAAGACCCAAACAAATAAATAATCAAAAAATCCCACCCCAATAAACCAAACCAAACCAAATCAAACCAAACCAAACCCAAACCCAACCAGAATTGTAGCAAGCTGGCACAAGAGATCTGTAAAACAAGCTGGAAAAATTTTTGCTTACTCACTTTGCCATATTATTATGTATAAAAGCTGCTCAAACATGCCTTAGACCTTTCTGTGTCTACTATGCCGATATCAGCTGCTGGCAAGAAGAGTTCTTGCAGTAAATAAATGCTTCCTCATCCCAGGATTTCTGCAGCCTGTGTTCTGCCATGAAATCACCAAGAAGTGCTTTCATTCCCTTGCGTGAAGAACCTGAACAAAGCTTAACACATCTCATGCCAACCCCCCAAACTGGATTTCAGTGATGCACAGGCTCTGGCAGAACAACAGCAGGTGCCAGATGGAAACCCCTCACACCTTATGTGCATAGGAAGGGTGCCACTGAGGACACCACCACAGAACCTGACAGGGCTTGGTCTCTCACAACACACTTGCCATCATAAAACCTGAGAGTGATGGGGAAGAACTCCTCTATTCCAGGCTGCTCCTGATCCATAAACTCTGGTGATCCTGGTCCTTGCTGACTTCTGGGACAACTGAATCAGGTGACAAGAGACAGATCGATGGTGCTTTGCACTGATTTAAGATGTCTTCCTCTCTCCCTCAAACAGAGCAGAATTAACCTTTAGTTGCAGAAGCCAAAGTGATCATTTACTTAAACAAAATGAAGAGCACTCTGCATCAAACATGACTGAGCCCTCTAAATGGAGAGGTACTCCTTCAATACAAAGTACTGCAGGCACCTGCAGATTCTCTATGCCAAAAATACCCTTAGCATGTGAGCTTTTTGGAAAGCAGGAGGCTATTTAAAAACACAGGCTTCTAGTGAAATTGTAAAAATTACAATAAAAATATCCAAGTTTGTTTATTTTCATACTATTTGATTTACAAACAAGAGGTTTGCCAGCAGTTTATTTAATGAAGTGCACCATAAAACAGTGTCTTAAAGCCCTGTCTGGAGAGGGAGGTTTTGGGGTTTTTTTTTTGAGCCCCCAAATGAGCTCTCCAGCTCCATTTGCAAAAGCACAAAACTCAGATTAGAGAAGACTCAGATTTGTTGCCTACCAGGGATTTAAGCATGTGCTCAAGCATTCAGCAATGGGCTTCAGCACAACCTTTGCCAAAGTGAGCCCTAAAATTTCAGGTTTTACTGACTCTGTCATTACAGCAGAGCATTTACAGATTGCCCAATGTGTCACACACACCACCAGCACTCTGCTCCTCATCCCTCCTGAGCTCGTCTGTGCTCCCTCTACACTCACACAAAGATGTGACTTCCAGGTGAAGGAAACCTGAGGGTGAAGGGAAAAAAAGAAAGGATTTGGTTCGACAATAGGTGATAATCAGAGCTAGCATTCCAAGCTGGTTTTACCAGAAGAGAACAAGAGGATTTGACCCCAGCTTCTGCGGGCACTAACTCACAGACTGAGCGATGCAACAACAGATGTCCCCACAGAGCTAGGAAATGATCAGTGCTTCCACCACCCCGAGCAATGATGGGATGTTATTTCTCCTCTGGAAGAAATAGCGTGGCAAACCAGCACCCAGATGTTTAAAAAGAAGCTGGACTAAAGAAAGTAAGTTTCAGAAATTCCTGCAGTAGGCAGATAAATTTAGCAAATATAATTCAAATGGCCATTGATTTCAGCAGGATGAATTCCCTGGCTGCTGCCATCACATTTTCCTCATAATTTCTGCTGCCCTTTAAAAACCTTATTTTGGCATGTGTGCAATGGCCAGGGCAACAGTGAAAAGTGGTTTGGTGCTGTGATCTCAGATGGTGCATTTTGGCAATGGCAGAAAGGCAGAGCAGATATTTCTTTGAATTATTTTCGAGCATGTCCCTAAAGCAGTATGATTTCTTTGGCTTCAGAGGTAGCAAAAAAAACCCCCTATTTATTAGATTGACTGCTGCTATTTCATCTATTTGGTGTTGCTACCCATTTTGTGACTTGAATTCTTATTTATGCTTGTAAATCTGTGCTTAACATTTTGTGTTATTATAGAAATAAGCTTCTTTTAAATGTTTTGCTATTTTTTATTTATTTTTATTTGAACCTGCAAATCCTCTCTGGCTTAGTTTCCAAGTGAACACATCAACTCCCAACCTCTTTTTGCTTTTGAAATAAGGGTTTTATTGTCTGTGGCATTTTGCAAGATGTTTTTCTCTTAGTAATAGCCTGTTTTTTGGGGGGGTTACTTGTAATGTGCCATCTCAAACTGCCTTCCTGGTCAGCTGGGAGGGTGAATTCAGCAATTACAGGATTTGTCATTAGTATGTACTGAGGCACTTCTGAGCCACCTCTCTAATTATATACCTGTATCACTGGGGCTCTGTCCTCTGCTAAGGCACCGTGTTCATGCACCTGAATCCCTGTTC
Source organism: Phylloscopus whistleri (assembly GCA_017589585.1). Classification (NCBI taxonomy): domain Eukaryota; kingdom Metazoa; phylum Chordata; class Aves; order Passeriformes; family Phylloscopidae; genus Phylloscopus; species Phylloscopus whistleri. The sequence goes on along the minus strand of JADMLD010001007.1, from coordinate 809,923 downwards.
TTGCTGCAGCACTGCCCAGCCACTGACTTCACTCCCCCCAGCCTTGTCCACAGAAGCTCAGCACACAGCTCTGATGTGCTCTGCTCTGGAACACACAGGGAGGCATCAGAGCAGCACCACCTGGCCCAACAGAGTAATTGGGTTAATTTGGATTTGAGTTCTTCTCCAGCCAAGGAAAGCAAACGCAGAATGACTGACTGCTCTGGCTTTGCCACATGGTCCTGCTCTGGGTAAAACCAAGGAAAGGGTTTATGGAAGTGCCCTTAGGATCAGGTCAAGCCCATCACAGTCTGTCAGGAAGGGGTCAGTGCCTTATTCCCAAGAACAGCAGGATGTTAACAAATGAGTTCTTGAAAAGACCCTACACCCAAAGATGCTCTTTTTCTTCTTTTCAGCAACTTCTGAATCAAACATGAGATTTTTCAGTTTTCCCTTAAACTCTAGCAACAGGATATATCCTGCAGACATTCCCTCTGAGGAAATAATTTTTCTATAGCCTTAGCTCTCTTTTCCCTCAAGCTCTTTGAATAGCAAACCATAGTTAGTGTCTATATAAGATATACTTTTTCTAGCTGTTGAAGGCTGCAGCTCACCATTTCTCTTTCTTAGGACTACTTATTTAGCAGCTCTCTTCCGCCTACAGATTTCTTCTTTAAGATTATTCATATTTTTCTCTAGGGGGAATGATTTTTAGAGGAGCTGTTTTTGACAGGGGAACAAATGTTTAAGGCCTGAACCCATTACTTTTACATTCCTGGCAAGGATAAGAATTCATAATCACCTTTTGAAAAGTAAGAATTAAATCCGACTTCCAAAAAGTAGAAAAGATGTTAGAAAATAAGAAAAAGCCAGGAAGGATGCTTGTCTCCTTATTCATTTAACTACAGTGAATCTCAATGTTTTTGAGGTAAACTTTGGCAGCATCAAAACTCAATATCCCAGAATCCTTAATTTGCAAAACAGTGACACTCTGTGTGGACAAATTGGAATTATGGAGTGACATCAGCCAGCATGGCAGTAAGAATTCATTTACATTATTCTAACATGAGTTTAAATTAAGCAACCCCTGATTATGCACACAATATTAATGCAATGCTATTATTAACATAGGTTAATAATAGGTTAACAAGGTTTGGGCCAGCCTAATTCTAAGATCATTATAGCAAACCAGAGCATATTGAACAACCCCAGGGTACATTTGTTAAAGAACTTGAGTGAATTAATACATGGTGTTCCATTGATTTTTCCCACAGATGTCTAAATCAGTAATGTTTATTGCCAAACACGATGCAGCTGACACACCCCAGCACTGAGTAAAATACCAGTTAGTCCTTTCAATTCAAGCAACTTACTCTGCCCAGTTTTAAATCACTGTGAGGAGAGAAGCTAAATAGATACTAACAGCCTTTGCTGAGCAGGGAAGCACTTTCCTGTCAGGGAGTCCCTCTGGATACTTTAGAATGAACACATAAAAGTGCTCAGCAGTGAAAGTATCCAATATTTTCACATTAGAACCAGTAAGCTTTTCCATAACAGCATTCATCACATTTTCAGAATGAGCAGACCTAGTTCAGGACTTCCACTAGTACAAAAACATATTGCAATGCAGCAACCAACCAGTCACCTCTTCCTCCACCAACATCTTTTAAACTGTAAAAACTTTTAGAACTTGCCTGACTTACTCTGGGCAGGTTTTTTTTCACTCACTAGATATCTGCTACAAGATAATCCTGGACACAGTACTTCATTTTATTACAGCAGTGGTGAGAGAGCCATTGAAAGCCTCTTCATATCAGCAGCTGTGTCAGTCTGTGTAGTTTTCATCTCCCCAGACAACTGCCACCACTAGAAAAAGAGGCTCAGGAAAGATGACATTCATTCTTTAAAGCTGACAGCTGTAAAACAAGGTTCTTAGGACTGCAAAGACACCTCAAAGATTACACCAGTAATCAAGTGAGTTGCGTTTCTTTCTAATTCTCACCTGTCTAGGGGCTTTTTTCCTTTCCCAAGACTGCATCTCACAGCTGCCTGCTAGAGATTAGATGCCACTCACAATTAAAACTGCAGGAAAACTATAAAGATCATGTTTCTTTTGACACCTCTCTCTCGCTCACCGAGCTTGTAATTGAAAGCCCATTTAGTAAGTTACAAGTACCTAGACAATGATCTCAGCTTATCAAAAACTTCGCATCGCTGGAGTTCGGGGTAGGATGAAAGTCTGCAAGTGAGAAGGATCCTTCTCTATTGTACTTCACAAAATGCTCCCTCTGCAAGGGTATGGAAAGAGTACAGCTCTGTGCTTGCTCTTGCTACTGAGACACGCATTTAAGACTGGGCCAGTTGTGCCATTTCTCTTCTTCCCCAGATTTTAAGTGTCATCCAATCTCTCCCAATCTCTCCCAAATCTCCACTGCAGCAGTTCCCACTCCAGTGAGCTCATGGGAAAGTACAATCTTCATGTGAAAGTGAAGAGACTCTATGAGGCTCCGATGCTCAAAATGCTACTGCAGAGCTGGAGGCAGCCCCAAGGAGGGAAAGAAAAGGAGCAAGGAGAAAGCAGAGACCTGTCTGGACCTGTGCAAGCCAAGGGGAACTTTTTCCATCAACTTCCTGAAGAGCAGGTTCTGACAGGGAAGATGAAGGACAGAGAGTTGTGAAAGTGACTTGAAAATTTCCTACTTGCACTATTTTCCTAATTGCACTGTTTTCAACTACATTTTATTAGTCACCCTTGGATGACACATCTGTGTCTATTTTGTTTTGTGATTCTCTTGGGATGACCTAATCATGTACAAAATAGGGAGGCTTTTCATGTCTAATCAGATGGCTGTGTGATTAACTCATTCACAAGCATTTTAAATGCAATTTTATAAATGCATGTAAAGGCCTTTGTCTCCAAACTTGAAAAAGTCTATTTCAGTGTGTGTACACAGTCAGGCTGAGTCACTCTCTTTCTGCTAGTCAGCGAAAAGACATCCTATTATAGGACACTGAACTCTTATCTATTTGCTGGTTACATTTATAGTTCAGAAAGACACTGATTTTTTTTTTTTTTTAATTTTTTTTTTCCCATGCTGCACAGATTCAACGCCTGGGGACAAACAAGCTAGGTGACACCAGTGTCAGGCCTGTCCAGAAAATATTTTTAAGAACAAGGCTTTTAAACTCAACTTCCTCCAGTGTAGAAGAGGCAGCATCACACAGTAACACCAAGAACTGGGGAGGCCTTGTTCCAAAGCGTAGGAGCTTGGGAAGAACAGATGAAGAGCCCAGTTATGCCTTGTATCAAAAAATAATTTGTGTCTCTCCTAGAAAGTGGAGAGGGCAGCAGTTCCTCTGCCTGTGTCCCTCTGTGTGTGCTGTGCCTTGCATGTGGCACCCCAGTCCTGTGAGAGGTTTTCAGGACACTGCAAGCACTGTAACATTATTTTGCACCGTGGCAGCGCTCACAGATCCCAACTCACCGTGGGACTGCTAAATATTGAGAAGATGGGTTTAACACAGAAATGGCCCTCTTTAAAAAAGGTAGTAATACAATTCTCCCTCAGAAGGAAAACATAATATTGAACAACTGTATGCTAGGTTTCCCTCCCAGGTATTACAGTGTGGCTGAGCCAGTGGGTGAAGAGCAGCATGCAGACTCCGACAGGAAGGCTTATGAATCTCAGTAAAAAAATATGTTTGATTTTTGAGCAGAATGTAAGTACTTCCTCAGTCAATGGATCTGAGCAGAGAAAAAGAGCAGAGTAAAACAGATTTAAGGTATAATTCTGCCTCAGGTTGTAATTAACTGTTTGTAAGAGCAAGACAAAACCTACAGCCAGTAAGTAGAAGTTCTATAACAAAACTTGACACTTAGCAGATTTAATTAAAGTACACATTTCCCAAATCCGTTTCCTGTGATTATTGTTGTTATTCTTTAGAAGATGATTAGGCAATAGCAGATGTCACCACTGTACAAATTTACAAACACATGCACAAATACCATAATTAGGAGATTACTTAGTTCTCACCAAAAGTTGCCTATAAAGGAGCAAAAATGAAGTCTTGTTCCAAATATTTTTCAACACTTCAACACAAACCAAATCAACTTTATAGCAGAATTATTCTGTAGCTCTCTACCTCTTGGATTACCTGTAGCAAAAACATTCAAAAAGGCCTTGACTGAGAACCTTTTTGGGTGCAGGTTGGGGGAAGGTTGCCCTCAGTGCACTGAGGTGTGTGAACACTGGGCACCCAGATCACCACGTGCACTGCTATCTCAGCTGATGCTCCTTCCTAAATTCAGTGACTCTGCTCAGAACTACCACAGAGCTCAGGCAGCCCTGTCTGGTGACAGATTTACCATGCTGGGCACACTTTTGCATGGTGAGCTACAACGTAAGGGGCTTTCCTGACACCCTGAAGTTCCAGAGCCCTGTTTTGGCTGGGTGGGGAGATCTGGGACCTGACCTCTCACCCTGTTGAGTTGCTCTGCCTTATGACATTTTCTTGCATTATGAAATTGCAATAAATAAAAAATAGTTTGTGGGGAAGATGCTATTGTGTTCCATGCAAAAGCCCTATAAGAGGATTTTTAAAAAGCACATATGCAAATCTGAAGACTCTCTGGTTTCCATTGAAAAATCGGGGATATTCATACTTCTACAACAACTTTATTTGCATTGAAAATGTCATCCCTCTCAGCCTGTTTCTCTCATAACAGTCTGTAATTCTTTTTTCCACTTCAAAAATCCTGTGTTTCTTTTTACTACCATTAGCTAAAACCAGTTCCTGCTGAGCAGTGTAGTAGTGTTGACTTCTGATACACAAGCTGAATCAGCTCCTGGATGTCTACAGCTATTTTCTTTCTTAATTCCATTTCTCATTTTGCTGAGCTGCTTCATGCTGTTATTGCTATTCCCTTGAACAAGGGAGGCAGGACTCTCCACAACAATGCACAATAGGTATGGTGTGATAATAAACAGTCCTTTCTACACATCCCAGCTTCATTCAAATGAAAAGTACCCACTTAAGAAAAAAACACCGCAGTGACTATTACCTGACTTGAAATCAAAAAGATGAGAGAAAAAAAATTTTGCTCACATGGGATTCAACTAACATTTCAAAGGTAAAAATGCAGGAAAGACTGATGCCATATAAAATTCTACTGCTTCTAAATGAAGCCTTAGACATTTAAATTAAATGATGCATTTGCACATAGGAAATACCTAAGATCAATAATATGATGAAGACATCAGCTCTTGCCACAGCAATGGAAAAAAGTTTTGAAATACAAACCAATGAATTGATATTTAACTGTTTTGAAACCTATTTCTGTTTAAAAAGCTGGAGAAAGTATAACTGCATAGCAAATATCAGACTGAAGTTTACAGGCAGCTCTGACCCAGGGTAGAGATCAGCATTTACCAGGAAGGGAGGATGGACCACTCCACCCCGTGCTGCTGCCCAGGTTCCTTCCTGCCCTGGAGGTGTTTGTGGAACAGGAGAGGTGATGCCCATGCTGGAGCAGAGCCAAGGTCAGGATGCAGCTGTGAGCAGCAGCCACAGAAGGAGTGCTTTTGAAAAAAACTGATAATCCAGCTCAGGATTAACAACTACTGTGTGGCAGTGGAATTTGTTCAACTATATAAAGACAAGGCTGCCTGCCCTCAATACAACTTTTGAACATTTTTTGGCTCTTGGCCCTTTTCCATGTCAAGGCTATTTTTAAGCTGATTTATCTTCCCCTTAATGAAAGCAAGCCCACTTCCTCAGCACAAAAATTTTCTTCACATGGCCAGCAGAGATGCTCCACAAACATCCCAGGCACTTGTGGGATTTGGCAAATTCACACTGGCAAAGCAGCCAACATCCCCAAGGTCGCCCTTATCTGGGACCACCAAATCTTTAAAGGAGGGATCTCTATTTGGGTCCAGGCCCACGGATGAGATCAGTGTCACCTCACACAGACTGTTTTCTGTCCTCTCCATAGGTCAGGTGATGGGATGAAAAATTTTCTATAGACAGCATGAAAGCAAAGGTTTAAACCTGTTTTCTCTCTAGTCCCTACATCCCCTGGGAGAAACAGAGCTGTCTGTGTCCCAGAGCACAGCCTGTCTCTGCCTGGCCTGCTGGATCCAAGTGTGTGTCCATGGAGAAAAGACACAAATAATGACAACAAACACCACCTGAGAGATGCTGGATGTTCACCTGCACTGTGAAGGTTTGTAATTTGGTCAAATTATACAGTTCTCTAAAAAACACATTCCTGAAATCTGTTAATCTTCCTCTCCAAACTGTCAAACTTCTGTTTCCAAAGCCTAGTTAGACAGAATGTTTGATTTTGCATTGGTCTCATACGTGTGAGTTGATTGAATTTAATTGTTGAAGGCATATTCCCCCAGGATGGGAAATTTGAGTTCAGAGGTTATATTTTACTGGAATCAAATAAAACCAATGTTTTATGGTGGAGAATATACAACCACCTTAATAAAACAACAGTATCAGCTCTGCTTATAAAACACAAACTGTACTATCACATTCTAGCACTATTTGGTGAAAGAAAAACATGCAACAGCTGGAAAGATCCAGTAACAAAAGTATAAGATTTTGTCTTCAGTCACATATGGAAAAAACCAGTCCAGGACTCATTCCAGCTCTGTTGTGGGGGAATAGGAACCTATTTATCACTGACAGGTCATGCTAGACAGTCCTTGTCCTGTCAAATGAGCCAGGATATACTTTTGCTCCCAAGGCTGAGAGCTGAGGAAGTGAGCCATGTTCTGTAAAAATGGTTCTTTTGCCCTCACAGGTCATAAATAAGTTTAACAAATTTAAAGTAATGCAAATGCCAAATGTGGATGTCAACTCAGACAGCTACGAATGTATGATATGTAATCTTCACTATCAGTGCAAACATGTTGATGGCATTGATTTTACACCAACAGTCTGTATCACATTTGTGGAGACCAGAAAAAAACTCAACAAACCCAAACCACAGAACATGAGGGGAAATTATGAAGAGATTGTCATTTCCATTAACGAGAGGTGAATCTGGGCTGCAGGAGTCACATAGATCTGGACTTCAGCAGACACAAAGAAATAGTTCTGCATCGGGTAAGTCATGTTTTGAACTGTTGCCAGACAGCAGAAGCAATATTCCATTTTGCAGTTTTTAGATAAAGGCAGATAATAAGTGATATAACCCTACATTCATGTGAACGTGAACTGAGCTGGTGTTCTGTGAGTAGAAATAGGACTCTAGATCAGGCGGCTGCAGTATTTCTGAGCAGTGTTTCTGTCTTAAACTTCCAAGGTCTGAAGATACTCTCCAGCTATGGTGTTCCCAGTGATGCTGCAATATATGGAAATAATACATCTCTGTGGCTTGGAGGTGTTTCAGAATGAAATTTATAAACACTGCAAGTTCTGTCTGAATAAAGCACATCAACATGTTCTGCAACAGTCCTGCCACTACCCACAAAGATGCACAAGAGTAACTTCTGCTGCTCTCTATAAAAGCAGAAATGCTGATTTCAGTGGACTCTAATTTAGATCAGCTTTCCAAAAAATCTACCCAAGAGGCTCAATTTATCTACAGGACTCGTCCTCAGGCACATTTTCCAACATCAACTGCACATACCCCTGGGGTTTTTCTGATTGAGAGTAAGCTCATATACTTACTGGTTGCTCAAAAAGTAGTGATTAGATTTGTAAATGTAACTTGCAGCATCTAAATCACAACGGGTAAATGATTTGAAAAACAAGCAGACTATTAATGCCATAAACCACTGAGCTGATTGGCACATCCTGAAAGCATTTTGCATAACACTAATTCTTTGAAAGCAGTCCTTCCTACAAGAAGTTGCCACTTGGCACAATGTTAAACCCTTCTGCTTTGCCTTGGGCTGTTAGCTGACTAAGTGATCATTAATTCTTTGGAAATAACAAATACCTCTGAGATTAGTACTTTAATGTTGAAGGAAATCTATTTTGGTGCAAGGAATACAGTGAAATATGATGTCAGTTTCATGCAGTGCATTAATATTTGTAATTATCTTTAACACAAAAACTCAGTAATATCTATTCAGGCTGCAATATACTTATTCAAGTATCTGCTGTGGCTAAGGCAGTCTCCAAACCCAGGTTGTTTGTTTTCACAATCTGCCACAGATCCACTTGCCCTGTCTTAGGTTACAATGTAAGATGTAACTAAAAGCATGTATTCTATTACCCTCTTCATAAGCTTTAAAACAGGTGGGGCAGTGTTCTTTATCTTCTCTATGAGTCAGCCCTGATAACTCCCTCCAGGGGCGGGGACATCTCCACTAATGGACCATCAAAGTCTCGCAGCATGACTCACAGAATTACATCATCCCATTGAGAGCCCCGCCCTGAGGAGCGGAACTAAATATATTTACATATTGTAAAGATTGTATATCACCTGTATATAATCGAGGATTGAAACACCATGGGCAGCACCTACCACTGGATTCCCAGAGGACAAGAGCTTGACTACCACCACTGGAGAAGAATCAGATCTTTCTACAGGATCACCACTTTGACAGACCCACATCCATCACTCCAATGGGACTGCAGACACCATCTAATCAAACTGCTACCACCACCCTGACCAATAGCGTGTCAGGCCATAATCTGACTCTGTCAGTTTAAGCCAAGGTTTCTGTAACATTGCCTTTATTTTCATTTTCCTATTAAATCATAGTTCTGACTTGTAATCTCCCACTGGTTTGCTTTCAAACTAGTACCCCCTATAAATTTTCACAAATGCATTCATAAGCTGGGATGTTGGAGCCCAGGTCTTTGGTGTGCCAGTTATAACCACTATCAGAAAGCCAGAATCAAGACCTGTCCACTCCACAAAGCCATGAGAAGCACAGAAGTAAGAGGATCCCTTCTATGGAGAAGACACAGGTTTCACACAACAGGATAGCTCAAGAAGCTGAGGTGATTTTAGGCAGCACAAAATCTCTTTCTGAATCAAGTCAGAAATCTCTAGCTTTCTCAACTAATGGTACTGATGACTTCCATAAATTTCACATTAATATAAGCCACTTGCAAGCATCATGGTGGATCCAATCTGCAAGGATTTTGCACCTTTAAAATAAGATCAAAGTGACACATCAGTAGTTTGCCTTTGTCTTTTCTCATTATAGCCAAAACTGATTGTTACTTGTCACATCAGCTTGCTGGAACATCAGTGGTGTCAGTAGCTAGTGATTGATGTAGTAGATTCCTTGAGAGTCATTCAGCATTCATCAGTCTCCTTTGATCCTTCAGGCTAATAAAGTGTGGTAGCCAAGCCACAGGCACCATTATCCTTTGAGCTGGCTGCACTTCTACATTCACATGGTCTATTTGTGCCTTTTCCAAGAAGCCATTGTTAGAAATTTCAGGTGGTTCAAAGACAGTTTCAGAGATCTATCATTCCATTCTCCAAGAAATTCCGTCATCTGTGGATCCAGCTGTACCAAGTCAGAGATGGATCTAATGGTTTCACTGCTGTGCACTGCGCTGGGATGGCCCCAGCAGCAGCACCTCGCCACCCCTGGAAAAAACCAGCACTTGCACTGTTTTGATTTTCTTCTTAAATATGTCATCACAGAGGGGTTAGCAACCTCTCTAACTGGGCCAGCAGCATGTCCATCCTCAGAGCCATCAGGAATTGGCTCTGCTGGACATCGTGGAAGCTTCTAGCAGCTCCTCACAGAAGCCACTTCTGTGGTCCCCCCGCTACCAAAAAACCAGGCTGTGCCAAATCAGCACACACACATACTGTGTTATCTACCACTTCCATGTGAAACACTGGAAAATAGATGCCAGAGAAGAGAACAGGAGGTATGTAATTAACAGTCACTGTGGAGTAAATGGGAGAAGAAGTTAAATGAAGGATGGTAGCTAGGCATTCTCAAAGTTTCCACTTAGCTTTGAAATAAAGAATGAGCCTTTTATTTATAGTACAAAATTTCATCTCATGTTGCCATAACCCGAGGGCTGACCTGAGCCCTGCTGTTGTCAAAGGGACTGTTCTTCAGCCAGGGCATCAAAGTAGAGAGGTGCTCAGTGAGAAACATGTCATGTCTGAGCAGGCAAGGCACTGGCATGCCCTCAAAATCACTAACAGCTGGCAAGGTCTTCCACAGAGCCATATATCCACCCCAAACCTAGCTGGGGTTTTTGGTATGTGCATGACCCTTTTGAGCCTAATACTGTGGGATTCTTCCAGAGTGACAGTGGCAGGATCTGATTTACTACATGGCAAAGTAGGGAACTACACAGTTTAAAATAAAATGGTGCAAACTAGGGTACCACCAAGTAACTAACACCCAAGATCCCGCCTCATCCCCCACTGTGCTACCAAACTGAACAGAAGCATATAAACACTCCATAGGTTCCGTACCACCTTCCCATCACTGTCCAGAAAATAACTTAGAACTGTAGTACATTATGACAGTACAAGAGATATCTCTCTTTCATGATCTGCTTGAGTGTAATATACATGACAAATGATATTATGTCTGTTTGTAAAAGGCTTAGAAAAGAGTTAGGGGCTAAGATTATGCTGAGGAATTCTAACTTCTGCCTTTATGGAGCTTAATAGGGTTAGGCATCACGGCATCTCAGCCAGTCGAAACCATGACAGCAATACAGTGTACTAGATGACATCAAAAAGATTTTCAGATAGAATCAAACTGGGACAACTGAAACAAAAGCAAAAATCAGCAGACACCTGCAGAAAAGCTGCCTAACAGTGTTCTAAACCGCATGAAACAGAAGTGATGAGATTCAATTTTTAAAACATTCACAGGAACTACATCTACATTTAAAAACATGAAATGAAAGTCTTTCATGCAGCAGCCTAATTGTCTTAGGTATGGAGGAGAATATTTGCTTTAAGTATGAATATTCACTAGTCCAGAAGAAGAACATACCTATTTTCCAAACATTACCTGTAGCAAAGCATTATTTTTATGACAATGATTATTTTCATGCTGCTAAAGTATTGAACTCAGTGACGCCCAGTTATGTAATGGGAGATTGAAAAAATCTGAAGCCTGTATTTAGAAATTCAGATAATCTTAATACACATAATTTAAGGAGTAATAGTCCTATTCTCTAAACCATGTTTCTCAAGCCTTTAAATATTATCAATAAACCCAATATCACTTTCTTTCACCAGGAGCTGTTCAAAGCCTCCTTGAATGGAAAGGGAGAGCACTCAGAGCAGAGCTCAATGATGTTTGCAAACTCCTCTCCTTTTTTTGGTACATTGATGTGCCGTGGCACAAATCCCATGCCAGTAGTTTTCCAAAGGTTCCTTTATAGCCAGACATTTACTTTTAGAGCTCCCTTTGCAGCTGAGAGTTGTGTCCTGGCCCAGCGCTGCCTCTGATGAGAAGCCCGCAGGGGATGGGGAAGTCAGCAGCTGATTCTAGCACAAGGTTTCCCTGGGGTGTGTGGATGGATGTCACCTTTTGGGTGAAAATCAAACAATGGCCTCTGGTTAAACCAGGTCTGGGTTAGGAGGCACCAACAGTAAAGGTCAAAAATAAACAGACCAGGTTTCCGAAGCTGCTCTCCATTCCCTTACACTGTCCTCTGGACTCTCAGCTGCTCTGGAGTTATTGCCTCTCCCTCAAAAAAATTTGCTCATACAGCAAAAGCCAACCAAATTCTCTCTGTTCCCCATGCCCTTTGAAATCTCACAGCTCAAAGCAAACTGGGAGCCACACATTCCCAATGGGTCTCTTTTCCCACAGCACCAAAATTATAGTGGAAATCAGAATCTTTTTCTAGAAAAACTCATGCAGCAGCAGCCCACTTCCAGCTGTGTTGCTACAGAACTGAAATGGGGTGAAGCATCTCCAGAATTTTTCATTTAATTGAACATTAATACTGTTTGAGAATAACCATGCACTCCTACTACTGTGATCCCTGTCCCTTATCTGAGCTGAAGTTAAGCAAAAGCATTTGCACTTTCCACTTCTAAAGATCGTGCAAGCTGGCTGAGGGGAACTTTCCGATTACTTCTGACTGAGGATTATATGGATGAGGCCATAAATAATATCAGAGCTATTGAAATGACCTGACAGGACAGAAAGATTTATTTCATAGTTTATCTGAACACTTTTGTGAGATGATGGAATGAAGCTTGAGCATTCAATTTAATCCCTCCCTTGCTTTTTTATTGAGTCAGGAGATGTTTAAAGAAATTTATGTAGCTGTTTGAAAGTCAGAATTTTTAATAAGTGACACAGAAAAGAGATTACAGTAAGGAAAGACGCAGATAACACAATACTGTACAAAAGAAAAAAAAAAAAAGGCTTTGCAGTGACTTTCCCTATCAAGGCAAAGGGAGAGAAGATTTTTTTTGTGATTTATCCATACAGTTTCCTTAATCACTATCTGCACTTAAGAAAACGAGGGGGGAAAGAAAAAGACAGTTATTAACCTCACTGTAGAACTGCAATATATGAATGCAGAACTTTCCAAGGCACAGCATCTAGAGATGAATATATGCATGTGAGACAGTGATGAGGCTGTGTATGCTGTTCTGCTCTGCCCAAAAGCAGGATTCTGTTGCTCAGTTGTCCATATGGATACACAGACAGTGAAATAAAATGTTTATTCCATTAGTACCAGCTTTATCTTTCTCTTCCACAGGGCCAATATTTCACCTTCAACACTGAATTCTCAGTCTAAATAAGGGTAAGAAAAACACCTAAACTCTTATCCAAATTGTTTACAGGATTGTGGGCACATCTACTTAGAAGGACATTTCTCTAAATCTTGACTTTTTTCTCCAGTTAAGATATGATTTTAAAATGGTTAAAAAGCTAAGTTCATAGTATGTCCCTCATTCACTTCAGATTTACTGTTGTTAGCTAATTAAAAACTCATCTCAGATTTAAAAAAATGCAGAATAATTTAGACTTAAATCTCATGTAACTGTGGCTTTAAAGACATACTTGCAAGCAAAATATGATATATATGCAGAAATCTGTTTCGAAGTGTCTGGAAGAAGCATAAACAGCAGTAATTCATCTCTAAAGGACAGCTAAAATATGCACTGCTTTGAATTCTTTCAATATTGTACACACGGGATTGGTGAAGAGAGTCAAGTGCCTTATGCTGCCTGTTGTATGTATCAGATAGTAACAATAAAAGAGAAAACAAAATCATTTAGAACTCTTTTAAGCCCATATGCTCAACTTCACTGGCAATAATTAATGGTAACTCCAATACTGCATGATTTAGGGAGAAGAACTGGAGACAGAATCTGTGCTTCTTTGGAGGAGTTACATAATCCAACCAAACACACACTTGCTGCCCTGCTTTTGGCACAACTACAGTTGTGTAGTCCTGAAGATCCACGTGGATGTACAGACTTATCCCTTCACATACAGCCAGTACAAATTAACCAAGTCACACACACTTAACCATAAATATACAACAGAAATAGAGCCAGGATCTGTTGTCAGTATCCAAGCAATCCTGCCAGGTTTCAGGGAGTGGCAAGCATAGATGCCAGTGTTTGAATAGAATGTGAGGAAATTATTCAGAGTTTAATAAAACATACATCTGAGTAAATGGCCAGGAGAACTGATGTATCCTATTTACATACCTCAATTTTAGAACAGCTCTCCTGAGGCTGGATTCTAGGTAGAGACACTTCTTAAGTCTCTCACCTTTTCTTTTTTCCTTTTTAAAAAGATCCTTTCTTCTCCACATGACAGAATGTTTTCATGTTGCTTTTCTTGTTGCTGATAGGTGATTACTTTCTGTAGCCTTCTGTTTCTCTCTTCCTGTCTTTCTGACATTTCTTTTCTTTTTCCCTCCAGACAGCTTTTTTCCTTCCTTCCCTTCAACCTCTGCTCCACTTTTTATTGTATTTCCTCACATCTCTCCCTTCCTCTTCTGCTGCTGCAACCGTCGTTCTCATTTTTATACCTTTCACAGGCTGTTAACAGAATAATCCTGTGTGCAGAACCCTTCTTAGAGTTCCTGGAAAAGAACAAATCCCCCAACCCCATTTTCATAATTTCTAAAACATCACCATGATTTGTTTTGAGACATTTAGATGTATTAACACTAGCATTATGAATTCTTTGTGTGAATCCTTCCCTGAGTATCACATGTAAACTAATCCAGGTAAACAGAGTGGTGCAAATAGAAGTGAACAGAACGACAGCTATGAAGAGCATATGGCTGAGTAGTCATCGTTTTTATGGTTGGAGCTGCAGGTTATGTGAAGTCCCTTTCAGGACTATTAACCATTTGATTGTACATAATTATTAAGCTTTAGTTTCTCATCACTTTAGTTTCTCATCACTAACTGGTTCTTCCTTTTTTGGATAAAATTCCATTAAATCATACAATTCATGGCGAATACAGCAATGGATGTAGGATGTCCTGGGTCTACATAATGCATAACTGCTCTAATTTATTCTTAACTACAACAACTTGGTCATAGTGAATTAGCCCTTTTGTCTGAATACCCAATGGGGCAGCACATTGCAGGCAAAGGGACGAGATGTTTGAATAAGGCAATGGCCCTGCTACAGTTTCCATCATTTTCTGCCACAGATGGGACCATTGGGAAGCAGGAGAGGACTGGCTGGAAAAGCATAACTTGCCTTGGGGAAGTTCACTTGAAGCCAATAAATTCGGTCATTAGCAGCCCTGGATAAAATACCCTGTCCAGATTTATTATTTCCCTGGCAATTTGCAATACCTGTGAAAGTTTTGCTCCTTACCTCTGAGAAATTGGGGGGGAAAAGCATATTGCCTCCAGACACGTGGAATACGCACAACACTACACTATGTTAAAAAAAGCCACAGCCTGAGATGCAACAATTAGAATCCAAGGAACTAAACAGGGAAAGAACAGATAAAAAACCTGTGAGCATCTGTTTTCATTTTATCAGGCTATCTCAGCACCTGAAGTTGCAGATGAAGGTAAAACCATCAGGTACAATGAACACGTCCATTCCTGGTACAGCTATTTATGAACTCATCTTTCAGGTAATATAGACCAAACTTGAGATTTGCTCAACAGGATAAGGTTTCTAGCAGGCTCCTAGGCAAACCACAAGCTTTATATATTACTTTTCTCTGGTAAGAGGCAGAATAAGACTATGCACTTCCATTTCCTTGGGAATAGCTAAATAAACTTTGGGTTTAGACTTGTTCCTTCATAAAAAGAGAATGGATGGAAAAAAAGCAGGTTCTTCTGAACACCAGAAACAGCTAACTTTCACAGTCTATTTTACTCTCCTACATTAACATGATTCCAAATGAAATTTTCTAGCAGAAAAATCAGAGCTAACTGCATTACAACAACAGCTTCTGGAATCAAATCCCTCTTTTCAGGCATTTAGGCATATGTAACTAGAGCTTAGCTCTTTATTTATAGAGAAATAAAACCAGAAATAGAGTTGCTGCATAAAAAGTAAGCATAATCTGATATTTGTTTTGTGTAAACTCAGACTATCAAAGGAGTTTATTAAAACTATATGTTACCTCAGAATCTGCACATAGAGGCACAGACAACACTAAGAACAAGAAAGTATTTTGAAGTATAAGATACCTTTATATTAGCATAACTATATAGCAGGGAGTGCGCTGGCATAACTATTTCAATTTTTTAAAATCTCAAAACTTATCAAATCATACATTTGCCATGCAGGTGTATCTCCCAGATTTCCCACTATTACAAGTTGGCTTGCAGCAAACAAGACTGGAGGTTCAGGAGAAATTTTGGGGTGGGAGCTCTATGGTATATGAGCCCTGATTGTTCTGGAGCAGGACCATCTCCAGGACTCCGAGATCTACATAGTGAACACATTCTGCCTTGACCAGTTATTAGAAATAGCACATTTTAGCCTGAACTAGGCTATTTTCTCTCATGTACTGGTCTTCTACAGAGTGTACTTGTAAATAATGGCACATTCACACATAATTAACAATTACAGACTAGAAATTTCACTCTGGCTACCTACCAAGGCTCAGATCCTGTTGACTTCGGAAGGGTTCTATAATGAAGTAATTTATATAATTTCAGGTTCAAGAGTTTTACACTGGACATCTAGCTTTTTGGAGAGGACAGAGGTAGAAGGGCCTTCTGATCTCCCACTTTGAGCTCTCATTCCACAAGCCACAGGACGAGGTCAGACAGCAGCACATCTTGAATTGGGCAAAGTCCAGTTCCTGGCTGAAGAACTGACACTGATGGAGAGCCACAGGCTGATGAGCTGCTGCATTTTTTTATCACCTCCCCTGGAAAAAGCCTGGGCTGTAAGTCTGGGATACACTCTTAGCATCAACACAACATAATCACTTCTTGTTACACACTTCAGCTTAATAGACACAAGAGCTCTCCATTACCAGTCCCACTTCCCTCTACATGTAACTCACAGACGGAGCCATGTGGCACTGTATTGAACACAGCAGAGGTTCTTTAACTCTTCCCACCTCTTTATCTTTTCTTGTGGGCCTCCCAAATTGTCCTCCTCACACTGAGGTTCCCAAAGTGCTAACAGTCTCCAGACCTGGAGACTGACTGCTGCAAGGATCCTATCACAATGCCAGATGTGGAAATAGCATTTCTGCAACCCCACATGAGTGTATTCCCTAGGGATTGTATTACTTCTGGTCACAGTAGCTCTCCCAAAATACTTCCCAAGCAGACTTCCCCATTGTTTTTACATCATTTTTAGTCTCATGGACATGCTGATTTTGCTGTTCTGAAGTGCCTATTGCCTGGTACCTCTGTGTCACTCTGTACTGTCCCCATTTCAGTGTAACTCCAGAGCAAAGCCTTCCTGACTCTTGGCTTCTGAGCTTTTACTAAAGTGTTCTCTAAATTTCCCCAGCTCTTAGGCACAATTTTTATGTCTTACAAGCTGATTTACCACAGCACTGTTGTCAAAAAAACTGAATGTGGCTCCTTTAATGCTGCAATTTTTGATCAGAATTTTGTCACAGGCAATACAGCTGGAACTTTTCAACAAAATTGAGGGGGGAAAAAAAGAATTTCTCAACACAACAGAACATCCCAGTGCTATTACCATTTAGTTGACTACAGTTTGGAAAGAGCAGGGACCGGGGCTCTCTCTTCTGTTTCTTGCTGTCTTGGGTTATGGAACCTAAAATGTGTATTCTATTTTCATCTGCTGAAAGCAGTTGGGGAATTGTTCTCCTTTATCTCTTGTAACTCTGGAAGGAGGGGGGCGGGTGCCTTTTGATAATGGGCCAGCTGTTAAAATCAGGTAGGGCATTGTTTCTTATCTCTTTCACTGCCTGTCCTCCCTCCAGGGGGATATTTTCTGCTAATGGACCATTAAGACACCCCCACCCTCCCCAAGGTCGTACATCCACATTCCATCATCCTATTGTGAGATGCTCCACCCAGTGGGGGGAGCCAACCATTCCTACCTGGATAAAACTGAGACATAGGAACACGAAGTTTTCTTGCTTCACCCCGATTTCTGGGAGGAAGATCAGACCTTATCTCACCATCACCAGACCCCTTCTCACCATCACCAGACCCCTTCTCACCACTCCTGGACCCTTTTGGCTACAGGATCATCTCTGCTCCAACAGAACCCCATCTGCCACTCCAGAAGGACTCACTTTTGGACTGCTTCCAACACCCTGACCAACAGGGTGTCAGGTTGTAGCTCTGACCCTGTCAGGGCTTTCCAAAATAGTTGTTTGTTTGTTTGCTGGTTTGGTGGGGTGGTTTTGTTTTTCTACCACATTTGTATTATTGATATTCCTAGTAAAGAACTGTTATTCCTATTCCCAAATCTTTGCCTGAGAGCCCTTAATTGCAAAATTATCATTTGGCGGGGGGCGGGGTGAGTGGTTTACATTCTCCATTCCAAGGGAAACCCCAGTTTCCCTGGCAGATACCTGTCTTTCTAAACCAAGACACTTGCACCCCCATATCTGGCAATCTAGCTGCTCTTAGCAGAGGGAGCACAAAATCCCACTGGATGATTCTGTGGAGCTGACATCCACAGGGAAGTAGTGCAGCTATTGGAACAGAGATGGTGATTGCTGGCACCATCTCAGTGTTGCATGCAAATCAGACCAAAAATTCCACAGACAGTTACCATAAATCAGGCTCTTTGGCAGCAGCAGGAGAGGGCTGGATATGGCAGCAGAGACTGTGATGTAGAGATGAAACATAAGGGACAGTTTTGTGATATCATCGGTGATAAATAAAGCTGATATCAAGAAATATTGCTCGTGGTTTGGATTTAACTTTTTTCCACTCATTGGGGCTTTACATATATCATGTGGAAACAAGATTGCCAAATCATAGGCTTTCTTCATCTAGTTAAACTAAACTAGCTTTTAGTGCACTGGTCTTTTCCTCTTTGCTTCTCAGGGTGAAGCTGACATATAAATCCCCTGCTAAGGATAAAGTACTTCAGGGGGAAGTTTCATTGCTGATAAAGCCTGATTTCCAGCTTGCCACAACGAGGATGAAACTCAAGACCATGGGACAGCTCTCCCAACCCTGAACTAACAGTGAAAGACTTCACAGGGGGTCACCTTCTTCTCCTCTGCAAACCATGGGTTTGCAGAGGCACCATCCCAATCCCACTTCCTGCTCTTTCATGGCTACTGATGGATACCCATCCATTAGAAACTGCTTCCAGATTCTCTCAGAAGCTGCAAACACCACTTCTGACAGATGGCTCCTCCTTCCCTCATCTGCTCTTAAATAGGTGATAAACAGGGATTTTAGAGCTTCCATCAGGCAAATCATTCCCACCAGATTTCTCTTCTATCGACCAGGTTGAATTTAAGCCCATAAATGTGCCGTTCTCTTTCTTGTTGTTTATCACCCAGGTTCCTTTCATGGCTGTGTAAATGTTAAAAAAAAATAAAATAAAAACAACCTTTATATCCCCTGATGGGGATATATTAATTAATTGATTGATTGATTTTGTTCTTGACATCTTGATTTTTTTCTAAATGAGTGCTCATTTCTTCCCATCCCACCTGTTTGTTGCCATTTTAATGCCTGCTAGACTGCTTCATTCATTCATCTCTGACTGGAGCTTATGAAGCCTCTGGATATGAGAAGCCCTCTGAGTCTCAAATTTCAACTCTTGTGGGGCTGAGCTTTGAAAAGAGATTTTTCATAAGGAAAATGCACATCTTTGGAACACAATTACCACAGGGAACGTGGAAGAACCACACAGAGACAGCTTTTCTGGATGTGTTTAAAGTGATCATGCCAGGACTTGGAACAGGAGGATGTTACCTCAGAACTGCACTGCTCCTACTTTAAAAAGACAGCAAGTTAACATGTCTTAGAAAGCTACCCACATGAGTGGGACCTGATAACTGGCAATATATGCCCTTTCAGCATGTTGGAAATGTGTTCTAAGCTATCCTTAATGGGGAAAAAACCCCCAAACACCTAAACCCTCTCTGCCCAAAAAATTACAATGAAAAATACCAACACTGCAAGGGGAAGTCTAAGATTACTTACTAAAATTCCTTATCTTTAGAATGGCTCAGGAATTTTGCATGCCCACAAAAATGAAAAGCCCTTATCCACAAAGCTGTGCAGTCCTGGGTTGTTATTGTTGTTGCTGTTGTTGTTGTTGTTGTTATTATTATTATTATTAATAATAATTGTATTTATTATTTTTAAAACATATTGAATCAGAAGACAGTCTGTGGAGCTCAGATACCCTCAACACACAACTGGATCCCATCAGAGACAAGTAATACCAATACCAAAAGACACAGAACTGGGCAGGAGAGGTGGTATCCATACTGGGGAATATACATGAATCACATAATGAAGGAATACTTGCAGCTCATGCCTGACTCTCTGGGGATTTAGCAATGTTTTATTAATGTGCATGGCTCTCTATTCTCATTTGAAACACAACTGGAAAAGAAAAATGCATGACGCTTTTACACATCACACCAAAGGGTTTTATTTTCCCAAGGTTAAATGTACCAAGGTTGGCTGATACATAGAACAAGAATGAACAAATCTCAAGGAAAAAAAAAGTAAAAAGAAAAATAATTGAGTTTTTGATGGTGCAATTGTGTTTTCTCTTTGTGAATATCTGAGAGAATCATTCATTCATATTCTGAATGGGAAAAGGCAACCGAAACAGGTGGTCTATTACTAGATCCATTAAACAAGAGATTTATGCATTACATATCCATCTTGAGGCAATTAGGCTGATCTTTTTTTTCTCTCTTTTATGGCTTCATTGAAAATTTTTCGCAATAAAGCAATTAAAAAGTAACTATCAAAGCATTTATCTATGATATCAAAGACAACCAGCCTTCATCAGAGAAAGGCTGCTTCACTTTCCATCTTTAGAAAATACAAATTTAGAGGCAGCATTCACACTTAAGACAGTGACATAATGCTGCCATTGTCCCAAGCCTGAATGGTGAATGATGGGGTATGGACGAGCTAAATCATTGTTTGCTTTCTCTTTTGGAAAATGATTCTTTTAAGTTTGACTTTAATCTCACAAGGCATCCAGAGAAATAAATTTGCTGGAAAATAAATCTTGAAGTAACCTTGCTGCACGTGCTTTGGGTTTGTACAGACACTGTCCGAGTAGGACAGAGAGCATGAAATCTGCAGGGAATAATGATTTTCAGGTTGATGTGACAGCTGGAGCCAGCCAGACACTAAAACATAAAACAATGTCTGCTGCAATAGGCTGCAAGAGCTACAAAGTTTTTTTCTTTTAAAGGTACTTCACATCAGTGTTGGAAACCAGTCTGTGACATAGTCCTCAAAATCTCCTCCAGGAAGAGGCAACAAAAAAGGGGATATGCAGAACAGTTCCCCTCCCCACACCCACCAAAAAATCTGTTCGTAG
The DNA here is from genome assembly GCA_017589585.1 of Phylloscopus whistleri. Classification (NCBI taxonomy): domain Eukaryota; kingdom Metazoa; phylum Chordata; class Aves; order Passeriformes; family Phylloscopidae; genus Phylloscopus; species Phylloscopus whistleri. Next base: position 789,038 of record JADMLD010001007.1, on the reverse strand, counting down.
ATTCTTTCTTCAACCAACAAAGCAGCCCAAATTCTGCCTGTCAGTAACCTAAACAATCCAGGGACTGGGCACACACTGACTGGGAGCAAACTGCAGGGACTGATGGAATTGCTTCAGGTGTAAGAACCTGCTGTGGCTGCAGGCTGTACCTGAGCATGGCCTCATCCTTGGAAATACCATGGTCAGGTTGGACAGGGCTCTGAGTGACCTGATCTAGTTGAAGACACCTGTCCTTCTTGTAGGGGTGATGGACTAGATGATATTTAAAGGTCCCTTCCAACTCAAACTATTCTACAATTCCATAATTTTGGGCACTATAGATCATTGTACCTCTCCAATCACACACATTGATACATTTCAACAGCGAAGATCAGTGTATTTAAGAAACTGACAAATGAAAGCTATATGAATAATTTGATTATGGAATTTAAATTAACTGCAATGAAGTGGTGATCAGAAAGAGAGAAGAGGTACACTGCCAAATTCATCAGCATCTTGGGATTTTACCAGGAGCCTCAATCTTTTAAAAATCTCCAGCTTCCTAAATCACAGCACAATGGATGCTGAAGCAGGAAGGGTCTTGAGAGATCAGCTCATCCATCCCTAGCTCCCAGGGGTGGCCAACTATTAGTAAGCTAGCAAGACTTAGCTGCATATTTTTACTGCTACTCTGAGTAAGTTATTATATAGCCTGCTCTCTGTTGTGTGGATAGTCAGATGTGGGATGACCTGGAGAGCCATAAATCCATTAACATAAGCTCTATGGGATACACTGTGGGAAATGGAGAAGCCAGATAGCAGTTCTTAAAGTGCAGTTCTAATGATGTACTTACAGGTAGAGTGCAATCTACATTTACAGGAAACAAAAGACAAAAAGCCCTTTTGAGCCTGATGTATAAGTCAGTCTTGTGGTTTGTAAATAACCAATTCTTGATTTCTGAAAGCCAATAATTCCATGTATCCTAAAAAGTAGAGTGCACAGCCACACAATATTCTATAGGACTAAACCCAGCAACTACAAAAAAACACCTTATCACATTCAGTTCAGAGCAGAGCACACATTGCAAATGGAGCTCTTGATCTTTTTCCACCCTGCTTTAGGTAAGTTCAGTAGTTCTGGAAGTACTGCAGCACATTGTGAATGATGGATGAAATGAGAAATCTCTGCTCAGTGCACAGCCAGTAGCCAACTCCCTCCTGTGCTGCATCGTTTGCTTTCAAGGTACTTAATATGCAACTTCAGTCAGAGACATTCAGAAAATCCCAGTGAGTCCATTTGTCTCAAAAATAAAAATAGAATGTTGCAGTTTTGTCCCTGGGCTTCAGTAGTTTTTATCCAATTTTAATTTTATTTCTGCCTACCTCCATCCAGTGAGCTCCCTTGTCAGGGTGCATTATGGACTCAAAACAAAAACATCTACCACTGCTGGTTGCTCAGTTACAGGAGAGGTTTAAGGGACTGATTGCTTCATCTCTCACTAATCAGACAGTTTATACTGCATGAATACTTCTTTTTGAAAATGTAATGTAAGTGAATAATCAGTTCCATCACATTTTTTTAATCAGGGGCCGCAGAACCACATTGTCTTCACAGCACTTTGGGCAGCTTGATTTCTAAAAAATGTAATTCAAGCCACAAGCAGTTTGGATTGGCTTCCACTGAGCTGATTTTCCATCAAATACAATCTGCTAAGCAGAATGGAGGATGGAAGATTTAGTCTTTTGCTAACAAGCAGCACAAGTTGGCTTACAAAAATTTATGTCAAGGTTTAAGTCATGGCTTCAGTTCTGCTGGGTTAGAGAGTCACTTCTCCCCGGCTATATTATTATACTGTTTCAGGTTGTTGTACTGGGTACATGGTCTGCTGCTATGCTGCTCCTGAAAGGTTAAAATTGCTAAAATCTTGCTACGTTATGGCTTTGTCCCTCACTCCTGCTGGATAGTTTGTATCATCAATTTACTACTTGCAGTAATAACTGCAAGGGAGACAATATATTACTTCCCGCGTGCATGGGCAGAGGTCAGAAGTTGTTTTATTCCTATCTAAGTGCAATGGCCTCTGTTGTAATCCCATTAGGAATGTTTAAACAAGAAAAGCAATAAAACAGTTTAATACCTGAATGCACTTCTACTGCATCTCTATCGTTAGTAATGGGGCATGGCAGGAAGAGAAAAGGATTAGCCCTATCACCACAATTCCTCCCACGAGGTCGTTTCCTTCAAAGGAGAAGACAGGAAATTATTTAGAGATTATATAGTGTTACAGTTTTATTTACTCCTTTATTGGCACTGTAGGGCTGTACACACAGCCTTTATACAGAGAATTTATTACTAGGTCCAGAATTTCAGTCTAAAGATACAAATTTTTCCTGAGGATGAACAGTAAGTCTTTTCTGTGCCCTTATGCCAGGCTCTCTTCAAAGTCAATGGGCCAAGAGTGAGAGCCACATATTTAGCACTGTGGAAGTGTGTGATGCCAAGTTTCCTTGGATCAGCTGTCCAGGCTCAGCTGACAACGTGGTGCTGGGTTCCAGGTGTCAGGAAGGTGTTTCTGTTTCTCTCTCAGCAGCATCCAACCTCAACTATAAATGTCTGGAAATTTGTTTTGAGCCATCATTAAAGCAAGATCCACCGTGGGAATGCCCTGGGTGCTCCACTGGTCCATCACTAATTATCATTCAGCCAATGTGGTATTTTAATAACACCCAGCTCTAAAAATGCATTTATTTTTATGTACATATCAAAGCCCTGACAGCTTTATTTGCTTGGAAGGGAGGGTGGAACCTTTCCAGCAGACTTTCTATTTTCCACCAATTCCCTCAAGGATATTAAGGGCAGAGAGCAGAGTGGGTAATTCCCATCTCTGGGTGGAAAATGAGTCAGCCTAGTTATGCAACAGAGGGTTTCACTGATTAAGAGGGATGCTATATTCAGGTAGACAACTGGCCAGAAACAGATGCTATTTGTGGGCATAACTGAGAATTAGCAAATTGGCTGTTTATTAAAACAGGTGTTTGTGAGGACTCACGTGTCTGACACTGCAGATGTGACATTCTGCTAGAGAACATTGGTTCCCTTCCCAGTTACTCTTACGCTTCAACTGAGTTGATGCAGGAACTAAATTAGATTCAACAGAGTCAGCATAGGCTGTGAAAACTGGTGATTTCAATCAGAGATATAGCAAAAAAAATTACAAGTTTTTACTCATGCCAGATGTTCTGCTGCCCACTTTTGATCTCAGAATCATTCATTATTGTCTGGTAAAAAAAATACCCCAAAACCTGCTTAAAAACGTTTCTCTGGTTTCCATTAGAAGAACAACAACAAAACCCAGCAAGCAATGTCCTCACACATATTTCCAAAATTCCCAAAGATCTAGACAAAACATATCCTATTCATGCCACGAAAAACAGGAATACAAGGAGAGCAATGTCTCCTCAGATGGAAATAAAGCTCATGTCAGAGCAGGAACACTACACTGTCACCATGAGGCCATGCATATTTTCCTACAGGAGACATCATTCCCATTGATATTTGAGTTCTAGGTGTGTCTGAAGTGTCATCACTCAGATGCCATAGGCAGCAGGCTTTGTTTTGGGAGCTCACATCATTGCATAATTTCTTTAAAAGGCCATGGTGGCAGTAACATATAATACCATGCCAAACATATTAGGTCATATTTTTAACACAACAAAAGACAACAGTTATTCTACATTTGTAACACATGGGTGCTTCTTCTAGCATCTCTGTTCATATTTTAGACCCTCAACTACTCTCATTTGTCACCTAATTTTTTGCTATGCCAAAAGTTAATATAAACCAAACTTCTGATAACATCTCCCTAAATGCTTAAAATTATGCTTCTGAACATGATGTACTTTTGACATGGTTATGTAGGATAAAAGAATCACAAATCAAAAATATTGTTTGCAGCAGGAATTTGCCAAAGCTCTCTCAATCAAAAGATATTTGTAATTTTAATTAACATGGCCTTAGAAACAAGATTAATGGAAACTCTTATAGGGATTTCAGTGCTTGAGACTGTTAGGTAAATAACTATGGAAGAGGAAACAAAACAGTGATGCAGATAAACCAATATTTACAAGTCGGTTACAGAAAAGTCTTATATCACAGAAAAAAAAATGAATCTGCATGATCAGTTTTGCTGAAATGTTAGTAGAACACCTCACTACACAGCTGGCACAGAATATTGTACAAGGCAGATAGGAACCAAGGTTCTGATACAAAACTAGCACAGAAAACAAAATGCTTGCAAATTCCCAGGGAGGATTTACTGATGTCTCCTTAAGAAGCTATTCTAATAACCTAAGACAGCCACACCCATTGGTATGGTAATCACAGGGTTGTGATCCACTTGTGGATTTCCAGGTGTTTTTTACAGGTAAAACTACGACTGATAACCCCCAAGTGCTGCTAAAAAACTTAGGTGTTTGGAATCACAAGTTTGTTTAAGAGTCTTCTGACTGAGGAGGCATTTCACACAAGACAGGTTAGGCTGTGAAGGGTTGAGCTGGATTGTGAGAGGAGGGGGTTTAAAAGGGAAAAGCAGCATGCTTGCCTGCCTCTGAATAACTGCTCAAATGCAACAGATCCCCTCTCAGAGGCAATGTGCCCACAGGGTGTCCTGGTTTAGGGCAAATTCGGGAGAAAACCTCCGAAGGGGTTCCTCTGGAAGAGCAAACCCAAACAGCCCCTCCCCACAGCCGGTCCGGGAAAAGAACTTCCTCGGAGAAAAGTGGAAAAAACTATTTATTTAACAAACAAAATGCCCACAAATGCAAAGAATCAATAATATGAAACAATAAAACCTCTGCCCACTCCGAAGAGAGATGGCAAACTGAGCCAGTCCTTGCTGTGGGTGTAGCTCAGTTCACTCAGTCTCTCACCAGCCCCACTCCCTCCGCAGGGCCAGGCCCGGCGGCCGCAGGTGCCAGCCCTCGCTGCTCCTCTGGGTTTGTCAGTCCAGAGCAGATTTAAACAGTCCCAAGAAAAAAAGGAAAAAAAAACAGTCCAGGGAGTCTTCTCTGCCTAGCTAGCTAGCTAAAACTAACTAAAAGTACAGGAGATCTCTGTCCCACCGCTGTCCGTGCCTCGGACGAACACCGGAGAGCAGCAATGTGGGGGAGTCAGGCAGTTTCCTCAAAACAAACTGCGCGCTGTTCTTTCTCCCCCTTCACTCCCAGAACAAGTTTTAAAGGTACAGAACACAATATACAGCACAAACAGAACAGACGATTGGGGATACAAGCAGCATAAAGTCACCCTACCACACAGGGTGAATAACAATTTGATATCTACACACCACTCGCTATGCCAGGTGATATTTAGGAAAGTTAAACCACAGTCCCAAATAAAAGCACTTGGTCAATGATCAAGTAAAGCAGATTCCTTATTGCACACAGTGCAGTCTCTACAACTCAGTTTTCAAAGTGAGTTAGGCAGGAAAGGCAGGTGAATTCCAGTAAAACTAAACCACAACTACTCACTGCATTTACAAATTAAATTCTCTGCTTACTCTATATGCATTCACTTCATTGGGGCAGAGCTCAAATGTTACAGAAAAGCAGTTTTCTGCCTGCAATGTTTTTTAATATCAACAATTTGAATGACAGGCTGCAGAATATTATCTATAAACTGGATTTCAAATTCATCAATACGGATGAGGAAATCATTAAAAAGAGTTTACAGTAATGTGATTGGGAAACAGAAATCCTGATTTGATCAGCCTGCTCAATTGTAACAGTCTCACTTTTCAAACTCTTCATATTCAGGACTTGACAATAAACTGTTCAAAACAGTGTGTCAAGTCCAGAAGCATTTAGAGGATGTATCCAAGGAAACATCTATATAGACAATTTTTCCTTCATAAAGAGAGACAAAATTCAGAGAATAGAGTGTTTGCTAACATTTAATCATCTCACTAGTAATGAAAACAGCACACTTAACACACAAGGAAGGTTGCTTTCCTTGTTAAAATTAAAATTACTGCATCCTAAGTATTTAAATTTGCAACTCCAACCACTGAGTTTGATCAGAGAAATGTGAAAAACACTTGGAGCTTGCAAATGGTTGCATCACATTTGGCCAGGAAGGCACGTAGCACCATTTACAAACTTCATCACTGACATTATAGGAGTGGCATATTCAGCTCACTTAAATTTGCAACTCTGCTGGATATAAAACAAAATTTTCTTAGGCCTTTTAAGAAATGCAGTGTGCAAGACCATCAGTGAAATTTGTATTTGATTAATATAAAACATTGCTCAAATAAGTGTTTAGGCTCCTGTGAGCTGAAGTAACTGCACACCTGATTGTGCATCAATGAGATCTCCGTGGATGTTTTCTTGACTAATTATATTCACTTATTCATGGGACTAGAGCCAAGCATGTTAAAATTAGTAAGCTCCTCATACACTAGAAGGAGATAATAAAAACCTACTCAGTAGTAGAAAGTTGCAGTCATCATTCACTGTGTGGCTCATTTTAAAATAAAAAATTATGGTAGAAATCAGAGTGCCTCTGCTGCCTTTCCTCAGATTACTGTTTCCTCTATTTTTTACTTTACATCTGATTAGGGGTTCTGGGAAGTCACGTAACATGTGTCTTCAGTAGGTCATAAAAATATCTCTTAATTTCAAGAGAAACCTTGTTTTGATTGTGTTTTCATTTGGTCTTCATTGGATTGCAATATCTAACACGAAAACTGCAGCTCAATCTTGTTCTAATGGTCGAAGTTCAATTACCTAATACAAACTATTTGTTTCTGTAGGATGGAGACAAGCACAAGGGTATTGAGGATGAAGGTAAGAGCAACATTTATCAAGCATGGATTAAATGAAGCAAAGATTTGGTGAGTAGAATTCCATCTCACTTCTTCTGAAGGACTATGACAGCTTTGATTTTCACAGCCTCTAAGATCATGACATTACGGTATTGAAATTTTAAGAAATAAAAATTATACCATCAGTCTTCATTTTCTGCATTGCTGCCTTTGGAACAGATTACCAAATACAATTTTCTATTATTTTCAGTGAAGGAGGAAAAAAAAAAATCAGGAGAACGCTTAGTCCAGATTCTAATCTTCCCTGCCCACTGAACAGCAGTGCTGTGATGCATGACCCTGACCTTTCCCAGCCCCGTATATTTTGACTGTTTGCCCACTCAGCTCCATCCCCACGTTTTAGTGAGGCTGTAAACAAAAGATGTGGAATGGCATGCCCAGCAAATCACAGAATGCTGAAAAGGTCAAAATAGTAGTGGCGAATGTTTCTACTCTGTAATTTACAGAATATATGAGGCATTCACAGCTTAATAACTCATTCACATGACAAACACTGTAGAGGGAATGTAAAATGGCAGCACATGAATTTCTTCCAGTGACAGTGTTTCCAACAAGCATGGAAAATGGTGCAAACTTTGCCCTGTGGTTCTTTTTTTCTGGAACATTAATATTGTCTGACTTTCAATGCACAATAGCATATGTCTGTGGACTGGGAAGTTAAATGTCTCTGTGTTTGCAGTCAGGCTCAGAGCCCAAAAAGGCAAGGTCCCTGAGGCAAAAATCCAGGTCAAAGCTTTTTCTGTCTGTACTCCTTCTTTGCCCTTCTTGGAGCACTTCCCCAATACCAGGTAATTTTACTGTCACAACATTCCTGAAAACTAGAGAAGCAATATCCTCATCTTCAATGAGGACAGAACCCTGGTCAAGCCCAGGATAGTTTTAGCAGGAAAAAGCCCCACAACTCTTACCAACAGCCCTAAGCCCCTGCTCTCCACCAACACCATCTTTTCTACTTCCTGTTTCATGGGCTGAACTTCATTGTTGCAGAAAAAAATTTGTGCCCATTTGCCAGACACCAGTCAAATGAAGTAAACTGAGAAACCAAGCAACCAAGCAAGAGATCCTTTAGCCAAGCTCACCCCCACACTACAGCCACCACTTTCAGGGGAAGATTTACAGAAGCAAGATGATTTGAGGCATTTCTCAATCATCATAAATTAGCTAATGCCCTTGGATGAATGCCTTGGGACAACTGTAAGTCAGGATATACTGGAGTGTTTCCTCTTAACCATTTTCTTGGAACAAAAATAAGACAACATATTGATGCATATAGCATTGCTGATTCAAAATTAACTGCAAGGGTGGTTATCTGACACCAATTAATCAATTTTTTCTATACAGGCATACTCAAGTTGCCCTAAGAGTATATACTGACCTAACATCCACTGAACCAGAATAAACAATAAATAGTTTATAGACGCACAGAAAAAAAATTGGAAAGTCCTAAGTCTTCATTTCTGACACATCTGTGCCAATCCCATGGATCCCAATGGGTGTAAAACCCACGGATCAGCAATCAGAATTTGGCTTGTCTTCCCAAGTCCATTAAAACAAAAGAAAGAAGTGTGCCAATGAACTGTTCTGTTTCACAGATGAAAACCTGGATTAACCATACAAAAAGCAAAACAACTGTGGATTTACACCAGCTGAACCACAGATCCCAACCCAAGTCTCTGAAGTGCAGCATTTCACCATTATCCCCGAGAGAAGCAGGGATATTAACAACATACCAAATTAGCATCAAAGCATTAGCAGTAATACACTTTGGGTATTTAGGGAACTACTTCTAAACCTAAATGTCAGACAATTTGTCTCTAATATTCCCTGCAGATTAGTACAGAATGATTGCAATAGATGTAAATCCTGCCTCCTTTCCTACAGGCACGTACAGCTGAAATAGCTGTGGAACTGTATCCTTTGTGCTGAAAAGGAAGGCAGGTCCTAAAGTTTCTCTTAATTTCCTAGTGCAAATTGCTCCTTTATGTACTTCTGAGCAAAAACATGGAGCTTTTGGTACGTGAGTCTGCGCTGCTGGAGATGATTTTCCAGCACTGAGTCTGGGGTGATTCACACAGCAAGTCTGCAACCTGGTGAAGGGAGGGGAACATGTGAGATTTGCTCCACCCGTGGGAAGAACAGGGATCTCCTAGCTTATCTGTGGGAGAAGATGGATGCTGGAAGAAGGTGTGGAGGGGACAGTGAAGGTATCAGCTTGCTCCTCCAGACAGCAACAGTACAGGGCTATGAATTGAACATGGGGTGGAAAGGACACTACCCAGAGGTCTTCTCTGTCTTTAGTCCCATCTTCCCTCTGCTTTGTCACTCAGATCACTCAGACCTGAATTTGTGAGGTGATGTGGGTCACTCCACACAGACAGAATAAGGCAGTAGGACATGATTTGGGGTAAGACTGTCACTTATCCCCCACTCAGGCCTTGCACAAGGAAAGAATGATTCTTTGTGGATAACTATGTCAGTCAATCTCTTTGCTGACTCAGTATCCATTGGGACCAGGTCACCTCTGACTCCTCAACATTTGTCCCTTCTATGCCATCCCAGATGAGCTGGGAGGTTCAAAGCTCTGGGTTTGGCCCAGTTCATGGAAACCCAGATCTCCCTCTGAGAGCCCCTGCTAAGCCCTAGGCTAGAGAATGCCTGGGAGGAGCTGAGGGAGGAAAGAAAGGCAGCATGGAGTAACCAACATCCAGGATCCCTGTTTTTCATACATACCCACTACATTCCTGAGCAGTTACTGCACATGACCCTTTAATCAAACCCCAAATCAAAGTGCATGTCCACAACACTCAAGAGGCCTGACCACAGGCAAATATCAGGGTTCTTTCCACACTGCAAGCACACTAAATAAGAATTTCTTCCCAAGTTCACTTTCAAATCACTTGCTCTATTTGAAGCATTTTACAGTTCAAAATTTCTGAATTGCTTTCTGTCCAAGATCACCACTCTATTCAACTGCTTATCAAATACCTGTATCTTTAAATATGAAGTAGGCAAGATTTAATGGGCAAAACTGTAATAAGGAAGTGCTGGATTGTCTTGAATAAACAAGCTTGGTATGAAATGAATGCCTGAAACATCTTGCAGGACTTTTTTTTTTGTTAACAATTATTATTTAAGAAGTGACACCTCAGTGAAAATTAAGACTGGAGAGTGAAGTGGTATATTTAAAATGTCAGTAAATGCATGAATTTTCACTTCTCAAATAATTCCTTCCAGCCAGTACTGCAAACCAAAAGGGCTTTTTTATTCCTAACTATTTTTAGTCTATTCCTATACCTGTCAGCAGATGTAACTTTGTATATTCCCTTGCACTTGTTTTACAGTAGCTCTATTGATCTCTATTGATCTGCCTAATAATGAGTCCCAGGGAATTGTGCTGTTAAATCTTTTCGAAACAAAATCTTTCTGAACAGTTCAGCTATTAGGAAAATGACAATCCTCATAAACTATGTGTTTTCTTGCCTCAGCATCTTTAGAAACAGAGAAACTACCATGACAAAAGTGGGTTAAACCCCTTGACATCCTTCCCGTCCAGTAAATGAATTTACACAGTGGATTCTTGCTATGTTTTGTGAGACTCCTGCTACATTTCTTGAGTAAACACCTGAAAACAAAACCAGGACATAGCTGAAAAGCAAATGATATGCAAATTATATATTCAATTAATATAGACCCAAACATGCAAAATTCACTCCACTCAACCAACTCATTCATAAGAAGCCTAACTTAACACTGCAGTCACTGTAATACACGGTACAGAATTAACAGATTTAGCATCTATTTTGATACTGTATTTTTAGCTTTTTTGATACTCTGTGGAACACACAAATGAAAAATAGCAGCCATGGTGCAAGCTAGAGAGCTCTGGCAGCTGCTTATACATAGACTGGCTAGATATAGATCCTTACAGATCTGTGTCCAGGCAAAAATCAGCAGAGCACAACTGTGCTTCCTTTCTCCCACAAATGCCTCTGCCACACTGTTTTTACACCAGCTGAGAGCTGGCAGGACAACAGCTCCCAGGGATCAGTGGGATTTTGGCTTCTTGGTGCTACTAAAACCGTGCAAATTCAGAGGAGAAACCTACTCTGCAATCATGTAATCAAAACACCAAGGAGTGGTTTTCCTTCTTTCCATGCTCTCAAAGCACTAAGAGTGAACAAAGTTAGCTGGAAAAGAATGTAACAAATGAATTAAGAAATCAGCAGAGCAACATACCAACATGTCATCTTAAGACTTACAGCACAGCATGCTCCACTTGCTGTCAGACAGCTGTATGTGAAAATAGATAACAGATCTATTTAAAACTTACTGCTTACAGCCCCAAGACACCTGACTGAGGTCTCAATCTTTACTCTTATAAATCACATAAGGAATTCTCTAAACTCAGGGATTTGGCATGAACAATCCATAAACACACTTAGGTTTATATGGTCAAAGTAACAGCAAGCTCCTTCTCTAAAAAAGGGGCCTTTGAACAACTCAGCCTTGAATCACAATGGCATACACTTTAATAAATTCCCAGTCAGAGCTTCACATGGGAGATGGTCTTAAAGGCCTTCTGCCAAAGCCAGCCCATCTCCTGGGCACAAGAACTGTGTGCAGTTTGGCCTGTATTATTAAATTCGATTTTAATGTCATGAAGACATCTCAGGAATTTTTTTTTTTTTTTTTGAGAAAGAACATTTTATTATCAGAGTAATGCCATATATTTGCAAAGCATACACTATATAGTAAGAACAAACATTATTTGTTAACATCAAGGTAGAGAATGATTAAGTGTATCACATACCATGCAATTAAGAACTATTTCTGTACTGACTTTAATGCAAAAAACCTAAAACACAAATAAAAATGTTTGTTTGTTTGTTTTTCTGGTTTTGTTTTTACAAAAAGGAAGCAGTAAATGGACAATAATAATAATAATTTAAAAAAACAGTCATTATTTTCTGTGTTGGCCCAGAGATGAAATTATTATCTGACTTGGTAAAGCAACTGAGTGAAACTGTTTTGGACTATTTCTCCAGTCCTCTGGGATGCTCTTTTGCCCTCCTGTCAACCTTCCCCCTGTCTCTGGCTCTGTTTCTCCACCACAGGTAAATACAGAAAACAACAAAAAAAAAGTAAATTCCAGTTTCTGCTTCTCTCTAATCTTGACAGGATTGGTTTTAGGTCTCTGTCACATTCCAAAGAAAAACAGAAAACACAAAAGACATTCCTGCTCCTTAAGAAGAACAAGGCAGGCTCTGGACCATGTTTGAAGCCTGAAGGGGCTCTTTTATCCACTGTCAATAAGAGTTGTGCATACCTGTTTTCACCAAAACTTCCAATAAGATCTGAAAGCTAAAAGGTGAATACTGAAGTTTGCAGTAAGGCCAAATAAGCTGCTAAATAGTTAGGCCACTGCCTAGAGGCCTAGGGAGAATTTGCATTGCATCGTGCTAATGATTAAGGATAAAGGCGGTAAATAATTATTAATCTCCTCTATTTATAGAGGGAAGACAGCTATTTCTTTAAAGATTAGCTTTCCAATAGAAAAATAAAATAATCTCTGCAGAACAAGTAGATGGATTAAACTCCGTTTCTTTTGTAGCTTAGTGGCACATTCATACTTGCATAACTACTAAAAAATCAGGCATACTGGGTGATTTGACTCCATGGGCTAAAGGGCATATAAAACACAGAGATTTTCCTTTAATATCTAATAAAATACCAAAGAACATCAATTGTTCAAAACTCCTAGGAGCTTAACAAGATTTCAACAAAGTATTCCAGCAGGCGACCTTACACAAAACTTTATCCCACGTTATGTTATGAAATCAAATGATCCCCACTCCTTCAAGGCTCTGGCACATTTCAGAGGCCAGCACAGCCTTCCTGCCCCAAGCTGCTGGTGGCCTCCAGAAGATAAAGGTGCTCCCTGAGAATCTTCCAGCTCTTATCTATTTGCCAAGTTAAATCAAGAGGGAAATCAATGAACTTCACTGAAAAATAAGTTAAGGTTCTGTCATATGAATATGGTTCAGTGGCAATAACCAAACCCATAAACATACCAGGAAAAAAAAAAAAAAAGGCACCATATGTAAATTCCCTGATCTTAAGGGACAACTAATGGATTACATTCCAGCATATAAAGATGCAAGATTTGTATTTCCCTCTAGAGATATTCCAAAATCCTGTTACTGAGCCACATCTCCATGGGGAGGAGGGGGTTCATTTTAATTTTTTTTTAATCAAACCTCCTTTTAATCAGCCAGAACAAAATGTTTTCATGCAAACAACAACAACAATGAATTCAGTGCAAAACCAACAGAGTCCTGCTGGAACAGGGGAACTTGGAGGAGAAGATGAAGATGAAATGAAAATGCAAGAAACAAAGATGTGTACTCTGAGTGCCTTTATTACACAGATGTATACAGGGACAGTGTACTCCCAAAGGAAATCATTAGAAAGTTGACTTTTAAGAAGTTAGACTTTAAGAAGGAGAGTGAATTCAGCCTTTTGGGCTAATCCAAAGTTCAATTACTGCATTTTGCTGTTAATCCAGGTAGGGTTTTAACTGTGGCTCCAGATCCATTTCATACCCTCTTTTAGGGGCAATTTCTGTTCAGCTAGGAACTCAAGGGAATATGTGGAGGAAAACCAAAATATGCAGATATGCACCTGTCTGCAGAATTCATCTGGCACTGGCTGCTTCCCAGATCCACTGCTGTCTTTCCTGTGCTGTCTTCCCTTACAGAGTCCTAAGTCAATTCAGGTGTATGAGAGAAAGCTAAACTTTAAGATTCACTAAGGTCACAAATAATTTATATTCTCACATTCAAGAATTCAAGCCCCATTTTTAAATTCTTCATAGCATCCATACTGCTTCTCTGACATTGGCACCTGGTTTAAGAACAAGGGCCTGTCTTTTGTACTCATCTCACGTAGAACCCCGTAGAATTTCACAAACACAAACAGCTTTACCACAATGTCACCAGCCCTCTTAAAAGGTTTCATACTGACCCTGCTTGCCATTAAGCACCATTCCACCTCTGAATTCCAGCCAGCTTTGGCATAAAGGAGGAAGAGAGTCAAGCTCAAGAAGGAAAGTGCCACAGTTTCAGCACTGAGTGAATAATCCCCACTCCCCAATAATGAATAATCCCCAAAATACATCTCTTGTAATTTAAGCTCATGGCACCACAGTCTTTAACAGCAACTCCAATTCTGCCTCTTAAAATTAGAAACCTATTTTCAAGTCATTGAAAAAAAACCTCTGGAATCTCAACGCTGAACAGTTCTTTCAGTATCACAAAGCCCTACAGCTCCCCAAAGTTAGCAGAACTCTCTAACATTATTTTCTTACATGACAGAAAATAGAGGCTGCTAGCTGAGATTCAGAGATGTGCATTCACAGAAGAATATATTAACAGGAGTGAGAAAAGCACACAAGCATTTTAGTCAAAAGCCCTTTCTGATACACATTCAGAACAACATGAAAACGCAGTGCTTTACACGAACTTTTAAAGGAATCAGCATTCTTTTACGAGAACATTTGTCTTAGGGTGAAGATCAACTGACCAATACAGCACCAATGTAAACATATTTTACTTTACCAATCTCATATTATGAAGAGCATCAGTGCTTTGTATTTAATACCCATTGTAACCAATTAGTACTGCCACCCCCTGATGTTATACAAGTTCACTCCCTTTAAATTGCCGTGGCAGTAAATTCTACGGTTATAAATGAGAAGCTGCAAATTGATTTGCATGTAATAACTAGCACTAAACCTTTCTTACCACTTTCAATCTATCCCATCTGCTACCAGAGTGGAAGTTTAGGATCTATTATTCCCAGAAGGGGACTTACCCAGCTGGACATCTATAACAGTTGGCTGGTTCTCCATGGGGAACAATGGCTTTGGAGGTTTGTCTGTGAGTAAAGCTAGAAAAGAAAATGAGAAAATGTAATGGAAAAATTGAGACCAATGACTGCAAAAGAAAAGCTCTGTCATGTAAGCAATCAAATGTTTGTATACTTGATGGCATGTAAACATTTACTACATATTGTAGCTGTTACACAGCCAATGTGTTACCACCTACCTTGTGGCCGTGGTGATCCCCTGATTCAATAGAAATGATCTGTTTCAAGAACTACATTTTTAGCACAAAGCAGCAAAACAAACTCAATTTCTCACTTTTCACTTACATGTAATAAGTAGAACAAGCAGTTTAGATGCTCAGGTTGCAAAGTTAACACAGTGAATTTGAAGTGCCAGACAAATCCATCTCAGTCTGACCAGTCCCAACAGGTCTTTATGCCTATCCAAAACAATACATAGAAAACCTGCACATAACTGTGCTTGAAGGACCCCAGCAGCTCCACAGTAGCTCAGACTCCCACCCCAGTAGGCAGAATACCTGGACTCTCTCCTCAAAGCCTTACTGGGGACTCTGCCTCCTGCAGAAATATCTGAGAGCAGGAAACAGTACCCCAGCCTTGTCCTGCCAGGAGACTGCTCCAGCAAGCAGATAACACAACCATCAAAAAGCATAGCTACAGGCACAGGCTTCATGCCCCTGTTTGAAAACTTAGGGCCAGACTGTGCAAATGGGTATTGTAAATTTGGCTTAGCTTGAAATAAATGAGTATGTATTCCTGAAAATAGTGAGAAGTGTTTTTTGTTAAGTACAGCATCTTGCACCGCATAAAATTAAACATTTCAAAATTGCCTTCAAACTTTTCCTGTCAAAACTCATCACCTGAAATTATTTGACTTGAGTTTGTAAAATAAACAATTGCCAACCTACAAAACAATTTTACATCCACAATGGCCTCAGAGTTTCAGTTTCTGGTATATTTACAACAGGTTTTTTTTCCTTAGCTTTTTTCTCCAAATTTTCAGGCTTTTCTTGCTACCTTTATGCTTTCCTTATATTATTTTTTTTTTATTATTGTACTAAATTGTACTCTGTTTATTATAAAACATGGAGAGAAGTTGCTGGAGCAGCTTCATCTATGCTGTGCCAGTGTGCTCAGGCTTCCCTTTCTTAATATTGTCTTCTTATCCCATTCCCATCCATACCCTTTGTAACCCAATCTGACCAGGGTTTCCCTGTTTCCCCCAGTTTTACTTGCAGCATTTGGAAGTTTTCTAAATGTGCTCCTGCATGTCACATTTTAAATGGCTATGTTCTGCCATATCCTTCTTGGAGAGTAATCCCCATAATGAACTGGCAGCCTGTCAGAGCTCTTTCCATAGGAACTGAAATGGCCCAAAGGGATTTTGAGATGAGAAGGCAACAAACTGCTGGTCCTTCAGTGTCAGATGTGTTTACTGAAAACAAAGGCTATTCTCAATTTAGAGGTCAGACATCAGATCACTTATTCACCTTATGAAATTCACTTCTGATACTTCTTAAACAGAAAGGCAATACAAGATATTTTCAACTACAAGTGACTCTAGACTTGTATGATCTCTATATTTGACAGAAGTCCAAAAAAAAACCTTTATTCAAATTCCCATTCCTCTACAAGAAATTTCCTTAATTCTAGGAAGAGTTTATAGACATGAGGCACTGATTTCCAGCCTTGCTCAAGGGAAAGAAGAACTAAAAGTTAATGCTGTTACTGTATCAACATGTATTTAACAAAGCTAACAGTAGAAACTCTTACTTGACCTCCCACAAACCTACATAAAATTAAAACAATTAAATGTACTGTAAATGCTCTTCCTATTATCAAAGGGGCAGTAATTCTGCCATGAAACTGAATCTACCTCATGAACTGTCATGGGAAGAGCTGGGCTACAGCTGTCTACATTTCTTTTTCCTCCCTTCCAAATGCTGTGGAATGCGGCATGTCCCTGGGCTGCTGTGAGCAGCAACACTTACATGGTGAAGCCACTAGAACAAGGATGACATCATCTTCCCAAGGCAGCCACCTGGACAGACCCCCTTTGGAAGGCACTGGGTCTGACAATGCAGCAGCCTAAGGGGTTGCTTTGTTTTTTCTTGTCATTCTAGGATTTCATCCTGTGACCAGGCTGGGACGGCCTTGGCTGGATTTGTTTATGGAAATGCTATCAGATACAGCTCAGAACTGAGACTGAGGGGAGCCTTCTGTACCTTGTCCCAGGAGAACAGCACTCACTACCTGGGCCATGGCTGGAAGTCACAGGTGTTGGATGACAAGCTGGAAAGACATTTCTTTACCCAGAGGCACATGGCAACACACATGCCTCCCAAAAGTGGCTGGCAAACATGGCCAGAGGCTGTTTAGCAGCCAGACCACTCAGGAACTGTCTAAAATGCTGTTTCCTCCTATGCTTATATTCACCCCATTCAAAAGTAACACAGACTTTAGAACAATAATCACGTTGCTTTGATTTCAACACTTGTCACTCCATTTGTCCATAAGATTTTTAAAGAGACAATGTTGTACAAATCAATACTCTGATATGATTCCTCTGCAGCTGTACATACAGGTGCGTTTTCTTTCCCAGCATACATGATGCTTTTATTCTCTCTTTGTCATAGTCACAAGGAGTATGCTGTCGTACCAGAGATGCTGCAGAAAAGCAGAGAAGAGACCTGTAAAAGATTTGGTCTCTCCAGTTAGTTACACAGTGATCTTTGTCAGATAAAGCAGAGCATGAAGTGCTGCACAGGTCAACGTTTAGCTACTCACAGGACCAACCAAAGAAGAAAACTGCCTTAAAGGAGTGGCTTCTGCTTAAAAGTACCAGTGAAGCCTCAGAGCCTGGAGGCTCATTTTTTTTTTCCCCATCACAGCCCTACTGTTTAAAAATCTGTCATTCCATATTCAGACACACTAATGAGTTCTCTTGAAAAAGTACAAAGTAGTTGAAAACAAACAGCCTTAGGATATCATTACTTAGGGAAAAGCAGTGATAACCAGCTACAAAAACTATCAGGCTTCTCAGTAAGCCCCAGTTCCTCCACAGTTTGTTTTTTGACACGTCTCTATTTCCCCACACTATTTCCTCCCTTCCCTCTGCAGCAGCTTCACAGTACCCACCCCACTCCAGTCAGACTTTCACAGCATCCACAGTGATATACAGGGAGCCCAAACTGCTGCTACGATGAACTCAACTCTCTCACTGCGTATTTGGAGTGGCTCAGCTAAACACAACTTCTGAACTGAATGCAGATCCCCTTCCCCTGTTCCGTGCAAAAGGGCATGCCCCAAGCCAACAGGCATCACCTGTGCTGAAGGCCCTGAACTGCTCCAGAGTGAAGCCAGTCAGCACCACAGGTCATGCACTGAAATCCAGATGCTTATGATTTGAAGGGCCTCTTTCTTGTGGCTCAGCACAGCTGAGTGTTTTCCAGACCACACAACTCTTAGAAGGGAGCTAACATGTTAAATCCCATGTGGCTAGGAACTGGTCAAATGCTGGAGGAACAGCTTTCTTCTTCTTCCTTGTGGTGGATAATGACTTCCCTCTTCTTGTGATAAGCACCCAAAGTACTTTTGCTGTTCTATAATTTTGCCATTGATGTACCTCCTGGACATTTGCTCATGTAATTTGCAATGATGAAAGGAAAAATTATCTGAATATGAAACAGAATGCAGGGAATCTAGCAAAATTGTTTCAAAGCTTCTATGAGACAATTGCATGCCAACCTACTTCCTTCAATCAAAGGATCTGGCATTTTCCCACCATTAATTAACACAGAGCCTCTAGTATCATTCAATCAAGAATCTGGCTAACCTTTTGACAGCAGAACAGATCTGTTTGAATAGCATCCTCTGGGGCAAATAACTGCATGCCAAATTCTTAATCTGAAACTAGCTCATACCCAAAGTTAAGCTTTTGTTCACTCCCAGTTCAAATACACACGCTTCCAGACATGGCTTAGATCTCCTTTGGCAAAGACAAATCTTGGCAGTGACTCTGCAACTAGCACACCATAGATGACGACGGAACTAACTGCACACAAACCTCCCAATCAATGTATTAACCAGAGGGCACATGTTGCTAAGAGGAGCTCAGCATTACACCTTTTAAACAGATATGTACCTAGCTCCTTTGTCTCACCTGGAATCCCAGCTTGTGCCAAGAGATTTCTCAGTGGCTGGCAGTAAAATGCTTCAGGCCTGACCTGCTACTGCTTCATCTTTCATGTCGGCGCTTACAATGAAGCAAATGTGAGAGCCAATTGTGCAGATGTAAATGTAAATGTGACAGCTGACAGGGAACAACAGTAAATTTGGCTGACAGGGAATGAACTGTTCACTTGAAGAGTTAAAAGCTTGTTTAAAAAGCCAAGGGTTCTCACCTGGACTTTGTGGGCTGGACCTCTAACACACTATCACCAGCAAGTCCTGCTACCAGATTAGAATAATTGCTTTTCATTTTCTTGGCACAGCAGAAAATTACCACACAAGGTGAAAAGTAGTAGGAAACCACATGAAGCAACTCATTCATAAAAATGCAATTTTGTGAGGCTGTGTTTATACAGGGACCCTGTTTCCTGATTAGCTCTATTGTAGTGTGCTCCACCAGTCAGTCAAAACACACTTCTCCATCAGATGCCTATTGTGTGATTTCCTTCCTCTCAGTTTAAGCTGACAAAACGATTGCACCTCCATTTGTCGTTTGCTCTAACAGAAATAAAGCCACTGCAATGAGATGTTGTCCAAGGATAAATATCTCCGTCTTTGAAAATAAACACTTATTCTCAAAAAAACCTCCAACTTAGTAAACTCGGAACTTGTGTGGAAGTCAGCAGTCATTAGCCAGTGACAAAGAGTTTTTCTCTATTTATTACTATTCAAGCAGAAAATGCTTCTTTAGGGAAAATGCTGTGGAATGATGCAGCAGCTGGATGCCTCTCCCTCTGCCACTTACCACCATGAACACCATTTTTTGAAAACCCTACGTAGGATCAAGAGTGAACTGTTAGGACTGCTTCTGTGGGACAATTTTCTGCAAGAAGAAGTTTAGCATTTTTATATTAGCAGTAAGTAATTGGAATTCATCACATGACTTCTTTTTATGACATAGAAAGAAGTCTCAGCTTTAGGGAAGATGCTTGTGTCTATGCTGAAATGCAGCTCACAAGGGAAATGAATTTTGAGGCACTCAAATGGTCTTGGTTAGTTACTGGTGGTTTTGATTTTAACCCATTAAGTCCTCAATGACTCACAACAAATCTGTGTTTGACAGGTCATGCTGCTGGCACCAAGAAGAAGCTGGCCATGACTGCAGCTCCCTTGACTTTGAGAGCAGTCAAAATCCTGAACAACTGGCTGTGCCTGTCCTGTTCTTACCACCAGGTCCAACAGCTTCTGCTGCAGGTGTGACCTTGTAACTCATGGTCACTATTTAGAACTAACAAGAGCAGCTAATCATTCCATGGGCAAAATCACTTCTGAATAGAGAGTCTTGCTGCCAGTCTCCTCACTAAGATGTCTCCATCTATTGCACATGGGATGCTATCAGAGTGCACATAGAGAGCCAAATGGCTTCGGAGAGAAGGCACTAGGTAAACTCTGTTGAATTCATGAAAATGTTAAGAGAAGTAGAGATTAACTAGATTTTCGGTTTGGGATCTTCTGTTTTTCAGGTTTGTGCTGGACCTTCTTCCACCTTCTCACAAGGCAGTTAAGTCATGTAGGGTTGTAGAAAATAAACTGGTGAGATTGGTGAAACTTATGCAATAGAGTACGGCTCAGGACTCCGGTGAAGTGGAGTAGAAACAATAGCACAGATTGCACATTACTGAAGCACAGATGGCAAAATCCCACAAGGTGCCTATCACAAAGTAATTACAACAGGGCTGAACACTTAACATGACTGCAATATAAGTGTTAAATGCCCGTGGCATTGACTGTTATGCATTTCCTGATGTGAAACATTCAGTGGCACTGATGGTAGGGGTTACCATTGGTGCTGTCACTAGAGTCATTGCAAAGTGGGTGCTGGAAAGTGGAAGAATTCTGTGTTAGCAGGGCTTTCACTTTATGTTGTTACCAAGCTTCCTTACTCCTACAGTTGCCAACACACCTTTCTTTTCACTGCATTTCTAAATTTCACAGGTTGTGTTAGATTATGCAAAGTTCTTTCCCAACAAAAATGATTCCTGTGATCATTTTACTCCTTTCCTAAATGTGGATCATGCAGCTTGCTTTTAAGAATCAAGCATGAATTTCCTCTGAAGTAAAGAAAAAGTTTAATAAATTCTCACTAAATGTAAATTACATTTTCCTTCAATGTAATTCATGAAAATCTCAAATGGAGTGTGCTTTATTTAATGAACAGAGTGTATTTAGCACAAAGGACACATAATTTCATCTGCACTCAAAATGTTTCTCTTGGACTCTGGGCAGAAATAAGATGCTTGAAATTACCCTCTATTTCAAGGAGATCTGCAAAGAACATTTTATGACATTTTATGGTTTGGCTTTTTTAATTCTTTTTTTTTGTTTCTCTCTTATAAAAAAGTAAAGAAGTGATGACAGATGAAGCCAGATCCCCTCATCCATCTTAAAGGAACAGCTGGAGTCTTTGCATGCAAATGAAAGCTATCATTCTTGTCAACCTGAAGTCAGGCTACCAAAAGCCTGCAGTCCACAACCCATTAACATTCCATGACCAATTTGACCACTTGTGCACAGTGAGGTACTGCACCACAGCACAACTCCAGACACATGAATTATCATGGAGTGGATTTTGTGCACTGTTTTAACAAAACTCAAAGCAATCCATTATTCTCTAAAACAAAAAAAAAAAAAATTGTGTTTGGTACAGATAGTGTATCAGGAGGGAATTATTGTGGACTGTGAGTAACAGATGAACTAAGTTTCAAGCACCTATGGTACCATATGTAAGCAAAACAATGGGTGCTCTTTTTTGAGGAAAAGCCATCTCTAAGTTCAACAGCAGCTTCAGCCAGTGCTCACCACAACCCGCTGAAGGAAGAGCCAGTGCCATTTTGCCACCTCTCTTACTTTGCTGCTTCAGGCAACCTCATGGCTCACCTGTGCCCTGAGACAGCCCATCTCAAACCCTCGCTGCACATCAAACATCCCTGGGCAGCTTTTCAAAGAAAATGACAGAACTACTGAAGAATGATATTAAAAATGCATTTCACTTAAGTCTCAAAGGCAGTAGCAAGCATTTAAAACTTGTACTTCGGTAGTACAATTTTAGATGTTGCACACTGCAACAGCTCAGCCTGCTTTGATGTTCGGCAGGGTCATTACAATTGCAAAGCTGCTACACCACAAACATTTTTTAGATGGAATTTCAACTGTAAGTCTTTTAGATTAATTATACTCGCAAGTAAGAAACATGAAACTTCAGTTAAGTAATCTCTTGCCAATTGATTTTGCTCTGTTGGGGGCTAATGAGAAGGTTTCACCTGCCCTATCCAGTCTATTAATTCTGAGGCATTCCTTGGATTAGCATCCTGGCTTCCTAAGCTTGTTACAATGATGAAAAATGTTAGTGTACTTGACAAGGAAAACCTTTTCAAAAATGTTTATGCAATATTTATGTAGGTTCTTTGTCTCTAATTTGCCTTCAAAAGCTGCAAAATATATTTTACCAGGTTGTTATATTTTCATTTTTTCCACCGAAGAAGCTTTGAATTGTATACTCACTAAGCACATAGAGCATCATTAAGAAAAAAAATTGGGGCGAACCATGTCATTATTGGTTGGATGAGCAGGAAAATGACAGGCACATAATACAGGAAAATATTATAGGCACATAAGGAACTCATAGATACACTTGCTATTGTTTACCCTGCCTCATGACCAAAGATCAAGAAAATGCAAATCTTCTGATGAAAGACAATGCTTTAAGAAATGAAGGAGATAGTTATCCCAGGAAATTTGTCTTCTTATTTGAGGCAAAGGATTTAAAAGAATTAACAAAAAAAAGTAGCATCCATAGAAATCTCTGGCGGGACGACCCATTTTCAGAGTCAGCTCTGCTGCCTTTTACCACTTACATCAGAGTTTCTAGCAGCTGATGGGAAGCAGAATAACCCCTGGTGATCAGCCTTGGGACCTGAACCTGAACAGTATCAGCTACTATCAAACAAAGGGAAGAGTCTCTGATCCAAAAATGCAATTTCTTTTTCACAGAAGTACACCAGACATGTGCAAAGCACATGTTTCACACTGCATAAGGTTTGCAGGAGGCAAGCATTCAACAGTAAACGTGACATTTTAAGATTATCACATTACTTGAAAATGTTTACTGGTCAGTGGGGATGCGAAGAATTGCAGGCAAACCTCCTAGAGGAACGTGACTAAAGGCTGGACAGAGATCCATTCATGAAAAAGTCTGAGGATTTGCATTCCAGAGCCCACTGGTGCACCTCTGGGCAGCCCCATTAACAAGCCCAGTGAGTGACACCCAGCACAGCTGAGAGGAATAAATGAACTTCCACATGAAACTGTTCAAAGGCCCCGAGGCAATGCTAAAAGCAGTGGAAAACAGTGAAGACATGGCTGAAAAAAGGTGTTTGGGACTTTACTTGTTTTGAGTCTGATGTGACCATTGTGAAGCAGGTTGTCAACACACCAGACATTTTTATCAGAGGAGTATAAAATAAACCTGTCAGTGAGTGAGCGATTGATTGCACCTGTCCCACAGGTCAATTTGAGCACATATGTACTGTATGCAGCAGAAACTGCAGAGAGGCCTAGCTTCCAAATCCTCTGAAATGTGAGATTAAACAGTCCCACAGGCACTTCAAATGGCTGCAGATAAGGATTTAATCCTTCAGTATATTTCCTCCATACTTTATTAAAAGATGAAGATAATCTTTAAATCAAGAGAAAAATAGAATAAAAAAAATTGAAAGAGCCAAAAATCATCAAGTGGAAAAAGAGGAGAGGAACCAACTCTATTTTTATTAATAAATCCTCTCAGCTGAGGCTTATACACCCAAAGTTGCAGGAAGGGGAAGCTCCTCCCCCAGCCTTAGTGAAAAAGGCAGTGCAAGTTCCCCATGAGAGGGGCATAGACATGACACAAATGGGCTGCCCCAACACCCAGATACTCCACCTGCCTCTGCCTGAACCACTTGCACACAAACAGATTCCTGAGAGGGGTTTTCAATCCTCCTGTAAGTCCTCCACCAAGTGCCAGGACAGACACCAGCACTGCTCCTGTCCCTCAGCCACCTGGACAGTGTTGGTGAAGCAATTCAAAACACAGACCACTTTCCTCAGCTTCTACATTGAACATTCCTTACCTATCTTCTAAGTTTTCTGCTGCTTTTTTTTTTCCCAGCAGACAGATTAAAGTTTTGCACCAGGAATGTAATTTCTGAGAAATTCCTCATGAAATTGTGTCAGCTTCTTGTAAGGAACCTGCTTGACTCTTCATTTTCCCGTTCAAAGTGTCTTCTGTTTGTCATGTGTTGAAGCAATTTGAGATTTTGCTTTGACATTTTCAACAAGAGAACAAGACGATTCAATCTGCTCTGGGTAGTAACTGCCACTACATTTAAAATACATCAGTCGATTGGAACTCAACATACTATTTTGACTGCCATTTTACATCTCCTGTATGATTATGTAGTGTTACTGCCCCAGCTCATGGAACAATTTTAAAGCAATAAAGACATTTAAAAAAGACCCCCTCCAATTTTCCAGTCAGGCCACCCTGAAACTTCTATTTCTTTCTGAAACAGCATTCTCACACAGCATTTGTCAGACATGCCTTTATGACAGGAGTTTTGAGAATTTGGGGTTTTGTTCCAATGTAAAATGAAAGAAAAATCTGAGGGAAAAAAAAGAAAAAACACAAAATTCCTTCCAAATAAAAACTATAAATTTCTTACCACACTTCAGTCCCTAAGGATGGGAAGACCAGTGGATGGAGAGGCTGGCTGAGCACAAATTCAGCAGTGACAGGGCAGGAAACAGTAAAGGCTGCATTACTTATCATGTTCTTCATACAGTGAGTGTCGTCACCTGTCACAAACATGTGATTGTTTTACCTACCACCCACCCCCATTGGAAATTTCTTTTCCATTTCGTTGTCTGCTTTAAAATGCATTATCCACCACATTCTCTAATCAACACATACATGTCCATCAACTCCTTCTGATGCACAACAGCTATCAAACACCATTTTATTTATTACAGGGGAAAAGATTGTCTTCTTCAGCAAGTATTTTACTTTAATTCTAAAATCTGTTTTCTAGTGATGTAAGGCAAGGGCTTAATCTGAAAGACGTGAGATGCATAGCTAAAGACGATGACAGTTTCTCAGGAGGAGAACAATATCTGGATTAATAATTACAGAACAAAGTATTTTAACAGGGCAGTATGGAGATAATCTAAATACAGGATTAGAGATGGGAAATAGCAGCACTTTGTCTCATAGATTTCAATTAGTAAATAAAGAAAACCTTTGTGTGTCAGCATACTTTTAATACAGGTCCTATATAAGGATCTATCACTTACCTACAAGCTATATGATATCAATGCTTTTTAGAGAACCAGTGGTTTAAATACAGAAAGGATTGTTTAGTTGCTGTGTTGGGGGTTTTTTTAATCAGTAAAAGCATTGTGGCATCGTAAAAGGGACGGATCACAAAAGCAAAAGCACAGTGCAGCAGTACTGTGAGACATGCTTTTAGGGCAGAATGTCTGTCCTAATCTGTTATTACTCTCAGATTGTGTCTAAGGACCACCTTTTGAACCATGCTTTTGTTGTTGCCTGTTGCCCATCCCACAATGGGTCCCCATGCATGTATTACTGATAACACAACCACAGGAGCATTCAAATGTAACTGCAAGATTGGGCTGCACTTGAGTAAATACACCAGAGCAAGCCAGAGACCTCTCCCAGCCCTTGGTATTACTCTGCAATGATGTGCTTCCTTATCAAGGTGCTGTAAAGGGAACTAATATACTGTACTGTGCTGTAAATTGGCAATTTTGGCTGAACACATGGTAGCACTATTTTTTAACTGCTGCAGAGCTGGCATTTAGGGAATTCTGATTTGTTGCTGGAATGCTGCTTTTCTCCTTCTGCATACTCCCAAGCTACTATGTATCTTTCTACTGGCAAATAAGCACCTTTCTGTTCTCTTAATCTCCTCTGGAGCTGCTTAAAACAGTTAAAGTATCATTAACACCATATACTGATATTAAAAGAAGCAGAAGACTGCAAGACACTTTGATATCAAAGCAATGGAGCCTTAAGCTTTTGCGTCTATGAATGATGAGCAACATTACTTCAAATGACATCTTTTGTCAGAGTTGCTTGAGCTAAAGACAGAGTGAATCCATTTGTATAAATTGTGGCTTTCCTGCTGAAAGATTACAAAAATATATGTTGCTATCCTTAAGTCTCAAACCATTAATATAGCTAAAATATGCCATCTTTTCCCAGGAAGAACTAGTAAGTCCTTAAAACACTATCATCAATCACAACTAATTCACTAAATACACAATTCCAATAGCAATAGAAGAAGAACACAGAGTACAGGGTGTCATCTATCACTACATCAACATCAAACTCCTCTATCTTTCAATGGAAAGTAAAGATTTCCCAGTCTGTGATACAGGTTGTTCATAAATGAATTCCTGTTCCACTGGGATTAGTCCTTTGCTTGTTTTCCATTTGATAGATCCAAAGTTGATAATTTTATTGGGAAAAGCAAACTAATATCAATTTCACCTCTCAAGAAAATATTTGCCTGAATTCTGTAGTTTAGTGTCATAGTTTAACCCCAGCTGGCAACTCACATCCACACAGCCACTTTCTTACTCCTCCCTTGTTGGGAGTGGGGAGAGGATCAGAAGAGTAAAAACAAGAAAACTCATAGCTGAGATAAAGACAATTTCATACATTAAGCCAAAGCCACGCTCACAAGAAAATCAAAACAAGGAATTCATTCCATGGGCAGGCAGGTGTTCAAACCTACACATTCACTGATTTATTAGAATTACACAGCTTTTATACTGGCAGGATGTCCAAAATCATTACAAGGTGTGGGAGTCCAGTGTAGTGTACAAGAAGCTCCTGCCCATGGGCACTATCTTGTTTGACTCAGATCATTGCCTTATCAGTTGTATTCTCACCCTGTTAGGCCGTGGTTTGGAGCAATAGGCATTTCACTGTGCAAGAATGAAGGTCACACTAACGAAAAGGAAGGCTAATGGGGTGAAAATGAGTATCATGAGGACAATAAATCATACTTGGAATCCTATTTAATTGATCATTTTGTAGCTGACCTTGCTTCCATAGAAGTCAATGGCAAAGCTTCTGTTTCTGTGGATATGAACAGGATTGGATCCTATAAAGTACAGTGTGTTTTATGAATGTAGAAGGTAGCATATTTTACACTAGAATTTTCTTTATTACTTCTCAATACAAAACTTCACCAAGAAAACCAAATTGCTATATAAAAGCATCCCATAATACAGTACATTAATTTAACACATGCTGAGTTTTCCTGCTAGTAGTACTAGAGTTGTCACTTTCAATACACAGATATCTAGCAAAGTATTTCCTCCCCACATCTTCCTCCCCAGTATTTTCCTCACAGATTTTACAAACATGCCTACTCCAAAACACCATCTCTCCACTTTTGGCAGTCTGGTATTTCCTAATAATAAGTGAACTACCTCTGAGGCAATAGGAGCTCTACCTGAGAGCCAAGTTCCCAGCAGCACAACACCCACAGCTCTGTGAGGACTTAGCAAGACTATTTATGCTTATTTGGAATGGAAATGAACCAACAAGGATTATTCTGCAGGTGTATTTTTTAGGGTAAAGAACCTGACTTAACCTAGCCTGATGTGAGCCGTGAGAGAAGCAGCAGCTCAGGGTCAGGAGTCTCTGTGCTCACCTTGACACTGTGGCTGAGGCAGATGCTCTTTTCTGTGACTGAGCTGAGCTGACCAGGGTGGGCAAACTGGCTTGGAAGGAGCTTTGGGTGCATCTGAGGAAACTTGCTTATTCTCTTTTCTTTCATTATCATCTTAGCTCAAGAGATGTCTCTTTTGTACACCGACCACTGTTAGTCACAGTGAGCAGGCGTTGATGAAGTGTTTTCAGAGAAGCACAGGTTTCTCCTTGGTGCTCACCTCTGCTCTGTCCACATATTTGAAAAATCTGGATCAGAATGAGTGGTATCCACCAGGGAATGCTCAAAATCTGCAGCTTTGCACTATGATGAGAGGAAACAGCACCACAGAGTGTGTTCCTTCCATCCCTCTAATGGCACAAGCCCTGTTCCCTCTCCCTTCCATTTCCCTGTGCCTCTCAGGACAATGCTTCACCAATATCACAGACTGAAACGTCTGCTTTGGGAAACAAGCACGAGGGATCCTAGCTGGGAAGAAGAGAGGCACGTACAGTACCAGTACAAGCCATGGGCATATGGATGTGGAGATGGAGCACTTCCTTGAGGGACTTTGTAAGGGAACAGAGACATGAGATGTGGGCTGTGACAAGGTGCCCTGATGGGAACAAGCTCTACTCCAAGTGAAGCAGTGCTTTACTCAGACCCCATGTAAAGGCCTGGTCTCCTCTTAACTGATGTGTTTCGGACTGCAGAAGGGGAAGAATGGTCTTTAAAAGCAGGCAAAATCCCTGAGACTGGGGAAATTTCCAATCTGAGTCCCTCTAGTGAAGTAAATGTCATCTGGAGATGTTTCCTTTGAGAGATGACACTGCAGTCTCATGTGAGCACACTAGGGGCAAGCAGAAACTTTGGGCTGATTATTGTCATGCTGCTATTTATCTTGATCCTTTATGGTTTTTGTCTCGTGATTTTCTGTGGTCTAAGTGCTGGCAACAGCAGCCTGTCACTGAAGAGAGTAAATTTGGTGCCTGAGTTCCAAGTTCCTAAATTTTGGGGGCAATAGTTTGGCAGTAAGGTATCTCATTCTTCATGTTCTTTTTTGCTGGTACTCTTGGTAAGCACATTTTTTAATTCATAACTTTCATTATAAGTTTTGGATATGTTACATATTTCCCCAAATGTCACACATCTCGGGTAATAATTAATTCATTTTCACTTCTACATATTGTTTATTTTTAAAATATGACAGTGAGAAGAAGCAGAAACTAGGAGACTCCAATTATATTTTCACACAGTTTGAACACTGAGAAGTTCTCAAATATTCAAGATAGGAGCCCCATTAATTTTTTCAGACAAATGGTTTATGAAGGAAAAGAAATGTGTTACTGGCTGCCTGAAACTGTTGGTACATTAATATCAAATTCAGTTTTAGGTAACAAAACTAAAAAAAAAACCAACCAGCCAACCAAACAACAACAACAACAAAAAACAACCAAAAGGAAGAATAATATCTCCGCAAATAGAAACCCCTCGGTCTGACATTTTTCCTATAAAAAACATACTTATGTATTTTTCTTCAGAAAATTACAACATGTCTTTGAAGTTTATTTAACTTCCTCCAAGCTAAAACAAATGTGCTGCAGAGGTTCCATTAAAAAAAAGGCAAAAAACCCCAAAATACTACTTTTTCCTCCAAAATTTAACTACTATACCAAGAAAATTGCCATATAGAATTGAGCAATATGCAATAGCATTGAGGGTTGTCTTCCCTTTCCAAGGCTCTTAAAACTGTACAGCTGACTTTCTTCATAATCTCCCAAATGTGTCCTTTTATACCTTGCCATTAATTTGATTAATCTGTGTGTAGTATTTCAGGATATTGAATTTCCCCTGGTTTTGCATAATTTCACATGATGCTTTCATTATTTCATTAAGCAACTGAATTGACTGCAATGACTCTTACATTTTCAAGTTTCAGATTTGGGCACATAAACCTTCCTAATTTAAACTCATTTAAAGTTCTGAAAGCTTCTTTCACAGTTGCAGCAGCTAGAGCCCTAACTATTGCCTTTTTCTTTTTTAATAGAACTGTTCAGTCATCTACATGTACAAGCTGTTTTATACCAATATTTAGGGTCTTCTGCTCTACTCTGTGTTAAAGCTGCGGCCAGGAAAGCAGAAGTAAGGAAACTACAGTAGTGTTTTGAAAATAAAATTAGGAGAAGCATCCTGTTTCTGCTTAGTTCTGCTCCAGAACACCATGCACACAGTTGCTCCACACTGGTACCTGGTCAAATGAAATTACAGCTACAAATCAGGTCTTCTCTTTGTCCTAACCCTATCCAAACCCCAAACTTATTCTTTTCTAGAGCCTTAGCTTTAAGAACTGCAGCCTTTGCATATGTTTGAAGTTTAGCACGAGCATCAATCAGTTCTCTGTTCTGAAAAGACCTTGCTGGGCTGGACATGCACTTCTATTAATCCAGTGCTCAGTTAGTCTGAGACTGCACTTCATTCTCAGACTCTTCAGTAGGATCTTGCCCGAGGCTGAGCACACCCCTCCAAGTCTCTATAGCATTTTTAATTAAGTGCTACTACATAGCTGAAAATTAGCACACTTTCTAGCTATTCAAAAGCCAGTGAAATCAACACATCTCTAACTGCTAGGGAAGACTTGCTAAAAGGTTTCCCCAGTGCCAATTATTGCTGCCTCGATGATCACTGATTCTTTGAAAAAATCATTACATACACACAAACTTAACAGTCTGCGAGCAGAGCCGAGTCACAGCAGCAGCTGGCAAACACCAGTTACTTTGTACTTGCATACTCACAACATTCCTCCTGCATACATGATCCACAATTAAAACGTGCTACATGCCTCTAGTTTTGCTTCCTGAACACAGAAAAATCAAACAAGTATAATTTAAGACACAATTTATAGCTTTGCTGTCAAAATTTTGACCCCGAGTATGATGAACTTGGGTGGAATTGAGTGGTTTAAATAGTACTTTTGAGATATTTCAAATGAAAATGACAGTTTTATATGTGGGAATTTGGGGTACCTACCTGTGGTTACAACCCTTGAAAAGAACATATTTAAACTCCAGCAACCTGTAAATTTTGCAAAAATGAATAATTTTGAAAACTGGACAAAATACACACGACTTAGGTAAAGATATCACCATTTTTGAAACTATTTTCTTTAATATTAATTATGAAATAACCTAAAAGTATAATAATAATAGTGATTGTTGTCATAATAATTACTATTAAACTCAAACCATTTAACTGCAGCAAGGGTGATCTCAATGCATGGTCTTTGTGGTTTTACTCTCCTCACGATTCCTTGCTTAAAAGGATGGAAAAGTAATTTGGAAAATCTGCACTCTGTCTGCCCAAACAAAATAGTTTATCCAAACCCAAAAACACATTAAATTAAGAGCTACTTTCTCCTCTGGCAGAGTGGATAATGTCAGGTACAGTCGCCCAGCCTCACAGAAATCTTTTATATCAATGTAATGCAATATCACCAACCCACACCACCCCAAACCAGCGGGAATAGGAAGGGTGGAGTGCCTGACAATGTTTATCCTCTTACAACTAAATTTAATTTACTGATCCAATGTCCATCTTTTGGTCGGACACCTTCCTTGATTCTTGAGGACAGCAGCTTTGTAGACCTTGCTCTCAGTAAAAGAATATAAATAACTCTTGGCACAGCTAAGTTACACAAGCCCCAATGACCTGCTGTTCTGACACTTACACTGAACTGCTCTTGTACAACAGATGGAGGATTCTGTCTTTTAGCACAGCCTCATCAGATACCTGTGTGCAAGATCCAACATTCTCCCCAAACACACCATTATTCCACCAATTTACAAGAAAAATGTAGCTGTCTATCAACTGGTCTTCCAGCCAGCATAGCAAAAAGCCAACCCTCCTCCTACTGTCCCCACGTAAACACACGTTGCAGATGCCACTCCTTGCCAGAGCTCACGGCTGGCATGTGCTGATGCTCATCCTCCCTCTCCAGCCAGGAGAGGCCAGGGGACAGAGACAGCACCATCCCCACCACATGGACTCTGTGTCCTGTGTGCACATGTCTGGCTTCACTTGGTATCTTGCTGCTTTTGTTTTCTCTTTTTGAGTGACAGTCAGCGAGCCCTTCAATGCAAAAGTACCACACACACCACTAGAAAAACACCTTCTACACCAGTGCAGAGATTAATTTTTTTCATTATTAAGCTCTTTCACCAGGATGTTACCAACAGACTCATCCTGCCAACAACTGCCCTGGCCATGCACCAATGAACTACTGTGGCTCCAATGGCAGAGCACCACAATGTGCTCTCATCCCTGCAGCCCTGAAGGATTTTGGGGTACATTTCGTAGGTGTACCTGGCTTTCCCTCTTGCTGGACACATCACTTTTTGTCTGCTGTTGTTAAAACATCTTCTACTTTAATATATCCAGCTTGACAACTGATCTGGATAATGCTCTGAATTTTTGATAAAGCAGGGCCTGTTTTGATCAATAGGTGTTTCCTTAGAAAACAGGATCATAAATAAAACAAATTTAATTTTTAACAATAGAATTAACATCTAATGGAAATCCTAGCAAGGCAGGAACAAAGCTATTATTATAACCATTACCTTATAATCTTTATTGTCTTGGGAACTTTTAATAAATAATTCTTGCCTGTACAACAAATCTGTTGCTTGTCCTTTGATTTTCACATGGCTTAACCTCCACTGTTTTGGGAGGGTGTTAGAAAGACCCTGCAGTACCTCCGCAAAGCTGACAGTACATTCAATATTATTTACTTAGGCACACAGTGTCCTGACCCACTTTCAGACTCCCACTAAGGAAAGGGCTCCCCATACAGTGTCACACGATGGGGACATTTGCAAGGAAGAACTGTGGCAACAGAACCATATTTGGAGAGTCATCTTCACTTAAGAGAACAATATGTCAGCTAAAGGACATTACCTGGCATTGAAACAAATGGTTATAATTGACCATGAATTCATTTAAGTTATGAAGAGGTACTTTAATGATCAGTAAAGAGAACATTCAGAATAGGCTTAGAAAGCATGAGCAAAACCTCCTCAATTTCATTTAAAACAGGACTGACTAGCTTATAAAGTTGAGTATTTGATGTTGTTATAAAGAGAATGACTCTAACAGATGACTTGGGATGTCCCTGCCAAGTGCTGTTCTTATTTATATCAATAAAGGAAAAAGAGCCTAGCAGCAGGAAAAGAAAGAATTTGCAAACAATGGAAAACAGCATTTCATACCTTTACCACAGCTGCCATTTGCAAGCAGACAAAATGTCTTGCTAAGTGCTAGAATCTCCTTTTCCATTAAAATGCTAATAGGAAGGTTAACTTCAGCTTAAACCATTGTAAAAAATAGCAACATAAGC
The DNA here is from genome assembly GCA_017589585.1 of Phylloscopus whistleri. Lineage (NCBI taxonomy): Eukaryota > Metazoa > Chordata > Aves > Passeriformes > Phylloscopidae > Phylloscopus > Phylloscopus whistleri. The sequence goes on along the minus strand of JADMLD010001007.1, from coordinate 755,931 downwards.
AAAAGAGTTTAGCTTGAGGTTATACTTTGAGAAAAAAACCCCACAAGTTTAAGCCAAATGGGATTTCCACTGAGAAAGAAAACTCACACAAACAGCAGGGGGAAAAAAAACTCCTACAGCAAAGTGGGGAACAATTCTAACACCTGCATTTGTTTATGTGAGACAGTCATGGACTGATGTTTTGCTTTAAGAAACACAAATTCTGAGGCAAAAACTAGTGTCTCCTGAGTGGAAGTGCATCACATAGGAGCCTTGCCTTTTGGATATTGTAAAATTAAATAAAATTTGTCACTCCCCTCTTCCCACGCTGTAAAGTGAGCACTGCAGAGTCCCTGTGCTGATTTACACAGTCCCTGCAGAGAAGTCCTTAACATCCAAACAGGACTCACAGCACAGTGCCTTGAGGAGGCTTCTGTGCACATCCAGAAGTATCTCAGGGATAAGGATCAAACTCCATAGTTATATACTTATGTGGGTGATACATGCAAATCTGCCTTCACTTTTTCACCTGAGAATTGGGGCTTTTCTTTTGTGCTTGGTTATGCTGATGTTTGTTCATCAGCGTATGGGGAACATGCAGCAGGTGAACACTTCGACTTAGCCAAAATTCAGTTGTGACTCTCAAATGGCCTCATCCTTCCCCAGTGCAGAGACAGACTTGGGAGACCCTTTCATACAGACAGCTTCATCTATATTGAGGGTGTGTCCCTTCTTGCCCTTTTGACAAAGGACAGAGTATGCAGACTAATCAGTGCTCAGGCCACGGAGTATGGAATTCATAATTACACAGTGCACACAAGCAATATTCCAAATTTAATGGGAGTTTCAGAATCAAATACCATCAAGGGATAGAAGGAGGTAAAAGTGAAAGGAGGGAACATCATGGTCCCAACAAATTTCCACTACACAGCCCTGAATTGTGCATCCATACTGGTCAGCAGACAGTGGGTTCCACTTTCAGTTTATGAGCAATTGCATGAAGGCCTTGGGAAAACTTCTTTGTTAAGCAGTCCAGCCAGCAACAATACCCAACATCCTTAGATTTACACAAAATCTAAAACCTGCTTCTAAAACAGCCCAAGTTCATTTGCACTGAGGTCTGCTTTAGAAGCTAACTTTTATTCTGAGACTAACAAAATGAGAGGAGAAAGGATTTCTTCTGAGGACTCCACTCAGTATTTTCACTGTTTTTCAGAAATGGAGGTATCTGCATTCACTGATGTTAACCCTAGTCTGAGAAATACAAGTGGTGAAAGTTTTCTCAAACTGGAGGACAAGATGAGTGATTTTCACTGGAGCTGTATAAGCCTGAACCAAGTTTTTCTCTCAAGGATCTGTCACAAAAGTGGGTGAGATAATCATGGCACATCCAAATCGGAGAAAACTGAATCCAGCTGCATGTAAATGTTTTCTATAGCACAAGGAGTGTCCTTGTAAATATGAACACATCTCCTTGAGTTCAAAGTAGTGCACATGCAGTAGAGAGGAAAATCAGCATTGTCTATATTGTCCATATGAAGGCTACAAAACAGGAAAGCCAGAGTCCATGTCCTTCTCATTTCTGTACAAATGCTATGTGAAAGGCTGTCTGTATCTTGGCTTCTCACAGTTCCTCCCTGCCACCCTGAGAAGGCACAAACAGAAGCACTGAGGAGGAAGGCATTCTCTGAAGCCACTTAAAATGACAAAGTTCAGTGCAAGTTGCAGCACAAGGGTTCATGGCCCTGCAGACCAGAGGGGAATGCAGCTACAAAAGGCAGAGCAAAGCTACCCCATGAAAACAGATTTTGAGAAGCAGAGCTCACCTTGTTGAACTGAGGAAACTCACATTGTTCAAGTGTATGTATTTTAACTCAAAGCATAAGACAAAAGTGAATTCCCTCATTGGCTTTGCTTTAGAATGATGGAATAGGTGGCAGACAGAGAAATGTAATAACCAGCAACAGCTCTCTTATCAGCTGTGAGAGTGTGAAACTTTATGCCAATTTATAAAACGACCTCTCCTATGGTTTGTGTGAATACCATACTGTAAAACAGCATAAGACTAAAAATATTCAGAAGGTGTCATTCTCCTCCCTCCAACTAACTCTCACAGACACAGGACAAAACTCAGAATGAAAAACCACAATTTCAGAGGTGTCTTCTGTAAATGCTGCCTTTCCTAGTGAAACTGCAAACAAATAAATAAATCCCATTTAAAGTACATTTGACTTAAATTCTAAGAGACTATCCCACATCTACTGTTAAACAATGACTTCCAAAAGATGATTGATGTGCTATCCAGTCAAACTTGGACTCACAATCTGTTTGGTTTTGTTTTGAAGGTTCACACAGAGCCTGTCTATTTCCATAAACTTTTTAATATATCATGATTTTCTGCAAGAGAACTGCAGCTGTAAATTTAATAAAATAGTATCACAGAGTCTGGAATCAAGGCATTAATGTAACAGGCAATGTTTTTGATTTCCTGCAATACTTAGGGTGCTGGGTCTTTCATACATTTTAAAGTCCAATCTTTCAAAATGTCATTTCCTTGCCTGAGGAAACCATGGAGGATGACATTATTGATTCTCAAACAAACTCTGCATTTGGATGTTATTCCCGTTAGTAAGATTCTTACAATAAAAAAGTACATTAATCTGCAACTTTTCCAAAGGAACCCACTGTAAACAATGAACAGGACGCTCACATTTCTGAGAACAAGGTACATTAAAATCAACAGTGAAGCTGCTGGTCACACTCAAAATGCCAGATAACCAGGCAACTCAGTACACCAAGTATTAGGAAGGATTAAGTGAGACTGATGTGATCACAGATTGCACACTCACATGCACTGACACACTGCCAAAACTTATATATACTTAGATATACTTAGATATACTGTGGAGTTCTCCTGCTTCAGGGACCGGAAGTGCTCAAAAGGGTCTCAGGAGCAGAACTAATGACAGACAGAAAAATAAGAGCAACTGGACAGATTATCATTGCTACATTTTACTGAGGCCTGACAAAAAATGGCAAGGTACCTATAGAGACCATTTCTACCATTCCCTCACCCCAAGGGAGGATCAGCTCCTCTTTCAACAATCCTCTACAACCACTGCTTTCCTGACAAGTGTTGATAGAACCAGTTCTTCAATGCTACAGTAAGATATTCAAGGTGACATGAAGTCACTGTCTGAAACAGGCTCCTTGATATTTCATATGTTTTATACAAAGCTCAACTATTCTCAAACTGAGCTCAGGATTTTAACCCAAACTAAATTAACTCCAAGCTGATGCAAGTAAACACACTCTTGCATACAAGATAGTGCACATGCTGTTAATCAAAACCAAGAGCTCAGTAGGTCAGCACCAATTTTCCCACAACAAGAACAGTCAGAATGGACATGCATTGCCTTCTTCCCTTATTTTCTGACTTTACCCCTCACAAGACATCTCAGTGTGTGTTTTGCCTTATTTACAATCGAACACACTGTTGTCTCACTTTCAGCTCCGCATCCACTGTAACCCCCAGGCCCCTTCCAGCAGCCCTGAGTGCAGGAATAAATTGCAATCTCAGAGATGGTTCACACAAGGCTAAGCACTTTCAGCTCCCACTGGCACAAAACTACCTACGTTTTTAGTGAGATGAAGGTATCGGATTCCTGTAAGTTTGGGTTCACTGCATGTCAAGTGTTCCCTACTTTCCCTCAGGCACCTCACTGAAACATATCAACACTGAAATTTGTTTTCCTCTTCACATGCTACTAAAGAACAACTGAGAATGGGAGGTTCCCAAGTACCTTGCTTTCTTAAAATTCTTGAGAATGGGCTTTAACACTATTTTTCCAACCATTTAGCCATGATGGGAAATAGCTGAAACTTCTCTAATTATTGAACTTCTAATAGGTTACCTAAAGGATAGAACTTGTAGCTACCTTATACTCAGTGATTAACTACAATAGCTGGGTCAAATTACAATGGCAAAAGAGAAAGTTGGCTCAAGGTTTTAAAATCTCTGTCCTGTGATATTATGCCCAAGGCATACTTTTCAGGTCTTATTAAAAGAAATTCCTTGAAGTATTTCTTTGAGAGCCTCATCTTTATCTTATTCATGATAGGCTTCATTTCAGGATTCATCATTTTTTAAACAACAGGTGCTACTGGATTCTTCTATAATCTTCTTTTTATTATTATTGTACAAGACTGTGACTTTGCCCTGCATTGTGCTTCCTTTGCTTTTGCTGTAAAAATATTCTTAACTTGTTAGATAGGCGGTTGTTAAAATGAGGCATCTTCCTTTGATGGAAGGATTCATCCCACAATGACACTTTTGCTTCAAATCTTAGATTAAAATGTACATTTTAAGTGCATATTTCCATGTCCAGAACAGAAAAGAGAAGGGATCAGAAGGTATCAGAAGGGATACTGTAGACCAGCTGTATGCCCACTTTTCTTGTTCACCTACAGATTAGCAGTCATTCCTGGGTTAATAGGATCTTCTGGTGACATTTTTTGTTCCACTCATGCAGCAAGAACCATTTTTTTTTAAATAAGTCTGTGCTCCAGAAGCAACACAGCTTGCTAGAGCACACACAGTTGGAATACTCAGCACTGGAAACAGTCAGAATGCCCACAGCAGGTTGTATCTTCACTCAATCAGGGACTTCCAACTTGTAGCACAGAAATCATCTCTGAGAAATTGCCACAAATTGTCCCATTAATATAAAATCCAATGGCATAAGATTCCTACCTTATTTTTCACTATGAACAGGAGTCAGCTGGCGCTAAGCAGATTATCTCACTAGATTGTCATGCGAGCTACAGTTATTTTCACCACTATGGCCTGGGATAATGAAATAAACACAACTGTTCAGCTGAAAATGGGAAGAGTACAGACATCTGCATACACACAAGCATTTGTGAGCAAGGTATCTTGCCACTCTGATTTATGACTTTCAACTAATGACAATAAACACATTGTTCTGACTACTGAGTATAAAACTCATAATTCACAAACATTCAGTGTATGTCTTAAAAAATATTTCATTGTCAAAATATCTTATGCACTATTTAAATCTGCATCACTCTACATGCAGCTTCTCAAACACTAAAAATACTTTTGATATGTACTGTGATCCTTTAGCAATTCAAATACTGAAACTATTAGAGACTTTGGTACATATCCTTGAGAAATAGCCCTGCATTATTTTGCAGATGAGTTCCAACCACTACACAGTAAATTGGAATGCCCAGAGGTTAGCCTGTTTATAAGCATTTGATGCCTTATATTATTATTTTTTATATTTGTGTGTTGTGAAATTACATTGCTTGGAAGAAATGGTAAAATTTACTGTGATACAAAACTCCGTGACCTGACCATGGTTCACACAGTATATTAGAAAGACTAGAGACAAGAAATGTAAGCTGAAAGACTGATAAATTGGTACAAACCAGGTTAGGTACTGTGCAGTGGAAGAACATAATTTTATGATTAAAGTTAGGATGGATTTTGTATCACAAACCTCTACAGATTTGTACACATGATCAACATCAGTTGCAGGTACAGTGGCTTCTTTTAAAAATGATCTGCCATACGAACTGACAGCAAAGCTGTAGCCCAGACCACAATGCTGCTGATGCTGGGGATGGAATGGGTGCCAGTATCTGACTGCTCTGTGTCCTCCCTCATGGGCAGGCACTGGATAAACAAGTGGAGCTCAGCATGGCATGGGAGTACTGTGGCATCTGTACAGAGGAGACAAGCCCACTCCACGAATACCAAGCATGTTTCACACGTGCCCATCTTTGGATTACAGTATTTACTTGTATAAATCCTATCATTTAGAGAACAAGCAGCTAAGTGTCAATGTGCAAAACTGAAGCTGTAGCTCCTTCTTGAAAATGGAATTCCCACAAGATTTGAGCAAGAGAGATGTGACCTTTCCCATAATGGAAGTAACATGCTCCAGAACGCCCCTCTACCATGTCAAAGCAATCTGCAAAATAAACATGATTCTGGGGAGAATCACAATAATAATTTTTCTATGCGTGTTACTTGAACAGAAGAAAAGTTCTCATAGTTTTATAAAATTGAAGTATTGCTGGGCAATAAAAAGCAAATCATAGAGTATATATTTGGGGGGCACCTCTACGCTCCATCCGTAATGTAAGGAAATAGAAAACAAGCAGCAAGCTAGCTAAACTACTTCCAAATTTATCATTGGAACTAAAATAAGTGACTTACTTTTTTGCCCTGTAAAATGTATGTTAATGATATTCAAAACATTTCAGTATTTGGGAGGAACATATAACCCAAGGACTCCTCAACCAACTGCTAGAGCTGACACTTCTCTTACTTTCTTTAGCCTTTTTGCTCCACTTCTCTTCCATATGGCAAATCATCCTTACTATGTGAGACCAATTACACACCATTGCCTCTCCTGCTTCTTGGGAAAAGCAGCACGTTAGATCAAAGCTCTCACCAAATATCCCTCAGATCAGGATACCCATACCAGGAATATCCCCAACCCTTCTGCAAAGCAATAATCAAATTAAACATGAAGATCCCTACTGAAATGAACGCACTAGAGCACTGCAGGGAGCCTGTGCTGGCTCCATCAGGGACATGCATGCAGGGAAATCCCACTCTTCCACACAACCCTGATGACTGTGACACAGCAGTAGGGACATTTGGCATCCCACTGAGCCCTGCACATTAACAAAACAAATAGATAAACATATAAAGCCTACAAATAGACTGAAACTAAGTTAGAGGTTACACCTACATTCTCCCACTCTGTTCCTACTGCTTGGTTGAATGAGCTAACAGATGCCTTTCTCCAGATGAACATACCAGGGCAGTGATGCTCTGCCACAGAGGTGCCCACTCTGGCCTCAGATAATCCTTCACTAGCACCAGCCAAGAAACAAACTCAACTTCTCTCCAGTTCATCACTGTGCTCCCAGGGGTGTCTATATTTCATTTTACAGAGAAGAAAGGAGCACAACCCAGGTCAGTGCATCAGAGCTGTAGCTGAGCAGGGTGGGAACACAGGTCTCAAAATGCTTAGACTCCCGAAGTTTTGTTTGTTTGGATATGGATTAATGCTGTATTGCCTCCCAGGAAAAATACTCTGGCATACCAGAAAGTTGAGAAAAGGCTTAGGTTTGGTTTAGCCTCATCTCCTGTGGTATGTCTCAGAGGTCAGCATGCACAGGGGGGCTTAGTCCTTACACCCACTTCTCAGGGTTCTCCCTCTTGAGCAGAAGCTCAGGTAACCTGTGAGATACCATCATCAGTGGGGCCAGTGGGGCAAGACGTAGATTTCTGCTGAAATACAAGAGCATCCCACTGATTTAAAGTATCACTACGACCTTACATCCCATTTCCTATTACCAGTTCTCCAGAAAAGATTTCAGGTGTTAGTGTTCTCCAAAGATCTATAATATCCAGTGCTGTGACACAGCAAAACCAGGACACAACAAAGACAGGCGTGAAAAGCAAGAAAAAAGGTCCTTCCTGCCATTTACAAGAGATGGTTTTCTGAACAAAATAGTTGTCTAGCATTGAAGTAATGAAATCATAGAATGCAGCATGGAGTAAGGAATATTCAAGCTAGTAACAGAACTGCAGGACAAAAAAAGAAGTCTTGGGAATTGCAGCTGGAAGAACCAAGTACTGTAGTAAACACATACAAACCCACATAAAATATTAAAGTATCATCAGTTATACTGACACAATTTCACACTAAGGATTCCTTGGCAGCCAATTATTTATCATCAGAAGTACAGCTCACTTATTGTGCTACAAATCTCAACTGACTCTAATAAGGAACTAATTAACAAAGATTAGCACCCTTTTTGTATAATGAGCCACAAAGCCAATCAAGACAAGATGATAACAAGATGCAATCAAGGGGTATTAAAGACAACAAAATAGTGCCTAAGACTAGAGAGAAATATGCTGCAATAAAAGAAATATCCAGCCAAAGAGGAATCTTCTTCATAGGGAAGTGGTTGCTTCACGTTTTTAAATATTTATTCAAAATGTTGAAGAGAGGGCAAGATTTGTCTGATAATTAAGAATTTTTCTAAGTTACAGAGATTTCTGGGCTCTAGTAAAATCTATGACCTGTTGTCTTCCAGCACCAGTAGGGAGCTGCTGATTCCTTTGTCAGGGGATGTGATACAGCTGCCCTGCATGCCTGTGTACAGAAGTTAAATACCCAAGGGATACCTCTGGTGTATCCCTTCCCAGGGCTACACTGGAATTCCCAGCAGCAGGCATTTGTCCCCTCCACATGTCTCTGAGCTGTCAGGGAGCAGTCAGCTCAGCCGTGCCTAGCCCTCAAAGATGCACCCAGCGCCAAAAAAAAAAAGGGGTGGCACAAAGTAATTCCCCTTCCACAGCTGAGAAAAGATAATGAAACTCTGCCATGGGAAAACACTTGTGATGTCACCTGTGACACCAGCACTAAATGGAATCATTCTCAGACCTCGAAACGATTTAGGTTGTGACACCCAGGGATACCCTAAGGGCACGGTGTGTATAGTGTGCAAGCCGGGATTGAAAATTTGGGTCAATATATTTCCTGTCCATTTTCCACTCTTTACAATTGCACTCATTGAGGGATAATCAGAGAACAGCAATTCAATATGGCAGCAAAATCAGAGGAGACTTTTTTTTCCAATATTGCTTTAAGCTATAAGCAAATTCCGATCCTTCTATTCCAAAACACTAAATAAACATTGCAATAGGAGACAACAGAATAGAAGGAGCAGTGTGGTCTGGCAGAAAGGGCAAATAGTTAATTGGGGATGAGATTTTTCAGTCTCCACAAGGTGATTGCATGGTCAGTCAGCTTCCTGGCTGTTTCTATAATGCCCTCACTTTTGCCAATACCCTTGAACTTCCACCAATATCCATGCATTTCCATGAGCAGGTCCATATTGATGAGGCAGCATTTCCCACACCCCAAATAAAATTTGTATTTGAAAGGTTTTGCCAATTAAAAATGTATTTTTTAAAATTAATTCTGTATTTTAATCAAGTTATTGCATAAGGCTGGGTTAAAATAAGTTGGCTAAAGTTAAAAAAAAAGTAGAACTAAACCAATCCCAACTGATTTCTTCAGTAACACCTAAAGCTTCTATAAAAAGCAACATTTCAACTTTATTATAAATTTCTGCTAAAATATAGATAAAATAAAAAATGAGATACTTTCACACCATGTCTGTATGAAGATCTAAATCACCACAAAATAAATCCTATTTTAATCTGAAAGTCATTTAATTACTTCTAAATGGAAATAAGATGAGTTAAAAGGTACTGTATTCACTTAAAGGCCTGTGATCAGATCTGCTCTCAATAGGATATCTCAATCCATCAAGTATTTGCCTTGTAATAGAATTAACATTGAACTCACAGGGCATACTTTATCAGCTTCCTTTGTTTCACTGAAAAGATATTTCACTTTCCCATTCTCCTATCAGAACCTGAAGGCAGTGACAAAGCTTCTGGGAGGAATTCTACTTCCTAAGCCTGCATTAAGGCTCAAGTGTGGAAAGGTATGTCAGATCTGAGATAAACAACACTGCAGGGTTCAGGTGTGGCAGGGCTCAACCTGGCCAGACCCGGCCACACATCTACACAGAACTGCCCCACCTCTATGTGCCCACGACCCACCCTAGACAATCTCCTGACCTGCCCTCTTGCCAGGCCAACACAGCCCCTTACCTGCATTGTGGAACCTTCCACTCAGCCTTGAGAGTGAAAAATAAAAAAGCATTTTCTAGAGAAAGAAGCAGCTGTGAATTTTATCATAGGCCTGTCTCAAAACGAACAAATTACACATCGTGATTTTATAATTATGCCTACATCAAATCGCATAATGAGAGATCACTTCAGTAGTTCTGCACCTACAGATAGCCAACAGACAGTGCAAGCCAATTAAAATAAACTCAGGATCAAAAGCACCTGAAGGGACCATAGAGCAAATGGGAACATGGAGCTACTCACAGAGTCAAACACCTGTAGCCAAGGATGAGAGGACAGCAGCATTCCTGACATGCCACTGCACACAAGAGCTCATTTGGAAAGTGTTAGACCTGGGTTCAAAAGCCTCCACTCCTTATGGCAATTAATAAAGCATTCAGTCTGAGTACAGTTAAGCAGGTGCCAGAACGTGTGTCAGCTGGCAGCCTGTATCTGTGGAAGTAGTTCCACTATGGATGCCCATTTCTGAGGCTGCAGAATTTACCATCATGCTTTTACACACCTGTGTCTGTGTGTCTGTCTGTGCACATTCATGAAGCTTCCCCTCTAAGTACTGGGAATGTGAGGAAATTATGCATCTATTCTTCTTGTGGACACTTAACTGCAGAGAACATCTGGGGAAATGAAAAAGGCAAAAAAAACCCCAGAATGATGAAAAAATCTGTAAAAAGAAAACATGGGTGGATGATACTGTCTGAGATTACTCATAAAGACAGTAAAGAACACAGGCCCTCCTCTTTCTCTTTGCTTTGCCTCTCCATGTCTGGGGCTGTGTGAAGTCTCCCTGCCTGAGATTTTCTCGTGATTTTCACTTCAGAAATAGGAGCACACTTACTGAGATTTGCAAGCAAGCTACTTCTACTACCAAAACCTGTTGTCACTCCTAATTCCATGTTTCTCCTGCTCCTCACCCCACTCCCAGCCACAGGAAAACTTCAAAACAGCTCTAGGCAGACCAAGCTGCTGCCACAACAAGACAGGATCATCTGAGGGTAAGAAGATTCCTGATAGTGTTGATGAGGAGCAGCTCTGGTGAGCTGCTCCAGCCACCAACACCCACACCTCCAGGCCCAGCCTCCCTCCTCTGTTAGAAGGGTCCAGCCTGTGTACAAAGGAAGAAGAGGCTTCCATGTCTTATTCCCAAGAAAATCAGGCTTAGGGTTTAGTCCTGCACGACCTTTGATACCATACCTTGAAGCAGACAGAAGACATTACCTCTGTGCACACAATCAGCAGACAGACTTGCCCCACAACACAGCTCGTGGCACTGGGGAGAACAACAACTTCTTTCATGCCACAGACAGGCTATTAGGACTGGCTGGAAGTCTCTGCTTGAGCTACGTGGTGAGGAACAAAAACACTTCACAGCAATAAGAGAAGTGCTGATGGGAAGTGAGGCTGCGAGATGGCAGGACCAGACTGCTGCCACTTCCAGCACTAAGCAGAGAACAGCAGGAAAAAGGTTTTTGTTCACTCAAGACTGAAAAATAGCTTAATATAAAATATAAAGAGCCAGAGGTAAATTTCATATTTCTTGCAGGTTCGAGAGGTAAGTACACTCTGCCCAGACGATAGCAAATAAGAGTGAGTAAACAGCAGATCTTACCGGGGAACATCTCATCAAATGCAACACCATTTGCATGAGGTGCAGAGAGAAAAACTGGACTTTGTCAAGTGCTTTGAGTGCCTAGGAGATCTGGCATCTTAAATGGGTCAAGGCAAAGAAAAACCTTTCGTTTTAGTGAACACCTTTGAGAAACTACTCCCAATTCCTGAAAATGACATTGTTACCAGAGTAACCCTAAGTGCAGGGGACTCTGCTCAGATTTGGGATGGTTCTCTTTCACTTTGTGCAATCACGATTAACATCAGATGCTCCCCAAACCAAAACAAGGAGAGATGTCAGCTACAATACCTGTCCCCAAGCTTTCTAATGAAAGACACAGTCCAATTTCCTTGCATTTTCTTATAAATGTCATCTTCAATACCATTTTAAAAGAACTCTTAACCTGGAATCTGAAGCAAGCAGGCGCCAATAGGGCTTTGACACTGTCCCCAAACATCTAAAAAGTCTCCGAACATCTAAAAACCTACTAATATAAAAGTAATTCTTCAAAAGGGGCCATTTCCCAAGCTGCTGCATTCCTGATATCTTTTCTATTAGTTTGAACCAGATTTCTTGAAGTTAACAAGAAATAATCACAAAAACAGACAAAGGGCAAACCAATGCACTCCTCCTGTACACTGCTCCTTTACCGGGGGGTTTAGTAGCTGGACTATATATCTCTGACTCATTTAGAGGAGTGGCAAGCTCTACATCAACTGAAAAACTAAGCTCCACAGAAGCTCAGTAGCCTTCATGGTTTTTCAGTGTTCCTAGCAAGCTGCAAGAGCAAAATAATTCTCACACCTTCTCCTCCACCCCTCAAAGTAGCACTCTCTAAGTACCCACTGGGTAATGGCTACACGAGCAGCAGGAGGCATGGTACACACGGAATTAACCACCCTAGACAAGCTGATTGCTCTTTGGCAGAATTGTAACAGTAAAGGCAGGCAGCAGCACAGGTCAGAAGTTCAGATGTTAGCAAAGTACCCAGGAGTGCACCTGTCCTAGGGTGACTTTATGATGCTTGTATCCCCAGCTGTCTGCACTGTTTATGCTGGACAGTAAGTTCTGCACCTTTAACACTGGTTCCAAGAGCAAAGGGGGGAATAAGAGGTGTGGAGTTTGTTTTCAGAAACTGCTCTTGCTCCCCTGCACTGCTTCTCCTGACCTGTGCTGTCTGCAGCACAGACAGTGAGAGAGAGCTCTCCTTTGCTTTTAGTTAGCTTTTTTAGCTAGCTGAGGCAGAGAAGCTCCTCACTGTGGCTTTTCTTTTCCTTGGAACTGCTTAAACCTGATCTGGGCTGAAAACCCAGAAAAACACTGGGAGCTCACACCTGTGGCCCACTGGGGCCCAGAACATTGCATTTCCCAGCACCAGAGGGACTGATAAGGGACTGAGTGAACTGAGCTACACCCCACTAAAAGGACTTTCTGAATTTGCCATCTCTTTAGAACAGTGAGAGGTTTTATTGTTTAATATTACTCTTGTTTTATACTTGTGAATACTTTGCTTGTTAAATAAACAGGTTTTTTCCACTCTTCTCCAAGGAAATCTTTTCCCAAATCAGTTTGGGGAGGGGCCACTTGAATCTGCTTTTCTAGAGGGACCCCTTTGGGAGTTTCCTCCCAAATTTGCCCTAAACCAGGACAGCACCTTATAAATTTATTACAAAAATGTATATAGACATCCCAGAAAATGTATATTTGCATGTAAGGTGAAATCTGGCTGTTAAGTTGGACACAAAAGGGGAGTTACAAACTGTCCCCTGTCAGAGGAAGCACAGCACAGAGAGACAATGGGTGGAGTGGGACATACAGTACCAGGGAAACCAAGCTCCTCCAAAGGGAAAAGTGGGGTGGTTGCTGTATTGGTTTTGTACTTCCTATGTCTCTAAGTAATTTTAAAAACAACAATTCAGTTTGTCAGAGAACTGCCTCCAGTGCAGTTGCTCAAGAAGAGCTTTCAGGAAGCAAGCAAAGCAGGCAGGATTGTGCAGTGATGCCCATCCATCCTCACTGCACCATTCAGGGAAGATGAACGAGCCTCCACCAGGGCAAAGGTTTGTCCACTGAAACTACCAGATAATGAGCTCCCTGAACTAATCCCAACAACACAGCATGACTATGTCCTGAACAAAACATATCCCTTGCTCAGGAAGTTACTATGCCTTCACAAAGTGGGAATGTGAACACACAAATGATTGGGATTGGATTTGTAAATTCTTACCAGGAGAGGTAAGCTCTAAAACTTTCAAAAATGAGAAGCCTGAGCCTTGTAAAATCTCCTCAAAAGACCTTTTTAAAAATATTTCCTATAAATTAATATTTTAACTCAGGAACTGCTTATGTGAGAATTATTTCTTATCTCAAGGCTCTTCAGCATGTCCAAATGGACAAATCTCTTTTGTTAGCTGTGCTCCATTACTCTGTTCTGAATGAACGCCTCTGGGACAGCTATAATAGATATAATTTTTAACATCATATCTAGTCCACTAATAAAATGATGCCACTCTGCAAAGAGATTTAACACCAGTAGGCCTCTCCAGCAGATTTTTGCTCCTGCTGTGCAGGCTAACTTAGGAATATATGGTTCAATCATATGGTTCTCATCCAGATATTTTTATTCCCAATGAAAAAAAATAGCTAATATGGTACTACATGAATAGAGCTTTTTTACAAGAATGCTAGTAGCACAGGCACCATGATGAATAGACTCCTTGCTGTTATTTATCACAGTGTACAGGCCTGGGGTTTGTGTTACCACCTGAGAAGCTGGGGCAGCCTGGGATCAGGTGCTTTGCAGCAAGGTACCATTCAGCTCTCAGTTCAGTTCTGAACCCAAAGGGACACACCAGAACTGGAAATTCTACACCATTCCTCCCCACACCCTGGGTGACTGATTCAGCATTTCTGAATCCATAAACATTTTTCTGATTGCAGGACAGACCTGAATTTTGTATGACTAGTCTTAAAAGTGTTTGGACGCAGGACAAACACTGTGACACTGTACAGCAGTACATGGCTTCTGTTCTTCCCCAGCTTCCATTGTTTAGTACTGGTATGAACCTAAGCTACTGAAATGCTGTTCTGCTGGCATATTGCCAATTATATAAGAATTATTTGCTGGGGCATGGACTTTTTTACAATCAGCTCCAAATTCCCAGCTAAAACACCCTCTGATATTACATGATGGCTTATCCAAATGTGAGAACTTTTTAGCCAAAGCCAAGTGCAGGAAGAATTCAGAGTTCCTGCCCTGATAGATAACAACAACTATTATTTTGTGTTCTGTCCTTCTACCTACAGAATATTGGAAGCATGAATTCACTGGGTACCCTACATTCTGTGTATGCAGTGGGTATGCTTGAGCTTTTGCTGGGAGGGGAAAGGACACACTCCAAATTTGATAACTTGTTTAAAGCCTTGAGTTGAATAGAATAGTTGAATAGTTGAAACCCTGAAGGTTTAATTTTTGGCAGCTTCAGATCTCCATGCAGCCAGACAGTGGCCCTGGTAAGCAGTGCTGCTGCTTTCAACCAGATGTATTTTTATCATGCTGGGTCAACCACTAGTAGAGAATAACAACTCATTCTCTGCCAGTTTGGTCTCTGTCTGTTCTAATCCACTGACCAGAAGCATCTCAGTAACAGACAAAGAGTTATGTCCACTAAAAACAGAGGCACTTACACCCTAAGGGAATGTTCATTTTTTTTTTTTCTTAAGTTACTGAAGGAAAATCCAGGTAGGTGCAATGCAAGCTCTTTTACTGAACTGGAATCCTACCTTCCCTTCTGGTTCTTGCACAGAAATTATTGAGGTTTAAGGTCTGTCTTCCTTTTGCAAGTCTGTAAAACCTTCACAGTTTTCAAGAAGAGTTTGGAATGTAGACTTCTAGCAGAGAAAAGTGTAGTAAAATACACAACTGCTCGTATTTCTATCTGAAAAAGCAAAGCTGGAAAATATGTATGCTAATTATAGGCTAAAAAGCTATATGATTCTCTTTAGATCAACTAGAATCTTACATAATTATTTTGAACGGATGATTATGTGTCTGCTGTTACAGGAACTCAGCAAAAGACATGATTATTTAGCAGTCAGCAGATTCACAGAAAGCAGCCTATGGTCTAAGAATACAACCAACATGGCACCAGAGCAGTGACAGACATTATGAACTTATTTATATTACAGTTATTTCTGCACTAATTCCAGAATTCAGAGTGCTTTGAATTTCAATGATCAATAGAAAAGGTTGATATTTTATTAAGCCGTTCTGTATTTCACAAAATCATCAATCTTTAATTAAAGGCCATTGTTTTTCAAGGGAAACAGAATTAAAAAAATTTTCTTCCTTCCTCATCTGAATGTAACTCGAGTTATAGCAGCCAGAATGATTATTTTTTGAAAGGAATTTTTGCTCTGCTTGGATTATAATGGCAATAACTCCCAAATCATACAAGCAATTATACAATTTTAATAGAAGTGAACAAAATATTTTCTTTGTGTTCCTTCCTTTGCAAGCAGGTACTGTGATTTTTCAGGCTCAGCTCTCCAGTACTGGTTCATATCAGTATGTAATGGTTCCTAGCTGACCTGTACCACTCCCTCCTCCTCTTCTGAGTGCATTCTTTGAACAGAACTGGTGGTGGGCTTTGGAGATAAATCTGCTTCCTCCTCTTACAGGTACTCCTGAAAATTGCTTTTACTTTCCTAGAGAGCAAGCATGGAACTGCCCCATCCTTAATCTGAGGTATACTTGTGGAAAATATTCAAAATCTGTGGATGTCATGTGGTTTACCCATGGTAACCAACTCTTCCCTCCTTCACCTCATACCAAATGACAAAGCATCAAACAGTGCTGAGGAATACAGAGTTAAGGGAACTGTCTCAGGTGAGGAAGCCAAAGATCCAAACCATACTTTGCATAATTACAAGTATTACTTATAGCCAGAAAATTATCTCCTTCCCTCTTTTAACCTTGAAATTATTGTTAGCCAGCTTCATACTGCACTTAGGCTACTCATGGATCTTGTACCTAATCCTTCCCAGACATTTCCAATACTTGTAATGTGGTGTTGAGTTTTACTTTCAGTGAAAAAAAAAAACCCAAACAACAACAACAACAACAACAAAACCAACCAAGCAAACAAAAACAAACAAAAAACCCCCACCAACTAATCCCACTGATTGTTTTCTACTGTTGCTTTCTGAGGATTTTTTCTCCATGTCTTTTACTTAATTATTGCTTCCCTATTTTTCAAAACCAACAAAACTAGAAAAAACCTTTTCTTTTTAACAGAAGACTATTGATGGCAGAAAACAAGCAAAAAGCAAAAAGCTGCAGGAAGATGCACAGGAGTGTGAGTTACACTAGGGCATACCCCGTTCTAATGCAACATTACATTTGTTCCCAAATTGTTGTCAGAGGATACTACTGCACTGAATTGCCACTTCCATGCAATTTGATGGCAAGCAGCTTTGTACCAGCTGTTAAAAAAAAAAAAAAAAAAAAAAAAAAAAAGAAAAAGAAAAAAAGCAGAGAGAAATACAGTAACCCAAATGCCTGTCTGTGCCAGGAGAATGAAAGAGAAGTGCATGGAGTCAGAGTCAGATTCCCAATTGGTCTCACTTTCAAAAACTTGAACTTTTGGAGGAGCAAACAGGTGTTGTAAATCAGAGGTAAGTTACACTGGAACTGAGCAGCAATTTACTCATGTACTATTTTGTTAAGATACCATCTCCTTCTCCAAATCCAAGATCACATGCTTCACAATGACAGGAAACTTCTCCAAAATCTTTAGCTATGTATGTTCCAAATAAATGAAGTGTCTGTGAGAGAGAAAAATTGAAACTCCTTTGACAGCCTTAACATCCCATGGATAGTTGTGGTGCTTATTTTTCTCTTGTTCTCAGCCTTGCTGAATTAATTTCTGACAAACTGAAGCCAGACTGTGTCCACATTACTAAGTGACACTTCGCTCAAGCTGTAGAGACCTATTAATCAGGTGTCCAAATCAGGCACGCCAAGTTAAAGGACTGAGTATACAACTGACTTTTATTGTTCTATTCCTGCTTTTCTCCTGAATCAATGGAAAAGTTCTGAGATAAGCATGTTGTAGAAGTGATGGATGCCATCACTGCTAATTATTCCACCCATTACAAGACACAGAATAAATCACTTTTTGTCTGGTGACTGTCGCATCGAATTTGTAGAGCACAAAAGACACTGCAGATCTGTGATACGCCTCTGTTCTTCTCATTACATAAGAGATAAAGATATGCATACTTAATAAATACATTTATTTTAACAAGATGAAGACAGGCCTAATTCAAGTAGTAGCACTTTCTGAACAGCTTTTTTATTATCACTATTACTTGGTACATGAGCACAAGACAAGTTTTCTTTTCAAAATGGTCTTCACAACAGAGCATGGGGTTTTGCCATTTATGTTTCTAGTAGCTGCATCTAAAAATGCCATTTAGAGATGAAGCTGCTGCACAAATACACTTTGTTCAATAAAAGAGCCAAACACTCATTTCTATCAAGAGCTCTGTAAGAAAAGCTTCCTTATTCATAAGGTATTGATTCAGCATAAGTTTCCTGTATACTTTCAAGTGTTTGGGATTAGAGGGCATTAGTGAAAAGGACTGGATGTTTTACAACAACAGTTGTAGCTGGGGTGCTGTGATAGCTGGAAAACATGTCCTGCTGGAGGTGACCACAGGCAGCCCTGGGAGAGAGAAGAACCCTGCACAGCTTTTCACATGTACCCTCCTCTGAAACTCCATTTCTCTTCTGCCCAAGTCTTGAGATTGCCCTTAAGCATTGTGCTTAAATCTTCCCCACTTCTAGCAGAATAAAACACTTGTTTTGCTGAATGCAGCAGACAATTGGTCAAGGGATGGCAAATAAGTTCATGCTTTACCTTGGTCCCACAGAAATCAATTAAAGCCCATGAGTACCTCCTGACATCCTTGAGTAAGGAACTTCAGAGTCAGAGCTGACACTGTAGAGTCCAAGCAAATCCAAAGCATTTGTCTATACAAGCAGAGAATGAGAGCTCTGAGTAAGCTCATGTATGTGGTATCATTTTAACAATACACAGCAAGATGGATGTGCATGCCTGCTCCTGGTATAAATGCATTCCTACCTCTACACTTATTTGAGTGTCTTTCTGCAGAGGAGATAATCAAAAACCTAACTGAATAGAGTGTTTTCTAGTTAAGAAAAAACTGCTTCATCCCTACTCTTTGTTATCTTTTGAATGAACTGCTTAACATAAAATTTTCATTTTTCGTTTTCCTGCTAAATTCTCCAGGGGCATTTATTTTTAAATGGTTGGAGATTTCACAACAGACTTTAATTTCAAAACTCAAAACTTGATTTGAATTTAGCCCTGGATGAAGGCCTTTGCTGTGATATGCTTCCGAAATTATAACTACAAAATGAAGTAGCAAAGTCATTTGAGACTTGTTTACTGCATGATAATTTCCACAGCTGGAACTGCATATGTTTCTCTTTAGCTGGGGACAAGGAATGGCTTGAAAGGCTTGCTCTCCATGGCAAAGGGAATTTAACACCCACCAAAAATCCACTCTCTTCCATGAAAATGGAAGATTTTTCTTGCCAGCTCACCTCAACTCTTACTTTTCCAGCTCTTTAGCCTATGCATCTGAACAGCTCCTCTCCAGCACTGGCACCTGTGCCTGCCACAGACCAAATTCTCACCTGCCCTCTGGTGGAACCCCCCTGAGGGCAACACAGGTTCCTCTGATTAGCACCAACAGAAGCCAGACTGCTCATTTCAGGTGTCTGCCCCTTCATGGCACAGACTGAGTCACAGGACTGGCACATCCATCTAACTGCTACAGGTCAAAGGGACTGCCCTAGATGAAACCAGACTGATACATTTGCTTCTGCATCCTGGATTTTCCTCCTGGCGCTGTCTAGGGCACAGTCACCTTCACCTCAGGAAGCTGCAAATGCCCTAATTTCAGTTTCACGCTGTAATGAATTTCTTGTAAACTGTACTATTTCCTCACCCGGTTACTTTCCTATCACCTACACTTCTCACGTTGTGTTTTGTCACTTTGAGGGGTTTTTGGCACACATTAGCCCTTGTTACAATAGTTACAGCTGTACGTGCATGTATGCTACAAGGTTGCCCCTTTCATGCCAAGTCAGCCACTTACAAATCTTTCCCTTTCAGGCTGAAATTTCCCAGGCGTGAACGGAGATCAGAGTTGATTTTGCTGTTGCTGTTGCCATTTTTGTTGCAAGGAAAATGTCTTTTAGACGCTCTTTTTCTCTTTTGAAGGCCAGAAACTCAAAACCAAGACCACTGAGACAGGGCAACTGTGCCAGCCAGCCCAGCAGACAGTGCTGCAAGGATGCTGCACCAGGACAGTGTGGTGGCATCTATCCCGTCCCTTGGGATAGCCGTCGCACCCTCTGACAGAGATGGAACAGGCTACATTCCTCCGCTGATTTATATTACATGTGCATATTGCCTCCAGGAGTGATACACAGCACCCACAACAACAACCTCATCACTGCAGCACCACATTTGTTACGTTGACAAATGAGCTTCATACGCAAAATTCCAGCCACATGCTTTTGAGTGACCCCATCTCCTCCCCATCCTTGCTACGGCTAAAAGGAAAATAGCATTTAACACTTCAAAACTGCTCCTGCTACAAAGGGGTTTATGATAAACCCTTTAAATAATGATTTTAAATATTTCTTGGTGCGCCAGGGCTTCCGATGAGAGGAGAACAATTGCTCTTGTTACTTGTGTTATCTTGCAATGCCCTCTCCGGTGGCAAGGTCCTTGGCACACATGACAAGCACAGGCTGAATTTAAATCAACAGGAGCAACTTTTTAAACCCACCTCCATAATAACCAACTGAGAATAAAACACAAAGGTCAGCACAAAGTAGCACTGTCTCCTTCATTTCTACTGCTGATCTGAGCTGGTTGAGGCCCTGGATTCTTTCAGGCACCTGTTTTAGCTGCCTTTTTCCATTTCTCTGCCAGGTCTTTGGACTGATTTGGACTATTGGTGCTGGGTCACAGATTGCACCCATTCTTTGGAGACTCTTTCTTTCTCCATGATGATACAGCACAACCTACTTGTAAGTTCTCAGCCAGACATTCAAACAGGCATTAGAATGACAGAGAACCTCAAAGATGGAAACAATCTCTGGGTTTAATTTTCCTTTGTTCTGGGTTAACAGGCATGGCTATGTCACAGATTTGGGAATTTAAACTGCCACTTTCCACACTTGCAGCTGTTTCTCACATCAGCCTCTGGGATTTGACTATGCTCTTATATTTAGTAAACACAAGAACAACAGAAAGATTTCCTCTAATTTAGGCATCTTTACTTGAAGATAAGGATCTGCAGTTTCATTTCCTATTCTTATTTTCATAATGTAAACCCAGCAAGCTGTTACTCACCAAGCACGTCACCAACAGGGAAAGCAGAGAAATGCAAATGTCTGTGAATTAAGGCAGAATCAGAGCAGTAAAAGCACACTAAGCCAAAATCAATCCTATTTAAAGGATAGAAGCATGCCAAGAGGTATCCAAATATAATTGATAATATTCTTGAAATGTAGTATTTTTACCAAAATGAGCACTTATCTATTTTCCTTCATCACCCAGAAAATTTAAAGAAAAGAACAGCCTGTAATGTTCAGATGAAAATATATGCATTGCACAGTGACTTCTTTTTTAACCTAGACTTCATTATCAATTTTTTTAAAATGTCATGTTTTAGCAATACTTTTCTATCCCGCAGCTCAGCTCTTTTCACCCTGGATACTTCAAAAGAGATCCTAACAAGAGAGGTTGGTCATTTTGCAGTGTTAGGGGAAAAAAATAAAATCACTCTCTGTCATACTGAAAACATGAGAATGATTCAAAATCAAAGGAAGTGGATGTCATTAAAGGTCCAAATAGAAGAAGAATAGCTTCGAGAAGGAAATGGGCTTTTTTAAATGCAGCTTAACACTGAGAATGAATGTAAATATCTAGCCTGGTTGAGCAGAGAGATGGAGGATTTGGGGGAAAGGAGAATAGGGAGGGTAATGTACACAGGAGGGTATATAGCAGACACTGCAGACTGGAACTTGAGTGTTTTCTTCCAAGTTTTTCTTGAATTTTGACTGTCTGTCACAGTAAACAGCCCCAATTATATTCAGCTGGATTGACACATACAGAGCTCAAGGCTTGGGAGAAGAATATTTCAATAAGCAGCTAAGTTACTGCAGGCATGAGGACATCAAGTTTTGGTCTCACTTCCTCCTCCTTTTGACATTTTGAAATGTCAAGCTCCTGTCCATGTTGCTGCCTTGCTTCCCACCTCATCTAGAACTGAGCAAGGGAAAGTTACCTGTTTACTGCATGAAATGGACCACAGGATCACAGGGGGTTTTCAAATGAGAAATACACAACCACAAAGTCAGTGTAATGGTGCAACTCTTGGTTAGGAACTGCAGCATGGTCATTTTTATGTTCTTACTTGAAAGACAAACATTTTCAAATATCACAGTCCTGGGAAAAATCAGCAAGGTCTCCACACTGGATGGGATCTGTCTGCAGCACCTCCATCTGCGGCTGCATTGTGGTGTCAGGCACCATAGGGGGTTCACATGAGTACCAGGGCAAGTGACAAGTTCCTGTCACCTTCAGGTAACACCCCATGTCAGCAACTGTGTCAGTGAGAAGTACCCAAACTTAACAATGCTCTTCTCTCGCACCAAAGAAAAGCTGGTGCAACAACACAATATTTAAACTCTGCAAAGTCCTTATTAAATGTGACAGCAACAGCTGTAGCAGCTTGAGCACTGACAGAACGAGGAAAAGAATTAAAGGCCTTTTGAGGGCTAGAAAAAGAAAGCAAGTACCATTTTAAATATTAAAAGGAGGTCTGGGCTGGCAGGGAATATAGATCTGGTGGCAGATAGCCAGAGACTTTGGAGGTACTCAAAGCTGTTTCTCTGACCCTCCCACAACTTAATGGAAAGGAACCAACTTTCTTTCCAGTCCATATCTTCTACATTAAACTAATATATATAATTCACACTCCTTATGTTCAAAGTATGATGTATCCCATTAACCTCTCCCCCACATCATGAGCCCCAGCTGAAATAAACCTCAGTATTTGCTTACGAAATGCACAATTCCCATTGCAATCCTAGAACAGTGGATAGTGGGAACAGAATTATTCACTTTTGGAAGGCAGAGAAAAAACAGAACTTAGAAATAAAACCCAAAAGAGAGGCATTTCCCCCCATAAATAGAATGATTCAACAGGTACATTATAGCTGTGCTCAGTTTCCATGATTCTGCTTTTCTGGAATGAAGGCATTGATAACTTTCCTTGAGGGAATTGCTGGAAATATTTCCACGCTTTAGCATACTGCTTCAGTCATGTGGCCATGATCTACAGGAACTTGAACAGTCCCGTATAGGAAGCCACTAACATGGAAGAGAAATTTCTCATGGATAAGTTTGTTTAAGACAAACAGTCCCTAGTGAATTAACTTCAGCATATAAGTAAACAATTAAACATTTCTTTGTGTGAGATGTATGAAACCTGTTAAAGGTGAGAACTTAACAGGCTTTGTCACTGCTAGGAGGTGTAGGAAACACAATTCTAACCCCTAAGGACTTCACATTTCCAGACTGACCTCCTCACCATCTTCTCTTCCCAGCAGCAGTCTGTGATCACAGTATTTCCTCTGAGTGCTGCACTGCCCAAAGCTTTAGGGCAGCTTCTTTGTCAAGTGATAGAAGAAGTCTTTTAGCTAGAAAAGCAATGAATTCTCTCCCTCTGGAGAACAACACAGAAAAGCTGCAGTTTTTCCCAGAATGGAATTCTTACTATGAAGGGAAAAAAGAATTTCTTAAGGGGGAAAATGCTAACATTCCTCTCTGACAAGACTCATGATTTTTTCTGAAAAATCACATCTTTTCATCAGCCTGATACTTTGGTTAGGTTTTTCACCAGTTTCAAGCAGACTTTTACATCAGAAAACCAAATAACAAAGGCCTTCCTCTCTCCCCATCTAATCCTCACCATGTTTCTGAGGTCCATCCCCCTCACCTTGGCATCCACACCAAGCTGAAGGACCCACTCTTATTTCACTTACAAATCAAGTTGCCTGTATTTCTGCAACATATGCATATCCCAAGAGAATCACAAATGGCATCTCTAAATCAGGTTGCTTTACTGCACAGTCACGTTTACTAATATTTAGATAATACTCTCCTTAAAAACATCTGCCTAAATACAGTTGCTATGGCCACTTAAATATTACAGAGCTGCCACAGCCCTGACAGAGTCTTGTTCCAGGTGCATCTTATCTCACATTAAGGAAGAAAAAGCAGCATGGTAGTGTACTGCAGAGAAGCTGTAAGGGCATACACAGCTTATGGCAAATTGGCTCCTTCCCTGCCAGAAACTATAACCACTCCTGGCCCAGGATGGGCGGCTCGACTCTCCGCAACTGGATTGCTAATGCGATATGCACTGTATAAAGATGAAAAGCTATCTGATGCTTGGATCTAGCCTCCTTCAATATAACCAAAGCCCTTTTATCATCTCAATCGATTATGAAATTATCTCAGACCAATTCCTGGCAGACAGGTACCCACACAGGAGAACCAGCACCAGCCAAGATAAAACAAAATCAGAGACCGCACAGACCGCACTGCCCTTTCCGAGGAGAAACAGGCCTTCAGGTCCACTGCTGGGCTACACCAGAAAAAAAACAGATGATAAGAACCCAAAGCTGCCTTAGAAATTTATGACTATATTGTTTATTAATTTTACTGTTAAATCATTTTGGTTTGCAATTCTGCACTTTGTATTTCCTGCACTTTTGCAGAGTACTTCAGCCCAGAGGGCTTGTCATAAAAAAGACCTTGGAGAGCTTTTCATTTTAAGCCAAAGAAAAAGATGAAAAGTTAAATCACTTACTGTTGCATTCCCATTGGCTGAAAATTGATTTTATTTACTGAAACATGCTTGCCTTGCAAAAACCACTCAACACACACAGTAAATAAGTCAGTACATGTAAGTCTAATGTAACAGAGTAGCTACCTAGCCCTTTGAAATAGGCTGGAGTAATAAACACCTAAATACAAATTCAGTTGAATGCTTATTTTTCTCTTGCTTACAAAAGGTCAATCAATGCTCTCAAAGACAAAAAATAGCTTGGTTGGTGCTGATGAAAATTGAGAACGTATTTTCCATGCTGCTCCATGATATCAAAGACAAACAAGGTACTTAACACACACAGCATATTTTTGTATGTCCTTTCAACTTAAAAATTGCAAGGCACAGAGCAAACATCAGTAAGTTATTAGCTCCAGTCTTCTGGTGAACTTCATAAGAGCAACATCAGAGCCTGAAGCAATACTACTACTGTCAGATCTCATAAGCTAAACAGGGTCAGTCCAAACAGGCACTTGAATAAGGCACCTTTGAGGATCACATCACTGCAGCAAGAAATAATGCTGACAATTCAGTAGCGAGCACTATTCCTTCCACAGCAGAACTTTTCATCTCAGATACACAGCTACAAGTGCCAGGCAGCACAAACCAGTTTTGAAAAGCATCAGCATCGTGGTGTGAAGATAAAATCCTGATCTCCAGCCCAAGTTAAAGTAGAGCTATTCACCTATTAAAATTTTTCCAGTCATTTCAAAGGAACGAGACAGTCATTGCTTCCTGTTCTCAAGCTTTTCTTATGAGACAAAACATTAGGCAAGATTTGCAGTTTCTCTGAGTGGGAAAGCTGCATTTTCAGTGGACAAGGCAATCTGCTCACTCAAGTGTATCTATTTTACCATTAGCAAAATGGTTTCAGGGGCAGTGTTATTTTGTGTCTGTGCATCTATCTGCCTATCTATTATTAACAAAGAAGAAACAGCATCCAGCCTACACTTTCATGATGAAGGAAGCCTCCTCTAACACAGAAAATGAAAACATACAAGTTTCTTTCAGTGTGTGTGCTTTACCTCACCGTTGTGGGCAAAACCCCTACAATCCTATCATTTATACTAAGTCACCTCCAGTACTGAAAGCACAATACACTTAGAGAATGTGGCTCAGCAGCTCCCGGAATGAACAGCAGTTTTTAAAGTGGGAGCTCATATCTGACATTTACAGTATATAGTCAGTGATTCAGAGAGCTACAGTTGCTGTGCACAAAGACAGATCATTGGAGAAATGAGCAACCCAGAACATGTGTGGAAGCCTTGGCTGTCCACATCAATAAATTAGACAATACCAAATAATCAATGCTACAAACTGCAAACTGCTGATTTAAGGTGGAAGGAAAAAGCCATGATGTTCAAGAACATGACAGAGAACTAGGGGGCAACATAGGTCAATAAAAACCAATGCTATTTGCCATTCTAATTACTTTGCATGTTCATGAGCCAGGAAGGCAGGCTGTGGAGCTGTAAGTAAAGTGCCAAGAGTACTGACAGTATATATAATTCATAGACTGCAGCATATTGCTACATTTCTCACTGCCCTTAGAACTCGCAGTTTCTCCAGGAGATATGGAGGTAATATCTAATGTTTATCTTCCAAACTCATTTTTCATGAACCCTGTATTAACAGGTCACTCTGGTGAATGGAAAAGTCATCAATCTGGATCACTTGTGGGACTGCAAACAAAGGAGCTTTTATCCTTGTGGATGTATTTTGTTGTCACTTCAACAGTGACGGTTCGCACAGCAACCACAAATGGACACATGCATCCCTCAGACACTGTCCAGATCCTCACCTCACAGACTCTGATGAGGTGCTCTTGAAACCAGAAAAGTTGGTCCAATTTATCAGGACCTTGCTGGGTGTCAGGTGAAAAAGAGATGTTAAAAGACAGAACAGGACTGTCACTTCTTCCAAGTGAATGGGCACCCTCATTGTACTGATACCATGCTCTGGACTGAATTTTCTTGTTGACTCTTTGCAGACACAGAAGTTGCTGCAGATTTATAATGGGGTTTTTGCATGGTTGAACAAGAAATACTCCGAAAAAGGCAGAGAAATTGCTCCATTTTCCAAATGGGGTCAAAAGCAAATGGACACATTTCTCTTGCTGGATCATACTGGGCTTTGCCTGAGGTAGATAGAAAAACTGAAGTCACTACAGAAATCAGTGGCAATAAAGTCTGCTTTGACCACAGAAACGTGCTTAGCTGTCTAAGGGAGTTAAGAGGATGCCAGACATAACAAATCAGAATTGAAATTAAAGTTTTAAGATAAATACTTTACTGTATTACAGAAAGCTAATATTTACAAAACAAAGACCTTGGTAAAAATTAATACAAATCACGTAAAATATATCAAAAGAAAACTCTAATTGTTGGCACTTCCTATATGTAGCTTTAAATAGATAGTTATTTTGGCAATGGTTTGAGAACCCAGCTGTGAAATTCATTTCCTGGTCTTTAAGTACTGTATTTGTCAGCATTTAACCCATTTTGCCTTGCTTTCTCTCACAGAAAGGAAGGTTTCCTTTAGAAAATAAAAATACTAGAAGATGCAATGCATCATTTATATGAAAGTGCAGCAGAGGAAATGCTAAGAACAGTATCCTCTACCACAGATCTTTTAAAGCTTGGGACTCTCAGTAAAAACTTAATTTGGGCAGGCTTTTTGCTGTCCCTTGCATTTAATGAAAAAGTGATTCTCTGACTGTGTCAAGATATTGCAAAGAAGGAGAAGAGATGAAGTCTTACTATGGAAATGTGTATTTTATATGAGCAAGTAAATGTCACTTGAGATATGATGTACATGTTACATATTTTAACGTGTCAATATTATAAGTGAACAGGAAGGATTTTCTGTAGCCAAACAATCTGCAGTATCTCTCCCAGAAGTAAAGAACTTCTGCAGATTTAACTTGTTCACTTTAAGATTGCAATTTCAAATTAACAATTATCTAATTTTCACAGTTGTTAGAACTACAGTCATAAGCAAGTTGCTTCTCTCTTCACCTTTTGTTTTGTAAATATCTTCCCATGAACAATTGGTTTCTCCAGATTCTTTTCATTTATTCTCTTTTGGACTCAAATATTGGTAAAAGTTCTGTTATGAAAAAAATGTTGAAGGGTGTTTTCCAGGAGGAAAGGCCTTTCTGCATTTACCACTATAAATGCAGTCCATCAGTCAGTGTAATGTACTAACACTATGAATTAAAAAGGAAACTAAAAATCTTACCAGTTTTTTATCCCCCCCTCACTGCTTACATTAAATTTGAGGAAAATCTGAAAATGAATACCTTATTTTGAGTTCAGCAGCCCTGGTTGGTTAATCATTTTATCTTTCTTTGTGACACCTTAGTGATACCTAAGGCCACCATGGCACAGAGGCAGGAGAGCCACAGTGTGAGCCACCTTTTCCCTGCATTCTCCCAGGCCGAGGTGTGAGATCCAACCTCATGTCAGCCAAGGAAACAGGGTGCAAAAATCCATTACCCCCTTGCTCCGGGAGCTTTCTGCACAGGGATTTGCTGTCTGCATTACAAAGTATGGGAGGGAGCTCCGACTTACGGAAAAAATCACTTGTTAGGAACAAAAATGAATGCTAAAGTAGAAAGTGGCAATATTCCAGTGTTCCCTGACTGTTTCCTGTTCAGCAGCTCCCCAAGAAGTTACAGGGAGCAGGAGCCTTCGGCTGGAAACAGCACATTTGCTGCCAAGAGGGAGCTCTGTGTGGAACACTTGCATGGGATAGAACATGGGGACAGGCATGCTGGGCCATGTCAGAAGTGGAGGGGGCTGCCAAGCACTGGGAGTGAGCTGAACGTTGTTCACAGCAGGCAAAGAAAGGCTAAAGCTGCCAAGTCAGGAGAAGAGGGAAAGAACAAAAAAGCATGTCCCTGGATCCTACAGCTGCTGACAGCTTCAATATCACTTTAGAATTCTGGTGAACACTAAAGAGGGAAAATTTTTCTTTTGGAGATGTGGAGCTAAACAAATAGAGCTCTCAAGAAGGAGCATCTGCTTCCAGGAAAAGAGAGACAGCTCCAAGTACAGCAAACACTTCCCATGTCCACCAGCACTGGCCATGCAAGGAAGTGAGGAGGAGCAAACCCTAAAGGCCAGGGCAGCTACCACCATCCACATGTCACTGTGTTTTACCTTGGAGTGCTTTTCAGGCTGTTTCATCAGGAAAATTCACAGGCTGCTTTAGGCTTTCCTTGAAATGCTTTCTGCTTTATTTGAGACAACAGACTCTCTGACCCATGCTTGAAAAATACAAACAAATAAGGGAGAGGGGAGCTAACAGCTCTCATCAGAGCTGCCGGCCAAAATCAACAATGAAACACCACTGCACTTCAAGGAGCTCCCAGATCCCAGGGATTAGGTGAGATATTGAGTGCTGACAGCAACCAGAGCTTGCATTTGGGGAAAATTTTGGTATCTCACAAGAAATTTCCAGCAAAAGATCAATTAAAAATAAAGTTAACAGAAACATTCAAAGCATCTCATTTCAGAAATGCTGAAAAATTTCAGTAATATACATTAGTAGTTATGTGTGATTAAAAAAAGACACAAGTCAAAATATATCAGCTTACAACAAGGAAGTAATTTGACATAACAAAATCAGAAATACAAAGTGTTGCAATATGACCTTTGATGTTAAAATTACATAAATGGAAATTAATGTTCTTTTCATACAGTGCTCTAATTGACATTGCTGCCTTATTTGTTGATTAAATGGTGCTAACAATAGCTATTTCATCCCCTCTAAAAGAAAAGGCTCTGGAGCTCAGAAAATAAAGCAACAATGGGAGAGTAGGAACATAACCAGCCTCCTTTAGGATCTGGAGGCTCTGCCTTCTCTGCAGAGTGCAATGCCAGGCAGAGATGTCAGAGTTAGTTTGGATACCAAAAGCCATGCAAACGAGTTAACTGGCTCTGCTGGAAAAGCTCCTTCACAGCTAACTGAGGAGCCCCTGCACACAAAGCTCAGGCATGTCCCAAGCACAGGACCTGTCACTGCACGAAGCTGCTGGAGATGTTCAGTTCAGCTTCTGCTCCTCAGCCACCTGCTTTTTTAACCTGCGTCTTATGCTGGCCCTGCTTTTAATTACATCTACAAATCATTTTCCGAGCTCATTGACCTTTCAGAGCTAAACAGGATTTTTGGATAAGTAACTACTTAAGCAACACTGAACCATTTCATAAATTCATTGCAGATTACTAAACAGTTTATGCCAAAACCCAATGCCTTTGGGAGGGAATCACAATTACATGTTTTCAGATTAAGCAAACAACAACTCATATATTTGACACCATAAAAGTAAATCCCTTATAATAATCTCAATTCCAAAGGATTTACTAGGACTTCCATGTTTCAGCTCAGTTTAAATAAGCTTTTAATTTATCTTAACACTTTTTGCTGTGGTTGTTCTGGGAACTGTCAGCAGCCAAAAATGTTATCAGTCAACACTGTCATTTGTATGACTTTGGTGACAATACCTTATCCACCATAAACTGATAAGGCCTAGAGTGCACTTACGGATTACTGGAGGTGTAAATTTGACTCTGATCAGCACCCAGTAAACGTGTCACTAGTCTTGACTTCTAATAATGTAAAGCAGCATATCCAGTTCACAGACGATTAAAAATGGGCATAAAAACAACCACTATGAAATGGTGGACATACTTTAACTCATACTCTTACTTCTTTTCTGGTAGCTTCTCTCTCTACAGCACTAGAGCTGCTGGAAAGTCCAACTAATTGTTCGCCCTTCTAAATCAAATTCACCCCCTTGTTTTAACAGTAGCAAGTCACTATCAACTACTTTTGCTAATACAGGGGTCCTAAACCCACAAACAAAATCTAGCAACAGCAGCAGGTGTAATTTGAAAAGTGAGAGATGTAATGAGACTTGAAAGAATTTAATTGAAAAACTATGATCAAAGAGTGAATTCAGGCAGAAACATTCAACTCAAGTAGCCATGTGGAATAATTTGTCATTTACGATGGTCAAAACAGATATTGCTGCATAAATGACTTTTAGGAACAGCCAGGCATTTTAGCAGCCTGTGAAAAATATGCCAGAGTAAAGGATGAAGGAAACTTGGAGGACAGAGCTCCTGGACAGAGTGGTCCCGTAATTCCTGCATGTCACTCCAATCCATCACCAGCAGTTTATGAAGTTGGTCAGATGCCCACCTTCTGCTTTCATACTGGAAAATAATTCACCAGTAGAAGCTCACAAATCACCTCCTTCCACAGGCAGCAGAAAGAACAGGGCAATCCCTCCCACTATCACAGCTGTCCCTGAAGAAACACATCCCTGCAAAACAGCCTCACCTGCCAGGGCCACCTGGGCCATGCTGTAAGAGCAGGTCTTGCTCCCTTCTCAGAGGCATCACCCTTTCCCAAACCTCCAAGATATGTCTCCTTCCATCTTCTTCTCGGCCTCTGTCCTTACAGACTAGTGTTCCAAAGCAAAAAGAGTGCTGAAGGAGCAGATAAACACAGCGGGTGTTTTTCACAATGGCACCTTTTCACCCTCAAAGCTATTGAAACACTGCTGTGCATCAAGGCAGAGTAAACTTGTTGGTAGGGCTGGGGAAAACAGGAAGATGCATAAATTGCCTTTCAAAACCAACATTACTTCCTACATTTGGGGTTTTTTTCTTTTAATCTGAATAGTATAACTGCTCTTCAATCATTGGCATGTACAATATGCATTAACACGCTTTTGATTGCTGATATTCCTGAATAACTAATTTTAATACATTCTCATAATGTAGATTATCTGTAACTTTATATTAGTGCATTCAGTTTTTTCTAAATAGGTGCATACTAATCTATTATCTAATTAAAAAACGAGTTTCTATTACATTTTTACGCTTCAGAACCTTGGATTACAGTTTCTAATCTCTCTTGTTTGTCACACAAAAGCTACCAAGAAGCAAAGTGAAATGGTATCGATATTTTTTTTACATAGACTGAAGGGTTATGTGTTATTTGCTAAGAGATAACACTGTTGTCATGTTTTTCCAGCAAAAAAGGCTGACAAGACTTGTTTCACATCTGTCTGCATAATATAACAAACCCATGAAGAACTAGTGATGAAAACGCTGGTTTGTTGACAATCTATTATTGTTAAACGCACCCAAACACCAAGATTTAGGCACTGCTCATTAGTGCTGTATTGTAGCTCAGGATTTTGTCCCTAAAAATACTTCATGTCAAAATATTTTTCAAATATATTCTAGGCTGCAAGCCTTTCCCTTACAACCCTGAAGAGCTACAGCCTCTGAAGCCTTGTATCAACTGAATCACACCCAGCTGTTCATTACCCACTGCAGCCAGACGATGACACTGCCAGCCCTATGTCCAGCTGCCCCTTCCTGCAAATGCCATCTGACTTGTTTGCTTTCTGCTCTGCTCACCTGCCAATACCACTCAGGTCCCTCTGTCTGTCTTCCCCTGGCCAGGCATCACACACTGATAGCTTTCAGTTTCCATCTATGACTCCTTTCTTTCTTACAACCGAAGATTTCTTTCTTACAAATTACCGCATATTTCCTCATATCATGACTCAGTCACAGAAAAAAGGGAGGAGGAACTGCCCTCCTACCTCTAACTGGCCCACTGAGATCTTCCATTTGGGTCTACAAAGGCCAGAAGGCAAGACAAGATCCAGGGAAAGGACATGCTGTCCTTGCAGCTCCCTAACACAGGCACAGGCACTAAGACAACTGAGCTGACACTTTGGCACAGGAAGTAAAGGCAACACCTTCTAATAGCTCTAATGACATCACTGGACTTTGATGGATAACTAAATAATAAGAGCAGGGTTGTGTCCCCAGCTGAAAGCCTCTACTTGAAATAAATCCTCAGGCAACACTGATATAAATACCAAACAGGCAGTCATCCTTCACTCGGCCCACAACTGCTCTCTTGTCTGCTGTTAACTTTGATCAGGCTGGCTTGTGGGATCACATCTTCAGCAAAACTGCTGCATTTGTCTGGGATCTCATTAACTATTCCGATTAGTTTTACCAACAGCAAGTTAAAATGGTGCGTCTGGCTCCTGCATCTTGAAATTTTCTTAAAGCTTTTGATGTAACTTCTGTTATGACAGCACTGCATTTATTCTGATTTCAAGTTTCACTTTAGATGCCCGTTCTGCATTTAGCTATGAATAGCAAATATTTTATATTGCTACTTACATAACTACCAGAATCTTCACAAAGGACTAAAAACCTCATGTACCATATTTGATGTGACTTCAAAGAAGAAACGATCCTTGTCTTACAATCAAGAGATAAATAACTTCATCCACCAAACTGTGGATGTGTACTTTAGCAAACACCTGAAAGACTACAGGGAATCTAAGCCAGCTTCCTCTCTCTCCACGGCAGTGCATCTCTCCTTGCTCAAGGGAGACATGGAGATACCCATTTCACTTTCAGAATAACTCTTCAATAACAATTTCAGGTTACCATGGCTGCTAGCAGTGCCCAACAGAGCCTTTCTGTTCGAAATCCTTATCTTAGAGGAACTCAGACACTTGCCAATAAATGCCAATTCAGGCATGGTAATAAGTACCAGTAATAGAAACAGTATTACAAAGCTCCTTCAGAAGAAAGCCGCAGGCAAGATCCTTTTCTCCACATCTGTGTTGCAGGCTAGCAGAGATAATTCTACCCCAGCCTTCAGCAGTATTTGCTAACTGTGATTTTAAAGACCAGCAGGTTCAGATGTTAGAGCTCTGGTTCTCCCTCTAGCTTCTCTTGGTACAATATTTTGATGAGAACTCATTTTCAGACAGATGAAAAATGAGGCCCCAGTGCAACACCAATTTCATTACAAGAAAGACCTGGACATACTGGGATGAGTCCGTGAAGGACCACGAGACTTATTCAACCAAGTCCCTGAGGATGTCATGTACCTTCTCCCAGCTGTGATCTGACCTCAGGACCCCCCCACCTGGCTTGGACAGCCACACAATACAAGCAATCCTTTGCTGTTTGTTGTACAAGTTTTCTTTGTCCTCTCCACCACAAAGATCTAAACCTACTCACACATAAAATTCACAAACTGAAACAAAACAAAACCAGGAGAAACAAACTTGCTCAACCAAGCTGTGAGATAATATGCTTACACAGTTCTATTACATTTGTACTTCTTAATCACATTTTTAGGTTTTCATTCACATAATCTTATTAGCCTCTTTCAGATATCTAGAGAGATTCAACCAGCAAACACATAACATCAGATATGCCTCTCAAACATTGCCATCTGGAAAAGGTGTTTACAAACATATGTGCTTTTATAAACTAAACAAAATTTAATGCAACATAAATTCATACCACATTAAAGGGGGAAAAAAATCTTCTGCTTCTCAAGCATTTTGCAAGAAGGAGAACACTTATGTATTTCATACTTATATTATAAATAATTCAGATAATAAACTTTTTGATAAGAGAAATAACTGTATTAAATACTATATTTAGTTTAGGATAAATTCCCAAATTGTGAAGTATAAATACACCATAGTGTTTAAATAGTGAAGAGAACACATGAATTCTAGCAAGGTCATGATGAGAAGGAAAGCATAGAATATCCATTGTGAGGAATTAAGTTAAATGCATCTCATTTTCACTTTGTCAAACTTAGTTCACATTTTGGTTGATGCTACTTAGGGTAGCAACTATCCACAAAGAAGGTATTATATCTTCATTCAATATATTTTGATTCATATCTCAGGTCTAGGGTCAGGTAGGTCATTTCAATACTTTAGAGTTCTGTCCATGGTCAAAAATGGGCAATAAAGTGTCACATGACATAGGACACATAGGAAAAAAAAAACTCACTGAAAATGAGGAATAATGATAAGAATTAAAAAACCAGATTCCACTCAAAGAGAAGACTTTTTTTTTTTTTCAAGAACATATTAGAAACAACATATGGAATAATTCAGCTTGGTATAAGAAAGAGGAATTCTACCAGTCACTGCTTTGAGTAGGGCCTGGTTTTAATCAGTATGTGGGGAAAATACCTAACCATTTGTTTATATGGTTTTGTGTGAAAGGCTGAAGAAAACCTCAACTGCTTCCAGGTACTTGCAAAGTTCCACAGACAGCAAAATAATAATTATAGATGTCATACTGTACAGTGGGGTGAAAAGGGAGCAGGAATATATCTCTAGACAATACTTTATTTAGCTGTTCACTTTTGGTACCTGGCAAAAAAAGACAGAAAAATACTGTTGTCTGGTAAATACTATGTGGAGTCAGAACCACAGAGTGTATGACTTCTGACAAGCAACTTACTTTGTTTCGACAGTCCAATACTGCTAACTTCATTCTTGGAATAGGTTGTGCCATACTCTTCAGTAAAGACAATCCCTAGACTAGAAAAGCTAATCATCAGAAATTAAATGAAAGCTTAAAAATATGGAGCACTTCCAGGTTTTGTACAGAGCAAAAGGTAGAAATACTCTTCTGTGGAATTTTAGATGATCTTGATATAAATTTCCCTGAATCTGGGACTGCTCAGCTACTGGGATTTGCTCTGGACTTACTTCTATCAAACAGATTCACTGACAGATTTCACTGACATGTGAATACCATTTTTTCTTATTATTTCAAAGCTTTTTATTTTTTCCTATTGGCATAGAAAAAAAGATTCTTACCAGTAACCTTCAATTCAACCGTCCTTCGTATAAGCTTGCCTTCAAACTTTAGTTCACAGGTATAATTTCCTCCATCTTCTTCCTGAACCTCTTGAATTAAGAGAGTATTTCCCTTCTGAATTACAACGCTTCTCCACATTTTCGGCTCACATTCCTGCAGAAAAAAATCCAGTGCCAAAATTACCTGGCTTGTACCACATAAGACAGTGTTGCCTGATCAGATTTTCAATATTATACATAAAGAAATAACCACCTAGATCTATTTTGCAATTAAAATTCAAATATAATTTCAGAAAGCAAAGAGATCTGAAACTGGAATTAATTTGAAGAATGAAATTAAACAGAATTGTTTTTAAGGTTCAGTTATTCCTACTGTATCACATGGGCTGTGTTTAATACATGGTGCCCTCAAGCAACGGTTAAGTATCTTCTTTTTCTTCATAACAACTGCCAAGACCTCTCCTTTAGGATGGGCCATTAAAACACGTGTCTATTTGAAGGGAGTAAGGGCAACATCTGTTAAGAGCTAGCCTGAAGGCAAATTTTAAACATAGTCCCAAGCCAGAACCATTTACCAATAGAAGAAAACAGGAAGAACAGCAGTTTTTTGAGAGAATTCAGAAGCCTGGTTTCCTTGCAGCCTTATTTCTCATCACTGGCTTCTCCAACACCTGATGAGCTTTGATTCAGCCTTTTTCCCACCACCACACACTTTGCAACTTCACCCCCACACTCTGATGCAGGACATGGTACTGAAAGCCTGCAACTCTCACAGGCTTCACCCACAGGGTCCTTAGCTGTTGTTTGGCAGATTTAGGTTCATTGCTACAAATTGTGGTCCTACTGGAACAGGATTTGAGTCCTTCTGTATAGGGTGTGATACAGTGCAAGACACAGCTCTCCCCTTTCCAATACACTGGATCCTTGCAGGCAGATCAGTCACCTTCCCTGCGAACAGCACTCATGATTGAATTGTTCTTGGAATGCTTGGAACAATCTAATCGTTGTCTCTTGAAAACAGCACCTTAAAGTTTATGTATTTATTGTCTGTAAATACCTTTAACATCAAGCCTGTTCTGCCTGAAACAAAATCATACTTTTTGTTCTCTGAAGCACTCAGTAGTCCCAGCAGTTCCAGAGGCTCTGGCTGTTCCTGTACCCAGGAAACACAAAGCAACAAAGGACCTGAGTACCTTCAGTGCCCCTCTACTCCCTCTCTCAAGGTGGCAGCTTGGAATAAGCTCTCAGACTGCTGCAGTCTCACATCAGTTACAGCAGGCTCAGCAACTTCAGAGACTGGTGACATGCCCACACCTATGCCCCATTTTCTGCTTGTCTGCAACAGCAGTGTCAGAAACACAGAAAACAAAATAGAACAAAGCTTTCTCTTAAGAAAACAACCAAACAAGAAAATACGTCAACATGCAAATATATTGTACCACAGCAAGAGATCAGCACGACACAAACATAAATTTTTCATGGACTCCATACGCGTTCCGAATCCATGTCAGATTCTAAATTAAAGGACAAAATAGAAAAAACAAAAAGGCAGGACTGAGAGTTTCAGGCCTTGCACTTGGAAAGAGAGCACTGAAGAAATCTCCCTGTCCCTAGGAGGCCCAATTCAGTTACAATATTTTCAGATTTAGATTTGGAAGCTGTGCAACACTATTGCAGGTAACAGAGTTATCAGCACATCTCTCTGTTTCCAAAGTACAGCTGTAAGGGAAGCATCACCTCGTCTTGCAAGTGAATTTTAGTTAAAACTGGTGATACGGAATGATGAGGATCCAGATCCCACCTACTGTGCTGAGACTCACTCAAAGGACACAAATCTGAGCCAGGGAATGCCATTAAATCCTTTCTGATTTGAGCTCAATATTTTAGTTATATTGAAAGGTACATCAACCACCTACTCAGAGTGTAGGTTAAATCTGAACACTGGGCAAAGAATACAATTCAGTCCTGTTCAATCCTAATTTAGAAGGAATACAATTCCCAGACCACACAAAGTAAGCATATTTCAGATATGCACCCTTTAGTGCAGCACTGAAATAACCTATCACATGTTACCAGTTTTATATTCTCTACTTTATTTTTAAAAGTATGGGAACAAAGAGATGGAAGATACATTTTTATATGCTTTATATTTTATATACAAGCTTGCAATAAGAAGGATGACACCTTTACTACTACAAAGATTAATGATTTAGCAAAATCAATGTTTGTGCTATTGTGGTTTTACATAGAGGAACTGTTCTGGTGGAATTGTACCACTAATTTCCTAATTATTTATTTTTGTATCTTCTTGAAACACTTCCTATTAAAGATTGTCTATAAGCATTTCTTTCTCAAATTCCAGATAATTATTTTTTATTCTGCTGACTATGCAGGCTTTAAAAAAGTATGTTGAAAATGCTTGTTTATTTATTTAATACACAAAACTAAAAACAAAAAAAGGGGAGAAACTGGAAAATGGCTGCGAAACAACATTCTTACTAGTTTTTATATTGTGAAAACAATCTAGATTTTAATATTGGAGGTCTGCTAATTTCCCTTGAACAGTAAGTGCTCAGTTGTATGACTCATTTCATGAAATCACAGAACAGTTTGGGTTGGAAGGGACTTACAGATCATCTCATTCCAACCCCCCTGCATGGGCAGGAACACCTTCCAGTAAACCAGGTTGCTCCAAGCCCTATCCAACTCGGTGTTGAACCCTTCCAGGGACGGGGAGTCCACAGCTTCTCTGGGCAACTTATGCCAGTGCCTCACCACTCTCACAAGAAAAAAATTATTATCTAATCTAAACCCTCTTTCAGTCCAAGGCCATTCCCTCCCATCCTTTCACTACTGAAAATTTGTGGAAGTGCCCTTGTGGAAACTCCCTCTCCAGTCATCTCCTAAGCCCCCTTCAGGTACTGGAAGGTGATCTAAGTTCTCCCCAAAGGCTTTAACCAATTAATGGCTCTTTTCTGCTTCTGCAATATGTTTACCTGCTAGGAGAATCTGCAAGTTCCTTTTTCTAGACTATTTACTTTCCTTAGACATCTGAAATGTTTTGGGTTTTTTTTCCCCAGTAATTAAGGTGTGTACTATTATGCTTTTTTTCTCTTCCTTGAAATCTAAGTGGCAGTACCTCAAAAGTCTATTTTTCTGGGTAGATAACAACTACCTGTCCTTCACCTGACATTTAGATTGTTCTTTTAGCCTTCTTTCAACCCAGTAGTAGAAAAGACATGATGGAAATGGATTAAGACTCCACACGCAAGATCTAATATACCTTTTCCCTCTGCCAGCTATTTTTCATGAAACTGCTCTTACTCTTAAATCCCATTCATTCAATCATGCCTTGACACACACATTTACTTAAAAAAAAAATCCCATACGTCTTGTCAAAACAGTTCTAATAGGCATAACTGAGCTGAGCATATATCAATGGCATTAATTGGGGGAATCTTTAAAAATAAATATTTAATGCAGCGTAATTCTAGCCAGAAGTGAAGTTCATACTACTGTTAAAACAAATCCTCACAGCACATGTTGTATTACTAACCGGGTGGGCATGTGGAATTCTATTCAGGCATAATTAAGAGCATGTTTAAATTATAGTTAACTCCCAGTAAATTGATGCAATTACTAGCTCAGAGTCATTAATCCCTCAACACGGAGAACCCTTTCGGAAGGCAGAGCAGGTTCTGCACACAGTGGGCTGGCGTCATTACTGTCCTGTCTGGTGGTATTTCATAGGTCACAAGTCCAAACTCCCTACCAGTGAACTGGCAGGTTCTCATGAACACAAGGATTTCTCTTTTCAGCAGAAGGGATAAAGAAGGAAATCTCAAGGACTTCCTCATATTTATTTATCTATCTACTGTTCTATTTTAAACAACTTATGCTCCCTGCCTGGGTGAAAACCTGTAAACATTGCAGCATAATGGAAAGGAATACCCCACGCCCTCCTCCCTGGCTCCCACCAGTCCCTCTGGAGCAGATTTACTGAAGAAGGTGGCTTTATGTACACATCAAGCTTAAAATCCAAGGCAGGGGGGAAAACTGGAGGATCCAGTGTGCTATGACCAGAAATGGATGCCTTCTTTGGAAAGTGAAGGGGGAGATCCTAAGGCAGGATAACACTTTACACTATTCTTTAGGAGAAGGAACCTGCTTTTTGTTATTCACATTGTCTCCCACAGCATGCTCTTAAGTCCCAGACTACAATTTGTAGGGGTTACCCCGGTATTCACCAAACTATTTTGAAATCGATATAATTATGTATTTTCTAGAAATTGGACTTCTGCACTTTTGAATATGCAGACTTTTATTAACAGTAATGTAATAGTCTCTAAAATGTCAAAAACTCTGTTCAGGAATAAAGTTTCAAGGGATAACCTGACATACACATGTTTCCACAACATTAATATTGCAAAAATAAAGCTCAGTGCACACTGCTGAGCTTCCTGACTCAGGTCTAGGTAACAAAGATGCTTCTCTAAGAGCCAAACTGATAACTCGTTATTGTTAATTATAGATAAGAAGGGTGTATGTAGTAGGTTATCTCACTCATGTCTCTTTTCACTATCAAGCCAGACTAAAGGCTGTCAACTTTGATTGTCTCACTGTTATCATCCAATGACACCAATTCTGTTCAGTTTCTCCTCAGTGAAGATTTGTCAGTCAGCTGTCACACTCCAGCCTGGTGTCAGACAAGCTGTGAGTGACACCCAGACAACAGTGGGATTGTGGAACAGACCCTTCCATTCCCTGTCTTGGTCAGTACAAAGCATTGCTGGTGTGGGGCTGCACATGCATCTTCTTTAGACTCATTTCTGATCCATGACAGCTGAAGATCATTTCTGCCAGACTACTTTTGTAAAAAGTTGAGATCTTCAGTGATCTGGTGTTCAGTAATACCAAGGTACAGAGGGCAAGAAGCAGCTTCTCTTCAGTATACTCTTTGCTCTGAGATTTCAGACTTCATGTGCAGAGCCAGGATTTGGGATTAATGATCCCTGTGAGGCCCTTCCAACACAGGATATTCTATGATTAACTAAATCATATATTTGACATAGGAACAGCACTGAAGGTATCAACCCATATGCTGAGATAAAGAGCTTCAACTGCTGAAAGAAAAACTTTATTCACACTAATAGTGGGTTATGACATGCATTTTGTTACTATAAGATATGTGAGATTTCTGTAAAAAACCAAATAAATGACCATTTTTATAAATGCCTTTTTCAGCTGCAACTCAACTGCTGAGGAAAAAAATCTGATAGTCTGCCCATATTATTTATTTCATACAAAATAACTGTCTTTAAAGAATGTTATTAAGGTTGGCAAATCAAGCACTGCAAATTTTGGTTTTAACTAGTTTGTATGTTTCTGTCTGTGTTACCTGAACCAAGCTTATCCTAAACTCCTACAATCCAAACTCTATTTTCTACATATCCCACTGAACTGTTCCTCTTGCCCAACTATTTCTGGTTCCTTCTGTGTCTCAGGTCTTTATTCTTCTCTAGTTTAGGGTCTTGGCCCTCAGCTAATACCTGAGGGCTTTTCAAATATCACACTTTGACCCAGGTCCAGATAACAGGCAAAATTTGCCAGACCTTGCTGTGGTCTCATTACCTGATGTTTGCCAGCCAACCCATATTTTACCCATTCTCCTGCTTTCTTGGGGAGCTACAAAAATACATCACCAATACATCTGCTGATGAAAGTGGTCTTTGATACTTGACAGGCCCTGGAGAAGGTGCAGCCAGATGAGTTACCTGGCAAGTAGTAAAAGTATCTCACTGACCTCAGTTAAAATGAACTGACTTCATGACAGTTACTCAATGAACCTCAGCAGACTTCTGTGCAGACTCCAGGAGACTCTGGTAAAAAATTTACAGGTCTTGGTGAAATTACCCAACGGACTCCATAAAAATTAATTGGGTAGCACAGCTGAAGCTGGCAGTGCTGATTCACCTTTGGTCCCCTTGCAGGTGCCTCCTTTTGTTTCTGTTCCAATATCATGCAGGGAGACACCACACCCAGGTATAAACTGGTACAGAGGCACCGTGGTTTGGGAATGTGGTACTGCTGATAGAGAAGTCCTGTGAGCTCTCTCACAGAACATCCTTGTTGATACTGATTTCTTGTTTTACCTGCAGAACTGTCATACTGGGAGAACACTCTCCAGACCAGTCACAAACCACTCAGAGGAAGTCAGAGCTAAGCCTCACTGAAAACAGTGAAAATTTTGAGCAGTTTCAGCACAACAGCAATAAAACAGCAACAGTTACCTTGTACCACACCACATCTGGCTCTTGACTGGCTGTTTTGTAATCCTCAATATCAGGGCAGGAGATTGTCTTTCTCTTAGTGACTTCTGATTTTTCCAGGTATCTGATCTTGCTGTTGTAGCAAAGCCCAGATTCATTCTCAGCTACTGTCAAGGACATGGACACCTTCATGCAATATGTGGAGTTTCTGCAGGGACAGAAAGATGGTTTCATTTATCCTGCCTTCTTTTCACCATGTTTGTTCAGCAACAGTAAGTTTCTTTGTTAAGCTCCCATTTTCACAAACACTTGAGTGACACATTCAAATGGTGACAGCCATGCTGTGCATTTCCAGCACAGAGGAATTACTAGGA
Source organism: Phylloscopus whistleri (assembly GCA_017589585.1). Classification (NCBI taxonomy): domain Eukaryota; kingdom Metazoa; phylum Chordata; class Aves; order Passeriformes; family Phylloscopidae; genus Phylloscopus; species Phylloscopus whistleri. The sequence goes on along the minus strand of JADMLD010001007.1, from coordinate 714,230 downwards.
AACATAAAGGCTCACTTCTGACTGACTGTGAAGACTATGAAGAACCTTGAAGAAATATTGTTGACAAGTGATCCAACCCAGCGCAGCAGGTCTTTTGAGCTTGCAAATCTATGAACACAGGAACTTGTTGGCACCTCAAATATTGGTCAGGATTCACTGTCCCATTTCCTCTGTATCACACCCCCACTTATCCTCACCCTTGTTCTCTCCCACCTTCAGATTTCACTCCAGTGCGCAGTGCTATACATTTGAGAAGAAAGGTTATGTGCTGGATGTTAAAGCACATCACACAGGAAGGATTTCTCCCTGAGAAGGAACCCCTATACAAAGTTCTACAGCACATGATACCATGGTGGGTGGACCTGGACCAGCTGCCAGCCTCCCATGAGCTGCACCCTTCACTCCCCACAACAGGATGGGGAGGAGAAAATAAAATTTAAAAGCTAATGAGTCAAGAAAAAGACAAGGAGACCACTCACTCATTACTGACACAGACAAAACAGACTTTGTTTGGAAAATAAATATTTTAATTAATTGCAAATTATAGTAGGTTTGATGGTGAGAAATATAAAAAAGCTAAAACACATTCTACTCACATTCTCTTTTCCCCCTCTACCTCTTCCTCCCAAGTGGTGCAGGGGTGGGGCTGGGGGCTTGTAGTTTGTCCATAACATCTCCCCACCACCTCTTTCTCCTCATGTGTTCCCCTGCTCAGCATGGACTGTCCATGGCTGCAACTCCTGTCACAAAACTCAGGTGTCCAGGATCCCTCTCTGGCCACAGCACAGTGACTGCGGGAGCCTGGGGTATCAAAGAACCCCAAGGTTCTTTGAATCCTCAAAGTTCTTCGAATTCTCAAGAATCCTGAGAGATAATATTAGGGCAGAATAAACACAACCAGCTCTGTTCCCATTCCACATGATCATGAAAATAGGATTAAACTCCTTCAGCCTTGCAGCTTTAACAGGACTATCAGACAAATACCCTGATGTACTGTGGGGCATTGGCACTCTGGGCAGGGCAGCTGCAGCCCAGGCTGCCAGCTGTGCCCCTCATCCTGTGCCACGGAGAAAAAGCAACAATATAACAGGGTTCTTCCTCCCATTGTGCATCACTCTGTCATTTTAATTGATTGGGCCACTACCAAGAAAGCCAGGAGCAGGGGAACTGGGTGGTTACTCCCATTGAAGGGAGCTGTGGAGAGCTCGTGGGAGGTACCTCGGCTTTGCCACTGCCTCTTCTATCACACCTCTGCCCAAACTGGTTTAGCTAAGACCAGAGGGTGCCCTGTGCACCCAGAATGTGATTCATCAGTCACACCCTGACACTAAAGACATTGGCTGTTTGCTCCCACTAACTAGACCCAGGACAGTGTTATTATTTTAAAAAGTCCTACATGCTCCATGACAAATCTTCTCTTACATTTCCTTCTGTCAAGTGAGCCTGTAGCTGGGAAGAAAATAGAAAGGTCTACAGGGACAGAGCTTGAAGTTTCATGCTAAACAAGTGCTGGCAAAACACTGCAAATGGGTTCTTGTCAAAGGTGTGTCATGAGTAGGTATTGGCAGATAGAGTCATTTGCAAGGCAAATCAGAAGGCAATCTTCAGAAACATCCCATTTTCAGCATCATTAGTGTTATGCATTCAGCAAAACCACAGACTTCGTCCTTCCTACTCACTTCTCCTCAAAATGCCACCTGTACATCTGTGCAAGAATAGGTGGATATTTTGTCCATGCCCTCACCTCTGAGTGAAAAGGCTCACTTTGCACACTGACGTGATATGTTTCAGTTGAGAGTCTATAATAAAGTCTCATTCTCACAAACTGCACAAAACATATTATTTTACCTGAAAGAAAATTTCTCTGGACTGAAAACAATGCATAATTTGGGGTGGGCTTATATAATTTAGGGAAAATAAGTCAACTTTCTTCCTAAATTAGATTTTGAAAAGGGTTATCCTTCTTGTAGGAAGAAAACAAAACGTATTTGAGTTTTTACAGCAATGAAAATCCACAAAATATGCATACAACCACTCACTATAACCAACAGTAATTAATCAGTAATGATTATTTAGCTTTCCTGAATGACTATAACTATTACTGAGTGCAAGTAAGGTCACATGAGCTCAATAATAATGATCCAGGCTACTAAAAAATAATGTTTTTGAATAGTTGTCCATTACTTGGTGTTATTTAATAGTGCTGTATTTTCTCCTAACAATCTTGCATTATTTAGATTGCGTTTTGAACAGCGCTGGAGGCTACTTCTATTTAAAATGCTTCCTGGAAGCACAACCTAAAATGCAGTATGCTTTTCATTAGTTACAATTAGAATTGAGTAGAATTGAGGAAACTAAGTGCCTGGTGAGTACTATCACTTTTGTTCACACTCCATGACCAAGACAATAAATCTATTCAGGCTCATGATGAAGAAAGCTCTCACTAAGCCAAAAGCAATAGACTTGAAACCTTCATGGATGCTTCTTCACCAGCCACTCACATCACTGTTACTGCTGGTAATCCAGAAAAGGGCAATTTCTGCAGGAATGTCAGCGACTGAAGCGGTCTTCCTTTAATCTAGTCAGCTCTGGAAAACAGTGATATTTCAAGTCACGTGCAAAAGGAATCAGCTGTTTAAATAAAATGATCAGCCTTGCTGTTTTTCTCATTTTGAAGAAATGCTGAAGTCATGAGCCATTCCTCCCTGTGCTGGGCAAGCTGTTCCCCAAGGCTCAGGTGTAAGATTTCTTCTCTCAGTTCTCTGAGCAGCTGATGCATCTGTGCTGATTTTTTCTTGGTGTCTTCCCTGCCTACTGGGTTCTGGAAGCATAATGGGGCTCTCTAAAATTGACAGCTTGAGGGAGAACTCAGGAGGGGGATCACAAAGAGGATTGGTACAACTTTGTTTTTAGCACCTGGCAAACCAACAGGAACAGGGTAGTCCTGGCCACACAGGGCACTGATGGGAGCTCACCTAAAGAGTTCTCTCAGGAAGCCTGTAGACCTGCTGTGTTAGGAAGGCATCTAGCTCTTTCTTCCCAGTTGTGTTCAGGACCCCTGTGTCCACAAATGCTCTCCTTCATGAGCTGCATTTAAGTTGTTTATGATAAGTCTTCTTCTTTTTTTTTTTTTTTTTTTTTTTTTTTTTTTTTTTTGGTAGAGGTATGTAGATAAACTAGCACAAACCCCATGTTTTTGCTTTTCTTCTTTCAGAAGCTAAACAGATGGCCTATGAATTATTAAAAGGAGGATCCACTTTTGTTTTTCAGTACATGGTCATGGAGCTTGGTGGGGGAGGTCAGTGCTCCCAGCAGTCTCTGGTTGGAAGGAAAGGTTATATGGCCATTTTTAATGGGGAAAGCCAGACACAAGAAGAACAACAGATAACAGCAAAGCTACAGGTAACCTGGGCTTTGCTGTCAGAAACAGTGGCCAAAAGGAAAGAAACAGTGGCCAAAAGGGAGCTTCCAGGTGGATGAGGAAGATGCTGGAGGGCTTCCAGTGGTGATCTTAGTATTGTGAGGGGAGGTAAGAAGAGCTGTATCTCAGCAGACAATGCTGGAACCCACATGAACCTGTCAGGCAACATTTTCCATATACATGCAAAGAAAATAAACCCATGGGTCTGGAAGTGGGTCTTTGGATATTTTTTCTTTTCTGAAATGTTTCCAAACCATTCATTTTCCGCAGGAGTTTTCTAGTGGGTTCTAATTCTATAAGAAGTAGTAGTGGCTATACAAGAAACAAAAAGAGGGAAGAAAATAAAGAACCACTCCACAGTGCAAAGAAGAAAAACTGTCATATATTTTAACACTGAAACTAAGATCTGTAATTCTCTGTTTCAAGGGAATTGTTACACACTGGGCCTACTCTCTCGACTGGAAATAGGAAGAAGGGCTTAGCTTTGCCAGATTTCACAAAGCAGTTTCCTTTGTTCTGGTGACAAGGCATCTGTAATCCCCAGGCCACCTGGAGCTGGCTCTGAACCACAAACTGAAGCCAGCTTCGAACCCAATTGAAAAGTAGAGGGAGAACCAAGGGATTTTAACAGGTTTTAAAACAAAAGCAAGAAAAACTGTGTTTGGCTTGACTTCGAAGCAAGGACAAAAGGGGAAAAGGAGGATATAAAGAAATAAGGACATTTGAAATTGGAGTGTAAGTCCCTAAATTATTTTTCATCTTGTTTTAGATTCAAGACAATTAATGAGCCCTAACACTGAATTCAAATTACAGTAAACATTCACAACTTTTGGGAAAAAAACCTCCTTTTTTTGCATTTGCGTTTCTGCTAAGTGAGGGTGGTTTGTTAAAAGAGTCAAGTAGAAAACTTTTGTCTCTAATATGCTCAGAATCTTCCACAGTCACCCTCATTTATTCATTATCTTATAAAGAGGAATGAGGCAGAAATGTGGTTGAATATTTTATATCTACTAGACTGAAAAACCCCACCTAATTTTGAATTGCATATTTACACAAGACGATTCACACTAGATTTTTTCCCCTTACAGATTCATTTTTCATTCTATTGGGGTTTTTATTACATTCTAAGACTTCAGCGGTAGATCCAAAAGCTGGGAAGTATATTTATCAAAGCAGTGCTCAGGGAACAGCACACCTCAGGCTTAGATCTCTTTCCATGTCTCAGAACACTCTGGCTGTTTTAATGACATTTTTATTGGCTCACTGACTGTGGGACTGGATAGATCAACCTGTACATTCATCTTTGTTCATTCTGAGTTGGAGCAACAACAGCAATGTCTTGGTTTGAAGGACAGGTGTCTGCCAAAGAAGGCAGGAGCCTTTCTTGGAACAGAAAATATGACCAACTTCCCTTCAAATTATTCTAACTTTGAAATTATGGGGCTTTCAGGCAAAGATGTGAGGAAAGGAACAACAGTTCTTTCCTGGTCTGTGTCTGTAAAACAAGGCAAAGGAGCGGCAGCAGTGGCAGCAGCGAGGAACAGAACACAAACCCCGGGACAGCCTCTCCGGGCTGCGGCACCTTCCCCTGCCCTGCAGTTCCGGGCACGGCCAGCAGGGGCGCTGCTGGCTCCCGGCCGGGCGGGGCCCTGCCGTGATTCCCCCGCTCCTGCAGGGGGCGCTGTGGCGCGAGCTCGGCCGCATCTCCCTCAGGCGGCAATGGCGGGCGGGCCGGCGGGAGAGAGAGAAAAGCGGCTTCCTCTGCAAATCCCCAGGGCAGCCGGTGTCAGTGCCCCTCTGAATGGGGGAATGGGCTGTGGCAGGAACCTCGGAGTGGAGCTGGGATAGCAGAGATGGGCACAGCCCGGAGCGGCAGAGGAAATGTGTCAGAAACTCCGCAGCTGTAGCAGGAGCCGCGGGGTGTCCCAGCAGGCAGGGGCTGTGGGGTTACACTGGAGTGAAAAACCCGGAGCAGCGGCAGAGGAACGGCGGGGCTGGGCAGCGGCAGCCCGGCTCCCAAACACGGCCAGGAGAGGCTCCCTCGGAGGGGAAAGGGGCTCAGGGTCCTGGGTTTTCCCTGAGGCACCCGAGTAGATGGTGAGGGTCCCTTCCAGTGAGATCGGGTGCTAATAAGGTCCCATTCAATGGCCGCTCCCACGAGCAAAGGCTCACTCACAGCATGAGAAGTAGTACAGGGCTGGACTCCACTGTGGTAGAGAATTCTCCCCATGATAGCAACAACTTGACCATTCCCTCCGAGGGCGAGAGGAGCCAAGGCCTGCCCCTCACCCCCCAGACAAAATCTCATGATATCTCTGCACTTCCAAAGAGAAAAGCCCCCAGGTAAGAGTCACTTAAGTACCGGTTGTTATCATCTCTTAGGCAACAAATAGGACAAAACTCCCTCAAAGAAAGAAGGGGAGGGGAAAAATCCTTACCTCCAACAAGCTACCAGCACTACCAACCATCTTTGTCCATTTGAAGCACTAATGCACAACCACATCCACTACTGGCTGCTCTATAAATGTGCTGTTTTATCAGTTCCTAGACTTTGATTTGATTTAGACATTTGATTGTCTTCCTCTCACTTCATGAGAGTTTAATAAATTTATTCCTGTCCAAATTTTACAGTTCACACAATGGTTACCAAGGTCATGGTTTGATGATCTGCTTAAAGAAAAATGAGTTGTTTATCATCATTGGCTTTTTTCAGATCACACAAATGTAACATCTTAAAAACAAATGGATTATTACTTACTCTTCCAATGTTTCACTCAAGTGTTAATTTATTTCTCAGTGACTCCCACTCACTCCTACATATTTGGGGTCATTGCCTGAAAAAGATCAATTTCTCGCCCATGGTGTAAGTGACAGCCAGAGGTTACAAATCACAGACCCTGGAAATTTTTTGATTTTTAATTCTTATGAATTTGTGAAGTGAGAGGGCAACACCCAAAGAGGAACAGGCTGACAGGGCTGTAGTTGCTCCCTGAACCAAAGGCAAGAGACGCAGTGATTCTGTGGCTTGTGTGTGGTACCTAGCCTTAATACTGCTCCATATACTCCTGTCCTGTATTTTCCTTTCTTGTTGCTGTTACAACCGTTATTCTAATAACCCCTTATTAACCGTTATTCTTAACTCCTAAAACCTGAAAAGGAGAAATCTTAATTCCTTGTTACCATTCCTTTAGCATCTGACACATTTTCAAGATCCCCCTAGTAAAAGAAAACAGCATCATGGAAAGTATGACCTCAGAAATTAAACGCTAAACCAGCACTATGTTACAAATCCAGTGCTCTTATATTATCTCTACCTCCTCCAACAGAGGCATGGAGGATGTGGTGGTGAATCAGGACAGAGGTATCATTCAAGGCCCCATTCCCTTCAAGCATAAAAAGTATCTGTGTGGAACTAACCCACCACTCACCAAGAATTTATATTCTTTATGCACTTCTTTTCTCCTGAGATCTAATCTCTACATAAGATTCACTAGAAACAAGACAATTTGACCTTGACTAAAACATACTGGATGTCCCAGAGGGCCGTGTTTTACAGTGAAGAAAGGCTATACCCTCTCTATTCAAAAGTAAAAACTTCTGAGCAAAGTCACTGAAAGGTAATTTTAAAAGGCTCACATAAATGACAGCTTGAAAAATAGATACCCAGGAATGTCTCCTCAAGTCACCTGTCAACAATCTAGTTCTCACCAGAGGCATTTAAAAGCAAGACTTGTACTCCTCACTATGAGTTTAGCCATCTTTAGAGAATTTTTGTACTTCTTGATCCTGGGATGAAGAAGAAAAGATGTTTGGATATGGCAGTTGGGTAGAGCATCTCACAGTTCGGTCTCTCTCACCAAAGCTCAGCTCCAAGTTTGAATTTAATTTGAACATCATCTTAAGAGGGAAATTTGACATAAAAATGTCACGATGTGCTACTACAGTCAGCAATGCTGGCAGTAAGAGCAAGGCCATGATATGAAAATTTGTGGCTAAGATTTGAAAATTCATGGGTAATGTCTAGTATTATGTTTCTTAAGTGTGTCTTAAGAAATAAGAAGTTGAAGTGACAGCCAGCTGATTCATTCATGGTCAGGAGGAGCTGTTTCTTTTCTGGTTGCCTTCACACATGCACTGGTTCCGATGACCTCTGAATTGTGACAAATGCAACTGAAAAGCAAATCACTAGTCAGTCGTTCCAACAGGAACTACCCAGAAGTCTTTTTTCCACAGATCTTCTCTACATAAAGGGAAAAATCTCCCAACATTTAAGCTGAACCACACAGGCCAACACTGTTCCTTGGGGTTTTTTTTAAACTTTTCACTGATGTTAGTCATTAAATGTTAGAATTGAATATATGAAAATACAATAGAGGACACCGAAGAATTGCAGAAGTCAAAAGGACACGAAGTTATTGCAGCATATCTCACCTAAGTTCATGAACTATGTGGTCTCTTGTCAGCTTCAGATACCCTCTTCCAGCAAAAGAAATCCTGTAATTGGCTGGGTTTGCTCTGAGGGAAAATTCCTTCCTTGTCCTTAAGAATTACAAGGCAGCAAGTTGCTTTAAAGTTTGCTGCTGCAAATGACTAAGCCCTTTTCATTTATTTTCTAATACTTTTCTATTAGAACTTGGATATTAATGTTAAATCACATTGTCTTACTGAAAGTAAGTCCCATTACAAATGACATAAATCTGAGGCACAGGAACAACTGCTCCCAGGACAGTACTAAGAAATCCCTTCTAATAATTTTGCAATTGTGATACCCTGTTTCTGAGAGGACTGAATGCTTTCTCCTTTATTTCTTTCAAAACACACATTTTGTGGATTAGGGTATCTATTCCTCTATGCTCTCCTTTTATTAGACACCTAGCACGCAAAACAAAAGTTGCATTCAAGACACCCATCAGACTTGTCTGCATTGCTAAACCTCAATGATTTTATTGCCTGGAGGAGTAAAACCTGTGGAGCACATCCTTCATTCTGCACACAAGTCCTATTTTGAAGATGCAATGTTGAAAGGCAGGTCCTGCTCTGTTTGTACACGGGCAATTGAGCAGGAAAACCAGTGGATCAGTTATTGTCTCACAGGGTATACAGGGAATGAAAGAATCATGAAATGAATGTCCTTGCAATGTGAACTGTTTGAGTCCTGCAGCTGAGTCCTCCTGGCTGTGCCTTCCCTTAAAGTGTGGCCAGAAAAGAAGAAATTTTTCCCCAGTATCACTTACCAAATATCAGTTTAACTCCCTATGGTTCTTTCAGCTTGTACTATGGGCATGATGGATTTCCTTAGGAAACCTTCCATTTGTCTGTCCACTCACAGGACGCAGACAACATTTTCTACGGACGTGTTGTAGTTACAGCTGGCTCCATGGGGATTCCAACAGGAATGATACCTGTGAGCACACTGTCCCTGTTATTTGGAGAACAGAAGGGAAATGAAAACTCCCTGACATGTTGGAGAGGAGATGGCTGGGGAGGGCTGAACCATCTCAGCAGCAGCTCTCCTGCAGGCAAAGTCTGACTGCATGAGGAAGCAGTCTCTGCCCTCTGCATTCTTTCTCTGCTCTAGGCAAGGTTTGAAGCCCGCCAGGGAAGGCACTTCAGGAGCAAGCAGTGACAGTGAGCTGAAACATTACTGAAGCACTGCAGCACAGGGAGCTTTGTTATGACAACCTGTAGAGGCTACAAAGTAAGCTCAGTCATTTTAAAAGTATCTAAATCTGGGACTTCACTATTAGGAAAACTGAAGGATACACAATGCTCTCATTCTTGTCCATGCCACTGCAACAGGGAAGCCACTGGATGCCCTCCAACCACAAAGCAACATGGATATTTCTGCTTGAAGCCCTGACTGTTCTTGCAGCTTCTCATCAACAGTAAACATTGTTTTTCAGAGCGACAGAGGATGAATAATTTCTCTTTTAAAGCTTTAGAGGAGGAGGGTGAGTGAGCAGAAATATACATATCACCAGGGAAGAGAAACAAATCTTTGTTTTTCAGGCAAAGAATAGATGGAACGGATTTCTCTCAATAAAGACAATGTCGTCAAAATGATTTGTAGGAGCACCATCAGTTTCTACACAATTTTAGATACAAATGTAGAAGCATTCTGATTCCACTTTCCCCTGCATTTTGATAATGCCAAAACATTATATCTCAGTGATAAAACCTCAAAAAATTTTATTTTATCATGAATCATACTGACTTTATAATGTATCTGCTGTAGCACTGAATTCAAGTATTGAATACTATATCTCACAGGGATTTTGTTTATACAGAATCAGTCAATTTTATTGTGGGAAATGTCACCCACTTTTAATGTGTGGCATTTAATGTTATTATCATACAGAGCCTGGAAAGCCTGTTCCATGCTGAATCCACTTGCTCCAAATGTGAGATGTTGCTGCTTCTGCAGACATGCCTGGGACTGTACAGGAAAGCTTATTGTATACCAGTGTGCAAAGGCTGAGAGGTAACTATGCAATACGTAATCCATCAGCTACTTCGACGTGCTCCTCTTGGATATCCAATAATTAAAGACACTAGCCTGCAAGAAAGTATCATCTTTAGGTCTTTCCAGGGTAAGTCTATGAGGGAATAAAGCACTTGCCATTAACAGATATGGAAGACAATAATCTATGGCTAAAATCTACGGATTTGCAACACTGCATCCAACAGGGATAGAGATACAAAATTACCTTTTCATGAGCAGTTGAATGCTGAGCAAAGCCAAAGCACCTGAAACATTCTGCACTGCCATCAACAAAATGAAGAACTGCATTAAAACACATATTGTAAGAACCACAAGAGATGGCTGGAAAAAAAGTGACCTTACCTCTACACAGGTTCACCTTATGACTTAGTCCAACATTTCTGTTTGGATCTGAAAACACCTTTTTTAATGCTGCTCAGAAGCCAGACTTTCAGCACTAAAGAGAAGGGGTGCAGCTTTTCCTGGGCTAATGGGTGCATTCTGCAGTCCAGGTAGGCACTTGCAACAAGCCCCTAAGCCCTGCCTAATATCTTCTGAAGTGAGAGCACAGTGAGAGGTTGTGCTGCAGATTTTACTGCCAGCCCCTCCAGGCTGTCTAAATCTGATTTTGATTTGCTAGTCATGCACTCCACAGACATCCAGAATCCAGAAGGCTTAAAAACAACTATTGCTCTATTTTATTACTGCTCAGAAAGTGGTATCTCAATAGCTTACCAAAGGCTTGATTCCTCTGTGCATGTCCATAGCAACACTGCTCTCCATTAAGAACTGTGCATACAGGGATACAGCAAAGGAAAAAGGATACAGATTTCCTAACTTGATTTGTCAGAAGTTCTCTGGCATCAAATGCTGGTATTAGAGATTTGCAAGCTTATTCCCCCATAGGCATTCAAGGCCCTCAGTCTCTTGTTATTCTGCATCCTGTACAAAAGTCAAGGCTTAGCTTCATTAGCCAATTTGGTAACCACAAATTTTCACCTCCTGCTTCCCCGCACCCTCTTGAGGCCCAGATTTTCTACGCTCCTGATTAATGTTATGGGAATCGAGTTATTTTATTTCACCAAGAGTTAATTAACAGCAAATATGTACTTATGTTTTTACTCTTACTGGTTTTATTCTTTAAATGCTGACTACAGTTTGTTTTGGAGCTGAGCCTAGTGACAAGAAGGTTTCCATGAGCAGTCCCTTGATGAGGGCAGATTTGGGCTAAATTTTGCTGAGATTTCTTCCCCAGCTCATCTTTCCTTTCACCAGGTGAAGATGATCTAAGTTGGCCCAGTTCGTGTTCTGTTTTTAAAAAACGAGCTTTTAACACAGGAAAACAGATGTATTTGTTCAGAGAGCAAAAGCAGATCATGATCTGGCAAAAGACTGTCCTACATACTCAGAACTTTAGGGCCACTCTATTTAGGTTGAGTGTAATTTCCATGTTTGATTTTGATGCTTCATCATTTTGAAGCTCATCTCTGAATTTTTTCAGTGAAGAAGCTGCAATCCAGACTGCTGACATGAAAATCTCAGGACATCAAACCTCCATAACAGAAATGCCAGCAGCATTATCTGAGAGAAGCATTGTTGGGTGCTGGAAGATTAATGGCATATCCAGGGCATGTACTGGAAGGAGACCTCCAAAACACAGCATTTCCACACTGGGTAGTAAAGTCATGATACAAATGTTGCAGCATTTACCTCAGAACTGCAATGAAATACACAGATACCCATTAGTTAGGATGCCTTTTGGATGTAGCAGCAATATCCATGCTAATTTGACACAGAAAAGACATCCAAGAAAAAAGAAAATCCATGAAATTTACATGGTTTAACTAACACAGCTCAACTCTGCACTCTTTTAAAAGTCCTTGCAGAATCAGACCTTTTCATATGCTTAACACTGGAGAAAAATATCACACTTCAGTTTGCATCTGAGTGTGAGCTCAATGCCAAAATGTATTGTGAGAAGGGAGAAGTAGGTTTTAATGCAACAGTAAGTTCCTCATATTATACACACACCCCCACACCACACCTGTCTATGGAATAATGTTTAATTGGTTAATAAAGGAGAGGCAACATTTAAATTATGATATCAAATCTCTTCAGCCCAGAGAAGCAACCTCATTTATAAAGGCTGATCTAATACTCCTTAATTTTATGCCGTATTACAGGTTCTTTTACAAAACATATACTATGATTATTGAAATGACAATTCGGTATAAGAAAGAATCCACTGACACATTTAATTTTTACCCATCTTCAAATCACTGTCATAGCAGTCTATCCTTGCTCATACCCACCCTTTTCAAGTGGCTTCTGAAAATTTCCTTCACACTGCTTCACTGATAGTCATGCCTTGATCCTATGAGTACACGAGAAACTAGAAAATGCAGCTTCTTGAAAAACAAGTTTGCTCTCTTCTTTTTTGGTGTTTTTTTTGTCGTTGTTGGGGTTTTTTTGTTCGTTTGGGGTTTTTTTTGTGTTTTTTGTTTTGTTTTGTTTTTGTTTTGTTTTTTTTAAGAATCAAGAAGAAACACTTCCAACAAGAAATTCAGTGTAAAGTACAGTTGACATTTTCCCCATACAGTTTTCTTACCTGACATCTTGTGTTTACTGGGAAAAAAGTAACAAATTGGGGGAGAGTAAATTAACAAAGCTCTCACTATTGCCTTCCTAGATCAAGACCGTGTCCTTCCTTTCAACCTGTGAACTTCTGGGACCGGGACCACTCATCCCACTTGGCCTTAGCACCACATCTAAGCATCTCACCCCCTTGCACCTTCTTGCAAAGATAAGCACAAGTAACAGAACAGTTCCAAGGCAAGAGACTTGAAGTGGTGGAACTGGCCACTGAGACATGCAAATGTGGGATTTCACGCTTTGGACAGCACAGGGAGATGTACCAGAGCTTCACACATCCCTGGTGAGCAGCTAGAAAGGCATCAAATTAGAACTGAATTGCTTCTGATTTTCTCTTAAAGAACCTGAATGAAAAATTCATTGTTGAGAAAAAGTTTTAAATTTATCTTGAATCAAAAGCATTTTCCTCCCCAATCTTTTTCTTTCACCTACCAAACCAAAAGACTCAGCTATGCATGCAACCCTAAACCCAGTGTTGCACACTGATGGAGACAGTCACTTCTCCATTTCCACTGCATCAAGTTCTATCTACCAGTCTCTGTTAATTCAGTCTACAAAATATGGTATTTGTAACAGAGATTGTAAATGCTTCTAGAAAATAAAATCATATTCTAAAACTACTGCTCTCATTTGTGACCTCTTAATTCTCATAAACCAGGTGATCCTGGTTAATGACTAAAACGCAAACATCTGCTTATCCCACTCAAAAAAACCCCTGATTAATAAAGCTGAAATTACACAGTTAATGGTGTGGATAGTCTCCCACAGAAGTGTGATCACATTTCAGAACATTACATTTAGCTCAATTTTAATGAAATTAAAATCAATTACTATTGCTACATCCTCCACTATTTTAAGCCTCCTATGGTTTCATAAACAACAACAGCAAAAATACATTACCATGCTTTTGGAAGAAAAATTAATTCATTAAAGGAAGAAATATAGTCTTTTATCTGTAACCATTACACGTATTATTCTGCACTCTGACATAAATCTGAAAAAGGCAAAAATATCTGTAATTATATAAGAAAGTTCTAGTCAAAGCAAGGAATCTGCATAACTGACAAGTTGCTGTGTAATGCCTTCCAATAAGCATGTCATATAGTTTTTAGCTGAAAATGAGAAGAAGCCATGAATTATTCAAGAACTTGCCCATTTGTTACCAAAACTACTTTGTCATGTAAATGAGCAGAGTTTTGAAATTTCCCGGAAAAAAGGATGTCCCAGAATTTGATCCAAGATCAATTCTTTATTTTTTACAAAGGATTTGCATTAAAATGTTTCAGAGTATTAAACTAGTAACTCAATTATCACAACAATGACTTCTTATGAAAAAAGTACGGCTCCCTTGAAACATATAAATCACCATCTTCCCGTAACATTTTGAAGTCAGGGACTTCACATCACACCCAGCCTCTGACAGAGGAGCTGATAAAAGAATAACTCCAAAGGCTGCAACACAATTCAACTGCTGATTTTGGCTGATATATCCAATATTTAAACTGGATCTTGGTGCCCAGTACAAACCACTACAATCCAGAGCACAATCTTTGATTTCAGTAGCAGTCCTCAGATCAAAATGGTCTGAGGCAGCTGAGGCAGCAAGACTCAGCAGAGATGGACAGAGAACAAATTCTGGGTTCTGGACAGTGCTGTTACTTGCTGAAATACTTGTTATTTAATTCATGAAATGGGTCTAATTTCAGTATGGAACAGCAGACAAGGATGAAGCAAACTTACCATCTGAAACTGAATAGTTAAAACCAAATCATACAAAGTATCTGTAAACTCCTTTTAATTCAAAACTGGATCATTTAAGGAATATTTATTCATTCATTCTTTAAATGTCCTCTTTTTTATCATCTCATTTTAGGCATAGAGGTGACATCAACGTCTACATGATGGAAATCACGAGCTCCAGCACATGTTTAATTTAAGGATTATCCAACAGTTTCAAGATACTTCTGAGAAATGCCATTTTGGTGCCTTACCAACAAGGTCTGCTTAAATGAATGGTAAATCATAATTGTATATCAAAACAAACATTTCTTCAAAATTAGACAGAACTGTAACTCTCCATGGCCTGATCCCATCAGAATAACTCAAACTGTAACTCTAGTAACTCAGAGGATTTGAAACAGAACAGTACTTCCTTATTTAAGAAGTATCAGGTTCTGAAGGTTTACAGCAAATTAAGAATTTGCAAATGTTGTACTTAAAAAAAGAAGTAATTAAGTGAAAGTACATTAATTATAACCATTGGATGAGGTAACTATAATTACTAGGGAAACTAATTTTGAGACAAAGCATTATGTGACACATATAATTATGAGAATAAAAAAATTAATATGCAGTAACTGGATGAATACCTGAATTCTAATAGCTAAAAGGATTTTTTTAATCCATATCTAATACTCCATACATTATTAACCAATAATCCCCACATTCTTATTTAGACTTTAACACAATACTCACCTTAGAACACACGTGTAGAAACCACTGTCTTGCAGCTCAACCGAGTGAAACCATATGGAATCTTCGTCCTTGCTCATCCTAACTTCAGAAAATATAATGGGTTCTTCTAAATCTCCTTTGTTTTTGTACCACATAAGCCTAAGACCTGTGCTTTGGGCCATGCTATAATTAGTTCTGATATAGCTGTAGAAAAGGGCACATTTCACTCGGACTGGTTCACCTGCCAAAGCCATGTATGTCTTGAGATCCACTGACCAGTCAATGCAACCATCAACTGAAAGCAAAACAATAATAAAGAAATATTAGACACAGACACATTTTTCAATATAGTGAAAGGCAGCTTGGGAAATGCAACACAGTACATGAAAAGAAATGGCTTTGGGCATGTGCTGAATTGTTTTAAGGTAATATGAAAGACATACTGCAGTTACTGGCAACTAAGGGGTTTCATACACCCTTTTTAATTACATGTAACTGTGAATGTGCAGGCAATAAATAGAGCACACTGAGCTTACTGAATTCCATTTCTTTAGAATATCATTACTTTCATCCCCAAACCACTATTTTTTTATTAATTAAACCAAATGCTTTGCACCTTAACTACTTGCCTCTGTAAACCTGTTTTGAATTCTCCAATTCCTTGTTGGAGGAAAATGTACATTGGCATCTGATGCCAATCTTACCCCTTAAAACTTTTCCATCCACCTCTGTTTATGTTATGCACAAAAAAAAATCTCCAAATAACAAATGTGACATTTTGAATTTTCTTTTCAAGGCAGTTCCACATAGTTGTTTTTTTTTTCGCTACAACCTACTCAAAGTGTAGAGGTCTGTATTATATACAACAGGATACAATTTCAACATGCTGCCTATGCAATCAAACTTAATACAGGGGTCCTACAAATAAAAAAGGACCTCTTTTGATGTTCTGTTCAGCAGAAACATTTGAAACAGTTTTCTTGATACTTCACTCTAAAATTAACATACACCCAACAGTTTAATAGAAGATCATTTCTCCCAACAATTTTTTCTCCCATTGCTATTATCTTAGTTACAATACAGTTCTAGCACATGCACATATATCAACATATCATATATCAGAGACCTTTTAATTCAATCTTTTTCATTGCTGGAAAAACTATAAGCTTGAAAAATCAGCCAAGAATAAAACCAAAAAAAAAGATTTCAAAGGCAGGTCATCAAAAGACAAACACAATACCTAACGTTAATAGACTTCATTAAATATGTAGCTTTTTAGCATTTCTTGATCATATAAAGCTATAAGGAAATGGAACATCTTTACCCTTAATGTAGCACCTCAAATTCAGCCAGGTAACTCTCAAGTTGCCTCTTTTGCATTTACAGTATCAATTCTCAAACTATAAATATTGGATATCCTCATAAACTTTTTATTTCATACACATTGTCAATTGCATTCTGTCATCAAGTGATTTTTTAATTTACTTCCTAAACAGAGGTAGTGAGCAAAAATTTCTGTCCATGGAATATCATGTCTGATCCTACTTTTAGTGACTTTTACAGTCTCTTAATTATGTCTACCAAATTTTCAGGTTTCTCTTTAATCATTCAAAAGTAACCATGACAAATGGAAGGTTTTAATTTTCCCATCACAGTAAATCAGCTTTAAGTGTACTGTGATCACATGAGCCACAAGTTAAACTTGTTAACACTGACCACTTCAATAATTTCTGATATATAAACTTCCACGTAACACCTTGCTGCAAAAGAAATGTGTAAAAAAACCCCAAAAACATAAGCTCAGCAGGGAAGAGAAGCCCATTACATAAAACATTACTCATGACAGTTTTGACAGGTGAAAAGAGATCATGGAACATCTTTACCCCCAGGGTGTTTCCCGTTCCTGTCCCCACCTCAGAGGCAGGTGCAAAAGCAGCAGCTGTTTGTGCCAGCTGACTTCTTTCTTCATCAAGAAAGCCCCCAAACCAAACCCTTCACCTGAACTTAAGCACATGCTGTTCCAGTTAACTTCAATTTTGATTTTCATTCTCATTTTGCTGACAACATCCTACTGATTTTAAAATTCATTGCTCTTAACAGCTGCTGTTAATGACATCAACTGAAAGGGCAGCAGCAATTTGCTGATGTTCCCTTTCCTCGCTGTTTCTTCTGTGTCGTTCCTTTAACACTTAGTGCCACACACAATAGGACAAGTTTGTATAATCATTATCTGAAAATCCTGTACTGAAGCACTTGTTCTCAGTGCATCTCCTCCAGGTTTATAATATCCTTCACCATGACCAAAGCTGCACATTGCAACTTGAACATGCCCTTGCCAGGACCCCAAGAAACATCGCATTGACTTCTCTGTGCGTTACCACTGCACAGACTTGGGCAACCTGCAGCAGAGCTGGAGAAGCAACCTGGCTCTTTCAGTCCTACAACCCCATCCAATCCATTTATACATTAAATGCCTGGTTCAGACACCACGAATTATTTTATATAGGTAAAAGGAGTTTTACACTGAGCAGGTATCATTATACTCCACACAGAGCTTCCTCAGAAAATCTCTGTGCTTTTTTTAAGTCCTCCTCTTTAGGCCGGTGTGATTTACAATTAAAGAACAGTGTAGAGCACACAGCTGCCTTCTCTCAGCAAGGGATGTGCAAGGCAACGCTGAGCTCTCCAGATGGCTCATCCCTTGCTCTCCAGGACACCTAGGTATTCTCAAAGGTACCCTCTCTCCCATGATTTAGCAAAGTCACAGAAGCCTAAGTAGAGCCATAAATTGAAATGGATACAGGAGTCCAGAACTGGAATTTAGATCCAAATTAATTCAGCCGTTATAATTAATTCAGCCAATCTAATTAATTCTGTCACTCTTGTGTCAATCGAATCCTGTCACATCATCTAATGCTTTCAAACCTGTGTTAGTTCAACAAAGTTAAACCATACCAAAGAAAAAGTAGCAATGAGACACACATGGAAAGTTTGTGGATCAAGGACAGCAGTGCCAGGTTTTCATTTATTTCACAGAGCAGAGTCACAATTAGTAGGAGTTCTGTAGTTAGGAACTTACCCAATATGGAAACCCAAATTTGGAAGCTCAAAATACCTAGTTGCAATGAAATTTCTCCCATATCCACACCAAACAACTTGTCAAAGCACAGCTCAAACAAACACTAAGCAACCCTCAAGTGTCATTCAATATGCCTCGTCCTCCACTTCCATTTGAAAATTTCTTTTCCCTTCTCATGTGCACTTCTCTGCTATTCCAATTTCAGAATTAGAGCTGTTGAAGCATAGGAAGCACAGTGGAATAGATGAAAGGCATTTCAACAGTAATTTACAACCAGGTCACCAGAGTGGCTAAAAACCCACTCCAACTGCCCCCAGAGGACAACACAATGGTGGGGCCAATGTTCTGCTGGCCATTGCCAGCGCTCCAGTGGAGGCACCGGACACGGCGACCTGAACCCAGCATAGCACCTGCATCCCATGGAAGAAAGGAAATGAAAGGAAATGTACACTAGAGACTTTTTTCCCTATTAACAGTATCTGAATGAAGGAATTTGAGCAGCCCACAGGAGGCTGACCCACACAGGGAGCAGGGTGGAGGGGGAAGGTGCAGGCAGGCTGCTGCCCGTGGCCCTGTCTGCCCCAGCTGCTCCCCTGTGACAGCTCTCCCTGCTGCAGGCCAGGAGGGGGTAATTACAGAGAGAAGAGCACACAGGGAACAGAGCAACCAGTCATTAGTGTTGATGACATCTGCGGAGGAGAGAAGTCTCAAAGAGCACCTTGACTAAATCTTAATTATTGAAGAAAGACTAATGAAACAGGAGATGAATTTTTCCCCTTGCTCTTTTTTTCTTGTTAAATACACAGGTAAGGATGTTTCCTCTTCTGAAGCTGTAGAGGCTAAAATCTAGGTCAGGCTCCCTGCACTCACATGGAAACTGGAATTTTTCCTCTTGCTGTGCTGTCAGTCACTGGAGCGTGAGCATTGTTAGATTCGTTTAGAGTATTCTCCAAGCTGTCATTACAAATGACTGGAGCTGCTTAGGTGGAGTTCAGCACTCCATTAGCCAGAACAAAGTTTGCTGTCATTTTTGTTGGGCTGGTTCTCAATATGTAATATAATCAGGTTGGTGAGAAAAATAATAGCATTAGAGAGGCATCTATATAATAAATGTATATACACCATTTCTCTGCCATCCTATAATCACCTGGTAAGTGCCTGACTGAAAGCTCACTCAAATTAAATCCTGTCTATTGTGGATGAACTTCACACACTTCCAAGATAGTTGTTTGTTTGGGGGTTTTTGTTTGTGATTTTTGTTTGTTTGTTTGTTTTTGTTGTTGTTGTTTAATTTAGAACACTAAGAGAATGTAGAAAACACTGTTGCATTTTTATTCCAGGTTCCTATGGAAAAGTGGTTTGCCCACCTATCTGTCAATCTTCCCCATCCCCTTAGCATAATTTCTACCCCAGCTGACTAAATTCAACGCTATTGCACAGAACATGGAAGTGCTCAGGAGTGTTCTCTCCTGCCTGGGTGCAGAACAGCATCCCATCATGTCCCGCATGGGCTGGGAAACACAGCAGCAGTGAACCACTGTGCAGCCCAAAGGAGCCCACCCCAGTTACCTACCCAGGCTACTGCACCCTGAGCAGAAAGTGAATTGAAAATTAAGGCTACAAAACTATTAAGGAAAATATAGATTGAGTTGGCTGACAATAAGTTACTGTACTTTTATGTTAGCAATCACCCGAAGCATGTACTGCATCTTCTTCCTCAACATTTCCTGTCAATTTCCCATTACTCTTATTTTAAATAAATCTAGTTGTCTAGGGACTCTAGATGCATTTTAACATGAACCATAATAATTTATAAGCAATTATAGAGGAGCATGTACATCGTCTCTAAGTAATTTGTCTTTCTGATTGCTGTCACATGAATAATTTTTTGCATTGCGCATCTGCCTGTTATAATTTTTATAGGGATCTGTCACCTACAGCAATTTATATCATGGCATTGTTAAACATGTTTGCCTACCTCGTTACCTGGAAATCTCATTTTAAATTGAAATCATCTACAAATAAATCATTAAAAAAATAATACACTAGCTAATGTATTAAATTTATTGCTCTGCAAAGCAAGCAATGCTTGTGACTGTAGGTACATAGTCAGAAATAAAACCACCATTCCTCTAATACAAGAGTTATATTTTTATGTATACGTTAGCTGTAGAACAGCAGAGTCCAGGAACTGATATCCATCATGCTTGGTGTTTGCAGACATGTAGCAATGATAGATGCACTCCATTAAGAATGCCCAAAGAGAGATGCAAATTTTTTAGAGCCTTAAAGGGGAGAAATCAGTTACAGCCTATGAATTTTTGGCATTTTTAGATCTTTATTCTGGAGAAAAGGAAGCACACCCTGCATTTGAGCACACACGGTAAAGCCTTTGGCTGGAAGTGATTGTCTCAAGGGTCAGGGTGTTGGATCAGCCTCACCATATGTAATTGGTTTCACGTCTCTGGATTTTTGGCTGCACTGCGCTAACACTGCATTAGCAGTAGACCTCTGCCAGCTTCTCATCACGGCCTGGCACTGCCATGTGAGGCCTGAACATCAGCAGAGCCCAGTGTGTGTTCCCTGTCTCCTCCCAGAGCCCTTCCCAGCTCACCACACCATGAGCTGTTGGGGACCTGAGCTGCCTAAAAACCGCCAGCAAGCACCACACCCTTCTGAGTATTCTTTAAATATCCAGTGCTCAGAGACACATTTGCTGATCAGAGAACACACTGCAAATAACACTCCCTTGCCAACTTTGTGCACTGTTCAAAATCAAGGATGTTACCCCCAAAGCATGGTGAGATCTCTGCGTGTGGAGGTCCCTCATCTTAGCTGACGGACCAAACTGGATGATGAAAGAACACTCTCTTAACTGTTAATAAAAATTCACTCTACTGAGAGACATCTGAGCTGGTATCTCTGACATGAAGAGCAAGTTACCTGGCTTTACAGGAGAGAAGGAGAAGCCCATGCTGGCAATACACCAGGAAGGAAAGTGGCCTTGTCCAGCAGCAGAGTTGTGTTTCCAAGAGCAGTTAGGGAGGAGAGGAGGGGGAAGCTCAGGTAAAGTGTCTGTCATGTCTCTTTTCTGTGAGTTTTACCCTTCTTTGAATCAAGTAGACTCTAGGTTTTGACTCTATGTCTGTATTTTAAAGTGTATTTTAGAAAAAAATGCTAATAATTTTCCCCTGATGGACACAAAATCAAAAAATACATCTTTTGGAGATAAGATCACTTAGAAAATAACAAATCTTGAGCAAAATAAAGTTTATTGTGATTCAAGATGGGTAGATTTTGCCATGCTTCTCCTACAACCCTGTCAACAACTCTTACTAATTCTTTTCTATGATAGTAACATCTTGTTTCATGAATAAACTGAGATTTTTTTTCTGTAGAAACACAACATATAAGAATAGGATCACTCACAGACTTTGCGGTTTCTCTACTCTGATGTAATTTTCTGAATATTTTCCAGCAAGAATTAGGCTATTCAAACTTAAACTAAAAATGTTTGGGATTTTCAAGGCATATAAAAGTGCAAATATTCTAAAATTCCTAAGTCAAGTAATGATGAGTGGAAAAAATCTTCATTAAATTTAGCAATATGGAAATGTTTTTCCAAATCTGGGCCAAAAAATAAGGAAAAATGCATTTAAACATCCTTATACACTACGTAACTTTTTTACTAATTTTGATTAAAGCTTCAAATTTCTGTAGGATTGACTAAAAGGTTTTTAAGACTTGTGTATGATTCATTTTTTTGACCAGCTTTTCTTATGATCCACAGCTAAACAACCCAACTCAAATGTCAAATATTCCAGCCGAACACTCATCATTTCCTTTGAGGTCAAACTCACTGTAAATATATACTGCCAGAGGTTCAAATAACCACAGATTGCTCTGCCCTGAATTACATATGCATATGGAGCCAGGAGCATTTTAGCCTTGTATTGAAAATGCAAAAGAAAGAACATACTGGTAGATCACCAAAATTCTCTAGGGAGAGAAAAAACCCTGAACAAAGTCTCAGCTTCCAGGAGCAATAGCATATTAATGAGGTCAAGGCTTAGAAATTATACTTGAAGAATAAAAATGCTGCAGCAGTGTCAGTAGAAGTGACTGGACAGGGGCATTTCATCCTGTAGCACTTGTCAGAGCCAGCTTTTCAGGTGGCACCTTATCACAGGGGTTTTCTGGAACGCTTGCTGATGGAGAGAAGAGCAAATCACAGCTGGCAGGTTAAGATTTTGCTGGAGACAAGGAGGTCTGAGACACATTCTGTGATGGAAAGGAAATCTCTGTTCTCATCATATTCTTTGCTACCTCTTCCAAGTCAGATGTTCCCGGAGACAGATGGAACCTGAAGTGCCCTTCCAAAGCTGTGCTCTTTGCGTTCAGCTGATCGCTCTGCTGAGCACAGAGAAAGAGAGGGGGAGGGCACTAAAGCAACTCTTTAAAATGCAGCATTTTCACCCCAAAAATGAGTATTTGGTGACCTTGATCTCCTAATCACTTCAGTATCTGGCAGGTTTTTAAAGAGCCTGTATTGAAGTAAACAGTACATAAATTGGAACTTAAAAAAGTGGTTTGGCTTAAAATATTCAGTGTAATGCCTTGATTCTCTGCAGCTGTCACCATGTTAGACAACAATGTAAAAGGCACCTTGAAAATCAACAGCAGTTTGAGCCAGGACATGAACAATAAAGAAATCATACTTCATGGCTTCGAGCTTTCATGTATTTTGTGATGTCTCAGCCACAGGTTCAAGGCATGTACCCCAGCCTGTCCTGCCTGCTCAGCACCTCCAGCACTCTCCGGCCCCCGCTTCCCACTCCAGTTCCCCTCCTGCCATGGGGCATCTTCTGCCTCTGCCCAGCCTCCCTGTTTGCTCCAAGTAAAGCCAAGCAGGTGATCTGCAGCAAACAAGGTATCCAAAACACTAAATTTCTTTTCTTCTTTGAGGATCTATAAATTAATACCTATTTCTTCAAAGTCAGTCATGAAATGACATGATTAAATTAGCACCAACTAGCCTGGGAATGTTATCTTAAGCAAGGAAAGCATGTTGCTCTAGATTGAAGTGGCCAGATCAGATACGGGACATTACATTTGCTTCTTGGACTGAACAAGTAACAAAACTTCCCTGATAAATCCTAAAATTTCAATTCTGCAAATTAACAACTCAGACAACCAAAATGTCAGTGCAAACAATGGTATGAACTCAAAGGCTTTAAATTAGTGTTAATCCAGATCTGAAACCATCTGAAGATGGGATTTTCTTTTCTTGTTGACAAAACCCAGAAAAGAAAAATATTTCTCTTTTCCAAGCTTCAAAATGGGGAAAAAGTTGGGGTTTTTTTCCTAGCATGTTGCACAGTGGATGTTGCCATTTTTGTTAGCTCTTTGGATTCCTGAGGGAATTAATGAATGATGGAAAACCTCAAAGAGTGATTTCCCAGCATCAGGGAGGGAGGGAGGGAGGGAGGGAGGGAGGAAGGAAGGAAGGGAGGAAGGGAGGAAGGACAACTAGAATGCAGAATCTAAGGGAGAACAGTAACTGATAGCAATAACAAGTAAAGCAGACTAAAAATATTCCTTTGCATTTATAAATAAAAGTTTTATCCTAACACAGTTGCAGGTAAGGAGCAATACACTGAAGATATACTTTATACCTGAAGGCATGTGCATTTAATATGTTGAATGCTGTTGACTACACGTGAGCTCTTTAAAGACACTCTCCAAGACAGTTTCAATAGTCTCCAGTCAACTACATTACCACATAAAATTTCACACAGTTCCGTTTTCATGTCTTTAGCACCATGCAAACTTTGGGAACAAAGCTGAATTCATCTCAATAATTGATGAGTCTCTTTTCATTAGTTTCTTTGAATAAAGTTACTTAAGGTAAAGTAAATGAAAACTAGCTCCCAGGTTAGGCAGTTGCAGTCTCAAGTAACCACACAATTAGAAAACTCTATATCCACTGCTTGTTATTCCCAGAATGGAGTAGTAAGAAAGAATTGTGAATAATAAGAATCTAAAACTAAAGAGAATGAACCTCTATTAACTTGGTAGCCCCTGTGGGGTAGAATAACTGGTGTACATACACAAGATTATTTTATGTGACATCTGTTTTTCAAGTATTTGGACAGTTTGAATTGGATTATCTGCTCTGAGGGCACAGTCCTCTTGAGTTTGGATTAGGTTAGAAAGATGGGCTCCCTGTTGAATACACAGGGCTAAATCAGTTTCTTCTGATGTCTGTAGAGGACAATCCTTGAGAGACACAGGTCTGCTGTAAGAGCTCCTACCACACCTCACCTGTGGCAGAGGCAGAGTCCTAAACAGGAAAAGAGAGCAAGGAGACTATCAGAAGAGCCCCCCACCAGAGGAAAGCAGGACTGAGTTATTTCTGGGGACGATCTCCATGGTGTTTGTGCAAGGTTTAAGCAATCATTCACTGGGACACCTCAGCAGGGACATTGCTGGTAACCCAAATTCTCCATTTACCATGGGCAACTCGTGCCTGACCAATGCTCCTGCCTGTCTCACAACCAACTGTGCCATCATCCTGGGCCTTGGAGCAGAGCCAGATTCCAGACCTCCAGGGGTCTCTTCCAACCCACCTGACCCTATGGTTTGTCCTGTCACCAACACAGCCCTTCACAATCCACAGACACATAAATGGAGCCTTTCTCACAAATATCCAGATCTGGGTGCACACCTCCACTACCCTACTAATAAGTCATCTATTTTCTAGCTTACAGAGATGCAATCAATCCATCAGAAAATTACTGAATGTTTTACAAAGCTGGCTGCCCATCAGAAACACACTGGGTAGAATGAATGTTTTGGGGCTTGGATATCTGTAAAGTACTGGATGAACACATAGCAATGTTAAAAAAAAAAAAAGAAAGCCCAATTTTCAATCAGGACATGCACATGAATAGAAGGGAACAAGTCAAGTTCATCTAATTTACTTGCAACAAATAACTAGCTTTGGTCATTTTCTTTGCTTTGACTCTACACATTTACCTTTGGATATCCTAGACACACTTGCCATTTTAGAATTGCTGTGCCATTCTTCCTGTTATCTGGCACAGATAATTTCAGCTGCAGTGAGCCAATTACCATTTCCACCTGCGTGACAGGAGGACCTCTGTTTGAAAAGGTTGTGACCTACACTCTAACCTAGGTTAGAATTCATCCTCTCTTTTTAATTTATTATCTGCACGTATACAGCAGAATTTAAATAGGAAACTCTCCTGACTGTAGAACACACTAGATTCCATTTCAGTAAAATGAACATTCACAAATCAAGAGTATGTGCTTTTATAGGATAGTCATGAATAGAAGTGTTAGTGGGTTATTTGATTAAAATTTCTGTAAGTGATGAATTATGAAATGCTTCCAAAATGAGATATTTTTAAACAGTAAATATTGTCCTTAAGACTTGCTTCTTTTTAAAATAAACAAACAGGGTTGTTCTAATTGCAAGCCATTATAATTACATGTAAGAAAGAAAAATGAAGGATGATTGAAAAATGAGCCATTTCAAGAGCTACCTGTGCTACAGATGTGTCTCTCTAGGTAAAGTGGCAGTGCAGTGCTGTGCCCTGGAACACAATACTGCATACATATTTGCTTAGGAACATCTTTACATTTACATATCCATTTCCTAAAAGCTGCCAATTGCAACATCCTGCAGCACTGCATCCACCGGCAGCCCCTTAACTTCGATGAGAACAAGGGTCGTGTTGATGGGACCCTGTCCACCCCCTTTTCTGAAAAAAAGGGCCTGGGGGGTCTGCCATCACAACCCCCCATGGCCTGCCAGTTCCCTAAATCCCCACTCACTTCCAGATGAGTTGTGATCAGTGACTTTGAGCAGGACTGGTTACCACAACTCCTCTCAGTCCCCTCCCAAGCTCCCATTCCTGGGACCTTGCTTCTCCCTTGCGCCAGCCACAGAGATCATCCCTTATTGGGGTAGAGGTGCCATTTTGTCATCACCAGGACTGCAGCTCTCCATATGGTCCCATCCCGAAGGACTTCATCCTATTTCAAATCCTTTTCCAAAGTCTTTACTCAGGAGATTCAGAGCAGAGACAACACTGACTGAAATCCCATAAAAATTGGCCCTGCTTCAAGCTTAAACAAAGCAGTGACTATTTTTAAATGAGAGCCACCATAAAGCAGATAGACCCCGAACCAGCGCAGCCTTCTCCTCACACTTCCCTGTAACTTCACGAGCCAGAAACAAAACTGGCAACAGGAAGATTTCATTTATTAGTAAGCAAAAGTAACAAACTGCAAATACTTCATTACTAATACATCATTTGCTCAGAATGGCACAAAACAAACAAGTCTGTGTTTTATTCATGGGCCTCCTGTCATCCTCAATGGCCCCGACTCACTGCAAAACATGCAGCTGCTGCCTGTTCCACCAAAAAGGGATGGGAAGATGGAGATGTTTGAGCTCCAGGGCTGAGGCTGAGCAAAGGTGGGAGTTGGGAATACAGGAGGGGAGCTGGAGAGCTCTTGGCACCTCAGGCCTTTCTTTGGATGTCGACACATCTTCCAGGTGGGACACTGCCCTGCAGCCCCCTAATCCATCAGCACATCATTATTAAATCATCACAGCACAACGGTAAAAGGCACCTCTGAAACTTGTTGTAAAAACCTCCACCTGAGCAACTGATAAACCAGAAAAATTGCATAACTGGAGCAACATGTTTAATTAATGTCTCTCCACTGGTTACCCAATACTCAGTAAGCAACGTGGAAACTGCTCATTTGCTCACTCACTCCCAGTTTCTTATCTTAACCTAGATTCCATCATTTCCTGTCCCAGACTTGGGAATCAACTGCCATGACAGCTTGAAGACAACTGTTTTATTCATATTTTAAAATTATTAATACGGCAAAGCACGGAGGTGACTACACCTGGATTGGCCACTGTAAGGATCACCCCAAAGAAAACCACTATGTTTTCCACTTAAGAAACCCTGCTTTGAAACATGGAAAATCAGTACTTCAATTCTTAAACAGAAAAAAACTCACAGTGATTAGGGAAGACAGGACAGAAATGCAAAGCTGGATCCCTTCTTTTTCCCTCCATCTTCTTCATAGAGGGAGGATTCATTTCCAAGCCTGGCTGAAGCTAAGTTTGAGGCTGCAAATGCTCAATGCCTGGGGGACTTCCATCCCTGCTCAGGGCAGGCAGGCTGTCCCTGCTCCTCTCAGAGGGCTCCTGCCTCTCATGTCAGGGCTGGGGCTCTCCTGTCTGCTTGTCCCTGATCCTTCCCTCACTGCCCCTGCTAAACCAAAGTAGAATTCAGCAAACAGTGGGGAAGCTTCCCAGTGGGGCAGCTGGAGATGGGAGAGAGGTCTAATTATGACACATAGTGTTGTGAGTGGATGCATTACCAATTAAAAATGCTCTATTTAATTCAACCCAATTTTACTATTGTTTTGACTGCATTATTTTTTTCAGCTCACAATGACAGATTTTTCAGTTGAGATGACAGAACTGTCATCTGTCCAGCTCTACATCTGAAGGAAGAGGAAAATGACTGTTCCCAGCTGGAGAGGAAAAAGCACACAGGAGGCATGTGACCTCAGGGTAGAAATTTTGGGTACAGACAGGGAAGTGAAGTGAGAGGTGTCTGACAGACTAACACGTGTTACTGGGGCACAAAAAAAAAAAAAAAAAAAAAAAAAGGCAAGCAGTTTGAATCTGCTCTTATCAAGGTTAAAGCAGAATTTAATGGCAACAAATCATTCTTGTTTTCACAAGATACAGGGTCCAGCCTCAGAGGTGTGGATGGCATCCAGCTCCCACGGAGATCAGTGCACCCCACACAACCTCTGCATCCTGCAGCGCTGGGGGACGACACTCCGGGGAGCACGTCCCTACAGCAAACCCTCTTTGTGAGAGGGGAAGAGGAATAAAACAGAGAGAGGCTCTGTTAGAAGCAGGCATATGAATCAGAAATAGAGATGCAGGCGTCATGCAAACTGTGTTAAGGGAACTGCTGATAAAGAGGACTTCTTCAAAGATAAAGACTGTCATATTTCTGTTAAAAATAAGACTATCACAAATGCAATCATATTTTTTCATGTGTCACTTGTGAAATAAATGATATTTCACTGGGAGGTTGACAGTGTAAGAAACGCAATTAGAATGATTTACATATTAAAGACATTATTATGTCTTCATTGTAAATATTTCCATCATGATGACTTTGAACAGAATCTTTGCAAACAGAAATATAAATATCCTCTTTCCAGATTTTACATAATCTGAAATCATGCTGTGTCAAATTGTCAATTTTAAGAATTCTCCTAAGCCATTACAAATCCCATTTTAATGTCTCCAAAGACTCGTCTGCTTTTACATAATTGAAAATAACCACTGCTTGTAATGTGTTAATTTTGATGTGCAGTGAATAACATGGTGCCAGAACCCTTCTGGCCAACCACTGTTTTGAAAAACTGTACTAAGCTTTCAATCTCCACACTGCCTAGAGCTGCATAAACCTTTACAATGCATTTTTTTGTTAATGTTTAATGCTAAATATTTCAAAGTATGTCATCAAAATCATGAGAGTTGGATTTTTTTTTTCCTCTTCTCTGGGACTGATTAGTGTGTCTTCAGTAAGAAAGATAAGCAAATACAACCTCATTAAGGAGCTACGGACTTTAGATAACAAAAAGCACCACTCATAGCCCAATTGCTATTGAACAGCTTCTCCTGTTAGAAGAGACAAATCCACTCAGCAGGAAATCATGGACCCTGCACTTCTTCGCTTCTATTTGCATATATTTAAAAATAGTCTTGGCACTCCAGAGAGCTCAGCTAACATGAAGGATGTGAGGGATGACAGCAGTGTTCCACCAGACCCACACCAAGAGACATGCAAACACGGGCATGGACAAAGGGGGCTGGGGTTACAAGAATATGGTGCAAGAAGAGTGACTTTCAAGCTGGTTTTGCAAACTCTACATTAATTAGGAAAGGATTTCTCAAACGCCCATGCATCTCCAAACTTTGTGCTGGGAAAACCATTTACTGCGAAATGGCAAGTGTAGGCTGCATGCTTAAATATTCCGAATTTCTGGTTCTCTGAATAACTGTTAACCCAACATTATTCCTGTCTACCTTAAGTTTTAAAATGGAATTACATATAGCCTGCAGCTCCAAACCTAAATGAAAAAAAGAGCTCCAATTGAACCTTAACAGAAAAAAAAAAGCAAAAGTTAATGAGATTTAAATTAGTAACAGCCAAAGCTTTCCCTTAAAGAAAACATTATTGATTTTAAAGAGCTACCTAATGAAAAAGAATGGCACTCATTTAAGACTTTGCATGAACTACATTAGAGTTTCATCTGTAATAATAAATAAGGGTGTACTTTACAGTCCAATTAATCAGCAGAATTTATGTACATATTTTTATGAGTTAACTACACATTCCCTAAGCCCTTAATCACAGTTTTGGGTGAACTGTTTATGGTAGTAAAGAAATTACAATTTCTAAGGCCCAGACTGTAAAGATAATTAAGCAGCAGTTCCCTATAAGAGTGAAACACGTATATGGTTTCTGGGTTTATAATCTATTCTTCATTTGAAAAATGAAAGTGCATAATGTTTTGCTTTATTCTTTATTAAAAAAATGTTTCTATTTTCAGTTTAAGTAACCAATTATTGGAAAAATTCTCCTAAGAATGTTCTGCAGCTTTTATACACTATGAACCAAAAAAAAATATTATTGTCAGGAAAGGCAATACATGGACTCCTTGTAAATTCCCTGAATAGGTGGGAAATTTGTTGAGCTGATGGTTTTCATATATTTTCATTCAAACATAATTTTATAAAATCGCAAGATACTTCATCATATCAGTACAATTCAGGAAGATAATACTGTTGTCCTGTGACATTTAAATATGGAACACTAGTGACCATGCAGTTTCTCCTCTGAGAACTGCTGAGAAAACATATGAAGTGCAAGGTCCCCCAAGCAAGTTTCAAATGACATTTAAACCCAACTACTTCTACAAAAAGTAAGCAGGCCTGGACCCAGTCCAAAGAGAATTTCACCTCATAATTAATTAAAGCTCTAGACAAAACCCATCAGAACAACAGGAACATTCAGTTCATTTGCTGAGATACCTGAAAGTGCTAAAACTTTAAACACCATAAATTGCTAAATTCCCTACAGATGCTGAAACCAAGCTCACCTGGGAGAACCCCAAGCCCCCTCCCTGGTTCCTCAGCTTCCACCTTGGGAGGTATCTGCTCAGATTCACTGTTTAAGCCAAGAGGTGCTCAGCATCACCTCACAGGGCTGTCAATGTGTCACCTGCCCACACATAGACTGACCTCCATCTGCTGTTGATGACCAACAGTGGTGTTTAACTCCTCACCAGCTCTAAAGACGACATTTCTCTCCAACAGCACACCAGGAACAAAGGTAACTGCAGTTTCTCAATGAAGCAATGCCAAGATGACAAAGAACATGTAAAGGTCTCCCATATGGTACAACAAATACCAAAATCTCAGCACAGCACTTCTCTTTCAATCCAATTCACTGGGACAGCATTTCTCAGGGGAGGTAATACTTGTCCAAACATGTCTGAATGGTTGGACTTCATCCTTGCTTTGTTAAAGCAGAAGATAGATTTACAAAGAGATGCATTTATTTTTAATAAAGAACATTCATACACATTAATTCCACCTGCCACAAGACTGTGCCTTAAAGAGATTCTTTAAAGTAACTGGAAAGAACTTAATCTATCTGTTTCACATAACTAAGAATTACATCTGCCTCTTTGGTAGCTGATTTACAGATTCCTGGCAGATCTCCTCCCCTACCTTCAACATCCTGCTGTGGCCACTTTCTCATGACTGTGGTCACCTTAGTCACATTGTCATCACAATTCAGAGCAGTAGTGCAGCTTGGAATCAAATCCTACCATGATCCTCCCTCACCTTCCCCAGTTCAATCCATAAAGTGGATTGCCTCCCAGAGGCAAGCCAGCTCTCAAACACATAATCTTTGGGAAGAATTTTGGTGGACAGAAGGAAATTGCAACTCAGGTACACTAGGTTGGTTTTGTACTTTGTTCTTCCCATTTTCTAGTTATGAAGTAAATTAATAAACATGAGCATTATGTTTGTGGTATTGCCTAAGGCATGACAAAAACAACTGAAACTGCAGGAGCTGCATCCCTGTATGGATCTCAATGGAAAAAATTAACAGAATCTAACCTATCATTGCCTGTTCCTCTAAACTATATATTTTAGTAATGTTCAATAAAACTCTTTGGAGAACAGAAGCCAGTCCTTCCTTCCCCACAGAAATGTGACTGGAGTACATTGCACATTGGTGAGCTGAACCACAGGACAGCAGTGGGGAGGGGACACAGTCACTCCTGTAACCCCAGGTGGGGTTTGGATGTGAATCAAAGGGACTAAGAACTGTAAGTGGACTGAGGGCATCAGCTGGCAGTTGGAAGAGTCCTAAATTGAAAAACCTAGGCTAGGTCTGAGGGAAGCAATAAACAGCTGCTACTCACCCTGCTGCCATAGTGATTTTCACATCCAAGTAAGCCTAACATTGAAAATGTTTCTCTCGCTTTTATTTGATTCTGCTTCATACCACACTGTTTCTCTTCTGTTGTTTTACAGCTGATGCAGGGGTTGCTTTCTGGTCTGTTATGGACCGCAGCTCAAGAACTCCCAGTGTAAAGCTTATTTCCCAGAAAACCAGTTTGTACATTGTCCAGGCTGCTCTGACAGTAGGCAGCCTTGAGCTTCTTAACACCCTCCTGATTTTAATTACCACTGACCACATTCAATGAAGAGAGTTTACCACATCCCTTCTGACTTTTGAAACTTTCACAAGTAACAGGCTTCCACAACATCTTTTTTCTTCTTTTTTTTTCCCCCTTGTTTCTCCCACAGGTTGCTTTTTTTGCATTGTTTCAACTCAGAGTTTAACCAGGCTCACATGCTGTCTGTACAATAGTAAAAACTTCAAAACTTGGAATTAGAAGTTCGCTTTCTTCCCCAAGAGTCCTTGGATGAGTGTTTGCTCTGTTTTATACATTCTAGTGGGAATTCCTACAAGTACCTTGACCTTTTGTCTCTGCCAGCAGGAGGATTGCTGCTTTTATTGCAGGGAGACAACAGCAAAAAATATCCTGGCCATACAGACCTAAGGTTCCCTGGTGGAGGGATGTACAAGAGAGATGGGATTTCTTTGGGGATGGAAAGACAGTGTTCACAAAGAGGTGGCTGAATCATTCAAGCATTTTTTTTTTTTATGCCTGTAACTTTACCAAGTCTCTTTTGAGCTTCAACAAAAGTTTCATAGTCAGATGAGTCCAAGTGTTGGGCTCTTTAAGCATCAGCTGCAAATGAAAGAGGATCTCCTACAAAAAGCATCTGAAAATCATTTCTTTCAGCTTTGCCAAGGCCAGGCATTCCCTGGTCTTGCATCCACCCAGATGGTGAAGGCTATCTTAGGACGGCCTTCTCAAGGAGACAAAGTCTGCCCACCAGTCAGATTAATATGCTAACAAAATCCCTTGGGCATTAAAGATGCAGTTTCAACTCAGATTTCTTTTGTAAGAAAAATCATGTATTACAGACTTTGTCAAAAGAGCTTTGTTAACACTAACACTTGAAAAACAACTATGCTAATATGACATTTCCCATCCACTTGTTCTGTACTTTTATGCCATTTAGCAATGACCTGCAGCAATTCCATCCCAACCCCTAATATTTGGCCATGTGAGTACGTGGGAGGTCACTTTTTAAATTATTTTTACTGTACTAATTTATTTTCATTTTTGACTTATCTAGAATACGTTTAAACCTGACCGAATGTGCCATGAGACAAATAATCTTTTTATTGGTTTACTAAAAATGATTAACACTAAAAATGGTTATTACAGTAGTAAACTAATACCCTAGAAAAACCATTTTGGCCAAGACCATTCCTACATGTGCCATTTCTCCATGCTTTCACACAAAATATGCCCTGGCAGTCACTTGAGCACACAGAGCAGCTGTAAGTCTCAGCTCAGAAACCTAAATGAAGCTGAAAAGGGAAGTCTTGGGGAACTCTGGCACTTAAAAAAAGAATATCTTGTTGTGACACTGAAACCACATTTAAAAAGGGGACAAAATGGCCATCCTTTCCTAACTGTTATTTTTAAATTGCACGAGAGTTTTCAAAAAGCATCAATTCTGCAACTGAAGCGTGCAAACTGGTACTTGCACAGCCACTGAGGTTCAGTACACAGCACTTGGTCATCTCCTCTGTGTGATTGCAATGAACATTCTCCACTTAGTGGGATGAATAAAAATCACAGGCCATGCCGAGATGTTTATCTAACAGACAGAAATAGGCTTATCCACAGGAATATAAAAGTTTGATCTAAAAAGCAGATAAAAGGAATTATCCCCATTTCCTAAAGAAAACAGAAATACTGAAGCTTCAAGGCAAGAAAATATTTTCACACACTGCAACTTTTTTTAAAAAAGACGCTGTTCGACAAAGGTAATGGTAGTGAAGAGGTCTGAACACAAATTTTTAGTCCACAGCTTTCACTGCATGAGCTTCCTGCTCATGGCTTGTTCAGACTTCAGGTTGATAAAACAATAATAATCAAAGTCAAACCTAGACTGAAAACACCAACTTTCCACATTATTTTCACCTCAGAGTTGTCAGAGTCCAAGAGCAGAGGCCACAATTTAGACTTACACCACAGATGAGCACTGAAGGATCCCCAGATTGTGAGAGTCCATTGCTAGAGCTCTCCTCAGCAGAGCTGCATGGAACTGCTCCAAGGGCTCCTCTCTCCATCAGCATCCCTCACACACCACCTGCAAACTCTCTGAATTTTTGTGTTCACTGTGTGCTGTGCTTGTGATGATCCCTTACAGGGTTGGGTTTTGGGGCTTTTTTACATCTTGGCTTCCCGAGTTTTCCCACCCAGCTTTTCCTTTTCAGATTATGAACAAGAATACTCTAGCTGGACTTTCTGCATCTCAGTCCACTTCTGCAGACAGCTGGCTACACAAATCTGCCTTTTTATAACTATTTTAAAAATACAAATGAAGAGAGAAGCATTTAGATTATGGGGTCTGGCTGAGGACTGGATGTTTGTTTTAAATAAACAAACAAATCCAAGACAAAAACCACCAACCAAAAAGCCCCACAAAAACACAACAAACAAACAAACAAACAAACAACCCAAAACACCCAAACCAAACGAAGAAGGTAAAGCAAACCACCTCTGCATTATTTGCTATATGACTTTCACAGCTACTGTGATTTCTGAATTTAGTTTTCAGTTATAAAAGTCCATTCCTGATTGTGCTCAAACTATCTGGGAAGAACAGGTGTTTCCTTTCTCAACTTGTAATTCCTTTCCTTTCTGTCCCAGCTTTTTCACAACACCTGCCCAACACCTCAGCAAGGAGGTGAAGTAAAGATTGCACAGGGTAGCAACATGACTCAAATACACAGCCCCAAACCATCCTGAAAAGGACACATCCATTATTTTATCACCAGAAAGGACACTGCTGTGAGCTGGACTTCAGCTTCAAGGGTAAAAGCCAGCACATTCCAAGGTAACAAAGCTGTCACCCACAAGCCAGCAAGGAATGTTTAGTGTCACATGGCTGCACCACATTGAGAGATGATCATTAAGGCAGCAGTGCAGAACTTGCTTTTATTCTCTGGACAGTCAAAGCCCTAAAATTTCCAGGCTGATAGTTCAACAGGAAAGAAGAAACTTATTTATTTGGGCAATTTCTTTGCACTGTGAAGCTTTCATCCCCAAATCACATCAAAGGCCAAGGATCACAGAATCATAGAATCATAAAGGTGGGAAAAGACCTCTAAGATCATTGAGTCCAACTATTTTACTACTCATTAACTGTCCCTTAAAAACCCAACTGTACCCACAGTGCATTGTATCCATGAAATTATAGTTCAAAAAGGGTAGTTTTTTCCTCAAGTACTATAAAGGATCCTTCACAGGAGAGTGCAAAATCCCTGATCTGCACATTTGTATTGGTTTTACACGGCCTGGTTTTTGGTAGCAAGGGGACCACAGAGGTGGATTTTGTGAGAAGCTGCTGGAAGCTTCCACCATGTCTAGCAGAGCCAATTCCTGATGGCTCTGAGGATGGACATGCTGCTGGCCAAGGCTGTGCCAATGAGAGAGGTTGGTAACCCCTCTGTGATAACATATTTAAGAAGAAAATCAAAACAAAAAGGGCACAGTTTTTTACCAGTCAGAGAAGAGGAGTTAAGTGAAGACATGTGAGGAAAAACAACATGGAGACACCAAGGTCAGTGGAGAAGGAAGAGGAGGAGGTGCTTCAGGCACTGGAGCCAAGAGTCCTCTGCAGGCCATGGTGAGACCATGGTGAGGCAGCTGTGCCCCTGCAGCCCATGGGGATCCACGGGAGATGCAGAGATCCACCCACAGCCCATGGGGGAGATGCCCATGCTGGAGGAGGCTGTGATCCAGTGGGAGACCCAGTGGAGAGAGGGGGACTCTGCTTCCAGGCTGCTGGAGCAGCCTGTCCTTGGAGGACTGCACCCCATGGAAAGAGAAACACACGCTGCATCAGTTTTGGAAGGACTGTGTGCCCATGGGGGGAGTTCACTTTGCAGCAGGTGTAGTAGGACTGCTGCTCGTGAGACTTGGAGCCACACTGGAGAAGTTCACAGAGAACTGTCTCCCGTGGGAGAGACCCCACAAAGGAAGGACTTCTCTCCCAGAGCAGGAGAAGAAAATCTTGGGTGACAAACTGACCAAAACTCCCTTGTCCTGTCTTCCTGCACTGTCAGTGGGAAGAAGAGAGGAGCTGGGGGGAAAAAAGGTGTTTTAAGGGCTTATTTTACTTCTCGTTATCCTCCTCTGATTCTGTTAATAATAATTTCACTTTGCTGCTTTGAGACTTTTTGCCCTTGGAGTGTTTCCCCCAGTCCTTAACTCATGAACCCTTTGTCAATTTTTTTCTCTCCTCTGCCCAGCTGTGGTAGGAGAGGGTGGGCAGTTGGCTCTCGTAGTGCCTGGCATTTGGCCAGTGCCAAACCACAACATTTCATGCAGTTCTGGAACAAACCAGAGCTGGTGGTACAAACGTTCCACAGAGCTGGGATGCTTTGCAGGACTCCAGACAACTACTCATAGATCCCACTGAGTCAAGTTTATGGTTCCAGGCAAAGGTTGACAAAAATTTTACTTGTGGCCACACTGAATGGGTGGCTTTTTCCAAACAGCCTTCTGTTACATCCACATTCATCAGGTGGAGTTCAAGGGCTGCCAGCTAGGTTGTCACGTTACAGCAATCTATTTGCAAAGCTTTGCTCTCTCCTGAGAGCAAGAGAAACCAAATAATCATCACCAATTGCTCTCACTATCCCTTAGCACACAGCAGCAGTGAGCCTGAAGTGGTGGCTTGTTTGGGCTGGCAGTAGCTCCTGGTCATATCTGGAAAGTCTGTCACTGCCCTCCCATGACTTCCTTCAATTCTGACCTGCAATGCCCTAACCTGACCTTCAGAGCATGCACAGAAAAAATCACTTTTGAAAAGGAAACGTACACCTAAAGTTAATTGTGACCCTTATAAAAGCTTAACTGCCCTTTTCTCGCCTTAGGTCACTTGAAGCATACAACAATGGACATGCAGTACCAGCACCCAGTAGAGACAGAATCCAGATTTCAGAATATTGCAGTAACTGGCAAGATCTTTACTCTTACTCCTAATTTTCATACTTTTTTTTTTTTCTTTTGTTTCCTGCACAATGTATTGAAGAGCAGAGACTGGGAGACTCTATCTTCCCAGGATAAGCAGCTGAGGAGCAGGAGGCCCTGGGCCAGTTCCTGTGCAACAGGTTTGGGGGTAGTGTGAATCTTCCAGCTGTGCAGAGGGTGAACCTCACCTGGCAGAGTGCCCCAGCCATGCCATGCTTACCTCCATAGCTGGGCACCACGGGGCAAAAACCCTCCCCTAGAGAACCCAGTCTCCCCAAGGGTACTTGGGCCAGCACTGCCAAACAATCAATGCAGACAAGCCTGGCTTTAAATATCTTCTTTCCAGCAGCATTGTGTAGGTATGAGCAGGAGGCCTCTCAGTAGGATTCTGAAGGATCACCAGCACTAGAAACACAGGCTGCTCTTAGCTGAGCTACCCGGTCCTGCTGCACAGCCCTGGCAGCCACTGGGCCCTGAGGAGGCCACACACCCTGGAGCAACACCCCAAGGGAAGGAGCAGT
This sequence comes from Phylloscopus whistleri, assembly GCA_017589585.1. Classification (NCBI taxonomy): domain Eukaryota; kingdom Metazoa; phylum Chordata; class Aves; order Passeriformes; family Phylloscopidae; genus Phylloscopus; species Phylloscopus whistleri. The sequence continues at coordinate 676,833 of JADMLD010001007.1, read as the reverse complement.
CTCAAGGGAGACATGCAGGTACTGAACCTTACAGGAGAGCACACACACCCCTTTCAGATCTGCGCTGCAAGCTGCTAAACCTGCTGCAGCTCTGGCCTGACAGCTGTGCTGCGCTCACGCCAGCAGGGCCTGGGACCACTGCCAGGCACTGGGGCCGTCACCGTCTGCACCACCTCCCTGCACACCTCAGCAAGGCCACCGAGCACGGGGCATGGCAGAGGCTTCCTCTCCCCATCTGCAGAGCCATCTATCTCCTCTCCGGGCACAGACCTGGTGAGTCACAGCTCCAGCACTGTGCAAGGCTGGTGGTGCGGGGCAGCGCTGACCCATGAGCAGGCAGGGGTTACACAGCTCCTGCTCACAGAAGCAGAGAAAAGCCTACAGGGGCTGTGCTCACTCACCTCCCGCAGCCAACATGGTCCTTCTGCATGCTCTGATCAATATTTAAATGATGGTGACAGCATTAAGAGGCCTTTCCCCATGCACTGATATGGTGCCTCCAGCCATCCCATCTAGCCAAGGTCTGAAGTAAAAAGAAAAGATGAGCCTTGCACTGTATCTTGAAGGTCAGTAGGTTCAGGCATGTCTGAAAGTTTATCTAAGGCTTTCTGGCAGGTCACCCCCCTATTTCCTGATGTGGAAACAATTTCATTTAATACTTCATTGAAATAACAGACCATTGCATAATACCCCTGACAACAGTCTTCAGTGCAAACCTGCCACCTCAAACAGGTAAAGCTTCAATGCAGCATAATTAACAGAATGTGAATTAAAAGCTCTGTAACATCCACCTGAAGCTGAGACACCGGCCCTTTCCCTTTCCACATCAATGCTGAAGCAAAGAAGCTGGACACTGCATGGAGGTGCTGGCTGCTGCCTGGCTATGACCAGCCCATGGACACTCAAACCTGTGGCATGCCCCAGAAAGCCTCAGCAGGTCACTCCAGACACGCTTTGGCTCACTCCCACTCACGCTGCTTCAGCCCTTGTTGCTTAAAAGGTGCAGCTCATTACAGATGACACTGCTAATGCAGTTTCCACTGTGAGCTCAATATGGCTCTCCAGGAGCAGAGCTGGGAAATCATGTTCTGAGAAAACATTACCCCAGCTGCTCCAAGACACTGCAGCTCTGAGGCTTCCCCAGTAACTACAGTGGACATAAAGTGCCTTTCCCCTCTCAACACACACCAAAAGACAGCATCAGACACATATTGCTCTGCCCATCATGCAACTGCTGCAGGAGGGCCACACTTCCTGCATCCCTTCAGCCTGTGACACCTAGCATGCAGGCAATGGAAAGGGAGTATCCCTATTAAATACCATATTAAAACATGAATATGTCAGGGTATTTGTCACTCCTAACTCCGATTTTCTTGCTGGTCCTCACTTACTGTATTCTAAGATGCTTCAGGACACAGCAGGTGATGTCTGTTCATTCACCTTTTAGAAGAAGGGGAAGGAAAAGAAGAGAGAACGCAAGTGGAAAATATTTCACAAAGTTTTGTCCAAGAAATCAAAAAACTTGAAAAAGAAAAAAAAAAGGGGGGGGGGGGGGAGGAGGGGGGAGAAAAAAAGAAGAAAAATAAAAGGAAAAAAAAAAGGAAAAAGGGAAAAAAAAGGGAGGAAAAAAAGGGAAAAAAAGAGAGCATGCTTCATTCAAATTTCCTGGCTTGAATTTCACCTTGAGCAAAGCCCTTGGTGAAAGCCCACTGTGTGTGGTGACTTAGAACATTCAATGTCAAGCTGCTGAAGACCTCAGAAAATTCTTCTCTGAGATGCCAAGAGGAGCAGCAGTGTGAGTCACTGCAGCTGTCCCAGGACACCAGCCCTGAGCCAGCTGCACTTCTCTCCAGCAAAATCACTGGCACTGGGCTATAGAGTAAACGGCAAAGCCAAAGAATTGCTAAAAAGCAGCGGGGAGGTGAGGAGAGGGGAGGGGATGGGAGGGGACCAAGGAAAAGCTCAGATTAAAGACAGCTCCTATTTTAAAGGTTACTTTGAATTATGGCAAGTGCTAAAATTTATGGATGACCCTGTGTTTGTTTCTCTGAGAATGGTGACTCACCAGGACACTGCCCATCAGACACCAAGGCAGAGCCCACCTGCCAGACAGGCAAAACACAATTAACTGAGGGCATTCTCAATCACATTTACATTTTAACTCTGGTTATCAAATAGAAATGGAAACTAGATTTTTTTCCATCAAAGTGTTCCAAGTACTTTTCTTTTTCCAGGCCAGCAAAAGAAACATATCAGGAGGTGCTTTAGGTTTGTGTATCCTGACTATGACCTTCCAGATACTGCACTGATTCCAGCAGCAATATTTTTCACACTTCCTTGTCACAACAAAAAACCCTGCCCACATTATCTGAATACAGACTCTCATGGGAGCGAGCATTAAGCAGATTTTCACAAGGTAGCACAGATTCAAACAGATGGACAGCCCCTGGTTTTTAAGCTGTACCATTCCACGGGGTTTCCTTTAGCCAATTTGATCACCTTGGAGGACAGGAAGCTTTACACCTGGTGCATCTGTGCTGAAAGAGCCCCTGCCTTCAAAACGACTTTTCTGAGTGTTATTGGAAACAACAACATTAAGATAATGACAAGACTGGCAGTGAGAAATTCACAGGGGATGCAAAATAAATGAAATCAATTAGTATTATAAATACAGGCTGAGTTTCATGTGTCTCACTTGTCGATTACTCATATGAACTTCTGAGACTTTATTATTAACGGGTTTGTTTTGGCAAAAGCTATAAAAATGAACAGAAAAACCCAACAGTACTATTTTAAACTTGTACCACCACACTGCAGTTTACATAGCTGCAAATAAAATGGAAGAATGTTTTTATGAGCCATAAAATGGCTCAGCTAATACCAAGAGGCATTTACTGAAACAAAAATTTTGAACAAGCCTGCACCAGGCAAGCCTTATTTTGATTTTCTCAATTAAACAAAAGACAATTTCCACCCATAGAGGAAAGTGGATGAGCTCTGTTTAAGTATCAGTTCTGGTGGATCATACATTAACTGAACTTGTTGGTTTTGAGGTCAGCTGTCATTCTTTCCAAATTGCTCCCCGAGCAGATCACAGAGCAGATGGAAAAGGCCAATTTGACATGAGTCTTTGGCTTAATTATAGCATTACTAAGACAGCATATGGAGTTCGTACATACTGCAGAATTTTATCCAATAACTTTATTTCTCACAAATTCAGTGATCTGGTTCATTTGCCTTGATTTGATCTTCAGTACATACATTCACTAGAACTGAATTATTTTTACCTGTGCAAGCCATTACTAAGCCAAACTTTCTTATCAAGTCCAAGAGCTGCACCTCCACACTTACGTTCAAAGAAACACAGAATATAAATTCCATACCAAATACAAGATCTTTTCCAAAACATTAGTATTTAAACTGACCCACTGTATCCAGCACTAATTATGTCAGACCTCTCGAGTTACCCTGTGAGAGGTGGGAGATGCCAGACTAATCTAGTGACAAAAAGGCTTTGTATTGCATAGACCAGCTCACCCCAAAGAATCATCTCACGGCATATGCCTGTCCATATGCACAATGCACCCACTGTGCTAGCAAATACAGCAAAAATAGGTCCACTAGGAAGGGTAGATCACATAAAATCCCTAACACTACCTGAAAGCATAGAGGGTTTATCATCTTATCATAGCACTGCTCCATTTGAAATCCTCAGCTTACAGAAATCACTGCAGGGTTCACACCTGCAGAGTAACTACCTATCAACAAGAAATTTAAATTCTTGGCACTTGTCTTCTGCTGCAAATTCTTTGGGAAAGATGAACACCAAAAGAAATTGGAAGTTGTAGTTCAGGTTCTCTAAATACTGCAGTTAAGTAGGCTTTTCTAGCAGTGATCTATGTCAGCCACTCCATTTGCAGCACTGATAAGCTGTTCAATTTTCAGATCGGGTACCAGGATATGTTAGAGGGGCTGACACAAATTACAGAACCATTTGGCATCATGGAAAGGCAGACTTTAACTGGCCTGAAACCATCACTAAAATTCCTCCATAGTCTTTTATTGCCCAGAGGGTGTTTTGACAGAATCCCGAATCATTGCAAAATGTATCAAAAACAAGAAGCCAGAAAAACCAGCTTCTACTTGATTATTTAATATAGATTAGCAATTGATTGTTAATACTCTTTGCCTATTTTCCTAAACAGAGGAAATGGAAAAAGGAGCTGTCAAATTGTGAGAAAAAGTCGTTCATTTTCACTGCCTTCTTTCTAAGCAGTTCAGCTTTTTCCTGCTGAGCAGGAATGAGACAGGGCAGCAGTCTCTTAGGGAAAGAGGGGAAAATTACCACCAACAACAAAGAAAAGTGTTGGGTTTCTATGATCTATAAATAGAAATTTCAGGAAAAAGCTTAATTTTGAAATTTCATCATGAAGCGAAATAGAAAAAAAAATTCTTGTAAAACTGTCACCTCTGCAAAACAAGTTTCAAACCAGGATATGTAATTTTTAATCACCTCTCAGCTCCAAGCTGAAATACAAAGGACTCTGAATGCAGCCACTTCACCTGACAAAGCAGACTGTCGAATCTCCCATTGAGACCTTCTTTCTAAAGCTACTTAGGACCCCCATAACATCTTTGACAATTTTTTGTTCTTCACTTTACCTTCCTTAAAGAAAAATCCGACTTAAATTAAAAAACCAAAATCACACAGGACCAAAAAACGTAACAGTTCTGAAAATTTCTCACTGCCTAAAACATTAAAACGTCTGATTTAAGAGGCTGGTTTCTCACACTGCCACACTAGCAAAAAAAAATTATCACCATCAGCCTGCGGTTTAACTACTTAAATTATTAATCCTAGTGAAAATAGATGGATGGTGTGTAATGGCTCTTCATTTGTTTCCTGGGCAAGAACCAGACCCCGTTTCACCAAGAGGCAAGCAGGGACAAGCTCAGAGGTGCCACAGAGTCTGCCAGTAGGTGCTCCCAACTCCTCGGTGTTCTCCTTGTCTCTGCGACCCACGGCAGACCAGAGAGAGCATGGAAAGTGATGAGATTTGAATCCACAGCAAGCACAGCCCTGCTGCAAAGAACAACCAGGATCAAACACCTCTGACAAAATAACATCAAACAAGGAAAGGAAAGGAGGACACGTGCAGGAGAATATAAAGGAACGCTCCTGACAAGGTGCTCTGTTTGCTTAGGTTCTTGCTGCACTCAGTCTCAAATGCACACAGACCTGAAATTTAGTATTTCCTACAACAGTGGTAAGAAAAAAGAAACTAACTCCTGTATGTTTAAAACCCAAAACCACAAAAGCATCCCTGCTGAATTTTTTTGACAAAGCAGAGGTCAATTTTGGCTGCTCCCTCTGTATCTATTCTCGTATCCATGGACTCCATGCATAATGCTGCAGTAACTATCCCACAGAAAGCAAGTCACAATTGGGTCTTAGTGTGAAGACCCAAGATAACAGTTGCTCTGGCAGTCACAAACATCAGGAGCTCAGACTTCCATCCTGACACAACCCAGAACTGAAGTCTCAAGAGTTATATTTTTGTTAGAGAGAGGCTGCTTTGTCAGTGTTGGAGCTTTAATCCAGTTTTTCACTTATTTGACTTAAATGTACAAAATCGGGAGTAAAAAAATTGAGATGCTTATGGCTGGGGCTTTTAAAAGACTTAGGCAACTAAATATCATTGGGGAATCTGAGCCTACAAAATCCAGTACTATGTACAGAGAGCTGCACTCCAACCTCACAAGATCATACATTTCAGAATCCTTACCACATGCATATTTTAGCTGTATTTTGAACATCCACAATTTATCATTATAAAATTACTTCATCCTGTAATGCTTGTTGACATTAAAAAACTGCTGTGTTCAAGTGAAAGTTTGATAAACTTTGATATACAAAACCTAGATGTTTTGGATATGAAATGTCTTGTCTTGTCAAACTTGTCTTGGAATGATTTAAAATCATCCTGTTTCTATCCAAATGGCTTTGCACAATGAAATGCATTTGTCTGAAAGACAAACGAGGCACCAATTAAGGAGACACAGCAGTAACTTTCAGTAACAGTCAGCTGCAAGCACCACAAGTCAACGACACCTTCCAGAAGTGATCCCACAGCCCCACAACTCCCCAAGGACAAATGGAAACTTGAAAGAGGTCTCCTAAGAGGTACTTCCCAATCACAGCACAAAATCACCGGTGAAAGGCAATTTTTCCCACTAGTGCCTCTCCCAAGAAACAAATAATTCCTCCTTCATTTTGGGAACACCAGACAGACTTTTAGATAACCTAAAACAGAAATTATTTGGGGATGTTTAAACGAGAAAAATATATTGCTTCTATCTACGACCTAGCTGTTATGATTAGAAGCCAAACTGCATTTTCACTTACAAAAAAACTTACAAGGCAAATTGGAAAGTTTCAACTTGACAAATATAAAAAATATATGGGGGGAAAATGCCCACACAGGTTTTAAATGATGCTTAAATTACTCAGTTTGACATTTCAAAATTCAGAATTCAGCTTGTGCTGCGTCCTTCACAACAAGGAAGACAGTCTGCACAGGACATAAAGGATGAGGTTATCTGCTTTGGTACTCACAGGCAGGACCTGGATCCTGCTACATCCTTACATACAGCCTAAATTAAATTTGCTACAAGAATTGGCTATTGGTACAAAAGGCAACATCAATCTTTTTAGAAATATTTGCTCAAGAACTGGGGTCAGCTCTTCGGGTCACATTGCTGTATGTGAAGCAGCACAGAGCTTCACATACAGGGAGAAGAGGAAGACTCTAAACAGCACAACAGCATCACTGCTAGTTAAAACAACATCCTAAATGTTAAACACATCCCAAATACAGGCACCTTGCTGGGGGTGGCCTGACCTGACTAAGCTACATATATGTGAACACAGGTGCCATCAGCTCACCTCACTCAATTTCCATTGAACAAACAGTTAGTAAATCTCTCAGCTGGTGTTTAGAAAAAAGACCATAGCCAAAGCCTCCTAGCAAAAAAGGTAAGTATCTAGATAACTTACTTCAGTGTCAGTCATCAACTCCCTCACTTAACTTTCCCTTCTACTCCCCTGGAAGCCATGGGGAGTTTGCTCTTGCACCAAGACAAGTCTTTGCCCATGCTGGAGATGCTTTGGAGCTGTCAGCCCACACTCACTCTCAACTCTTCATGAAAGTTATGCAGAATACAAACAGAATAGAACACCATTTGGGTTAACTCAATTTTAGCAAAAAGCCTTCACAGCTTCACAGCTGGAGAAGTTTATTAGGAGAAAATCACCACAAATACATTGGTATTATGTGAACCTTTTAAACAAAATTTTGTTTCCCCCATTTTAAATTTTTCAAATTATAGTCCACGTAAATCTTAAAACATAATACCTCAAATGAATAAAAATTTATACATCCATCCTAACTGAAATTATATGACACATGATTTCTCTCCATAATAAATCATCCAAGAAATCGTCCCTTCTCCCTGTTATTCATAAATTGAGGGATGAAAATTTGCATCTTGATCTGGTCCAGAGGTTAGGTTGGTCATAATATTTTGAAGATAAGGAGATGGTTGAGGATGGCTGAATCACCAGTTAAAAACTTTACCACTCTTTCCACTTAACTAAAGATCTCCAGTCACAGAATTTCAAACTTTAGTGGTCAAGGGAGGTTTTTATTGGATATTAAGAAAAATCTCTTCACTGGAACAGGCTTCACAGGGCAGTGGTAGAGTCAGCAGTCCTGGACGTATTTAAAAGGCATTTAGATGTGGCACCTGGGGACATGGTTTAATGGTGGCCTTGGCAGTGCTGGGTTGGACTCAATGATCATAAGGGTCTTTTTCAACCTAAATGATATCTAGAATAATAAGAGCACTGCTCTATAAAAATCTGCATTTTGTATCAATTTTCTTTACTGAAATTTTCTTTTCATTTATTGTTGCCTCTAATCAAGTGTGCAGTTTTCATAAAATGCAGTGCAGCCAAATAAAACTGCCAGTATGTTTAACTGGAGGAATTCACTCACTTGTATGGATTTTCAGCATTAATATTAGATTAACGATAATTGCATAATTATCATGAAAGAATCACACGGAAAACAATTCTGAAGCAAAATTTGAAATAGCTCATGTTAATAGGAAGATTGAGATAATACTCACGTTTCAGAGTTTGATGCAGCCAGTAATGTTTACAGGCTGGGGTGAGGGGGGGGATAATCAGTGCTGTTTCCTGTAAAATTTGTTGCTTGACCCCTCAGAGAAGATCTAATGATGCTACTTAGGTCTTGCAATTTGAGGTTTTGGACTCAAACACTTATCCAGTCTTTCTAAATTATTTCAGTGTTCAGATGTATGGCTCAAGTTCATTGCCTGGTGAGGATGAAGGATGGCCTGCACCTCCCAGTTATTACACATCTACCACCAGTCTGAGCAGGAACCTGGCTCTCCCAGAGTCTTTACGTACCTTTTCACCATCAAAACCCTACTCTGAGGCTTTTTGTGAAGACAGATAGATTTTGCTCAAGTTTTAGAAGCACTCACTCAAAACGAAAGCAGAACTTCACATTGGCAAAGTGAGCTGATATAGTGGTGATGAGTAAAGGCAAGATGTGAAGGGTCAGGAGTGAAATTTCAGGTGGAAAATTGTGCTGAACTGAAAAGGTTGTAAAGCCAAGGTGAAAGGGAGAGTCTGAGGATTGCAGTCAGAACTCAATTCAGAGCATCCTCATTTCAGTTCAAAATTAGCTGAGTTCTGAGAACTCTGGGTTCATTTTCACAAGTAACTGCCATGATTTAAAGTGAATAATTTGATCTTGGAGATATTCTAAAGTTAAGAAGCTACCCAACATCCATTACTTTTGCTACTGTGTTGGGAACACAACGTCTGAAGCTAAAATAATTTTTCTCCACAGCAGTTGGAGTTCAGGGCAGTGAGGCTCATTACAGATGTGAACTTCCGTCAGCCTGGACTACTTCCAATTTTCAGCTCCTGCTTAGATCCCTTCATTCACCCTGAATTATTGGCAACTGGAGGATAATTAGTTCATCATTGCTTGGGAAAACTAGAAAGTTTTCTGTATTTCTTTCTAATCACTTAAGCTGGCACACAGTAGTACCTTATAATAATTTTGCACTTTACTCTTATTAAGGTCTTTCACCCTCTGCTTCTTAACATTGAGATATTGAGCAATTCCTTGGCTTCATTCTAAAATAAAAGTTACATCACATGTGAGCTGATGCCTTCCAGCCAACCTATGCCAAATACAATTTGCTTAAAAACCTAAACTTATCTAGCTGAGGTTGGATAAGAAACTTGCAGCAAATGCTGCTTTATAAATAAGCCTTGTACTCTTGCACTTGGGGAAAAAAAAGGAGTCTAGCACAGGAACCTGAGAAAACCTGACTCCACACAACCAGAGGAGACTTTCAACTGTACCAATACAGTCAGCCAAGAGGTTCTGCTAATTAAAACCAAATGACTCCTTACAAATGGAGCAGCAGTTTAGTTGGGTTTGAGTAGGCAGCATGTGACTCTCTGCTTTCAGTTCCTGAAAAAGTGACAGACATAACAGACAGACGTTGAGTAAGAAGCTGCTGCCTCCACAATGTGCCAAGGGCCAAACTTCAGCTTCCTTGTAATGCCTCTGATTCTGAAACAGAGCATGAATGGGCTAGAGGTTTTTCTCCCTGAATGTATTTTTAGCCATGTTAGAATTATTCTGATGGCCACCGACTGTGGTCTGCTGATGGAGGAAACACTCCACTGGGCTCTTCCCAAAGCTGCGTTCGAGTTGATCCAAAGGAAAAACATGAATTTTAAACTTGGTGCTATAGAACTACCTTAGCATGGCCAGAAAGTGCTGAATGTGTGTAGAAGTCTTTCAGAATATTTACTCTATGCACAAGATGTTCTTTTTGATGCCATGCATTACAAAGAAAAATAAGATCTCCCTTCCTCACACATTAGCCATACTCCTGAAACCATATTTGGTCCATTTAAAGCAGAGGTGGTTAAAATACCACAAGGACGGCAATCAGATGAAATAGTACAGATACACTGAGAGCAGGCGTAATAGTAACATGAGGTACATGTTAGGGTTAGATTGTCATAAAACCCTGAAATTCCTGTAAAAAATATCATTAACTTCTAACACATCAAACAAACTGTTTCAGACCAAAACTGTTCTCATGTAATTACTCCACACTGGTGACCATCCCTAGCATAAACTTCAGGTAATCAGTGTCTCTCCACATGTGACCCTTAATAAAGATGAGCTCCTGGTGTGCCCTGAAAGCTATACGGAAAATATTTTAATAGTGACACAAATACAAAATAAATTCCTTATTCCCCAAGGTTTACAAAAGAAAAAAAGACGAAAAATGTTTAAGAGAAGGCAAACTGAAAAATCCTTGAAAATTTAGGAATCAGAAAGAAGAAAAATAAAACTGCTTTTTGAAGTAAGTTTTGTGAAATTTCCAGAGTAATTTAATTTTCTATTCATTCTTTCAGACACCGTAGGAACTGGTTGTCAAACCCACACACACACAAACCCAAATAAAATCCCCCACCATTCCATTGCGAATTATAATTTCTAAAGCTACAGGTGATCATCACCAGTTTACTTCTTATTCTTTCTGAACACAGAGTGTCAGGTGTAGAGTGCTTTTACTTTATCTACTATCCAGTAAAAGCAGAGTTATTTGTTATCATTAGAGACCCAGCAGAGATGCTTTGAGAGACTTTATTCTGTTGATAGAAGCCAATTTGTTTTAGAGAAGGGAAATCTGTGTTCTTGGAGTTCACCGAGAAAGTTAAATAGGCATCTATCTCGCTAGCTGGTGTATTTACAAAATGAGTTCATTAATCTATCACATATAATTAGTCTTTTTTGTGACCACAGAAAGGAAACAGGATAGCAGAAGCTGGAATTTATACCTGAAGCTTGATAATAAGCTGGTAGCTGCTTTGCCTTCACAGGAGTCTGTAGAAAGCTCACAATACCAGCCCTCCTCCTCAAGAAGGCAGTAAAAAATCCTGGGGCTGACCCTGAGGTATAATTCCCATGCTAAATCTAGTTGAGAGCAGACCATACTATTTGTGTGTTTTGAGATGGCAATGGGTGAATTTTCAGGAGTACATGGGCTGGAAAGGCTCTACTTCCCAGGAATGGCATCTGAGTCCCAGGGAAATCTGTAGAGACAGGAGCCTGCAGACTGAAGCAGGTGTCAGATCCCTGAACAAATGCCCCTGCTCCTGGGGGCTCAAATACTCAGGCTCAGGCCAGCTCTGACAGTGTACAGTACATCTCCTCATCAACAGGTTCTGCCTAGGTGCTGAGCTCAATATTGTCTCCTTCCCACTACAAGCAATTTTGCAGTGTGAGTTTCTCTCTGCCAGTCCTTCATTCTGGGCACATCAAATAAAAAAAAGGTGAAAAGCCATATCAAGAACAAAGACCAAGCTACAATTAAAAAACTGACAGCTTCCCAAATCAGTTGTGACTGGGACCCAAATCAGGAGGGGAAGAAACAGTAATTCATCCTGGCATGCTAATTAATTATCACACAGATTGCTTATTGATTTTCTTGCGTTCACTCTGATACCTTATGAAGCACATTCATTTCATCCAAACTTCTCATAGAATGGCAGATGCTGACAGATCAAAAGCAGATACAAATTCACAGGTAGGTCTGGTGTCCCCTTCCAGAGACAGGTAAGGCCAGGGCAGATCCATTCATCCACAGCACCAAATCTCAGCATCAAGAGACTCATCTCCAGTCCCACTCATAAAAGCTAAATTCTTCAGTAATGATCCCCCAGTGAAGCAAACCAGCCCTTGCCAATAAAAGTAGTCAGATTGCCAAGGTCATAACCAAACAATTTCAGCTTCTTGAAGGCTTCCTGCATTGGACAATAGCCTGAGTTCCCAGAGAAATTATCTAGTAGGACATTTTCTAATTATAGAATTAATTACTGCTACAGAATAAAGAGCAGAGGCACATCAGGCTGAAAATAATGATTTGTACAATTAGCTCTTTCACATCAAATAAACATTTACAGCAATTCTTGAACTGGGAATTTGTAAGATTAGGAGAGGTCCCACTCTCATCACCCCTGGAATATCCTGCCACTGCAACAACCAGTGAAAGCAGCTTATACTGTTCTCTTTAAACCAGTATGAATAAATTCCATTTAAATTGTTGATTTTCTTTGGCATTTTCTGGGTACTAAGCATGCATCCTCGTTACAAATGTTTTAGTCTCCTTTGTTGTGTTTTGATTGGGGGAAAAAAACCTGTTTGCAGTGTATGATCATAGACAAACTGACTGTTCTCCTGACACGCCTGCAGCAGATGTGTCACAGAGATCAAGGAAAATTCTTGTGGACAGCAACTTGTTTGCTTGTGCACAGGGAAATAGTGATGTTCTCATTTCCAGTTCTTTTCACAGTCAGTACAAACATCATCATTACAGTGAGAAAAGCAGCCTCTGAAGATGTTTCTGTCTAGTAAAAGACCTGTTGAAGGGGGAGCGTGAACAATCTCAGAAAGGAGCTAGCATAAAAAAGGGCCTAATTTTGTGGTTTAAAACCAAAGATGAGTGAGCCAGCTAAAGCATCTACAAAGCTGAATAGCTTTGAGCATGGATCTGCATAGTGGACTCAGCAACAATTCAACAAAACATTAACAAAATCCAAAATCAGGATTAGCCCCTGGTCTGTCATCATACCTTCAAAAGTGCCAGCAACCCATGCCATGCCATAATTCCCTCCAGATTTCCCTGAGGGACGGGAGAACTGGTGTCTGGCAGGGTCTGTCCCAAGTCACAAGCAGGTACTTGGGAAGAATGGCTTGGTGCATTTAATGATGGATATCTGGATCAAACCAGTAGATCTAATTATAAAAAGTAATGGAGATCAGAATGTGCTTTCCATGGTCTAGAAGAAAACATAAGTAGTTTACTTAAATTAAATCAATTTTGGATGTTCCTTTATTACACTTTATGGTCTGTGAAGATCCTTTCTTTTCATGCTGTTATGTGAATGGTATGCAATTCCCACGCTAGCCATAGATATTCCTTTAGAAAAGTAGTGAAGGTCTTAACTTTTAAATACAAATTATTCCTCAGGAATCCTTAGCTGCTATTCAAGCAGTTTAATTCAAAGAGTTATATCTCTCATTCAGGAAACTTTAACTGACACTAATCAGACCCAGCTATTTTTATTATTAATGTATAACAATACTAATCTAGTGTGACCAGCATCTTTAGCCAGAGTATTAAGGCCTCCCACTCCCTAAAGTGCTATTTAGTAATAAAAAATTAACGGTTTTGCATAATCTACTTATGTGTGCCGCAACTACTGAAGATTAGCTGCAGCATTTTCTTCTCTTTCCTGAGCCTCAGCACAGACATACATATCCTAAAAATCAACTGATGCATGTTTGTGCACTGATGGGAATGTTTCAGTGTGTTGGTCACAGGTGCAGCAGGGATTACCTGGAGGCACACAACCCCTGTGATAATTTACACACAAGCCTCACAGCTAGAGAGTGATAAATGATCAGGCAATTTTCATCCCACTTTATATTTTGAAAGATCCAATGAGGCCTGCCCGTGGCATCTCTGGTTCTTTTAAACTCTACTTGTGATGGTTCTGGCTTCTTTTTCTGCCAAGGTCGGGATGAATAGCACAAGAGATGAAGTTCACATTTGGACTCAGATGTTTATTAATTCTTATCTATACTACAGCCTCACAAGCCATGAGATCTGCAGTACCTCTAGTTAACAAGGTGCAAAATGGAGTACCTCTCTATCTCTACAAGGTCTTTTCAAGGACAGTCCATCCAATTGTGAAATGCCACCTGAACTATTTTTACTTTAAACCCAATAACTAATCACTTGAAGTTCACAGTGCGGACTTTATTAACCAATGACAGAAAACCACCCAAACCCATGAAGAAGGAGAAAGAAGAAGGTGAAAAAAGAACAACTAACCTCCACCCTAAAGTCTCCATCTTGCCCAGTATATATTACTATATCCTAACATCTACTATATTACTAAAATCCTAAAATCTAAATTTCCAGAATTCCAACGCCTACTGGCTTCACATCCCCTCCCACAGGCCAGGCAGCACAAACACAGGACCTGGCCTCAGTCCATACAGGTTTAAGCAGAGGAGGCAGCCAGCCCAAGGGTAGATGTTTTCACAGAAGACTGATGTATCAATACACTGAATTAACATAGGTACATATTTTAGCAGTCACCAAAGCATTACAAGCAGTGAACTTCAAACAGACACACCATGCAAATTGCAGTCCAAGCACATTCAAGACCCCAACCACATAAATCCATGGAAAGAGGTTGTGGAATACCTTTCTTTGTCTTAACTGGATGTTGTCGCCTAAGCATAATCAGACTCCTATGGTATCACCCTCTCCAATCAGAAATAGGGCACAGAAAATCAAACCCCTTCACTGTTTAATTTTGACTAGTCAAAGGCAGGATGCAGGGAACAGCTCCTGTGATGTCCACAGGAATTGGGCTTTTTTACCTAAGTTGTTCTCCCCTTACAAGACTACTGACACGTCTTTTTGTTTCTGGTCCCTTTCCAGCAGAGCTCAGAGCAGCTCACTGCCGAGAGCAGCTGCAGGCCCAGCCCCTCTGAGCCTGGCACATGGCAGATCCCTACAGCTCCTGGAAACCAGCTGAACTCACAGACAAAGGCTCCAAAGACTGACAAAGGTACCACAGACCAGGCATCAGTCTCTGACATACAGCCTCACCTCAAATGAACTACATCCACACCTGTACTAGCAAGTTATTTAGAAAGCTCCTGGAAACAGTTTTTCCAGTCTCAGTTTTTTCAAGTTTTTTCTTTCCATATCTTCACTTCCATCAAGTGCATTCCCTCATGCCTGAGATTTAAGAGGAGCCTCCTTCATTCCCATAGTCCTGTCCACAGGGACACTCTGGGCAACACAGCACAGTTGATGGGAGGAATTAGGCTGGTGCAGAGCTCTCCTCACTCATTCCAAAAGAAATCACCAATTTGCAAAATCACCCTTTCCTCCAGAAAAAAAAAAAAAGCAAACAAAACAGAAAAACCATGTGATAACAGTTTTTCTGTAACAGCAGAGACAGCTGGAGCAGGAGCAGGGCCAGCCAGAGCCTCATGCAGAAGCTGAGGGAAATTGGGAGTTACTGGTTCCCCAGAGGGGAAAATGAAGATCCCAACCTCAGCAATCAGCTCATAGGAGCTTTCATGCAGCAGATAAAGCAGCTTTCAAATTCTTTTCCACTTTCCCTGGAACCAATTTTTGCCTAGAAATCCTTCTGTCTTAAGTTTTAAGGGCTTCTCCCCTCCCACAATTAATTTCAGATTTTTCTTTTAAGCTTTTTGTCCAGCTTTGAAATGAGTTCCATTAATCCAAAATGACTCAGAGAAAAGAGCTTCTGAGCTAAAAACTGAGCAAGATTTCAGGTCACTGCATTAATATTGATAGCTTTAAAACAGCAATTGTGCATCAGGTAGAGGATAGGATATTTTTCTGTGCAGCTAGAACAGCTTAACGCTATGTCATTACCACAAAATTTCAAGTTTATGGGGAAAAAAATGAATTAATTTCATCCAAAGAGGCAACAGATTTCAATGTCAAAAGCACACAGGAACAGTGACTCACATTGCCAAGTGCCAGGCAGCTGCTGCAGCCCAAAACTGGCACCTCCTGGAATTGGTATCTCCAGCCAGGTGCTAGCAACTCCATGGAAAGTTGTGCCTTCCCTTCTACAAGCAGGGCACACTGGTTAGCTCTAAGTAAACTGGGGTCTAAGGCCAGGCATGCTACATAACCACAAGCAGTTTTCTCATTGTAATTCAGCTCTGGCTTCTATTTCCCCAGGATGGGAGAAGAGTTTTACTAATCCCAGTTGTCCCCTCTGCTCCCCATGTGACACCTGCTGAACTCTGCAAACTACAGTCTGCTACAGGATGAAAAGAATTGATGCTGCCCTACATTAACAAGTCAGGCTGTAAAGTGACATGTCAGGAACTGTAAATGATAGCTACATTCCTACCTTGCACCTTATAAAGTTAAGGTCAACAGCAGTCCAAACCCTGACCAGGCTCCGAAGCCTCCTGTCACCTGAGCTCCCCAGTAAAGTCCTCTGTGCAGAGAGCATTAGCATCCTGTGTAAATGGAGCATGGCATTTCATGACATCAACAGGAGAGACTGAGGAGAAAACACTGGCTTTATGAGCAGAAAGCTTCCTGTGCTAATAAGATACAGCATTTGAAACACTGGCACTTTTTAAAATCATATTCTTTCCGTATTAATTTTGGCTAATACAGTGTGACAGTCTCTAATATGATCAGGCTCTCATACCCTACTGGTGATGACTAACACTAATTCAGTCTGATTCTTATGTGATGAGATAGGTGGAAAATTGATAGCATGGTAGAAGAGCAAAGTGCTTTCTAGTAGACTTTTCAAGGACCAGATTCAGGTCTACTAGTGGTTTTTCAAATAATCAGGTAATATCTCCACAAAAAAATTAACACATATCCTGATGTATCTTGATGTGTAAACACCTCTGGGGGTTTTTGTGGGTTTTTTTGTTTGGTGGTTTGTTGTGGGTTTTTTTGGTTGTGTTTTTGTTTGTTTGTTTGTTTTTGTTTTCTTGTGCTAGATAAAGACATGAAGATCCTTTGATATCTCCTTATAAGGAAGCTTTATTAATTAGAAACTGTTTTCCTAATTCTTCCCAGTTCTTTTCAAGCACCAGAATGTGATGTATTGCAGTAACTGCTAGTAATGTATTCAACAAACAAGCTTCCTCTCTCTCCCCTCTTGGTATTTTGGTCCTTACATATTCATGTTATTCCTCTTAACCACAACTCTGCATCTTGGGTGCATGTTCAATAGGTTCTCCAACGTGAGCTCACATGTTCAGAGCTGCAGCTTTCCAGGCACAGCTCTCCACCCACATAAGCACAATCTACATTCTTATTCCTAGATGTGTCTTCAAAGTTGTTTAAAAGAAATTAAAATCCTACCCAGTTGACGGAGCTTGCATCAATCATTATTTACCACTTTGCCATCATCTAATCCTTCTACCAAGTTAATCAGAAAAAAAATTTTATTTTACTTCACTGAAAAACAAGTGTGGCAGGAGCAGCACGTTTTTTTGCAGAACATCCCAGCTGCTTGCTGTTCCCCATTAACTTCTGGTCCTTTGAGAAAAGCACAACATTAGTACTTTTTTGATCTCTAATCATTTCACGGAGCTTGTGATCTGAGACCTAATCCTCCATTACTCTACAGAATATAGTTGTAAGAACTTTTAATTTGAACTTTGCAAATTAACCGCAGCAAAGAATCGTTCATGCAGGACATCACATCAGCAAAGATGTCACATTACATTTAAATTAGTGACTAGCCGGATCAATGTGGTTTTGTTGAGCAGGATCCCTTGTGAAGGTATTGATGTAATATTATCAGTCCTGGGAGCACACAGAGCACCAAATTCAAAAGCACAGGTATTTGTATTGCATATTTCTAACTCTATCAAAACAATTATCTGGTAAGCACATTATTTATGGAGATAAAAAGCATCATCATAACAGTAATATTCTCCTACTCCTTTTTGTTTTGTTTTATATTATAGCAAAAAGATGGAAAAGGACCTAATACTGGTAATTCCCTAACTTGTTCACAGCCTGGGAAGACAGCAAACACTAATTAGAAATGCAACTAATGTCACTAAAGTAGCAGGACCCTCCACTTCTGCAGATTACACAATGCTATTTGGTTTTTTTCCCTGAATACAGCCCTTGCTACATGAACAGAATCATTGTTTAGAAGTCAACTGGACAAAACTTACATTGACCATAATGAGCTTTGGCTCAAATCCCGTGTTGATCTGCTTTAGCCCACAATGAAACTGAGAAACACAAAGAACTCTTGTAGCTGCCCATGTAACACTGAAGTCATATTCAAAGCCTGAAGTTCATCTGCTAAAGCCAATGTATGCCTGAACGCTGCAGAGAGATCCTCTTGTTGGTGCAAACACTGATAAGCTCTTTTCAAGAAGATTTGATTTCTGCCATAGATGGAAATGAACAATGCTCAGATAATACACATTTAGGAATCCTGGGAATCACAGCCACGTTTGCATCACTCTTCAGGAAACAAAATTATATATCAGATGTGTTTACTTATGAAATATATAGATTTCTGGCTGACAGCACAAAGAAAGATCTTTTCTCTTGCTTGCCAGACACCCAAGGCAGAGCCAGGGCTGTATCTGTTAATATTTGTGGCAATTAGCCAGGAATACTGTTCTCATGGTCCTCTGCCTTTATCTATGTAACTGTAATTCTATTCTAAAATCTGACAGGCCATCACTCACCATGGTCAGCCTTACACTGAAACTTACTTCCACACATCAATGCCGTCATTTGAATTGATTTAATTCCACCTTATTCCTTCCTCCCAATGGACAGAGGCTTCCCATTTGTCCCCATGTCTTGGACTTACAGGGCTGTGTATGCCTTTTAAACATTCTTCCATGAATTTAACTAATTATGAGCCATGAGAGAAGAAAAGAGGAGTTTCACATGATGGACCAGGTAGGGGATGGCAGCCAGCAAAACAGAACTACTGGCTTTCCTATGAGAGCACACAGAATCACAGGCTGGTTTGGGCTGGAAGGCACTTTTAGAGGTCATTTAGCCTGACTCCCCTGCAGTGGGCAGGGACATCTTCAGGTTGCTCAGAGCCCTGTCCAAGCTGACCCTGAAGTGCCACGCAGATGCTACACAGCTGGGAAACTGAATACATAGCCATGCTCCTCTAGCAGGATGAGGCTGAAACTTACCATAAAGCGCATCAGAATATCCATCTGTAAGGATGGGAGGAAGAAAAAGTAGTGCAGAAAATTAAGCAACCTAGGAAAGCAGCAAATATAGCTGATCTCAAGGATCAAACGTGTGTCCAGGTCCCCTGTTATGAAAAAAGGGAAATCTCACAGAAATATCAGATGCTGAAATTTCCCAAATCAACCACAAAAAGCCAAGTTGCACACTTCTTCACAAGATCCTTTCCATAACACACCCAGGAACCAAGCAGTTCCATGCCTCTAGTCATGCAAAGTTAATTGCAAAGTCCTGCAAAGTTAATTGCAGGAGTGAATTGGTTTTTTAGGTAAAAAGCCTCTCATCCATATGTGCAGAGCATAGGAGGCCAGGTAAGAAACCTCATCCAGCATGACTACCTGTGACGGCCCAAGGAAGTAAAAGAAATGGTATAAATCTGTAGGTAAAAATGCCTTTCAACAGGCACTAAGCATAAAAGTCTACATAAGAAAAGAGCTGAGACTGGACATGGACACCATAAAATAATGCTAAAATATTAAATGTTTTAAAAAGCAACAAGAATTTTTATCTCTTGAGTTGAATGTAATGACACATTAGTCTCTTAAACTTCTGCTCTGAGAAATAGTTTTATCACCCTCTCAATAAAAGCAATCAGAGAAAGACCCAGTCCTTTGGATTTGTGCAATTTCGCTTTATTGTAATTTTCCTTTGTCAACTCTAATTATTGGGCTTACTGAGTATCTCTTGATAATTCTCCAACTTTTAGTATCTTTTCAAAGAATGTTCCAGCAGCATCCTGGGATGAAGATGTCCCTTTAATGGGCAGCTACAGATAGGCGTGCCCACCTTCAGAAGATGGATGTTTTCTCACACTTCATTGGGGAATTTCAGACACAATTAGAAGAGGACAGAGTACCATGGTATCCTGGATATGGGTTACACCAGGTCAAGCAGCTTGAAACAAGCACAGGTTGGAAAGTGAAATATTTCAGAACAGACTTTTGAAGCGTCAAACAAGCACAACACACCCAGAACCTCTGGATGGCAGAAAGCTGCTCCTGGGAGCACAAAGTAAATCTCCTGGAAATAAAGACATGTTTTGTGACAGTAGAGACAAGGGCTCCAAGACAGATCCAAAAGCAGCGATAGTTCTCACATTTTGGGGTATTGTCTTCTTGCTGTCTGTTTTTACTAAGGGTTTCATTGAGCCAAGCTGAAGGTAGTGAGCAAAGCCCACTTCTTCAGATTACCGTGAACTGAAGAACTAAGACGTGGAACTAAGGATCTAATTTCCCGAATCTTATGAGCCTGGAAAAATGAAATCATCCATAAAAATTGGGAGATTTGCCTTTCATGGCATTTCTGGAAGGCCCATAATTTGCTTAACAAGAAGATCATGTCTCTAGTAAGACTTGTTGTAACAAGCTGGGAGATGAGCAACTGAAAGCGAGTCAGCATTGTGAATTCCTGACAGCTCAGAACTCTTCACACAGAGTTCAGCGGGTTGTGCCCTTTTATACCCCACAGGCAGCCAAGGTCAAACTGCACAGTCCTTGGGTCACCTCTGGCTGATGGCTCCTGACAGAGCAGGTTTCAAGCAAGTGGCTCTGAGGGACACAGCAGTCCCTAATTCTCACTCTTTGGAATTATTTCTGCGTGCACGAGCACTCAACTGCATATTAAGGCCCTGGTGCTCAGCTCTCTCTTACAAAGATGCATTTCAAAGCTGTCCCAGACACTTGGCAGGTTCCTGCTGGGGCAAAAGGGCTCTGGACATGGTTCCATGGGAGAGGGAACATCCCTGCACACAAATGGGGCAGGGTGCTGACAGAGCTGGAGCCAGGAAGCCTCACTGGGTGAAGAACTATTTTGTGTTTGAGAACTGACTATAAAGTCTCCTGGCAGTGCCACCTGGCAGCAAAGGCCAGCAGAGCAACCTGAAAAAAGCCCATTGACATTACCTCCCAGAGTCTGTCAGTCCTCAGGCATTTACAGCAGGTGGTCTTCAAAGTTCACAAAATAAAATACAATAGATTTCCTAAAACATATTTACTGGTGCTTTCTCTGCTCTAAAAACAGCATTTTCAGTCATCACCACCAAGATCATAATCCCTTTAAAGATCAATAAAATATTTTTCCATAAGTTAATATATGTTCTGCGCAAACTTCCACTGCTCCATTTCCAAGAGCTCTGTGTGAATATTCATATTTGAACTATACAGACATAACTTTATTTACTGTAGAAAAGTATATTAATACTGATTTATTTAAACACTTTACCAAAGCGGCAGTTTAGTTTAATCAAATACTGAAATAATTGGGTTATGTTTGATTTTAAACTTTGAAAACCCAACTCTAGGATTTATCAAGGGCTGAATTTAGCAAAGTCCTCATCATTAAAAATTGATATTCTATAGTGGGGCTACACTGGCTTCCCTGGCACATTGCCAAGCAACAAACCTTTTAAAAGATTAATTGTTCATGCCTGCATGATTGCCCAAGTGCTCTGCACAGTGGTCACCAGCTCCCAAACACCAAGTCACGTAGTGCCAAAACCACCAGGAGGCAAATATTTTTCTGTTGCAGAGTGAGGGAAAGGCACTGCTCTCACATGGTACAAACCTGCCTGCACCTGAGTGTGAGTGCTCTGCTCTCCCTGCTCCTTCCCATCCTAACCCCAAAGGTGTGTTCCTTCCTGATGGGGAGAAGAAAAGGGGCAGCCAAATTCCTGCAGTGAAGTGCCTGCAGGGAGCAGTGGGGAACCCCCTCAACTCTGAGCAGCTTTCCCAGTGCCTGTGCCTTAACCAGCCATGACCACCCTGGATACAGCAAGGCGAGGGATGCTCCTGCTGCCGCCCTCAGGAAAATTTGCAGAAGTCAATCACTGAACTACTCCAAACTCAGACATCTAAGCCTCACTGGAAGAGGGTAAGCAACACTTCTCAACTAACAATACTGCTACTGAAATTTATATATTTTTCGTCATTTGATTTCTGTTTTCCAAATCAGAGAATGCTGAGGAATCCAATTCAATGCTGTTCCCTGACTTTACTGCTGTAGGGTCTCTTCCCTGGTGCCTTACAGTTCCATGTCCATGGAGACATACCTCCATCAGGGGCATTTTCAAATACATTGTATTTATCAGGGCTCTGGGTGACATGCCTATGGTCTTGCTGATGGACACTAAGTCAGGATTTATCCCTACTCCTCCAAAGCAGCCAAGGAGGTAGCATCCACTACTCATCTGAAAATCCCATACACGGCACCTGTGACATGACTTTGTGGTCAATCTCTATCAGCCCTCTTCTTTGCCTCTCCAAAACACACTCCAAGGATGAGGACTGAATAATAATCCTCCCCTCTGTGACCCTTGGGAAACAGTGTGGTGCAGAGTCTGCAGTACAAACACAAGAAGCTGACAAATTTAAATAAACAAAAGCCTTTGCAAGGAAAGGCTGATACAGATACACTCACACTTAATTATTTTTAAAACCTTTCCTCAGGAATGTAGGAACAAGAAAGCAGTGACAGCTGGAGGAAAACCACTACATCTAACTAAACATTTAAAATTATCTTCTGGAAAGAAATCTGTACCATTTAACAGAATTTTGTTCATGTTAAAAAAATCCTTTTGACAGAAGCAACCAAAATAGAAGACATCTGAAAAAGCTGAAATCCTTGTGACAGCTTGTCAAAGTATTCTTCACCAACAAATTATCAGAATATTTTTGTTTGCACAGAGAGGTAAGTTCCTACACCTAAATAACCTAATTATTGCAGAACACACAATTTAAGTGATACACTGTCCAAACATAATTTTCCTCAGAATTTCAACATTTTCTGTAAGTGAAACCTTTGAAAAGCATTAGTAAGGACATGTGGAAATTAAAAAATGCACACTGCCTCAGCTGAAGCTGAACACATCAGTTCCCAAGACCCAGTCAAACTGAAACACTCCCAACCATCCGCTGTAAGCGGGAGCTGTGTTCTCACTGCCAGCCCCCAGCAAACACCCAGCTGACAGCTCCAGGGGAAAAGCCACCCGGGCTGGAGCTGCACAGGAGCCTTTAGCACCCCTGCACTGAGCTGTGCAGGGCTCAGCTCCATGCACAGGGACGTGCTGCCCTGCCCGTAGGTGCCCGGGCTCAGGGCTCTGCCACGGCCAAAGGGGTGGGACACGGACCAGCACAGCCTCCTCACTTCCAGAAATACAGGCCCTGGGACTTCCAGAAGCAGGAGCTGGATTCAGAACACCATGTTTAACAGATTTTGACATATCTATCCCCCATTAACTCAGCCGATGAACTTCTAACCCCTATACATATTTGATCTTCATAACACGCAGTGGCAATGAGCACCATAATTTAACTTCGTTCTTGTCTAAAACATACTGCTTTTACTTATTTTAAATCTGCTGTCTCACTCCTCACCAAGTGCCTTCTGGGTTTTTTATAATGAGGAACAATAAATATTTGCTCTCTAGTCACCTTCTCGAATCAGTTATTCCTAGTGTCAAAGATCTAGGACAAAAATTTAAAGCAAATAATATTTACACTTTTTAGCTTATGAACTACAGTCTGCATGCTCATGACAGTGAAGCTAATGAGAATTTTGCTTGAGGAACTATGGATAAGACTACCAGATTTCTTTGCAGAATCAGTTTTGCTTTACTGAAACTTCATTTTAATGAAAAAGCCACATAAGCCTTGGGGACATTGTTAGACTGTGACCTGAAGTCCATGATTTTTGCCTACCTTTAATTAATAGTAATTAGCTTTCTCTTGCAATATTGGTTCCACACTCTACCTTCTTAAAAGCTGTCAGTGCTGTGTCAGGGTACTACAAATTTTATTAATCAATGCTACCACAAAACAAAACTCCAACTATTCATTTGCAAATGATGATAATAACACAAACATGCAAAATACTTGCTTGAAAATGTGTTCAAGTCAGTCTGCGAAATACCTGAAGCCAAAAGTTGAAGATTACTGAAGTTTGTTTTTATAGTCCATATTAAAGTTGTAATGGATTTTTATAATAGTAGATAGTTTACTTTCAGTAATTTTCTTACAGTTTAGGTAATCCACTTCTCAAAGGGCTTCTTGTACCAGCAAGCTTAATGAGCCACCTTCAGCTGGTATTGGAAAAAAAATATTTGCAACTCTACTATAAAAGGCTTTTATAGGCATTTCTTTTTCACATGTGGATTTCTTTTTCCCCACAGTTTTAGTGAATGAACCTAAACAGAAATTTTACAGAAATTTCTCACTTTATTCTATGAAACCCAGGCCAAAGTTGTGATAGGTCTTAGATATGATATTTGCAGAGTATCATAGTCATTATTCCTTGTAGCAAGGCTACCTTGTAATTTACCCAAAGGCATAATTCTCCCACCTGACCAACCTGGCAGTGGTCCCTCCCCAGCCCATTCCAGGCATTTTGTGCTGGATTATGGTAAGAAATTGGGGGTTTTGCACTGAACTGCCCTAATGTGAGGGCTTTGCAGACACCCTCTGGGTCAAGGTGAATTTCAGCACAAGTGATTATCCTGACAGTTCACATTAAAGACACATTATTGACCTCAGCAATGCTCATCTCTCTGCAGGAATCATGCCTATTAACACAGGAACTAAAACGAACAAGAGGAGGAAAAAAAGACTTGAAATTCGTGTCTCATCTTGTAAACAATGGATTTCAGGAGCCTTTAAAGGGCGAAACTATTAAAGATCAGTTCTAACAGCTTCAAACAATCCACCATAATGCACTTCACAAAATCCTTTCAAGACGTTTTTGAAGTTCCTCCTCTTGCATTGTTACAGCCTCTATTACATTGTTGCTCTGGGAGCACTGCAAGCTCTGTAGGTGGATTTTTGACATAAGGTCAGAAACTCTTTATGGCCAACTACAGAGATGGTTCAAAAGCAAGTAAAATAACCTTCTTTGAAGGTAGTTACCAATGGTGCTCTGCCCAGACAGACTGGATGTACTCAGTGTGCTCTGCAGGAGCCAGTTTCATTTCCCAATTCATTCTCACACACAACTGCCCCCCAAAAACCAAAACAAAACAAAGATCAAACAGACAAATCAGGACAGAAAGTTCTCCAAAATGTCTTTGCATAGCAGAGGACAGTCCTGCCCCACAGCCTTGAGGGCATGACCCATGTGTGGGTCTGGCATTTCTCTTTCAATCCACAGTCCCAAGCTCCCTCTTCTACCACCCCTGCAGTGTCAGCCACCACATTTTGGCTTCAAGCACCAGGACACTGGCAGCTGTGGATGAAGAAGAGGAGGAGGAAGGGATGGACCAAGCCCAGGGCTCACAGCTGAGTACACAGCTCAATGATAAAACATCACACATGCCAGAAGTTCTCACAATCCACTGTGCATCATTGGACAAATGCCTTTGCATCTCCACATTTACTTCCCAACATTTTCCCTCTCCATGAGACACTGAGCACTGATGACAGACTATGGAACACTGCAATGCATTACCTTTGAGTATGAATAGGAAATTGTATCCTTGCAAGTCACTCCTTTTCTCTTGAAAGCATGAAATTACAGGAATGAGAAATCCTTTCCTGAAATACCTCCACACTCTGCTTTAATGATTCAATCTTTTGACCACCTTATGGTCCTCCAAATAGAATAAAAATTAATGACCTCTAACAAAGTGCTGTGGTTTGTGCTAAGATTCAAAATTGTTTTAGCTGTTAGAAAGAAGGAAATGCCTCCTTAGAAGGGGAGATAACTTAAAGAAATGGTGACAACACATCAATGATACTAACAGAAATAACCATGCTCAAATTGACAGTTCATGAGGATTATGGAAATACACAGTATCCTTCTCATTTTATAGACCGTTTCCTACTCAAGCAGATTCTGAAGTGCCATGATACCTTCAAGCTGGATTCTTAAAAGCATTGGAAGGCAAAGATAGCACCAGAGTATGAGCAGGCACGGACATGTCACCTGGTTCTGGTACTAAAACAGCAAGAACACTTACTGCATTCATTCTTCAAAGTTTCTTCATTTGGGGGCAATTTGAACTCTTAGCTCTGCTGGAACACACACTAACACTACTGTCTCAGTTTTGAAACAAATTTAAGAGAAGATGCTCTGCAATGAGTAGTCTCCTCTAAAGTGTTTCAACAATCCCCTAATAGAAATCCACCAATAGAAAATGAATACTAACAGAGGAAAGTGAAAGAAAAACAAACAAACAACCCAATGGTTTATTAAAAACAGAATGCCCACAAGGCAAGAAAGAAAAGTAAGTAACTGCTAAACACTGAATTATCAGAACTCAACCCCCCCCACACACACACACATATAGAGGAATGCACACACACAGGAGCAAAGGCCCAAAAATGCTCGAAGAATGGGGAAAATGTTGAAGAAATACCCCTTCCTGACACGTGGTGCAAGGTGGGGCTGGCTTTCACTCTGAAGAAGTGGAGCTTCCTTGAAGGAATTCCAGCAGGAGGCAAAAACCTGGTGGCTCTATGGTGTCTACCTCCCCTTCATAGCAGACGAAGCAGCTGGGCTGGAGCCTCTTGGTGTGTTTTCTCTCCCTGGTTTGGCTTTCTGAGGTTTGGGGCTGGGACAGGCCAGCCCTGCTCCCGCCAGCCCCGCTCCTCCGGCCTCAGACCAGCAGCTCTTCAGTTCACCTCAGGGTAGCTGAAAGATTGCTACTGCAGGGAAGGGAAAAAGCTTTTTGCCTGGGCCAACAAAACCAAGCTGAACAGTGAGGCTTCAAAAATTCCTGCCAAAAAGCCCAAAACTCCCCCCTCCCTGGCCCCACTCAGACCTGGGCCCAGGCCTTGAGATATAGCAACCACTTCTGGGCACGAAACAGAGGCTCATGGAATGCACTACTATCATAAATCACTCTGAGACAACGACTCACCTTCAACATGCACAAAACCCATTAAATCAGGTGTAGGCATCTCAAAAACATTTATCATTTTTAGAACCAGTCTGCAATGACACCAGGACCCCCAATACTGGTGAGTCACTTCAAAAGCCCATGGAGTTGGAGGGTTGAGCACTGCTGAAACTTTCCTCCCTCCTTCCCTAAGCTGAAAATTTTCTACCACTCTACAAGCCTCATCTTTATCTTCAGAAACTATTTTCAGCAAGCAAACAATGCAGCAAGTCCATTAAAATAAACTCAGCCGTAAAGAGATTCCTTACAATTAAACAAAACCTGCTGCAAACTCTGACACTTGTGTGTGACAATCTCCCAGCACTTTACAAATATTTCTGCAGACTCTAACTCCTGAATCCTTTGTTTTGCCTTTTTTTTCCTTAGGCATCTATCACCAGGATATTTAAGTATCCAACAGTTACAGATAACACTCAACCAGTTACCTTTTCAGTTCTGAGCTCCTAGTACTTGTCAAGACTTTGACACACATGATAATGAAAATGTATCATTCACAGATCCTTTCTAAAGCTGCCTGTAAGACTACCAAACAACTGACCAAACCTGTGTCAGCTGTACCTGGAAACCCTGTATTTACTGCACAGGTGAGACCCCCTGACTCAGACCATGTGGCAGGTCATCTTGGTGAGTGGGGCAGGGCAGATGGCAGCACGAGAGCTGTGTGCTCCCCACGGGTGGCTGTGACTCACACAGCCCCACAGGTGTGTCCTTCAGGAGCCAGATGTGCCCCCACTGCAACATCTGGGCAGCAGCACCCAGACACATCCTGGCACTGAATGGGTAAGTCAGACCACGAATAACCTCTGTCTTGGGTTATGGAGCCAAAAATGTGTATTCTATTTCATCTGTTGAAAGCAGTTGGGGAGTTGTTTATCTCTTGTAACTCTGGAGGAGGGGAGAGGATGCCTTCTGATAATGGGCCAGCTGTTCAAACCAGGTGGGGCAGTGTTTCTTACCTATTTCATCACCCATCCTCCCTCCAGGGGGACATCTGCTGATGGGCCATTAAGGCTCACCAAGGGCACAACACATTCCATCATCCCATCGTGAGATGCTCCTTCCAGTGGGGGGGAGCCAACCATTCCTACCTGGATAAAAACTGAGACGTAGGAACAAGAGGTACCTGATTCCACCGGATTCCTGGAGGAAGACTGGACCCTTCTCACCATCACTGGACCCTTTTCTACAGGATCATCTCTACTCCAACAGAACCACATCTGCCACTCCAGGAGGACTCACTTTGGACTGCTTCCAACACCCTGACCAACAGGGTGTCAGGTTGTAGCTCTGACTCTGTCAGGGTTTTCTAGGATTGTTGTTTGTTGGCCTGTTTGTTTTGGTTTGGGGTTTTTTTTCTACTACATTTTTATTTTTAATATTCCTAGTAAAGAACTGTTATTCCTATTCCCATATCTTTGCCTGAAAGCCCTTAATTGCAAAATTATAATTTGGAGGGGGTGAGGGGTTTACATTTTCCATTCCATGGGAAACTCCAGCTTTCCCTGGCAGATACCTGTCTTTCCAAACCAAGACACCCCCAAGCAAACCTCAGCAGATGGTGGAGCTGAATGCACCCAGCAGTTCAGGTGTCCATGGAAGAACGTGTGGCAGGGCTTGAATGACCCCTCTCACCAGCACTGCCACAGCCAGAGACTGCTGTGTGCTTCACTCCCTCCCTCTTCTCTCCACTTGCAATGAGACATTCAGCTGCTGCTTCCATATCAAATGGGGAAGAGGGGGAGACTGATGGTGGCTCAAAAGAGGAAAGTGCAATTAAAACATTCAGAAAAAAATAGCTATTAAAAGTATCTGGGAAATTATTCATTTTTATTGACTACTTTGATCATTCAGACTTTGGTCAACCTTGTGAATATGCACTTGATTTTAACACTACTATCAGTAGTCTTTAAAACCACTTAATTGCTAGGAAAAAATGAAAAGCTCGGAATGAAAAGCTTGTAAATTAAATATACAGCCATCTAAACCCCCCAGCAAATGTATATAATTTAATATAATAGCACTGAAATAGCATTTCCTCTGCTCAAGTTGGTACTTACAAATCTAGATGGGTGTAAAGGTTTCATTATCTAAATGATATGCTAACACTTTTTTGAATTTCACAAATTATAGGTTGGCAGCAACTTCTATTGTGCTGCAACTCATTTCAGTATGAAACCACCTTGTACAAAAACCAGCACTGGGATTTAAATTATTTCTGGGAAACATTATGTATTTCCTAAAGTATGATTAAGTTTAATTTGATGCATTAAAAATAATCAATATTTAATTTTTGCCTAGAACTTCACAAGTCTTCTTCCTGGGGGTTTCCCAAAGAATTTTCATTAGCTAATGAGGCAATTCTACCACAAGAACATTATTCATTACAGCAGTTTAAATAGTAAAGAAGCATCTAAATACATACTGATCTTAAGAGTTATTTCTGTCGAACAGCTGGGCTATTGTTCATGTCTCCCCTTTTCTGACTTCTTAATTGCTAATGTACATGCTAGTACTAGTTGTACAGTAGTAGTAAGCTCTGTACAGTAATAAAGAGGTCAGAACTGCTTTCAGACCTCAGGAGTTTTAATTATTATGGTTGCAGCTTAATGAATCATCTACCAGCCACAGCACAAATTTATATCACACAATAGTCACAGCAAATGGAGAAGCAATTTCTTTGTCCAAACACACCAAAGGCACAACACTCCACTCTGCAAGAGGAGAGGTTTATGCTTCTCTGAGCTCTGAATGGGGCTCTGGGCAGGCAGTGGAGGTGATCAGTATGCCACTTCAGCTGAAACTGGGGTTCTCATGTCCTACATCTTGTTCCTTTGCTCCTCCAAGGTGGCAGAGAGGGCCTGTGGGCATACATGTCTTCTTCTGCTGTGTGTTACAGGGGCTGACTGGCCATCATTGTATCATCTCATGACACAGAAAGAAAACGAGGGTTTTGGTTGGAAGGGATCATACTGGAAATCATATTGCTGAGATGGTACTTTACTTTAAACATTTAACATTTGCAAACCCAGCTTCTGAAGAAAAAGCAGTTGAAAATCTTCCCTGAGAAGACCAGGGAGTGAGTAGAAGCAGCAAGAGAAATAGATGCTAAAAGCAACGTGTCTCTGAGGTTACCCCAGCACACGGGCACTTAACCAGAGATGCCTCTTGCAGTGAATTTTCCTACCTGAGCCACACTGCTTGCAGAGCTCTGCAGCTGCACAGTCCCCAGAAGCACCGGGCTGCTGGCAGCATCACTCAGTGCAGGCACTGTTTGCACCATGCCAGAACAGCACTGCTAGGTTTAAAATGTCTGAGGTAACTTTCAGGGACACACACATTTGCAATTCATGACTTCTTTTCACAGGCCTGGCTGCTTTTCAAAGAGGTTTAAAAACCAGATGTGGAAAATAAGATTGCTAAAATCATTTGGCAACTTAATAAAGGGGTTCTGCATGTTCCCAGGGTAGATTTTCAACAACAGAGCACAACAAACACATGAGAAAATGCTTTCAGGGCAAGGGGGAAAGACTTTGAAAATTTAGCACTGTAGGAGAACAAAATATAATGTTTTCTTTATATGATTTGGTTTTTGCATTAAGCATTTTTGTCTGTCTTCATGTAAACAATTTTGAGAGGTTAAAATTCTTATTTTCTGGGGGGGAAGGATCAATCTCAATTGCATGAGATTTCAGTTCTGAGTCTTGGTTATGCTGTCTTGTCTCACTTCTAGAAGATCAGGCAGCATAATGTACAGTTTCAATACTCCAACTAACAACAGAAACCCTGCAATTATTATCAATATGAAAATAATATACTAGTTATATAGTAATATATATATGAAATTTCTGAATGGGGAGTAAAACAGGGACAACAATGCAAAAATCAAGAACAGAAAACAACCTCAGACAGAACTTTCTCTCAACATAATCCTGCTTGGTCAGGCCACCAGGTCATAATGGTTCAGATACCATGAGATCCACCCTTGGTTCCACCAACTCCATTTGTCTGGACGAGCCACAGTGCTTCCATTTGCCATCTCAATACTTTGTCTTTTTTTGTTTTGTCTAGATGTTGGGGTTTTTCTTCCCTGAAACATCAAGCTCAACATGGAAATACATTCTACAGTGTAAACCAAAGAATGGTGCCAGCTGAGCACCCTCTGTGGGCACAGATGCTCTCCAGTTTTACAGCACTGGAGAAATTATTGCAGGTGGCACTTGGGACAAAAAAGAACACCAGCTAGAGAAAAGAAAGACAAATCAACCAGAAAACCAAACCCAAGCTGTTGCTCATAGCCAAGCAACAAAGGCCTCTCTGGCAGAGTGCAGTAAAGATCCTGCTCCTTCTGCATGACAGTGAAGTCATACCTGAAAAGTGCAATGTAAGAAATAACCAATCCTGCTTGGCAAAATAAAGTGGGGGCATTTACACCAGTTGGTATAATTTGGCAGAATGCCACTGCCCCACCTGTTCACACAGAAGTGAAGACAGAAAACCACAAAAGCAAGCACAGACACAGACAAAAACGTGCAGGAAGAGACATGATCCATGTCCCATGGGAGCAGGGCTGGGGGGATCCCATCAGAGCTGGCTGCCCTTAAACTTCATGGGCAAGGGATAAACACTTGGCATTTAGAGAACAGCCTGAAATGGTAGTGCTCTCTAAAGGCATTTTGTGTGCCAAATAAATATTCTAAGTTTATATCAAGATTATTGTCACCTATTTAATGGCTCATTGATTTTAGAAGCCATACCAATTCTCTCTTTCCTTTCTGTTGAGGTAGTTACAGCAGTAACTAACCATAAAAATTAGATAAAATGCTGAAGTGTGATTTTAAAACATCTGTGCATTTGATATCCCTACTTTTAAATGAGAGATGAGTTAATATCCACCTGCCTTAACCACATCACCACCTTTGCCCTATATGAATCCAAAGACAGACAAATTAGATTACACTGAGCATGACTCAAAAAATAAAAATAAATATAAAATCTTTGAAACTCTACCAATTTCTTCTGTGGTCCTTTGAAGCACATATGAATACACAATCAAAGAGCTTGTTCCCAGGAAAAGGCTCCTGTCGCAGATGCCTCAGAAACATGCATGCTCCAAATGATCTCTGTGCCCATCTCCACACCCCTCCTTGAGAATAGGTCAAAATTAACTCCACTGTAGCATTTCCCATCAGATGCACAAATGCATATCTGATTTTTACAGCATCAGATCCACTTGCACGTTCTTATTTAGAAAAGAAGGAAAATATCTTGAAAATGCAAGGAAAGCATCTCTTCTCTGCATTTTCTGAGCAGCAGGGTTTCAACATACCATTTCAAGTAGACATTATTCAATCCACTAAACTTACAAATGAAATATTTTAAGAAAAATGAGAGAAATAAAGATCTAAAGAACACAGTGAGAGTTTACTCAAATATTCCAACAGAGAAAAATAAGGGAGATTTTATTTAGCAAAGAAAGTTCTTAGTGGCTTTTAATCTTATGCAGGGTCCAAAAAAAGTTTAAAACCTTAAAAACTGATTTACTTATAATAGAAAAAAATATATTTTCAAAACAGGCCCCTTGATTCACATTTTTCCTTGATCTTGCTATTGCATCTTCCTTAATGCCCTACATAATCCTTCTTTCCCAGCAGATTTAACAATAACTTGGGGGTTGTGAGCCATGCAGAGGCATTCAACCCCAGTTTCTTTATTATCTACCCTCTCCCTGACCCAGGAGGACTGAAGAGGCTCATGTTTGCAATGAATGCCCACATCATGTTTTCAGATAACATTCTAGCCTGTGTAGAAAACCTCCCAAAATTGCATTGCAGCTGACCAGATGGGAGATGATGCGATTTCTGAGGCACTGAAACCAGAAGGCCACTTTGTCCCTGTAGGAGGACTTTTTGTTTTTTCCTGAAATATGGTACAATTTTTTCTCAGAACAAGCACAGACAGTGCTGTATGTGGCACCTCACCCAGCAAACAGACTCATCCCCCAGCAGATACTGCAGACACAGTAACAGTAATGCACCAGTGCCTCACTGGCCACCTTTCTGCACACACTTTTCTCCCATTACTCTTTTAGTCTGCAATAATCTGTTTATGCTGTAAAAATAAGGATTTTTTTTTTCCTTGGCTACTTTGCATATTCTTTTTCAGATACTCTACCTGTTTTCCTTAACTCCTAGTACTTTAATTGGTAGGTAACGTGGGTGACATTTGGGCATCTGTTCAAATATCTTTGAACACTTTTCCAACTTCCACAGTGTCCTTTGTGGCACTCTCTCAATTGATTTCATGGAATTATTTTCAGAAATTCATCAATCCCACAAAAAACTACTCGCAAAATTTCATTTTAGCAGCAGTTAGCAGATCCAAATGGTTATTCAAACATGCTCAGTGGGTCTCTGCTTTGTTCTGCTGCATCTCCTCCCAGCACCCTAGGGATGCAAAGAACCTGGATACGACCCCTCTGACAGAAACTATGGGTAATTTGCAGATCATCATTCAGAGCTCTGCCCATCTTATACCCCAGCTCTGACTGAAATGTATCAGACACTGACAACACAAACCCTCCCAACCTACACATGACCCATCACAGACTTGTACAAAATCCATTTGTAAATCAGCTACAGGCCAAAAACTGCTCATTTAAATAATTTGCCAAATGTTCTTGAATGAAACTTAGAAGAACATGGCTTTGTGCTGTCAGACATTTCACATGCCACCAACCAAAGCCATTTGATAAATGACTAATTATCCTAAATGACATTAAAATGAAATCTTCATTGTGATTATTGCTGATTAAGTACTACTCAAACTCCACTCTTCAGTACAATATCTGAGATTCAGAAGATGAGTGGAGTGCCCATTGCCCATGGCAGCATTGACAAACACTCCAGCCACAACCACAGGTTCTAATATGACATATACAGGTTTCCAAACAATTGGGATTCATCACTTTCATAGGGTTCAGTGATACTCATAATTTCAAAATTAATTTTGACCCTTTCTTAGCCACTCTGGAGCTCTGTCCCTTCTACAGCAGGGAGCCAGTACCTTTAGGTATTTACACACGCTGGTAAAATCTCCCTAAGCCTCCTCTTGTCCAGACTAAACTGTCTGAGTTCCCTCAGCTGTTCCTCATGGGAGATGCTCCAGTCCCTTCAACTGTGGCCCCTTGTTGGTCTCTTTCCAGTACATCTGTGTCTCTCTCGTACTTGGGAGCCCAGAACTGGGCACAGCACTCCAGGTGCAGCCTGGCAAGTGCTGAATGGAGGGAAAGGATGATGTCCTGCAGTCTGCTGGTAATGCTTCTAATACAGCCCAAGATACCTCTGAACTTCTTTCTGGCAAGTGCAGGTTTATTGGCTCATGGTCAGCTTGGTGCCTACCAGGACCACCCGGTCCTTTTCTGCAAAGCTGCTCTCCAGCTGGGCAGTGTGAAGTGATGGATGATTAAGGCTGAGCTCAAGGCTTTCACACATGAAAGGGTATATTCCCCACACATTGCAAAGGAGTGTTCAGTTCAAAAATGAGTATTTTGTTTTGCTCATAGGCCCTGACCCAGATGGTCTGGGCAAGAACAGTCCTGGTTTACTGACTCACTCACAACTTTGGTAAGGTTTCTAGTAAGCTCCTTATCAGCCACTGCTTGCCTGCCTTTAAAACTTATATGCAGCCAAAATGCTTGTTCATGTTGATGAGTCAATTCGACTACTTTATTTGTACTAGATGTATTGAATATTAGCCTTTCATTACATGTTGTACATCATGTAGATAAAATTACATCCTCTGTGAACAAACTTCTTTGCAAATATAAAATCAAAGCAAAGAACGTTAAGTTGAAACACAGATGATAGTGCAACATTAATTTTATTGCAAGGAAGAGGTTCAATTCTTGCTATTTTATTTTTCTCTGAATAATAGTACCTATTTACTAGATCTAGAAGTAAATAATTTTTCCAATTCTCTACTGGTAAAACATGGTAGCACATGATAGCATGACTTTGCTGCATTATTAAAAAGGGGGTCAGTATTTCAGTAACACTCTTGTTATCAATAAAGTTACTCAGCATAAGCTGAACATCCTGTAACTCTGAAATGTTAAAGCATATCATTCCAATCATTTTTCCACTCCTTGCTAAGTACCACTGCAACTTAGATTGCAATGTCAGCTGCCTAGATAAGGATTATGTAAGCCAAGGAAAAAAACCAGTGTGAATATCTAACTGCAAGTCAGCATGAAAATAAATGACTCAAATAGGGAATAATTCAGATTTTGAGACTGGCACTACAAGTCACATCTGGGTCCATTTCTGTGCCGAAAACCACAGGCTTATTACAAAACTAAAAAAAACACTGGCACTAGCTTCTGCAAAGAACAGAAATATTTCATTGAAATATTCAGCTCCCAGATTGTGGTATCATAAAAGATGGAAATAGTAGGAATATTACCCACAGAGAACAGAGTTTTCATAGTACATAACAAAATTACAGCACTTTAGAGTTTATAAAAAACATTTTAAAAAATAAATTAAAAAAAAAAGCTGTGTAGATATAAAAGCAATCCAAGGACTGCCAACATAAGAAATAAGAACTGGAAATCCTGCACCATTATTTTTTAATAGATATCAATTTGTTTTGAGAAGAATTTGTTTCAAAGTGGCATGAC
The DNA here is from genome assembly GCA_017589585.1 of Phylloscopus whistleri. Classification (NCBI taxonomy): domain Eukaryota; kingdom Metazoa; phylum Chordata; class Aves; order Passeriformes; family Phylloscopidae; genus Phylloscopus; species Phylloscopus whistleri. The sequence continues at coordinate 641,305 of JADMLD010001007.1, read as the reverse complement.
ACACTCAAGCCACAATATTGAAAAGACAACAAACATGGTTTATTCCTCTGTCATAAAAAAAAATACTAGATGTTTTGAAATGCTTAAATAAAAAGAAAAAGTTTGAATGAAATAGGATGCTGCTTAAAAAGCCCCAAATCATAAGATCCTGGGCTCCACAGAGCAATTAAGCATCACTGCCATGATTGACTTCAACATTGAGTCTTTGACCAGACCAAAAAACAGCTGAATTTTGCCTCCTCATTAAATAGATCACTTTTGAGAAGAGAAGGAAGAATTTCTTAAAATCTTACCAGTGGTCCCAATCTTGTTACCACTTCAGCACTCAAGGCTTCCTGCTCATGGAAACTATGACATTAAGCAACAAACTTGTCAGTCGAGGTACCACTGGTACTAATGTGTGTTCAGAACTGGAGGGTCCCAACCTGTACCTATAAATACCCTCTTCTGAGCCAGGCAGGAATCACTGCAGAACTTCCCGGCAGCAACAGCCCATCTCAAAGCAACAAACTGGCTGGCAATGGAAATATACAGGAAGGTCAAAGAGGGCAAGAAAAGCACCTCAAAACCTTTTTGCCAGAAGCAGACCAAAGAAAGCAAAATGGGACAAGGAAGATGAGAACAAGGCACTGGAATTTAAACAGATGGATGGAGAGACTGAGAAGTGCCACCTTTGTGCAGCAGTATTTGTTAAGGCAAACAGAAAAATGTGTTTACAGAAAGTCTAACGGCTGTACTTAGTATTTGGATTAACCTTGACCCCTAGGACACTTTGACATTATCATTCACCAAACCCAATGAGCCCAACTAAGTAGCTAAGTGGGGCTGTAAGCCAGATGGGCAAGCAGGGCAGGAGAGCAAAGTGAAAGTGGAGACTTGAGGTGAACCCCAAGGGACCAGAGATGCAATAAATGGGTTTGAGAAAGGTATTCCAGTTGTCAGCTTCGTTATGAGCTAATGAAAATCTAATGTTTACAGCAATGTAAACCCTTCCAAGAAAGAGGGAGAAACAGGAAAAGAATAATTTACTCTGAGTTGTAAATCAGTGGGGAGTTTTTTTACTCATCTTTTGGTTTCTCAGAAAACATTCTGCTGTTCTGATTGCTGCTGCTGGGGGACATCTCCCTCGGAGGGCATTGGGGGCCTGGGGACACTCCAGCTAAAGGGAGATGGACCAGTCTTTTCGAGATCTGTAAAATGATGCAAGACTGGCAAAGGCATATTTAGGGAGCAACAATAAAGGAGAATACCTGAGTAAACCCCAGACTACTAGCACTTTAGAGCCTTAAATGACATGCAGTGCTAAATACATTAATTGCTTCTTGGAGAACTGATCTTATCAGAAGCTTCTCTGAAGGGCAAATATGAGCTGGATGATCTTCAGGGATTATTACTTCAGTGGAGGACAAGAATGGCCCACCCCGAAGTGCAGAAGCCAGCATGGCTGAACAAAGAGCTCCAAACTGGGCTGGAAAGCAAAAAACAGCAAGGGCAGGGCAGGGACTGACTGCCCAGAACGAGCACAGAGGCATTGCCCAGGCAGGTAAGGCCAGTAAGAAATTGGGCAAGTCAAGCCACATGTCCCTTCCCAAGCTCTAGTATTGCTTTTCACAGGAGTGTATTGAAAGTCTGAAAAAGTTCACAAAGATCCTGGACAAATTCATGGATACCATAAAGACTGTTAGGTACACAGGCAACCCTTCTGATTTAGGAAGTGTCTAAGGAGTGAGAGTTGCTTCTGTCTAGGAGACTGCTCTGGTAAAACTGCTGCAAATGCCAGCGGCCCTCTCACCCCTATTAACATCCAGCCATTACTGGCCACTATCATAGTGGGGTACCAGGCAAATGTGACCTGTGATCTGGCATGGAACAGTCATCCTTACATCTCCTGGTCTGTGATCCACTGTGCTGTACCTGTGCATGCTGGATTTGTACTTACTCACAGCTGGAGGTCAGCCCCACTTTCCAGCATGAAAATTTTTAAAAGCGAAAATGATAGGAATTAGCACAGAAGGGAAAACATCTCTGTTCTCATGTTGAAAAAACATCAAGATTTCTAAGATAGAGTAGCCTGCCATCCGAAACAGTTTTCCCTCTGAAGCTGTTGACCTACTTTGTTAGCTATACAATTTCTTACAAATTTACTATATTATAACAGCTGTGTTCATGCTGTTCTACTGTCAGCACTTCTATTCTAAACCCCCATTTTTACACACTTCCGTAATAACTCAATTATAAAACTTGGATAAAATGCAGCTCTCCACAAGCATTTCCCTCTCCAAAGTACATTTGACCATCCACAAAAATGCACCACTGCAAAATACCAAATTGCCCACTTGGGTCTGATTTGTCCCCCAGAGCGTGGTGGGACCCTGACTGAGGGCAGCTGGGGAAGGTTTCTGAGCCCATCCGTGCTGTCTGAAAACAAAGACCTGCTCTTGTCACTGCCAGGCTGATTGCACACATCTGGTGTGTGGCCCTGCATGGCTTTTCTGTGCTGCCTGGGTGGGTTTGCACAGAACCCCAGCACCCTAGGGAGCTGCTCCACAGTGAGGCACCCCAACTGGGATGGCAGCTTCATGGGGCATGGTCCAGGAAGGGCACAGCACTGAATAAAGGGGTGGCTTGAGCTGGGGAGAAACCAGTGTAGGGAGGGAAAGAACAGAAGAAGAAAGGGCAGTTTGGTGTCCTATGACACCGTCAGCAGCATCCTTGCAGAGCAGCAGATAGGAATGAGGGAGGGGAACCCAACAGCTGTACAGACAAAATGGCAGGAAGAAATCTATCTCCCCAGTTCAATTATAGCCTAGCTTTGGCTTTCCTAATTCCCTCCCTGTTTACCTAGGACCTGGTTTTGCACCTCTTGGATCCCTACCCCAAACTTGCTTGTAGCCTTCCCATAAGATTCTCCTAGTCTATTCTACTCTTTCTGCTAAAAAGGCACCAAAACCACATGAGCTATTCAAGGTGCTGGAGCAGCACAGACATGGTGGCACAACAGTGTTTCTCCATTTTGTTCCCTATTTTTCTCCTAATAACCCATAACATTCTGTTTGCTTTTCTGCCTGCCCCTGAGTCTAGCACTCAGGCTGTCACAGAGCTGTCTGCTGTAGACCAGGGCTCACTCCTGCACAGTAACTCTTTGCTTAGACACATCAGGCCAGGCAGCACATACTCCCTGATGCCACATCCACACATCCTCCATCATGCTGTCCTTGGCACTGGCTGAGCAGGACACAATCACCAGGCAAGGACATCAGACAGAAGACATCCTCTAGCAATGCCACCACCCGAAAGCACAGAACCCCAGATGTGCTAAGCCCCAAAACATCACCAAGACTGAAATAAATCAACCCTCTGTACATCTATGCCCATCCAGCTTCTTTCCCCACTTAAGTATGATACACAAGGTAGTCTCCACACTGGAGACTCTCTTCTAAATACAAGATTGCTGTCATTCTTAAAGACTTACTACTTTTCAGCCCATACTGTATTTTTCTCAGTCTGGACTTGCTGCTGGAAGTCTCCAAACAGTCACTGGGCTCCAAACAGCAGAAGCTTGTTTACAGTAAAATCATCAGAAAACCTTAATTCAGGAAATGGGAAAATATTAAGCAATTATCATTTGTCATATAAAATACAGCTTGAAAACTTTTTATATAAAATGACCAATCATTTTATGTGTAAATTATGTCCTACTGAAATAAATGAAATTCTGTGCCTACAAAATTAGGCATGACCACGTCCGGTCAGTTGTGCATTACAGTGATTCTCTTTGACTTCTTACAACAAGAAATGCTGCTATATACTAATTTTGATAAGTTACAGAAATTAAATTCTACAATTCATTTTAAAATGTCACAGAAAACCTTTTATCTGCTCCTCCTTTCTTTAGATGCCATGACCAAGTGAAAGAATTCAGACACAGTCCATAAATGGATCTTCCCAATCGTTATCTAAGCACATATGTGACAGCTGCCAATTTGGAAATCATTTATCACAACAGAAAGATGGCAGGAAAACACTACTGATACAGCAGCAAGGGCAAAAGCATGTTAAAATAGAAATCCTGTAGAAAATCTCTTTGCACAACAAGAGATGGCCCAGTAGTTAGAGAAAATCATTAAAGCCTGATTTGAGGAAATTGGTTAAATTTTTCACAGAAAAGGGTAACAGATAAAAGCAAACAAAAGTCACCAACCTTCCAGGGAGAGCCATCCCTTGTACAGAGTGCAGATACCTATCAGCTGTGCAGAGAAGACACTGGATTTCACAGGCACGCTGCTGTACTGGATAATGACTTTATAATCATCATATCATTTCCATACACCACGCAGACAATACAGTCACGCAAGTGTCATGATTGCATAATTGCACGATTATTAGATTAATCCACACAGGCAGCAATTACGCTCACACTACAGCTGCCACAGCCCACCCCTGCTGCCAGCACGTTGGCTCTGGATCTGCCATGGAGCCTGGGAAAGTGATGGGTGTGGGAGGCATGGGAATCCCCTCCTCTAATGCTTCTTCAGGACCTGCAGAGATACTGCACTTCCAGGTGTTTTGCAATACACCAATCAGCTGGGATGGCGTGTGGCCCATTGGAAGATACAGACTTTCCTCTGCATTTGGGAATTTTCTGCATCTCAAGAGAGATATTGGCGATATATACAAATACTAGACTTGTATATACAAAAAATATCAGCAAAGATTGGCTCTTGAACTGACCCCCTCAAAGTTCATATCCTTCTACACTAGTCCTTTATCCAGAAGCATTCACCAGGTCTTCTCTTTTGTATGACTAAATTATATTCCAGCACTGGGCAAAGACCATGAAGATTTCCTAAGAAAACTAGGACAACTTCCTTAAAACTAGGAGAAATTCAAGGTGTATGAGCATTGTAGCACATCTGGGCTGCATTCCAAATGACAAGGGCTAAGATAGGTGATTGGGGAATTTTATAAAAGCAAAACTTCACTAAGCTTGCTTTTGGGACCCATTTAAATGTGAAACTCAGGGACCACGGACCTGTGGGAGCCAGGGAACAGATGCCTAATTCATTCCCATTTTTAAAGGCCTTTTTAAAAAAAATCCCTTGGGAATGCACAGCAATACTTGTCTGAGTGAGAGCACCTCAAGAGCTGCACGTTTGAGTGCTGCTCAAGGCTGACAAGCACAGCTTGCCTTACTTGCACAGTCCAGGGGATGTGGTTGTTATAGTAAATGCTGTCAGATTGTGTATATTAAAGCTCTCCTAACTTTAAGCAGAAAACAGAAGGGAAGTAGGAACAGTCCTCCTCATCCTGGTGTGCACAGCAGTCACGGAGTGGACATCATGATGGCACTGAAAATTCTCTGAATTTGATTTGAGAAGCCCTTTTGACTACTGATAAAAAATAAGGAAATTCTTCAGCCCTTGAAATGCAATTCCTATTCCTTCTCCCAAAACATAACTTCTATTTTAAGACTGAACTGATCTTTAAAAAGCATAGAAGCTGTTTGTTCAGCCGCACCATACATTCCTGTGAAGTGTGCATCATAAGCAACAGCAACTAAATTAACTTCATAACAATGTGGTGGGATTTCAAGGGAAAGAAAAACAAACAACACTGTTATGTGAAGAGACATACTTTTTCATAAGATCTCTGCCCACTGGGTGAGAGTAACCATGCTTCCAGCACACTGTTCTCGCTCATTTAATAACAGGATACAATTTTGGATTGTGTATACGTTGACAGAAAGCAGAAGTGACAGAAAGCTTGGAAAGCTTTGATTTTACTATATGCCTGTTGGAATGGAAACACTTGGAGAGAACCTCTAGGCTGATAAAATCTGTCACTTGAACATCAAATAAATATTTTTTAAAAAATCAGTTCTATCTGCCAACAGAAATATCCCATCTATTTCCATTGTGAATTGCAATAATATCGGGTTTAGACCTTTTCTGTTTCAGCCACTTCATAAGCTCCTTTCTGCTTTGGGGATGCAAATATTCTGCACCTGCCAAGGAATATAGCAGCAGTACCTCAAATTTGTGTCAACTCCCCTGCACAGCTAGAATTTGAAGTCCAGAACTTGAAAACAAGGCATGAAGAGGATTCAATGCTAAGGGGCATGAAAATCCCAGCTGAAGACTAACTCACAAAGACCATGGTGAGCGTGGGCTCTCCTGACTATGGACAATATTCAGTAACCTGGAGACAGCTCTGCTGTTTCTTCAAAACCAGCATCAATCCTTAAAGCTGCAGGAAGTTCTATTTATCTGAAGCACGACGGATTAATAAGGGTAAAATCTAAATTACTAATACTCTGAAACATGCTCTGTTTTTTTCAAAATTCTCCAATCATAATAGCTAACTCTGACAAACACAGGCTATTTAAGTGCTTAACTTTGAACATCTTGACTTTCTAAACTTAATTCCATAAACACACAAATGCCTATGTACCTTCTAGACAGAGGCATTAATTACAGCTAGCAGCTGTGAGGGCATTTTACATGTTTCAGTAATAAACCTATCTATCCCTATTAAATATTAATGTACAGTCTCTCTCTATTACCTATTATGTCATTAGTCACATCATTTTTAGGAGGAAGGTCAGCAAAAACAACATAACAGGATATTTGTCCTTTTTTTAAATACAGGACTTTATAGATGTTAATAAAACCCCTGACAAGAGAAGCACTATTTCTTAACAGGACTGATATACAAGCAGGAAAAATAGAATATTTTCCTGCCTCAAATTTGCTTATCAATTGTATAAATAACAGAGAGGATAGGAAGGATAGGGAAAGGAAGGTGAAATGAAAACACACCCTGGTCAATCTCCGTGCTGTGACATCCCAGCCCTTCCATGGAGACTTGGAGAAGTCTCCACTGAAGTTGGTGTCACTCCACAAGGATACCTGGGAGCCAGGTAGAGCTGTGTGGGTGCCCAGATAAGGGTTCAGACACACCCCACAATGCCCCTGACTCCCCCAACAGTGTTTGAGAAGACATGCAGAGGTTGCCTTCCAGATCTGCCATAACACTGAGTATCTTCAGCTGTCATGTTTCTCTTAAATCTCACCATTTATTTCCATGTTTTCCTAAACAAGAAGGATGGCTCTGGCAAGTGAAAGCACATATGATACCCACAGACAGTGTGAATCATTTTCAATTATTATTTTCATTTTCTGACTTATTAATACAGTCTGGCACACAGTTTATAAGCTGACTCACTTGACACTCAGAATTCTCTACTTTAAAAAAAATGCCAATTTGATATCAATTGAGACATTTCATATAACTGTATTTCCCACAAGCTACTTCCAGCGAAACTGAAATGTGTCCTTTTATGTTTGAAATTTTTGGACTAGGTCTACAAATTTCAAGAAAACTCATACTATTAAGACACTTTAGTATCTTTTTCATGACTTGTTTTTTGCCCAAATAATTTTCATATCATTCTACTGAAATTGCTATTTTTCCCCTCCTGTGATAACTTCTGCAAAACACAAAAAAAATCCTTTAAATCATAAAACATAGGAGAAAATTCTTGTTTTGGAAAGGCAACTATATTTGAATACAAACATACACATGCACATATGTATATATATGTGTGTGCATATATATATTCCACACCACTTTCTTCTTCTTTTTTCTTTTTCCTTAGTAATTCAAAACCAGTTTCGACAACAAATTTTGAGTCAGCTTCAGTGCTTATTACTGGCTTCAATTTTCCTTTACTGTGGGATATTGCTCCATTAAATCAGTGTCTGCAAGATTGGAGTCCAGGAGAATTCTATCCTATTTCATGCTTCATTATGAAAGATTCATACAGCCTTACTCATCATGTTTCTACAGTCATCTACATCAACTTTGGCGTACTAAAACGCTGCACGGTACCAAGTGACATGTTGGAATGATCAATCAAGTTCACCAGCTTAAACGCTCTGACAGTGATAAGCAATCTTACTTTGGTTTAGGGGTAAAGACACAGTTCCTAATCAGCATACAAGGGCCATCTTCATAGTGGTAATTAGCATTCACCAAATTGCAATGCTAAGTACAAAATGTTGAAAAGTGCCCTGGAGGCAGAAGTACAGGAGAGAGATTACCCACAGGCCACAGGCACTGGAAGATGCCTTTGTGCTGGAAGAAGTCTTGCAGTGATGAGAGGACCACATGCCCAAGCCTGTTTTCTATGGGAAAAGGTGGTAATAGGATTAGTTTCCCAATGACATGTTATTAAATTGCCTCTCACATATACACCTTCCTCAATAAAAGCCCAAACAAACAAACAAAAACCCACGAGTCATTCCTGTGCGAGACAGACTGAATTATTTAGCCTGGTATATTATTTCACCTTGTTTTTTCATTGTTCCTTTGAAGAAACATAAACCAGGGCTGGAACTAGAAGACAACCCAGGTACTGGCCTGTCTGTCAAACCAGGATTGAGACATTAAATTGTTGATCTTCATTTAACATTGTACGCCTCAAAAATCTGTCTGTAGATGTGTGTATGTGCACAGTAAAGGTTTAGATTGGATATTAGGAGAAACTTCTTCACTGAAAACATTGTCAAACACTGGAAAAGGCTGCCCAGGGGAGTGATTAAATCACCACCCCCGGAGATGTTTAGAGACATGTTGATGTGGCACTAGGGAACACGGTTTAGTGGTGGCCTTGGCAGTGCTGGGTTAATGGTTGGACTTTATCATCCTCAGGGTCTTTTCCAGCCTAAATGCAATGTAATACCTAACAGTAGGTACCTAAATAGTCAAGTATTTGAGAGACATTTCCATACCAGGTGATATTGCTGGAGGAAACAGATTGTTTCCCTACCACGACTACTATTTTTACCACTCATACTATTTCCTGTTTCTGGTCTTGCTACCTTCCAATGATCTACATTTCAATTTATACACTTGTGTCATTATTTTACTAAGAGAAAAACTTCAAGGAACTTTACTAGGGGCTTCATTTGCATTTGATGATTCCATTTAATAGCCCCATGGGCTAAAAACCAACCGATGACATTTTTTTAATTCATGATGGCAGGGGAGGATGTTAACCCCATTAGCATCAAAAAGAAATGACCAAGTGTCAAGACAGTTTTCACAGTTCCATTCCTGTCCTTTCAGACCAGTTAAAGCTCCCAGAATTAGGTTAGTCAGTGGTGCAGACTAGTTCTTCAGCTAACGTGTCCAGTGGTTCTGTTGGACACGATGCATCAGTCATGCTCCTGGATCCAGTTACAGGAAATTTAAAACAAGCGAACCACAGGATGCACAGTGAATTCTTTACACTTGAAAGCTCTTTGTGGAAAAAAAGAAAATCTCTTTTTTTTCCATGTAAAAACAAGTTCACATGGTTAAAATGGATGAGATGGGAAGGATAGGTATTTTCTGCACTATATCATTTGTCCTTCTCCCTACCACGACACAGGAAAATTAAAGCATCTTTGTAGCATTCTCAAACTTGACTAGATAAATCACAGGGTAAGCACAGGCTTTTATGATACTCCATAGAGATCAGTACCATAAGTGTGGTTGGATCCTCATCTCCTCCTTGGTCTCATTTCAACAAAGCCTCCCTGCTGAACAAGGAGTCATTTCAGGCTGCCAAAATCAGCGTTGCTGGTATTAGGAAAACTTTACTTCAACCTTTTTAGTTCTAAGTATGTACTTTCCTTCACTTTTCTCTTTTAACTTCAGTGATTAGATAAATCTTCACAAAAAGCCATCCAGCATCCAAAAAAGGTAAACTGAGGCCCTCCACAGAACATGCTTCAACTGGAACTGCAAGCAAGTAACTTGAAGCACAGCAAAAGTGGGCACATTTTGCAAGACTGAACTCACAAGGCATTGAGTCTCTGGTGCTACAAGGTTTTGCATTCTGCAGGGGACTCAGTCTTTTAACACAAATGGGGGAGGTTCTTGCTCTGGAAAAAGTAAAGCCACATCAGTGGCCAACCATAGCCAGTCCCAACCACAAAACACAAAGGAATAAGAGAAATTTTTTACTCTGACTTATTTTTTCATTCATTAAGCTAGAAAAGTATATTTACCAGTCATCTTGTATGCACTTGCTGTGGCTAGTAAGGACATTTAGGCTCTGAAGATAAATATAAAAATTATGAACAGTCCTCCTTCATTCCCCAAATTAACTGAAATCCATTTCCAAAACAACAACAGAATCCTCAAAAATGTGGGTGAAAGAAAATGCATTGGAAAGTTGCACTTAACAACAGCATTCTTCCTTTCAACCAAATTCCCAACTTTCATCTTAGGCCATCTTAGACCCTTCACTCTATTAATAGTTTAATGCATGATAAATAATACATTATTCAAAAGGAACTTGTACTTTCACATTGGGTACAATACTTGCGAGCTACTTGCAATGTCTTCCACTTGATTTCAAGTGACATGCCCAAAGTCTTTGCAAGGAAAAATAAATCTCCCATTCAAAAGAGATACTGTCTCTGCCCTGCTGAATGCATCTTTTTCTTGCAACGAAAGGAAGAAGAAAGAAGAAAAAGAAATACTCATGTTCAAAACGTACTTCAAAGGGGAGAAGAGCACATAAAAAAGAATGAGGTGTTCTATTTAATTCAGGCCACACCACTTCCAAAAGGACGTAGCAGGATTATAAAAGTTCCAAGGATAGGCAACAAAATTGATTAAAGTCGTGCTGATTCTTCTGTATCAGGAGACACTGAAGATGTTGGGAGTTTTAGATCAGAGAAGCAAAAGCAAAGGTAGAGATGACATGAAAATAAAGAAGACAATATGATGAAAGGCACAGTAAAGATAAATCAAGGTCTACCATTCAGTCTCTTTCATAAAGGAAGATCAAGGGTACATTCAAGACTATCAGAAGACTGCAAAATTGACCAAATCCATTATCTACCTGTGGAACTTAAAGAATATGTGATATTATCAATGTCAAGGGTTCAGGTTGAGTAGAAGTCCCAGGCACATTATGCAAGCACAGGTTCCAATGGCATTTTAAAATTTTATTAATTATTGTTCTGATCTGGCCTAATAAAGTACTTTTCTTAGCTCTCTAGAATAGAAATTCCCTGGTCTCTAATTGTGACAGTGTCAAGAATACTTAATTTTCAGTTTATCAGCTGGCTAAAACACTTCACTTTTCCCACAGTCATAAATTACAATACTACAGAAACTCAAATTAACATTTTGATTTTATTAGCGTCCATAATTCCATGACAAAATATCTGTATCACGTATTTAACTTCTAAATGTCTTGGTGGTCTGCAGTAGAGGAAAATAAATTTATAAATACTGTAATTTCAGAAATGAAGCTTCCCACTTCTGCTAGCACCTTTCCATAAACATTGTAAACATCAATACTTTCAATGTGTCTTTGGTGGGAAAAAAAAAAAGCCCACGTTGCCAAGAATATAGACTTAAATAGTATCAAACATGAATTAACTGCAAACACAAACAAGAAAACAAAGAGGTGCAGACAAGCAGCATCTGTTTGGCAACACATCCCTATTACAAAGCTAACAAAGTCTTTCATGAGATCATCAGACATCTCACACTGGAAGATATCCATAAGGAACAGGATACTGTGCATTCATTCAGTAAGTGAGCAAAATACACCTCAAGGTGCAATTTTAAACAATGTAGGGGAGTAAACTTTCCCTGTCTCCCACTGTTCTCAGTTTACTGAGGGGGTCAGCCCAGTTGTCAGCAGGAAAGGAAGGCTCCTCATGCCCATGGTGCCAGGGGAAAACTCATCCCCAGCCTGAGGCTACTCACACACTGCACTGACTGAGCTCCTCTCCAGCCTGGACAAAAGGGTGTGTCCAGCCAGGGAGGATTTGGACACACAAACTGAAGCTGCTTCAGAAAGCAGGAGCACAGAGACACCTGAGTACCCTGCAGCAGCTCTGAGCTGGAGAGCCTTTGCACGGGAGAGAAGATACTCAACGGCAGCAGAGAGGAAGAGAAAGTCTACCCAAAGGACAAGATAAGAGGAATGTCACCAATATATCACTTTACATCTGTGTTACTATTTTCCTGTTGCTATGGGAATACTAGAGAAAGTGGTTATCATTGTGGATTCAAAGACTCATGTAAAGTCTAGGTGTGAACAGTATCATTTGTTTGCAGCCTATAATTTTCTTTTCCAAGCAGTGTTAAATAGTTTTGTCTGGGGGAAGGGTATGAATAATATTCCCTTCTCTATTCACATGTTAAAATTAGCTAACCTTCTACCTGCCCCGGAGAACATCCAAAAAAATCTATAGCAATGACAAGCACTAACTTATCAGGATAAAACAGATCTTCTTTCCATATAATTAAAATTAACACACTAACTAGAATACTCTTCATAGAGCTGATGCTATCATGCATTCTACGATGAGGTCAGCTACAAAATTAATTCCATCATATTTAACTTGAGTGTCGAGGACCAGGCTTCAAAGCACTTTAGAGGAAATGGCTGTGAAAAATTTAGTAATGATTACAGGGGCAGTCTAGAAGTCCTTCTTTATCCTGATTAAACAAGATTGCCTGCATTCTCTGAGACAGGATCAGTGATAGAAGTCAACAGAGGTATGTACCGAGTGTTTTATTTCAGTTGTATCAAGACAGAAGAGGGGAACAAAATAGACAGGACACACTGTGCTTGTGTACTCGTGTGACAACTCCTCAATTCAGCCTGAAAGAAAATGAAACTCCTCATGTTTACTCAATTGTTGGCAGGAATAAGCAGGTCTTGAAGAACAAGCTGAGCACCATGAAAATGCTACCAACACTTTGTGTATTTCAATTAAGTGCTTAATATTCTGACTGTAGACTTCAATCTTGCAGGAGTAAGTGTGCATACCTAGTGAGTGATTGCATTGCTACTCACTCATCTTCAAAAATTAAGCTCTCCTTCGGTATTCTCAGAGCTAAACCCTGTGAGGTTCAAGAGTGCACTCAGTCCCTGTTCTGAGAGTGTTTTCTACACAGTTTATGTACTACAACAACAACAAAGCAGATAAACTAACACACAAAACGAAGAAAATGCCAATATTTAGTCTCTAGGCTGTTTTCACTGAGCAATGAATAAGAGTTTGCAACCCAAGCTAAGTATCAACTGGAGACAGTTTCATGGCATCAGGGCAGGGCTGCACAGAAAGGTTCAAAGCAGCAGGTTTCCCAGAGTAATGACTTAGTTACAAATTCTGAATTATTTCTCCCAAGCTGCAAGGGCCATTACAGTAATTTCTACTAGAAAACTTGACAGGATTCAACCATAATCAAAGAGATTCAGCATTCAGACTGATAGCAGTGTGGACAGGGAATTACTTAGTGTGCTTCCACTTCTATCAATCTTACACTGGGCTCACAAAGATCAACTAAAAGAGTCCACCTGACCTCAAAAATTTCTGAATCAGCCCCCTTAGTGCCTGTTAACAATACTCCAACGATACAGCTCATGTTGTTGATTACTCAAAAGTAAATATATGAAGCTGTAAGTAGGCACATAAAGACACTGAAGTGATGGTAATGAGAAAGGCTATTTCCCCGGGAAGCCAGAGAAAGAACTCTTAACAAAACGTCACTTCAAAATCGAAAATATTTTAGCTCAGCACGATAACGTCTTAGCACAGGTCATCAAGTATTGCAATGAGTGAAACAAAGAGGGTGAAACATGTCCCAGATTTAAATGAAGACTTGATCCTACTTGTAAGAAGGAGCTAGAGGTATTTGCTGCAACACCAAAACCTGTAGCAGCAGTTAGGAAGGGCTGACTAAAATTCAAATACTATAACCAGAGTGTGTGAAATGTAGAGCTGTGTAATTCATAAACAGATTGCCACATTAAATAGCATTAAAGATCTTGTTTATGCAAAAGCACAGAATGCATGCTCTCCTTTTCAGGGTAGGTACCAAGCCTTGCTTCCCTTCACAGGCATAGAGAGGCATTTCAACATGGCAAATGTTCCTCAACTGCCCCAGCACCAGGAGACAAGGAGCTCCATCAAAGCCTGGAGGACAAGGAATCATCAGCTGAAGGACACCAGTAACAATTAGACATTGTGGGGACCTGACTTGCTACAGGTGGGGAGGGACTAATTCCTGAGGTTTCCCAGCAGACTCCTCTCTGCAGAGATGGCAGCACTGCTGAAGGCTGCACGCCCTGAGAGCACCAGGGTCAGCTCGGCACCACGACAGCTGGCGGTGTACACACTCTCAAACTTGGCAAGTCATCCACTGCCATATGATGGCTATTGCCAGGCATTTAATTTGGGATTAACGGGATAAAAAATGGATGGTAAATTAGAGCCAATGCTGTATTATAAAGGAATCACAGGCCAAGTTCTCAATTGCAATAACTCACCTTCTCTGAGGTCAAACTACATCAACAGGAAATTTTGTCCCAGTACAAGGATTTAAGCGAATAATTCATACTGAAACATTTATCTAATTAATCTCAAGTTTTCAGCATGAATACTAAGAGGCTCCCTCTTATTTTTATTTGCAGTTATTCACTGAATAATCCCTACACATGACACTACAGCGAGGCATCCACAGAAGAATGGGAGAACTTCTGACTTGTTCTCAAGGTTACAGAGCATGTGTCTGTCCATCAGGAATACATGATTTGAAAAGCAAAATTGTTTCCCACCATTATTCTGTGTCATTTGCTGAAAGGTCAATGCTACTGTTTAAAAAAATTTGCCAGTGAACTGACTCAGTAGAGCACTCAAAATAAATGAACACTACAAATGCTGTGGAAGAACAAAGATCCCTTACCACTGTTTCTCTATTGCTTATAACAAAAGAACAACTAGGAGAAATAATCTTTTTTGGTTTTTTTCTTAGAATAAATGCAGGGGGTTTGTATGGATATGAATAATTGAATAACCTTGTGATTTGTAGCCATTATATATTTTTATGTTCTTTCGGTTTTTTGTTTGTTTGTTTTTTAATCAAAAGAGTCTGCAGAGTTGAACTATTCAATGGCTCTTCCTGCCCTGCTCCAAGGCTCATTTTTTGCCAAACTGTTCATATATGAGCAGTTTATTTGTTGCAGTCATTGTTTTAAGGATGCCCTTTCCATGCTCCCGTTGTTTCCTGGGGGTCCCTTGTTAAAACCCTTGGGAAGAGGTTCTCTTTGTTTCTCCACACATCTGTTTTTGTTCAGCCCCTTATGCTGCTACACATTAGTACTTAAAACGTGTATGGACTTTATGCTTAGAGGCCAAGCTATGCCTGACACCATTCTGCCAGACACTAGACAATAGTGCTCAGAGTAGAAATCCCTTGTCCCAGCTGTGGTCACCACATAGGAAAGACACAGGAAACAACACACAACACAGTCAAGAATGGTGCAAGCCCCAACTGAATCAGGATGGGGAGAAGCTTTAGCCTTGCAGGAGCCTTTTGCTACACTGGGCATTTATCAAAGGCAATGCTCAAAAGGCTTTTTCTGGAGTAACCAGAGTGACTGCACCTTCCACGTGCATAGCCATTAATTTGGAAAGGTGCTTTCATTCTTCCACAACAAAATCCAGTGTCATCAAGGGAGGGCTGAATCAATAGATGAAAAACATCTTGCCACTTTTTCTGACTGCCAGTTGTCCAAAAAAGCAATTTAGAAGACATTGTTAAATGCTTCTCAAAACATTAATGTCACTACCAAAAATTGCTAGGAGTTGCACACATAGTCACAAGTGTGCATTATCTGTCATTTCCTCATTTTTAAACCTTCATATTTACACTCTGCAATACTTGAAGCACTTCTGGTGTGTCATAACTGTCCCCTCCCAGTGAATTATTCTGCACTCATAAGGGGCAAGGCAGGAGGGCCTGAAGGATTTTTTCACAAATATTTTATGTTCTGAAAAAGCACAGCCTTTCTCCGTGTTTCATTTTAACAGTAACTTGGTGACTGGAAAAGAACCAAAAGGATTAACACCTCTCATGCTTTCAATTAAATGCTTTGGCCTTCTCTACCTTGCTTTTTAATCAGTGGCTCAGGGGCCTGTTCCTTTTATACACTAGCGAATTTAATATTAGCTCTTAATGAGCCATTTGCTCACAGCCAAGAATGGAAGCTGCAGAGAACAGAGGAAATTACTATAGAAACACAATTTGCCTTTCAAATTATATGTAAAAATTATGATAATGGCATGTTAACTTTTTTTTATTTATGTGTGTTTTACCTTTATTCACTGATTATTACATAAGCCACTGCAGTGTGTTAGAAGGCCTGCTGTTTCTAAAGTAGAAAGATCACTCTGCTAGGGTCAAGAATCTTCTTGTAACTTGTTGAAGTTCTGTAGCTCCAGAAGCCCTGCTTTCCACCTCATGTTTACTGACCCAAGAGGTCATCATCCATAAACACCACGTCCAGTGTTGAAAAAAATCTCACCAGATGTGTCAAGTACACCCAGAGATAACGTGAGTTTTTCTTTCAGCATTCAGAAGCCAATCCCTGTGAGGATTTATCCCTTCATCACTTTCTGGGGCTGTCATCAGGACTGACATAGAAACTCCAGTGCTCCACATCGCCTACAACTTTGCTGAACACAGCAGTCAGACTCATAAACCCCACTTTTGTACAGGAAGAATTATTGAGGTTTAGGGAACAGAGCATCCCAAAGTAACCTTCAACAGCAGCCATGGCATTTGAATCCCTTTGTACACTTACTAAATAAAGAATTGTGTAAGGAAGTCAAAAGCATCAAGAAAAAACTTGCTTACTCTTTTTACCCCTTTCCTTTATTCAGACAGTGAGGAATTGCACCAGAACTACATCCTATCACACAGCTTCTTAATTGGCATTAACCAGTATTTCAGGAGGTAACAATTCACTAATTAAAAGAAAATCAGATGCAACTTATTATAGTCAGCTTACAGTAATAGTACCCTTCAGATTTTGGCAGTAATGAAGATAAAGCAATAATGCACTCAAATAATTGTTCCCCCCGATTTTTAATCCCTTGGATAGCTATTAGCCTGAAGCACAATCATGGCTCATTAGGACTCTCTAAATAATAACTTAGAACAAAAAAAGAAAGACTTTTCGTACACAAATTCACAGAGTTTGTCCATATGACTGAAGTGGCTGAATGAGATTAGAGGTGTGGCAAACTTAACAGGTTTAAACGTGTTAAGCAGAAAAAAAAAAACTTTTGGAATGTGTTTGTGCTCTGTTCTGCTACATCTTCCCTCTCTCAACTACAACCTCTCCTTTACCTCCAATCGCTGTTCCCAGATTGCTTTTTATTTCTCCAACACTCACATTATTCTTTCAGTGCACTCTCAGAGGAAAAGCAACAGAGGCAGATAGACATGAAACAAATCCTAAGCAGCTCCAAACCAAAGGATGAAGGAAGCAGGTGAGGGAGGCATGAACAAGGAGCAGAGTGGGGCTGTCCAAGGGTAAGAAAGCCTCAATTTGTTACTCCCCTTCCAAGAGCACCACACCTAAGGAAGCAGACAGGTGCCTTCTGGCAGGCAGAGTAGCAATGTTGGTGTTGCTAGTGGAACAAAACCTTCCAACATTCTGGAGAAGCCCAAAGGCAAAAGCAGGATCATTAGCCTGATCATTCCCAGTGCCAAAGATTGAGTACTGTAGGACACAACAAATATTGGAAGCAAAGGGTAAAGTCAATGTCCAGCTTCAATGGTGTCTTTGTAAACCTGTGAGAAACAGAAAATACATTTTCCAGTAAATCAGCAGTAAATCCAGCAGACAGAGCCTCAGACTGCTTAATTCCTTCCACTGAGGATGTGAGAAATTAGAGATATTGGTTGTGTCAGAGGGACTGAATATAAAAGAAACTCTGAATGGAGTAAAAAGAGTAAGTCATGAAATGTACCCTTAAAACCAAATCCGACTGGGCTGAGCCAGCTCCTCATCCATGCATATTTTTCAGTCAGCTTTAACAGAAACAAAGACAGAAAAGTTTGGGCTTACTGAGGCAGAAAAGCTTATAGTGGAGAACACCAGAAGAGTTTAAAAAATTTAACAGACCCTTTCATAACCAAAGTCAGAATTATGTCTTTTGGGAGTATGGGCTGGTCTCTGAGATCAGGAGGGTAGAGCAATGAATAAAAGCAATATTTTGAAACCAGTCAGAAACCTCCATGTCACTCCCAGCTCAGGTAGTCTTCCTGTATCATCATGAGCAAAACAGCTGCACCTCTCTGGATCTCTGGGTCTTGGTTGTTCTTTTTCTACTCTCCCTGCAGACGGCAGCAGAGGAGTTTGCCCAGCACTTGGACATGCTTATAATATCAGTCAGGGTATTTGCACTGGAATGTGATAAAAGCAATTAACAAGTGACTGAATATTGCCAGCATTTTAATAAATTGTTCCATCAGCATATAAATAAATGAAATCTTCCTTTTCAGAAAACACAGGGCTGTTCAGCCACCAAGGAAGAGAATTCATGTGAAGGGGTTCACATAGATAATTCCAGAACAAATACTGTGATGGAGATTCTACCAGTCTGGTCTTGGCAGAAATTGTGAAAAATGACAGATACACATGTCAAAATAGATGAAGAACTGCTGCACATAAATTCACACCAGTTAATATGCCAGAGCAAACAAAACTACCTGGAGTCATATCAGATAAAGACATAGATAAAACACTGTCAACAATAAAAACAGTAATACAAAATGTTTGGCTGGTGAATAAAAAACATAATTCAATTGAGAAAACATCTCAGCAGTCACAACTGACTAATACAGACTCAGGCCACACTGGCTCCTCTTGGGATACCCAGCTTGTCCCCTGTCACCTCCCAAAGAAGGGCTGCAGAAAACCATTGTCAGTGATTCTGCACTGATGCTTTGGTCACCACATTAGACTACTGGGAAGGGATGATAAACCATCAAAGGGAATTAACCTGAATGACATGAATGAAGCTCTCCCTCAGACACCTTTTCTCCTGGTGAAGGTAGTAATGAAAAGGCAGATTGGATGAAGCTTTGGGCAACCTTCTTCCACTATGCTGACACTGACTGCTATCAACTGCATCCTGCAACACGGACAGATTGGAAGAGTGCTACCCTGCCTACCTCACCATCTTCTAACAACAGAAGATGAAGGCACTAACAGAAATTTTAAGGCCACTGTTTCATTCTTCTATATTTCAGACCAATGGAAATAAGTAATTTTTATTTCTTGTTTGCAGCGTGAGACCCAGACGACCCGTCTTGCCTGCTATTACAGTAAGACAAAGAATGACACATGGGTGTAAATAACAGCAAAATTGACCCTCTGTATGGCCAAAATTCAGGGGAGATACCAAAGGGATATGGAGCAGTATGAGAAAGCACTGCTGAACAACAGGCATGAGTATGGATGGAAGATTGCCAATTACCATGATACACTGAGAATTTGTATACTAGCTATATACCTGAAAAACACACACAGGAATATTTTAAGACAGCCACCATTTCTAGCATGATTTTAAATTCCCATTTTTCCCATCTATCAGAGACAAGAAACTTCCATGGCTATTATTCAAACAAAAACCAAACGCAGAGCATGACAAGTTTCTCCTTCTGGTGAACAGGTGAAATTTTACCGACTGCTTTGAAAGCTGTGGTGATCAACCCAAACATTTTACTCATTTTAGGAAATTAAATGTAGGGTTTTTTCCAGGTACAGCTTCTGCAAAACACCCTCCCCTTGCAAGGAACAATGTAATAGAAAAGTAAACTGAAAAGGTCACATAGGCAAAATAAACAGGTGTCCCTATGGAGGGAGGAGCACAGAAGAGATCATCCAGTACTGGTCACTGAGAGCAATAAGACTGTAGAAAATGAAGAGCTGTGTTTTGCTGCATTTTTCCTTACTAAAGGCTATGTTGTGTGCTTTTCTTAGATTATCTCCTTCACATGACCTTACAGGGAAAAAAAAAAAACAAAACACCTACCCCATCTGCCTCACTTATTTTAAATCTATTTACACACAAGACTTGTGTTTTAGTGAATCCATTTTGACATTCTGGTCATCAGAGATAGCACCTGTGGCAACAAAACAGGTACAGAAGTGTTACAGACTATTAAAGGAGTTCACATTAGGGACCATGAGAAGACATTTGACCCATATCAAGAAGCAGCTTGCTCCCCTAATGTATCAACAAGTAACATATTTTTTCTTTAGTTAGTTGCAATAGTAATTGAGTCAGCTTCCCTACTACTAATAAGAAGGAAATGGTAAAGATCAAAACTCATACAAATTATTTTGTGTCTGTGACCCTCCACTTCTGGTGCAAGCATTTGAGATACTAAAAACCAATGAGGTACTGAGTGCTGAAGCCCAGGCCTGAGATGACACATTTTCACCCTCATACTGTAATTAGCTTGATGCAGTCAGTTCCTAGCAGCAGAACTCTGTTCCATCAGAAAATAATAAATTCCTTACAGAAATCTGGACTGTAACTAAAATCAGCTACCAAGGTGTGTCTTAATTTGGGTCCTGTTCTCATGATAAGCACGGAACAGACTAGACACCCTCACCTGTATGGAAGGCCAAGCATAGGGACTCATCCAGCATATCCTACTGCATGGTTTTACTCCCCTCTTCAAAAAGGGGGCTTGTTTGAAAATGCAAAAGCAACATTTAAAAAAAAATCCATCTATTTCAAACACATACAGACACTGAACTCCAAAGGCAGCTGCAGGGTTCATCCCCACACTCTAATCTGAACCTGCTAGGAACAGCACTGAAAGGCAGGGACCCAACCCACAGCACCAACTCCTCATTCTCCTGCTTAAGGAGTAAATGAAAAGATTTCTGAAGTTCTTCAGGTGCCTAATTCCCATTGAACTGAAAATTCAGTGGGAGTTAAGACACCCAAATAGATCTCAGAACAGATCTGAGAAATTTCTCCACATATGCTGCTCTTAGAAATTAAGTAATGCATTTGATTTTGTTAACCTGACACAGGCAATATCTTCAAGGAAAACATTCTATTTGGATAAATC
Organism: Phylloscopus whistleri; assembly: GCA_017589585.1. Classification (NCBI taxonomy): domain Eukaryota; kingdom Metazoa; phylum Chordata; class Aves; order Passeriformes; family Phylloscopidae; genus Phylloscopus; species Phylloscopus whistleri. The sequence goes on along the minus strand of JADMLD010001007.1, from coordinate 620,341 downwards.
TATAGACTGGTTCTCAGTCCCAAGAAAATGACCTAAGCTTGATCCAGATAAGGAGCTGCTGCATCCTGTACTTCTCTCTTTGGTATCATTTCCCAATGCACTGAAAAAATTTACAGTAAAACAAAACTTGTTTCTTTGCAAAAATTAATAACCTCTCAGGATAATATTTTTGACACTGCATTTCCTTATCCTATAACTTAATTGTATGAACTATTTCAAAACAAAAACCCCAGAATTTCAGCTAAATATTAAAATCATAAGCAATTGCAGTTCTGTGTATGACAACAAAAGCTTTACAGATTTTTTTTTATGGTTATTTTAGGAAAAAGTCTCTCCATCAAGTCACACAGTGAAGCAGTTGTGTACATACAAGGAAAACAAACTTTAAAGAAATTCACAAGAAAAAAGGCGGGGGGGGAAAAGAACTGTTTTACAGCTACTTCTGTCACTAAGAAGAAAGTTGATTATCACTCTTTGATAAAGAAGAAGAAAGCTGTCTAATGCTTCTAAAGCTGAGCTGGTGCATAACTTCCCTTTAAGTTCTTTGACTTTCCCCTGTGAGCCTTTCTTGGGCAAGGTTACATGCGTAAGCAGCAAGCAGCTGGGTTTATGGCTCTTTTCAAAGCACATATTGGGGTGCCTGAATCCTGTGAGTCTCCTAAAGCAGACACCATACGAGCACACTCCCCCAGAACAACAGACTAATGTGGGCAGCACACAGTTCTAACAGAGGGGAATCACCTCCTAGAGATCTTCAAGTCCCCCACACACAGGCTAACATGACCTCTCTCAATTTCAGCTGGATGTTTACATCATTCCCAGGCAGACCTTCTCACAAGGATGGGGATTCACATGTCAAGCCTGAAAATGCTGCACTATGGCAGGATCTGATCTTTGAAACTCAACTCTCCATAGTCCAGATGGTTTTGTGAGTGATCTTTCCCACAGCACACCAAAGCACCAATAGTTTTTTTCCCCACAGATCACACTTTTCTGTTTTTTCCAGGAACTTCATGCCAGGTTCAGTATCAAGCACAGCACTGTCACTCATCACCAGTGACCCTCCACCTCCCAAGCCCTCTACTTCTGCAATTACAATGGATTAAAATTCTTCTCAGCATAAAAATATCTCATGTTCTGTCCTTGCTTTGCTGTTAGACAATGGAAAGCTGCACCCAGAGCAAAACATGTGAAACCAGGCTTTTGTACAGCCCTGAAAGCAATGAGTCTCAGCAGGCAGCAAGGAAGTAATATGAAGACAGCATGTGCCTATCCCCCTCTGTCCAAAATTCCCCAAAACAGGCTGCTTTCAACTTGCAGCAGTGTATGAGTGGGAGGACGTGCACAGTGGCTGGGTGAAACACAAAGGCAATACCTTACATCAGCTGGAGTCAGGAGCATGAAGAGAGTTTTAATCATTAATCCTACAAAAAGCAAAGATTAAAGGACTATTAAGAACAGAACAAGCTATTAGTAGACCACTGAAGGTACATTTTTCACACTCAATCAGCCTGATTATGAGAAGGCACAGGACCTTTTTCCTTAAATGATAAAGCACAAGCAAGTACTTTCCAAGATCTACACGACTTCATACGACCTGCTTTACAACCAGCTATATCAAGAGATAACAACAGTAAATATAACTACCTATTTTAGTGTTCAAGCAGACTTTTCTGGACACAGACAGGAAGACATTGCCATCCTCAGAATCCAGTCTGTTACTGCCAACAGCAAGTTTCTTCAGTCGCCTCCACAGAGGGCCCAGAATACTGGCACAAAGAACTATTCCAGCTCTCACATGTGACCCTTCAGATTCTGGCAACTGGATCCTGAGCTTTTCCCATTTCCCAGGTGTTTTATTAACTGAGGCTCTTAAGATGCTCTGCATACCTGCAGTGACTCTGGAATCACTGGAATTGCAGTCTCTTACTTCGGAATAGAGACAAAGCATTGCTCTCTTCTCTGCAATATTTTTATATTCCTGTTAAAATAATACTCTTTTGCTTTTTTAAAAGATAATTAGATCTACAAACCAATACAGTCCTTTCCAAACATCAATTGCAGTTAAAGAAAGATGGCTGTGGGTACCATGGAAAGCCATTCAAGTACTGGATGCTGCTTTGAAGGCAGCTTGTCACATTCTCAAGCACACATATTAAATAACGCTGGGTTTGCTCATCTTCTTAGAGAGTGCAATTTCCACACAGAGAAAACACAAACCAATGCACTGCTGCACAAAGAGGTAACAGGCAAAGCCCTGAAAGCAAGTAGTGCTTGTGAGAGAAATGTGGCATAGGGAACATGGAAGAGAGTTTAAGCTGAATTAAGTGGATTGATCAGGCTATCAATGTTATTCTGCTTCTTCCTGAAGATCAGTAGGAGTATCAATAGATGCTGCATTGATCTGCATTAGGGAGATGAGCTAAATCTTTCATCATAATCCATGTTTCTCACATCTCCCATGGCCCTCTATGGAGAAGTTGTATTAAAGAATTGAAATACAAACAACAGAATTTTTTAAAAGCCTGAAAAAGACCCACCTGTGTTTTGGAAGCATTAAGCCATGTGTCTGGAAAACTTATGTTTCAGCTGGAAGCAAAAGTTAAATTCAGTAAGAGGTAAGAAATTTTTCATTCTTCTTAATAGAAAAGAATTGCAAGTAAGACACCTAAAATAAATTTTACCACAGTAAAGCAGACAGGATTAAGGGAGATTCTACCTGTGCCCAAGCAATCAAGATGTTTCAAGCACATGTGATGTATTTTCACCATGAGATTATACCCTTCTGCATGCTGTTTGCATTTTCAGAGCATTTAACATGAGCAGTGCTCTCCAGGTCTATATCCAAGGTATAAATATAAAACATCTCTAAAAGAAGACATCTCAGTCTGGAGATTCTGGCCATCAGAGCATTGCTGCTTTTGTCACACTGTTTTAATTGTGAAGTGCCCCACTGCCCTCCTCCAGGGAAGTTTCAGCACACTTGAAACAGCCAACATCAGACAAGATTGTAGGATGCAGAGTACCTGGAGTTAGAGCTTAATTTAATGATAGTTACCAAACAGGAACAAATTCAGAAAAAAAAATAGTAAGTCAATTGCAAAACTGCTTTCTACAAAGGGAAAAAAAAAAAAAAAAAAAAAAAAAAAAAAAAAAAAAAAAAAAAAGAGAGAGAGAGAGAAGGGGGAAGAATTGAAGAATTCACACTTCTTTCTTCACTGCTAATTTTGCCCTTGATTTATTATAAACCCCTTCCTTGGATATGGGAACTCACTTCCATTGTGCCTTGTTCAACTTCTATGACTCCATTAAGGTCACACAACTCTCCCTGCTTCACTCACAGAAGGATCTCTTCTGCCCTTGGCTAAAATGTCACTGCACTGGGGCTGACCTTCAAAGCTTTCAGCTTTAAAATAAACTTGCTCAAAGTGGCAGCTTCATTTCCCATTGACTGAGTAAAAGAAGTATCTGGGTTCTTGTCTTGGGGATGGTTTCACAGTTTATAGCTGATTTTGTGCCAGTTTTCTTTTACTGTTCAAGGGTGTGAAAATGTGCAGCAAAGACATGATGGAGCTTGTGTGTAAGTTTGTAACTCTGGCAGGTTGGAGTACAGAGGTTTCTCCTACCAACACTGGTCATGCCATGACTCAACTGAAACTACCAGGCAAGGCAGGCAGACAGAAAATTTCTACTCTTTAGAAAGTCTCAGTACATTCTGCCTTCTCAAGCACTTTGGTGATTTGAAGAAAAAACAATTATATGCTATGTAAGGGAAAAAAAACCCACATGGGAAGAGATTGCAGCACTGATGAGATTGTAATTCTTTGAGTGAGTATTACAAGCTACACTCTCTTTAATAAGCTGAGCAGGCTGAGCTACTTGAATTTCTGATTATTTTCTTGGGTTCTAGACCATGAACACTGTATGTGTACAAACAGTGGGCTTATATCACCTTTGCTTTCCTGGAAAAACAGAAAACAGAACTTTTTCTAGTAGATCTATATATAGTGAATACTATACTCACTAACCACTATTTTTATATCCAGGTTTCTTTTAAAAAATTATTTTGATATTCCTTCAGGGAAAATAGGATGGAGTCAGACACCTTCCAATATGTGAAGAACACAGATTTTCAGTGTTACTTCATATAAACGTTTATGTTTGCTGTCAACCTATGAACACGTGCAAAACTTGTAGTTTGCTAAATTTCAAATATTAAACCCATGAAAATGATAAAAAGCTAAATTTCCAGACCAACTCTAAAAAGTAACTTGACTCATTTAAGAGCAAATGGAGTTTCAGATCTTGGTTGGTTCACTAACACTGTGAACTTTTTCTTTTGAAAGGAAGTCTATGCTTAGCATCTACAAAATGAAGCATCTCTTCCTGAAATCAATTGCTCCAAAATATATAGTTCCCAGGAGTCTAAACTAGCTCGAGATAAAACTTCCATTTGTCACTAGTATCCTCTCTATTTTATATTGTCTTGAGACTTGTGAAAAACTGCTGGCTCGAAATATTCCCTGGTCTCAAGTGTGGCAGATTACAATATACCCACAAATAATCAAGGCAGAGTTGATGAGGTTTTCCAACTTTCACAACATTGATAACCTCTTTTCATAATGAAGACTTCACATTGTAATATCACAAAAAAACTCCCTAGCCAAGAGCTACTCAAAATTTCAGAGAGTGCTTAATGCCCCTACTCCTTCCCTGGACAGCTCTGCATTCTCACAGCACACTGGTCATTAGTGCCACTGCGGATGCTTGCGGAGATGCTCGATTTGGTTTTGGCAGTAGCTTAAGCAAACAAAGCACGAAGCCCTGCACAGAGGACAGAGTGCTTTGCAGACTGGCCCCAGATGGTAGCATTCCAGTTTGACATCACTTCATTTTTGGAAGTGCTGTGCAGACATTCAAGGCAATAAAGTCAGAAGCAGCTCCCAAAGTCAGAACTAGAGCATTTCTCTGAGCTTCTCTTGGCCCTTCCTCTCTCCCTACACTTCCTAACAGGAGCCCTTTTCTTTGAGGGCACACAGAACTCTTTGCAAAATCTCCAGTAAATCACCTTTATCCATACAATGCCTATTTTGGGCAACTCACGCTGTTTTCATCTTTCTTCCCCTCTTTCTCTCACTGCTTTTCTTGATAAAGAGTCAAATTAAAGTTCACTCAAGCAGAGACGCAGCAGAGACGGCTGCTAGCCCGAGGCCAGTTTCCACTCCTGAGATTTACAAGGCAGCCACTTGGAGCTGATTATACACTTTCAACCACACATTTCTGACTTGACATTGGGTCACATACGAGTTCTAAATTTAAATCCCACTCCATTAAAGCACAAGGAAAGTCTTGCAGGGACCCACTGCCCCTTTCTTGCCTACAGCCACTGCTGGCTTTCCCACACCTTCCCAAGCATCCTCCCAGCCATGGCACTCTGTCCCTCATCCTCAGAGCCATGCAGGTGTCTCCAAAATCTGTTCCATGTGTGTAATGTACTATAATTAAAACTCACCTCCCATAAGAAAAGCATGCTGTGGATATAAATACAATATATTAATACATACTCTTACCTTTTTCTCCCAGCAGACCATACTATTTTTAAACTCTCCATAGCTCTGATTATAGCTCAGCTAACAATAAATATTCCATGCTCAGCAGTTCCATAGCAGACACATATAGGTTCCTCTTACTAATGCCCAAGTCCATTAGAAAGTCAACCTCTGTTAGGATTGTCCAACAGATACCAAACTATAAGCACTCTAGTCTTTCCATAAGGTGGAGTTTTTTCCTATTTATACAGACAGCTCAAACATTTCTAACATTCAGAGCAAAACCCAGCCTTTAACACTGACTCCCCTCCTCAGTCAGAGATGGCCCCAGCGTGCCCATTTCCCAAACCAAACCCCAGGGAGCCTCAGCAGAGAAAGCCCCAGATTCACACCAAGCCCAGCTTGCCTGGTTTGAGCCCTGGGGCAGAGCAGCACCATAAGGCCAATACAGCAGGCAGGCAGGACCACCTGCTATGTACCCTATTGCACCTCCACCTCCTCTGGCTACTGCTGCAGGGTGCAGTGACACCTGCCAGAAATTTAATCAATATTCATTATTTTCTATTAAAATGGAGTGTAATTGTCTGGCCAAGTTCATTCCTGTTAGAGACACAGCTTCAGTGAATTCAATTCCAGTTACATTTGTCAATTGAAATTTGCTTAGCGTGTCTGATCCTGCTTTACCTCACATCAGACTTCTCTGTGTTTTAAGAAGATCTGCCAGAAATAATGCTGCATGTTTAGTTTCTTTTCTGTGTTTTTCAGCACTTTGGGTGCTGGGATTTTTTAAACCATGCATATGGAGGGGAAAAGTCTGGGGAAATTGTGGACTCTTAAACAAGTTACAAAACACAATTCTTTATTTTGTTTCCAACACAGCAGCTGACCGGTCATTTGGTAATATTGTTCCTGTTGTACAAACAAGTTGGTTCTTGACTGAAGTTAAGCATAAATTCAATATTAGGTTTGAAAGATGTGTGTCTTCCCAATATTAACAGTCTGAAATTCAGTAGAAAAGTGAGGGCTTTATTATTGTGTCCATTAAGTTGTGTTAAACCTGAAAACAAACTGTTCCCACTGTACTTATGCACCTATGGAGTCAAAGTGTGAATGTATTCAGGCCACACAAGAGATGAAAAACTGCATAAACACTTATGCCCAGTCACCTAACAGCTACGTGCTTTTTGGAACTGAGGTCTCAATGTCAAGCCTGAGTTAAACTGACCCCAAACAGCTGCATGACCATAATCACTCTAAGGATTTGGGGTTCATAATCAACTTAAATTACTGACTGTTTATCCTGCAAATATTAACTATATATAATCTCCAATTCATTTGCACATTGAGCTCTAAGAAATATGACTCATTTAAAATTACCTAGGTTACCCAAGCCAATTAAGAGCTACCATGTTCTTTACTTAATAGAATATGTGTCTCATCAGAAGTAATTACATTTTTATCATTACTTTTGGAAGCCCCATTAAACATGGTGGCATTTTAATTTTTAAGTCTGCAGTACTGCCGGCTGCCAGACTCTTGTTTTCATGTTAAATTTTTAAACATCTTGGTACACAGCTTTACTGCAGTCAAAGATTTTTGCAAATTTAAGACCACTTCTACCTTCCCCCCACTGCCACTACAAATCTGCTACCTTGAAATCTCTATTTAGCAATATTTGTGTTGAACATATGAAACTTCCAGCTGAAGCACAGGGAGGCTGCCCAGGAGCATAGAGGTGCTCCAGCAGCCACAGACTGTATTCTGTCCTTGACCCCTCTGTAGCCGGAGCTGACGAGGACAGGTTAAAATCCAAAGAACAGATTTTGCCTTATGACACACCAAGGTTGCTTACAGCAACACATGAGGAACAGAAGACAAATCCTGCTTCAGCCTCCTCAGGATTTTGGATCTTGCCTCCACAGCCTGCTGTGTAAGATAGGATGTTCTGCAAAGTGAATTATCAGGGGTTAACTCCACCAAAATCCTGACACAGACAGTACCTGTGTCACACAGGTCAGTGAACATTTTTCTGGCATGACCACTGCTCCCCAGAGCAGTGGGAATTTCACTGTAAAATCCACTCATCTTTTTCATCAGGCATGAGAAGACAGTTCTTCACTCCAATACGTTGAGCTCTGTACTTAAAAGAAGTGGATGATTAACGCCTGTGTGAGAAATACCAAGGTGAAAAACTGAAGAACATTTTGGAAACGTGTGTTTGTTTTCAAGTTGGGATTACAGGAAGTGCATTAAAGATGAGTTTTTTGAAGGGATTGCAGCCCACTCCCAAACTAGGCTATTTCCTTTTGGTAAACAGACAGAAATCTCCTCTGGAGTTAATGCCCGAGAGCCTGACTCTGCAAACACTAAAACAAACAGAGTGGGTTGAGTGGGTTGAACTGAGACTCACTGTGGAGAACACAACCCAGCCAAACCAGAGCTGAGAGCTTTACACCACCTCCCAGTTGAGCTCTCCAGCCTCTGAATCCCTGTGCATAAACTGAGGCACAAGCTGTGTCCTGCTGCCCCAATGTCCCCCACAACACCCCTTTGGCAGAGGCAGTTCTCCCATCCCATCTAGCAATCTCCAGCTGCATAAAACCTCAACTAAAATGCTGAGGGAAGGGACAGGAGCAGCACTGTGCTAATGAATATGAGAGCCTACCCTAAAGCCATAGAGAAACTAACTCTTGTTAGTTTAGACAAACAGAAACAGCCAAGCATAAAGCAACCCTGGTCACAGGTGCCAGCAAATAAAAATGAGTTGCAACTCTCCACTTCTTGCCCTACATCTAAGCAGAAAGACATTTATTTCCTGTCTGGCATTCCAGTCTGTATCTCACCTACGCAGGGACAAACTGAACCCTCAGTAGCAAAATCACAAAGATTGTGGCTTACTGCTTAGCGCTTCACTTGCTTTATTTAAACAGAGAATTGGATATTTAACTTTTTCTTCTGAAATTGAATTTAACCTGGCTCTCAACCAGGTAATCAGCATGGCTTCACTTTTATTTGCAATTATTGCAAGGAAGAGCTGAAGAGGAAGACATGAAATGGGCTGTAAAAATCCAGCAGAAGCTCCGGTCAAGTCCAGTTTCTGCAGATGATGAGGTTGGAGCCAGGTGCTCCCAAGGAGCTGGATCTCCAAACAGCCACCTGATTGTCCCAGGTGCTTGCATGAGCCCCCATCCCTGGCAGAGCTCAGCCTCCTGGTGCTAGAGCAAGCTCTGGGTTCAGCCAGTTTCCGATCTGAATGGCCTGAAGCAGTGAGGGGCCTCTCAGTCAAATATGACATTTCTTTCATTCTTTGTCTGCACAGTCCCAGCACATGAAATTGCCTCATGCTGTTAAAAAGCACTTAACTGCCAGAAGTGCTGGTCTTCTGCTACCAGGGAGCACCTTGGGGCTGCCCCATACAGCTTTATAGGGGGAGCACCTGTGAGGTACTGACACCCTCAAGGCAAGAGCAGGTCAATCCAATCGGCCCATGCTGCTGACACAGGGGACACAACAGCCCAGACCTGTAAAAGTGACTCAAGCCTGAGCTCCCAACCTCAAATCTCCAAAGCCAAGGACCAGGCATCTGCTGCATTTGGCATTTTGGGTCTGGGATGGCCAGTACAAAGGCTGGAGAAACCTATGCCAGTTTGCATTTTGGGCCCTAGGCTGGCTGATTACCCTTGATGTCAGGTGGGAAGCTGAAGGAGCCCACTCAGGCAATAACAATTTACATTTTCTTCACGTAAGTGCACTGCTGCCTTGTGCATGAGTCAGGCTCGTGGAGGATGCTTCAGACTGGTCTGACAAACAAGCCACTGTGCAGAGGGTATCAAAACTGGGAGCAACCTTCTGAGCATTTTGATGCTTTTGACAGCAAGCCATAAGAAAAATATTCAGTAGCAATAAACTGCATGTTAAATAAATACCAGTAAAGCTTATAACAGTATTACAAACAAGCAATTCAGCTTCCCTCAAGAGTCTTGCACACTCCAAGGAAAATCTCTCTCAATTATCATAAAAAGCTATCTCAGATTTTCATAGTTCATCTATAATACGCTGATTGAAAATGTAAAACGTATGGCTCAGGTATTTTGTATAATCAGCTGTAACCTTATCCTCAAGTGTAATGACAAGCAACTGAAACAGCAAGACTAATACTTTAGCTATTTAAATTCAGATTGCCTGGTGTTTATACTAGTATTCCCAGCAGAGAAAGAAAACAAAATATTTGAAACAAACAAATATCTTCTCTGTAATATTAATCTTGCCTCATAACAGCCCTAGTGGATAAACAGATTAATCAACAACAGAACAGAAACAGACAGTGAAGTAATTCAGCTACATCACACCTTCAGGAATAAGCAGAAGGCCATCATGTATGGGGAACAAATATTTCACATCTCTGGGAAAAATAGTCCTAACTTCATTAAATGGTCACTACGGACCCAAGGAAATAAGGATTCAGTCAATAGGCAAGTGCAATGGTTCAGGAGGAAGTTGTGGGCAAAGGAGAATTGCCCACTGGAAGGGCCCAAGACAGAGCCCTGTTGGGCAGCCATGGACCCAGGGAACCAGCCATGCTCCCAGGAGACCGTCCCTGCTTGCACAAATCTGGCAGGTCCAGAGAAAGCCATGGGATGCACAGAATTATAGAATGGTTGGGGTTACTGTGCCTTTTTAACAGATTTTGTTAAATCTGCACAGGGAGACAAAGAAGGTACCAGACATGGTACATGCAGATCTGCACCAAAAAGCATCTGGGGATAGCCAGAGAACTGGCACCTGCAGAATCAGCTGCTTTTCAGCACTGATTGTAAACACCCAAAGGGCCTCAAGACACCAAAGCCAATGCCTGTAAAAGTAGGCACTTTTATTCACAGAGACGATGGGGCTGCTTAATAGAGTAGAAAATCTGTCAGAAGTTTGCTGCATTCCCTAATAACCGTGTCTGTGAAAAGATCTGGTTGAAATCAGCCTCTTAGCAAACCATCAACCACTCTCTTGACAAGGAGGTTGTACAAGTGCAAATGACCATTATGAAGCAATAACACTTAAAAAGAGAGTATCAGCAAACAACAAGTGACTGTTTAAGCACAAACAGTCCTCAGCGGCCACAGAAACAATTTTGGGAACAATTCCTTATTCACACACCACGGCTTTGCAGAAAACCAAGTGTTTTCCTGTTTCAGCTCCCTGCTACTTGACATCTGTAAAACAGCAAAGAGCCAAAAGACATGCAAGGCTGCAAGCAGGTATAAAGTGAAAGTGAAAATATGTCAATGCAAATTAAACATCCATGTCAGGAGGTTTTACAGTTCAGCAGGCCCCCAGATGTTCTGTGTGCACACAGCTGTCTTCTCTACTGTTAAAAAGCAAATAATGTTGAAAAGCACACAAACAGAGACATTAAGGAGGTCCATTCAAAGTCCCAGTGACACTCCACGGTGGAATCAATGCAAGAACAGCAATACAAAGCAGTAACAAGAAATGGTAAAGAAAAGAGAAACAAAAAATTAGACAAGGAGACATGGAGTGTATTTTTGTAACTGGGGGCAGGTGCAGACCTAGGCTGTGGATATGGCTCCTCAGTTTCAATGATCAGAGGAGCAGCTCTACTCCAGAGCAGAGCTGGGAGCAAGGCAGTTTACAGGGTCAGGACTCATATTCTCCAAAAATTCAAGTGCTTTAGGAGAAGAAAAACCTGGTTTAAAGGGAGAGGATATCATATGTCTCTTTGATTATTCATTTCATTGCTTGGATGCTTTAATTTCTTGCTAGGAAGTCATTTCTTGTTTGATTTTCTGCATGATTCCAGGTGCTTGTGCACTGGGTAAAATATCTTCCTGGTTTTCCACCTATCATTTCTGTCCCTTTGAGTTGTACTACTTCTATCACACACACACAGTACCAGCCTGTATTCTGAACTCTGGAAAAGGCAACTATTTGGCTTCTGGAATAATTACAAGCATTTTTCCAAAGAAGTAACCATATTTCATCCTTTTCAAAAGTGCAATGTCTCAGGAGCACAGTACTTTTAAATGACAAAAAAAAAAAAAAAGCAGCATTCAAACACTGCCAAAAAATTGATATTTCATGCCAACATATTCAGAAAGAAACTTACGTCTTTTAAAGAGAAATTTTAGTGAGGAAAAAAAAAGTTGGACATTATTTGCACTCGTGCAATACTTTGTTCCATCTTGTGCTTCTCTAAATATGCAAGTCAAGGAAAAGAAAAGAAAAACTGCATCATTTTTTAATGAAGAGAAGAGTTTTCCCCTCGAGCTGAGGCTTTTTCCTACTTCTTTGTGTTTTGTCAGCTGGCGTGGGAGGCATATTATCCAGGAGTTAGGCACACATTTCCAAAAGGGAGAGAAAACAGACAGGGTAGACAGTCCATCAAGAAAGGAAATATTGAAAGTTTCCAGTGTATGAAACACACCAGATAGAAAAATCACTTTTCTTTAGTTGCACTGCTCTTTTCTCTCCCTGTCCCCACTCAGCAGCCCCATTTCCTGTTTATTTCTTTTTGAGAGAACAATTGCCTCAGAAATCTGTGGGAGTAATTCCAATCCTAAAGTTAAACCTCTGCTTAGCTATTTCCCTGCACCCAGCCCTTTGTTGATGAGGGGGCTAAGACAGCTCCTTATGCTCAGCACAGAAGTGTTGGGGCATAAGGAAAATGAAAGGAAAACCCAACCTACTTTGTCGCTGAGATTTTTAATATTGGTGTCTGTCCTTCACATTCCCACAGAGCTCAAAGCCATCAGCCCCATCTGTGCCCAGCACAGATACTCCCATCAGAGACTTGCAGAATCTGGGGATGTGCACAAGGCAGAAACACCCAAGCACTGACACTCATCACATTGAAACCCCCTCTGGATACGCACCTTCTGTGCAACCTGGGGTCTAACAACATTAAATACCTGCAATAAATTGTCAGCCTGATCCTTACACACCACTGTATTAATAAACCAAACATGCAGCGCTGTACCAGAGTGCAGAAAGGCAAAGTAAGAACTATGGAAAATATTTCTTTGTTCCCTACGCAAGAACATTAACTTGATAATTTTTTAGAAATGGAGCATAGCTGGCATAATCAAATAAATTATTAGAAGGCATATAAATCATTACCACCTAATATGACTGCAACAAGATTCAATGCAATTTACAGATAAGTATGAGGAATGACTATTGCATTTTACAGAATTAAAACTGGCAAAAGTTCTAAGAAGACGAATGATATAAGATGACCATACATTCATTTGCAAACTAAAAAGGCAGAAGGAAAGCAGAAGACAGATAAGTCTTACTTTTTCAACTATTTTACAACTTGCCCTGAAAAGAAGGATTAATCATAAAGTGGAAATTCCTACATTTAATTAGAGATTGAGTGGGTAGGAATCTGGAGACAGTCTAAAGCTGTTATAGAAATTCTTATTGCTCTTGGAAATGAGGTGTCCTGAACTGAGACAAGGATGCAGACTTTCAGAAAGTCCAAGTCCAGGCCGCTTTCTGGATTGCTTCTGCTGGTTCTCATCAAGTACTATTTACACCCAAAAGGACATTTCCTTACAGAACATATCTCTGCTCCCACAGTTGGTCTAGATACCAAAGAGTTGTCTGCATGAGCCCCGCTTCACTTCCTTCAGGGGGTGGAAGAAAATACAAACAAAACCTGGTGCTGAAGCAGGGAATGGGACCGGCAGATAAGGAGTTCACCCCCTTGCACCAGCTGAGCATGGCCTGGGAGAACTGCCTTCTATCCTTTTCTTTGCCCCTGGGGTTTTTTTATGACACTATGTAAGATTCTTAAACCACGAATTTCACAGACTTCCATTCACCTCCTGAGTGTCCCTAATGCACGAGATCATTTGCAGCTGCAGGGTCCTGCCTGCCATCTCCAATGATCCCATCAGCACCTTGGGGCTCAACTTCTGAAGCCTCTGCTTTCCCCATGAGAATGGGAAGAAGGGAATTGCAGTAGAGCTTTCTCAGGCTGCCAAAGAGTTACCAGAAGTTAATTGGCATTTACACAGCATTATCCAATTACTGGGATCAACACCTTGGAAAATCTTTGAGAAAATTGTTCATTCTTGCTAAGAGCACACACCCAACAGCGTGCACAGTCCCACACCAAGCAGTAAGAATCCATAACACCCATAACCTGCTTACTACATGCAGATTAGTGCACTCTGCACCTATGGGATCTCTCTTTTTCCATCTCTGAAATGCCCTTTGCTGTAGTTTAGATCTTGGATGACCTGCAGTACTGAGCAGGGATTCAAAAATCAATACAAATCTCAACGCTCTTCTGCAAGTCTCTGGCCATTATTTCCTGCTCATCTCACCAAAACATTAGTCTTTTGCACTGAAAATCTGAACAGCCTTCAGCACTTTTCTCTTTTTGCTCCATAGTCAAGAAGAGTAGGACAAGAGGAGAGGATGAGCAAGGTAAGAGACTTCAGGTTTTTTAAATCCTAATCTATCCTTTGGGGTTTATTATTGCTCTCTAATTTATTTTGACACTGTCAAAAAGCCATCTCAGTTTCTAATCCAAGTTCAACATGGACTACTCACATTCTTAAAAGCAGAGCATACACTCACCTAGGCAGGGGACAGCACTTCTCATCAGCTGATCTGATTAATTAATTCCCCCAGGAACTGTCACCTCACCATAAACCCCAAACCCTTCCACTTCAGAAGTTCCCTTGGGTCCAGTGTCCCCTAATAATAGATACACCTGCTGTCACACCACAACAGAGTAGCAAAACTGACCAAAACACACTGCTTTAACCTCCTCTGGAAGGAAGAAATTGAGGGAAAACAGACTTAATATTAAACAAGTGGTGGCCACAGTGCTTTCTACAGAAATAAGAGGCACACCTACACCATGGCAATGTGCCATCCATAAAAACTGGCCAGAATGAGCAGACCAACCCTAGTCTTAGAGGCAATGAAGGGCATGCACCCCACCTATGTATGGGAGTGACATGCATACACACACATATAAACACGTGAAACATTTTGTACAGAAAATGAAGAGGACATGTACTTTTCTCTTAAATGTGAAAAGATGCATTAACCCATCAGCATGCCTTGCTGCCTACACAGTGTGGACTAAACTGTCACGATACACATCTCTCTTACTGGAGCTCTGCCATTCTCTTCTCAGAGTCCTCCAGCACTGTTTATATTCAAAGGTCAAAAAATTTATGTAATTTTGCTTGATCTAATCACGAGTTTGCAAACATTCCCAAAAATCTGGCAGTTACTATCACCAGTTTTAACTGAAGGGCCATCTTTCCGGCTCCATTGCCTTAGTTTTACAAGGTCATTTCCAGTTCTTTGACCTTATGCTTTACCTGCCATCCCCAATTAAAATATGGGGGAAGATTACCAAGAGACAAGTGCATAATTTCAGAGAAAATTCAAAGCCAGAAGCTGGCAGAGGCTGGAAGAAGCAAAGAGAGGAGATAGCTGTTTCTTTTCTCCGGGGTTGCAACCCCAGTTTCAAAAGCCCCACAGTTTCAAAAGCCCCTCGGTTTCAAAGTAGAATCTTTCAAGTGCCTGTGCTACTGCACTGCCTGTCTCTGTTTGTGACATGTGCAGTCACAGTATTTTAATGGAGCCCAGTTTTTAACGCAGACACTTGTGCTAGGGTCTGGATTTCTGCAGCTGACATGACTCTAGGGAACAGCTTTCATTGCAAATAAAAGCCAGAAAAATGTTTCTTCCCTGACAAGGGTTTTAAGCAAGTAGAATCCACTGCAGCACAGCATGTGCAAATAACTAAGACACAGCTACGAATGAGAAATTATTTCAGGTTGATTACAAATTAAAGTGATGTACAGACACATGCTGTAGGCTCGTTCTCCTGCTATTGCTTCACACATTACAACAAACATTTATTGGTAATGGAATTAACTTCACCTTGACAGCTCCTTGGGGAGGAAAGGGGTTTGTATACATCATAGAATCATTAGGTTGGAAGAGACCTTCAACATCATCGAGTCCAACCCAGCCCTAACACCTCAACTAAACCCTGGCACCAAGCGCCACATCCAGTCTTTTTTCAAACACGTCCAGGGATGGTGACTCCACCACCTCCCTGGGCAGATCATTCCAGTACTTTATCACTCCTTCGGTAAAAAACTTTTTCCTAACCTCCAACCTACATTTCCCTTGGTGCAGCTTAAGACTGTGTCCCCTTGTTCTGTCAGTGGCTGCCTGGAGAAAGAGACAAACCCCCACCTGACCACAACCACCTTTCAGGCAGTTGTAGAGAGTGATAAGGTCACCCCTGAGTCTCCTTTTCTCCAGGCTAAACAACCCCAACTCCCTCAGTCGTTCCTCACAGGGTTTGTGTTCCAAGCCCCTCACCAGCCTTGTTGCCTCGTCTGGATGTGCTCAAGCATCTCAATGTCCTTCCTGAACTGAGGGGCCAGAGCTGGACACAGCACTCAATGTCCGTCCTGAACTGAGGGGCCAGAACTGGACACAATACTCGAGGTGTGGCCTCACCAGTGCCCAGTACAGGGGAAGAATGACCTCCCTGCTCCTGCTGGCCACACCATTCCTGATCCAGGCCAGGTGCCATTGGCCTTCTTGGCCACCAGGACACATTGCTGGCTCATGTTCAGCTGCTGTCACCAGCACCCCCAGGTCCCTTTCTGCCTGGGCACTGTCCAGCCTGTAATTTTGCAGGGGGTTTTTGTGGCCAAAATGCAGGACTCAGCACTTGGGCTTGTTAAACTCCATCTTACTGGACTTTGCCCATCCATCCAACCATTCCAGGTCTCTCTGCAGAGCCCTCCTACCTTCCAACAGATCGACACACGCTCCCAGCTCAGTGTTGTCTGCAAATTTACTAATGAGAGATTCAATACCGTCATCCATGTCATCAGTAAAAATATTGAACAGAGCTGGCCCCAGCACAGACCCCTCAGGGACACCACTGGGGCTGCCAGCTGGATGCAGCACCGTTCAGCACCACTCTCTGGCCATCCAGCCAGTTCCTAACCCTGCAGAGAGTGCTCATGTCCAAGCTCTGGGCTGCCAGCTTTTCCAGGAGTGTGCTGTGCAGACTCCAGTGTCAAGGGCCTTGCTGAAGTCCAAACAGACAACATCCACAGCCTTCCCTGCATCCACCAGGCAGGTCACTTGGTCACAAAAGGAGACCAGGCTGGCCAAACACAACCTACCCCTCCTAAACCCATGCTGGCTGGGTCTGATACCCTGGCCATTCTGTAAATCCTGCATGATGGCACTCACTTACCATATTGGGTACTGAGGTCAGGCTGACTGGCCTATAATTACCAGGATCCTCCTTGCCACCCTTTTTGTGAATGAGTGTCACAATGGCCAGCTTACAGTCATCTGGAACCTCACCAGTGAGCCAGGACTGTTGGTAAATGATGGAGAGCAGCTTCACAACTTATCTGCCAGCTCCCTCACGACTCTGGGATGGATCCCATCTGATCCCATAGATTTATGAATATCCAAGTGGCTCAGCAGTTCTCTGACTGCCTCCTCCTGGATAACAGGGGGACCATTCTGCTCCCTGACACCATCTACCAGCCCAGGAGGGCAGTTGTGCTCAGGACAAGACATCTTCCCACTAAAGACTGAGGCAAAGAAGGCATTAAGCATCTCTGCCTTCTCCTCATCTGCAGTTACTAAGTTCCCTGTCGCGTCCCGTAGAGAAGAAAGCTTGGTCTTACCCTTCCTTTTACCATTAATATATTTGTAAAAACATTTTTTATTATCCTTTACAGAAGTCGACAAATTAAGTTCAAACTGAGCTTTGGCCTAATTTTTTTCCTACATGCCCTAGCAACACCCTTAAATACTTCCTGAGAGACCTGACCCTACTTCCAAAGATGATACACCCTCTTTTTTTTTTCCTTCAAAAGCTCCTTGTCCATCCAGGCTGGACGTTTGCCTCGTCAACTCATCTATTGGCACATAGGGATGGTCTGTTCCTGTACCCTCAAGATCTCTGCTTTGAAGCATGTCCACCTTTTCTGGACTCCTTTGTTTTTAAGGGCTGCTTCCCAAGGAACCCTCTGAATGAGTCTCTTAAACAGGTGAAAGTTGGCCCTCCAGAAGTCCAATGTAAGAGTCTTACAACTTACAAATGTTCCTCCTGCTTTCACCAAATATCGAGAACTCTACAATTTCATGATCACTGCGCCCCAAGAGGCTTCCAACCACCACATCTCCCACCAGCCCATCTCTATTTGCAAACAACAGGTCGAATATAGTCCCTCCCCTGCTGGGCCCACTCACCAGCTGCGACAAAAAGTTTACTAATACTAATACTAATACTAATACTTACTAATACTCACTAATACTCCTTAGTCTTTCTACTTCCTCCCTAAGCTCAGCCACCAGCAAAAGATCATTCACCTGTTCACACTGCAGGCAGGCTTCTTCTGCTACGGCCCCTGGAACCACTGATAAGCTCAAACACTCTGCACAGGAAGGGGGTCTGCTCAGACAGATACTTTTTGGTGGGTTCTCTTTGGTTACATACACTTTTACTAACTGCAGTTTTTGATCATGTAAAAACCATTACTAACAAAAAAACCCCACCAAAACCAACCAACCAAAACACAACAAACAACAAACTAAAAACCCCACTAGCAGGAAGAAACCTGGAACTCTGCCTGCCTGCCCTGCCTGTGCAAACTCCTGTGCCAGGTTGCCAGAGCCGTGCCACACCCCTGTTTGCCCACTCCAGGTCACCACACTCCCTGGAGCCCTCTTTTAATCACCCAGTCAGAGAAAAGCCTCACCCTGAGCTTTTGTGGCTAAGGAGAACATCTGTAACATGGGCCCCTAAACAGCCAGGCTCCAGAGTGTGCTGCTTGCTGTTACTACACATCACTGCATCACTGAAGCCCTGAACTAAGCATTTCAGAAAGCAGGATCCAAATCACTGTCATTCCACAAGAACAGAATCAACAGAAAGGACAGCAGCAATTTGAGATGTCTTGCATGAAAACTTTAGGCACTGCTACAAACCTCTGGGGGCACAGCACATCCAAGGGTATAAGCCCTCCCCAGATCACAATCCTTGTGCAGTGGGAGAGTTTGTATTCACACTTACTCTGAACAAGCCCCAAAACCAGCAGACAAACAGGCCTATTTCTCTCTGCCTCTGCTGAGGCCAGGGGAGGATGAACCAACTACATATTACTCGTCTGTATTTTTATAGCACTTGCTATGTGCTTCCTAAACAGTGAGTAAAACTGAAAAGTCTTTTCAGTTTATATGTGCCTTCCTCCTTACCATTTGCTCACTCAATCCTCAGTCTCCATCTGTGTGGAGCCAACATGCCCACCATGCCTTATGCCCACCTTGCCTCTCACTCACATGCTCTGATGGTGAATTCCCCAGGGAGGTTAGTGCATCCAGCCCTACTGCACCAGCCAAATCAGCAGTAGAAGGGTGGATTCCCATCTCAGTGGGAAAAGGTTTTCAAAAAAAAAAAAAAACAAAGAAAAAAAAAAAAGTCTGGCCAATTCATGCTAGTTAGCCATGGAGAACTTCCAGATAAACATTCTGACAGGATGAGCTACAGCAGCATGGAAAATCAGTGTTAGCAAAGGCAGAAGCTTCTTGTAAATTGTGTTCTTTACTAACTTCGGGATCCATTGGAATGTCATACCTTCTTCAAGTCCTATAGAAACAGCAGCCAGTAGGCTGCCTTAATTTCTATGCAGCAAAACAACACATCTGAGTCCCAAGGAGTTAATTGAGAAACCAGGTGTCAGTGACGTTGTGCCTCATCATCCCCCTCCCATATTGCCCATAGAGACAGAGGCCACCCACTAGAGGAGGGCAGGAGATGACAGTGAAGAACCACGAGCTAAAAACAGCTCAGATCCAATTGGTTAAGAGATCCAATATAAATTATCTGCCCAACACAAGTAATAAGCCCAAACACATTCTTCCCAAAACCTGTGGTATTCCACTGGGGATCAAAAAGAGTAATTCAGACCTGACTCGGTGCTACAAATATTCCCAGCACAGTTTGCCTGGTTTCACTTTGGGAATTCAACATAAATCTCAACAACTAATTCCCAAACAGAATGTTTTTAGCACGTGGGTGATCTCAAGCATGTGGAATCTTCCGAGAACTTCACAACATCCATATGTCAGATTTTTATATATAGGTGCTCCATACGGCATATGGATTGCATCACTTCACAGCTGCTGATAATAGTTTAAGAAAAAAAGGTACAAAAAGCCTGGCTTTCCTGCAGCTGAAGTACCAGGGCCATTTTTAAAATGTTCATCAAGAACCCACAGACCAGTGTCACAAAGAAATTACCCTCTAAGGAGCCCAACTCACACCGTGGCTAAGGTGCTTCAGCCACTTGGAAGCATTTCTAATTTTTCTCCCAAGTCCCCAAGACAAAACCCAAGACTACAGCTTGGGACAGTGATTCTCATTGCCCCATTGAGCAGGAAGGGGAAGCATTCCAGAAGTTGTCACCAATCACAGTCTCTCCATCCTCTTCCATCCCAGGCGCATTTCAGCAAGTCAAGGCCAGGCACACCCTGTTCTCTACCCTTCCTGAACAGCCTCAAGGAAAGAGCAAGTCCTTTCTCCTTCTTGCACCTTCTCACCCTTGCTGCAAAGAGGGCTTTCCCTCCTGTGTTTGTTTTGCACAGCCTGGTTTACAGTAGCGGGAGGCCACAGAAGTGGCTTCTGAGGGACACTGCTGGAAGCTTCCACCATGTCCAACAGAGCCAATTCCTGATTGAGGATGGACACGCTGCTGGTTCAGTTAGAGAGGCTGGTGACCCCTCTGTGATAACATACTTAAGAAGAAAATCAAAACAAAGGGGGCATAGTTTTTCTAGCTGGAAAAGAGGAAGAGGTGAGAACATATGAGGGAAACAACACAGAGACACCAAGGTCAGTGGAGAAGGAGAGGGAGGAGGTGCTCCAGGCCCCAGAGCCAAAATTCTTCTGCAGGCTGTGGTGAGACCATAGTGAGGCAGCGGTGCCCCTGCAGCCCCTCAGGATCCACAGGGGATGCAGAGATGCACCCACAGCCTGTGGGGCAGGTGCCAATGCTGGAGGAGGCTGTGATCCAGTGGGAGACCCAGTGGAGAGAGAGGCCCTGCTCCCAAGTTGGAACAGCCTGTCCTTGGAGGACTGCACCCTATGTAAGAGTGAACCCACATCACAGCAGTTTTGGGAGGACTGCTGCTCATGAGAGTGGACCTACACTGGAGAAGTTCACAGAGAACTGCCTCTTCCATGGGAGGGACTCCACGGTCTCACAGGGGGAGAACTCCTCTCCCAGAGCAGCAGAAGAAAACCTCAGGTGACAAACTCACCCAAACCCTCCTGCCCCGTCTTCCTGTGCTGTTGGTGGGAAGGAGGGAGGGGTTCTGGTAAGAAAAGGTATTTTTAAGGGCTTATTTTACTTCTCATTATCCTCCTCTGATTTTGTTAATAATGAATTCACTTTGCAACTCTACGTTGAGCCTCTTTTGCCCTTGGAGTGTTCTCTCCCATTCCTATCTCAACTCATGAAGCCTTCATTAATTTTTTTCTCTCCTTCACACACCTGTGGCAGGGGACGGTGAGCAAACATCTTTCATGGGTGCCTGGGGTTTGGCCAGTGTAAAACCATGACATCTCCAAACTACAGTGAAGGCCTTGGCCTTGCCCACATGGCTGGACACATTTTTCTAGCACTGTCATCTTCACATACCTCCTGATAAATCACTGCCCTGGTATCAGCATCCCTGGCTCACTCCCTAGCAGTTTTGAGCCGAGAACTATTTAATCAACAGGAATTGAACATACATAAAGTTCTATGCCTTGAGAGAATTTTATTTTTGTTATACATCAAAAAGGCATGTTTCTGGTTTGTCAGGCAGGTTTCATTTACACAGGCTTGCAGCACTTGCACACAGCTCATTTTATTCTCAGCTTGCCTCCAGAGTGGCTGTAGGAGTGCATCCATATGGCCAGGGCTTTAGAGCTAAACTGGAAGTACCAAAACAGAGATGCAACTTCGATGCAATTATATGCACTGCTTCGCTTTCTACATTGGGAAGCACACAGCAGCTCACTCCTACCACATCCGCAGAGGAGCACGTGGTACCGAAGGGGTCTGTGGCAAAGCAGTAGGAGCCAGGATCTGCTGCTGCTCTGCTGCTTGCTCAGCCTTGGGGGCTCCACAGACGACAACAACAGCTTGACAGAGCTCCATCAGCCATCACACCTATGCCTGCCAGAGAAATACTATTACCACCTTTCTGCAACCTACGGGTCACAGGGAAAAACTAAAGATATGGAGCACCTATGGCTTTCTGCCTCTTGACCCTCAGTAAGTGGGCACTGAAACTCTGCTGAGTGTCCCTCTCCAATGCTTGGGTCACTCTCCAGCTTGGGTCACTCATAAGAGTCCTCCATGCAGATGCCCACAGCACCCAGCTGTGAGACCCTCACAGGCCAGGATCAACAGGACTCTCCTGTAGGCAGCAAACAGAGCCAGGCACAAACGACACTGGAAGTTTTCCTGTGCTGAAATGACAGGAATGCATTGGTCTGCCTCCAATCTCTGCACTGAATTCTACCTGCAGAGTAGGTAGAATTTCAGAGCATTCCTTCAAATGCTCTGAAAGCCATAAAAGCTTTCCTATTTTTAATAAGCTTGCATTTTAAACCACTTCATACATATATAGGTATATGTTTGTCTGCGTGTATATATATCTCAAAACATAAAACAAATTGAATTTCTCAGTGAAGAGTGAAAAATGGAAATACCTAAGACTATTACTCACAAGCCAGTTCATCTCCTCAGAACTTAAGTTCAAAAATTCACAGTAAGAAGTTTGATAAGCAAATTTAATGACTTTGTGCAGATGTATCTACCTCCTTTTTTATTGCCTGTGATCAGATGACAGACACTCCTTGCTAGATATTTTAGGTCCTTGCTCATTTGCATGCACTCCAGAATAACCCATTAAAGGCTGCCTTTTCTTGACAAACTTTTGCCTCTGATAAATGGCCAACTCTACTGGCCTGACTTCATGACAGTCCTTGGTCCTGACAGCTCAACTTAATTAACCCATTTAATTTATTGATCAAGCCCATGGCAAAGGAGTATTCCCCATTAAATAGGATTTTTATCACCCTCAGTTATATGACTAAAGGCCTTCCTGAAAATTGAAATTTAGTTAGCAGATTCCATACTGTCCATCCAAAAAGCTACTTATGAACAGGAAAACTAGGAGACTAAAAATGACTTGGTGATTTTAAATAATGACCAGGCTGGGCTGTAAGTTGAAGTAATTTGCCTGTTTAACTAAAAAAATGCATTGCAAAACAATAAGGAATCCTTGAAAATCTATTCTGAAAACTGTCTCTTCCATTGGACTATGTTCTGTTATATTTGTGTCACTTGCAGCAAACCAGACAGTTCTATTTGTGCAAACTGTGACAATTATTTCACTTGGAAAATGCAGATTATTTAGTGCTACAATACTTCTTGGATGACTTATTAATACAGATGTAGAACCTTGCAGTTAAAAATAAAACATACAAGGAAGCAAACCATAGGCTGAGGCAGATAAATGAAAGACTAGCAAAATCTTTAAATCTAAAATTAACAAATCACGTTCAGATGAAAGACATTCGGGTAAGTCAATTCCCCTGTTACCTAAGCCCCAAAGTGCCTTTCCCTTTACAATCAAACAATAAGGAGCTGTTTTAAACTGGCAGGAAATTATAAGCCTAACCAGCCAGATCAGAAAGCTGACATACCACACACCCTAAACATTAGCCTTGCTGTCTGCAATACCACAGCTCTCTACAGCCACATCTGTTTGCAGAAAGATGCAAATGAGGTTTAACTCTTGCAGTAGTCTAGCCACTAGATGATAATCAGAATAAATACTGTTTCTCTGCTAATCACTTTTTGTGGTTTTGCTATAAAACCAATTTGTTCAGGGAAGCTTGACTGAACACATCAGGACAGGTAGACTGGACAAAGGTTAAATGGTTTTGTCATAATTGCATACAGTTTAATTTCAAGATATGAAACAGAAATCCTTTTTTAATAGGATTCTGGTCATATAATTTTAGCATTAATATGCTGGATACTTTACAACTGTCACTTCATTTTCTTTCTAACATGTTTTTAAACTGGTGGCAAGCAGGATGAAAACATGTTCTATAAATCTATCCAGCATCTGGAATCACCTGAGTTTTGGGAGCAGCAAGTTGGGGGAGAGGCACCAATTGCCAATGTGTGTATTTTCAGGTTGCCCTCCATCAGCATGTTTGGATCTACGTCTCAATTTGCTCCAGAAAGGCATCTGTGTTCCTGCAGGACACCTCACCGCTGGTCATGCCTCCCCCTGCGAGGCAGGGAGTGCAGCAGCATCACTCTGCGTCAGCCCCCGGAGACACAGTCTGCAGGCAAATTGAGCAGTCTCATCCAGATGGAAAAATCAGATGACAATCTTTTTTTATCCCAGCCTTGAGTCTGTCTAACTCTGGCAGGTAGCAGTCTAGGCTAACACATTATTATGCTTAATTCCTCTCACAGAGCAGAAACCAACTGTTACTATTTCCCCCTACTGTGCAAGTTTTAGGAGGGACAGGTCCAGAGCCACGTGGCATTGCCTCTCATCTCCCAGGAGTCACAGACCCTCCAGCACTTTGGCTGCTGCACACACACCACCCTGCACAGGGAGAGCTCTGCATGGTGCTTCCCACCAGAAGGGGCCACAGCCCTCAGCTCTGCTATTTTCATTAGACACCCCAGTGGTGGAGCTGCCTGCACCAGCTTCACCTCTGTCAACAAAGAGGAGCCTTGTCCTGGTCCCCAGCATCAGCAGAGATGCAGGGGAATCCTTCAGTGGAAGAATCCTGCACCTTTGGCCAGCCCTAAGCTAAGCCCTCAGTGCCAGGGCTCCACAGCTCCACCAAGCCCCAGCCCCACAGACAGAGCCAGAGCTGCTGCTCAGCAAGAGCAGGTGTGCTCATGTGTCAGAAAAAGGAGACACGTGCCTCTTGCAAGCAGGTCTCTTTTCAATTTTTCACCTCTGAACAGCTTTAACTGTATCTCCTAATTAAAACCCACACTGCTTTTAGTCTACAGATCCAGATAAAGAGAGCATGGAGTCTGGGAGCTGTCTGTTTACACACCACAAATCACATCACATATATCCAAAAGTGCATTTGACTATCTAGAGGGTGGGGTTTTCAGCCCTTTGAGGCCACCAAATTACTTCTGACAACAAAGAACATTCTGAAATTAACTTTGAAAGATGTGTCTGTTTTATTAAGATGAAGGAAGCAAAAGTGATAGTTCGTGCTTCTTGGTGGCATTTCTGTCCCTGAGACATGGAGGATGGATTCCTGTAGACCTTTGCATAGCTCTGGGATGGTGCAAGAGCCTGGAATTTGAGAGTGCCTCATTTACAGTAATTACATTTAAAAGTGAATAACAGGGCTTGATCTGTGACAAATGCACAAGGAGAAAAACTGGATGTGAAGACAGCAGAATCTACAGGATGCTGCTTTCCTGAAGGGCCAAAATTAATTACTCCTTTCCACCCCTTCCCATTTTCCCCAGACTTTGCTGAAGGAGTTCTGCATGCACACAAATTATAGGGCAGTAAATTCATCTGTATTCACACACAGCAAATCACATCAGCCATGAGATACTGCCCTGCATTGTTATTCCAGTGGGACCACAGCACAGATGTGGCCCACACGTGTACCAAAAGGAGCTGCCCTGTTCCTGCCCTCAGCATACACTTAGACATTCCCAGGCCTGCTTTCCTTAGAGACTCCTGCTCAGCAGGGAGAGGTTGGTATTTGATGCAGGGGGACTGTCTTTAACTACAGGCTCCCTCCTCAGGGTCAGGAGAAAGTTCATTTGCCTCGTGCCCATTTAGCAAAGTGGGAAAACAACATCTCTGTTATTACAGCACACAAAGCACAAGTCATTAATTGGCTCTAATCACATTGCTGTAAACATTGACAATAACCCAGAAATCAAAGACCTCCCTGTTAGATGGAACTCAAAGGGATTTGCAAGAACTAAAGTTGTGCCACAGCCAAGGTTCAGCTTTGACCACAGCCTGCAAGTGTGTGAACCATTTCAGCAGGAACCAGAACCATTTTCTGGCACCTGCTGAAACACAGACACAGGTTCACACCTGTGAGGAAGGGGTTGGATGAATTTTCCATTGCAAGTTTCTCCTACAGCATATGAACCCCACTTATGCAGAAGAGAACATAAAATAACCCAAACCTAGGAATTGGGGAGACATGCCACTTCTTTTTGATGTTAAACAATGAGGTACAAAATAATAAGCTGTAAACAGGTGTAGTTCTGATTCTGGTTCACTGTTTCAAGGGCAAATCTGGGGCAAAGACTACAATGCATCACCACCTGCATCATATACAAACATGGGAAATTTTTCTGCTATGAAAACTTCTAACCCAAGGAAAAGGATGGAGGTGCCATGCTTAGATCATTGCTTCAAAAGCTGCTCAAGTAGAAGCTGCCCAAACATAGGTGTTTTTTTAATCAGCTCAAAGTTTGGTCCAGCCTCAGTTATCACAGTGGCATCTGCTTTCTGCTCACAGACAGTGTAAACAATACCTTTGTACCCCAGTGGTATTTAAAAGCTTCCTAGATCCCTCTATAACTTAGGCAAGTAAGTAACTTAGGTGGTACTCAGCTATCAGAAACTCCCCCAGTATTTCAGCTGCTCGAGGATATTTTTGCAAGAGTATTAGGAGTTGTTAAAACTTTTGGTATCCTGAATTCACAGTGCTGCAGTGTATATAAAAGTATTAATTTTAATTAAAATGATAAAATGTTCTAAAGCAATAGAAACATCCAATTTTTTTAATTAAAGTAATGCAGAAAAAAATTGCTTAGATGGTTCCAGAATGAAATTTCACAATGGTTACGCCATTTTAAAGTTACAGGGTTTAGAAACTAGGTTGCACTTTTAAGAGACTCTTTAATAATTCAAGACCTTTCAAGGTCAGAGAGAAAGCAGTGATACAGTGATTTCTCTTCTCGAAATTTGAGAGCTCTGTTTATTCTTCTCATATACATGCATACATATTCCAAGAGTTACCATGGGATCTCAACAGTCAGGGTCAACGTGTCAAGTCAGTGGATACAGCCTACTACTGTGTACCTGCAGCTTGACTTCAAAGCATCACTTTTTTTTTTTTTAATATTCAGTTTGGTGCACCCTTGATAACAGGGCAAGGTAAGTTCTTCCCTTTCAAATTCAAGGCAATGCATTATCCAGAAGTAGTTTGGAATGACCAATATTTTTCTCCCTGGCTCCTCTGAAATAGTTATTCAATATTTATTTTCAGGATTGCTTTTTCATGGTAAAAATATATAACTTACCTCTAAAGTTTCTGCAACAGGAGCCCTTTTTTTCAATATGTTTAAGTGTTGTTTAGTGCAGAAGGGACCCAATCTCTGAAGCTTTTAAATGCTACTCCAAGGAAAACAGTTATAGTACCTATTGCCTGTAGAAAAACATAAATAACTCCCAATTAACTGTCACTGAAGCACAGCTTCAGTCTGAGATTTGGTGGATTGGGTACTTCCATGGGAGTGTTCAGCTCCCAAACAATCAATCAGACCATTGCAAAAGCCATCCAGAGCAAGTAAGAAAACTTTGAAGAATTACAGAGAAAAAAACTGCACAAGTATGATCATGAAAAACGCCTCTGATACTACATGGAGAGCTATAGAACAAAGTCAAGCTCCTTATAATAGCAGACAAAAATAGAATGCACAGGTAGGCTACACAAAATAGCATTTTGACACTTTCATACAAGCATTGGGCAAAGAAATGGGTGAGGGAGACCCTTCCTTATCTTGCCCCACATTGTAACATCTGCTTTGACAAGGGAGTTGTCAAAATACCATGTTGTGCTAAAATACCATGGCAGGCCCCTGTTAGAAAAAGATCATTACAAAAGCAGCTTCTCAGGAGTCCGAACATCCAAGCTGACATTCATGCAATTAAAAGCCAACTCTCCAACTGTCTGTGGACACAGACTAGAAAAAGTGCTGGCATGCCCAAAAGCAAATTCATAATCAAATTCAGACACATATTGACAGCAAATTACTGACACAACACCTTGTTCAATGAGGGAGATCTCTCCCACTTTCAAGCAGTTCTGTGCTAGTTGGATTCTCTGTTCTGCCTCCAAGGAGCCAAACCACAAGTTCCCTCCCTCCACCTCATGTTAGAAGAAGCCCATTCCCTTTTAGGAGACAACAAATAGAAAGCAATAGCACCAGGCACATAAAATCAGTGCACATGTAAGAGTCACAACCCCAGCAGCTCCCTCTTTCCTGTCTTTTATCAAGGAATTAAGAATAGTGTTGGCAAGCTCTCTGATAAGTTTATTTGGTGTCTTTATACATTTTTTAATGTAATTTTGGTAGGTTTGTTTTTGCATGGATCTGTCAGTGTGTTATGTATAAAATGACAATTCAAGTCTCAAGCTATCAGCCTCTTTCTGCCAAAAGTGACAAATAGCGGATGCTTAAAAAAGTCTCGTGGCGTTCCAGAGAGCGAAAGAATAATGAGTCACGATCTCAAAAAAACCTAAATTATTTTTTTTCTTTCCTCCCTTCCATATTTTTTCTTCTCCCACCTTCCCCCAGTTGTTTACAGGAGGGGGTTAGGTCATGGGCAATGGTTAGGTCAATTTTCTTTTCTCAAGAAAAGAGAATTTTCATTTTGGAGCTTTAGTTAGGGTTTTCAAGTACCAGCAAAACCTCATTTTCACTTGCACATTATGTGGGGCATTGTCATTAATTTGCACAAGGTGTCAAAAGAGTAGAAGATAAGCTATAACACCCTCCCCCAAGCTACACTCTGCTGCTAGATTGAAAAGGCCGGGGTAACAAAGGTGCTAATAAAATGTTAGCAGTGTTTCCCTTCTCTGGTAAAAACTTGCCAGTGCTTAAGGAAAAGAATTAAGTTTGTACAAGAATTATTTGAAATCTATGTGCTAAGCTGTATTCCTTATTTTTATTTGGTTTTTTTGCCACATTCATTTTTTTTAATATCTTTTCCAATTTAGGAATCCTGTCTAATGTTAGAAGCAATATGCAGGGAGAAACCATAAGAAATCTTACTATAACCTCAGAAAATAAGTACGATATTGCACATTCATGTAGTCTCTAGAAGAGCAGAAAGAGAATGAAACATCAGGCAGTTGTTGATCACATCTCCAAGGCACTGATTTCTCAAGTACTGAGACGATGCAGATTCATATTGAAACCAGAACAAGCAAGAAAAACAAAGCCAGCACAGAAATCTCCCCTATGTTAGTAAAAATAAATAAATCCTCATTCTATCCTGACTCCTATTTTTACTGTGCTCGTCATCTATGCACTCAAACTGAACAAAAATTAAGGCAGCATCCTTCACGAAATTTCACCATAGTGCATTTTCAAACCCCAGATCTTCCCATGC
Source organism: Phylloscopus whistleri (assembly GCA_017589585.1). NCBI lineage: Eukaryota > Metazoa > Chordata > Aves > Passeriformes > Phylloscopidae > Phylloscopus > Phylloscopus whistleri. The sequence goes on along the minus strand of JADMLD010001007.1, from coordinate 591,272 downwards.
CTCACCAAACCTCTTGACAGCAATACCTTCAGCTGGGACAAACCCCCTGAGTGTTCCAGCTCCATCTCTTCTCTGGCACCCAGTGAGCCCAGCTCTGCCTCTCCTGGTAAGCCTACGTGGAGACAAGGCAGGAGGGCTCATCAGAAAATCTAAAATCCAGCATTCCCTGTAGATTGAGTCCACTGGAATAATGAATGCCTTCTCACTTGTAACACAGAGGTTTTAATCCAGCCCTGTGTTTTCATCTTTTTGACCTTGCCAGAACAAATAAATAAATAAGCAAACAAATAAATAAATAAACAAACAATCCAGATCCTGAGATGTGACATCTTTGTCTTTTGAAGTCTGTATTCAGTTACATCCAGCTCTTAGAGCCTGAAGTAAAGAATCCTTACTTTGGACTCAATATAAACATCAACTTTTCACTCAAATGCTGTCCTAAGGAAGAGTACACGAAATCGGATGGTTAAGTGATTCCTTTGTCAATCTTACAAGACCAAAAGACATGCAACGAAGAATGATGATGGACAAGCCACAGAAGTGTCCCAAACACACAGGACATTGTCTCACTACGTAAAATGAAGGCAGTAAATTATTATTCTGCTCCCTAATGTTTCAGCCCTGGCTGAAGAAGCAGTCTTGAGAGGAGCTGTTCACAAGCCTCATTTCAGCAATGAAAATTCTGACAGACATGAGAAGGTAAATGTCACAAGCCAGCCAGGCTGCTAAATGCCCCTTCCCTCGATGCTTTGAATAAATACATCCACATTGCTTTTTCTGTTACATAGGAAGGATATAAAATTGTGAAGCAGGGGGAACCTGCACTGCTAGGACACATTAGCAGGCTGTGTGCCAGGCACGCAGCTCGCCACAGACACAGGCAGGAGATCAGGGCCCCAGCAGCTGGGAGGGCTGAGAGCATTTTAAAGCAGACATAATCTACTGGGATGTGTCCAGCAGCTCCTCTGCTTCAGCACAGAGCCAACTGTTGGGCCAGCTCAGGCACTGGTTTCCAAAAAACCCGCTGACCTGCTAAGGAAACAACATGAGAAAGGCTGAAATTACCATGGGAAGGACAGGAACAATTTCTATTTTTGCTTAAATCACCCACTTCATCAGCAGCAAAAGTGCCCCGGGCTGCGTGGGGCATATTTAAGTGCCAGCCCCTGCAAGCATCAAGCACAATGAGAGAGGAAGTAACAGCAAGGGAAGTGCCAGGGCTGCATGTGCTAGGAGGGCTGTGTGGCCACTGGGAATAAGGTTTCTGGCCCCTCACCCATGTAACAGGGATCAACATATCCATGGGGACATCTCAGCCAGAGCCACGAGAGCAGTGTCCAACCAGCATGCACTTCTATAGAGAAAACAAAGTCTCTCACACAGAAAACAGGTTTTTTGTCACACAACTGTTGCTTGCAAACATGTTGGTAATCCATCACAATGGCCTAGCCCCAGATGGACCGAGACTGAACCACGGCATCATTCTCCACCCCACTGTGCTTCTCTAATGCTGCCTGAGCTTTCCTTGATGTTGCTGGGTCTCCTGATGTTCATGAAAGAATCTGTGTATTGACTAAAGCTGCCTGAGGAGAGCCAGGGTCCTTACTGCACATGTTTGAGTTAAGGAACTTACAGGTGAGAATAACAACCCCTTGGCATTTCTCAACTAACCAAGCATCTAACAAGTGGTCAGCACAGCTCTTCTGTCACTCAGCCAACCATACTGACAGTCTTGCTTTAAAGGCACTTCACTGTAAGAGGTTTGGCAGCACATAAAATTGGCATGGCAGTATGTGGTTCCCTCCAGGCTTTGGTCAGATCACACAGTGCTTGGGTTTAGAGAAAAACAGGTGTTGCACAATAAAACCTCTGAGGCAGCAAATAATTCAGATGTGACTGATGCCTCTCCAGGCACCATGACCAAAGTAGTGCCTATGCCAATGCAAATGAAAGGTAGCAGCAGCAGCAAGGGGACATTGTCTTCTACTCTGAGCAGCATCTGCACTGCTCCAGGGGAGCCCAACTGGTCCTGCTGCTCCCAAATGGAGCCCACCAGGTCCCTCTTCTCTCTGGAAGGGGCTGCTACTGGGCTGGCAGGTTTGCCACATCCTCTGTAAAATTCTGTGTTCCATGTAAGATTTTTAAACTCCCTGCTGAAAGGCAGATATTTTACAGAAATCACCTTTCCTAAAATAACAGCAGAAATTCTCCTTCACCTCCTACTGAGGACTCTGAAGGGAAACATGAACCCAAATCTTCCACCTCTCCAGCAAAGCTCCTCTGTAGATTTTGGCAGTCACCTTCAAGGAGAGTGGGAAAACCTGGTCTGAAGTGGCTACTGCCGACATAAAACAGAGATCTGTGAAAGCTGGGAAGTGTTTTCTATTTTAAATGTATTCATTCCTAAAATCACAGGGCATTGGTTCCAGACTACAGCTTAGCCATCACAATCACAGTAGGTCAGCAAAGTCCCAGCAGCCGCCCTGTCTCCACAATCACAGTTCATCAGGGCACAGGGTCCAGGTCTTCAGGTGGCAATTTCCAGACCACCAGATCCCAGCCCACCAGGATGAGCCACAGCTGCCCAGAGCCCACAGGGGTTCCCACTGTTATTTCCAAGTCAGCATTTGGGTCCCTCCTACATCCACCTCAGAAAGTAACAAGGTAATTAAAAAGTGAGATGACAGAGCGCCTGGGAAGAAAAGCACTGAGGAAACTCAAGAGGAAAAACTAATTAGATCAAGGGAAGGGAACAGAAAAGAGAAAAAAGACAATTGATGGAAATTTCATTAGTAGAGGTCAAAAATGTTTTCTTTACCATTTCAAAAAATATCAAATTCTGTCATACTTAACTTTATGATAAATTAAATATTAGCAGTCAGCAACAGATGAATCTCTTTGAAATGGAAGCATAACCTGAGCATTCTTAGAGTAATAAAATACTATATATATATAGTATATATACTATATATACTATATAAATAGTAATAAAGTACTATATATACAATTGGTTCAAATTTTCTGTGAATTGTATTTGTGAATTGTTTCTTTGAATTTGTATTTAAATTAATACACTGTATGCCCATACATTCAGCAGAGAAAGTAAAACCCTACTCTTCTGAAAACTGAAGTTTCTAAATGGAAATTGTTTTTACTACTTAGAAACAAAAAAGACAGGCAATGCAAAATTCAAGGGAGTCAGTCAAATTAACCTTTTTTGATCAATGACTCGTTTGTAGGGATGGACACATTTTTAAGTTGTGAAATTTCTGATGTATGCAAGCCACCAAGGTTGGAATCAATAAAAAGTGAAAATAAAGTGGATTTGTGTAGACTGATTTTTAAAGCAAAACTATGCATTATTCATACAGAAATCTGCCTATAATGACTGGAAAGCAGATTGAAAAGTCTAAAGGTTTAGACCTGGTAGAAAATTTGAGACAAAACACATTATTAAAATGAGCTTTGATTAGATCTGCAGAATACAAAAATCTAGTCTTGCTCACCTATAGACAAATTTCTCGTGTGTGTATTTCTAGGTTGCAGCATATGTACAAGTAAGAAGACCCTCTTGAATGCAAGACACATCAAAGTTCCAGAAAAGGAAGAAGCTGGACTTTGCAGGAAACAGAATAAATTAACTACACAAGTAATTAAGATGTTAAACATTTACAGCACACATTTTTTTGTACAAGGTACCTTCTTAAACACTCAGAACAGCTGCTTTTAGTAGCCAGACTCCTACTTACCAAACCATGTGGGGATGCTGCAAGTGGTGAGAAAGCTGCTCTCAGCAGAGCACTGTCTACATCTGGGATGGGATTTCCAGCAGACACTGAAACACTGGTTCTCTCTTTAACCCAGTGGTAAAGAAAAGCCCATGACTTCAATGGAACAAATATCTGCAGCTTGGTCTTCGTTACTAAGCAGAGTGGTGTGACAGGGCAGGTCTGGGGAGTGAAGCAGAGGGTGCTGAGGACCAAACCCCCACATTTGATGCCTTCTGGCTTTTATCAGTCAGACCAGCACTAATTTGGTCCCACAAACTGAACACCTGCAAGCAGCATGAGCCAGGTAGACAATGGGAGCCCATCTTCACATCTGTCTTACTGGAGAGCGACTCAGCCCTGCACACCAAGCCTGGAGAGTGGCGACATGCAAGGTTCATGTAAAAATACATTCCTGAACCAAACTAAAAATGATGGCAGAAAGAATCTGTCTCCATTAAACACTCGTGTTTAAAGGTAACTTCACTATAACAACCAGGCCATGTCCAGTGTTTGCCCAGAAGTTTAAAACATAAAGCATTTTTTACTCTTTCATCTTGAACTGCACTTTGCCAGAAGACCAGCTGATGCAGCTCCACGCAACAAAGTCAACTCGCTTCACTCCAACATAATTTGGTTGTCAAGTAATACTCTCACATTTTCTCAAATCTCTATTTAAGGAGCAAAACAAAAAAAGCAACCCAGATTAGAAAAAGAAGTCTTCAAAACCTGCAGATAATACAAGATTTTATAGGGAAGAGGAAAATAGCGAGAGGAAGCTGGAATATAAAAAAAAAGTCAAGAAGAGAGCTTGTACAATTTCAACAACATCCAGCTGCAATTCAACCCTTGCTTCAGCTGTAATCTCTAAATCGATCCAGATCTGCCTATAAATGTTTGATTATCTATATGGGCCTATAGTTATATACAACAAGTACAGAAAAAAGCAGTTTCTGTCTCTTCACCATTACTGTGATTAACTTTAAAACTTATTTACCTTGAAAGTACTCAAGGGATTGCAGTATTAATTATTTTAAAGGACACTCAATGCAATTGGTGGCCCAGCATTGATGAGTATATTAAAAAAAAAAAAAAAGGAGAATTAATTGGGGACCTTGGGACCTTATTAAAATTTGCTCTTGACTGTAAGTTCTGTGACCTTCCATGGCTGAACTTCTCTTGATGAGGCAACTGCATTTATACTTTAAGAATACCATTTGATGGAGAAAAATAACCAGACTTTAAAGAGGTATACAAGCACATTTGCAATACAAATCAGTAGTTTTCCAAGGAAAAAGATAAGAAAGACCAAAAGCTTTTGCACTGAACACTGAAACACAATGTGGTTCTTGTATGTATCAGATGCAAACCTCCTCCCAAAGCGCCACACTTAGCAGCAAACCTCAGGAGGCAAAAAGGGCATTCACAAAGCTGTGTTCTTGACAGAAACATCAAATGGGGCAGGAAAATGGAAACTTGCACCCTTGCAGGTAACTAGACAGTATATTAGTCATCTCTCAGAAGAAAAACTCAGTACTTCAATCAGCCTTGTCCCAGGATCAAACTGCCTTGTCCCAACAGTAAAAGAGTTGCTTCCAGGCTGGAGATGAGCTACACAGACCCTTAACATGACACCAAAGCTCAGCTTCTCCTCCTACAAGGAGCAGAGGTGGACATAGACACACTGTACACGGAGTAGAGACACTCTGAACAGAAGATTCTTCTCACACAGAAATGCAGGGTCTATATAGGCCCAGGGCTGTCCATGCAGGTGACATCTTCACACTGCCCACCTCAAATCTGAGCAAGCTTCTTAAAAGCCTGCATCCTACATTTTCCTACATTTTCCATCGCAAAACTCAATTGGCAAAAGAAATGGGTAAATCTTCATCAGCATCGTGGCAAACAGCTTTAACTTCCAACACTAACAAGATCTCTCTTTTTATCTCATCACCAGCAAACTTCAACAGCTCTATGGACAGAGAGCCCCAGGTGCCTTCTCAGCTTTTTGACATTTAAATCCCTGTTCATGTTTCATTCAATGATTCGTTTTACTGGGGTTTTTTCCTGGCCCCACATAATGAGATTCAGAAGTTTCAGAGCACAGAAAAACATCTATCAAAACCACCCCTTACTAACCACTTTTTACATGCTCTGTGTTATTTCCAAACCTCTGCTTTGACTACACCAAATCACTTCAATCTTTTGTGGAAATCTGAATTATGCCACATACCCCAAGTGAATTAAGCAGAAGATCAAAGAATTGAGAAGCACAGCCCATGCCAGGAGGAGGGAAGGCTTTATCTGTTGGCACCACAAGCTTTTCGATTCTCGTTTTTTGCTGGGTTTTTCAGCTTCTTTGAACAAACCTCTGTGTTTTTATGAGAGGGGAAGAAACATTTCCCTTTCTCAGCTAAGCTAATCTCTCCAGTCTTTTCATTACAGTAAAAATCTTGAGATTTTTACTGTAAAATCTCATTTACAGTAAAAATCTCAAATCAAAAGTCTAAAGTCCTGTTGCTTGCTGGGGAACTCCTCAGATCCACGTCACAAGCCAAGGCTTCCACCTTTTGCAACACTTGCACAGCTTTGTTTATTGTAGGGGCTTTCTGAGTATCACCATCTTCTGCCCCAGGACCCCTCTATTCCCCCCAAGAAAACACTTCACACATTCCCCAGAATTTCTTCCTCATGATGTTTTTCTTAGTATTCATTTTTCTCCTTTCAATGTCAGCAGTGTCAAGTCTGACTCCCACTTCAGCAGCCACCTGTTTGTCCATCCTCCTCTTCATCTTCACTGCAACTGCAGGACGTGGCATCAGGCTCTTACGGCCTTCCACATCCTGGTGCCTGGGCTGACAGAAACACAGGAAATTTCAATTTCCTCAGGGCACTCATCTGTTCCTGCCATTCCCTAGTAACAGCTGAGCAGACTTTTAGCAGGCTTCATTTAAAACCCTCATACACTCCCCAGCAATTTGTCCCTTTTGCTTCCCATGCAGATGACTCCCAGAAGGCTTCTCTTAAGTGAACAATCACATCTTTGCTGTCTCTTCCTTTCAACTTTACTTCCAAATATGGACAATGTTTGCTGCCATTTCACACAGTGATGAGAAAATCTCCTTTAATATTTCCAGAGCTAATATAGTTTCAGAAGTCTCCATACTTTTCCTATCTACCACTAGAAAGTGAAGCAAAAGGAGTGGGTCTGTAAGAGGGACAAGGAACTTCTTTCCTTTCACTGTATTTGTAACGGGAATAAACCACTTGTAAAGTACCTGTAAGGATGTACAGTTCATAAGAGAAATACTTCTGTTTTAGATTAATGGTGGAAGGTAATGGGAGTAGCTGAATAATACCCTTAGCTGCTGAGAAAAGGATTCTCTCTAACAAAAGATTTAACTGAGTTTCTTTCCTGTGCAGTCTTCAAATCTGTTTCAAGTTCTCTCCCACTCCAACAGTTGTGGTGATTTTTTTGTTTTGTTTTGTTTTCTTTTTTTCTTTTAAAGGAGACTCCCAGGGAAAACAAATGTACATAATTCATGAGGAGACACCCTGGACAAACTTTTTTCTAGCACTGACACGTAAGGCAGGGCTGGGTGGATGGAGAACCCACAATTCTAGGCCACATTTTAAATACATATTTCTAATGCAGACAACAGCTGGGAGCCATTGCCCATGGGAGACTCAGCTGATGCCTCACAAAGTTGCCTTTCTTGAGTAGTCCAAATAAATTCTCCCTTACAGCTACTTCCATGAAGCCTTTCCTTTCTCCTGTTGCTTGTATTCTGCCGGGGAGAAAAGGCAGGAGTTGCCCTTCTTCCAAGTTTTTCCTGATTTTTTATCAGTAAAGTTATTTAAAAGTTATTTTACCTGGGGGTAAAACAGGTTGGGAAAAAAAAAAACAAACAAAAAAAAACCTCTTCCATTTTGACCAAAAACTGAAGTTTAAGTTTTACCTTGATTCTAAATGGGAGGCACACCAAAACCCCAATCATTTTCTTACAGTACTAACACAGTCTACCAGAGCTGAATAGCTTTAATAAACACCCATATGGTTAGAACAAGATCATCTTCCAGCAGGCTCCTTCCCCTGAGACCAGCTAGAGTTATATTTCAAACCGTGAAGGAAGCAAGCAGAGACTATCCTCCAAAACCCCTGCTAAGGGAAAGGAGGGCAAATGGAGATAAATCAGGATGAAGGTAAAAAAGGAAATAAGAAAGTAAGTTGCCCTTTGGGAAATATGTAATTATATCTCCGAGTTCCTCTTCTAAGCTTAGGCCTGAGGCAGACAGTTCAGGCCTATGCATTTGTAGCTCCCACACAAGTTGGGCAGATACTCCCAAACTTTTCAGATTTATCATAATCATCAGCAGAGTCCCCCTCAGGTTCTCCAGACAGCCAAAGGTTTCAGCAGCATTTATACGAGAGCTGAGGGAATGATCCCTCAGACCACACAATAGCAACAGGGGAAGGATGGGATGGGATTAGAACTGACATTGTACCAGAACTCAGCCTGGATGATTACCAGGAACAGTCAGAGAACCTGCTCAGAGAGAGGACAAATCTTCCTGGGCTTTTACAGGTGCAGGAAGTGCTAAAATTGCTTCAGAGAAGCTACACCTGAGATGAGGAAATAACCAAAGAAGGGACAGAAATACAGCTAAAGCATCCACACTGCAGCCAGCAAAGGCAGCAACCCTTCAGAGCCCAGGTCTTTTCCAGTCTGGCATGAGGCTTCACCTCAGGGTGTGCTCAGCCCTCAGCTCTCACAGGAAAGGAAGCAGACCTGGGACCAACACCAACCACGTGCCACTGAAGGTCTAGCTGGCAAGCCCCACACAAATTCATAACCCAGTTTCACATCTTGTGCATGTCACCCGCAGGCTATTTACCCCTCCAAAGTGAGTAGGCAGCACTGGCTTGGATGGGATGCTCAGGATACAGCCCAGCTCCCCAGACTGGCTCCACCAGCTCCCATCACAACAGCACAAGACTAAATAAAAGCAACCTGCCCCAGGAAAAGAGTCCTCCAGAAGAGAGCACAACCACCAAAATGGCATGGCAGGACCAACAGGGCATGGATCTGTGTTGTGAGTGGAAGCAGCAGCGTCCCAGAACTACTGAGGCTGGAGGGATTTGTACAGCTGTGCCCCAGGCAGCTCCATTCACCAACATGCAGCACAGCCCTTGGACTGCTGAGAATATCACAGCAGTAAGTAAAATGAGAGCAAGCAAAGGAGTTCGTCTTGATTTAACTTCACATCCTCGTTTTAACTTGAGAAAATTCAATTAGTTTCTACCCAGAAGCAGTTTAGCTGCCATTGTTGGCAATCAATGGTCCCTAAATGCTGAGAATCTGGCAACTGTTCAATGTGCTGGCAGAGAGGCTTTCCTAATTAAAGATGTCACTTTTCCAGCTAATTTAAGTCTGCCATCTCTTTAAAGTACCAATTGCCACAACAAAATATGAATAGGAAATTGACTTTCTGTGCATCTGTTTTTGCAAAATACTTCCTCGGAGTCATATGTTTCAGCTTAAATGGTTTAGGTCACTTGCTGGGAGGCAATAGCAGAGCTTTGTTTTGCCTCCCGAACACCTCTTAAATAAAGAAAAATAAGCAGGGGTTCTGTCATCTACAGGAATGAAAAAGGTATTTGTTGGCTTTCACTGCCTCAGCGAGTTGTACTGTATTCCATCTGATACTGATTTTGTTGGTACAAAGGAAATCCACACTGGGTAAGTCTGCTTATCTAAACAGCTTTCACCACACTACATACTTATCCACACAGCTTCCCTGGGGATAGGGAAGTGCTGTTATTCCTGCTGGAAGGAAATGTGGAGGAATACGGCTGAGACACAAGGATTTTCAGATGCCTGACTTCCACTAAAGTCACATTTCTGACTCACACTATTTAGCTCTTTTCCATAATAGCTAAATAACATCCCATTTTTTTTCTGAATCCAGCTACCCCAACATTTTAGCCAAACCATATATTTTTAGGACTATTTGCACTCTGGCAACAAAAGGAAAGCAATGCCTGTGCACCTGGGAATGGAATTCCTAAGTTCAGTAATAGAGCAGCATCCTAACTTCAGCACAGTATCTCATGCATCCCCAGCTGTGCTCACTCCAGTCCTTTCTCCTGAGGCCCCAAACACAGCACTGTTCTGGGTCAGCCAAGGGAGGGAGCACAAATCCCAGCAGAGCTCTCTTCATCAAAAGGACTTCTGACTTCTCACTCCTCCTAATTTCCTCTTTTTTAATGGCCTATTTGTGAATCTTTTTAATGGTCTATCATGAGTCAGACAGAGCAACAGAGCCCATCTCTAAACTAGTTTTCTTTACTCCACAAGCCTCTGACAAACAAGCAGTTAAAAGCAGAACTTGAAATCTCCCTTCCTCCCGAACAAACATCCGAAAGGCCACTGAATTTTGTTTTTGTGAAATTCTAGATAGGAGCCATCCTCTGTTGAGTGCCACAAGAAGTAAACCCCTGATCTTAGACTGGGACTTAAGGCCTTATTATTGTACACAAGAGTTGAGTTCAACATGGATAAGATGCATTCAATCACCAGGGCAGTTACTCACATGAGCATTACTGATATGAAGCTGTGTTTCGTAAGCTTGGAAATACTGGCTGGCTAGGTAGACTTGAAGCAAGTCATACGTTATTTATAATTTATTAAAATTTATTTTAAACAATTCCTCTCCCACACCATCATTTGATCAGCTCTGTTTACAGTCTACAACTGTGGAGCAGAGGCGTGCAGCATTAATTACACCACTGGGCTCTCCCACCCCCAGGTATGACAGAACAGACCCACACTTCCTTCCTGAAATGGAAACCTCCTAACATAGGTAGGAAAGGGGGAACATTTTATACTTGCTTTTCCCCTGCCAATGCAAGTTCACCTGTTCCCACTGCAGTATGCCCCTTTGTCTCTTCCTGGAGCCCAGGAAGGACTTCTGGCAGTGACAAAGTCTCTGGGAGCTGAAATATGAGACTCCACACTTCACTAAGGAAAGAGCATGGATATATCCTTTCCTCACATCTAGTTCTCTAGAACAGCAATTCCTGGGACTCTACCTCCCTCCTCTTCAAAATGTATTGGTTGAATTCCCTAATCCCAGGAGAGAATCACAGAATGGTTTGGGTTAGAAGAGACCTTTAAAATCATCTGGTTCCAATCCCCCTGCTGTGGGCAGGGACACCTTCCACTAAACCAGCCTGTTCAAAGCCCAATCCAACCTGACCTTGAACATTTCCAGGGTGCAAGTGCAAACCCCAAACTATTTGCAAATAATTCCTCTAGACTGTGAGGATGGTAAGATTTTCCAAGCCCAGTTCAGCAATGCCAGCATTGTGCCCTGCACCAGTCCTGGGGCTGGCTGTGAACTCTGTCCCCCACAACCAAGGTCAATGAGGCTTTCTTTTTCTTAAATTAAGCCACAGAGCACTGGAATGAATGCTATGCAGAACTAATTTGTCAACCCAGCCACAGTGTCTTTATGTCTGCATATTTGTTGGCAAATGCCCTCTCCCCCTCCCTGGTCCATGTCCTCCCCTCCTGAACGGGCACATCATGGCTGCAGTCAATACATGGACTGTCTGCCCCTGCTCTGCCCCCTCCAAAGCAACAGTGCACCCTGCACTTTCAACTATCCCTCCAGAAACTCTTAATTATTCTCATGAGTCAGCTGTGTAACAGCCAAATGATGCCAGGAGAGGAACAGAGGGCAGCACCACTCTGGGACACCTCCAGCCCTTGCCCCAACTCCTGCAGCTGCTGATCAGACTGGCATCCACTGGGTACTTTTCCAGAGGCTCAGTGTGGGACACACAGCAGCTTTAATGGCTGCTGATCCCTCAGGAGGCTGCAGGAAGGATAAATCAGAGGGTGGGCCGTGGCTCCTGCAGCCTCTGCCTTCCCCAGCACACACATGACAGTAACCACTGCCCACTCACCCATCAGGACAGGATATTCCCATCTGCAGGCATCAAAACTCACAAACAAAACCATCCCATGAGCTGCTTATTACAGGACAACATCCAAAGGCAAAGCTTTTCCCTAGCTCTCCAAGAAGGCTGCTGTGCAGAGCAGGAGCCCGCTCAGCAGGCTGTGGCAGGGCAGAGCACTTACATCCACAGGTGTGAGGCAGAAGTGCTGGAAATCAGGAATACAGCTATAAAACACAAAAAACAAGAATCTCAGCTCATTATCAGACCTCGTAATTACTCAGTCTAGCAATATAAATGCAATATGGAAACATCCACCACCAAGAAAATAAAAAAAAATCTTCACAACTTATATACATACACACATATGTGCACATACAGTTTACTCTACAAAAATAAAATATTTAACTGTATGTTTTCCATCAGCACATTTCGTCTTGACTCAGGGATATATCATACATATTCCAAGTTATTTTACGTACACAGCAGCTGTGTACCAACACCTCCAGGAGGAAACCTGCAGGGTACTGCTGCCTTCATGTACCCGAGTGCTAATGGAAAAATAACCTGCACAAATACATCCGTCAACACGCAGGGGAAAAAAAAATGTGGTCCTTGAAGCAATAATCACATTGCATTTGGCTTTCCATGAACACATGCAACTCCTTTCCACTAGGAAAGACCCTCCACAGGTCGGCACTTGAGATGGTGGCAGTCCAAAGCCCTGCACCCACACCTGCTCCCCACTGCACTGGCAGAGCAGCACACTCACTGCCTCTCCTTCTTCCCTCCCATTTCTTTCCATGCACCACCACAGGTCTTGCCAGAGCAAATTTGCCTCCTAATTCCCATTGAGGGGGGGAAACCTTGAGCTGTGTATTTTTAACGCTGTCCTGTGACAGTCCAAAGCCTGGTGCGTGACACAACAATATTTGGAGAAGGAGGGAGTCTGTCCAATTTCTGAAAAGACTCATCTCCAGGCCATGATACTTAGCACAGATTCTATGAATTATGACAACAATAAAAGAACAATGTCCACAACTCCGTGCACAGCCCCAAAGGATCTGATGTGCCATTGCTCAGGGGCAGAGCTGCTCCCTGTCCTCTGGATAAATGGAAAAACCAGACCTTCTCCTCTGTAAGACAACACCCCTTGGCTTTGCTGCCATCACAATCATGCCTAGAGAGCACACACACAGACAGACCCCAGGAAGGAGTGGGAGGGATCCAATTATTTCTGTTTAAATTACTCCCAGTTTAAAACTCTGGTTTAAAAGAAAAGAAAAAGGAAAAAATACCAACACAAAATCCCCAGCGTGGCTGCTGAGGGTGGCTTGTTCTCCAACCATCTGTGCTCCTGGCAGGAGCCATTCTGCTCCTACACATCCTTCAGTGCCTTCTGCTCCCTGAAGTGTTACACAACTGTACAATGAAGGAAAATCAACAGAATTAACAAGTGGCCAAGTACAGAATTACCACTGAGGCTGAGTACGTTGGTCTCCTGTCACCTCTGTCTAGTACAAACTCAAGGAAAAGAGTTGATCTCAGATCTAGCCTGTGGCTACTACTCCATTAAATAATTACTAATTACTTAGGAGAGCAGTGAAGAACAGCATAAAATTAAGTGATACTGCTAGTTCCTGGCTCCCTCTCATTTGTACAGCTTATTATTGTCCGTGGCTGCACAGAGCCTTGCACTGACACCAGTGACTGGCATTTCAGCCATTCTCAGTTCTTGTGGATAAGCTTCTCTCCAATACTGCTTTTGGGCTTTTCTGCCATGAAAAGTTCATTGTAAGCCCAAATCTGAATCCATGCTTTCCATATGTTCTGCCATTTGGATTCAGGATCTAAAATTACCTTTGGTTGCCACAAAAATAGGAGCTTACAATTCCCCTTTGCCTTGCAATTAGCTCTCTAAATCTTAATTGTGGGAGCCAGATTTTCTAGCAGAATTCATTCATAAGCAGAGTGAGTCAGCTGCAAAATATTTATCACAGTCCAAATTCTCTCAAATTTCCAGCATTTGGATCACAGAATTCTGTTCTGATCCAGGTCTTGGAGTAACAATAGAAAAATTATAGGAGGCCAGAAAAATCAGAAATCGTTTTCATTAGAAAGCACACTTCTCCTTCAGGAAATGTTATACCCTGCCAATTCTTGCACTGAAACTGCAATTTACTCCTTTAAACTTCTTTACTGTTCTGCAAATTGCAAGACATGATCTGAAGGACGCTGAACAATTATTCTAACAATGAATTATATTTTTTGCTAATTAGCTAGCTGAAAATTTGATTAGCGTGAAAAATATCAGTCTGATATATTTAAGCACCTTCTTTAAAAGCCAAAAATTAAGAGCATCTTCAGCATAAAATATACCAATTATATCTGTTTTATCAAAGAACACATGTGCACAACTGCTAAGTTAAAAAGCTTCAAAATACTGTAGAACAAGGAATATCTGATGTGAAATACTTCCTACCCCCCAATATTCACCAATCTCAACAGAAATCCCATTAATTAAAATTACAAGCCAACAAACCACTACCAGGGGTAAGTACCTCCTGACAGGTGCTCAACAGGGACTAAAATAAGCAGTTCTTATTCACACTAAGTACTTACATTGTCAACAGCACTCTTTTAATAAATGGTTGCATTTGTTATGCTTTCTTAAATAATGATTTGATAGAAGATCATAATCATCTAATAAAAACGTGTTTGGTTTTGAACTGGACCTAATTATAGGTTTTAAAAGCTGGTGACAACATATGCACTGTAATCCATTAGCAAGTTCTGCATAGAAAAGGTGATAAAAAATAAAAAAAAATTCCTTGATGAATTGAGACTGTGATCCATAGGAAATGGATGGGATTTAAGTGCTTGAAACCTAACTCTATTTCCAAAATGAAATTCAAGCAATTGTTGTGGGTTTTAATTATTGGGAAACCACAAAAAAAAAAAAAAAAAAACACTGAAATCATCCCAACAAAACCCTCTTGCACTTGTGCCGAAGATTTTTTTGTCTCTCCATATGCACAAGAAACAAGTTAATAACCTGAAACATTCCAGGTTTCAGTTACTCCAAATAGAACAGTGAATATCTTGGGCAGCTGCAGGAATCAAACCATGCACAAACTGCAGGGCTAAGAAAGAGAAATATTAACTTGCCAGTCACAATCTCTTAGTGTACCTGGAGGATCAAGGATTTTTAGGATCAACTCATAGTCAAGAGTACCAACTTCTCTTTTGTCAACGTGTGTCAGAGTTTTAACATCTTTTAGACACCATTTTTTTGTATTTATGACTGAATTACAGTTCAATAAGGCAATCCACTGAATCATCACGCTTCCTCAGGATAAAGATTCTGCATGTTAACAGCATCTCCCTCCCCAGATGTCCTTCAGGCAACAAAGAAAAATGATGGAGACTGCAGTGTGCTTATCATGGTGACATGAGTTACCTCTCTGAATGCTTCCCAGTGCAAAGCCAGACAAGAGCCACAAGAGTCTTACAGGGGGGGAAAAAGAGGAAAAAAAAGGAGAAATATCAATTTGCATGAAGTGCACAGTAAAGTCTTGCTTTGTCAAAGAAATCATCTGAATTTCCAAGTATCAATATCCATAGCAATAAAAAAAAATCTTCAGAAGAAAAGAGAAACCTTGATTCACAAAACAGTATTTGGAGGCTCTCAAAGACTTTGTGTTTAACTGAACATTTGCTTTAAATTAATAATTTTTCTTCAACTGCACAGCAGAACAGCTTCTGGCTACAGGACATAGCTTCCTAAAATGCTG
Source organism: Phylloscopus whistleri (assembly GCA_017589585.1). NCBI lineage: Eukaryota > Metazoa > Chordata > Aves > Passeriformes > Phylloscopidae > Phylloscopus > Phylloscopus whistleri. The sequence goes on along the minus strand of JADMLD010001007.1, from coordinate 575,748 downwards.
GTTATTGAAGTAATGCTTCAAGAAATTAATATCCTAGCTGGTATTGGAAATCCTAGGAGCAGTATTTACTTACCTCTACTGAATGCTGATCTAGATGCTTAGGAAAGAGAATGCAGATTAATTAAGTATTTTTATCTACGGAACTTTGATTTGATAATAATTAGTTTAAGTATCAGCTAGTATTTTCTTACTTCAAGCACTTCAATTATTATTAACAATAAAATGTGTGTTACTGCAATAGCAATTTCTCATGCCAGTGGAATGAACTTTTAATATAAATTCATAATGACATTTTATGGACCTGATTCTAATCAGGAAATCACGCCATGCATCCAAAATTGGCATTCACGAATGATGGCCTGGTTTCCCACTGTGGATACTGCTCCTGTTTCTGCTATGTCTTCCAAAGACACCCAGCAGTGCTGCCTGCACACTGGCTTCAGAGCCAGCAGTACAAAGGTGCAGGGGTTGAAGCTTAGCCACTTTCATTTGTTCCATTCAGAGGTGGACGTATTTACTCATTTATGTGCTTTGCTACACCCAAGCCCATCTCTCAATCACCTTTCCTGGGAGTTACATTAGAGAAGAATGTAGGGCTCCAGGCAGTAAATGTACCAGGCTACCAACCAGCTCTGACTGGGTCAGTATCAGCACCCCCAGTGCACAGTTTCCAGCTACTGGTATGTGACTGACCAATGGACCAAACCAGGACAGGACTACAACTTAATTCAGAGCAGTAATTGCACACTTTGAACCCACGCTTGGAACACGTGCTGAGTAAATTCCTCAGGAAGTATTTAGTCAAAGGTAGAGAGTGGTATATCCTCTATCCACTCCACAGCTGATGAAGGAAATGCAGATGGTTGTTCCAAATAGAGGGGAGCTGGAGGAGGAGCATTTGTATTCAAAGTTCACCTCTGGAGATGGCATGCAAGGGACAGCAACACTCCCTCTGACTCTGGTGAGGCACCACAAAGGCTCCTCCTGGAAAGAGACCTGACCAGTGGCGCCCTCAGCACTTCTAGACCTCCCTGGGGTTCAGTGCTTTACAGGAAAGGTTTCTGCAGGTGGGAGGCAGCAGTAGGTTGTGTAGGTGTGGGACACTGTAGTTTGAGAGGTTTTCTTTTGCCTTCTGCACATGACTCACTGAGCAGCTCTGCACAGCTATTTTCAAATCATGAATCTGCAAGGCAGACCCCCTTTGGCTAACAACCCAGCTAACTGGGGAGAAAAAACAATGCACCTGTCTCATCCTGAGTGCTGAAGCAGCAAATGCTTTCTGAGCTTTATTTGCAGAAATGGGACAGTCATGGCCGTTCTTCTAGTTTTAGAGCAAAATTTCTATCTAAAAATAGCCTGGCCAATCACCACTGTAGGATCTCTGCTTTCTTACACACACAGCCATCCCAGAGCACCTGTCTAGAGAGCTGTCCCAGCACACCCCAGAGTCTGCAAATGGCAATCATTCTGCATGTTGAATATATGCATTCCATCTGCGTGTGTATGTGTCTAGGCACATGTGTATTTCCATTCCGGTACATCTGTATAATACATCTTTTCTACATGAATTAAGCCAAACAGTGATCACAACATGTTATTTAAATATCACTAAGGATTAGAAGATTCAGAAAGACTCCAAACCCCATAAAGTGATGCTAAGCGGGATTACCTCCTGACAGCATGTAGATACATGTGTAAGCTGATTATTTATTTTCATGACCTACATTGGCACATAAGGAAGAGCCACAGTCCTCTCCCTCCTCAGACAGAATGAAATCAAACTGCATAGTTCCCAGTGATGGATTCAAACTCACCTTCTTTTCTTTCTCTTTAACGAACAAAAAGCAGAGAAAGATGAGAGATAGACCTCGGTAGCTGAAACAAGGTGGAACTGCTGAGCTATAGGAATAACCACAGTGTTGAGCCAATGGCATTCAAAGAACTAACAGTAGGGATAAATTGGAAAAAAAAAAAAAAGGTAGTAAGGAGCATGAATCTCAAGGTAGATACAAGGTCAAAGCAGCTTTTCAAAGAAACATAAAAGACAGAAGGGTGAGAAAAAAAAGAAAAAAGCCCACCAGGGACTATTCACATTCATAACATTCTTTGAATATTTGGTATGCTCCTGCTTACTTACTGCTAATTCATACTATGCTGCTTACAATGAGAAGAGAACAGAAACATTGCTAATTACAACAAGGTGCTACACACACAGAGCAATGCCATTGCTATTGCTTACAGGTCAAGGGCAGCATCCTGTGTTATGCTGCTCAAAAGAGGCTAAATAATCCAGTAACTGTCTGCAAAATATTACAAGCAAAACAAATGTCATTTTTCATGCACAGAGCAGTTACATTTCTTCACACATGTAATCTTCAATTACTAAAGAAACTGTGATGTCAAAAATAAAGCTGCCAAAACAATAAGGGGCTGAAGACAGCTGCTATTTTCAGGCTCACAACTCTCTTGTTTTACATGGAGATTGTAACAGAGGAATGCAGAACAAGAGCAGAAAGTACACAACATTAAGTTGCCTGTGTACTATACCCAGGTTACACAGATAAAGACCTTCAATTAATTGCCAGTGCTGATTTTTATTCAAACCATGCTTGGGAGTGAGAGAAACCACTACCTCCAGCATTTAAAGCATTATGGGGATTTTTAGTGTTGAAGAGTGAGGTAGTGGAGGACTATTTGTAATACAATGTCCAACCCTGCCAAAGAGGGCTCTAACAATAAAGGCAAGGGATAAAACCTGCTGGTTGCAGCATGTTTTCCTCTACCCAGATTAAGAGCTGTTCAATAGAAGTATAATAGAATCTGTAAATCTACTCTGGCTCAAGAACTGTGTACCTGACATTGAAGATACAGAGCTGTCAAAGTGGAGATAACCTGCACAGTGAACAGCAGGCCTCCAGGTATAGATAATGCATCATCTGACAGCATTATAATTTAAAAAATAAATAAATTAAACCAATGTAAAATAAAAACCAGTCAAATCACAACCTACTTTAAGCTTTAAAATAAATAGGCACTGGCATGTTTTACCTATTTCTTCTTTAAAAGTATGCTATCGTAATTTTTGTTGTTGTTGTTGTGTTGTTTTGTTTTGTTTTTTGTTTGTTTGTTAGTTTGTTTTTTGGGTTTTTTGTTGTTGTTGTTTTATTCTAATGTACAGTGAACACCCTGAGCCTGGGCATGGCTCTGGTCTGGCACACACTGCAGTGGCACTGGGATGTTCAGGGGGAGGCTCCAGCTGCTGGCACACCAGGGATGACCACACAATCCCCACACAGAGGGGCTCACAGGCACTGCCCTGCATCCCTGAGCTGCCTCATGCTGCAGCTCCTGCTGGATGAGATGCAAGAACTGCCTGAATCCTACATTTTTCAGGGGTTTTTTTTGTTGTTGTTTGTTTGTTGGTTTGTTTTTGTGGGTTGGGTTTGTTGGTGGTGGTTGGTTGGTTGTGGGTTTTTTTGCTTCAGTAAGTCTGCAAAAAACATCCCAGGAGCAGGATTTGAGGCTTAACAACTTTTCTCTCTAGAAAAGCCTCCAAGACTGTTCTATACATCCCCTCCTCTATACCACACTTAACCCTGATACTTTCCACTGAAATGTAGTCCCTTGCACTCTGGAGTCACCACTCCTGTACCTCATCATGGCCCCTTCACCCTGTTTCCTCTCCCAAAAAAGCTGGCCTTCACCCAAAGCTGAACCCCCCCAAAATAGAACACTCCCCTACATTTGAGCAGCTGCTGTGATTTCCAAATGAAAAGTTTTCCCTTCCTCTATGACCTTGTGCCACCACTGCAGCTGAATACCCTGGATGATCAGGGAGAGATCCTGCAACCTGCCATGCAGGCAAGACTCCTGTTAACACGGCTAAGAAAGGACTCCAATGGTGATTTTAATTTCAGCAGTGGAGATGGACTCCAAAACTCTTCCATCAGTTACTTGCTTATGGTACTGAAGATTTCTAAACAGAGAAATCAGTGAAACAGAAAAGAACAGAGTTAATTCCAGCTCAAAGAATGGAATTCTGGTAATACAGAACCAGACTCAGTCCTGCAGCTCCTTCCAAGTTCAGGCAAAGGATAACCAGCATAGACACACTGTGAATATCAACAGAAGGAACTAGACAGAAAATGCAACATGCCAGCACAGGAAGAGGCTAAAATTTCAGAGCACCAGTAGTCACAGACCCGAAAAACCTTCCACATGCAAAAATCTGCAGCCAGGTTCCATCATTAAATATGATGGACTACATGTAATTACTACCTCAAGCTTTACAGCTCCTCTAGTTCCTCTAGTCCCATCTTATTCTGCATTAGCTGCAACAAACTAATGTTACTGATCTTCTGTGGTACCCTTGCAGAAAGAAAATGTAGAGATTTGAGCTGAGTAAGACAGCATTTAACCCAGTAACTCTAGTGTGGAAAGGGACTGGGGTTTTGATCAACTGAATTAACAACTTCACTTTTGATCTAGCTGAGAGAAATCCACAAACATCAAAAGCAGGTTTTACTTAGCCCCCTTAATATCTGCAACTTGCCCTAAGATGTCAGCTCTTCTCACGGATATTGGACATGAATCACAAATCCTGTGATTACACCTGCCAAGAATCCTCTGAAGAGGCGTAGGATTTCCTCCCCCCCACACACCTCTTCACTAGAAAAAGCTGGTTCCTGCTGAATACACATATCAGAATTAATCAGCAAGACATTGACCTGTTTGGGTGTCAAGTCATTAGTACAAACAGAAAACTTCAGAAACACTGAAGAAAAGAAAGAAAAAAGATGCTTTGCAATAAAGGCAAGAATGGACTGCATCTTTAAAGGTCATGCTCTTGTCAGAACAAGGAAATTTATGGAATGTTTTTTAGTGGCAGGATCTTCAGATGCATCTCAAGAATAAACAGGGTGAGATGTTTTCAGACAACGTTTGAAGTGCCAGGAGAAAAGGCTGAGGGTCTCACCAATAAGGGATCGGCCAGGGAGGACAGGGGCTGGTGCAGAGGCAGATGTCACCTCAGTGGCCAGGACAAGGCTCAGTACCAGCTGAAAAGCCATAAAAGCCAGTGGTGTCCATGGGCCAGTAGCCCCATGCCAGCCCCACAGCTGGGGCAGGATGGTCAGAGGGAGCTCACTGGAAACCAAACCTCACCCAATTCAGAGCACAGGCGGGTGTGATCTGACCAACACATTAACACACACACACACGCTCTCTCCACAGATCTCAAGATGTGAATGCAAAACACTAGTTTTTCCCAGGATTTCTACTATTTCAGCTTTATAAAATTACTCCTTCAAGTTAGTTTACAGCCTGCCAGTTGGCTGCATTTCAGAGCTATTCCGGCCCACGTCGCTAGATTTTTTTTAAGGCACAAAAAGGTGTAGGGGGAAAAAAGGTCTAAACCATGTCATAATCTTGATGAAAGGTAAATAATCCCAATCCTCTATTATAAAAGAAATGGTATACTAAATCCCACCATTCTGACAAATTTTGAAGGAAAATTAGAAGATGCCTTTATCTACTTCTCATCCTTATCCTATTTTATGCAACTGGAGCACTGCTAGACTAACACCAGCAGTCATCATTCTGCTTTTCATCCAAAAACTGGTTTCTCCAAACCACCTTTCCCTCTCCAGCTCTACATTCTGCCTACCAAACTGAAGGTCAAACCATTTCTTGTAGTTGAGAAACAGGAAGAGGCTTCTGCAACAACCACTCTGCAAGGTGAGGAAGCACAGTTCATAACAACAACACCGATGCTACAAACAGCAGAAGGCAATTCATCTCCTGTGCATGACCCATGGTTCATCAAACCTGCAAGACAAGAAGAGATTATTCAAAAGCACCAACACTTGAACGCAGCCATCAAACACCAAGCACCTGCATGCACACTGCACACATGCTGGTATCTGACAATGTCACTGCTCCCAGGTGACAAAATACACAAGGTAAGAGAGATCTCCTCTTAAAACGGCCCAGCATGGATGTACACGTTCTTCCTTGCAGGTGAAAAATGAGCAGGCTGCATCTTCAACCCCAGACTAGGTTCAAAATGGCCAAGCTGAAAAACATGACCTGCAGGGTGTGCCCAGCAGGATGAGACTCTTCCCACACATCTAACCTTCTCAGTCACAAAATCCAGGGCACAACAGCAGCCCAGTCACTTTTCTGACATAATTTACCTTATTAATCTTAATTAATTAATTATCTTTATTAATCTACCTTACGTATCTCTTGCATTTAATAACATTTCTCTTGCTAAACAGAGGGAATTGGATAATAGTGGTTTTGTTCTTCCTGACTATCTCAACATCTTCCAGGACAGAGAAGGATTCTACCAGCCACAGTCTCAGATCCAACTCTTGCTGTTCCCCAACATGCACCTTGGCTTTGCCAACTAATGGGATCCATCATCTCCCCTCCTGGCTCAAGGCAATCATAGCACAATTTGATGCTCTGCCCTGCTTAAACCCTTGTTTCCAAGCCAAACTAACTGAAAATAGGAGCAGCAGACAGAGATGGTGTCCAAACAGGCAGCCTGTACACAGCATCACCATCACCCTCCTCATGGGCCCAGCCATGTCACTTCCTCTGGATTTTCACTGGATCAGCTCACTGAGACTTGTGCAATGCAGAGCCCTGTCATCCCTTGGAGTCAATCCACAGTTCCCTGAGCCCACTTAGGCCCAGCTCAGCTAACAGCTGGCAGCCTTTAACCCTCATGTGCACCTAGAGATGAACCACCTCCAGCTGTGACTGACTCCGGCCTGCTGTGCATTGCTAAGCATTAGGCAAAGGTTCCCTTTGCTCCCTCATTCCTTCCCATCCTTCTCAGTAACACATCTGACACTCCAAGCACTAGCTCTTGTTAGCCTAAGCAGGAGCTGTGCACAGAAACCTGCCAGCCAACACTGCCAGACCCCAGCTTTCACCTGGGCCCTGGCATAGCAGGGCAGGCTCGCTGTGATGCTCAGTGAGCAAAGCTCTGAGTGCCTCCTCCTCTCCACAGAGCACCAAGGCTGTATCAAAGGGGCTTCAGATAACATCTTCAAAACTGCATCTTTGTGCCTGCAATGACGTGCAGGCTCTTACTCATCTCTCTTCTTATTAGATAAAAATCCTTTCAAAGTTGGTAAATTAATGGCTATATGCCAGGCTTAGGGCTCTACAGAGAGGACTAGAAGTCCTAATAGGGTTTGTTCCTGATTTGCTTTGCTAGTAATAACTCTAAAGAAACAGCTAAATGAACACAAACGCCGTATTTTATTTCTACTTTTCACTTTTTTATTTTATTGTAGGATATGTCATTTCTAATGAAATATTAAATTCACTGACGGAGAAGATTTTTAAAACACAGCAGTAATACATCTTAAACTCACTTTCTATGGAGTATTTTTAGGAACCTCTCCAAAACAGATCTCCAGCTCCCATGGTTGCCATGAAATGTCAGCATTTGACAGTTTCCATACAGTTATCTCTCAGACAACAGCTTCTGTCTGTAATTAGAACAGTGTAACTGTAGCAATTCTGAAGTGGCTGTTGCTAAATGGTGTCAATTTAAAGTCAGGTTAGTGAAGTAACCAAGGTCTGAAAGAGCAAGGTTTGGGGGTGCCCTCCCAAATTCAGGATGTGTGGGAAATGGGCATACAGCCTCTGATCTTGGCAGTTTCCCTCCAGCACCCCTGGAAAGCTTCCAGACCTCTCTAGTAAGGAAAACTGTCTCATATACTCAAGGAGACCTGTACACAGATATCTGCAGACCTGAATCCATACATCCCTCACATTTTATTCTTTTCTCCTCAGATGCAGCCTTCAGACGGACAGATTGCAGTGTGGGCTGGCTGTGTTGTTGTTCAGAAGAGGCAAGGTGCTAGAAATCAGATGTTGGTAAACTTGGAAGTGCAACGCGAGTTGTTTTCAGTACACTGTGTAACCCTACCTGATGTTTAACATGTAAATATTCCCCATCATCCACCTACAAGCTCCTCAAGCCTTTCCTGAAAGACAAATTGAGGGCTGGCACCTATCCTCTGGTGCAAGTTCCAAGTCTCAAGAGCTTTGCAGAGTACCTTTAATGTTTTTGGTGTACTTCAATAGGATTTTGTACTTGCACTTGTGACTCCACAAATGAATTCAAGCACACCAAGAGAGCAGCCGCTAGGGCAAGCAATTTCTTCTGATGCTCAGAAAGCAAAGGTACTTTACAATGTAAGAACCAATTCTCAATTTAAAGACTTCTCAGTGTTCCTAAAAAGAATTGCAATTTTGAGAATGTATGAAAGAAAATATGCCGGACATGCTAATTGCATCTTCTGTCCTCAAAGACCAAAAGGGAAACCAATTATCACATACAATCAACAGGCTGCAGCACCAAAATACCCATCAGCATTAGGCAGCAGCTCCAGCAGCACATCAGCTTATGTCTGTTGTCTTTGTGCAATCAGCAGCTGTAAAAGTTTGCTTGAAGAGATGGCACAGGAGGGAAAACACAAGTGAGTACAGCTGGCATTTCAACCAGAGTTCATCACACTCTGCAGCTGAGGACAGGAAATTGTTGTTGTTGTTGTTGTTTTGTTATCCTTTTCTAAGAAATACACAAGAGGAAAAAGAAAATTGTCTCTTCCTGAGCTACTCCCTATCCCTGCAGACCGCAAACCCATTCAAGGACTCTGAGTCACAGCCTGAATGTGCACTTTCCCAGAGCAAAGGCACCCAGAGCAACCCCATTAAAGTGCAGCCAAAAGAGAGAACGAGCTTTTTCACATGCTTCAATGGCTGACAGCACTTTGATTTCCATTTGGCCACCTGGTATTCAGTCCAGTTCCTCTTCTGGAAGTGTCTAGAAAAATTAAACTGGAGGAACAGCATACTTTAGCGAGAGAGTGAGGACAAGTGATTGTAGTCTTGTACACATTCTAGCAAGGTCCCTTTTGAGTGTGGTTGTGCTACACAAGATGTAGCCATTAAGCAGCACATGTAGAGCACCTCCTTCTCCAGCTCACACCAGCACCAGGGCGGGCAGCAGCTGCCACATCAGCCCTACTAAAGGTCTCCAGTCATGCAGGCAAAATTGGATTTTGCTGCCTATGGATCAAGCCTAGGTTGTTCCAGCTTGTGGGAGGCACATGAGGAGTCAGACTTGCTGCTCCTGCTGCTGGGGATGGGATAGCAGAGAGACAGTCAACAACAGCTGGTGCTGGGACCAAGCCATCTCCTGCTCACACATATGCCTTGTCCTGCCCCACAGAGCCCAGTCTGGCTCTGCAGAGCTCTGGCACTGCCGAGGACACAGCAGAGCAGCAGCTGCTGGGACTGCCCCTGCCTGAGCACCCTTCTGCCTTGCCTGGTGCTGCCTTGTTTTCACACCTCAGCCTGGCAAAACTGCAAAAACCAGCACAACTCAAGAGAGGCACGGGAAACACCTCTCCACAGCAGAACAGAAAACAGAAGATATCTCTTATAAGAAGAAAAGAAGATATCTCTTATAAGGTTAAAAATACTCTCAAAGCAATATTTTAATAGCCTTCCTAAAAAATGAGAAATAATTGCTCTGAACATAGTGTAAGCAAAGCAGGCAGAAGATGGGTTTATTACAAGTAGAAGCTTAAATATTATAACCTCTTTAGGTCAAGAAATAGAGTCAATTTTGATGAGAAAAATTAAGTATCCAGCTTGGTTTTGAACAAATTATTTATTTTATGAGAAGCACTGCAGTTCACTTGATTTTAATTTATTCCAGTGACTTGAAAACACATCTGTATTTTTTTTAACAATAAAGAAACACAAGATCTTGCCAGTGATGAACAAACACAAAAGAAAAATCTATGAGAGCTAGCAAAGGGAGGAAAATCTAGAAACACTCATGTGAAGAGCCAAGCACAACAGAAATTAATCTCTGTGCAAGCCAGCAACCACAGATTCAGAAAATACACCCAAAGGAGGAAGGCAAGGGATGTAAAGTTGCCCCAGCCTGACAGGAACATGCACCCCTTGGGCACACTTCCCAAGCAGTGCTGGAAGGGAGGCTGGGAAGAGCCAAGCAAGAGGCACTCCGCTCCTACAGACAGTGACATGCACAGGGCCTTGGAGCTAAATCCAGCTCCAGCAGAAGCGCCTCTGAGTTCAGACAAGTTAATAGGTGGGCAGATTTGGTCCTGCTGACATTAATGTTAATGTTTTTCTGAAGCTCAGGCTTGCAGAGGCTCCCGCACTGCCCTGCTCACACACCCCCTAATGGATGTGACAGCCCAGTCAAGGTGCCAGCACTGCCACGCTTTGTTCACAGGGGCCAGGTCTGAACATATTCCACCCGCTTACAAAATTCTCCAAAGGCAAAGCTTTTCTTTCCTCTTCTTTTTTTCCAAATCTGTCATCACAGAGGGACACTTGCAGAGCAGATGAGCTTAGAAAGCATCAGCACGCAAAGCAATTTTTCACTACTACTGTGCCACTTTTGGACAGTGCAGTGAATTCTCTAACTTCCACACCAAGTTGGGTTTTGTTCTTTCACCAATTTAAGCTACCTGCTCTTTCCAACCAGCCTCAGCAGTCTCAAGCAACTTAGATTAACTGAGTGACTAAAATAAAATTGCATTTTATAGAAACCAACAGACCCAAATATCCCTTATCCTCACCCTTAAATCAGATACAGGACTTAAAAGATTACAATGCCTTCAGAGTACACAAAAACATGAGAGGCAACCTGCTGCCTGTAGTGAAAAGGCTTATTTCAATGGGTTTTGTATCAGACAGGCACTGAAGTCCTGAGCCTGGCTTGAAGGTACTGACCCCACCACATCAGGAGGTCACCTGACAGAGCAAGTCCAGAGCTCACCCAGGCAGGACATTTTGGCTCATCCTCAGCACAGTTCCCTTGCCAGCACTGAGATACGGTCTTGACATTTCACCCCTAACTCACCCACCTCTTGTACAGCCCAGACTTTTCTCTCACACTTTCCTGGAGCTGAACAGTTCAGAATCTGGCTGGAGACTGTTGTTGATGCCTTAAGTTTCAGCTTTCATGTTTTTCAGATTCTGTGCTGCCTAGGGGTGTAGTTCTGAGCCTCACATTAAGTGCTGGTAAGCTCTCTTCACAGAGTAGGAGACAAAACAAATCCTTTTCCTGATGAAGACCAAGGACAATTTTCAGGTCCCAAAGCATAAACAATGGTGGACAGAAGAGAGAAACAAGAAGGATGAGACCTCACAACCTGAAGTTGTAACTGCAATTAAACCCCAATATGCAAATGGACCAAAACTTATAAAAATGTAAGACCTCATGACCAGTTAGCCAGTTTTGTGACCATTCTAAGTCTACCCTGGGTATAGCCCTGGTCAGGCTCTTGTCCTGCCCAAGGTGCATCCTAAAGGCTTCCAATAAATATCTACTTTATTCTCTAGCTCTGTCCTGTCTCTGTTTCAGGTCAGCCTTCCTAAGGCATCATTGTAAAACCTGCAGTACCTGAAGCTCCATTACATTAAACAAAAACATTTGCTATATAATTAGCACAACAAGCACAAGCATAGGCCAGATCTTTTTCTGTCAGGATGGATCCCATGTCTTATGATCAGAAACAACTGCAATAGTTTTCTCTCTAATGAGCACCTTCTGGATTCCTAACAGTGCTACAACCACCTGGAATGAGAGTCACCCCAAGCGTGCACCTGCTGCCCTCTGTTAACTCAGACACATCCACTTTGAGAACGCTTCTCAGAATATGTTCTAAGCAACATAAAAACAAGAGAGAGTCTGCTCTACTGAGTCCAGCAGCCTCTGACAAAGATCATATTTGCAATGAGGTAGTATTTCTCAGTACATGCATCTTTATTTACTTCCTAGTGCAAGAAGTTTCATTAAAATTAATAGGTTTCTTTTAAGAGCTTGGTAAAAGCAGCCCCACGTTGGAGCAAGAGCCCCAGCTACGTCACATGCACAAAGGTTTACACTTTCCCATCTGGTAGCCAGATTTGGGGATTACCTTTTATCTAGAGGGTAATTTTTCAAGATAAAGCTACCACTTTCATTTTTTTTTAGTCACAGAAGAGATGTTAAACTGCCACAGATGGTCATTTGTTTTCATTTTGTGTGTTTTACACAGCACATTTTATGGATTATAATAGTTAATTAAATGTAACAAATAAAATTAATTTCAAATTTAAATGTTGAGCCTGTCTAATCTTCACAACACACCATTACTGTCAGGGTAGCACAGTTTAAATATAATAGGGGAACAGGGTCCTTTGGCAGTCCCATCACAGCACACCTTCTGACTATTAAGTTACTTTATGATTTAAAATTCAGAGGGACTGACTGCCACTGGTATACAGGGTGCTCAACATCACATAATATCAGCCCTCCACTTCCTTTACAGAAAAACCTATTTATTTTACAAGGGCTTTTCCAGAAGTGCTCATATTCATATTTTGTTCTCTTCTACCTAAACTGTATTTGCAGATTCTATTCTTCAAATACACTTTCATGACAGCGAAAGATAACAAATAGAGCCAGGCATGTGGTACTTCACAAGACAGAAATACAATTCCTTTCCCTAAGAGGACTGCAATAGCATTTAGAAATGCCTGATTTGCAGAGTCAGCAAAAACTTAGTTCTAAAGAAAACTTCAAAAACAAGTATTTAACTCACTCCCCCCCACAAGATGTTTACTCGACAGAAATAATGGAAATAAATGGAAAATAAAAATGCTGCCCATAATTTATTGCACTGTGTATTTCAGCTGCTGCTCTCCATATGCACATCTCTGTTGAGCTCAGAACTCAGTAGTATTGCCAAGTACTATTCCAACAAATAAATTGGTTTTTAGACCTGCCACAATGCTTTTTATAGCTGTGATGGTGTGGAATAAAGAAAATTACAATTAGTGAGAAGAGCAGGGGAAAACACAACTGTGGCATCTTTTGTTCCTGGCCAGATGCACAAGCCCAGGCTGCTTAGGCAATCCTGCAGCACTACCTAAAATCCTGGACTGCAATAGCTCAGAATCCCTTTCCATTTTTTTTTCCCAGGTGGGAAAAGATAAACAAACATACAGGGATGTTTTAAAAAACAACCAACCACCCCAACAAACAAACGGCCAACAACACACTCATCTTGTGTGTCTTGTCAACAACACAGAACAGACGTTAACATACTTGTCTGTCTCCCACTGTGACCAAATAAACTCCAAGGTGAATATGCATTAAGTAGGAAAGAAATGCCAAAGGTTCCACCTCTCAGCCAACTGGAGCTAATCTTGCCTTTTGCATTTTCCCAGAAATAAATGAGGACTGATGGAAGGTGATAAGGAACACCACATCTTCAGCCTCTACCAGGCTCAAATGAAATACTTTAACATCCAAGATTTGACATCCATCTTTGCCCATTTCCAGCTAACATGCCCTTTTCCTCTTAATACACTCATTCCTGGTGTGACCTTTCAAGATCCCCATACCATTTGTTGTTAATTTTTCTGAGCACTTCACCTTTTAAAGTACCTGTTTTCACATGTCCTACAGTTAAAACTTTTGGTAAAGAAAAAAAGAGCTGTTTTGTCCAGACATTAAAATAAAACTCTATACCTCTTATTAGTGTTATTGCTGTACATGTGAGCTGTTGGGAAGGTTTATAAAACACAATGGTTCATCTTGGAAAAGGCTAGAAGAGAGGTTGGATATTGATGGATTGCTGGCATTTGGAAGCTGGTACCAGAAAAAAATAGTTTGGTTTGATTTGGAAGGGACAGTCTGTGCTTGTTTGGGTCTGTTTATTGTATAATTTTTCCATCACACTAAAAACTCAACAGCCCACGGGTTTTAGGGTACTATTTTGTTTTCAAAAGGACAAGAGCAAACAATAAGAGAGGAGCTTTATAAAGCCAGACCTACCGATTCCAATACTTCACTTTAACAGCAGCACCTGAAATAGAAATATCTTGATAAAAACCAACTTTTAGAAAAAAAAAAATGAGACCAAGGCCCTTAGCTACTAACTTCTTTTAAAAAGCTTCAACACAGCAGTGTTGCCCATCCCAGAAGGCCCACATTCCCACCAGCGAGCAAAGTAGTCCCCAGCACTTGTGCAGACAAACAGGAAGCCCATGATCAAGTTTGTAGGGAAGAGGGGAGCACCATCAATATTCAGTCTGGATCATATCTTAATTCTGGAGACAAAAAGGAATGAGCACTTTAACCACACCACTACAACCTTCTGTGGATGCAGCATGACCATGGTCTTCAATTTTTCTCTTTCTTCACAGAAAGAAGATGCTCACTTGCAGAAAGTCAACCTTCTTAAAACAGTATTATGTGCAATTAGGTGTATTCATCACACCTCTTTCATTCATGCATGCTTGACAGTCAGCTGGATTTTGCAAATAACATGTTGTGAATTTGATTTTCCACTGAACAAATACTTACATAATATCTGGTAAGTATTTTTTCCTTATTCCTTGATTGTGATGAACTCATGAAATTCTCTAATATATTCCTTACTCAATATTATTCAAACATTTTGTTGGCAAATAATCCTTGGTTTATAGGTCATTCGAATTGCAAATTGTAACTATTAGAGTCATTTTTTAACATACGTAATTTATTTAACTTAAGTAATGCATACAGCCAATTTAATCAATGTGCAGTGAATTTCAATTTGTGCATTTGGCTTTAATAGTCTTAGATACATAAATCATGCACTCAGGAAACTGAAGATAATAATATGGAACTTAAATGAATAATTGGAACCACATGAACTAGTTCCACAGAAAACATGAAAATAGCCACATATACAAGCCAATCTAAATTCACTGTCCAAATCTTATGAACATTTGCAACCCTTTTTTCCCTTTCTAATTCACTCTGATACAGTTAATTTGTAACAAAACCATGCCAGCAGCTTCAGCAGACACTGCCAGATTGCTTTCCACTTCCTCCTCTGTATCCTTATTTAGGATATTAAATAACCCTGGTCGCTATTAACTTCACTTTGTGCACTGCCTCAAGAAGATATTTGACCACGACATACAGCAAAAGACCTTCAACTTCCACAGTATTTGGGAGGCAAATTGCAATTAGTGGTTACCTGAATCGATCCTAAATAGCCTAGGACAGCTCCACTTGCTTAATGCTTTTGATTTTATTATAAGACCAGAGATAAAACTATAATGAGGTTCAGTGATAGTGGGAAGTTGGTCCTCTGGGACTTAAAATTGAAGTAGGCAGGCAAAAATTAAATGTTTATCTAGCAGATTCTTGTTTGTTCATGCTTTAATGTATTCCTCATCTAGACTTCTGCTGCAATTAGGGAACAGCCCTATGTCATCACACTCCTTCAAGAAGGAGAGAATAAAATATAATGAAAGAAAAATTAAAGAAAGAAAAAGGTGAAGCTGACAGCTGATACCTATTTACCAGCATGACTTTTCCTAGTGAAAAGACCTTACTTGGAACAGGCAGCAGACCAAAAGCTGCACAACCTCCACAGCCCTGAGACTTCCTCCTGTAACTGGATCCAAGGCAGAAAAACACAGCACAGCAATGCACAAGCAGCCTGGAGTAAGCTCATATGTGCTCACCGCTATCAAAACATTGCATAGTTCAGAAATGAGCAGGTGACCTGGAAACAAAAGCAAAGATATGCTGTGCTATATCACTGAAGTTCTAACAAAAACCACAGCCCTTGCCCTCTGTAGGCAAGCCTAGAAAAGGGTTTCTGATGCACAAAATTGCTGTGAGATTCCAAGAGCTGGGTTAATCAGGAGAAAAGAACCAGTCACAGAAAGCCTAGATCAAAAAGCTTGCATTTTCTCCCCTCTTCTGCAGCTGTGGAGCTGTTCAGGCATGCCAGGTTTTGCTCCAGGCTGCTCTCTAGTTATTAGAGGGTTCACGTTTCACAGATGTCGCATCATGTCCCAGACAGACCAATGAGTAACAAAACTGTAACCACCACTAAAGTGTTGAACCAGCACCTGTGGTTGGTTTGAATTTGAATGGACAGAAATGTGGTTATACATATGATTCAAAACTTGAGTGAAGAGGTGAAACAAAAGCACCTTCTGCAGATAGGTTTTGTGCAGATTCATACAAATGCTGTTGCGTCCCATGACAATGCCAAATAGTAAAAATGTAAGACCTTCACACTGCTGTGGAATAAACAAGGGGTCAGTTTCAGATGCAACATCCATTAGAAAGACTGACCCTCATGCACAAGTTCTTCTGATGGCCAAAAGAGAAAACTGACTTTGGGAATTGCCCTGACATTGGGATTTTGGGTCTGAGCAGAAAGGCAGAGCAGAATAGCCCTTCCAATAGAACTTCCAGGACAGTCAACCCTGAAGAGGATTAGATGGGAAATGGAATGATGGAAGCACTCTGCCCATTTGGGTGATGAGCTAGAGTTCTTCAAAGGGTTCATGGGTGCTACATCAGGGTAGATTCACCCAAATAGTAACTCAGGCATTTCTACTGCATGAATGAGTTAGGTACACCACTGCATAGCACGAACACTACAACAGGATAGAGAACCCACTAAACTCATTCTTAGCTTTCAATGCCCTAAATTTCTGCCCCTTTCCCATTTGGTAGCATGAATCTGCAGGTGGGTGAATGCTAAGGAGAGAAAAACAGCCTGGACCTATCAAATCCCACCCACAGCATCCTGTTTACAAACTGGGAGAGGAAGCACACAAGTTTTTGAGTTGTTTACACAAGGGTTTTCCCATGAGAGCTCAGAAAAGCTTCAGCACATGCCAGTTCATGCAGCAATAGCTTGTCACAAAAGGAGTTAGCCCACCACCAAATTCTCTACTACTGTGGGCACGTTTTCAGGGCAGGCAGGTGGCTCAGAGACAACACAAGTGGAACTACCCTGTCTTTGCACTGTGCAACTGGACTTCAAACAGCAGTTCATGAAAGCCTCTTAAAGGGTGCTGTTAACAAACACTGCTGAACAAGAAATGTCCACTGCAACATCTTTATTCCACTTGAATCTTTTACCTCATTCTACATTACAAAATCTGAAATCCTTACTAAGTGCCATGACACACTGAATTGTTCTTAACAAGTTTATTAGAGCTGTGAAACAGGATTTCCATTACATAAATCTCTCACTTTCCTCACAGTACAACAGGATACCATTCTAAGTATCTTATAATGCCCAGTGACCTACCTATTGCCTTGTAACAGAAGCAATCATCTCTGATTTGGCCTTTATGAATTCTCCAGCTGTCATGATTCATTAACATACTGTAAAGTGTTCCTTGTCTAGCAGTGAAAATGTCCTGCTCTTCCATCTCATAAGTAGCCTCTCTCCATTCAGCTCCTTGTTTAATCAATGCTAATTACATAGCCCTGTGATCATCTCCTGAAATTAGCACAAATGGTAACATGTTCCTTGATTGCCAATGTTTTTGTAAATGTTATATTAAAAAATAGCACTACAATAACAGCACAGACAAAATTTATATTAGAACCATGCATGCCATTTCAAAATTCACAGCAAGGATGACATTCAGAGTGGGAGCCCACTTGCATTCACTGGAACTGATTTGATTTATCAAGGCACAAAGAAACCCACCCACTTCCAGTTTTGACAAGTACTGGGGAAGAGAAATACAATCTACAGCGAGTATTAGCAATAAGAGAAGATGACATTACAGCTGAAAACTCTCAAGGAGTTGTTTTTTAAGATTGAAAAAAACAAGGTTTAGTTATAACCGAGATAATTTAGCTATATTTGGGAATAGGGCAGGGGAAAAAAAGAGTGCAAGCAAATTTCAGAATGTTGTTCAATGGTTGCTTAAAACCAAGGCATCTGGTGAAGATTTTTAACTGTGCAGCATCATGGAGCACTAGTCCAGCACAACACAAAAGCTATTAGCAAACAGTTCCTGTGAGAACTTACAAAATACACTGGAACATGGCTGTTTAGTACTGAAAGCCAAACCTCTACAAACTCCCATTACCCAACAGGAGCTAAATAACTAGAAAAATATAGGACAGGTCATTTTGAAATTCAATGAGATGGGAAATAAATAACCATCCAAGAAACTCAGAAAAATGATGAGGAATGAATTGTGTAACTGGGTCGAGCCATTACTTATGAAAAAAACTGGGAGGTTGGTGGATAAGTTAGTGTGACTGCCCAAGATAAGAAGCTTTTTGGAAAAAGCATTTTATGAATGTGGAATCTTAAATATTTCATTGTGAAATAATAAAAGAAATTCCTGGAAGATGACCAGCTTTATCAAAAATAAGGCCACTGACTTGAGCTATTAACTTGCCTCAAACAAAGGCCCCACAGGACCCTACAGTGGTCAGTTAACAAAACAAAACAAAAGCAACACAGGATGAAATTCCAAGTCAGACACAAAATTTCAATGGGCTTCTCCCCAGCCCAGTTCTCACCAACTGTCCTTTCCATGTTTCCAGTTGCCTCAGCAACTTTTGGTTGCAGCAAAGAACTTTTGAAAGCTTTGAGCTCCTCATCTGTTCTACAAGAACATCCCAGAGCTTCCAGATGTCCTGGTGAGACAACCTACACTGCCAACTGCACTCACAAGGCAGTTGTCAACCAAAAATTACCTCCAAGGGCTCTTTGAGTTCTCTACCCTTCCAAAACAAGATAAAGATTGACAAAGCATCATTTAACCACGGAAGTTGCCAGTCAGCAAGAGGTTATTTGTTATGGAAGAACTGGCGTAGGAATTTTCAACAGATGTAATGGTTAATTACTGCTTAATATTCCCTCACAGCATTGGTTGGACATGTGAACTAGTAACAATTCTGACCCCTTGTAAAGCACATCTCATCTAATTTCACAAGGGACTCAAATCAAAACCACCTTGAAGCTTTTGCCAATAAGAAACATACCCTTGGCCCCTGGACATGTCTACTGCCAGATTTCATGCCTCTATGGGACATGACAAGTTGATGGAGGAAACTTCCCAGTTCCAGTCATGTTTGACTGAGAAATTTACATTGAAAGAAGTGCTAAGAAAGATAATCTAGAAGACCAAGCAAACTAAGATTCAATTTTACAAGATGAAAGTAGCAAAACAATGGACTCACAAGTATAACAGGGGAAAAAAACAGGGAGGCAGAAAAGCTATTTACACAGCTCTGAGTAACCATGGAAACGTTTGAGGTATGAGAAGGTGTCCAGTCAGCAGAGCCCAGTGGTTCTGAGGGAGCAACAGTACTGGGAGACTGGATCCAACTGCCTATGAATAGGGCAAGTTGATAAAATTGAAGGCAGTATGTGACCTATTTGCCCTCTACAGCAGAAGACTTGATCCAAAAGCATCTCTATCCCTTGACACACCTACACAAATCTAATATTCTGAAACTTCCAATTTCAATTAATTGGATGCAGTCCACCGTTTCTGAAAAGTATCAGCCTTTAAAACCTTAGGAAGTATCTACAGAAACAATTCTGTCATACTCTCCACACATTAATGTTTCTATGGTGACTTTCTAGCACTTCATTGGATTCCCTTTTGTAAATGCTCAGGGTACTCCCACACCACCCTGCAAACCCAAACCCTAGGTAAACCAAAATGGAAAACTCAGCTTTTCTCTGCCCAAATGTAAAGTCAAGCTCTAAATATGCTTTCACTGCCATGCCCACACATCACACCTCCATGGCCTGAACATGTTCTAGAGCACTGCCGGATGATGCCACGTCACCCAAGCAGTGCCAGTGGCACAGTCAAAGCTGTATCTTGCTATATATATACCATGAGCTCACTTGAGCCAGGAATATCAGAGTATTTTGTCTTGAAACACAACCTTTTCCTGAAGCATTTACACTCACAGCCTGTTCGCAGATACAAGAGCACAGAGTCCACCTAAATACAGAATAACTACAGAAATGACAAGCCCTCCTCACTGCCTTCTCATTTCCTTTTCTCATCAGTATATTTTCTCCCCCTTTCCCATTAAGAAATTCCTTCATTCTCCTCAAGGGCTCATTAACCTCTCTAAAATACCATTCTGACACTAGCAAATGCCTTCTGAAAAGGCGAGTGCTGTCAGAGGAACCTGAGGCCCAAGGAATACTCCTTGAACATTGACCTCACAGACCCTGTTCACCTACAACACTTGTACATTCTCATTTGTCTGCTTTCAAGTCACTCACTCACTTGTTGATAAGCAATTATCAGATCTTCCAGTGGAACACTTATTCTTGTTTTCAGTTCACTATTAACTCTGAAACCTTGCAGATGGTACTGCAGAATAAAACCCTTTCCCATCTGCCTGATCAAACAGTTGATAACCAAGATGTGCAGGGCTTGGTAAAGCCAGCACTGTGCTTGGCAGTGGGTAAATGGATTAGATGGCTCCCTCACTGTGTTATTTTTTTTAAGGGCCTAGAACATAAAGATATTTCTTGGAAACTCAGTACAGCCCCAAGACTCACAGGTGCTTGCAAGCATTGCCAGATCATGCAATTCTTCGTTCATACAGCTCCTCTTTTTATACATTAAGGATTAATAATTTATTTGGTACAGAACTCTACTATTCTGTCTCACTCTGCTCTGGCACCAATGCAGCTTCCTGCTGAGTTGAACACACCACTACAGATACTTCATTTTCTGTTTTGAATATTTTCTGGCAAAGGTAACATTAACAAAATGAAGGTTCTTGCAAGCAGCAGCTGTTGTGGGTAGCATATATCCTGGGTAACTGCTTAAAGGAAGTAATAGAGGCTGTTTCCTCTGGGAAATATGTATAAATGGAGAGGTCTTGGATGAATAACTTCAAGAGAAATCTGAACCTATGGCTCCCCACACAGTCATTTGGGGATATTCTTATTAAACAAGGATAAATTTGCATAGCAAAGGCTCCAGTCACAAACGCTCTCTCATCACACACAGCTTTCAACGAGCACAGCAGTGATTCCAGCAAACAGCCCTAGCCACTCTCCCACACAGTGCTCTACCGGGACCCTTCTATTCAAGACACCTTTTCATGGCCTTGTTCATTTGTATACAAAACCACTCCTCTCTATAGAGCAACACCAGGGTCACGGGCCAGCCTCACAGTGTCACAGCCACTCAGAGGAAATCCTGACACTCCATAACTAACCCATGCCATGGTGCTGTTTGCTCTTGTATCCACTAATGCACAGGACAGAGTGTCAACTTGAATTTTGCAATTCTGTGATGCTGTCACTTTGTGTCACAGTGTTAAGTGGTTTTGATTATTTGATGTCAGCTCAGTTTACTTAAAGCATTCCCACTACTTACATTTGGTCTCCATCAAAATGTGTCAGAAATCTCTTAGCAAGAGCTGTTCTTAACCCAAAGGGCTCAGCAGAGCTCAGCTGCAACTGCTGGTGTTCACAATGTGCAATGTTTACTCAGAAGGTTCTCCTGAGAATGGCTCTCCTCATCACAGCATCTCTCTCATTGAAATGAGCCTGGTCTGCAAGAAACCCACTCGGGAAAGCTTTTACATGGAAGTAACTATTAGAAATAAATAAGTACTAGACAGTAATATTACTTTCTAATGACCAGGGTGCCCACACCATGCACAAGCTGAGCTCCTGGCTGCCCAGACCTCCTCAGGCAGGCAAGGGGTTACTTTCCCAGCACTGTACCCTTTACCAGCTTCAGTGAGTGATAAAAACTGGCACAAACAATGCCAGCTTTTCAGTGCAGGAATGGTACCAGCTCCAATACTTTCCATTCACTTCATTACAGAAATTACATGGGTCCTGTTTTTGAAGATGGGTACTACAAGTGCTGGAGTCTCCCCTCAGATATGTGCCCTAAGAATGAGATGTCAGTAGTGATAACTGACTTTCAGCTTTGCTTCTCATAACTCATTTCACTTCTGCAACCTGAATTCACTCTCCTCAGCTTAACTATAGAACATTAACAACCTTCTCAGAGCATCCTGGAAGAAAGAAACATCAGCTGAAATGCACTTCCACTGACATCCAACCTCCCTGGACCATGGAGACCTTCACAGACAAGTGCTATGCTCTAGTACTCCATTTGAACACAAGCTGCAGTGTTAGATGAACGAATCACTGAACACCACCAAAATTATTATGAAAATGAGTAATAACATGTTCTTTAAAGCTCTCCTGACTTTAAGTCCTGACCTCCCAAGGCACTGTTAGCAATGATAATTTTCCTTTATGTCAAGGAAACTACGACCATTGTCAACTGATTTACACATGATCAGAATCAATTGTCTGTGTTTTCAGGTTGATCCTGGACATGAACTGAATGCCATTAGAACAATATAGCTAAAGGAAGCAAAAGGTGAAAAGTCTGCAGAAAACAAGACTGTATTTTTTTTAATAAAATCAATGTAAATTAAAGAATAAGCGTTCTTAAATTACTGAAATATTTCATTTACTCCGGAAACACCTGAATCATCATTAACACTATAAGGATCTCTTTGCATTAATTCATATCCAAATTCAAGGCTGTACATTTTGTTAGGTTTCTCTCTTCCTGTTCACATTTGTACCCAATTAAACTTCGGTACAGGTGCATACGGGTTAGTAATCACATTTTATATTTTGCATGCAGATTAGTCCTATTTGAATCTGCATAAATTTGTTATGCATCACTGCAAAAGTGAATGCTCAAGCAACTTTTATTTTTATCTAATCAAATCACTACCTAATGAAAAATGAGCAACTGTGCACAAAGGGGCACTCGGGCAGACTCACAGATCCCTGGGAACAGGAACCACTCAGGAGGGCCCCCAGGTGCCAGTCTCTCCTGCCTCATGGTCAAAATCCGATCAGACACACCCAAAATGCCACTGCTGCCTTCTGCACAAAGATTAAATCAAGCTTCCACCACAGGATGGACCCAGAAGGGACTTCTACAGAACTCCTTTCCTAAACCTTAGCAGAGTCAATTGCTACTGAGTAGACTGTGATCTAAATTGCTCCTCAGAATGGAAATGGCCAAGTCTCTTTGCTTCCCTGCGCCTGAATTTTCTGGCTGTGCAGTGAGCACCACATAGAATCACAGAGGCACAGAACAGTGTGGACTGAAAGCAGCCTTACAGTCCTTTCTAAATCCCCTGCCATGGGGGACACCTTCTACCAGACCAAAGGGAACACTTCCAGAGATGAGGCATCCACAGCTTCTCTTGGAAACACGTTCCAGTGGCTCGCAACCCCCACAGTAAAGGATTTCTTACTAAAATCTAGCTTAAACCTACAGTATTTCAATTTGAAGCCATGCCCCCTTTTTTCCTGTCACTACAAACCATTGCAAAAAGTTCCTCTCCAGCTCTCTTGTAGGTTTTTGTTCTAAGGTGAGCAGCTGAAACAAGGGGAGCTGAACCCCAGGCAGAAAGGCAGTTCATTTAACTAAACTGCCAGCAGTCACATCACACAGTGGTAGGTAGTATTCAGCAGTTTACTCGGGAAGTAACAAGACAAAGCACACGCCTTCCACTCCAGAAATTGCATTAAACCATTTTAAAAGAGACTCTGTGATGAAACAATTCTGCACAAACTGGCATTACTTCTTAGTACAAATGGGTGGGTCTAGTCCAGAAACAAGTTGGCGAGTGGAGACAAAGAGAGCTTTTTAAAGCAAAATGTAAAAGGCACAACCAAAATGTCGTCCTGAAATAGGCAACAGTGTTGCACTATGGCTTATAGTGAGAATGTAATAATGGAGACAAGCAGTTAAAAATTTGCACCAAGTAATTTCAGACTTAAACTTGGACAGAAGGCTTGATCAACTCAGCAGCTCACCCCTCTACATGGGAGAGGCCAGAAGCTGAGGAAGGAGACAGATGCAGAGCTCCCTAGGAGTTCCTTGGAGGGAACAAGGCACTCCACTCACCCATCCCACTCCCAGATATCATGCTGTATTCGGCCACCTCAAGCTTTAGGCAAATTCTTCTTTTTTTACCCCAGGAGCTAAAGGAACATGGACACTGGGTTCTGCAAAATCTGTGTAATTCACCATGGGGCTGGAATTGCAGTGTAGTTCACCTGAACAGCTGTAGCAGAAGCAACAAAGGCTTGAATGGATATGGCTACTGAATCACATGCAGATCATCTGAATATCTGCCTCACCCTGTAAGAGAACATCATGCACTGATCTCATCTTCACACTCACAAACATTTTTAGGAGCATGCTGCCATCTTGGAAACATGCTCTGCTCACCTCCTGTTATACAGTACAAAGAGAGACAGTGGTTGCACCTATTTCAAGTCCAAATCAATGCATGAGAAGCTTTAGTCAAACAGCTACAGCAAAATCAACATGCAGCTCCCACTTTCCATCCAGCTGCACTGCTGGTCTCAATGCAACAGAAAGGAAAGGAGGTCCATGAGGATTCAGCCTCCCACAGAAGCAGCAGCTCTGGGTCCACAGGGCATCCCAGAGAGGCAAAGGCCCATGGACATCCCTGCTGAGAGGGCTCCCTTCCTTACAGCCCTCCCCACAGACAAGCACCCACCTCTGCAACACCTTAACTGCCATTTCCCCTTGATTCACACAAGCTGTTAAAGGGATTTTTGAAAAGAGGCATTGGAAAGGAATTAAATTAAGGCTTAGGAGCAAGAAGCAACTGGCAATAAACAACTTCCCTGAAGTGTGAGAGACTTTGTCCTGCACACTCCCAGCACATTTGAAGGTCAATTACGCTCCCTAAAGAACCCTCAGCCACAGCCAGGCTGCAGGAGCTGCACGGGCTGGAGAACAGCACAGACAGCTCACATCCACGCTGCTGCCAGCCAGAATTCATAACTCCTTCCTCCCTGGCTAGGAGGGCTCTGGACCTGTGACAGAAGCTAAAACACTGCACCTCACCCCTTGTCTGAGAGCACAGCCATCCCAATTCAGCCAACAGATCACTCAGAAACCCTTTTATCCTCTCATTTTTATTTTTAAATTACATTTCTATTTGCATTTCCTTTAAAAAGCATATCCTAACCTTCTCCTGACTTTCCCATCTGCCACCCCCCTCCTACCACATCCTCTCAAAAAACACAAACATCACCAACTTTCCTAAAAAATCCATACATTGAGGTAATTGGAAACCAAATACTTCATATTAAAGTATTTATGGAACTTGGTCAAAAACAAAAAATGGAAAAGCATTTCTGATACTTTTTTCACTGATCTCTTTTCAGAGAATGCATGCACATTTTCAACCCATTTTTTAGCCTCCGTAGACTGGAACAGACACACTGGTAACCTGAATCGGTCATTTGTTCAATTTCCTACAGTGATTTTCTTGCTGACTACTTGAATAAAGAAATTAATCTACTTCAGAAATCAGATCCATCTGACTGATTATTTAAGAAAAATTAAAAAAAACTTAGGGGAAAACATGCTCTCCATTACCACCACCAAATAATACATAAGTAGATCTTTTTCTGTGGGTCTGACACTTCATCCTGTCCCGGTGAGACAGGGACAGACTGGGGAAACAGAACCCTTAAGCAGCTGTACCTGCCAGCCCAGGGTTTCTTCCCCCAAACACTTACCACCTCACCAAGATTTATTTTATGCTCATGGGCCATTAAAAAATAGAGGGCTTTTATCAGAAATCCTAGCATTCAACTGCCATATTTAACCCACTAAACAAATATATTTTAGAACAGTTTTCTTGCTGTGTCATTTAAAAGGATTAATGTGTGGAAGAATCAGTTTTAGACCAAGATACTACCTGAATCATTTACCAAGATTTTTACCATTCAATAGCAAAATTATTGTATGTGCTTAAAAGCATTCTGCTTTAGGGAAAACAGACCAGTATTAACACAAATGCATTAAGTCTAATTATCATCATTATGGTTGAATACAATTCCAAATATATATATAAAAAATTCAACAGCTCTAGTAAGCAATATTTGCCTTTAAAAAAAAATCATTAAAAGCACAAGTCTCAGAAATGTTAGAAATTTAAACATTAGAAACTAGAAACATTAGACATTTAAATTTTGTGATTAGCTCCATTGTTTGCAGCTCCTGCAAATAGTAGATTACTAGGAGCCACCTCATCCTCCTCATTGACAAACATTTGCATACAATGTCTCAACAGAAAAAAGCAAAGTTAAACAAAGCACCCCAAAGCCTGCCATGCAGGGTGTGCTGTGAAGTAGCCAGCACTGGTGAGTGGCAGGGTAAACAAATTCCAACACTCCCATCCTGCACCACTGAACCCAGGAAGAGTCTGGCTGCTGACTTAATGGAGGATTTCAACCTACAGCACTTTCTTCTGTAATTTGAGGGATGCTCTGATTAACTACAAATAATTAGCTCATTTTAAAATGGCATAATCTTCTTTATGCACGCAGCACGTTCTAAAAATGGATTAGCATGGGGTCTAATGCTGGAGCATCTCTGGCATTAGAGGATTACTGGACATGAACCTGAACCCATGGCTAATTGGGATGGCCGTGTCCCCTCAGCCAAATCCACTTGTTCTGCCTCTGTGTGCAGCAGGACCTGCAGGGGACTGGGGGGGGCACAGGCCTGCCCACCACAGCTGCAAATTGAAGGGCTTCTGTTGCAGCCAAGGCTTTCTGCAGCGCTGATTTTTGGAAAGCCGGGCGCAAGGGCATTTGACTGGACATCGCTGTTTAATAACCCCAGAGTCACAACTGCAGATGTCTACATTAACACGAGGTCAGAGAGGGGAGCAGATGGTGAGGAAGCTCTTACTGTGAAGGCCCTGATGATTTCCAAAGGTAAAACAGCAAGCAGCTTTTATGTATAAATGATGCTTGCCATATGGCGAGTATGATTGAAATTTTAAACAAAAAAAAAAAAAAAGAAACCATTACAGTTAGACTGAACAGAACCAAAAGCAATTAAAAGTAAAGTTGAGTTTTATGTTAAAGATCGGAAGCAGTTTTACATCAACAACATTAGTGATCCCAAAAATGGGAGCAGGGTACACTGAAGAGTGGTGTTTCTAAGTGCTAGGCACAAATCTCATTAAAACTCAGCTTCCTCCTCTGAAGAAAAATCCAGTGATGAGGCTGGCACTTTCAGGCACCAAAATCAATAAACACACAATCAATAGAAAAATCATCTTTCATTGGCATTAATTTATTAATTAATCTATTAATTTATTGATTGTGATTACAGGCCATGATTAAAGCCTGATTGCAGGCTGTGAATAGGTACTTTTTAAAATACATAAGCATTCTACAAATATAAATAACCAATGACGTGCGTTTCTCCAGAGCACCTATACATGCATAAAAAGTCACAAAACTACCAGGTGTTCCATAAAAATATTAAAAAAAAAAATATATATCTGCTGGTTTTCAGTAAGTTTTCCTGGGCACATCATCACTAGCATTTTTGCTAAAACTGAGAGCTCCTGGTCACAGAAATAAAGATCCCTGGAAGCCTGAGGCTGCCCCATCCTGGCAGGGACCCAGAGCACCCTGCCAGCCAGGCACGAGCTGGGAGGGCTCCTGCCAGCCCCCCTCTGTACCACTTCAGCACAGGGGACAAACACTGCTCAGTGGGGTGGAGTTAAGCACGTATTTAACTTCACGCAGTAAAATCAAAATAGCCACCTGTGGATCATTAGATTATCTGCTGCCTCTTAACATAATAAGCAGTTAGATTACATGGCATCCCTCAGTTCATTAAATTAAGCTCACTCAGCAGTGTGCAGTCTGTCTCTCCGAAATCTGGTGGTTTACTGAATTCAGTCAGCCATTCTTCACTTTGTCACAGGCCTGTGATGAAAAAAAACCACCTCAAATCCTGATTTACTGAAGTCAATCTCAAATTTGCATAGACTTTAAGGTGGCTGGATGTTACATGAGACAGTCACAGCAAAAACCAAGAGCTAAACACAATTGGGCACAGGATTGTCAACAAATCATCTTATTCAGCAGGTCCAGGCTGAGGTGTAAGTGAACCTTGTGTGTGTGGTACAGAGCTTTAGCAGAAAGAGTTTGGATTTGAGCTTTCAGGCTCTACAGAAAGTGAAATGAACCTCAACAGATGCATATTAAATGCGGGGGAAAGTATGTTTGCATGCAGGCACACACAGCACCCAGCCTTGCTTCTCCTCCTTGTTTTGTCCCTACGCCAACTTTCCAAAAACCAGACCCTGGCTCACATGGATATACTGCCCCATAGGATTTTGAAGAAAACTGTAACTTTCCCTTTGGCTGTTCATTGTACTGTGAAAGATGCTCCCATGAAACACCAGCCCAGAGAGGCTCTTTGCTATGCTTCCAGGTCCCTTCCCAGAACATAATTCCACTAATCCCATACTCTGCAGTGGGGTCTCCAGGCAATGCTGGAGACATCAGTCCAAGTAGGCAACCCACTACTGATGGGCAATGTGTTTTTCTCTCCCAGTACCAGAGTACATCACCCACTCACTTCCCCCATTCTGCACTGACTGGGAGAGTCTGGCCAGGTGAGATTGACACCACAAGTATTTAGGGAGTCTTCAGTACCTGTGTTTGACTTTGGCAGGAGGGAAACTTCCAAAATACCTCCTCTCTCAGATCTGCAGGGCACAGGAATTGAATTTGTCGTCTTGCTATGTGGAGTAGAAATGGAGGAGGCAAAATATGTTTTATTAATTCTTTCATTTTTTGAATATAAGTGGATAAGTTGTTTCAGCCTCCAGACATTTCTTAGACACTGTTGACTTTTACATACAGGAATCATAAAGTTTTTTGCTTCCTTCTTTCCCCATGATCCATGGGGTTAATGAGAGACCAGAAGCACTCAGAGGGCAAGCATCTAGCAACAAACCATGGACAGACCCAGGGATGCTTGACAAAAATTTTGTTACTTTCATTTTAATCCATGCTTCATTCACAGGAGAGGTTATTCCCACAAAAATACAGGTAATTGGGATAAACATTTTGCAGCAGCTTAGGGCTGAAGAAGAACATTAGGAAGAGAAGTGTGTACATCTCTGGGGTGTGACAGATGGGGCACACTCAGTGTTACTAAATCCCATTCCTTTCCTTTCAAACCTGCAGTGAGTCACTGTTACACTATGCCTTCCCATCAGTGTTAAAAACCTCCCTGTAGTAACGCTGGCTGCGAGTCACACACCCTTCTCTCCATGGAAGCACTGCATGGCAGGAGTATGCAGAAAAACTGTAAACCTGCTTTCCTCCCAAGTAGGAAGCCATTGCCCCTTGCTGCAAAGCCACTGTGGTAACCCAGAATGACACCTGAAGTGCTGGGAACATGCCTGGGAGAAGTCACCACCACTCAAGCTGTTATAATGCTCCTGAAGAGTTTCTATTCTCTTTCCCAAATTACCTCGTTTAAAAGACTTTATACATTAATTACAGGCTTCCCCATCAGCCCAATTAGAAAGCCCCACAGCAATTCCATGGTTCCCAAATTGTTAATTACTAGTCCATACTTTTGTAAAGACCACAGGTTTCCCCACCAGCAGATGGTGAAAGGCATAGGATGCTCCCTAGAACAGGCTCAACTCTCTGCAGGGGATTTACCAGACCTGAGCCACCACACCTGAAAATTAATTGCTCCCCCACCACTGAGGGAAGACACCCACATCAGAGCTCAGCTCCAAGGTGCTGCTGTTCTTATCCCTCCATACAGATTTACAAACAGCAGAGATGAGCTCTAAAGAAAACATGCCATGAGGATCATACACTTTTAATTATTTTATCACAGGCTTCATGTGCCCTTTTTTGGATATTATTACCCTGGAGAGTGTGCTAACAACCTTAAGTTGCTGACTAATTAAGTTTTGGTATACTCCAAAGCTGGTTTTTGCACACTAATTCAATTTGCAGGCAGTTAGATTTGACAGGTACTATGGTATCTGCCAACATGCCTTCATGATCAGTTAAATTATTAATTCTAAGGCGGCAGCCCATTCCCAGGTGTGCAGGGAAGGACTGTGGCAGTGGAGCTGCCCCAGGAGAGCAGCAGTCAGTGACCCTGTGCCGCAGGAGTGAGGGATGTATGGGTACTCTCACCCTAGGAGAACAGAGCTGCAGTGGGGGCACCTCCTGCCCCCACACCTGCTGTGGAGACACTGGAATTCCCACCCAGATCCAGCCCTTGAGAGGCAGCAGAGGGGCAGCTGAACAGACATGGGTGCTCTGCTCACCCCTCCTGCAGTCCCAACAGCAGCAAACAGCCCCAGAGGCACAGCTGCCTTGGGTTGCAGACAGCATCCCTCACCCCCAGCTCTGCAGACCTGCACCTCAGTGTCATTTCAAAAGGCCGGGGCTCCATCAGATCCCTGTCCCCAAATCCCCCTCCAGAGCCCCGGGCAGGAGGCACAGCCCACACTGTCAGAGCCTCCACTGCCATGCTGCTGTTGGCAATCCCAACAGCCAGAGAAATCCCCCAAACCCACTCGGTGCTATCACACCTCGGGCCCTCCGCAGACAAAACATTCATTTAGCAATCTATATGATCTGTGATGTCAAATGCCTCTCTGATAATTCCCTCGGGACAGCTGCTCTTGCTATTTCATCTGTTAAATATTTCCAGAACCCAAAAGTCCTCAGGGAGAAAAGCAGTTATTTTGACTAACTGCTCCTCCTCCTCAACTAGTTACTGTGTGAGCTTCCTCCCACTCAAACACCAGGAGTTGATTAAGACATATGGATTACCTCAACACTACCAAGAATTTCAGTTTAGAAAGTGAAATATTGACATTCTTAATATCACATTTCACTTTCTCTTGGGAGCCCTTCCTCACATTGACACTGATCCCCGCTGAAACACAGCATCATCACACAGACTGCAATTCAAGAGCCAGGCAGATGGCTCTTTCTACATGGATTTTGGTTGAAGTTTCTCATGGAGTCAATCCATTACAATTTCTTAATTCTACTTAGGAAACTACTTCCAAGTGACTCTTGCTTATGGAAATCTTTGGGTCCTAAAAAGAATTATTCAGTTCCACATTAGATTTAGAATTTTGCCTTTCGGTCTTCATCCTTGTTTAAAAAATTATTTTGTAGTGTGTTGGGCCTCTTTTCAAAATAGCATAAAAACCATGCACACAAAGGAAAGCCATAAAGAAAAAATCTGCACTTGGAAATCCCTCATTTGGAAATCCTTTAGTAATACAAGTCTTTAAAGTAAAACCATATTTCCCATTCGTAAAACCTTTGAAAGATTTACATCATTGTAACTAGAGGGAAGGTGAGGTTTTGTTTTGAACTAGAAATGAAACTAAATATAAAGTGTGTGAAGCTTCCTATTAAACAAAAGTCCTGAGTTTGGACTGGCCCTGCTGGGATCCCACAAGCTCCCATAAAGCAGAATCACCAGCACCCCCCATTCACTCTTGCTGGCATCTCATTTCCTGAGTTTCTATTTAAGATTGATGGCCTTAAGCTGCAATAATGTATTTAAACAAGTCAAGAAGAAAATCAGAGTCAACCTCACTGACCTTTTACATCTAAAAGTACTAGGCAGATGTATTTAAGTTAACCAAGTGTGAACTCATGTGAAATATCTCAAAATAAAATCATAAACTCTCTGACTTTTCTTTTTAATCAAACCTGTGTGAAGAAACCTCTATTTATTTTATATAAATACACAAAACCCTCAAGGAATAAGCACCTCTTTTTAATAAACTGGAGTGATAGACAGCAAAAGGATCAGGTTATAACCTGATATCAGGAGATAACCTTATTTCAATATAGTAGCAGTCACTGCTACAGTCCCCTACACCCAGGAAAACCAACTCATCCCACTGCCAAAGCTTTTTTTACAACTCTACCCCAACAAGAAGAGCTGTAGCCCCCAGAACCACTTGTATCTGACATTTCTAGTGCTCTAAGCCACCATTTCTGAGGCAGTCACACATGAAAGAGGCAAAAGTGATTGCGAGGCTTTATGTTTTGATGCCAGCCATTGGTTTGGAGTCAGTGAACCAAGAGAAATTCACATTGAAATGTACTGAAACAAACAAACTAGAAACAAGCCTGAGGCAAAGAAAAGAGGCTTTTATATATTAATTATACTTTGGTTTTGGTTTCTGCCTCAAATAGCAGCTATACAGTGAAATCCAGCAAGCACTCAGGTACTGCAGAAATGTGCAAATGACCTTCCAGCATCAGGCTCAAACCCTTCAAACAGGAGGAAAGCTTGCTTGAGGCAAAGAACCAGCACTCATCCTTGCTTTGCTGATGCAAATCCCCTTTACCTTGAGAGCAGTCCCTCCTGTTTGGCAGAGCTGTCCCCGACAGGGACGTGAGGAGACCTTTGCTCTCAGGTGCTGCCCGGGCTGTGCCCGGCTCCCGCCGCGGGACAATGATCAGACACCGCTGGCACCCCCGCAGCACAGTGACCCCTCTGAAGGGCAGGGCACGAACACACGGGCCCAGAGCTGCCGCCTCCAACTTCAGGAGCTCAGCCTTGCTCTGAGGCAAGTCGAAAACGACAGAGAGCAAAGCCCCACAAAGCTGCACTCCGGCGGGGCTTTGCTTTTCGATTCAGTACATCTCGCTGAGATGCACCGGCACCAGGCTGACAGCAGTACAACCCAGAGAGCCTCTTTAGCTACATTACAATGACCCTGTGCATTTTTAATTGGAATCTGCCCTTTATTTGTGTTTGCTGACAGCCCGAGGGGGGCATACAGCGATGCTCATGAACACAGGTGGGGATTCCAGAGCATCTTAGGTTCCGCAGGCATTACAGTGTCTTTCAGCTGGAGGAATTGTGCCCTGATGCCCCCTGCAGCCAACAAGCACGGCATAAAGGTTTTGCCTTGAACACACTGAGCCAAACCCCTGCTTCTGCAGAGGAAAAAAAATTAAAAATGGTCTGAATGGAAACTGTAAAGTCAGGCAAAATTCAGTTGCTTTCTCAGCCCCATTTTACATTTAGACAAGAGATTCCTCTTCTCAACTTAACCTTTCCCTTTCTAATCTCCTCAGTATCACTTTGCTGTGTAGTAAGAGTAAGCCCCCTCCCTGGTCCACAGACAGCCCAGCTTTTTCTTCTACCTCTCACCTCTGCAGTTCGGATGAACAAGTTCTTTACAAGTCCCATTGGGGTCCAATTCACAGGAGTTCCAACTTCTACTTATTTTCCTTGTTCTGCAGTTCTCCATAAGGACAGGGGGAAAAAAAGGAGTACTCAGCGCAGGCTCAAGGCTAGCTGGGAGTAGTTTGTTTACCTTGATTGGCACTGGGCTCAGCCAAAAATCCTGTGTTCCCAGAAGCAAGTTTCCCTCTTCTCCCAAGGCATTCTGAGGACACAGCCCAAGATTCTAACCCAGGCTGTGAAGAACAGCACATTGAATGAACAATCCACTCTCCACAAGTGTAACAGCACTCTTCTACCCAGTCTCCAAGTCCTGATAAAGCCACTTCTCCTCCTCCTTCCTTCCCTCACCCATGAAGCAAATATACTTTTACAAAGAGCCTCAGCTCCATTCTTTTATATAGTTTATAACCTGCCTGGTTTTCTGCTATGTCCTGATTAACCTTTTCAGTGGTTGCAATGAAGTAAATCTGCACCCCCCTAAACTCAGTGAGTGTGTGCAGAAGCCCAGGAAACCCAATTTCCTGATCAAGAGCTTACAGAGAGACCCAGGCTGTGAATGAGCCAGGTGCAGCCCTAAGTGTGCACAGGTCCTGCAAAGCTCTTCTATTCCACTTGTTTCAGTATCAGCCTTTCAAAATATGCCATATGTATCAGGATGTAACACTCCATACTTAGTTGGGTTTTTCTCCTCCAGTTAGTACTGCAGTTAAAAAAGTAAACCACCTCATTCAAAGTTTAAACTTCTAATTCTGAACAGAGGTACCACTGACTCTTTAAAAGAAGTCACTCTACTGTTTGGGCTTTGTTGTTTTTATTTCTTAGTTACTCCAGAATGCAACACCTCACGTATTAGCATCCTCCAGCACAGAGAAGCTACCAAAGCTTAACAAAGCCCTGTACCCCACGGTGCATTTATATTGTTTGAAGGTTTATGAAGACAGATCAGCAAAAGAGGAGGTACGACCTGCTAATTTAAGACCTTCCATCCTGGATAATTCTTCTTGCACAGAAAAACCCAGGACATTTGTTGCATCTCAAGAGAAAAAGAAACTCCTCTTGTTAACAGTAATCCACAGCAATCAGTGAATAAATTTCAGTGGATTAGAAGCAGGGCTCGCTTTCTAGGCTACCCATCCCATCACAGGATAGGGGAGAGGGAGCATGTGTGGGTTCAGGGTTTCCAGGTGAGCCTGTGGTGCCTGCTCTCACAGGAGAGCCTCAGCTCCAGAAGCAAAGAAATGAACAGAAACTTCTCTTCATTTAGGTGATGGAATTTTAAGTAAAGCTCCCTAAACTCCCCAAGGCGTATTGTTGTTTCCATCAAAGGAAGCCAGTGAGCATGACTGATAAGTTTGATTTTCAGTGGTGCTTAGGTTCTGCAGCTCTCATCAATTGCAGAGTAAATCGTTGGTACTCAAGGCCACATTTTTTAAAGGGTTGGTATTTCAAAATGCATTGCAGTCAACAAAAATTGGGAGTTACAGTTCTTTGAAAGGTAGGAAGGCCTTCAGCACTTCTCAGAAGTCACACTGTGAATTTTTTTCTCCTTTTCTCCCTAGTATTTTGCCTTCTGGTTCTGAAAGGATGACAGGAACACTGAGCCCCTCATTTCATTACAGAAATTAAAAAGAGAAGATACAATCAAGTATGTCCTTGGAGAGAAACACAAGCAGAGCAGGGAGCAGCCAAAAAATGTATACAACACAGGAAAAATACACAGTGTCTCTGGAATGCCTCTGCTTTTGTTTCTCACAGGTCAGGGGAACTCACACCACCATTTTGAAACCCAAATTTACCCCCTCTTTCAAGAATCAGTTTAGTTAGCAATGATCTCTATTAGTACTGCTAGAGGGATCCCACAACAAAGTTGTCTCTCTGTTACTACTGCAGAAATTAAATAGCAAAACTGACTGCATCATCCATTAAGAGGGTTTTTTTAGTGTATTTGTTTACAAAAGGAAAGTTACTTTTACATTTCTAATTAGGTAGCTCTTAACTAATATACAGAGAAATTACAGCAGCATATGAAGCT
The DNA here is from genome assembly GCA_017589585.1 of Phylloscopus whistleri. Lineage (NCBI taxonomy): Eukaryota > Metazoa > Chordata > Aves > Passeriformes > Phylloscopidae > Phylloscopus > Phylloscopus whistleri. Next base: position 540,725 of record JADMLD010001007.1, on the reverse strand, counting down.
TTGCTATCAGCACAATCTTATTAAAGGAGAGCTTAAGATTTTAACAAGAATAACAAATTAATCATGATAATGTGGTTTTAGATCATCAAATGCAGAAGTCAAGAGGGAACTTTTTAAAGGTTCTTTGAATCAACGTATTTTCTCTGATGATGTCAGAGCTTTAACACGGGTTCAGTAAAAGAAAAGCTTCTTCAGATGCTTCTAGCATTATTCTATACATGAAAATCTATGAGGTACACTATATTAAGTTAAAATTAGATTATGCATAGTCATACTTTCACTGTTACACAGGGAAAATAACTGCTCTAGTATTCAGAAGCTTTCAGAAATCTTTAACCCTTTCTGCACTAGCACAGCAGAGTAAATGCTTGCTGAGATAGAACAGGTCAGAGACCCCACCAAGTCCAAGGAGACCTCAAGTGCTTTATCATCATCCCACGATCCCCTGCAGAAGACATTTTCTCAAACAGTTTTCCAATGCAGTGCACCACCAGAGAATTCAACTCTGACATTTTAAAATCAGCTGAATTAAACACAGGCATGGGGTTTTTACCCTTTTTTTTTTTTTTCCTGGTTTAAAGATGCAGCTTGAAGGACTGTTGTCAGCATGGAGGGACATAAAAGTTAACAGACCAAGGGACAGCACCAGTGATGCTTTTGCAATAGGACTTGGGAGCAGATATATCTGACTGTGCCATCAAAGACTATGGAAGAAAGTAGCCATAATTTACAGTCTCACCCAGAGACTTCATTAATCCTTCCTGACTTAGAGGTCCTTTAATATCTGTAGGAGGCTGCCACATTTTATTTTGCCAGCTAGCAGCACAAACTACAAGGACTTGAAGTCAAACTGTGAAAGCTGAAACCAAAGGCAGACTAGATGACTAAACACAGGAAGAAAATTTATAACAGAAATTAAGAGAAAGTTACTTTTCTGTGATTCGTGAAAGCATGAACCTGAATTTCTCACATCTTATTAAAAATCCCCTTCTCTCATGGTGATTTCATTCCATTTAGTTCACAAAAAATTCCTTGAAGAAAGTACTAGAACCTGGCTTCTAGAAGACTGCTTTGCAGCCTTTGTCTCCAAGAGCGTCCTGAGGAATATATCTGCAAAAAGCTGTTACTGGCCTTCCCTGGTTCTTCACAGCCACAGTGATGACAGGAGACAATGGATATTTCCAGTCTTATTCCTCCTAACAATGGCAGACTTAACAGCATTTTTGGCAGAGCCATCCTTCACACGTTCATGTTTGAGCACAGTGAATTTGTTTGAAACAAAACTGAGTTTTTTCCTAGCTGTTTATGAGTATTCCCACTTTTGCCTTATATGGCCAGAGGTACACTCTGCTGCCATTTTACAACATTCAACCACAGTGCCCCAAAAACTAAAACATGAACAGTCATTACTCAGCACTGGGTTTTTCCATCACAAGAAACTGTTCTTCTCCAAGAGGTGTCTCTAAATATACCTATGAGATAGATATAGATTAGATACAGATATAGATTAGATATAGATGATGATATAGATATAGATGATGATATAGATATAGATGATGATATAGATATAGAGACATAGAGATATAGAGATATACACACACATATTTGCTGCTGCAAACCAAACAGGACAGGACTGAGATGGCCACTAAGACATGGCCAGGCAATCCCACGTATTTTCCTGCAGAATGAAGTTAATTTGTGCATTCAGTCAGGCAAGCACTGTCTAACTCACAGTGGAAGAATTACCAAGCCATATCTTGACCCATAGTGTAGCTCTTGGCCACTCAAATCATCACAAGTCCATTAGAAGTTAATCACAAATAATATCAGTAATATAGTTTTGCTTCTAATTTTTTTTAATAGCCCTGCCAGGAATTGCAGTATTTCTGTTCTTCTGTACAAAGTGATCCCAATGTCTATAAGTAACCTTAATTAATGTTCTGAGAGATTAATATTTTATCATTATTACTACGTTCAAAGACCACTTTAGGACAGGCTACAGCCCTCCAATTAGCACTATTAAAGTGTTGCTTGTCCTTCATACAGCTGAAGCACTCAAGAGCTCCAGTCAAATACAGCAGAGAGACAATGCCAGTTCATGGGAACTTAGTTTAAATGAGTCAACAATTCCAGCCTCAGAGGTTATTTTATCCCCACATGTACATGACAAAAGATAGCTGCCTACTGATACAGTCAAGTTCTGTTTTACAATTTCATTTAGGTTTCAAGTTGCAAAGGCAATTTCACAGGCAATGCTCAGCTGGAGACCACCACAGCTTTGTTTCTTCATATCATATCTAATTGGAATGTTTCCAAGGATAATTGTTGTTGAGAAATGTTTTGATTTGCTGCTGAGAATCTTAAAGATGTTTGAGGAATTGCAATCCCCCCAAAGGATTTGTGTTTGAAATAACACTAGTTATGTATTACTTTTCTCTTGTGGACCACAAAACTGCAATTAAAATTCAGATTTTGTATTTGGAAACAATACTGTGGCATCCAAATGGATTAGCATTAGAGGGCTTTTAAAATGCATGCACTGAAGAAATCTGCACAGCACGTCTGAATTCAGCCTGCACTAAACAATTTGTTGTCTGTTTAGTCAAACTACAGCCCAGGTGTCATTTTGGGGGAATTCCTGCTGCTACACCTCTTGACATGCTACCATATTGACATGCTTGACTTTTATTTTAATGAAGAGCCAGGTCCCTACAGAATGCAATGCAGCATAATTTTGTCACTACCTAGAAAAGGAAAAGATTCTTTCTGGGGATTTACTTTGACACATTTATATTTTTCTCTCCACTTATCCACTGCAATGCCTGAGCTGGAAGCAGGGGAGGGACCTGTCCAAGCCTTCCACTGATACCTTGGTTTCCTCCAGCTTGTGCTCTCACCCCAGCAACTTGTGGCACACAACAAATTACACCAACAGGAAAACAAAAATCAGCTTTAAAAAGCTTCACATTTACAGGATAAGCACACCCATCAGTACTCATTAGTCAAATAGCAGCTGCTGTCCATTTGTACACACAGCAGCCACTGCCCAGAGACCTTTCTGCTGCCACCTCATCAGGACAGTGAACGGGAGGTTCCCTGCAGCCAGTGCCAGCACAACCGGGCACCATAATAAGAATTGTTGTTACAGGCTAAATAAGCAGCTCTGCTGCTTGATCCTGTGGGTTATGAGGTAATTAGCTGCTGAATAACCAAAATCAATGGATGTTTTTGCAGAATCACGCTAAATAAGCAGAAGCTTGGCACACAGAAGGGAGAAACAATCACACTGCTACACAGTCATGTTTTCTAATTTCTAGTCTAATTCCACCAAACTCAATAGCTTTACAGCAGGAAAAGAAACCCCACAGCCTAGGGTTACTATTAAACCCTATCAAATTACCTTGAAATTTGAAAGCTAAAATGAGTACTGCTCTTCCTTTTTCAACATAATCAGTTAAAAGTCCTTCTTGCTTTCAGAACTGCATACACTGCCACCTTTGAACAGCTTATGGAATTCCACTGCAACCAAACTCCTGAAATTTCCTTGGCAATCATGTCACTCAGTGGTCTCCTGTCCTTGTAAACCCCACTTCTCCATTCAAGCCAAATCTATAATCCAGTAATATTTTACAGATTTCTTTTCCAAAGCCTTACTCTTTTACACATATCCTTGCAAAAAGCCTTCCTGTTTCTCCCTATATGACATCTATCCCATGCTCCCAATCTCTCCATACAGCTCTAAATTGCATTCCTACTCATAGCCTTAAATAGCCTGGTCATCTCTAAATGACCTTGGAAATACTGAATCTCATTGGCCTGAGGAGTACATTCCATTGTTTCTTCAAAGTTTTCCGGTTCAAATATTTGAGTTCCACAAAATAATCTGTTTCATTACAGTCTGCTCCCTCCAGTGCAGGCTGTGGAAATCATACATGCCACCATGGATTTATGCTAAGCAGGACTTAAAATTAATAGTACTCTACCTCAGAGAGGATCAGCATCATTCAAAACACTTGAATGCAACTATTAAATTACTCTTTATAAATTCCATGTGTTCCTGAGTTACCTGGTCCAGATAGTATTTTTAAAATATACCCCACAAAAGCAAACATGACCCTCAAAAGATCTACCAAAGTGGCTCTGTACCTAACACACACAGAGCAATGCAGAGACTAATCAAACTGGTGGTGGAATGGTGGTGGAACCATTCTTTTCAACAACAGCACATACTCCTATAACAGAGATCCAATCTATGAGAAATGAAAAACAGAGCAAAGCAGCAACATAAATCACATCCACTGAAAATGCAACAAAGCGCTTGCAGAGCATCAACAAGGGAAACATTAAATTCTTTCATCAGAAAGAATTTGTCACAGTTCATGACAAAGACGCGCAAGCACAGATAGAAAAAGCACCTCTAAACAAAATGTAATTGCATAGGAGGCCAGACTCGGACTTTTTGGGAAAGAATGGTTATCCAAGGAAGTCCATTTCTTCCCCAGCTCAGCCTTAATGGAAAAGGCTTCTTAAACACAAAAGTCAATATGCTTAGGAATTTAGAGATGGGGTTAGGAAAGTGTCTCACTGCTTACAGTCAAGGGCACTAATTTTAAGATGGGCTCAGACCCTGCTCTGGAAAAAAAAGTGACTGCCCAGAGGAGGGATGGAGCAGTTCTCCACTCAAGGGACACATGGGACAAGGAGCAGAGGGATAGTCCACCATTTGAAAATTAAGCCACGCTTATTTCCTCCACCTAATAAGCCCCACAACTTTAAAGTGAGGGGGAGCAGGGCTGTCCCCTCCCCAGGGCTGTGCAGCCCCAGTGGCACAGGCAGTTTGTGTGTGGAGGAGGCCACAGTGCCCTTGCTCAGCCCCTGCTCACCCCCCAGCAGTGTCAGGGCCTCCCCCAGGTTCTGCATTTACCATCTTCCTGGGTGAGCAGTTCCTTATTTGTTATCCATTAACATTTGTAGAAGGGACTCAACTTAAGAAAAAGTCTTACTTTGAATTAACAAACTGCATACAGAAAGAACAGAGAGCAAAAAAATCTATACATATTCCAAATAAAAATTGGGCTCTGAATACCTCTCCCCCTCTAGGCAATTATATGGGTAAATCAGCTTCTGAAGAAATGAAACAGTTATGCTAAATCTATTAATGCAATAGAATTTTTTCCAGAAACAGTAAATTACTCTGAGTATTTATCATAATCTGTTATCTGCAGAAAAAAAAAAAAAGAGTGAAAAGTAAATAAATTTATGGAAATGCATTTACCTAATAATATTTACCAAATGACACCTTTCCGTCTGCTGCTCGTAGCAAACTCAGTCACAGAGGCTAAGGACAGGTTTGCCTTATTAACACAGCTCTCTGCCTGTGTATTTTAAGTACCTCAGAGCACAGTACCATCTGTGTGTATTCTACTAATGAGCTACTTCTTAGACTGAGGAAGGCTGGCCAGGCAGCCAACACCAATTACTCAGATGGAAACTGCCTAATTTTTAGGCAATTAATGATCTCCTCTCTCACTTTACATAGACACTTCCTCTGGTTAATTCTCCTGGCATATTACAGCATATCCTACTCCAAAGAAAGTTTCTCAAAGAAGAAAATGAAAGGACAGAAACATGGAACATGACACAGCCCAGTCCAATTCCCTCAAGTAGAGCCCAAACCCCGTGTGTGGGACAGAAGCTTGAGAAGAACCTGCTGAGACCACCCCAAGCAGGGGCTGCATCCAAGTGCAGCTGAGCCAGGAACAGGACCTTGAAAAGGAGACAGCTCAGCCACCTCCCTTCCTCTAAAGCGTTTGGGGCACTAAGATACCTTTAATAATCTCTCAAAGGACAGACTGGAAGAGCCAGTACCATCCTTACACAAGACCACTGATGGTTTTATTCCCTCTCACCTCCCAGCCATTTGGAAACACCTGACAATGAGTGTCACCAAATGCTACACAGCTCCACAGCTGGGGATCACCACCCATGGATGCTGATGCTCAAGAATCCCTGAACACTTAGCAAGATGACTGACTGCTCCCATCTCTTCCCTTACCTGCTTGATGTGATTTTAAAAGGTGAGTTTTCAGGGGCTTTTAGATTATGCAAAAAACAGAATTCCCTCTTCTGCCACTAAAAAATATATCTTAATAATCTATACAAAGTTTAAGGAGATAAAAATTACCTTTTATAGCTCCCTGTTGGAAAGCACCATAGTAAAGCATGGAAGGAGCATTAAATTATCTAAGTAATTACATTGATAATGCACAACTTTCACATGCAGAATAAAACTGCTAAAGGAGATTCTGATTTTTATTATCATTCTGAAAGGGCAATCCTGTGTGCAGGAAAGGATGCACTTGTCTTGCATAAACCTGAAAAACATGACAATTGTAGCCTTGAAAATACAGGAGACCTTTTACCCAGCAGCCCCCAGCAACAATGAACCACTTCACTTTCTGGAGGATGATCATATTTACACACCAATGAGAGACTTAAAGTAACATTTCAACTGTGTGTGACATGACCAAGCCATGCTACAGTCACGTTGTGGATTTTGTATTATCTAAGTTCCCATGACCAAGTTAGCCAGCATTTCGCTTCTGAGGGAAAAAAAAGAATATTTTCCCAAGACAACTAATTACTACAGCACATCAGAAGTCTTCCTTACTACAACACGAAGAAAGTTGGTGACACATTCTGAGAGTGACTTCACACAACAGCATTCTGAATAACCAACTGTTCACATGGGATCTGTATCCTTTGGAGAAAACCATCAGTTTACAGCTCTTTATGAAGGACAGAAAATGGAACAGCTCATTTGTAGATGCTTCTAAGATGGGACGTAATAACGAACCTTTCTTCCTCAATAAAGCTGTCTCCCTGTATATAGTCCACAACTGTTGCAGCCAGGCATCCCAGCTCATTGGATTTAGGTTTTATTTCTCATGCAGTAAGTCAGAGGTATGTTGCACAGTTGGAACAAAACCCTTTGCAATAAACACTGAGTGGTAAAGAGCAAATTTAATCATCCAATGCAGATGAAAAAATCATAATGCTGTAAATAATATGATGTAAAGTCACAGCGAATAGGAATTATGTTGACCTATATCAGAAGTCAGCCAAAAAGCTTCAGCTTTCAATCTGCTCCAATAAAGCTGAAACACTCCACTCCTAAGTGCATTTCCACTGTAGTCCTTGATCTCCCTAAAATTACAGATGTCGTTTTGAATGGAAACACTGTATCTAATGTGTCACCAGTGATACACATCCTAATTTCCTTCCTTATGTCTAAGACCACACCATTATTCACACCTCTCTGGCTTTATATAATAGGGCAAGATTTTTCAAGGTCACAACAAAAACAAATAATACATTCAAGAGATCCAATTTTTAATAATTACTTTCCTGGCTTAAGTTTCAAACTTTCTTTTCTAAACCACAACTACCAGAATAAACAAGTGGTTTAGAAACACCTGAAAGTTAATTTATTTTCTCAGCAAAACACACTCTGCAATAGAAGCCTGCAACAACAGAGGAAGAAGCAGGTCCTGAAGGAGGTTCTTCTTTACCAGGGAGGACAGCCAGAAGCAGTGCTGATGGCCACAGACCCACCTCCAGCACGAAGCCAAGGAAGCTTGCAGGATCACCTGGGTCCACTAAAGTGCTCCCACTTTCTCAGTTGTCATATCTCCTCTGCAGTAAACCTGAGGGATCTGACACAGGTAAATGCTTCAGGGAATCCCACAAAGAATAGGGACCTGACCATTCTGTGTTCACGGTCTTCCAGCTTCTTCTGACATTCATCTGAAGGATGACAGAGGTGCTGCTGTTCAGCTCCAGAGGCACAGAGCCTGGGAATAACCCTGCCTTTTGATTCCAGCACTTTTCCATTGATTATTAAACGTATCTGTCTCAGGGAATTTATTGTTCAAAATGGAATTGTGTCACTGAAAAAGAAATTCTGATGACCTCTATTGTGTAGAATGTGATTATGTTTCTGCATTTTACCAATAACTCAAGGACATCAATGATTGTATATCACACTACACCTCCCCTTCCAAGCCCACCATATATGTATTTTTCTGAACATGTAAGACAGCATAAGCATGCATGAAGTGGCTCTGCACATTGATCCAAATAAGGATCACAGAGTGCATCAAGACTGCCAGTGAAACAAGACCATAATGCTTAAATCCAAGAACAAACAATGCTCACTGTCTTGTGGAAAATCTGATCTGCTGTTTTAACATCAGTCTTCACAAATAATAAGTCAATTCTATCTTCAACATACCAGAAAAGTAAATCTTAAATATTAAAAAACAAATAAAATTTAAAAAAAACTGTGAAACAACTTTGCCCTCAAATTTTATGTGTATTTGTACAGTGTGATGAAAGGACCATCATTTCTTTAAATAAACATGAACATCTGGTTAGACTATACACTGAGGTGTCCTTGGACAAAGGTGTTTTAGGCTATTCACTCATCTGAGGACAGAACTGCAGTTCCTGGTACTGCTAAAAATCTAAGGGCAAGTTACTTGGTAAGCACAGATGGAGCCCAGAGTGGCTCGAGTGCAGCTGACTGCCTGCAGAGTCCCAGCAGCTCAGGATCAGCAAATGTTCTTTAGGTCAGAGCAGTAGATATACACAGAGGTTTCTACAAGCTTGGTTACCCAAGAGATGTGATTGGCACCTCCAGGGCTCGATGTTCCTCAGGTATTCCACGTGTCATTTTACAGTGTTAAGTGGTTCTTCTCGTGTCCCCACTCCCCACTGGAAGGACAGCCAGTAGCCAGTATACACCACAGACTGGTAAGAGTTAAAGGCAAAAGCTCTAAGCCTAAAACTAGTGCACAAAACCTGGTATAACCAAGTATTTCCTTCTTTTCCTCTTCTATTTCTAGCTGACACATTTTTTCTAACTTCTACTGAGAAATAATAGAAATTAAAGAAGCTTTTCTCTATCCCATGTATCCAAGGACACAGAAGCACATTTTATGCACATGCTTATTTAGCCTCAAAATTTCTCTAGAAGACAGCACTGCTTTCCTTGTCCTTGCCTACGGCATTAGTAACACAACAAAACAGAGGGAAACATTTAATTTATGTGTTATTTCCTGCATCACCTTCAGTGTGCTGGGCAACTTTAATATGGTTTTCTCTCTTGCTGATTTTCTGCTATCTGTAAAATGGGAATAACCATGAAGCAAATATTAGAGACAAAAAGCACTCATATGAAATACCATGATAGCAGATGATTACTGAAAACATTGAATAGTCCCATGAAACTTTAAAAAAACCCTGGCCTAGTAACAAAGTACAACTAGAACATGGAAAGTCAAAAAAAGTAACACCACCACCATGTTTCAAGGCCTCTGCTAGACAGCCCTAACAAGCATTTGAACTGTACACATGGTTACTGGAGGTCTGAACACCAGCACATCCCCCAGACACATGCAAGTAGGAGGTGCCACAATTATGTGACACCCAAAATACTGTACTTTAAAACATTAGAGAGTAATTTGGGAGCTTGAGACTTTCCCTTTTGTTGTGTTTAGGCCTCTCTCCTGAAAGGGGAGCTGACACGTACCACTGTTCCTGCTGCCTTCAGTCCCAGAGGGGCTGTTGGCCAGGGGAGCAGTCAGGGACAGATGGAGATTCCTTTTCTTCCCATTTCATTACAGCCACAGGAATGAGACAGACAGATACAAAAATTCACATCAGGTACTGCCACTGCTTCCAGTTTCTTTGCAAAAAAACATGGAGCAATGCTCCTGGATCATAGAGTCTCCTACTTATTCAGTTAGTATTTAATTTTCCATCTAGAATAACAGATGCAGAAATCTCAGCAGATACCTTTTTCAAGAAATCCTGATCCCCAAAAGATGCAAACCAACTCTACTCTACTTGCCTCACACTGAAGTGTCAAAAAACCTACCTTCCTTAAAAAAAAAAAAAAAAGTAACTGGGACTGAAATTCCACAGGTCATATATAGCATAACAGAGGTACATTTCTGTAACTCCAAAAAGTGGAGGTGGTTTGAAACAAATCAAACTAACAGAAATACCCTCCTGCTGTTTCTGTTCCTGCCTGAACAACGAACCACAAAGGGAGGGCAAGCAAGAAGGATCTGAGGGTAGAGGCTGAGCAGCCTGATGACCATGTCTTGGAAAAGCAAAGTGCTCGGGTCTGAAGATTAACTTGAATCTGAGTCTCTGTCTCCAGTGGCAGAGCATTGTATGTCTACATATATCAGTAAATATATCAGTATATATATATATATAATCAAAAAATCAGTATATATTATAAGTACTAATCATGCTTCTTGTAGGAAAGAATCGATTGGATTTGAAAGAGTTAGAGATTAATAAAGTGATAAATGTACCCTCTAGAGGTGACACTGCAACTCAGATCAATTGTGCTTTCAACTAATAGATGGGCAATCATTTCTACTTTAGCAAATTACAACAGCACACAACAGTCTCACACAGGTCTATGTATTAACATTTGTAAATACAAGCACTGCCCAAAAGACATTCCTTCCTTCCTTCCTTCCTCCACAGGTCAACAACTTGAAATACTGAACTCTGCACCTCCTGAGAAGGCAAAAGTCTAATGGTTCCTTTATTATCTGTAAAATCAGCTTCTTCAAAAACCTGAATGCCAAACAAAACAAAACCGCACAAGTGCATCTTAATTCTCCTTTTTCTCACTGTTCGCCGTAGCGATCCCAACATCTCCTACCTCACAATTTTGCTGCTTGTCACTGCAACAGCTACACTCACAGGAAAAAAACAAGTAGCAAATAAGTAAAAAAAAATATATATATATATATAAATTTCTGATACATTGTGTTACAGGGACTAGCAATTCAACACGGAAAGGCACGTCAGTCAAACAACGAGCAAGGTTCTGAAAGTGAAGGATAAAAAGTTTAAATTCGGTGGACAAAGGTATGAAAATGTGTATTAATATTCAAACCTCATTCAATCTAAGGAACCTTATTTATGTTCCTTCAAATATATTCAGCAGGGTTTAAAACCTGCCTTAACATGCATTCAAGTCACACTTCAGAACTGTTTTTGGCCAGGAGCTGACCCAAAGTGAAGCCACTACACCACAGATTCCTTAAAGCTCCTACAGGTTCATGTCACCCTAAGTTACCTCTGAGCCCCTGCAGCACAAGGAGATGGCCCCAAGTGAGCAGATATTCATCTCCAGGGCTCCGCCAACATGCTGAGCTTGAAGACTGCTCTGGGTAAGTCTGCAGCTGTATTATTCATACTTTCACTTGAACATTATGTAAGACAAACCTTCCAAAAATATTTTCATGAACAAGATGAAAAACAAAACATGCCAGAAGAACTCTTCTTGTCCCTCAGGACAGTCAGTTTCAGAGTAAGGACACGAACCTAGGACACTCCCCCTCAAGGTGAGCACACTACAAATACTGAAATTAACAACTCTCTCAAAATTTCTAATTAGGCTCGTAAAGAAAATAAAGCAAAGGCACCTTGATAAATCAGGGTTTTTTTTCATTGGAAAAGCCCCAGTTTGGAGAGGGGAGAAAAAAATCTCCGTCACGATGACATGTATTTTAGCAGTTCAGATATTATTAATGAACTTCTACATGCTGAATCTGGATGTGGAACAGATATCCAAACAGCTGAGATCATACCCACTGCAAAAGGGGAATATTACAGATTTTTAACTGAAGAAATTGCATTTCTTTCATGCTTTGCTTATTTCTTCCTATCCCCTGAAGATGCTACCTTTGTGATTTACTTCAGCTTGAAACAATTTAACAGTGTTCATTTATTTTATTCAAATACAAAAGGTTTAACTTTTGGGAAGGAATCTAGCTTTAATATTTAAGTATCAGCTCAATATTTTAATTGCTTAAATTATATATGAACTCATTTTAAATGTGTGCAATAGCTAAAAACTTGACTGCTTAACTAAGTTGAAAATTTAAACCTTGTCAGGTTGAGTTCACTAAAAAAACCCCAAAACTTCTAGCAGATTATTTATTTCCTTTCTTGTTCTTCTGTGTACGTGTCCCTTCCTCCCCATCTGCAAACGGAATGTAAAAATGCTGCCAGCTGTCTTCCAGACAGGTCTGTCCAGCTGCAATGCTACTTTCTGCCTAGAGGAGAAGAAACTAAGGCTGAGACCCCTGTAATGAGGTGCAGAATGACCAGAGCTTCACAGCTGACTTGCTGGTGGCCCCCTGAGACCTGACTGAGCACAGGAGCCTGGCTCCTTGCTTCCCACCGATCCAAACAGAACAGATGGAGAGCAGCCCTGAACCCGTGAGCAGACACAGCTTATGCAGGAGAGGCTGTACTTTCCTGCACTGATGACAGCTTAGAACAGCAGTGATTCTGACTTTGTTTGCGGGAGCTGTGAATAAGTTAACATCTTCTGGGAAAAGTAAGAGATCAGCATGCACTGATGAGCGCTGCCAAGCTCCCTTCTCCTCTGTCTGCACAGTATTTGCAGGCAGCAAAAGTCAAAAGCCTCTTTTGCATCCCTCGTATCTCAGACATGGGAGGTCTCACGGCCATGAATTTTACATCAGGGTCAGAAGTCAGCTCCTCAGGCAGATGCAACTGCAAACTAAAGCAAATGGCAAGTGTGAGCATACATCCAGCAGCTCCGCTGGGCCCACTCCAGCAGGAGCAGTGGACTTTAGAGTCAGGCTCATTTGGAATATCCCACTCCAGGCACATATCCATGAGTCATCTCTGAAGTACAAACACCTCACTTCTATGCATGCCACAATTTCCATGGTCAAAGTGGTCAGGCAGCAACACAGGAAAATTGATCTTCACAGAAGGGAGCAGGCAGAAATCATAAGCACAAGCAGTGACAACTGCAGGGAAGTGAAGGTCTCTGAAACATCTACAACAAACCACAATAAGTTGTCTGCATGACATTTAAAAGGCACAAAATATCAAGGCAATAGGTTTTAAATTAACGTGTTAAAAGTGTGTTATTGGGCAATATCAATGAGAATTTAAGACAATTTGGCTATGTCCATATACAGCAAGGCCCAGTGCCAAGCCAAGCCCTCTCTCTCCCAAGGCATTGGTGACAAAGTCAGATGCAGGTGGAGAGTGACAAGGTGGGTGGAGGATCAGAGATACACTTGCTCCTATAGCATGAATGCCTTTTGGATGGTCCCAAGACAAACAGGAGAAGAAGGGAGGCTGGAATCCCACAGCAAATCTGGTTGGCAAGACTCATGGACACCATGTGATCAGAAATCTGGTTGGGTAAAGGGACACGTGAACAGTGACACCACAGGGGCAGGCAGCCAATGTGTGCTTGTTTTGGTTTAGTTTAGAACATTAAAAGGCTTGGTTTGTTGCAATAAACTATCTTCTTTTGAGCAAGCAAGAAGGAGGTCTGTGTGTCTTTGTTCCCCATTGCTACATCATGCCAAGCCTGAGCCAATTAAGCTGTGTTAACCTGCAGAAAGGCTCCTAAATGCCCTGCAGCCTCACAGGGGATGTGAGGATGTCTTGGGGAAGTCTGCTCATGCTCCTCCACACAAGGCTAGCACGCTCAGACAGGGTGTATCAGCTCAGCAAATGATACAGCGACAATAAATGGCATCAATTATTCACTAATGGAATTATGTCTAGTAAGTCAAACAGAATCTATAATCTGAAAAACCTTTTGCTTAAAAAAATACAATGATTTTGAATTGGTATTATATTCCCTGCTATGATTATTCAAAGCACTATATATACAAAGACTTTGGAAAAGGAAGTCCCTTAATCCGATTAAAAGAAAATCTCCTACCAGCTGGGAACTCCCACATCCTCAATTCATTTGTATAACCTCCACCTGTAAAACACCCTTCCTAGGATATTGCTAAAGCTGCAGTCCCCGTGTTAGCTGTTTGCTCAGTTTTACTTCCTAAAGCAGGCAGAAAGGATGACCTGCAGTTTCCAAAAATGCTTCTTAGTATCAAGAAATGCCTGTGAAACTTAAGTCAACATTACACTCACACAGATGCTTGAGGCAAACTATTCTGTTCCCACCACAAACAGCGATCGTTACTCTGTAGACATGACAGATTTCTTCTGGAGCATTGGGAAGTTGCTGCCTGTAAAGAAGAATCTGATGAGCATAATTAAATTAGCTCACCCATTTTAATTATTTTGGCACCACATCTCAAGTGATAAGCAGCCAAACAAATTTGTCTTGCTACAAGTTTCTGTGTCATTTTTGCAGCATTGCGGGGTACTCTAAATCTATTTGCAGTCTTCATATGCATCCCTGCTTCTCTTTTCCAAATGGGAAATATGGATACCTAAATCCGTAACAAAGGGCAAGTAAAGGACATGAGAAAAATCTTTCAGTTCTGTTTTTCTATTCCCTTACATGAGGACTTGTTTCTTCAGCAAACTACAGTTCTATACTTGCAGCTGGCACACCATTTCATCACCTTCTGTTTAACAACTTAGATCCTCAACTCCTAATGTCTCTTTAATGACTCTTGCCTGTTGTCCAGCCCCTGTGTACTGTCTGCACTTGCAGTCTGGAGTTCTCATTCTTTCAACTTTCTTCCCTTGGTTTTCCATTCCTTGCCTTTGAAGAATTTCTGCACCAGCCTCTGAAGATGTTTTCCTAGCCAAAACTTTCCTCCCTTTAAGTCAACTCCACTTTCACCTATTAAGCCCTTCTGGACATTCTGCCCTGCTTTTGACTGCCTCATTGAGTGATGCCTTTGTATTACCTGACAACACCACCTCACTTTCTACTTGCTCCTCTTCAAGTCAGCTCTCTTCAGATCCTCCCTGCCCCTTAAACAAAATACATTCCATTATATGGAATTACACACACGCCAGTCAACTACATAATTGCTCTTGTACTTGACACTAATCACAATTCTGGCCATTCATGCAATAATTCTATGCATTGCTTAGGAAGAAATGCCAGTCTACATAAGTCAGCAAAGACACCAATTTTGCTGGTTTATTGTTCTAGTAGCCCAAATCTGTCTTTATCATCAGTGTCAGCACCTTCCATGCACTGCTTCACACTGCTCTACATAACTGTCTGCACAATTTCCCTTCCCCTTTCAAGGATACTCACCAGCACAGACATCCCCATACCAACAGCTGGCAAGACCCAAGACTACAACACTCATTCAGACACTGCTGCAGAGATCCTGTCCACAGAGCATCCTCCATCCACTCCTGCACCTCAGCATCTAATCTACAGCTCAAACACTATTCCTGCTTCCAGACATCCTGCAGTTTATGCTGCAGTGCAGCTGCCCACAAATAACCATTACATTGCTTTCCCCTTTCCACTCTCCTTCATCAAGACACCAGTGTAAAAAAAAAAAAAAAAAAAAAAAAAAGGAAAAAAAAACCCACCACAAAACTCTGAACTACAGCACCAGCATGATGTTACAGCTACTGTCACCCTATGAAAAATATGCTGACATTGTTTCTCTGTGCATTTGCCTCTCTGCATCCACCCACTGTACCTGATCTTCCACTAAAACTATACACACAGTTGAAGTTCAGAAGTTGCTGGAGCATCTCCCTCTTCACAACATATAACGTTTAGCGAAGCCCCAAGCAATCAAACAGTCCTTCAAATCTAAAGACTGCCCAGAAAAGGAGCAATATTATTAACTTTACTCCGAGTGCTGATATCACAGAAACAGAAAATTATTTCACACACAATGTAGTGGGGAAAAAAAAAAATCAATAGTTTGCTCCATGCAGCAACCAGAATGAGTACTGAAGGTGAAAGCCAACTACATGATTATGTACTTGCAAAGAAACTATAATTTTACTTCATGTGCATTTTCCCCTCTTATTCTAACACATACTGGCACAATCAAATGAAATTAAAAAGAGCCACCTATTCACTAGCGGGTTATATGCAGCAAGAGGCAGTCTAACATACTAAAGCATTCTTCCCACCAGTACTGAACCTAAACTGACACTGTCAACAGCCACTATTACCACAAGATATTCTGCAGAATCAAAGAAAACAGATTTTAAAACCAGATATCTAATTAAAGGTAAACTACCAGCTGAATGATGCTACAACCACCAGCATGTCACTTCCACAGGTGTGTACTTCTGGCAAAGGAATTGCACAGGCTCTTGCTTGCAGCCAGGTGCTGATGCCTGGCATCAGTGAATAGAGGCTGTTCAGTTACACTGCTTGTGGATGTCCCAGAGGGTTTCCATCTAGGCCAGTGACAGCACTTTTGAAGAAGAGGAACACCATCACCCTTGGCAGAGTTTAGACTAAGATGCACTGTAGCCACAGCCCAATATCCATGACTGCTCACACACCACCAACTGGGCTCTGGACACAATAACCACAACAAAAGGCTAGAGACTAGTTCAATTTAGTAACCTCCATTTACACTTTCCAGCCCAGCAGAAAGAATTCAGCCCAGCATCTGGCAGTTCCCAGAGTAACATTTCTCAGCCTGGGATGTGACATGTAATTCTTCTTAATAGATGGCCCAATAATTTTCTCCTCTGTTCTCAAGAAATGCAGAAATTAAACCTAGCACAGGTGACACCAACTGAAGTCAGTAATTTCTGTTTGTACCTGCAGTGCTGAAAAGACTGA
Source organism: Phylloscopus whistleri (assembly GCA_017589585.1). Classification (NCBI taxonomy): domain Eukaryota; kingdom Metazoa; phylum Chordata; class Aves; order Passeriformes; family Phylloscopidae; genus Phylloscopus; species Phylloscopus whistleri. The sequence goes on along the minus strand of JADMLD010001007.1, from coordinate 524,101 downwards.
AGACCTTGAGGACAGCAGGATCAGTGGAAGCCCTTGCACATGTAAGTACAGCACACAGTGCAGAAAAACAACTGGCAGTCAAAAGTGTAACAGCCCAACATTTACCTTCACACACACACTGGGATGTAGCAGAAACACCACTGTGTAGCCCTGCAGCTGACCTACATGTCTGCCCAATGTCTTCTAAACTCACAGCTTACTTGAGAAACACAGTCTCATGAAGGCACTCCTCTGAGAGGGCAAAGCTGCATGGAGTGGACATCACTTCAGGCTCAAGTACAGATGAACCATTATCCAGATGAACTGTCTACCATGGAAGGAGAGATTCTAATGCTTCTTTGAAGTGTTCTGTTACTACTAGAAGATTTCAAAGGCAGGTATAAACATGAACCAACTCCCACTCTCTCTCACTGACAGAATAACCAGAGATTATCTACTCAGGAGAGCTCTTCCCAGTTAACCCTGTATATGATCACATGTCTGGGCAGTATAATGTTTTCAAAGATGACCTTTTAACATACAAAAATCATCCAGACCTAAAACTCACCACAGACAACATCCACAGTTAAGAAAATCCCTTAACATGAGTAAAATACTGGATGTTAGAACAATGCCACAATGCCAAAGCCATTATTACCTGTGTAATACCTGTGGTTGAGGTTTCAACTAAATCAACATTTTATTTTTTCATTTTTTTCCTTTTTTTTTTTTTTTAACAAAAGAAATTGGACACTTTCAAACTGCTTCCATTTACTAAGCAAACCACACCATATGACTTTTTTTTTTTTTTTGGAAGAACAGAACAACCACTATATAAGCAAAACAAAATGCAACCATCTAAAATGCTTGATTGCATGAGCATGAGGTCCAGATCCAAAAGTAATTTTCTGTGACTTACCAGAATTCCTCTTTGACACGAGCTTCAAATTCATGCTGACTACAGTACAGATCACAAGAACCAAGAAAACAAGAGGCTTCATCTTTCACTTTCTGTGACAGCTGAAATGCAAACATAGTACAGAGTCTGAATCACAGCTTTTCACTACAACAAAGCAGCAGCTACAGTTAAACATTTCTCAAAGAACTATTACAGGGCAAAGGCTTAATGTAACAACTTCTCCGTTTACGTTTAGGCAGGAGTGGGAAAACATAAGAGTTCAAAGTAACCATGTACGAACGATTTACTTCTTCCTACCAGACAGAAGGGTTGGGTTTTTTAAATGGCACCTCAAAAATACCACTTTGCTCTCAAAGAAAAAAAATCACAAGACATAAGAGTTTATTTGAAGTAGTATGGGTCTAATCTGGCAGATTTTTGTATGTTATTTAAGGGGAAGACCCTGATGGTCATAATTAGCTTTGTCTCTGTACAAACAGGCCACACACTTTAAAAAAAATCATATTGTTCAGAAAAAGACACAGGGTAGGTTATTCATGAAATCTCTCTTAGCAACCTTACTTTCCCACTGGTGGCCTTGTAAAAGCTCCTAGAATGCCTACAATTGCCTACAATTAATGCTGTTCCAGAAATTTCTCCTGTATAATGAGGTAAAGAAAGGCGAAAAGAATTCAAAAATCAATGAATGTAGGTCTCAGGAGTCTCACCTGCTAAGTTTACTACTTTATATTATGTACATTAAGAAAGAAAACAGGAAAATCTAGTTTAGAATTTTTTAAAAAAAACTTTATATAATTACTGGAACCTGTCCTGTTTTCATTTACAAGTACCCGGCCATTCAAGAAAAGATAGCAAGAGCAAACTGAGACTCCCTCTCTTCTCACTTAAAAAGAGGTAGAAAAAATCTGAATTCAGTAAAGCCTATCCCTCTCAAAGAGAGATGCTTAACTATAAGCTAGAGTCCTCAAATATATGTTTAGCTTGAAGTCATGGGCCTTTAAGTGGCCTGATATATTTAAACTCCAGGAATTCATCTCTATATAAGATACAGATTTTAGATCAAGACCATTATTATCAGATAAAGGAGGCAGTCATCTAAATCACTGTGATGTTAATTATTTGCACCAAAAGACTCAGCACACATTTTACAGCAGTTTCAATTAAACAGAAAAGCACAAAACCACCAGCATTAGTAGTCAAAACTGAGGGCAATGAAATGGAATCCTCCCATGAATGTTGTAACACATCTGCTCACCCAGCTCACTCAGAGGTCCCAAACCCTCAACGTTGGGAGCAGCCCAGACCCCTCCAGCTCCGAACATTTACCCAACAAGACAAAGCAGCAAGAGGTTGCAAAGTCCTGCTGTTCACTGACGCTTATTCGGCTTAATTTGAGTTTATTACCTCAAATATTCTTCCCTTGTAATTTTATTACTGGCCTGTCGTTGTGTGAAGAAAATGTAAGTAACCCTGTGTAATCTTTTACACTATAGGAATTGTGCTGCTATTCAATTATTTCAAAATTACCACTTAAAATTGAAATTTTCTTCCTCTCACCTTACTGTACTACAATCTATAAACAGGCAGTGGATTTTTTTTTCCCTCTCTGAATTCTACGGCACTTTATTCCCATTGATCTCTCACAGTAACAATGCTAAGGCATTTTCAAGAAATAATATGCACTGAAGGCTGTCTTACAGTGGTTAATGACAAAATTAGCATTCACTCGTCCTTGACCTCTCCTTGGAGTAACACAATCCTGAAACCAGTAAGGCCATCTTGACAGGAGAGCCTAAAAAAAGGTAATTGAACTGAATCTTTTGACAGATAATTGTAATGATGATGTTATGCTAGGATGATTTTCAAGTATAGCTTTGCAAATTAGTTTCTCCACTTTTCTCCTTTCAGTAATTACAGCTGAAATATGGAATTCCTAGGTCCTTTTTCATGTGGGCCTGTACATCTCCAACCCAAACAAGCTAGGCTGTTAAATTAAATACATTCAAAAATTCAAAGCAAGTTCTGCCGACCAATATTAATGCTAGGCAGAGCAGAAAATTCTTGGTTCTGTCAGCATTGATAGGAATTTTACTTTTTGAAGCCTTGGCCTCACCAAGGCAGACAGTCTCTGTACCTCCACAAATCAGGAAAATAGAGCAGGAAAAGGGCAAGAAACCACAGCACCACCCAGTCATTCACAATCAAGCCCAAAGCCTCAGCTTGTCACATCTGACATAACTCCACTGAGGCTGGCATGAAAATACACATCAGAGTCTGAGCTGTCACTTCCACCATGGCAGACATTCCACCAGGAAGTGGGATCAGTCACACCAGTGTGACCAGTGGGTCAGCTGGTTTCTGTCCTCAGACAGCAGCCAGCTACAGACAATCAGGCTGTTCAAACTGCCCTATCAGAGATGACTGGTTTTAAACATTCATGTTAATTAACAAAGAACACAAAGATACAAAATAAGCTGTATTTTCCTCAGAAGAACATCCAGCAGCCAGAAAAAGGAAGGTTGCATTAGTTCAAGACTAAGTTTCTAAATTTGCTCAGGAGGTTTCTGGAGCTGAGTGTGCCAAGACTCTCACCATGTCTCCCAACAGGACCAGTCTCAACTCCCTCCTCAGGGCCATTCACTCACCTATCAGGCAGTGGGATGGACTACAGACTCAAGCCAGCCCTGTGCTAGGCTTGTGGGTATAAATGTCTAGTGGATGCCTACGGTCTGATGAAGAACATGAACAAAACTGTGCCACCTTGATGAGACACAAGATAGAATAAACCAGTCAGAGTTCAATGCCACTCTCCTGCAAGCAGGGGCTGGTTTTGCCATTTGACACACTTGTGAGGGAAAGCCCCTCACAGGCACTGAGCAGCATTTCCCTGAGGAGCCGCTTACTCTGACACTGCAAACTCCAAGCAGGTGTGAGTAGGAGCTCACAGCTGTAACAAGAATGTAATACTCCACTGGATGTGCCTCATAAGTGGGAACCAAGTTTACACCATTCCCAGAAGACTGAAGACATCTTACTCGATAAGGACACAGAAATACCAATTACAGCCAACTTGCCTAAAACCACTGAGAGGAGGGAAGAGGGACACAGAATGAAGTGCTTGTTGACAAAGGTGAAAGAATCACTAGTCCAAGCCTTGTTGTGACCTGTCAGGATGTATTTGAATCCAGGTAAGTAAAGGGAGGTTGCTGCTATCAGAGGGAGAAGAGTAGGAGAAGCAAGGTGCAACAACTTAGTTCTTCATTATTGCACTGGCAGTAAGGTCCCTCCTTCCCTCTTCACCCCATTTGTACTACAGGTCTGGCTTCAGGCAACTGCCACAGTGTCCTGTAAGCACCCAAAACTACAAGGGGACCAGGCTGCAATGCAGCACAAATTTTGTTCTTCTAACAAAAACCACCATATCCTGCGTAACACCCTTCATCACTTTTGAAAACCTTATTTCTTTCACCCAAATCCTCAGAGCTTGGGAAATTGCTCTGTTCCCCTTTCCTTCATGTACTGCCTGCTGTCTGTCCAGCACCCACTTTAGCTCATATGGCTTCTGGGACTCACAGGAACTTCAAGTGACAAGGTTAGAAGGAGGCAGTTAGAAATTGGAAGAAAATCAGAGCATTGATATTTTGCACAAAATCCACCACAGAGATTCCCAAGTTCATGCTTCAAATATAATTTAGCTTTGCTCTCATTTGTACCACAAGCTCTGTTTTAGTGGTGCAGTGCAGTGCTCCTTTTTAAAAGGAAACAAGAAAAGAAAAAAAAGAAAAGAAAAGAAAAGAAAAGAAAAGAAAAGAAAAGAAAAGAAAAGAAAAGAAAAGAAAAGAAAAGAAAAGAAAAGAAAAGAAAAGAAAAGAAAAGAAAAGAAAAGAAAAGAAAAGAAAAGAAAAGAAAAGAAAAGAAAAGAAAAGAAAAGAAAAGAAAAGAAAAGAAAAGAAAAGAAAAGAAAAGAAAAGAAAAGAAAAGAAAAGAAAAGAAAAGAAAAGCAGTGCATGTGCACTCAGGCACACGTCTGTGCACAGGCTGAGATTTGCTGACACACCACGAGGCTCTGTAGGTTCTGGTTTCTCCCCAGAAGCTGTGATGCAGAAGGCACTCATTAAAAACAGCGACCCACCTCTTTAGTGATTTCCAATTGTCAGGTTTTGTTGCTCAGATATCTCACAAAAATAAATTACCGTTTTCACCCCACACACAAAGGGTGAAATGGCAACAGTAATTCTTTCATTGTCTTTACAGTAGGCTAGTCCTGTTCCTTTCTTTCCAAACCATTTCCCCACCCCAGTTTTTAAGGCTTTAAATTTTAATATGAACTCGTTCTCAGGTCTTCTCTTTTGCCAACATACCACATTAAGCTGTTTATTACTAAAAGATTTTCAGCCTATATAGTATGCTGGTTGGAAGCAATCCACAATGGGCACCAGCTCCTTTTTGTTGATACCTGAAACATAAAGAAAAAATACTCAAAAAATACTCAGAGATAAAATACTTAAGATCAGAGATGCATGCTAGCTCAAATAACGTCTCTTCAGCTCTACTTGATATGGGTCATGCAGCGCTCTTCGCTCTGCTGCTCAATGAGCATCAAAGAATATTTCATTTTGCCTAATTCATTGTGCATCTTCACCATCATAACCAGCCACTTAAGTTGTCTAAATATACAAGGAGCATTAATTCTACAAGGCAGTCTGCATTCAGCATTTGTCTTGCAGGATTTAAGTCTCCACTAGACTCAGGTCCTTAACTAAACTCACATCTGCCTAATTCTCCTTGTTCAGCTGAAATTTAAAGAGAAATTTAAAAATGAGATGTCCTAGGGTGATTTTATGATGATACTTTATTCCCTAATCATCTGCTTTATGCCCAGAAATGGCTGCTGTATCTTAAAGATGAACCAGGCAGCAGGGATGGAGCCTGGGAACTCCGGGGCTCTGCTCAAACTCTATCCAGTGCTCCAGACAGCATGGCCCAGGGACCCTACATTGCTCCTTTTGTCAGATTAGTTTTTGCTAGTTTGAAGCCCGAAGTCTTTTTCCCTTCCCTTCCTCTAGCCTGGAGGCTGTACTGGGAATCCTTTTGGCAGCTCTTTGGTTTTGGTTGGGTTTTTTTTTCCCCTCGAACTGTTTTTGGCTTGGCTTGTTTTTCTTTTCACACCGTCTGGGGAGCCAGCAGGAGTGCCCAGAACCCAAGACCTTGGAGGAGCTGAACCAACACAAGAAAGGACGTAAAAATCCACCAACTTCGGCTGCTGTGAGGAGACCCATGCCAGACATCCAACAGGTTCTCAGCTGCTGTGAACTCTTCTCTCCTCCCTTCCCAGAGACAAAGAAGGGCACCCACCATCTTTGCCTCTCCATGTGGAGAGGTGGAGGTGAGGTGTAAGGTTCAATTTTTTTTTTCCTGTGCTTTGCTGTGTATCTTGCTGTGTTAATAAACAGTTTTACTTTTTTTCACTGTCATCCCCTGGTATCCATTTCTCTCACTGGCAGAAGAAAAGGAAGTTATTGAAGCTCTTTCTCTTTAGAGGAAATGAGCATTGTCTCCTAAAATTTGTCTCCAGAACCGAGACATGAGGGAAGCATACCGTGCCTGCTCAACACAGTGCTTGTGCTAGGCAAATTGGAAGTAAACAGCAACCAAGAGACAACACCCAAATTGTCTGGGATTATTACTGGCTCAGCAGTGTCTCACCTGCATGACAGTAATACAACAAGGAAAACGCAAGGTCTTGTCCTGACGAAGCAAAGGGAACCCACAGCTAAATACTGACAAGGTTATAATACTTGTCTGTAATGACTCCCCTAAAGGCTGAACGTCTGGGTGCAAAAGAAAAGGAATAAAAACCTAAAACTCACAGATCTTCTGTGATGTGAAAGGAATAAACTCAGAATCTTGCCAGTTATTTCAGAAGAAACAAACAGTACAATCCCTTTGATGTTAACACCCAGGTTTTGTTTGAAAAGATTTTAATGCTTCCACTAAAAGGTTAAATATCTTCCAAATGCAACTGTAGAAGATTCCAAGAGTGGAATCTTTAAGTTTCAAAAATAATCTTACAGTATAACACAGAAACAAAAAAAAATGGGTTTCAGTGCCAAGCACAAAAGAAAAATACTGTGGATGGCCAACACCCCATTAACTTCCCCCATTAGCATGCCTGGCTGCAGAGTGTAGAAGTGATTTTAGTTATGGTAAAGTGGCAGTCAGACTCAACACTAAGCAAACTGCTGGCTTGCCCTGTATAGAAAACCCTGCAAGCATTAACACAAGAACATTTTCTTACAAGAATTTTCTGATCCAATAGCTGCCTAAAATAGTGCTCATTTATGGGGAAAAAAAATGCAGGCAATGGGGAAATCCCTTGAAATATTCTGAATATAGATAAAGATTACAAAACACTAAAGAGAGGGATGAGCATACGATGTACACACACATCTAAATTGCTGCTAAGAAAATTTGATAAAAACCTAAGCAGCCTATCTTAACAGATTTGTAAACCAGAAGAACTAGGACTACTCAGCACTGATTAGCAGATGGAGTTCTATCAGCTCACACCACACACTGACCTTGATTCCCTAAGCAACTCACACAGAATTCAAGTTCATTATATCTTCGAACTAGATTTTAAATCCCTGAATCGTACTTGCCCCTCATTACAGCAGTGCCTGCACTTGGAAACACAGAAAGCAACTGTAAGGAGGAACAAGAATGACAAAGGACTGGGAAAGTTAGCTACTGTTTTTTAAGCCTCAAACCCAGCTGCACCATCAGTGATGTACTGATTCAGCACTACCCTGGATTCTAGAGAGAATTATTGTTCACCCTCAACGTTGCAATATTCTAACTACACATCCAAGGATAGATGGATATGTGTGTCCAGTATCATAGCTTTTTAAGTTTGAGTAGTCCAGGCTTTTACAGACATTCAAAGTGAAATACATGTTGTGGGAGGAGGATTACAGCTGTATTGCAAGTCCTTATGGTTTATGAGGTCAACATAATGGATCAATTAATTTACAGCCTTTTTTTCCCCCTAGAGTAGAAGCTATTAATATTCTACATATATTTACTCCTGCAGATTGTGGTTTAATCAATACAGTACTTCAGGCAACATGAAGTACTGTAGGAAATGTAAAGACTCTCAGAGCCAGAGTTTAGGTTTACAGAGTGAGGCTTAGCCTCTCACCACCTTGCAGAAGTACTTAAAAGCTTACAGAAAAGCCCACTGGGGGAGAGAAGAAAACGTGAAGACAATCTACACTTGGAAAGCTAAACATGTACGCTAGCACTGAGGAAAGGGGAGAGATTTTAAGAATCACCTTGAATCAGCCTAAGTCCTAGAATAGATGCAGTTACAGCAGGAAGCTCCCAACGCAGAGCAAGGGGCAGCAGTAACCACAGCCATCTGAGGGGAGAGAGGAGCCCCAGCCATGGGTGACCACATATGCTTCTCAAAGCTGACAAGGTTGCTGGGCACTGACCCAGCATGGCAAATTTCTTCTGTGCTGAGACAAGAGACTGCTCTCAGACCCAGCCCAGCCAGCCTGCCCTGGGCTGTGGAGAAGCCCCGCACAGGAAAAAAAGGACTCTGACTCCTGCTTTTCAGATCTCTTGAGTGGAAAAAAAAACAAGTTGCTGATGAGAACTCTTAGGTTTCAGAATCACTGATAAACCCTGTAAATTCCAGAAAAACCATGCCTGCACGTGACTCCAGCTCTTCAGTTGCTGACACCCAGAACAAACACTACTGCTCAGGTCATGGCCATTTTCTCCTGAGTGCTTTAGACGGCCCTGCCAGCGATCACAGGTCCTCTCTACAGAGCCTCAACTACAAAAGGAGAAGACATTTCAGATTAAAAGAGATGAGAAAAGACCGTTCTCACCCACACCAATTTCACTCACTGCTCTCTGCTCCTATATCAATAAGCAAGTCTGTCCAATTCTCAGCTGCCTAAGCAGGGGCGTTATTAAGCCAAAAGATTAGATGCTTTTCTTCTTTCATACCCGTTCTAACCCTGCTCCCCAAGCAGCTTTTGCAGAAAAGCTATTAAAAACGGAGAGAGACAGTTCAAAGGGAAGTCTCAATCCTGAAAGATAGCATATCCCTCCTCTTTCCCCCCACACCACTTCTCTCGTTCCTCTTGTGCTCCTCAAGGCTCGTTACAGAGGTGCTCAGCACAAACAGAACTAGATTTTAGACTGGGCTGCCATCTGCATGCTGAAATGTTCCCTGCTCTTACAGAGCCTTTAAAACAGGCCTCTTTCCATGACCACACAGCAGAGAGCCTACAGCTGTAACTGTCAGCCGTGCTGACATTTTCCCTGCTCTTATGTACACTCACAGCTCTGCAGTATTAACAAAATAACAATATTTGCGCTGTTCATGGCAAATCTGGTACAAATTCACTCCTGCACACTAACGAAACAGGCTCTGTGAGAACACAGTCCTGCATGCGATGTGCTTAGAAATGCACTGCTTGATCTCACCCATGGCCACACGCTTTCCTCACTAATACATAATGCTCAAAGAAGACAGAATTAACAGGAAAAGATGACATACCAGCTGTCAGGCTCCTTATAAAACACTCGTCTACAGTTTTCCACTTAGAAAACAGTCCCAGAGAAGCCAGACGTGGCACTTTGCCGTCAGCAGAGGCAAGTTGCTTCCACTGAACTCGGCATCATCTCCGTTCCTTAAAGTGATAAACAGATTCTTGATGGGGATTTTTTTTTCCCTTACATAACCAGAGACTGGACTTTACACATATGTATTGCCAGATTTATCTGAGTGAGAATAAGAATATAATTAAGTAAACAAAGAAACAACATCCCCCCATAATCTGAGAACCACGAGAAACTGTTTACAGAATACTACTTTGACACATTTTTGAAATCTTGAGGTTTGTTCTGATGCAGCCAAAATAAAAGTAAAATACATATTTTATGTGCCCTGAAATTGCTCTGTCAGATAGACAGCCTTGTTAATTAACTGTTACATAAAACAAAGAAAAGAGGGATGGAAGGAACTCTCTGTAGTGTTTTTGGGGTGGAAAGGATTAGCCAAAACCCCTACAGTCTCTCTCTCACCGGCTTTGTTACTGAATAAAACACATCCCTCAGTTCTCCACCAATTCCAAGAGGGTTTACCTGGATCTAGTACCAGATGCCAGAGGAAAACCTCACCATCAAAGCAAGCAAAAAGATTTTCCTTACTCTCAGCAAGGGCAAGATCTTTTCTCTCTGTTTTCTTTTCAAGGCTGTTTAAAGAAAGATTTATTTTTAGTTGGACATCCTGAAAAGCAAATTGCCTCTTAAAGTGCCTCTTTATTTTGTGATACACTTTAAATGTTCACTTTCCCTTCCAGCACTAAAAGAGCTCCTGATAAATAGCTCAAACTCTCATTGTTTGAGGAAGGCTTAGAAATGAAGAGCAGACACAGTTTCCCATACAGCTCTTTAAGGCTGTTTAACAATTGTTCACAATTTAGCATCCCTTGATATTTTCAGCTTGAGCCTCAGTTTGAAGTGAGAGATTACTCAGAGCCTGAATGTTTCAGAGAGCAGGAAAAGTCCATGCACTATAAATGCTTTATTTGTACTTCTCACAGTGAGTACAACTTCTCAGCCTTTTCCCTCAGACAGCCAGGTCAAGGCCACCAGCCCCAGACATCCCTGGCACCTCAGCCAGCAGGGTTGACTAACTGCACATGCTCCCTGGAACTTTTCCTCCACCTCTGGTCCCACAGGGGCATCACAACCCAGGGCACAGAAAGATTTGAACAGCCTCTCCCTTCCAAATGCCACATAGAAGACACTGTTATCCATAGCTTTAAGTGATTACTGTAACTTGTATTCTTCTCTCCCCAGGAAACAACTGAGAACGGTCAAAATTGGAAAAAAATTACTCTGCCTATGCAAACCAACCACATCCCCTTTCAGGAACATCCCATCCAGACATCCTGGATGCTCCTGTCCTCTCCAATCAGGCAGAGCATCCCAAGGGGTACAAGCCTCACATGCTGTACCCATTCCCTCCTCCTTGCTCTCCAGCAGCTTGTCTGCATCTCTGCTGGGTTCCTCACACACACGCTGCCTCCAGCAGCTGCCTGACACCTCCAGAAAAACCCACTCCTAAACCCTCCATGCCTCAAGCTTATCCCAGAGTGGTACAGCACAACACCCACGAGATCCTGAGACCAGCCAGTGTTTTCCTACCTGCCTCCACTTCCACACTCCTCTGCAGCCCCATCCAGGCTTAAGGCTGCCAAGTCCAGCTTCTCCTGAGGCCCAAGCTTCCAGCCTCCATCAAACCAGGAATCTTCCTCCTCCTTCTCCCACACCACCAATCCCTGCCTGATCAGAAGTGATCTGTGCCACAAGAACAGCCCTTCTGCTGAGCTCACCTTCACCACACCAGCCTATGAATCCCTCCTGACCCTTTCAGGCTCTTTTTTGATCTGACTTCTGTTTGGAGAGTGGTCAGTGTTGTCATCCCCCACCACCCCCCCTGGCTAGTTTCCAACACCTTCAGCTACTGCACAGCTTCAAAGTGCAGCCACCAGACTGGCAGCTCTGAAAATTAAAAGGCTTTCCATTGCTCTGCAAGATACAGAGCAGTTCAGACAACACTGGCTGATGCCATTCGTGCACTGAGGCTTCAGCAATCGTTTGGCATCCACTAAAATTGACTCCTGCTGGCTAAGTACATTAATGTGGCACACCTGGCCTTCCATCCTACTTCTTGTGCAAGCAAATCTTCCTCCCTTTTCCCTCCTCGCCCCCCCCCTCCCCCCCATTTAACTGCTAAAGCATCAATCACCAAACAAGTTGAAGACAAACCTCCTACGAGCTTCCAGGTACTGTGAAAGGAAAAAGGTGCTCTGCAGAGACCTCTTAAGCCTTACAAATGGAACCATCAAACATTCATCTCTCTCTCCTGTGCTCACCTGCAGCCCAAGTAGGTGTGTGAGTATGAAGAAGTCTTGCTGTCAGCTAACAACCCTGAACGTTCCCAGCTGACCAGCCCTCCCCAACACCCAGGAGCAAGCAAGAAGTGCATGCACACCCACGCCCACAGGGTATGTGCTTTCTACCCTTGGTCACCAGCTAGAAAGCTTTGGTTCAGGAGAGGAAGGTCTCCCCTCGCAGACTCGGATCTGGAGCACTCTGGAGGTGCAAGCTGCTGCCTAGCAACACAAGCACTCTGCAGGGAGGTCGGCCCAAGCCCCCGTCCTCCCACTGCAAGAGGTCTCCTGTGCCCAGAGAAACACCTTCAGAAGGATGCAATCCTTAGTAATTTCTCAGGAAGCCATCCTGCACAGCGCCAGTTGCAACCCCTGATGAATCACGGACTTGCTCCGCAAGACCACTGCCCGTGCCTCGGTGAACTGCCAGAACTCTCCACTTCTCACGCTCACTGCACATGCATTACACCTCGCTGGCTTAGGGAGCCCAAAATCCCAAATCCCTGCGTGTCCCACTGTCTCCTCTGCAGTCACTCCACTGCAAAGCGAGCGCTCGTCTCGCTATCAGCGTCCACCCCGGACTTACCTCGTGCCTCGGGTCTGGCATGAGCAAAGCTTTTCAGACACCATGTCCCCACCAAGGCTGGCCCACTCCTGCCTCCGGAGGGAACCTCCTTCCCGTGCGCCACACAGAAGCAGGGCAGGCATTCACCTGCTCCTGCGGACGCCACAGAAAGCCACGCAGCTGCAGAGGTTCAGCCCCGATGAGAATCAGCGTCCCCTTTTTGGCACGGACAGGAGGCGCTTAGGGGGGATGAGAGCCTGACTCGGGCGTGAATGCAACAGCCACACGCACTCACACAGCCCCTGGGCACAGTGACACTGCCCTTCCCCGCAGCCCTTCCCGCTCCCGAGCCCACAGCAGCTCACCTCGCCTGCCCCCGCCGCTAACAATTCCCTGGAAAACCTCAAATCTACCTGCACTCTGGCAGTAATATTGTAACATCCACAAACCTTACAGTGACGCTAAAAATAGGCTACTGTTTTTTAAATAATCAGGATAAAAACAAGAGGGTATATACCCTGCCGAGGAGCACTACTAAGTGCTGGCTCCTGCCACAATAGGTTTTCTCTCACGGCACAAACCCAAGTTTGGGTGTTAACCCAACAGGCGCAGAAATTGCCAGAAGTACATAGACCTTACTACAACTTTGAGAAACTGCAGCTTACAGCATATTCCGCCAGAAACTTTTGATTCTTTGAATCCTAGAGACAGCAGTCCAGGGACAGGCTCTCTGAAAACAGCCGCTGAACGCAATCCACTTCAGAAATGTTTGGTGCCTTTCAGCAGATTGCCATCAGACTCCAGAGGAAACCAGAGCAGCTTTATTGTCACGGAACTTTTAGAGGCAAACAGAGGTTTCAAGTCCCACTGTTCAGCACCCACCACGGTAACTCAGAGCAGCTAAAGCCTCCAAGGCACCGGCACCACAGACTCCACCGCGCTGCAACATCCCAAAAGGCAACTGATCTAGTGCTCTTATTTTAAATCCCCGGCAGTAACACTTTTCCCGGGAAGCCCCACACGCGTTCGCGAGGCTGAGATACCCTCGGTACCAACCGAGACCCCTCCTTCGGGACGGAAAACATTCCCGGCGCCTCCAACAGCAGCAGGGCTCGATCCGGGGAGCGACGGAGCGGCCGCGCCGCTACGGAGGGATCCGGCCCCGAGCATCCGCTCCGAGACCGGCGGCGCCGGGACGGAGAGCCGGAGCTGCGGCGGTGCCTGCCCGGAGCCCCCCGGGAGCGCCGCGGCACCAGCGGGACCCCGGGCTCCCTCTGCCCGCCCCGCACCTGCGGGAGGGACGAGGCAGCAGCCGCAGCTCAGCCCCCGTCCCGCGCGCGGCGGCACGAGGAGGGAAGAACTTTTCTCTTTTTTTCCGAAGGGATTTTTTTTTCCCCCCTTTTCTTTTTTTTTTTTTTTTTTTTTTTTTTTTTTAATAAAAAATAAAGGGGAACTGCCGCGGGAAGCGCCGCGCGCAGGACTCACCTCCACAGCAGCTCCCCTCTACGGCTCCATGCCGGCGGGCTGCGGGCGTCCCCCGGCGCGCAGGCAGCGGGAGAGCGGCGGGGCGGTCCCGGCCGGTGTGCGCGGTCCGTGTGCGGGCCCGGTCCGTGTCCGGGCTCTGTCCGTGTCCGTGTCCGGGCGCGGCCGCTGCGCGGGGCGCGGAGCGGGCCGGGACCCACGGCCCCGCGCGCGCCAGGTGCGCCCGCCCGCGCCGCCGGAGCAGCAGCTCCCCCTGGCGGCCGCGCCTCCGCCTTGCAGCCCCGGCCCGGCACCGCCGCGGCCCCGGGACCGCCCCGCGGCACCGCCCGCACCGCGGGCAGAACGGAGCTTCCCCCCGCCGAGCTCCGCCGGCCCCCACCGGGAACGGACTGCCAGGGCACCCGTGCGGCCGCGCACGTGGCTCCGGTCTCGGCGGAAGATGTGGCCGAGAGAGGGATGGATGGATAGATGGATGGAGCGGTAGCGAAGGGCTGCGGAGGGGTCGGTGCCTTACCGGGGGGTCTGGCGCGGCGCGGGTCGGAACGGGCGGCACCGAACAGCCCCGCGCTGGAGGTAGCGCACGGTGTCAGCGCACAGCGGAGCCGGGGCTGCGGCGCCCCGAGGGTCGCAGGCAAACGCTGACACTTCGAGAGCATCACCCGGGGCCCCTCCGCCCCTGCCCCGGGCTGTGCTGCCCTGGCCTCGGGCTGCCCTCACAACTCCCAGCGGTTTCACTGCAGACAGAGGGACAGCTCGCCCCAGGGGTTACAGCATCTGCGCTGAACGGCGAAGCCGCTTTCAAACCCGCTGCGCATTTTCACACCATCGTTAGCATCAATTTTACCAGACTGCCTTGAACTGGACCAGGCTAAGTTTCTCCTCCCTAATTCTGCTTCTTTCATGGCACATCCATGCTTTCCACAGAATGGTAGTGTTATTTTTAGTTTCCCTGTTCTGGTTTTTATTCACTTTTAAATATCTTAGAATAGCTCCATGCAGACTATAATCTGCGTTTTGCTCAGATTCACAGGAGGACACCCAGTTTTGTCAGGCAGCTGAGATACAGGCAGAAGTATCATGGGACAAGTTTCTGTAAGTGCACTTTAGGACTTTACAGAGCCACTGCTTGGCCCGAGTGGTGCTGTGTCACAGGGGGTGCAATCGTGACTCCTGCATGTGACCATTGAGAGGCTGCAAACACTGAGCAACACAGCAGTGAGAAGTTTAAAACCCGAACACTAGCCAGCCACAGGAAAGCATCTTCCTCAGGAGACCCTCACCAGTGAAATCAGCATCCCCTCAGCACCCTGCCCTAAAGCCAGAGCAGGTGAGAAAATCCAGATCCTGCTCAGTTGCACACTGCTCACCTCAGCTATGCATCAGCATCTTTGCAATTATTGATATCACAGTCAAGAAAACACTTGGCTCTGCTTTTGGGTCTTTTATCACATATGCAGAGCTGACAATTAGAAACATTGTCTTGTTACTTACAGACCAAGCAAGTCTGAACTAGATACCCTACAAGGACAACAAAAGTAGCAGCATTTTTAGGCATTTCTCTGAGTATAGCCATCCTTTAAAGCCTCTGTAGGCTCAAGGAGACAATGTTCAGCCACATTGACCTGCAAGGCCAAGAACAACCAAACACGGTGACTTTTTCCAGTCCCAGATGTAGGGAGAACTCAGGCATACTCAAGATATTCTTACATATAGTAAATGAGCAAAAGTATTATAAAGCAGGAATGTAACAAAGATTAATAAACATTTTACTGCCTGTATAATTCTTTAAACTAATTTGGAGGAGACAAAATGTTGCCAGGAGACCTCACTTCTCCAGGTAGGTGGCATAGACTTTACCAAGATGCTGATAACTTTGCTGCAATTCATAACCTCTGACACTTCAGCTGCTTTTTCACTTCTCCTGGCATGATTACAGTGTAAGAGTGCTATTTTTTAAATTATTTATCATATCACTTATTAAGGTCACTTTTTCACCAAATTAAAAAAGATTTAAAGCCTAGAAATAAAACATCCCATGAACTTTGAAATATACTGTTAGGTGAAGCTGTATTTAACAATATTTTGGAATTATACTTGAACTTTAAATGCACAGATAAAGTAGGCATTACTAGACCTTTTTCAGCATTTTATACCAAGTCAAAAAATCATTATTATGGTCTCTATATGAATGTATGTATTTATTCATTAAAAATAGGGGAACATATCAGTGACCAATAACTTATTTTTTAAAGTACCTTTGTTTCCCCTATTCTGATGTTTTCCCAGCCTGTTGTGGAAAATAATCAATTTTGCAGACAAGAATAGTATGCTGTACAGCTGTCACTCTTTAGGTAGGAAGGCAAAGAGGAATATGGTACTTGTGGAGTTGAATACAGAGCAGGAGATCAGCCTTCAGAGGAGCTGTAGGAACAGCCTGCCATGCACCAAGCCTTACACCAGTTTCTGATGTATCACTAAAGAGGTAGAGACCCTGCTTTGGCCTTTGTTTCTGACCTCTTTTTTTGTTGTTGTTTTTTCATGTCTGGTAAAGCAGGTCAGGGACCCCAGCTAAGACCTCCCAGGTGCACTGTGTTGTAGACTCACTGAAAGAAGAGAGAGCTGACCTCGATAAAAATGGGAGAGAGAAAAATTATTCCCACTGTTGTATCTGTCCATACTAGGAAGGGCTGACAAAAAAGACCAGTGAACTTGAGCAATGCCAAGCAGTAAATCTGTGAAGAGCCAGGAACCAAATGCATCATTTCAAACCCCATTTAGTTCTCTGATCCTTGATTTACTAAATTTCTCCTTTTTTTTCTGTTAACCAAATTATTTTATGACAGGGTATTACAGGGCTTTAACTCAGTATCAGAGAATTGAGTGAAAAAGATTGTTTTCCACTGACTTTCATTTGCTTTGAAAGAGTCAGGTAGACTTCTTAACCAATTTTAATCAATCTATGTGTGGACTCCCCCACATCCATTACAATTAGATTGTAGCCAAACATCCTTATCTGACAGCCACCAGCTGAGGCTGCTCTCCCAGCTGCTCTTTTCTCACCTCCCAAGGACTGATGGATCTGCTGCTTTAGTGTTTTGCACTCTGTTCCTCTTCAGTCAAATAGGAAAGGCTTGGTTTGACTTTACACAGCAGAAATTAAAGAGCTTCCACATGAGCAGCTTGCTGGGGTGCAGTGAGCAGCCTCCAGCAGGAGGAAGGTAATTTAGGAGACATGAGTTGCCCTTATGAACCCTACCAGTAACACAGCTACTTCCAGAAGAGGCCATCCTCTCTGCTACGATCAGGAGAGACCCAGCCTTGCCATGAACCCCTGCTTCTGAGTCTACATAATTCTCACATCTTTCTTGCCTGAATGGGAAAATGACAGGATGAGAGGATTTACAACTGTGTAAAGTCACATTTATTGACTTTATGTCTAGTCTTTTGTATATAGCAGCACAGAATCAGGTCTGATCTTTGGGAAATATGGCCACACATGAAAACTATCTGTGTGTGTGCGTGTATGCTCCTGCTCAGAGGAGCATCACCATAAGAAAGAGGAAATAAGGCTGAAAGCTGAGTCCATCTCTGGAAACACCATCAACCCTTCCCAGCCATTAATTTCAGCAGTGATGGAAAGCTGATAGATAACCCCATTGCAGGTGGGCACAACACCCAGCCTGCCTCAGCCCAGGTGAAAGTTGCAGGTCTGCAGGGCTCCAGGACATCACCCAGGCTGCCTCCACATATCCAGCCCCCCTGTGTCCTGCTGCCCAGGGCCCTGTGCTCTGCCAGCAGCACCCACACCCCTGGAGCAGGGAGAGGTGGAAGCACTGAGCCACGAGGAGAGGAGATGCTGATGCTGCAGCAGCAGAGCATGGGAGGGAGCTCATCACAGAGGGATTTGGCAGGGCTGTGTTTACACGGGACAAAAGCCAAAGCAAAGAGTGCCTGTTGTGAAGGGAATGGGGAGGACATCAACAGCTGGATAACAGTGGATGAGGGATTAGCTACAGGAAGGAATAAAAAGACAAGGAAAGAATCCTGCCTGGTGGTAGCAGCCATGATTCTGATCACCACTTTTCGGTAGACAAACACAGAGCTGAGTAGTAACATATTTCCTATTCAGCTCTGCAGAGAGGGATTATTAATAGAGTGCCAATTCCCTTCAGTTGGAGGGACTTGCACAATAATGTCACTGCTGTTGACTGAATTTGCACACACAGAGTATAAAGCAGCAGTAAATGCCAAGATTTCAAAATTCATTTTGCATCTGACATTCTCCTGGGTTATTTCAAGTGAAAGATAAATGCAGTATCTTCCAAGCAGTAATCTTATTTGATACCAACAACATACACAAGTAGTTAAGTTTGGAATGGGGTAACTTTCTCACTTTTATGCTTGAAAGCTGAAGATAAAATTATTAAACATTTTACATGTACAGAGTGTAAGAAGAGTAATTGCTCTGCATTGGTAAATGGATGGGAAAATAAGAATTTCCTTCCCCAAAGAATAACATGACAGCTTTACAGCACAGGTAACATCTTCCTGCAGTAGTCATTGTATTCCTGTAAAAGAGTTAAAAGATATAACATATTGACTATTTACCTGTTTCTCTTCTGGCCAACAGCAGAAAGGGAATCTCTGTTTGGGATTAATTAAAATTAGACACAAATCCTAACTTTGCCCTAATCCAGCAAACAGCTTGCTAGGGAAACTGCTCAAATGGGGAGCCTTTTTTTTGTGTGCAGAATAGTTTATGGACCAGAAATGTAAAATCCACTAATAGATAGTGGAAATATGCTTCTGTTTGCCATTGGGAATTTCTCAGGCCAGACTAAGACAAATGCTGCCTTTGCCTGTTTATTTCACGTTTTGGTGGGAGAACCAGTAATCAGCTAAAAAACATGGGGAGGAGAAAAAATAATAAGCACATGCAAACTCTTGTACTGGTGATTTCTGTCCTCTGGATAAGATGCATCTATGCAATCAATTCAGCAGCTCTGAATATTCTGGTGAGCACCAACAACACCCTAAAGCACATCAGCACCTAGTAATATAAAAGTCCTCCATCAGCTCCTTGTTTCTCCCCTCTTCATCCCCTTTGCATTGTGCTGATCTGCCAGCACAACTGTGATTTGCAGAGACAGAGATACAGAGATAAAATGCAAGTTGTGCTTCTCCTAACCTCTCGTGGGATTGAGAGAAGCTAATAAATGTTGCATTCACTGGTATTCCAGAGTTCATTTTTGTTTGTATCTAATCATAATTGCAGAAATCCCACTGCAATAGAGAGTTTGGCAAACTCATCTTGGAACAGCTCATTTGGTACAAACTTAGATTATATTTTAGCTTCAATGACGAGAAATTACTGAGATGATGACAAGCATGGTTGGTTTTAGATGCCACAAACTGAGGAAAAGGAGGTAGGTTACCTAAAATGATCTCATCATATTTTGTTCTCATAAAATGCAAATTTCTGCAAGTGCATGATTTGAAAATCCTAGTTTAAAAAGTAAAAGGAAATAAAACCTAGAAATCAACAAATACTGATGTTGATCAATGTTTTTCTGCTACAGATTTCTTTTCCCCTCTCCTTTTTTTTGCTGGTGCTTCTAGAAAAGAAGAAATTATTACAGGACTTTTTTAACTTCTTTGTGTTTGTAGCACACAACAGAAGTTTTAAATCTGGTTGTAAAAATTGTTATTTTTACAAAATTATTTTGCAAAAATTATTTTGCATTTCTGTTCTGCCCATATTGTCATATTTCAGGCTGCAGAACAGAGCAAATCATAAGTATGAAAGGAAGAGTACCACAAATGGTCTGAAACACTGCACTGATGGCACAAAAGCCTAAATTACTTCTCAAGACAGAAGTTACACATGTTTGGGATAGCTTATATTTGATTGAATAACAGATTTTCCAGGTCATGTGACAAAAGGAGAAGAAAAATGTTGTTTCAGATGAAAATGAAATGGAGTTTCAGGGGAAGGGAGGTATGTGGTAAAAATAATAATGATTGGCTTTAAGTGTTCTTTCACATCCTTGTTCACAGACAGATAAATTGTGTATTAAACCTACATACCTCAATCCCGTAGTGAACAGGTGTCCCTTTTGAAGTTGACCAGCTCCATTACTAAAATGTAAAGTTCAAGGTTAAATTCCACAGCCTGATTCTTTCAATTCCCAAGAAGACAACTGGGTTTTGACTCCAGCAGAAGCACCAGGCTGGCCTGCCATGTAGAAAAGGAGAAATTCCTGTTCCCACTTATGCCTCACTAGTGTCCTCCCTGGCCCTGCAGACCCACAAGGGCTGCCAGGGGTGCTGAGTAGCCAGGCAGGTTAAATGAGCCGTGGTGAGCCCTCAGCACTGCTCCCAGCCATGGCAGCTCCTGCCAAGCTCCAGGTGTGGAGGGCTGGAGCCAGGAGCTGCAGGAGCCTGGTTTGGCTCCTCTGAGCACTTCCCTCTGAGGCCATGGCAAGGGGGCTCATGTGCCAAGAGCCCTTCTCAAGCCCTCACCTCACCATGAGGGTAAAGATCCTTGAGCTTCTATGCAGCACAGCATTTGGCAGAGAAGACATTGCTTTGTTTTTCTGGGGGTATATACAAGAAATACATTTGGCAAGACAAAGGTGCTCTGCACTTGCACACCTGAACATCCACCCACCCACCTGGCAGGTTGCTCCAGCATGGAGTGGTCCTCCAATTCATCCCATCAGTAATTCAATTCTGGTGCCAGTGTTTCAGTGTCTTTTTGAGCATCACTGAGCATGTCCTATAAATGAGATTAAAAAAAAAAAAAAAAAAAAGAGTCCAGTATATTGGTAGCAGTCAAATAAATTTTTGGTAGCTCAAGTATATATTTTTACAGCCTTACCTGTTTTAATGCCTGGTAATAAAATCTTTTCAGGACATTTGTTTTCAGGCTTTGTCATCCTCAGTCATCCTCAGTCCATACATTTCAAGGCACTGAATTACCCTCTCCCAGTACATCTGTGAAGAGAAACATTTATGGAAATAAAGGGATATGATTTAATTTCAGACTCAAAGACTAAACAGTGGTGTTGTGGTTTTTCTCACTACGCCTGAGCCAGTCCTGCCCTCCAAACTGTCAGTGAGTTCTTCTCCTCAAAAACAACATGTTGTCAAAGAGAAAAAACTAAAACAAGTCAGTGTAACTGGAGCTAATGGCTTTAAAAACACCTTTGATTGCCAATGCTTTTGGCTTGTGATAACATGGTAATATTCTAAAATTGGCTTGAGTTCCTGTCAGAAGCTGTTAGGTGTATTTCAGACTTGAATATTTCTTACCTATGTAAAAATGCTAGTACTTGGAAATACAAAGCACATTACAGCTATATCCTGTCTTAAAGGAAACAAAACATGCATGCTGAAACTACTTGCTTAATTTCTGTTTCAAGTATTAATATTCCTTGTCAGAAAACAGGTGTAAGACAAATGCACAGACATCTCCTCTCCACCCAGGCACATATTGCTCGTGCCCTCCAGCCTCCACCTCCAGCAAACCTCCAGTGTGCAGCTTCCATTGAACTGCCCAGGGCCAGGGACCCCTCTTGTACTTCCAAAATAAAGAAACCACTATTTGGAAAACAATGTACAGCACTGGTTGGCCAAGCAGAGCAGACATGTCAGTTGTCTTGCAATTTAAATAACCACGGCTTTGGAGCAGGCAGACCAGAGGCAGGCTCAGCCTGAGTAGAAGAATCACAGCATTGACTTCAAGCACTTCATAGGCTCCAAAGAAAACCCCCTTTGAGGTGTAAACCCTACAGCCTGAAACCTTCTGAGAGGTCCCAAGGCTTAAGAAAAGGGCAGGAGATGGTAAACAGAGATCCTTGCTGAGCTAGGGAACAGCACGAAGAAGAGTCAAACAGCAGTGTGAAGTGGTGGGTGAGGGAAACATGATAAAAACAACTGAAAAGTAAAGCACAGGTTGCATCCTGATGGAGAAAACATGGCCAGCATCTCTCATGACCACCAGAGGGGGAGTAGAAGCAGATTAGGTGTAAAACTGAGTGAAAATCATCCTTTTTTTGAGGATTCTGGGGGTTCAGCATACTTAGAGAGCCACATAGAGGTTGTTCATTAAAAGCCCTCAGGCTACAGGAGCTGCTCAAACACCCCACCCCATGCAATAAACCCAACAGCACTTTCATGGAGGGATGTAGACAGACCTGGTCAAACACTGAACTCAGCTAACACCAAGGTAAACACATAGAGTGTATCTGGGGGGAAATGGGAAGAGGGGCAGGAAAAGGTCACAGGAAGCACCATATTATTAGAGATGCTGTGAGGAATACCAGTGTAAAGAGCACTAACACAATACATTCAAAAGCACCAGTCTAACTTGAAAGCTACAGATTAACCGACAGCTTTCTGATCCTTGGACTCAGTACTTCAGATTGCCAATGCTTTTCCTATTTAGGGTACCCTGGGGGTCACTGTCATTTCCCCATTCCTGAGGGAGGGACTCAGACTGTGTTGTGGTCTCTGGAGGGATCAGAGATCACTGAATCCTGTCCTTCCTAATCAGAACCAGAAAAAAAAAAATATATATATATATATAACACTTTCTGCAGTGAGTGAGGAGGGAAGACAATTCTTGAACAATCCTCATTTTACAGGGGTGACTTTTCCACTGCTCGTCTGACAGAGCTTAACATTCCTTCTTCTGCCATATTGTCCCCACAAACCTGGTGCAGCTAAGGCAGCAGAAGAAATCCACTTAGGGTGATGAATGTAATATATGATGCCTTCAAAAAGTTCTTAAATCAAGGTTTCTTAAAAATAAAAATTATAGAGCAAGAATCAGCGTTCAAGGGCAGTCAATCAGATGTCTGAATTATGTCCTGCCTTTAAAATATACAGCGGATAACAGTTTTTAAATAGTCCCTGTAAAAGCTTCTGTGTGTACCGTACCTTGACATTAAGTCCTTACTGAAGTACTTACCTTCAGGATTCTCCCCATTTACTGGTCTTTTTTCTGCTTCAAAGTAATCAGGGCAGCTGGTCCAGAATGTAAAAAGAGGAAAAAAAAAAAAAACAACAAAGCAGACAAATGATTTACTGCCAGGCTCCAAGTGAGGGAAAGGGCACACACCCATCACTGCAGGCAAGCAACAAGCAAAGAAAAATGACTGAGCAACAGAGGGGAGGTAAGAGGGAAAAGGTGTGGGCTGGGCAGGGAGTTAGTACCTGATAGCTCATTAATGTGTGTACAAGGCCAGTCTGACATCAGGGAGGCTGTTACAGGATTGCAGTGGAATTATGGCATATATATACTAGCAAAAGAGGCCACTAGCTTCAAAGAACCACTTATCCTTTTGACTAAAAACCAGCAAACCCTGAGCTCACAAAGCACATAGGAAAATGTTGTAGATCCATAACAAAGTGTTAGAAGAACCTCAAAAACAGCAATAAGTTACTTTTAGTTCCGAAGATTTTTCCCTAATGATTGCCTCTGGATTTACATTAGAGCTTTGTTTTTACTGACCCATTCCTTTATGGAATTCTCCACATACCTGCCATTCTGCACACTCAAAACTGAGACTATTCCCTCTCTTATTAGTGGTCATTTGTGGGCAGGCTGAAAATAGTTTGCCTTTGCCTGTTACATGAAGACCACTTCAATTTCTTCCCAGGAACTTCACTCTTCTCAAATTCTTCAGTTCTTGGCTAAACCTGCAAGTTGATCACTAGCCTGTTCTGAATATGTGAGCACTGTAGAGCTGGGCCATTTCTAAATAAAATTGTCTCTGAGAACCACTGAGATGCCCTAACAAATAGCAGCACCTTTAGGTCTTACCTGTGCTGCCATGGGTCAGGTTAGGGGGTGCACCTTGGTTATTTATAAAAGTGAAGTTTTGAGCTGCTGTGTCAGCAGTGAACCATGTAGGAAAAAGGAAATCTGGCTACAGAAAAGTACCGAGGAGCCACATGAGCACTGCTGTGAGCCCAGCTCAGGCAGGAGGTGAAATTCCTGGGGCACCATGTCACTCTGCCCAGGGACAAGACTGCAGCTTCACAGTGCCCTTGGACATGAACATCCAGCCTGCAGCAAACCCATGGTACGTGAAGGCTCAGCCTCACTCCCAAGGGTAGGGGCCCCTGAGATCCCTCCTCCAGTCTTTTCCAGAGCCACTTGCTCACCCTCCACTCACTGTGCAGCCCAGACAACAAACGCTGGTGTGCTCCTGCTCTGGAAATATCTCTCAACACTGGCAGTCCAGCCTGGTGAGGAAAAGCAGATGGGGTCCCTTAGCATTTCACCTCATGTTTTGCAGTAGGAAATTCAGATTGCACATATCTAATTAATAGAAAACACAAAACAAAAACAGATTGGTTATGTCAATTACATGCACAGTGCCTGCAGGGTTACAATTAAAAACCAGAAAGATAACAGTCAAATTGGGTAAAAAGGTGCAGGAGAATACAATCTGCAGCTTACCTTAATGACAATTAAAAACACTTCTCTTCCAGCTGTGAAATGAGGGAGGTTATTCTCAGCAAATGAGTGTAATGTAAAGTTTGTTAGCCAACTGTAAATAACATTTACCTGGTGCAGCTTTACATAATTAAGTAACTTCCTTGTGAGTATTGCACAGACCCATCTTCGTAGTGAGGGAATAACTTGTCTAAAATAAAGACAGAGAAGGAAGGAAAGCAGAAGCTCTCTATTAATTTATTTAAATTTCTCCCAGAGGCAATTTCTCGAAATTTCGTGAAGTCAAGCATCTGCTTTCCTTGCAACTTAACTTACTGAAAGAAGCATTACCTGCACAAATAATCCTCTCTCTAAGCAGCTTAACAAGTTTGTGTAAATGTTTGAGCTACTATAAAGAGGCAAGAAAGTCATTTCATGTCCTATTCAGAAAGGTAAACAATTTTCTTGTTATTTTGAGTCCCTCCACTATTTGCACTACCAGATGGATCAGATGAATACTCTGTGGGATGGCTCTTCTACACATGACTCATGTGTAGCAAAAGGTTCAAAACTGTGAGTGAAAACTGGTTTCCAATTCAGTGATTTTAATAATTAGGTGCAAACCCAAGTCCTTTGAATGACTTAATTTGTATTTTGAGTAAGAATGTTAGTAAGACCAATTATCAAAATTCATTGTTCAGCTGCATTTGAAAATTTAAATGGCAAGAAATGCCAGCACATTTAACTCCCTGGCTCCTCCCCTATGTAAACTAACTGCTTGTAAAACAAACACCAGAGTTATTTCTTTTGCCTTCTGTATTCACTAGATGCCCATGTTTGGTACTGAGAAAGATTGGCTGAGATATCCAACATTTTACTTTCCTCATCTGGTCCTTTTCTTTTCCTAAGCACCTGTGGGACTATCTCCCCCTTACAAAAGGAAGTAAAAAACTAAAAGAAAAATTGGTTTCCATTCAAAGGTCTCTATGGGACTGAAGACATCTCATTGACCAAAATTTGTCTCAATAATAGCTTTAGCACTCCACTAGTATGGCAGTTAGATCCTTTACTGAAAATAAACCAGAGGACCAAGTTCTTCACTGGTTTAAACTTGGGTTTCAGTGACTGCATCAGAAATCTCCAGAGACAGAAAGGATTCTGGTTTATTGCATCCATCCAAAACCTGTCTGAGAAAACAAACTTTTTGCCTTATCAAGTGCCCAGGTATTCCTGTAAAGCTGTGCAGTGATCATCACTCAGATTTAATTGTATTAATGGGATGAAGTTAAAAAAACTGCTAGATTACAGTGAGTATCACTGGATCATTGTTTCCATATTCTCAGCCACAAAAACATTGTGTGACTGGAAATAATTTAGTACCAAACACTCCAGGAAAAAATTCACCAGTTATGACCCCCAGAATGAAGATTCAGGAACAGTATTTATTTAGGCACAATCTCCTCTGATAAAATGAGTAAAACACTTTTTATATCGTAACAAAACAGGGAGCTTGCTGTCTCAGGATAGCTGATTCCACAGAAAATATAAAAATCAATTGTGAATTCAGTATTTCTGAGCCTGCACAGTCATTTGAGAACACATGGTTCAATGAGACTCATCCACCTCTACCCTACCTAGCACCTCTTAGCAGAAATAAGGGTAAGAAATATAGTTCTGAACGTTAAATGTTGTTCTTGATATAGTTTTCAGTTCATGTTTTATAAGATTTTTGAGGCAAATTTCTTGTTCCTGAAACACAGCCACCTCTGATTTCTAGCTAATAGATGAAGTTCAATTCCTTTTAAATGAATTGAATAACTCTAATAAGAGTGGCGGGCAAAAAACTGTGTTTAAGGGTATCTCATAACAACACAGCATCTTGTGGAATTGAGATGTACAGATTAGGTTTTGCATTGCATAAAAATAACTCATTTATCCATTTCGAGCCTATTACCTTTGAGTTTCATTGGGCATTCCTTTCATACACTGCAAACGTGTAGTGAGGAATAGACCTGCTGGCCGCCTCTGTGCCATTCATTATTATATATCCTTCCATCATACTTTTGTTTATTAGTCTGCTGTGAGAATTAAATGGGTTTTACCCTGCCTAATATTGTCTCAAATCAAAGCCCCCTTGTGCCTGTAATTATTTCAGCTGCCCTTTTTTGCCCCCTTCCACTTTCAGTGTAGCCTTATTTGAAAGAAGATGATTTTTGCATCATTTCTCCAGCTGTAAATGATCAGTAATAAGAAGGATGGAAACGTGAATATAGTAACACGGCAGAGAGGCTGCCGTGCTGTTCATATTTATTTCATGCTTGTATCTAGAGGCATCAGCTGAGCCAGAGTCCTATTGTGATAAGCTACACAGCCTTGTAGTACATGGCAATCCTTGCCCAAAGGATTGCACCACAACGGTCCTAGGGTGACTTCATGATGTTTGTGTCCCCAATCCCTGCTCTGTCTGTGCTGTATATTCAGTTCTGTACCTTTAAAATGGTTCTGGGAGCAAAGGGGGAGAAAGAAGCAGCAGCAGTGTGTTTTGAGAAAACTGCCTGACTCCCACACGGCCTGGCTGCGGCGTTCGTCTGAGGCACGGACAGCAGTGGGACAGAGATCTCCTGTGCTTTTAGTCAGTTTTAGCTGGCTGAGGCAGAGAAGTTCCCTGGACTGTTTTTTTCCTTTTTCTTGGACTGTTTAAATCTGCTCTGGACTGACAAACCCAGAGGAGCAGCGAGGGCTGGCACCTGCGGCCGCCGGGCCTGGGCCTGCGGAGGGAGTGGGGCTGGTGAGAGACTGAGGGAGCTGAGCTGCACCCAGGGCAAGGACTGGCTCAGTTTGCCATCTCTCGTCAGAGCTGCCAGAGGTTTTATTGTTTCATATTATTCATTCTTCGTGCTTGTGGGCATCTTGTTTGTTAAATAAATAGTTTTTTCCACTTTTCTCTGAGGAAATCTTTTCCCGGACCGGCTGCGGGGAAGGGGCCGTTTAGGTTTGCTTTCCAGAGGAACCCCTTTAGGAGGTTTCCTCCCAAATTTGCCCTAAACCAGGACAATGAGGGATGCAGGAATCTTAGAGAGGGAGAATTCCTATTTCAAGTTTATTTGTCTCACTTGTCTTTACTTGTTTACTTGCAAACTCATCACCTTTTGACTTCCCAGCAGATGCAGCCTGCACTGGGTGAGAGCGTGGTGTATGTTTGATAACGAGAGCACTTTCATTTCATCCTCTACAAAGGGAGATGGTCCCTGCTGCCACAGATCCCTGTGAAACATTTGCCACAAAGCTACAAACAAACCCTTCACAGCATCTGCATGTGGTCAAAAATTCGGCTATCACATACCAGAGAACTCCACTGCTGGCAGTAGGGAGGAGTAGAAAAACTCAGTACTCCTGGGAGCAGCCTGCCTGCTGAGCCACCATGGAGAAGACAAGCACAGACCCCATATCACATGTAGCCATCATTTTAAAGCATGAAGCATTTCACTGGCCAAAATCACTCCAACACAGGCCCTGGGGAGAATGTATTAGGTATTAAATGGCCTGCTCCCAGAAAATTTAAGTGCTTATATTGGCAAGGAGAGAACGTTTCAGAAACATCAAGCAGATAAATAAAAGATCTGAATCTCAATTGTAACATAAAAATTGAAACACCTAATTGACTTGGACACAAAACCTGATGCTCACAACCTCTACAGTTTCTGCTGTCACCAGCTGTGACTGCCAGGACAAGCCATGTCAGTGCTTGAGCTCATCCCTCTCCTCCCATCTGGTAGAGGTTCCTGCTTTGCATCTTCCCACCCCTCTCCTCCTGAAAGCCAGCCCTTTTGCCACAGGGCTGCCTCCTGTTCCCCTCCCTGCTCTGGGCTGGAGAGCCTGCAAGAGCCCCTGGTGTAGTGGCAGGCATGTTTTTTTCCTGCATTTTTCTGCCAGGGACAGTGTGTGAGATGGCCCTGTTACCACAGGAGAAGGCAGGATGTCTGCTGAACAGGCATAAATATGGGCCTACAACAGCTCTGCTCACTGTGTACATGATCTTTTTAGACCCTTTAGAAAACAGGGCAAGGTCAAAAAGGAGCACATAAAAGCAGTCAAACATCTTCAACAGTGCAGGAGCACCGGTCCCACAAGCACACTTGCCCTTGGAGTACACTTAGGGAAACACAAAAGCAGACAGAGGAAAAGAGCAGAGACACAGCTGGGCGAGCTCCTTGAGGCATTAAAGGACAGTCTTTGATCAAAGGTGTAATATTAGCTAGTCACTTACCTAAGGTGCAGGCAAGAATAAGGAATAAGGAATTTTTACGGGCTCCAACAAGCTCACATCTTAATGCCAAATTTACTTTTGTGATTAAGGAAAAAGTTTTACCTTGCTTTCTAAACAGGTCAGCAGTTCACAATGATTTCAGTGGTGATAATGCCCAGGTTATTCAAGGATATTTCTCTTACCCCCTACCCAGCACTTTCTAACTATTTTTCTGATTTTGGGCACGTCAGTCTCCTTCATCTGCCTGTTTTATACCACAGACGTATTTTTAATTATGAAATAGCAGGTGAGTTTGAACACACAGTGAGAAATGGAACATAGCTGACTGCAAAGCTACAGGTAACAATAATTCCTGCAGTGTTTCAAGATTAACAGGGCTTAATATGGTTTTAACACAATTACCCCATCATAAATTTTTCAGATTCTTCATCTTGTACTTGCATTTCCCATGACACAGCCAACTCTACCAGACACATCATCAACAGCAGTAGTGAAGGGTATATTTATCAGACATTTCAAAATGGATAATAAGCTTTAAAAATCCCAGCTTCCTGTAGACTTTGGGAGATAGAAAGGATAGAGAAACAGCTGAATAGAAGCAGTGCGTGAGCTATGAAAAAGGCATGGCACTGCAGTTAATTCTGGTTTAGAACAAATGCATTAAACATTTATTTCACCAAATGTTAGTTTAAAATAGTCATTAAAATCAGTTTTCTCTCTGTCCACTGGAGATCAGTTATTCATTCAAAGTTGATGAAGCTTCCCTAATTTCAACATTATTCTATGCTCACATAACAGATGTCATTATATTTTGGCTTCAGATAATAATGTTGTTCAATTTATTTCTCACACTTTTTATCTCCTGTTGCAAACCTTTATACTGATCACAAACATTTCATTTAAAAGTGAGTCACCTAATGATCCCTTTCTGGAAGTAAATGTACAGCCTGTACAAAGAGGAAAAATCAGCTTAGAGCAATATGCACAGATTGATTATTTCTGAGACAGATCATCTCTGCCCTTTTCATTTTCTTCAGACTTTAACTAGTCAATTCATCATAGCATTTTTGCACTTCATTATTTGCCAAGCTTTTCACTTCCCCTCCCAGATGAAGGTGAGGATGTGGGCCCACATTTTCCTATATCTTTTTATCCCCAAAGAGTAACCCCCGAGATGGCTGAGGCTGGTACATCACCAATGGTTGAGAGCCTGGGGGCCAGATTGGTTGGTCCCACTCTGCCTCTCCAGCACAGAGCACCCTGGGAGATACTGGTCTCTGCTACTGCCCAGCACTGGACTAACTGGAGGACAGCAGGGATGACATCTTAATTCATAATTTCTGCTGAAAAGAGCAACTGAAGACTTTACCTTTTAAAATATAGTCATTTACAGTAATTAGCACACAGATCTTATCAGATTAGGACTAAGAAAATTGCTGCCATCTACTGCTGGAAAGAAATATTTGAAAACTGAAAGCCTCTTTCAAAAATAGGTTAGGACGTGCTGACTTACCTTGAAGAAGTTTATTTCAAGAGGCAGCTTAGCTCTGAAAAGGGGGGTTGTCACACGCAAGCAAGGAGAATGCGACCCTGCAGTTTGGGGGCCAGAGTGTCAGGCTATTGTGACACACAGACATTTTCCATCAACAGAATAAATACTTAAGCCTTGGGAAAATATTTTACTTTGGCTTCCCCATTTGCTTGCAATTTAGTAGGTATTTTTTTCCCTCCTCCAGGTTCAGCTTTACTCATTCATAACTCAAATAACTCATTCATACTCAAATATGCTGAAGCTCATATATGTCACTGCTGGCTGGGTGAGGTCAATCCAGCAAAGATGCTACTTTGTCAGGGATTTGTAGACAAACTTTATACTGGTCTGCAGGCAGGCATTTCTGTGAGAAAGTCAGAGAGGGGAGACAGCTCTTAGAAGGGGGAGAACTTAAGAGTCTGGAACAAGTTTATACTCATTCTAAGTTTTGGGGGTAGAGCAAGTCCACAAACAGGAATTCTGGTGTCCTTTTCCCAGTCCCTCTGCCAATCAGGTGCCCTTGTGCTATCTTTTGACCTTGTGGTCACTCTGAAAGCCAGACTAGTGTTTTGCACCAACAGTATTTTCCCTCAAAAGCATTTGCTTCAACAGCCTCTGCAGCACCAGTGCCTCTGGGGATTTTATTTTGTTGTAATCATAGGAAAGCAACATGACTCCATCAACCTTCCTCACTCTCCCTAGTGTGCTGCTTCTTTAAAGGCTAATTTTTCCACTTAATTTTCAAGCATATAAATTGTCTTCACTGCATGTGCTCAGCAGCCTCAGGAATCCTGCTGGCTCTGCTCAGCCAAATGCCCTCTAATTGTGCATGAACCCTGCTCGTGGTTCAGCTCAAAGATCACCATTCCAGCACTTCCCCCCCACCCCGAGTCAACTAACAAAAAATTGTATGAGAGGACAGAGGAATTCACTGTTTTACCTTTAATTAAAGTTTTACCTTGCTTTTTATTCATTGCAATGACGGTTCAATTCCATTACATGAGGGCTCAGTTCCATTAAACAAGCTGTTGTTTTGTCTGCCTTTCCAGGAAATTGCTCAGCTAGTGGGTGTGCTACTTTTGCCCTGGGTGAGCTCCACTGGCTTTAGCATTTGCCCAGTTTCACCACACTGTTCTTTCTCCAGGGTGAAGAGAGCAAGCAGCAAGTTTTAACCTTCCTCTGGGACAGCCACTACCCTTGTTGAGCACCAGAGTGAGACTGCAGCAGAGTACCTTTGACTGCTGTTTTCACTAAGTCACACCCAAGATTTGTCCTGCTGTAAAGATCAATGTCAAGTTTGGTGAGTCCATCTCCCCAGAGCAGCCCCAGCTGTTCAGCTGTTCAGAGATGCCACCACCCATCTGCCTGTGTGATAGTGCACCAGGGCAGGGACAGAACTGACAGAAAGGAATGAGACTGAATGAGAGCCTTCTGAACTACAAATCATTTTCCATTTCCTCTTGGTTCTCAGAACCATATTACTCTGTCTTAGACATAAAGCAGCTGAGAAACAGCACTTAGACATCAGCCTAGACCTCAGAGCAGCAGTAATTAGGAGGGTGAAAAGCAATAATTTTCTGGAATGTGTCATTCTCTGTCTCCTGTACACATATCATGCACCACAGATTGATTCATGTCAGCAGTGAAGGCCTACTCTATTCTCAAACACTTTCCTTATATAGCTGATAGTCAAAGTATCTGAAATGCCAGAAACATTCCCCACCATCACTGACAAAATGGAGAATAATTTAAACAAACAAACAACAAACAAACAAACCTTACACCTTCTAAATATATTTGTATGAATTTAGACAAAACCAGGCCAAGAAACAAGTGTCAGAGACAGCAGCCACCATGCACAGGCACACTGCCCTGGACCAATACACTTTTCTGGGCGCCTCTTTGTCTGACACGAGGTATCTAAGTCTCCTTCATGTTTAGAGAGACCTTGTCACTCTATACAGGATGAGTTTCAGGATTCAGGGAATCCTGAAAGGTTGGAGCCAGGTGTGGGTTGCATTCTTCTCCCAAGTAATAAGCAACAGGACAGGAGGAAATGGCCTCAAGCGTGCCAGGGGAGGTTTAGGCTGGAGAGAAGAAAAAGATTTCTTTGCTGAAAGGGTGGTCAAGCCCTGGAACTGCCCAGGGCAGTGGTTGAATCACCATCCCTTGAGGTATTTAAAATATGTCTAGTTGTGGCACCTGTGGATATGGTTTGGTGGTGGGCTTGGCAGTGTTCTTTCACTGGCTATACTCAGTGATCTTTAAGGTCTTTTCCAACCTAAACAACTCTGTGATTCTATGTTTCTGTCAGATAACTTGCCTGGGATGATTCAATGCAAGACAGCTGTTTCCAGGAGAAAGCCCATCCAGCCAAACCAGCTGGAAGTGCTGCCAGTGTCAGATGAACCATGGCTTTGGCAGCAAATCATTCCACTCAACTTCACTCATAAGCTTGTACTTGCAGCACTAAAGAACCTAGTTAGGTGAGCAATCCTTGATGAGCAGCTACTAAAAAGATGAGCAGGCAAGAATCTGTGTCTGTAAACACAGATTTAATTGTGTATTTAACAGCTTTTCTGAACCAAGATTCTGATACATTTAAAAGGAAAAAAAAAAATGCTTTTTATTTGTATTTTCCTGACAGAATGAGGTGCCTGGAAAATGTTTTCCCAGTAGGAAGAAACCATAGAAAGCTCTTTTTCCTCCTAGGAAGAGAGTCAACAGTCTTTCAGTGACACAGAAATCGGCCTAACAGGAGCATTTATGTCAGGTAATCCTACAAGGAGCTTTTCAGCTGTATTATCCAGAGAAAAAAACATTTGTACAATATTTGCCTGCCAGGAAAAAGATTCTCTACTGCATTTTCCCAAAAGAAAATGTTTTATAACCTTTTGCTGACAAGGAAGCAATAATTATCCACATAGGAGCATACCATTAGAGTTCCCTTGACAATGACTGATTGGTTTACTTATAAATATTTGCCGTGGAATGAAAAAAAAACCAAAAATGTGATGAACAAAAGGCTGGTAGGTTTCTTTTGCTAACTGAGCTACAGTGGAAGGGAAAAAAAAAAAAAAAAAGAAACAAAACAAAACAAAAACACCACACCACAATTTGCACTGTTACCAGGGCACCTGAAAGCACAAATACCACAGCAAAGCCAAGAGCCACAGCACCACAGAGATGCTGCCAGGGATTGGGCCCAAGGATGTGCCCAGCTGCAGCTCTGAGGTGAGTACTTCACCCCACTCAGGCTGGCATTGCCTCGAGTTCAACAATGCTGTGTCTCCTCTGCCAGCCAGGATTCTTGGGGGAGTGTGCAAAGGCTGAAGGAGAGGGAAAACAAGAAAGTCTTGCAAAGTTGTTTTCCAATCACTGCTGTGGCATCCTTCCCACTGATCTCCCTTTCAAGTGATCTTAAGAAGCTGACATGGTGCCCAGAAATTATATACAAAATGCAGTTTTACATACGCATTACTCCGAGAACAAGAGAATGCCACAACTAATCACAAGGCTACCACTGTTGTGAGATGAAAACAAACACTGATTTTTCTTTAGATGCTGGGGTTTTTTTGTGTTTCCTTGTCTAGTTATGGTCATACAAGTCCTGTTACATGAAGCCAGACCTCTAGTCCTGTAGCTCTTTTATAAAAAGACAGTGTTGCAGTTTTATAGGTTCCTCTTGGATGAGTATCACTCTTCATCTTTTCATTTTCCCTATGGATGTCAATTTCTCCCAGCCTTTGTCAGCTCTGTTAGATGTGCTCAATAATCAGGGGTTGGGTGGATGGGAGAATAATTTATATCACCCTGCTGTCTTTTTGGGCTTCACACAAAACTTTTGAAATCAGCTACTTCCAAGACCCTGGGTAGAGAAGCAAGAAGGGGAACTCCTCTCCATGTACACAGATGTTCCAAATAGTGTTTTCCTGCCCTTGCAGTGTCCTGCCCCATCTGTGCTTTCATTGTCAGTGCCCAGCAGGATAATTCACTGATTTCATTGGTGCAATGACAGTGATTGATATCCCTCTGGTAATGGCACTGGGGAATTGTGGTGGCGCGGGCAGGAATGGGACGGGACTGCTGGGGAAGCTGTTCTTTGTCTTTAATGAAGCATCAGTCTCATCACAGGGATAGAGACAACTGAGCAAAAGCAACAGCTCTCAGCACACCAGCAGCAGCCCCCACAAATTTCTTGGTTACAGAGCATTTTAAAAACTTTTCAGCCAATAGTACATTGCTAAAGCTTACAGACAGTTGTTTAAACCAATCAATTATAGCACACGTACACCTGTTTCAAACAATACCTGTGTTTATGCTTTTCTATTAACAACACACAATACCCTTATTAAGCTTAAGACCTTCTACTATCTTGTCAGGCATATATTTTCTGCAGTGTTAAGATTTATTCAAGCCTAGAAATTCAGCCTTTGTTTCCCATGTCCTTGTTTGCTATACTACTGTATCCTACTGTATCTTTTCTAGTTCCAAACTTTTTTTCGGTTGCAGCAGATTCTGACTTCTCAGCTTTTTCTGTTTGAGGCCTGCTTCTTCAGCTCCTGAAACCCCTTTTTACTTTTGGTTTTTTCCACAGGGAATAAACCATGGCACGTAACTCTGCTGCTGCCCCAACAGCCAACAAAGCAAACCCAGACCATGTCAGTCACCCCCCACAATTTATCCAAGGCCATGGATAACCTATTGGTATTTTTTGCTGGTCTTGGCACCTAGCTCCTTTTCAGAAATTTGTTTCAGAAAAAAATTGCTAGAGTATTGGATAGCATGGAGATACAATGACAGTCTCACCACAATCAAGAAGTTTCAGAATCTTTGTAGTACCCCTTGGTTTGGGGTCTTCTTCAAGTACTCAGCTGGAAGAAGCAAGAGATGGTTTCAGTCTGTGTTTGAAGAACCATTCAAATATTCGGCCACAAAATAGGCAATGATGCAAAAGCCTTGGGCCAAGACACACAACTGCCCTGTCCTAGGACACCAAGCTTTAGGAGCATAACCTCTTTTTCTTGGACTCTGTGAGTTCTGAATTCTTCTGCACAGAACTGCAGTTTGGGGCTGTGCCAGCCCCTCCTGGGAGCTGGAGACCACAGGAGCTTTTGCTGATGAAACAGGAGGCATATGTTTGTTGCTGCAAAGGATGGAAGGGAGATGGAAACTGAGTCTCTTCTCACATCCCTGTCCCTGGGCCAGGTGTAAGCTGACATTTCCCAGCCTGTGAGGCAGCCAAGCACTGCAAAGTGCAAATGCAGGTGCCCACATAATACTACAATTAATTCCCTGAAGCAAAAAAAACTCCAAGAAAAAGATAAAAGAGATCTGTGTCCAGTTTTTGAAGATGTAGGCAAGGATGGATAAGTGCTGAGACATTAGTTCTGTTGGGGAAGGACAGGGTCTTGAGGTCCTTGCTATTGTACTGTCCTGAGCCCTAATCCTGGCATCTTTACTGAACACTGTCCTATTCATTACCTGATGGGAGCATTGCCTTAATAAGGATGGTAGAATCAGGCTTGAAATTTCCATGAGAACATGATCACAATATTTGGCAGAATAATGTCTCATGGCTCCACTAGATTATTTATATCCTTGATTTCTGCTAACAGTCTTGTCAAACGGGGAGAGATTTATTATTTTAATTATCTCAAGCTTGTAGAGATTTAAACATCTGTTATAGGTGTTCAATAAGTATTAGAACAGCAATCAGTTTTTTTCTTAAACAGGAGAGTGATTCATGGTGTTCTGTGAATAGATAAACTCTCTACAGTCACTATAGGACAGATACATTGTGAGAAAGCAGGAGGCTTTTTAAATTAACTTCTAGTTAACTCTATTTAAGAAGTCTAGATGAATCATAACATTTAGGAACATTAGAAGTCATTTAATTACAGGATTTGGTGTGTTCTTCTCAGATGTTTCACGGCCAAAGCAGCAGTGTTTTCTGTTCTGTTTCCCAGCAGGACAGTGTTCATGGATTATCTGTACAAATATCATTGAACATCCTCTGTCCCACAGGGCTTTCCTGCTTATGTAACAGATTTATCATGTAGCAGTGATAGGCCATCGCAAGAATTCAGCCCAGAGCTTTTCTTGATGTGATTTACATCCCCCTTGGGCATGACTTAACATCAATAAAAATCAAAAAGGAGCAGACTTCCAGGTCTGACTTGGCACAAAGGGCTCAGTTAAAACAGCACATCTTGTGGAGACCACAGATAGACCTTGGAGTCTCAGCCTTCATGTCTAGCATCTGTTCTGAGGTGAATGTTCATCTCTAGAGTAACATCTTCCTGTGAAAAGGCATGAGACTTCATTCTCTGAGTGCCACAGCCCACAGGAGGATGAGTGGATGGCATATCTCTGCCTCTGCTCCACCCCACCCAGGTAACTTCACCTCCATCATCTCCTGGAGCATCTCAGCTTGGGCCAGCCCAGGTGTTGCACCCCCACAGTGTCTTTATTGTCTCTCCCATTCCTGATTATCCCACTCAGTAACATTTCCATCCTTGGACCTCCTCTGTTTAGGATCTTGTCCGAAATAAAAGAAAAGGAGGAAATTAAAGGCAGATCTAAAACAACAGATTGTTATTACTTTCTTACTGTGGGCAGTCCTAAATTAATTTTCATGTGAGATTTAAGGTAAGAAGGAGTAGAACTTGAAGATAAAGATGTGTCCTATGAGTAGGAGACAGCAGGAAAATGAGACAAGGAGCTGTTTATGGGAGAAATGGATGAATGGAGCATAGAAACTCATCAAGTTAATGAGACAAAGCCAGATGTCTAAACAGAGAAGGCTTTAAACAGGATATCTCTGAAAGATGCAGTGAGCAAAGGTAAATACCATAAATCTGATTGCTGCTCCCCAACAGAAAGCAGACAACTTTTAGCTCAAATTATCCCCAAAAGCAATGATAGGAATATAATTTTCTCGTCTACAATAGATGTTTTCAGTTGCCAACCTTTAAAGTCAAGCTTTTCTGCAATCAACAAACAAAGCAAATATTTTTAGGGACTAGAATACAGGTGCAAAAACAAAGGCCAACTATGAGTCTTAATAAATTCACCATCAGTTCAAAGAAAGCCTTTGAGTACATACTGAATATATGAAAATTAATACACTGGGTTTCTCAATCAGTAGAAATTTAATACGGATGTAAATCTACTCCTTCACAGAATTACTGATACAATGCAGGTGCTGTTTTCACACTCCTTGTCAATGACATTCCTGTGGGCTCCAGAGACTTTGGATGAAGCTACATCTACTACAGCACTCTGGAAAAAGAGTGAGGAAAAATCTTGCTTCCTGTCACTCCTGAGATTCACTCCACAGCTTTCACCAGGGCTGTGTGTTTCTAGTGACAGATCTTGGTCATGTTTTCCAAATAAACAAATTATTAGAATTTGGCCCAGGAGAAAAGGTGAGGCTCTGAGAAAAAGAACACACACACACACAAAAAATACATGTTCTCAGTGCCAGTAGCATGAGATAGGGCCAAAATTCTACTTCTTTAAACTTCTAGTTTTTCATAATTACATATGATGTTTTGGGCGCAGAAGCACAGTGCCTTCTTTTTTCTATTTTTAAGCTCAGACTGACTTTACAGGATTAGCAGTTTTGAAAAATATTACAAGACTGACAAAATGTGACAGAGCTCATTTAAGAAAAAAAAAGGATTTTTTTTTTTTAAGAACTGCATGCTATTAGGTTTGGGGTGGAGGGTTGGGGTTGTTGTTTGGCTTTTTGTTCAACTGAATCTAATTCTTCTAATTCCAAATCATAAAATCTAGTTGGAAAAATAATTTATAAGTTACCAAAGGCAAGATACAAACTTTATATTTAGCTGTACTGGTTATAACAATTTCCAAAATAATTATGTCATGTGCATCATCTAATAACTTGTCTAGAGTAAATTCTCTTCTTTGCTTTAGTACAAACCTAGAAACATATATTTAAGATGTTAGAAGAAGAAAACAATTGCCTTGGGGAGTCATACTTGCCATGTACTCTAAATTCTAAAACAATACTTGTAAGAAAGTAGATTTTATTTTATGAGCAACATTATTAATTGAGATCAGGAAACAAAGCATGATTTTTTTATTAGCATCATCTCTTAAGAAGAGACAGGCACTCTTTGTGATCTCCGACCACACAAACCTAGGAATTACTGAATATGATGACAAGTTTTACTTTAATTCAGAAGGGAAAAAAGTAATTCAAAAAGATATTGAGTTCCTACAAGTCTGGCAAAAGTAAAGATATCTAAGGCACAGCCATACTAAGGCACACAAAGAACAAAGGGAAGCAAACTTTAATTACAGAAAATAATATGTTTAGGGGGCAAACCATCTCCTATTCCTCTTCCTGTCCTATGCTGATCTCTATGGCTTAATGTAATTCAGATTAACCAGTCCAACACAACCATTTCCCTGCTACAGCCATCTTTGTACCTGGTAAACAATATAGAAAATGCAAGTTCAGAAAGGTTCATATTCTCAAATTTATAACCTAGAAAAATGACTTGATCAAGGCAGTGTCACAAACTTTTTTCTGCCCCCAGAAATGCACATGCCAAAAGTGCATGGCTTCTACCTTGCTCTGTGCTGTTGTGTCCTTGAATGAGCAGTCACTGACTTCAGCCAGCAACTCCAAATATCAATGACCAAGGGGGAAGTTAAGATGTATCTTGGTCATTTCCATAAGGGCTGAGTTTATTTAGTGCTTCCATGTCTGCAGTGCCTGCAGTGGGGCCCACATTGGATAAACCTCCAGGTCTGCCTGATGAATGGGGCATTGAATCAATTAAGTTATTCAAAAGTGCTAGCCAATTAATTAGTAATGAATTAAGTTTGTGATCTCTGACTTTTGTGTAGCACCGCCTAATTTCAATGCACTTTCACACATTTGTCTTTTTTCATTTCTGGGAAAAGAAAATCCTCAAATAAAGTAAAAAAAAAAAAAAAAGGTGTAGCCTGATGAGGAGACAAAGCTAATGATAGGACACAGAGCTAGTGCCCCCTTGGCACTGCTGATGTTCAGTAAAATTACTATGCTATTGAAACGTATATTGATTTATTACCTACATAAACATGCAGCTGCCCGACATTTTAAACTATTAGCAGAAAGGATTTGTGACATAAGGCTCAATCCTGCAATTCTCACAGATTCTCTTCAAGATCTCCCTGTGACATTACAAGGTGTTGGACCTGCATAAGGAAAGCAAGATCAAGGGAGCACTAGCTTTGTCTGTAGGATTTCAATCACATCATACCACAACTAAGTCTGAGAAATCCATACCACAAGCTCAGCCTTCATTGAAATATGGTTAAAAGCATCACTGGACTATTTTTGCTGATAAGTTATCTGTATTCCCAAGTCCTTTTTGTCTTCAATTTTGTCTTTTTGTCTCCATTCCCTGAAAGAGAAAAGGCAAACAAGCCTCTAAGGACAGGTGGGAAAGAATCCCAGACACCAACCAGGAGTGAGCGAGTTACATTTCCCCTACACACACGATGTGCCTACAGGGCAGTTGCTCCATGGTTCTGCCTTTTGCCATGAAAAACAAGAAACAGCCCAGCATCTGAGATGCTGCTTGAAGCACTGGGAACACATCCTGAAGTCCATCCCGGCAGGGTTTCAGACCTGAACCTGCCATATTTGCACCAAGTACTGCAGATCCACTGACTCCTCAGGGATGGACTTCCATAATCGTGTTGTGGCTCTAAATATTCCAAGCATTGTTGCAATATGACACGAAAAGAACGACACTCATGCACTGAGATTCCAAGGCAAAAAAGGGGCAGTTTATTTACAGACATTTATAGAATTCCAACAGTGAGCATGGATTGGAGGAAGAAACTTGTCCTCTCCAACCACACTGGTCAACCCAACAGGCCATCAATTCTCTTCTCCTCCAGAAAGGAATGAAAAGCAATCATTATTTACATGAAAAGTGTGTGAGAAACTCCATCTCAAAAAGTAAACATCAGAAGGCTGAAACAGAACTTTAGAAAAACAGAGCGACACAAGCATCTGTAAGAAATCTTAAGACCTATTCATTTGTCAAAAGCAGGCCATTAGATCCACAATGTGGTGCCTGACAACATTCTGTTTTCCCTAACTCCTTCCACTGAAACAGGGATGGGACCAACTGCTTTGCCGTGGCCCTATGGAATATTACAAAGATTGACTCAGTCCCAAATCAAAGCGACTCAAGGGTGGCATTTCCTCAGCATCAGATGTCATTACTGAACTTCAGGAATCTTTTATTAGGAAGCAAAGCC
The DNA here is from genome assembly GCA_017589585.1 of Phylloscopus whistleri. Classification (NCBI taxonomy): domain Eukaryota; kingdom Metazoa; phylum Chordata; class Aves; order Passeriformes; family Phylloscopidae; genus Phylloscopus; species Phylloscopus whistleri. The sequence continues at coordinate 483,639 of JADMLD010001007.1, read as the reverse complement.
CCACTGTGTCAGGTGCAGGAGACAGCATCTGCAGGGGGGAGTCAGCAGTCTCAGCAGATAAAGCAGCCAAGACTTTGAGGAGAAATAACAGCAGAAGGCTGAGTAATGTCCTTAGGGTTGCAGTAGAGAAGCTGGGTACAGAACCAGGTGTCCTGGCTCCCAGCCCTATGCTTACAGCACCACATCACTGTGCCAGACACACAGATGCTGCAATTTGAAGCTTATCAGTCTTCATGTCAGGTGCTACCTCAACTTACATGAAGCAAAAGGGTCATTGTAATTTCTCCCAGATTTCTATACTTTTTCTGGCCTTTCCAATTGTCTTAGAAAGCAGACCACAAACACTAGTGCATAATCTTTCTAGTTTTGCCTTTTCTCAGAGCTTTTGCATTGTTTTGTTTTCCTTGCATATAAATAAACACCAACCATTTACAGGTGAATATAAAACCATAGACACATGACAGCTTTGGGTAGTGTTACGTCTCTTCTGCCACTCACAGCATTGGGCTATCCATCGATGATCATGCTAGATTGTTTCACACTCAGATAATCTAATTTAGTTCAAAAGAGTCCTCACAGCAAAATATGACTTTGAAAAATCAGTCAGCAAGCACACTGTTGTCAGACAGCTTGTCCTAACTAACTTCTTCTTCCAAGCTGATTCCAAAGTGTCTCTTGCCTCTTATGCACAGCTGGCTGTGCATAAGAGGAAACCAGCATGCAGAGAACACAGCTAAAATCAGAGAGGAAGGTTAAGAGGAAAAACAGCAGGGGAAAAAAAAATCACAGCTTAACATCCTAGTCTTCAAAGGCTCTGCTGAGTTACAGGAGGTCTATAAATGCTCTTAGATGCTCTCTGAGAGAGTAGGTCACTGAGAGGTTAGGGAGAAGAAGAAAACCTGATGAAAGATCAGCAAAATGAAGGAGGGCTGTAATTTCACCTAAAAGGAGAGCTCTGAATTTGATGGGGCTGCCAGAGCAGACACTACCACCCATCAGAACTTCCCTTCCTCCCTGTGGAGAATGAGCAGATTTGTAAAAGCTCCACAATCTTCAAAGATTGTCTCATAATAAGGCACAATGATATCTGCAGCACAGCAAGAAAGGAAGAGGTAAGGTTGCCAGAGTATCCTCTTTCTGAAATGTTATGGCAGGGATTTTTCACAGGAGCTTGAAACAGGAAGGGGAACAAATCACACAGAAAAAAAAAGCATCAGGAACTGAGTGTCTTCCAGCTTTCTTTCAGGGAGGAATCCAATTAGCCATCCCTAATAGATTCATCTGGTCTTAGTCTATGAAGAGCCCCAACAAACCATGTCTTGCATAAATCCTAAATCCTGCAAGAACTCTGCTGGTGCTGGGTGTTCTGAAAATCCACAGACATTTTATTTCTGCCCCAGAGTTCACAAATCATAGTCAAAAGCAAAATCATAGCCCTTAAGAAATGGACACAGCCCAAACTCTCAGATGAGGTATGCTATAGGGGACCACAGCTGAAGGAGTCCTGTGTTCTTTAATAGTTTAGGGTTTCTAGAAAGACCGTGGTTGTTTCATGACCAGACATAAGACTCATCAAATGCTCAGTTTATTCCTCTCTTTGCTAACTACAATATGCTTGACCCTTTAGGCAGGATCTTAATGAACTACAGAAACTCATTCCATTCCCTCTTTCTCTAGAAATTCACTGTACAACAAAATTAGTACAAACTGATTTTAATTAATTCTTCTTCCCTCTGCACTATTTGTCTTTCTCACTCTTTTCTCTCACTTTTTTAGAAGGCAAAAATGCAATGCAGGAACCTACATGCTCCACATATTCCCAGGCTGAGACCTTCAGAGCAAAAAACTCTCTCCCCACTGAACTTCCGTAGATGATGTGCCACAAATGAGTTCTCCTTACCAGAGGAGATTTCTGACTGGCCAAGTTAAGCCTAATGCCTGAGCTCTACAGAAGTGCAAACAGCTGAAGACTTTACCTAGCATGTAATTTTTTCATATTTAACCTTACTCTGGGTATCAATCTGCATGCAGCAGCTCGGACAAGAAGTAAAGGATTTATTTCAGATGGATTCAGTGGTCTGTGAAACCTTGTTCCTTATTACCCCATGGGCCCCCAGGAGATCCCACCATCACACAACACTTTATGACAGGCAAGAGGAAGGTTAAACCCCAGAAAGTATGGAAACAACATGCAAGATCAAGACTGAAGCATTGACAATAGAAGTTAAATGAGATTAACATGCCAGTGCAAATTGTGTTTGCTTTGCTCCAGGGCCACAGTTCAGAACCACCGCAACAGCACTGCCTTAAGTTATTGTAGCCAACATTAAAGAGAAGCTGTCTTGCATTATGGAACCAAAAATTCTGTTTCATCTGCTGAAAGCAGTTGGAGAAATGTTCTTCTTTATCTCTTGTAACTCTGGAAGGAGGGGGGCGAGTGCCTTTTGATAATGGGCCAGCTGTTCAAACCAGATGGGGCAGTATTTCTTATCTCTTTCACCACCCTTCCTCCCTCCAGGGAGATATCTGCTGCTGATGGGCCATGAAGGCTCACCAATGACAGGACACATTCCATCATCCCATTTTGAGATGCTCCACCCAGTGAGGGGGAGCCAACCATTCCTACCTGGATAAAAACTGAGACGTAGGAACACCAGGTATTCCATTTTTTTCCACTGGGTTCCTGGAGGAAGACTGGACCCCTTCTCACCATCACTGGACCCTGGTTCTTCAGGATCATCTCTAGTTCAACAGAACCACATCTGCCACTCCAGGAGGACTCACTTTTGGACTGCTTCCAACACCCTGACCAACAGGGTGTCAGGTTGTAGCTCGGACTCTGTCAGGGTTTTCCAGGATTGTTGTTTATTTGCTTGCTTGTTTGATTGGGTGGTTTTGTTTTCTACTACATTTGTATTGTTAATATTCCTAGTAAAGAACTGTTATTTCTATTCCCAAATCTTTGTCTGTGTCATGGGTTAACAAAGTTTAAATTTTGTTAAGAGAAACAGTCCAATCAGAAATCAGTTTTTTTGATTGACAAGCAGTTTATCCATTAGAGATAGGCCTAGCGACTTTTGCGTAATGCTTAAAAAAAGCTGAGTGTGGGAAGGAGCTTCCTCTTTTTTCTCTGGGTGGCAGCCTGGTCACATCCTGCTGCTGCCGGGCCGGGCCTGGCTGGGCCACGCTGCCCCGGGTGGCTGGGCCAGGCCGGGCTGGGCCAGGCTTCTGAGAGCCGCTGCTCGCGGAGAAGCAGCTCAACCTGAGTCCCCGAAAGCTGGTGCCAGCATGGCTCCGAGAACGGCAGCGGAGAAGGGGGAAAGAAGCTCCAGCAGCTGCGGAATGCTTCCCCCACCACCACTTTCAGGCCGAAGAGACCGGCACGTAGTATTCAGATCGTCTTTGTTCCCGCTGCTACAAGACCATGTGAGCAGCTCGGCGAGCCTGAAAGGTTTAACTCTTAACTGCCAGCAACTGAGTTCTTCTAAACACCAGCCTTTTTCTGAAAGAAAGACAGATATATTGACTAGACCATGAAGAGACACAGCACGGAGCTAAAGTCAGTGAAGAAAGAGTGAAAAAGACTTTAAAGCAGAGGAAGAGGAGTGGCAAAATTCTAGCTGGACTTTTCCTGGTAATATAGAGACTGAATTGAACTATTCCTTTAAACCATGAAAAATATGCATTCTGGGGAGGTAATTGTTTTATGTGTAGATTTCTTTTAAGCAAAGGTATTGTGTGATAGACTGAGTAAAATTGATTTAGTGAAGAAAAACCCTTTGCCTTGAAGTGAGACACCTTTAAGAAGACACCCCAATTTGCATTTTATTGTGTACCGGGCCCATGTTTTCAGTATTGAGAAAACTGTAAACTGGGTAAGAATAAGTTCTCTTAAAGTCTTTGTAGACAAGGTTTCTATTAAAACCAGGAAAGACTCCCGTCCTGAGAAATTAATGAAAGATTATCTTAAAAATGGTAAAACTGGCTAAGGCTGCAGGTCATGTCTTTTTATGTTGAGTGAAGAAAGGTAAAAACTTAGAAAAGGAAGGAAGGATGTTTTAGAAGTTTCATTTGTTGTTGTTGGTTTTTTTTCCTATTTTATCTTTTTAGTGTGTGTTAATAAACTATCTTTGTAATTTAAAAATAAGCCTGTTTTGCTCTTTGTATTCTCCCAGTCACATGAAATATAGTAAGTGATAAAACCATCACAGTCTGAAAGCCCTTAATTGCAAAATTATAATTTGGCGGGGGTGAGGGGTTTACATTCTCCATCCTAAGGGAAATTCCAGCTTTGCCTGGCTGATACCTGTCCTTCCAAACCAAGACAGAAGCCTAATACAACTTTTTCCTGATTAAATACTATTACCACACTACAAAAAAAAAAGACCTTGACCTCTCTGTGACTCAAGGGGTCACGATACAAATGAGGGTTTATGATGAGGTCCCACACATCCACATAGGCACCATATTGAAGAGGCAATTGTCTGTTTTAATAGTCCAACAAATGTTCTTCCTCTAAAGTGCAGGAAAGACACATGGTGAGAAACTTGTGTAGAACATATGGCGCTGAAATAGCAAGCTGATAATTCTTTAACAGCTTTTGACAGTGGTAAAAGATCAATTATTGCACCATAAATATTAAAAAGTTCCTCCTTCCAGCCTTTTGCTGGAATGAATGTATCAGTGTTTCCCTTTAATGGCAGCCAAATTGCCTCTGAATCGCAAAGTTATGCAGCCCCACAAGGTTAAATTAGATGATCTACTGCTGTGTGTTTACATCTCCAGCTGCTGAAGAACCAGCCCAGTGACTGAAGTAGAAAATGGCCCTTGACCTTTTGTTGAAACTGAAGTGTCAAATGGCATTGCCATTCCTTTCCTTTCCCTTCCCTGCAACTGCAAGAGTTTGCAAAAGAAATAACCAAACATGGCTCTGAAAAGTATTAGGGAAGACAGGTTGATTTCCCAGCTTGACTGCTGAGCCAGCTGACATGAGTACGGTTTTATTCTCTGAATATCTTGACCTATGAGATTTCTGCCTTGGACTAATATAAATGTGTATATAAATAAGTGTCTGTGCATACACAGACTCACACTCCTATATGCATTAGTTTTAATCATGAGGAAAACTGACAGCTCTGTTTCAACAGTTCTCTGTGCAAAGTCACCAGCGTAAAACAACAATGATATAGGTTTGCTACTCAAATCGATCCTGTACGTGGCATTCTTTGTGGAGATGTTATGACAGAGCCACATATAATGACCCTGGGCTCAAGTTCAAAGCAGCAGCTACAGAGCTAAAATGCCCCATTATGGTTCTGAAATAATTCATACGGATCCACTTTTATTCTTTAAGGGCAGCCTACTCCAGAAGCACATCAACTTCTTGCTCTGAAAAGCTTCCCATCCAAGGGAAGGTATCTCGGCACAGATACCTCAGCTTTTAGCTCTTAGCTTTGGGTTTTAAAAGGTGTCTGTCTTTGCTGATTGCTGTAGGTAGGGCAGTTATAAGCTGTATACATTATTTATACCAGGGGGATCACAGGGTGATAGCAGTGAAAGTCATGCTTTGTTGTGCATCAATGAACACTCCCTTGCCATGTGAACGGACAAAAGGAGGAGAGAGGGAGAATAACGCAAAGGGTAATGAACTCCTGAGTTCCAGCACAGCACTGATGAAAAGCAGAGAGGAGTTTACTTGCTCCCAGGCCAATGCCAAATCACTGCCCTGCTTCTCATTCATTTCAACACTGCCTGTATTTGACCCTCTGTGATTCCCAACATGCCCTCAGGGCATGGCTAACCTTACACACAGCAAACTATCCCATGGACAGATATTGTTTCAGTCGAACTCACCTGTCCACATCAGTGTTCTATAGCTGACTATGAAAGTGCTACAGTTAGATTAAAGCCTAGCAGGCAAATTAAATTACTTTACCAGTAAAAAAGGGGAAAAAGCTTAGGTCAAATCTAGCATGGAATGATGTGAACTAGCGCTTCCATATATACAATGCCAAGTGTCACGGACCCACACTTCTCCCACACTGGAATCCCTTATTTTTTTGTCTTGTGGAAAGACACCCTCTAGCTGGAAAGGCACACTTTGTCTTCAGGTCTTGCCCTTTTTCCGCCTATACCTTCCCACTTCCCACTAATTGAAATTCTTCAGCCTACTCCATTTTCCGCCACATCAAGGATTCAGTGTGCAATCAGCTGCATTGTCTTGGTTGAATACATTTAATTTCCCCTTTTCTCTGTGCCATTTTGAGTACAGCTCATTAGATAGCACAAGCAAAATAGCTGTTGTTGGCCTTTGCATCTTATCACCTAATGGCAGCTTTGTCCAGCAGTCTTAAGTGTTCTCCTTTCTTAGCAGTTGTGCTTATCTTTGTTGGAAATGACAAGTTAGATCCATCTGCTCTGAAGCATCCTTAACTCTGCAGCCTCCTGCTCTTACCTTCAGTCAGACATGAGCCAAACTTTAGGTATGTCATAGCAGACTGTGATAATAGCAATTTGTACTAATTTTTAATATTTTCAGCCAAACCTGCTGGGGAAATTGCCTCTCGGGACAAAGTCAGAGAGCACAGCAATCACAGAAGGTGGAGCAAGCTAAACAAAATCACAAAAAAATCTCGCTTTTTATCTGGAAATATTTATTCCCTGTGTAATATAATTTACAGTGCTCACAAAGCCATCATTTCCAAAATATGAGGTGTCACACTATAGTAAATTAATATTTTGGTTTCAAATCTTAAATTACCAACAGCAATTTTGAGTCACCTTATCAAGAGTAGTCTCCTCCTGGGAAGAGGAGGACTGCCACAATTAGTGAAACGTTAGCAGTTACTATTACTGATGTCTCACGCAACATGATCTAACATAACAAAATTAAAAAGGAAAACAGAATAATTTGAAAAGAAATATCTTATAAATCCCATTCAATTTTTATTTTAGTGCCTCTGGCACGCGCTGCAAGTCAGGCGGCTGACAGTGTGTGGTGGCAGTTAGGGACTGGAAGCATGACTTGAGTGAGGTAGGCAGAGGAATCCTTCAGTAACTTATGAGAATTTAAGTGAACCTGCCATCATCTGCCAACCTGTGAACAGTTTCTCTGCTTTTTATCATTTACAGGATATTTCTCATCAAAGATGGAAGATAATAATTTTTATCTTCCGGACTAACCAGACGAAGTAAGTAATATTGCATGAGCCAAAAGTAATCAGGCATCACTTCAGCATATTTTCTGGGTCTTCCTATTGGTTTGGTGTTTGATTTTTTTTTTTTTTTTTTTTTTTTTTTTTTTTTTTTAGTTAGCTAGGCCAGCATGTTCAGGAAAGTAAGAAGTAATCTCTCTGCCTTGAACCAGTCAAAGGGAAGTGCAGCACCTGCCTGCTGATATTTTAGTCTCAGTTGCAGGGCTACAGTTCCCAACCTTCCCTTTAGCTCTCGACTGCACAATGCAAATGGGCATAAATGGAGTTTTTAATGTCATAGAAATCAGACTCTGCAGGTCACCAGCATGGGCAAGACAATAATACACCTACATTAATGAAAACAACTAAGTGTTCCACAACCCTTTCCTCTTGACAGAGCCTAAAATGTCAGGTGGAAACATGTGAATGAACAATACAAAGCACAGAAGATGAACCTGAGGCTGAGATGAGATGGGATTGCAAGGAACAAGATCCACAGGAAGGAAAGTTTTCCAAAAGTAGGGTAGGTTTGAAAGCAATACTAATCCAACAGAACTCCTAGAAATGGCACACAATGTAGACAGAAACATTCTGTAGAAAAAGAATATCACCTAAAATACTCTCCATTTCAAATCAGGTTTGATTGATTTTAAACAACACCAAGAAAAAGTCCAGTGGTGAAACCTAGGCTGCAATGAAGTGCAAAGGTACTCATTGTGCACCAGAAGCCAGAGAAGCCAACAACCATTGCAAGCCAAGGTGACACCGACTGTGTATGTTGGGCCTACAATCAGCAACCCAGGACTCCTTATCTCAGAAAAGGGCCCTGAATGACAAACAGGCAAAGACCACAGCCAGCAAAAGTAGCAAAGTGAGTAAACAAGGGAGGAAGGGAGGTGCAGGAGGAGATGGAGCAGGCTCAGCCAGCAGTGGCACTGCCTTGACACCTGCCTGGCTGATACCCAGGAGCCTGCCATGGCTCACAGCACATTCCGTGGAACAAGCACTGGATCATCAGCCCCCCAGCTACTCCTGCCTGTTTCACAGCTTGTGTCAGCAGTGCTGATGCTGAGAAATAAAAATGCATTTTGCCTAAAAGCAGTGTGGGCCAAGGGGAGTAAATTTACAATGACACATTTCAGCATTTACAGAATGATATTTTGCCAGGATATCCAGTTCATAGGAAGTGTCAAAATATTTAGTAGCAGTCTGATTTAAACTGAAACAAAATACAATTAAAAAAAAAGTTGTTTTACAACATGGGAAATCTGCCTTTTGGCCAGCTCTAACTGATAGCCCAGTGTCAATGCAAAAAACTAGGCAGGTGTTTCTTCCTTCTTTATTTCCCTTGTTGCATTGCATAACTGTAAGAACAAGGAGTAACTTGCCTGTTAGATTTCATCAGGCTAATATGAATCTGATCCCATTTTCAATCAGCAGAATTAGCAGTCAATTAGTCAAGTTATTTTCTAACATCATTGCAGGACATTCAAACGATTGGCTTTTTTTTTTTTTTTTTTACACCAGCTAGGCTACTTTTAGAGATTTATGTCTTGCTTTCATGCCTTACAGCACTCCTTGAAACATTAGTAATATCATCTAGGCAGGAGCAATAAAATGCCAGAACCCCAACCACATGCAACACTGCCTGACACCAAATCAAGTTTCTCAAGTGAAATATAGATTGAAGAAAGGAGTGATGTAAGGAGCAGAATTAAATTCATCTCAGTTATGCTCATGCCACTGATGTCAATATATTACATCCCTGTCATGCTAAACCAAGGGTTTCTTCTGAAGGATGCAGGAGTAGAAGCACAGCTTCAAACCAGAAACAAGACTGACACAGGGGTCTGCATCTATTTTTAACATTACAGAGTGTTATACTTTCTAACTCTGAATCACTCTTTTTTATTTAAAAAAAAAAAAATCTTTCTGCTCAAAGCCATCTAAAAGATTTAATAAGACTGTAGGAAATAGAGGAGGAGTAACAGACTGATTTTAATCCTTCTATTAGTCAGTGAAAAGGTTGTAGATGAAAGACTGCAGATTAGTCTTTTCAGACTCTGTCTCCAATTCCCCGGATCTGGTGGGAGAATTAAATGTGAATTACAGCCACAGTCAAATGATCACACTAGATATTTATTTTCCAGACACTGTTGAAAAGAAACATTTATTTCAGCAGACTTTATTTCTGTGGAATCCTGAGCACCAAATTGCCCCCAAGAAAGGACCTTCTCCTCACTCAACCTAAGACATTTCATGTCATTCTGACAGTACTAAGAGCACTTAATACGATCTTGCTTTGTAGCCTCTGACATGCTGTCAAAGAGGGGGAAAATACTTTAGTGCAATTGAGAATTGAATTCAGAGTGTATTAAAACAAACAAGAATGAAATCAAAATGCCATCAGAAGAATGACTTATGTGGAATCCACCCATGGGTACTGAGGGAGCTGGCAGCTAAGCTGTCCTAACCACTTTCCTTCAATTACCAGCAATCCTGGCTAACCAAGGAGGTCCCTGCTGAGTAGAGGTTGGCAAATGTTATGCCCATCTCCAAGAAGCGCTGGAAAGAGGATCTGGTGAACTAAAAGACAAGGGCAGTGACTGTCCCAGATGCTGGGCACTGGGGAGGCCACACCTCAGATCCTGTGACCAGCATTGGACCCTTCATTACAAGAAAGATATTGAGGGGCTGGAGCACGTCCAGATAAGGGCAATAGAGCTGGGGAAAGGGGCTGGAGCACAGGTTATATGAGGAGTGACTGAAAGAGCTGCGAGTATTGGGCCTGGCAAAAAGGATACTCAGAGGGACTTCATTGCACTCTAAAACCCCCTGACAAAAGCATGCAGCCAGGTAGGGGTCAGTCTCTCTTCCCAGGAAACATGAAATAAGACAAGAGGAAATGGCCTCAAGCTACAATAAGAGGAGGTTTAGATTGGGTATTAGGAAAAAATCCATCACTGGAAAGTTGGTCAAGCACTGAAACAGGCTGCCCAAAGTAGTGGTTGAGTCACCATCCCTGGAAGTATTGAAAAGATGTGTAGATGTGGCACCTGCAGACATGGTTTAGTGGTGGGCTTGGAAATGCTGTGGTAATGGCTGGACTTTATCGTCTTAGAGATCTTTTCTACTTAAAAAATTCTATGGTCCTCTGATTTTATAAAATATCTGAGGGACGGAACTCAAACATTACTCAGGGTGTTGTTTGAATGCCATTACATAAATGCCAATTTCCATCCTTCAGGACAGGCCTGCAGTAAGATATTCATATATTGTCCCTCTTGAGGCTTTCTGCTTGTTCTCAAGCAGAATTTTAAGGCTTTTTCCTGTTACACTGCCCTTGACAGCTGTCAAATAGGATCCAACTCATGCCAATAAGGCTGTCAAAAAAGACACACTGGTCAAAGCATTTTGTCCTTAGCTCACACTGCCACTTACTGCTTAGTGCTGCCCAGTTACTTGCTCTTCATACTCAAATTTATATCGCTTCTTCCTTATAAATGCAGAAGTCCTGGGAGACCAGAGCTCAGTATTGTTATAGATGATATTAATGATTTGGGTAATTTGTGTTAAGTGTTATAGTTAATAATTGTAAATATGTAGAAGTTATTAAGCAATCACTGCTAGTTGCAGAAACCACAGAAACAGAGAAGTTAGAAAGAGCCCGGCCTTGGAGCAGGATAATGTAATGTAACTTTGTATCATAAGACATGAAGAAAGGGAGAAAAGGGGGGATATGGTGAAACCATGGTGACCACAGTGGAAGGTTCCCAGGGACGTGCTGCGAGGAAGAGGAGAGACTTCATCCACTGACCACCATGAGAGGGCAGAAGACCCCAGACTCGTGGTGTTAGAAGGTTTTGCTATGACCAAATACAGAAAAAACATGGACTGGGGAGGGACCAAGGGGAGTGTGTAAACCAAAAGGTCATAAAGTGGGAAGGTACAGAAAAAACTTTTGAAAGCTGTGTGTGGAGCACGAGCTGAGACTTGTGCTCTCCAGCTCTTCCAGCACACGCTGCTTGCTTCAGCTTCTCACTTAAATAAAAGTTTATCTAATTGGCAATCAATTATTGGGTCTTTATCTTTATCAGTATACCTCCAAAGAAAAACACTTTATTCATTAACACACAGGTGGAAAACTACTAGTTATTGATAACCAAAAATCTCATGGAAATGAGGGCCTAGCCTTCCAGGAGCAGTGCCTCCCAATAATGAAATAATGACTTTGTAATGAAGAATGAGATCTGAAGCACAAAAACTCCTGCCTGTGAGGGGCTCTGCTATAAGGCTGATGAACAAGTACAACATGCTGCATGTGAGGCCAGCCCTGAGGCCCTGGCTCCGGGGGTTGTATGCCAGTACTTAGCAGGGTTGACAGCTGCACCTTCTCCCCCAGCCCAGAACACATCACCAAAAACCCACCTGACTGCCAGTGCCCACTGTCACACTGATCAAGGGACAATGACCAACAGTGCTTGGTTGCTGCTGGGGGCACATTGCAGGTGGCCCATGGAGTGCCCACCCCCAGCATGGACAGGCACCACAGCACTGCAGCACAAGGAGCTGTGCTGGCTGCTGGTGCACCCCTCTGTGTGACTCACTGCAGCCACAGCTCCCCCCTGATCCTACCTACTGCCTTAGGGCCCAGCCTTTCTGCAGCCTGAGAAACCCCAAAAAGTGAGCAGGGTCAAGGACTGACTGTGCAGACTGCTCCCAAGCAGCTTCACTGTGAGCCCACACATACCCAGAATTTTTGTTTCGCCTGCTCTCTCTGCAGTGAACATTGAAAGAGCACAGTGAGCATGCATTGCTTTTTGGAGACCACAATTGACAATGATATATGCTTAATTAGCGAATTCCCTATGATTACTTGATAGTACAGATTAAACCCTAATAAATGTGTTTCCTGCGGGTTTAAGTGACTAACTGTGATCTATTAGACTTGTCGCATAATATATACAATTTTTCTTGGTAATCATGGAAATTTCAAAAGAATTGGCAGCATCTGTGCCTGGAGTATAAAAGAAATGTATTTTTATTTGAAGAATTTTGTACTAATTAATTCCAGGTTTGTATATAAAATGCTAAACTTTGTATTATCCCTGCATATTTATTAGAAAAAGTCAGAAAAAACCCTTATAATAATTTTTCAAAATTAATTGTTAGATATTCCTCAAACATTATAACAAATCTTCTCAAGCTGCAGTTTTCATATTTTATTTTTTAGTTATTTTATCTGTTTTAGTTACACATTCACAGCACATAACATATTCTGTCTTGTTCCTCCCCATTCCTAATACTTTTATGGGTTGATTACTACGGGGAAGTTTTAACATGAAGCTTCTTTTGGTTAACATCTGTCAGAAACCCAAAAGATTAATGAATCTGGTGCTAAGCAGAAGGTCCAAGCTTCACAAACCTCCACTAATATTATGATCACTCTGGAGAAAAAGGGTATTTAAGAATCTCTCTGAGTGCTAAAGGGAGGGAAATAATCACTTTGAATGAAAAATCCAAATTCACTCAACTGTTAGTGAAATTGCACTGAATATTGTTTCAGGGCTCTAATAAGCTCAGAATTTCAAAGCAAGCACTGGAAGGCAAACATTCCTTCCTCTTCCGTTAGAGAAATCTTCAGTTGTACCACAAAGTAAGATTTTACTTTGTTCTAAATATACTAGATTATGAGAGATCTGAAAGCAGTCCTGCAGTAACACTCTCTGCCCTCCCCTTTCTCTCCCTCCCTGATTTGTACGCCAATAAATTTAACATCAACTAAATTCCAAACCAGAGCAACCACTTTAAAGTGATTTACAGCTAAATGAATAGCTTTCTGTCTCCATTTGGTTTTCAGAAATTACACAATTGCTTTTTTTTTAGTAAACCAGACTACTCTGAGATTAATGTTCAGCTAAAGCTCATCCTTCATTCCTCCCAGCTATGCCAGAGACACTAATGACAATGTTAGGAGTTAGTTTTGCAGAGGATTCCAGTCACCACAGCACAGAAGGAGAGTTACAAACAGTGGGAAGGGATCTCTTCAATTTTTTTAAAAAGCAGTTACCAACTTTTCTTTCCCAACAGATGGTGGGACAGGCTGCACAAAGAAAGGGAAGGAAGAAAGCCTTTTTGTGAGAGTTTTGTCTGATTAAGCATTTGCATAATGTGACACTGGTCAGAGGAGGGTTTCCAGTGGTCAGTGGTCCAGGCTGTAACTGACAAAAGATGAGGCCAAGGACTCTCTGTGTTAACACTGGAGAATTCCTGGCAGCAGCCAGGAGCCAGCCCTCATCTGCTCAGAAAACTGAGGGTTTTGGGCAGCCTCACATTCCAGCACCAGAGGATGGATCCCTGACAGGATTGCCTGCACTTAGAACTGAACTGGCCATTGCTTAGCAGTGCTGCCAGTGGAGTAGGGAAAAGCACCTTGCTGTTCAGTGCCTTCATTCCCGACCTGTAAAGCAGGAATCAAGTCCACTACAAAGCATTATGGAAACACTGGCCACACTGTCATTCTCTTTGAGGCTCTGTATCAATCACCCATTCCCAGAAAGGACCAGCTATTGATGGGAGTGAGTTAGACCTTCCCTGATCACGCAGTTTGTCTCAGAATGAAACCTCAGAAATGCCTTCTCAAAATATGCTAGTTCATTTACAAGAACGTTTAAGCTTTTGGCCCATACTCTTCTTACTCCGATATAACAGTTCTGTGTGCTACCATTTTCCCATTATTCTCTGGATAAAAAGGGCTGTCTCTTCCTTTCCACCAACTTTTTCTTTAAGAGCTTATCAGATTCCAGCACTCAAAACTCCATCACTAGCAAAGTCTCTGCTGTTTGCTTCTAAGAGCTGGCATTTTTGAAAAATATCTATTTACACTCTGCCTAGCTGTAGCAGGACTTTGAGGTTTCATGGTCACTAAGCACAGTGTTGTGTGTCAGGTAGGTACTTTGGTTAATATTCTGTGTGCCCTAGCAAAGTATTGAACTTTGAATAAAATGGTCTTACTAGACCACAGTCAGCACAAAGACCATCAAGATATTGCTAAGTCCTCTGTTCCAAATGGAACTGGGAATTTGCTTTGGCCAATATTTGTGACTCTGGGCTGGAGAGAGGAAAGCACTATCTCTCCATGGCACCCTTACTGTCTGAGAAGCCTTAGAGTTGACATGCACTCCCACTCCTGCTACCTTCAGTCCCCCCCTGGTAAGTCACCCTGTTTCACACTGCAGGCCTCAAAGAGACTCTGGTGATGCAATGCAGTCACACCTTTACATTCAGGAAGTGTCAGGCTTGGCTCTAGCTGCCAGCATCTCCCTCTCTGCACAGCACGACATAGCTTGCACACCAGCACATGGTTCCCAATATGTCTATTGTTATAAATCACAGCCCTTTGTGCACCAAGGATGTCACGGGGTAGAGCAGGCAAGGATGTTTAATTATGACTTATGTCATGCACTGGAAGAGGATATTAATTATAGTAGAAGACACAGCATGGACTGGAATATAGGATTAAAAGGGGCAGTTGGATTATGGTGACCCATCCCCTGCTGTTATCAGTACCTTGTCAGATCTCTCTTTGTCTGAACAAGCTCTATCTCAAGATAAACAAACCCTGGGAGGGCTGAGATAGTTTGGGGGTCCATTGGCCAAATACACCAATACTGCACAGCACTGCACAGCAAATTGACAACTATGGATGAGCCTTGTGCCTGGTAAACAGCAAGGCACACAGCATGCTGCCAGCTGCATATGCTTTCTCCATACAGATCAATATAGTCATTGGGATCTGCCAGATCCCTGGATGCACCATGAATGTCGGGGTGAAAATGGAAGGGAAGCACCACCCACACAAACCAGCCAAAACATTCCCCAACATTTCTGCCAATAGAGGAAAAAAGATAACTTACTGCAAGGCCTAGCATAAGTTAAACCTCAGACAATGACTGCATTTTCAGGAGTTAGGTGTTATATGGACAAACACGGGCCTGGTTTTATAACGTCTGCTTCACTCTTCCTTGCAGTCTAGTTAGCTTCAGGATGCAGCCTCAGGCTTCAACTTCACAATTAGCAACTTCCAGCCTAAGTATTCTAGTAAACATTATGGTACATGGAGCTGAGAGGAGAAAAAAAAGGCATATGTGAGCAGAACACAGAAACCAAACAATCCTGAAAAAGCCTCAGCTTGTATTACTTTTCAGATTTTCTTTTACGATGTTTATCTGTTATATAAAATGAGGGGTGGAGGAATAAAATTACACAAAGCCCAGGGTATGGGTTAACTGCTAGTGATGACCAGCAACATCTGACTTTTGAAGCACAGTAGCTCTACCTATCAGTTTGTAAAAGCCTGAAGGAAAGAACACTATGTGAAACAAAAAAATAAGGCATGGTGTAACAGTTGGGCACAGGAGGCAGAGTTGTATATCTTTGCCATAGCAGGGGTTTAATTTTAACTTCTTGAACATTTCATTCTTTGTTACTGCCTTGCTTGAGAAAACCACTTTCCTCTCTGTTTGTCCATCTGCAATTCTTCAGAGAAAGAAAAGCTATCGGCAGCTTTTCTTTCATCACCTACTTCCATGAAACTTACTTCTCTGAATTCTCACAGCACATAAAAATGTCCCTGCTGCTGCAAGATAAAATGTGTCACTGCTCCATCTGCTACTCATTTGCTGATGATTCTGTGTGGCAACATGCTGCCAAACAGAATATTCCAAAAAAGAAGAAACTGTGCAGCCCAACAGATCTGGTTTTGACAGAGGTAAGGCTGGGCCTCATTTATCATTTTGCCGTGCTCCTTACAGTACCTGGTGGAGTATTAGGATTGCCTCCCTGATTCGTTATTTCATGGAATTCTTCTTTTGGGACAGGAATGTTGAAACAGAGGCAGCAGGAGATTCTCAGTGCTAAATGATTTCTTCTTACTTCAGTATTGCTCTGAAACTCACAGGCACAAGTCCTTCGTTTGGGGGCAAGAAGTGATGACAATCCAGGTACAGAATGTGCTCAGCTGTCATCTTCCTCTGTAATGTGCTAAAGCTGTATCGGAAGATACCCAAATTTAAGACGCACGGTAGCGAGGCATTGCCAGGTACTATGGATCCCTGCCCAGTGCCTGCCTACCAAGTGGAAATTTTACCTCTGTTTTGGAGAAACAAATTGCCCCTCAGCATCAGCCAGTGGGCAAAATTCAGAGGAACACGTCAAGAGAGGTGCAGCTTCTGGCCACTCTCAGGGGAGGCTTCTCACCATAAGCATGGATTGTGCAGCAGACCAGACAGACCCAGGCAGTGGAGGAAAACCTTTTCAGAGGGCAGGTTGGAGAGGAAATATAAATACTGCTTCCATTCAAGTCACTCAAACCTGGCTGACTCTCCAGCGAGCTGCATCCGAGTGAGACTGTTCCATTACTTAGGGCCTGAACAGGTCTCTGGTACTGCAAGAGCTCTGAACCTGTTTTTCCCCACTGAGGCCCCAATACCCCAGTCTGTATCCTCTTTGTAGAAAACTAACTGGAAGCCACACATTTAAAAAATACTTCCTAATAATCACGTCTCTTTAAGTGTATTTTAAGGTTTAAAAACAAAGCAAAGTCAGTATCTAAAATATAAATATTACTCTATTTTTCAAAATTATTGTGGGGAGGAAACAACGATTATTTGTTTTTAATTTTCATTTTTTAAACCCGCTGAAAATAAATGCCTGATTTATCTTGAATTACTATCTACCTTTGAACTCTTACTCTCCAGCTTTTTCCTGTACTTTACATAAGTAATGTTGCCACAGTCCATGTCCAGTCACAAAGGATTCACAGACAGGCAGATACAAAAAAGTGAAGAATCTGAAAGCAAGGTGATAAGATTTTCAAGGCAGAACAGCATTTTTCTCCTTATTGCCTAAGGAGAACACTATATGAAGACCAAAGATATGTAATTCCTTGTGTTTGGTGGAAAGGTTACTAAAACAGAAGTGAAGAGGAAATTATTTCCCTCATTCTAATTTGAGTCAGAGGAAAAGTCAAGCATTCATAAAGGGGAAGCCAGACAGTTGCCTCAAGATACTTTCTGGAATCTAAGTTTTTGTTGAACTATGTAATAAAGTGGTTTTTTTCCAGGGTGAAGTTGATAACACAGGATCCTTACATTTAAAAAGTCAGATTTCTAAGACAACTGGTAAAGAAAAGCTCAAAAGAAGAATTGCTGAGGAGAAGTTATTATAATATAATGTAATTTCATTACAAACCTGAGGATCTGACAACATCCCTTACCAAGAGAGAAGTTTAAATAATGAAATTTTTAGATCAATGGTTCAGTGGGGAAAGGGGAAAAAATGCTTCAGGTAGACCTGAGGCAATTTCTTTTTAAAAAGTGTTATCTTTTTACATATATATAAATGTGCTTGTGTATATACATTCAGTAAAAAATAACAGTTTATTTTGGCTTGAACTACCAATTTCAACTGCAAATTATTTTGTTTCCCTTTCCAGTATTCCAAATAACAGAAAGCCAGAAGTCTCTAGTTGCACAATATCACAAAACCAGCAGGACATCATATCTTCTAACTCATCTCTAGAGAGAAAAAACTAGGAAGAAAAGAAAAATCTGAAAACACATCCTTTTTTTTTTTCTCATCTCTAAAGAGGGTTTCATATCTGTTTGTCAGGATTGTTTTCCAAGCACGAAGATCACTCTTGACCAATTCAGTTCTGTAGAAATTAGTTAACTTTGTAATCAACACTGGACTTTATTTTGAAGTCTGAAAAATTGTTTTTAAACAAAAGTCAGGCATTCTATGCCTGATTACATGCAATCTCCTATTGTAATTATTATTTTCTTTGCTAAATGTTGACCCATCTCTTAGGTAGGCTGTACAGTGACTTCATACAGAGGTTCAAGTCCTCACATGGTGTGCAGGAGCCATCCAAGGTATTTTGCCATAGCTGAAGTGAAAAACAGACTTGAAAAACTGTGCTTAATTCTAACAAGCTTGAAAACTCCCTGCATTTAAATTTAACTTAATTCAAAGCAAAATATCTCTGTATAAATCCAGGCCTTTTAAAATGGTTCCACAGCAATCACTGTGCATAGGGTTGCTGCAGCACAACAAAGGTATATCCATCTTTATCCAGAATCAGGATCACAGACCTGTTGTGCAGGGCCATAGATGGGAGTTTAGCTCTACCCTCCAGTGTGTACTAATACCATAAAGTCACTCTCCTTGTCCTAGATTTATGACAGCCTCACTACGCTGCTCCCAGCTCTTCTGCAGTAACACTGTGATTTAACAGGCTTCTCCAAACACTCCAAGGCACCAGAACTCTGGCAGCAACCACCTGAACACTTCAAGACCCATAAGAAGTCAGAAGATGAGATTAACCCTGGTACAGTGCACAAACCAGCACAAACAAAAAAAAAAAAAAACTGCAATGAAAGTCTTTATTGCTCATTATCAAGATGAAAAAGAGAGGGAATTTGGGGGGCTGTAAGCAGCAATCTCCTGTTAACATTCTTTCAAGCCATCACCCTCAGTCTTCCCTCAGACCACACCAGCCTCACTCCCCTGTGACACTCCCCTAGGCACTCATATACTAAAACACACTTCTTAAAAACTGCAAATGCTGAAAATTTTGTTTGGCGTCCCACTTGGCACTTTTTCACAAAGAAGGCATATTTTGTAAAAGGAAGTCTTTCAAAAGTATGAGAAATGAAGGGTATTCACAAAAATAACCAGAATCCTTCCCCAAGGCGCTCTGAATAAGACATTCCCAACTGCCTAAAGGTCCAATGTCAGCAATGCGAGGCTCGATGAAGCATTGAAAAAGGAACATCTCTTTCCATAATTAAAGGGTAACTTCATTTCTGATGACTTCAGTGGAGTGACAGTGAGTATGTGATTAATTCAATATCCAGAGAGCTAAACACATTTGTAGCACCCCAGAAGAATCCAGCATTGACAAGGTGGAATAAATGCCCTGCTTCACTTTAACAAACTTTTTTTTTTAAAACCATATGCAAAATACAGTAACTTCGGCACAAATCTGAGGCCAGCTGCATAGGTTACTTTTCATATCAGGACCACTTCACTGATTTTATCAGGAGCCAGGCATAAATTTGGGAGATGTCTCTAAAAGGTGAACAGTTGTTTTCACTCTGAAATTCAGTCGCAAGCTCAACTGATGAGCAGTCCCACAAAAGAACTTCCCCTAGAAAAGGTAACTTCCATAGTAAAAGTTTCATTCTCTCTGATCTTAAAAGCCCAAAACAGTGAGAATTCATGCCCATGGAGCCTAAGAGTATACATTGCCTGAGAGTGCTTAGGATCCCCTTTACTTGCCTGCAAAAGGGGTACATCAATATCCCAACCAGATCTGGGCTCAGGAAAATCATTTTCAGGGAAAATGGACCAAACCAGTTCTGTGACCATGTCCTTGAGGCCCTCCTACTTTAGAAGTTAAAAATCTGTCTCCTAGTGGCAGTAATACACTCACAAATCCCTTGTCTTTCCCCAAAGTCTTTCTAAAATTTTAATTCTCACCTCGTCATCCATCAGCGCTGTAAAGGCTTTAGTAATCCAGGAGAGAAACTTTTGCTGCTAGATCTAATAAGTTGGCTTCCATACCTCACAAACTCACTCACAAGTCTATTTGTTCCTCATCCTCTCCAGCTGGGATGGATTGGTCTGCAATTCTTTCACCTTGTGGCAGCCAAACCAACACAATTGTACTTTTACCTCGTTTATCATGCTTTCTTTGCCTTGGCTACAGCTTAAACCTGCTTTCTTGTTTCCTTCCTCCTCTGCCCCTTGGGTCCTTGAACTGTCCTACAGGGTCTTATTAGCTTAATAAATTCAGAACAAGAGACATCTCTTCTTGCATGTTTTGCTGGATTCTCCCTTGTTTCACAAAGACCCTCCTGAAAACCTGTACTCAGCGGAAATCCCAGTCATGAAATTAGGCTTCAGCTTAAATCAACGAAAGCCCCTAGAATTCGTAACACACTCTTGTCCAGGACATCACACATGCCATCTTTCAACAGGAATAGCTACAGTTTATGTCTGGATTTCAGCTCCTCAAAGACCTCCACCCCACCTCTCACACGTCCACATCTTCCTCCAAAAGACATTGGACCATGTGCTAAGCTGTGCATAGCACACTGAAATCCTGGCTTTAGGGAGGCCCCAGCTCATCCTCAGGAGTGACCAAATCTCTGAACACCCACTCACAGCTGAGACACCTGTGTGCCTGCCCCATATGAAATGTCTAATTACTCTGTTCTCACAGGTCACTAACTCTGTCAGGCTTCAAATTTTGCCCTCTGCGCCTGCAGAGGATCTCTCTTAAAGAGAAGTCCTTCCTCCTGGTGTTAGGTGACAAGGCCCTGTGTGCTGTGACACAGACCACGGGCTCTGGAGATCTCATCAGGATGGCTCCCTTGCTGCTTGGGGCTGTAAGGTCTGGTACCCCACCAGGAGCCTGGAGCAGGAGAACAGGCAGAACTGGCTGCTCTGCTCGCTCCCTGCCCAGACAACTGCCATGAGCCCATGCCAGGGGCAGGCATCAGCAGCCCCCTTCCAGGTCTGGTTTTGTTCCTCCTTTCTCACACGCTTGTGAAGAAGTAAAATCTCAGCTGTCAGGGGTTGGCGAGAGGAGCAGGGTTTCTAGGTGAGAAGAACAGGCCAAATGCTCTCTTTCTATCACTCTCCAATGTGCCAGCTTCAAAATCCTGCTGACAGTCCTTGAGAACTGATGACATTTTTCAAAACATTGACAAAAATAGAGAAGCACTTTCCCCCATCATTGAAAAAAACTACTTCCACAAAGTCTTTCTGCTCTCCACTCTTTCTTTGACCACCTTCACAGACGGGTCTTATCTATCAAAGCATTTTCATAGCCTCACCCTACTCCAGAGAAGAATGTCCTGTCTTCTAGGGAGACCTGACACACCAGGCCCTTAAGAGATTCTAAAACTTTTATAGCAGCTCCCATACTTTGTAAATTCTATTTCTCTCCCCTTAAACAGAAAACTCTAGTGACTCCACAAAAACATATTTGCTTGAGGGAGACTTTAATGTAACGATTTCCCAAAATATAAATGAAGCTATTACTACCTCTAACTAAAACTGGGAAAACAGTTAATGCTCACTGATCTCATAATTTCAAATTAAAAATTTATTTCTGTAACCTGAGTATGTACCTTGTTACATAATACAGTGTCTTTTGACATTGTGCACCAAATTGACCTGAGTGTTAATACCATTAAAAATTTTCTTCTTTTTTAAAGATGTATATAAGTATCTGTATCCTCTGTACTGATCTTTTAAAACCTGTAATTAAGCCTCTGTTGGGAAGTAAATGTACTAAGATACATATTCTAGAGGTGCAATACAAACACTTCACATAAACAGGGATTAATATGCCCATTATGTGTCATTAAATCACATGAGAATAACAGTAAAATGGGAAGCATTTCAGCTCTTATTGTACTTAATACTTATGTTTTGCATATGCCTGCATCACTGCAGGAAAAGGAAGCTGTTTTTTACCAGATTAGGGACATGAAGAATCAAACTCTCACAGGAAAACGATGCTGTTATGACAAATACTGTGATATGTGTGAATAATCAAGTATCACATGCAGAGTAAAACCACACAGTTCTACTAGAGCTGAAAATCCAAAGCAATTCAGATTGAAGTCTTACAGAGACCAGGTCTATTTATGAAATACAGACCTTTTCTCTGAGCTCATCAGAAGTTAACTTTGCTGTGTGCAGCTCTGATTTTGAAGAACTTCTCCTGTTTCTTACATCATTCCATATCCAAGGAATTCTTCTTAGGCACTGCCTAGCCGGCTCCAACAAGTCTAAGAACATGCCTAAATTATTGGCAGCTCTATTTGTCTTTAAAATAAAAGGTCATAAATAAAAGCTGTTCATGTTGCAAGCTAGCAAATCTGAATGCAACATTTTTCAACTCCTCATGAGCTTATAGAATATTCTGTCACAAGAGAAAACAAGGAAAGTCACATGAGTGGCTGAACAGCTGTGGGGCAGGGTAGCCAAGGACAGCCAAGAAGACATCAAGATTTTCTTTTGAGCTGGACAGCATTTACTCTTCTGGGATTCCACTCTCAGAAGATTTTTGGGTTTGCTGATATTTTGCTAGGTTCCTCAATATCTTTGTGTTCAGGTTATGTTGAAATATCTGCTATCACTGCAAATCTGATTCATCTACCCCAGAAAGAGACTCAGAAGGAAAAGAATAAAATGAGAGACTCACGATGTAAGAACCTTTATATGTGCAAAGTGTCATGAAATATTTTACAAGAAATACTTGTAAAAAATCAAGTTAATATAAAGATTTATTAGCCCGAAAGAAACAGCCTTAAGTCAGTATCTGACCTCATTAATATGCATGTCAATAGGACCTAGAACTATGGGCTACAAACTTGTTTTTGTAGTTCAGTCTCAGCTCAAGGAGGACTAATTTAATCCATGCAGTAGCATCCAGTAGGATAAGGGGGAAAGAAGTGCTTCTGACTGCTCGTGGTATTCTGAGCCAAGCAGAAGGGAAGAAGCAGGTGTGAGGCATCCCTCCATTACTGAATCTTATCACAATATGTCAGTGAGGGTGAGTGGGGTGGTCACACTCCCTGCTTATGTTCTTCTTTATTACCTTCTTTAGCAATGCTACTTTCAGCATCATCTTACCCCTCCATGAGACTTTTCCATAGGAAGGAAGACCAGTGGGGGAAAAAAAGGAAACCATACTCAGCAGTTCCTTCCAATTAGGCTGTTTCTACTCCTAATCAAATCTCCTCTCCCAGACACTCCTCTCCAGAGGTAACATCCTGATGGCTTCCTTTGTCTTCTCCTTTGGTCCTTCTTTGGGAATAATCTCCATTTCCTGTAACTACACTGTCATTTTAGAAGTTAGAAATGAGTCCACTTTCCATCCAGCCCCTCAGCTTCTGCTCATTTCAATTAAGACAACATCAGCTTCATTACAGTATGAAAGCCAGTCATCTCCAAACTTTATATTTTATTTGATATGTTTTAACCAAAACTGCTTGTATTTCCATAATAGAGTCAGTAAAAAATCCTCCAAAAGCCACAGCAGATATTACTCATTACATACTTAGCAGTTTTTAATGATTAAAATTCTATATTCAAAAGCATCTCCAGCCTTATAGCTTAACCACAGTACAGATGTTATTGGCCTCCACAAAGGCAGCTTAATGTTTGTATATAAATTCTGGCTTTTCAATAAAATACCCTTCTTCCTCAGAACAAACTCACAAAACACCAGATATCTCTTGATATAAATCAAATGTATTTTCAGTTTTTGTGATAAGTAACGTCAAATTAATTACATATACTGGCATAACACTTAGCTGCATCCTGATCCTACACACTCCAGGCTCCAATATTTCTATCCTATGCTTGCTATAAAATTATCTCTCCAGTTGAACAACTTAACAAATTCCTATTATGTACCTAACCTAGGTAATAAAGAGGTGACACACTTCACATGCACATTGAGGTAGTCAGCTGTCTCATAAGCTTTTTTCTTGGAAATTATTGATGGAGCATTATTATCAAGCAGAAAAAGATGCTGTAGCAAGTAATTTAGCCCAATTCCCATCGTTGCTTATATTCATTGAGGAAAGATGAAGATCCATGGAGCACAAGTGGTCCATAATTAAAATTGCTTACATGAGATTAGAAAACCCACATTAACACAAAGCAAGCCATGTAATCAGAAGAAAAACTACCAGTGTGTGTGTTCTTGCACTGCAATGTTTTCAAAAGCAATGAAATTTATCATTAAATCTCAACTCATTCAAAGAAAAAAGCTCTAACTCACTACCATAATGAAATATTTTTTACAGCTGTTCAGGCAAGATGTTACAAGAAGTCCAGTCAATAAAAGCTGCTGGGAAAACAAATGTCTGAGCCTGTTCAGAAAGTTTCAGTAGCTCTTTAGACATTTTCATCAATTTGTTTTGGTTTGTTTTGGTTTTTTTTTGGGGGGGGGGGGGTGTTGGGGGTTTTTTTGGTTTGGTGTTTTGTTTTTTGGGGGCTTTTTTGTTGTTTTTTTTGTTTTGTTTTGTTAGGAAATAGGTAACTTTTCCCCTACTGACAAACACAGCCTGTTCATGCTACCAGTCTGCACTGGGCAAGACACTCCTACCTCCAGGTAGATGCAGAGCAAAGGAAGCTGGAGGAGAAAATACTCACAGCACCAGCAGTAATTTAGAGGGGTCAGCCTGGCACAGAGGCACAAGTGGTTATGGACCCAGTTTTCTCCTGGCCCCTGTTCTTCTGATATACTTTTCCTCACCATCATTAAGCATTAAACACAGTCCTTGAATAAACACTTCTCATGCAGGATCAGAGACAAATGGTCTGAATTTGTACACTAGGGTTTTGTACTATTTTCCAGCTCCTTCACCTTTCATTTCAGTACAACTTTCGTCTTTTTCTTACTGCTCTTGGATCTATATAGTCCCTGTGTGATGCCACAGCAGCCAGGAATGATCTGTTTGCTCACCCTCAAGCTCTGACCTTTGGGAAAGGCAGATCCACTTGCTGCGTGAGCCAAACACCATATTTATGAAGTCTACATTTAAAAAATTTATGGAAATCCCATTACATTGGCTAGATCAGAGTACTGCAACATATTCCATGCCAAGTGCTCATAGACCAAAGAACAAGCATATATTGGCCTAAATCTTGTCTTGTCGAAAGCCAAGATATCTACATCCCTTCTGAGCATATGACCCTCTGGATCTACCTAGTGAGGAACAGCTCAGAAATGAGTTCATAAATTTAAGTCTTTTGTCCTGTCACAGTCATAGTCAGGCATTGTATTTCACTCTGTACAAACCATCCCTTACTTTTTCACACAGAGGGTTGAAAGGGATGTTTTCTGTGCTGGAAATCTCAGTCTATCGGACTAAGCAGAATCACAGGACTCAGATAAACAGGAATCTTCTGTATTGGCTCTTTCTAACCAGTAGCCTCTTGATTTATGATGTGTACTACACAGAGTCATCACTGCTCACACTATTTTTTTCCTTCAAAATTGCAAGTATCAATGAAAGCTGCAACACAAGAAAGGAAGTTTCCACTAAATTCTGAATCCAATTTTTAACCTGTTCTATATCCTACCAAAACATAGTGTAAGAGAATAACTGGAAAATGCTATCTGTTCTCTGCTGAGAAAATCTCAGAAAATTCTTGCATAACAGCAACCTTTATGTAGCAGATAGATTTATCTTCCTTGCTGTGAGTGTGCAAGCACTGTAACGTCTCCCAGCCCATTAAGAGACAAGGCAGGAAATCAGAGAGAGGCAGGA
Organism: Phylloscopus whistleri; assembly: GCA_017589585.1. Taxonomy (NCBI): domain Eukaryota; kingdom Metazoa; phylum Chordata; class Aves; order Passeriformes; family Phylloscopidae; genus Phylloscopus; species Phylloscopus whistleri. Next base: position 458,081 of record JADMLD010001007.1, on the reverse strand, counting down.
GACAGCTCTAATAAGTAGCTACCTTCTTCATACTTCTTGTCAAAATCTTTAAATATTCTGTTACACCACAGATAAACTGTTTGTTCAAGGCTGCTCGTACAGCCTCTAATGCATGGGCTTGGGCAGTCAGGTTAAAGACTGTGGCAGAGCTAAGGATGTATCCAGACCACTAGTGCACATCAAAACTGCAACACCTGAATTTTCACTAGAATTTACCTTGGGCTAACAGTGCAAACCCCAAGTTTCCCTCAAAACAGTAAAGCTGTGAGGGCTAGTACACTCATCAAGGCTGTTCACAAGGATGCTTCAGGGAGGGAAGCACTTAGAAAGGGAGAATTGGAAACAGCTGCTCCTTTTAGTGTAAGACATGGAGCCAAGACTACTGCAACCATGGCTGAGGAAGCAGCTCTAGAGGAGGGAGAGATCCCACTCCTGTGTGTACTGCCCAGCCAAGAACCTTATTGCTATGCTAGGATGGTGGGCCAGAGATCCAGCACCCCGTGCTCTTTGCAGTTCTTCTATCCTCTCTGCCTAGGGACAGAACAGCTCTGTCTCTGCTCCTCCTGGGAACAGAGCCTAAAATCCTCTGTGCATAACTGGGACAGGGGAGAGCTCACTTGTTTACTGCAGGCAAAGAGGACAACCAGGCTGGTGCTGGCCCTACTATCACTCCTGGCTACCTTACATGTATAAAGAGTCACATCCCAGAGAGCCCATAATTGCTGAGTCTGGATAGCAGCTAATTTAAGTCCATAGCACAACTTTTAAACAAAAACTCTTCATCAGCACAGCCCTTCCTTGCTGGAAGTTAACATCTCTTTCACCTGAAACACAGACTTACATAATTCTGTCACTCTGGTGACACTGATGAGTAGCTGCCCTGGGGAAAGCTCACTCAGATCCCTCTAAGTGATTTCCTCCTTTAAGCTGTCATAGCTGCTGGCTGCACCACAGCTTTGAATTACTGAATTAAGACCTCCAGGACAGCATATTCTCTATGTGCATTGTTTCTTTTATCTGTTTCCCCTCTCCTAAGATCTTACCTTTATTCTCTAAACTTAGACCCACCACAGGTCAAAGAATGAAGTGTCAGAGTGAGCCCTAAATGTGAATTCATTCTCTTCCTCCCACATAACCCTCACCTGCCATCACCTCCTCCAAGATAGTTACCTTTCACTCTGCCTTCTCAATCCTTTACTCACACTTTGGTCTTTTACAGGCTTAGGGTTCTTCTTTGAAATGCGACATGAAATCTTTCATAGGATTCTATGGTCATTGTCTTTGAGTGACTCCAAATCAGACATGTTCAGTTCAAAAGAAGAGTGGGGGGAAGAGAACCCCACCCAAATGCAGCAAAGTTTGTGACAGCTCAGGAGTTTGGCTGCCGTTCTCCCTTTGTCAAAGTGTTCTGCAGGATGAAGCAAGTGTTTTAAGCAGAAAAGGTACACCATTCTTTAAACTTGTTCACAGGAATAGCAGGGCCAAAATCCAATCGAAATTGAGGGCATCACTAAAGACGTCAGATCTCATTCTATAGGCACAGGGAACAGATGCATTGCAAACAGCAATAATACATTACCCAAAGACATCATGCTGCAAATTCACTGAACCTAAAGCTTCTGTTTCACCCAGTGATTCTCTGATTCTAAAATTAACCCTAACCACATCTGTCTTCTTCCCTTTCAGTGATGTTAGCAAACCCATTAGTACTGTTAGAAGCTGTCTATAGACAAACTGCTCTCTGGTTTCCGTATCTGATACCTATCACTACTTCAGCCTTCTTTCTCTCCTCTTCCTTATCTCTTCCATGTCATCTTCCATCAGTGGGGGCTACAGTTTTCACAGTACTGCCCACTCCACTGTCTTCAAAGTCGTTAAACAGCTATGGGAAAGCAGCAAATGTACAAAGTTTTCATGGCTCTTCATGGGAAAATTTTGCTCTTTTTCCTTTTGACCAATGTCAAAACTTGGACCAGCCATTTTTGCAATGCTAAGGGGTTGGTGGGATATTCTGAACATGAGATCACGATTTCATGGGACTCGAGATTTTTGTATCACTAATATGAGAAGACTTCCAAGCCACAGAGAACTGAACAAATTGCACGGAAATAAGACTGTCAGGGAAGACAGAGAAAAGTGGCTTGTAGCTTCTGTGGTGTCCAAGGACTATTTTGGGCTCAATTTTAAGCACAGGATTCACTGTGAGATTTCCTTGGGCATATTGGGAAGGACAATAGAGACTGAAACAAAGCTATAAAAAGTTCTAGAGGCATATGGACACTAAAACATCAGATGCTGATGACTGGCAAGTTTAAAGCCTATCAGCTGTGAACAAATGAGAAGAAAAGCAAAGGGGTAAAATAAATAAAAGATAATGTAAGATAGGCAGTCAAATGAAGAAAAAAATTGAACTCCAGAAGGCACATGGGGCGCTAGCAGTGAAGCAGCCTGAATGGCTCAGAGGGACACAGCAGCCAGGGAAGTTTATCGAGATGGCAAAATGACGTTCTCTAAAACAGGATAAATTAATTATTTGCCTCAGCGCCCCAGAAGGAGAAAAGAAGCTGACAGAAAATGACATGTCATATAATTCTCAGGGTGACAAGGAGGGGAACTAACAGAGTTGCAAGGGTTGAGGCACATATATCCCTGCGGTGTTTCTTGGCTGCCCAGGGCAAAGCCTCCAGTGGATGAATACAGAGAATGTACCAATGGCAGGCCAGCTGTGCTCTGAGACGGGGAAGGGCTCTGTCTGATAATTTTCATGGAGCTGAAGATTTCTACGTCTGACTCTCCTTTGCCACAGCCCTTATGTCTTCATTTCTGCCTGCACAAAGTGACTGTGAAATTCTTCCAAAGAAGAATTCTCCTTTTTCCTTGAGGGTAGTTCAACACGCCGAGTTCACAGGTATAAATGTGTCTTGGTTTGGAAAGACAGGTGTCTGCCAGGGAAAGTTGGAGCTCCCTTTAAACTGGAGAATGTAAACCTCCTCTCTCCAAATTATTATAATTTTGCAATTGGGGCTTTCAGACAAAGGTGTGAGAATAGGAATAGCAGTTCTTTACTAGGAATATTAAAAACATATAAATGTAGTAGTACAAAAAAACAAGCAAGCCAACAAACAAAAATCCTGGAAAACCCTGACCACGTCAGGGATACAACCTGACACCCTGTTGGTCAGGGTGTTGGAAGCACTCCAAATAAATCCTCCTGGAGTAACAGTTGTGGTTCTGTGGAGTAGAGATGACCCTGTAGAAAGTCCAGTGGTGGTGAGATAGGTCCAGTCTTCCTCCAGGAACCCAGTGGAAAAAACAGAATACCTGGTGTTCCTACGTCTCAGGTTTTATCCAGGTAGGAATGGTTGGCTCCCCCCACTGGGTGGAGCATCTCACAATGGGGATGATAGAATATGTTGTGCCCTTAAATGAGCCTTAATGGCCCATCAGCAGAACATATCTCCCTGGAGGAAGGATGGGTGGTGAAAGAGATAAGAAACACTGCCCCACCTGGTTTGAACAGCTGGCCCATTATCAGAAGGCACCCGCCTCCCTCCCCCCAGAATCACAAGAGATAAAGAAAAACATCTCCCCAACTGCTTTCAACAGATGAAATAGAATAAACATTTTTTTTTTTTGGTTACATAACCCAAGACAAAATGTCTAGATAAGGTGCCAAGAAAAAACATCAGGTATTAACACGTACTGCTATTCACCAGACAAACAGGTCAGAAGCCTTTTCCAAAGTTATGTGAAATTAACAGTGGAGAGTTCTGACCTTTCACAAGAAAGGTACAGCTCCTGTGCTCTTGCTGTTTTTCTGCACAGTGAAGGCATTGCTGACTTCCTGATCCTGAATGGGCCTTAGTGTAAGATGGAGGACTTATGTAAGTATAATAAATTTATTGGAGCCAAAATTGGGGTGAAATCATTTTGATTAATAGAGGGACATGTTAACCCACGAGAAAGCAGAATGCAAAACTATTTGTCACACTTTTCCAGATTTTAAGAACTACAATAATGATCAAAACTTGAGATAAAGACCATTAAAGCAAGACCTGATATATATTTGGCATTACTGTTGGTTAACTTTCCATAAGCATAGAAAGTCTTTTAGATACTATGACACGTATATAAAAAGATTGCATGGTGTAATATTATTTAGGATCATTAAAAATGGCCTAACAGGCAAGTCTTATCAACAGCTGTTTAATCACCTAGGGAGATATATTTTGAAGAAGAGATAACACACTTGCAGTAAACCAGGAAAATTGCAGTAAACATGGAAATTAATCCCGAAATTGTCCGTTCCTCTGCACAAGCCTGACCAATTCATTTGTCAGCTGTACATTCTCTGCCTCCAGCATTTAAAATGACATTTCACAATATTATCAGGACACACAATGCAGTCAGGCAGTTACACAGGGATAGACGAGTGTGAGGTCAGGAAAAAACAGATAAGGTGGGAAATATTGATAATATATTTAAGCAAAAGAGCCTCAAATGACTGCTTGAATGGCCTCTTTTCAGATGTCAGTGAGCTGGATGATCATGCCAATTGTTTGCTTTAGATGCTCTGAAAAATGTAATCAAAAAAGAAGAGAGACACAATTCAATTTAATTTAACATAAATAAACTAGGATAAATCTCTTTCTAAACTGAGATGTAAATCCTTTCCTTTTATGCTTCATTCTATGCCTCTAAAACAGCATGTGTGTGAGCCTGATGAGGTACAAGAACAGCAAAACCAAGCTGCAAGAGGCATGCATGGAATGACATGTGAAATGCTGTAATTCAGCTAGAGGTTATGCAAGACAAGGATAATCTTCTCCTGTTGACATTTTATAGATGTTCTTTTAGCTTTGCAGAAACTGAACTTCTTACAAGCTTCACAAAGAAACTGACATACTTGAATCTCTGATGCTAGAATTTCCTCCAGAGCTGCAACAGTCTCTAAAAGGAGGGAGAGTGAATTTTTGTACTGGTAAATAGTGATAAGACAAAGCAGAATGGCTATAAATTTAAAGAGGAGAGACTTTCATTACATCTTAGTTATGAAGAAATTATTTACTTAGAAAGGAGAAAGACACTTGCAGAGCTTTCCTGGAGAGGCTGTGTATGCGTCACCTCTGAGTGTGTGGAAGGCCAGGCTGGAGAGGGCCCTGAGTTACCTGGTCTAATCCCTGCCCATCACAGGGGGTTGGTACTAGATGATCTTCAAGGTCCTTTCCAGCCCAAACCATTCTGTGGTACTATGATTTCTTCCACTGCCTCAGCCACAAGACAGAGCTGGAGGGGAATACTGGGACTAGGACTTGTCAGTGTGTATTTTTAGAGAGTTATTTTACCACAAAGCAACTGTTAGCACAGTTAGAACACTAACAGGAGTGGATGCCAGAGACAAGAATCATTGACAAAACAACAGGTTACAAATAGGTCCTGTTTCTTTTTACTGAGAAGTTGTGGCAACAAGCACCTCACTTAGTGCATGCATTCAACGTCAAGCACCAGAGAATAAAGAAGCATTGATCAGCTCTTCTGCCCAGCACAACTTGTCCTTTACTTATTGCCATTCTAAAGTTATTGTCTGGCCCAGGCTCTGACTGAATCTCTATTCTTTGTCCAAAACTCAGTCTCCTTACCCTTTGTGCATAAGAGACACCTCACTTCCCTGGACAGAGATATCTTGGTTCCACCTGCCGTAGACAAGAGTGTGCAAAGCTTTGTCGATCTCATAGGATGTTCTGGACCCCAGGGTGGATAACATCTCTTTGCAGCAGAATTTTAATTATTTATTTCCCAACATCCTGTAAAACAACAATAACTTTGACTTTCCAGTATTGTGCCCCAGTTCTTTCTTGTGCTTTCTTCATCCCTGAATGATCCTTTTGTATTGGAATTATTTACAGTGTCCACTATGCAGTTTAAGTGTGGTTTATTTTTTTCCTTACCTTACCATGGAGTAATCTTTTTTAGAGATTTTTATACCTTCCTCTACCTGCAAACTTCTGATACATACTGGTCAGTACATTTGCCTCTGGTGTAAGCACAGACCTGAAATGTGAATGATCCAGATAAGCACTTTCTGTTACATCTGAGTGTGAGATTTTGGAGCCTGTGGCTACACTTTGCAGGTTTTTTCCTATCCTCCAAGCCATAGGGACTGATTTTTCTTCATGGCACTAAAATGACTCTCCTCTCCTTTAATTATTCCTAACCAGAACTTAAACTTATGTTTAAGTTTTTGAACGTTAAGTTCAAAACTTAAACTGTTTTTATCCAAATTCATGTTTTCCCTTTCCCCAATTCTCCTCCCCATTTCAGCTGTGTATTAGTTAGTGGCTGGGTTTAAACCACAGCAACCTTTATAAGAGCTATCTATAACCTGTTAAGTTTTAGATTCTAGATTCTCCTAAACTGTTTATTTTTGCCTTTTTCCTCCTTGGACTTTCCGTAGAAAATAAGTACATCATGGTTTTCATAAAGACTGAACAACAAGAAGTTTAGATAAGGGAGGGCACAGCAGCTCCCTTCTTGCCCTGTGTCAATTCACTTTTAGTTTTTTTCTCCGTTATTACACTGTTTGATGCCCCAAACAAGATAATCTCAGCTGCCTTCCTGGAACGCTGCAACGAAGTTCAGAGACGATTTAACAGACACCGGAAAGGTGATTCGCCTCCTCCCTCCGGAGATCACACAAAGCAGGCGGGCAGCGGCATTTTTAAAGCTGCCAAAACACAAACCCACAGGCGGAGCACCAAAAGCTGGGGAGCCCTGGGGGCTCGACGGGATCCGGTGTTGGCAGCAGCGACCCGGCGGCTCCGGCGCTCTCAGCGGCCTGCGGCGACACCGCGCGGTGCCGAACACAACCGGCGGCGCCGGGACACGGCTGTCACCGGCCGGGACACACCTGCCACCGGCCGGGACACAGCTACCACCGGCCGGGACACGGCTGCCACCGGCCAGGACACACCTGCCACCGGCCGGGACACAGCGGCCACCGGCCGGGACACGGCTGCCACCGGCCAGGACACACCTGCCACCGGCCGGGACACACCTGCCACCGGCCGGGACACGGCGGCCACCGGCCGGGATACACCTGCCACCGGCCGGGACACACCTGCCACCGGCCGGGACACGGCGGCCACCGGCCGGGATACACCTGCCACCGGCCGGGACACAGCTGCCACCGGCCGGGACACACCTGCCATCCGCCCCTCAAGGGCAGCGGGCAGGACTCAGGCTCTCCCCGCTCTCCATCGCCTGCAGCGACGGGGACAGGTCTCGGGAAAGCCACGATGGGACTCATATCATCACAGAATGGTTTGGGTTGGAAGGGATCTTAGAGATCATCTCGTTCCGCCCCTCTGGTATGGGCATGAAGGACTCCTTCCACAAGGGGAAAAGGGAGAAGGCAAAGGAAGCTGGAGTGTAGGCTCTGTATGAATGTGATAGGCACTCAAATCCTGTTAAGGAAAAATCACAGTGAAAAGTCAAGCCCATCCTAAAAATAAAAGAGGAGAACTGCTGGAGTCTAAGTCCAATTGCTCAACTTCAAAGCAAGGGGATTTTCATCCTGATTTAAGTGAAAAGTTCAATAGATCCATTCCATTCATTTCCATAAACCAGCCATGGTTTAAACCATCTCAGTGCTGGATAAAGCTGGCTTCTAATGGATTGTTGTCCACACATCATCTCCTACCTTTGAACCCACTCTAAACACCTAAAGCTGCATTGAAGCCCACACCAATGAATCTCAGACAGTAAATCAAAATGAAACTGTTTAAACACACCTATTTTCATCACCCAGAAGTTCACCAAAATTTCTTCAGTGACATTTAGAGGAGAAATCTTCAACATCCCTTCAGGCGCTACAAAAAAGTGCAAAAGCATGTAATTCCCTGGACACTGAGGCATGTGCCAGCACTTGAGCAGGGAACACAGTTCTTCTTAGGGTCCCTACACTATTTCTGGAAGGCAGGTACCAGCCCTATCCTGGCTTGGCTGCTGCATATCTACCAAGGGGGCATCAGGGAATGAGGAAAACACACCATTTTCAGTGACCTCTCCTTGGAGGAAGGAACATTCAGTCTCCTCTGCTATATATCCTGGGAAGGGCTGGCTGTCAGGAAGCATTTTTACTTCAAGGTGGTTAAGTTTATGCCACATAAATCTCAGCGGTGTCTCAGCTGGCAAAGGATGGCAGACAGATATGAGTCTCTGTCAGGTGTCTGGACTCGAGGAACAAGGCTCAATAGAGGCAGCCAAGGTGCAGATCCACTCCACTCACCTGGGCTGCAAGATGAGCATGCAAAGGGTGGTGTCAGCCAGAACAAGATATGTCTTTCAAGATGTTCACTGTAGATACACAAGTGTAGAGGTTGTTTCAGCCCTCTGCCACTTCATCCATCCACCTCTTTCACACAAGCACAACTTATTTTCTCCGTGTCCCTGTGAGTAAATACAACAGAGGAGCTGAGCATGTTTTGCTGGCACATCTCAACCCATTGTGGGAATCTGTCAGCGTCAGTATAATCAGGTCTGGACAATCACTATTTTTGTGCTGATTTGCTTCCCTCCCAAACATCATTCCAAGTCAGAGGAATGAGTATATTAAATTCTCTCTTAAAATACCTTTCTGTGCATCTATTTACCAATCTCACAGAATAAAGTTGCCTCTATGACTCTTGCAGCCATCTTATAAGTTGGCCCAAATAGAGCAAGCTTTGAGAACATAAGCCCTTAATCATGGAAAACCCAAATGGCTTTTCAGGAAAATTAATTTTCGTATCTATTCCAGCAGAAAGTCCTCACATAACTAAATTTATTTGATGGATGTTGTCAAAATACTCAGCCTTTTTGCAATGAAGGTTGCTTCTAGAAATAGGTAAATGTCCTTCACCCAAGCGTTAGGATCCCAGCTTCAACAGAATAAACAGACCTCTCCTGCACCTACTAGCTGCTGAAGCATTTCCTGGGCATAACAGACTCCATTAGTGCCAAAGAAAGGTCACAGAACAAAGAATCTCAGAACAGTAATGGGTATTACCAGCAGCCAGCTTTACTACAGGGGTAAAATGACACCTTCTTGAGAGAATCCCTCTAACTCCACCCAGTCTGGGATGAGTTATAATTCAGAAGAGAACAATGCTTGTAAAACCATCACAGCATTGAAATTAACATGGTTGCTCCTACATGCAGATTTTCAGAACCAGAACAGGAAGCAGTGCCTTATCTGGAGAGAATTTCGAAAGTGGCAGGTTATTTTATTTTGTGCCTGTCCCTCTGTTGTTATCTGGCCCTCATGTCTCAGCACTACTTTTGCATTCATCAGCAAGGCCAGTTAAAAATTGCCTGAACTGCCGTTTGACCAAGTGCTTATCTGCACAACTGCACAACCCATACCATCAGTTAGGAAAAACAATTTTCCCTGGCTACTCGAGACAGCCTAATTACCTAATCTGACAGGTTATTAATGGTCCAAGTCAACAAAAAGTATAATGGATGCTGATAAGCACAAGCTGCCTGAACATTTGGCACGTACAACCCAGCCAGAAATCTTTGCTGTGAAAAGCTGCCATTGGCCACTGGACTGAACTGTCTGATTTCTCATGGTTTCATTTAACAGGTCTATCAACATGATAAAGAGACAAACTAGCAAGTTTAATCCATTAATGAGGAGTGTGAATCAGCCGAACAGTATAAAAGATATTTATGTAGCAGGTTAATGTAAAAATAAATCTCTGCTTCATTTCTCGATAATTGTAACACCCTCGCCTCCATACTAGGAGGGAGAGCAGCACATGTCCGTGTTCACCAGGAAACGGGCAGCAAGAATTATGACAGAGCCCTTGTTCAAAGCATTGTCAGCGCTCCCATAACTCACCACAAGTGCTGCACTATTTCATGGGTCTGCTTTAAAGATCCAATTACTTGACTCGCATGATCCCATCAGAAACTCAGGTTTTCACTTCAAAGAGGAAAAAGAGACATATTACTTGCAGGTACTGGGAGCAGTGGACAAAGGCGTTTCCTGAATAAGACAGAAAGGAGGACAGGAACTCATGGCACCAGTTATTTATTTTAACCTCAGGGTTCTACAGGCCTGAGGTTCACTCTTTTAATCCTTTGGCTCCTTCCTCCTGAGGTGCAAATGCCTGGGGATAGTATCATTGAGGCATTTAAGGATGAAAATAAAGAAACAGATTTGTCCCTTAGACTTTAAATTGTAGTCAACACATTCCAAAGCTGATCGTAGCTGGAACAATTGCACCACAATGGTAAACAGCAACTCACACCTCTAACACCCATGAGATAGGTTTTTCACAGAAACTATTTAAATTCAATCTGGTTCATTGACTTTTTAAAATAAAGTAGAACATCTCTTATTGTGTTTTGTTGCTCCAATTCCCTGAGAGAGCTTTCATCTACTTCTGTAGCTAGTCCACTTCTTGGCTTAAGCATCCACCTTTTACTGCTCATACAATGAAAGGGTTTAAAGGGGTTACCTGGGCAATGAATACTCCAGTCGATCTCATGTATGTTTTGAAACATGTCCCATCATTAAGCAAAACTTCACACCACTGAAACATTTATTTCTGTATCTCTGCAAATCCCCAGCTTCATGACAGCCACACCTTGGAAGAATATGGGACACCTACCCACTTTAACAGTGCTCTGGATGATGTTCCTAAGTGACTTTTAAAATCAAGATACTTCAAGGTATTCCACATTTACAACAGCTTGTACTCCCTGAAAACAAGTCCCAGTGGCTCACTCAATGCTTGCACTGCTTAGAGCACTTTAGGGCTAAAGCCCAGCTTCTAATCCAGATAAGGTAATTATCAATTTCTTTCCATGGCTTTTCCTCTACCCAGCAGTAAAACTACAAATATCTACATAAGCATTCTGCAGCAAACACAAATTCTTTAAATCACAGCAAAGAGAAATGCAAAGCAACTTTGTTTGGAACTGCCAAGTGAGCCACATCAAAAACAGAGTCTTCCATTAATGTTAAATTTTTTCACCACTGTTGTGGGTTAACCACAGACAGCAACTAAGCACCACACAGCCACCCAGTGGAACGGGGAAAAGAGAAAGTAAATGTGAGAACACTCTGTTGAGAAAAAAAAGCGTTGTTTCATAGGAAAGCCAAAGTTGTACACACAAGCAAATCAAAACAAGCTCATTGCCCACTTCCCCAAGGCATGCAGGTTCTCAGCATCCCCAGGACAGCAGGGCTCCATTACACAAACAGTGACACAGGAAGACAAACACTATCATTCCAAATGTCCTCCTCTTCCTTCTTCTTCTCCAGATTTATATGCTGAGGCCATAGGGTCTGGGATATCCTTCAGGTCATCTGGGATCAGCTGTCCTGGCTGTGTCCCCTCCCAGCTCCTTGTGCACCTCTCGCTGCTGGGGTGGGATGAGGAGCAGAGAAAGCCTTGGCTCAGGGTAAACCCTGCTCAGTAACAAAAACATTTCTGAGGTATCATCATTGCTTCCAGCACAAATCCAAAACATTGGCCTAAAACAACTACTTGTAGAGAAAATTAACTCTATCCCACCTTCTTAAAATCCCACTATATCTAACCTGTATCTAATGGCTCATACTGTCCACAATAAGACTATTGGTGATATGGGATGATACTGGAGGCTACAGATTTAATGGATACAATTATGGTCAAGAGAGAAGGGAAGTCATGATATAACCTGCAGGATATTATTAGCCTGTTCAGGCAGTGATACCGTTGTTACTTAAAACTATTATTCGGCCAAAACCAGAGTCATTCTGCTGTGTTAGGTCTGTATAATTGAGCTAGACCTGTTTCTCTTTTCCTGTAACTGGGTAACACCAGTTACCTCTTTAACAACTACATAACTACTATCTGATATTCCTCACTTGCCTCTCAGTAACTGCAAGATCAGACTTTGCAGCAGTTCACTACTGCAGGGTGCCTGGAGGTCCTGGAGGCTCTGGGCACTCCCACATGTGTGTATGCAATAACACTGCCACCCATGCCAAAGGCATGAAGCTAAACATGCACAAATAGTGAAGTTTCCCTCAAACCAGGCTCCTCACCCTGAGGATAACTTTGCATAATGCTTCACTATAAAGTTTAAAAAAAAATATTCTCTGAGGGCACAAATATTTCCAGGAAAACAATTATCACAAGTGGCTTTATGGAGTCCAAGAAAACACAGCATCTTTACAGAGTTAGAGCAACCTGCAGTAATCTGCGGTCTAGTTCTCTGTTGCTAATCCTTTTCTCATCTCTAGAGTGCACATAACTTCCACCTATGGGACAAGTGTCTTTGCACATCTAATGTTTATGTTTTGTAAAATCTAGGGCCAAGCAGGCTAACGGATCACAAAACAAATGCATTTTCTGCTCTTGAATCACAAACCTGAAGAAGAAGTAAGGGAAAGGGAAAAATACATCAAATACACCGAAGAAGTAATAGAAAGGGGAAAATACACCAAATGGCACTAAGGTCTGCAGGAAGTGACATAAAAATTTAACTAGTGTGAGGTAAATATTCCTAAGCTGTTCTTTCATGTGTATGTGTAAAAATCAATCATATAGCATATACCTAACTGTATTGTACAATTCTGCATTCCCTGACTATGGGAAAGCTCCAATAAAGCCCAGCTTTTAGATTTGCTTTAGAAAGCTATTTGCTTCAAGTCTGTGTTTTGACCTAAGAAAACCTTTTGCTTTCACACCACTTCGGGTAACATCAGAAATCTCACTTTGTTCTGTCACAAGATGCTAAGTAAAACGAACACATTCAACTTCCCCACTGCTACGTGCAGACTTTCCCCAAACTTTTTTCTCATTTCTAAATGTACCACAAGAGGGAGCGCAGAGTTCACCTTCCGTGAGCTCTGAGTCAAGGAAGAGGTAGAGATAAACTGTTCGGTAAGTCATAAACTGTGACAAAAGTCAGACTAGGAGTTTAGAGTGTTTTTATATAGCACACCAGTGCTCAGGCAAAGAAAAGAAACAGGTTTTTTATTTGAGAAAGGTGTTATCTTACATTCATACTGCTGCATTGCTCTCTTGAAAGACAGCTGAAGCTGCAGATCTCACCTGAAGAAGAGAGACACATGGGCTGATGCCACAGGAGGGTAAAATCAAAGCAATCCTGATGGGAAGAAGCCTGCCGGCTCATCAAAGCTGTGTGAATAGGATATTTGGAAGAAATTGATAAGCCTCTCCTAGCATATCAGATACACATGTGGGAGCAGGAACAGATGAGGAAAATACACCCTTCTGACTGCACATATTGCTTTTAATGGTGGTATACTGTGATTTCTCATTAAAACACTTTCAGAAAATAGCTCCATAAAAAAACTCTGAATCTTCTCTTCTGCAGCACTCATAATAAAAAATGTACAGGAAGGTCCCCCTGGTCATTCCTTCCTTTCTCTCCCATTACCCCGCCTACCCTCTCCTACAATCATCAAATCTCTTTTTAAGTTACAAAACTGAATAGTTACAATGATTATACATAAATCTTAAATCCAGCTAGCTACAAGTGGCTGCTGAAATATTATGGAACTACTGTTAACAGCAACAATTAATATTCTGTTCCACCAAAGCAATCAAGCAGATGCTTAAGCACATTGACTTCAATCTGTAGCAGTTACACTCTATGCCATCTTATGTTACCACTCATATCAAACACAGCAACTTATATATCCTTAAACATTGCTTCATAAAGATGGATGCAAACTTTCTAGGAGGAGAAAACTCCCTGCCTCGCATTTACCTTCCTCTTGGCTAAAGTCACTCAGGGCTGGTGTTATCTGACTCAAATCCAGACTGCATTTGTACCCCCCTTCACAACTGGTTTCCAACATGAGGTTAAGGTGTTTGCTTAGTTCAGGTCTTCACTGCTTAGTTGTTTCCTTTTAATGATTCATTCTATTTCAATTCCAAAAAGCTCATTACAGAATAATTTTATACAGTGTTTGCTGTTCAGAATTGGTTCATAAAACAAAAAAGCCAAGTGACTAATACAAATACATCTTCCATGCTTTCAGCCTGTGGAACCAAGTTGTTAACTCTTTGCAATTTAAAACAAACAGGTTTCCGTTTTTTTTCTAATATCCTTGTGGAGTACTGGAAGGTCAGCTCAGCAGTAGATAACAGTTACTCCCCTCTGTTATTATCAACAACTGTCACAGACACCACCCCTGGCAGACTCCAGGTGCTTGCAGCTACCGAGAGTGCCACAGCTCAGAATGGCACATGATTAGAGGGATGGAACACCTCCTCTGTCAGGAAAAGCTGAGACAATTGGGATTGTTCAGACTGGAGCTTCAGGAGAAGGCTTCAGGGCAGCATTCCAGTACCTGAAGGGAGATTTCAAGAAAGACTGAGAGATTTGTCACATGGGCATATAGGGTTAAGACATAGGGAAATAGCTTTAAACTGGAAGAGAAGAGGTTGATGTTAGATATTTGGACAAAAATCTTCCCTGTAGGGTGTTGAGGTACTGCACAGAAAAGATGAGGCTGTCCCATCCCTGGAAATCTTCAAGGCCAGGTTGGATGGGAATCGGAGCAACCTGATCTAGTGGAAGGTTGTTCCTGCCCACAGCAGAGAAGTCAGAATGAGATGATCTTTAAAACCCCTTCCAACCCAAACCTTTCTATAACCTTTAGAGTTGAACACAATCCAGGCCTGATTCCCACTGTACTTGCAGTCATGAATGAGCAGCAGAACTGCTGTGGTCAGAAACCTGTGCTACAATCCCTCATGCCCCCAGTCAGATGCTGTACTTCAATAATTCCACCAAAGAAGTTTCCAAATCACTCTATTACAAAACACAGGGCTTTCTGATCTTTAAAAAGACAGAAGTGAGTCAGCAAAGCATTCTACAAAACAGTGAAGGAACCTCACTACAGTTATATTTGTTTTCTACTAAACATCCAGGGTATTACTGAATAGCTGTGAACACATGGATGCACTAAAAGAACAGTACCTCCACAGACTCTCATCATTGACTGGCTCCTTCACTTACACTTTTGTTATGGGAACATGTACAGATGCTGTAGATTTCTACGATTATGCCTCCTATAAAAATTTTAGTGTACTAAAGAGGATTTATTAAAGGGAAAATCAGATAGTTCGGTCAATATGGCTGAACATGGGCAACCACTTTATGTACAGAGAACTGCCGAAATTTCCTTCACCATTCCACCTCTCTGTGGCTCAAATCTCCATGATGGCAGTAGCACAATTGTTATAAATACCAGGATGAAAAAATAACTTACTACATTTGTGGCAAATTGAAACACAGGTAACACAGAGATTGTAGCAGAACCTCCTCTGCACATTACTGGACAGTTCACAACTCTTTGAAGTTCCCTGACTTCAGTACCTGTCCGTAAAGTGAGTTGGAATTATTCGTAGTGCCCAGAGTATTTGGGAAGAACTGGATAGCTCCATATCTGCACAAACGAAGACTAGAGGACCTCAAACAATATTGAACAACACACCTGGTAAAGACAAAAATAAATAAACAATCATGGCAATACAGAAAAAAACTAATCAGAAATAGATTTTCCAGTGGTCATTTTGAAGCTAACACAAGATTATATTTAGAGCTTTAAAAGGGAATGTATACAGCGTGTATTTCATGGAGACAACCTACAGTTTTACAGCTGTAAATGGGTAAACCTCAGCTGTGAATTATTCTAAACAGACTCAGCTTTCCCAGAGATAATTTAGTTGCAAAGAGTGTGTGACCATTCTAGTTTCACATATGAATAAATGATGCACATAAAGGTGGCGATTTGCTGTCAAGGGCCAGCAAAGGAAGAAGGAATGTGGTCTTCCAAGTCTGGTCCAACATTCACAGTCAGCCCCTAAATAAAGTAATTTGAAAAAACCTCTAGGAATATGCAAGCATGATAGAGGACTGACACCCCCAAGAAATGGTAAAATATGAACCCTTATACAGAGACAAAAACTGTCCTTTTAGTATATTATCTAACACTTTCTAAGAAAAAAACAGTATTGTATCATTTTTATTTATTCTTGGACTTTTGGGACCCTAGGTGTTGTAGACAGGTAAAAAAATTGTAGAAGGAAGACCTTATAAAATTAGACCTGCTGTATTAAATTAATATCTAGCTTGTCATCTCCTCTAGTCAAGCAGTGTAGTCAAGCAGTGTAGTCAAGCAATTTGCAAGTTCCCATGTAAACACAATGAGAATTCATTAGCACAACAACCTGTTCTTGGATTAAAAAACAAATTCATCTGCAATAACAAGGGATTTGTCACATGACAATCATTTAAAAATGTATAAACAATCCAAGAATAGAAAGATTTGACAGACAAGTAGAATACCTTTTACTAATCAATACAGTAATTGGCAAGAAAGCTATTAACCAATTAAAGTTGCACATGAGGTCTGTAAAAACTGTATAAAATAAACTGTAAATAAAGAATGGCCTTTTCCCAAATGAGAAAATGAAGTCTCAGCTGACTTATTACAACACCTAGGTTCTACCACTTTTTTGCTCCATAAATGCAGAGTCTAGAAACCTTGAGATGTAAAAACATACATTTTTTTTACCTTTTAGAAGAGATGAGAGCCTCATTTAATTGTGACCTTAA
Organism: Phylloscopus whistleri; assembly: GCA_017589585.1. Classification (NCBI taxonomy): domain Eukaryota; kingdom Metazoa; phylum Chordata; class Aves; order Passeriformes; family Phylloscopidae; genus Phylloscopus; species Phylloscopus whistleri. Next base: position 441,446 of record JADMLD010001007.1, on the reverse strand, counting down.
AGGGGTGGCTTTAGCAGTAAATATTAGTTTATCATAACAGCACTGCTAGAGGTACCTGTGCACCAAAGAGCTCTTCCCTTTTTATCTAAAGTGTTTGAAAAATAGTGCATTACAGCAGGTGCTGAGAGAACACTCAGTGCAGTATGTTTAGGTTGTTCCAAGAATCTTGCAAGATTTTTATGTCACTTTAGCAGGAACCTCTTACATGCCAGCCTTTCATGAACGATCTATCTCCTTCAAGAACCAAATGTACAAAGGGAAGACTGAGGCTCTCAGTTTATTTGCCTGCCTAAAATCAAAGGTCTGCAGAGGGGCAAAGAAGAGATCTGAAAGTGAGACTGCCAAGAGATTTGGATGGGGACACAACAGAGGGACATCTGCTCTAGGCAGGTTGGTCAGAATGAACACAGTGACAGCAGTGCCTGCCATCTCAACACAATGCCTTCTCCAGAGTCAGCAACATTCAAATTCTTATCTTATTCTTCTTTTGACTAATATTTTATTGTGCTTTTGAATATGCAGCACAGAAAGGGAAGCTGAATTTCCAGGTAATGCACACACATTTTTTTCCAAGTAGTCACGTATGCCTAATCAGCAAAAAGCACTTACATTATTTTCACAAGTTATTAACTGAAATGGGAAACCAGCTTACTGTGATTCCATTACAAAAGAGTTACTGCACCCTGGTGCAGCTGGTATAATAAGTATCAATTGGCTTGAGAGAAACCAACTAAGGCTGTACCACAACATTCAGTCTTACATTTCCCCAGTATTTACACATAACCTAGATCCAATCTCATAAAATGGAAGAGAGGTGCTGATCTTCAAGTTCATGCAGATCCTCAGGCCTCTGTGTAAAACAGAAATAGAATGAGAAACCAGTTGTGTTATTAAGAATATGAACAATCCAAAGAGATATTAAAGGTATTCAGCACTTTTCATCTGCTTCCTAGAATGTCAGCCACAGTCAATGCAGAGCTCTCATCAGAATCACTTCTGCTTTACCCAAGTTTACACTTAATTCTCAAGTTAGCAGCTATTTTCCTTCTTCAAGCCAATAAAGATCCATGCTGAGCTATCAAACCAACTCCTTGGACACTCTTCAAGACATTTTTCCTGTTAACCTCATCACATATTTCATCTCAGAATTTTTTTTCAGTGTAGATATGGACAGGATTGTTTTCTAAGAATAAGTATTAAGCTTCATTAACATATTTTTTATGTATTTGAGGCAGTATAAAGAATACTGAAATACATTATCAACATGCCAAGAGACATTTCAAGCACAGCAAACACCAGTGCCCCTCATACAGTTGCAAACTCTGCTGTCATCCACAAATAGATGCATATGCTTCCTTTCATCTTTCAAACACTCCATGGACAAGGTGAGCTTTATGATTCATCTGTCACATTTTACTTTGTATGGGAGTCAAAGAAAACCAAGAAAGCAGTAGCAACAAGGTTGGTTAAACAGAAAGTAATGAAAATGTATTTAAATCCCATTCTTTTAGGGCATTTTTGAATGACATTATGCAGCAACTATGACATGGGTTGCTCAGCCCATGTCAAGACACAATACAAATCCAAAATAACAACTCAAACATCAGTCAGCAGTATAAATGTGACCTGCCTGAGGACACCTAAAAAATAAAAATGTATTGTGGGTTGACTTTGGCTAAACACAAGTTGTATAAAGATAATAATGGATTAAAATAAAGACAGTTTAATAATGCAAAAGCAGAGACCAGGCACAGAAACAAAGGAAGACAAAACTTTTATTCTTTATTTCCCATTAGCAGAAAACGTCCAGCTACTTTGGGGAGGTAGGGCTTCAGTCCATGTAGCAGCTGTTCTAGAAGACAAGTTTCATAATAATAAATGCCCTACACCCTTTTTCCTTAGCCTTTATTGCTGAGCAGACATAATATGGTCTGGAATTTCGTCAGGTGCAGTCAGCTGTCCTGGCTCTTCTCCAATATGTGTCTCTTCCACCACAGGCTGCAGTCCTTCAGGAACAGACTGTTCCTAAGTGGGTCCCCCATGGGGTCACAAGTTCTACCAGCAAACCTGCTCCTGCACTGGCACCCACAGGGCTCATAAACTCCTTAGGGTACATCCACCTGCTCCAGCTGGGGTTCTCCCTGGCCTGCAGGTGGATCTCTGCTCCACCACGGACCCCCACGGGCTCCAGGGGCACAGCTGCCTCACCATGGCCTTGCACCACAGGCTGCAGGGAATCTCTGCTCTGGCACCTGAAGAACCTCCTGCCCTTCTTCTTCACTGACCTGGCTGTCTGCAGAGCTGTTCTTCTCATATTCTCACTCCTCTCTCTGATTGCAGTTGCTGTTGTGCAGGTTTTTTCATCTTCTTAATCCTGTTGTCCCAGAGGTGCTACCAGCACTGCTGATGATCTCAACTTTGGTCAGCAGCACATCCATCCTGAAGCCAAGCTGGCACTGGCTTGTTGAATGTGGGGGAAGCTTCTCACAGAAGCCACCCCTGCAGCTCCTCACAGAAGCTTTATCTGCTGTTGTTCATAGATTTGGTTTGTATAGAACACAGAAGAAACAAAATTTAGTCACTTCTGGCTCTTGGGATATCCCATTGGAATTCCTGGGCATGCTCTCCAAAGATGCAGGATCTTCTCTTTGACCATAGACACATGTGCAACTGTAACACATTTGTAACTATAAAACAAGCATATCACTGGCCATTTCACATCCAGGATATTACTTATGAAGTCGTGACAGTTTCTTTAGTCAGAGGAAATTAGATCGCTCAAATCTTGTTTCCTGGAATTGATAGCACTTGGTCCACAGGATGCATAGAATCACTGGTTTTCCCAAAACAAAGAGTCCCTAATCCTTTGAACACAATTTAGGTCTCATGAATGTAGCAGTCTGAGCTTTAGAACTTAGGATCAGGATATGAATAGGGTAATAAATTAGGAAATGTCAAGAAAACACCATGTAGAAAAAAAAAAAACACTTTCTGTAAATGCTACCCAGAGTCATCTTTCATACAGGCACCTTACTTTTTCAAGAGTTAGCATCACAATGTGCTGTCCCAAACCTTCCCATAGAGGATGCCACAGGAATAGGTTCACAAAGGTATTGCTTCAGGCCAAACCAAATTGTTGTAGCGAAAGGAATGAAGTCAAGGTCTGAGTCAAAGAAGAGCCCTGCAGCAGAACAGAGACAGCAAGGAGTTCTGTCAGTACAAAGATAGAAGCACTAAAGCAGTCACATAGCCCCAATGAGATGAGTGGAGAGGAGGAAAAAAAAAACCAAAAAAAACAATTGCCTGTGGGCTGCAAATGCCAGGAGTAACCAAAAGATTTTTGGCAGGTCACAGAGTCAGGAAGCGTTTCTGCACTGACAGCTTCTGTCTTCAGCTAGAAACTAATTCAGCCTTGATATGAGGACAGAGAACACAGAATTCCACCACTTTTGTTTCAAAATTTAGATATAAACACACAGATTTTTAAATCTTTGCCTCATATCTCATCTAAATTTGTCTGGCTTGGGATTTGGGAGTTCTTAGCCCTATTCTGCTGTACTCCCTCTAAGACTCTCTAGAAAGTAGCATTTCATTCTCATCCCCCAAAATCAGGATCTCAGGCTCAAGTAATTCTGTCATCTGATTTATGCCAGTTTCTATCAGTACACCGCAGTAAGATCACAGAACTGCTGGAAGTCTCCCTGTGCAGAAAATCGTTTCCAGGCCTCCTGTTGAGGAACATTGCTGTAACAGCACCAACAACAGAATTATAGCAGGAGTGGAATTAGAGATCTCCAGGAAAAAGGACTCAGTCTTCCACGGGTTTGTGCACTTTTCCCTTCACCTGCCGGCACACAGCACCTTGCAAGGCCAGCCTTTAAAAAGCTGAATTTAACACGTGTAAGGTCATCATAAGCAATGAAGGTAAACACTAGTGACTCTTCTCCCTCGCTCCCGAGTCTCAGCCGGGGTCTCTCAGCCCTCACTTCGGACCCAGCCGCAGCTCTCGAGGAGCCGAGTGCGGCTCTCCCGCACCTCCGCGGGCAGCGGCACAACTTCACCGCAGCCGCTCCGCGCCCCCGAACGAGGCTTGAAAAAGTTACCGCGGGCTTGCGGGAGCGGAGGGAGCGGGCGGTACGGCCCCAGGGCAGCGAACGGCCGCAGGGCAGCCCCGACGGGGCGGCTCTCTGTGCCCGCCCGGGGGAGGCGGCCCGGCTCCTGCGCGGCGAGCGGGGCACGGCGCGTCCCACCCCCGGCCTTGACGCCACGCGTTAATGAAATGCTAATGCCGGGGCGCGGAGCCGGGCGCTGCCCGCGCCCATAAAACGCGGCGCGGCGCGGCGCGGGGGCCCTGCCCGCAGCCATGCAGAGCGCGGCCCCCGCCGCCCCGCCGGCCCTGCACCTCCTCACCTCCTACTTCATCGACAGCATCCTGGGCCGGGGCCCCGCCGCGGGCCGGCACGGTGAGGGACGGCGGGGAGGGTGGCGCGGTGAGAGGTGGCCCGGTGAGGGGCAGCGGGGTCGCTCCAAGCCCGCCCGCCCCAGTAACTCCGCGGTTGTCTCCCGCAGGCGCGGAACGCGCGGAGACGCCGCGGCCCGGCCGAGCGCGCAGCCCCGCGGAGGAGCCGAAGGCGGAGGAGAGCGAGGAGCGCCCGCCCGCCGCCGAGGCACCGGGTCCGGTGAAAAGGAAGCAGCGGCGGTACCGCACCACCTTCAGCACCTTCCAGCTGGAGGAGCTGGAGCGCGCCTTCTGCAAGTCCCACTACCCCGACGTGTTCACCAGGTAGCGGCGGGAGGGGCGGGCGGGGCCGTGCCGGGGCGGCGGGCGAGCTCCGGCTCTGACCGTGCGTTCCTCCCGCAGAGAGGAGCTGGCCCTGCGCCTTGACCTGACGGAAGCCCGGGTGCAGGTGAGTGCCGGAGGGGACGAGGGGCGAGAGAAGGTTGAACACGGCGCGTTTCCCCTCTTGTTCAGCCGGGCGAGAACGGAACAGCGGCGGTGCCGGGCACGCGTCCTGTCCGCGGCCGCTGGTGCTGAAGGGACGCAGGAAGGGGCGCGTTACCTCCGTGGCCCCGAAGCGGCGGCTCAGGGACATTCCCAGGTTGCGCTTCTCTCCGGCTTGTGCCGCCGCCTTCACGGGTCGAAAGGCAGGTACTGTGTCTCCTAAGTTTTAAAACAGGATTTAAAAAGAAAAAATTAGGTTGTTTACAGAAAATGAGGGCTTCTGTGGGGCATCCAAAGTTATTTACTGAGGTTGCAAAAGTTAACATCCTTCTCTTGGTCTAACTTAGCTCAATAAGCCAGCTATGCTTCTAAATGACCAGATAAAACAAATGAAAGATTAATTCGACATTATATATGACAGTCAGGTCCTGTCCAGGAGAATTTTATGCCCAGCTGGGCTGTGATTGCAGCAATGCCTGTAGAACTTCAGCATACTTAGACAGTAATCACTTGTAGGCTGCAGTTTGCTTAAACTACAAACGACCCTTAGTAACTTTTCCTGACTGTATGCACTCGTGCTAAACAATATCCCTTAAAAACCCTTTTCTTCACATTCATCTTTTGATAATCTAGAAATCCTCTTTTTATATAGAAATTATAGCCTTTTTAAAAAAAAAGAAAAAAAAAGTTGTTTCAAAAGGTGTGAAGGCTTTCAAGTACTTATAAGCTGCAAATGACAATTGTACTAAATTTGGCTTGTGCTGAAGATCAGATATTGACTGTTCCAGCACAACTCTGGGTACGTGCCTACTTGTGAAAGACTGAGAACTTGTGCAGCTGCTCACTGTGACAGTCCTGCTTACTACTGCATAGCTTTGATACTGTTAATGCCAGATCCTTGTTTGTATACTTTGTCAATACTCCAGTCACTGGATCTGCAATGGTTCACACCAGTTACAGTCTCTAAAACTGTAACTTTTTTAGCTTTTTATTTTAATATGCACCATCTTCAAAAAAGGCATTAGAAGTATGAATGGTACTTTATAATTGACTCAAAGAATACCTAGATGAACTTTTCAGCTCTCTTTTGTGGACTCAGGGGAGATTATGTACCCTCCACTCTCCCTAACACCAATAATGACTAAGACCTCTGGTCATGTTCAGACTGACATGCACCAGTCTCTGACAATTGCTCATGGTACCTAACAACGAAAAAGACATGGGTGAAAAGCTGTTACTCTAATTGTTACTGTCAAATTTCCTTTGTGTGGTACATACTCTGTAGACCCTGCGATGGAATGGTGCAATGGTATATGGCAAAGAGGATTTCATCTCCAAATGACTCATCTAAAAAAAAAAAAACCACCACACACCAGGAAACATTAGTGTCTGATGGAGCCAAAAAGGAATTAGGAATAAAAATAACAGAGTTGATTCTTCCCCAGTGGATTGAAGGAACAGCAAAGAGCTGTTTCCTGGTATGTCTTTTCCTCCTTAATATGTTAGATCTTAACACAAGTCTCCTGAGCATGGAGCACAGAGTCAGCACAGTTGTTTAGTGTGAGCTTGCAGTGCACAGAGCCAAGACCAAGTTCCTATCCTGTGGGAAACCGGGCTCAGCCTGGAGGAAAGGGGATGTGTAGGAATAACAATGATGTACTGCACTTAAACTACCATAGTTACCAAATACTTGCCATGCTTACAGTTGCTCTATAAGGCATCCTGTGTGAAATGAAGGCTTCCAATCCTCTCCCTCTACCTTAGCCATGGTACCTGGCTAAATCAGCTGACATGGAAAGTGGCATCTCCCTACTTAGTAAACTGTAAATTCAAGAAATTAATCTTACCCAATGCAGTCAGACCATTTCTTCACCTCAGTGTGTTTTACAAATGGAGATTTGCTTCTCTGGAGAGAACCCTCTGTCAACCAGCTGAAATGGGTAACAGCCACTGCATTGTTCCTCCTCTTGCCTTTTGAGTCTTACATGAAAATTAACAAATAAGAGAAAAAAAGGGCATGAATATATGCTCATTCCATCATCAAAGAGATCCCCTTCACCCAAGACCCTCCTTATTTACTTTTATAGAGTAAGGGAGGTGGTGCATTCCTTACCTTGGGAAAGAGGTAGTCAGAGAGTCTGCAAAACGTTTTTATAACCTGAAGCCACGTTGGGATTGCTCTTCAATAGCATTTACATCTGTTGTTGCCATTCATGTTTCTCATTCATATTGTTAGGATGGGAAGAAAATAAGAATCTTGTTTGACGTGGGGGTAAAAGGTTTCATGGGTATTTCACTGCAATAAGCTGTATCAGTTTTAAAGCATTGGCTTACAGCTGTAACTGATTGAGACATCTTGGTCATATTTTCTCATTACGATCTCTTATTCACTTACAGCAGAAACACAATACAGTTATGCACATCTATGTATCTTTTTACCATCATTAGGTATTATATCAATTAAATAAGATACATTTTTAAAGAAAATTACATCAAGAAAACAATCAAATTTTACATGCTCACCTTTTCCTTTATAAAAGACCTGAATCTCTTGTCAGATATGCATGATGCTAGCGATTGCAAATATAATCTGGGTAATATTTAGCATGCAATTCAAAACGTGATGGTTTAAAACTCATTTTTGAATATTAAGTAAAGGGGTTTTTTCTAGAATATTTTGGCATTGATATTACAGTCATAAAAATTTTAAGACTGGTATGGCAGTTTCTGTTATGGTTAGTTTGTCGCTTCAGATGTGTCTGAAAAGAGAATAAAGGCAAGTTAAGTCTTCCATCAGAAGCAAAGGAAAACTGCTTAACAAAAGGTTCAAGATGACTAATCTGAATGTTAATGACTATAATATGTGCAGTAAATTTTGAAAGCTGTTTGTCATGTCAGTCTAAGGTATGAGGCATTGGTCTACTTCTGTTATCACTTGAACTGACGAGTTTTTACCAATAAGGAATGGAAAGCCAGCTTTTTTTCTAATGGTAATTATTAGATACCTATGCTGGTATTTCCTTCCAGTTTGAGAAATACAAAATCTGAGAGATTATTAAATTTAGGGGTTAAGCTTAAAATTACCTGTAACATTAAAATATTATTTTGTAGTCAAAGTGCATGTCTGAGTAATCAAATGGACTTGCTTTAGATCAGAGAAACCAGAAAAGCAGATATTTAATTTTGTGTTAGGCTTCTTTATGAAGAACAGATTGAAGAACAGTGCTAAGATTTAGTAAGGACATGAACACCCTTGCAGCATTTATCGTTTTTAGAAGAGGCTGTATGTGCATATCTCAGTGTGAGACAGTTATTGTTTTCTACTGGATTGTTTTCATAGAAAACACTAACACCTTTGAGTTGGTGGTCTTCTCCTGTGAGATTTTAGCTAAGCTCCAATTATAAATACTTAGGATTACTAGTTAACACTGATTTTAAATCATCTCACCTCAGTAATTTAATTTTCTTATCAGACTTCTGTCTGATAGACCAAGACCCCTGTCTTGGGCTAATACTGATAGAGTATCTAGTCCTCACTTGCATGCAGGCACAGCTGCCTGGCATTTCACAGGTTCAGATATTCCCTTGTGAGACTATTGAAAGCTGGAAGAAAGACCAAAGAATGAGTCTTAACACTCAAGAATTTCAAGTACCAACTTCAAAATTTTGATATTCTGATTTTCTGCTGAGAGCACCTCCCTCTGCTGACTGCCTGTGAGCGAGACAGTTCTGTGTTACACATGTAACCCGAGGGGTAAAAATCCCTCTTCCAGGAGAACAGCAACTTTCCAGTGTAAATATACTGCATGCAACATATGGAAGGACTAGCATAGTACTTCTTCAGCTGGATCCTGAGAACCCCAGAGCAAGTGCTTTGAAAGAGTCAATTGTAACTGACAGAGAGAAACAACATCAGGCTTGGGACAGCAAGGCTGGGGCGTGCTGTAGCCTTGTTTGGGGATCTGCACCCCGGTGTGTGGAGGGCTTTTCTCCCAAACACACTTCATGTCATTTAACCACCTGAAGGTAAGTTACACTGCTGGAAATGGTCATAGGGCATGGCTGAGGTAAAGCAAGCTGGGTCTCCCAAAATCTGATTTTTAAATACTGTAGATGCTATTTAAAACTCTTGGAAAACAGTTTTTGTACTGTATTAAAATTGCCACCTCTTGAATGGCTTTGTTGAAGTTTAACGTTCAATAAATAGGTTATGAAAGGAAAAGTGATCATTTTTAATAATTGCTCTTGCGTTTCAGGTGTTACATAAATATATTACAATGGCTTTAAAACATATGTGACTTCAGTCAGAGAGTAGTCAAATTTACAATATTTAAAAGTGATTTATTTTGTAATAAACCCACTAAGGCATTTATGAAAAGATCTTTTACATTGAAGAAGTGAGGTTTGGCTTAACAGTAATTATTTTGCCATCCATATCAATACATGCTGTAGTATCTGGTAAGACAAACTGCAGAGTAAGCTCAGCTAATGCCTTTATAATTTCTTATTGAAGGTCTGGTTCCAAAACAGAAGGGCAAAGTGGAGGAAACGTGAAAAAAATGAAATTCTGGGGACTGTTCCGGGAATCTCCTTAACGCACCCACTTGGTCTATTTTTGGATGTTCCACTGAGTCATTCTCCCCTCCTAGATCACACCTGGAGGTCAATGCCTCTTTCAACATTGGCTGTGCCATCCATGTCCCCTGCTTTTAATCCTTCAACCTTAGGGCCATTTGGCCTCAGCAGTCTTACCTGGACTTCTCTCTTCAGAAATCCTATATTAAATCCACATTTTGGAAGGTATAGAATAATTTTCTTTTTTCTAAATCTCAAAACTGTTAAAAATGCTGCATTTATATTGTTTTGCTACTCGTATGTTCTCAATAAACTTACTGAAATGGGTTAGTTCCTGTGCAGGATCACTTGATTAGGAACAGCAAGATTTGGGTTTAAGTCACGCTAGTAAAATCCTAACGTGTAATTGCTTTTTGAAGACAAATTGTGCATACTTACTGCAATTTTGGTCCCACTGAACTCTAGTCTTCATACAGACTGATGTGACCTGTGTGGCTGAAGCTTCATCCTTCTCTCCCACTCTCTCTCAAGTATAAATACATTATATATAAAATATGCAAATACATTACATATTACATATACGTATATACAAATATATTTAAAAATAGAAGATATCACTCTTGTTGAAATTAGAGCTTGTATCCTAGTACTACATTAACAGACAAACAAATCCTTTTCACATAGAATCAATTGATCTGAACAAATTGTCTGCATAAACAACTATATAAATTGGCCTTTTTATGAGGTGGTTTATTGCTTTCATGGAACAGGCAGATCTGCATCATCCAAGGTTTGTTTAGAAAGGATTTGGCATGAGTGCTTAAGCAAATGGTTGCTGGTTTAGATATCTGCATGCATGTCATCTCTTTTTCATTTTATTTAAAAGGGGTTTGTTTTTTTTATTTAGGGTGGGGTTTTCTGCTTGTTTGTTTTTGTTGGGTTTTTTTTAAGGGCAAGACACTATACTGCAAAATGAAGCTTAAAAATGTGCATTTGGAAGTAATTAGAAATTTTGGAACTTATTTTCCTAATACTTTGGTAGGGAGAAGCTGCAACTCAGTAAGTATTTGTTCTCCAAAATAATTCTTAATTTGGGTAATATTGACTTCTTTCAAATACAGGTTTCTCAATGCTTTAAATCCTCTCGTGACAACAGCTTCAGTACTAATGAAAGCTCCTGGACCCCCGTCAGACCCTGTTCTCACTGCCTTCACTGATCCAGCAGCAGTTGAAAGGAAAACGTCAAGCATTGCAGCACTAAGACTCAAAGCGAAAGAACATTCAGCACAAATCCCTCAATTAAACCTCATCTCCAGTCTTACAAACACTAACAAAGAACTTTGTTAGGAGCTCTCCCACAGACTACAGCCATGGAGGGGAAAGTGAATGCCTTCTCCAATAAGTAGCTCTCATTAGAGAGACACATTTAAAAAAAGAAAACACACACACACACAGAGCTGTATTTCCTGCAGCTTTAGTAATAGACTGAAAGGAAATAAACCTGCTAAACATTGTTTTCCTTCATTACAACACAAAATCAGGTAGTAAATTGGCTTGTATCATTTCTGGCACTGCAGAAACAGAAGCAGGAACTATCACATCTTTGTAAACCAGGCTAACATGTATCTGAAGCTTTGAAATCACTGAATTCACCAGAAGCTAGCCCAAAGGCTCCAAATTCTTTGTAGGAATAACCACATTTCTAAGCAATTCTTAACTTCTCAGGAGGAACTCTTACATGCAGTACTTGAGAATCAGTACACAGTTATTAACTTGGAGACCATGCTTCATGTTGAAGTGCAAATGCCAGATGAAATATTGCATTCTAGAGAGACTTAGCAGGAACAAGATGGGGATTATTTTCAGTATAGGCTTTTGGTTCAGAACTAGGTTTGTGTAAAGAGTACTTTGTTTCAAATAATAATAAAAAAAAAAGGTTTGCTTTATGTTCAGGGTGGCAATGTCTTAACAAAGAAAGTTTAACCTCTGTACATGAACCGTATCCTGTGAAAGTAGGCTAGCACTGTGCAGTAAATTGTGTGTAGTTCTCTGTGTATGTCTATACATGTCAATCAGTAGCTTATAGCTGTAAATATGAAGTTGCTGAATACTTTTAGCAAGATTTCTGGCACACCTTACCAGACCAGTAAGTTAACAGATTACTTGTATATTTTGAGACATTTCATGCCTTAGTAGTTTCAGAATTTAAATGAATACTCAATGTGAACTGTTAAATTCTTCCTTGGACCAATGTTGAAATGAGTGAAAACAGAGGCCTTACTGAGCAGGAGTCTACAGTCCACCACAATCCTGGACTCCATGACAGGTTGTTTTAAAGTCTTTGCTGAATTTCCCCATCCAGGAAATGGGACTGAGAACAACTCTCCACAGGTCTGATGCTTTATGTAAAGTGAGGATATGTAGTATCCTCATATGTTGAAAAGTGGGGATAGGGCATCAGATGCTCCTTTTGCAGCTCACTCGCCTACCTCACAGGGCTGTTGTGAGGACTCATTAAAGAAACAGATATTGTGCAAATGGCAGAGTTTTACAAGTGCTAATTTTTGCTTCATAGCAACAAAAGAAAGGCCAACAGTTGGCTGCACATGGAGATCACCTTTCCCACACATGTAGCAGAGGTCCAAGCAAACTGTTCCTCTGGTTGATGGGACAGCATGGGATTCCTCCACTGATGCTGCCTGTTTTCTCAAAACTGTCCTCAAACACATTTACACTGAAAAGATTTTGTGTATTTTAGAACTTCCTTTCCAAGGCAGCTCTGGGCCTACTCTTGAGACTACACAGTTGTGTTCTCAGCTAGAGTTTGAGGTGCAGTACTCCAGCTACATCGCTGCTGCTTCTGGAGACTGCACTGAGCTTGTACTTAGCTCCAGGACAGAGAAGGAAGTTTGCTGAGTCAAAGACAAATACTCATCACTTTCCACAAGAGTGGAAGTATTTCTGACTGGGTTCACAGACCTCATTGGTAGCACAGGTAGAAGGTGGTGGTACTTCAGCTGTTAGGAAAAGCCAGGTCCCTATTTGAGTTACAGCAGAGCTGCACTGTGTGTCAAGCAGCAGGAGACTGGGGAAGTGAAGTAAGCAGGACCTCTCACACAAAGTTTGAGTGTATTTCCTCCTCAGAAGCTATTTGCTTCCACCAGTCCACTCTCATGGCCCAGGCTGCCAACTGGCAGCACAACACGGTATCCACTCAAGTGTTGAGTTTGTTCCAAATAAACCTTTTAAGTAGGTTAATGGCTTGAAAACTGTCATTACACAACTCCTGTTCTGTACAAGCTTCTCTGGTATCTTTCCTTGCCACCAGTGCCTCTCTCCTGCAATGCAGAGAGGTTCTACAGGAAAGGAAACTCACTGTTTCATTTAAAGTAGAAGAAATTATCCTGCATTTGCCACGAGCCATTAAAAAAATAACTCTACAAGAACAATAAAATCTGGGTATTTTTGCCAAATTACATTCCTAGACAAGCTCACCAGAAGCAACATGTGAAAAATAAGAGATGAAGGCCAATGTAATACATTGCATGAAATAGTAGGTCCCGTGTTATCACCAAAATCTTCATCACTGACCAGAGGGCCACAGATATCTCACTCAGGTATGGTGGAATCAAATTCACAAGCTAAATTTCAGCAGTTACATCAGAGAAAACATTTATCTATCAACAAAGTTTTCCAATAGCTATGGTTAGAAATAACTTCAGGGACACCAATTAAACACACAGTGGCAAGTAACTTCACTCACGTGCATGACAGCTCCTGTCAGAGCTGGGAGCTGCTACCTCCACCCAGCACACAGAGCCACTTCAGCACCACCATGGGAACCGCAGGGTTGGACAGCAGGGTTGGCTCCTAAAGCCTTGCCAGTTTGGGTGTTGCTCTGTCCTAATTCTCCTTACAAGAGGGCAAGCTTCTCCAAGACATCCTCCTCTCCTACTGAGACCACAGCCAAGCACCTGCTGGGTACCACTCCCCTGCCAGCTGTGAACTCTTCCCAATGTCACACTGAGGCCAGGACTGTCTTCTTTGGTGTACACTTCTGCATGGCTCTGCAGCTTCAAGCTACTGTGCCCAACTTGACAAATGACAGAACAGCAAAGATAAGTACATTGCCTGTTTTGTTCCTGGTTAAGGAGAAGCTTTCATCCCTGTGCCATCTGGGCAGAAGCCAGTGTCTGCAATTATCAGCAGTTCCGAAGGGGTACAGGTAGACAACACAGTTTTCTAATGTTTCATCTGGGTTTACTTTGAAATTAAGAGAGTTTTTCTTTAAGGTGATTTCATTTTTTCTGCCTTAATGAGTCCTTCCAAGAAATTTCCATTCTTCCATGTGACTTGAAATCCAGCAGTGAGAGCTAATGGTATTATGAAAATAAATATGCAGGGCAACACTTGAAATCAGCTTAGGAACCACAGAGTGCTCATAACCAAAACTCTGAAAGTTTTACATGTTCATTATTACTACCTAACAATGAAATATCACACCAAGGGAAGAAGGTTTACTTATTCAGTCTGTTTAAGTTTTAAATAAAGAGGCTTAATTACCAGCTTTTATGGATCTAGTACTAAAATTACATTTTAAAAAATGTTGAGGAGCAATTAACTGAAAAACTTCCAGCCTAGTTTCATAGCTGCACATGGGGCCAACATCTTCGCTATTAATCATGCAGGGGCATTTGTTTTCCTAGTTTTTCTCAGGGCAGCAGACTCCCATATCCTAAACAAGACAGCCATTTTACAGAGCGTGTCTCACACGGAATATTGATTGCAATTATTTCCTGACATTTTATCTTGCCTTATGCACTAAATTCTTTAGACCTAATCTAGGCAAAGTCTGCAATGACCTGGATTGAGACTGCAGCATTTGTCCCTATGCCTCTCTTCTGAATAAAGAAGGGTTGCAGCCTAAATCTTCTCTGGGTGACATCAAGATTGTTTCCCGGCACAGATTCCGACTTCAGGCCAACAGGCATGAAGGCCTCATTGTTTATTGGGTTTATCTGGTTTTCTTGAAAGCAAAAATATATGGGAGAAATTCCAAAGCCACAGAGAAATCTCAATACAATCCCACCCCATCCACCTTCTACAAATGCTGAGGAAAAACTCTTATCTTCAAATTAAACCTCTTGACTTTGCTCTCCCCATCACAATTTTTTGAGGTGTTTTGCTGAAAGATTCTGCAAGCATATTAGTATCTCTTCAGGAAACATTGATAAGTATTTCTGATGGAGGACTCACATTTGGCTAAATTGTCAAATCTTTTCAGTTTGTTCTCTGGTCCAAGTTCAATTCTGGTACCATAGGATGTTGGATAAATTTCCGTATTTCCAGTGACATAATATCATCAGAACCTTGCCTACAAAGAGCGAGCGATTTTGTTGGGGGAAAGAAAAGGAGAATAATAGGCCAGGTGTTTGAAGAAAAGACAAAGAAACAAGCACAGTAGGGTGTTCTGACTCACAAATCTGTATTGAGAAAGAAGTATTCACGAAGAAAATTAATTTAAGAAGTATGTAGTTCAGGTTTTGAGCCTATAAGTTCCTTTCAAAAACAGATTAGTGATTAAAAACTTTTTTAGTCTAGCAATCTCTTAAACAATTAGCACAGTAATTGGAAAGGGACTACAAATTCAAATCTAGATGAACATAAAAGACTTTCCCCATAGAGCTTCGCCTTGGTTTTGTGGGTAACTGGCATGCACCTGCCTTTACCATCAGTGGGACTGAAATACTGAAGAAGTGCTCTGAATAGGGATACAAATGCCCCAAACAGTAATGCCATACAAATTACTTAATTCATGTAAAGTAGAAGTAATTGTATTGATTATGAATGTGTGAGTGACTCCTTTATTTCAAGTTACATGAGATGTAAGCCACCAGCTTTCAATGGGGTCCTTGCTGCAAATTTGCCAACCGTAATGTGGGATGTTACATTTCTCCTTATTCTGAGCAATAAATCCAATGCACTGCCACTTGAAAACAGAGATCTGCTGACTTTAAGCTAAACCAGGTAAATCAGAATTTCTCTCCCCCAGCCAGGTAGTAATTTTGCTCTGCTTGTTCATCCTCCAAAAGATGTCTGAAATCAAAGAAAAAGGAATGTAAGGGAGAAGCATCCCCAAACTAAAGTGCTTTTCCTCGAAGTAGAACTTTTTTTTTCCCCTTTTTGCTATTATTGTCATAAAACACCATGGATCACCAGATAAAGCCCGCACTGCCAAAAGGAAAGAAAAAGAAGGGAGGGATAGAGAGATTGTGCACAGTGTGTCCCTAGCAATATAATTACCTAACAGCAAATGTCTGACATGGCTTCCCAGGAAGCTGTATGAAGAACACATGTAGAGAAAGCCTGTGTTAATACCCACGCACCTGTACTTCACTTATTTCAGCTGCACTGCCACCCAAAAGGCATAAAAGGCAGTTAAGGACAGGGCATTTCTGCAGACCTTACAGTCAAGTAGTTCTACATATGGACTCTTAAGAAATCGAGCTAGTGGGTTGTGTCACAGTCTGGCCTGATTTTGGATATCCCTCCTGCCCCATCCAGGCCTGAGAACAGGACTGTCCTCGCTGCAGGTGGAGGGGCCACAGCACAAGGCAGCTCAGGCATGACTTCACAGCAGCAGCTCTGCCAGCTGCTTGTCCTCTCCTCAGCCCCTGGTCACACTGCCCCTACCAATTAACATACTGAGTTTATCAAAAATGTGAGGAAAACCTGGAAAGAACATCATATTCTCTATTAAGTTCATTTGTTGGCTGCAGCAATGTTTCCTATATTTCAGCTGGAGAATTGCTCTGTACTGGCTGGTGAGAAGCCACTGGAAGACTGTGATGAGCATGCAAAGTCACACTGGTTGAGTAACAAAACTTTTACATTAAAAATATAACTGGAGGATTGTTGGTTTGGTTGGGTTGTTGGTTTGGTTTATTTATTTTATAAAAACTACCTTATCAGAAATGACTTGCAGAAAAACTAGGATAAAATACCTGATGTTACAGATAAAAACTTCAGCCTTTGGTGTGAGCAGCATAGTGACATTATTGTGAACTAAAGCAGAAGCAAACAAGACAGCTTGAATTACAGTTTCATCTGGTTCAAAAGGGTTGCTAGTGAAATGTATTTAGGGGATCTGCTAAAGAAAAGAATACATTGCATTTTGTAAGTGCCCAGTCACAGCTAGAGATTTTGACAAAAGTTGACTTTCACACGCAATTAAACACAATAATTTCAGTTTTCTAGTTCCATAGAAGCTGATCCACAGACTGTCCTATCTCCAGGGTTATTTTGTACTGATAAAAAATCATGGGATTAATGTTTGTGAAAGAAGACAAGAAAGGACAGCATTATTATAGCCTTATTTTCTACATATCCCAAAGTGAATATAGGAAAAGAAGTGAAGCAGGCTGAAATGTTAATGTATGAGAAGAGCCTGGAGACATACTCATCAGTAAGTTATCAGAACATCTCAGTCTTACCTCTGCTTGTGCTCTCTCAAACTGAACTAGTAGAGAAGTTGCTGACAGCAGCAATAAAGTTTTCAGGTGATGTTCGGAATTGTGTACATTCAGCTTCTTTGTACAGAGCTGAGCAAAGAGAAAGAAAGCAGAGAGGGGGTTATGTTTGGAGAACACAGGAGCAAATGGGAGAGATTCTTCCTTGCTCCCCAGCTCAACAGCAGGGTTTCTGCTTTGGGACTGTGGTGAGCTCTGAGCTCAGCCCTGGCTGTAAAACAAATAACCTTCCCCAAGCAGGGTGGATGGCAAGTACTGAGGACTGCCAAGGCGCAGCCTTGAAGACAAAAAAAAAAAAAAAAAAAAAAGCAGCACCAAGCATTACTAGAGCATTCACAAAATTCTTAGTTTAAAAAGAACTCAATCTGCATTTCAATTTCTCATCCTGAGTCTAAGAGAAGGCAGGAGAGAACTTCACTTATTATTTCCAGCATGGCCATTACTTTTGACTTACAGAATTCTACCTTATGAAGATGCCATTTCAAATATTTTCAAGAATAACTGTTCTTCAGACAAAAATGCATGGCTACGGTACAGTCAAATATTTGAAATTATCCACAGCCTTAACATTGAAGTGTTCAGCAATTTTGCTTGTGGAAGAGCACTTTGACTGGAGAAATAGAAAGCAGGGAAGGCCATTCAAAAACCCCAGTCTGTTTCTTAGACATGCATATCTAGGGAAAACATATCTGACAGTGAAAGAAAATTTGATTATTGTAGCAAATCCAAAAGCACCTTCAAAATCCCCACTTTCACTACTTAAAAACTAGTTATTCACACCCTGCATTTGACTAGGTGGTCTCTGTTCACTGTTACATCTTCCTGGCACCCACATTGATGCTTCTTACAGAACATTCCTGTACACTAGGAATGACCTAAAAGAAAGATCTACTTCTTACTGAAAACAAACAAATAAACAAGAAGAAAGAAAACACCTAGCCCCATGCATACAAGGCAACAAAGGCCTCAGTCACCTGTGGAATGAGAGCCATAAATAACCTGAATTAGAGCAGCTCAATAAGATCTAACCATGCTGAACAGAGACTTTCTGGTCCCATGGATGTATACTTTGAACAGCACAGGGTTTAGAGATGTTAATAATTACTGTCATAGTTTTAGTAGCCAGAAAGTTGAGGTTTTAATTGGCATTTTCCCCAAAATTTAGAAATTACTTTTCGCTGTAAATGTATTTTTTCCCCCAGAACTGCCCTTGTGCCAGGAAGCTAAGCCATGTTAGATACCTCAGAATATTACCCTTCACTTCCAGAGCTTGCCAGTATTATTTTGATAGTCTGGCTTTTTTTAGGTTTGTTTAAGTCCATTATTAATCAGTTAATATGCCTTGCAAAACACAATTTTGAAAGTTATTTTCATAAACACAACTTAACTGAAATCATGGCTGCATGATAATAATAAAATAAACCCACAAAATTACAGTCTTAGATAATTCCTGCATTATCTACAGGGGAGAACGATGGGGGTTGTAATGTCAGAATATTGTTGTTTGTCTCCCTTTAAAATTTAGGTGTTACATACAGACTTTGTAGTTTGGCAGCTATACATCAAAACAGACAAAAAATACTCTGTTCTCTGCTACTATTTCAATATAGAAAGGTCTCATACACAATGCAACAGATTCACAGCAGGTCTTTAGAAAATATTGTACCTTTAGTACCTTTGAGTAAACAGGCAACTTTAGAAGGAGAGAAATGAATACAACAAGCAATCCAAACAAATTTTAAAATAATTTCACGAATGGTTTCCCTTTCAGAAGGATAAAAAACTCTGTCTACTCTCTAAAACACTCAACTGATAGCTTACTTATTAGACAAAAATTAGTGTCCATTCAACCATGAAAAAGACAAGCCATTATATGTTATAAGGGAGATCAAACTGACATCAGCTACTGTACATCTTGACACTTACTACATAATCAAAGTAAACTTTGCTATATGTGTCTGATCTAATGTACCTGTCAGTTATCACTGTCTCTGCTCAGATGAGTTCGTGTGTCACCTATATATGTGGGACAAAACAAATAAATAAATTGCAGTGTTATCTCTTCAAGCTGCTCACACAGTAAGGGGAAAGTACTTAGTATTCCGTAATGGAGTTACGAGTAATTTACTGAGAGATAATTTCTTTTGGACCTAAAATCTCCTACCTCCTGTAGAGCAGACAAATAGAACTATCTTACAGGAAATGGGGCATGATAATACTGCTCTTTAAATAGAACTAACAAAATGGAAATACAATAGGCATTACAAAATATATAGCTAACAGTTACCAAAACCTTTGATGCTTTTATAGCTATTTACTGCAAGAGATTGTATTAGCTACTCCAGCCCATTTTAATATAAGGAAAGTTTACCATGTGTTTTTTAAAACACTTTAAAAAAAGTTAAACCTGTAAAGTAATACTCTCAGGTATTGGGAGAAACTGAGCATGAGGAGGGAAAGCCACTTGGTTGATGAAATAACAAAGATGTGGCAATCATCTCCTGTTGCAGATAAGAAAAGTCTTATAGGATAAAGGCCTTACAGGCCTCTGATCATTTCAGTTCTGTCAGTTTTGCTCACTGAGAACAACTCTGGGAAAGGTTCACTAACAGGACAGTTAAAAAGAAGTTGCATAACCTAGAAAACAAGTTGTTGTGTTGATTTAACACAGCCTGGTTTTTTTTTTTTTTGGTGGGGGCAGTGGAAGCCACAGAGGTGGCTTCTGAGAGAAGCTGCTCGAAGCTTCTACTCTGTGCAGCAGAGACAATCTCTTATGGCTCTGAAGATGGACATGCTGCTAGCCCAATTGCAGAAGCTGGTCATGTCTCTGTGATGACAAATTTAAGAAAGGAAAAAAAGTCACACACAGCTCTTCCAAGGAGGTAGGGAGGCACCGCAGGTGGGACCATCCCATGGCATGACAAGCAATTCCCTGATATGGACCCCAAACAAAATCAACCTTTCAGTGCTGCAAAACCCTATAAAGTTTTGCATCAATTGGTAGAACTTGAGAACAAAAGAATCTATGGGCAACAATTTTTTTCTGAGTCAGAGAAGAGGAAAAGGTGAGGACACATGAGGAAAACAACACAGCAACACTGAAGTCAGTGAAAGGAAGGAGGGAGAGGAGGTGCTCAAAATGTTGGAGCTGAGACTCTTTTGCAAGCCATGATGAGGACCATAACACAGCAAACTGTCTCCCTGTAATGTATGAAGTCCGTGGGAGCATGCAGAGATCCACTCGCAGCCCATGAGAAAAGGTGCTCACGCTGGAGCAGTTGGATACTGAAAAACGGTAATCTAGTGGGTTCCAGAGACAGAGAGCCCTCGCTTCCTAACTAGAGCAGTTTATCCTTAAAAGACTACACCCCATGAACTAAAATAACTCACACCATGGCAGTTTTGGGAGCACTGTTTGCCCATGGCAGGGACTCATGTTACAGCAGGTCGGGCAGAGCTGCCACTCATGAACATTAGAACCATGTTAGAAAATTTCACAGGGAAATGTCTCCCGTGGAAGGACCTCATGGCTTAGCAGAAGACACTCCTCTCCCTAAGTGAACTGAAGAAAGATCTTGAGAGAAAAACTGACCAAAACTCTCACACCCTGTCTCCCTGTGCTGTCAGTGGGAAGGAAGGACGGTCTAGAGGGGGAAAAAAAGGTGTTCTAAAGGTTTCTTCTAGTTCTCATTATCCTCTTTTAATTCTGTTAATAATTTTTCTTTATACCTTTTAAGTTTAAGACTGTTTTGCCTCTAGTGTTTTCTCCTAATTGCTAACTCATGAGCCCTTCAGTTCTTCTTTCCCCCTCCTCTGCTCAACTATAGCAGAGGAGAATGAGTGAATGGTTTTTTGGTGGGTGCCTGGCTTTTGGCGAGTGTCAAACCATGACAGTTCTATAACCAAGTATGGTCACCTCCTGTTTTGGGTTCAGATTGGTCCAGGGTACACATGAACACTGCATGATCAGAAAGCTGATTGGCAAGAAGTATGCATCAACAGCAACACCTGCAGGGGCAGACAGCCAGTGCATATAGTTATCTTGTCACAAGAATGTAAATAGGTAAGAACTTAGCATCTGAATACAGCATAAAATGGCCTCGATTTTTGCAATAAATTATTCTCTTCAGAACAAGAACCAAGAGGATCTGTGTCTTATTGCTACAAGCCCCAACAATGGTGAATATGGTCTATAGTTAATGTAGCCCTGATGGTTTAATCATCTAACTTTCCTGTACATGCAGCAGGGTGCAGAGGCTGGGACACTCACCTGGGATTTGAAAGACTAATTCTACTTCTGACTCTGCCTCTGCACTTCCATGTGTCTTAGGCAAGACACTTCTCCATTTGCCACACTTTGCCCTGTCTGCAAGGCCCTATGTCCTCAGGGAGAGGAGCACCACTCACCCTTCTGCTTTGCACAGCACAAAGTGCCAAACATAACCCTCCAGCACAGCCCCAAATGGAGTAACCAAGGTCTTACTGGACAAATAAATTTGTCAAGTTGATTTTTCGGGGCTATTTTACCTTCTTTCTGCTTCATACACATACATTCCTTTCATTCCCCCTTAATTGCATATCTTTAGCAAAATCATCTTGGTTCTGGCCTCTCTTGGCTTTTCTCTTTTCTTTTGGGCCTGGTGATACCTCTCTAAAATGAAAAGATAAATTATCCAGGAATAAAAATTTTCCTATAACAGAAAGTGAAATGGCTGCAGCTATCCAAACCCAGCTTTACTCTGCATCCTAAGGTCAAGTTGAATCTCCAGCCACCAAGAATGCTGCTTTATAACAAATTTTTCAGGGCATTCTGTGCTGAGCTTTTTTCCAGAGCATCTCTTTTGTTCATTTGGCTGGTGTCACTTCCCTCTCAGGGAACTTTTTCAGTACAACAAAATATTTATCAATGCTGAATGCTCTGTGAAGTAGAAGTGGGAAGATTCTCTTCAGTGGAAGATATTTAAAATATTTCACTTTCCAAGTAGCTCTGTGAATACAGGGAAGAAATGCATAACTTAAGCACAAGGAGTTACTGACCCAGAAGTGATTAGCATTAGTGTTAAGCTTTCAGACCCTTTTTCATCTTATTGATTCTAAGCAGAATAAATCCGTAAATGATAATAGGGCTCAATTTAAATTACCTACAGCAAGTGCTGCTTTTCAGCGCTCATCAGACAATCATGCTGTTCAATCAGCTCCATTCTGTATGTACAAAGCAAATTAATGTGTATAAAACAGTCGTAACTCAGGCCAGTTTTCAACAAAAGAATCTTTTATGTAGCACACAACTGCCTTTTATCGACATGCTTTTAATTGAACTTATAATGTTATATCCATATTCCACCTAATTGTAGCAGAAAATTCATATATCTTTCAAAATACTGACCATACCTTTTCCTTTGTAAAGTTCCCAGAAACTTTACCAGGGTAGGAAATTATATTCTCAGTTAAACTCAGACTTGTTTAGAAACACTGAAAGGGCACACGAAGGCAATCCTGAGCCTATGGCAGCCAAACAATGTCTCAAGGACAATTACACTGGTGCACTGAATCAGCAAGGCCAGCTCCTCAGTCCTTGAATCCAGTCTGTAAACGTGCCTCCCAAAGCCAGGGAGAGAGCATTGCACATGAGGCATTGATAGAGAAGCCTCCAGCCTGCAAGAATTCTTTCTGAAGTAGTTTGTTTCTGTTTCAAAAGGCACCTTTTGTGTGTCTCACTTGCTTTACTTGTTTCACTGAGTTTACCAGGGAACAGGCAGACAGGATACTACTTCTTTAAAGGGAGAATTCCTGGGAAAACAGAAGCAGCAATGGCAGGAAACAGAATTAAAGATAGACTCTGGAAAATACTTCTGGGTCAATCCAAGACATTTGGCTTGTGGAATTATCTTTGAGAGGGCAGCAGTGCCGGTGGTGGGGCACTTGTCTGCCATTTCGAGCAGGATGGCTTACAGAGAGCGAGTGCGGGATTCTACAGAGATGAAGGAGGACAGAGCACAGGCCTTTTATTTTCATTTCAACATCACCAAGTCCAGACCTTGCTGTGGGTAGGAAAAATCCTGTTGTCAACTTCCACAACCTTTGCAATAAAGCCTCAAGCTAAGACAACAGCACAAATTCTTCTTTAAGAACCATGCATGCCATACCATGGTTACCAGCAGCAAAGAGCAAATAAACCCAAGGCTAAAATCAACTAACTGTTGACATTGATTTTAACATGGGTAGAACTCCACCTCAAGGATGTACATTGCAATTACTCAGTTTTATTGCCAAGCTCTTCTGACAGGTCTGGTCTGTGTTGACACTACACATAGGACTCCCATTTAACATTTTGCTATAAACATTTTTCTATTAACCAGTCACCCCAAACACAGATTAAGGTGGAAGACATGAGTGCAGTCACTCTCAGGTGCACATAGATGCAAGCAAGTAGCTAGGAACATCATGCAGAAAGGCAAGTTCTTCAGAAGAACACAAAAACTCCTCCTGATCAGTGCATACAAAAGAAACCTGTAGTATAAATCATTCAGCTATACTTCCCACTACACAAACACACTTGCCTGGCACTCAGTGCTTCCACCCAGGGCAACAGCTCTCTACAGGAGTGACCTTCTCTTCCTCCTTCCTCACATCTCTTTTCTTGAGGAATTTGCCAGGCACTGCAATTAAAAGTCTGTGAGCATTAGTGGAGTTAAAGTAAATAGATGTTTAATCTCTCTGGGGAAATATTTAAGAAGTGTACCCAGATGTATTTACTGAAGATTTCACTAATTCAAATAAATCAAGTTAAAATTACAGACTAGACTGGCTATTGTCAGTTTTCTGAAAACCTTTCAATTCAAAAAAGCAAATGGAAATGGTAAGTTCATTTGTCCTTAGCTTTTTGACTGGGAGCAGAGCTGACATTGATGTGGTGAAAGACATTAGTATTTAACTACTTGAAGAAATTCACATTACCACAGTATCCTTTTAAATTGCTGTACTTATGTTCGCCACATAAGTTGCTATTAGCAACTCTAAAAAACAAAAAAAAAAAACACAAACCCTTATATTACAGTCTTGAACATAGTAAAGGTTTATTGTACTAAATTCTTTGGAGCTTTCTTCACTCAATATTTGAAATAGAATTAAAATGCTATCCCTGGAAAAGAACTGTTTCTTCTAAAGTGTATATATCACTCACTGTAAAAACAGATTTTATAAACTAATGTAGCTGACAAGTAAATTCCAAGTTTTATATCATAAAGTAAAACAAGTCCTTGTGAGAATATTGACTTGTCCCTTAAACTTGACTCTCCAGCTTTTAAGCTAAATAAAAGCAAAATCCTTATAAAGTATATAATCCTTATAATCCTTATAAGGTAAAATCCTTATATTGAAGTGATTTTGATTTCTCTGAAGCATTTTGATTTCTCTGTTTGCCCTCCAACATTTTTTTATTTGCATATCACTTTTCCAGATTTATAGTACCATAAAGTTCTAGAGGAGTAGAGTTTAGACAGTATATATTTAAAGTTGAAGCAAACATTTTATCTAGGACATATCAAACCCTTTGAGAGAATCTGCCTTAAATATGTAAATATTTAATATTTAAAGAATGTCTCATTCCTAGAGAAATGATTCTCTAGGAATAAGTGAGGCTACCTGATGTTAAAAACAAAATAATTTTTTAAATGTCTGCTTTATTAAATAAAAAATGTGTCTAACATTCAGGTTTGGTGGGCTGAGGTTTCCCATTCAGGTAAACAGCATTCTATTGAAATAGCAAAAAAAACCTTGCTCCTAAAAACACTCACACTCAGCATTAACAACACAGAGCAACAACATGGCTCAAATTTTAAAAAAAAAAACACGCCAGTGGATTCTCATTTACCATACTTTTACACAAGAGGATGAAATTAAGAACTCAAATGAAGAAAACAGATTTAATCTGGTAGTAGTGTAGTACTAAAGGAGCAAAATTATTACATGAGGAAGAACGTTGGAAGGTCCTGCTTTCCTTTCAACATGTGTCAGAATTCAAGGTAGCTCAGAGTATTGTGTTTTCCTCCCTAAGAACTGGGCAGTAACACATCTTGGACCTACAGGAATGAACACAGGATCAACCTGCTTTGGTACAGAAGCAGCTTTGCTGCTCCATGAATACTTAGATACAATCATCTAACCTGTTTAAGTAACCCAAGATAAACAAAAGCTTCAGAGAATGGAATTCTTCACTGACATCATTATGAAATGTCTCTCACTGGCAATTCATATCTAAAAATACAACTGGTCTCTAAATTTCCCTTTACGAAGTTTGCAGCTTAGTGCCTTGCAGCAGCACAGAGTCCCATGTTCCTTTGGGCTCCATTATCAGTAATAATCTTTATGGTATTTTGGTCAGGGGAACAGAGCTCATTACCTAACCAGGGGGAAGGAACAAGACAAGAGTGGTAAGAAGAGAAACCTCAATGGCAGAAAATTGTTCACATCACATGCATCCAGCAAATGAGTTTATCAGTTTGGGGGGAAGATACACTCTCCCCATCAGTGCCAAAACACTTCACTAAAGAAATGTAACTAAGTATGCCTTCAGGAATAGGCTGAAATACTGTTGAAGTGGGGCTTTCAGGTCTCACTTTAAAGTGAGACTTCAAATTCTATTCTGTGGAGTTAAAGAGGGATCGAAACTCATTTTTCTCTTACACAAACACTCTTACCTAGAGCACCTCTAAAAATATTTTTTTAAAAATTATGGGTGGGCTCAGATTCTTCTCAATTCTTACTTTTTTCTGGCAGTACTACTCAAGTTAATTTTTTTGTCTCAGCAGAACAGAACCTAGATTTCCATGCATTTCTAGCTGCAAAAAAATTTCTGCTTTCTTCTGGAACAGAGGATCTAGATTTAGTTCAGTCACTACATTAATTTTTCTAAAGCATTCCAGGTCTCTGGAGACAGGTGGTTCAGGATGGAGAGAGATAAATATAACTGTTTCTCCATGGAGCATTCTGTTGCCTCAGGTTCCCAAATCCAAATTAAGTAGTTAATGATTTATGTATACACTGAGCATTAGCATCTTTCTGCCACGTTAGTCATCAGATCACAAGTGGCTCTAAAGAGGCTTTAGTCAAACAAATGAATATTAGGTTGAATGATTCAGCTCACTTCATGTAAACAGTTCCAGCATGTTCACATTGATCATCACTAAACAGCACAGAGGCAGCAGGCTCAGTTGTAAAGGTGAAGGAAAAAACCAACACTATCATGGGAGCAGCAACAAGCACCTGGGTCTTCTTTAAATCCAAGTTTTATCACATGGATAGGCCCTTCTCCAGATGTATTATCCAGGTTTGCAAGCATTCACCACAGGTAGTGTTTTTATTAAAGCTTCACTGATGCCATTATGCAAGTGCAGGACTGTGTCTCTTCCTTAAAAGATAACTTTCAGCTTCCACGGTCACAAGAAACCCTGCACCTGTAAATGCATAACCAGAGACCAGCTGTATTTATGCACACATGTAAGTATTAATGATTTTTTTTTAACTTAATTCCTAGTGCAGAAATTCAACTCGGACTTTTTAGACACTGAGTAGGCAATACAGGGCAGGTGTGAATTCTTCATCCTCACCAAAGCTTGTGCTTGTACATTTTGCTTTTTAAACCAAAGTTTCCTCTGAGGGGGTTAGGCTGGTTTTTCTCTTTCTCAGTTTTGATACTCAAAGTCAATCATTTTATCACCTTTGCATTGTCTTCGGTGACAAGACCAACCCTGAAGAATCTCTGACTCAGGAAACCAGGGTGGAGGAATGTTGGAAGGAAGACATTCCCTTGGTCAAGAAAGACTGAGTTAGAGAACACCTATGCAAACTTGACATCCACAAGTCCATGGGCCCTGAGCATTCTAGGAATGAGCAGGGTTTACTCTGCAACAAGGAAAGCAAAATTTTCTCAAAAACAGAGTTAACTTGCAGGGGTGGCCTTAAAAAGAAAAATTCAGAGACAACTTGAATAATGCCAGTTTTCAAGGTTAAATTAGTATTGTTTTATGGATTCAAGACCATTACTGCAAATGGCCTGACCAAGTAGAATAATTAAATTTCAAGGAAGGGAACAGTTTCAAAATTTTTGTTTGTTTGTTTATACTCTGCTTTAGATAAAGTGACATCAGAAGTCCTTTAACAAAAGTACTCCTCAGCTGTATTCCCAGTCCCACATTGACAACAAGGCAATTCTCTGAATGTAGAGAAGATAAATTGTGCTAATGCTACTAAGCAAACATGACATTTTTCTTGTACTGTGATCATAGATGAGTCACCAAGTAAAATGATTAATCACAAATCCATGTTACTAGGCTCATTTAGAGATGATTCTCCCTTCACAAAGCAGGTAGAAGCTCTAAATTTATAGGCTAATGCGTTTATTCTAGCTGTAGCAGTCTCATTATTGGTCTTAAGCATCAGAGTCTGCAGGAAATTTGTGTGCAATTAAGCTAAAGTGATGACCTCCTTATACACATTTTGGCACTTTTTTATCTGACAGTCTGTTGTGCAAATACATAAATGAATTGAAGCATTACATAGAAATTACAGCTAATGCAATACTAAGAAAAATAGACATATCCCTAAACTTTAATACATATGCCAATAAGGTATCTCGACCATAAATTACACTCATTTTATCAGTCCACAAATGGGTTTGTGCTAAGATTTTAGACTGCTTCATTTTTGCTTGGCTAACATTTCTAACTTCTACAAACAGTTTTATGACCTAAATTGTTTCAGGAGGAAGTGCATGCATTTGTGGAGCAAGATGTTTGTAAGTCAAACACACGTTGTGAATACTTCCTATTTGGTAAATAAACTCGCCTTATTTAAAAATTAAGCAGAAAAAAATGTTCATTCCAACTTCATAAAGGCTTGCTTGCACCATAGTGCTTTTTTCCTCACCTTGAATTTAATAAAATTAAATACTCACATAAACTCATACTTTTTTTATCTGCCTACCAAATTAGTCAATATAAATTCCCACTGACGTGATCGTTTCCATCTACCAGAGTAAAAGGTTTCACCAACCCTAGACATGCTAGGTCCTGGTCCCCTGTACTACCCAAGAGGGACTATTCCAAAGCAGAGCTGGCTGAATAACAAACATGACTTAAAGAACATGAAATAAATACATGACTATTTGATGAACTTTAATGTTCAATTACACTTTCAGCAGGGAGTAATTAGTTGAATATAATAAATATGCTTCTGAGTGTGTGGTGAAAGTCACTTAGCACCATAATCACAAGATTTTAGACCCTCCTAACACACAGTGTTTTTGCTTTGTTCAGCAGTAACAATGACATGGGATACAGAGGTCTCCAAACTGGTCTATGTTCTAGAAGAGCAGAGAGGAGTTGCCAAGTAGAACTACCCAGGAGTTGTGAGATCCTAAGCAAAAAGAATTTATAGTAACTGCTAGGCAGCTGCTCTTGTCAGAAGGTACCAGCCAGGTAGTGAACGTACCACTGTGCTCCAGCTTTGGAATAAGATCAAGAACAAAATCTCTGAAAATGCAGAAACCTGCCCTGCATGAGGAGCATTTATTACTCAAAGTATATGCCCATCATCACTGTTCTTGTAAATTTCCAGTGTTCCTCAACTGCATGTTTAAATACCTGTGGAACACAGGAGATATGAAACCTAAATAATGATCTAAACTATGTTTAGATGCTGTCCACACCTAAAAATTGACCAGCTTTAAAATGAACTAATAATCTCAGGTCTTCCTTTGCTCCTACTAGGCACAATGGAAAGTAAAACAAAACCCTGTGACTAATTATTTATTTCTACACTGAACAAAGAAAGCAAGGACTAAATCAACTTTTAAATTACTAAGAAAGGAAACAAATACCATGAAAAGAGAATTACCTACATAACAAGAACAGTCTATAATGAATTAAAACCAAGTTTTCAGTAACTCCTGCAATGAAATGCCATGCTGTACTCACAGCTGTTCTCAGGAATCAGGTGTCAAGAAAAACAAGCTATGTAGATAGAAACAGCTTTCTGTCATATTTAAATCTCTTTACTCTGTGATTATGATTTAAAACTTTGTTCCCTCCTTCCGAGATTATTTAGGCACACATCTTCCCTAGGGGAAATATCCTACAGTTGAAGACTTTAGAATCTGCTACTGTTTTTATGACAACTACTGACACAACAGAGGATGGCTCTGCAATCACATAGAAGTGCTCAAAGCCTTCCTAGTTCTGCACAGAACCATTAAAAGCTTGACTTCCAAGAATGAAAGCAAGATATCAGGAAGAACTCCTCACATGTTCTCTTCAGTTCTATGTGTTTGCAGGCTTTTTGAAAGGTAGCAGTAACTATCAGACAAGCAAAGAGAGAAAAAGAAACACTAGAGAACAGCTCCCTTTGAAGCAGTACTTTCCTTTGCTCCAAAGGAAGCCTAATTCAGAGGTCACTATTAAAAAAAAAAATAAAGCTACTCAAGTTATATCTTTTCTGCACTGCCTCCCAGGGACAGACAGCTATGTACATTACGAGACTCAGCACATTACAAGCTGGCTGCTTGTTTTCTATCATCAGCTAATATTTTCAACTGCAAAATTCTCAGCCCCCAGTGAGGAAGTCTGAATTCAAAACAGAAATCAGGAAATTTAAATAGCAACGCAGTGCATACATAACACTAAACAGGAGTGTACTTCCACCTTTCAGTTGCAATAAGCAGGACTGGGCAAGAATCAGCAACCCACCATGAACAGAAAAAGCTAACTTTTCCCTCACTCGCTGGAAATGTTATTATTGTAAAACTGACCCTTAACAGAAAGATCCCTACTCCAAAAACAGCATAAGAGGAGAAGCAAATCCCCCTAACATCTTTTAACAGGACGTAACAGAATAAAGGAAAGCGTTTGTAGCAAAGCAACTTTGTCAGCTGTAGTTTAAAATCCAGTAAATGGCCACAGTGCTCCCCCTGGTGACAACAGACGGGCCGAGGTACCCGCCGTGAGGACCAGAGCAGCACTGTCACACTTCAGCATCAGCTACCGCAATAAGTACTTCGTCTTCGAGAAACTTCGTAGCAATTCTGCAGCTGCTTCCACTGAAGTAGGATCAGAAAGACCCTAATGCCACGATGAATTATCATGCTTTAGCTTCAGGAATGTGTTCTGCATTATAAGAAATAAGTTCTTACACCAGTGATGCTGCCAGGTGTACGTCACTGCAGCATGGAGGGAAGAACACTAAATGACATTTCAGAACAGAAATGTGGATTTGGATTTAAATTTAAATTGGATTCCAGCACTAGAGGAACAATTTACAATGGATGAATGTTCTAGAAGAAAGTGAAAAAAATGTTTTCTACCCAGTAGAGCACGGGATCTTTAGGAACACATACAAAGGATCTCAGGAAACCAAACTGTAAATAGTTTTGTACTGGAAAATGTCTGGATGAAGTGTATAGTTCAGGCCAGTACAGTAAGAGTGGGTTGAGGACAGCAAGTCCATAGCCAATGACACCTTTCCCTGTCAATTAAGTAAAGCAAGATTATCAATTGCTTTTGCCAGTGTGGAAATCTTCATTCAGCTTTTGCCTCAATAGTGTTTGGCCATCAATGCAGTGAAACTGGCTACACTTGAGAGAGAAATGAAGAAATGCTTTAAGTATGGCTAATAAGAGATTCACAACATCATTGGTTGTGCCCATGTAACCCTGGTGACAGGCAGCTGTTGGCCAGCAGATCAGACTCACCTGTGCAACTGGCACCTTGATAATGAACTGCTGCAACAGGACAGACTGGGAAAGTTCCTGGGAAAGTGAAAGCATTAGCTTCCCTACAGCTTCTGAGTGCTATCCAAGCAAACATCAACCCTTACAACAACCGAACATCCCAATGGGTCAAGGTTCTTGGAAATATTTCAATTTTGGTTTTGTTGCATAACATTCCACACTGTCACTCACCTTTGGGTGAAAACAGAAAATACACACAAGCAGGCTGCTCGGGTGAAGGCATAGCACCACAGGAGCAAGAGCTTCCACAGTTCTGTTCACAATTAAAGATCTCTCACAATTTGACAAGACTTGCTGTGATATGCAGCATTTTTCACCCTGTCCTTCTCCGTCACTTGACATCTACAGAAATCAGGACAGCAACACGCAGTCAGCTTTAACTTCTGTCAGTGTTTGATGAGAATCAACTCCCAAAAGCATTTGATGAGCCATAGCCAAGTCAAAGAACGCAGTTTAGATCCCTGAGATGCTGCAGGAAACTTTCTGCATGCTGAGGAATACACCCCTATGCCAGCTATCCTCTTCTCAGGTTTTCAGGGTTTTTTTTTCTTGGATTCCAAGGGGGAAAAGGAGTTTTTGCAATGTTACACTTCAAACTTCATTATTGCAGAAGGCAAATTTTGTTCAGGGACACAACTTATACAAGCTGGCAAGTGTCCTCACTATTGCCTATTCAAAGACTGCTGTGTCCATGCTGGTGCTGAATATATATATAAAAATATACCTCTGGCACAGGAATCAAAATGAAGGACGGACAACTTTAAGTACATGACCTTGGGTTATACAATTCACAATAATTATTTGCTTCCCTATGAAACAATTCTTGTCAGATTTTGTGGTAAACAAATCCCTTTAGCTAGGCGGGGGGGGGGGGGGGGGGCGCAGTTTGTTTTTTGCCATCAAGCACAGTTAAAATGCTTTATTTTAAATGCTTTATTTTTATTTTCTGCCTGAAGAGTGACTCCGCAGGTCCTGTATACAAATCCCCCAGCTCTGAAGAAGATACCACATCATTTCATAAGAATCTTTGCTGTATCATTAATTTTAATTCCAACCTGTACTTCAATATGCACATAACTATTTTCAAATACAATGAAAACTTGAATTCAACAGCATCAGAGGCTTCAGTAAATCCTTCACAACTTCAGAAAAATCTCTATAAACCTTTTGTAAAGTAGATACAGAATGTACAGAGAATGGTTTTCTATACAAAAGTGCATTTTAGCAATACAATTAGCAGAGAACCTTGGAAAAAAAACCCCTCAATTTAAGCAATACCATATACTCTAATCTATACCCTCATCTCTCCCCCCAACAAAAAGAAAAAAAAAAAATCAACCTCCCCACCTTCCCGTTGCTTTGGTTATTAACTATATTCAAGGCTTCCATATTACCATTTTTTTTTACATTGAAGAATTTATTTGTCATTTGGAAATATTTTAAAGTTAGCCAGATGAGAGAAAATGCAAATATGATTCATCAGAGTTAACAGTCAAATTAGACAAACTTTGAATATTACTTAGATTTGCCCTTGAAAGATTAATAAACTAATCTTTGCAATCCTTAAATGGACAACTGTTGACTTTCCTGTGCCCAAGAATTGCAAGATCAGTAAGCTCAAGAACATTAAACCAATAAATCTAACAACATTTGCCATGAAAATCTGGCTTATATGAATGAACTTTAAAAGCTCCCAAAACAGTCAGGTTTATTAATATTTATAGACCAATGCATCAACTGATTTCAAAGTTGAAAGAGTGTTAGGAGAAAAGAAATGGCTTCAGGCCATTCAGCATAGATGAAAGTAAATATTGCCATTTTTATCTTTCTGTATTGTATATGCACTCTGATGTAAATGCATGTAAGTTCAAGCAGGTTGGTTGGTTTGTTTTCTCCCCAGAGAATGATCTTCACAGGTTTCAAACCACAATATGAGAACTAAAATTTGAGCCCAGGAAAGTCTTGCAAAGACTTTTCCTGCTCTTCTGAGTAAGCATCCCATATGAGCACATTGTAACTATCTTTTTATCAGCTTCCCAGACTAAAAAAAAAAAAAAAAATAGGTATTTTAACAAAAGATTACATTAGATACACAGAAATCAGCCAAGTTTGTCAGGCAGCTTTCTTTGTCATATTTAAAATCATATTAGAAAATAATATGCTCTCTTGTTTACAGTCCTATTGCAATCTGACTTTCAGTGCTCCTTCTAAGCCTTTTTAGAGAAAAAGTTACCATGGAAGCAAATTGTTATCGTTACAGAGTGTAAATCAATTATAACCATTGCAGTGCATATAAAGTTCCTACAGACACAGTTTCGGTACCATGAAGCCATGTAACTATGAGCTTTTTCCTGTGTGTTTTTCTGTGCTGCTTTTAAGCTTGACATTTTTTTCTCTATTAATAAAAAGCAGGGATTTATTTTTCTAAGAAAAAAACACAATAAAGATGCATTATTTTAGTGGTCTGTTACTCTTTTTCACCAGAACCCAGTAGTTACACCTGAAGCCACAATGGCCAAAACTTAAATCAGCAAGACCAGATTTCACTGACATTCTAACAGTTTGACTAATACCACAGGTATTTCACAGAAATTCATAGATTGAGATTGGAAAAGTCCTTTTAAAATCATCAACTCCGACCCTAAATCTAACACTGTCAAGCCCACCACTAAACCTCCTTTAAGTGCCACATTTACATGTCTTCTAAAACCACCATGGATAGGGTCTTCCTGAGTAAGCACTGAGCATGCTGCAGGGAAAAACATCAATCTGACAAAAAAACCTCCCCCCATCACAAAATGAGTGTGTCACTGGAACTGCAGAGGATCAGAAAGCAAAAGGAAAAGAAACCCAAGTGTGTATAAGTATGGGAGAACTCTTGAATCCCACAATCACTTCAGGCCTGATTCTCTGAGATCAGGAAAAGATGACATTGTATCTCTGAGTACTTGGCAAAGAAGATTCAAGGTAAGTAAGACCTTATTCTGTATTCTTACCAGAACATTCACAGTTTTGTATTCTTTGTATTCTTATGAGCATCCTGGACCTACGAGATCACAGAGCTATAAATTATTAGCATGGAATCCCTGGAAATCCACTCTCTTCTGTCATTTTAACTGTCACAATACATGACTGAAGTACCTGCTGGAGACAACACAGCACAATCAGCTATTCTGGCACCCAGGACCTTTTTGTCCAGTGTAACAGATGAGCAACCGGACCCATCTAATCACTTAAAATAATTTATACTTACATGCTCACACTATGATGGAAATACTATCCTCCCTCACTTCATGATCTGTAGAAGCTAGTAGACAGGTGACCAGAATGAACTGAACCTCATCAAAATGATGGGGTCTTCTCTCAACAAAACCCTGAGGCATTTTAAACTCTGAATAACTGCTGAAACAGAATAAAGTGACACACTTTCATGCTCCACCACACTGAGATATTGCACCTTTCTTACAATTCACTTCAGAGTTTCAATTCTCTATAGTACAAAGTGTGCATTTTTCTTCAGAAAAAAATTCAATCACATTTCAAAGTCACTGCAGAAAATAAAGGTTGGACTGAACAGTGACAGAGTACATATGGTGAAGTATTTCATGATGAATTCATCCATTACCATGGAAGAGTTTAGCAACCGCACCCTGAAATTCACGAGATTGATAGCAATTAAATTTTATCTTCCATACAATATACTTTAAAAAAGCTCCAGTTTTTAAGCCAATCTAAATTCTCAGTAAAGTGTATAGTGTTAAGAAGTTTCCAGTACTCATTATACAGGTGGGAGGCATCAACCAGCAACAGCG
Source organism: Phylloscopus whistleri (assembly GCA_017589585.1). Classification (NCBI taxonomy): domain Eukaryota; kingdom Metazoa; phylum Chordata; class Aves; order Passeriformes; family Phylloscopidae; genus Phylloscopus; species Phylloscopus whistleri. Next base: position 406,805 of record JADMLD010001007.1, on the reverse strand, counting down.
CAGTACAAGCAAACACTGACAGGTCACAGACACTTGTGGTTAGAGGACAAATAACTGGCCATATGGGATAGCTAACATGAGCCTAAAATGACATTACCTGGGTTTTAGTCAATCAGTGGCTAAGCCTGGGGACCTGTTGTAGAGCATCACTAAGTTCAAACACATTTGTTTGACTATGGACATCATTTACTTCTTGTCAAAACCCTTTCAGAGGCCATTGTTCAGATAATTTACTGGTCAGTTTATTTTGAGGCTAAAAGGAATGCCACTTCTGAAAGAAAAATACTTCAGCTGTCAGAGCTAATAAGTCTGTGCAGGACATGGAACATTAATGTCAGTTGTCATAAAGCTGACCATGAATTTTGCAGGATTGGGTTATATCCTGCAATTACAGACACCTGTGGCCACACTAAACTGTCAAACTCCTTAATTCATGGGCAAAAATAAAGTAATGACGCATCAACATAATTAAAAATTATTTCCTAAACTCAGAACTCAAAAACACTTTTATAAACTTTCAAATTTTATATTAAAATTTAGAACTATCATTTTTATCTCAGCCGTGGGGGGAAGGAGTTCTATAAAGGTAGTTCCAAGATAAATGGCTTAAAGATTGTCAGAATTAAGAAAAAGTTTGAAACCACTACTACTTCCCTACCTGAAAGACACAATTTTACCTAATTTTCTTATCATGAGAAATTTCAAAAGCTGATAGACAACAAAAGGAGAATTCTGACATATGTCATGGTGTAACGACCCACACAGAAGACAACCTCAGCCAAACATACAATTTAAAAAGTATAGCTGCATTAATTAAGCTCTCCCATCAACAATATAAATCTATTTAGATATGCTTCTGGGGAAGAAAACCACTTCCCCAGAACCATATCTAAATATTTTATGTGCCATTTGTTTGCACTTGGTTTCCAGTAGTGTTTTTAACTATTTTAAGTAGTGTCCTAGACAACTTAATTGCAGATTAGTGTATTTTCAATGCATAAATGTGTTTTTATTGGAATTTTTTTCACAGAAATACTAGAGGTATACTGGTGAACCCTCAGTAACAACTGTAAGACACTGAGCAGCAAAATAACCTTCTGAAGACTAAGCCTGCAATTATTCTGAGGGGTTTTTTTTAATTTTAGTTGGTTCCTAAGAACTACTTTAGGCAGTATTTGTATTACAGGTTCTCTGCATTAGATGTCCTGCTTCTTGTTTTCTGTGAAGTTTGAGTTAAATCACAACTTTTAGAAAAGTATCAACAGTAATTTGATTTTGTACAAATCAAAAGCAAGGCTGAAGAAAGCCCCACAGAGCAAAATATTTTTTCTCATGCTAAACAATCTTCCTAATAATGGGAAAGGAAGACAGAAAAAGTCAAGTGTAATACTAACTCTCAGTTGGAAAAAAACTAAAAAAGTTGAAGCATAGTAATGCATGCTTTGTGTCATCCAAAAATACCCCTAGACTTACGTGCAAGTAAGTTAGCATGTTAGCCAAGTTCAAATTTCCTTAAAATCACATCTATTCAGCAGCTTTTCAGAAGACAGGTAAGTTTCTGAATTCTTTGTTGCAAAATCAGTCTCAAAAAGCTGAAGTTACTCAATACTTAGACCTTCTTAGCAAAATTACACTTGAGAAAAGATCTGGGTTGTATTGTGAATACTAAGCAAAATTTGGTCAAGAAATATATGTAAACAATAAGGATAACACATTTAAGGCTTAGAAAGAACACTGATAAATTCACCCCTGTCACATTAAAACATCCACATCTCCTTCATGGTCCTCCTCAGTCACTTTTAAAGACAGCACTTCTTCGTTAAGAAATAATCCACTCAGTCTTTCCTTACGAGCTTGTCTTTGTTCCTTCAGCTGTCTCTTCCGTATGGCCTTTTGCTGGAGTTTCCGTTGCTTGGAACGTTTCTGTCAAAATACAGAAGAGACAAAACATAAGATTTTGTTCTGTAAATTAGAAAAAAACACTTCTAAAGCTGGCAAATAGAAATCAATCTCTAAAATTACATCTGCTCTGTAAAATGACAAATATGAATTCTCAGAGGTGGTGTAAACATTCATCCAAAATCACGCATATTAAAATATCAAGACCATTTACCACAACTGAATTATGAGGCACATTGTCCTGTGATGTTGCATAGTCAAGCCTTTGGATGAATCTATACTGCTGGAGAAATGTTACAGTCTTACGTTAACAAACCCAAGATGCTGAAGAGCAAGAAAGAACTGCTCCTCTCCTTCACACTTGAAATTAAAATTATGGTGGCAGAAGGAGTGCCACAGTACTACTTTAAATGAAACATGCTTCAGAGGGTCCGTTCTCACCAAGAAATCTCATTCAAAAAATAAAGATTCAAAAAGCCTGATGAAACTTCTAGGTGAGAAAAAAACCAAAAACAACCAAGGGAGTCTCCACTGTCCAGAAATTATGCCTAAATTAGGGTGATCATTCTTAAACAATTTTTTTCTTAAAGCAGATGCATAAGCCCTTATTCAAGCCCACTCAACTTACCGTAAACAAAAGGAATTAGACTATCTACTACATACGAACATCAGGCTTTTGGTTAGATGGGACGAGCACAAGTTTAAACTCTTTATCATCACTGGTTTAGCTAGATAACTCAGTTATTCTGTTCCTTCAGGACAATCATCCCCGGTAAGATCCCATGAGCAAGCCTCAGGAGTTAAGACAGCTTAATTAACACAGATATACATAATTAGAAACTTTACTTTTGAGTCCCGGATTCTTTCTGCAGCACTTGTGGACAAATTGCTGTCGCTGTGTGCTCGACTCATGTTGGCACTGGAGTTTGAAGCGGAGTTGGCAACGCTGGAGCCACTGCTGCTTGCTGAGCTGACCATGCTGGCACTGCTGCTGCTGGCACTGGCACCACTCACACCACTGGTACTTGCACAGCTGTAGCTGCTCCTCTTCCAGCTCTCCCTTGCAGATCGCTGGCGAGGTCCATGTTCCTTGATATAGTTTCTCACCTTTAGAACAGAGGCAGCAAAATTACTATAGCTTGATAAATGCTGCACTGAGATACTCCTTTTCATGGAAGAAACACAATCTGGCTATTAGTAATGATGAAGTTATTGGGTCAGTTCAATTAGGCTTTTAAAACACTTTCCTGTGGCTGCTTAAACTCAAGGGATCTGGAGTCACCCAGAGAACTTAAGTTAACATTTGTGATATTTCACTCTGGAAGGAAGAAAAGTAAGTAGCAAGTGCTGGGGGGTTCTTGTCTCTTCTGCCTGTCAGGTTTGTGACTATGTAACAATATGTTATTCTTTTAACACCAAACAGGAATATCTGACGAGTTTAACTGAACTTAGTTGTTGACCTAATGTATCAAACTCCTTTATTTTGCTATGAACACTGGAACAAAAGTGTGTGTAAAAAAAGAAGCACTTTACTACTGTAAGATGGCACTTACAAAATTATTGAAATGGACCAAACCCATAAAAGCAGTCAATTTTTTCTGTTTTCAACTTGATCTTCATCATTATCAGTGCAGCACTGAGGAGTTCAGCTTGTTTGGACACTGGATCTCTTCCCAACAACACATCTCAATAATTCAGTGACTGAGAAGACAGTAGGATGTATCTACCCTATCAGCCAGCCACCCTTCTTGGTTATAATTTGCATCTTGTAACATCTTTAAAATGCATTATGCTCTATCCCTTTTATATGAAATTTATGGTCTTCCCCAATGAAATCCAATCTTCAGGAGTTTTAAATGCTAGTTTACTTTCAGTGAGCAAATGAAGACTCTCAGCTAGCTGATGGTCATGAAGTGGAAGTACAGTGCCAAAAGCAGCACCAGGTCCACAACATAATTCATTACACACTCACTAGCTCTGGCTTAACACATACTGAGAATATGCAACCAGTCTTTTATGTAAAGGTTTAATACATACAATATGCTTTTGAACTCTATTTTCCGTCTATTATCAGTATTGTGCTCTAGTGTCTCTCTTGCTACATCTAATGATTATGCATAAAAATTGATCACATGTCCACAAGATTTTGCAAGACACAATCAGATGCTGAAAGCCTAAAGTCAAATGTACAAACCTTAACTCACCTGTTTCAGTTTTTCATCTGTGAGACAGTTCAATTCAATAATGAATTCACTATCTGTAGGTGAGATCTGAGCAGTAGGATCAATAATTTTAATAATATCAAGTTGCTCTCGAAGGCCCATCTCTGTACTGACTTTGCGACTCAAATATTCAATATATTCAACCTAAGACCCAAAGAAAAGCAGGTCATTTTGAAGCATTATTGATTCTAAAGGAGAGACAGCAAAAAGAATAAAACATGCACAAATATCATGGGTTTAGCCTTGAGTATCCTTAAAAACTTAGGGTGAAAACTTTAGTAGGCATTAAACTGCCTCCTATAGATGCAAAGGACAAGGTTTAAGGTGATTTTAAGAATCATATAGTACTGCACAGGTCTGCATTTACACCTACAGCAAACAGGATGGCCTTTAAGTTGTTTCTTTTAATTGGAAGTTCTTCTGTACATTGCAGTTCTCACATAGGAAAAAAGTCACCTGTTCATCATTTGTCATTGCACTCCATGGAAGTTCATCAAGATTCCTATGCTTGTTTTTCTTTTTGGGAAGCAGACAGGGAGAGCTTGGAATACTCGGTATAACATCAGAAAGCACATCACTCCCACTTGTAATGTCACTGCCAGGCAACTTGTAACATGCAAAAGGAAGAACAAAGCTTTAGAATAGAGTAGGCAGATTGTAAATCATTCTAACACTATTAACAATTTAAAACATACCATCAAATTAGCAAAGCATTGATGATCTCTGTACTTTAACAAACTCTTTCTAATTACTCATAAACCTGCAATACTACCTTAAATCTTCCCACAAACAACACGTGCAGCAAACTCAATCCACACTATTCTGTACTTATCAATCCTCTTTTTACAATTTTGTGGTTGAGAAAACAGCAGATTGAAGTTGCATTTCAACTATTTCCCTTCTCCATCAGTGGAAATTACAATCCAAACCTAAATCTAAACCTCCCATTTTGGAGCATAAGTCTAGTTTAAGGAAGATAATTTTAAAGTAGGTCTGTAATTCTAACAATCTCCATAATTACACAAGACAATTTAATTTAAATCATTTGACTGGAAGCAACTGAGAACTTCAGCTAGCCTCATTTATATTGATTTCTGCACTTCTGGTTAAAGTGGGACAGTTGGATTCCTTGTGCTCAGATTTGCCAGATAACACCATGAAGAGCTACAAAAAAGTCTTTCCAAAATCCTACAAATTCAATCAAGTAAGTCTCTTAAGAAAAGCTTGTTTTAAAAAACAAAGAGTAATAAAAAAGCTAGTTACCAATCAAACATACTGTTAGGTAGCTAAAGCATAGGAAATGGCTTCTTTTCAAAACAACTGCCAAGTTTACCAGTCAATTGAAATTTCTTTACTCAGTGAAGCTCTGAACCTTTGGGATGCAACAGCCCAAGCTGTTCCTACAGGCTGCATTATACACACACACTTGCAACTTCAGTGATACAACATACTTTGAGACCAGCAGCTGGACTAAACCAGTCAGAAATACAAGGCTGATCTCAGTACACATCTCAAGTTCACTTGCATTTTCTGAATCAGGATTTGAGCTTTCTTGAAATCTGTTTCCAGTTCTTGTACTGTCCTTAGAAGATTCTCTACATACTCTGACTAAGCTTTATGACAAAATTTTAAAGTATTCCCCAATAAATTCTGAAGCCCTGTATCGCCTATTTCAAAGCTACATTCATAGCTGATTTAAGTCTTTAATATAAAAAGTCAATTTAGGTCTATAATATATTAAAAATGCATATCACATTTGAAAAACTGCTGAACAGGGAAGACTGTCACAAACTAGAAGCACCCAACAAGGACTGCACAGACTAGGGAAAAGGATGTGATTCATCTTCCCATTCTGGTGAGACAAAATGAGCTCTGTACTCTCACTGGCATAGAAAAAAAATAGGACAGAAATAAGCTACGGCAAGAGTTTGTACACTTTACCTAGAAAGTTTCAGTAGGACCAGATATCTATAACCAAATTTCATTAGCAGGGCAGATCCTCAGTACAAAGGGTCTAAGCTCATAGCTGCAAGAAACATACGCTGGCCCCTAAAACCAAATGACCATAATATGTAAGAGTCCTTCTTTGTAGTGCTGACCTTCAGCCTCTCCTCCTGATTAAGAAGGTTGGAATAAAATGAAAGAAAACATTTTTTCTTTCATTCAAGATTCAGATATGCGCTCCTATGTTCAGTAGTTACAAAGAAACAAGTGCTGAGGTCACTTGTTTGTTCAGAAGAAAAGACTGAGGGGAGACCATAGCTGTCCACAGCTTCTTCAAGAGAGGAAGAAGAGGGGGAGGCACTGATCTCTCCTCTCCCGTGATCAGTTACAGAACACAAGGAAACAGCAGGATGCTAGGTCAGGGCAAGTTAAGGTTAGGTATCAGGAAAAGGTTCTTCCCCCACAGTGGCTGGTCAGGAACTGAACAGGCTCCCCAGGGCAGTGGTCACAGCACCAAGCCTGACAGAGTTCAAGGAGTGCTTGGGCAACGCTCTCAGACACGGGGTGTAATTCCTGGGCTTGTCCTGTGCAGGGTCAGGAGCTGGACTTCAGTGATCCTTGTGGGCCCCTTGCAACTCAGGATATTCTATTCTACTACTTTTCAACTGCAGCTAAACACAGCATGCAATAGTCTACACAAAGTTTTGCATTTCCAGTGGAACCAGTTTACCTGCCACTCAAACTCGCTGTCTGACCAATCCCAGTATGTGCTGATAGAAGAGGAGACATCACTGCAGACGCTGCCCTCGGGGAACAGATCAAAAGAGGTGAACTCCTGGTCATCCAGCAGGGAGTAGCAATCATCCTGATCCCCCACTGACACCGATGAGAACAGCTCCTCACTGCACTCCGAGCTGGCCACGCTCGTCCCACAAGATGTCAAGTTCCACCTGCACAACAGGACAACACAATTAGAGAGCAGCAAACCTTGGCATCGTGTGTCCAAAGAAATTCCTTTAAAGCTTGTAAAACTATCTCCACTTTGCCAGTCAGTGATATTACACACTCATATTATGTGAATTGAAGTATTCTTAAAGAATGTTTAAGTATTTTTAAAGGTACATAAACAACACCAAAGGGAACACAGTGTTACAAATATCAAGGCAAAAATCTCTATACAGTTAGTATAATTAGACCTTTATTTTAATATATTATCAGTTTCTACCCCAGAGCTATTTGAACTTCCATACAAACTGGAATAAACAGAACTAAGTAATGAATCAATTTGACTTCAGAACAAATAGAAGTCAAAAGGAAATTTCAGCTTGATAGTCCCCCACAAAATTAAGGTTTAATAAGGAAACACGTTATGGAACTATTATTCTCATCTCTGAACATCAAAAACATTGGACATGCTATTGGAATGAGACAGTGCAGGATGAGGAAGTGACCTGTGTGAAAATGATACCATGCCAAAACTAAACACTTCTTTTCACCTCATTATTTCATTTACAAAGCTAGTTGAAGTTGTTGCTAAAGGAAAGATATTGAGAACTCAATTTTCACAGAACAGATTTTTTTACTCTAATGAGAGTAAACCAGAATGTAACAAGCTCATGAAATCAGTCTCCATATCTGGACTTACTTTACATATTGGAGAAAAGTAGGTCGAGACAAATATGAGTCAGTGCAGCACTGCAATATGGCCAAAACAATTTGAAAATAACTTAAAATGCACCACACAAACCCACACAATCAACTCCTGCTCCACTTCAGCCCGGCTAACTAGAAAAACACTCTTCTATCCAACTGAGCAATCCTATCACCAGAAAGGCTGGATCTCAATCTCATTAAGCTGCACACCAGGCTGGCTAAATATGTTTCTGATGGATTCACTCCCACATCTACTTGGCCAGATGTGAATTTATCCAATGTTAAAGACATTTCCAAAACTTTCCTTGTAGCAGATTCAGGAGTTCTTGCCCTGCTTCCCTTTCTGCATCCCCTATAGATGCACAGTTCTTTGCTGGTACAGACTCTTGTGGGCAGGGCAATCCATTGGTGATGAGCAGAACAAGACTGTGGTGACACAGCACGTTACTCAACATGAATACAGTTTCAGAATCCATGAAATAATAATGAAAGGAAAGATAGATTGGACAAAGTTTCCAGACATATCAAAACAAGTGGATCTAGCACCAACAAACTACATGGATACTCCAGGTACAGGCAGTCAACATTGCCATCTCATAGCTGGGGGGCTGCTGTGCTCCCTGGGATGACGTGGATTAACAACAAAGGGGAACTACACGAAAATTACTCCTAACTTTAAAAAATAGAAAGCCTCATGTGAACACCACGGACTGAGCTGCACATCTGCAACAGCCTAATCAGCACAAGACAGGGCATGTCCTCTTCCAGAGAAGTCAAACAACCCCCCGAGATGCCTGGGTTACAAACCTGGGCTTGTAAAATGAGAAAACCTGAGCAACACACTTGGGAAGGCAACGCAAAGAGAAATGTACAAAATTAATTAAATGCAAATTTGGTGACTATCACACATTTATTTACAGATATTCTAAGAATATCTCTTACTGCTCACGCCTTATGACTTAAGAACTATATTACAGAGCTGTATCATGCTTGATCAAGGCTCTTCATGCTGAATCATTGAAGAACGTACAATTAATAGTTTACCCTTGTGAATGACACTTTCAAAGTGCAGTTACCACGACTTCATACAAATCCACTGGAATTCCTTTGCAGAGCTGTATTTTCACTTCTAGAATAGACCTTTTCTACAAATTACAGGCAGAATAATTTGCCCTTTAATGAGTAGCATGGGCGGAAATGTTTCTGCAGGAGTCAGTGCAGACAGCAAGCCGCCTAACTCATTCTGAATCTCTAAAGGTCTGCCTGGTGTCCATGCAAGGCCTGCCTTTAAGTCTTATAAACACACCATTTTCTAGCTGCCTACAGCCCCCAAAAATTCAAAATTTCAAAAATAAGAAACTCGGAATGAGTCTAGGAGCAACCTGATCCTAGTGGAAAGTCCCCCTGCCCAGGGCAGGAGAGACTGGGACTAGATGACCTTCAAGGTCCCTTCCAACAGAAACCATTCTGTGATTCCATGAAAAACACGTCTTAAAAAACCGACCCAGCTCACACTGTTAACTGTGATGAGCCAAACGCAGACTAAGCCGAAGGGAAGGGTAAGCCAGCAGGGCGTGCGGCGGACACACGGGGCACCTGCAGCCCGGCCATGCCCGGCTGGTCCCGGGCCGGAGCCGGGGAAGGATGCGCGGCCCTGCCAGGGGCGGCCCCGATCCCCGCGCCGCCCTCCCCGGCCCCTCAGCATCGCCCGGCCCGGCCCCACAGCCCCGACCCGCTGAGCGGACCTGTTGGAGTGGAAGCGGTGCAGAGGGTCGGTGCGGTGGCAGGAGGAGAGCTGGCAGCCGAAATCGCTGACGTCCAGGCAGCCCTCCTCGCTCAGGCTCAAGCTGCCGCCCCGCGGCGGGTGCTGGTGCGAGAGCAGCGGGCACGGCTCCTCGGGGGCCAGGAACTTCTCGTACGGCTCCTCGGTCATGGCGGCGGGCGCGGGGGCCGCGGGAGCGCCTCAGGCAGCGGCGGGAGCGCCGCGGGCACACGGCGTCGGCGGCGCCGCCATCAGCGGCCGGTCCCGGGACGCGCCGCGCTGTCGCGGCCGCTCCTTCCGGCGCCGCGCCCCCACAGCGCCCCCTGCCGCGGGGAGGGCGCGCGGCGGGCGGGCGGCGCGGCCATGGCGGCCGGGGCGGCGCAGGGGCTCGGCGAGGGCGGCGGCGGCCGCGGCTTCCTGGGGCCGCGTGTGCCCACCGAGGTGGAGGCCATGGCCCGGGGCGTGCAGGACGTGGGCAAGGAGACCTTCCGGCGGCTCCTCAAAGGTAGGCCCCCTGCGGGGCCCGCGGGGCGCCGCCCCGGCGCGGAAGGGCCGCGCTGCCCCCGCAGAGGGACGCGGTGGGTTCCCAGGCAGGCCCGCGGGCGGGAGCCGCGCTCCCCGAGGAAGCCCTGGATCCTCACGGGAAGGCAAGGGCAGCTCTTAGAGAGCTTCCAAAGGAGAACAAGGAATATGGTGAAAGCCTGTAGGGGGGAAGCCATACGGACTGAGGTCACTTGGTCTGCCCGGCCTGGAGGGGACTGAAGGGAGAGCTCAGAGCTGGCTACAACTTCCTCACGAGCGGCTGCGGAGAGACAGACACCGATGCCCTCTCTGGTGACCAGAGACGGACACGAGGGAACAGCACAATGCTGTGTCAGGGCACTCCAGGTTAGGTATCAGGAAAAGATTCTTTCCCTAGGTGCTGGGCGCTGAAACAGGCTCCTCAGGAAAGCGGTCGCAGGACCAGCCTGGCAGAGTTCAAGGAGTGTTGGGACAGTTCTCTCAGGCACATGGTGGGATTCTTGGGGTGTCCTGTGCAGGGCTGAGTTGGACTTGATGATCCTTCTGGGTCCATTACAGCTCAGAACATTCTGTGATTCTGTGACAGCTGGAAGGCTGCAGCTTCCTGTGGCACGTCCCATTGCTTCTCCCGACAGGAAGCTAGAGCCCAGCTTTAAATAAAATGAGGGGCTTGATTCATTGTATTCTACAATTCTGTGAAATCTCTGATAATGAGGAACGGAGTTCTGCAGCTGTGGATGGCCCCCAAAGTCAGCTGAGTGTTGTTAAGGTCATTCCAGTCCCTGTGTCACTCTCAGGTTGTGTGTGGCAGTCAGAAGACCCCGTGGGCATCTACAGAAATTGCAGGAGACAATATAGCAACCCCAAGGTGCAGGTGTCCTGTTGAGGTTGAGGCTGTAAGATTGACAATGACTGATTTATTTTTTATCTGTGAGGCTTCTCCCTGTGGTGAGAATTTCCTCAAGGCACCTTTGACCATCAAAATCAAGAGTTACACAATTGAGTAAATTAGGGTATGTACAACAATCATGGAATAATGGAACAGATTAGCAGAGTGAAAGCACAGCTTGCTGGAGAGTAGCTGCTGCCCAGCATGGTATGACCTTGGCATGTTCTCTCAGCTAACATCTTGTCAGGGATTTTGCTTTTGATTTGAGGGACTCAAAACATCTGGTAGCTGGTTTGTCTCTAAAAGTGTTGTTGCACAGTAGCAGAAACGAGCAATGTATTCAGGGGTTCCTTGTAATACTTGAAATAATAAAGCTGTGTATAGGCAGAGGCATTTGGGACAGAAGTGAATATAAATGCACATGTTGAACCATATTTGCTGTCTGATGCAGAGACATAGAGACTGAAAAGCCTTATCAGTGCCAGGAAGCCTGACTGTCTGGGTTTAATTTTGGTGTAAATTACCATCTGCTTTTGGGTGTGCAATAAATGCTTCCTACCGTAGCTGGGGCAGACAGTCCTTCAAACTGCCTGGAGCCAGGGCAGTGACCCCAGCAGATCCCTCTGGAGTGGGTGGGCACAGCCTCTCTCCGGTTATGCAGAGCTGGCACAAATCTCCCATAACTGTCTGCTCTTGCTGACCTGTGACTCACAGTTTGCAGGGCTGCAGTTTTTCCTCTGAAGGTTTTGTAATCTCTGAAGATGTGATGGATTTCAGCACCGTGTATCTACGTTGCTCTCGCACTTGCACCAAGTTAGTTTTTTGAGGCTGTTGCTGTTAGTCTATTGCTAAACAAAGACTAATGTGAAAAATGAGATGCAGGTTCACCATGGTCAGTTCACCATGTATAAACTGCATGTAACAGTATCTGAGGTTATCCAGCCAGTGTTATCCTGGGCTCTGCTACACCGTCTCAATGACTGATTTCATTTTTTGTCTGTGGAGCTTCTCCTTGTGGTGAGAATTTTCCCGATGCACCTTTGACCATCAAAATCAAGAGCTACACAGTTGAGTAAAGTAAGGATCTTACTTTGCTTTCTTATTCACAGTCACTGTTAATGCATTGGAAGGAAAAGACTGCAAGGAATCTGTCAGGCTGATTGCAGAAAGTGCTAATCTCTCAGAAGAGCAACTTGCTTTCCTCATTTCTGGCATGTACACCCTCCTCCGAGAAGCACTGAGACTCCCCTTATCAAGTTTCAAACAAGAAGTAAGTTCTGGGAGTACTTGTAACCCTGATAAGGTAAAAGCTGCGTCAGACACAAGTCACATCTCAATCTCATTTGCCTGGGTGGGAAGCTGCACATAAAAATGATTATCCAAGTTAAGGTCGTTGGGAGAAACTGTTAAAAATCTGGAACTTATTATTTCACTTGTTGGATAGATTTAGAGTGAGCTTTTTGAAAAAATATTTAAGCTTTATGAAAAAGATTCCTGTATCTATTTCTACTTCAGCATCTTGTTTACTGTGCATGTTTGTTTTCACTCCTAAATTAAATCCACCAAAGAAATCATAGCAAAATGTTATTTTGTAGGCATCAACATTCTCTCTTACTCTAACTGGGTTAGAGTAACACATACCATTCATTTTTGTCCATGCTTATAATTTCTCATTTTTGTTTGCCTTCTTTGTTCATGTTTCTGCCATAGAGAAAGGAAGGTCTTATGGCCTGAGCAATATAGTGGAATTTGGAAGAAAGTGCATTTTCCCCTTATGCTGTGGATGTTTGGTGTAAATATGTACACACCTGCTGTGTTCCCAACCCCTATCCCTTCTTCATGGCTATTGTCTTCGTTTTTCAAGTTCTTTTACCTTACAATTTTATTTTATCACTTTTATGTGAGTGAACCACTTCTGGGTTTCCAGTACCTCTTGTTTAAGATACAGCTTCAAATTTACCCAGGCATACTGGGAAGCTCCCATATTGCAGTAAATGTAGTGGAAGTGTACTTTTAATATTCAGACCTTACCTTTTGCCATTTCCTATTTCTGGTCGTAGTTTAAACAAGTTACTGCAAAACATATTTGGGAATAAGGGCACATAGTTACTCTAAAAGAAGAACATTTCTGAATAAAAAGAAGTGGCAGAGATGTTGTTTTGAAAAATAAAGACTTCCAAGATATTTAGGTCTTTAAATCACAACTTGATTGAACACTTCTGAAGATTCTTTTCAATATATTACCAGTCATTTCAAAACTTGAGTGGCACTCAAGTTTAAAATTTTTGCGGAGAGATACCAAATAAGTAACCACTACTGCTTCGGTAGGTAAGAAATTATCATTTAAGGCTCTGTCATGTAAAATTTCATCTTTCTTGTCTTTTTAGGTTTTTAAAGAAGACCTGAAGGAACTCAGGTATGCCTGTTTGCAGCAGTTCTTTTAATGTTTGTTTTTTCATGGCTTTTATGTAACTGCTTCCCCAGATTAACTTTTTTACACAAAAAAGTTGTTATAAAAATTACCTGTAAATACCTCATAATGCATCTGTTGCCAAACGTCACACAAAGCCAGAGGAAAAAAACAGGCGTTGTGTAAGACTTGATTTAGCACTGAGCATGAGCAGTTTTATTTCACCTGCTGGGGAGAATGGTTCTGATTTAGTCTGTAATGTAGGTTATGCAAATATGAGTGACCTTCTCTCTACCATCCCCACCTTGCCCTGCAATATTTTTTAAGTGTTTGATAAGACAGTTTGACAAGACATTTCAGAAGCTAAGAACTGCCCTACTTCTTTCCTTCTTTGAAAGGTCAATGATATAATGCTCATGAAACCCCACCACCATGTTCAGCTATGATTTCTCCTGCCCATTACCCAAGTAATCATGATCTTTGTTACAGCCTTTGCCAAAATCTGTATCAGTCTTCCATGAGTATCTCTGAAGGGACCATATCCTAAAAGCTAGATATCAGATGCTAGTAATATTTATAGATTTTCCCTTATTTTTGTATTCGGTAGCAATTAGAGAATAACAGCAGTTGATGTTTTCTTCTGTGGTGAAACCTCTGCATCAAGGCTTAATTATTTTAAAACACTATTTTTGCACATTTTTTTAACATTCTGATTGCTATCTAGGAGAAAGAAATGTTTCTAATTCTGTCTTTTCCATCCTTATTTGCCCGTTAACCTGTACATTGGCTTCCTCCTCATAAGCAGTTAAGTCATAACCATGATTTACTTTATGAGCAACTTCAGGCAAACTAAAAGTGCAGATGTAATTGGGGTGTAACCAATGAAAGGTGCCTTTTGGGCCATAGTGAAAGGTGCCTTGCAAGTTGATACAGTTTTGTCTGCAGCTCAGTGCTGGAGTTCAGCCTGCCTTTTGTCTTGAGAGCTCAGATGCAAGCTGCTGCCTCTACCATGTCATGGAGTTCACACCCAGGTTAAAGTAGGTCAGTAAGAACCTGATGAATTACTTTTGGCCCAGTGAGAGCTGGTGTTTTTTGAGGTGCTCATAGAATGTGCCAAGTTTGATTATGAAATAATAAAGAATGCTAAAAGCTCCATGCCAAATACTCTGGGGCTGGGTGAATATTCTTCTGAGCAGTGCAGAAAGTTGGTATAGGAGTGTCAGAAGTCACTCTCTGGGCTGGCTCTGTCGAGAAATGCAGACTCCCAGGTCCCTGTCTTGTCATTAGACCACAATTTAATGACTTATGCTTTTTTAGTTGTATTTGGGGTTTTTTCTCACTTAATGGTTTGTTCACACATTTTACTCAGACACTTTTCGGTCTGGTTGATCTTTTTTGTATCTTTTATATCTCGATACACCTTTTTATCTTATTGTTCTGGTTAATATGGCTGATCTAGCAGCAATAGTTAGGTAACTGCATTTATGCTGCTTGCAGACTTGAGTGTGTTATGTGCTGCCTGTTGCTGCTATGCTCCCATTATTCTCACAGTATTGGGACTCTTCCTAACTTCCATTTCTGACAGTCTTACTTCCTGTGAGTAGCTCTCTTCACCTTGTGGCTAAGCTTTTAGAAGACTAAATAGCTTATTCTACTCTCAAGCTGTTATAGTTATAAAATTTGGTAGCACCTTTAACACTTTCAGTTCCTCTGGGAAGCACAATTTCTTACAATTCCAATGGGCTGGGGTTTGGAGATGAAATACTTGCTTGTTTTCAAAATACTTACTAATTACATTCAGACACAGTTTGCTGCAGTGTCCATCCTGTGATCAAGTGCACAAAGAACATGACATTGGTTGAACAGTGATGTCTTGGTATTATTGGCATCCAGTGTTTGGGCAGGTATTTTGTCTTTTAAGGCAGAAAAAGGGCCTATAGCCCTCTTTTTTGTTCTGTCTTCTTTTAAAAGGTTTGAACTCTGTGCCATATAACCTTTTTTTTTTTTTCCACTTCTTGAATTCTGTCTTGTTTCTTTCATTGAATCTGAAGCTCAAGCAAATTCTACCCCTGTAATATCTTATATTTCTGGTGAGGTACCTATCTTGGCTTCTAGTTTTGATGAAGAGAGAGGCTGGAATACATGTCCACTTCTGATTAACTAGATCATTATTACTAGTTTAAAAGAGTTGCAGTTCCCTGTTCCTTAGCACGAGCGGGTGGGCCAGTGGGAATAAATTCACACTAACTTGTGGGTGCTTTTTTTTCCCTCCCCTCACAGATTATTCAATAACTTTATGACTCAGGCAAATAACATGGGATTGAGATATCTTCACACATTTCTTGCACTTTGAGTCCCTTCCACGGAATGTTCCACTGACAAGTGATTGCCATCTGTAGTTCAGGCTGAACTGTGCCGTGTTCTATCTTATCTCTGCTGTGTGTGACTGGCCTTGTGTGCTGCTTGAGCCAGGAACAGAATTTTCAGCAAAATCATTGACTGCACAGCAAAAATAATGCAAACTCGAAGGTAGTGTTAATGCTTCTGTTTTAGTAACGCTCTTGAGTCAAGCAAGTGTTGTGGTAGGTATCATAATCATATTACAGCCCCCTGCCTCCAGCTCTTCCACTAATCAGGATATCCAGTCAGTGTCAGGATGGGCTAAATGATACACTTGCATGAAAGCGTAACTAATGTTTGCAGAAATACTCTTGTCTCTTCTGAAAGACAGACTCTTACAGCCAAAAAAGCGCTGTTCTAGTGCTTGCTAAAATGAATTTCATTTTCTCCGAGCACTATTTAAAAATGTGGCTTAACCCCATTTCTTTCTTTATGAATTCGAGCTGTAGTAACTGCTGTTTCATCTTCCTGCTGTGTGAGTTGATGAGTTGTTTTTTCTGTGGTCATTAGACACTGTAAGCTCTTTAGGACAGATAACTTCCTTGTTTGCTTTGATTTTTCTTTGATACACTGCTGTGTGTCTCAAGCCACTGGTGAGTAATGTCTCTGGGCACTGATTCATGGTGAGTGCTGGATTTAACTGTGGCAGCAGCAGTAGTGATTTTTCCCACTTGTCCAACCTGCCTCTCTGTAGGAGGTTACTGTCCGTGTGGCAAAGGCAGCTGAATGGATAGTGTTTGCTCTGTGGTCTTTGCAATTCAAAGCCTGACCTATTGAACTGAGAATCATCAGTGGCTTGTTTGTAAGGCAACAGCAACATCAGAGGAATGGTGAAGGAGTGGAGAGGTGTAGGGTAGATGGAGTGTGTCAGTCTCTTCAACCAGTCCCCATGTATGCTCCTTTTGTAAGTATCTTCGGCTACAAGGGCCTCTGTTTGAATTTTGAGGGGGCAATTCCTTCTGTCTTTATTATACTTGAGGTGAAAATGAAATTAAATGTGTAAGTTCAGGATTTTTTGAAAGCATGCATTGCTGACCTGCCTTCTACACTTGTCAGAGCCATCAGTAATTTTTTTCTTGACTTTACTGAGAGAAGTTAAGCAGATACTGGGTTCTTTTGAAATCCGCTGTTGCCATACAAGGAAGGTAGGAAGATGTAGTACAGTTTCTAGGGTTCTTGATGTATAAACATAGGTTGTCCTTTTGAGAGCTGTGACCAAATCGATACTGAAGTGCTTATGTAAGAGCTGGCAATTTTAAGCAATGGAAGGTGGAAAATTTTGACACATCTGTTGTGTTCTGTAATAGATTTAGGGTTTTTTCAGATAAGGCCATATTACTGTGGTTACAAACAAACCCTAACTGTTTTGTCTTGCTCTTCTCTTTCAGAATACCAGAAGATTTCATTGTGGACTTTTCCAGTGTAGTCTTTGGTAACAGGTTAGTGTCTTCATTGTGCAGACAGCAGGGCTGCACAGAGCTCTGCTGACACAAATCCTTGGTGTATTGAAAGAACAGCAATATTTTCCAAATTAATGAGAACAAGACTTGTCCCATTATTTTGATTCAGCACAGTATGATGTCCATCATGCATGGCAATGCATGTATTAAGTAGCTTTCTTGCCAATTTTCAGTTTTTCTGTGTTCATCAGTTTTTATAATGTTCTATAGACTGTGAGGTGGATCAATACCTACAGATGAGAACTGCAGTGCAGAATCACTCACTTTTGCCATCATTATCATTAACAAGTTATAGCAAAAGAGGCAGGCTACAAAAGCCCTCTAAATGCTCTGGTTCGTGGCAGCTTTCTCAGATAGCATTTCTCAAGTCTTAATGTACAGTTCAGTTCGGAATTCACACTGAGTGACATGATGACAACACATATGAGATGTCAAGTGCTCTGCCTGCTGTAATTCACTTTTTAAGCAACATTCTCAGTAACTCTAGAGGAAGTTCTAAATCCAGAGCTTCTTGAACAGCCTGTCTCTTGTACATTCTTGGGATTCCCTTTTTCTGGAAGTTTCTCTGCTCAACCATATTTAGCCTGTTCTACATCTAGAAATTCAAAATCTTGGACATTTTGAATATGCAGACTCATGCAGGGCCAGGAGTCAGACTCTGCTGGTCCCTTCCAACTCAGAATACTCTATGATTCCAATTTTCCTTCTTGAAACTTGAGGTCACTCAGCACGTGACATCACTAACCCAATGCTGCTACAGATTCTCTGCATGGAAGCCCAATAATCATTGTTGTGGTTTTTCAGTTACCCTCAAGGGTCTGAGTGCTGCTACCAAAGCTAAAAATATTTGTCATTGATTAAGATCTTGGCTTACAGCTAAAGGTTCTTGAGTAAAAATAAATTCAGTCTTCTCATCTTTTCTTTGCTCTTCTGTTTGAATTATAGGTGTTAAGAATTCAAAATTCATGGTTGCAAAGTGGAAATATTGTTTGCAGTAGGGAAGGAAGATAAATTTAGATGTAATTTGAAGCATGTATGATTGTCTGTTTTCTACTGTGAAATCACGATGCTGGAAAATTTAGCTTTTTCTCATTTTGAAAGCTGTGATTATCCAGTGTAATCTTGCTCTGTGTTTTGAGACGAGAGAAGAACACCTCAGGTTTGATTTTTAGACAGATCTGCTTCTACAATCTTAAATGTAACACTGAATCATACATATGCGTATTGAGTTGTAAATATATATGTGTTTGTGATGGTAAGAGATGCATTAGCATGTGATCAAAAATTCAGTAATTCAGTATGAGCTAGATAACCCAGAAAAATCCATTTTTAATACTTTTCCTGGCATCTTATCTTAATTTTGGAGTTCTTTTCACTAAACAACAGCTCTGAAGTACTTGGCATTTGTATTTGTGTCCCCACAGTTCCACCAAGCTATGTAGACTGAAAGAAAAACTTGCCACATTGACACCATCAAACAACTACATGAAATTAAAACTGTTTTTCAAGGGAAATGATAACACTAACGTCTCCCTCTCTGAATGTTTATAATGAATGCTCCGCTTCTTTTTTTTTTTTGTAATGGTGTGGCTTTAGTTTCTACTAGGAGGGTGCATTCTGTGTCCCATTTGTCAGCATTTCATACATACAAGTTTGTTCAGCCTTCCAGTTCAGTGGCCTGCTAGGCATGTCTTGTTATGTGCGTGGGGAGCCATCCAGAATTTGTCTTTAGTTTTTGTATTGGTAGATCAGCTGCTGCTCCAGATTCTCT
This sequence comes from Phylloscopus whistleri, assembly GCA_017589585.1. Lineage (NCBI taxonomy): Eukaryota > Metazoa > Chordata > Aves > Passeriformes > Phylloscopidae > Phylloscopus > Phylloscopus whistleri. The sequence continues at coordinate 387,873 of JADMLD010001007.1, read as the reverse complement.
AGTCTTTAATTTTTGAGTTGCATCCTTTAGCAGGCAATAATCTTGTCACTAGGTGTATCACCCTTTCCACCATAGCTTGTATAGTCTCTGGGATGGTCTCTACCTGATCCATGGTCTTTTACTTGTTCTGACTTCTGCCTTCTGCACAATGTGCTGACAGTATATTGCAGCTGCTGGCACAGAGTGTTTACAAAATGTAATTATAGGCTATAGGTTTTGGATGTAAGATTCATTGAGTCTTTTCTGCTCCATTTTGCTATTCCTCTCAGAAATCAATGGCTTGATTAGCAGCCTGTGTAATTTCTGTATGCATGTTGGCCACTATGAACATTCTGTCATCTTTACAGGATTCTTGCATTTCCCACTGTGGTCTTGTCCAAGCTGGGAAGGTCCTGACAGAAGCTTAAACTAAGCTATAAAAGCTGTGACTCTTCCTGGGAGAATGGTACAGGAGTGCAGTCCTGACCAGAAATAAAGCTTCGTGTCTGACCACAGAAATGCCATCTCTCAACAATATTCAGAAGCTTCCCCTCTGTTTGGGAGGTCATCATTTCTGACCTTTCCCACCACTGCTAAGTAGAGTATCTCTGTTTTTAAAACTTCTTTCTTCCCCCAGAGTGCTGGTGCTGCATTGAATGGCCTGACTTCCATTGATGGGAGTTAACATGTCTTAAGGAAACGGTAGCCGTGTGGCTATTTTTAGGGAGTCTCCAACTTAAGCAATACTCTGGCAGCAGCTCTCCACTGAGGGAAAGGCCTGTTCTTATTGTTTAATCCTGCTAATGACTGTTCTAGACTCCAGCTTCTCATGGCTGCACCCAGCTGTGGTGACCTACTTCCCATCCGGGAGTTGACAGTGAGTAAGAACCAGCTGATCTACTTTTTTTGCCCATTCCTTTACCATTTTATTAGGAATGTGTGTCACTTCGGACACCACCCAATGCCCACCCCGCCCCCCCACCAAAGAGAAATTCTTTCTTATATCTCCTTTGCAAAATGAGAGGATCTCCTTTGCACTTGGAGGATCTCAGCCTGTGAGTCCCATGTGACTTATCAGATCATTAATCTTTCTGGGCAGTTTCTAAAGGCCCAGCCAACTTGCACACAAGAATCTGAGTAGTGATGTTGGACTGCCATTCCTACAGTGCGTGATTTGTTCAGAGAGGATTCCTTTCTGATGCAAAGTCTGTAATTAGATTATGTCTAGCACCATGGATAAAGGATGCAATGTTTCTTATCCTGCCCTTAGTGGAAGTACTGGAGTAGCCTTGAAATGCTACCATAAATAAATTCCAGGGGCATGGGATTAGAGAAAAAAAAAAAAAAAAAGTAAAAAAAAAAAAAAAAGGGGGAAAAATGGTAAGTAACACAAAGTCTAGAAGTCCAGTTCCTGAATGGACCAGCTCAGTGACCTCATTCTGAAATTACTTCTGCATATGTATCTAAAAATGAATGGTTATTATGTATTTGTATCAGATCTATTGTTTAGTCATCCAGAATTTATGATGCTGTTAAAATTTTAAAAATTGTCAATCATCTGAAATTTAATTGCTGTTAACTGTATTTCTGCACAGGAATAAACTAGGCCTTGATCAGCCTGATTCTTCCTGCAATATGAGTAACAAATGAAATGCTTGCCTTCTTGCACATTAGACTAGGCAAAAATCTTGAAGGCTGTGCTGGGGTTGGCAGTGAACATTATGTAAGGAACTTAAAATTTGTATATTATGTTGGATCAACAAGAACCACTGTGGGTTTTTTTAAGTATGCTTCAAAATACACTCAATACACTTTAATATTATTATGTTTTTAAACATTGCTGCTTGCCAATACTAGGTGGTTTTTGCTGAAGAAGAAGAGTGACCTTATGCAACTGTTTTGCCTAAATCATCTGTCTTGTCTCTGCTTGCTTGTTCCTGTTGGATTTGCATGAAGGTAAAGATGGATTTGCAGGTCCTTTTCTATGCCTCACAGTTGCATATAATTGAAATAATAGGTATGCCAGCCGCCATAATGACTCTTACCAAACTTTGTAGTGACATCAGTTTACTAGAACTACACAGTCACTTGGTCTCTTTTTTCAGCATGGACCATAGGTAATCATAGAAAAGGGGATAATCTGAGCACAGCTGTCTTAAATCCACAAAAACTCCACTTGTTCAGACCTCTTTAAGTGAGGGCAGATGTAGGAGAGAAACAAATTCCAGATAGGTTTGTACTGAGGTATCCTATTTTCTCTTTAGATTGTTTCTTCTTGTATGAATTTTGCATTCCAGTCTCTTGTATCTGATTCACTCTTCAGGCGTCCCACTTCCGAAGGCACAGCTCTGATACAAAGAAGTCGGCTACCAAGTATCCAGGACTTCAAGTGGAGAGTGGATGTGGCTATATCCACAAGGTATACAAGAGAATCATGCACATCGCTGGAATTCCCTAAAATTAAACCGATTTCTTGTGCTGCTTAAACATTTTAGTGGGGTCAAAATGCGCCTTGCTCTTAGGGATTGGCTGGTAGCATTAAACAGTAAGATACAGGTAGAATTTTCTGAACAGTGTAGAAGTCAGTGTGTATACACTATACTGCTGGTACTATTTCACTCAAAGTTTGAGTCTCTTATTTTAAAATTTAATAGAGCTGATAAAAATCCACACTTCCTGGTGATGATGGCATAAATTAGTCAGATTGAGCCTCAAGCAGCTAGGCAAGCTCTTAGTTTTACTGGAACAGGGGAGGGTATTCATCAGTTCAGCTTCTCAAGCAGACCATCATTTTTGCTTGTACTCTGCTTCTGCAAAGAACAGCATCTTTACAGTGCCATAGTTATATAGCTTGTCATTGAGCTACCTCCTAGTTTCTTTCACAACAGGAGTAAAAGCCTTTGAGCTCTTGAATACTGCCTGTGCCTGCAGTGAACAGCTTCTTACCATCTGCCACAACAGTGGCATGTGGGGGATGGATCTTTGGCTAGAGCCAGAAGGAAACAGAAACCTGTTGTCTGTGCTGTTTGGTCTCTGTCTAGTTCTAACCAAGACAGACCAAGCTGAAACAAATTAGATGATCCAGTCTTTGTTAGTACTGTAAACTGTTAGCATGTGTGACTTCATGTTGCATGTCTGAACGCCTGCATCTGGGAGAGAGTGCTGTCTCTTTGCTGCCAGAGAGGTCCACGGCTGATCAGGGATTGCTTCCTGAAATCAAGAAAAAAGGCTCCTTAGAGAAAATTGGAGTGGCCACAAGCTACTAGTTCAGGTGACTTTCTGATGAGCAGTGCTGTAAGCACCACACAGGTATCACTCTGTAGAAAAAGAACCTATACTGATAAGAGAGCAAAATGTCCAGATAAGCATTCTCAGGCACAGTGCTTGCAAGCAGAAAGCAAATCCTAGGATTTATTTTCTAAACAACACAGGAGCAATACATCACCAGTTTTTGTTTTCCTTCCTTTTAGTTTTGTTTTCAGTTAATCTTCCCCCTGGGATTTCTTGTTTATCATCTGCAAGAGGCTCTGCAGGGAGGTATGGCAGCTTTGGGCTGTAGCGCCTGTCTGTACCTGAGCAGGCTTTGGCAATGCCAGTTGATGGAAGCTGCACAAGAATGACTCATTTCCCTTCTTTGGGTCATCCAATAAAAATAACACACAAATTGAGGATGAAGCCTGGAAGAGGTTGATTCCCCAAATGAGGTGGCAGTTGAACGTATGAAGGGACAGAAATGATTAATGCAGCATGGTAAACTGCATAAGAAAACTGTGCATTATTATTAGCACTACTTTGTCAGTTCTTATCCCTATCATAGTTCCAGTAAACCAATTATGTAAAAATGAAAATGGTCCTAAACTTGCAGTTACTAAACTACTAATGAAATGTTAGGTCTCAATACTGAGGTTAATTGGACAGAATTGTTGTGTTCATGAGTTTCCAGCCAGACTCTGTGACTGAAATTACTCATGTTCTGTGTAAAGCCTACATGAACATCTGAAATTGTTAATGTGCAATCCTGTACTCATCACACTGCTGATCTCTACTGCTGTAATACTAATGATGTAAATAATTTCAGTTCACTGGCCCGTGCACTCCAGCCATCCATTCTGATGATGATGAAGCTTTCAGATGGGACAGCTCATCGTTTTGAAGTAAGTCTGATTGCCATAATAAATACTAAGGAAACCACTTCTAGTTTTATTTAGAAAGTTGAATTATTAGTTAAAATACTACAGCTTTTGTAATCTATGTGTTACCATTGGTTGGTTTGCTTTGGAATCTTTCATGTTCAGTGTAGCCACATAAAATATTTAATGAAATACCAATTAAAATAATTTCATACCTTGTTCCTACACATGTTCTGCTGAACTGCAGTTTATTAGAAGAATATTAATTGCTGGAAAGCACTATTACATAATATCTGGTTTGATTAAAAGTTATGGGGCTGTTATGAACTGTAACCTTCAGACCTGATGGTGGCTCTTGAGGACGGGAAAATTACTGGGGTAGTTTATATAATGTATGATACACTTCTAAACCTTATTTGAGAGAATGGTAACATTGTTTTCTACGGCAGAGATAGTTTTATTCTTTTTTTTCAGAACTGTTCTGGCTGCTAGCAAGTAAAAAAAACCTCTTTGCTTGTTACAGGATTAGTCAGTGGCAGTATTTATGACACTGTACCTAAAGGCTTGCCAGAAGATGGCATAAACTCTTCCATAATTTTAACCTTTGAAAAGGAATGCTATTTGCTCTATAAATAACATGGTGGTGCATACAGGAATTCAATGCACAGCAGGCATTGTAACATTTGAACTCTGTACAGATTTTGGCTTCAGTCCTCTCATTAGTAGTAGTCTGGAAGAAGCACCAAAGCCCTGTGGGTTGAAAGAGGTGGACTGATTTTACTGTTAAATTGTTTTGCAAGAAAGCATCTGTTGAGGAAGGCATAAATTCTGTGCTACATTGCAAACTGTTGAGGGTGTCACTTCACAGGAGATCAAATTTACCCCTCTGGACAGTCCAACTCAGAGCATCCCATATACTGTATTTGAGGACTTCCATAGAACTTAAATGATGCCATGGACTTCAGGTTAACCCTTTACAACAGGATAAATTTCAGTTGTGAGAATAAAATCTAGTTGATACTGTATTCCCACTTTATTTCCTGGCATATAATATCAAGTGTTGGTCTTGGTGCCATTGTTTCTGACTCTTTTGGCTTGATTTTAAGGGTTTGTTTGGTTTGGTTTCTTGTTTGGTTGGTTTTTTGGTTTTTTTGCGGGGGTGTTGGGTTTTTGTTGTTGTTTTCTTTTTGTGTGGGTGTGGTGGGGTTTGGTTAGTTGGTTTTTTGTTTTGTTGGGGTTTTTTTGTCATTGTGAGTCTGTGGAAGACCCTTTGTTATTCTGCAGTGGAGATGTGTTTGTCCAGCACACCCGGGAGTGCAGATGTCTGATAACTTACAGTGTACTGCTCTTAGAATCAGCTCTTTACTGTTGCTGCTGCTTGGATCTGAATGCCAAGGGTGTGACTGCAAACAGGATTTCTATATCTGATGAGTGGTCTCCCCACAGTTAGTAGCTCTTTGGGTTAAACTTGTGTTTTGGTTCAAGGTACCCCATGCAAGTAAATATCCTTAGATCTTCAGTTTTCCTTTATTTGAACATGTTCAGAATGTCCTGCTAACTAACAGGGCTTATGTAAGATGGTAAGTCCAAACAATAATTCTGTATAGCACTGGGAGAAGTTACACTCCTTGGTCTCCATTTGGTATTTTAATCACAGTGTGACTTCTGACTGAAGTTGTTGTTTTGGTTCGTTTTTTTTTTAAAGCAGCAGGATTTGCAGCATTTTGAGTCTTGTTGTATATATGTCAAAAGTGAAAAGGACATGGTGCCTTTTTATGCATTTCTGATGTATATGGAAAATGCAAATCAGGTGTTGGATTCCTCTCATATAATTGGTATCTGTGCTGCAGTGGGCAGAAGGATGACAAGGGTCTCTGCCAAAAGAACTGCTGTCTTCAGTGCAGTCAAAGGAGTAAATTAGGCAGTGCTGTGCAGACTGCGTGGGACCGGCCAGACTGCACTGGGCACTCGTGTGAGCATGTGTTTGTGCACTGCACCAATGTCACCAGTGTGTGTCACCAGTCTGTGCCTGCACTTGGCTGGGGGTCTCTGTCTTCATAGATAAGATTTCCATCCACTTGGCTTCTCGGGCCTGAAACGGTAAAGGAGAGCCCATGAGTCTCCTGCACAGTTGAGAATGCTTTGTATGTTTAACCCTAAATCTTTTGCCTTCCACGTGTAGTGCCCTGTGCCATTTTGCTCTTGTGGTTGCTGTCAAGTCTTGTCCTCAAGTCTCAATTTCTCTCTTTCAAGTTTGAACAAGCAGAATATCTTGAATTTGCTGCTTGAGAATTCTGCAGTCTCCATGACTTTCCAGATGTCTTTCCTTCCAGTCCATGACTTTTATATCACCCAAGCAGGTCTCAGTTTACATCCTTGAGTATTTCCTTTTTCTCATCAGGCAGTACAGAAATTGTACCATGTACGTGTTATTTCTGGTTTTTCTCCACTCTCCTTTTCCACGTGGATTTAGTTGAATTAACTGAATTTTATTAACCTTAAATCCTTTGTCTTAAGTCTGCAAAAATTAAGTATTATAAGAGAGATTGGTCTTACACTGCAGAATGTTCCATATCCATAGGCATGCCCTAGTCAAGGTTCCTGAGATGTCTTGTGTTTTCTTACCTGAGTATTCTGTTTCAGGTGCCAGTTGCAAAGTTTCAAGAACTGAGATACAATGTTGCCCTTATACTGAAAGAAATGAATGATTTGGAGAAGAGGAGCGTACTGAAGATCCAAGACTGAACACTTTTAAATTGAGAGTTTATGGGGGAGATCTAAAACCCTCAGCATGTTTTGTAAATGCAAAACAGGGGACCATCACCACTTTGCCTCTATGAACTTCAATGCGGCATTTATGATGTCTGCTGTAAATATTTTTTTTTCAATTCAAGTGTTAAAAGCACAAGCTCTTTTTGTAAGATTTAGGAAAAACAAAACATTTATCTGCAAAAAAGTATAATGCTGTTTGTGAACATTTTTGCATGATTCATCAAAACTTTTTTTTTTTTAATATCTCTCTTAATAGATGTAAGAGTCACTTATTTCTGATTATGATTCATAACTCGAATTTTTTTTGAAAGTGTGCTACCGGAAGCCCTATCAATGTGTACGTATCATAAGAAAGCTCTGCAATATTTCAAATAAAAAATAAAATAACAAACCCACTCCTGCCTTCTAGTGTGACAAATATGATCTTGAGTTTTGCATAAAATTGTTGCCTTGTTTCTTACTAAGTGACTAAGGTTTAGCTATGGATATTTAAAGGCTAATTTGGAAGAAAGTTGGAAGTCCAGGATCAAGAAAGAAGTATCATCTGGGCTTCCAGGACTAATTCCATAGAATTACTGCAGGAAGTGGGAAGGTGAAATCAATTTCTTTATCTGGTTGATCAGAATGGGCTAAATAGCAGTAATCTCATCGTTTTGTAACTGGAAATGCGTGCCTCTTGTTTCATGTGTTGCCTTAGTGTTTGATTCCATGAAATCAGCTGGCATGACTGGGCAGAAACCTCTGGCCCTGCAGTGGTGGTGAGCAGCAAGAGGCAGTGATCTTGTAACCCACTACAGCGCATCAATCGTGCAGGCCAGACCCCAGGATGAGGGGGCTGCCTACAACCTCTGGGATGGAAGTTACAGGTATGAGGATATCCAAGCCCACAGGCTGAAAAAGCAGTTAGGCACAGGCTGAAGTTTCCTGAGTTGCTCAGGCAGCTGGGCTGGATGGTCATTGTAGGTCCCTCCCTTTCTACTGGAAGAGTCTATTCTAAGTTACTCCTTTGGCCCATGAGTTTACTTTGGAAGGATTCCCTTAATGTGAAACATGTTTCAAATCTCATTTAAATGCTGTGGGAATGGACAAATTCCTCACTCCTTGCCTGAATGAATTTTCCCTGGCAGCAAAGACAGGGAGGCTGTGAGCAATTGCCTGAAGACAGCAGGTTGTGACTCTAGAACTCAGTTTGTCAGAAGTCAGATGTACTTCAGAAAGCACATGCCACTGCTGCTGTTAAGCATTGGCTTATTCCAGCTAATTCGGGGTTTCTATCGCAGTAATACCACCCATACTTGTCTCTTTCATGTTTTATGATTGTAGAGCTTGCCTTTATCTTCCTCACTCCCTGCAGAAAGCTACTGAAATCAAAATTGGGGATTAAAGGGGCCTTTTACACTCCCACAGATGTTTGTGTGGGAAAGGATGACTTGCCTTTTGGATTTAAAAAATCGCAACAAGCACAGTAAGACCTATTTGTCTTACTTCTAAAGAGGAGGCTTTGACAGCAGTCCATACCAATCTAAGGATAGCTGAATAGCTGTGGTCCAGAAAGCTTTTAAAACCTGTGCAAGAATGCGTCTTGTGGTTTCAAATAAACCATTAGACAGGATTTCAAATTGTTAAAAAGCTTCCTGTTCCATTTGCTTTGTAGCAGACTCATCAATAACTTCCAACTTTGACCGATACTGCATCTTAGTCTTTTAACTTCCAAGTGGACTGTAGACTGCGTTCATTCCTCTATGAAGCCTGTTTGTCTTCCTTCTGTATTACCACGGGCTGTGAAACAAACATACATCCCCTGTTCCGTGTTACAACATTTCCCTTCTGACTGTTTAGGTTTACATTGTTTCAAGCTGAAAATGTATCTCAGCTGGGCCTAAGCGAAGTCCTTCCAGGCAAAGATAACTCTGCTGCCTGGTGGTAAAATGACCTGTTGCTCAAGGCATTTGCAAAGTCATTTCTTACCAGTCAGAGCAGAGGAAACCCACCAATACCTTCTAGACAGAATGTATTCATTTGGTGATTCTATAACAATAATTGCTTGTGTTCTCCAGAAATGGAAAGGCTTCTTGACCAGATTTGTCATGTTCTCTGGATCACTTAGTCTTGTGTTTGTATTGCCACACATTAAGCAGCAATTTACTGTAATTGGAGGGTTACCATGTATGCCGATGGGTGCTTGAAAACTTGGGGTGCTCATTCCTCTGTACTTAAAAATTAATTTGGCCTTTCCTCCTGAGAGATTAGTAAAGCAGAAGTTGTCACCAAAATGGCTAGTGGGAGTGCATAGTGGATAGTTCCTCCGTTTTGCTAAAATAAGAGTCTTCAAAATATCATTAGGTTTTTTAGAATTCATAGTGAATTACTTGTTAAATATTTGTTCAGTGCCGAAATATCTTCTTCCTTCACAACTGAAATACCCTGGAATTTGAATTTCACTGAATTTCTGGCTGTAGCCCTTTCATTCCAATGCAGAACAAAAGTAACCTTCTAAGAATCTGGATATGGCTGAACAGAAATTATTTTATCCAGGTCACTCCAGGTTTGGTTACGCTTCAAGGGCACATTGTGAATCCCCCTTTCAGTATCATGCAGTGAGTGATACAGGCTGAGTGGGACGCTTGCTTTGTCGGTCCTGAGGTCTTGTCAAGCTGATCACTAGTCAGTCATCAATTAGGCAGCAGGGGGTTATGTGGGAAGGGCACTGGCGTTTTTTTCATTACGCAGTTCATGGACTAGTAGGTAAAAAGAACCTTTTTCATGCTCTGTTGGTATTTTTCCTTGAGAAACAACACCCTGTGATAGAGTTGCTCTCTCTATTGGTGCCTTGCATTTATTTAAACTGGATCATGTATTCGTGTCTTAATTGTAGTGATTTTCTAACCAAGGCATATGAACATAAACTTCTCCATTGCACCCTTGCTTTAATTTCCTTTATAGAGGACAGAACATCGTGCCTTTTGTTTCAAGATTGATTAATTTTAAACAGATTTAAACTAAAACTTGGACTTGATAGTTTCTCAATGTAAATCATGTGTGTATGACAGCAAGAAAGCCCAGTACATGAAGGAGTAGTCACTGTAGGCAGAACACAAAAGAGGAGATAAAGCTAGTTGCCAAAAGTCATTCAGATGTTCAGTGGCAAAATAACTCAAAAGAGCCCACGTGTCTTCTCCTCTTGTTTCTTATGCATAAGTTAGTGCAGCTTCCTGACAATAATGGTCAGGCCTCCTGCTTGGTGCTTTTTTGAAGTTACCTCGACTGCCTGGGCCATCAGTCCAAAACTGTTCTTGCTATGGACTATTACAGCACATGCAGAGCACATGGAAATAAAAAGCTGTCTGTGGCTGTATTTATGATGTGACTTTTCACATCTCTTCTTCCACTAGAGAAGGAGCTCTGTCAGCCTGACTGGTGGTTTGGAATATCACACTTGGGTTAGTTGTGTTTGAGAGGGGAAAGACAGCAGGTTTATTGGTGGCTTTTGTGGTCTCAAAGCCCAATGCAGTTTATAGGTTCAGAAGAAGGCTGAAGAACGTAGTCATGCTCTCATGCTGCCTGTTATGCCAACCATTAACTGCTGGAAGAAGATCAGCATTGTGTTGATTGTCATTAAAAAGAAGAAATTAAACCTCCCTATGCAGAGAAATCATACAAGGGAGATGTGCTTTTGCAGAGTGAGTCACCTTCTCACTTTAACTTTTTCTGTTTAAGTAAAGGATAATTCCGTTCTTGATCTCATGAACAATGCAGGTAGGCAGGAGGGTGCTTTTTTGCCTTTTTCTTTTTTTTTTTTTTTCTTTTGCCTTCTAATCAAGTACACCTCATGACCTACTGCTGCTCCAAATCCATGAATATATGTATGAATGTATGAAAACTCTATGCTTTCAGGATGTGTTATATAAAAACACCCCAGCATATCTAGATTAGGTATGATCAATTCACACAGCTGTTTTTGCTAAAAAAGCCTTTGCAGAGCCAGCCTGATGTCAGAATCAAATATTTAGTAGTTGTTTGAATTCTAGTGAACAGTAAATTAGTATCTTGGCTTTAAAGTATTTTGCTGTTAGTGACTGTACAGCTCACTCTGTACCTGTCACACCTCACCAAGTACTAACATTTACCAAACACCACACATACCAGGAACTAGGAGAGGCAGAGCCAGCTGGTTTCTCCCCTAAGAAGTCACAGAGTTGTTGCCCATGAGCCATCTATCATAAGGTCTTAACTGTTTGCAGGCTTGGGGTAAAGGTCTATGTTCTGAACCCTCCTAAGCACACAGCTCCCACCACGGGGAGTAGTTCATAAGCACAGCTGCTCTTTTCCCTTGAAATGTTTCAGCCGTGTCCTGCTGGTTAGAAGAGAATTCCCAGGAGTGCATTTCTCGGTGCCTTTTTGAGACTCCTTTCAGCCCAGAGCGCTCAGACTGCCAGCCAGCTCTGCAGATGCTTTCATACATTGAGAATAGGAACTGTGCAAGTTCCTTGCAGAGCACAAATGCTGATTGCATTTCCCACGATAAATCTATTCCCCTTCCCTATCTCAAATTCATGTGCTGCTAGAAACCCTCCCTTTATACCATGACTTATCTCTTTAAGTGTCTGCTATGTAACTATGTAAATACTGGTGGCGTATCTCTGATAGAGATTGTCACTGCATTGCTACTGGTAACCAGTGGTTATGTCACTTTCCCTCGCTTGAATAGGCTTTGACTCATAGTGGTTTTCAGGACAATGGTTATAAAATAACACACAGAGGGGTTGCTGAGACTATAGTTTTGCAATAGAGACAACTGTCGACCTCCAGGCTACAAGAAAGCATTTTTCTTCTTTTTCTTAAGGGTTTTGTTCTTTTACAGCATGGGATTTTCTTGCATGGAAGTTTGGAAAACAAGAAGTCTGTGTTAGCAAGCTGCAGCCTGGAGGGAAAACCCCAAACTCCTCAGCACAAATGCTCATTCTTTCTAACTCTTCTGAAGCACTGCTCAACTGAAATTTTAAGTGCTTCAGTTGTCCCACCTTTCTTTGGATTACTTGCTGGCAGCCTGTGCCATACCTTGGATTATTGTCTCATTTAAGTGATGGCAGAAAGAAGTCCTGAAACCAGTGCTTATTCAATTCTTTTCTAATCAAAGTACTTGCTTGAGAACAGCATTTAGATGTTAAACTCTTCCTTTCATTTTTTTTTTTAAAGATTTGAGAATGCTAGGGACAAGGGCCAAATTTTTGGGAGATGCAAAATGTCTTCATGTCACAATTGTGATTTGTGAATCAAAAGACAATTGAAGGGTCTGATGGCTGGCTTCTGTTAGAAGGTACATATCTGATTTTCTGTATAAGCATAATGTTGCCTGCACATGGACGCAAACATCACAAAATTATTGTGTATTGTTGAAAGTTAAAATCCAGATTTTAAGCAGCTTTAAACTAATTTTTCTCTGCAAATCTAGGGTCATTTGAATTTTCTCAAATATCCTCCCTAAACAAGGTCTTGCAAGACTCAGGTTGCCTCTCCTTTCTTTCTTCTTTTCTCCTGTCCATTCAAACTCCACAGGCAGGGCTTGTCCCTTAATACCTGCTTAGCTCACACAGTCTAAACTGGGGAATCCAGGCACTTCTGCAAGTAAGAAAATGGAAATTAATTCCTTCATCCCCTCTCTTGAGCTTCGTGAGGATGCTGATGTATCAGTAACAGGATATCATCAGAAATTCTGCAGTGGATTTTAAGACAGTGTGAAAAGTGCTCTATATTTTTAGAATGCAAGTGTGTGTATACATAACGTGGACATTTCTGGTAACTGTAAATATGCATAAAGCTGCAAACAAAAAAGCATTACACAACTTCTTTTAGAACAGCTTATTTTCTGTAGTAGCACAGGTGATTTTCTCTCTGGACTACATTTAGCACAGACAGTTACACAACTAGTGCGACTCTCATTTAACAAGAATTGGTAGGAACATGCAGATTGAAACGGCCAACAGAGCTGCTCTTAAATAAAACAAAGATACATCAGAAGGCATGTGCATTTCATCTGGAATCTGGAACGGACAGGTAGAGCTGTGCAACATCCCACACCGCGAAACTAAGTGAACACGACATTTTGCTTCTAATGTTTTCCTTAGTTGTTCTAAAACCGGGAGCACCTGACATTAAAATAGCTTCACTACTACGTAGATTCCCGTAAAGAGAACGATTAGCTACAAAGCTCCGCGATTCTAGTTCTGGCAGGAAACGGCATTCTCGCTTCTCAGAACCACCCCGACCCGAAGCGTTTCTTTAGCGCTGCCGGAGGTACCAGAACACCGAACCCGGCAGCGAATTCCGTGTCTCGCCGAGGCACCCGCGGGTCAAACCCAACTCCGCGCACGGCGTGCCGGCCGGGCAGCGCTCCACAGCCCAGCACCTCAGATCTCCGCACGGCTCTAGCCGCCCTGCAGCGGGGGAAGCGCCGGCGGGACGGGGTGTCCGAGGGGATGGAGGAGCCGTGCCGGGGTGAGGGGTGGGGGCTGAGGCGAGCCCCGGGGCCGGAGCGGGGCGGCCCCTCCCGGTGCGGGCCGGGCCCCGGCGTTACAAAACCGCCTGGTTTTGTAACAACCTGCGGGCGCTGCCCAATCAGCGCCGCCGCCGCCGTCACGTGCCCGCCTCTATATAAGCGGCGGCGGCGGCGCGGGGCGCTCCCGGCGCGGGGCGGCAGCAGCAGCACCATGGGCCGGCGGGGCCGCGCCGCGCCCGCGCCTCACGGCGTCCCGCGCCGCCCGCCGCGCTAGAGCCGCCGCCATGGGCTCGCACCTGCCGCCGCGCCCCGAGCCCCAGCTGGTGCTGCAGCTGGCGGCCGGGGCTCTGCAGGCGCAGAACTTGGAGGCGCCGGGCGGCGGCCTGGGGCCCGAGTGGCAGGTGCTGCTCGGGCGGGCGGACGCGCTGGCCTTCGGCGGGCGGCTGCACGAGGCGCTGCCGCTGTACCAGCTGGCGTCCCGCCACCAGCAGCTGCGCGCCGAGCAGCTGGAGAAGCTGGTGGAGTGCCTGGCGCAGAGCGTCCGGATCAAAGAGGGGCTGCCCGCCGCCGGGCAGCCCGCGGCACCCCGCGAGTGGGACGTCTTCAGGTGCCGCAAATGCCAGGGCTTCCTCTTCGAGCCCGTTTCCTTGCCTTGCGGACACACGTTCTGCAAAAAGTGCCTGGAAAGGGACCGGGCGCCCGAGTCCCGCTGCGTCCTGTGCAAGGAGGCGGGCGGCGCGGCGGCCGGGCAGCTCCTGCGGGTCAATGTCATCCTCAGCAACCTGCTGACCAAGTGGTTCCCCTGCCAAGTGAAGGCTTCGCAGCTCCGGCACGAAGGGAACCTCCTCTACAAGGAGAAGAAGCTCCAAGCCGCCCTGCAGAAGTACAACGAAGCGGTCAGCCTAGGTAAGGGCTCCCCCTCCCCGCTGCTGGTCCCCGGCTCCGCGCCGGGGGAAATAACTTTTCCGCCGGCCGGGGCTCGCTGGCGGCCCCTCCGGTGCCTCTAAATCCCGCCGAGCCGTGGGCTCGGCTGCGGATACCCCGGTGTCCGGGAGTGTGCCGGGGAAGCGCTGCCGCTCGCCGCCGGCTCCCCGGGCCGGGCCCTGGGGCGGGTGTCGGGAGAGCCCTGGAGGGGAGCCCCAGGGAGGGGTCTCGGCTCTTCGGCCCGCGGTGAAACTGGGTCAGGAGAGCAGCGGTTGCATAAGCCCGAGCCTGCGGTCCGGCTGGGCTCCCCCCCGGCCGGCGCCGTTGTGTAACCGGCGGAGCCGCGGGGGAGCGGAGCGCCGCGCCCTGGGCATCCCGCCGCGCCCCGGGAAGGGCTCTGGGCGCGGGGCATCCCCGCCGACCACCCCCGGGCGTGGAGGAGCCGCTCGTAGCCGAGCGCCAAGGCAGCGGCGGGGATGCGTGTCCGGGCGGCGGGCGTGTCCAGCACCCCCGGCCGGTCCGGCCCCGCTCTCCCTCCCCATGGCCGGGAAGCGCCCGCGGGGCTGTGCGGGGAGAACTTTTGATGCGGTCCTTTTCATGCAGTTTGAGGAAAAGTGACTCAGGCTGCAAGTACTAAGTAGAAGTTAAAGGCGAGGTAGCATAGGGAAGCTTTTCACTTAAATAAAAGTGTTCCCGAGAAAAGTGCCCAGCCTTCCCCCAGCACACGCTGTCTCTCGATGCTACAGTGTGTGTAATTCGGTGATCATTGTAGCGCCACCTGATTCTTCCTGTTGTCCCTTCTTTTCCTGTGTTTTGAGCTCTGGCATGAAAAGACCCTTATTTACCACTTAAAAACCTTGATGCTACCAATTTTGAAACTCCTCCCTACAATATGACAGCATTCCTCCTGCTGTCTTGAACGTCTCCCGTGTGTCTCTACCAACCATCTGATCCTCAGTCAGTGCTGGTAATTTATTGTGAGAGCGTCTCAGCATTTATTTATGCAATGTTCTCTGCAGTTATATAATACGTAGCTGGCATTTTGTCTGGAGTTGCCCAAAGAGGTTTCCAGATTTAATTCAGTACACAGTTATTTCAAAACTGGTTGTTTTCTGGGTTTGTGCAACTTGGAAGCACCAACATGTGTTTAAAGAAAAACAAAAATTAAGGAATAAAGCTTATGTAACTGATTTCTTTCTACCTAACCAACCACTTTTTCTGTTTCCTGCAGCTCCAAATGACCACTTACTATATAGCAACCGGTCCCAGATTAACTCTACTTTGAAAGCTTGTGAAGATGCATTGCACGATGCAGAAACAGCGTGCAGGCTCCAGCCATACTGGTTGAAAGTAAGTTCTGATTCCAGCTGTGCTTTTTTAAAACCTTGATACTGCCCTGATAGGAAATGGTTAGAATGGTCAGACAGTGGAATCTGAAGGAGACTTTAAGTCCTGTAACTTCTTGGACTCCTGCATTTTACAGACATTTAACCATTCTATATATTGTTGAGCTTCCTGGGGTAAAGGAAGAGACTGCTAGTCCTAGAGAACGAGCTGAGGCTATTACCTTTGACTTGGATGAATATCAATTTTGCAAATTCTCCAAAAATTGAATGCTAAGGACAAAACTACTATTTTAGATGGTGGATATAGTGGAAGTAGATGTTTCCAGTATCAGTTGGGCTCAGCTGTTGTGAAAATCATACTTGTATCAGTGGAAGAATATCCTGTTTATGCTTGTAGTTTTTAGGACTCTTGTGTTTAGAAAACCAGACACTGGTGATGTCTAGGTGTAATAAATGGTTATAGTGATTTTTCCTGTCTAACTTCTCCTTCTTCAGAAAGGACTTTTGTACTTTCACTGTGGCTGCAGCTGTGGGTGTGTTTCCTTGCAGGGTCACCTAAGGAAAGGACAAGCATTAGCTAATCTGGGGAAAACAGAAGAAGCTTTAAGGGAGTTTCTATTCTGCCTTGCTTTAGATACTGGGAACAAGACAGCCAAGTCTGAGGCACAAAAGGTGAGTTCCCTAAATCATCTGGAACTGCACAATTGTTTTCAGTGGCCTCTCATAAAGGAGGATAAGATTTTTTCTTTTCATCTCTCTCATTACTAGAGAGCTGGATGGAGATACAAATCCAGACTGTTGTTCACATTTGAGGCGTGATTGCTGATCTGAAGATAGGACGGTAGCAAAAAAATATACTCAGCAGCCATTCAGTGGAAACAGTTACAGTGTTAGCATCAACAATTTTGAAGGAAAATTGAATTGTTAATAATTGCCACCCACAGACTATTGTGATTCTCAAATTTCTAATCTGATTCCTAGCCTGGCAATCTATTAGCAATGATGGAGTGCAGAAGAGGGGGAGTTGCTGTTGAATGATGTATCAGGCCCATGACTGGCAGAACACAACATGCAGCACTCATCAAACTCCACTTGGGAGTGGCAGCTTTCTTCCTACTGCCAGTCATGCTGCCTGAGTGTCAGTGTGTGCAGGAGGTGTGACAGAGGAAGCAGTCAACAAAGGAAGAGCAGTTTTAAAACAGTTTTTTAGGGTTGCTAATAATTAATGCTAAATAAGCAAAACAATGGCTCTGTGGTGAGGCTTTTTTCAGTTGCAACCTACAGTGTGTGTGAATTCTTACATGGCTTTTGTGAATACTGCTGGTTTTGCCCATCCCTCAAATCTCTGATATCCTGTAAATCAGTATTTTGATATCAGGTCATTTTTGTTGTTGTTGTCATAGTTAAAAGGCTCGGTGTTGCAGTGATTACTTATGGCAATAAAAATATAATAGCTTTATTTTCCTTTATGGCAGTGTATTTATGCCATTCTCAATCACTGGTGGGATGGGAACATTCGGGTTTCTCTGTGCTGTAGCACATAAGGCTTTCTAAAAGCACAGTAGAAGTCTTACAGTAAAACTCTATTCATGACGGTAACAGAGTATAACCTGAATGGTTGTAGTGAAATCAAATTTCTATCTCATTTTATATATGGTTGAGATTTCAGCCTCTGAGGATTTTTTGTCACTGATGTTTGAGGGTTTTGTTTGCCTTTTTCCCCAGTGGGTTCCATGCAGTCTTTCATTGTCATTATGTCATGATTTGTGCTCACAGTCATGCTGGAAGGCTTTCTGTGAACTAGAGCAAAAAGGCCAGAGACAAACAGATATGTTTCTAAATTCTGACTCCAAATAGCCCTTTCCAAGACATTTAATTTCTGAGCAGTGGGGTTCTGAGAAAAACTAGGCTTCTTATGACTGAAAGAATTACTTGTGCACTCATCAGACACAGAGTTCATCCATGATGCAATATTTTACTGGGTCATTTCCAAGGCTGTTCACATAACAGTGACATACTACATTTAACCAAATTCTTTGGGTGCAGTTGTGATGTTCTGCTTGTATTAACTGTCTGCCTGTGTTAGTTTGGACATAGTGTGATCCTGTGAAATCCTTTTGGGCTTTAAATAGAAATCTCAGCTGTCATGTGGCTTCCTCAGGCATCAGCAGGATCACCTCAGTAGGATGTTGAAATTAGTTTTTGAAGTGTGAATCTTCTATTCAGCTCTGTTTCTTTCCTTAAATATTCATCTGATAATCTATGTCATACAAGGGGCTTCAAGCTGCTACTTGAAACAGATTTACTTATTTTCTTATAGGAAATGAAAAAATAGCATTTTTCTACTGCCTACCTTTTTTGTATTCTCACATAAGTGAATTTAAAATAGCTACAGTTTACAATATCAGACACATTTACCCAACTTGTCTTGGATTAAGCCTGTGAGATGAGTGCTTTCTGTACTAGCAAACTCCAGTGAAAGATGGTGTGCAGGAAAAAAAAAAAAAAGCAAACCCAAAAACATTCAAGAAAAATGTTAATAATTTCTGGTGAGCCCTGAACTGCAGGACAAAGAGGACAAAGGCATGTGTGTGTCACATCACAGAGAATGTTTAATGACTCTGTGGGCTTATTTAACTCTGAAAATGTTTCTTGCTGTCTGTTTGGGCTGTATTGCATTAGCTCTTGCACTTTTTGTTCCTACCCTAGTTTCGAGGGCTCTTTGAATGGTTTTAACAAAACCCTGGATGCTTCTTTCAGCTATTCCCTTACTTGCTTTTTCATTTAGAGGTTGCAAGGAAGGAACTAAGCAGTGAAGTGTTCTGTTTTATATCACAGCTTCTACTTAGTTTGTTTTCACTCATCCCGGGAAATGCTCAGGAACACTTACCCGATATCCTGCAGCTGTTGTCACATCACTCTAGATTAAAGGGGAATCTCCTAAATTCAGTGGGATCTGGAGGCACCAGCCATAACCTACAGAGGTTGCTCAAGGTAAAGACCAAGTCTGATGTGTGGTTCTTAATTTGTTGTGTGTTTTGTGTTCACATTGGGAAACCTTCTCTCCTTTTTGCCTCTGGGAGATAGGAGGGTGCATTTTCTCAAATTTTTACTGAGTTTCAGAACATACAAAACAGTGTTAACTTACTGAAGTCTCCTTATTTGATTTTTTTCTTTACTAGAACTCTGTTGTTCTGATAAATTTTATGTCAGAATTGAGTCAGTTCTACTCCAGTAATTCTTTAATTCTTTCAAGTAGTTGGTAGTGGAAAAGAGCCTCTGTAGATTGGATTTAGATACCTTCAAAAGCTGTGAAATGCTAAAATCTAGAGCTTTAACATGAGCTGTAACTGGTGATGCCAGTAACGACGTCATTCTATACTCAGTCTGTACAATACTTAAAGGTTATTGCAGAGCTATGTAAGATATATCAGCTACTTCATAACTTCAGTTTTGCAGCTGTAGTTTTGTAAATGGCTGCAGAGGTTTATATTC
The DNA here is from genome assembly GCA_017589585.1 of Phylloscopus whistleri. Taxonomy (NCBI): domain Eukaryota; kingdom Metazoa; phylum Chordata; class Aves; order Passeriformes; family Phylloscopidae; genus Phylloscopus; species Phylloscopus whistleri. The sequence continues at coordinate 368,731 of JADMLD010001007.1, read as the reverse complement.
ACAGGTTTGTAAGGATCACTTCTGCTTCACCGAAACCTGAACTTTGGGATGGGGTTTGCATATATTGTATATTTAGGAGAAAACTGGGCTAATCCTTACAAGCAAAAGTGGCAGGTTTTGAGCTGCCTTTTTGAGACTGATAAGAAACAATCAGTGACATTGCCCCATGGAAAGGCTGTTAGGATATTCTGACAAGAAACCCTTTTGCATGACTCATTCATGAAGCCATTCGAGGGGCAGTTCACTCATCTTCCTGCATGTTACACATCTCAATCCACAGTGTCTGTTTTTGGGTCCATCTCAGGAAGTGATGATACAAAGCTGACAGGTGATCTCCTGTGCAGTGGCTGCTCACAGGATGTCCTGTGGCCATAACAGGATAAACCCTGAATGGTTTATCCTCTGAGAAAGAAATCTGCCTTGCAATAGGAAGCTCTGGGCATTTTCTCTCTTACAAATTTTGTGTGTTTTTACTGCTTCCTTAAAATGAACTGACGTTGTTTTGGTTTTTTTGTTGGTTGATGCCATCACCATAATATAAACAATATGCATTTTCCCATAGGTTCGGTGATAACAATATATTTAACATGAGATCTAGCCACATTTCTACCTGAATCCAGTTTCACCACCTTCAAGCTTTAAAGCCATGCAGAAGGGCTGGAAATACTCAGTGGTGGGGAGGGGAAATCAAGTTTGCTGGTTGCTTCCTTTTTGGGGTTTGGGTTTTTTAAATTAGGATTAGCAATTCTCAGACTCCTGCTTCTTGACCTACAAAGTCCTTACTGGTGATCCGTAATATTAAAGATTTTTGACAGGTTGAGTTTTTTTTCCTTACCAAGTTGTTGGAAGATTGATCTAATGTCAGTCCTCTCTTCACACAGGTCAATGTGGAACAGAAAAAGGGTTTTTCCGTTCAAGAGGAACCAAATGTAGCTACTTCTGGTAGTTTGAGGAAATCTGTACAAATTACAGAGAGCAAAAAGGACTGCTCAGAGGAGGAGAACAAATTTACCTCCATGCCAGAGTCTACTTTTCACATCTCTGAGAAGTGCAGCCTCCTGAAAAGGAAGTGCTGCTCAGAGGAGATGCGAAATGCTGAGGTGCCCTGCAAACTGATGAAGAAAGGTATGTTTAATTACACACAGGACAGGTTCCATGGCACGCAACACATGGAAACTTTTCTTTTGTAAGATTCAGACAAAGAGGGACCAAATTACACTTTGCCTTTTATATTTTCTCTTTTGCATAATCAAGGCATGCATGTGTGGAATCTTTCCTCTTGTGTGTACAGAGAAAAAAAAGGGGCAAAGAAGGTTGGGTCATGTGCTTTACCCAGCAGACCTCTGATTCTATTAAAGAAGATCAGTGTTGCACATGATCTTAGCACTTTCCATAACAATTTTATATGTTTAAAAGTACAAACTCTATTTGTTAATATCTGGCCTTGTTTTCATGCTGTGGGATGTATTTACAGTGGTATGAGAGAAAAATTTGTCTCACTTTAGACTTTCAGCACTAACAAAAAGTGTTTTGACGTTGATTGCTAATGCAAGGCCAGATTGAACCCTCTGTAAGTGGGTATAATGTGACCAAAATTAAGGGGTGAAATGCTGATTTGTGCCAAGGCTGAATTTGAAGCTTTGCATAGAAATTACTGTAATGATGTTTCATGGTTCAGTAAATTGCAAGTATATACAACACATATTTAAATATCAGATGCTGACATAAATACATGAGATAGCATTGTGCTTGCATAGTTCTGTTCAATTACTTTTTTTTTCTTATTGATAGACATAGTTGATACTAAGGAAAATAGTACTGGACAACATATTCCATTTGAAGTTGTGGATCCATCAGATTTGGACTGCTCCCTGTGTATGAGGTCTGTTCTTCTCTCACAGATATCTATAGTTTTCCAGCTGTATCTTCCTCCCTTTTATGACCTAGAGATTTTCTAGCTTACTTGGTACTTATTTTTCCCTCTATCGTGAAATTAGCTTTTACTGTGATTGTCACTCCAGTGATGCATTTTTAGACCTTTGGTTCTGAGCACTGTTGATGAATGGGGACTTTGATCTTCTCTGGGCTAGTGATTGCTTTGGAAAGGGCACACAAAGTCACGTGAGGGTTAAGCATGTTAGTGAAGGTGTCTGGAAGATTTGCTCTCACCACTGATACCCACCTAGCCATTGACACAGTGCACAAACCCACAGTTTGTCATCTGGGAGTGCGTAGAGCTTCTTTGTCACGAAAAGCACAAATTACCTAAAGAGACCACATCCAGTGAATATTCTGAGTTTGCATGTGAAATATTGTGTTGCTGCTATTGCAATGGGAGGATCTTGCGCGTAAACAAGAGTATGTTTTAACTCCTTTGCTAAAGAGATGTGTCCCTCACTTTATTGAGGCAGTCACTCCATTTGCTTGAAGATTTCTTCTTCCAGTTAAACAACAGTTATTCTTGGGAACAGCAATGGCTTAGTAAAACAAATAGGAGTTGTCAACTGCATTTATTTTACTACTTATTTTGTACAAAACATTTTAACTTTGGCAAATACATTATGTGGGGTTTTTTTAGTAACTTAGAAATATTGGGAAGGTGTTTCACTTGCTGCAGTGAATGTTGTTTAGGTTGTTTGGTTTTTTTAGTTACCCAGATTTATCTATAACTCACGTTGGGTTTTGTTTTGCACAATATTTTTTAATTCTTAAATAGCAGATAACTTCTTTAGGGATTTACTTCTGAAGGCCTGTGTTTTGAGAAATCTGGTTTTTGTTCTTTGTATGCAGAAGAGGAGGCTTCAATTTGTTTCAGACAAACTGAAACCTTTGAGGACATACTGCTGTATTGTCTGATTTGCTCCTGCTTGGAATAAATCAGATCTGCCCCCTCTCCCTCTGCCTGTCTACAGCTAAAATACGTTCCAAAAGTTTATGCAGCTGTCAAAACACTCAGTAGTGCAAAGAGCAAAACTTTCCTCTAACAGAAAGCCACACAATTAAGTCTTAGATGGTTTAGTGATTCTGCTTGTTTATCATGGTGTACACAAAGCATTTTTCAGATGTTTTCAATAAAATGAATTAATCCAACTTTCTCATCCTCTATGTTAAATCAGAAACAGCCAGACTACGATACATTTGAAAGGAATTAGCCCAGGGATTACTGTTTCCCTTACAGTGTAGAGGGAACTTCCCAACGCAAGCCTTGCCTTCAGAAGGATGTTAGCTTTGTAACATCACTGCACAAGGAGGGCTTGTGCTCAGGAATGCGCTCCTAGGATCTTTGTTATTTATGCAGACCGATTAAAATTATTTCCTGCCATGTTCTTCAGAAGTGTTTTGGGGATTTGGTTCCTGAGATACTTTGGACTAATTACCTAGTAACCTACTGACCTGTTCACAATTAACTGCAGGAGCTGTTATTAACCTGTTTGTCTGATGGAGAGGTCAAAATGTTATTGATCTACCTTTGCTCCAGCAGCAAGGAGAAAACACAAAGTAGTCAAATCAACATACTGTGAGAAAAGGAGGAGCATTAATCCACAGCAATTTAGTTTCTGCTGTTACAGTAGCTCAAAATAATATCATGAGAAGTCTTGCTGTGTAGTGCTTCTTTCTGCAAGTCATGGAGCTTGTCCAGGTCCTCTAAGTTGTTAGGAAAAGCTGCTGCTGGCTTTTGTGAGAGCTAGGGCAGACTCAGGAATTTTAACAGGAGTATCTTGTCTTTATGCTACATTTCAGAGGAAGTCAGTCCCTACCAAATAATTACATATGCAATGCAGTGCTTACTGGAACAGGGGGTAGAATTCAGTGTTTCACACAGTCTAAGAGAGGTTTCTGTTCTTGAAACAGTTAACAAGTGTTTTCAATTACACCATCACCATCAAGTTGCAATAAGATAGGTGTGGCATTTTAGATACTATTTCATGTGTTCCATTGCTTGAATGTCAATGTTTTTAGTAACTTAATGACATCTAATGAGCTCTCTATGGCAGCCTTGTTAAAAGCCAATTGCGTCCTTAAATACACTCATGTTGTCAAAGATGCTAATAAACGTGGGTTTAGGTATTGTAGTTTCCACATGTTTAATAGAACATAGTGTAGTCTTTGATAAACTAATACTTTAAAGAAAAATTATTAATTCATGAAAATTATCATGAGACTAGTATTTAAGACCTTAAAATGCTTAGACGGTATGTTGTAAAATACAATATATTCCAGACAATTTAGTTTCTAGGTTTGAATTGTTTCTATTTTTATAAAAACTTATGTATTGTTTACATTTCCATGAGATCTTTATTGACAAGGAAGCATGATTTTGCAATATCACACAATCATAATAAGGAAAAAAATCTTTATATAAGAATAGGTGTCATAGAGATCCTTGAAACGGGTAAAGAATAGGTATCCTGATACTTTGAAGATCTGGCCTTATATTTTTAAATATTCTTCCAGATAAAACATGAACCTCCTGTCACTCATTTTCCAGAAAAGCAGTCACTTGAAGGTTAAAAACCCTATTCAAAAAAAAAAAAAAAAAAAAAAGAAAAAAGATGAATACCCATTAGAGCTGGCATTAATAGAATAATAAAATTGTTTTGGTTGGAAAAGATGTTCAGGATCTTTGAGTTCCACCAGTTATTCCAGAGCTGCCAAGTCCCATTTTATTGCAATTACTGATATGGGCTATTACTGCAAATAGGTATTTTGTGCTTAGCTCTACACATACAAGTAATCACAAAATTTCAGTAATAGCTGTGCAAGAATTGCTCAATTTCATTAGTGAAGTCAGATGGTCCAACTTCTGGTTCTGTTTATTGCTCACATAGAGGAAAATTAAATGCTGGCTTGTTAGAAGTTTATGGCAGTATTGTCCCTCACATTCACTGAACTCAGAGTTTATGGGCTGCCTTTCATGTTGGCTGAAAATAAAGAAGTCTGTAAGCTGAATAAATACAAAAGCTGGTTGAAGAAATTGAAAGGAAGAAGCAGCTTTATCCCTGTTGTTGTCAGTAGTTAAGTTAGTGAATGAATTCAGCTTTTTTTTGGTCGCAACTTTTTTCTTTTACTTTAGTACAAGATATTGTTGTCTTTTTGCTCTTGGATTTTCCAATCCAGGCTCTTCTATGAACCTGTCACTACACCTTGTGGACACACCTTCTGTCTGAAATGTCTGGAGAGATGCCTGGATCACAACCCAAAATGTCCTCTGTGCAAAGAAGGGCTCTCAGAGGTAATCCTTGGATTTTTTTCTGCAGTTCAAGTGCAAGTGATAAGAACAACTTCACCTTCAGACAGCCTTGATATTTACCAACATGAAAAGAAATATTACATAATTCAGGAAGAATGTGACTTTTAAAAAGCTCTTGTGAGTTGCCAAGCATGGCTAGTCTCTGTTCAAACCTTAGGACCAGGCCTGTACTTAGGAAATCTGTAGGTGAATTTACTTTCCAGATTTCCTAAATAAACGCCTGTAACACAGGGAATAGTTCAAAAAATAACTCTTCAGTGGCAAGTTTAACAGATGATAGAATCACAGACGTCAGAAAATGGGGGTGTAATGGAGGATGCCCTTTGCACGGGCACCATACTCTGTGAGGTGCTGGATGATCTCTCTAAATGCTTGTGTGTGTTCTTACTGCAGTGCTTGGCTATGAGGAAATACTGTAAAACAGTGCTAATGGAGGAGCTAATAGCCAGATATCTTCCAGAAGAACTCACTGAAAGGAGAAAGATTTATGAAGAGGAAATAGCAGAGCTTTCCAAGTATGTAATCCGTTTATGTAAAATCCCATCTCTAATTCTGCTGCTGTTAGCTCTGAATGGCTCTGGCTGCTGTGGAACACGAGCTGAGATGCTGATGGAGCTTCTTTCTCTGTATCATGTGATTTCAGAGAACAGGGTCCAGGTGAAACTGTGCTTGAGTGAGCATAAAAACTAGACACTGTGCTAAAGAATAAAGAGAAGTAGAAGTTGCTTTATAAGCCATGTACAAAGCAATGTGTCTGCTTTCAGTGGACCCTCTAAGAAAGGCACAGAGTGAGACAACAGGCAGAAGTAGTCTGACAGGATGGGGTTTGGAATATACTGGATAGAGAAGAAATGGGATTAAGGAAAGTAAAATAAATAAAAGCAATACTAGAGATACAATAATGCTTTCACCAGCAAATCCAAAAAGCTTAATGAAAAATTTGTCTGCTATTAAGTGGTATGTAATTTTCTACAGTATTTAGTCAGTTAAAGGGAAAATAATTTTAGTTTTTACTTATTCCATTAAGAATTTTATTCTAAGGATGCTATAATTTCTATTAAAGACTCAATAATTTTATAGAATATGAGACTTAAGTGTCAGTAGTTCGGTAAAAGGTCACATCTTAATTTTCCTTTCTTTCTTACAGCCTAAATAAGAATGTTCCCATATTTGTGTGCACAATGGCTTACCCTACAGTCCCGTGTCCTTTGCACATCTTTGAGCCGTGTTACCGGCTGATGATCCGGAGGTGCATGGAGACTGGCACCAAACAGTTTGGGATGTGCATCAGTGACCCTGTCAAGGGGTGAGTGAAGAGCTTGGACCCTGTGAGGTACCCACTTAGTCTGGAGCCAGTGGAGAGGTGCACAAAGGTCCATGGCTGTAATATCTGCAGTTGTTTTCCAGCAGAGAAAGTTTCTTCCTAATCGTGCAGGTTAAAGGCATTGAGGAGACAGAAGTTCTCTCTTGAGCACTTGGATTCTGACTAATATGATGGTCTGTTCTCTCAAAACACTCATAACTGAATGTGTGTAACATGTGATTGAGCTGCAGACCTCCTGTAATATGTGAAAAGAAAGTGTATTTTTCTCCTGCTTTCAAATCTGCTGAATGTTTTGGCACAAGAAATCAAAATAGCAGTAAGGTGTGTTCTTGGCCTAAATTTCCTTAAATTATGGGATATGTTTATATCCTCACTGTTCTGAATATAGTGGAGGCTGCAGAAGTATAACAGAACCTTCATAAGGACTGGCTGAGCATTTACACTGAGCCATTTACAGTCCGTCTTAAGTAATTTGACTTCAATGTTTGACTGTCTATTTAGCTTTTCTCCCTTCTTTTTATGCCATAAACCTACTGGGTACATATACTCTGTGAAAAGTACGATTTGCAGGAAATACCCACCTGTAAAGTAAAATCTCCTGAAATTGAAAGAAAACCTTTTTTCTTCATTGATTTTTCTAGTTCTTCCATAATGCTAATATTCTGAATTGCATTTATCCTGTACAAATTGACTGCACGTATTAGGTTTACAGAGAAAGTTTGCTTCTGATCTGTATATCTTCCAGTTTCATAAGATGTTCCCTCTATTCCAAAACATCCAGTTAGCATTAATCAGATTAGACAGTCTGAATCTTCCTGATAGTTTTGCAAACAATTGTGGAATAATTTGAACTACAGCAGGTCAGTGCCATGAACAATAGAAATGAGCTGACATTGGTAAATACCTTTGTAGTAGGGACTGGCTGTATGGCAGCTCTGTGGAACTCAGGGTGGAGAGAATAAGACTTGTTTACTTGCTTTTGTTCTGATTTCAATAGGTTTGCAGATTATGGCTGCATTCTGGAGATAAGAAATGTTGAATTCTTTGCTGATGGTCGCTCTGTTGTAGACAGCATTGGCAAGAGGAGATTTAAGGTGATCCAGCACAGCCAGCGTGATGGATATAATACAGCAGATATTGAGTACATTGAGGATCAAAAGGTAAATTTAGAAATATTTCATTTAAACCATATTACATGTGAAATTCTAAGCATGTACGTTGTTAGTGACTTCTTTTTTTGTGGAAGTTTCTAATAAAACAAATTTCTAGTATTTAATAACTGCTCATGGTAAAGCTGGGACACATAATAGTTAGCACAAGCATGCACACACACTGCCCATGTACTGAAGAGTGTTTCCTGATGGTATTTATCAGAGGACAAGACTAAGTGAATCCAGGATGAGATCTTACTGGTCTTCTAGACAGAATAACTGCAGTTCATGAGAGGGTGGAGGGGGAACTGTGTGGATGCCAGTTAGAAAATCCCCTTTCAGGTAAGAAGCAGCAGGATTGGGTGCACCATAACCTTCAAAATTGCTTGCATTAATTCTTAAGAGCTTTTGGTATGTAATGGGACGATAAAATGTCTACTCTGAGGCTCTACTGTTAAAAAAAAATAAACACTTTGCATAATCTTTTTTTTTCCATTATTGTGTGATGTTTATGTAAAGGTTTTTTCATACAACCATCCAGAAAGTGCAAATTCTACAAATAGATGTTTTTGGTTTAGAATACAGTCAAAGTGAAGAATTTGGATAGGGGAGGGGCATCAGAAGAGGAAACACCAAATGAGCTCTCAGTATTTATTCCAGAGCTCTTTTGGCATGCTTTTTTTTTTTTTTTTCTTTTCCTTTCCCCTACCCAACCCTGAAAATCCTATGCCTTCCCCAACATGCAGACTGAACTAACAGTAACCTTCCCTCTCTTATTTCTTGTTCCAGGTGCAAGGACAAGAATATGCTGCATTACTTGTTCTCCATGACTCTGTCTATGATCAGGCTTATATGTGGTTTAACTCCCTCAAGCAAGCACTCAAAAGTCGAATTCTCAGTCATTTTGGTCCAATGCCAGCTAAGGATCCTGACCCACAGGTATCCAGAATTAGTGGTTTATGTAACTTTTAGAGACAGAAATAGCAGGGATATCCGATAAGCTGGCAGGCATTGTGTTTTAAGATGAAAATATGAATACTCTGCATTTACCCCACGTAAGCTGAGCCCCTCTGAATTCTGTTGCCACACACCAGTGGTAGCCCAGTTGCAAAGAAAAAGCTCATATTTAATGTTGATAACTTTCTGACAGTATTTATTTCACTGCATTAATCCCAGGAGACTGAACTGCCTTTTTGCCTGTTTTACTTCCCTAATTAAATGACTGAGAGTAAACAGGCAACTGGAAACTTGTTACTTTTGTTAAAGGACTGCAAATCGTGGGGTCCTAAAATAACAGAATATAACAACGAGCTAAATGTAGTGTCATAAAGTATGCAGAGGGAAGACAAGAATCCTAAAGAGCTGGGTCAGTAATAAATAACATGAGGGAAAAATAGATGTTAAAAAATCCAAAAGGCCCAGCCTATGAATTGTTGCTAGTAATAGAAATGCCTTTAACATCCTATTTTTAGGACAGGTGCCACTTGTTTATAATCTGTTTCAGGCCAACCAGTAATCACAAGCCATTATGCTGGCAACGAAATTATCTACTTGCTACATTGCTATCAAAAACGGTGTTTTCAGAGTTAAATCCTCAAAAACAGGTCCTTACATTACGAGCTGTAGGAATCCTGACTTCTAATTTTTTTTTTTTTTTCCCCTGACTGCAGGCTAACCCCAATGGGCCAGCCTGGTGCTGGTGGGTCCTGGCTGTTCTTCCACTTGAGAACAGAGCCCAGCTCCCATTCCTTGCCATGAAATCCCTCAAAGACCGCTTGAATGGCATCAGACGTGTCCTTACGTTCATGTCCCGCACGAGAGCACGGTGATGGTGAGGAGCAGAGCTGGGGAGTCTCCCACAGTCCTTGACTGCAGACTGTCTCTTGTAACTTCATCTAACTGCAATAATGTCTTACAGATTTGAGAGTCAGGATGCTTCAAGCCTGAATTTCAAAAAGAATGAGTTATAAAGAGCAGGGGATGTTTATGGATACTTCAGTAGTTTCCATTTGGAACTGAGACAAGTATTCAATCACTGCACTGCTAAATTAATAACAAATGTGATAGAACAAAAAGTGATCTTGTTTGCCATAAACCTTTAAAAAAATCTTAAGGGTTTTTTTAATTTATTTTATTTTTATTTTTTAGTGGATAAAGGATAAACTGTGCAGTTTAATGTGAAGCAGAAATAATAAGGTTAATGCATTATTTCAGTGAACTGCAAAGTCTTTTATTCAAATGGTTCAGGTTTTATATAGCATTGTGTAAAATAATGTTCACAACTTCTGTTTGATAATTTATTTTTGCACTATGATTTTTTTTGTTTCAAATATAATGTATATTATTTATGTGTTCATTCACTAAAGCAAAGTGAGCTGCTCTATTTATAGTGTTTTTACCCTGTATTTATGACTGGGGGCAAAAATGGTGATTCTAGCAGTGCACAAGCAACTGCTTTAATAATTTTTCAGTTATTTGTGTTCAAATACTTCGAATGTTTTTCTACTCATCCCCAGTTCTACTGTAGCTTAAGAACACCCCCAAAACTTCCTGCCTTGAAGTCTTTGAATACACAGATTGTCTGAGTTAATTCAAGCACAGCTGTTGAAGGTTCATTCTATGCTTGTGGCAAGGTTCCTGATACAACCAAACACTCAAGCTACCTGCTTAAGCCTGTGTTTAAGTGCGTGGGTAAATTCAAGTGCTGATGGTTGATGTCAGTAGGAATTGGCCATAGTGGTGACAGAAGGCTCTATCCCCTAATATTTCACAGAACAGAATAACTTGAAGTTGAGTTTATATCTGAACTCTTTCTTGCAAAAATGGACAATGGCTACAAACAACTGCGAAGAAAGAGCTGCAATACATGGGAAGTGGCTTATCCTGGAGAAAACTGGAAGTACTGGTGTCATTTCATTCTGGGTTAATACATAGATTTCCCTCCCCCCCCCCATCAACTCTTGTTGCTGTTAAGATGAGTTTTATTTCTTTTAATTGTTTGGTGGGATTTGGCTTTGGAGTGTGTGTATGGGAGGGGGAGGGGGGAGTTATTTTGAACTGTAGGACTCAGAGGGTAGTTTGTGTCACGTAAGAAGGAATATGTTGTAATAAATGCTATTTATTTCACCCCAATCTTCAGGTTTCTGTTAGCTTCAAATCTCTACCCAGCCATTGCTTTTCTCTTAAGAGATTGGGTAGTGTTGCTAATAATAGTTATCTCCCAAGGAAAGAAAGTAAATTTTAGCATGATTACTTCTAGCTATAAAGCAGGTAAAAATAGGGCAGAAATGAGAACAGGAAGTATCTTGGGTTTGATTTTTTTTTAATCAACAGTTCATATACTTCTTTTGCTGCTTTTATTGCTTACAGTGTACCACTTTCTGGGACTGCTCTTACCTCCATCTGATACTGACTTTCACTGATTTCAATGTGAGCAAAACTGGGCTTTTTATTCTAAGCTACTGTTTTCCTTTTCAGTGGCAAAAACTAGAATGAAGTGAGAATGTTATGGAATGCTATAAATTTTTTCGGGTTTTTTTACGCAGGACAGCACTCTGCCATTTCATGCCTTTATGAAAAAAAATGCAGTAGAATTTAATGTCATTTTTTGGCATGTTTTTCCATCCTGCATGTTTTTCCATTATCTCATCAGAAATATTTATTAGTTAAAAGTAGTTTCCATAAAGCTACCTTTGCTCCCCTTCTGTTAAATTCTGTGGAACTTTTTAATAAGGCTACCAAAGAAACAAATGGAAGACAAACATGTTTCACCCTTGTGGTGCACATGGAATCTGTACCCTGTTTGCATTGAGCTACTTGGAAATGCTGTAACTTCCTTCCACACTGCTGGATTGCTGCACTTCCTCCATGAGTGGTACTTGGCATGCTGTAGACAATGTATGAAAACACCTACATCTTCTGAACAGTACCAAGTGATGGTGGCTGACACCTGCTATGGTGTTTTGTGTTCATAAGTCAACAACAAAGTGATTTCCACTTGTTTGGAAGTGAAGCTGCATTAAATGCAATGCTTCCACAAACCATTATGTACTATTGCAGAGCATAAGTGTCTCATATCGCTCCTACAGGGAAAAAAGCTCCCACTTTTGTTACTCTTATCTGTGAGAAAAGGAGCTTAAATACTAATTTAAACTGTTTTCTCACTCATGTAATTATTTTTTTATCCTGCATGCTGTATTTTCTACATACTTATTCTGCCTGTTTTGTTGTTTTAGAAACTGTCATGGAAAGAACCCTTGGTTTTAGAGATGAATATTGTCTTTTCTGTTAGCCTTGAGTAAAGCTGCCAGGATTTCCAAGCAGAGACTTGTGTACATGCCCTGCATCGTGAACATCCAGTTCTGCACTTGTTGCAGCCTGGAAACACTGGACCCACTGCATGTAATGCAAACAGGTGATCTGCATATGCACAACAAATCAAAATTCCATCTGTACAGGTACAGTAGCATTCTCTCTGGGGCTACTCCATGGCCACACATCCTAGATGAATGGCTAAAGTCTGCAAATTCCATCAGAAATGAAAACCAATACTGAGATTTACATATGCTAGAGAACACAAACCTGTCCAGGAAAAACGACAAAGGAGTACCCTTAGCCTTCATCACGTTGAGATGTTAAAGTTTTAGTAATGATGTTTAAAACAAAAAAAAAATCTAGGTATGCCACACTTTCACTGATTTTTTTCAGTTGCATAAATAAGTACAAGGATGTAAATGCAACATTTATCACAGGCATGAATAAACAGCTGAACAGATTTAAAAATACCTTCAGTTTAATTATAGAAATAGCATTGATCAGATAAAATACTAATTGAGGGAATATTTTATTTAAGCTGTTCACATTTTTCTAGACACCAAACCCAGTTTTATAACCAGTCTTGCTCATCGGCTAAAAACAAAAAACCCAGCAAACCAAATCATGACTCAAACCTGCATTTCCTGTGTGGTCAGAAGTATTGATTAATCCTTGTGGGGGCATAAGTAATGCATAGACTGCTTAGACAGTAGTTCATAGTTTCAATAATGAAATGATAAAATGGCGTGATAGGCCTTTATTCCAAGTCTTAAGTGACATTCTGGTGTTAGTTGTAAAAGTTCCTCTTGCTTTTTTCCTGTAATTACTTTAAGTGCTGCTATCTTCCATTACAATGTAGCAATAAGAGATACCAGCTGTCAGACCGAAAGGCTGAAGTGTTGCTCGGCCTGTCCTTCTGTCCTGTATGACTGCTTACTGACAGAACACCTCAACCATGGATTTATTAATCCAAAGATTGTTTTAATCTTAAAAAAAAAAAAAAACGTGGATTTGGATGTAGCAGGTCTGTCTTAATCTGTGCTGTAGAGAAAGAGCTTCATAGAGTTGAGTTCTGTTTTAGATGGTCTTTTCACAGAATCATAGAATCCCAGGTTGGAAGGGACCTCAAGGATCAGCTGGTTCAACTTTTCTTGGCACAAGCATGGTCTAGACAAGATGGTCCAGCAGGCTATCCAGTCAAATCTTACAAGTGTCCAGTGTTGGGAAGTCCAACACTTCCCCTGGGAAGATTTTTCCAATGGCTGATTGTTCTCATTGTGAAAAAATTTCTTTTTGATGATTTCTACTTGGTGCTGAAGTTTTACTGGTGTTTAAATCAATGACAGGAGTTGTATTTAAATGCAATGTTTAGGAATGGAGAACATGTTCACAAACACTTATTTAAAAAAGAAAGCAAAAATTAACTATAGGGGTTTTGTGCATAAAACCCCAATGGACCTTCGTAGTGCTCCCCATTTCCCCCAATTCCTACATCAGATGAACACAATCCCTCTTTCCAACGCCTGCTTAGTTCTCATTTAATTCACAACTGAAACTGTAACTAGTACAGCGCGTAGTTTAGGAGCTGGGGTTTATTTCCAAAGCCCAGTAAATGTCTGGAAGTGTTACGGCTATTGCAAAATGGTAGCTTGAGCAAAGTCACTCTCTTGAAACACTTTGCTAAATAAATGCTGTCTGAAAGAAAGAAACTAATCTGCTCAGAGAGGATTAAAATGGTGGATAATAAAAACCTGAACTATTACATTGACTTGCTCATCCAGGTATCATGTGAAGTGCTTACTAATGTTGGATTTTCATAAGGTCTAAAGTAACCCTCACATAGAAGTGCCTGTATTCTGTTATTGCCATTCTTGAGCTTTTTAATAGTCATAGCCATATATTTTATAAATATAAAACATATGCACCTTTTAATCTTTACATTCAATTTGCAGAACAAAGGTTTACAGAGCAGAAGTGTAGCAAAAACAATGTAATAGCTTCTATAATTCCCTGATAAGGAATGGGAGAAGTACAAAAATGAGGAGCAAAAGACTATCTGTGTAAGATGTCTTAATTTGGAACCATATACTTGTCCAATTTAATTCCATCAAGCTATGTGGTTACAAGAGTGCCAGAAATATATCTATCAAGCCATTTTAAATAAAAAAGTTTTGTGGACTTGTATATTCCATTTGTTTGTAAAACATCCTTTTGTGCACTGTAATGAACTTGAAATGAAACTTAAGTTATACTCTCATATCACTGGACAGAGTACTGTTCAGCTACCTCTACGTAAGTTTGAAGTAATTTGTTTTTCTTCCGGATTTGTTTGCATTGTCATATAAAATATATTTTAAAAACTCATAGTCCAAAGAACCTGTATGTGTTTGTAGATGTACTTATAACTATGTTGTACCAACAAAGTCTGTGTGGAGAGTTGTTTCCTAATTAAAATTTTTGTCTTCTTTACTCTTTGGCTTGCATAACAACTACAGAGGTGAACAAATATTACATGGGGTCTGCTTTTTGTAGGTGTTTTAGATAAAGGAACAAAGAACAACTCCTATATCCTGCAGTCACACAACAACACTTGAAGTGAAGAAGCCAAACCATAGAAATTAAGTTGTTCAAACCTCAGATGCTGTAAAAGAGGACTGCAAGTGCTGCTGGTTTTTTTGGGGGGCGGGGTTGGGCTTTGGTTTTATTTCCCCTCCTCACTTCCTTTGTTGCTGTGGTAAAGTAAAAAGAATGGGAGCTGAAGAAGGCCTGGCTTAATGCTCTACCCTGCACTTCTCTATGCTTTGGTTCCTCTGATGCATTACTGTTTGCTTTACAGGTTGCTGTGATTTAAACCTATGACCAGGATAGCTTTCCATTTACAGTCTCAGGCAGGAATGCATCCCAGCCACATTTAAACTGTGTCTGTGGGCTGATGAAAGGACTGCTTTCAGTGACAACCACTTAAGAAGTTCCATAGGGCTATCAAACTCCACAGAGAAAGGCAGAGAATACCTTTATTCATAAACCTAACACTGAGAGCTTATTCTACAAAAAAGATGAAGATTTGAAAATTTTTTGCAAGTTACATATGTACGGGCTGCTTCTTTTGCTTTGTCTTTTTAGCAAGATGTAGCACACTTGTGACTTGCTGCCTGAGCCCCAGCCACT
Organism: Phylloscopus whistleri; assembly: GCA_017589585.1. Taxonomy (NCBI): domain Eukaryota; kingdom Metazoa; phylum Chordata; class Aves; order Passeriformes; family Phylloscopidae; genus Phylloscopus; species Phylloscopus whistleri. Next base: position 353,523 of record JADMLD010001007.1, on the reverse strand, counting down.
GCTGGGGTCAGAGGTTGCCTTGCTGGCCTCTTAGGTAAGCTTGTTCACTTTAAAATCCACTTGTTTACTTTAAAATCCAGGGCACAGGCTAAGGCCTGTGGTGAGCCTACAATTCATTATGTCAAGGCCTCTCTTATCTGTAACAAAATATATTTGTATCTGATCAGAGGAAGTTTTGGCTGAAGTGCATTTTCATCAGAAAACAGTGAATAGTCAAAACTGGAGCTTTTGTGTTGATTTAAACTATTGTTTTTAAGTCATAGCTTTAGTTTTGAAAGCTGTAAGAGTGGTTATAAAAAAGAGGGGTTTAGATGCAATATGAAACAGAATTTAACCCAAATATAGGATAGCAAAATATTTCCCAACCACTTTCTCACTATGTCCTCGTTTTATAACTGTACCTACACAGATTGATTCAAATGGTATTTGAAATATGCTAAAGTCATCCACACTTACATAATGCCTCATATTAAAATGATCATTAGCAATTTTGGATGATTTCTCTCCTGTAAAGCAGTTAAAGGAAATCCACTGCTTCCAGTCAACCTTTGCTCCCCAGTTTCCTGACACAAGTCCCTGTGCTCACTTTGCTGTGCATGGGATCAGGACCCTGTGCCATACTGGGCAAAGGGAAGGGCATGCCATGGGACAGCTCCTGGCTGTGAGCTTCAAAATGTCAGTAACATGATTTTTTTTTCTGTGAATGAGAGACCACAAACTCCTGGAATGTGGATGTGCCATGGTTTCTCTGTGTGACTGGTGAAAGCTATAGTTGTAACAGTTTTTATCTTCAAAAGAGGTGCTGACTTCTTAGTTTCAACAGTATTTAGCCTCTGCTGTAGGAACCATGGATTGCCTGATCTTTTACTACTCACAACCAAGGACAAGGTAAGGAATGTCATCTCTCAGCCTCCTGCCCACATGTACAGATGAAAGAAGAGTAGAAACTGCTTTACTAAACTGTTGTAGGGCTAGGATGGGTTTTTAAAGGTCTTTCTGATTTTCAAACAGGCTTTTGTCATCAGTCACTAATAGCAGGTTTGCTAAAACCTACATTACAGAAGAACTGGTTACATCATTACTAGACAAGAGTAATGTTATATTTTAACTATGCAGATAAAATTGATACAAAAAAATTAATATACAGAGGCTACTAGAAAACTGATGTAAAGAACAACCTTTGCTATGAAGACCAGCCTTCAGCTGATACATGCTAAATACTTCTTAGGATAGGATGATTTTGAAGTTGTTAAAGCCCAAAAATCACTGGCTGAAAGAATCTATATAATGGAAGTATGTACATGCTGTCAATTCCTCTTTTATGCCAGTGTAACATCTTTTGTTTCAGTAGATCTGCTCTTGATTTATAATTCCATATAAATGAAAGGAGAATTAAGCTATTTATGTAAGTGACTTTATTTATATAACTGACTTATGCTGTATTATGTGATGGCAAAGAAAACCAAGCACATGTCTCTTGTGTTTCCTATGAGCTACAGAAAGATTTAGTAAAAGTAATGCTAGCAATAAAGTTTTCTCTATGTGACATAAGAAATTCATTCTCATCCACAGGGAGGTTTTATCATGAGTAGAATACAGGGTAATAGATGATATGATCATGTGGAAGGATTTCAGCAAGTCTGCAGACAGTCTAGAAAATGTGAAAGCTGCACATCACAATTTAGACTGCAAATCAGTTCAACAAAGCAATTGTTATTCAGGTTCTTCCCTTCCTTGGATGAGTCAATGATTTGTACTGTGACTATTAGTACTGAATGTACCATCTAAAAATCATTTTGAAAGATTACTGAAGCATTAATGATTTTAAAATTGGTTCTACAAGTACTTTCTTTATCAATGAGAAGTCCAAACACTATCAAGGCTAAAGAGCATAACACAGGGATTTTCAACATAGTGGAATTAGGGGTTTTTTTTCCACATGCTTTTACATTGTTTTTCACTCCTTAGTGAACAATGACTATATAATATTTAGGAAATCAGGGTCAGTAGAGTAAATGTTTCTGTAGCAATGTGGCAGACACACCTTTCATAACTCATAAAGTCACTACTGGAAAGGCACAACTGGGTCACAGAAGTGCATGGTGGGATGCTGCTTTCCAGTTATGCAACCAGGGTAACTAAAGGTTAGAGCAAGTACTTGAATAACGAGCTTTTTGCCAGAAAGAGTCGAACAGAAAAACAGTGTTTTTAAATGCTGGCTTCTGAGCAGCAGCCGCCTAACGTGTCTGGTTAGGAGTCATCAAACCGAAATAGAACCGGATGCGTCAGAACTTTGAAGAATGGCAGTTCAACATCCCAAAAGAAAAATACATCTGCTTGTATTCCAAAAGCAGATTCTACCGGTTCCCTCTTTCCCACAGATGATACTAGAGACATTTGCAGCATGCTGCTCCACTTTTTCTCCTGGCTCACTGCAACTGGCTTTATCACTCATCTCATCGTTTTACTTTGTCCATCACGCAGCAACATTTCCAACTTTAGGAATTTCCACAGTTTGCCCTGTTCTCTTTCCTCCTTCTATGCATATGTTGCTGGATTGCTTCTAATAAACATAATTAGCGTGGAATTCTTACCTAACTTCTGACAGGGGAAAGAAGAGAGGAAGGAAATTGTGCTTCCACACTACAATGATTCTCCAAGGTTTGGAAGGCTAGGACCATAGCTCAAGGGCACAAATAATGACATAACCAGCAACTAACTCCCATAGGGATATTAGTTACAAAAACCAAAGGCTATTGCAAAGAGACTAAATAAAATGGTGGTCTTTTAATCATAATTACATGTCCTGTTACAGCTGCACACCAGATAAATATATTAATCAAAATGACCTGATTTTAGGCATGCATAGCAGTGTGTTATATAACCATGTTAAGTATGCTATTTTATTTTCCTCCAGCCAAGGAGAAATGGTGTTTGTCTCACAAGAGTTCCCAATAAGTCTGGTTATAAAGTGATGGAGAAAAGAACAGGAGGAAGAGACAAAATCCGAGAGCATTAATAAGCAAAATGAGTCATTTCCCTAGTGCAGAGGTGATGTTACACTCCACTTCTATCTCACAAGCTCTGTAGGAAACTAATGTTGTCATCAGCAGTCTCAGCATTCCTAACATGCCCAGTACTTCTCGGGATGGGAAAACCAGATGTGTGACAAGGATGGAAACTACACCTTTTGAGACCTCATTGATTCACAGCATTCCTCATTTGTTTTCAAAGCTGTTTTTGAAGGCTGCCTCCATACATAAGGATTTTGCAGAATCCCCATCACTCTCTTTGTTGCTCACTTCTTTGGTGAAAAGTGGCATTCAATTAATTCTTTTCTAGTGTTACTAATGATGCTTTAAACAAGCTCATAAGCACCCTTAAAAGTAGAATACATCCCCCCACACACAACAAGGCTGAGGCTTGTCTAGATTCATACTGCACTACAGAAAAAAGGAGCAAGAGGCGTACATTTTTGCAATATAAGATCACTCAGCCAGAGAACTCTGATAAGTGCTGAAAATGTGAAAAACAAATGGCAGGGTATGCATTTCCCATTTGCTCAATACACACACATAAAAGAAACACTGTGTAGGCTTCACTGCAGCATACCAGTGCGTCCAAAACTCAAAGGTTAGTTACATAAATGATAAGGCGTGGGCTTAAATGCTTCATTCAGCTTGTTAATTACTTGCTTTGTGGCCTGAGCCAATGTTCTGAAGCAGGTTCATCCAATATTGTGCTGCTTCCTCTGAATTTTCATCTACTGTATTAAGCTGAAGTACTGGGAACAATTTGTTGCAATACCTAGGAAGAGTCTGTTTTCTTTTCAAGCAATTCACCGAACAAACTTACTCAGACTAATACACAGATGCTCTTTAAATGTCCTTGCTATTTCAGAAAATTATGAAATTTAATTCTTTGAGTATTCTCCTTAAACAAGGGAACTGCTGGCTGCATAAATATGCATGTGTTATTGGCATAGGATTGAGGGTTCCTTTTCTGTGTTCTTTTCAATATACAGATCCAATGTGGGGAATGAATGGCAATGTGTTAGAAAACTCTCAAAACGCTTATAATGTCTCTGGCAGAATATAAGAAGCTACATTTTTAATAGCAGATGGTAATATTTCCACCTTCAGTTAGCTATGAACAAGACCTCATTACTGAATAGCCCAACCAAAGCCAGACAAACCAACTAGCTATTTCCTGAGATGTGCAGGCAGAAACTGGAGTTTAGAAGTCATTACCTCTGTGGAAATAAATCATACTGTGTTCAGAGAAAAATGTAGTTTTACCTCAAGATCTCTCCTCAAGTTTGCACCTGGGAAACCTGAGATTTATATCTAACAACAGAAAATTTTTAAAAATAAACCTGCTTCTTAACTTGCTTTGTTTTCAGCAGTGTATACTTGCAGGCAGCTTGATTTGCAGCTCAGACATGGGCTAAGAAGCCTATGGAGATCTTGAATTTAACACCTACAGTAATGTGGAAGTAAACTGAACACAAACATCTCAGAAATTCTTGACTACCTGCATTTTAAAAATTAAGGAACATCCTTCAAACATATGAAGGCTCCATCTTTTCTTTCTTTGGTAAGGATGTCAGAGATTTCTGAGTCACAAATGCAGATTAGCATTTGCATTTGAATTACATGTCAAAAAAAGGAGGCTGACTGGAACGGAAGCCTCAGTCCATTATAAGGACCAACAGCAAAACAAAGATCACAGCTGCAAATCCAGGCTGAAGCATCTGGCTGTATGGACTGCTGAGGGAAAGGTGATCATGTTATCATACTGCCACCCTATGTAAAACTTTCTTCCTATATAATTCTCCAGACTTTTCAGGAGTACTACTTCTGAAGTTGCTCACTCCTTTTGTTTCTTCATTTCATATTACTTTCCCTACTTCTACTGGCTTGCTTTACTTTGCACACTTCTTTATTTCCTGCCCATGGGTCATATCACATCATTTCATCAATATTTTACCAGAATTACTTCCTACTGGAATTAGTACAGATCTCTGCTTAAAAATTGATGCTGTAATATGGCCCCATGTTTCTATCCTTATGCACCTGTTCCTCTTGAGGTACAATCCCTCCATGTCTTAACATCTTCATTCTTCACGTTGTTCAGAATAGCAGAGTAGGTTTAACTGTATTTAAACTATCAAGTGAATAAAATTTTTAAGTTAGAAGATGTATAAAAACGCCATTTCCATTAGCAAGTGAGACTCAGCGACACTATTTAGCTGATTTCACTACACAGATCACTTTTGTCTTCAGGCTAAACATTGTTTCTTCAAACTGAAGATGAAAACTACAATTAAATATAGGCCACAGATGTTCAGAATGCAGAGGACAAAAATATAGGTTTCATAACTCGACAGTTATGCAACCAGTTGCTTTTCACATATCAAAATGAATGTTTAATTTTATGATCTTATTTACCCTTAATTTAAACACAAATAAACCTGTAAGGAGTCCTTAAAATGGTGAGACTTAAAGGAAGATGTTTGTGATCTATTTTAATCTTTGATAATACTTTACTCAAAACGTTCATTATTGTCTGATTTAACTTCAGGTCCCTAAACACTCAGACACCCAGTTCTCCATTGCATTAATGAGACACCTATATAACTTTGAGGATTTCAGTCTTAATTTTGTCACACATCTGTCAAAGGCTAGACTGCTTTAAAATAAAGTCTATTATATATAGATGTTATTTACCTTACCTACTGCATTTTACTTAAAGTATCTACCCTGATAGTCGAAGTCCTCTCTGGGACTGGCTGAGTGACACCCTGCAGCAGTGAAACCTTCATCTAGGAGAGCACAGTCACACATGCAAGAGACAAAATTTTTATAGCAGCTGAATCTAGACTATGGAATTTAATCCTGTAGCAGATAAAAATGATCAGGGGAATAAGCAATCTCTGTACTTACATAAAAATCCCTTTTTTCCACATAGCTTCCCTCTAGTAAATCACACATATTAATTCTCTCACACAAAAATAAAGCAGCAAACAAAACACGTTTGGTAAATGGAGAAAATGTAAAAATGAGAGAGTGTTCTTCTTACAAATATTTGTACTTTTAGCCTGGGTTTATACAGAACTTCACTTACAATATGGTCCTATATGCCCATCAACTCTGAGAAGCTTTTAACCAGGTGGCTTTTAAACAATTTTTTATATATATTTCTACCACCTCCTTTCAAATTTCAACCTGCCAGCCAATCACCCAACATGCAGGTGCACACAGAGAGAAGGTGGTGAACTTCCAGGTGGCTCTGGACTATCTGCAAGGTGGAGTGGAGGATACAAGGGACAGGAAGCAGTGCAGTGGGAAATAGGGAAGAGAAGGTACACAACTCTGTATGAGAGAAAACTTCTTCAGTGTCAGTACTCACAGAATTAACTTCTTAATTATTCAGAAGACACTTGAATATTTTAGCAGTTCCCAGAATGAGAAATACAAACTGGGCCTTGCCAGGTGTTTCACAAGTTTTTTTTAAACTAAGGCCACAGAGCAATGTCTTAATAATAATAACAACCAAAAGCAAAATAGGAAGACAACAGGTTTGCCCAGAGTCAATAAAGGCACTCATCCCCACAACAAGTCATTTTTTGTGATCAACAAGATAGGCTTTGTAGATATGTCAATCTGTATTTTGCACCAGGGTGGATATGCAGAACTAGTACACTTCTATTTTTAAGCCAAAAAAGTTGAGTTCAGACGCAAACAGAGTCTCACAATACCATTTCTGCAGCATAATTGCACTCTGAAGAATGCAAATCAGACAAACTAAGAGTCTAGGATTTCTTAGAACAAAATCCATTTAGAAGACCTCTTGACCCTTTTGCAATGTCTGAGGAACTGGAAAGCTACACAAACAAAACACTTAATAAATCTGAATTACAGCTGCTGGTAAAAAAACCTAATGTGTGCGTCAGCTCATCCTGGGTCCCCACAGCCTTGCAAAGGCAGAATCAGCTGTTCCCAACCCCTGAAGAAAATCTTCATCAATCTCTTCTAGGAATCTGACACAAGTCGGTTGGGTCTGTCAGGTTCAGCCAAGCTGCTTGAGTCGGATCACACGAGTCAAAATAGAGTTTTACTGTTAACTTGGGAAGAGAGAGACAGAGAGATGGTTGTTTAAAGACCCTATAATAGCCAATCTGAATCTGGCAGGCCAGTTCCTCTCCACAGCACAAAGCAAGCTTCTCACAGTTTCTAAATGAAGCACAAAGTTCTTAATGCAGTTACTAAATGAGAAGTGGCATCTCAGTGGGCTGCCTCAGTGGATTAATTTTAAATGCATAATTCAATATAGACCCACATAAACCTTTATGAATAGAAATAGAGGTTATATAAGCATGTTCTCACAGCATATATTGCAAATTTAAAGGCCAGTTTGAGTATAAATCAACTCTATCTTTTATTAATATTTTCACCTTCCCATTGGTTCATTTCTCTAGCAAATGTGCTAATCAGATTACTTCCTCACTCATACATTGAGATGCCTAAAATAAAAACAGCATTTCATTGCCAGAGACCAACTTTTTTCCTCAATCCTTTAAGAAAAGTTTACACTGGGCTTATTCTGTGGAGGCAGTTTGCATCAGTGGTAGTTCAGCAAAGGCACTGAACATGAAACCATCATTTCACATTGGTCAAAGTCAACCATCCACAAGTCCTGCAGGTCTCACAAAGCCTTGTCACACCAAAGCATAAAAGATGCTGGACAAGCTTCCATAGTAAACCAGTGCTAGAAGGCAAATTTGAGGTATAAGGCAAGAGTGAAGTGGGGTATCCCATATCCCACTCCACTCCACTCTGTGTCTACTCCCTACCCTCTTTGGAGCCAAAGCACACACACTCTTCTGGGAAACCAGGATGGAAACCAGCTTCCTATTTTCAGCCCTTCCTAGCTAGAGAAAATTAGCCTCCAAACACAGGCCTGCATTAGGCACAGGCACTTCACTGCTTCTGTGACAATAAATGGTCACTGGTCATTCAGTTTAACTCTGATTTCTGTGCTTTAAGCACACAGCTGTTAACTCATCAAAGACTTCAGGAAGCAAAAATAAACTAAGACCTACACCAAAACTATTTTTCATGCTGTAGACAGACCGTTTCCCATAAATTGATTTCTTCAATGCACCTCACTGCACTACAAAGAATAAAGAAAAATAAAGGTTAGTTTGATAATTCCAGAAATACAAAGATAGTCACCTTTTTAGCCAGGGATTAATACAGGGATTAATACTGCCCTCAAGCAAGGTAAATCCCTAGCCCAGTGGATGTCACTCTAGCAAACTGATTAGCAGCCTCACCAATTAAAAAATATGTCCAAAGCATTACTACAAGTTATTATTAAGCATAATCAGATTAATTAGAGTCAGAATGTCGGGCTTGAGCTATTAGTAGAAATATTTATCATTATGTGTTGATAGTAGCAGCTATTCTGATATTAGGCTGTACATTAATAGAGTGAGTCCAAAATTAACACTGTTTGTAAGAACAAGAAAATTGTATGGGTTTAAAAACAAAAACAATCCTCCAAATGTCACCCTGCTTTGAGGGAGTTCAGATCCAAATCTGGACCAGAGCAGCATCTCTGCATTACAGTTCCACAACACAAGAGAACAAAAACCTCAACTTGGCTGTGCTCAGCCTGTGAGATCTCCCACCTCGGGAGAGCTCAGGGGAAGGAATGTCTGCAGTGACATCGAGGAAGTCAAAGAAGCCAGAAAAACAGTATTTCTAGTAAGAGACTAGAATTGTTAATTACTAGTCAAGTTCTGAAAGGACTACCTAGGAAACACAGATGTATATTCAACCATTTTTATGTTGTAGGCTATCAGGCAGTGTGAATTTGGGGCAATCTCCCCTAGTTTCAACATAGTTCTGGCATAGCTAGGAGGAGACTTGACCTCAAGTTGTTTACTGGAATTTATTTTTGAGCAATGCAGAAACAAAAAGGCCCAATTATAATCTTATTTAGACCAAACTAATTCCATTGGATTTAGCAGATTTGTTCCTGTCTGACAGAGCTGTTCCTCAGATGGGAAAGAAAGCCCAAAGTTCCACTTAGCACTGAAATCCTTGTTGTTATTTTACATTTCTTTGGAAAATTGCATAAAGGCTGTTGCTGTTTAGGTCACTCCCTAAAATAAAAAAAAAAAAATATTTACTGCAGTGCTTTGGTTACAGACCTATACTGTTAATAAAAACAAACGCAAAAGTCTAACAAAAGTATGAGTTCTGTCTGGAAAACTGTTGGTTTTATCTGCTCAGTCAGTACAAAAGTGTGTGCACACACTCCTGAAATTCCCATTATTAAACAGGGTGAGAAGACTGACAAGCTGCTGGTCCGAGGCAAAGGAATCAGAGGTTCCAGCAACTCTGGCTCTGGACACCGCCGGCATCGCAGGCTCCGCTCCTTTCACACGGCAAAAGCTGAGAGAAAGTAATTTTGAGGACTGGGTTATTATGCAACGGCCTTGGTTACATCAGCACAGCGAGGGAAACGCTGGGGGAGAGTAAATAAAGGCCAGGGCTTTGAGCCTGCCAGCCGCAGGGAGCCCAGACACCGATCCCGCCGGGAATTGCGGCAGCGGCTCCCGGGCAGCCCCGGCCGTGAGACCACGGTGCCCAGAGCAGGGATGGGGCTCCAGCCTCCTGCTTCACCCCACTGCTCCCAAGCCAGGTCCCAGGCTGCTGGGCAGGACACAGAACGTCAGGCAGGGAAGGGAATAGGCTCTGCCACACCGGGACTCTCCATAGAGAGTTACTCTCCAGGCACCCAACCATTCCATCCCAGCTCCTCCTATGTCATCAGCTTTTGAGAGACAGAAACTGCCCTTTTAAAGGAGTGGCACGCTCTAAAAATGAATTAGTCAGAACAGTGTGTCTGTATACTCTCACTTTTGAGCTAGTGCCCTCAAAGGTGGCACAACAGAGGGATGGAATAAGATATAAACCAACAGAAACAAATTACACACACTCAGTTCCTGTCAGCTCCAGTGGCTTTGGTGAAGCTGCAGAGGAGACTGCTGCTGTATCCAAGCTGAGCACACTGGGCCAAACCAGTGGCTTGCAGCCATACAGACACCTGTGCTGCAGGAAACCCCCTGAGCCAGACCAGCCAAACGTGCCATGGAACACACCTGTCAGGGTAAGGACTGGCCACAGCTCTCTCTCTAAACTGAAGCTGCAGGAACACTTCTGCTGCACAGCAGGTGCTGTGTGAATGCAAACCTGCAGGGCGCCTCTGGGCATGGATGCAAACGCATCCAAACACATCCTGCACCGAGCAGCCACTGCTCACTGGCATTTAAAGGACGCTCAGGGGAGACTTATCAAATGTGGCTTTAGAGAAGATGCATCTGCTTGGAACACTGACCACTTCAGATATCATTCTGATATCATTACCTAGGAGTAAGTGAAGACCTTCACACCCAGCAAGTCTAAGGCAAACACGTGTCCCAGAGGCATCAGACTGAGCACAGCCCCAGAACCACATCAGCCTGATTACCAGGCTTGGATTCCCAGGAGTGGTAAGACTTGTCCCCCATCTAAGAGTGACTGGACTCCAGATTCTCTAGATTGCAACACTACACTTTTTGTCACATCAGCCCATGCCATACCAATCCCTGAGTTATACCTTTTGAATTTGCATGACATGGTTCATTATTGCAAAAATAACACACTTTTCTGAAAGCTTTTGTTCCACTTTGCTTAAACATGTCTTAAAAAGGCCTAATCCAATTTGCACTGTGTCCAGTGAAGAGCAGGACTAGACCCACAACCTACCTTTGGACAGGCCCCATGGGGTCAGTCCAAGCCCCAGACCACACTGAATCATGATGGAGTACTTTGCAGAATTTGGGCTTTAGTAGCAAGTCATGCTGTGAAATATTAAGTAAATAGCAAATAAGAACTGATATTGATTCTTCTAGCACTTTACATGCAATTATTTCATGATTACTCTACCACAATATTTATTACATCTCACAATCAAAGTCTTATTTTATAAACAATGCAAAGTAAGGAGACAGTTATTTTTTTATAGTGATCATAGCACTAAGGATGCTTATGTAATAAACTGTTTGGTCAAAGTGGAAGAAAAACCCCCACAAAATGAGGCTCTGTTCTGATTTCTTTTCATGCAACTACAGACAAGGTCACCCATCTTTGGGCAGAACTCCCTGTACAAATTAAATGTTGTACTAAAACATATATTTATTCCCCCTCTTTGAAATATGCATGACTCAGGATCCAAACCGAGTAAATGCCTCTTGTGTTTAAAGCACAGCTCTAGTTTAAAGTAGATATATCCTGATTTGTATATCTAGCTGTGACAGAAATGTCACTTTATTTACTCCTGTATGAATAAAACATATTTCTACAGCTCACAGAGTCCAGTGAAGTTGTTTTATCCCACAGGCACAACTGGCAAATCCGCACCTTTGGGGTGCACTGCTGCTCAGTGACTGTCACTTTACCCCCCTTGCCCACGTCACCAGTGACGTAGACATTTAGCACAGCCTGAGTGTCACCCTCGAGGAGCCAACCAGCAGCATCCCCTCCTGCTTTGTCAGCTCTCAGAGCTCCCAGTGAAACTGCCAGGAGAGGCTGCTGCATGGAATTTAAACTCTACTGAAACACAGCACAGCCTCAGGACTTCGACCTTTTCCCATACATTGCTGCAGTTGCCACAGTGAACTTATTGTGTAACTTGAGAGAAGTTACCTCAATGCCATGGAAACATATTCCTAAGTAATGTGGAAAGGCTCTAATTTTAAAGCAGTTAATCCCATCCTTCTGTGTTGGAAAAATACCTGTAAATCAAAACTAATCTGGAGTCAGAATGGTATAATAGGGAAAATGCAATGAACTATTAGCTCAACCACGTAGATTAGGGTGAACTTTGAACAAGGGTGGCCAGTATTGACAGGTGTGTGATCTTGTGTTTGTCAGCTTTTCACCCACGTTCTGTAAAACAGGACCGACTGCAAAACAGGTTAAGTAAAAATTGGGTTTGATCCCCCAAATGAAGAGCAAGGGTGCTTAGAGAGGGAAGCTATATATTCTGAGGCAGGGAGAAGAAAGGCTGGAACGAGACTTCCAGGTACCAAACAACCTTTTCCATGCAGGTTATTTATGGCAATCAATCTCTTCCTCTTTCCATTTCTACGTCATACAAAATTATATAAATTACATACTCTACAGTTCACCCATTTCCATACCTGCTTCTTGTTCAGTGACTAACTTGGTTTACAGATCAGTTCAAGACCTGACAGTTACTAATCCTGTTTAGATAATCTGCCTCTAGGTTATTTTTCTTTGAGCTGTGTCTAAAAACTAAACAGTTATTAAACCAGCTTCTTTTTAAATCACTCCTAACACAATGAGAATAAAAATAGCATCTCACATTTTCCGTAGTCAATAATCTGCCCCTCGAGTCAGAGGAAGCTGCTAAACTTTGGCTTAGCTCACTCCTGAGATGTTGCATTTTTAATGCACAAATCACACAGCAGTTCCATTTAAAGTGCTGCACTGCTGTGGACTTGGTCAGCAGATCACAACAGGTTTTGATTTGCAGGGCAGTCAGAGTGCTCACCTACTTAACGTGGTTCAAAGCATCGAGCTCTGGTATCCCTTATGTGCAGAGAGAAATGCAGAAAAAGCCACCATTTAAAGGTGCCTTTCAGTGCCCGTCCTTGGGCTTAGCTCCATCCCACTGTGGAAAAGTAATTTGAATTGTAGCTTCCTACCTAAGCCTTTCATTTCTCAAGCTGAACTTTCATTCATCATCGAGCCATGCCCCTTCAACCACCCAGCTGGAAATACCTGAGTAACCTTTTTGTTCTGGGCAGATGCATGGGTTTGTGTTCCAGGTCCAGAATTCACAGTTTATTTCACCTGCCTACTTCCACAGAAGACATAAAAAGCCATTTTCAATGAAAAACAGAGGTTTCAGTGAACCTCTGCACCAAGAACTACCTCAGGCTGTAGCCTGTAACAAATACTGATACTTTGGGTGCAATACCTCCTGACAACATAAAGGAGACAGAATTCAATGGTACAGCAAGCAAATCAAGGTCAGAATCTTAAAAGAGATGCTCAGATTCTCCAAGTGGTTCCACATCATCATTACTAACAGTTTGGTGATGATTGATGTGACAAATTGGTCAAATCTCATAACCAGGATAAATCTCTAACAGAATTTTAGGTAGGTTAGAAACACTGGAGGTAAAGACAAAGAGAAAGGCTTGCCTTTTTTATTAGGCTGCTAATCATATCTCTCATTACCTGCATCCTTCAGATCTATCCTCTTCCAGGAACAATCCTCAAGGACAGAGTACCCTCACAGGCTGATATCTTTCCTGTATTGATCTGAAAAGCACTTAGGAGAGCAGGTGGCACACACTCAGGAACTGCAGCTTCTCTGAGCTGAGAATTTCTACGGTAATACTTCAAAACAAATTACATCTTTTATTTTAGACAACAGCCCATTAAAAAAAAAGACATAATATAATACAATGGGGGGGCCCACTCTATCCAAACTTCTACATGAGAAGGTTGGTGTTCAGTGCTTTCCTCTCATTGTACCAGTGCACACACACACACTGGAATTCTCCTCCTGTGCTGCTCAGGGACGGCACCAGCACCCTCTGCTGTCACACAGAGCCAAGTCCCAGGCACAGGCAATTCCAGAGACAGCTTCCTACATCCTCCCCTACAGCTTCTGAGCCACAAAACATCACAGTGACGTTCTGCAGCCAACTCTGCACTTCAACACAGCTTATTTTCAAAGATAGTGACTGTGTCTAGAAAAAAAATACCCCAAATGAGCTTATTTTATTAGTTATTTTTACTCACTGAACACCTAAAAACTATGCTAGGACAAGAAATCAAAACCATGCTAACAGAGTTACCAATTTCTGTAAATGCAACAATAAATCACTGACATTTCAACATTTATTTTATAATCCCATCTTCCAACCTCTGTGATTCCAAGAGACTCTGTTCTGATGTTTTCTCTACATGCTTTTTGTTCTCTTAGTTGCACAGAGAGACTTGAAACATTAACTGCAGAAATCCAGAATGCAAGTGAATTTCAAATACACATCACACGATTCTCTTGTGTTTTCCTTTTTTGTTAAAGCACTCCAAAAATGTCCTGTAGCAGCCTCTTTGAAAACATGCAAGCATTTTCAAGCCTTCCTTTGACCACGAGTGCCTGCCTTCAAACTAACCCTGCACTGAAGGAGCAATAACTCCAGAACAACAGGAGAGTCATCAGCTCTCTCATGACGTTTTAAACTCAGATTTAGAAAAGTTCCTTAGTCTGACCACCTGTGTGGATCAGTCTTAAGTCACACAAAATCACCTCAAAACAAAATCTATGCAGTTTATCCATGTAGAGAGTCAATATTGACCAAAGACCTCCTTTTATTTCTTCCTTAATGAATGAGGGCCATCCATCCCTCTTCTTTTCCCAGAAATCATATCATCATCACTGGTGACAGCATTTAATAGTAAACCAAATATGGGAATGGAATACAAAAGGGGTTCCCTCAAGACAAGGATTACAAAAACATATATACATACCAAACATAAAAGGAACAATATTAAGATCAAGAGGAAACATAGGAAAGAGAGATTATAGAATACATTGCAGTACTTTGTGTGAAGAGTCACAATCCCCATTAACAGAATGAGAAGAGAGTTTGCTAAATATAGAAAGGCCTGCATTTTACACAGGTCAGTAAGCTTGTGGTGGGATGACAACTGTGCAAAACCTCAGGAATCAAAGCTGAGTATATGATTTTACATTACACTTGAAAATTTCAGAGAAATACAAATGTTTCAGCTCTTTGTATGGAAGGATATGGTTCCTAAAGCACAGAAAAAACAAGTTACAAAATAGGCATCGATTACCAAGCCAATGTGAAACTCCTACTCTTTCTGGTGTTAGTCCAGAATAAATAGTATCTATAGGTTCTGAGCCTTCCTGGGCAAGTAAGTTTTCACCTATATAAAAAACCTTAAAAATCACAGTCTAGCTCCTAGTTAATACTGTTTTCAAATTGCAAAAGCTACATATTAAACTCAGGCCAAGACTGGAAGATTAAAGTCTTGCTTGAGCTGATCTGAAACCAATTTTCTTTGGTTTGCAGTTAATCCTATCAATAGATAATATTTTCCTTTAAAAATTCTGACCAACTTTCCAGCTAAAAACAGTCCATCAGCCTGCAAATTTTGCACTGAGTGTAAACAAAAACTACATTAACGTGCAATGCTGCAAGAACTGGAAGGACCAGTAAGTGCCACTGTCTCTTCAGCCACCAACATCATTTCACAAAGCTTATTTTTCAAATGTCTGCATCCTTCAAAGTCAATAGCAAAACTTTTGTGAGTTTAAGTGACTGCAAGGCCAGGCCCTGAGAGAATAATCCTGCTCCAGCTGCACATTCTCAGACTGATGTTGAGTTAATGGTTAAAGACTGATGAAACAAGAAAGAAAGCAGATCCCCTTTTTATGGCTAACATTAGATACAATTGACTAAATATACATCTTTATGAACATGGAGAGTGGCATCTCTTGACAACAAGATGCCTCTTCCTAAGGAGCAAGTTCTCCCCCCAACACACTCTTTAAGAGAGACAATTGGCTGAGGCAGCTCTCCAAAAAAAATCCCTATTTGCCATAATTAAAGAAAGAAAGGATTTTTTTTTAGCAGAATGTTTAATTTACCCAGATTTCTAAAGGTATAACTAAAAGCAGACTACATGCTACAGTGTGGTGTTTTTCCAGTGCATGGGAGAGAACGGGTGTGCAGCTCTGGGCCATTCCAGTAGGTATCTGTGAGCAAAGCACAAGACCAACAGCACTGAGACTTCAAATCACACAAAAGGCAGAATCACTCCAACTCATGGTGTGTTTGGATCTTGCAGCTATCACAAAACAGATCCATTAGCAATCTGCAGCAGAGTCAGGCTGCCCATCGCAGAGCACTAGAGAAAGAAGTGTGATGACATCAATGTCCATGACTCATGGTGCATCAGTGCCCAGCATTGTATCTATTTTAAAGCACACGTTAATTTCTTAGCTCAAAGCCAAATTGCACAAAATACTGTATGGTCTTTTTAAAAGAACAAGTTTCTTTAAAAGAAACTGTAAAAATATATTTTGCTAGAGAAATGTTTCAAAAGCCTGAAGCACATCTTCTTAGAACATCACCATCAGACGTGTAAGTGTATAAAAGTGAATCAAATTTTCCTAGTGTTTGGTAGTAGGAAAAGCTCAGCTTCCTATTACATCAAATTAAGCCCACAATGGCATATCTTCATTATGTCTTTACATACAACAGTCTGATCAAAAGTTTTAAGGCTGTTATTTCTCAAAAGAAAAAAAATGGTCACAGTAAAGAAGGGATTAAATGGAGTTAACACAGCTATTGGCAATGCAAGGAAGGATGCTCATGTCATTTGCTATTGTACGATCTGGGGCATTTCACTCCATGCTTTGGCTTTCTTCTTGGCCAGGGACAGCCAGGGCGGCTCAGCAGGACTGCAGGGTGTCATTGGCAGGTTAGAGGAGTGCCTTGCTTCCTTTTCAACAGCAGGAACCACAGATGCTTCCTGAGAAACTGGTCCAACTTTACCTGCCCATGAGAAGATATGAGTCACTCACCAGAAGTCTAGAGAGTTAAAAATCCAGTTTCTGCCAATAACATTTCCTTCCCTCAAAAGAAACTGTTTTACCACCCAAAATGCTTGTGACTCACCAATAAGTCAAAGGAATTGTTAACTGGCTGTTGCTGACACTGGTCCAGCTACAGCGATGGTGAGGACCAGTTATTGCAACAGGAAAATTGATACTAAACAGCCAGTTTATGTAATGTGCCCATAAAATGTAATGTGCCCATAAAAACCCCCCTTTTTCTCAGTCCAAACAGCAGGTGTCTAAGCCCAGACAGATGAAGGAAATCTTTTGAAATTCTGAAATTTTGAAATTGTTCATGTGAAGCATGTGAAGACTATAGCCCCAATTATTTGTCTAATTCATATTCTTGGTTAATTAATTTTTTCATTTTTCAAACTCTTAATTTCTACTAAAGTGCACAGCAAGCAGTTCCACAGGCTAATTCTGCTCTGTGAAAGCAAGAAAATCTAGGAATAAGACTCCTGAGTATGCAGGAAAACAGAAACAAAATAGCTGCAGGATAAGGATTACCCCAGGCTTGCTGTGGAGTTAAAAGTTTATGTTTTCCAACACTGAGAAGACTTAAAGATTTTTTTTTTTTTAGTCTTCACTGTCAACACAACTATTGCTCCAGCAATATTATTAAATAGTAGATAGGAATCAAGCCACTGCTCTATGTACTTTCACTTGTAAGCTGTGATGGTGGGATTCTGATGGTACTAGGTGTTCCTCTTGATGCAGCCTAACAGATGCCTGTCATACTCACAAAGGATGTAGGAATACAGATAATGCTTCTTTGATGGCTTTCAGATCCTATTTAAAAAAGCCTACTCCACTGACCTTGTTTGAAATGTTTCAAAATTAATGCCTAAGCCATGTTAAGAAGCTTGATCTTGCTTGCACTGAAATCAATGGAAAATATCCATCAGCTCCATTAGTCATGCTCAAGTAGTTCCATATATTCACTCAGGAGGATTTTTGGTCTTTTAAAAGTTCTGGCTGGTTGGTAGTTCTTGCAGGAGGCAAACTGTACTTAAGAATACTAGAGGAAGGATACTCCATTAAACACGCTGCAGGCTCTACATACACATGAAATTTTCAGAAGTATCTAAAGATGAGGTAGGAATTCAAATGTTACTGAAATTTTGATTTTGAAAATTAATTTCCACATTTTGGGAGAAAACCTTTTTCATAATAAGCACAACATTCCAAATAAATAACTCCTCTGGATATTAACTCTGCATCCATTCTACCACCAGCACTTTCACCTAGACAAAATCCTGGTTGGGCTAATGGGAACCAAATCAGAGAAGAGAAGATTTTACATTTGGGATTCCAAATTTCCTACTCACGTGTAGACAGTGCTGAACATTTCCTAAACAATAGGGCCTGACTTTCTGAGCAGCAAAGAGCAGTGTTCTCCTTAAACATCAGCACTACTCAGAACTTTTTGTGATGCTCAAGTCATGGACACCAGAATATACCTATAAATGCCACCTCTAGAGGAGAGAAAACAGTCACTGGCAAGTTCTGGGGAAGAGATAGCACATAAAAACTTGTAATTCTGCTGTAAGCACCAAAAAGACTGCAAGTTCTAATAAATGAGTAGCAGAGTAATTTGTGAAGTTCTGAATTTTGACCAAAGGCTGCTGGACTTCCAAAGCTAGGATAAACGCAATAAATAGAAATGCAGAAATCCAGAAAACCAGCCTTTCAGAGGAAGACCTCATCTGAGCAAGAATCTTGGCCTGTTTATGTTTCATCTCTCACTTTGCACCTCAAACCATAAGACAAGGCTGGCCTGTAGCAGATCATTTTAAAAAGGTGTGGTGTTTTAATCACACATACACACACAAAATTAGATGCAACTGACATCAGAGCCTCAACCTGCCTGTTGTGCAGGTGCAAACCTCCTGAGCCAATCACTTACTGTAGTAAGGGAGAAAGCTAATTTTGTAGAACCTGCAGATTCAGAAATGCTTAACAGCTCCAGCAACAACTCCTACAGGGAGGTTAATTGGCCATTGCTGACACCGGTCAGCACAGAGGTACTCCCAAATATCTCTAGTACAACAGCTCTGGGTGCTGGTGGGTTACACAGGGAAAGAAAGAGGCCAGGTGTGTGGGCTCTCTCTAGACAGAATCTCTTACTGTGTCAGCTACAGGAAACTGCATCCATTGCCACAGGTCTGACACAGTGGTGCCTTTCTTATCTAATGGGCAGTATCTGCAATCAATAGCTTTCAGCTGGCACAATATGCTTTTACAGCTGAAGGACTGGCTTATCTGTACCTAGCTGGAGCGTGTCTCTGAGGTTTGGCACCACACTGAGTAAGCAGGGAGGGAGAAGCTGCAGCCCAGCAGAAGCCTTGGGAGAGGTAATGTGAGTCACCAAGTGAGTCACACTCTTCCCCTGCATCTTTAATACAGAGAAACACAGCTAAGTGTTCAGGAGAGGGGCCATCCAGCCTCTCTCTTCACCTGAGGGTGAAACTGACTCTACCTAAATTGTTTTTGATACGTGTTTATCTATTCAACACATCCTGGCCATGGAAACTGCACACTCTCCATATGCAACCCATGTTCTTCTGCACCTCCCTGCTCTTATCACTAGAAAGTATTTCCTAACATCTAAGCTAAACATCCCTTGGTGCATTTTAAGTTCATGCTGACCATAAAGACTAGTCTTGTCCTCTGCAGAAAATTTAGCTTTTCTAGACTAAACAACTCATATCAGTATTTCCTGGCTGACTGGAGATCTAGAAGACCTGACCTTTTCTGCTGCTCTCTTCTGGACAGTCTCCAACTTCAGCTGCTATTCTCTAGTACTGATCTTGGCCAGTAATAAATCACCAGACTGTTTACATGCCATTTCATGAACTGGCAGTGGAGATAAGAGCTCCTCACTTGCTTTCTGTGCTGAGTGAACAAGCCATTATGCTGACTTGTACAGAAACCATGGTCTGAATAGGCCTTATATAAAGTGTGCTGATTATAGAAGCAGTGTCCCTCTTCCCCCACCACCTGCCACCCACACCACTTACTGGTGCAAACCATGGCCACTATGTAAAGAAAAAGAATACCTGCTGCTGCAGACACACCAGTCTTCGTTTGTGTTTTCTTGTCCTGAGAGCTGGAAGGCATACTCTTCTTCAGTGTGCTCTCACTAGCACAGATCTCTTGCTGCAGTGTGAGGAGAGAAGAAAAAAAAAGCAACTGACTGCCAGCCATGGGCACTCATAAAGCTCACCCTGGCAACCTCTCAAACCTGGCTGGGGGAATGCAGCAAAAGCCAGGCAAGGGTGTTTGGGGAACATCCTGTAGGAGGGAGGGAGAAGGCAGTGAGGAAGCTAATGCAACCTAAAGCAGCTACATAAATATGCTCCGGGCAATAAGAAAGCTCTGAAAAAGGCTCAGGTTTGAGCAGTGCAAAGGAACACAGAGGACAATCCAGCTCTGAAACTAATCCCTGTTGGCAGTGTGGTCACAGGTGTTTGCTGACTTGCATCAGTTGTCTGTCTCAGTGTTTTAGAGGCCAGGCCTGCAAAGCTCTCTTTGAGTAGTCCTCACAACACACCTCCCATGAAGACAACACTGAACAGTTTGCCAAAGTACCCAGGTTACCCAGGTGACCCAGGACTCACACCCATGCAACATCACTTGGTACTCTACCTCCCCTCGACCCACTTTGGTCAAAGCTTTGTCTTCATCTTTATGTTCTTTGGCAAGAGGATGGTCCTGGAAACCCTTTTGTTTCAGCTTTGCCATGGAGACCCAAGCTGGCTCAGAGGAAGCAGTTTCCAAATATGGAGAGAGTTTTTCTACAAAAGAAGCATTTTTGAAGTAAAGAAGGGATTTAGGTCAAGTCAGCCTAAAGCTAGTGCTTCATGTTTTAAATCCTTCAGCATCTGTAACCCTTTGAACATGGTGGAGATAAAACTACCTTCCCTGATGTTTTTGTCCTTGGCAATAACTGGTTTTTCTGTTTAGTCTAGAGTTTTTGACCCAATTGTGTGTCTGTCTAAGTCAATGGCAGATGTTCCATTGAGATCATTGTGAACTGGATTCTGCCTTTGAAACAACACCCTTCCACTGCAGATTAAATGAGTACTACAATAATAATTTTTTTCATGTAGGCAGTGAAATACAGGCTTCTTTGTAATTTTTAAAATATTTTAAATTAAGTTATTGTTAAAAAAACCCACACCTAATGCAACTGAATTTTTAACTACAAAACTGCAGCAAGTTTTAAAAAGCTGCGTTAAAACTGCAACTATGTGCACAAATACCTCGTACCAGAAATGTTTCAGAGGCATTTAAACTATTATTCTGTTGTTATTCTTGCTGGAACACACCCTTCCATTAAGATAAGCCAAGAATTCTCTTGACTGGCCAAATCATCAAGCCAATTAAATAATACTGGTGATGAACTCAAGGCTAAATTGGGTTCTTAGCCAAGAGAATTTTTTTTGTTGTTTTTTCATTTTTTTTGGTGCCACTCTGCCAAGGTTCTTTACATGATCACTGTTTTCCACAACGTTTGGATACAAGTACAGCATAAATACCTGAAGGTTTATAACTATTTTGCTTCTTTGCCACTTCTTCTGACCTTGCCTTGGCTGGATTTTTGTCTTCTAGGAGATCTGGTTTTTTAACAACTGATTTTGTGTTAAGAGGAAGGCTTCGAGGTGGCTTCCCAGTGTCCATCAGTTTCTGATCCTCCTTGACTGATGCAGAAGAAGCAATTGGAACAGCTGAGGGGATCAGCTTTGGAGGCTCTACATGGCTTTCATTCTGGTATTTCAGTAAAGATGATGTTCTTCTTAGTCTGACCCCAAATGTGTTCTCAAAGTTTTGTGTTTCATGGTCAGCCCACTCCACAGAAGAATTCAAATGCAGATCTCTGTCCTTACAATCTCGATCAAATCTATCTGAGTTGGTTTTTGCTGATTCCTGCATACCTGCATCAGAACGTGTGTGTTCTTTTGTCATTCCTTCAAAGAACTCTGGTCTTACAGGGGATGTTGGAGAACTTCTGGAATAGGAATCCTCCTTTGAATTTGAACCCCCTGAGAGAGATCTTTGCCATGCTGGTGCAATGGTAAATCTGACTGGTTTAGCAGAAGCAGTCTTCAGTGGACTTTTTACATTTTCATCTGATGATTGATTGCCTTCTGCTGTTTTTCTGTGAGAAGCTGTACTGCTTATCTGGAACTCCTTACTGTCAGCATCAGAAGATATATTACTCTTCAAGCCAGCCAAACTTGAAGAGGCAAGACACCCAATGGAAAGTTTTTCGGAAATGGATGATGCATTGGCCTGCTGACTGCCTTGGTTGCCCTTTGAAACAGGAACAGTTTCTGCTTTAAAACATACTTCCAATTTACTGCAAGGTACCACACAAACTGCTTTTGAGACAGATGCCTCAGTGTCTACTCTTTTTTCTACACTGTCCTTGGATAACTGAAATTCCCTAATTTCACAAGTTTCTTTGTCATTTTTTGCCACTGAACTCTTTCCAGACCCCAAAACAGCCACTGTCTTGATGTCAGGACAAGACTCTGAGTCGGCCACTACAACTTGTGGAGTGCTCAGTGCAGTATCTGAGACAGCATGGTTGGAATGTGTTGCAGTAGTACCAAAGCAGAATTCTTCTTTCCCAGTAAACAGTGAATCCCCTTTTTCCTGGACGTTAATGTTTAGATCCACAGAATTTACTGAGGAACTTTGTGCAACATCTGGCAGTATGTCCATGCTCACTGTTTCCACACCACTGCTAAACAAGCCAGCTGCTGGGATGTCTGGAGACACAACAGCTTCTCCCTCAAGCTGTTGCAATTCTGGAAGGGCAGGTACTTCAGCACTGGTACTTTGTAGATGTAACTTTGATTCATTAGCAGACTCATCTGCAGAGTTCAACACTTTTGCACTGTGGTGTTCTTCCAGGCTTCCTGGAGAAGGCTCAGGCCTCAGAAGGAGTGTGGCTCCTTTACAATGATGGTCCACACCAGGAAGGCACCCACCCTCTTGCAGCAAAGCACAGGGGTCTTCTACCACAAGTGTGGAATCACAAGAGTCAGGGGCAGCATCAGTGGGAGTTTTTACACCTGGTGTCTCCTTAAAACCAATTCCCTTTGCACAGTGTCCCACCTGGGCCGATAATCCTATATTAAACAGAGGAAAAGAGTTTGCACTTAAAGGTTACAATTCAGACACCATCTGTCTGCATTCCAGATAGTGCAGTCCTTTAACATGAATGTGCCATGTCTGGGTTCTGCTGACTGATAAAAAAGCCTGTTCAGAGCCTATTTAGAAATGGGCTGTCCAAGTGAGAGACTAATAAAGTTTTGGGTTGAACATATCTAAACCAGGGAATGACTGAAAGTTGCTGCCTATTTCAGATGTACCACTTTAGTTGCTGTTTAGTTGTTTCCTGTGCATACCCTTAGTTGTAACACTACTTCCCTGGACATTTCTGCATGTGTATGCCTAGAAAAGCCATCAACAATGACTGGGAAAATTCCCTCTGGGTGACTGGCAAAGGAAGATCCACTAAACAGAAGCCAATCAAAGCCACCTGACACACAACATAAAATGCCAAGGTTAAGGTTTTTCTGAGAGTCAAGGAACTCAGTTTCACATTAACTGAGGTCCAGCCAGCTGTGTAGGGCAGATGCTTCTGAACCTGGGGCTTTCACCTCATGCTTTTTTTAACGCTGCCCTCAAAGTTCACCACTTCAGCATTACTTTGTTGAGTGTACTTGACTTTTTCCATCACAACAATTTAGCAGCCAGGATTGGTTTTATGTTATAGAACCAAATGATGCCCAGTTTGAAAGGACATACAAGTCAAACAGGTCCTGTCAGTGTTATACAGAAGAGTTCAAGCATCCAAAGCAGCAATACCTATGCCTTCATTACCTTCCCAATTGCTTTTATGTTTATCACTCTCAAGTAATTCTGTTGAATTTCCTTCTTTTCTGGAGTTGCAGGAAGACATGCTTCATTTTCCAGCTGTTCCACCTAAAGAAGTGAAGATGCTTTAACTGAAGAATCATGCACAAAAACTGTACTTTATACACACACATTTCTATGAATACTCAAATCACAGACACAAAACCTCCATCCTGCAATTTGCCAGCACTGTGGGTAATGTAATGTTCCAGTTAAGAGCTAGATTTGTAAAAATAGACTCAGGCCTCTTTAAAACTGACATTTAGCTTTTCAAACACCAGAACTGTTTTCACAAATGAAGCATAACCCACAATTTTTGGCTAAGTAATGAAACCAAAAATTGCACTTTCCTTCAGCTTCCATGACATTGAAGTTTTCAGAGTCTTTTTTGTTTGGCTGGTTGGTGCAAAACTTCTTCCAATGGAAGAAGTAAAGGAACAGGGATAGGAAAGAAAAAAGAAAATATTTAAAATAGTAATTGAAAACTACACTCATTTTCTTCCGCTCAGTGATTCTTTTCCAGAAAACACCTACCTGGAGGGGTGGCTGGTGCTTGTTGGTAAAGCCTTTCTGCTTCCGAGGGTTGATGGCAATCCTGTGCCTGGCTGCTGAGGTGTCCAGGCAGCCAAGGGGACTGGCAGGGATGGTAAAATCAACAGGAAGGAAGCTGCTGCCTCTTGAGATGGGGGTCCCCTGAGTGGCAGTGGATAAAGGACTGATGGGCCTGGAGGAAGCTCCAGAAGGTACCTGTAAAACAGAAATACAGTGCTGTTTATATTTTGCTTTACTTCCCCACATCTCTGGAACGTTTCCTTTGTTAGCTCGTTCCATTTCAGAAGCTTGAAACGGCTGTAGTTTTGGACATAAATCCTCATTTTAAAATGCACGCCTAAAGTCAGGTCTGCAGAGAGATTACTCAGTTCTGTGTGCTCAGCTGCAGGTAGCACAGAAGGAGAAACACTTGTCTGTGCCACAGTGAGAGCCTCAGCCCGTCCCCACCCCGGTTCTTATCTGCAAACCCGTTTGCAGTATGTGCACACACCAGCAGGAGACACTGCTGCCGTTTGTACGGCTGCCTTTTCATCCCAGTAACCTGAGCCAGTGCAGAAATACATTATTAAAAAGCCACAGAAGTAGCATGGATGCTTGCTCCTCATTATGTCTAAGAAAGCTGCCATAGCCACTCATTTCCTTCAATATCCACTTTCAGGAAAATCAAACTCAGTATACCAGACCACCTTCCAGACAGTGATGTGGATCTCATCCTCACATTAATGCTGCTCTGGGAACCCAACAGCAGTAACCTTAGATTGTGGAATCAAAATAAAGGGTTTACAGAAATGTTTGTAGAAAAGCCCCTAAACATAAAGTTTGAGTGGTTTTGCTACTCTTTTGAAATGCAGACCAAACTTTCTGGAACACTTGCCAAATGTCACAGACGTGCCAAGCAAGCTTCATTCATAAAGCTGGGTGACACACAGCCATTGCACTGTGCCTGGCATTCTCAATTTAGTTTTATTTAAGCTTGGGATACAACATGGCATTTCAAACACGTATGCTGATGAAGTTTTAAAGATCACAAAAACATCTTCACATCTCATCTACAAAAACTGTCAAGGTACATCAAAAAATACGATCTCTGTAAATTTTTCCAATCTGGTCAAGGACTGTGTTGTCCTGAGAGCAGAACCTGCTGCTTCTCATGTTTGTCATCCAAAGAAAATTGCAAATTAAAACACACCCTTTCCTCTGGAATACCTGGCATCAGGAAAGGTTGGTCCTGCAATCATTTCCCATGATAAGAGACATGTAGGGCATTGTTCACAAGCCACTACTGATGGGAAAGGTGTGATTATTTGGTATGGGGGCCCTGGGACATGGAAGCAGAATTGGAAGTGCCTTGCCTGGTCCAATTTTTTGTGTAAGTTTATAGATTTATATTGTGTCACAGAGCTGCCTCTGTGCTATTCACACAACCCACTTGCCAGTAGATTTCTGCCTGCCTTCTTTCTTTCTTATTCAAAACCCTGAGAGGTACATTTAAAGTATCATTTGCCTCACTCTGGACTCTTAAAGAATTGTTTCCTAGGATACACTGTACCCAAAATAAATTTTAAAAAATAACATTGCTGTACTGGCTCCATACAGAGTCCAAATATGCCATCTCAGGGAATTTTATCAGCAGGAAAAGGAGCTATTTACCTGTTCATCTTCACTGTCTGTCCCGCCTAAACTCAAAGAGCTATGACGCTGAACAGGGTTGGAGGACTGTGGGATAAAACGAGGAAGAGGGTAAGTCAAGGGAAGTACCACACTGAATTATCTTGAGCTGGATATCCAGTGCTAACCATGAGAAAACACAAGAGGAAAAATAAAGGAAGGTTCACTGGGTCCCTGCCTTACACAGTAGATTTAATTTCTTCACTGGCATCAAACATAAAGTAGGGGAGATTTCTCCTGCATTGAGATACTCCAGGAAGGCTGGCCACAGAAGGCAGTATATTTTATAAAGTTATTCTGCACTACTGTTTTAAAATCATCAGATTTACAAATTCTCACAAGTTCACTGAAGTCTAAAATCATGCATTTGCTAATGGCAGAGGTCAGAGCCCTGGTCTACATAAAAGCATGGAAAATTGTACCCAGAAAGGGTATTTGTAGGGTCAATTTCTAGATATACCTCAGAGTGAAAAGTCCACAATCCATCCAGGTAATTTCTTCTGGTTCTAACTGATCTGTACCATCATGTTTTATCACAAGCAAACAAAAAGGTCTTCCCCTTCTCCAGGCAGATTTTATCTTTTCTGTAGGGATGGTCACTAAGGTGACATGACAATTATACCTTGTTTGGTGAATCTGTCAGAACTTCATGAAGGGTTGAAATTTCAGGAGGGCTTCTAGGTAAACCATCATCTTCAGAAACAGCACCTGCATCTTCCATTTTTTTCCCAGTTATAACAAGAGGAGGTGATCCAAGCTTGACGTTCTGCTGCAGCTGAAGCTGTGGTTGAAATATAGAATATAAACTTTCAGTGGTACAATTTAAAGGAGATGTTCTGGACATGGTAACCCAGATGGCTCCTATTAGATATGCAGAATCTTTTAGTTAACAGAACAACTTGAAGTAACAGATCATTTATAGAAAAGAGCCATTGGTAAATTTTGTTCAGCTACATTCATCAAGGACCCATCACTAAAACTGGTGTTGGTATAAAATTGAAACCAAAATCAGTTTTATGCAGTAATTTACCAAAAGAAGACAGGAATTTCACCACTCCAGAAGATTTACTACGGTTTAACTCCACTTGAATTAAAAACTTTCAAAATTTTAGATTTAATTCTTCAGTCACATAAATTTAAATATTTAGTCGCACAAAGTATTGCCAGTCAGCATTCCCAATTCCAGGTTTATGTAGTCACCTTTCCCTCACAAAGTCCTTCCAAATCTGAGAGCTTGCAACAATCCTCTCCCACACAAGTAGCTGAGTCACAATTTTTATACAATACCAAATTAATTTCATTTCTGGTCCACCCTAAAGAATTGCTTGTTAATTTTCCCCATCATCACAGCCTGGTTGTGTCTACAGCTAGAATGGCAACAGCAGCCAGGAACAACTCTGTTTGGAAGGGAGTTTGGGGATTATTTTCCAGGATTGCACAAAAGAATGCTCTGGCAGGCCCTGACCCTAGAAAAATACAACAAAGTCTGCAAACTCACAAGCAGCCAGATGTTCCCTCAAACTAAAAATGTTCAGATCTCAGGAAACACCATTACTAAAATTCTTGGCTTAAGTCTGTCAGCTGTGGTAAAGCTGGAAAAGAAACAAGGTCTGAGCACAAACTTCGTCCTTCAACTGAAAACATCTCAACAAAATATTCCCAAGATAAACATGCAGACTTATTTTTCTGTTTCTTTGCTTATTAAACCGTATTGTGTAATTTTAAGCCCAGCTTTGTGTTTCCCTGCAATCTATGCATTCATTTACACCTCTGTAAAACAGACCTAAAAAGCTGAAATTCTTATTCAGCAAGATTCATTTGCAATGTAATTCCTACAGATCTAGCTGCCACACTGGGTAGCACAATGTCTAGCCAGTCCCCCAGTTCAAACAGCTTTCTTTTGCAATTTTTGGGCAATATATTGCAATACTGTGAGATATGGGCAACACAAGGTGTGCAACATAAGTGTGCACTTAATGGGAAGGAAAAGAAAGAAAGTCAATTTTGCTTTGGTCTCTTTTCACAACTCCCCATCTTAGAATAATTAAATTTATTATATGCAGACAGCAAAGTGGTGTGGGGAAAACTGAATTTGCATTCTGCCTTCTACTGGTAGAAGTTAATTTATATTGATAAGAAAGTAACTGTTTTTATTAGTGCTTGGCTTTTATTCTGACAAGAGTCAAGCTTACAGAAAAAGCCTGTCTGTTAAAGCTACAAAAACAGTGCTGGCAGTATTACATTACTATGCAGAATGATGGATGAGGAGAGGGCACAGTGGACTGCAAACAGCATGGAAAGAGCTTTCCCTCCCTAACAATGTCCTGTAATATAAAAACATAATTTCTTCTGCTACTCCTTTTGTTATAGAAAAAATAGCTTCACCTATTTTGCAGTCTTAGAGAGGAACAAGTCCCTCTGTGCATCTTCTATTACTTAACATGTGACTCAATTGTCTTTTGCAACATGAAGCTCACACTGAGCAAAGGAAGAATTTCAATGACCTTTGGCTCCTTTATCAACCATTTGTATTCAGGCTCTGGAAAAACCTTAAACTTTTATCAGTGTTCCAAGCTGGTCAGTTAGAGAAATGCAATTAATATAATCCACAGTTCATAAGGGAGCTGTCAAGGAGGGATCAGTATTGCCTTGGAAGAAGGAAATGACCCAGCAGAATACAGTATCTTTTGTTGGCAGAGATCAAAAGACTAATTACATAAATAAAGCTGTCAGAGCAACCTGACATATCCATCACCCCCCCACACACACACACAGAGCCACTGGTACTACCATGTATTGTGAAAACATCTGAGCCAGAACTGCCAAAAAGAATAATAAGAATAAATAATATTTAAAGAATAACAGCGTAAGGGACACACTACAGTATAAATAAATGGCCTTAAACCAAAAGCAGTAGCTATGAAATAAAGAATATAAATCCCATTGGAAGAGGACACACTGAATAAGGAAAGTTTCCAGGAGTTCATGAACTGGATTCACATCACACACTATGAGATCTGGGCCAGGCTGAAAGCACCAGGACTGCTCAAAAATTCAGCTTCCAAGAGGGAGAATAGATCCAAAAGTAGAAAATTTGGCTTTGGACACTTCAGTCAGCAAAATCCTAAAGCAAACAGCAAAGGAATCAAGCAGCAGATTTTCCTGGGAGACAGCTGACAAAAAGCAGCACTACTGATGAGGGGATGGTGTACTCACCTGCAAGGTTTTCACTCTCCCAGGTAAGTTTTCCTGAGACAAGACATCACCTGCCACATTTCCTGGTGCAGACTCAAAAATGAAGACACTGTCATGGGACAAGGCTTTGTTTCCCATGCTACCCTTGGGCCTGGAAAGGAAGGAAGGACGAGTGGTCAGTGCACTGGGTACATTCTCCACACCACCTCACCAGGGCAGAAAGTTGATAAAGAGGCCAGAATGGGATACATTTGGCTTAACTTCAGATTCGTGCATTGTTTAAAATAGTCACTGTTTGCTTCTTTGATACTCAGAAGGGAGGATAAACACATTTGATCAAATGCAGATGTCCTTTTGCAATGCACTCAGCATCTGCACTGAACACACAGGTCAGCCTGTGGACTAGAGAGGGAGTCCAGCGTGATTAGGTCCAATGTCAGGAGTCAGGTGGATGCAAACCACCCTAAGAAAGGTCTACAGTGCAGAAAGGACCACAGGAGTGCCCTGTCCTCCTTCAGTGGCAGTGTGCCTAGCATGAGACATTCAGGATACAACTTTCACAGCCTGGTGTGTGTTGTACCTGCCAAAGATGCTGGATTGTTTTTCCCTTCTAGCAAATGTGGGCAGAAAATTTAACTTTGATATATTAACAAAATTGATTCAAATCCTCTCATGTCCAGCAATAAAACCAGTTGCATCCACCCATATCCTAAATATGATCAGATCCCAAGTGTATTAAAACATGTAGACAGGACAAATGTTCATGGCTACAGTTACAGACCTATTGATGGCCAGGTCAAAGTGCCTAGGAAAAATATTCCTGCTCTGTTTCTGTACTCATTGGGTGTTCAGCCCAGTGAAGCAATGTTGAGTTCCCACAACTGCTATTAACAGAGTTGCAATTAACTGAGATTGATTGGGCTTGGGCTATTAAGTTATGCAGAGCAAATTTTGTACTTGAGTGGCACAACAAGGAAGGCACCAAATCATTTATTAACCAAGTCCCACCAGCATAGGTAGGTACTATTTCTTTGTTACTTTGTCCAACAGACAACAAGGATAGCCTCAACCAGGATTTCATCCTAGTCTTGAACTGGAAAACATCATAGATTATTCTCTCATTTTTGGCCATAAGACTATTAACAAATACAAATTACAAGGATTCCTTGGCTCGGATACTGTGCAGGCAATGCTTTGCCTCTGGAAGTTTGACTCTGGGGAACAGAGGATGATTAGAAACACAACTCTGACAAGAAAAACTCAGTATGTCAAAGCTCTTGTGCATGGAAATCAAATAGAAGAGGTCTCTGCTATTTGCCTAACCCTAGATTCTCTACTTAGAAGAAAGCCGTGGAAGACTGAGAACATTAATTAAGTAAATACACTATGTAAAAAAACCCGAACAAATTACTCTTTTTTTCTTTTTCCTCTTGCATCCCCCTTCTTTACATCTCCAGAGACACCTCCTCCAGCTGCTGGACTAACCCTCCTGCTCCCCAAAGGTGTAGTCAGTCAGTCTACAGTTACACACAGTAGGACTAAATAAATTTGCTCTAAGTTTATGTTGTGTCAAAGGCAATCAGAGCTGTTTCTCTCACAGCACAGGTCAGAGTTTGTGCTTCCTTCATGGTTCCTGTCTGTGTTAGTCTACACGACAGCAGTTCTTTAAGCAAGGCACTTGCCTTATTTCATCATTAATGAAGGCATCCTATCCTTTTGTGTTTGATTTTATACTCCTTTTCAGCATGAGAGGTACTCCATATGGGCAAGACATAATTTTACTGCATTAAGAAAAGCACTCATGCAGCTTTTATTTACTGTATTGTATATTCACCATTAGTTGGCACATTTTACTTATTGCAAAGAATGCATTTGCATTGGGATGTATTTGCCTTTCTAACAGTGGAATTCTTTACCCATGAGGGTTGAGATCTCCTTGTTCTTGAGACTGCCAGTACAAGATCTCTGTCTTCCTTTCTCTCTCTTCACATGTATCATATGTGTTTGCAACAGAATTACTGTGTTTTCTTCTAGCAGTCACCAAAAAAGCACAGGATTAAATACAGAATTAACTGCAGCTTTAGTACAGATCAGTCTGTGCAAATTATGTGCAAATCTACATTCCTCTGTAATTCCAGACAGTATATTTATATATATTTATATTTATATTTATATTTATATTTATATTTATATTTATATTTATATTTATATTTATATTTATATTTATAGTTTATGTTTATGCTGATGCTAAAGATACACTAACTAAAGCCCAGATGTTTCAGCCATTGTACGTCCACACTGATTTCCCTATACAAATGCTCACTTCATTCATGTGTATCAACATTCAAGCTTCCCACCAAACCAGAGGAAATGATGGCATTCTACAGGCAGCCACAAGGTTCCTAAACCCATCATGGCTTGTTCCAGCTTCCACTTCTTGTTGCTGCAACCTCACTTCTTTTATTAGTGTTTGAAGCTGGGAGACGTACAGTGATGGTAATTGGTGACTGATCTCTCCCTGTCCTTATCTTGATCCACAAAGCTTTTAATTAACTTTTCCCTCCCCTGTCCAGTTGAGCAGCTTTGGTGGGCACCTGATGTCCAGCAGGGTCAGCCTACCACACATGGTTTAAGAAAAAGGAAGAAAAAAGGAAACCAGTACTCCTGCCTAAAGACTGCAGCATTGTTCTAGAATTGGGGTTTATATTTTGCATGCCAGAAATTGCAAAGCTCAGGGTCCTGCTATAAACCCTTCAGAAGCTGTATTTCCAGTGGCTTTCAGGATCAGGTTTTATAAAGGATTATGTAGTTCAGCCTCTTCGGGTACTTATAAAGTGTGTTTATGCAGAGTCTGTACATGACAGGGTCTTCAAGTAGCACAAACATATCCCTAAGCTTTCTGGATAGTCCCTCTTATACTAAGGGGGAAAAAAGAAGAGTTTTACTTACTTCCTGATCTCTGATCTTGCACAATAGTTCATAATCACTGGAGGATGGAACTGAGGTAAACACTAGTTGGACTTGAAGTACTTGGTTAAGGGCAAGAAAAAGAGTTCTCACTCACAGTGCCTCTGGAGCAGACAGCTGATTTTAAGCCAGATCCCTCCTATGGGCTGATGGGGCAAGCTTGGATGTTCCTAAGCTTTTAGGACTCGGCTGACTCTAATTTCCCTTTCCCCAGGAGACTGGTTGTGTGGTCACTTAATCTGTTTCTGTTATGCTAACAAACAAAACAAATAGATTATTGTTTCATTCCCAGGTCATTTCCATGACACACAGAGCAAGTGGGGAAAGGTGGGGCAAGGGAGAACAAGTACCCATGAGAAAGTAATATCTACAAGTTTTCCACCAAAGAAATGCAGTGTCCAGCTCCACCAAACACCTTGTTTGATGACAGAAAGCATCTGGCAGTAGTGGTGATTTCAGCAAGTCCCACTCCAGTGCCTTCTGCCAGTGTCACCTCCACCCAATGTCTCCTCCAGCAAAAAGCTGCAAACCATTGGACACGGCCAGTGGTTTGGTGACACTTCGTGTGCGTTGGCTCCACAACCCAAGGACTAGAGAAATCCAGAGAGGCCTGGCTGAGTGGCTAACAGGGGAGGATGAAGAGGGTGGGGAGCTGGACAACAAATCACAGGTTACCTGATACCATTCCATGACACCCCTGTAAAGAGACGTGACCATGCTCAGAGGGTTGCTCCAGACCAGAGTCAACTAGAGGCTGGCAATGGAGGTGTTGTGTAGTTTGAAGGTCTAAAGATTATTAGTGAAGCAGTGTTTGCAGTACAAGGTGATAGCTTGTATTGCACTGACTGAGAAAACAACATCGTTTTGGACTAACACCACTCAGCTGAGAAATGCTCTTATGGACTTGCAAACCTCACTTACATGCACAGCCCTGCAGGAGTGGCTGACCCAAAACCAAGGGCATTCAGTTGTTATCTATGCCTAAAGAGCCAGGTAAGAAAGTTAAAGAAGCAATCACACACTGATAATATACCAGAAATACTTTTCTCTTTACTGCAGCCATCACAGAGGGCACCACTGACGCTGAAAAACAAGCACACAGCTTCACACTTCTCTGCACTAGCAGTACTCAGTCACCATCCTCTTCCTGG
This sequence comes from Phylloscopus whistleri, assembly GCA_017589585.1. Classification (NCBI taxonomy): domain Eukaryota; kingdom Metazoa; phylum Chordata; class Aves; order Passeriformes; family Phylloscopidae; genus Phylloscopus; species Phylloscopus whistleri. The sequence goes on along the minus strand of JADMLD010001007.1, from coordinate 320,314 downwards.
AAAGTTGCTGCTGATCGGACCCTCCCAGACAGATTTCAAACGCTAAGAACAATCAAAGCAATCTGGGCTATCTGCAGTCTTACACTAAGAGGTTGGATCACCCCTGCCCCCGGCTGCCCTCCCCCTCCCTTCCAGGCTGACTGTTCAAGCACCAGCAAAGAAAGAGGAAATTCCTGGAATTCCTTCATCAGCATTAGGGCTTGTTTTGCACAAATTTGGACAGAGGTTGCTCCTAAGGGGCCAACTCATGCTTCCACCCTACTGCTGTGAGAGGTCCACTTCTATTTATTTTCCTTCCCCGCCAGCTTACCCAGCCTCCCTCGGTGAATGAAGTGCAGTAGTGTCGAGCACAGCGATGCTGACATCGCTGCTGGACTGGCAAGGTTTTAAATTACTCTCTCCCCTGGGAGGTGGAGGTTCTTTCCTTTTCTTCTTGGCAAAGAAGTTCTTGAAAGTCTGAAATTTGGATTTTTTCTTTCCTGCAAACATGAAAAAAAAAAAAAAAAAGAAAGTTTTTGAAAGTTGGTGGCATTGCTTAGCTTGGGTAATGTTATCTCTTAAATTCTGGAGGAAGCCTCAAAGGTAGAGCAGCCCATTCAGTTTCAGTCAGCTCCTTTGTAAATAATTCAGTGCTGGAGTCCAGTGAAAGGTGAAGCTTCAATTCTTACATTTGGTTCCTATAAAGCAACACTGGAACTAAGCTGACAATAGTGGTGCCTACCCAGGTTCCAGTCTATGCAAAAATATACCTTTTATAGAGAATGTATCTATCTACAATTGAACAGTGATTGTACTTGGTACATTCCCAGTAAAAAATGCTGTCAATGTCTTTAGCTATTAATGTTCTTTACTTAGTTTGGTTTAGTTCTGCTTACTCTTTACTCAGTGCTCTAAGGAGACAACACCTGAAGGACATTCAACATTGGCAAAAAAAAATTAAAACCGGAAAAAGAATTTATAAACTCTAAAATCAAAGTATCTGTTTCCACATTAAACAACTGTCCCCAAATAAAATCAACAACTCCTCCAGGGACAAAGAAGTAAACTTTAATTTAAGACATTGTCTTGCAGGACACGAAAACCCCAAACACAGCAGCCCTAAGAACACAACTGGAAAACTGTTAATTCGTTTTCAGATTTTCCATAGTCCAAATGAAAATACAAAAAGAACAAAAAAACCCCACCATTAAACATCACTGATTTTTTTTTTTTAATAATATAAAATACTTCAACATTCTTATGTATATTTTCTTTCAGCACACAAGTACAGCATTTTGTCCCTGACCCTTACACCGAGGGGTCACTTTGAGTGGTTTGGGCAAAACTATTGTACTAAGACCCCTGTGATTGACTTAGATACACACTCAGAGCAGTAGCATCATTGCTTATCTGAGCCAACTTCATTGTTCAATTAATACTTTACAGCAGTTGGCATAACACGTGCCCACAGCTGGGGAGTTCTCTCATAAGCAAGGCATTATTCCAACACAATTATTGTCTTCTCCCAGCAATGATTTAGTTGGAGATGCTCTGTCTCAACGTGTGCCCTGTACGTGCAGGGAGCCCTGCCAGTGGGCCTTATCGGGGCTGGAGCTGTGCCACCACACAGCTGCATCAGACAGTGGCCACTTTGAGAAATAAACAATGATGCTGAGATCTACTCCCCCTGTCTCCTCCCCGCTCCCCAGCCCAGTGCCAGCACCACGTGCCAGGACACACGAGGATGCTGCCACAGTGTCCTGGTGGCACGGCCTGGTGACACGGCTACCCCCGTGCAGGGCCACCAAAGACCTGCAAGCTGCTCTCCAAGTGACCTGAGCTGTTGCTGAGACCAAAGTATCTTTCAAACCAAGTGAAGTGAACTCTCACTGGAGTCCCTATTGTCCCAGTAACAATGGGAATGTGGCTGCCCTTAGGGAGGGTTTACAGACTTTAAACACTGTAAAGTTTGTGTATTCTGTATTTTTTATTGCTTGTGTACTGCCTATTTCACTGTGTCTCCTGTGCACAGAGAGAATTAACTTCTGTTCTCTGAACAGCTCTTCCCTATAACAAGATAGAAAAGGAAAGGATGCTTCCTCCAGTGCAAAATTTGAAGCTGCAAAAACCATAGGGAACATCTGATTTGGGAGGTCAATGATCATATTTAAATTAAACCATTCATTTGGAGATCTTCTATGGTTTCTGACTTTCTAGTGTGCAATCAGGATGCGTTTTCTAACTTTTTATCCCCTCAAATCCAAGGACTAGATAGTTTCAACATTAGAAACAACTGAAAAAAAGTTCCAACCCATAGACAAGATTCTCAGAAAATGTCATGATTCTAGCTTCATATAAAAAAACAGATATTGGCAGACAGGCAATAAAATCATGGAATCTGGTACCACTAACATTGCATGCTGACAGTTTTTGGACAGCAATCCAGTTCCTGCACTGGAAGCCTTGTACTATGGACAATAAGGTAAACCTCAAGAGATCAGTTTAATCCACTGGACTGTGAAGGGTGGGGATTTTATCCTCCTAGAGCCTTCACATCACGAGCTAATTGTGAAGAGGGAGAGGTGAGGAAACCCTCTGTTACATTGGAAGTAAATAGAAGATTCTAAAATGGCTTTACCCAAGTCCAGCCAAGTGTCTCCTGAACTCCTTGGCCACAGCAGAGCAGCCTTTAACTATTTAAATTTTTGTTCATGTAGGGTCAGAAACCTGGTGGATTTAGAGCCAACACTCCGGATCATGAGCCATCTACTGCTTTTCCTATCTCCCAGGATACAACAGATCAGAATTTGATCTCTTTTCTGAATCTTCTAGTGAACCTGAATACAAAATTTTCATCCATGGGCTTCACACAAGCTTACCAGATTGCTGGGATAGCACTAGACTGTGACAAACTACATTATAAATCTAAGAAACCAGGGAGTGCTGAGCATCCATCATTACACTTTCTTCACCTCTATCCATCTGCCAAGCAGAGTTCAACTAACAGTCTCTTAGCCATTTGCTTATCTCTTCTAACAATATTTTGTTAGTGGCAAATGTATTTCTAAAGGATAAAGCAAGATGACCTTGGAAACACAAACACTTAAGATGATGGCAAAACATTAGCCAAAGAAAAGAGCGAAAAATCAAATGGTGTGACAGCCCCTTCTCCAGAGATGCTTCAGGCATGATGCTATTCCTCATATTTAAACCAACAAAGGGGATATCTTTTAATGTAGACAAGTCTCTGGCATAAGTAAGATATTTTCCTTTCTTGCCTATTATTCCATCACTTCACACTGTTTGCATCAGATCATACCACCAGATTAAAAAATAAACAACAAACAGCTGCCTGTGGCCAGAAGCAGAGAAAAAAAGAGGCTGCTGGGGGTACTGATACAGCTCCCATAGACAGAGGCTGGTTAACAGGCTCAGCTCCCACCTCTGCAGGATGCATCAATGCAGGCACAACAATCAGCCCTTCAAGCTCTAACATCCTGCTTTTAAAATCCAAGTCAGAATCAAAAGGAATATCCTTCAACAGGATATGTCGCTCCAGTATTCCACATTAAAACTGACAGCTGACAAAGACACAGAATTTTCTTTACACTACAAAAGAAGCCCCAAAAAAACCAAAATAGGGAAACAGGTCACTACAGATCTGAATAATTGAAGAAAATAAATCTTCCAAATCAGCTATACTTTCAGAGAAAACTGCTTACCTGTGCACTCTTCGACTGTGTCTCCAGTTTCAGGCGACTGTGTGACCTCTGTGGGTCTGGTAGCCATTATATAGTCACTGAAACAGACATGAAAACATCAGTTAAATTTTAGTCCATCTCCCCAGCAGAATATGGTCCCCCCACCCAGCATGAAAAAAGAACACAGCTGAATCTTTTCTACAGCTACATGCCCGAATGGTTATCACAAACATGCCTTGCACACTTTTTTGCATTTTGGCCACAGAATTTTTCGTTCTTCAGAGACACTTACTTCTCCAGGCACAACTAACACATTACCAGCACCTCTGTCTTTTTAGGAGACCAGAATCAAAGCTTGCTTTCAGGAGGGATGTCATTACACTTGCTCAGCAAACACTGTTATGCTCCCCAGTCTTAGAATAATGAACCTTTGCTGGAGAGTGACAGCTTCACACTACTGTAAAAAACATAAGTAAGTGCTCAGCTGCCCAGGGTTCATGCATTACAGTGTCCTCACAGCAGGCACCAGTCTAGTCTGTCATCATTGTTAAAACCAGTTAAGCATCAGCACTGAAACATCATTCCAGGCTATGCTACATTTGTGGAAACCAATAGATCAAATTAATTTTGAATCCAGTGCAATCAGCTTTTAACCACAAGCTCTGAAACCTTATAGCCAGCAGGGCTATTGATCAACCAAATTAGCTGATGGCATCATCTTCCTCCCTGATGAAAACAGAAGTTCAGCCTAGTTTTAAGATCATGCAGTGTTAACTGGCTCCACTTTGTATTTTCCAAATGGGTGTCTGCCACAGACAAAGGAATGAAACAGCAGACCACAAGAGTTACAGTACAAACTTCAGGCAACAATGGAAATGTGACAGTTTAGCAGGGCAGCTCATAAATACTGTCCTTTGTTATGGAAGACACCTCAGCGATACTTTTATACAATTAGAGGTTCCCATATGCTGTCAGGACTCAAAGAGTAAGAAATCTTTACAACCAAATCCTGCTCCCTTCTCTGCACAGATCACATCTAACAGTTTGCCACATTTAAGTGGTGTAACAACACAGCCAAGTCAGGTATCTCAACAGCAAACAACACTGTGATTCTGTACAAATCCGGCCAAGCACTAAACTCTTTCATTTCTTCTGTATCACCCACATACTCCAAAGTCTGTCCTGCCCAGAAGCACTGGGACCTTTCTATGCGCCCACATCCTCAGACAGCCTTAAAAAAGATAGGGTGCACAAAATCAGAGCAGAGGTGACTGTCAGAGAAAAGAAAGGAGCAGCTCATGGAGGTAAAACAGGCAGGGCTCCTGTGAATAAAAAGAGGTCATGGAGTTAAGCATTCCCTGCACTGGCCACACAGACATGTAAACTGTCAAGCTGCTGAACTGTGGGGAGGAATCAGGGAGGTATAAAAGAGATGCAAAGTGCAGTCAAACAGAGCCCCTGTGAGCACTGGGCACAGGAGAGCATTAACACAATGTAGTTCCAAATAATCTCACTTCAACTTGTTTGAAATCAATGAAAAAGTCATTGCAACAACCAGGACTGATTACACCTTTCCTAACTGATATGCTCTGAGACTGTTCTTGAAACAATTGTCAGACAATACTGACATGCAATAAAAAATAATTTTTAAGTTTCCTCCTGGATGTTCATAACCATTTGACTTTTATCCTTTTTTCCTCTTGTCTCATCAATTATCTATGAAAATGTTTGCATTTCCTGCATCTTTCTTTAAAGCAGTTATCAGTAGACTTTCTTATAGGCTCTTTCTTTATATTAAAAAGAAATTTGGTTCCAATTTTTCCTCTCAATTTTATACACCATGCATAGTGTGTTAGATTTTTCTGAGGTAAAGGGAAATGCATTTGAAATAAAACATCGAGAAAGCATTCAACAATTTTACAAGGACAAACTGACAAGTCTCCAGACTTGAGTTTATTTTCACAGAATGTGAGTGGACCCGGAATCTGGCTCATCTAGACCTCTAACTTGTGCTTCACCCACCTTCCATTAAACCAAAGCAAGAGAAAATTTATGCTTTCAGATCCAGCTTTGTTTGCATCAGTTCAACATTTATTTAACTCAAGCATCTCAGCTGCTCACTCAGAATCCTTCCAGCCTTTGCAGGTATTTTGACTACAGTGTTTATTATAACTGCAAGCATGTATTTCCAATTAGTATATCTTTCATGCAAGTAGAATGACAACTGCAAAGCAGTTCAGCTCTAAGGCAGTTTCTTCATATCAAATCAGCTGCAGAATTAAATCAATTTCACAGCCAAGTTCTCTGGGGGTCATGGAGCTCAAGTATCAATTACAAGGGTGCCCCATTTAGGATCTAATGGTTTGAGACCTTTGTATATCTCATCATCTTTTTCCAGTGAACTGAACATTACAGATTTTCTCAAGCTTTGAGTTAGTTGAAGTAGCTGAATTCCAGGAGAAAAACCCATATAATATATGATGTATATATTCCACCAGCAGAGTGGAGGTTCCATCATTAAAAACCTGATGACATACCTGGAGGAAAGCTAGCAATTAGATGGCATTTAGACTTCAAAGTCTGGTGGCAGTGAGTTGTGCTTTACAAAGAACAGTTAACAAATGTTCTGAGCAACAAACCCTAGCCTGGGGGTCAGTGTAATGGAGAAAAAGAGGACAAAACCCCTTCAATACAACACATGTGAGAGCACAGGCACTAACCAATCGAACCTCCAGATATACACCACTTCCAGGCCTTAATAACAGCAGACAGACACAGTGTCAGGATGTATCAATACCATGTACATCCAGTTCAATCAGCTGTACTAACACCCTGTGAGCTCTCCCAGAGCACTACACCATTAGAGACAAAGTTTTAAACAAATACTGTCTGTGTATTGGTTTTCAGTGACAAAAATATCAGGTTAAATAAATGGCCTTTTAGAGCAGTATTTCTGATACTGCTGAGATGCCACAGGACAGCTGGGAGAAGATGCTCACAGAGGGATGCAGGAGACTTCTGCTCAGTGTGGGAGCACGGACAGACACGGCCAGCTGAGATAGGGGTCACAGCTACCCACTAAAAGTGGAACAGTGGCCACATTTCCCCAGTCTACAGCTTTCTAATATGTTCCTAATCCTGTCTCAAACAGTATTTGCAATCCCTTCATATGCACAGAGCTCCTGCTGCAAAGGTACAGGGCACAAGATGTTTAATCTCTGCCCCAACCCTCAAAAGCCAGACTCAGCCATGGCCAGGAAGTCCATGGCATCAGTTCCTATGTAGGGCCATGGAAAAGACTGAAAGTTTTACCAAAAGCACAGGGTTTGCCTCTCCCTGCACAGGGTGATGGGCTGGATTACCACAACCGTGAATTAATTCATTACTTGCAAAGAGTGGCTTCCTATGCAGATGCAATCACAAAAATAATACTAACATTATTAGACCCTCTTTGCATTGCTAGGGTGAACTTCAAAGCAATTAAACTCCTACAAAGTTGCAGGGTTTGCTTTACCTTCAAAAGAGGTAATGGAACTTAGCAGTCACCACCACCCTCACTTGGTTTGATGTTTTAGATCTAGGCTCTCTGCTATCCCATAAAAAATTTCCATTGATAACCCCACTGTGTTGCACTCATTTGGAGCTCTTCAACTCATTACAGGAACTAATGAGTCTGAAAAGTAAAAAGAAATCTCCAGGAACAGGAGAAATGTCCTTGTCTCCCCTTTACAAACTGAACCAACTGGACAAATATTTGGAGTTCTCTATGGGAGGGCAAGTGATAGGGCAAAAGAAATAAAGCTCCAGGATGGTGTTCTGACCATTTGCTTTGCTGAGCTGAACACAAGACTTAAGATGTACATGGGGGGTAGAGGGGTGGGAGAATGCTAAATGAATAAAAGACAATTCCCTTTCACTGCTTGGTTTGTGTATTTAAGGACTCCTGGGACGTTAGCATTGTACAGGACTCAAGTTTCCTGTATTCAACAAAGGTCCAAGACAAATGCTTTCTGCTCAGCCTCAGAGAAGGGGCACAGCCTCCTTGCTGTCTCTCCAGTGGAGCAGAAGACTTGGAAACTGCACAGCAAGCAGCCTCCTACCCCACCTTTAGTGTTTCTTCAGCTTCAGTCCCATGGCTCTGCATAAGCATTCCAGAAGGCCTCATGAGAGAGAGATCAAAGGAGATGCTGAACCCTGAACAGCCTCTTTCTTATCAAATAAATGCTCGAGGAAATAAAGTCTCAAGAATGCGAGGCACTGCATTCAGTTAGCATCTCCATAGCCTATAGAAGACAGACAGTGGCAAGCAGCCAAGAGAAAGAGGTGAAATTTTTGCCTGGAGCTTTTAAAGACCAATTTCCTCCACGCTACAAAAATTATTTGAAATCAAGCTTATGCTCCAGGTTTCAGGACACACACTTTTCACAGCAAGATGCATCAGCACAGGAAAAGGGATCCTGTGGACCTCATCTGGTCCTCCAGGTCACCACCCTGCAGGCAACCTCAACCAGAACACACTCAAGCTACTGCAGGACCTCAGAGAAAGCCCCTCTATTTCTCCTGAAAACCAAAGCTCAAAAAAAAAAACACAGAATGCAGGATGGTTTAACATTCAGATTTCATTCTGCAGCAAAAGGTGACTGAGAGGTTATTTTTTCTTCCCTCATACTAAAGCACATTAGAGGACTTTGTTCTGACAAAATGTGGTTGATGGTCTTCCTCTTGTTGGGGAACCCAACAAGCTGTCAATGAACTCATTAATACAATGACAGCTAAGTGAAGTTTACCCTCTGCAACTCCACAGAACAGGATTTCAGAGTCAATCATACAGCAACAGCACAGCCACCAAGATTTCCATCCAATTTTCACATCCCTTGAGCATATCAGAAACTCAGCAACCAAAGCTCCCTTTGCTCTCCATGCACTTCAAGGCCCACGGTCACAGAATGTGCTGAACAGTGTGGGATTCCACAAAGAGCTTTGTACAAGCCAACATGACAGGGGGAACCAGGACCTGACCTTGTACAGCTGATCCCATTGTGCTCTTCTACAATGTAGTGTTTCTAGGGTGAAATTCCCAGGGGTTTTTTCCCAGCCACTAGCTGGTATCTCCCAAGGGGTCTCTCCCATGTCTGTTTTATGTAGGTATAAAACAATAGCACAAACAGCAGTTTACACCAGGATTCTTGCTACTTTCTCCACTGCTAATGGTGAGGGGAAGAGTTATAAAATTAATGAATATTGATCCTGTAATTTTCACTGAAGGAGGGATAGTTAAAGAAAGTTTAAGGTCCTTTTCCAAGGATCACAAATAACAAATACAGCAGTACTACACACCAGGAAGTCTGGATAAGCAACTAGATAACACTTAACATCAATAAAATATTCTCCCAGAATCAAGCAGGGGGTCATAACTCCCCATAGCAACAGACAACATTCAGCTCCTAACCTTGACAAGACATCCAGAGCAAACAACCATCCACATGGAGAGATCTGCTCACAGCTCTCACACTTTGCATTCAGACAATGCCCCCGACCCCCTCTGTCCCCACACCTTGGCTCCTCGGCGAAGACTGGCCAGAAGATAGGTCCCAATGTGCTGAACTCCTGTGAGCCACAATCTGCTTTGAGAAGCCTTTGCCTGACAGCGATTCTGAAGGATTTCTGCTGTTCAGCAGTGCCTGAAGCATTATGTCCTGCCCTCCTAGTGAGTGTGTGTGTAACACTAATGGAAAGCAGCTGGTGGGCTGAAGCAGACTTAAAAAAAAAAGTAAGAGGAGGAAATGCCTTTCATACAGTCACACAGACTCATTCTGTAATTGTGTGAGAAGCCAAGAGGATAAGAAAGGGGGAAGGGTAAATGGGAAAAATTCATAAGCACCCTGTTACCAGCCCAAAAACTGAGAGTCAATGTCTCTGTCCCCTGCAGTGCTGCCCCATCTCCCCAGACTCCCTCCCTCCCTCCCTGCACTCCTGCTGTTTGTTGATTTCACAGGAGAGAACTGTGTGCCTGCATGTGGGGACTGGACTGCAGCACAGACCTGGTACCTTAATCCTGGGGCAGGTACCAGCAGCAGGGCAGCTCTGGGTTTGTACTCAGCTTGGGAGGCCAAAGTGAAGCCCCAGCTTCCACAGCTTTGCAACTCTTGGCACCCAGGCCAGACAGATTAACTTGGTTTGGTGCCACTTGGAGCTGCCCTCATGCACCTAATTACTCTGCTGTGCTCATTAGCACGATCTTGGGTAGCTGCTGTCTGTGCAAGATCTCTGCTGCAAGTTTGTGTCAGCTCAGACAACAGAGCAAGTATCTATCTATCTGTTAGCCAAAAGCCAAGGAAAAGGGTTCTTGATAGCCCATCCCTAATAATAATTTATCACAGAGATTTTACAGAGCATTTGCAGGTCTACCAATTAGGAGAAATACGACAGAAATTTGCCCAAATCGAGACTGGCAAAGACAGTCAAGATCTAAGCCACAGCAAGATTTTGGCTCCAGACTGTCTCAATTTTAAAGGAATGGCCATTAAATGACCCAGTTAAATTCCACCATTTGGCATTAGCATAGGAGTAAGCTTTTCCCACGTAGTAATTCCTTTTCTTTACACTAACACACTGGGGATATTTCAGGAAACAGCTGGAATGAGGCTCTTCTCCCTCTATTCCTGAAAAGAAGAAAAAGAATAGCAGTCTTCCAGCAACCACACTAAAGGAACCAGTTGCCAGCAGTAGGAGACACTCTCAGATCCACTTGACATGGATACATTTGAAGTAGTTGCGGAGGAGGAGGAGGAGGAACATGCATTTAAAAATCAACAGGGATATAACCAAAGGCTGCCTTTGCCAGTTAGGGAGCTACTCCCAGTGTGCATTACTGCCTTTGGAAATGGTTTCAAGGCAAAGCAACAGGAAATGTCAAGCCACTATCACTGAACAGCAGACATGCCTCATGCCAGCAGAGTCAAGATGTCAGAGAGTCAAGTATGGGAATAAAAGTCAAGTTTACTGTCTGCCTCTCCAAGTGGCAAATTCAACAAGTGAGTGTAATCTTCCACCCCACATCTGGTGGTGGGCATATTTAGCCACTCTTTTCTAGCTTGTGTATGTGCTTTTTACCACCTCTCCAAATGTGTATGTGCTTTTTACCACCTCTCCAAATTCCTAATTAATTCTGTTTCACCTGGAGCCTATCAAGCATAAAGTTAGATGACTGGGACCTGACTTGTGGTGTGCAGAGCCCTGGACTCTATGGGCTGCTGTGAAGGGATCAGCAAAAGGTGGCAAAGGAAAAGTTTGTCATCAGCTGGCTTCAACCTGCTCTACAGGGGCTTGAAAGACTGTGAGTCTGAGAAAACTTCATGGAAATTGCCAATATCTGCGAACTCTGAAGATCACAAGTATTAGTTCAGACAGCAAAATCTGAGACAGAGCTTGTCTTTTGAACATATTGCAGCAGATGGGGATTATTGGGCTGGGACTTGGGTAAATTCACTGGTTTTCCTGGCTCTATCATTGAATAGCAGGGCAAATGATGGGATTTCTAACAAGAGCCAAGTTATTTATCACTCAGCCACGAACATCTTTACCCGTGGAATCACAGGGGTCACACTGAACTCATGGAAAGCTTAACAAGCCCTGTGGAAGAATTAAGTATCACCTCTGCTGCAGGAGCCCAGCATGCTGGAACCCTATGGACTGTCAGAAGTGCTAGAACCACACAGAAGGTAAATAACAAAAAAAAAATAACAAAAAAATTTCACAAGAGTAATCCGCATATCTGCCATGCCCCCATATTTGAGTCACAGTGATTTCCAATATGTTATTCTCAGAAACTGGGAAGAATCATTACATCTTGGGCCTGGAAGAAAAGAGTCTGGAGGCATTTCTACCAAACTAAGCTGTCTGACTATTGCAGGAAAAATGAGGCTGCCACAACAGAGAACTGAACACCAGAACTGAAACATGGAACTTTAGGCTATATCTTTCTCCTTTTTTTAAGGTTTTTCCAAAACAGTCACTTACACCTTCAATTTTTGGTTAAAGAGCAGCTTAAAGATGGAAAAAAAAAATCTTCAGATAAGATGAAACTTCTCAGGACAAGAGATAATAAAGACATTTAATGGCCACGAATTCAAAGTCCACTGAAAAAAAAAAAAGGGTGGGGGAGGCAAACAGAAAATTCTGGGACAAACTGTTACAAATTTTCACTCTGAAGATCAAAATGCCAATAAAACCAGTCAGCCATCTTTTGGCTAAAAAGAAGCAAATAGAATGCAGGCTTTGTGGTCTCAGAAGCTGCCTTTGGCAGGAAGCTCAGGAAATCTCTCTTCATGTGAAGTCCCAAACCCTGTTTGTCAGTATCTACTGCCTGCACACACAACAAATGAAAACAAGGCCATGTTGAAACACACTGTGTCTGGCTGGCTAACCCCGAGTTCCCACTGCCCGTGGGCATTTCTGCAGTTCAGAGCCCATTTTCACTCCTTATCAAGGAAGGCCAGAGGCAGCCTCTGTGCTTGCAGAGGGGCTGTTCTGCAGCTGTGTGTGAAGTTTGATGGTTTCCCTCCCTGCTTCTGTTCTAAAGAAAACCTCCTGCTGTCCCTGCTCTGGTCTCCCAATCTGCTCTCTCTAGAGCCTCGAGTCAGGCAGCTCCTGAAGTACAATTGGTCTTGAAGCACGTGGAGGACTGCTGGAGCCAAGGGAGATCATCCATGTGCTCAGAGCAGTTCCTGAGCCATTTCTGACCCAAGGGCAACTACTGACCTTTCACTCCAGTATGAGCTACTACTAAAAAGGGATCCTACTTCTCTAGGAATCCAGACACTAATACCTCTCTAAAACAGGATCATCTAAAATAAGATTATCTGAGCTAATGCTGTTTTGCACCAATGGAGTATCAAGCTGAATTCAACTGTATTTTAAGGCAGTGGTCCAGTAGCATTGGGGAGCACAGACAGTACATGACACCAGAAAAACCCAGGAGTGTGACACCAAAGACAACAAGAACTGCAAGATGGGGTAGTGACTAGCAGGCACACGGGGGAGAGAATGAGATGGAGACAGATATTCTATAAGATCTTCACAGGCCAAGGCTGCAAGAAAGGAAGAAGTAAGACAATTTGCATCTTTTTAATTTAAGCTTTTCAAACAGTCTTTTCACTAAACTGAAATGATGGAAAGCAGTTTGACTGCTAGAGTGAACCAGCAAACAATTCCTCCACACCTCTATCAGGTCTGTATTTTCCCATGTACATAGATAACTTGATGGTTAACACAATGTCTCCATCCCAATTCTGAGCTAGACCACTCAAATACATCTCATTTGCATCAGAACTACTGTGTAGATCACAAGTGCCTTATTAGATTAGTGATACATGAAAGCCTCAGCAGAAGAACACATTTACATATTTCTGAGAAGGTATAAGCATAAATGAATTCATCACGAATACCAAGTCAAACCTTTAGATCGCTAATTACCACCAGATCCTTGAATCTCAGAGGCCAGAAGGAACAACCACCACAAAATTTTGAAGCTGGAACGCCACCTTGGCTCTGCATGGATGGTTAGAATGCAGGATTGGGCAGCTTTGTCTGCACAGCCAAGTTTCCCTGCTCTGACTGAGAGTGCTACAACTCCCCCTAAGAGCACCCTGGTCTGGGCTGAGGCAGAGTTCATTTTCATCACTGCAGCTGGTATAGAGCTGTGGTTTGGATTTGTGCTTGAAGCAGTGTTGATAACTCAGAGATGCTTCCTTTATCACTGGGCAGGTCTTACCCAGAGCCTTTTCTGCTCCTCATCCCACCCCACCAGTGAGGAGGCAGGGGGTGAATGAGGAACTGGGAGGGGACACAGCCAGGACAGCTGATCCCAGCTGACCCAAGGGATATCCCAGACCATATGACCTCATACTCAGCATATAACTCTGGAGGAGAAGGAGGAAGGGGGGGCATTTGGAGTGATAGTGTTTGTCTTCCTGTCACCATTACATGTGATGGAGCCCTGCTGTTCTGGGGATGCTAAACACCTGCCTGCCCTGGGAAAATGGGGAATAAATTCCTTGTTTTGCTTTGCTTGTGTGCATGACCTCTGCTTTACCTATTAAACTGTCTTGATTTCAACCCATGAGTTTTCTCTCTGCAGTCCCACCAGGGGAAAGTGAGTGAGTGGTTGTTGTAGGGCTTAATTGCTGGGGTCAAAGCACAACAGTCACAAAGATACCAACATGCTACAGCGTGGAGATAGGATACAACAGAGCACAGGATGTCTTGGCACCTGAACACTTATCCGAATACAGCAGCACACACAGGTCTTTAGCACATACAGCTAAAGAAGGGAATAATGATGTGTGTGTGAAAAGCTCACGCCTTTTTCACACACATTGTGTTGGAAACCTCGGGCTGTTGGCACAACCTTGACTATTGGCACAGTGATGAGCAGTGACAGCTCAGCATCTGCAAGCAAAATCAGACAGGATGTCAACTGACTGGGTTTTTTTTTTGCTTTGTTTATAGAGCGACTCCCATAGTGGAGTGGGAGGCCATCTGCTAACTTGAAAAAAATCATTATGAATAACAAGATAAAACAAAACAAAATAAGAGAGTTTTCAGTTAGTATTTGCTCTATTCAAAATAATATTCAAAACTACTTAATCCATAGTAGTTTTACCAACCTTGAGGCTGTAACAGATGTAATGCAGAACTGTAAGCTTGAATCATGTTAGTGTAAAACACCTTTTGCTCACCTGTTTTCTTACAGCAGGAGAAATCTGGGAGTGGAAAGGAATCAACCTTGGAATTACCTTGGGCGTTTTTTTCCTGTTTCCTCATGGACAGACTTATCTTAGATTTTCCCAAATCTGGCTGGTAGTCAGCTCTAGCTGCCCCAGGCCAGCTCAGGTAGATTATCTACTGGAAATACAACTTGAACCCACTGCATTTTTGTCCCATATATCACCAGATTTCAGCCTTCACATCCAATTCTAGGCCTTCACATCAGAGCAGATGTGAAAGCCTAAAACATTGTAGACCTCTGCACAAGGAGGAAATGACAAATTAATCTCTCCAGCTGGTCTAGGGGTACAAAGCTAGACACTTGGAGCAGCAGAAGTTTCCATCTAAGAAGAGAACACACGGGAAAATTATGACAAGATGTTCTCATGGCTCAGTCTGACAAAATAATGTAGACAAAAAAACCTGACAGTCAAATGATGCAGAAGAGTGAGACTCACATTCAGCAGATTGTCCCAACCCAAGCTTCTGCTCCACTGCAGGTGATGTAGGACAGGTAGCATTAGAGGTCAATTTGACAGCATATCTGCCAAATACTCAGAACCCTGGTGATAGCAAAAGGGCTGTTCTGCTGAAACCAAATAAACAGGCCTGCTTGGAATTCCTCTGCCTACAGCCAGCAAACACACTGTACCACTGTGGCTGCTAAAACAAACACCATCCAGAGAGAAGCATGAACAGAATGAGGAGATGGGAGTGACTCACTGGTGTATTAAGCCAGAACTGAACTTCCTGCACAAAGATGAGTCAAACAGAATGAATCACAAAGAGAAATAGTTGATTTTTTTGTTAATAATATAGCACCATTGTACTAACAGTGCCCAGCTGCCCGCAGTGCCATGGCTCTGACACCTCCTAAGTGCTTTTGTTCACCCTCTCTGCTATTTTTTAATAAGAAAACAGGACTTAAGCCTCTATACATTTAATATCGGGCAGAGCACAGAATGAGTCCTGTGGGCTGAGGACAAAACGCTCACAAATGTCCAAACACTGTATAATTGCCAAATACAGGAACATGCTCATAGGTTGTGTGCTGAAAGATTCCTCCAAGAGATTCTCAACACTTGAGGAGTCTTTTCACCTCAGCTCATGCTCTCTGGTTTGGCCTTAGTGGGGAGAGCTCTCCACTTCCCATAAAAGCTGTTTCTTGAAACTCATCCAAGGATTGTCTCTGCACAGGTGAACCTGCTTTGCTGGGCAGAAACCACCTATCATACTCAGATATTTTCATCTCAAAATCCCCCAACACTGAAAAGCTGTTAAGGAGTGATTCTTGCTCTTGTTGTGAAATAATACACTTATTAAGTAAGTGATCTAATTCAAGTGATCTGAATTAGTGATGTACAATAAAAGTGATGTACAATAGAAGACATGTAAACTGACATATTTCAGAATACCAAAGTGTTTGTGGGAAGCATTTCACCTCTCCTAAATCCATCAGCCACACAGAGAGATCCCAGATCACCACAGGGGCAGTGACTCTGCCACAGCTCCCAGGAAGCCTGCACTGATTCCAAAGCTGCAGAGCCTTCTCACAGCTGCCAGCTGAGCCCATGGACCACGGCTGAGCCGAGGTGGTGCTGGGGGATGCCACAGGCAGGGACAGCCAGGGAACTCCGTGTCTCGCTTTAAACAGTACTGGAGTCTTGGAGAGATGCTTCATGTCTAAAACTGTGCCAAAGAGCAAAGCATCATTCCCTGCAGTCAGCCAGCAAGGCAGCTCCTCAGCCCCCGTGGCAATTACACGCCTCCAGAAAGGGAGAGAGGCCACGAGAGGCCAATGAGCTGCTGACAGAGAAGAACCAACAGGCTGAAACTGCCCTGGCTCCCACCTGCCAAGTTGCTACTGCAGTAGCAGTTGGTGGAGCTTTAAACCCCTTCCAATCCACTTGTCACTGTCCAAGCTCAAACAGCAGCTGCTTGCTGTGGATGGGGAGCCAAAGGCTCGAAGGATCACACAAACATGGAGAAGATGTAAAAAGTGTAACTAGCCCCAAGAACAAAGGGATTTTTGGGATTTCCACCGTCCACTATGAGCCCCTTCAACCAGAAGGCTGGGGTGGAGGTGCAGGGGCAGTGAACAGACAGCTTATCCATCAGGTGGACAGCTCTGTACCATCTTTGGAACAAGCCCGGCAATCACCACAATCTTTTCCTGGCACTTATCTGAACAGGCAACAACAGAAAATACAGCAACAGCACCTAACCCAGAAAATATATTTTACTCAGCTTCATGGTCGTAACATCATTTTAGATTGGCAATTGCTTTCATCTCAAGCAATCTAGAAATATATTGAAAATTCTACTGATGCATTCCTTGATCAACTTGCTTCACCCAAATGCTGAACTTCTTTGCAGGATAAAAGTGCACATCAGCATTTTTTGACAATTATGGAATATAGGAGAAGAACACAATACCCCACTGGAAGTGCAAAGCTTGGCAAAACAAAAGACATTCAAGCTGAAATGTCCATAATTCTGTGATTGTTTGTGAAAGGCACCATGAAATCCTGAGTGACCACATTAAATACAGTTAAGTACATTTTCTTATAGTCTGCTAGGGAAACCAGTCTGAGCTGGCACATAAAGCCTTCAGCCAAATATTTTATATAGCTTCTAACACACTATATTTGTCTTTGGAAATTGGCAGTTTGCACTGACCATCAGTGAACCTTACTATTCAAGCAACCACATTTTTAGTTCATAACAACATACTTGGCTAGTCCCAAAAACTGAAGAGTATATGAAAATATACCTCCACAGGCTTTAGGAAACTTCATCATATCTGTTCAGGTATATTTTCTTTTCTGGCACAATGCTTGGAGCAAGAAAAAAAACCAGAACTCTGCAACAAGTGTGATGAGCTATAAACTTAGCAGAACAATTCAAGATTACTCAGGTTGTATACACAGGTTAAAGAGAAATATGAAAGCAAACCAGAAGTTTTATTTCAGTGAAATAGCAGCCAAGATTGGGACTGTGATGAAGAATTACCTGGATTAGGCTTTGGGTTATTTATTTTTTATTTCATAAGAGGACATTAACAAAGCACAGGGACAAGACTATGTGTACAAAGATCAGATTCAGCCATACATTATTACAGTGCACCAATGCAGAGTCTTTGCTTCCTCTTGTAAAATGTGGAGGAGTGGGATAAATGTGACAGCAGCACAGGACAGCACTACCTAAAGCAGCTTTTTAAACACTCCAGGTGCTTTAGCTGGACTCAGCAGCTCAAAGCCCTGGAGGAAACCCTTCCCCAAAGGCCATGGCAAGTTTCTTTGCAGGTACTGAGCTCTAAGCCACTTTGGCCAAATTCCCACTGGTACCCAAGCCAATTGCTGAAAGCATAAAAGTAATTTAATTCCAAAAGAGCTTTCATTCAGAATGCAAACTACCTCCTATGATAGAAAGCAACTATTTCAAACAACCATGTGAGAATTTGGGGAAGTTGTTCCAATGACACATTTATCCAGAAAGACAAATACTTCATGCTAAACTCCAAACAAATTTCACTGAAAATTAATCTCAGGCTAAAAACATCACTATTATTGCAACTGGTGTCTTGAACTCATTTTAACTTAATTTGGTCAATAACCACAGACAAATCAGCATGTAAAATTTGTGAAGACTGCAAAGGGTTAGTAGTTGCATTAAGTTCACCTGGGAACTCATCACAGGGCCGAAATAACAGGCTGAGAAATGCAACCTATGTATATGTATCAGGTGTAGAGACCTAACTGAAGAATTCTGAAGAAAGAAGAATCTGTTGAAGAAAAAAAACCCCTGTTCTCATAAGTCAGGTGGAGATTGACCAGGAAAGAAGAGATGGTTCACCACATGTAAAAAAGCTTCATCTGTCCAGCCTCTCTCTGAATTTCAATTTTTGATTTAAGTGCATTAGATTCTGAAGGATTTGGGGGGGAGGGGAGGTCAAACAATGTAAATTTACTACTTTTTGTCAATTCAAGTGCCAATCCGCCTGCCTTCGTCAGGACTCACTCACAGCCCTTTTGCTAATTGTGGTGGCACTCTCTCCCTTTATCTAAAGCAAACTTCTCTGCCAAATATTAATTCTCAGTTACAAATTTCAAGGGAGGAAAGGAGTCAATATGGGATGGAAATGCTAACTGAAATCCAGTAGGAGTGGTGTGCCTTTGAAAATACACATTTCCGCCAGAGTAACGTGAGACAAACTGCTGGTGTGAGGGACACAACCTTTGGGAGAAGGAAAAAGAGTCAGTTGCCAGCTCCACTTTTGAACTATTTCCCTCCCTCTGCTATCCAGGGCTCACCCACACATTTAACTATCGGTATTCACATCTGAAGCCCCAAGACACAATTTCACTTGCCTTCCACTGTGCGTGTTCCCTGTCTGTAATCTCTCACCGGATGCAAGAATAGAGCCCTCTGCAGTCTGCTGGTGCAAAACACGATCAAACCTCTCCTCAGGTTTGGCAGCAGGAAATCTTGTTCCGTTCCTCAGCAGGGACAATGTCCAAACAGAATGCATTTTCATGGTGGTTTAAAGCACAAATACTAACATGGATTCTCTCATTCTCTTTTCCCTCGATAGTCTACTCCAACAGAGCATGCCAGTGAGGCAATAAAAAAATAATTCTTTTAAATACAACCAAATCTCTCAACAGGGAGCAATTACAGAAACAAACCTCAGACTGCTTTTAGAAAAACTGAGCTCATCAACTTCTTCAAAGAGCATTTACTGCCAGACTTCTAGCTGAACATTTTTTAAAAGCCCGTGTGAATTTCTGTATTTCTCCTTTCTGTGTGCTAATATAAATACAATATAGCTAGTCATTAGTGAAGAGGGGACTTTCCCTCCTGCTACAATTAAACAGGAAAAGGCTCTTAATTCCTTTCTCAATATTTCATTCTTATACCTCTGAAGGAGAAAAAAACCATGAAAATTTTTCACGAAACTAATATATTAGCCAGGAGATAGATATAGATATAGATACAGATATAGATACAGATATAGATATAGATATAGATAGATATAGAGATAGAGATAGAGATAGAGATTATAGAAATAGATATTATAGAGATAGAGATAGAGATATAGAGAGATAGAGATAGAGATAGAGACAGAGATAGAGATAGATATATAATTTTTTTTTTTTGCACTTTCGTGCTCAGGCATAACTAAGGCATAACCACTTCGTTCAGTGCTGCAGCTGCAACACGACCGAGAATTTCAAGGTACCCACTTAGCCTCAGCTCCCTTTGGAAAGGTGGAGGGGAGGGCTCAGCACGGCACTTACTTCTTACTTTTCAGGCACCCGTAGAACCCGGCCATGGTGCTTTCCCGGGCGGCGTGTGTGCATTTAATTCATCCCTGCCTGCGGATGCCGGCAGCGGGGTTCTGCCGCTCCCCGCTCGCCCACGGGCGCGCACAGCAGCACCGGCGTCTCCCCGGATCCACGGCCAGATAAAGTTCCTGATCTGAGCGAGGCCCTCCGACTCCGCTGAACTCGGTCCAAGGAGGGCTGTGCCTGCTCCATAAATGGTTGTGAATTGTTAACTCCCCCTTTTCCCCTTGTCTCCTTCCAGCTATTGGTACGCGCAGCATCCGAAGTGTAAAATGCCATGTGGCATTTGATGCCCTCTCCATGTGGGACTAATGAGAGGCTTGCTTGTAATTAGGAGGTGAAGAAGCCCTGAGGAGATTGATTGTTATTGTTATCTTTTTGGACAGAGGAAAGCTAGAGAAAATACTTGCAACATCTTTGAAATAACAACTAAAAACTGTAGTTATTCTCCAGCACAAAAGGGGTGCACAGGATCTTTCAGAACAGGCATTATCCCAATTCACTGTAAATCACAATCTATTCTAACAATCTATTCTGCACATTAACAGGAAAAAAACCCCAAACGACTGCATCCCTGCAATATTGCAAGGTCAGGCAAAAAGCTCTAGAGTTTAAATTAGCCAGCACACCCATATGACAGAATTAACTGCCTGGTGATGACCTCTGACAGTATATCAACAATTGTTACTCACTATCACAACTAAGGAGACACTCACTGCATGTGGAAACAGGTAAATGCTGGGGAACATAAACCTCAAGGAGCCTCATTCACAGGGGTGACCCAAGACAACATAGCTGTACACATTTCTGGCATTACATTGCATTAAATTCATATGGAAATTAATTTGCATCATGGGTATCAATGGCCTCTGTTGAGATAAAAGCAGAGAGGAGGCAAGACATTGCTGTGCTGCCTGCACACAGGGAGGGAGCAGCAGCAGCCAGTGCCACAGTGTGAGCCTGCTCCTGGAGTCGCATGGCTTGCTAAAAATATCAGCTCCTGATTAAAAATTGCATGGGTATTTAAAAGTAGGAGGTTCATAACTCTCATAATAGCAAGGCAAAGATCTACAGTCATTCCTAGAAGATCAGAAGGAAACCACATTTATTTATATTTCTCAGCTGATATATAGTATTTGAATACTTAGGTCTGGCAAGTCATTAGGAGGGAGTATTATTAAGTATTTTTATATAAGCTTCTTAAAGACATTTAATAGAAACTCCAGATCTACAGTGGAAAAGTCCTTTTTGAATACTTGGAAAAATACTTTATTTTAATATCTTTCTCATAAGAGACACATGTAGTTTGAGAAATGGACCTCTGGTGAGGAGTTCCCTAAGTGGCTCAGCTGCAGCAGTTTTCTAACAGTGCAGGAGTTTGACATCTGTGAATGGACAACTCAGTTTCTCAATTTTCTATAAAGACCCCTACACAAAGGAAAGCTGTCACGCAAATAACAGATGACAATAAGTGGAAGGGCCATCACAAACAAGAAACAAATCATACTCTGGCCCAGCTTCCCACTTAGCTGGAAAGCAAAAGCCTCTACCAGCAGCCAACTTCAATGCCATCCACAGAGTGCATTTGCATTTGCAGATCAAAGCTGATCTCAAGCAGATATAATACACTTTCTGTCTCTTGGGAACAGACAGAGCAGTAAAAATACAGTAGCACTAGTTGAAGTTTTACCCAAACGAGTTTCACTGTTTGGGAATTACTGCACTTGTCACGATGACTTCACACTGAACTCTTAATCCCAGCAGAAAAAGGATCACTAGAGAGCATTAATCTCCATCCATCAGACAAAGCCCACAGGAAAAAAAAAAATGCAAAATCAAGGCTTCAGTTATTGGGCAACCACCACCATGAAGGAATTCCTGGAGATTACTGGAGAAACCTTCTGACTGGCTTAGTGCACAAAACCTTGGATGTAGGACTGCATCTGAAATCTGCCTGGCATTTTGTTCAGAAGAATGCAGCCAACAGAAACATTTATACTACAGTAAGAAATGAAGGAGACCTCATGAGAAATTCACATTTATATTTAAAATCAAGAAAGATCAAATGGCCTTCCAGTGGGAAGGCACAGTGCCTAAAGCTAGTGGAAGGGTGTGATCCTAATGACTTTGGAAGAATTTAATCACTTTAACTGGAGTAGAACACAGCCTGGAAGCTTTAAAAAAAAACAGTGTTTTTGCTAATAAAAAGCATATTTCCTGTCTCCAAACCTCCTCAGATGGCTTGTCTTCAGAATATGCCTCCTTTCAATGTTGTCTTTTCCTTTCAAGTATTTTTGTCTTGAAGTTACTTACCTGAATATGCAAAATTTCATCTTTCATTCTTCCATTTAGGTCAAACACAGTCCTATTCTCAGCAACTATCAGTTTAGCAACACACATTGCAACATCTCAAAACCCTCTTACTTTCCAAGAAGCACAGACTAGTAAACAGTCGTTAAAAATAATTATCCCACCTCAGGATTTAATATTTTTTGATTCTCTATCTTCATATCACCCTCCAAGGCACTTGATGCTAGATTTATTATTCACTGCTCTGCCTCTTTATCACTAGCACAGCTTCAAATGGCTACACTCTGAAATCTTAGATGTTGATAAACATCATGGCTCTATGTCCACAGGAAAATCAGTGCAAGCAAGCAGGCATGTGCTGTACCTGCTCTGACAGCCAGACATGGCTGCACTGACATTTGCTCCTCGCTTGTCAAGTGCTAAAGTGAATGGGCTGCTCTACTGCCAGTTAATTAATTGAAGCTCTTTTTAGCTGGGAGGTAGACAAACACCAAATAACCACAGACTTCGGCGAAGTAAAGATGGTTCTTCAAAGATAGGGAAGAGAGCAAGTCTAAACACCTGAAATTTCAATCAGATCTGGATTTCCTCTAAAGTTTGTGGCTTGGCTTGATTGAAATAGCCCAGTCTAGGACTCCTTTCATTTGAAAGTCATGGCTTTCTTCAAATTCACTGTCATGGCTTTCCCTCAACAGCATTGCACCAGCCCCTTGCACTTCCAAATCACTGCACATCCAAATCTTCCTCGCTTCCCCTGCAGGGAGAACAAGCAACCTGCCCTCCCACAGTGGTACCAGCAGCAAGATCCCAGCACCTGGTAAACTTCCCAACAAGTTTCTTAATTTCTCCAAAGGGAACGAGGGAGGCAAGACCGAGCAAGGTCCAGCCACCCAACCATTGAGAAATCCTTGCACCAAAACACAGCTCCTAAAATCATCAAGCTATTTGTTTCACATGCCCTGTCACTTGAGCCGTTGCGAAAAAGGCCTCTTCAACTTAAGTAACCAACAGCAACTACTCATGCAACAGAGGGAACTCAAATACACATATATTACAAATACCCAGGGTACATGCCAACAGCCTGAGAGCAGAGGTGTTAGGAGCTACACACACAATCAGCAATCCTGAATATGTTTCACGTCCGACAGAGCTACTGTGTTTCTTAGAACCTCTTGCCACAGGAGCTCTAAGGGCTAACCACATCCTCGCCTCCCTGGCTCCCTGACTGCAAACCCTTCACATTTTGCTAAATGCTCATCCAAAGCTGGCTTGCGTGGCAGCAGGACACACAGTGCACAGCAGCAGGAATGGACCAGATGTCACACAGTTAGGAAATCACACGTTTCACAAATTGTGTTTAAACAGGGGTGTTGGGTTTACATTTTTTAAAATTTATCTTCAGAAAGGGACAAAAGTTTCATTTGAGCAATTCACTAAACAAATTCAGAAGCAGGAGTAAAAATCCTACGCAAAACTGATGGACGGTAGCATTTCAGATTTCCGGTGTATTTTGATGTCTCCGAACTGACTTCCCCTTGGCAAGGTAAATGTCACGTTGTGATAGGGTGAGCCATTGTATCCTGATCCTTGAGCCACTTGGATTTTATGTTGTGAAGATTCTGTGTGCTCCTTACAAGCAAGTTGCACTTGTATCCCCAGCAAGACTTTGTGTGGCGACATAAATGTGGCTCTCAAGAAACACTCTGCTGAAGAGGGAAAAATGGATTCAGCTTTCCTCCAGGTGGAATTCCCAGGCTGGCAAATTGGTCAGGCTTAGAATATTTCTGCAAAAAGTCTTCAGTTCTAAAGAAACAACTAAATACGCATCACTGTTAAAAGCAGCACTATCAGAGCTTTAAACAAACAGGGTTAGAAACAAACACAGTAGTCTGCAGACAACAAAGAAGTGGAGATAAGAGGATTTTTGCCTTGCAGAATTTATACATCCATCTGTGATTAATATTATGAGGAAAATGAGGGTCAAAGCCTATCTCTGAAACTGAAAGTAGAGAGTGTAGTCAGAGGCATCCAACTTGCAATATTTCAGCATTTTGTTCATACATTTACTTATATATACATGAATAAATTCTTCATGCCAGAAGAATTTGCCATAATAGTTGCTCTGGAGTCTAATTACTCTATGCTGCTCTAATTATGTGTGTTTTCACACTTTGTGTACAATGTGTGGGGTTTGAAGGATTTTCACTGTTGTCATTCCCTTTTAAAGGGACTTCCTGCAACCTCCTTCAATAATAAAAATATTTCAAAGACTGCAGCAGTAATATAATCTCTTTGATTCCAGTGTTTGGTAATTCTGAGTCTTCATTATTTCTGGCAGTTTATCATAAACACACTGTCTACTCTTTTGAGGAAGAAGTGAAGAAAAACTTCAGTGTGGGGTATCCAGTGCATTACTGAATCCTAAAATACGGCCAGAAAAATACTGGAACTCTAAATCTATCCTTTGTGTCCCCACAGCCAAATGTGAACTCTTCCTGGATTAACTGGAGATGAAGGTCATGCCATGTGTCACTCAAAAGGTAATTTCCCCTGGATTTGCAACAGGATCACAGATGTAACCTCAGACTTCAGTGGCAGAAAATATCAATTGCCTAACAAATAATACAGATCCAGAGAGAGAATTGCTTGTTTGACATTTTACAATCTACAAGGATTTATTTGCATATAAATATGTAATTTTTTTTAGATAAGCAACAGCATCCCTGTATACACAGACCAGGATGTGCTGCCTCTCACATCTCTGCTTTTTTCATCCGGGACCATAAATCTAAAATCTAAGATTTTAAAGAGTCTGAATGAAAAACAGATTATTTTTGACACAGTGGAAGAGCTGGTATTTCCTGTGAAAATACTAGCATGGTCAATATTTTATATACTGGGAAACTGTGGTCCTTTTGTCCTGGTGGGGTTAGTGCAGAAGCTGAACAAAGGTGCTCTATTTCTGCACATTCTGACTTAAGAAAATACCATGTTAAAGAATATTAACTTTTCCTTCTCGGTGTCCAGGCAGGCACCAATACACGAGACCATCTGGAAAGAAATGTGAGAACACAGTATGCAGCTACAGGCACATGGACCAGTGCCTGCTCTAAATGTCGAACATCAGAGGTAACAGTTACTGAGTCTAAACAAATATCCTGAGATGATGTGAATAACGAATTGAGCTTTCTACACGCCATTCTTCCCCAATTCCCCTCTAGGGACAGATCCAGTTAATGTCCTTCAAACACTCTCTGCCAAGCTCCCTTGGAGACAGATCAGACCAACGCTGTCACTAATGCCTGTGTTGTGAACAGCAATCACGTTTAATGACTTCCCATGTATATTAGTTTAACACTAATGTAGGCCCACCTCTTCAACAGAGTTACTTCTGATTTGTTTGTCCAGGTATAAGCAAGAGGAGAACCAGGGACTCACACATCTGAAATAATATTCCTAAAGCCATCAACATCCTGAATTCCAGCTGCAAGTGAAATAAAACTTCAAAAGTGAAGGTCATCTCTGATACCATCTCAGTGACTGTCGACTGAAGCAATAATACAGGAAATCACAGAAGCACAGCTCTGGGGAAAAGGCTGTCTGACTCCAATGCCTGCAAACACAAGGCTAAAGATAAGGTGACCATTAACCTTCAGAGAAGGGCAGGGAAGTCCCAGAATGTCCTGCCTGCAGGCTTTATTGCTCCAAGGGGAAATAAACAGAAAAATAAAACTCAGAACTGCATACTCTTGACATTCAACTCAAATGAGGACACAATGGTAACATAGTGTTTTCTCTGTTACCTTTCCTCTGTATAAAGGCATGAATACAGTACCTGGTTCATTCCCCAATCAGCAAAATAAGTGAAAATATTGAGTAATAATAAATTTATTCCTACCACTTGATATCTGTGAGATATCAGACCTGTGCCTCTCTCTACAGAATATATTATTCCATACTGCAGATGCAGTGGGGAGAACTGAGGACAACTAATTCACTGACTGTTCCAGAATCCATAAACTGCAACTGAACTCAAAAGTTCCTGGTGACTGAAACTGTATGTTAGAGTTTCTTTCCCCATGCTTCCTTGCTCAATAAGGACAGCCAGAAAGACCCTACAAGAATAGGCACCCTATAAATATCCAAGATAACTTTAAGTTCACTAGCCAGTTCAGCCATGGGAACTCTTACAGAATACTGGCACCAAAATGCTGAGTTAAATTAGAAATCAGTGACTGCACAAGATGATTTGGCCCCGCACGTCAAGAGTTCTAAAATCATCACATAATAAAAAATACCTCATACTGAGCCAATTTCACCAGAGCAGACACATAGCACATCAGAGTCCTTACACAGCAGCCTAACATATCATTCAGACAAGTTCTGGCAATCTTTAAATATCCCAGTGTGCTCTCAATTGTCTCTTAAATATGCTGGAGTTGTTCCCACAGTAGTGGGAAGGGAAAATATCTGATACATACCCAGAGGCAGGAAATAAGCTAATTGCAGAAGAATTTTACCTAAAACTGTTGAATAAACTACAGTTCTGTGTCACTAAGTCACATAATCACACGTTTAAACTGAATCTCTGCTTGGTCTTTCCCAACCACAGAGGCTGGCACACACTTTAAGTTATTTGCTGAGCTGATGGATGTATCTATCATCCTGGGATCAGAGGCAGCCAAAAAAGCTGCAGTTAAGAGCTATGTCAAACTCAAGTTCATTGTTTTAGTATCCTTCTGCTTTACCATGAAGTTTAGGGAGGACCTACAACTTTCCTAGGATAAACACCACTCCAGGCCCTATAGCTACCCTTTAAACAGAACATACTTGACATCCACTGGTATTGGCATCAGGTGTTAAATCAGCCTTGCTGCTAAGTGCATCCTTCCACCCAGGTATTCACACAGCGAAATGCCAGCCAACATTGCAGGTCCAAACAGAAAGTGGAACAGTTGTCACCATGCACCATGGAGCTGAAAAATCACCTACCCCTTCTACAGGTTATATCAACACCTACCCAAGAACACAAACTCAGCTTCTCTCACAAAACAGCTGCTTTAGATATAAGACAGAGAACAGTACAACTGATACTGCCTGGAATGGTACTAATTGAGTCCTCAAGGGACTTTATATATTGCCTGGAGATAAGCTACTGTGAGGCCTAAAGATTAACTCTGCTTGTTCTGCACTCTGAGAGCTCCCTTTGGTCATGGGAATACTAAATAAGCCCTCCTTCTATTCAGGACTGATTATATTTAATATACATAGAACTAGATAGGATTTAAAAGCCACTGAAGTTTGATAAGCTAAGTTAACATGATGGATTTGCAATGCTTTCCTGATAATGCAAATTTGATATTGTAATATTTTCTCACCACAGATGAGAGAGATTTAATTTTTCACAAAGGCAAATGCAACCACGTAGAAATGCTAAACAATAATAAGAGTTCCAGATATTTTTCTTAGCTTGTGCTAAGTTTTCTCACCACGTAGTTGCTAAATGCAGTGGGATGTTAGTCAAAACCACCCAAAGGAAATGCCACTGACTGTTGCAGAATTACTACTGGTCACCAGTTTAAATGGCATTAGTGATGGCATGATTAAGGTTTTATTTTGATCAGAATCTGTTACAAAACCAGCAAATACCTTATCTCTGAAGAGTCCCATACACCATACAAATGTAACACCCATTCCACCAAAATTAAAGCCTGTTCAAAATCTGAAATATGTTTCCTCTGCAGGAATGAGGACACATGATTGTGCTGATGCTGAGTAATGTAGGGTAGAATAAAATCTAAGTCACGCCCTACAACCCTTTTTAGCCCTCTTATCACTACAGAATGAAGAGGAGATGCAATGGCCATAGTTTGAGGACTATGAGAGCAGAAGAAATGTGATCATCAGAATCAGAGCAAGTAAATTGCTTGTATTTCTTTTTTTCCTCTATCCACAAAAGTTGTGATAATATTGATATAATGTAGTTTCATCAGACTCATCACAGTAATTATGGCTGGTTTGCTCATTTCTTTCCTTCTTCCTCTACTTAACATGATTTTACATTAATCTGAATTAAAAAGATCATATAAAAACTTTCGCACAGCCTAGAAACTTGACAAATCAAGGCAAGAACTGAGATAAATTATAGTCTTTCTTTGGCTCAGATTTCTTGCTTTAAGCTGATTTATTCCAAGAACCTTCACAGTTTAATGTATTTTCTTATACAATAAGGTATCACTTTTAATTATTGCACAATCCACAGCTCCCGGAGTTCAACTCATTAAATTCACTCCTCAGTCAGCACATAGTCTTCAGTAGCAACACAGTGTTAATGTACAGATGATAGATTAAAAAAATAAAATAAGCACTAAAAAATGCTCAAAGAAGTACATTGTGGTAGTTAACAACAGGTGAATAAACATTCTCATGTTCTTCTGTTCACTGTACTGCTCTTGAACCCTTAAGAGCCCACAAACAAGGTTGCATTGTGGTTTTGAAATTTACTTTGATGTTATGCTATGCCTGACTGCATGCTATGCCTCTTTCAAAGCACAAAAATCTTTTAAAAATTAAAGCTTTCTACATCTGTAAATAAGGTCTTCCTTGATCTATCTACAAAGAGAGAACAAAAGGTTTTGGAAAAACTTTCATTACTATTGTACACAAGGCAATTCTGAAATGGCCTCTCCAGCCAAGTTTAGTCTGCTAATGCATAGGAGGTTTTCTATGCCTCATTCTCTGTAACATTGTGTTGACATCTCTGCCTTTTTAAATTCAGATTTAAAGAGTCAATTAAATAAATCCAGAAGGTCCCTATGACATGTTAAATAATTTGAAGACAGACTCAAACATAACATATAGATTGAAAAGGCAAGAAAATCAAGCAAGCATCATTCATAAACACTCCCTGCTTCTAGCATGTTTTTGGGAAGTTATACTGTGGGTCTATAGTTTAAATTTATAGAGAAAGTCTTGGATCATTTCTCAAATGTCAAGCAAACCACACAGACTATCTCTTCTGTCTTCTTTCATTTGTCCTTTCACTTCCTGCTACTGAGATCATGGAATCATTATCATATTAAAAAAACAAAAGGTAAATTCAGGAGAGCTCAGAAATCCTGACACTCTTGGAGAGACAACAGGATCAGAGAATGCATCTTCTCCAAAACTTCCCCCTCCTGTCATTACCAGTGCTTAGATTATATATAAACTAGCTTCTAGAGCAAAAATAAAAATTTAAAATAAAATTTATCCTGACATTTTGAGGAAGAGCCTTAGATCTCTGTTACCTGGCTGCAGCCCTGTGCAGTGAGAGATAGAATTGGGAAAAGGGATCAGTTTGCTCTCTGGGATTCAGAGAGAGACTAACGTCCCCATGTTGCACGCTAAGGCCTGCAGCTCAACTCCACTAAGCTAGACATCTTTTAAAAAGAAAAAAAAAAAGTCACAAAAAACAATCTTGGCATTCAAAAGAGCAAAGACTGGCAACGAACCAGCCAAATACAGCAGCATTAACCTTCTGTGTGCTGGCAAGTACCCTTCCCACTTAACCTAGTGTTATACAAAAATGGTCTCATAAGGCATTAACTTGGAGAAAAGAAAGGGCACATTTGACCACAAGGTACTATAATGCAATTTGCTTTAAATTGTACAGATAATATTTAACAGACTCCTGTGAATGATGGCAGCCTTTTTTATGGGCAAATATCAGCTAATTCTAAGAAATGCATGTTCAGCAGAAAGAAAAACGAGTGGAACAGGAGATGAAAAGAATGGCAGTGAAATGACAGGATGGGCTGTGTGATTCCTTGACATGCCATTTTGCTGAGGTTAGCCCTAAGGAGGGTGTCAAAGCTGAAAGCAAAACAAGTATGCACACTAACCTCCATTTCCCCCCACAGGCTTTTAAGCAGCGATTTACTTCCTACAGTTTTAAGAGCAGCCACCCAAAATTCAGCATCCCTGAGTCAGCTAAACTATGAGACAGCTTAAACAAGTGGGTATATTGGAAATAGTATTTGGTGCTCTCTTCATTTTGAGTTTCTGAATAATTAAAGAACTTGCTTTCAAGCTTTGTGACTGGGTATGTATTTTGTCAGTTTTGCTGCAGTTTTGGTTACTCAGAATAATATTCAGAGTCTTCCATGATCTCTTGGCTGTGTGAGCTATGACCTGATGAGATCTTACGAGATTTTGGGGGAGAACTGCAATAGTCAGCAGGAGTCAGGGATGAATAGTAATTGAAACAATCCTTGTTAATAACCTCAGCGAGTGTCTGCTGCTTGCCAAAGAGGTGGTTTCAAGTTCTAACCTGTAGCACTCCTTCCCATTACACATACAAGCTGTCAACCGAAGATATGGAGATAAACCTCTCCAAATGGAGAGAAATATATTTATGTTTACACTACACCATTGATTGAACTTAGACAGAAGATCTGGCATAGAAACTCATCTGAGGGAATGATGAAAACTGCATTTCCACTAAACCCAGCGTCAAGTACCAAAATCTCATGCAGTGTGTTTGAATTCATTTAGAAGACAATGATGAAATACAAATGGCATCTATGCTTGTGGCATTGGCACTCCTTTTAAACTTTGAGAGGATGCATATGTATCTGTACACACATGACTCAACATGATGCTGGTGGCACTCCAATAAAGCCAAGCCACCGATTCTTGAGTTTGGGCCATATCCAGAGCTCATTAAAATCAATGACAGCCTTTCCACTAAATTCTACTCTTCAGATCAGAGCAGTTGGCTTGCAGTCTGATGTACCACAGAGAAGCAGTCACACTGCTTTGTCCCCTGTTTGACTTACAGCACAGCTTGATGTTTATGTTACATAACTAAAGATATTGAGACCAACCACGCCACGCACACTGTCCACAGTACAAACATAAGGATTACTGAAAATCCTCAGTGGAAAAACAAAAAACAAAACCAAAACCAACAAAAACACAACACCAAAAAACAGCTCCCCAGTTTAACATATTGTGTGTGCTTTCTTTTCATTTATATAGAGAGAGACTTCATATACATCAATAAATAGCTATGAATGAATGTCTGACACACTTCAACAGTATCAGATACAGGAAGCATTCTGGTCACAGTTGTAGTGGATTTTAGCAGATATTAAACAGGAACAACTAAAGATGTGTTTGTCTGTGTAAAATGCATCAGGACCCACCCACACACAAAGTATTGTTCCCTGACTACCCTTTTTCACAGCTGTTCAAAATTGAGTAACATCTTAGCCCCTTTCTTAATGCTTATGCAAGATTCCAATATTTGCACTTGCAGCTACTGCTTTCTTGTGAAATATTCTGAGTACCCACTGATCTCTAAATAAATGCATTTAGAATTTAAACAAATAGGCCTGTATTGAGCAAGTCTTTGGACCAAGTACAAGTTCTTATTTCTTTTCTGACTGCCATACATCTTCTTCTGGTGAAAGAAAACATAGCTATTCTTTTGTCTGAAGTAAATTCCCTGAATGGCAAATTAAGAACCATTATGAGTGGAAAAAATATTAACTTTGAAACAGAAACCAGTGCCAGTAAAATTCCTTAAGTGATAAAATTTAACTTTTGATGGTTGTCTGCACTTAATTGCTCCCAGAAAAACTAAAAATAAGTTTAAAAGGCGATCTACTTCCCAAATGTCTGAATGCAGCCAAAAACCCTGTACTGTGGCTTCCAAAGGACAAAGTGTTTTGAATCATCAAATCTGCAATAGGCATGTCTCCATCCCTGTGGTCACAGGAAGCTATGACATTTTATATTTTGAAAACTTCCACCAAATCTTTGACAGAATCATAAGCAAACATCTTATGTGGAAAAGCCTTCCAACTCACAGTGATCTGAAAAAATGGAGGGATTTACTTTTTGTTCATATAACATCCAAGTAATTGGGGACTGCATATTAGAAAAAGCATTTATATACATAAATAGATGCCCTAAATATCAAAATATATTCTAAACTTGAGTCAATTCAAGTCCAAGGTAAGAAGAAGTGCTTTGCACTTTCTTATACCATAGTGACAACCAAGTTAACTTTTAATTTTGCAGATAAGGACCACAATTCTACATTGGACTGCACAGTTCTGGAATCCTTGCAAACCTCACACTCTCTATGTGATAGGGCTGCATTTCCTTATGACTGTGTAGGAGCTCAGTCTGAAGAAGTGTAGCTGTGTTCATCTTAATAAGTCATGTACTTATGATAGGTCATCTACTGACATCCTTTGGAAACAGATAAGCAATTTCACTAAGTCAATGTAAATTTTCTGGTACAATATTCTTCAGGAATTGGCCCAAAGCTCTAGCAATGTAGTGGTCCATGTATTATAGAGCTAGAGGTCCAAACCACCAGTTGAACAAACAGTGCAAAAATTTATTCCATGCCTATGAAATCACTGGATTAAGCTTTCATTGTATTTGTTGTATAACAGCAATGCAAATATATATTTGCATTTCCTATCTTACAATGGATCTGCAAAGGTGTTGGAGTCCTAATTATCAATTATACTGTGTGAGAGAAAAAGAAATAGAAAACTCACATTCGTGAAGCTGTTAACAAAAGTTAAGGCCACCAAGCTTGCCTTTCTGTTTTAAAGGTTTCAAACAGAACAATTCAAGTTACCTGTAACTGCTTTCAGTTTCTGTCAAATACCAGAAAGACAGCACGAAGTGTAAAAGATCCACAGTGACTGTAATCCCGAGTGGATCAGAATGTGTATACTAGCCTAACTCTTAATTTCTCCAGTCTGCTACACCAGGTCCGAAATGAGTAAGACCCCACCCAAATACGCATTAGACAAGTTCTGCCCAGTACACAGATCTAGGCAGAGAAGTCCACTCAGACACAGGATGTGGTGCAAGGATACAGCCCAAGGGCTGGAAGGGAAAAGGGTCACTTTGAACGGCATTTTTGGAAGAGGAGTTGAACTAGAAAATGAAAAAGACTCTAGGTGGTTTCCTAGGGTTCTTGGATATTTTGTGCTCGTACCCTGTCGTGCAGGTTGTCACCTGGATGAAAGCACTTGCCCTTCCATAAGTCACACTTGTACAAGTGTAGTTATCATAGAAAATTCATCAAAGTTGTTCTGCAATGAAGGCTTTATTTCTGCATACAGCTGTTTGTTAAGATCAAGCAATTAAGTGTATCAGCAAAATAATAATGAAAGAAATGACACAATGTCTTTTCATTCTACGACAGTTTATGGATCTGACCCATTACAAGACCCTACTACTTCTCTTATGTCACTCCTGCACAGATATCAGATGGATTCTCCCAGTCCCCCAAACCAGTGTTAAGACCTTACACCTGGGAGCCAGCCACCAATTCCAGCAATTCCACCAACGATGCAAGAGACAAAACAAAGTCCAGTTTATATTAACAAGCAGCTACCTAACACAGGTTAAAAAACCTCATTTGGAGCATGAAACTTAGACGTTCGACGCTGGAAGACTGCAAGTCTCTAAGCTCGGGATGAGGATGCCCATGTAGCCCGCCAGCCCCTCCGCTCGCAGCCGCACGGAGCCGAGAACACAGCATCGGAACAGAGTGAGAACACATCACGGGAAGCTCAGCCGCTCGCCTCCGCCGCCGGCGTTACCCCAGCCCAGCCGCCAGCCGGGGGCTTGGCGTGTGCAGCGCCCGCCCAGGAGCTCCCCCGGCTCCCCGGCCCGGGCTGGAGGACCCTTTCCCGTGCCGGGAGCCGGGATGCCCCGTCCCGATGCCCTCCCGCCCTGCCCGGTCCCCGGTTCCCGGTCCCGCCGCCACTCACCGGCCGCCGCCCGCGCCCCGCGCCGCTCCGCGCCCGCCGCCCCGGGCGGCCCCGCCCGCCGCCGCCGCCGCCCAGCGGGCACCGGGCACCGGGCATCGGCCCCACCTCCCGCGCACCGCCCGAGCACAGACAGACACCCCGGGGCGGCCCGGCCCCCGCGGGAGAGCGGCGCAGCCCGGTGGGCACCGCCACCGCGGGGACGCGCCGCCTGCGCCCGGAGACTGCGCCTGGCCTGGGAGAGCACCTTACTGCACACGGAGGCGTTTGACGCTGAAGGAATTCTGGCTCTTTCTCCAGCCTTTGTGGCGTGGGAAGTCCCTGCTACTTGGAAGGCTCCCTACTGGTTTGTTGTCCATGGAATTGTACAGACTCCAGCCTAAGAAACATGAAACAAGTCAGGTTGAAGTTGTGAAGACAAAACCATGGTGTTACCATAGAATCACAGAATATGCCGAGTTGGAAGGGACCCATCAAAATCATGAGGTCCAATTCCTGGCCCTACACAAGACACCCCAAGAATCACATCAGGTACCTGAGAGCATTTTCCAAACATTCCCTGAGCTCAGACAGGCTTGGTGCTGTAACCACTTCCTTGGAGAGCCTCTTCCAGTTCCCAAGCACTCTCTGGGTGAAAAACCTTTTCCTGGTATCTAACCTAAACCTTCCCTGATGCAGCTTCATGTGGTGGTAGTGACAGTTTTTGGGGTTTGGCTCCTGAGACACAATGTCTGGGGAAAACATTCAGCTTGACCTAAGTCAGCCCTCAGCACATTACCTGGCGGGCTCCAAGCACACTGCGAGGCATCTTCTCAGCAACGTGAATCAGGTAACATTGTTCAGCCTGTGAAGGGTCTGACAGATTTTCCCATTGAGGGCTTTGTAGAACTGTAGAAATGTAGAACAGATGGAAATGCATCAGGCTGGGAAATCAATGGAGTGCTTCCTTAGCCTGTTGAAAACTGGATTTTACAGGATCACTGTGTAGTGTCGTAGTTTGTGTCAAATCAAGTTCAGTGACTGAACTGATCTCAGCTAAATAAACTGAGATGAGAATCCATCCATCTTGGTGAATTTCTGCAATTAAAATATTGCAAGGTTACACCTGGGAAAATGCAGTTTATTGATAACTCTCATCTTCTAACCTTTGAATCTATTAACGTTGAAGTTGGTTACCAAATCCCATTGAAACAGACTGACCTGCTCTGTTGCAGAGCTGGCACTGCTTCACTCTGGCAGAGAAGTAGCAGGCCCTCCTTCAGGGATGCAGTGACACGAGTGAAGACAGCTCATGTGTTCCAAAATGCAAAGTGAATGTCTCCAGTGTAAGTAAAAACAGGTCCTTGTGAACAACATGTGTACATGCCATGAATAGCATTTCCATATCCAACACTAATGGAGCAGAGAGAATATTTCCTAATCCCTCTAATAGTGCTACTGGTTTGACCTGATCTGGGAATGCATCAATTTTCCTTCACATCATCCAGTTACTTCTGATACATAAAATCCTTCTGGCTCAATAGACCTGGGAGGAAATTCAAATTGTTATTTTCAGGAAGTCAGGGATTTCATTTACTCTTTCAGTGTCAATGAGTGTGCTTCCAAGAGACAGTAAGACTCTTACACTGTAAGAATCACATGTGGATTTATGTTTTCTTTTTTCCTTGCCTCTTCCAGAAGTATCTGCAGCTTGTGCAGATTGGTTTTGACATCTGCTGCCTTTCAAAAAGAGGGAGCCAATACTGAGTATTCACACCTGGATTTTCACCTGTAGTTAAAAGACACCTCCAAAACTTCCTAGTGCAGTTGCTGTACATACAGACCAAGCAAGCTTCCTTGTCACAGGGACTGTCAGTCCTGTTCAAAATGATTGACCTGAAACCTATAGTCCTGAAAGGGGGGGATATAAAGCCAGTGAGGGAAAGATTTTAGCTGCAAGCTCACAGCAGGATATTTCAAGGAAAGCAATTCCCTACCACAAATAGTCTGCCTTTCCAATACCTCTCTCTGATACATTTTCTAAAGCTTGGCAAAAATTCCCATCTGGAGCTGTTTTATGCTGCAGATATTTACACATTTATCTCCAGGAACAACAGGATCTTGATAGCCTTCAGCATAGTGTCTTCTTCACATTCCACAGCTCTTTCTACTTGCACATTACTGGATGGAGAGCATAGCTAGAAAGTCAGAAGACGCAACCGAAAAAAGAAACAGAAATGTGATGAAGATGGAAATAACAACTAATAAAAAAAGCAAGTCCAGCAAAAAGATGGTCTGTGCTTTTGATCTGAGGACTAGATGTAATTCAGGGCATTCTTAAGTCAGGATCCATTTCATGTAAGAAGGCCATTGGACCACAAGGCAAAAATTGTCTCTCTTTGGCTACATAGTATCACAAGCTGTTTGTAATGCAATCCTACAACACCTTCCTGAAGTCTCAAATTCTCAAATAGGAGTTACAAATCAGACTTCAGTCTGGGCAGCAAAGATCTAACTTGCCAGTGGTTTTATTCCTCACCACTTCTCAGTAACTTAAGAGACTAAGATACCTCCTCTCTACCCTGGATCCTTGTAGGTCAAATAAAACCAGCAATAGTTCCAGGTGACCAGCAGTTCTGGGAATCACAAGTAATCCAAATGAGCATTAGCATCTATGAGCACTGCATACATTAACATCTATGCAAACTTGCAGCCTTAGTTTAAATTGAAATGGTCAATCAGGTAAATCAGAGAAAGGAATTCCTGTGAAGGGCTTCCAAAAAACAATGAGAGAAAGCGAGGGCCAAAACCAGCTTGGTAACAACAGTATAATGGGGAACCCAGGAAAAGCACACTTTGTTTAGAATCATTAAATTTGCTCTAAAAGATGCATTAAATCTACCAGACAAGACACAAGGTGGAAATAGCAGAATAAGATGAATGATGAGGTGAGGCAGAGCTAATTTTGCTTCATTTCTAACAAATCTATGCTGCTTATTAAAAAATACAGGTAGGAGTTTTTTAAAACTGTTTGAACTATCCTGACTTGCAAGGATATGAAAGTTGTTTGAGTTCCAGTGTTTTCTTCAATTAATAAGAAGTCAGCATTATACCAGAACACTATGCTGAAGGCTATCAACCCATCTCATAGGTGTAAACAGAACAGTTGCATGGAGAAAGCTACTGTTGTCTATAAAATGGAGAAGGAAATTTGTGTGAGAGCATAGCTAATGCCAGTGGTGTTTAATTAGACCTGGGGCCAACTCCTCTCTGACTAGAACCTCAGTTCTCTTTAAAGGAATCGCCAAGTAAGCTTGCTAGAGGGAAATGTATAACAAAAGGTTCATGAATTTAGGTATTTCCAACTGATGTATTATAATTTTATTCATACCCCTCTATCTCTAAATATCTGTTCTTATTTTTTGCTTAGGGTGCATTCTAAGGCATAAAAATATGTTTTATAAAGAGCTGAAAAGTTGGGCCACGGTAAATCCCAGTAGCAGCACTCTCATGGCAAATAATTTGAGATTCTATCAATCTTGTTAATGTTTCCTGGCCCTTTATAATCCAAGAATGAAGTGTTCTTGAATCATTTCTCTTGGATACTAGGCATAAAAAACTTCATTTCCCTGCCTTAGTGTCTGGTTCAAGGTCAAATTCAGGGTTGGGGTTGTTTTGGAGTCTTGGGGTTTTTTCCTCACTGTTGAAAAAAAATGTAAAATATCCCTCCACATTTCTGCTTTTTTTCTACATCTATTCCTCTACAACACAATATCAACACAATGAACTGTGTCATGTCTACACTGAGCAGAATTAAGTAGCTAATACAGCTCCCAGTTTTAATAATTCTGACGTTTCAGAGATTTCTCTAGTATCTGAAATAGGATCAAAATGCAGAGCTACTTTATTAACAAGTACAAATCTCAGTAACCAGACCAATGAAACAAGGAGTTTTTCAAGTTACACAGCAGGTGGAAGCAAAAGTCAGTGCATACCATGACAGGAGAGATCTAAGTTCAAGTGCTGATCAGTAAAACGAGGAGCTTCCTAAAGGAGACAGCAGGTGGGACCAAACACCCTCCCTTACAAGAGCAACGTATCTAAACATCTTAGTTCTCAAAATCCTTGCATGTATCCCAAAAGGCAAAACTTTATCCATATCTGCAGTGACCCATGGTTAAAAACTTTCCTAACACTGAGAGTTAGAGAGCAAACGAAATGCACTTCTTTCAGTTTTCTGTAACTACATGTCCCAGCAGTTCAGAAAGCTGGGTTCAGAAAGCTGGCTGCTTCCCCTGAAGCATTGGTGTGAACCATCTGCCAAGCTATAAAGTGAGAACAGGTTAACAGTGGGACTCGGTAATCTCGGAGGTCTCTTCCAACCTTAGTGATTCTATGATCAAGGCTGGTACACTGCATTTCTTCTCTGCGTGTACCCTGAGGTACTGACTTGTGCAGAGGGAATGACGATACTCTGGCAGGGCATTGGTTTGTGTCCTTTTTGAAAGACACAATTTGCAGAGGCAACTATTCAGATCCAAAACATCACTTCTGCTTTCTCACACTTGATACCAAAGAGCAGATGACACCAGTCGCACTCTACCTGTATTTGGGGCTCCATTTGCTCCACCATACCAAGTAGATACATCCAAGTAAGTGTTTCTGTCAGCTTAAGTTTTAATTCACCAAAGCCTCCACTAAGAAAAACATGAATACAGAACTCTGTGACAGGAGTTTTTTCATGTTATATTACATGCACTGTGGTTGCTGCTTCTGTAGTTTTGTGGGGCCTGGAGATAACATCTGAATGAGAAAATCCCAGAAGTTTGGTAATTTCTTCCCTTTTCTTCCATGTTAAGTTTGACAACTTTTCTAGAGTACTCAAGAAAAGCCACTGCCTTGCCAAGAAAACGAAGATGTGCACAGCTGGAGTGAGTGCAGGGAATCACAGAATGGGTCAGGTTGGAAGGGACCGCCATGGGTCATCTGGTCCAACCTCCCTGCTCAGGCAGGGTCAGCCCAGAGGCCCAGGACTGCATCCAAATGATTCTTGAATCTCTCCAGCGAGAGAAACTCCATGAACTCTCAGAACAGTCAGTTCCATTGTCACTGCACAGTAATGACGCTCTTCCTTGGGTTCAGGCGGAACTTCCTGCGCATCAGTTTCTGCACGTTGCCTCTTGTGTCTCAGAGCTGAGCCTGTCTCCATCCTCCCAGGGAGGATCTGTCGTCAGAGGACACGAAATGAGGAACACACATGCAGCCAGTCGTCAGGGCAAAAGACAGAGTTTGTTTTCTTTGACCTCGATTTCTAGAATTCGGACAATGACCAGGGATTGGAGGATGAAGGTTGCCACTTCTCCAACCACACTGATCAAACTAGCAGTCCATCAACAGTCTCCTCCTTATGAGAAGAATGTAACCATAAAAGAACAGTTACAATAACAACAGATTGTTTTATGTGAAAATCCGTGAGAAACCCCATTACAAAAATGCAAACATCAGAAGCCTGAAAAGAACAGGGCGACAAGGATCCATCCAGCAGGGCCCGGCCGGTTCACACAGCCCCTCACGGCAGCCCTGACACGGGTTCTAACGCCACCCCGAGGTTATTTTTTTCCAGAATTTCTGTGGAACCGTGTGCCACAGAGCGGCTGCAGCCGCCTGGCCTGACCCGACCTGCGGCCGGGGAGCCGCCGCCACGGCCGGGCCCGCACCCCCACCTAGCGCCGGCGGCAGGCGCGGAGCCGCCACAGCCGCCCGGCCTGGGGGCGGCCCCACGCCCGCGCCTCAGCCCCGCCGCGCCCACCGCCCCCTCCCTTCCTGCCGCCGCCGCCCGCCCCTCGGCCCGCCCCGCCGGGCGGGGTGAGCTCCGTGCCGCCGCTGCGCGCTCGGAGCCCGCGGAGCCGCCGCACAGTCCAGCGCCATGGCCCGCGAGGAGGTGGCGGTGGCTGGCGAGGAGGGGGCGGCGGGCGAGGGCGGCGGGCTGCTGCTGGAGATCGTAGGCTCCCCGCTCAACCTGAGCCTGCTGGGCCTCTGCCTTTTCCTGCTCTACCAGATCCTGCGGGGCGAGCGGCCCGCGGCACCCGCGGGCGAGGCGGACCCGCCGCCGCTGCCCAAGATGAAGCGCCGCGACTTCACGCTGGAGCAGCTGCGGCCCTTCGACGGCGTCAGCAACCCGCGCATCCTCATGGCCGTCAACGGCAAAGTCTTCGACGTGACCCGCGCCAGGAAGTTCTACGGGCCCGGTGAGGGCGGGGGCGGGCGGGGGCTGCGAGACGGGCCCAGCCCGGGCACTCCGCGCCTTGTGCCCGGGGCCAGCGGCCGGGGGGAGCGCGGGGCGGGTCAGGGCCGGTGCGGGCCGGCAGCGCCTTCCCTCAGCGGGGATCAGCGCTCCTGCCTGACCCCGTCCCGGCCCCGGTCCCGATGCGGAGGTTTGGAAAGGGCTCGGCTTGCTTGCAGCCGGCGCTGGGAGAGCTGTGTGCCGGTGACTGCTGCCGCCCGGGCTCCAGAGTCGGGCCCCGGTGTTGTAGAAACTCCGGCTTTGCCAGTTTACGTTGTTTCATTGTTCTCGGTGTTCTCCCATGGCAGGCTACAGGTACCAAAAGGGGTTGGGCGGCTTTGTTGGCCTGGGTTGCCTTTGCCTGATGGCAGACGGCAGAAGCAAAGTGTTCTCTCTCAGTGTTGACATTCCATTCCCAACTTTTAGCGGGTATCACTCTATTGCATAATATTTTTACTAAATACTTGGCAGTTTAGATTAAACCAGCTTTCTACCAGGAGCATAGTTCAAACGTGCAAAGATTGAATAACCTATACTCGTAGAGCAGCCAGCGATGAGGTGGATGGGAGTATGTGCACCCAGGTGAAAGAATTTTTATCACCTCCGAGAGGGCAGGGGTTTTACTTTTATCAGAGGCTGCTTGTTAAAACGGCTCAGTGAGGCTTGCTGATTTGTACCAGGATCTGCCTGGCATAACCATTCCTGAGCTGTCCAGACAGCCTGGTAGCTGCAGTAGTGAGCTGCCAGTGCTGCTTAGAGACAAGGAGAAAAATACAGGAGACACCATGTTTTTGAAAGCGTTATGTTACTACTTGTGGGCCAAACACAGACGAGACTGTCACTGAATGATGATGCCAGGCTACAACTTTGCATTCTGCAGCAGTCAGGATGATATGCACAGTGAGTTAGATGTGCAGCTTTGTATTTATAAAACCCACTTGACATAAGGTCCAAGCTTTAGATGCTGCCTTCCTTGATGACAGTAAAAGCTGCCTGTTGCATCTGATTTGGTAATTGCCGAGTGGTTCACTACAACGTCTGGCTAGTTTGATTTTCATTTTAATGGAAAAATAAGATTCTTTTGATTAATTTAGGAAAAAACACACTCTGGAAGTTTGCACGTGCTCTATAAAAACCAAAGTTCACATCCAACTTCTTTAAGCACCTTTTAGAAGAACTTTGAATGTCTAGTTCAACATACAGCATCTCAATTTTTGGCTTGTCATGCAAGCACGTTAATCATTAATGAAGTTTAGCAAGAGTTTATCTTGATGTCTCTGATCTGCTGTGAGTTGCATGTGTTGATCATTTGAGTTCATCTTGCATTTTGTTTCAATAGATGTTTCCTCCAACTTGATAATTTCTAGTAGCTCCGCTATATTTTCTGTCAAGCCATCCTTTCATCTCAAGTCAGGAGTATCTGTTAGAAAACTTCCATTTCACCCCAGACACAGAAATCCTTCCTCTGTTCCTTATTTTAAGGATGTGCATCCCAGTCTGTATGCTTATCCTTACCCTGTTTATATGTGCCATGCACCATTGTGTGGTTCATTGTCCTGATGTTTCAGCAAACCTCAGTATCTTTCTCTGTGATTTTATTTCGTGTCCTCTTCCTTTGTTTTTTCTTGCTACCAATTAGAATAAAACTTCAAAGCATTTCAGAAGTTTGAGGCACCTGATGCATGGCTCAGGGTAGAAACTCCTCTGTTTTAGTTTGGAGACTGATCCACAAAGATAACGTTGCATCCATTAACTCTGCAATAATGCTGCTTATGCTTTTATTTTAAAGAGGGCCCGTATGGGATCTTTGCTGGAAGAGATGCATCCCGAGGTCTTGCCACTTTCTGCCTGGATAAGGAGGCGCTGAGGGATGAGTATGATGACCTCTCTGATCTCAACGCTACACAGCAAGAGACCTTGAGGGACTGGGAGTCACAATTCACTTGTAAGCAATCTTAAACCTATTTACAAAGAAGTAGTTAACTGGTAATAGGGGAAGCAATAGTTAAAAGGCTGTAACCAGCTGGAAGCATCATATATATAAATGGTGGGAATTGCATATATACACCAAAAACTAGCATAGTGGAAATAAAACGTATTTTCTTTTTATATCTAGTGTTGAAAGATTTACTATAACCAGCTACAATGGAGTTTTCTCCACATGATGTCATTAGAAATCTCAGTCCTGACCTGATTTGCACCTACTATTTTGGCCTTCTTCCTGTTTTAATTAAGAGTGTTAATCATGCCACACTGAATGCGTGTTCTATTATGCTAACAAGCTTGTTGCAGAATCCATAACTATGCTATCAAATATGTGACTTGAAGTAGTGTTAAAATCTACAAGTGTTGAGCA
This sequence comes from Phylloscopus whistleri, assembly GCA_017589585.1. Classification (NCBI taxonomy): domain Eukaryota; kingdom Metazoa; phylum Chordata; class Aves; order Passeriformes; family Phylloscopidae; genus Phylloscopus; species Phylloscopus whistleri. The sequence continues at coordinate 277,805 of JADMLD010001007.1, read as the reverse complement.
TCAGGACCGACAGTGAAGTCCACTCTTTTTATTACTGTGTTCCTATTAAATATGGCAAATAGTTGCTTTAAATTGTTATAACATTACTAGTCTGAAATACCTGTAATCAGGGGTTCTTTTGCTTTGTTGAAGTTGGCAGATAGGCAACATAGTATAGCTCTCAGTCCTTACATGTATATGGTCTTGGCATTTTTACATGCTCAGAAGGAGATATAAAATAAATCAGAGGCTTAATCACATAATCGGATAACAGATCCATCTTTATCTTTGGGAGAAAGGATCTCCCTTCAGTCCTATTGAATATTCTTAATACACTTCACAAAAAATTAAAGCCCCTCCAAGCTGGGTATATGTGTGCACATATGTATGTGCTTGTTTAATAGAGGTGAATAGTCTAACAATGCCTTTGGTTGAAAAACCAGCTTTGGCATTGGCAAGAGAAATAATCTAGGATTCTGTTTCTTTGGCTGGGTGAGTCCATCAGTTTGTGTTTATACATCTTTTGGTTTAGGCAATAAAATGAGAGTTAGATTCACTTCACATGATTCTTACAACAACAGCAATAGTAGTTCAGGTAGTAGTTGATTTTAGCTTTTCTCCTTTCCCCCAATGTTTGGAACAAGTTGCTCAGAGATTTTTTATTAAAATATAACCATCCTGTTCATTCAGAAAACAGTTGGAGGAGTTTAAAAAGGTGACTCTTCAGGGCAGAAAAATAACCTGGATTTTTTTTTTTTCCCCCAGTTAAGTATCATCATGTTGGCAAGCTGCTGAAGGAGGGGGAGGAACCCACTGTGTACTCTGATGAAGACGAAAAAGATGCCCAGGATGCAAAGAAAGAGTAGATATTGCAGTGAGGAACAATCTATTTTTGAACCATAAAGGATCATTTGTAACATTCCACTTCTGTTTCACAAGGTGCAGCAGCAAGGCTTACAAAAGGTCCAGAGGTACAGTGAATGGTTTCTTTTCAAAGATTTCAAATTCAGTGGGAAGCTTCTGAAGGTCTTTGATCTGTCTTCCTTTAAACCCACATAATAAGAAGTATGCATGACAAATGTCTGTGCAAAAGTAAACTGCAATTTTGGCAATAAAGCACTATTTTTCTGCTATCACCATTTAATGCAATGTAGGTTGAAATCAAGTTTTTCATTACCAACCTAGCACTGTGGACATAAGCACATGAATAACTTCACATATGTAACATGAACACCACTAAATCTTCTTTTGTGTTAGCTTCTGCAGGATGTGCCCCCCAGGTTGTAATTCCTTTAGAAGAGGGACTATATTTTGTTTGTCCACAAAGCATCATACTCATTTGTTGTGCAGTGTATTTCATTATTATGTAAGATAATTTGGCTTTCAGAGCATTGCATTAGCGACTTACAGATGAAACACTAACTGCTTTTAAAAAAGATCAAGAATTTTTGAGGGGATAAATCACTTTTAAATATTTAACAAAGACTGATGAATGCTTGATGCATAATTCTGCATAGACTAAAATTCTCTGTTCACTTTTAAAGCACATCTATAGTGTTACAAGAGTTTAAATAATGAGTGGAATTAGGCATCCCCAAAGGTGCACCATGGAGTGTGACTTGACTTGACTATTGTTCATTCTATTCTCTTCTTAGTAAAAAGCGCTCCTGTATACGTTAATGGAATTTTATTAAACATGGAAGATCAGCTGCTCTTGATTCCTAGGCCTAAAAAAACAAGAAGTTGCTGGTATGGCATGATTAGCAAGTGCTCTTGTAAATGCACCTCTACCTAGCAGAAAAACACTACTGGTCAACGTAACTTACGTAAGTTAGGTACAAAATAAAACAGTGTAAGCTGTTTCTGCATTGAGGCCTTTGTTGGTTTGGAATGTTGCCATTAAAAGAAATGGCACAATCTCATGCATAGCCAGCAATGCTATACCTGTGGACCTGACCTTTGAGTTGCTTTTTACTTATTTGCTCTCTTGGCTTACCTCTATGCTTAATTACTAGGTTTTTTCTAAGTGACCCGCCTCCTACCAGAGTGGGCTGGATAAATGGATATGACCAAGGAGAAATGTAAATGTTCATCATCCAAAACACTTCTCTAAAACTTTCTTATAAATTCCAAGATAACTAATGATTTGCTGATCGCTTGTGAACCTATCCAGGTGACTCTGCTAGTGCAGAATATCCAGGGTGCCTGTATGGTGTAATTCCCTCTATTTCATTTCTCTGGCTTGGCTGTCTGCTTGTTTCAATTTGGCAACATGACCAAAATGATGAAGTGAGTACTGAGGGGGAAGGTGTAAACTAGGCAAAAGTGTTCGGAAGTAGAGTGTGTTGCACAACAGCAGCTTTCATAAACAAGTTGACACAACATATTAAAAGTGCCTGAGACCATCTGTGGTGAGAACAACTGACTCTCCCTCAGTCCCAACACTGTCCGGGGATTTTCTTTTGGTTGCACTGGGCCTTCCTGTGAGGAGCGAGGTTGTTGGAGCCAGAGAGCTTGTGTAAAGTGGTACTGTATGAACTACCTGACAAAGGTCCAGAGACACCTGTAGACCTTGTCATGACCTTTGTGTTGCTGTTTTTATTTTTGGGGACATTTATACTCTTTGCAAACTACTACTAATGGTTTACCTCAAATTGGAAATGTGCTTTTATTTGTTTAAGGCAGAAAATAAAATACTCTTGCATAATGGTGGTGTTTGTTTTTTACTGCAACCAAATGTTATATTCAATACTCCCCTAATGTTTCAACTTTTGTATTGTCTTTCTCCAATGTGTCAGATATCCAATGCATAGATTGAGTAAAATATGTTCTAATGGAATGCTTGTAAATGCAGTTCACTAGTAAAACTTTAACAGAATATCAATTAGAGAACATGCTCTATTGCAAAAACAATGTTAGACAGAAAAAATACCCCAAATAATTGTCAGTACTGAGTAAAAGCTGGAGCTTTGGAAGGCTGTAACCTACCCTTCAGTGGACCCAACCATCTGACTCTTAAGTTACTCCATAACATATTTTAAGTATTAATCTGTACATCAGAACATTAAGCATCACAAAGAAAAAAAAAGTAACAAAATGATGCAGAAAACAGGCAGTAATACAAGACAAAGCTCATTGTTAATACTTCTTGTGGAGGAGATATGGCACTTTGGTAAGACTTTACTTTTCAAAAGTTACTTTTTCAGGGAAGACAGAGGATTTCTTGTGAAAGGAGAAGAAACATATCACAAAAGCTGTTCATAAAGCACCAGGCATGGGTTCTACTTTCTTCCAAGTGCTGAAGAAAATGGATGGGTTTCTGTTCATTACAACTTGAACCCTTCCTTCAACAGTGACTGTCAGCAATGACTATGCAAAAAGAACCATACCAGGCAGCTTATCAGGCTGTACATTAACCAGGTAGGACATGATGACCAATTAAATGCAGAGAATGTCACTAATCTCCCTCATCTGACGTGTCCAACACCTGTCACAAAGATCTACTCTAGGATAAATCAAAACAATTGAGTCATATCTTATTTCCAGCCAGGAAAACTCATACTGCTTTGTAAAATTCAGATATTCTTTCACCTGGGCATCACCTGCCCTTAATCGCCTTTATTAGCTCTCACTTCCTGCTGTTCCAGTTAAACACAAAAAAGTTCAGTATTGAATGCTTTCTGTTGAAAGTTATGTAAGGGGTTTTATGAAAGGTGAGGCATTTCTATGCATTGCCTGGAATTACTGGATTAAGAAGAAAGGGCTTTATATTCTAATTGCTGTATTGTATTTCAAGCAGATGGACTGATTTAATAATGGGCCTAGTGTATTTCTGCTTTAAAACCAGCCTGTAGGATTTTGACTTCAGCATTCAGCACAAAGTACAACCCACAGGTCACATATTTTCAGTAACAAAGCATTGTTCAGCCAACTTCTCTTCACACCAGCTCTATGAGGAGGCATTTTCACTAGTTCTGTACAGAAAATTAGATTTGATGGCAAGATCTGCAGTTTAAGGCTCCAGCTTCATGCATGTCAGAGTAAACAGTCTTTCCATAAAAAGCACCCAGCCTCTTGTAACACCTATAGCAGCTGGGCATAGTAGCACACATCAGGTTCAAACTGAAAGGTGTGAAATTATGCCAGAAATGTTCTACATTTCCATTGCTGAACTATATAAATGCCGCTTTTAATGCATCTTCTAATCTAATAAATGCTTTAATTGCCATTCTGTAACTTTCATACGTCAGATGTGACATATACAACAACTAAAATCCAATCTACAAAGCCATGCATTTTAAGTTTTAAAGCAAGCTGTTACATGAATCTTTAAAGATTAGCCTTCAGGATAATAAAATTATGTTAAGTAGTCCGGTGTATGAAAAGGTGGGGCTCATATTAAATGTGCTGACAGGAAAAAGAAATTCTTCCCTCTGAGCATGGTGAGGCTGTGGCAGAGGTTGCCAGAAGAAACTGGAGGCCCCATCCCTGGAAGTGTTCAAGACAGGTTGGACACTGCTTGGAGCAGGTGGAAGGTGCCCATGCCCTTGACATGGGGGTTGGAACAAAGGTGGTTTTTAAGATCCCAATCCAAACCATTCTATGATTTTGTGAAAAGTAAAATTATTATTTAAACGCCTGAAATCAGGTTCTAAATAATGTAAAATAGGAAACACAGAAGTTCTCTTTTGGCATGAAGATTACAATGATGTTTCACATTTTAAAGTGCATGCATATTTTATTAACTAACAATGTTTTACATGGAATGAGAACTTGGGAGATAAAGCAGATCCTCTATCAGTTTCAGTCAATACAGGTGAACAAGAAGCAATTACAGAAATTGAGTATTTATTTGTTATTGGTTATTGTGACAGCATGTTGATAAAACACCGGAAATTTACACCGAAGGAAATCTTTAGTTCCTTCTCCCCCAGATTAACAAAAAGAAATACTTCCTCATCTGTCACTAAAAGGCCTGTCCACAGGAACTGAGTACTCATGGACACAAAACTGTCTATAGATTGACAGAGGGGGAAGTTTTTCTATCTTTAATTTGCAAATATTGCATAGAGAAAAAACATCCTTGGTATGTCACATCAGTGCAACTGAAAACATTTTACACGGTCAACAAATACATTAGTCCCTCTTTATTTTAACTGTATAAAATACTAAAGAGGAGACTTAAGAGGGGCCTAAATGTTCTCCAAAATAGTCAGAAAATATTTCTGTCAAGAAAATAACATCTTTTTAGATAAAAGTAATAGATTAACAGTACTTTGAGTAGCAACCACTTGTCATTCATGATCCTAAAAAGGCACTCAACATCTGAACATATGAACAGAAAGACTGATATAACCTGGCTTAGAAGCCTGTAGGAATCACCAGTATTGAAGACTGGGGAAAAACCTATCTACCACGAACAATTACAATTATTCTTTTTTATTACTATTTATTAGAGCAGAAGTTACAAACATGGGTAAGATCTTATGTAATGAAGGCAACATTTTCACATTAACTTCATCTACTGACATGTAATAAATCATAAAATGAAAGCTGCAATAATCAGTGCATTGAACTTCAAACTCCGTATCTTGCTAAGGGACTTTGTCCAAAAGCAATTGTGGCTGTCTTCTAGATATAGCCAGATAAATAAATATGGATATAACTCAAGCTCCTAGACTGCATTTTCACATTTTTACCTACATGCAGCACAACTCTGACAACATTTCACAATTCCTTTGGAAAGCATTTGTAAGCAAACTCATATGAAACAGCTACCTCACTATATGTGCCTTCAAAATCTTGTGAAGTGTCAACCTGCATTTACATGGGGACTGTCAGCAGGCTGACATGCACTGCTCTTTCATTATCTAACACTCAGAGCTTTGCTTAGACAACCATTCAGATTCCTGGAAGCAACTACATTGAGCATAAGTTCAGTGAAATCCTTCCTCCCAAAGGCCAGCAAGTTTTCAGAAACACTTCTAGAATTATGAATAGAAAACAAGGATTCTTCTAGTGTGGGTTTTACAGAAAATGGGACTTCTTTCACATTTGGAAATCTGTTCTCAAAATTGAGTATAAATGTCTCCCACACCTTCCAGTTCCATCATTATAACAATCTGATGGAGGAGGCACTTCATGTGCTTGCTCTACGATTAACAATTAGGTTTTTTTCCAATGACTCATTATTAGTAAATACTGTAATTTGCATGATTCCCTGCATTCAATCAAAGTGTAATGCTCCAAGATCTCAGTCTGTGTCCTTTCAAGTTCTTTAGCCACTAGTCCATGAAAGTTTGTTCTGGCTCTGGGGAAAGTTTTGGTCCTGTTATCCAAAAGGCAAATACACATTCTGCTTTTGTGGCTCACTACACCAGTAAGATATTCTAACCAAAGGAATTACCTAAGCAAAAAAAAAATCAAAAACCAACCCAGTCATTCATATACCTTTTAATGATCTAAGGGCTTTCTTCTCACACTTCTTTATAAAAAAACTTCAGAGCTATAATACAGTAGTTGTTCAGCATCCTCTTCTGGGCTCTCCTCCACAGAAAGTATCTGAGAAGGGGTTTGTCTGAATTATCTCAAGAGGAAATAGAGGGCATCCTCTGACATCTGCATCCATCTCTCTTCTCAACATTAACTTCCTCTCATCTCCTGTAGATAAGAAAAAGTTTTTTGAAATGAGTTTGTCAGGTGGACAGGAAGGGAAAGGGAGGTCGCTGTAAGGGTATCCACCAACCAAGTAGAAGCACGGTAAATTGTAAAAAAGGCTGTCAGAACAGCCAGTAGCAATCCCGTATGAACATCAGATTTTAGCTATGTAAAAATTTACTCACCTGAGACAGTATTTCCCATACAGCTGTGCCACGCATTGAATTGTCTATCAATGTTTTAGTTGTCTAAAGCATGTTGTTACCATGCATGTTGTTAACAGAATAACCACCCATCATCTAATGGCCAGGACAGATACTGTGCTACCCAATTAAGTAGATAAATACTACTCTTGAGCTGCAGCTATGTGTTTCAGAGCTAAACTGAAAACACTCTTAATTGCAGAGAAGTTGCACTGTTTTTTTTAATGCCATGCTTATACCCTTTAAAACCATTCATCACGGTAGGAACTGTGGCAACCTCCCCTGCCACAGACCTGCCAAGTTCAGTCCCCTTAGCTGTGGTGTCCCTCTCTCTCACCTCTCCTCTGAAGGGTCTCCTGAAGGGGCAAGCCATCATGAGGTGGAACATCTGGTGCTGCCATAGAGGTGTGATGTGTCTTGAATTTCACTTTTTTGTGCAATATTTTCTTACATTTTCTCTGTATCGTTCTGAGTGACTCCAGCTGCATGCAACTGTCCATTTCTGAAAAGCCACATTCATCAGATAAAAGATTAGAAGAAACCTTTTTTTGCTTTTTCTTCATTTTATGAGCATTTTTCTCCTTTTCCCTGGATTGTCTCTCACTTTTCTTTCCTTCATATCTTAATTTACTACTAGACCTCTTGTATGACTTTTTAAGTTTATGTTCACACTGCCTTGCCAAGCCCTCATGGACAGAATTAGAACAGGAATTACATTGTCTGATTTCCTTCTCTTGACCTTCCAGAGCTACATTTTTATGATAAACCAGTAATTTTCTTTCCCCAGCTCTTGCAGACAAGCACCCTTTATTACAACTGCTGTAAATTTCTTCATACCTTCTTTCTGCTCTCTTCACTGAGCTGCCACATGCCTCTCTAAAGTACTCAGAATCACTGATCTCTTCCAACAAATCCTTTAATCTGCAAGCAGATCTACATGTTCCATATGGTACGGTGCCTTCATCTCTACCATCTTCTTTTTTGAATTCCTTATTATGAGTAACAGTAGTGCACTCCAAAGAATGATTCAGTCCAGCATGTGGTAAGTTATCAACAGTGAGTGAGTCATTCCTCTGCAGTTGCAGCTTTTTTGCAAGCTTGGCCCCATGGACCTTGCTTTCTAACACTTTGTCTGTTGACTCAAGTTCCCCAAGAGTGATCACCAGCCTAGAATTACTATCACTGCTGCAATTTCTCTTGTGGAGGTTTTGTACAGGACCCACTTCTCTGAAGTGCTGACCATGTTTGTTACTCAAGCTGATGTCAAACCCGCTACCATCATCAGACACCACTCGCTTCCACCGGGACTTGTTTGCAGTGGTTTTTGGCTCTAAGCAAACACGTGCATAGTGGGGTGTCTGGTAGTAGTTTAGTAAATAATGGATGAATTCATCAGTCTCGTAAACCTTCTGCTTTTTGCAATCATCTTCCTCAGACACTGTCTGTGTGTGAACTACATCCAGTGCTGGGCGGTGCCTTCCACGGAGAGGTTCGATGACCCTGCCGTCCTGGGTAACCGTGATCAGCAAAGGCCCGCAGCCTCTGGCCGAGGAGTCGCACACACCTCTGCCAGGCAGTCCTTCAGGGGCTGGAGAGGGATCATTTAAAATTGTCCTGACTATGTGACAAGCAGGTGCATGGAAGTTACTCACACCTCCTTCCTCACAACACAAACCACTACCTTTTTGGATTGATGGGCACTTAAACTCCTTACAATTCAGCTCTTTGTGCGTAAGATAAAGGGAGCTAATCAGCTCCTGCTGGATGTCTTTAAGTGCTGTTTCAGAAAATGAATCATCCTTCTTTACATCCAGTGAAGGATCCACTTTTTGACTTGCCAACTGTGAAACGAAGAAAATAGAAATTTATTTAACACACCGCGTTCATAATTAAGGAGGCCAATGTCAGATGTAATGGGGCCCTAAAATTCATGCAGAATGGCAAGGGTAGCCTCTAACTTCAGCTCATGGTAAATTACAATCCTTTAGAAATCTTTTACATTAAGGATTGGGAAAAATACACACTTGTTAAAAGCTGCAAGCAAATTTTTCTCTGCAAATAGAGGAGACAAAGCCATATTAGAAATTAAAAACCCTGTTTTCATTTGAAACCTTTTCTGCCCAAAGCACTAAACTAAACCTGCAAACATTAATCTGTGTGCAAAACACTCTAATTTTTATCTCTTCTCTGCTGACTTCCTCAAGACAATATCTGAATCAAACTGAAATAAGCCTGGTAATGAGTGCTGGCCAAGAAAAAAGAAGAGGCAATTAGAAATGCAGCTGGTATAATCTGTGCCAGTTTAATTCAGACCTGAGACCAAAATAAGCAGAGAGAGCATCACTTATGTCCCCTCTCCAAAATTCTTTGCTTGCAACGCTGGATCAAGTCTAGTAAGAGCTAATACAGCCTTTCCAGCCCTATTTTTCACTCAGTAAAGACAAGGTCTTGAGAAAGCACCAAAGGCAAAGTTTCTGGGTGAAAATGCACTACATTTGCTCTCAGGGCAGGACTGAGAGCACATTGTCACAAGACATAGGCCTCTGGCCTTCTCAGTGTTCAGTCAGCCCCAAAGCAGTCTTCTGAACAGCATCAAGATATCAAATGTCTAGTGAATTATTCAAGCTCTAATAAATATCCTTAAAAATTTAAAATACGTTTTAAAGTATGTTTTAAAGTAGTCTTACTTTCACACGATTTAACAGCACTGTAAGCAGTCTGACAGACTCCACTCTTCTCTGAGCTAGCAGGGATTTCCTTTCTTCCCATTCAGGCATATTCTCTGGCCACTGCTGTTCTTCAGCCGGTACCTTCTGCTGCTCTGGGGGATGTTCCTCATCTCCATCTATCTGCCTCTCTTCTCTCCTCTCGCGCTTAGCTTTCCTTTTTCTCTCTTGAACTTCTTTTCATCACCACGTCTTTTTCTAGGTAATTATCAATATGGGACAATTTAGACGACACTTGTTTTACGTTCTGCGTCCTGGGGAACTGGATATAAGTGTTTGAAGTGCTAATAATAAGCAAACAGTCATCAAGAATCACATGTGGCTAACAAGGAATCTCATTTGCTTAAATAACACTTTGAAAAAAACATGAATTACATATACCCAACTGATCCCCACAGTTAGAAAGTTGTCTCTTCAAACAGTTTGTATTCTTGTGGTTTTTCATAAGCACTGCCAAGACAACAGCATCACATGATTGTTTGTCCCCAAGGACACAACTAGAGACTAATCATTTGGATCTAATTCTTAAATTAACAAATCTCCCCTACAGATTAGCATGAAGGTCCCATTTAAGAGGTATTACAAGAGTAATTCAGGGGTTATCACTGAGCAAGGCTTACCCAGAGCCAAGGTCTTTTCTGCTCCTCACACACCCCACCAGTGAGGAGGCTGGGGGTGAACAAGGAAATGGGAGGAGACACAGCCAGGACAGCTGATCCCAGCTGACCCACAGAATAGCCCAGACCATATGGCCTCATGCTCAGCAATAAAGCTAGAGGAGAAGGAGGAAGGGGGCAGGGGGCATTTGGAGTGATGGGGTTTGTCTTCCCAAGTCACTGCTATGTGGGGTGGAGCCCAGCTGTCCTGGGAATGCTGAGAGCACCTGCCTGTCCTGGGGAAGTGGGGAATGAATTCTTTGTTTTGCTTTCCTTGTGTATGTGGCCTTTGCTTTACCTATGAAACTGTCCTGATCTCAACCCTTGTGTTTTCTTACTTTTACCTTTGTGATTCTCCTCCTATCCCACTGGGGAGAGGGGGAGGGAGTGAGCAGCTGTTGTAGGACTTAATTACCAGCTGGGGTTAAACCACAGCAGGCTCTCACCACTTTTTGGAAACTGTGCCCTTTAGGAAGTAGCTCTACCGAATAATCAACATGACACATAACAAAAACCTCCAGAAAATTCAAGGAACAGTGTTCACACAAATGAGTGTTTAAAAATAGTTTTTAAAGAAGTATTTAAATAAGGAAGAATTAGCAACAGAAGCATAGCAATGCTTTTAGAGACCTAGCATTAGATTCACCATGCTCTGCATTCTAAGTGTCTGCTTTTTTCAAGAAGGTGCATAACATGATTGATTACTAGTGACAGTTTAGGATGCCATCCAAACACATTATCTAAAGAATTAAAACTTCAACATACTACTATTACTCATATGCAAATTTAAAAATACTGCACTGAATATACCAACAATAACAACATGCAAAAATGGGTAAAGACAGAAAAGTATTTCATAGCTTTGGACTTTCCAGTCAACAGAGAGGCACTGAGAAATGTACATCACATAATTTTATTTCAGGGCATAAGGACATTGATTTAAGATGTTGCAGCATAAAGCAATACAAAAAGGTTCTGCCCACATGCAGAACCTTAAGAAATCAATCCTCAGAACAATTTGAGAGCAACAGCTCTCTGATTTCACTGTAGGCCCGCAGAATCATAGAATAATCCAATCTGAAAGAGATATCTCCAGTCCAACCTATCTCATAATCCAGACTCTGCATCTGATGCCTTACATGCAGAATTGTCATTATGGTTTTCTTTCCAATATATAAATTAACAACTACATAGTATTGTTTCAATTTCTCCAACTCCTGTTTCCTCAAAGCATGGACTTTTACACAGCCACTCTTCCTGTATTTTACTTGGTATGAGGAAGTATAACAAATCTCAAGAAAATGGGACATTAGCTAAATATACCCTCACCTCTCAACCCCCTCTCTTTTCTTGCCCCTTTTTTGAATTTGCTCCTGTTCTTGCAGTTTTAGTCTTTCCAGGCTTCTCTGCCTTACGGCTCCTTCACTGAAAGTGTCTGGTGTCAAAAGCCACCTCTCACAGAAGAAGCAGAACCAGACTTAGCAGCCCAGTCTGCTTGTATTTATACAAACACAGACACCTGCTGAGCAAATGAGAGACCCCAGGTGACTACCAAAATACCACCACACTCGTGAGAATGCCTCTCCCTACGCTGACAGACCAGAACTTCTGAAGTTCATACTGGGTTGTCAATCAAGCTCAAACACCCCTTTCCCAAATGCCTCCTCCTGCTGTGACATCAGGGGCTCTGCCATCAATCTGACATCACACCTTTGACAATCTGGCACCACACCTTCAACCAAACCCATTCCTGGTAGGCTCTTCGAAGTTCAGCATGTTCAACACATCATTCCTAGTTGCAGCAGTCATGCAGTTCTGCAAAAACTAGAGTTCACTGACTCTTAGAGCAACATCTTTTGGATCCAATGCTTATTTGCTGGCTTAAGAATTGATGGATTCTGTTGATGTGTGCTGCATTTCATCAGCTTCAGATTGAGCTGATTGCCCAGATTGAGCACATTAAAAGAAAACACTCAAGGAAGTTGCATCAAGGTCTAGCTATACTGAAAAAGTAAGTAATAGGAAGTATTATTTCCAACACAGAGGGATATTTCAGGGTCACAGTTTAGAAATTACCAGCTGGGAGAAAAAAATGAAACAGGGTACTCCCTAATAAGTGCTTATGGAGATAAACCAATAGGCTGCTGAAATGAGGCTTACAATTTGCACATTTTCTTTTACAATGCAACACTAGGCGTAACACTTCAGTGGATTCATCTCTCAATACACTTAAACAAAAAGGTAAAGAGAAGAGGGTACGTACCATTTTCTAGCCAACAATCACTGGCAGCTGCTACAGCTACTGCATATTTAACAATAAGAAACTAAGTATCTTTCAGAGTCTCACCAGTTCCTGAGATCATCTCCCAGTTTCAGTGCCAACTACACTGAAAACATTGACAACCTTTAGCTTACCCAGAGAAAATTTTCAGGAAATCAAACAGTATAATGCTGGGTTTTGATTAAAGGAGTTAAGTTCAGATACTTGAACTCCATATATCAGTACACCTACATCTAGTACAAACAGGATAATCACACAGGGGTTTTTTGCCCCTCACATGTTTATTTGTCCAAGAAGTTTACAGAGAGGCTTCCACTGGTTATCAAGGACTTTTCAGGCCTAAATTCAAGGAAAAAGAGAACAGAATTGGCAAACCACAGTCTTGCCAGTTTCCTCCACGAAGTCTCAGCACCTAGTTACAATTAAAGCTTAGTGTATTTTAATGCTGCCCATATGCTATATTTTTTCTTTATTTTATAGACACCATTTAACATAAATACAGATTAAATCAAATGGAGAAAAAAAGGATACATATACAAAGAGAGCTGCAAGAGTGACACATAAAAGCTTCCTCTGAAGAAACATGAAAAAAAAAGTTTGTAAGATGGTTTTCATAGGTTATAGACTATACTGTTATTATTTGAAAAAAGCCATGTTACTTGCTTTCAACATGGGAATGTACAAGGGAAGAGAAGCACAGAAACTGTTTGATAAAAGAGGGTGGCTACACTTTATTAAGAATAATTAAGATGAAGAAAAAAACCCACATATGTACTGGAGAAAAAGCTAGTGCAATTAACATTAACATAAAATAACCAGGAATTTCTGGAAGCAGCAGCTACAGCACAGACTGCAGCACTGAATTGCTCCTTGTAGGGAACTGCTGCCAAATGCACTCAGAATTAGCTGTAACTTTGTCAGGCAAGGCTGAATCTCTCAGGATTAATCTCTGCACAGAGCTGTGTATGTATACAGACACACCTTCCGTGTCTCATACAAGCAAAGCAGATACATGAAGTACTTTCCACAAAACTGAAGCAGTGAGTAACCTCTAGAGTCCTTTCTGCCCACTGTGCATTACAATAAAGAGCTTCCTAAAGCTTTCCACCAAGATGGTGCCAACTAAACTTCTGCCACCCCACTAAGATTTGTGGTGCAGCAGATTAAAACAGCCAGGACACTGCTGTTACAACCTGTAGAGATATGAATGTCAAGCCTGCAGACCACCTGGTGTACACAAAATCTTGTTCTGTTTTGCAAGTACATCTTCTGTTAAACCAACTGAAACATTATCCTGCCCTTGCAAATCTTCTTTCACTTATATCCTTACACCATCACGGCTGCAACCATCTTCCTACTACTGCAATAAATCAGCTAAAAGCCCTAAACTCTCTTCACAGAGCTGAGTAAGCTATAGTGATTTGGTAGTGCACACCATTACCCTTTCTCTTCCCCACTTGTGTTCATGGCCAGGAGCTCTTCAAGCATCAGAAATTTATTTCTCACTATGTAACTGTGTACAAAGCACAGAATTATTTACTGGCTGATCCACTGAATTGCTGCTCAGCAGCGTGGCCTTTTGGAATCAACCCTGAGATATCAATAAGCCACTACTTTAACTTTAACCTTTGCAACTGAGAAATCACAAGGAATTTGATGTTCAACCCCTTTATCAAATTATTATTTCCTTTTGGCCACTCTGCCATGGTAAAAACATTTGGAACATATCTGCCTTTGCACTAGGATTTACTACAATAACTGCAGGCTGAACTGTCCTTATCTTACAACACCCTAAATTGTGTCACCTGAGTTCATACTTTAAAACAAACACTTTAGGGAAAAATTAACAACCTGGCAATACCTAACCTGACACACTCACATGGTCCGCATGAGCAACAGGCAAGTAGTGGGAATAATTCTTCCAAAGGCACCCCTCACATTTGCTCACTGTACTTGCTAGCTCAAACAGCTCTCATCATGCCCAGTTTCCCAGCTGGTCACTCATGCCAGGCTTTGGGCCATCGCAACAGTTTCAGAGACCATACCATCACCCATGTCAGAAAAGAGGGTTATCTTGAAGAGAAAAAAACCCAAAAACAATCCAACATATTTTGCTAGGTTGCTTTTCAAACATTTTGTTTCCCTGCTGTCACCCACAGTGTAGCCCCTGAGCAGTCCCACCAGCAGAGGTGAAGGCAAGCTTGTGGCAGAGGAAATATTTTAATTCTGCAGAGGTGGGTATGCAGGAGCACTACAAGCTAATGTAATGTGGCAACTGTATGTATTGATCCACATCAGTAGAGTTTATCATGCAGGGGGAAAAGCTGGGGTGTTTAGCCTGGAGAAAGAGAGGCTCTTATGGAGTACCTTATGGCTCTCTACAATCACCTGAAAGAAGGCTGGATCCAGGTGGGGGTTGGTCACCTTTCTCAACTAATGTGAGAGGAAATGGCCTCAAAATACATCAGAGGTTTAGACTGGATATTAGGAAAAACTTCTCCACTGAAATGGTGATAAGGCATTGGAAGAGGCTGGAAACACCATCCCTGGAAGCTTTCAAATGGTTTGTGGACGTGGCGCTTGGAGACATCATTTAGTGGTAAATACAGTAAATGTTACTGGTTAGACTGTGATTTACCGGGCTTTTCCAACCCGAGTGATTCTATGACAAGCACTTACCACAAAGTCACTTGGAGAAGTTTAAGGAAGAGATTTAAACTGATTTTTAACAAATGAGTTTATCCAGCCTGCTGTATGCAAAATTAACTGAAAAAGAGCGATCAGAAATGCTGCTGCTCTCACGAATATTGCAATAAGGGAGCCTTTTGAAGCGAACACTCCCAGCACCGCTGTGCTCAGCGCTGTGGTGAGGATAAAACAGACAGCCAGCCCCAGCCCAATGGACGGAGCCACAGAAGGCCGCGGTCCCCGAGCTCCGGCAGCGCCGGCCGAGGGCAGCCCGGCGGGCAAGGCCCAGCCCACGGCGGCTTCAGCGGGAGCCGCGGAACCGCGACCCGGCGGGGTCCTGCCCGCCTGCGAGCCCCGGGCAGGTGCGGACCCAGCTCGGGCTGCCCGAGGGCTGCAGCAGCCGGGCCGGGCATCCCCCGGGCCGGGCAAGCCCCGGGCCCAGGCCCGCCGCGCCCTCCGCACGGGCCGGGCTCCTCCGGCCCATCCCGCCGCCGCCGCCCCGGGGCCGGAGCAGAGGGAGGGTCCACGCCTCCGTCCCGGCAGGCAGGCCTGCGGGCTCGGGGCAGACCCAGCGGAGCCGCCGGGAACCGCCCCAGCAGCCACGGCAACTTTCCCCGGCGGAACGAGCACCGGGGCGGCCCGCCCGGCCCGGCCCAGGCTCGCCCCACCCCGGCCCGCAGCGCCCTCCGCCGGCAGCACCCCACGCCCGCTCCCCAGGGCCGGCCGCTCTTACCCTCCGGCCGCCGCGCTACCGCCGGCCCCTCGGCCGCCACCCCGGGGCGGAGCGCGGCGGCGCCCATGGACCCGCCCCCGGGGCGCGGCCCCGCCGCTCCGCCCGCCTGGCCCTCCTCCGGGGCACGGCCGCCCGCCCACACCGCTGTGCGGTCTGTGGGGATTTTTTCGGGTGTTCTTGAGGAACGATTCACCAAGCGAGTCCCAGGAAGTGCCTGGGAGCAGCAGTGGCTGCTCTTCCTGCCAGGCCCTTTGACCTGCACTGCCTTGGCTGCAGCCGCCTGCTGCCGGCATCTGCGGCCTGTGGGCATCGTGTGTGTGCATTGTGTTAAAAATAAGCCAAAAATCACTCCTCGGCAGCTGCCTTGCTCAGGCAGAGCAAAGGCGTGGTTGTGATACGATACCGTGTTTTCCTTTGTGCTGTAGCAAAGGCAGTTCATCCACCACTGCTCATGAGTGGTAAGTGTGTGAGGGTTTATGTCAGCCTTTCCCTGGTTTGGTACTGGCTCACAGGTGTTTTCCCGGTGGGAAAGAGCTCTGTGTCTCCTTGTGGTGCGGCTGCCAGCTCCCAATGGCACAGCGCCTGCCCATGTTCTTCTGATGGTACCGTCCCCATTTCCTTGGTCGTTGTCTCGGTTAGGAAAGACAGGTATCTGCCAGGAAACTGGGGTTTCCCTTAGAACAGAGAATGTAAACCCCTCACCCCGCACCAAATTATAATTTTGCAATTAAGGGCTCTCAGGCAAAGATTTGGGAATAGGAATAACAGTTCTTTACTAGGGATATCGGTAACACAAATGTGGTAGAAAAAACAAAACCACCCCACCAAACCAGCAAACAAACAATTTTGGAAAACCCTGACAAAATCAGAGCTACAACCTGACGCCCTGTTGGTCAGGGTGTTGGAAGCAGTCCAAAGGTAGTCCTCCTGGAGTGGCAGATTTGGTTCTGTTGAAGTAGAGATGATCCTGTAGAACAAGGGTCCAGTGATGGTGAGAAGGGTTCCAGTCTTCCTCCGGTAATCGGGCAAAGCCAGAAAGCTTCGCCTTCCTGAGTCCCAGTTGTATCCAGGTAGGAATGTTTGGCTCCCCCCACTGGGTGGAGCATCTCACAATAGGATGATGGAATGTGGGTGTACTATTTTGGGGAGGGTAGGGGTGTCTTAATGGTTCACTAGCAGAAAAGAGATAAGGAACAATGCCCTACCCGGTTTCAACAGTTGGGCCATTATCAAAAGGCACCCACCCCCCTCCTTCCGGAGTAAACAATTCCCCAACTGCTTTCAGCAGATAAAAATAGAATACACAATTTAGGTTCCATAACCCAAGACAGTCGTTTAGCATCCCCGAGGGGATTCAAGGTGGGGTACCTAATTTTTCAAATACTCTCTCAGATTTCAGTTCGGTTTTTTGTCTCTTGTGGTATTCTAAATGCAGTTGTACAACTTTATATATGTGTGTGTGTGTATACATACATATAAATCTACACACAAATTTTATGTCCTTCCTCCACCTTGTTGGAAACAGACACTTTACCTCTTCTCCTGGATCAGTACAGTTGTGACTAGGCTGGGTGATAATCGTGGGATACACACAGGGCTAGGGGCTGCAGGCAGAGGGAAGGGTGTACCAACCATTTCTACTCTGCAATGGTCTAATTGTTATGTATGCAATTACAACCCGAGACCAATGGTTACACATATTTTTACTGTGGGAGTGTATTTCTATTACAATTTTGTGTGCCTAAAAGCATGTTTGTGTTTTCTCACTATACAAGCTGATAAAACAAAAATTCTGTGTTCACCTACGAATATTTTCCTAGTCTGGTTGCCTTCTCCACAGCTGTTGCTTCTTGTGTTAGGAGGGTTTCCTAGGAGTTATTATGTGCTGACACTTGTTTGAGGATAAAAGATAAACTTGTGCTTTGATGATACAAATTTCTAATATACTCTCTCTAAGTTACGTGATTTTTCTTTTTTTCCTTCTACATAATTTTTCCAAACCCAAACAGGCAAACTGACATTTGAGATCAGTTTGCAGCAGCAGGGTCATTATATTCCTATATTTATACTAGTTTTCCAAAACTACAACAAGTCAAGAAACTGTAATGTTTTAGCCCTTGAATAAAAGGTTTAATGCAGCCAAACAAATCTATTTCTTTTGAGATCTGAGAGTGTGCCCCCTGGATGCATAAAACCAGTTCCTTGCCTGTAATTAAGCAAATTATGTGTCAATACAATCTATTTTATATTCTGTATTTCAGGGAGCAAGGCACTGTAAACTGTGGTCTTTTGCCATTGTGGAATATCCTGCCTGCTGGGATCGAGCACAGAGCTGGAGCGGTATGGAGGGCTCCTCTGGGAAGGGAGTCAGGGAATGCACAGTGACATCACAACCAAATGAGTTTGCTTTAAAGCCTGGCGACCAGGGCAGACAGACAAACTTCTCTGGAAGCTTCAGGATTAGGCTGGGGAGGAAGATGGTTGGAAGAAACTCTGAACACAAAGCTTGTTTAAATACATAAAAGGAATATTCGTGGCTATGTTTCTGCTTGTGGCTTGGTAATGTCATTCCAGGAATTACGTCTGGATGTTACTGCTTAGGTAATTTAAAAGCTAAGATAACTTTCCTGGTTGAGAATATAGGTATAGGTCTTCTACCTCTAGGTTGTACAGTCTGTAGGAAAACCCAAACATCAGAGTTGTATTTAATTTTGAAATAGAAAACTGAAACCTATTCCAAGGGATAGTAAGAAAACCCACATAGTTTTGTTTTGCAAACAACAATGATACAACCTTGCTTACTGCAGTTTGCTGTCATTGCAGATTTGAGTCAGGAAACTGAATCTGAAATATCCTTTTCTTGCATACTAATGTGATCATTTACTGAATGAGAGGCAGCTCACCTACACAACTGATTTCTAGTGAGGAACAAGTGAACAATGGGTTGAATGTTGCCATCCTCTAGCTGGCTGTACAGAAAACTTGTTAAGCTTGCTTGTTAATATCTCTAAGGTAATATCAGAATGTACCTGGTGTTGTTTTCTTTTTTCAATATGTCTGACTTACCTGTCCAGACTTTCTAATCATTCTGTATGGTGATGGGTTTAGTCTACAAGAAGGTTACTTCAGAAATACTTTGTATGTAAGTGGGTGATTTTACTTAGAGGGAGGGAGGGAGGGAGGGAGGGAGGGAGGGAGGGAAGGAAGGAAGGAAGGAAGGAAGGAAGGAAGGAAGGAAGGAAGGAAGGAAGGAAGGAAGGAAGGAAGGAAGGAAGGAAGGAAGGAAGGAAGGAAGGAAGGAAGGAAGGAAGGAAGGAAGGAAGGAAGGAAGGAAGGAAGGAAGGAAGGAAGGAAGGAAGGAAGGAAGGAAGGAAATTAAAGATCATTTAGTTCCAACCCTCCTGCCATGGGCACAGACACTTTCCACTAGATCAGGTTGCTCGAACCTCTATCCAACCTGACCTTGAACATATTCAATTTTTTAATGTATCACTGTTTTATTTAGGCAGGTCCCTTTACAAAGGAAAAAAAATAACAACTGAGACCCACACCGACAGCCTTCTTCTCCAAGGATTGCTGCAGGAGGCTGAGGTCATCTGGTGATCCATTTTATCAGCCAGAACAAGTATGTTTGAACTTGCCACAAAATGAGTAATGGAAATGGGAAGACTGTATGGAAAATACCAGTGCTCAGTAAGAATCTTAAATTGTTTGTCTTGTGCAGATGAGCAACAACAACAACAAAAAAACCCAAACAAAAACAAACAACAACAACAAAAAAAAAACAACCCCACAAAACACCAAGAGCAACAACACTAACAAACAAAAAAAACCACCCCTGGAAGAAGTATCACCCTTTTATTTGAATTCTTGAAGTAAGGTTCAAAATATTCTGTTTCCAAGCACTATTAATGTATAGCAAGTTATAACCATTTGTTGTTGTTTTTCTCCTCCTTGATGGTTAAATGCTTTCTTCTCACCAAGAAAATACAACACCATAAGTAGCTGAGTTCCTGGAGAGATGCAATTCTAGAGAGATATTATTGATCTGGGAATAGTCCATTGGATCAGCAGCAGAGAATTCTTGCTAAAAGTAATCTGACACTCTTCTGTTGAATGCATTATAAGAAGATACTGAATATAGCTTTCAGTTTGAGTGGAGTTTTTTTTGGTTGGTTGGTTTTTTGTTTGGGTTTTTTTATTACAGAACATCCTGTTTGGAGCGATCTGTGCTGCTACCTCCGCACTGGATGATACCTCCTCACTCCACAGATTCTGGTCTCAACTTGTATCTCCTTTCCACTTTCGTCTCTCCCCTCCCTGTGTCTTTTTTTCTTTTCTCTGGCAGCACGTCAAGAAAACCGGAACTAATTGACCTCGTAAATCTTGTTAATGATGTTCACTCAGTTACTCCGTTCCAGCATCAACACAGAGTGCTTCAGGAGCAGAACGCGGTATTTTTGTGTAGTTGTGCTGTTGCTGCGTTCACTCCCTGTAGAAATTGCGTTTAATTGTCAGGAGAAAGGGATGTGTCCTGAGTGCATCTGTGTCACTGTTGCGAGGGCGCTTTTTTTTTTTTTTCGGCGACATAAATGGAAATAATGTAATAATCCATGGATTCAGGTGCAAACAGGGGTACGGGCACAGTCCGGCCTCACTCGGGGGCAGGGCCGCTCCTCTCCGGACATCCGCTCCGGGTTTTCCTTCCTCCTCCACAGCGCGCGCCGCGGGGGGCGCGCGGAGCCCTGCCCCACAGCGCCCCCTGGCCGCCGCGGCGGGCGGCACCGCCCCCGCTGTGGCCGCGCCCCGCCGGGCCGGGCCGGGCCGGACCGGGCCGGGCCGGGCGTTCCGTGCGCTCCGCTCCGCTCCGGCGGGGCCGGCGGGGCCATGGCCACCCTGCGCCGGGACGGCCGGGTCACCGCCTTGCAGCGCCTGGGCTGCGCCGGGCTGGCGGGCGCGCTGAGCCTCAGCCTGACGGCGCCGCTGGAGCTGCTGACGGTGCTGGCGCAGGTGGGCACCTGGCACTGCCGGCGGGGGCTGCGCGGCGCCGGGCGCAGCCTGTGCCGCACCGAGGGCGTGCGGGCCCTCTGGAAGGGGAATCTCACGGCCTGCCTGCGCCTCTGCCCCTACAGCGCCCTGCAGCTGGCCGCCTCCCGCCGGTAAGCGACCGGCCCGCGCGGGGGCTCCGGGGGGCTGCGGGGAACCTGCGCTCCCGCGCCGGCCTTCGTAGCAGCGGAGGGGAGCGGATGGAGAGTGCCGAGTGTAGTCCAGTGTCTGTGTCTCTGCCGGGGGGTCAGCTGGGTGTGCGCCCCTTCGCCCCACAGACGCGGACCCTTGCTTATAATTTTGTTTACCTAATTTATTCAGCGCGTAGCGATTGTTAGGGCCGGGTGATATGCTAGCAATTGCTTGTAAAATCATAGGTATTCTTCACATGGTGAAGAGTCGATAGTCTGTTAAAATTCTTTTGCTTAGGTTCATTTAGAAATGAAGTTACAGTGCAGCCTGCAGGTGTGGCTGTCACATCTGTTCTTTGCAACCAGTTGGTTTAATTAGTTTATACATTCTCAAGTATTTACGTTGTCCGTATCAAAGAAAATAACAAAATCACAAGTCAGGTGTTTTACCCTATCATGCAGGAGTTGTTAAGCAAATTTGATTGGTTTTGACATTGATATGTGACATTATTTGTTTTGAGATCTTGTTTTTGATAATACACAGATATTAAACTAAGGTAGGTGCTGGAAGGACTGCAGCAGGATGAACATGGAGCAGTGCTGATGGAGCTCTGCCAACCGTGCTGTTTCCTAGGATTCCCTTCTGCTGACAGTATCTCTCAGCCTTTGGAGGGAGTGCCTGACTGTTTGCACACACCAGAATGTGGTGCCACTCTGTGGGCTGGGCTTTTTTTTTTTTTTTTTTTTTTTTTAGTGGCAGTCAGCTGTTCATGGTAGCACATGACATTTCCACCCAGCTGGGCGATGAGTTGTTCTGTTCTGGGCAGCAGCACAGCCCCGCTGCTGCTGCCAACCCGCTGGGTTTGTCACTCATCTGCCCCAGCAAGTCACCTGCCCATCACTGCCTGCACCCTTCAGGAGACCACAAGTGAAGTGACCCTAAAACTGGGCAGCTTTTTTTGTGCCATAATAGACACAGTTGTCAAACAAAGAGCATGATAATGTGAGTGGGAAGGCACAAACAGTAGTTTAAATGTAATTGAAAGCTCACAGAAAAGGCAGTGTGTTGCACCGGCATAAAGCAGTTGATTTTGAGCAAAATAACTTCATTCTTTGTTCAGCTTGAAACAGTATATTCCTTTTGCAAGGCTGAAGTTTGTGTCTGCTTTGTACAGGGTGTTCTGAATTATGGATGGAAGTAGGCTACCAGGAAATTAAATACAAGGTGCCTATGCTTAATCCTTGATACACTATTTGGAGGGGTTTGAAAGTGTTTTGTACCGGGAGAATGGTGTGCATAAAGGCAAGAAACACGAAAAGAGAAATGTTATAGGGCATCTTAGGTAAACAGTCCCAGGAGGAGCAGGACTGAGCACAGTCAGCACCCCAAGGATGGTGACTCCACACTCCCTCAGCAATTACTCTGCATAGACTCTTGTCTTTCCGTGGTCATTTTAAATGTTGTCAGGTAGTGCCTAAAGACACCCCACCACTTTTCCCAGGTATTTGTGCACACACAAGAAAATTAGGCTGTGTGGGTTTAGGGACTGCATAAGACACACAGAAAAAAAGGCTTATGCCCTTTTGCTTCTGCTTGGCTGGGCTTTCTGCCCTGGGCACTCCCAGGACTTGAGACAAGTAGATGCAGGAATTTGTCATGCATAGAAAATGCACATTCATGTGGAAAAACATCAACTGAGCAAGCAGTAACTTGTAAATATTTGCAAATTATTTTGTTCTGCACATGGTTACACCATGCGGGTTAAATGTAGATGTGCTGTTTAGATGTTTTAGTTAATGTTTCCAAAGTAGAATAATATATTTCTTTACCTTCACCTAAAACCCTCAATGTTTTTACTTGCTTCTCGCTGCCTCCAGGGCATTACTCCCTGATCCAGGAGTTTCCTGTCATAGAAAAGTCCTTCAGTGTACCACAAATGCATGATTTGTGTGTAGCTTTTAAAACAGTACTACAATTTCAAATTTTCAAATTGAAACCTAAACTCCTGAGTGTAACGGTGCCTGGACATAAGTCTTCTCTAGAGGCATGTCCCTGTGAGCCTTCCTGTTCCAACATAAGTAACAGAAGAAGATTCAGTTGCTCTCAGAAGGCCTCTGATATCATTATCTACATGTTTCCTCTTACATGATAACCTTAACTGTTAGCAGGTTGGACCAATGTCTTTAGCTGATGATCAGATAATTTCTTGCAAGTGTGTTTTAAATCATGGTAATTTTCATCCTGTATGTGGAAATATAAAAGAAAGATTTTCATCCTGTAGATAGATGCTTGTGTGGTGTTATGTATAATAAGATCTTGGATGAATTATGTTAAAATTTCAATTCCTTCTGCTGAAGTGGCTTGTGGACAGAAGAACATTAACATCAAGAATCATCTGCCCCTATTTTTTCATGCGCTTTCTTCATAGTGTCATTAATAGTACTTCTTTTATGTATTTGCTTTAGACTTGTTACCCTTTTCATGGATGAGCTGGGCCACATTTCCCACTGGAGAGCCATCACGGCAGGAAGCCTGGCTGGCATGGTTGCCACCGTCGTGACATACCCCACTGATGTGATTAAAACACGGCTCATCGTGCAGAACCGGCTGGAACCATCTTACGAAGGAATTTTTCACGCTTTTTATAAGATTTATCATCAGGAAGGACTCCGTGCACTCTACCGTGGTGTTTCACCAGCAATATTAGGTAAAACAATACTGGGGTGAACTCACCTTACTGCTTGTTTCCTGTTGCAGCTGTGTAGGGTGTTTATTTGCTCACTTGATTTCAAAATCAAATAGGAATGTTGTCTTGTAGAAGATGCGGAGATTTGCAAGTCACTGCAATACTGATAACCTTTGCTGCAGCTTTATTACTTCACATTAGGAACAAGTATGTAGTATTTTTATATGGTTAAGTGTTCAGCAAAATACTCTTTTCCTTATTTTATAGATGATCTAATTGTGCTTGGATGCGCAATTTTCACCATTAAACTCTTAAAAACACTTATATACACACACACAGAGTGCTAGGTGTGAAAAACTAGAATTAAATTCTCTCTTTACTTGAAATTAATTTTTGTTTATTTATTTACTCTCCATAGCCTTTAAAAATGCCATTTAACTGAAGTAATTTTTTTCACAATGTGACATCAAATAAAATGCTTAACAACAACAACAATAATAATAAGTGTATAATCCCATTATAAAGCTGATGAGAGCATGAAACAAGCAAAAGAGGCCAGTAGTTTCTCTCATCAGCCTAACTGAAGACATAGCTCTGTTTACCTGTGCAGGTGCTAGGGTTGGGTTGGACTGGGAAAGAGCTTGTCACAAGAGAGAACTTGAAGAAACTTACCTGACCTGTCGTGAGACTATAGCAGTTAACAATTCTGACAACATGCACATTCTGACAGGTAAACATACGCCCCTAGCAGCATATCTAGATGGTACAATATGGGTGTTTGGTGGTAAACCAGGGACTAAAGAGTAAAGTTCTTCAAAATCTGGATTAGGTTTGTGGAATGTGAGGTGTAAATTGGCAGCAGCTCCTCTATCTTTCTAGTTATGTGGTGGGCAGCTCTCTTCTCTTAGAGTACAGTGTGTTGATACAGTCGTATCTGGTTTGCTTTCTAGGTGCTGTGCCATTTTCTGCAGGCTCATTCTTTGTTTACATCAGTCTGGACAAAATCTGGCGAGAACCCATAGTTCGATTCACTCCTCTTCAGAACTTCATGAATGGCTGTGTAGCAGCTGCTGTGGCACAGACACTTTCTTTCCCCTTTGAGACTGTCAAGAGGAAGATGCAGGTACAGAACATTCATGTTACCAGTACTTTGTCGTAGGTGCTTGGTGCAAGAGCCTGGGACAAGACTAGCTAGGTTATCATGGGTGCCACTTTATTTCTCTTAGCAGTAGGCTACAGAGACTTTGGCTTTGGTTTTGTTGGGTTTTTTTGCTCATTTGTGGCTTTTTGTTTGTTTGCTGTTTTGTTTTTGAAGTCTGGAAATCACTGCTACTAGTGGGTTGTTGCACCTTTAATGTGAGTTCAAGTACTGTCATGGGATATGTGTATGGTCTCAGACTCCATCTCTGTAGCTTTATTCTTTTTCGTTTTTCATAGCAGTTCCATCAAATTCTCAAAACTCAGATTTGGGAAACCTTCAATGAAATAAATACAGGCTGAGAGTTTGCCAGCTGAAGAAATTTAGTCCCTCCCTGTAGTGGTAGGCAGGATGAATGAGATCCATGTCATTTTCAGAGCCCATGTGTCTTCTGTTTATGCCTCACCACAAAACAAACTTGCTCAGTATTGTCTGAAGGATCATAACTGTCCTTGTTCTTATTTCTGTCTCCTCTGGTTAGCAAGTGACTTACCAGCTGCAGGTGCTGCTGTTTTCCTGGAGCATTAGCAGAGTGAGAGTTACTATATCTTCCTGATTTTTTTCTCCAGAACTTTAACAATGATGATCTAAAAAAGACCCAAACCCCACAAAACAACCATTATCCCACAGCTTCCATCTCACTGACTTAATTGACTTGCTTATGTTGACTTTTCATTAGAACTTCATCAGCAGAGACAGTGAGTATCTTTCATCATATGGTCATTCTCTGGCAGGGGCAGATGAGTTTGGGTTTTCAGCCTAGTTCCTGGCAATGCAGATTTATTATTTATTTATCACAAAGAGAAGCTTTTGTGATTTTATTAGAAAAACAGTCACTTACTGTGGCAGCCTCATAGAGGTCCTTCCCCCTTCATCAAGTGGTTGCCTGGTTGGCGAGTCTCAAGGTAGCAATCGGTCAGTGAAACTGTGAATTTCCCTCTCCTGCTCCCCGAGTTCCCCTTTTCAGGGCTCAGATGCAGTGTCACAGAAGCTGCCACTGCTCCTTCTCCATCTTGTAGCAGAGAACCTCAGCAGGAGTAAGGGCTTTTCTCAGACCACCTCATGTAGCGGATGTGTCCAGAAGTCAAGGTTTAAACTGAGCACTTTCATCAGGTATCCTATAAAATATTTCAGACAAGGAAGAGATTCTGAGAACTAAAACTTTATCATTTTATCCAGCTGTACCAATGGGTCTAAGAAAAGAAAATACTCTTAGAAGCCTTCTTTTACTTTATATCCTTATGCTCACATCAATACTGTTGCCCTGAAGAATAAAAGAAAATAAAGGCATTTACTGTGCTGTTTCCCTTTGAATATTTTCTGTCGATGCAACAGTTACTTGAACATTCAGCTTTGTGATCAGTTCAAAAGCAGGTTTTGGCTGTAACTGGTGCGATGTAACTTGTGTCAGGCTGTGTCCTGAGGAGTGTCAGGCATGTGGGGCAGAAGTAGTCCCACAGAAGTGGGACAGTTCCGCATTTCATTTTCCTGCCAGTAGGCCGTGCTCTTCCACCGGAGGGAGGTTTAATCATCTGATCTGCACTTCCAGCAATACGGGAGCTGGATTTATTGCCTAAATATGTAGGACGTGGAGAGGCTAAAAATACTTTGCATGAAAACAAAAGGGTCATCAACAGGGAGGGCTTCTTCCTCATAAGTGCACTGCAACACTGAACAGTGATTTTCTGAGCTTAAAGAAGCACCTCCTGTTCAGTGATTTATTCTGAAGGCACAGGGAGAAGGCAAAAGTATTTCAAAAGAACAAGCTTTTGCCTAGGTGCAAAATCCTGTAATTTGTTGGGTACTGGACATTACTTAATTTATGTAGAGTTGTTCAGAAAAGAGACTTGTTGAAAATTGCAACCCACATTGATACCAAGAGCTCACTGGAACTCCTGCAAGGTTATCCAAGAACTTTGGGTTTTCCAATTAACACCAGGGTATGACCCAGCTTTGCAGGGATCAGCTCTGCTTTGTGCTTGCTGGTCTGTGCAGTTTGTAGGGTGCTGGTCAGAAGAGAGAGATACCTAGTACAGCACCAGAAAAAGTACTGTGCAAAGGGATGGACCTAGAAAGGGGGAGAATAAAGAAAAGGAAAAGAACTTCAAGATATTTCAAAGTTCTGTAGAAAATGGGGGAGCAGATACTTCTGATCACAGCTTTTCTCACACATCTTACTCTGAGCAGCCTCTGTTTAGTGATTCAGCTTTCTGGCTGATAGAAAGAGGGGGCTGCCAAAGCCTTCAGCTATGTCTGGGCCTTGTGTGTGCTCTGCAGTGCTCATAAAGACATGCTGGGTGCTTTTGAAACAGTGAGTGCTGGGTTTATGGTGTATGAAGAGGAACCCGGCACACTGTGGAAGTCAGTATCAGATTCCTTTTCCCTCCCTTTTGACCCACCAGTCTGACAGATGGAGGGAGTATGTTGCTAAAGATTTTTCCAGTAAAGCTGCTGGTGGTGGGGAGCCAGGGAGTTGTAAGACAATCTCAGGAGCTTCAAAAACCGAGAAACTAGGACAGAAGGCCATCTCCATTGATTCTGGAGTGGAGTGAGTGCAAACATGAGACCAGGACATCTAGTTCAGATCTTTACATGATATGCTAGGCAGTCTTAGAAGAGTTAGTTCCATTCCTCTCCTCCTCTGGACAATGTGTGAATTGTTTCCTTAGACAAGGAAATTAGTTCTGCTATGAGAAGAAGGATAAGTTGCTATTTTTGATCTCCATTGCAATAAGCTTGCTTCATCCTTTCTCACATATCTGAATCCTACACTTCTGACATTGGCTGCTTCTGTCACTGGCAGCTGTGGGAGTAGAAGCAGGAGTAGAACAATTCTTGAGGAAGAATTATGTTTTGGTGATGCTTTATGATGTTAGATTTGCTCTGTAACCATGGCTTCTTCCACCTTTGCTGTTAGAATTAGCTTTATTGAGTTTACTTATTTTTTTATTTTAAAGGTGCTGTTTGCTATATATGCACTTGAATGTTTTTCCTAAAAGAAATGTTAATTAATATGAGTGAGTCTTACTGAATATTTGAGTCCTCTGTGTTGTGCTTATCCTAATTTTATTCCTTTGTCTTCCTTTTTTCACTTTGCTCCTGATTGGCATGTTAGAGAATTCAGAGGTACTGTATGCATGTTTCAGCATGGAAATATGGCTTTTGTTGTGCATCTGTAGGGGGTTCATGAAAGAGAGGGTTATGTTCTATATTAAGTGTTTTCATGACTTACTTTTATGATGTATCAGTTTCTGAACAAAAACTTACTGATCTTTATATCATTCTGACTGTTGTTCTTGGCTTTCCTTCCTTACCTCATGATGCTGTGTTCTTTGTTAAATCCGGTTTCTAAGCCATGTTCAAGTACTGCCCTTTTTACCTTCCCGATTTGCATACAAGAGCATCTTTTTCTTTCTCAATTTTTTTTCTACCTTTGAGTGACTCTAGGTCTAAGGAAGCACTGGTAATGTTTCTACTTTCCCACGTCTTTTTTTGGCCAATGACAACCTTCGTAAATGCCTATTGGACTGAGCTGTGGCATTTCAGTAAGGGAAGATGAACTTAAAGCTGTTACAGGCTGTACAGAAGATTATTATTAGAATGGCATCCATCCCAGGCTATGTATGGAACTGAAAACATACAAACATGCAAACGGTCAATGCAAACCCAATAGCCAAGTTTGTCACTTCCCTCTGTGCTCAGGACGTGCAGAGGTGGGCTCAGACATCCCTGAGTGGCAGGGGTGATCTCAGCCTCCGTCCCAGACTGACCTGTGACCTTGGCAGTTTTTTAAGCAAAATGCACAAAGATGCATTAAAGCAACATAGATACTCCACAATTACTCCTCACTTGCTTGCATGAACAAAATTTGCATGGTTTACAGAAGTTCAACCCCACCTCCATGTTTTAATTTGACTAAAACCTTTCTTCAACTCTCCTTCACCAGTAAATGCTACTCAGGTATAGCTTTGCCATCAAATCCTTATAATATAGAACCAATCATACTGTTAGTAAAGTGCAGGATTCAGCTCATTTTTGGTCTTGACTGCACTGCATCCTCAAGCTGTGAGGACATCTTTGTGGGGAAAGCATTGTTCAGTGCTGATCTTTCTGTTTCAAAATGCAGGCTTTGACTTTGCTTCACTCCTGCAAACAAACAGGGTTACTGTTTTTTGCTAGTGTAGATTGTTGCCACGCATCACCCAAGAAGTGGCCTCTTTGTAAATTCAATGAGTTTGGCCTAGGCTGCCTATAAATCTGCAATGTGTTTTGGCTTTTTTAATGGATTTTTTTTGTTCTTTGGAACACAAGATGCTCTGCAAATGTGAAATCTGTTGTACCTTGTGTAAATGCTATGCGTTAATAATGTGAAGAAAACTAAGCAGTCATTTCCTTTGTTCTAAGTAAACAAGGAATTTTCCTCTGTTCTAAGTAAAAGCCTATCTTTTAAAAGGAATACTGTTATTTAAGTATTTATTTAAAAATAGTCTCCTTGCGTGGTAAAAGTCAGTCTAGCAAGACCCAGTGGGCTTGGTTATAAAGCGTTTTGAAGAAGAGAATGATAAATGTTCCTTCCCTCTGCCGAGATGATGAGCGGTGCTTCTGCTTTGCTTAAGCATGAGTGACTTGCAAAGAGTTTTGTCATTGGGACAGTCACTGGGCTGGTGTGCAGCCTCTGGAAGCTCACAAGCTGTAGTGTCACTGCTGGTGGGGAGATCTGGGTTCTTGTCAGCTGGGAATATGAAAGTTTTGGAGACATGACCTGGTTTAAGAGTAAGAAGTCCTTTTGGGAACATGTGGTTCACACAACATTTCAAAAGCATACATGCTCTGAGACTTTGGGCAGGAAGACCCTTTAACAGTGAACAGCATGAAACAGAAGTTTTCAGAAATTGAGCCATGGAAGCAAATAAGGAGCAATATTACTACTTCTAATATTATTTCCTTACTGAGGCTTATATGGTTCCTAGCTGTCTGTCCTTGTCCTTGCCCCAAATAACTTTAGATTCTGCTGTCCAGCTTTAAGTAAACTTGACAAAAGAGTGAAGATTTTAGAGATAGGAACTTCTATCAAGTGTTGTGGTAACAAGTGGACAGATAGGTGAAATATTTAGAGTCTCGTCTCTAAGTGGGAAGACAGGACGTGACACAGGCTGGGTTCACTGCTGTTCACACACAGCTATTACAGACATAACTTTCAGCCAGGAGACAATAATGTCTCTGGAGGTACAGCTATTACTGTTGTCTTGGTTTGGAAAGACAGGTATCCACCAAGGAAAGCTGAAGCCTCCCCTAGAATAGAAAATGTAAACCCCTCACCCCCGCCAAATTAGAATTTTGCAATTAAGGGCTTTCAGGCAAAGATTTGGGAATAGGAATAACAGTTCTTTACTAGGAATATTAACAATACAAATGTAGTAGAAAACAAAAACCACCCAACCCAACAAGCAAATAAGCAACAATTTTGGAGAACCCTGACAGAGTCAGAGCTACAACCTGACACCCTGTTGGTCAGGGTGTTGGAAGCAGTCCAAAAGTGACTCCTCCTGGAGTGGCAGATGTGGTTCTGTTGAAGTAGAGATGATCCTGTAGAAAAGGGTCCAGTGATGGTGAGAAGGGTCCAGTGATGGTGAGAAGGGTCCAGTGATGGTGAGAAGGGTCCAGTCTTCCTCCGGTGATTGGGTGAAGCAAGAGAACTTCCTGTTCCTGAGTCCCAGTTTTATCCAGGTAGGAATGGTTGGCTCCCTCCACTGGGTGGAGCATCTCACAATAGGATGATGGAATGTGAATGTACTATCTTGGAGAGGGTGGGGGAGTCTTAATGGTCCATTAGCAGAAAAGAGATAAGAAACAATGCCCTACCTGGTGTTAACAGTTGGGCCATTATCAAAAGGCACCCGCCCCCCTCCCTCCAGAGTAAACAAGAGATAAAGAAGAACAACCCCTCAACTGTTTTCCGCAGATGAAAATAGAATACACAACTTAGGCCCCACAACCCAAGACAACTGTTATCCCCAACATGGGTACTTTTGGATCAGTTATACCCTTGTATCCATTTGTCTGTGCTCAGAGTGATGTGCCTATGACACGTGAGGTGACTAATTATGGAAAATACTCCATAAACAGTGAGCTGAAACTTGATTGTACTCTCTTGTGGCCACAACAACCACTTGCAGCGCTACAGGCTGGGGACAGAATGGCTGGACAGTGCCCAGGCAGAAAGGGGCCTGGGGGTGTTGGTCAACAGCTGACTGAGCATGAGCCAGCAGTGTGCCCAGGTGGCCAAGAAGGCCATCAGCATCCTGGCCTGGATCAGGAACAGTGTGGCCAGCAGGACAAGGGAAGTCATTCTTCCCCTGTACTTGGCACTGGTGGGGCTACACCTCGCGTGCTGTGTCCAGTTCTGCACCCCTAAGCTTGGGAGGGACATTGAGATGCTTGAGCACATCCAGAGGAGGCAACAAGGCTGGTGAGGGGCTTGGAACACAAGCCCTGTGAGGAACGACTGAGGGAGCTGGGGTTGTTTAGCCTGGAGAAAAGGAGACTCAGGGGTGACCTTATCACTCTCTACAACTGCCTGAAAGGTGGGTGTAGCCAGGTGGGGGTCAGTCTCTTCTCACAGGCAACAACTGACAGAATGAGAGGACACAGTCTTAGAAGTAAGTTAAACTTCCCCTGCACCAGGGGAAATTTAGGTTATACATCAGAAAAAAATTCTTCCCTGAAAGAGTGAATGGGCAATGGAGTCATCTGCCTGGGGAGGTAGTGAAGTCACTGTCCCTGGATGTGTTTAAAAAAGACTGGATGTGGCAGTCAGTGCCATGGTTTAGTTGAAGAGGAGGTGTTAGGTCATACGCAACTTGGACTTGATGGTCTCAAAAGGTCTTTTCCAACCTAGTTCATTCTGTGATTCTTTTGCAGGTGATTTATTTTGATTTGGTGTAAATCCTTAACTCATCCACGTAAGACAAATGAAAGTATGACCCGTGAAAAGCCCCAATCCTGTTAAAAATTATTTTTCTCAGTTCCTAGATAGGCAGCAGGAGATGCAGGAGCTAGCATCCACTGTGTGAAGTGTGGGACTAAGCCAGTCTGCCTAAGGGTTTGCACCTTTAAATAAATTAGTGCTAAAGGGCGTGAAAATGATGCACCCATTTGTAGGGCTTGAGCTGAACCATCATGAGGCATTTGGAAGCCACCAGGAGCTGACCATGCAAGGGGTTTGCACTGCCTTGAGGGAAAAGACTTCTATATTCTGTATTAAAGACTTCTTCACACAGCAGGTGTTAGAGAGGAGGCTTAGGCTCAGAAGCAAAGGATGGATTCTTCACAAACTGTGAAGTCTCAGGGTACAACAGGTCTGGTGATATATATTTAAAGCCAAGAGCCAAGCTTTTGACCAAGCATGAAGCTGTTTTGCTCACTTGGTGGCATTCTTCCCAGAAGGCATGATTTGGCCCCAGTTCAGGTTACAGAGGAAGGGACAAGGTGTTCCTGGAGTGCAGGACGCTGGAGGTCAGCCGTGCTGTGCTGCTCTGAACCGACTGTATCCTGATAGCTTGCCGTGGTTTACCTTCCTCTGTGCCTAAATACCTTTGGGTGGACTTTAATCAGGGGTACGTCAGCATTACCAACCACTGACAGGGAATGACTGCTGAGTAAGGCTGACCTTTAGGAGGAAGAATTGATAAAGCCCAAGAGGATGCCTTTTTCCCCAAAATATTAACATATATTTACATTTTCATTTTTTTTCATTGTAGTGGAATGGAACAGTCCTTCAAGCATCCAGTCTTCACTTGAGTGAAATTTCTGTTCACTGGAGTGGTATTAACTTGAATGAAAACTGCAATCCTTGACCTTCAGTTTCCTTTAAACTACTGCTGCACTTGCCTGGTGCATGAGCCCTTATTAACCCAAACTGCAAAGACTTCTTTTTTTAGCTACGAGATTAAGAGTGTGAACTCTTGACCTGTGTGTAAATTGTCTTCCTGTACCTTTTTTTTAAAAGTGATTAGAAATGTAGGACCCTTGAATCTATTGAAAATATGTAAATAACAAGCAGTTTTACTCTATCCACCATCAGGGTAGCATACCACTGATGACTGCTATTCACTCTTAGTTGTCTTCCATTCTCTGTGCCAAGAGTACTGTGTACTCAAATAAATAGTAAATATTTGTACCAACAAACTTTATGAACAGGGAAGAGGAGGGAAGTACATGAATTAAATACATGAATACATGGTCTGTGATACATGTGAATACAAATAATTGCAAACCAGAATGTCCCAAAAAGCAAGTGAAAAGTTTCTATCTGCACAGGAGAGGGGCTGAGGTGGATCATTGAAAAGGTCTGTGAGATCAGTTCCTAAAATGGGATTATGTTGTTCTGGCAGTCACCTCGTAACGCAGACAATGGGAGAGACGGTGATTGAAGAGTCTTCAGGTAACAATTAACTATAACAATTAACCTGCAGTCATGACACTGCACCCTTATTTAAATATTTTGTGTATTTCAAAAG
Source organism: Phylloscopus whistleri (assembly GCA_017589585.1). Classification (NCBI taxonomy): domain Eukaryota; kingdom Metazoa; phylum Chordata; class Aves; order Passeriformes; family Phylloscopidae; genus Phylloscopus; species Phylloscopus whistleri. The sequence continues at coordinate 244,301 of JADMLD010001007.1, read as the reverse complement.
AATATGAGTGCAGGTGGTTGGGCGTTTTTTTGTATGTCTCTCTTGGGTTTAGAGTGTTGCAGTAGAACCTCTGTGGATGTGTTGCAGTGACATAGTCAGCTTGGTGGGCTCTGGATATAAAAAACTCTGTTTGTGAGAGAGCAGATGGAGCCAATTCTGCATTTGATGTGCTTTAATAGTTTAGAGAGCCCACTGTCCATCAGAGGTAAAAAGATAATCAACTTAGCCCTGCTACTACTATGAGTAACATGTTGGCTCTCTGTTACCAGTCCAGGGAGCTGTATCCCCAGCCTACTGCAGTTTGAGACAGCTGCAGCTGGGAGGGAAGAAGTCTTTTAAAGAGTTCCTAACAAACAGATTTCCATGCAGCAGCCCATAGTGTCAAGGGTTGTCAAAAGCAAGGAATTCCAGCTGCTTTGAGGTGCATGAAATTCTCTGCCCTAAACCTGACCTTTTTGGAATGAGATTAGCTGTTTGATTTGTATGTTATTGTAGGTTTCTGCAAAAGAGGTAGAGAAACCTGTTTGATCTCTTTTGTTGCTTCTGTTTTCTGTTTCTGTTTTCTGGCTCTGGTGCCATAGGGTGTTTGTGAGGGTTGCAGTGTGGTAGACATGCTTAGATGAAGACCAAACCCCACAGCTACTGTTTTTCATGAACAACAGTGGCAAATGAAACATTTTTACTGTATTATTCCTTTATTAATACATTTCAACTTCATTTAGCTATATTTCAAAATACTGAAGCTTTAACTACCACACGGATAGTTTTTAGTTTTCCTTTTGCTGTAGGTTATTCTGAGATTCTGTGGACGTTTGTTATTTACATACTGTGTGTAGGGTCCTAGAAGCTTACAGCTCCTGTAAAGCAGAAAGGCTGGCAACACATCACAGACTGAAATCTTAGAAACAGTTCTGTCTATGGGGAATGGTACTATAAATAATTTCAGTAAATCTCTTGAGAGGACAGTATCTATGGGCAGATTGGAACTCTAGAGGTTTGACTTACCTTTTTAACTGCCTTCTGGAGGTGTTTACTGTGTTACTGAAACCTGCACTGTGCTTGTCACTTTTTTTGGTGTTGCAGGCAAGAGTACTGTAAAAAAAACTTCGATCTGTGCCTTTGCAGTGTGTACAGTAATGAAGGGGATTAAGTCAAACTGACGCAGGTAAATTCTGGCAGGCCATGCCCTGCCTACGACAAAGGGACTGAAAAAGGAAGGGAATCACATGTTAATAGCATTCTTGTGTTCCTGACACATTTTAGAAACCTGTCTTTCTTAACTGCTTGGCTGCTAATAACTTCATATACAAAAAAAAAAACCAAAAACCCTCCTGGAACCTGGCTGACAGTTCAGAAATCAAAACAGAGTTTTGGATCCAGTTCTCCTATGACTGCCATTGCATTTTTAGTGATACTTTAATAATTTTAGTTTTCTTCTAAGCTTTGCTGGTGCTAATATCACCATTCTTATTGAACTGGTTTCTGAAGTCTCAGTTGGAGCACTCAGCATCTTCTGCAGTACAGACATGAAAGTCTTTGTGCAGAGGATTTTTACCTGTTACTTGCCATAAGAGGTATTTCACATGCATTTTGATGAAGCAGGAAAAAAAAGAGAAAAAAATCATGATCTGTGATTTTTTTTTTTTAGACGAAGAAGGCTATGCCTTTAGTGTGAGGGGTAATCAGGGATTTTTTCAGCCTTTAAATGTTACCAGTAGACTTGCCAGTAACTATTTGATTAGCAATTTCTTTTATATATGTAGAGCATGAGTTTTGATCTGTTTGTCTTTCCAGCATCTCAGTTGCCAAGTACTTGAAATGCTGTAGCTAAGGCATCTAGAAAATGTCATCACCACTTGTCAATTGATGAGGCTTATCATAAGCTTAGCAGCTCTGAGAAGCTACAGGTTAGTCTGGATAAGGAGTGAAAAATCACTACACTATATGGTGTTTCAGATCAATGTGGGGATCATGATACCCATGTTCATCTATCAATTAATTATACAAGCCCCATTTTTATTGAACTTCTACCTTAGGATGATGATTTTGCAAGTCATCAACCTGTGTCTTGGGGACCCTGACACCAAAGTGTCACTTGTCATGTGTTTTAGTGAAACCCTGATTTGTCAATGCAAAATAAATCCATGGCTGCATGTGCACAGATGGATGAGGATGGGATTATTCAAGGTCAGGTTATTCTGTCTGTGCTAACTCAGTAGGAGATTAATGAAGAAAGGATTTAGCTGTTAAAAATGACCAACTACACTTCTTCCATGTGAACAGACACTGTGCTGCAGTTGGAAGTTCAGCTGCTAGCCAACAGGATTCTCCCCAGCTAACTTTAACTAGTCCCTATCAACTGAACACATTGATATGGGATCATGGGCACCAGCTGCTCACCTGCAGCCCTTGGTAGGCCTGCACAGCTTGGGCTGACATCTTCTGCTGTGCTGCTGCTCCTAAGCCTGTATTATGGTTTGTATTTCTCACAGCAGTGCAGACACAGCCTCAGCAGCCAGAGACAAGTCAGCTGGTTTGGTCAGAGTTACAGGAAGGCAGTGTGGCTCCAAACTTCCCTCCCATAGTGTTCCACTGCCAGGAATGTGAAATATCTCTCTCTACCTGGGCGTGAGCAGCTGGCATGGGGCTGATGGGATATGAGGCTCTGGTTTGGATGGCTTGTCCTCGCAAGGGTGAGATATATTGCTAGCAATGACATGGCACAAAAGGAGGTGCTGCGTGAAATTACTGTTCACTTTCATATCTATCAAAGGGTGAGTTCTTGCCCTTTGTAATTTATATTTTAATGCAAATTAGATACTTTCAGGAAGAATCCAGATCAACCTGTTGAAACCTGGTGTTGACTATATACCAGAATGGAGAAAATAATTACTTTGGTTTTCCCTGTTTCTTATAAATGCCCCTGGGTGTCTCTTGACAGGCCCAGAGTCCTTGGCTTCCCCACTATGGAGGAGTTGATGTCCATTTTACTGGCATGACTGACTGCTTCCGGCAAACTGTGAAGAACAAGGGTGTGCTTGGGCTTTGGAGTGGACTCACACCCAGTCTGCTCAAGGTGAGATTTTGCTTTCATCCCAGTCAAATACTGTCCTGAAGGAATCAAGGCAGTTTTGGTCAGTTGGGGATAGAAAGCTTATGACATACCTTTGTATTTAGTAGCTTATAGATGACAGAATCGGTGATAAAACAGGTTATAAGCCTTGGAACTTGGTTTGGTTGTATTTCCCCAAGTGCAAGTTTGGCTTCTACGTATTAAAAGTTCATTTCAACATCTGTGAAGAAGGGAATGCTCCTAACACAGAAGGTATGGAATGGATGGGAGATTGCAAGCAATCCACTTAGGACAGCTAAACAAGTTCTCCTTCTGACCTGAGCTTCAGTAATTTGACATGTTGTTGTGAGCTGTAAAAACAAGTGTGCTTGTATAAGCCACTTGCTCAGAAGTCCAAAGCAGTGCTTTCAGCCAGCTGTTTAATGCATATGTATCAGTTACTGCAGCTGAGTTAAAAGCATGAAATAAAGCATAGTAGCTTAAACAGAAGGTAATTTAATTTACATAAATACGTTTTATAGTGCTGTGATGAGGATTACCTACATAGAGTACTACAGGTCAGCTAATGAGTGCTAATTGAGTGACAGTGGGATTGATTGTGTTGGCCTACCTGTGACTCCCTTACCTTGGCAGATACAAAGCCAGTAGCTGCTGGTTCTGCATGGGGCAAAAGAAGGAAATTGTGGAGTTATTTTAGAGTATGTAGAATAAGTTCCACATTTCCTGCCAGGATTTGCTGAGATTGCTTAGGATATGCTTGGGTATTTGTCAAGTTCTGGTAATCTATAGGCTAGCAAAGACCTTCTTCCTCACAATATTGCTATAATTAGTTATGTAACAACAATAAACTCCTACTTCTAGCACGCTGCAGGTGCCAGCATAGTTTGAGATGAGACTCTGATTTTATATAAATGAGGACAAGGTCTATTAGCAGATCAGATCTGAAGTCCTAGAAGTTCCCTTTTTTTAAAACATCTTAAGCTATGGATAGTACTAGTGAGTCTAATTTTTTTTTTTCTTATCTTGCTTTTTTATCAGATTGTGCCATACTTTGGTGTTATGTTTAGCACCTTTGAATTCTGCAAGCGGGTTTGTCTCTACAGAAATGGCTATATTGAATCTCCTTTAAATTACAAGCTAACACCTGGCGTTGACCAGAGCTTACACCCACAAGAACTGAGAGAATTAAAGCTCCTCCGAAGGGAAAATTTTGAGCCAAGGAAATCAGCACTTGAAAACTGACATCAGAATGTCCACTGCAAATATACAAATAGCTTTCTTAAGGAACTTTGCAAGAAAGACGTGCTGAGCTACAGATACTGACATTTCAGTGGACTGCATGATTCTTGTAGTGAGACACCTGTGAGGGGAAAGAATAAATTTGTATTGCATTTGCAGAATGGATATAAGGAATATGACTGGCAAGCATATACTGAAGAGGAAAGATGCAACTAGTTTGAAAACTCTGTACTACTGGAACTTGAAATGACATTATTATAGGTGCTTTTGAGTACTGAATAGCCATTTGAGATTAAACCAGTTGCAGAAAGGCAAGAGAATAGAGATGACAGTATAAATTGTCTTCGAAAACATCAAGAAAATGGATTTTTTTAAAAGCAATCTGAGATACCAAGTCAGCCAAAAATAATAAATCAGAATAAAATACGTGCAACATGCGAGAATTTCTACTGAAATCTCCATTTTTTTTAGTGATACTGTGTGGACATGGCGTTCTACAGAGTCAGAATTAGTCTTAGTTCAGTAACACTCCCAAATCCACTCCTCATTTTTTGAGATGTACTTGGGAATAATAGTTTTGTCTGAATCTCCAGCATAAAGATGTGTGCTGCTGCCACTATGCTTTTGCTAAGACAGAACTGTAATGTGCAAAATGGGCTGTAATACACTGGAATGACAATCTTGCAAACTTAAGTGCATACTCAAAAATATTCCTGCTTTTCTCATGCATTGTTACTGCATGTATGTGAATTACTTCACACTTTGAAAAATAATTTTCCTAAAGTTCTCTAACAGAAGTATTTCCTGGAAAATGCTGTTCTTAAATGTGTTAGATATTTCAGACCCAAGACACAGAGCCACAAACTCTGTCATGTTGTTTAGGTACTTTTAAAGCTCTATTTTTTTTTTATTAGACCACTTTTTAGTTCCAGTGCACAGACCTAAGACTTACTGTGCTGCTCTGAACTTGCACACAGAATAGCACCATGCACACCACCTGTGATTGATTCACTTGAACTGTGTGCTCCAGGGGCTGCAGACAGGTCCTGCAGGTGAGCACCTCTGCAAGAGCACCAGGTTACTGCCGGTGCCACTGCAACAGATGGGCCTCTTGGGAGCTTTTGGACAACAAAGGATCATCTCGTGTTATACCTGAGGAACCATGGTGTTGCTCCAGTTCCTTTGTAGAAGTTTAGCTATGGAACAGCCCCGTCCCAGTGCCTTCTGATAGAAATCCCAAAGCCCATGTCCATGTGGGAAGCTGGCTGTGCCCCTGACAGCATGACAATCACGGCAGCTCACAAAGGTGTGTGCACACTGGCTCCAGCCTGAGCTGCAGCAGCTTGGGCTCAGCACAGCATTTGCTGCTTTACACAGCTCCTCACCTGTGTTTTTAAACTGTTTCTAACCCCTGATGGGTGAAAATAAGTAAATCTCAGAAACTGCTTGGTTAGAACATTTCACAGCAGGATGAGGCATTGGCAAATCCATGCAGGAACAGTCTGTAACTGTGGAGAGAAACTTGCAGAAAGATTGGGGATAACTGTAAGGCCTGTCTTGCACCTAGAACTCATTGTTGATGTATCTCATAGCAAAAATTAACATGGTAGAGAGCAGATCTGGTGTGTCATGCATCACACTGAGGCTGTAAGTGCTTTTTGTTCTAATCAACCTGCCTAGTGACCATGTTTCTCTGTGCCTCAGTTTTCCCATGGGCACAGTACAGGTAATAATACTGAGACTTACTGGATATGTATGGGTATGGATATGTGAATTTTAAGCGTGGAAGGAATGGATTTCTTGCCTTGTCCAAGCATACCTGTATGTTTTTTACTAACACTGTATTTCTAAATAGATTTTAAAGATTGAATGGGTACATATTAATGTCTGATCAGCTCTTCAAACCTTGTAAGAGTTTGAAACTCTTGTTTCTCAGGTGCTACCGCCGCCTTTGTATCATAGTGCACTCCTGTTACCTATCAAGCACTAACTAACCTTTTATCAACCAAGCCTGTCCTTTGTAGTCACAAATACACATGATAAATCCCCAAAAGGCAGCACTAAAATATTTAAGATGTCACTGAAAGAAAGCCCTTCATCAGTGGATCACTAACGTGTGAAATGGTGTATGACCATGAAGAACCCGTCTATAGCAAGGCTGAACTCTTGGATAGGTGAAGTCGAGTGACGTTTGGATGCCGCTGTGTGATAATGGGGGCGGGTAGTACCTGCTGGGATATGCTTGTCTGAGCATCTGAGCTGAGCTCAGCACTGTGACTACAGAAGGACTCGATACACGACCTGGAGCTCGGTCACTCCTGGAGCACAGCAGAGTGTGCAGGGTGACAGTATCCCGAGGGGTTTGTGAGCGCGGGTCTCGGCCACGGGGGAGAGAGGTGGGGGCCTGTACGTGTCCGCAGATGAGGCGGCCTCAGAGCCCACCCCGTTCCAGCCTGTGGCTGTGCTGTGCCGGCTGCTCTCGCCATGGCGTTGGGATGGCGCAGAGGAGCCGGGGTGTCGTGGTCACGGATGGTCCCGTCACCGCCACGTGGTGTACCCGGGGCAGGGATAGGCGGTGTAACCGGGCCGGGGCCGTATGTATGTCCCGCCCGCGGTGCAGGTGGGATCCTGCATGCCAGGATGCCCCATCCCGGTGTGCTCCATCCCGGGATGTCCTGTCCCGGGGAGCTCCATCCCGGGCTCCCCCGTGCCGCGTTACCCCATCCCGGCACCGCGGCCATGTGCCCCCCACCGGTTCCAACGGCGGCCCCGTCCCCCTGCGGCGGCCACGCCCCCTACGGCAGCCAATGGGCGAGCGGAACGCGCGCCCCGCCCACGCTCGAGCCCACCACCCCTATATTAACGGCCATTGCGGCGCCCCCTCAGCGCCGCCTCCCGCCTCCTTCGCCCGGCATCGCCTCCCGCTCGCGTCTCTCCCGCCATGACCGATGCGGCCGTGTCCTTCGCCAAGGATTTCCTTGCCGGCGGGGTGGCGGCCGCCATCTCCAAGACCGCCGTCGCTCCCATCGAGAGGGTCAAGCTACTGCTGCAGGTGAGCGCCGGCGGCCGGGGCCGTCGCAAGCTCGCCGCAAGGAGAGGGGGGGCGGCGGCGGTGGGCCGGGGGCTCGCGGGGGAGCGGCGCTGACAGCGGCATCTCGGCTCCTGCAGGTGCAGCACGCCAGCAAGCAGATCTCCGCCGAGAAGCAGTACAAGGGCATCATCGACTGCGTGGTGCGCATCCCAAAGGAGCAGGGCATCCTCTCCTTCTGGCGCGGCAACCTGGCCAATGTGATCCGGTACTTCCCCACCCAGGCCCTCAACTTTGCCTTCAAGGATAAGTACAAGGAGATCTTCCTGGGTGGCGTGGACAAGCGAACCCAGTTCTGGCGGTACTTCGCCGGTAACCTGGCATCCGGGGGTGCCGCCGGCGCAACCTCACTCTGCTTCGTCTACCCCCTTGACTTTGCCCGAACCCGCCTGGCAGCGGATGTGGGTAAAGCCGGGGCCGACCGGGAGTTCAGTGGGCTCGGTGACTGCCTGGTCAAAATCTTCCGCTCAGATGGCCTTAGGGGCCTGTACCAGGGCTTCGGTGTCTCTGTCCAGGGCATCATCATCTACAGAGCCTCCTACTTTGGTATCTACGACACCGCAAAGGGTAGGTTGACCAAAACAGTACTAAAAGGGAGATGCTGGGCTGTGGCAGGCCTGTAGTGCATTTTGATAGTGCTGGTGGCTTACCTGCCGTTCTCATCAAAGCCTCTCTCCTGCAGGCATGCTTCCAGACCCAAAGAATACCCACATTGTTGTCAGCTGGATGATTGCTCAGACTGTCACTGCTGTCGCTGGTTTAGCCTCCTATCCTTTTGATACAGTTCGTCGTCGCATGATGATGCAGTCTGGCCGTAAAGGAGGTAAGTTTCTACCTCACTGTGTAAGAGTTATTGGGTATCCCTGAATCAGTAGCTAGTGGTGGAGCTGAAGTGAAGGCAGAGTGGCTTGGCTTTCATCAGCCTGTGTAGATACTCTCATCTCTTGTAAGCAGGGATGTAGGAGGGGCTGTGGAAGCAGGTGACAGGAAGGGGCACGAATGGGTTGGCCTGTGTAGCACACCTTTAAGTGGCATACACAAGTCAGGTATATGTCGGTAGGTAGGAACAGCAGAACTTGCCCAAGGATGTTGCAAGCCAGTGTCCCTGGGACAAGAAAAGACAGCCTCCATAGCAGGCAGAGCCTGGCTAACTGTGCAATAGCTTTTGGGTTTGGAACTGTTGGTGTCAAAGCAAGGAGTTGCTGCCTTCTGCTTGAACTGGTCCTTCCAGTGTCTCCCAGGGACAATGCAGCAGCAGCAGCACCATCTCTCCTGGGCAGTCTCATCCTCTGTGTGCAAGTATTGGAGAAAGTCAGCCAAGAAATGGGGTTGTAATGCACTTGGGGTTGTAAAGCTAATAGGTTCATGAGGCTGTTTCTGACCTGGATGTTGGGAGTCGTGGGCATCCAGTTCCTAAAGCTGTCTGTCTCCTGCAGCTGACATAATGTACTCCGGCACTCTTGACTGCTGGCGGAAGATTGCCCGGGATGAGGGCGCCAAGGCCTTTTTCAAAGGTGCATTGTCAAATGTACTCCGAGGAATGGGTGGTGCTTTTGTCTTAGTCCTGTATGATGAAATCAAGAAGTATACATAAGTTGTTTCCTGTTGTGAACTGGCATGTTGTTCTGTGTAGTCTGTGACCGTTCATGGACTTGTTTGAAAACCATCTAGTTACTAAACAGTGGCGGCTGATGTTTATACAGGTTGGCATGGGGCAGGGGTGACTGCCTGCCCTGTCTTTATCAAACTATTCCCCCTGATGGGACTCATGATGGTTTCTATTTCGGTCACTCCTGCTTAAAGAGTACAGAGAAATAAAAATCTGAAACCAATTTTCCTCATCTCATGTTTGTTCTTACAGCAGTTGAAGTATGAGGGGGTTGGGGATCTCAGCAGTTATAGAGGAGAAGGAGGATGAACCATCTCCATTCTGCAAGCCTTGGCACCTGCTAAGTACTGGCAGGTAAACACAGTGCAGGCTGCCGAGGAAGCCAGGTAGTGTTTCTTCCAGTGGTGTAGGCTGGAGTGAGGATTGGCAGCTCTGAAGGGCTCACCTAGCTGATCTCCCTGAGACTCCACTAGCCAGAGATGATGGACTGTGTGTGCCACAGTCCTGCCTCTGTCCTGTCTGCTCCGTGGAGCTCGTGAAACCTAATTTTGAGGATGCCAAGTGCCTAAACTGTCTGTAAAGCACAGCACTCCTATGGCACTGAATGCCTGGGAGGCTGGAAGAATGTCTAAGGGAGTGTATACTGCTCCCTGGGGGCGCAGAGCCTGACATGTTCTCTGCCTTAGAAACTGAGCTACCTACTTGAGCATGTAGGTAGCTAGAGGACACAAGTGCAGTTAATTGCTGCTTTTCTGTAGCTTCCCTGGCTAGCCTTGCTCTCACAGAAGCTGTCCTGTGGGGATGCAGGAGCTGAGCAGAGACAGCTTCTGTACCAGCTGTGCTTGCTAGGCAGGGAGGTGCATTCACTGGCTCATTCCTTACCCCTGGAACTTAAGGTTCAAAATTCTAGGGGAAGAGGAAAATTCCTTTATGCTGCTGGGACAATTTGGGGAGAACTGCAAGATGGAGCAATGTTCGTGGTGTGGCCTTTACCAGGTATCTCTGTAGGTCTGTGAGCCACCCCAGTGGAGCTGCCTGGTTTCTGCCCAGGGATCTGGAGTGGTGAGTGGATGCTCTCCTGGTCTTCTGCCCTTCAGATCAGTGAGTCTTCTCACTTCCCCCTGCCTTTGGTCCTGTATGGCTGCCCAGGCCTGCTCAAAGCAGTTGATTTCAATCACTGAAACCAATCTCAATCACTGCCCAAGGCAGCTAAACAAGACATTGTGTTGCAAAGGGCAAGAATTGTTTTTATTGCTGGAATGTAAGCAGGGCAGCCAAGCATGAGAGTTCAGCACCTTCCTGCTGCAGGTGGTGTTGGCTTGGCAGGGTCCCTGTGAGTGGGCGTGTGCCTTCCTGATGGGAGACAGTGGTGTGCCTCACAGCTGAGTCAACTGTCCTTGCTGATGATTTTCAATTGCCCTGGGCTGCTGCAGCGTGAGATCCCCCACTGCCTGCTGTGGAAATGAAACACGCTGTAAAGGTGAGATGTGAAGCAATGCCACAAGCAGTGGGCAGTGCAGGGGGCACAGGCAGCAGCTTAGCGGGGGACTGTGCCGTGGGGCAGCTTTACTGGGGAGCCCTCTCCTGTTGTACAAGTGCAAACTTACTAATTAAGGGCTCTCAGCCTCCTGCTGCTAAGTTCACCTGGATTTCAAGGGCTGTTCTGAAATGCTGCTGGTAGCTGAGCGTGGGGCATCCTTTCCTGTCCTTTTCTCCACGGGGGATGAAGGCCAGGCCATCGGCACAATAAGGTAAGTGGGTAATTTCTTCCTGCACACTGTGGTGGGTGAATGAGGCACTGAGCTAGGCTGTTGTGCCAGGCTGCAAAGGAGCTGAGCTGGGGGATCCCTAAGTCCTTAAGACCTACAGATTATGCACTGGACTTGGGGTGCAGAGCTGGCACTGAGTGAAATGGGTTTTAGTTACCTGCCCTGTTGACTGCTGTGGGGATTCAGGAAACAAGAAGGTGTTTCACAGCTCTTTTTAGCTCTGGTAGGTGGGAGATGCCAGGCAGAGCCCAGAAGGGTTTTTTTCCTGCACTCCACTGTGGGGTAGCACAGCCTGGTAGGCCTTCTGGGGTTTTAACTTCCCCCCTCCTGGCAGCTCCCTGGGAACAACTTTATCTGGGGACCAGGCTGAGGGGTTCAGCTGCTGCTGTTGCCTGCCACAGGAGCACACTGTACAGGGATTAAGGGCTTTTTTCTTTTGGGGAAACTGAGGCGTGGGAAAGGGACTGCCAGAAGAATGGCATGGGTGGGGGTGGATTTTCTTTTTAAGTATGATTCTCCTGTGGGAAGGGCTGAACATCACACACATCATGATTTCCTCCATAGGAGCTGTGTCCAGCCTGATGTATCAGCTCCTTTGCTGGTGGGAAGGGATGGGTGAAAGCCTGTAATGCTGCTTTTGTCTCAGCCCCTCACCCAGCAGCCATAAATCCCAAGCTTAGGAGGTGTTGACGCAGTACAGCTGCGCATGGGATCGTGTGACACGCTTGTCAGTGGCTGGGGCAGGTGGTGATTGGTGTGGGATGGTTGGAATGGCTCAGTGTGCACCAGCCTGCCCCAGCTGGGCTGTTCCTGGCTGTGTGCTGAGTCTTGCAGTAGAGAGCATCCCACCCCAAGGACCTGCCTTGTAAAAGACCAGCAGAGTGCCACCTCATCCACTCCACTGTCCCCTTCAGTGATCATTGAGTCATTCCAGGCTGTGTCTCTGAGCTCTCTGACAAGGACATATAGTGCGCCTGCCTATATGTCCTTGTCACCCTTGGCAGGCATTGCCCCAGCATCTTTCATGTGCTGCCTGCATGACTGGCAGCATCTGGTGCAGAGAGGCAGGGCAAAATCCGTTGTTCCCAGTGGGGATTGTTCTGCCACTGCCCAGCCATGCAAGGTGGCCCCATCAGCTGGCCAAAGCACATGCATGGTGGGTTAGGCTGTGGGGACGGAGCTAAGCTCACATACCTGCAGGGACACAACCCCAGTTCTGTGCACCCTGGAGCCATACCGAGCTGCTGGGGGGTAGTGCTTTTGGGAACAATGAGTCCTCAGGACCTGCCAAGACTCCACACCAAGAGTCGCAACATCAGGGAGGTTCTGGGAGGTGTCATCCCACCAGTGGTTTGCTGGTTGTCACCTTCTGATCCCGCTGGGATTGATGGGAGTTACAGCCCTGGCTGCAGGTATGGGAATGAAGATTTTCTGGCTGACAACAAAAGAGATTGGCCACTGGTGCCTTGAAATCTACCCCAAAACCCCACTATGCTGTGGCCAGCTGGGTCCTTAAGGATTCCTCTGCACGGACTTACAAGGTTTCTATTCCATCCTTGGAGCCCAGCCCTGGAGCCTTTTAAAGATGGGCTCATCATTTTATATTTTTAAAATGCCTGGATGTGGCAAAGCTCCATGGCTCTTTAGGATAGCACCAGTAAAAGCTGAGACTATTTTGATTCAGGCTGATCAGTTAGTGCTGCTCCCAAGCTGATCACTTTGTCATATACATTGTTATCTGTATTTATCAATCTGCATTTATCAATGCAACAGCCTAGGGATTCAGAGCAAGCCATCTGCACATCAGTCACCGAGTAGAATAACACAAACATGGAGCACAAGGAGAGCTGTAAGCATTGCCCAGAAGCTTCCCCTCAGGGGGCAGGCAAGGAGGACTCCATGCTGCTCCCCAGGCACAGCTGGGACTGACAGGGAGGAGGTTGGATTCACTGTTACCACTTCTCTTCAGTGTTTACAAATTGTGTGGAGGTTTTGTACAGGTTATGGGAAACCAGGCTGCATTGTTACATCCAGAGCTGTTCTGACATGGTACATCAGACTGGGGTTTTGTGAAGGTGCTTGGAAACTGGTCTGGACTAAGTCATGAAATACAGCAAAGTAAGTCTGGCCATGTGTGCCATTACTTTTAGAACAGATTCCCTCCTCCAGTTTTATTTCACATTTTGTGATACCTTCGCATCTGGACAAGTTCTTACGTACAATATGGCGCTCAGTTAAACAAACAAATCTATCACTTACCTGTGTCTACAGATTTATAAAAACAAACGTTGACTTTTACAGTAACATGAAATCCAACTTTGCTTTGGTGTGAACTCTGCTACAGATTGCCCATTTGCTACCTGGGTGTGGGAAACCCTGCAGGACAGCTGGTTTTATCTATTATAACAGGACATTTCATCAATTGTTTGAACTTGGTGACCCTGCTTCCTGTTGCTACAGTCAGCTAATAGATTTTAATTAAATTAGATCTAGAAATGAAAAACCCAATTTGGTTTACACTGTTGTGAACTAGCTCCAGTTGAAGTAAGAAATACCTAATAATGCATTGGATCAGATTCTCTGTGTTGGAGTTGTTTCAGCCATGGCCCACATAACTAGAGTGTATCAAAAGCACCTCAGAAGAAACAAGGTACTCTCTTTTCTGACTGGGTCCATGCACAAGTCCGGAGCCAAACCAGGCAGGTTTCCAAACACGACAAACACTGATTGAACATGGACTGGCCTTCCAGAAGCCTGTGCTGTCTCAAGACTCCAGGTCGCAGCCAAGGAAGTTGATGGCGGGTGGTAACAGCTACTTTGGATAACTTATGCTGAGCTGGGGCACTCAACAGATTGTGCCTCACCAAACTGCAAAGATGGTCCTATCCCCCTAACCCTGACAGCCCCTTCACAGCCGATCCTCAGCTGAAGCCTTTTGTCACTCCCAGCCTTAACCCTGACAATAAATCACACTATCCCCAAGTTAGCTTTTTGTTCTGGTGTCACTTGAAGCAAGATCACACTTCATCCATGGACAATTGGAGACTCAGCACCTGCATCCCAGCACTTCTCACATGGTTCAAAACCTATTTTTAGATAGGTTTACTTTTAGTCTTTTGCTTGGGGAAAAATCTGAATTTTTATAGAGCGACCTGCCGTTACCCCAGGCTTGGATCACTCCCAGAGGAACCCTGAGGCCCTCACCTGGCTGGACTGCACTACCACACTGGGAAGAGGGTTTGTGTACCTAGGCACATCTCCTGCCCTTCCCAAGTACTGCACAAAACCAAGGGCCTCTGACCACAGGCTTCTGGAAATAGGCTTCAGATTAGCAGGTGATGAGCAGGAAACGAGATCAACACTGCGTGAGTTAACACGAACACCTGCTTACCAACCCAGCATTAAATTGTCACAGGATCTACAGACCCATCTCTACTAGCTCTGGGCTGAGTTTACTCCCTCTTTTACTCCTTGTTTTCCCAAGAAAGAAAGGATAGATCCTTAGGTAAGATCTGAGTTTTCCCAGACAGGGTTATAAACCCAGACAGAAAACCTTTATTGATTATAGGAAGTTTTCCATAATAACTGTGGGACATGGAAATATCTTGCTCATTGCTTGCATTTTATGATGCATTTACCTGGTAGAGTGAGACCATCTCAGGAGAGGTATTTTAGTTCAAATCTGTAACATATTTAATTCAGCATTGAGCAACAAAGACATGGGCTAGAGAGCACTGTTATGACATCATGCAAGAGGCACAAAGTACTATTACCCAAGCAAGGTGCTTTAAAAACTGGTGTGTAATTGTCTTGGTTTGGAAAGACAGGTATCTGCCAGGGAAAGCTGAAGCCTCCCCTAGAATAGAAAATGTAAACTCCTCACCCCCCACCAAATTAGAATTTTGCAATTAAGGGCTTTCAGGCAAAGATTTGGGAATAGGAATAACAGTTCTTTACTAGGAATATTAACAATACAAATGTAGTAGAAAACAAAAACCACCCAACCAAACAAGCAAACAAATAAACAACAATTTTGGAGAACCCTGACAGAGTCAGAGCTACAACCTGACACCCTGTTGGTCAGAGTGTTGGAAGCAGTCCAAAAGTGAGTCCTCCTGGAGTGGCAGATGTGGTTCTGTTGAAGTAGAGATGATCCTGAAGAACCAGGGTCCAGTGATGGTGAGAAGGGGTCCAGTCTTCCTTCAGTAATCGGGTGAAGCAAGAGAGCTTCCTGTTCCTGAGTCCCAGTTTTATCCAGGTAGGAATGGTTGGCTCCCCCCACTGGGTGGAGCATCTCACAATGGGATGATGGAATGTGGGTATATTTTGGGAAGGGGTACAGCTTGAGGAAGAAAACAGCCTGGGGAGTCTTAATGGCCCATCGTGAAGAGAGATAAGAAAGAATGCCCTACCTGGTGTTAACAGTTGGGCCATTATCAAAAGGCACCCGCCCCCCTCCCCCCAGAGTAAACAAGAGATAAAGAAGAACAACCCCCCAACTGTTTTCCTAAGATGAAAATAGAATCCACAACCCAAGACAGTAATGTTGTCTATCCAAGTCCTCAGTGGTCAGTACATTCAAATCAAATTTTCCTTCACATTTCACAACACCAAGTACTGAAACTGTTTTGCCCAGTGGGCTAGTTCAGATGTGCAGTTGTATTCTTTTATGATCACTGGCTGTATCAGTAACTTCCAACCATGTATTTGAATTGAACTCATTAGTAGCTTTTATTTACAGCAGTTTAAAACAGGCTTGGATTTTATATTCTTGTATGTGTCTGTTATGAGAGTGTAATTCTGTTGAACTGCAGCCTTGCGATGTTCAGCAGGAGCTGAGACTGCAGTGCTGCAGCCCAGTCTGTGCTGACTGCCTCTGGCAGGTCAGGGTGAGCAGCAGCACCATGCCAAAGCCATGCATTCCAGTTGTTCCAGACTCTGTTGGAATGGCACGGCTCAGGCTGCTGCACCTTTTGGACACATTTAAAATAACAAAATGAACAACAGGCATAGAGCTTACTTTTTTAAGTATTTCTTTGTTGTACAGTTACCCATTGTTCTAATGGGTATTCAAGGAACACATTTGGAAACGTCAAAATAAAAAGACAGGTATCTGAAAGTGAACTTGGGAAGGCACCCAGCAAAGGTTTTCTTGGAAGTAAATATTTTGCCCGGAACAGCCTGCTCACAACACTGGATCTGTAGAAAACTGCAGTTTGAGCAAAGTCTCCAGTACGATTGGAGCTAAAATTGATACCCAGAGTATCACTTATACAGAGAGGTTCTCATCCTCCAAGCTGTCTGCAGCACAGTGCAACTCTTGAACATTGTCTGTTACTTCAGCTTTGTTGACAGAACAGTGATAGCTCTTGGTAGCTTTCTTCTGTCTCCGAATACCCAGCAGATACACAGCATTTCATTTGAACTGGTTATCAATCAGGGTTCCCTTCATCTTGGCTTTCTTGGCTTCCAACTCAGCCTGAATAGGAAAATTAAGGCAGAATTAAATAAGGTATGGATAATTTTCCCTTCAGTGCTCAGTTAAGTTTGCTCTTCTTGTCTGACCAATGCAAATTTTTCAGTTCCAAAACCAGGAGTAAGAGTAGCTCAAGTGCTTTCCTGACATACAAAACAAGGACTATCTTAGAAATTGTAAAAAGCCCAAGACCAGCTGCCCAAGAGACAATTTCATACTTTCTGTCCTCAGGTGGAAGCTGCATATTTCCTCCCCCTTTCCATCTACTACCCTGCTGTCACAGGAGGTAGGATCAGTTGTCATGTTCTTGCCATTTTTCTTCACATGCCCCTTGCAGTAGCAGCTGAGGATCTTGCAGATCCTCCACAAGAGCCTTGCTGTGCTCTGATTGCCTCAAGGCAACGACCTGCTCTGCCAAGCAGGCATGAGAGCACAGGCTGGCAAAGCCATGGCCTGATTACTCCTTCCCTTGTTCCTCGTCCAACAGGTCACAGAAAGCCTCCCTGCAAGCACTCTGCTGGCTGCTCTTCAGTTAGCTCTCCAGGCAATGGCATGCAATTTTAAGTTCAGCGGGACTAGAAGAACGTGTCTATAAAACTTGTAAAGGAAATCTCATCCTCACAAAGCTGCAAGTTGCCTGTGACGATACCAGAACCTCTCTATTCTTGGAGTCTGATCTGCAAGACAGCTCTTGTGCACGAAGCCAACACATCTCAGAGCTTTGTGTTCAGCACCAAAGAAAAACTCACCAATTCCTGCAGCCTTTTCTTGCTCATGCCTTTGCGTTCCAGCTGTTTCTCAATCACTTTTGCATTCTGTGCATAGGAGTCTGCAATCTCCCTCTGAAATACACACGTCACTTTGCAACAGCAAGTCCCAGAGTAACAACATCTCATCCAAACGGTGAGATCATTGCTGGCTCTGTCCAGCTCGGATGTGGCTGCCACCAAGGGCATCCAAAACTCACCGCTTCAATCTCCTCCTCCTCTTCATCAATTGTGGAGACTGTGACAGAACTGAACTTGCCCATGTCTTTGGTCCGTTTGGTCATCATCACCTGGGTGAAAAACAAGAATATTTTGTTAAACCTTGGCAACAATTGTGCCAGTAAGGATTGCTGCCTCCTCCCAAAGCTTTTAAGGCTTCTTATGCAAGCCATCAAGATTACCTGAACTCTGTGGGTGGCAAAGTGGAATTATGCTCAGTGATTTCTGGGCTTAGAGGTGCCATTACCAGAAGCAAGCTAACTGATATACAGTAGATGAGCCAGACTTTGAGAATCACTGTGCAGACTGCCAACCTGACCTACTTACAATTCGGAACTTTCTGTTAGCTGAGCCTAAATATCAGGCACAGTCTAGATTTTAGAGTTTATTTTGCTCTCCTTTAGTGCGAGGACTCCAAGCTGCAGTGACCTCTGTCAAGGAAAACTTAAAGGACACATGGACAAGACACCCAAACTGAGTTATTGTTCAGAGTTCCTTTCCCTTTTCTCTCCCCTTTGCCCTCCATTATAAAATAACCATTAAGTTATTTTATAGACAGCACCTTTAAAAAAGCAAATGTAACTTTCTTCTCTAAAGCCACTCACTTTTTAGGAGGTTCTTGTTTCTGAGTATATATGTTTGTTTTTCCAAAACCCTGGCCAAATTTGACCACAGCACCATCAACAATGAACGTCACAGGAGCATTTTTCTGTTGGTGTTGATAAAAGAGCAGCAGTCCGCACCTGGAAACAGCAATATGCATAGCTGAGAGGAAACCCAGATTCTGGATTCCGATGATTTCCTCATAAAAAGATTCTAAAAGTCACTCAAAAGACTAAAAAAGGTCACTTACTTGCCACACTTCTTCCTGAACTGCCGCTC
The DNA here is from genome assembly GCA_017589585.1 of Phylloscopus whistleri. NCBI lineage: Eukaryota > Metazoa > Chordata > Aves > Passeriformes > Phylloscopidae > Phylloscopus > Phylloscopus whistleri. The sequence goes on along the minus strand of JADMLD010001007.1, from coordinate 226,179 downwards.
TATTCCTTCGGGTCTAGGGGACAGAGTTAGCGCTTCAGCAGAGCACAGGGACACGGGGTCTCCGTGCCTGGCTGGCGGCTCCCAGCCGGGCGGGGAGGGCAGCCCCTTCCCCGGGCCTGGGGCTCAGAGGGACGGGGGAGAGAGGCCTGGCCCACCTGCGCAGGAAGACGCTCTCCTCCTCCTCGGCATTGCAGAACTTATGGGCGTGCTTGGCCGCGTCCATCACGCGGGCGCGGTCCCGCGGCCGCATCGGCAGCTTCTCCAGCTGGCAATCTGCGGGGAGCGGCGAGGCCGGGCTGGCGGCGGGGCCGGGCTGGCGGCGGGGCCAGGCGGGCACCCGCGCCGGGAACCCGGAATGCGCACCCTCCCTCCGCACCCCGTATCCCGAACCCGCACCCACACCCCGCCGCCGCCTTCCCGGGCCCTCTGGGCCGCCGGGCCGCCTGCCCCTCCCCGGGCCGCGGCCTGCCCCTGCCCCCGGCTCACCCAGCACCAGCACCATCTGCCCGCACAGGCAGTAGTAGACGTGCAGCGGCTTCTCCCCATCGTCGTACTCCTCGCGGTCGCGGGTGTCGGAGCACACGACGGATCGCGACACAACCTTCGGCATGGCGGCGGCGGGCTCTGAGCCGCCTGGCCCGGCCCCCGCGCGCCCGGCCCCGCCCGCCGGGGCGGCTCCGCGGGGCTCCCGGGGAACACAGGGCCGGGCGGCTCCCGGCTCTCGCGAGCCTCCAAAGGCCGGACACTGGACAAGGCTCTTCTTGAGAACACCCAGTTCTTACCCACACGGTTCTTACTGCACAGGCTGGTACAGCGGGAAGGGTCCGGAACGGCAGGCTCGCAGTGCGGCCGTGATAACAATGTTAACTTTCTTTCGTGGGGTTTTCTCCCGTGTCTTTCTTCAGCCGCCTCCCCACACAGCTAGATTATATGGAATTACAAGTGAGGATAAACTCGAGAAACAGACCCCAGCCAGCCTGCTTCACATAACAGCGAAGAGATTCTTTACTTCCAAAAGCTGTTAAAGAAACGTAGAAAATAGCTATTTTTTTTTTCCCTAGGAAAATACTCTCTGGGGAAGCAGAAAATGCAGTGTAGCAGGTTTTGCTGGTTTTGACAGAGATGGAGTTAATTTTCTTCACAGTAGCTGGTATGGGGCTGTGGTTTGGATTTGTGCTGGAAGCAGTGATGATACCTCAGAGATGTTTTTGTTACTGCTGAGCAGGGTTTACCCTGAGCCAAGGCCTTCTCTGCTCCTCATCCCACCCCAGCAGCGAGAGGTGCACAAGGAGCTGGGAGGGGACACAGCCAGGACAGCTGATCCCAGCTGACCCGAAGGATATCCCGAACCCTATGGCCAGGGAGGGCATTTGGAGTGATGGTGTTTGTCTTCCCAAGACACCGTCAGGGGTGATGGAGCCCTGCCTGCCCTGGGGAAGTGGGGAATGAGCTCCTTGTTTTGGTCCGTTCGTGCGCCTGGCCTTTGCTTTCCCTATTGAACTGTTCCGATCCCAACCCGCAGCGCCGCCGCCGTGCCGCCCCCTCCGTGACGCCGCTGCTCACGTCATACCCCCGCCCTCCGCCGCCGTTGGTACCGCCCCCCGGGCACCGCCCCCCGCCGTGGTGGTAGAGGCTGGGCCGGGGGCTCAGCCACATCCGGCTCCGCCCCCCTCTCCCTGCGCCGTTGGTACATCCCGGGACCGTCCGGCTGCCGGCGCAGGAGTCGGTGCAGCCCAGGTCCCCGTCCCCCCCTCCCCCCCCCCCCGCGCCCGCCGTAGTGGTAGAGGCCGCGATCGCGCCTGTCCGTCAGCGCCGCCGCCGCCTCAGTCGGAGCTCGAACCTCATCCGCGCCCGGCGCTCCCTCCGGCAGTGTATGCCTGAGCTATAACCCTCAGCCCGCCATGTCCACTCCGGCCCGTAGGCGCCTCATGCGGGACTTCAAGAGGTACCGAGGCCGCGGGACGAGGGTAAAGCGGCGGGCGGGCGGGAGGAGGACGAAGGGCCGAGCGCTACCGGGGGAGGAGGGGGCAGCACAACATGGCGGCGGGGCAAGGCGCGCTCCGCTGATTGCGTAGCGCGGGCGGCGCTGCCTGGCGCGGGTTACGCTGTTTGCGCAGGCGGCCTCTGCCGGGCCGGGTTACGCTGTTTGCGCAGCGCGGCCGCTGCCGGGCTGGGTTACGCCGTTTGCGCAGCGCGGGGGGCGCGGGCCGCACTCACCGTCGCTGTGCCCCGCAGGCTGCAGGAGGATCCCCCGGCCGGGGTGAGCGGGGCCCCCTCTGAGAACAACATCATGGTCTGGAACGCCGTCATCTTCGGGTGAGTCGGCAGGGAAGGGGGCGGCGGGCCGCGGGGGGCCGCTCAGCCGCCGGGGGTTTGGAGCCGGGCTGCCAGCGGGGTAACGCTGTGCTTTGCTTTCCCTTCTCCAGGCCCGAGGGGACCCCTTTCGAGGACGGTAAGTGCGGCGTGCGGGGCTGGTGTTTGGCTTTCTCGGGGCAAACTGCTGCGGTGTGACACGGCCTTGGTGTCACTGCCGTAGACTCTGCGACAGGAGTGGGCCTGGGGATGGCGGGGGTGGGGCGTGGGTGCATGTTCGCCTGACCACACACGTGTGTGCCTGATTTACGTAAATATTATTTTTCTAATCCTGCTCTCAGAAAGTGTTGTGGATTTAGATTGCTGTGTTGACTTACAGAAACACACAAATTAGCTTGTACAATCTTGCTTGTAATCGCTGCATCTATTGTAAGTAATTTTAAGGATCTCTACAAACTTTTCTGTTGAACTCTGGATCATGTTTTTAGGGACATTCGTGTTTGGGTAACCATCAATAACTTAGCATAGAACTGTTGTCTTTTGTTTGGGTTCTGTTTTTTTTTCTGATGCTGGAAGTGTTTCGTGAGCAAGTTCCAACATGAGCCAGCTGAAGTAGGAAATAGGCTGAATGTTTGAGGAAGTTCAGAAGAGAGTGGCTTTTTCTTGTCTTTTATTTCGTTCTACTACAATTGGTATAATTCAGGGCTTAAGATTGAAAAGACTTTTTAAGTTTAAAAGCTGACTAAATAGGTTCTAGTGACATACCTGTAGTTTCCATCTGGTCTTGCTGACTTCAATAGGTTTCCTGATGCTGTATGAGTGCTTAAGCATCTTGTGAAAACCTGTTAGACATGAAATACTGTCTAACTGAAATCAGTGATGCATTTTTTAAGATACTTCCAGTGTAGGCTATAATTAATCTTAGATCTCCATGACTCATGACAAAAGCATAGGAAAAATTCCTTAACTCCTATGTTGTTCTTGGCTCACTCCTTTCTCTTTGTTTATCCTTGGTGGTACCACCTGTGGATGTGCCTCTAAATTGCAGGTTGTATTTCTCTGTGAAGGCTTTGAAGACTTTAAATATATCAGGCCTAAGAAAACTCTGAAGATTCACTTCTTTTTAATGTATTTCATTAGTTAAGAAATTTGCTGGAGTAGCTGCTTCTGCAGTCGCATGTTTAGAACTTGGACTTAAAACATTGCATTACAGAATTAAAACATTGCATAATAGAACAGGTAGACTAAGTGTATTTTGGTGTTTCATCTGGTAACCCTTAAAGAAGGGCTCACTTAAACTTCTGTGGGGGTTGCTAGAGCTGCCTGGGCTCTTGGAGCACTGCTGCTAATAGAGTGATTCACTGTTTGGAGCAGAAAGCTGTCTCCTTGCAGTGTGCTAAAATGCAGGTTCTTGCCATGCTCAGGCTTTTCCAGCTCAGCATGTGGTTAACAGATGCTATAAGGGCTTTTTTTCCATGTCTTTCCATTTAGTTGCAGATGGTTGAGGACTGCTTTTGAGAGCCCTGACATATTGATTTCCTTTGTGCTTTCTGAAGCAGCATTTTGTCTTTATCTTGGATGCTGAGGACATGTTGCACTCACAGCAGTTTGAGGTTTAGCTGGAGGCTGCTGCTGCTGTCCTCCTGTTTTGGTTGATACCATAATGTAATCTCAGGGTGTGATGGATTGCCCTTTTCTTAGCAAAGTCTGTTTTTTCACAGTGTTCTCAGGAAAACAGATGCGTCTTGTGTTGCAGAATATCTGCTTATCTCTTCTCCTCTGGATGTATCTTACCTTACTCGATAACAAAGCACTAAGTGGTGCCTGGAGATAGGGCTTGTTGGTGCCTCGGCTGTGCTTTCCCTTTCAGTGAGTAGCACAGTTCAGATAATGGTGCTGCAGCCCACGTGCAGTTCAGCTTCATGTAGGTAAGAGTAAGGAAATCTTAATTTAACAGCACGTTAGTTTGGACGTGCTTTGCAACTGCACAGGCCCTTGTGACTCAAAGGTTCACTGAAACTACAATCTTTCTCATGAAGCCTTTGCAGGTCAGTGTTCTTTTCATTTTTAGGCACTTTCACTCCGTGGTGATACTGTAAAATTTCAGATAGCTTAGTTCTGGCAAAAGTAGCCTGTGAAAACTGGGGGGCTTTGTTGTTCTAGAGGTGTGATAATGCCAACATCATGAGAGTTACTGTTCTTTATCCTCGTTCTGGTGAGGCCCTTCTCTGCTTGCAGCTTCTGAGGTGTCACAGTTTGTCTGGGCTGCAGACCTGAGGTTGAAACACATTTGTTTACTTGCTGTGCAGCATTCTGCAGCTGATAGCACTCTTTCTCCACCCCCAGACTTTGGAGGGTGTTTTCACAACTCAGTGCGCAGGCTGGCTCAGCTTAGGAGCAACCACTAATTTAGATCAGCAGCATAACTTCCATCCTCTGGTTTAAGAGGATTCAATTGCAGGTGTCTGCAGTAGGACCCTGGGGATATTTATCATGCCCTTCACCATATTTCTAAGAATCTTTATGTGTGTGGCATCTAAAGTGGTAGTGCTGGCACAGCCGTGGAAATCCAGGCTGTCCCAGTCCTTTGGACCTGTTTCTCTGAAACTGGATGATGAAGCCATGGTTAGTGTAGGATTCCTGGCTCGGAGAGATTTAAGTAGCTCAGCTGTTGTGGTATCCTGCCTTGCTGTGGCTGTGCAGGAGGTTTGAACAGAGAACACAAGGCATTCATCAAGTCTTCAGCGTGGTTTGTGCCTTGCTTATGGAATATGGATTCTGTGTCCTCATGCAGGAGTGAAAGAGCTCATCCCTGCTTTTTGGGCAGTGGGATGGAGGGGTTGCTCTTGGGGGCTGCAGTGAGGGGCCCTGCAGGGACAGGGGCTCTGCTCTCCGGAGTTGCTGGGGCTGGTGCACAGGCCGTGCAAGAAGCCTCTCTTGGCTGTGTCAGGGTCTCAAATCCTGAGGTGGAAGTGATCAACAAGGTAAGTACAGGGCAGAAAAGAGAATGTTCTAAGATTAGTGGTGATCCCAATATCAATAATGACAGTAAATATGATAATTTATGTTTTAAAAATGTCTATGTAGGGTAAGTTGTGAGAAATATCAGTTGAAAGCATTAAAATTGGTGACAGAAGGGACTGAACACTGAAGGCCTCATCCCCAGCAGTGTGTTGTGATACTTGTGGGTTTTCAGTGTGAGTGACCTGTGGACTTTGGTGCGTCAAATCTCTGGATTTGCCCTTCAATAAAGCTCAATAGTGAGGGTTTGCATGCTGTGGAGCATTTCCAAAGAGCCATTGCCACTCTGGGCCCTGCCTTGGAAATCTGCCTAGGCAGATACTCCAGCTGGATATTGCTCAGATTTGTGTTAAAAGTAGCTGTCCTGTCTATGGTGGGACAATAGCTTCCTTTTCTTTCAGTAGTTTTAAACAGATTCTAAGACCAAACTGCTCCTGTTACTGTCAAACCTGTGTGATGGTTTGTGCTTGGTTTTCAGCCTACTGCTTGCTTAGTCACTCCTTCCTCAGGAGGAGGCTGCTGAGAACCAGAACTGGGGCAGGGAGAGCTGAGAATATCTAGAGTCGAATCTCTAAGCAGTTGGTTCTAAGGGGCTGATGTTTGCAGCTGGTAGAAGTTGTTACTGACTTCCCAGTCCTGGGTTTCGTGCTGATCTCAGACCTGGCTCTGTGCTTCTGGACTAAGCTGGAGTAAACTTGAAAATCCCACTGCAGACTTCCACAAATTCAAACAATCCTAACTCCACTGTTCTGGCTTGTTTGTTTCACAGTGAGATAGCATGGTGTTGGCTCTCTGCTGTTACATTGTTAGGCTGCTAATAAAAAAACCAAACATGCATAAACTTATTTTTAGGGTATTGAGACTTCCATCTGCTGTAGGGAAAGTGCTAAAGCATCTGTGCTGTGTCTTCATTTGCTAACTGGAACGTCAAAGCAATGACCTTCACTTCTTGCAACTCAGTGTTACAGTTTATCTCCGTAAAAAGAAAGGAGTCCCTGGGAAATCTTGCAGGTCCTTGCTGATCTAAAAAAAAAAAAATTGAAAACCAAAAATCTGTTCTCCGCCTTACAGTTGTTGGCACATGTTTGCCAGCCAAACAAAGGAATTGCTTCATTATATTAGTGCTGGCAAACTCCCTCACAGTAGGAAGCAAGGACACTGAGCATGGGAGGGATGGGGGGAACCTGACTCATCACGGATACATAAAGATGTCCTTTCAAAAAAGGCAATGTGCCCCACCAGCAGCTTGTTCCAGGTGTTACTGTCAGGTGCAGTCCTTCTACAGGAGGGCTGTATGTTTATATGAGGGTGCTTCAGATATTTCTCTCTGGGCATACCCAGGAACATCCCAGGCTGCCTCTGGGGCTGGTTATTCTTGGTGGCAGCATGGCTGGGAGGAGCTCTCATGGTCTGCAGTGGAGTAGGCAGAGTTCCTTAGTTACCGAGCTGAATCAGGAGTAGTCCTTAATCCCCTGAACCCATATGTGCAGCTTAGTTGACAGACTTCTTATTCTCAGATTGTCATAGCCTGAGGAGAAGGGCTAAAATAACTTACGTTGGTGCAGGCTGTTAAAATGGTTGGATTGGGACTCAGCTGCTGTTTTCTGTTTCTGCTTAATCAGTCTTTCTCGAAGGATGACCAGCTAGTGTGAAGTAAATGCTCAGGGTTATATTTTAAAGTGTCAGATGTGGATGCTGCTTTTCTGCAAGACATGATTACCTTACAGTTGATGAGAAACATGACTTTTTTTTTTTTTTAATTTAGAGGAAATAAATTACAAGTTCCTTGCCATGACAGCATATTCCATAGATAGGACTCACTGAATGACGTTGCGTTACACAGATGGTTCTACACCCACTGCTGTTTTACAGTGTACTGGGATTAGGCTCTCTGGAAGAAAACCCCAAGGACAGATTTATTTCCCTACATTAACCTTTTGACTGGTTTTGGCAATAAAAGCAAGTCACAGGAAATACTCTTGTACCAGTACTGTCCGAGACTTCATGATGAACTCCATGAGAGTAAAGGAATTGCTGTGGATTGCACATCTTCCATCCAACAAGCCCGTGTGAGCACAATAGTGTTAGTGTGTATTGTGGGGGTTGCTACTTACTCATCCCTTGTGTAAATTCATGCTGAATAAAGGTTGCTTATCTCTCTTTTAACTCCAGGAACTTTCAAACTTACAATAGAATTCACAGAAGAATACCCGAATAAGCCACCTACTGTCAGATTTGTCTCTAAAATGTTTCATCCAAATGGTAAGTACTTACACAATGCCTGGGTTTATTTTTGCTGTTTTGTTGGAGGTTTGTTGGGGTGGGGGGAGAAAGGGCTGGGGTGTTTTTTGTTACAGCTTGCTGTATAAAAGGTCTAGTTATTATAGAAGTTTTCAATATCTAATAAGGCAGCAAAACTGCAGTGTGGTTGTGTCATTTTGGTAAGGATTGATTTGTGAGCAGTGCTCAGGCTTGAAAAGAAAGGGGCAATAAAAGGAGCCTCTTACCTTTTAGGTGTTACAGCACAGTACTGATGAGACACTCAACTGCCTGTTAAGCCTTACAGAAGAATGTTTTGTACTTAAATAGCAGTGCTTTGGACTTCTGTCTGTATGTATTGTAGACGTAGCATAGTGACACTGGCAAATGCAGCTGTCTTCTGTCACTTTTCTTCCCCAAAACGCCTGTAAGAGTGATATACCATGAAATGTAGTGTTAGGGTCCAGCTGTAGCCAGTGACAGTAAGATTGTTTAATTAATCCCCTTCCTTGGTAACTAAAGGCTGGAGAGGTTTTCCTTGCCTCCAGACAAATACTAGCTTTGTGCAGAAACACCAGAAACCTTCCAGCATGGCAGGTGTGGGTACAGTGGAGAGAGGGAAGGTTCTCCTGTAGCTGCTGTCAGGTGACTGGACTGTTGTAGAGACTTCATGGGGAAACCTTGACTGTGAACAACTGATTGTGGGTGTTCTTCGTTTGGTTCACTTCTGGGTAGCTAAATTTTTTTTGCCTTAAAATCTGTTAATGGTTTTCCACGGTTGTAGTTGCAATGACACAGAGAAGTTTGTGAGAGAATAACCAGGGGTTGAGTTTAAATACTTCAGGCTTCTGTTGGTGAGGAGCTTCCTACTTACAGGCCTGTTTGTAGGATTTCAGCCTGTCAGATGCTATGGACAGTTGCAGTGTGTCTGTACACAGGTTTTCAGGATCAGGCAATACTAGGGAGAAAAGCCAGTAGCTGTACAAATTGTGTTTTAAACTGGTTTTTTTTGACCCTTTCCAGTCTATGCAGACGGTAGTATATGTCTGGATATCCTTCAAAATCGCTGGAGCCCCACTTACGATGTCTCCTCCATCTTAACATCCATACAGGTAAAAGAATTCTGCATGAAGAGACAGAATGTGACATTAGGATGCTTTGACAAAAACAGCTCAGGAAACTTTCCCCCCTCTCCTGAGAGCCAGTATAGCAGCTATACCTTGATATTGGCAAAGTGTGAATCCTTCCCAGGAGTAAACTGGCCAGGCAGTGACACAGGTGGTCACTGCAGGGTGCCACCAGCGATGCATTGCTTGGCTGTCACAGCAAGTCACTGCACTGTGCTGGTGGCAAAGCCTGTAAAGCCTTCCAGCTGCAGGGATGCAGTGTGCTGCACCTGGACTAACATCTCTGCACTGACTAGCATGGATAGTCTAGAGAATGTGTTGGAAAACTGTACTTCGCAGTGCCTAAGGATCTTTTTCTCTTTGCACAGTCCCTATTGGATGAGCCAAATCCGAACAGCCCAGCAAACAGCCAGGCAGCTCAGCTATACCAAGAGAATAAGCGGGAATATGAAAAACGGGTTTCTGCAATAGTAGAACAGAGCTGGCGTGACTGTTGACCCAGGATGATGCAAATGAACACTGTTGATGAGGAAAATAAACAAAGTGTCCGAGTCATCTTTTTCCTCCTAGCATTTACTTTGCAAGCAAAATAGCTGTTGTGCTGTTGCCACCCTCCCTTGCTGAAGCTTCTTCTCCTTGGACGTCAGAACGCACCCACTTTGAAGTCAAACGTTCTGTACTTGGGTTACTTGCAAAAGAGTTACTGATGCTGAATTCATTTTCTGTAGTCCCTCTCCAGTCTTAGGGCAGTATTGTGCATTTCTGTAGTGTACACTAAGCTTTTAATTGTAATTGTGTTATACACAGTGATGCTTATGTGTAGCTTGATAAAAGGGATGTTTATATACATACACATTTTTTAACTGGTATTAACTAAAGTGCTGATGTGTCCAGGCTGGTCACTTACCTCTACTATTGGTTTAGACCCCACTGCATTTGTAAGTACTGGGTGAAGAAATCATCTTTTGTTTCCCTTTTGTATTGGTTTATCAACTCCTTTACTCACGTTAAAAAAATCAACTCTTCAATTGATTCCAGTTCAAAGATTGAGTAAGACCCTGGAATGCTTGTTATTTCTGCACTTCACATGCAGGATTTATTTACAAATTTACATAAATCACTACAGCTGTGGTACTTGGATCTTTGCTGAGAGGGTGAGAAACAAGCCTTTTTTTTTTTTTTTTTTTTGTTAATTACTATTTTAAAGGACATGCCTACAGAAACTGTCAGTTTCTATAGTTCTGTCCCAGAGGCATTACTGGACAAAACCAGGTAGAGCTGTGGTGCTCAGCAAAAGGCTTTCCACATTAAGAGGTAAAACCTAACCTGTTCCAGCAATGGAATTGCTCTCCTTCAGTATCTTTCTCCTGCCCCTTACCTTTAGCTGAGAAAGATAAGTTGTTTGGGATCTTTGTCTTGTGGAAAGTTTGAACTTAAGTCCATGGTAGGCACTCGAGTCTCTGCAGTTTCTGCTCTTCGTAGATGACCACGTGGTTTGTGTGAGCTACTGCTGCATGCTTGAGTTTGTTCCCTTCAGTTTTATGAAAGTATTTTTTCAATTCTGAAAACAACATTTGTAAGTCCAGTCACTTTTTTTGTAAGGCAAGTTTGTACCTTTGGATACAGAATACCTTAAGCAGCAGTGTGGGATGGAACCTGCAATTGTGTTGTCCACTGTTCCAGTGTCTTTTGTGTGCACATTGGTCTGTTAGTTGAAAAGTATAACTTTGCACAAGTAACCCATGTAAGAAACTGTACATTTTTCAAAAGTTGTAAATAAAGTGTAACCTTAGTGCTTATTGTATAAATAGGCAAGAAGTGTATAACTGTGCTTATTTAACTGGGCTGCCAGCAGTTGGGTGTGGGGTGAAGCTCCAGCACTGTGTAATACTTCCTCCTGTGGGCAGCAGTGGGGGGAGAGGTGTGCCTGGGGTCGTGCAGGGGAGGGACAGTGCTGGCTGCACCTGCAGGAATGTCAGGGAGGGGTCTGGGATGGGGACAGAAAGGAGCCCCTGACTCTGAGTTAGCTACTTTGTGAGCTCTGGTGATACAGGAATTGCATTTATTGTCCTCCTGTCTGAGCAGGTGGAGAGCAGATTTATGATGAGTGGCAGATAACAAAAGCTAGTTCTGTTGATGAGCTCCACAATTACAAGCAGCTGGGCTCTTTCAAAATATTTAATGCAGATTTGTACCTGCAGTGACAACAGCTTGTACTCCAGAACAGCCTTGTGCCTTACGTGCAGCTGTAATGCCTGCTGCAGGCACAACCCTTTCTGAGGGGGCCACAGGCCCTCACAGCAGTCTTGTGTTTGTTTCACTAGTTAAAAAAAAAACCCAAAACAACAGCGTGGACTCAAGGCAGCCAGAAATGGGCACACAGAAGTGCCAAAGAAAATCAGTCCCACCTTCAACCTTGCTCAGGCAAGGCCTTCACCCACAGACTCCATCACAGCCCACGGTGCCTCTCCTGCAGGCTGAGGCTCCGCAGCCCCCCGGGGTCAGTGAGGCTGCTGTTCTCTGCTCCTGTGTAAGGCCCGGCAGCCAAACCCAGAGCCCCCACCAGGCACAGGCACCGTGCACGGCAGAGGAGTCACAGCCACGACCCAGGACAGGAAAGGAAACAAAGCAACATCCTGCACAGACTGTCTGGGCCAGCTGTCCCTGCTGCGCTACAGTGACTACAGCTAGGCCCCACCTCTCCCACCAGGCCTTTTTCATCTTGAACACCAGTGATGCTCTTACTGCCTTCCTTGGCAGCACCAACCTCTAACACCCTGGTGCAAACCCAAGTTAGGGAGGAGGAGCTTCACTTCTTTCCCTAGAAAGGCGTCCAGGCTTCTTCCACTCCTACAGCACCATCTGCTAGAGCCCAGTGTTCTTGAGAGCAGAATTCAGACATAGGGAGAAGAAATAATGCACAAAAACCACCTCAAAAACAAAATGGAAAAAAACTTTCAGAATTAACTGCCGTATTATTTTTTCACAGCAGCAGCAAGTTGTTACTCAGCAGGCCAAGCAGGCAGAAGCTGTGCTGCAGCCAGGCAGAGAGGAGAGGACACTTGATCTCTGCTTCCTGAGTCTCACCTGCCAGGGCAGTCTCTTCTCTTCCTCAGCACCCTGCAGGGATGAAAATCCCTCTATAACTGCTCACCACCGGGACATTCTGAGGTTAGGCATCCTCACCTCAGCCCCGAGAGCATTTAAAAACAAAGTAGAACAAGAGGGGGGGGAAAAGGTAGAGGAAGGTGTAATCGTGTAATCGTAGAGGCAAATGTAAGCAGCAGAAAACTGAAGGTGATGGCTGAGACATGGCAACAGGAGACCAGACGAAAACACTGCATTAGGACTGGCTTAGCGGCAGGGGATCATCTGCAGACCCCACTGCTGACAGAATAACCAGCATCTCTAGGCATGCCTCACGCCTGGCTCTTCCAAGGTCATCTGCTGTCCTCTTCTGCTTCCCAAGCATGAAGTCAGCGTTCTCCAAGGGTCACAGAGCAGCACTGTGTCCTGTAACTCCTGTAACCCTGCCAGCTGAGCACTGCAGACAGAGGTCAGAGGCTGCTTCCCCGTAAAGGAGGGAAGCACTCCGGCCTCCCAGCGGCATCAGCCGGCCCTGGAGAGCTTCCACACACACACACGGTCAGAGCAAGGCCAGAAGCTTCCTGGGGAATCACCATCACCACACACAAGCACTGGTACAGGGATGGAGCAGAGAAATAACCAGGCACAGATCCGGTTTTGTTCAGGATTAAAGAGCTGATATTCCAAGTAAAAAAATAAGTTATATAACAGTCCCCACAAGCTACATGAGCATCTTTGAGCGTGGGCTCTGCATTTACCTCCCATTTTTATATTTCACACTTCACCATGGTATCTGCACATGTCAACTGTTCTCCAAGGTAGAAACACGCTGGAGTTCTCTCAGTCCCATTCGCTGGCAATGAAGGCGCCTCTCAGTCATTCTCAGAATGGGAGACTCAAGGTAGAAATCTATGAATAAAACTACCACTAAACTGGTTAAGGTTTACATAGTGTACATACACAGCAGAGACAAGACCTTGATATATGTATTTCTCAAGAATAATCAAATTTTCACACTTTTTTTAATACAAAGTGTGACAAACCCTCTTTTTTTCCAGAAATAAAACTTTATTTTTGTTGTCATCAATACCAATTTTACATACAAGTTTATGCCCCCAGACTGCATTTCCTTTGCTTTCCAAATTTTTTTAAAAAGGTTTTTTTTTTCCTTCCTTGCTCAAGAAGAATAAGGGACCTATAATTTTAAATGATGTCAAATTCCTTCTCGTTGGGCATGTGTGTTTGCTATTACAAAACTATTAAAATGTGAAGGAACAGGTAATATCAAAGACACATACAGTAACAGCACTACTGCTTTTGGGTTGTGCTAATGTGCTTGAACAGAATTTGGTCGGTCCTACACACCTAACAACATTTTAGAAATTATATTGCCAAAGTAAAAGTCATTAAGTTGTTAATGTCATTATTACCCACAAGAAAAATGCAGCATCTCTTTCTTTAGTTGAGTGTCCAGCAAACTCAGTCTCTGGTCAAAGAGACCTCACCTCAGTTTGCTTGGGGCATGATAAGCTCGTAATGCCCAACCTGGCCTTCCTGCTTCAGCTGATCTAACAGATCTTCCTTGCGCCGCTTCCTGCTCACCACCAAGTATCTGTTGTGTCCCTGCCCATGGGATTTACTTTTAAGACCGTATTTTTGGGCAATTTGATGTATCTGCTTCCGCTCATCCATGGTCAGTTCTCTAGAGAAAGTCAAGTCAATGTGACTGTCTGAGCGTGCATAGTTTCGAATGATCTCTTCAATATCTCTCTTAGCGATTCTGTTCACCCTTTCCACATCAAGCCCAAGTCCTTCCCTTTTGAACTGCTCCTTTACTGAAATAGGCTCCCTAATTCCTTCACCATCTTTGCCTAGGCCACCGCCTGTCCAGCCCATCTTTCTTAAAATTTGGTTCCCAATGTTGTCTTCTTTGATCTTCTGTTTGAAAGCCTCTTCTGCTGATCGACCCCGAATCTCATTTCTGGAGATGACGTCTTCGACAGTGCCTTTCTTCAGGTTATTAACAACAGTTGGCTGAGTCTTTTTGAGGATTTTCACGGCTTCCTCTGCTGCCTCGTGCTTGACAGATTTCTTCACTCCGACTGCCTCTGCGATGAATTCATCTTCCAGCATCACCTTGCACTTCCATCGCATGCCTGTCATCCTCTCAAAGACGTACTCCACCGTCATCTTGTTGAACTGGGCGGTGTCGTTCAGGGTACACACCGGGTTACTGGAGTTCTCGTAGATCACCAGGTCCTTCAGGTCCTTCTTCCTCCCGGAGCCCCGTGATGAGCAGCCCACTTTCTGCACCTGGGTCACTTTGAGGGATGCTATATTTGACTGCATCTTCTGCAGGATTTTCAGTGCCTCCTCAGCTGCTGCGTGCTTGCTGGTCTTTTTTGTGCCAAATCCCTCGGCCAGGCAGTGATCTTGGAGATACACCTGGCAACGCCACGAGCGGTTGGGCATTAATTCATATTTATATTCAACAGACATTTTGTTATATGAGGCAGAATTGTTAAGTATTCCTATTGCATCGCTGGCATTCTCTGTGAGGACAAAACTAGTCCAGTCTTTGTTGGAATTCGTGGAACCTTTCATGGATTCACTACCAGGCTGCATCGGGACACAGTCCCTGTTGGCAACTACGAACTCCTCGTGAGGTTTGAGAGCGGGAGGGAAATCTGGGCGACACACGCCTGCCTCACACACCACCAGGTCCTCGTGGTAGGTGTGCTTGAACTTCCGCTGAACAACTCGAACTTCCACGGATTTCTTCAGCAGCTTCACTGCCTGCTCCGCAGCTCGGTCCCGGGACCCGTTCTTGCTGCCGGCATAGCCGGTGGCCAGGTAGACGTTCTGACACCGCACCTCGCAAGCGAAGCCATCTGTCAGGAGCTTCTTGCTCTTGGGGAGGTCAGCAGGGGCGATCTCTTTCAGAGGAACATAAATATATTCAGGGTTTGTCTTGCACGCCTGAATGGAACGTGTCAAAAGATAGGTGAAGTTAATTTTATCCGTCCCAGTGTTTGCATCTGGATTAGTAAGATTTTTCCAGACAGCTGCTGACAGTTTCTCCATAAAGCTCTGCTTCAGCATTATTGCTGATGGAGGGAAAGTCTCTGATGCAGATGGGGCAGTTGAAGGGGAAACAGAAACCTGCAAGGCGCTGCTTGTGGTAGAGTCCACACTATTCACAGCCTTCTTGGCTGCTGCTGCTGGGCCTGCAAAGCCAAGCCCAGCTGAGCTGGAGAGTGGGGGATCCACCTCCCGTGCATTCACAAAAGAATTTGTACAGTTTTCAGCTGGCTGTGCCGTGCTGTTTGTATTTGCCTCCTGGTTCACCTCCTGCATTCGGTTATCCAGAGAATTGTCCTTCTTCCCCTCCTTCTCAGCACTGGTGACAAAATGTATGGGCTCAAAGCGTGGTCGCACTCGGAACCTGGGGACCACCTTCTTGGGTGGCTCAGGAACCTCTTCTGGCTCTGGACCTATGAGATGGAAGAAAATTACACGATTACCAATATGTGCTATGACAGGAAGAGTGTTTTCAGAAAGTGATCTTCAAGAGGAGCCTGCAGGCTCTGAACACAGGATTTGCATTCCTTAGCCAAAACCCAAAAGGTTTTCTTCCAAAAGACATTCACAAATCATCAAAGAGAAACAGTCGTTCTTGTGCAGGTCACTACAGTGGCATTTCCACCTTCACAGCTACCACACAAAAATCTCTACATATTTAGTAACATGATGCTGCCTTCCAACATTGCCCACTGACTCATCTGGTAATTTCTGAAGTTAATCCCTTCAAATCTACTAAAATAAATAAAATTATGGCCAACAAGACAGAACACCAGAGCGGGACTAGAGCCTCAGCCCTGACTCTACTGCAGGGTTGCAGGATGAAGTCAGACGAACTATCATCAGGTCTTCTCATTTGAGGTGGAACACAGTGGTACCAAACCCTCCTTTCCAAAACAGACAGTGCTGTTACTGACTTAATGGAAGCACATGTTCTCTCAGTGTAATTGCTTTGGGCTAAAGGGCAGCAAATATGAAGAAATCTGCCTGAGCCTCAAGGGACAGCTGCAGTGACTGAGAGCCCCATTACTGACAGACCTCTTATTTCTTCTCCAGAAGAAATGCAAATGAGACAGACTATCCTGGCCTGCACAGCTTCTGCAGAAAGGCAGAATCAAATAGCTGACAAGCAAGTATGTTACATTCTACGAGATGGTTATACAAGACTTCTCCTGTGGAAGATTCAGCACCCACATGCTGACGTGGTACATGTGTGTAATTTCATCGGAGGAGCGAAAGGCCAGCTCAGTGCCGGGAAATGCTGCCTAATCCAGTGCCAATGTGTGTGGCTGCTGTAGGTCAGGCTGTCTAGACATCAACCACCACAGCACAGGTACCACCACCCAGCTCGCTGCAGGTGAAAACAACACCTGCACACGGCATAAACAGCCCTTCCTTCGTACTGAAATCAGGTGACAAAGTTCTTACGCATTAAATCCTTTGCCCATCAGTTCTGACGAATCATGGCAAGGTTTGCATTTCTTCCTCCGTCTGTTTTTGATGGTTGCGCTGCAGCAGCACCTAAAGGCTCCTGCCAGGAGAACAGCTCATTATGCTGTCTGGGCAACAAGCTTTGCAGAACCCTCAGGGCTGCTGCCTGTGACAGACAAAACACAGGAGAAGAGCAGTATCTCCTCAGTTTTGCAGCTGGCCCATGGCAGCACAGAAAGATTGCTGGCTGTCAAAATAAGGGAAGCAAAATAAGAGGAGTCCTGCGCTGTCTGACCATTTGTGCCCCACAGAGCCACACTGCTGACATGGGCCTGCCTGCACCCAGGCACTGCCCCGCTCCAGAGGGAGGGCAGGCAGCTCTGAAGGTGCCATGGAGAAGCAGCAGACAAAGCCATCCAACCGCCAGCCCTCTCTGCCTGCTGCATTTCCTCCACTGCAAAAGCTACAGCTGAGCAGTGATCCCTAAGACCATGGGACTTGGCTGACACCTACAGCATTCTTCCAGGCCCAGCAGGGAGGAAAAAAACCCCTCAAAACTACATATCATATCTACTCCCCATCCCCTCAAAGCTCCAAGCAGGTTGTAACTCAAAATCAATGAGCTGAACTCCACATCTCTTCGTACATGTACAGTCCTTCCCTGGGTCAGAACATCACCCCTCCCCACAGCAGACAAAGCCAGACAGGTACTCAATTCCAGACACCATCCCCAGGGGAAACCAATTACCTGATAATTGAAATGAAGAAGGGTATTTTCTTAAGCAAAGATAGAGCTCTGTGTGAATCATGCACAGGGCAGAGGAGGGGGAACTGCTCTGCAGTCCAGCAGAGCACACCACGGGCACTTCCCTCCAGTTTGCTGTGCCGGCTGTCCCGGAGGCGGCCCCATGGCACACTGGTGTCCCCAGGCTGGCAGTGGTGCCCACCCAAGAGGGACAGGGAAGGGGTCACTGGCACAGGCAGATGTACTCACTGTCCGATGGAGAGCGGTATCTCTTCAGCTTCCTGCTGGGCACCAACTCGTACGACCTGGTTTCCCCGATGTCGATGCCTTCAGCCATCTTGAGAACCTTCTCCATGACCTGCACACCGTATCTGTGTGGGTTCAACAGCACAACACTCAGAACCAGCCCCACGGGGCAGCACACACGCACACACGAGCTTTTATTATGCAAAACAAGAACTAAAGCTGCCTGAGACACGGCAGCAGGTGCAAGGGAGATGCTCCTCTGATCCTGCTGGAGCACAGCACTGACCACTGTCCCCCTGCCACAGCTGGTCTGGCACGGCACACAGCCACACGCCAGCTGACCTGGCTCTGCACGAACCCTCTTCTGATTAAACCATGCACCCACCACACTGACAGTATTCTAAACTGAAATTTCAGTACATTATCTGACAAAATACAGTATTTGGCAGAGCTGCCAGGAGCACTAATGAACACTGGGGTGTGACAGAGGAGCAGCAGTTTCAGTGAATCAAACACAGGAGCTCAGAGTGGCACTGGAGTCCTGTGTCGGGCAGCAGCCAGAGCCTGCACATCACCAACACCAGAACTGCCATGTCTCAGGTGAGAAAGGCACTACTCAGCCTTCATTGACCACTCTTTAAAAAGCCAGACTAAAGTCTACCTGGTGCTGTAACCAAAATGTTTTAGGTTCCTGAACCATGAGAGAGGTGAGGCGGCTGTGACAAGCTCTGAGCAAACCCTGACCCTGCTGCAGCACCCACAGTTCCACACAGGCCCATCCCTCTATGCCTTACATCCCCCACCAGCTCAGTTTTCCATTGCTCTGGGGATCTATCACAAGATTTTGAGCCATTTGCATGCTGAGGCTGAACAGGAAAAAACCCCAAACCTTTCTATCCAAGGAGAGCCTACAAGCACGGCCTGACACCAGCCTCTGACAGCTTCACACCATGGTTCAGAAAGGAGGAAGAGCAATGCTGCACCTCTTCCATGGTATGCTCACCTTCCAAACTCAGAAAGCATCAGGGCACTGCCCACAGCTGTCCCAAAAGCCAGGGCTGCAGTGATTTGCACCAGATTCTAAATACTGCTGTTCCAAGGGTTCTGGAAATCTACTCAAGCTCCACTCAAGCAAGGTTTTTTTCGCTCCTAATTTAGAGGGCCAGGCAGAAATTAGATCCACATAAATTTCTGGGTGAGAACTCTGAGCACAGACTTATGCAGTCCCTGCTTCACCAGCACAGCTCAGCCCTCAGTGGAGACAATGGAACCAGGAATGGGAAGAAAATTCCAGGAGGGATCAAAGGGAGATGATATAGTGGTGATACCCTGTTGGGGGTTAGGATTTTTCCTTTTGCTTCTTTCTCTCATGGAATTTTGTCACATCTGTTGCTAAGAGAAAATAATGACCAGTACTTAAGAGAGACTAAAGAAATGGCCAAGGTGGGTGAAATGTGCAGCTTGCTACTCTCTTACCTGGGAGGTTTTCTCTTGGGAAGGGCAAAGATACTGTGAGATTTTGGCTGGGCTCAGCCTCACTCCCTCTCTCGCTGTTGGCATTGGAGGAGGATAGTGGAGCTGTTGCTTACCACGGGGAGAATTCGCTGCTACTGCCAGAGCCCAGCCTTGTACTGCTTTTCCTAGCGTGGGTGAGCCTTTGCTTGTAAGAGCAGCCACTGAACTGGGACCTTATTAACACCCTACCTCACTGGAAAGGACTCTCACCATCTACTGAGGTGCCTCAGGGCCCCCAGTACCCCCAGCCCCACTCCCTTCCCAGAGGGTGCATCTCCTGGCTGTGTGCGGCAGCTGCTCGCAGAAACCCGGCTGTGGCTGCCCAGTCCTGGTGTTTTCTGCCCCTGCCTGGGGCATTTTCACTACACTTTAGCCTTCAGAGCCCACCCCAGGGCCCGGCAGTTCCTGTTCTGTTTCCCACCCACGGGAATCACGGCCCGCCCGCCATTGCCGCCTGAGGGCGACGCGGCCGAGCTCGCGCCACAGCGCCCCCTGCAGGCGCGGGGGAATCACGGCAGGGCCCCGCCCGGCCGGGAGCCAGCAGCGCCCCTGCTGGCCGTGCCCGGAACTGCAGGGCAGGGGAAGGTGCCGCAGCCCGGAGAGGCTGTCCCGGGGTTTGTGTTCTGTTCCTCGCTGCTGCTGCTGCTGCCGCTCCTTTGCCTTGTTTTAGACACAGACCAGGAAAGAACTGTTGTTCCTTTCCTCTTATCTTCGCCTGAAAGCCCTGTTATTTCAAAGTTAGAATAATTCGGAGGGAAGGGGGTTATGTTTTTCATTCCAAGGGAGGTTCCTGCCTTTGCTGTCCTCAAACCAAGATGCATCCTCATCCTCTCGCAGCCAAAGGGGAGAGGAGTGGGAATCTGTTTCTCTCTCTGGCTTACAGGGACAAGATGACATTACCTGTGATGGACAATGTCCCTTTCCAGCAGAGTGCAAGAACAGTGTCAGATTTGACACCTGTCGTTCTTCACAAAAGATGGAGACCTTTAGGGCTCAAATTTCTGCTGGGGGCGGGGAGGAGATCAACCATTCTCAACATGTCAACAGTCTGATCTGGCCAGAGGAGCACAGTGCCTCCAGTACCTAACTGAAGTCTCCCTGCTGTGACTTTAATAGGTTACTCCTTACCCTGATCCCTGTAGCTCTGGAGCATAACACCTTCCTGCACCACTGCCCCCATTCTCAGCCACCTTTAACACACCTGGGACAAGAAGCACCTTCTCTCATCCGTGCCTAAACTAAATTAACCCTTTTATTTAACCTCTTCCTCACAGACCATGTTTTCTAAGCCTTCTGGACACTCTCCACATCCTCTCCCAGCAGAACACTCACTCAGATTTCACAGCAAAGACTCTGATCTGTCCTTCACAGAACCACAGAGCAGCCTGAGCTGGACGGGATCCACAAGGATTATCGAGCCCAAGCCTTGAGTGAGTGGCCCATACAGGGATTGAACCCACAGCGCTGTCATTATCAGCACCCTGCTCTAACCAGCTGAGCTACTCTGGCAAACAGGGTGCCTTCAGCTGGCAAGAAAGCAGCCTTAGGAAAACAAAACAAAACAAAACGCCAAAACAAACACCAGACAACAAGCTTAAGAAAAAACAAAAAAAAAAAAAAATCCCTCAAACTTTGAAGCTATTCACTTGACAAATCACCAACAGCTCTTCCCAAACAGCAAAAGGCAGTTCCAGGGAATGCTGCAGGTCCCTTCCTTCCCCAGGCAACTGTAAGTAAAGCTAGAGTTGTTTTAACAGTACAGTATGTTCCCGTGCAGCGCTCCCAGCCAGGCACACCAGCTCTGGGAAAACATCTCCACTGATAATGGCTGCAGACTGCATCCGGCCCAAATCTCATCTCCCCTGAGAGCCTGCAGGTGAAGGAGTCCATCACAGAAAGTATGTGCACTGACAGGCTTAAACTGCATCAGATTTTGGGATTTGGAACCTTCCCTCACAGTTGTTCACTTCCATTACCAGCACCCCGTAAATGTTTATTGCAGCATTCCCAAAAGCCCTGGCACAGAGAAGGTCCCCCGTTAGGAGAGCACACAAACACGTTAAGATGCACCACACAGACTGTATATGAAAAAGACATTCTCAATCTGAACACACAGCTCAAGCTCTGGAATTTGAAACTATTTTAAATCTGTGTTAAATTTTGGCGCTTGCAGAGCAGAAGAGTTTAGTACTTGACCCAGGGGAAAAAAAAAAAAAAGGAAACAGGCAGATCTGTATTTAAAGATACTGATTTTGCTTTGTAGAGGTGACACAAAGTATTCCCCCACAAGGCTGCGGGATGGAACATTAAAAGTCCATCTGTGTGCCACCAATGCTCACAAGCTCCTCTGACACTGCACAGTTTGCAGAAGTTGGTGGTTAAGCAGCTGCTCCTGTCCTTCCGTCCAGATAAAAACAATCCCATCATCAAAGGCGTCCGTGGAACGTGGGCGATGTTTCTGCAGATCTCCACAACCCGGCTACGGACAGTACAGTCCGGCTGGGTGAAAGGACACCCCTTCCACTCTGCACGGCTATCTCTCCTCTCCGGTAAAGCTGAGCGTTCAGGGGGCTGTACAGGCTGCTTTGTGCTCAGAGGGAAACTCTCTCCTCATTTAAATGACACAGAACAGGACCACAAGCTAAAGGAGTCCCGGGGGCGGGACATCAAGAACTACTTGCAAAACACACATAAACATTTCCAGCGGCTTGCTCGCCTCCACGTACAAACACCGGCATATTCGAGAAAACAAAAACTGGCCAGGGACAGAAGTTCTCTTGCATCAACCCCTTTCATCCCGGCTCTTCTGCTCCTACTTCCTAAAATGCATCTGGGGCCGAGGTTCGGCCGCGACGGGAACCTGTGCCCCTTCTCCCCGCGGGGCTCCCGTCCCGGCCCCAAACTCGCACCGTGCCCCCCGCCCGCAGCTCGGTTCGTCCTACGGCTCGCCCCGCCGTCCTGCGGGGCACCCCCGGCTGGCAGCGAGCGCCCGGGGAGCCGAGAGACCCTCTCGCCGCGCGGTGTCTGTCCCCCCGGCTCACCTGCAGCCCATGAAGACGTGGTTTGTCCAGAGCACGGAGAGCGCCAGCAGCTGGTCGATGGCGGCGCCGGGGTAGGCGGGGAGGTGGCGGAGGATGAAGCGGCGGCGCAGCGCCCATTGCCGGTCGGTCTCGTTGTACTGCCGCCACTGCTCCAGCACCGGCTCGGGCACCGCCTCCGGCTGCGGCTCTGCCGGCGGCGGCATGGCGGGCAAAGGCCGCGGGGCCGAACCCCGCCGGGGGGCGCGGACTCACCGGGCCCGGGCGCGGACGGCGGGACCAGGCCCCACGTGTGGACCAGGCCGCGGCTCGCTGCGGGACACCGGGAAGCGCCGGCCCGGCCCGGCCTCAGCGCCCCCGTCACCTGCCCACCCCGGCCCCGTTCCCTGGCGGTCCCGCCCCGCGGGTGCCGTGGCGGTGCCGGTTCCGCTCCCGGTTCCGCTCCCGTCTCTCGCGCGGGGCCGAACGGCGCGGGCCCGGCCGCCGCCGCGTCACGTGGCCGCGCGTCACGATCGCGCGAGGCGCCGCGAGAAACAGCCGCCATGGCGGGGCCGGAGCCTCGGCGCCCCCTGGCGGCGGCTGCCACGCACGGGAGAGGGGCGGGGCCGAAAGGGGGCGGAGCCTGAAAGGGGGCGGGGCCGAGCGGTCCCCGAAGCAAACCCGGTCCCCCCGGTCCCCTCGGTCCCCCCGGTCCCGCTCCCCGCCCGCCCTCCCCAGGGCCCGGGGATCTCTCATTGGGGCCCGACCCTGCCCTAGACCTTGCCGAACAGCCGCGGTCGCCCCAAGGGCGGCCCTGCCCGCGGGGATGCGCTGCCCGGGGCCGGGAACCGCCATCCTCACCGGGCTTCGGCTTCCCCGTGACCGTCCGGAGCTGTCCGGAGCGCCGGGCCCGGCCAGCAGCGCACACACACACACACATACACCACAGCAGCCGCGAGGCTTTCGTGTTTTTTATTTAAAATTTACATGAAAGTTAGAAAGGTAACAGGCGGAACAGTGCTGGCTCCTCAAGGTTTGCCGTGTCAATACAGAAGGCGGTGCCGCTTTCACGCAGCTGCATTTGTAAAAAGGGACCGAGGCCGGCACGGGGCGGGGGCTCGGGAGCACGCGGGGCGCGGGCAGGGCAGCGCCGGGGGGCGAGCCGTGCCCGGGCGGCTCCGGCACCGCCGGGACACTGCAGCCCGCTCACGGAATTCATCCCCACACCGGCCCCGGCATCGCCTCTCCCGGGCACCGCCAGCTTCTCCTGACTTTACAGAACAAGAGGAGGTGGAGTTAGGAAAGAGAAAGTACCACTTGACTCACGTCCACCAGCCAATGGGGGCTCTTTTAACAGGATGGTGAGACACAGGAGGACACCAGTGAGAACACACAGTTCTTACTTTATTTCTTTGATAAAATTAAATATTTCGTGGCTGCCAACAGAGCAAGTTGCACCATGTTTGTATTTCCTTTGACTCTGAATGCACGGTTTCCAAAATCAATCAAACAACAGCATATTGAAAATATTCCTTAGGGTTCACCTCTCAGGGAAGCCCGTGACATTTATATTATTAAAGACAACATTAGAAAAAACATATGCCCCATAACAACGTTTGAAATGTATTCGCTACATCATTAGTCCCAACATCACATTTCTGTCGCTCTTCAAAATTCCAGGTCATCAGTTCCCCCCGCATCACCCTGTCTTGTCACACAAATTACAAGACACTTCAATTTTAAGTATCATGCAAGTCAGTAAAAGAGCTTCTTTCCAAGACACTAACACTGAAGATTTGTTCCCCCCTCCCCAGACATAAGACCCTTAAACTCTTCTAGAAGTGGCAGTCTTCTCCCTCAGACACAGTGCAGCTGGCGAAGACAGATTAAAAAAAGCTACAGAGAGAGAAAAGGGGAAAAAAGAGAAAAAAACAGAAGATTAGCAAAAAAGAGAAAGACATTCAAAAAGCAAGACAAAGAGATGCAACATGGAAACAGCTGACAGAGGAGAGATGGAACCTCCTTGTGGTACCTCAAGTACTTCAGGGAAATCACACAAGTAAAAACCTTTTTTTTTCCTTTAAGTATTTTAAAACATTTCACGTAACTTTAAATGACATTCTGATATGGTCAGGAAGAACAGTGACCTGCAGTATGGTAAAAAAAGTCACATTCAATTGTCCTTTTAGCAGATAATGTAGAAATCATTGACAGATTAATATTGACTGGTTTTGGGAGCAGGGAAGCATTCAAAAGTAGAGGCAGAAGAAAATATTCAAATCATTTTAACTTGCTAAAAAAAAATCCCAAACAAACCACAAAGCAATCAAAGAGCTCTAAGGGAAATGAAATTGCATTTATGGTGAAACAGAATACCTGAGAAAATACATGGCAATCAGGAGTTTGGACTGCCCTGACTGCTGGGAATGGAGGCCAGGCCATGGTTTGACCTGGGGCTGCTGCTGTGAGCAGGAGCCAGGCTGACCCTGTGCTGAAACTGCTCCTGAGCCTGTGGCACCACCCAGAGCACTGCTCAGGTAAAACCTCAGCAGCAGCTGGCACTAAACAACACCACCTCTCAGGGCTAGGCCTGATGTGTGCTCGTCTTCTAAAACCCCAGGATCTGGAGGGGGGGTTGGTGGAGGCTGCCTGGCAGCACGCATCTGATCTTTCAGCAGGGGCAGGATGTGTGGATTCACCACATACAGAGCACTGAGCCTGCCCACGGGGCCACAACAAGCAAGTCTGAAATGGAAATCAAGATTTACATGCTAGTCTTCAGATAGCATCAATTAGCAAAAGAAAACAATAAAAGCAAATGAAAAAAGACAGATGATGTCATGAAAATGACACCAAATATAATGCAAAAAGAGTGGTTTATCTCTGAAGTACATGATAATTAAACTAAGATGGTGTTGTCATTTTAATGTCATCAATAAATATATTTAAACTGCGTTGTTATTTTGCCAGCAAAAATAACTCACAGAACTTATTTCCATATCCCTTTCTTAGCTGGGTGGAACGAGACCAGGAAAAAGGGGAATCCATTAATTGTAGGGGAAAAAAAATATGGCAGGATTTAAAGTTGTAGCATCCAGAATCTTGTTATGACTAATTTTACATTGTTTAATAAAAGCAATAACCACCAGTACATAGTAAAGAGAGAATCACAACGAGGACATAGGAGAGAGCAAGGATAACACCCTGGAAAGGTCACAGCTGAAATGCTGTCATGTTTTATTAGACCCTGCGATTTAACAAGTAAATGAAGGTCCATTCCAGGCCATTGTATTCAGGGGTAATTACTCAGTACAGAGCCATGGGTTACTGTAAAAGAAGGGCAAAGAAAACAAAAAAAAACAAAAGAAGTAAATGTTAGCCAGAATTCACTGTCTGATGAACTCTTTATTTAAAAACAAAACTCAGCCAGAAATACACAGAGAAGACACTTGCAGGCAAACCACAGTTGCACTTAGCCAGAGTGAACTCCTGGCCCAGTGAGCAAAACACCCTCCTTTTTAGCACAAATCTTGCAGTAAAAACAAGGCTTTTGCTGAATAGAAAATATGAGAAGAAACCTGTCAACATCTGTACAGTTCTAAAGAGATGCCAGATAAAAAAAAAAAGGTAGTATTTTTTTGCATTAAAACCAGAAATTGTTGGAATCACTGAGAAGAAAGTCAATGAAACAGCATCGTCTTTCTTCAGAAACACTGATATGTACAGCAAGGTGACCAGCTTTCCCTGAGATTGGATCCAGGATGTGCATCCAGGTCAGCACACTGAGAGGGAGACCAGGCAAGAGATCCTTCATGACCCCTGCAGCATTCAGAGAACACTTAGTTGCAAACCATGGATCCAAATTTGAGATTTCCTCAAGCCTGGGAACTAGAGGTTTGGACTCAGGCCCATGCCTATGAGATGTCAAGTTTTGCAGAAAGTCCTTGAAAGTTATTTGAGTTACACATGGCAGCACAGGGGCTAAGGAGGGCTTAGGGACAGCAAATTAACATGGGAAGAGGGCAGCCAGTCTCTGGAGACAGCACATCCCACCCCATGGCAGCACCAGGCTGTACCCACAGCAGGAGCTAAATGCACCCCCTAAGCAGCTCTGACAGCATGGAGCAGCGGAAAAGCTGAGCAATGGGAGAGGAGACACTTGCCCAGGTGCAGTGGGCATCCTGCTGCTGCCCAAGGGGCAGGAGGAACCTGGCACGAGCCCCTCTGGCCAGCAGGGTCCCTCACAAGAACAACCCCAGCAGCCAAGAGCTCTGGTGTAACCCCGAGTGGTGAGCGCGGGAGGGGAGCAATGGAAAGGTGAGCAAACAGGCACAATGGCACAGCCGAGGGTGGGGCATTCGCCTCTGGGGCCAGGGGAAAGGTTCTACAGGAAACCCGAACTGAAAATGAAAGAAAAAGGCAGGTTAATGGTTTTATGGATTAATGACAAAAAAAAAAACAGAATAAAAATACAAATTTTCCTAATGCGCGCACACACACACAAAAAGGAAAATGCTGGTAAGTGTTAATAAGGTTTAATCTGACTACAAAACATGCTTTATGCAGACACACACGCACCCTCAGCAGTGGGATGAACCAAATTTATTTTCTAAAACAATCCTTTCACCGTTTTGCATGCTACAGCACTCATCAACTGTGACTTGTTTGTATCCTCGCAAAAAAAGTGAAGCCCTGCAACACTTTATGGATCAATATGGAGAGTGTTTTTCTAAATCCTGGAAAAGTACCACATATACATATTTAATTTAGCAATGACAAATGCCCATTGAAAAAGGCACTGTCTGCATTTGTGTAGTGGGAACAAAGAACTTCATTTGATTCAAAGCCCAGCACACAACAGTGTACAGTTATGAGGACTGCCAAAAGCAATCCAAAACCAACAAAAATCAGTAATGTTCACTCTAACTGCACTTTAGCTGTGCCTTCGTACTCAGCACCAGAATGAACACTGTTATTCTTTGAGCTTATTTTTCCACATTCAGAGCCTGATAAGCAGAGAATTGTTCTTTTCATTGTTCTACAGTTACCATTGGCAGCAGAGACATTCATTCAACTGGACAGCTCAGGACAACTGCGAGCGCCAGCTCGAGTCAGTGCAAGACCCTTCTGCTGCTCTTCTGTTAAGTGGAAGGTCCCATTTAAATTACATTCAAATGCCTCTCACTGGCAGCATAATGTTTACTTGCTTTTCCATTTCCCTTGGTGGAGTTAAGAGGGAAGGAATCCTGGAATCAGCTTCTACCAGTTTAAGGGTAGACCATTATTTAGTTTGGACTATCCAGGAAAGAATGTAAATCTTAGCTTTGTCTGCAGGGAAGGGTGGTCTAAGGGGTGAGTTTTTCAAGTGTTTTATACTTTATTTCCAATAGGGTCCTTTCTCTGAGAGGCCTGTGCACCTCAGCCTGGGGCACTGCCACACTTGCCTTGGATAATGAGTATTGCTGCTCTGCCAAGAAGCAAGACATTCCTGTGGGAGGTTTCCTCTTCCTCTCACCAAAGAATCATCAGCAAATTAAAAGTGCTCAATTAAACCTACTCGACCTAGCTGTAAGTACACCACTGTCATTAGCAGTTTAACTAATAACCGTAATGAGGATGACAGAAACTAGTCTTGCATCTACCTTCACCTTCACTGTAACCACAAGTTAACATTACAGCTTGGAGGAGTGGGAGGGAAGAAGGAGAAAGGAAAGAGACATTTTCACGGCTAGCTGGGCTGTATCATCAGCACCACATCTCCATAGCAATTGTTGCCATAGTATCAATGTGGCCTGTGTGATTAAAGAATGTAATTTATTTTTAAGAGAGATGGAAAAAAGAGAACAAAGCCGATGAAGTGCGGGGAAGATTTAAAAGGAAGAGGACATAATCCTTATTTTTCTACGTTCCATATCCTGAGTCTCTGAATTTAACTTTGCAGAATCTTTAAAGATAATTACATACTTTTTCTACAACTGCACATGTAGAGAGTGACTGGTAGAGCACATATAGTGGGGGTGAAAGCAGAGGACGACAGAGATAATACTTAGAAGCTTCAGGACTTGCACACAGTCTGCTTTTTTAGGACAGGTAACTGATCCCACTGTGAGGCTCTATTAGTTAATGACGCTTACCAGGACAATGTGCCTCATGCACCATGCAGCCAAACAGCAGCTAACTGTAAAACAGCACACATGTAAGACCTAATAATAATGATAATGATGTAACAACAACAACAAAAAAATCAACAGAGTCATGATTAGTGCAAATTACAGAGCTTGGGTTTAAACAAGTCACCTGTGAAAGAAAAAGGCTATTGTACTGCCAGCCAGTAGTAAACAAGCTACAATTAAGCTCCAGCTTGCAAAATTCATGGATTGTTAAGAAAAAGGTATGATCTAAATACTGAAATCCATTATTAAGGACAACCAGGGAAGTTGCAGAGCAAAGAAAGCAGCACCATTTCTAGCACAGCAATTTTGCCAGAGGCAAAAGAGGCTTCCTATTATCTTCCCAAGCCTTACTGAAGCACTGACCTATCTCTGTCATGGAGTTTTCTGTGCCCTTAACTGACAAGGACAGTACCAAAGTTTTTCCATATCAACACGCTTGGTGTCAAGGAGATGTTCTGAGATGAGAACCACTTCAAGGACCAAGAGTTTGACTTAGGCCACAGCAACTAATTGCTGATACTTTAGGGCTGTTGCCTCCCTTTTCTGCATTCCTGACCCTGACTGATCTCAAGGCTGAAGTCTGCAGTCCTGAGTGAGCAGATGTCTAAGGGCTCTAAGCATGAAAGAACTCAGCTGAGTATTTCTCACACAGTCCAGGCTGGAAAGACAAGTCTGTCCCTAGTCAGTCTCAGACTCCTCAGTATGAAAAGATATTAAAACCCCCTGAAGGTGACTCAAATGAACAAATCAAAATAGGCAGTGGAAAAAGGAATGGGTGAGTGAGAAAAGGGCAGCACTAATTGCTCATCACAAAAGAATGTTCATGTTGAAGCAGCTTCAGCTCTAAACTAAAAGACTGAACCAGAATCTCATTCTTGTAATTGGGTCTTTCCTGCTCTGTCTCATTTGATCCCAAGTTTAACAGCCACAGGCTTTTTCCCAGATAAACAGTGCTGCCAGCACTTTGGGCATGCCCCATATTGTCCAATTTAACAGCACTTCTTCATGTACTTTAGACTGCATAGTGCAGGCAAGGATTGCCCCAGGGCTGTGCAGAGGGGGGATCCTGGCAGTGCACACCACTCTCGGCACACCTGTATAGGTGGCACAGTGATCCTTTTGGGAAATGTACCACAGTGAGAAGGAAGGGAACTGCTCAGTGCTGAGAGACCTGTTTCACTCTACAGCAGGTTGCTCTTGAGCAACTGCAGAGCTTCAGGAGCCTTGCACAGGCACTGCAGACAGCCCAGATCCCAGACCCTGATGAGGGGCTCTATTCTGTCACACAAGTCCCTGGCATGGGGAACCCCTGCTACAGCCATGCAGTATCTCCCACTGCTTCTGTGCAGGGCAAAAAAAAATGATTTAGGACAGGAGATGAGTACTAGTGCTAACGAGGTGCTATGACCTGTCCCCTCATTTTGCAGTCTTACATTCTGCAGAATCCAGAATTCAACACTGTTAGTCTTCCTGAGTAATTTCCACTATCTTCTCAACCTAAACAAGTAAGAACCTGAGTGAGAACGCACTCCTCTCTGAGGGGAATGGGACATCCCTGCTACCCACACCCTAGCCTTGGCAGTTAGTATGGTTCCACTTCTTCAGAAGCACTGAGAGACCAAGGGAGGAGCAGGGAATCTTGGGAAATGAAAACAAGCTTATCCTCTCCCATGCTGTCAGAAAGCAAAGAGGGAGGTTAGTACTGCTCCCAGCTCTTCAGGATGACAGCAAATGTTACATGCTTCCAGATACTGCTCAGCCTCACTAGGGATTAAATCCGGCTGCAAACCTTACCCTGATAAGGACTGGCTATGTTAGAGGGAGATATGACCACCCAGAAATACAGTCAAGGAGAACCATTACCAAAAAGCAAATACCTCTGGGTTAGCAACTTACTTTTTCCTTTCCTTATCCCTTTTAAGAGTTTGCGATCCTCCAGCCTGCTGAGCCTGTGACTGAAGCAATTCAGCTGCTGTCTTCCTTTGTTTGAATGCATTTACTTCATCATCCAGAGATTTCTTCTTGTCCTCTAGCTTCTTCTTTTCATCCTGATGCAATTTCTTCAGGCGATCAAACTTTTCATGCAGCTAAAGGGAAAGGAGAGAGGTGAGCAGGATGCAGCAATACCAGGTATTCTGTTCACAGGAGAAGAGCAAGAGGGAAGGATCCCTTGAGATCTGAACCTTTGAGTCTCCATTGGTCTCCACATCATTTCTAGCTCCAGAGCTGCCAGATAAAGGGCAGGACACAGCCTCCTTCCTCAACAACTTACCAGCAGTGTTCTAGTAATGCATACTGTGCAGATTAAGAACAGAGGATTGGGACAGCATAAGTGTAAAAAAAACCCTAATCCATCTCCAGGGGTCTGTGCCTTATTCCTCTTTAAAGGTCAGTAAATTAATGGACTTTTCACAATGCTAAGAAAGTTGTATGGGTGCATTTTTTGTAAAACAAGTTCAGCTGAAGGGCTGCTTCTCTCTTTGACTTTTACACGCTGCACATCTCCCTCAGAATCAAGACTCTGGCCTTCTCCTGGTGCAGTAAGCTGTACAGAACAAGCACTGTGATTCAGTTTTGTCCTACAGACTGAACACCTTAACATCCCCATCCAAGTTAAACTCCAGACTTCTTGGTAAGCAAGTCCTAAACCACACTCTGCAGAAAGTGGTTTGGCAACAACTGCCTACTTGGGAGTGAATCTATCACTCACAGCCATGAACACACAAGTACTGCAGTCTTTACCTCTTTTTCAGCCTCCTTCAATTCTGCTTCTTTTTCCTTGACCCTCTGGACAAACATCTGTCTCATTGCCTCTTCCTTTTTCTGCAGTTCTCCCAGAAACTCATTTCTTTTGGCTTCATAAGTTTCTTGTAAGCTGAAAAGGAAGGGAAGTCCATTGATAAGACCTGGGACAAACTGCTTTCCCCGACCCTCTGAAATCAGGCCCTCACCATTACTATTGCTTTGCACACAACACATTTGCTACTTACTCACCCACATGTGCCCAAGGTCTTCTTTATCCCATGATTTTTGGCACTTCTCCGTATGTTGAATGTTGAGCAATTCAAAGAGACTAGCTGGCAACAAACACTAGTTCAGAGGAACACTGCTGTTCATGCCTTAAGATTTTAGCTTTTATATTTTTCAATTCCTGTACTGCATTAGTGCATAATTTTAAACTCCATATAAAGTGTTAGTTAACTGTCTTCACATTTTGGTCAGACAAAACAATCCCTCTGGGCCTGTGGTCCAAGGACACCCTACAACCTCAGGCCCCGAAAAGTATAAATAAAAGTGAATTGGGGAGGAGCAAACTGGGGGTAAATTACTTCATTACCTGAAGCCATAATTGGAGGAGTAACACCTGATACGTAAATAGATCAAACTTTTATCTGTCTGAAAAACTCAGGACCATCGCCCATTTTGGGTGTAGCCCCTTGGGGAGGCATCATCTGCCCTTAATGTAACTGAAGGCCCTTCAATAAATATACCCACTTTTATCCTTTTAACTTTGTCTGGCCTCTGCTTCTAGTTAAGCCCAAAATAGGCATCACTGTCTCTCTGCAGCACAGACATTTCTACTCCCCTAGAGTTTCACAGTCAGTCCTGCACATCCTCCCTGTATTTTCACCTTCTCCCAGTCAGGCCTTTGCTGAAGTCTGGATTTATCTGACCTGGCAGTTTTTCTTGGTGCATTGGTTTTTTCCGTGCTCCTCCAAGGACACACACACAAGCACACAGCGCATCCAGAAATGCCTCTCTCAAACTCTCCTGTCTCCTCCAGGGATCTCACCTGAAGGGTTTGCTGTCTGGATCAGTGTCCTTGAAACCCATCTCTTCCAGTTTACATCGCCTGTAGAGCTCATAGTGGCGTGTGTGGGTCTGCTCACGAAGGTCTTCCATATTCACGCGGATCAGCATCTCCCGCAGCTTCACAAAGTCACAGTGAGCTTCATTCTCCACTGTAAGAAGACATGGTAAGGAGGAAAATGGGGACAGAAAGTTAGATCTCTTCCCACATTCCCCAACTGTCTATTCCTCCAACAGGCTTAACCCCAGCCTTTCCAAGCAGAGAAAACTGGCACTATAGGCCTGACACAAGGATTTAACAAAGGATAATTCAAGTCTAGCAGACCCTTGCTCCTTTTATGAAAGCCCACTGCCTCCTTGCACAAGTGTCACCATTCATGCCATGAAAATCCCAGGGCTCAACTCACCCTGCACTGTGCCCCAAGGGTACTGACGAGCTTTCATCATTTTGTTTCCTACTTTCAGCTCCTCCGTACTCCCGATCACTGCAAATGGCAAGTGGGCCTGGAACACATTTAATGATATCCACGTTAGTCCTTCTCAGACCTGGCTGACCTGCCAGCACACAGAGACGAGCACAGCCACTGAGCAAGACAGTCATTATGCACACTCTAAT
Source organism: Phylloscopus whistleri (assembly GCA_017589585.1). Lineage (NCBI taxonomy): Eukaryota > Metazoa > Chordata > Aves > Passeriformes > Phylloscopidae > Phylloscopus > Phylloscopus whistleri. The sequence goes on along the minus strand of JADMLD010001007.1, from coordinate 193,738 downwards.
CTCAGGGAGTCTACTCACTGGCCACTAGTCCAAGACAAGGGGTAGTAGGGTGGGTCCTTTTTTTGGAAACCTTGTTAGTGCTACCACTCTATATCCTCTACCTGGCTGATCCTCCCAGCCACAGAGTCCCAGGTGAGATGAGCCAGTGCAAGACTGGCATCAGAGAGAGAGCTGGAACAGAGTGCTGCAGCTTGGACTGTGGTGCTGTCCCAGGGCTTGCCGTGCCTGAGGAGAACATCTGCACAAGCACAGAAGCAGTAAGAGGTCTTGGAGCCCTCCCGATTTTATACCCCCACCACTTCTTTAGCTCACGCTGGAGCACAAGACACCTTGCTCAATCAGATCATGAGATGGAAGTCCATCCTTCACCCTCAGAGTAACAGCTCCTTCCTCCCTGCTTGCTTCTGCCCTGGTGAGGAAGGGCTGAGCATGTCCCCAGCCACTGTACCTGGTGTGACCCAAGGTCACACTCTTTAAGCTGAGATATGCACTTCACGTTACACAAAGGCTGGCTAAGAACAAGAGGGATTTGCTTTTCAGAAACTCAGAAATCAGAAATAGTCACGTAGTAAAGATGATCTCTCTGTAGAAGGCAAAAAGAGACTTGCCCAGTGCAAGCTCAGCAAAATTGGAACTGAAACCCTCCCAACACCTACCTAGGCTCTGAAGATCTCACCTTATAGTCTTCCCATTCCAAAACTCAGGCAGCCAAGCAAACCCCCCAGACACTGCCATCGTACTCTGCTGCATTTCACTGTAAGTGAGATTTCTCCCAACCTCCCTGGCTCCTGGGAACTACACTGCATTCTGCCAAGCTGCAAGGAAGTCAAGTGCAAAGTTTCAGCACTTTGAGTTCCCAGCTCCTTGCACCAACCCTTTCTGCTGAGTTTTGTGATGTTTGTTAGGCAAAGCTTTTAAAGTGCACCAGATTCTGGACAATTGAAAGGGCCTCAGGAAGCCAACAACATGGAACATCAGGGACCCTGGATTGCTCTCAAGAGCAGGTAGTGAATTCCATAGGTTATCCAAAAACTTGGACAAGGTCATGACTTTGCAAGCAAAAGATTTCAGAGATGATGTTTTGCTTTCAGAGTGTGGCTCATACAGTCAAACAAAGCAGAACTGCCAGCAAGGACTCACAGATATAGGCTCTTCTCCCTGTATTCCTCAGCCCACCACTCTCACATGGGACACACACAGAGTAAGAGTAGTATTTGTCTTATGTTTCTAATAATATCAGTATTTGGATGCAAGTTTTCCAGACATGCAAAATTGCCTTGGTCAAATTCTGGCCTGCTTCATCCCCATAAACCTGGTAATTCTGACTGTAATAGAGGATTAAAGAGTTGATTTGTCTGTGCAGCAACTGACACAACCCAGAATGTCTGCAACCCAAGACAGCAATTCCCTCCCAGGAGACAAGTAAATGGCTGAAAGACAAGCAGAGATTCACTTCCACCCTCAGAAGGGCTGACACTGAACTGCTCTGACCAGGAAACCATCACTGACAGCTCCTATGTAAGGACAAACTTCATGTTTCTTTCAGGCCTCTCCAGAACACTCTACAACTATTAATACTAAATCAAGAGGTGGCACAAACGGACATCAGCTAGACCTCTATTACATCCACAGCAGTAAAGCAAGCAACTTCCCCTACTTGATTTCCTGTGAAAAGCCTTCTGGAAAATGGGACCATAGTCAGGATGTGCTGCCAGAAGGGCCAAGGGACAGCTTGCTTCATCCTCAAAAGCCACAGACAGGCACCCACGAGGCTGGGAAGGCCAGAGGCAGACTGGGCACCTGCAGGTACCTCGAAGGCATGTCTGGCCCAAGTTGTGTACTGTTCTTCACACCTCTCTGGTTAAGCTGTCTAACTCCTTGCCACGGGATCCTGGAAGTTTACTGGTGGGAGGCCATCAGGTGATGCACAGGACAGGAGTAATGACAAACCCTTGAGCTGAAAAGGGTTTAAACACTGATTTCTTATACGTCCCCCAACAGATACACGTGAGAACAAGGAGGGTATGAAAAATCTGTTTTCTGACTAGAAAAGCCCACCAGAAAATCAGTAGCCTACCACAAAGCTCTCCTAGCCTAGGATGACACAACAAGGATGAGATTCTTGTGAAATCCTCTGTTTTTAAGACACAAAATAAATCAGAAAGTAGATTTAAGGAACATCCTAATATGGGCCACCAATACCTACACTGACAGTGCTGTTCTGGGAGAGGAGGAAGAACAGAGTCACTTACATTCATCGTCCCATTTATCTCTGCCACTGATTCATCGTCTGTCGGGAACTGGTAGATCTGCACTCCATTACTGACCAGTTCACTTGTGATTTTAATTTTAAACTTGGTCAGCTCACTCTTGGAAATGGCATCAGATTTGGCAATGATGGGAATGATGTTCACCTAGGAAAAAACAGAGGTGTTAAATAATCGACTCAATAAATCTACAGTGCTCAATAAATCTACAGAATTATCTACCAGCTCAGTCGTTTCCACCAGAAGGGCTATTCAAGGTGGGGAGGTCCTCTGGAAAAGCAGCAGCCTTTCCACAATGCAAACAGTAAATCTGCCCAGTAAGAGCTGCCTGTGCCAACCTTGCTGTCGAGCTTCTTCATCGTGACCAAGTCCAGGGATTTCAGGGAATGGCCTGTCGGAGCAATGAAGTACAAGCAGGCGTGGATCCGGGTGTCATGGTAGTTGTGCAAGACCCTTTTTATCTTCAGTTCTTCCTGCAAGTAGGCTTCAAACTGAGCATCAATGAACTCAACGATGGGCTTATAGCTTTGGTGAAAGGAAAAAAAAAAAAAAGCTTTACATCTCACAGTCAGAGAGCTAAACAAATAGGACAATGCCCCTTGGCTTGCTTTTAAGAAACAAGCTGTTGATAGATTTCACTTTCCATTTTCCATTTCTGAGACCAATTCTCTCTACCTCCCTTGCTCCCCACGTGTAAGAAATTTTAAGGTTGCACTGCTGACAAGGAGACATGGTCCTACATCAGACTCTAGCAGCCTGTTTGTCAAAACACAGTACTGGGATTTAGCAGCAGCAGATACACCATCCTCTCCAGGGAAAGCAGACTCTCCTATTTTGAAATGCAAGGGTGAGAGACTCTCAAAAGCAAGGCTAATGTAGACTCATTTGCAGCAGTGTGTAACCCTTGCTTGCTCAGGGAGTGAATGGCTTGCTGCTCTTACAGCCCTGAGTGCTGCTGGTGTAAGACACAGCTTCATTTAGCACTGTCTTTTCCCAGTGCTCTGAGGCAGTGAATTCCTGCAACTCTCTTGCAAGACCTTCTGAAACACAGAGCCTGCCAGACTCATAATGTAAAGGACATCAATGCATTTTAAACAAACTTTAAAAAAATATCTAATAGACCCACAAAAAGGCACATCTCATCAGCAACATCTCTGCAGAGATGCTCCTTGGAGACTGTCTGGTGTAACTGCACATCCCTTAACCAACACACTCCAGCCACTCTGGGATGTGAGCTGCCAGAGGCACCCCCCAGGGTATCTCACTGCACATTTATCATGTTTCCTCTGGCTTTTCCCATGGAAGAGCCCTGCCAAAAGTGGATATTAAGCCAAACAGACACTAAACTACACTAGTGGTTTGGTCAGCAGCTTGAGGTCAGCACAAACCAAAACAAGTTCAGATGCCCTAGAGCATTTCAGTTTCCCCACCAGAGAAATTTGGGCAGAAGGTTGCCAGCAGGGCAGAAATTGCTCTGACAGCATGACAAAAGCTGCTTTATAGCTGAAGCAGTGCTGACACTCCAGAGCTTCTGTCCTCTCTTCTACCCGTCCCATTCCAAAGAGGTGACAAGGACAACTCCTAAGAAGCCAGCAGGAGAACTGCAGTGCAGTCAGGCCCAACTAGAGCACAGGGAGAAGGAAAAGCCAGGCCACAATGTAGCCTCTCTCCCCCACACTCACCTGTCCTCTTTGTTGATCTGATCCCCAAAGCCCACTGTGCTCACAATAGTCAGCTTGAGGTTGACATTGCTCTCCTGCAGGTCATAGGTACTGGATTTCAGCTGGACCCCAGGCTGTGAGTGAGATGCTGGGTCACCTTCAAACTTGGTGTTGAAAAGAGTGTCCATGAGGGTGGATTTACCAAGGCCAGTTTCCCCTATTGGAGAAAAAGAGAGTTGAAACATTCTGTTGAATATTAATATGGGTTGGCCTTTCCAAACATTAACAGGGGTGAAATTGTAGCAGATGAAAGCAGATCTCATGCTCCCAAGGGAGCGTCTGGTAAACAGAAAGCCATGAACAATGGGAGGTCTGTATTCTGGGCAAATTACATTTCACAGTCTAACGGCCATTAATGTCATTAGAAAGTAGAGATGAAAAGAAAGAGGTGAAAAGGCAAAGGGGAAAGTATCGTTCGAATCCTGCTTAAACCCACAACTACACTACAGAAGATGCCGTTTTCATTTAAAAGTGGGAGAGGAAATGGGGCTCATTGCCATTTCCAAAAAAAGCTGCTCCAGGATCAATGTCTCTAATAAGCAGCCACAGAAATAGCTTCCTTCCAAGCAGAAACCCTGAGAGCTGGTTCAAGTCCCACAGCAAGTTGTGCAGTTGGTTTCTCAAAATGAGTTGGAGAATCAGCCTTCTACACTGGGAGGGGGCATTTTCTGTAACACCTGGTTTCATACTTTAGGGGCTACACAAGCTATACAATATTGCAAAATCTGCTTCCAAAAGTTCTGCTAGTATTGTCAGTTTTCTGCCAGTATTTTATCAGTATTGAACTGCTATTTGGATTTCATTTATCAATAGGCAACTATTTCCTTGTCTGGAAGGAAGAGACAAAGCCCAGAGACCAGTCTTGAATTTGTTTTAGATACATCTCAGGAAGAATAAAACAAATCCCTCTGTGCACACATTCCACAGGGCAGCCTCCCTTACCAGGCTCTGACAGCAGAGCCAGCTCTCTGAGCTCACAGGAGCTGACTTCCTACGCAGTCTGGTCTGTTGCCTTGTGAGGGCTGCTGTGTTTTGGGGAAATAGCAATTTCTGAGCTGTCCAGACGGCTTTTGGAGAAATTTCAGGAGCAGGCGAACCCCACCCTCTGTAAAGACTGCTCCTCCAGCCTGCTGTAGGACCACAGGGAGACTGTGTCTGGCTGCAAGAGCATTCCCCTCCTTCCCCCAGCCCTCAGCTCCCAACCAAAACAACTTCACCATTTTCCCACTTTACTCAGAATAAAAGAGCTTCTTATTTTTTTGTAGGTTTAGAGCTGTGTAGCAGATCCAAACTTGCATGAAATGCCCAATTCAAGAAGAGGAAATTCCTCCCCATCCTCCCCCGTCAAAATGTCCAAATCTCTAAGCCTCACCCCTGCAAGCAGGCAGATTCTTATTCTGGCCTCAGAAGGGATTTTCCTCACTCAGGGCTGAAGTACACAGCAAATCAAGGCAAACACAGAATCATAAAATCATAGAATGGTTTAGGTTAGAAGGAATACTGTCTAGTTCCAAGCCCCAAATCCCCTACTCTGGGAACTGAGCAGTCCCTGATTGCCAGGATGACATATCCAGTGTCTTTCCAGAGGCAGAAAGATCCATTAACATTTCAAAGTCAATGTACACTTTGAGCTGCAGAACTGCCTGGGAGCCAGCTGAGAACTTGTGCTCTATCACCAACCAACACCAACTACACACAGCTAGAACAGTCACCAGTGCAGTTGCTCTTTGCATCAATCTGGTTTTCAATCCAAAGAGGAGTCAGCACCAGGAGCTGGTGTGGCTGCAGTCCCTTGTGCTACCTCAGTGCATCAGCTGCACCTACAACAGCACTGCCCAGAGCAGGGGAGGCAGACCCAGCAAACCACAAGGTTACCTCTGTCGCTGGAAGAATAAGCTGGTCCAACGAGCCCTTCACTGACTTGGAATCTCATTGTCTGGACTTGTCAGGGACAATCTGCCCCCAAAAAGGAGCAGGTGCACAAATCAGACCACTGCATTGCCATGGTTTGGACAGGGATTTTGAGAGTTAACAGCCAACGGCCTGTACAGCCTCCCAGGCTGTTCTCAGGGATTCCAGGAAAACAGCAGTGTAAAAAAAGACAAAAATCTAAACAGCCTGAGAAGACTGCAGCATTTCCAAAGCCCCTGCCAAGCAATGGGTGGGACAGAGCAGTGAGCTGGCTGCTTGCCTGTGAATGCCAGGAACCCTGATGGGACATCTCAGGATAGGGGAGTCCCTCAGCCCTGCAGTGCAGGAGCATCATCCACACACAGTCCTGCAAAGCCTCCTCCTGCGCCACTGCCCCACAGCCTGGCAGGCCCTGGAGCAGCTCCAAGGCTGCAGGACAGAGTGACAGGGGAGCAGCAGGGGTGACCAGGACAGGGAGCTGCTCTCTGCAGTGGATATGCAAGGTCACCTATAAACCACACTGGCTTCTGGGCAGACAGCACCCTCTAAATCACCTCTTGTTTCTGCCTCCCACTTATTTTGGGTGAAAGATGTTCATATGAGGCCAAGGCTATTGTTTAACCACATCCTGAAGCTGTTAATCATTGCCTACTTTAAATCCATCTAAAGTGTTTTTTCCAGTAGGAGTGACTTTAACTGTCAGAGGGGCTAGGAGAAGTGTTTAAGAGATGCAGAACATGCTTTTACACTCCACCTCATGCCATCTACACAGGGCCAGCAAAGGCAACTTCGAACTCAAACACTGAGTTTTTCCTTTTGGAAGGCGAAGATTGGAATTGTGGCATTTTTCTACAGGTGGGAGTTGCCCATCCAAATGCCTTCATGATTAAAACATCCAGGTGCTAACATGGCAACTCATACGAAGTCTGCACTCCCAAATTTACATGGAGCCAGCAGATACCCCTGTCTCTGCACTGTGTAATCCAATTGACTTGACACAGAATTAAAACCTGCCAGGGAAGACAGAAAATAGAGGAAAGGCTGTCTCAGCTGAAAGAATGTTAACACTGACAGAGTGACATGAAATGGTGGAAGACTAAAGACACTAGTAAAGTGTTCTGCTTTGTAAAATATGAGCAGAGATAGGGAGCAGTGCTATTTTGAAGGCTGACATGACAGAAGGAAGAATTTTTGAATCTTTTGGGAGTTTCTGCCTCACACTGAGGCAACTTTTTGCTGGCTGGAAGATGTGAATGGTGCCAATTGCTTCTTGTAAGGACAGGAGTCCAGATGGAACAGACGGTCTGATAAAAAGGACAAGTAGTCTGTGCTTGTTTCAGCCAGTGGCACTGGAATCTTCCCCCAAAACCAGAAATGATGAACAGGGATTAAAAGAGGCAGAATTACTTTGAAAAAAGCAGCAGTGTACACAAACTGAGTGAGAGGCATCCCTGACAAGGAGATTATTTCCTGATGTCAGGCTTATGGACACATGTGATTTGATCTCCAAAACCGTACTTAGGGATTATGCAACTCGACAATGGTCTGCTGTCCCGAAACAGGGCTGACAAAGCTCTGTGGGGAGGACAGAGAGAGTGACCTTTACTGGTAGAGTTCTGCACCAGGAAGATGTGACAGCAATGGAAAAGCTTGAGTGTTGTATTATGGGATGCAGTTTTGCTCTTAAGTCTGACAATTTTCAAGGACATTTTTAAAAAATGGCCAGAGCCAACACCACAGGTTCTGGACATGCAGCAGCCCTACACTGGGGCTCAGAAAGCACCATCCACTCCTAATGCCCAACAGCCCAGCTGTGCTGGGCTCCCCACACATCCTCTCATTCTCCTGAGACACGTTCCCTGCTCCAGCTGCACGTGCACAGGGTATCTTCACTGCCCTATGGAAGCACTTCAGCAAATCTCATATTGATGGAACAGTGGTGGCACGACTTGCTAAACTACAGCTGGGATAAGCTCCTAACTTCCCAAACCAAGACAGGCATCTTTGTGCTGAATGAATTTCCATGGCCTCTTTTCACAGAACTTCTAGCATTCTAAGCACCGGCAGCAGTGAGCTGAATTATGCACCACAAAAGCTGTACCTCCTCTTTTTGTGCCTGGACATTTAATTTGCTTTTCCCTAACATGTGCTAAGTGAAACAAGCAACTGCTCACTGCTCCCCTTTCCCACAACACTCGGGATTTAAGAGGCCCAAATCATATCATCATCAATCGACTCCAGAGGAGTCCTTGGAGTATTTCTGTGTTCAAAGGCAGGGAGCAGCTTTCACAAGAGCTTCCTTTCATGAGAGAGCAGCACCTGTCCTTCACAAGATTAACAACTGTGACTCCAGATATCAAATAATTCAATTTTAAGGAAAATGTATATGCATGCACAGCCTTTTGATGTGCAGAAATGGGAGCTAATCCAATGTAGCAGGTTTGCTGAGACAAGCCCTGAGGCAACTCAGACTGATAAGGCCATTTCTCAAGGAGAGGGGGAAAACCAGTTTGTTTCATCTGACAGACATGCAGAGACACCACACAATTCCCCACTGCCAGGCAAAGGCTGGGCTGCAGGGGCAAGTAGGGCAACAAGGGCTCACAAATACACTGAACCACCTCAGAGGAGCACCCAGCTCCCAGTGTCCACCCCAGGGTACCAGTAGTGCAGGACAGGAGAAGGCTGAGGAGACAGTTGGCTTTTTGATTAGAGAAACTGTTCTATCCTCAGCTGGTTGCACCAGTGACCACAGAAACAACCACTGGGCAACTTCCAGGCTGTACAGCTCATCACCCCAGAGAGCTGCCTGCTGGAGCACCAGGAATCCTGTGCACACCCCTCCCTACCCCAAGGTGAGAGCTCCTGCACATCACAGGCTCACTCCTTCAGAATGGGACCTCAGTCTTGCTACAGTCCTGGGGGAAAGTGAAGTATTTCTGCCACAAAACAGCCTTTCTCATTGCATTGAATAGACCAGTTAGAACAAATTCCCTGCAAAACCTGGGAGAGGAAAGGGCAAAATCCTGCTTAAATAGGGATACTAGTTTAATGCCACTACAATCTACCCTGCCAAAAATAGAGAAAGTTTACATCAAAAACCAGCAGCCTGTTCCTCCTCTTTTTCCCCTATCTCACTGAGAAATACAGTCAGCACAGAAAGTCTCAGCCATTAAACACTTCTCCAGCCTTTGCACTGAATTAAGAGGCAAGTAAAAATTTATCATGCAAGGTTTAGGAAGAAAATGCTTGTGCTGAGAAATAACCCATCTGCAACACCTACCATGTAATGAGAGGTTTTCTCATTTATTCTAGCTTTGGCTCTAGTCTCACAGGGGAGACAGCTTTCACCATGAGAAGAGCTAAAAACTGCTCCACTCTGGACCTACTGCTGAGAGTCATTTCTGAAGCTTTCCTTGGCTTCTCCAGCAAGAGCTGGAGGAATCGCTGGCTCAGATCCAGTATGACAGAGTAGAATTATCACTGGATTTTCTGTCCAACAGATGCCACACGCAGCTGAAAAATGGAGGGCAATGAAGTGCCTTTCTGTCATGTTTTGTGGGCTATCTATGGGATCCTCATCCAACCTTCATTTGCTTCCTTGTTCTTCCAATTTTTCACCCCAAACTCTGCTGTACAAGTGAAATCCAATGGAATAAATTACAGATGAACACTGGGAATTTTTGTTTTCTTTCTCCAGGATGTTTAAGTGGGGGGGCAAAGATTTACAAATTTTTTTTACAAAACTTTTTAATGAAGTTTATTATGTTTTTCTATAAAGTTTCTTTATTTCAAGTTTGTGTTATTACTATTCATAAAAAAATGACATTAGTAACTAATGTTCATTGATCTTGGTCAGTCCTTCATCTCAACAAGTGATTAATGAATTCAGTTTCTGCCCTGCAAAGAGGAAAGCACAGGCATTCAGCTCCTCTTCACACATCAAACTGAAGATATAACTAGAGGAGGCACCCACTGCTACACCTAGAACTTGTAAAAACAACACTGCAGCCCAGTAAGTCAAAAAGGAAACACTTTTAGACTTCAGTCGTGGGGACAGGAGTTTCCTTGGGTCATACCACATTCATGTACTGTGGAAATCACCTAGAGACTCAGCCTGACAGTGACCTCCACTTGTCAGCAAAGTTTATCATCTCACAGGAATGCGGCTGTAAGGAAAATTGTCTTCTCAGCTCCATTTAACAGGGCTCAGCTCTCCTCTCCCTGCTCTACTACTCTCATTTCAGACTTAACCCTGTTCTGGGCAAACACCAGGTCCATACCACGAGCTGCATCTCTCATAGGAGGGGACAGAAAACCTCTGTGTGGATGCAGAGCTGACCATCAGCTGAGTACCCAGGAGGCATCTGCAGCTGCTGCTCTCCCCTGTGCCACACCAGGCACTGCTGGGATCATCTGCAGACAGGGCTTAGTCTGAACAGCCATGGCCATGCAAAAACCTCCTGCTCCCAGAGGCAGGGCACCGGAAGCAGCAAACCTATCAGACAATTATTCTCTATTTTTCATTTCCTAATAACCTTCCCAAACTTTGGTGCCAAAGCCATACAGGGTTTTACTTTTGTTACCTAAGAGAAGGGATTATTTGGGATCCTAATCCTGGGGAAGACCTGTGAGATGGGCTGCAGGGGCAGACACCAAGTCCTGCTACAGTGCCAGGCCCCAACTGTGATCCACACCACATGGCAGCTTGGACAACTGTCAGAAGAGTTAAGGCTTGGCCAGACACTATCTTAATTCAAGCATGCACAGAGGGGAGGAGAAGAAAATAGCTTTCAGTGATTTAAGAGGAGCATGACTAGTATTTTGTTAAAATAATAATAATTATTATAATAATAACTCAATACTTAACCAAACAAGACCTCATGACAAAGTACTCTGGCATGAGTACCTATTCTCTTTTAAAAATGTGAAATTCAAACATACGAGGAAAAGAAAGATCATAATAACAGCCTGTGATTTTAGGCATTTTATTTCACTGCTTGGTAAAAAAGCCATACTGCAGAACCTCAGTGGGGATTTCCCAGAGCACCAGTAATTCTTGTTACTGAAAATAGAACAGTCGGGGAAATTTAAATCAAAGCTACCTTGTTAGTGCTGTAAGCTACGAGCCACATCCAGCTGCAGAAAACTTTTCAGCAAGAGAACTTCCCAAAATGGAAATACTCACCCACACACAGGATGTTGAAACAAAACCCATGATTAACTGACTTATTAACCAGCTGGTCAGGCAAGCTGTCAAATCCTACATGTCCAGAAAGCGGGACAGTGCGACAGCCTTCACCCTGAAATACAATGAAACAGTTGTGTCATTCTCAAGCAAAATACACTTCTCTGTATAAACCCTTAAGACCTCCCAAGTGAATCAACTGCACGGTCCAAGCAGAGATTTGCACAGATCTGTCAATCATGCCAGCATGCTCCACTCTTCTCTAAAATAATTCCAGAAGGCACAAATAGAACATTTTGTTTGCCAAGCATTTGAAGGTAGCCCTGACAGAATAACACTAAAATGTGCAAAACATGTACAAAAACACAGCTGCTGAAATTAAGAGGTGAAAAACACTTGTTTCTTCAAAAAATATGCAGAAACTCAAGTCTCACCTTATACTGAAAACAAAAAGAATCCTCTGTGCAGAGCAATGTATTAATGACACCTCCTCCTACAAGCCTGTTACCATTCATTTTATGTGAATTGGAACTCAGATGTAATTCCCATTCACAGCTTCAATTACAGAAATTAGCCACCAACAGTAAGGAGAACTGTACCTACAGGAAAACGAAGTGGAGAAAAGGTGTCCAAAACAGAGCTGATCATAACCCTACAGGCCTAAAGGAGCCTGCCACGAGGGTTTGGGAGTGGAGGTACCCAAACCACCTGCTGAGGGCAAGGGCTGCTCCTGCCCAGCCACCCAAAGGACTTCCCGAGAAGCTGCTCCCACACCCTGCTCTCTCCTGTGCTCAACACCACCAATCTGGTCTCCCCAGCCAAGAGGAACATGTGGTGCTCCATGCCCAGAACAGCCACGAGCTTTGGGAGGGGGGTCAGAAATTTTCACCTGGCCAGTCTGTGCCAAGGCACCCTGGGTCCCAACCCTGCCCAGCCGACAGTAAAACATGACATGTGGAGGCTCAGCCTCAGAAATGGCACCAGGCAAAAGGAAGAATCAGTGCTGCATCCCTGTATTGGTGTGTACTGGTAAGTTGTCCTCCTGCAGCCCCAAAAAGGTATTTCCCTCTCGGAAGCAAAGGCTTTTTTTAAAAATGTGTTTTAGCGTGAAAATCAGAAAATTCCCCTCTAGCTTTCCACCAGTTTGCAAAAAATACTACAGCCAAAAGGTAGTAGTTTATAGGGTGTGATTTTGAATTTATTCTTTCACAATCATGCTTTCACATCTCTTGAAAGCCTGTTCATAGGGACAGGCATACTGGTTTTCCCTCTTCTGCTAATGGCACTGGTATTTTAGGCTGAGAAAACATCCCCAAGGAGTACATTTACTACAGTAGCCTGTCAGTATGATTTCTTGTTTTGTTACTGTTTTGCTGTTGTGGGTTTGGGGTGGTTTTTTTTCAGATATGAGGCTCCAAATACACTTCAATCATTAACCATATTTACCAGCCTGTGATGTGTAAATATGTTTCCCCTTAGCCAGATTTTGTGTATTAGTCTGACTCTTCCTGACAAGATGTTCACCAAATATGGCGCTTCATTAATTCCTGAGCACCTTCCCTCCTAATGACATGTTCGTGAGGAAGGCACTCAGGCTCCCCAGCAGATTCTGGTTTTGCTACTGACAACGCAGCTGTGAGGTCCAGTAATGCAGAAGGAAAGTGAGGCCGTCAGGCACACGGATTTTGTGACAACACACTCAAACTCTCCTAAACTGCATTCACCAAAACAAAACCCCAGCACTGGGGAATCTCATGGCAGTGTTGGATCTCCAGCAACAGCCCCATGGTCCTGGTGAAGAACAGAGTCAGGGGACAGAACCTGCAAAGGCACGAGAGAGAACCACCAGCAGATGACTCCTGGGGAAGGAGAAATATCAAGTGTATTTTTAATACTCAGCCTTAAAACCACACCACTGGAAGACTGCTTGAACACTACTCTCCCCAGGAAGTGTGGGCAGGAGTGTGGGCTCTCAATAAGAACAAATCATCCCCTCATCCCTAAATATAAGTGTGATCCAGACGGAACAAAGTAAATGGTAGAAGTTAAGCTGCTCTCAGCTACGAGGAGGCATTTACCATCACACAGAACTCAGCCTGCAAGTCATTTCCTGTAGGTTCTTTTTCTAGTCACCTGTGGTTTTACAATGCAGTTAAATCACACTTCACATCTGGTACAGGCCAGGAAACAACTACTGCAAAATGTCATTTCCAGTCGCAGCAGCTAAGCCTCCATGTTAAGTACACAGCCATAAGGTACATTGTGCTACTCTGCCTAAAAACCTACAGCCTCCTTGGCCAAGGCATCAAGAGATTGGATGCAATGATTTTAAAGAAAAGAAAAAAAAAAAAAAAAAAAAAAAAAAAAAAAAAAAAGAAAAAAGTTTTAAGATCAGCCTGGGTTTGATACACATCAGAAAGTTGACAGCAATGACCAAACTAGTGGAAAGAAAAGAAACATTTTCTGTCTGATCCACCAAGAAACAGTGCAAGTCACCAGTCTTCAAGCACCAAGTGATATCTCTGTACCAGAGCACTGCTATATATAAACAGCACCATCATAAACAACATATGAACACACTGATTAGTCATCCTGGGTGTATATTAAATGTAGGTTTGGATCCCCTTGTTCAACACTGAAGAAGAATATGTCAAGCTTATAAGCTTTTTGCTGATAAGGTGTTCAAGACTCTTCCATCATCCATCTTCCAAACCAGATCAAGTTTAAAACATATGAAGAGGTACCAACAAGGTAAGCAAAGTTTAACTACTGTATGCACAAAGGCTTTTTTCAGGAGCATCAGTGAGCGCTGGATGGCTGAGAGTTCTTTGTACTCTCTATTTTAAGGTTACATCTTCCTGGAACGAAGACAAAGATGGAATCTCTGGAAAGCCACTATGAACACTGGCACCACACCAAGACACCAGATGCCTTTTTTTCCCCCATATACACAGAGTGACCCCCTGCCTAGACAGAATGGGCTGTTGTTGCTTGGGAGGAAGTGAAGCGTGTTTGTCACAAACAAGATTAAAAGAACAAAAAGAGCAACACACTCTCTTGCTGTATTATCAGGCAGGGCTATTGCAGAGTGAAAGTAAGGAGCAGCCACTTGGAGAAGCTATTTTACTTCTTCCTTTCTTAGAAGGATTTATACAGCCTCTTGTAAGGGCTTCTCCATGCCACAGAAGCCACACTACCTACTCTAATTCTTACAGAAAACTATTCAAATCATACAGAAAATACAAAGATGTTATAATGAGTGACCCCATGCCTGAAAGCATCATACATTAACTACTAGTTTACATAAAAGGGGCAAGATTTAGTCTTCAGGTGTTTGAACCACTCCAGGGTCCTTGGGGTGAAAAAACTATTAGAGGAAAATCTTGCTGAGTGCACACCTGTGCCCTGATCTACTTAGGACAAGCAGGTACAGCACTGTCACCTCCCAATGTCCTCAGAGCCCTGAGAGGCCGCTCCCTCTTTGTGGAGACAAAGCAGAACACACACAACAATGCTGCTCATTGCAAATGTCAGCGCTGCATATTCGGGACTGTGTCTGTGGCCAGGTCTAAAGGAATGTTGAGAAAGGATACCATGGCAAAGGCAAAGCCTCCACTTGGTGATAATCAGGCAGAGCACAGCAAAGAAAATAAAGAATGTTATAGCTCTGAACCCAAGGGAGCCAGTGTCCAAATGAGCCCCACACGGCACAAAACTGCTCTCAGGCTGCAGTAAATACTTCATCTAGCTGAGTTCTGTTCACAACACTGACAGCTGACACTTAGTACCTCTGACACAATTTCTCACCTCTTCCCAAATGAGAATCACTTCAAACCCTGAGGCCTTGGAGACTCCCTTAGAAAGATTTCCAAACAGCCGCAACAAACACAGCAGCACCATCCTGCAACAAAACCAAATCAAGCAACACTCACAGAGCTCCCCCACCGCTGCCAGTGCCACAGCAGCCACCTCCTGCCCCTCTGCTGCCCTTAATGCTGAGTGAGACCTGGGGGCTGAACCCCCAAACCTGAGACAACTCTTGCACAAGAAATCAAATGTCAAATGGCAAAGCAAGGCAGAACCCGAACTCAGGTTTCCACACCACAGTTTTTCACATCATCTTTAAGCCAGAACAACATCAGACCCCTTCTCATGACCTTGGCGTTATGGCATTCACTTCCCCAGACTGCATTTGGCTCTGATTAAACAGCAAATTAGAGCAACACTTGTACCAATTATTTCTCACTTGTAGAAGTATGTAATTCTCCTATGTAATGAAAGAATTATCCAGCAGGCAGTATAAACATCCTCCGCGAGATAAATATAAATCAGGAACGTAAAGTCTAGATTAAGACTTTGTATTATTTTTCCTTGCTCAGCTGATAAAAGATCCTCAGGAAGATAAAAGAAAAACACCAGAAAAGTGGGAGGACATAGTTTTGAATCAGGCCCCACAGAAAGCAAGAAGTGTCTCACCAAGGCTCCTGACCATCAACCACCCTCTCCAGCCGCACTGCATCACCCGGCCATTCAACATTCACAAACAGTCAAGTGCTTCCGAAATCTCAAATTCCAACAGCTCTTAAGATTACACTTTTTTTTTTGCAGCCCCTGACAAAAGGCTGCAGAAATGCCATGAAGCTTGGATACGTTCCCAGGAGAAGTCTCCTCCAGCAGTTAAAAGATGCATATCACTATTCACAGTCACAGTAATTTTTCTGACCTCTGCTAGAGACTGAGAGTTGGACAGTGCCTGGCAAGCCGGTCCTCTGCACCCATCCTCCTGGCAGAGGACAGGAGAAGGGGCTCAGCTTGGTGGTGACAAGCTGGGGAGAAGGGGGTTTCACCAACCATCACTACAGTAAGTGTGGGTTTGATCAAGGGTTCTCTGGCACAATGGCAGGGTGGTAACCCCAGCTCCTCCACAAACCCAGCCCCAGCTTTCACATCTTAAACCCTGTTGGCACACACACAGAGACCTGTGCAGCACCAGGACATTACAGCTGACTGCTCAAGGAACCAGACCTGACCAGATGCCCAAGACCTTGGCTGACAAGTTATCTGTTCATAAAAGGACATTTTCAATTTGCAGCACACTAATTTCAAGTCTGTCTCACAGCCAGCTTTCCCTTTTGCTTCCAAAGTGAGGCTGTGTGGTAACATAAATTCATTCCAGGCCACAAGCAGATGTCTCAAACTCCTGTACATTATCTCAGGAAAGCATAACACTCAATTTCTTCAAAAGACACAGGAGCAACTGAGTCACTTCACATATTTTGGCAGTTGCATACAAGGCAATGGGTATGTCCAGGAGGAAATAACATCACAAGCTGGTAAGGAATGGCTACATCTACCCGTTCAGCAAGACTGGGTCCATGCTAAAACATACTGCTTTGAAGACGAAATTGGAAAGCATTCACTTCAAGTATTACTTCTGTATTAACACATGGAAATGAAAGTTGGAAGCCCATCAAACCACAGACAGAACCTTTCCACATGCAAACACGTTACAGATGCCTCCTTAGCGTTTCTCTGACAAACGCAGAGGTGGCTGAACTCCCTCTGCTCCTCTTCTGGATAATTCTCCGCAGACACACAGGGATCCTGTTCCGCGATAGGCAGGCGGGTGAGCACGGGGGTGGCCGGTGACACCCGGGGACACTACCGGGGACCCTCGGGGACAAAGCGCAGCGCGGACACGGTGCTGGTGTTCGGCTCCCATGGCTCCCCCGCGGCACACAGGGCCAGGCTGGAGACCTTCCTTTCCCGCATCACGCACTACCGAACACGGGCTGATGGCTTCTTTGGGAGGACAGCAGCATCCCCGGAGAGACAGGGATGCCATTGCCGTGCCCTGGCCCGGCGAGGGACCCCCAGACCTGGGTAGGGGATGCACGGCCGGGCCTCCCCAGCGCTGCAGCCCGAGCAGCGGGGCAGGTCCGGCCGTGGCCGGGCCCGGGGGCCCCGGCGGGACAGGACCCCCGGCCCTCCGCGGTGCGGGCAGCCCAAGGTCGCTGGGCCGGGTTGCAGCGTGGGGGGGAGGACCCCAGCATCCTCTACCTCAGGTAACCTCAGATCCCCTCGGGTGGGCCCCCGAAGCCCGACCCTCCGGGAGCCGCCGCCGCTCCGAACCGAGGCCCCAGGCCGGTGTCCTCGCAGCTCCCAGCCCACCCGGCGTCCCCCGATCCGGCCCCGCCGCCCCAGCCACGCCTGGCTCTCCCGACCGCCGCCCCGGCGCTGCCCGGTCCCAGCCCGCCGCCCCGGTGCTGCCCAGCCCCCGCGATGTGGCGGCCCCGCGCCCGCCCGCACCTGCCGCGCCACCTCGGCCGCCGCCATCGCTGCCCGCCCGCCGCACGTTCCGCCCCGGCCTGCGGGCGGCTCCGGGCGCGCCCACCGCGGCACCGCGCGGGGGAGCCCGGCCGCGCCCCCGAGCCCGCCCTGCCCGCGCTCCCCGCCCCGCCCCGCCCCCCCGCCGCTCCCCCGGCCCTGCTCGGCCACAGCGGCTCCCGCCGGTTCCGCCGCCCCCGCCGCGTTCTGTGAAGTGCGGGGCCGCCGGTCCCTCCCCGCGGCGGCCCGCGATGGTGCAGCCCAGGCTGCGGGCGGGGCGGGCGGAGGTTCGGGGCGGTGGCCAGAGGGGCCAGGCGAGCGTGGAGCTCCGGCCGGGGGCTTCGGAGCCCCGGCACAGCGGTGTGAGCCCCGCGGGCTGCCCGGCTGCCTCCGGGGCCCCCTGGCCCGTGACCGCCCCCAGCGTGGGGAAGGGTTCCCCGCACCGACTCGTTGGGGGACCCGTCCCAAAGCCCTGCGGCCCCCAGGGTAACACGGGCCGGGCCGGAGCCGTGCAGCCCCGGGGCTGGGCTGGGGTTCGCGGTTTGGGTCCGTTCAGGTCCTTTACCCTCAGCAGATGAGTTGCTGTTTCAAGCGGAATGTTGTTCTTTCCTTGTCCCAGGTCCGCTGGACGGTTCAGGCCCGCCCGGGCACCCGGCTGAGTGCGGCTGTGCCGAATTCCCTCCTCCTGGCACCGCAGCTCCTCTCCCGGCCCCGCTCGTCCCGGCGGTGCAGCCTCAGCTCCCGGCCTGTCATGAGCACAGCTGCAGCTTCGAGGGTGGAGCTGCTGCCGCTTGGGTTTCCCTTCATTTGATGGCAGCACAAGCACCAAACAAGGCTGAGAGAGAGGAAACTCAGTTCTTCCCCAAAGTGACTTTCCTGGTCCCTGGAAAAGTCCCCAAGTAAAGTCCCCAAGGGTGTCACCCTGGTTTCACCATGGTCAGAGCTCACCAGTGGGTTCAGTCCCTAATGCAGGCATGCACGGTGGCCTTACATGGGAGGTTTGCTTTGCGCTATTAGCGCCTTCGTTTCCCAGAAGCAGCTCCTTATTTCCTTCCTTGTTTTCCCCAGATGCCACCCAAGTGTTTTCAACTGTTCACCAGGATCTCATGGCTGTGTGGTTCAAGTTCTCTGCCTCCCTGAGCCCACAGAAGCCACCAAAACCTAGTGACCAAACCAGCCAGCTCCAGAGAGGGAGCAAGGGGTCAATTACGACTTTCACCACCAGTTGTTTGGGGTTTGAGATTACGCCAACTCCCCACACATCCCAGAAAAACTGGTTCAAGTGGTTGAAAAAAGACAAAGGCCCTCAAGGGCTGACGACCAGCTCAGGGCAAGTCAGAGCAGGGCTAAAGTTTAGGGAAGGCAAAGAAAAAAGGTTCAAGGGGCTGGTGTGGTTTTTAGCTGCCTGACCAGCTGCAAAACCACATGGTAACAGTTCAGCCATGGGTGTCAGAGCATGGATAAGAAAATTCTGGAGAGAAAGAGGACTGGGAGCTTTTGGGGTGGAAGAATTAGTCCTGATTCTAACAAAATTAGGGTACAGACTGGTGGCTGCAGATCCTGGCAACGCCAGGCACGGGCTGTGCTACAAAGGGAATCACGGCAAGAGAGGAAGGCCAAATTCCCCATGGGATAAAGCACTGGGTGGCAAAGACCCAAACAGTGTCCCATGGTGGGTCTCCCTTGTATCAGAGAGACCCACCAGCCACTGGGAACACGGCCTCTTGGGGCAGTAACCTGGGCCTTCCTGAGCACAGCATCAAGGAGAAGCACTGCAGTCATGGGGGGCTGTTTCAGGGGGCTGTAAGGCAATTGTTTCAGTAAGACAACCTTGGGGTGCTGCTGGAGTCAGAGCACATGTCCTGGGACCACTGTCATGGATTCACACACGCCAGACAATGTAACAGGGTCTGGCCCTGGGACCCTGCTAAGAATGCTGGGTTCAAGTGAATGTTTCCAATGAGTCTTTTTTTAGTTTTTTGGTTACAGCTCAAGCTGGTGCTTCCAGAGAGGAACCCCTACTCCAATTCACACCTCCCAGTTATATCCCTGACACTCATCACCCAATCCAAGTCAATCACTAAATTGTGTTTGGCGGTATCTTGATTTCTTGATGGGTTTCTCTGGAGCTGGGCTGGCTGCCTTCTGATGTTACTTTATTCTCCTGGGATTCTCTCCTTGGTCCTTATCATCTCCATTCTGCTCATAGCTGCTGAATTCCAAGAGTGCTTTGTAAGCAGCGTGGTTTTATCAACAGTTTATGTTTGGTCAGCTCTTACAGCCTAAGGCTTTGGCTACTTCAGGTGCTAATGCTGAGCCAGCAGTGCTAAACAAGACTATACAGGCGGGAGAACACAGTTGATCAATTCCTGCCGTAGCGTCAGCACTGAGCTGCCCAGGACCCTCGTGCCTCCGTATGGTCCCGTGGTTCTGCACCCTCCCTGTATTCACACGCGTTCGCTGAATTCCCGCACACTCCTGAATTCCCGCACACTCCTGAATTCCCACTCTCCTGAATTCCCACTCTCCTGAATTCCCGCACACTCCTGAATTCCCGCACACTCCTGAATTCCCGCACTCCCCCTGTGACGCCGCAGGCGAGCGTGGCCGGGGGGGCAGAGCCAGCCCGTGTTTGAGGCCGTGCCCGGCAGCGGCGGCAGCCATGGACACACAGCGTGACCAAAGGTCACCCGCACCGCCCCGGCAGCGCCGCCGTGCCTTCCCGCCGTGCGGAGTCGGTTCCTCCTTCGCCCAACGCCGGGAGGGGAAGCGCGGGCTGAGTGTGCCGGGGAGCGTGAGCTGTGCCCTGCCGGGGACAGCCCTGCCAGAGGCACCGCCATGGCCCGGCAGGAGCGGGAGAAGAGCGTGGCGGAGCAGAAGGTAGCCGGCATCTCCCGGAGGTTCTCCTTCCTAGATGCCGCCCAGGCCCGAGTGGGCGGCCTGGCCCGCAGCTCCCATCTCTGGCCAGCCACCCTGGGGAGCAGGGAGCGCTTCCACACGCTGCAGAAGATGGACACCGACAAAAGCATCAATTGGGGCAGGCACAGCCTGGGGAGCTGGGGTAGGACATCGAGCAGGTTCTCCATTAGCCCCAGGAGTACCCGGAGGAAGGAGCTGAAGGAAATCCTCCTGCAGACCAACAGCCCATGCAGCACCCTGCAGTTTGCCACTGCTCAGAAGACATCCAGCAGCAGCAGTCTTCCTGCAGGGCTGCAGCAAGAGCAGAAGCCTGAGCAGAGCCCTGATGTGCTGCCCCTTGTCCTTGATCCTCTGGAGCATGCTTGGCTGCTGACGGTGGCAGAGGGTGATGCGGACAGCATCATCAAGCTGCTGGACCTGGATCCCAGCCTGCTGACCAGGAGAGACTTTGTGACAGGCTTCACTGCTCTCCATTGGCTTGCCAAGCATGGCCACCATGAGAGCTTCATCCAGGTTATCTCCCATGCCCAGAAGAAAGGCTATCCTGTCGACATGAACATCCCCACGGCCAGTGGTGGACTCACCCCTTTGCACCTGGCTGCCTTGCAGGGACACGAGGTGCTCATCAAGGTGCTTGTGGGAGCTTACGGGGCAGACACCACCTGCAGGGACCACAACGGGCGCAAGGCTTGGCAGTACCTGCCAGCAGACACCTCCAGGGACCTGAAGGAGCTGGCAGGGGCCTTGGAGGAGGACTTGGTCCAGCTGCACTCTCACAACACCAACAACAACTGTAAGTCATCCAGAGAGGCTGGGGCAGGGCAGGACTCTGTGGACTCTGGGGCTGAGAGAGCAGCCCAGCGCTCCTGGCGCCTGTCGACCCTCCGAGGCTTTGTTAGACAGGCATTTTCTTTCTTCCATGAGCGCTGAAGTTCTCCTGGCTCCATTCACCGGTAAACCCACGTTGGGTAGCAGCTGTAAAAGCCTGCAGGGAGCTGGGAATTGGGTGCTCAAAATCCTGGCCAAGTGAGGGTTAAGACATGGCACCTGGGTCTTGTGGTCTTTTGGGGCTGTTCTGGTGTGTGTGTGGAGCACCATGGCCATTGGGAACAGTACCTTGGGAGAGCCCTTCCAAAAAACTGCCTGTCTGCAGAGGGGGTTTTGCCCTGTGCCCCCGTGGGTGGGGACTCCTTGCTGCATGCATCCCAGCAGATCCCTGTGGTTGGGGCTCACATGTCAGCTCTGCTGTGGGGAGCTGCTCCAACACCCTATGTGCCCATAGGAGAATGCCACCATGTGTGCATCCCATGCTGCAAACGCTTTCCAGCTCCCTGTGAGATCCCCTGATCTCTGCCATATGCACCTTCTCTGGGTTGGTGTTTCTTTATGACAGCTGATTTTAAAGCTGTTTCTCAGTAGCCTAAGAGATAAGGGGCCTGTTTGTGAGAAGAGTCCAGGCCAAGAGAAGCCTTTCAAAGTGCAAAACAACTCACACTTGGCAGCCCTTCCCTTGAGATCGCCATCCCAGGAAGCCTGAAATGCTCAACCTCGTTAGGAATGGGGGCCAGCGCAAAAGAGGCAGGAAGGACACAAGTGGCGCAGCATGTGGTGGCTCCTGTGGGGATTAGAGTTCAAGAACAGCTCTGGAAAGATGATTCATTCTCAGAAACTGTGGAAAAGGTATGTGAAGGCTGTGAGATTGAGATTATCTTTATTGCTACTGAGAGTATGCTCAAAAATGAAACTGATGAACATTGCTGCAGCAGCGTAAGCACATGTATGTATCAGTCACTGCATTAAAAGGGCAAAGCCTCTGCTCGCCTGCTTGTGTTTTCTTCACCAAGTGTTCACCATCTGCCCTGACGATTTCAGCTTGCTTTTACATCCTCAAAGGCCAGTACTGCTTCAAAATATCTTCAGAAAAACAACAGCCCCTTCCTCTTTCTCATCAGCATGAGACTATTCCTACGCCCTTGAATAGCAGTCCCGTTCGAGAAGTGCTTCTCAGAGAGAAACTGGTGAGTTTCTGTTCCCCAGCACAGCCCTTGCAGGGACAACTCCTTAAGAAGGGCAGTTGTGGTTTCTTTCCAGCTGCCTTTCAGGGGGCCTGCAGGGGTGACCGAGGGACTGAAGGTGATCTGGCCTGGCTACACAGATGCATTTGCATCTCGATGCAGAAAGATACACAAAGACACACAGGTAACTTCCTCTGGAGAACTAGAGCTGGGAGGTTTCACAGATCCTGAAAACTCCAGTTTATTCAGACTGTGTTTTGAAACGCTGCTTGGACACAAAAATAACCCAGTCTGCAGTAATGACATGTAGAAGAGCAGCCTTCACATGAGTGAATAGGGATCCAGTGACTGGATAATGCCCCGTCCAGGTGCCTGGGTGGACATACACATGTGTCTGGACATCTTAATCCCTGAGGTCAGCAGCAGATACATACAAAACACACTAGAACTAGATTTAATGCCTGATCTACAACAGTTTTGTAATGCTTTAGCTCTAATAGATTGAAGATGTTGGCAATACAGCTCCTTCTGGAACTGCTGTGGCCATGTCTGTGGCATGGGTGAACAGGCTGGCTTCTCACAAGTCTGCTCAAGCCAGCACAAAGTCCATGAACAGCACTGGGTCAAGTTCTGGTAACCAAGGTGCTGCTGGTAAGACAGACAGGACTGAAAAATATTTTTTGACCTATTAGTCTTCTGTCACCCTTTTGCAGCTGTCAGAGAAGGAGCACAGGATGCTTCTTACATCCTCCTCTGAATAAGGCACAGAGTAAACAGTGGAATTAACGAGAATTTCCTTGAAGGAGCCATTTCCTTGGCAATAATACCTGTGGCTTAGTCATGCTCCACCCGGAAACATGGACTTAAATGTTCCATTTGAAAGTAAAATTTCACTGACAAATGCTGCATCTAAATATGACAAAATGATTTTCAGTAATTGCCTTCCCTTGAGAGATAACCAAAACCCTCCAAAGGCAGCTTTTCCCCCCATCTTTTGGTCATGGGTTAGACCCTGTATTCTGTGCTGAGACAAATAAGGCAGGGACTTCAGCAAGAGCAGGACCAGAACTCTGCTTCTCTAGATGTGTTACAACATCCTTGCCATGCTGGGTCCCTTTCCACTGAGAAAAAAAAAAATTCTCCCAGTGGCCCACCCCTTTGTCTCACTCAGTTCATTTTCATACCTACAGAAAGGCAGTTGTTTTGGGTATAAAGACATGTTTAAAAAAATATTCCTCAAGTATACAATCAGCTCTAACTTTGCTTTTCACTAAGAAAACAAAACATACCCACCAAAATCAATGGACTAGAATGTCCAAATATTTTTTCTTTAAAGCTTCTGTTGATGTCTCAGATTGGGCTATTGTGTGTTAGCCCAATTCTGCAGAGATTCCTGATCCCCTCTCACAGGGAGGAGAGGGCAAAAAGAGCTGCCACAGACAACAAAAACATTCAAACCCAGAGATACTGGTTTGGTTAAGGTTCTGCAGAAGATTGAATTTAACCCAAGTTTAATTTGTACTAAATTTACTTTGTGTTATCCCTTAATGTCCAGTTTGAAAAGCAGATTTAGTCAAACAGGGAAAATAATACAAGGGGTTATTTTTCAAAACAGTTCCTTAGTAGAAGCTACTTCCATCTAATGAAAATATTAGTCATGATAGTAATAGGGAGACTTTCTAATAAATAATAAATTGCTCAATCTCTTGCTCAGGAAAATTTTCCCACAAATACCATGGAAAAAAAAAAAAGTCTCTTTCCATTCTCAAATCCATAAAATTAGTTTTCCTCCTCAGCCAGATCCCCATAGACACAATTACAGAGAAACTCCATGAGCAGCTTTTCCTGCCAGCAGTGATGTGGAGAGGCTGGAGGAGGCTTGCTGGGCGCCAAGGCTGAACTCCAATCCTCAGCAGTGCTGTTATTTCCTAACCACTCACTCCAAAGAGAGTGCAGAAGAGGTTTAAAAATCACTGGGGTCAAAGTGGCTGCAGCACATGAGCCTTTGTTGAAACATCGCTGGCAATGTTGTTTGCTGCTTTCCTGTTGCAGTGACTTACTGCTTCCCCCTGATGATGAAGAGTCCGCTCTTACCAGACAGGGTAAGAAGCTAGAGGATACCTCTGAAGTATCCCAAAGTTGGTAAAAATCCCAGCCTTGCTCGCCTCAACTGACAGAACCCTGCAGCACACCTTAGGAAGGAGAGGCCTCATGACCTCTGAGATGTGTATTTCTTAGCATTTACCTGTTTGGCACATGCTGTGCCCAGCGTTACTTGCTCTGAGTCACAAAATGAAGGAGATAGATCTATTTACCTTCAGTGTGAAAAAGCAGCAACACAGAAGGTATGGCAGCCCGAAGCTTCCTCAGGAAGCTGCTTCTCAGGAACGGACCTGAGGCTGAACCCAGGAATGAACCACACCTTGGCAGCCCTCAGTGTCAGGATGGGCTGAGACAGGCTGACAGCAACAGGGATTTCCTGCTGACCGGAGTAGCTACCCCAGCTCAGTGCTGTGAGCAGAAAGGACTGGGTGCAGAGCCACAGCCTCCACTTCCCTGCAGTAAATTGGTTTCACAGGCCCCAGCAGAGAATACCAGCACAGGGGTGCTGGAGTGTCAACTACCCAGAGACCTTTAATCCCCTTCTTCCTCTCCCCTCTTTACAACAGCTGCAAACTCTCCCTTTGAGCCCCATCTTAAACTTCTACCTGTCTGCTGAAAATGTTTTCTACTAAGCTGCACCTGTGGTTGGCGTTGGCTTATCAAACCAACACAGACTCCTGAACAAAACTCGTATTATTTAAGGTTCTAGGGAGTACACAGACATTATGTGCTACACACTACAGTATTGCATTTTTTAAGAGATTTTTCTTCAAGTCTGATTTTGACTTTTTTTTTTTTTTTTTAAATTGGTACTTTGCTTCTGAAGGCTTAGTCAGTGGAAAGGAACACAGCCTACTCTACCTGAAAAGAGCTGCCAAGGTTCCTCATACTAAGTGAGAATATCAGTAACATTACCATGAATTTTATTATTACAATCCCACCACATACACGTGAAATGATTCTAAAAACAAAAGTCATTCAGGTCCATTATTTATTAATAAACCTGTGCACTGTCAATGCTCATGGTGATGCCTGAAAAAAACACTAATAGAACACAGTCTCCATGTTTCAGATACAAAGATTTTCCCAGTTAACATCAACATCCCAGATCAGCTTATAAAACCCCCACAGTGGGGGCTGCAGTCCAGCACCACAGAAGGAATCACTTGAGGGTGTTATCGATCTGACACACAAAGACCAGCGTTCATTAGAGCTCCCGGGACAGTCTCTCTTACAAGCCCAGTTTGGTCCTCCTCCAGTGTCTCCTTTTGGAGTTGTACCTAAGACAAGAGCAGAGTCAATTAGCAAAGTGCACACACACATTTTGTTAAACGTGAAACCGAACAGCACATGGAGAAAGTCTCTTCCATGAAGGCACATTAATTTGTGAGCATGTACTTGTCCACGTTAATAACAAATGCTTTCACCATGGTGTGGGTGAAACCACAGACAGTGTTAACATGAGTTGCTCTCAGCAGGAAAATGGCAGCACTCCCACAGCAGGAAGCACTGCAATTGCAGCCTGCTTTAACACAAAGCTTGGACAGAACCGATGGCCCAGCTACTCTAGTGCCAGGAGACAAAAATCCGTGATTTTGCCCTTTGGTCAAGTATTTAATACTGCAATTTAGCTGAAACAGAACCCAGCTGAGTGCACGCACCGCTGATCCTGCCTAGAAACAAGAGCAGCTACAGGAACAGAACCTAGCAATGCTGGGTCACTGCCTGAGCCAGCCAGTGCTGCTGTTGCTCTCCTCACT
Source organism: Phylloscopus whistleri (assembly GCA_017589585.1). Taxonomy (NCBI): domain Eukaryota; kingdom Metazoa; phylum Chordata; class Aves; order Passeriformes; family Phylloscopidae; genus Phylloscopus; species Phylloscopus whistleri. The sequence goes on along the minus strand of JADMLD010001007.1, from coordinate 167,527 downwards.
GCTTAGGACAAAGAGAGAAAGAGAAGAGGGAATTTTGTTGCCTTAAAAGGTCCAGATGAAGGAGTGTATGAGATAAAAAACTATGCTGCAGTTTTCAACCGGAGGGTTTGGACAGGCACCACCCTGTGCATGCACCATGTGCACCCAGCGTGGCACAGCACTCAGCATTTCCCTAAGCACAATGCTCGAGAACACAACAGGAAAGCAGGAAACTATGGCAAATTAATTCTACAGTGAGGTACCAAGCATCTCATACTATCAATCTGACTTCCCATACATCCAACAAGTCCTTACACACCATCCCCTGAACCTCGGAGCACCCATGCTCAGGAGCTGTTCCTTGAACATGCAGGAGCCCGAAGGGACAGCTATGAGAGAAGACAGGTATTGGGGAGGGGAACATCAGGAACAGCGAAGCTACCAGGGAACAAAATCTGGAATAAATCATCCACACGTACAGTTCCGATTTTCATTTTACATGTACCATCACCGAACGTCTGTGGACACTTGCAAAGCACCGGTGCAAAACCACTACAGAACAAAATGGCATGGAAGCCCTATACTGCCTCAAGAGGCCTCACCTACCCTACCCGGCCCTCACGGCCACAAAACTGCGTTTTTGCTGGCATAAACGCCATCAGCTCCCGCCTTCGGCCCGCACCGCCCAGGCCGCCTGACTAAACCTGCACGGCCACAGCTCCTCAGAAAGCACCAGCCGAGCTCGTTACCTGATCTTATTGCCGGTTTTCATGCGAATCCACTGCGGGATGGGCCGGTTCTGCTTCTGCTTCTTGGCGAGGAAGCGTTTGATCTTGAAGGTCTTGTGCGACGACTGCAAGAGAGCGCAGCGGTCAGTCCCTCACGCAGCCCCGGCCCCGCTAGGCCCCGGCGAGCCGGGAACGTCGCACCCGGCTCCCTCCCGCTCCCTCGCAGCCGCTCCGCCCCGCGGCCCGCCCGCCAGGACCCCCGAGCGTGGCGGCCTCGGGGAGAGGGCTCGGGGCGCGGCGGGAGGGCGCGGATGGCCGCGGATGTCTCACCATGGCGCGGAGCGGCGCGGCGTCCCGGCGATGGCGGCGTCCGAGGAGGCGGAAAAGGGGGGCGGAGCGGCGGTGGCGGAGCAGGCGCAGTGCCCCCTGCCGGCCTGGAGGTCCCGCACGTAGTGAGGGACGGCGGCGGCCGAGCGAGTTTGTGCGAGTTTATTTGGATTTAGTACAAAAAAACAGCTATGGCTAAAATTCGCTAGCTTGGGAGAAGCTGCTACTGGCGAAGTCTCGTTCTGGGCTGTAAAACAATACTTCAAGTTATGAAGGAAGAGGAAGCAATTCCGAGAGGGCAGGAGTTCAGAAGCGTTTCAGACTTGAGAGAAGGGAAGATGCTGGAAAAGAACAGGATGCCCAAACCAGCTACATTTGATTAAAAATAAGCATTTCAATGTAGGGAGACTTTACATGAGAATTTATCAAGACATATTCAATTATTAAGCCAGCTTATTCATACACTCCAACTTAAGTTACTTTATCCAGAGAAGCACTGAAGAGGACGGTCTCTCCCTTCCTAACACGGTTACTGCACTGCCACATGTTCTGCCCCTGATGTGCCAAAAGGCTCCTATCCACTGGCACCTCAACAACCCCAGCCTGTGTATGTGTCTCAGTGCTAGATGACACACTGTAGCTTTCACTGCCTCACGTAGGAGCACCGTACAACACAGCAACACCTGTGTTAACTCCAGGCAACTCCAAGCTTGGTCGGCTGAAGTGCATCCAACACTGGCTCTAATTGCCTTAGAGTAGAGCTCTGGCTTTTGATCCAGGTCTTGTCCCCTCCTGACCACAACTCATTTATTGTAAAACTTAAGGCCATAAAGTCTTTCTATTTCGCAAAGATTCTCTTCTCTGTTGTAGTTAGATGTTGGGAAAGTAAGTTCAAATAACTAAAAATATTACAATGAGAACACATTTCAAATTCCAAATCTACAACTGAGGTTCTTTAACCAGAAACACCGAACAGCACAATGCCCCCTTTTCTTCCTTGGTTCCTTTTTCACTCCGAAGGCACTTCTGGATTGCGTAGAACATGCTCTTTGGCTGCACAGACAGTCAGAACACATAAGGCCGGCACATCAGTCACTCCTCTTCCTTCGTGTGACTGGTCTCACCCTCTTGTTTCTTATCCACTCCCTGATCTGGGGGCTTTGCAGCACTGTCTTCATACTGACACAGTCTGCTCCGGCTTCGGGCTCCGGGCTGGTACAGCTGCATTGCGGGGCGATCCTGAAATAAATCAAAACTATTTAGACTCTTTCACAGCTCCCTGCACTCAGGGTTATTATGGCATCATTTCTGTGGTACTAGAAATGGCTCAAATTCAAACTTTTCAGGTTAAGTTTAATTATTCCACAGTGGTGGCAAAGTAACTTCAATTGTCCCAAATCAAGGTTGTCTCTGTCAAAAAGCAACATCCCTGTTCAAGCCACAAAGAACACTGCTCATAGTTGAGGTTATTTGTAAGAAGTTTCCTGTTGCATTCAGCTCACACACTCTCAAAAGAGAGGCCAACTTCAAAGTTTCAAAACTCTGAGTTTCAATTGTACCTGACAATGTCTTAAGTGATACAGAAAACAAGCACAGTGATGCTGCAAAAACAGATTTTGTGCATAAAACTATACTCAAAACATTATTTTTTGAGCCTAGAGGACATGTCATATTCTGCAAGTTGCAGTGTCCTATTTTAAGGAACCTGTTCAATCACACTCCCACTTTGAGATGCATTTTCAGGCACCTGTAAGATCAGCAGATACAGACATTACTGATACTCTACCAACACCTCAGAGAGAGAGCCTATGGCACAAGTCAGCAAATAAAAAGGGATCAGTGTCCTACAGTTTAACCCATGTTTTCTTGGATTAGTTCTTACACAGTGACAAGAAATAGTACTGTTAAGCAAATTTTAGTGGACATTTCTAGCAATGGCAGAGTTTGTTGCAGAACAGGGAGAAGTTTTAACAGAGAAACCACATGGTTCTTTCCTTGAAGTGCTTTTATCTTAAAAACCACAGATCCCTATGAATCAACACACGAATTTAAAGAAATCCAGCACCTTGTTCCTGATACGATCCCTCTTAATTGTATCCTCTTTTTTATCGTCTTTGGTTACTTTCTCAGATTTGTCCGAGCTGCTGGTAAAGTCTGTAAGATCACTTTTCTTTCCCTTTTCTCTGAGTAAGTCTCTCTCCTTTTTCACCTCTTCCTCTTTTCTTCTAAAAACCTTCTCTTTCTCATAGCGCTCTTTCTGCCTCCGACGCTCCTCTTCTTGGCGTCTCAGTTTCTCTCTCTGTGCTCTCTCATATTCTCTGTCTCTGTCAAAATCTCTATCTCGGTCCCTGTAGTCCTTTACACACTCATCTTCCGATCTGTATGAAAACAAAACTGAAAATTAAGCTCAAAAGATTCATCAAACAGAGCTGGGAGATCAATGTTAATAGTGGTGTAAATGTGCAACAGGAAGACGACACACTGGCAGGTACTAGGGAGCTCTTGGGAGGCTCTGATAGCCCAAGTCATGCATGACAGCCAGAGAGAGGACACTGACTACTAGAGTTTCCCAGCCTCCTACTTGCATAGCTGGCTGAGTCTCTTCTGGCTTTGAAAAAACATCTGAATTTGCCTGCCTTATCTGTATTTCTCACAGAACTGAACCTCGAACAGATCACGGAGCTGTTGAGAATTACATTTTCCACTTTGACTTTTTGCAAGACTTAGAGGGACTGGTAACTGGAGAACACCTCTCCTCTTGCCATGGTTATAATAGTTATTTCATTGCAAGGACAGTGCTCACAGCCTGCTCCCTTAGTGGAGTTCCTATAATGTGTTGTAAAAATATTAAAATCTGTCCACTAATGAAGAATTTCCAGGTAATTCACAGAGCTTTCCGTAATCATGGGGATGTGCACTGGCACAGAGAACACGGCCCATGCCTTACATGAGAAAAAGCATTTGAAAGGAATTTCAAAACATGGTCATGGCAGAGCAGCCTAGGCCTCAGTACAATCAGGAAACAAGTTATAGATACATATATATTTATAGCAAGTACTAGAATACTTTTTTGCCTTCTCTTCTTTTGTCTCCCCATCAGATCGTTTGGCAGATGCACTACTCGCATTTTTTTCCTCCCTCAGAGTCTCTTTTTCCAGTTTCTTGGATTTTTCTTTTCTCTCCAAGTCTTTTTCATCTTTTTCAGGCTTCTTAAGTAGCTACAAAGAAAACAGAAGTCTCAACTAAAAAGCTCACTCTAATACATATTGTCTGGCACAACACCGAAATTGCATCAAAGGAACCACAGTCCAGTAAGAAGTAAACATTAAAAAAATTATTACTGCAAATCACAGTATTTATAAAAGCTGGAGTGTATGAGTAAGCATTATTCACACAGCAGACTAGGATTTTTCTCCTAAACCAGGCTATTTTAGAAAGCTTAAAAATAGTCTCCATTCCATAGCGAATTCACAATCCTGTTTTACCACAGTATGTACAACAGTCACATGACAAAAACTTTAAATATTACTATGAAACATTACAGCATGTAAACCTTTACAATGCCTACTACTGAATATTACAAAAAAATTGGTCATTTACTAACACCAAACTCATGTGATTCTTCACACAATACCCAAAGTACATTTTGAGACTGATATACAAATAATAGGGGAAAGGGAGTGTAACAGTTTATAATAAAGTGTTCTAGACCTTAATCTTTGGTTCTTCTTTTGATCTGTCTCTTTCTTTTTCTGGGCATCTGTCTACTTTCTTCAATTTTTCTGCTTCTTTTCTTTTTCTTCTCTCCTCTTCTTTCCATTTTCTTCTTTCTTCTTCTCTTTGTCTTTTCCTTTCTAATTCTCTCCTCCTTCTCTCCTCTCTTTTTTCTTCTCTCAGTCTCTGTGTATGTAAAAGCAAAGAGAAATAGTCTCTCTCCACAACAGGAAACATCTCTTTAAGCCATCAAACAACTCACCTCAAAGCTGCCTCTATTATAAAAGAAAAGTCCTGTCATCTCTGTTGTTGTTGTGAACCTAAACATGTTGTGGCAGTATTTTTTTTTTACTCATAAGCCTTAATTTGTACTGTCTTAACTCAAATACAACACTGGCCTCAGCCTTTGTCATTCAAATTTTAATTAGATCTGCCCCACCTCTGATTTCCTCCATTGCTATAAATTAAAATAATATTATGTGCTAGGAGAAAGATCATCTACGGGAACCTCAGCCATACTGCACTAAAAATGGAAGCACTAAAATGGAATCTGTTTTGCCAGTGCAACAAGAGGTGTTTTGCTGTGACCAGAATGTACACAAAGCACCACCATTCTAATACTCTACTCCTTTAAAATATATGAACCAAAAATTGACAAGTGGGGTCAAAAGCTCCTTCTTCAAAAGGAAGAGCAGAAATGTACCAACATACAATGAGCAAATTGTACTTTCATAACAATAAGAAAATTCTGGAGGTAAGTCTTACCTGTTTATTTTTCAAGAAGTTCAATAAAGGAGTAGTCTTTTTAGCTGGAGAACAGATAAAATGAAAAGTAAATATTTTGCCTCATCCAATACTGCAAATACCTACAACAAAGCTCTATATGAATGGAAGCAAAGCAGCCTTACACATTCCCCTGCCTGTCTCCTCTCACATTCTCACATGCAGCAAGACAGCAGTGAAACAAGTATTCCAAACCTATCTCCAAACAGGGGCACCTATTAGGGGTCTACAATTTTTAGGATACTCATAGGATATTCATTACACCTGTCTCTGCATTCAGTCTGCATTAGGCTTCTCCCAGACACTCTCATTTTTAAAGAGATCTCTGAAGATACTTAAAAAGAGCAACCTGGTCATTTTTGGTGGTATTTTACCCAATCACACTATCTCTTAACTTGTGCCTGCATGGAACATCCCTGGTCACAGCACTGTGCATTAAACACCACTGCATCTCACTGAAATGCAGCCACTCCACAGCCTGGTCTGGATAACAACCATCTGCAACAGGAAGAAACTTTGCAATCTAAAACTTATACCTACAGAAGAATTTAGAGCATGGGAACAAAACAAAACACACTGAATAATATTAGGCTAAATGTTTAACAAGTACTAAGCACAAATACACAAAATAATTCAGTCTCCTCCAGTTTGAGCTTCAAATTACAAACCATATTTGTTTCTTTGTGATCTAGGAAAATGTAACTATAGTACACAGATTTCCATACCTATTAGCTCTTTGTTTCTTGCCTCTATTTCCTCCAACAGAGTTTCAGGAGTGGAGGTTAATTTTTCATCATCTGCACCGTAACTTTCCAAAAACTTCTTGTACTCTGGATCTACACAGAAGAGAGAAAAAAAAAGGGGGAGGGCAAAAAAGAAGAGATACTGTAGCATGAAAAGTATTTGCATCATCCACTCAGTTCTGGATGTAACCATGCTCAGTTACATTTACTTAGGCTGGGTTGTTTATATGCCACCTTTTTTCATAAGTTAGCAGCTCTCAAATGAGCTGCTGTGTTATGTTTGCCTGGGACAATCATATTTAACAGATTTCTAGGTGACAAAGCAGTGCTCATAAACTTAACATGTAATTCAGCAAACATCCTATTGATGGATCATAGTGTCACAGAAGAAACATTACATTCAAATTACTGCTGAGAGTTTCAAATCTACACATGCAAAACAAACTAGCTCGCTGTTATACCATCTTCAATAGTTCCAGTTTTGGCATCCTTTTTCTTACTCTTCTTTTTTGCAGCTTTTTGGAAGGGTGCAAACTCAACTATGGCAGCATATTCCTGACCTGTTGAGAGAAAAAAAATACATTAAAATAAAGATGAAGCTGATATAAAATTGATTCTATCATCCACATCTAAAGCAGGAAAGTAAGTCTCACAAGAAATATGCAATACTAGAAGAGACTAACACAGCATAAAGAAATTATTGTATTTGTATTAATAATTAAAAAAACCCAAACACTTTACAGACAGTAGAATTCATGACCTTAACAGTCTCACTACACTAACAAACCAGCAAATTCACAGACTGACAAGAAGGACATACTAGATTTAAGACTGCCCATGACTGTCAGTTCAGCCACCTCAGTGGCACCACACCACGTAATGGCCTCATCCTACAGACTCTGTGTTCATTGTGCAAGAAAGAATATTTTAAGCTAATGCAACTGAGGCAAGTATCAAGTTTTGACAAAATATAGTAGAATGCAACACGTTACACACAGACTTTAAAGCTTAATCTTCTGACAGGCACACTACACTTCTGGCTGCACAAATCCAGCTGGGTATGGTAAACACAGTGTGCTGTTACACTGCAAACCAGCTCATTTAAAGGACATAGAATATTATTGGAATTATGTATGAATGTATTTCTAGGTGTAAAGGAACTGTTATTTGAGGCACTAAACCCAAACAAGTCAGGCGTGGCCGCTGACACCCACCCCTCCAAAACTCAACCAGCACACAGCGCAGACAGCCGGGAAGCAGCAACACCCATCGAGCGCCGTTCACTTGCCTTTGTGATCGACAAAAACGTAGCCGTCGAAGCGGTCCCTGAAGAGGACTATGTCTTCCTGGTTCTTGAAGTTGATGTAGGCTCTCGAGAACATGTGCGGGTACAAGCTGCAGAGACACAAACCGAGAGCGCTGGGCTGACGAAGCGGCGGCGCCACTGGGGCCCGGCCGGCGGTGGCGGCGGCTCCCGGGAGCGCCCGGGCTGGGCAGGCGGCCGTACCTGGAGTCGTTCGCGAAGAACTCGAAGTAGTCGTGCTCGGGCAGAGGCTGCAGGTGCTCCTCCAGCTGCTCCTTCGTCAGGCTGGGCGGCAGCCGGCGGATCACCACCTGCGGCACGGCAGCACCGGCGCTCAGTCATCATTACCGCGCCGCCCCCGACACGTCCCGTCCGAGGAGGCCCCCGCAAGCGGCCCGTTAGCGGGGGAAGGTCCCGTTATAGAGGGGGAGCCCTGCTACCGGAGGGAGGAGGGGCCCATTACAGAGGGTGATCCCCGTTACCGGCAGAGCGCCGTGCACGGCGGCGCGCAGGCCCCACCTTGCTGAGCGTCTCCTTCTTGTCCTTGGGCCGCTCCAGGCGATCAAGCTCGGCGGCGCTGGCTCTGCCGTCCGTGCCGCTGGCAGGGCCCGTGCCTGGCCCCGCGGGCAGCAGAACCCCCGGCCCGGCGGAGGCGCCGCGCCGCTCCTTGGGCCTGGCGTTCTCCTTGTCCTCCTTCATCCCGATCCCGACTCCGGGCCCGGGCAGCGCCGCGCGCACCCAGTGACCGCCGCCTCTCGCGAGACTCTGCCCGAAAGGTGACGCTGGACTACCACTCCCAGCGTGCACCGCGCCCGCCGCCGCTGATCCCGGTCGGGTCAGCGACCTGGGCCGGGACCGGCACCGGGACCGAGAGCGGTATTGAGTCGCGGGCACGGCCTTATTTCTTGCCTAGGGGCTGTTCCCCGGTAGTGCTGTCTCTCCCGCTGCCCGCTCGGGCCCGCTCGGCTGTGAGGGGGCGCGGGGCAGGCCGGGAAGGGCGCGGGGCAAGCCGGGAGTGCCCCAGCGCTCGGCCCAGGGGAAGCGGCACCGATACCAGCACCGGCACCGACACCGGCGCGATGTGGTTCGAGATCCTGCCCGGCATGGCCATCATGGGCGTCTGCCTCAGCATCCCCGGCATGGCCACCGTCTTCATGCACCGCTTCTGCCACGGCGGCAAGGTCAGCGCGGGGCGGGGGCGGCAGGTCCCGAGACCCGGGACCCTGAGGCTCCGCTTCCCCACCGGAGCCGCCCTTATCCCCGAGCCCCCTGCATCCCTCTGGGATCCCTTCCCTCCCGCGGCTCCCCTTACTTCTTACCCCGCCTTCCCTCGGGAGCCCCTGCCCGAGGCTTTAACAGGCGGTTCTGTGCCTGCAGGAGAAGAGGATCGCCCGCTATCCCTATGAGTGGACCCTGATGGAAAGGGACCGGCGGCTGTCGGGTGTCAACAAGCACTATGTGACCAAGGCAGGTTTTGGGGGCGCTGGGCGGGTGCTGCCGGGGGAAAGCGAGAGCCAGGCGCTGCTTCCCCCATCCCCGAGCTCTGGGACGGCTGCTTAGGTGGACACTGGTGGCTCTTGGGGCTGTCAGATCTCGCTCGGTGCCCGCAGCTGGCCTGCCTCTGGGGGTGTGCATTTTAATTTTGTTCTAATTAAGACCTGAGTGGTTAAATATAGTTTGAAAATCTGCATTTTCACGTATGCCCTGTTGTACATTTGTGGCAAGAATGGCACAAATATAGCTGCTATTTTTTTTTTCTTTTTCAGGGTCTGGAGAACTTAGACTAAGGTGTCAGCGCTTTGAAAAATCCATGTATCTGTAGAAAATGATTTAACTTTTAAATAAAGCTATATACATGTATTCAGCCCGTGTATTTGTGTTGCTGTGGTGGGTGACACTTGCTGGACACAAGGTGCCCACCAAGGCCACTCTGTCACTCCTGTCCTCAGCTGGACAGGGGAGAGAAAATACATTGAAAGGCTCATGAGTTGACACAAGGAGAGGGAGAGACCATTCATCAGTTACTGTCGCAGGCAAACGAGACTTGATTTGGAGAAATTAATTTAATGTATTAACAGATAAGAGCAGGGTAATGAGAAGTTAAAACAAATCATAAAACACCTTCCCCCCCCTCCTCCCTTCTTCCTGGGTTCAGCTTCACTCATGATATTTTCTACCTCCTCCCTGCTGAGCTGCACAGTGTGATGGGGAATGGGGGTTGTGGTAAATGTCATCCCATTGTTAGTGCTGGAAACACATAACCACGGAATGATTATCTGCAGGTGCTCTTATTGAGGAGCTCCGGGAGCCGGGGTACACAGACAAACCCAAATCTGGCTCTGACAGTCACTAACAGCACACACGTTTTATACCCCTCAGCCACACAGCTGCATATTGACTGGTTACCCTGGATTGTTCCTAAGCAAAATTTCTTGTAATTTAGCCAAACAGTGCTCATATTCAATTCCCCCAAACAAAGCCATGCTTGATTTAGTTAAAACAAAGCCCTTAGCTACAGCAACTACAGCAAAGCCAACGTTCTGTTCTCAAGGCCCTGTTGACCAGCAAGCCCCAGCCTTTCCCTTCCCAACCGTTACCTTTCCTAACCACCACCCCCTTAGTTACCCACTTGCAGTTCTACAAAAATCATTTTAACCCTATACTATCACCATGTCTCTGTGGCTCCTTCCTCCTCAGGAGAGGACTCCTCACACACTTCCCCTGCTCCAGCATGGGGTCCCTCCCATGGGACACTCCTTCACTCTGGTGTGAGTGCTTCCCATGGGCTGCAGTTCTTCATGAACTGCTCCAGCATGGGTCCCATGTATAAGGTGCAGTCCTTCAAGAACCAGCTGCTCCAGCAGGGTCACAATTCCTGCTCCGGTGTGGACTCCTCTCTCCATGGGCACAAAGGTCCTGCTGGGCTCTGCTCCAGCACGAGCTTCCCACGGGGTCACAGCCTGGGTATATCCACCTGCACCAGCATGGGGTCGTTCCTGGGGAGCAGGTGGATCTCTGCTCCATCATGGACCTGCAGGGGCACAGCTGCCTCACCACGGTCATGCAACATGCGCTGCAGGGGAATCTCTGCTCCGGCACGTGGAGCTGCTCCTACCCCCTGCCCCAAGGCCTCTCGTCATCCTGGAAGAGCAGCTGCTGGTAATTCAGTACCCAGTGATCTGCTAAGGCATTTCTGGCTTCTCTCGTATAGTACCCGTGATCCTTTCCCTCTGAAGGTCTGTGTGTTGCCAGCACTGCTGTTCAGAGCCTGCAGCAGCTCAGTGCACTGGGCTGGACAGAGCCCCTGCCTGGCAGAGCACAGACTGGAGGCTGCTTTACCTCCCGAATTGTCCAGAATGGCAAAAATATGATGAGCAGAGTGTAACAAATTACCACAAGTAATTGTTCACTGAACTGAGTTATGGAAGCACCTTGTGATCTCATCATCCGGCAAAGTAAACAAAAGATAAGCAGAACTAAAAACTGACTAACTAGCTTTTTTTGCAGCAGAATAGCTACATATTTCATTCCCACGACCACCACTACTGACCACCACTACCGGGAGGCGGATGAAGAACTCCCCAGCAACACTTCGCCTAAGCACAAAGAAAACAAAAAGATATACATATCACAGGAAGTTGCAAAGTATAAAAGAGCGGGGACTCCCGGGTGGTGGGTGTGAGCCGTGGTGGGACAGGAGATCCCCCGGCCACCCAGCGCTGTTTTGCTTACTGCTGCTTGCTTAATAAATTCCAATATTATTTAGTTGGGCTTGTGTCCAGTCAATTATCGGGACACACATATGTCCTGGTTTAGGGCAAATTTGGGGGAAAACCTCCGAAGGGGTTCCTCTGGAAGAGCAAACCCAAACGACCCCTCCCCCCAGCCCGGTCCGGGAAAAGAACTTCCTCGGAGAAAAGTGGAAAAAACTATTTATTTAACAAACAAAATGCCCACAAATGCAAAGAATTAATAATATGAAACAATAAAACCTCTGCCCACTCCGAAGAGAGAGGGCAAACTGAGCCAGTCCCTGCCCTGGGTGTAGCTCAGCTCACTCAGTCTCTCACCAGCCCCACTCCCTCCGCAGGGCCAGGCCCGGCGGCCGCAGGTGCCAGCCCTCGCTGCTCCTCTGGGTTTGTTAGTCCAGAGCAGATTTAAACAGTCCCAAGGAAAAGGAAAAAAAAAAAAACAAACAGTCCAGGGAGTCTTCTCTGCCTAGCTAGCTAAAACTAACTAAAAGCACAGGAGATCTCTGTCCCACCGCTGTCCGTGCCTCAGACCAACGCCGGAGAGAGACGTGTGGGAGTCAGGCAGTTTTCTCAAAACAAACCGCTGCTGCTTCTTTCTCCCCTTCGCTCCCAGAACCAGTTTTAAAGGTACAGAACACAATATACAGCACAGACAGAGCAGGCGATTGGGGATACAAGCAGCATAAAGTCACCCTAACACAACATATAACACAGAGGACCTGCCTGGATCCCACAGCCGTTCCCTTTCTCGTACCCTCTTCCCTCCCCGGGAGACAGCGGCTGCCGGGAGGCGTTTCGGGGGCCCGGGCAGGGCAGGGCAGGGCAGGGCAGGGCAGGGCAGGGCAGGGCAGGGCAGGGCAGGGCAGGGAATGCCGCGGCGCTGCCGGGAGCGGCTCGGGCTCGCCATGGTGACGGCGCGGGGCCCCGCACAGCGGCGGGGACAGCGCCGGGCCCGGGCACCGCTCCCCGGGGAACGACACCGCCCCCGGGACCGGACACCGCCCCCGGGACCGGACACCGCCCCGGGCGGGCTCCGCCGCGCCTGGGGACCCCCGGCTTGGCCCCGGCAGAGGGGGAGAAGCAGCCGCCGCCCCGGGAGCGCCCAGCGGGGTGAGCAGGGCCGGGGTACGAAGCAGGGGCGGTGAGGGACTCGCCCGCTGCTCCCCGTGTTCCTCAGAAGGGGCCTGCAGCTCTCAGCTCTCTCTGTGTTTGTGCCTTTACCTCTCTAAGGTGAAGCCAATGGACAAGAAAGAGGAAAAAGCTGCCAGTGAGGAAAAAGATCACGAATGTCTTCCAGAGGCCAAGGAAAAACAGAAAGGTACTGTGTTTGCTCTACTAGAACGTGTTGGGGGTCTTTTCAGGAGGATTTTTATCAGCATTTTATCTGTTTTAGAAACCAAGCATGTAATCAAAAATATCCCGTGGGTTACAGCCAAGGACTTCACAGTGGAGAGAGGACGGCAGCAAATTGAAGAACTAATTTCTGTGAGTCACAATTCCATCCACTCAGGAAGGCCACACCTTCTCACTGTTAAGAAGTACGAGAAATTAAAGGAGAGCACCTCTATTCCATTTTAGCACCACGCTCAAGTCAGCTCTATTAGACAGGGAGTCTTAGTGTGATGCATTTATTCAACAGACATGGGACATTCATGAAAGCTGGCTTCACCACTCAGAATTTCTCGACGAAGAAGAACTGAAGGACAGCAAGAGGTACCATTACAGAGCTTGCTGGGGCCTCCCAACACGCAGAAAACCCCTCCCACGAGCAACAGCAAGTGTCTACTTCGTTATAGTCATCTCCAAACTCGAACCTGATGTAAGTACTCAGAAATGGTGTGGATGGACTAGTCCTTTAAGGGACAAGAGTACAGTGGCATTCCTGAGGCAGGGAAATGCCAGGAGAGTGGAGAGACTGGCAAGGAGACAGCAGCTCTCATGAAGATGCTGACAAGGCCTGGGCATTGCCAGAACAATGGCAGGAGATTTAGACGTGGCCTAATAGAAACACACCAGTGGTTGGCAAGGGGAGCAAGGCACAGAGCAGGAGGCTGGGTTAGTTCCCAAATCATTGACTGACAGAACTTGACAAAGAGAGTCTGGCAGGATCCTACATCTGCCTTCCTGCTCTTACCATCTTCCCTTTCCAAGCAACAATTGTTCTGGGCAGCTGTAAGAAGGGCTGAGTAGAGCTGAGTTACAGAATGAGGGGTCAATAGAGAGGCAGTGACACTTCACTCTTCAAGCTGTCTGAGAATCCCTTTCCTGATCAGCCTAAAGTTTGCACCTGTACAATGAACTCCTGCAACTCAAGAGAAAAAAAATGGAATAAATTGCAGTGAGTATTCTTACCTCCAGGCTTAAGTCATATTGAAAAACACCTTAGTGTTTCTACGTCACAGCTATGGATCCCCAAATAATAGCCTGTGGTTTAACCCCAGCTGGCAACTAAGCATCACAGAGCTGCTTGCTCATTCCTTCTGCACCACCATAGGATGGGGAAGAGAACAGAAAGTATAAAAAAAAGTGTAGTAATATTAAAAAATAAAGAGAATAATAGTAACTATTGGGGAAAGAAAATAACAAACTGAAGAACAAACCCTATGAAAGACAAGTGATGCAAATGAATATAATTACCATCCACCAACCAATGCCCAGCCAGTCCCTGAGCAGTGTCTTCCCTTCTGGCCCAACCAAATATCCAGATTATTTTTAAAATAACAGTAGCTCTTAATTACAATGTCTACTTTTTGAGGGGCCTCTGCCCTGTCTCTGCTCTCTTGCAGACTGTACCTGTGCAGGTCTTCTACAGACTGGAGTCCAGCATGCTGATTAGGAGGTAAATGTTATAACCCTTCTGTTTTAGCAAGCTTTTCCATTCCAAAACCAAACAGGGAGCTTGATTAAGTAAGTTTGCAATGATAGCAGAGAAGTGGAAGTCAAAATCTTGCTACATTAAATGACCCTGCTTATCACTAGCTTTACCCCCAGAGGCATGAATAGCCACCCCGTGGGCATCAGCATTCTCCAGAAATTTGTCCTGCTTTACATAGGTCTAGGTGGGGGTCTTTATTGCAGCAGATAGCTCTACGTGGTGAATAAAGGCCATCTCAGCTGGCCAACCTTGTATTCAGTATTATGCTTACAATCTACCCTTTTTTTTATTCCATTCTCCAGACCAGAACAGTGCCAGTTTAGAGAAAAGTGGCTTCAGGACATAGTTGAAAATAAAATAGCGTGCACAGAAAGACTTGCTTCCCGATGAACAGCTCCAATTCACCATTACCAATACTCTGGAGAACTAAATAAACACGATGAGGAAAGAAAAGCTCTTCCTTAGCAGCATTTCTCTTTTGTGGATATATAAAAAGCATTGAACCCGTGCAAAATCAGCTACGCCCTGACATGACAGCTGGCTGTGTGTGACAGTCCCTGGCAGGTATGGGTGGGGATGGCAGGATGGAACCAGGTTCCAGAGTGTAAATGGGAAGAGGCAGCTGGGCAGGATTTGCTCTTTGTGAATGCCGGGTTTGTGGAACTCCAGGAAAAACACTATAGGACTTTAGGATTTTTATTTTCTTGAGACAAATATACAAGACACCTCTGCTGCTAGACTTAAGAGGAAAAACAACAAAAAATTTAGGAGAACAAAAAAGAAACAACCCGTCTCTCAAAACCATTTTGTTTTCAAAAACATTTGAGAAAAACAAGTTCCAGGAGATATGTCTGGAAGTATGCAGTTGAATCAAAGATAACCATCACATAAGCACTGCCTGAGCAAAGCCTCAAGCAGAGTTTAAAGCCAGTCATGTAAAACTGCTGGAAATAGACCAAAGTAAAATACTACAGGACTTAAAACAAGGGTTTAATCTAGAACACTTCCATAAACAAAAACATTTCAAATAAATTGGAAGATACGTCCTTGTTACTACCTGTGTACATCCAGGGGTTCCAATCACTGCACCCCACTGCACAGATGCCTATGTATAACATAGGAGAAAAAGAAGCAAGCTAGTTCTTCACCACGTGTTTCAGTGGATTGAAGACCAGACCCTCTTATTACTGTTACATTTACACCTCAGTTGTGATTTGCTTGCTCTAAAGTAACTGAAGCCCATTTGTATTAAATTACAAATTCATTTACAAAATATTTACACATCTGGTTTGAACCACAAACCAAACTCAACTGTTTAGAGGAAAAACCTAAATCTGAAAGACCTGTGAAAAAATAGTGAAGTGGACAGTCCTGGATCTTAAAACAGGAACTCAGGAGTTCCTTTGATTTTGCTACTGGTGCTAGTAGCTTGTTAAAGGACATTTTTTAGCTTTCCCAAGCTAAATGACTCTATGATTAATAAAAATAAATGGAACAAAAAAATCACACATGTTTGCATTAGGTAACAAAGCCTTCCCATGGGATCCTTTTGCTTGTCTGATTCAAAGCAAGCGCAGAACATTGATACCTCTAACCTTCCCTGCCTGTTCCTGTCTTGTAACCTTTCTCTTTAGATTCCTTGTAGGTGGTAAACAAATCATCCAAGAAAATCTGATGAAAATAACTCTGTTTCCTTGATAGAAGTAATCCGCTCCTGAGGCTTGGCCCTGTTGGGTGAAAGGTGCTGCAGCACCCGCAGCTTTTTTCAAATCACAACTGGACTGCGTTAGCTGCCACGTGGTGCAAGCTATGGTGTACAGCTCAAATGAAGCACTATTTTTCCTCTTTGCCTTTAGTCTTTCTGTAGACCATCTCTCGAAAGCTTGCAAGGATCTTATTCTCCCGTTTCCTCCTCTCCTCCTGGTTGAAGGACGCCAGAGCTCTCTTTTCGTCTGCGCTGTAGATCTGGTTCTCCTTACGCAGACGCACGGCTTCCATGCGGCGATGTCTGTGGGGGAGAACACGGGGCACGTCAGCACGGGCAGAGGGGTGTCAGTGCCCTGCCACAGCCCCCAGCCATCAACTGCCCTGAATGTGTTCAGGGGCTTTAAATAAAGATACTCAAGTACTAAGGCCTGAACAGCAGGCCCTGAGCCAAAGCTGACCTCTAGATGAACCTTCCAACAAAGTATTTGTATCCCCTCATTAAGGTAATATGCATGATCATTAGTGAAATATGTAGCGTGATAAGAATATATTTATTTTCTGCATTTAGAAGCCAGACAAAGGCATGAAATCAGACATCTGGCCTTGTTTGAAGGTATATGATCAAAGCCAACTCCCTTGCTTCCTCCTCGAGCTCCCAAGAGGAGGATGAAACCAGATGTTCCTGCACTAGAAGTTGTGTAAGCTTGTTTATTCTGCAGTCTAAAAGCTGGGCCCTCTCACAGTGAAGAAGGAGGCCTTGCCTACAGGTGGACACACCACGTAGGAATTCCCAGGAATGGTTCTCCAATACCTTTGCTGTGACCGGGGCTCCCCAGCTGATGTGCAGATCTGGATGATGGTAAAGTATCAGGATAACTGGTGATATATCTTTCTTAATCACTCTAGGCAATCTTTTGCAGTAATGATTAGGTGCATTACTTAGCTTATCCTTTGTAATGCTTTGCAGCTTTGCATTGTGGCAAATTATACTTACTTAACTTACAAGTTGGTATATGCATCTTTGGTGCTGACGCTGCCAACTGGCAAAACAGATACCTAAATTAGATAATCCAAACTGCACACTAACCTTCCCAGGAAGGAGTGTGGCAGAGCATGGAACTGATTTCTGGGCGTGTCTGTTCTCAGGCAGTCAGCCAGAAGCTTCCCCTACCCCCAGGGTGTCAGCTGCTGGCTCACCAAAATTTAAGTGAGATTCCTATTCGTCATAGAGAAAAAAGTGCTGCCAACCTCTTACACACTGATTTGTCTCCTGCTGAAGGGCCAGCACATCCCTACAGATGTCCAAACAGACCACCTTTGAGCCACCTGGCACAAGCACCTCCTCATTTCAAATACTTAGACGAGTATTGCCTGTGAAGAACTTCTGCTCTTGAGGAGAAAGTATCCTTGAAAAACTCAGTATCCATCTCTAGCAGTGGGGAGTTTAGTGTAGATTAGTGCAAGCAGAGCACTTTTGCCTCCATGCTTGCAAGCAGAGCTTGAAAGCAGTCAGCAGAGAAAGCAGCTCTTGAAAATCCCACTGAACCATTGCCATAATCAAAACCATACCTGCTGCCACTCATGACATAACCAGAGCTCTCAAAGGATGCGATCTCCTCACTCGTCAAGCCGATTTCACCTCTGCGGGGAATGCGCTTCCCTGCTTTTACATACTCTGCCATGGCTGCTCCTTCACCGGGCAGGAGGGCGTGTCCATAGCTAAAAAACCAAAAGTGGTGATTTCAGTAAGTTCAGATAGAGAGAGCCTGAGCTAAACATCCAACTTCCCTGTTCACTACTTTATACAGCTGCATTTTTAACACTTTCTTATTCTTTCCCACATATTGGCCTGTTTCTTCCTTATGGCAACTCTAGCAACAGTATCTTAAATTATCAGCTGAGTTCATTCCGATGACACTACAAAGACACAATACTGCAGAGCTTTAGAATAAAGGCACTTAGCATTCATTTTTCTAGGAATCAAGGCTAAAAAGCATAAACCAGACTCTTCCACCCAAATTCAGGCCAGGGGAAAGCCCAGCACCACTGGAACTTCTGTCTGTGAGTTTCTGGCACAGCATTTCTCCCTCTGCATGCCTTATTGTTGCAATAGCCCTTATGAACTGTAACTTTCACACTTGATTTACTTGATTTGATCAAAGTACCATTAGAATTGTCTACTCACTTCAAAGGCCTATCATCCTGAGATGCGTGAGTTTTGGGAGCCTCTGGTCCAATCAAACTATCAGCTTCGGTATTTTCTGCAACAATCAAACAATGAGGACGATTAATCTTGTGCCCATTGTTCTTTGTTATCACAAGTGTTACACAGGTCATCAACACCTAACAAAGAATTCACAAAAAGGACATCAGGAAGTTTCCACCCAAGTTTAAAGTCAGGTGAACCTACTTGATCTCTCAATCCAGAGATCATCCCCTTGAAGCGTTTCATCATCGGAATCTTCGCTACTTGAATCACTGGATTCCTTCCTGCTCTTCTTAGCTTTCTTTTTCTTATACTTCTTCCTGTGATAAAGACAGACAGACATGCTATTTATAAAAATTTAAGATGAAAAAAGATGCTTGGAATCATCCTCAAATAATTAGTTTCTCAAGGCAGCTTCCACCTATAGGAAGACTAACTGTCTGCTGTTTCACACAAAATACTTCACAGCAAAGCAAAGACAATATATATGTTCTGTTTTGACTTCCATAGAGTGGCAGAGAGTGGCACTACATGGAGTTGTTGTGCACAATTGTGTAGATTTAAACAAAATCCATCAAATTAATATTATTTGCCAGCTCTTGCAAATTACCCAAGGTCCTCAGGCTCCCTCAGGGCCTGCAAAGAAAACTGAGCTGCCCTCCAGCCAACAGCAGCCAGAATGACACACAGCAACCATGACACCTACTTTTTGCTCTTCTTTTTCTTCTTCTTGCTTTTCTTTTTATCTTCATCTGAAAAAAGAAAGTGTATTTATTATCAAAAAGAAATCATTGGAAAGGAAATAGTTTACTGCCCTGTGAATAACATGGCATGCCTTTTACAGCCCCAGTGTTCATGGAGCTGTGGGCTCTTCGACTTTCTCAACCCTGAGCCTAACCCCATCACCAGGGGTGGTGGTCAAGATCAGAAAGATGTAGGAGCAGCACAGCTGGGGCCTTACCAGGATCACCTCAGCATGGTTATTCCAGCCCCAATGTTCCTGGAGCTGCAGGCTCTGTGACTCTCTGTCTTGGGTTGTGGAACCTTAAACTGTGTATTCTATTTTCATCTGCTGAGAGCAGTTGAGAAATTGTTCTTTATTTGTTGTTTACTCTGAAAGGAGGGGGGCGGGTGCCTTTTGATAATGGCCCAACTGTTAACACCAGGTAGGGCATTGTTTCTTATCTCTCTTCACGATGGGCCATTAAGACTCCCCAGGCTGTTTCCAAACCAAGACACTCTCTCAATCCTAACCCTAGGCTTAACCCAAACTCAACACTATGGGTTTTCCAGGTCAGAAAGATATAGGAACATCTTTTCCAGCCCCAGTGTTCCTGGAGCTGAAGGATCTTTTACTCTTTCAACCCTAACCTTAACCACTCCCCTAACCACTGCCCTAATCCTACTGCTAAGAATTACATTAACCACTACCCCTAGTAATTAACCTAACTACTACCCTAACCACTACCCTAACCCTGAGCCTCTTCTCATCACTAACTGCCTCCACCACAATGCCCTAGTACACACACTGATGGGACTCGTTTATACTGGGAAAGCGTTAGTAGAAAGCTCCCTGCAGTACTGGTCAATATGAGAACATATCAAACAGATCTCTGGCATGAGAGAGTGAATGCTAAATTCAGAAATCCCAATTCCTGAGGCCAAACTGCAAGCTGAAACCCTCTTGTCTTACCACTGGAGTTCTGCTCAGACTCAGAGTCACTGTCGCTGTCCTCAGAATGTTTCCTGCGCTTTCTTTTGGATGCTTTACGTTTTTTCTTTTGCCTTTTCTTCTTCTTTTTCTTCTTTTCCTCTGGAATGGTTTTAAAGGTAACATTAGAGAACAAAGAACATATAGTTCCATATGTATTCCCTGATCTTCCCAAAGCAATGCTCTCCATTGAGCTGGAGCCCACCCCACTCACTGCCACCCATCTAAGCCAGGGAACCTCCTGCAAGCAGCAGCAGCAGATTCCAAGCCATACTAGCTTCCCATTTTCAAAAGTGCTGTGCAAGCCAAACAAAATACCTTCTGAGCTGGAATCTGAAGAACTACTCTTAGATTTTGCCTCTTCATCTTCTACTGGTGTGTGCTCATCAGAACTGAATAAAATAAGAGATTGCTACTTAAAATCTGCTTTGTTGTACTCAAGATCAAAGGTACACATATGACCAAAGACATTTCGAGTCAACCCTTGCAAGGGAGTAAAATATTAAAGAGCTAATTTAGCTTGGGAACTGATATCAGAACTACAACACAACAGTCACCTAAACTACAATAAATCACATATTGCATAATTGGTATGTTGGAATTTTTTGGTGGAAAAAAGAAGTAGTAATCTCATTATATTGCTTCAGAAAGGAACTAATACAATAAGTATTGTGGCACCAAGACTAGTGCAGGGAAAAAGCATCTTTATAAACTGAACTGATAAGCAATTACTATTATAAAATACACGAAGAAAGAAAATGCCTTACTCTGGGTCAGGAACTTTCGGTGACAGCCCCCAGACTTCAGGTGCCCCCAGTTCTCCAATTCTCTCTCTCTCATTGAGTCTCCTGTAAAGGGAAACACTGTCACTGATGCCACACAGACATTTTAAGTCCTACATGTTAGTGTTTCTAATTGTCCAAAGCACAATAAGGATAAAAAACAACTCTGAGCAAGGAGAAGCTCGCAGGCCAGCAGTCTGGCAGCAGAGCTCCGCACACTGCAGAGGACGGGGGTAGAAGGTGTTAAGCCCCTTCCACCCGAGCTCCGTCCCGCTGTCCCCGGCCGGCCCTGCCCGCGGGGAAGGCGCGGAGAGCCCGTGAAAGGGCCCAGAGCCCGTGCCGGGGCCGTACCGAACCAGGCCCGGCCGCCCGCCCGGCACCCGCAGGCCCCCGCCCCTCCCGGGAGCTCCGTCCCTGCCGCGCGGAGCGGGGCCCGGCAGGGCAGGCCCGACCCCTCACCTCTGCCGCAGGATCTCCTCCTTCTCCTTCTCGTAGTACTCGGGCCATTTGCCGTGGTGGTGGTGCCCGTGGTGAGCGGAGGAGCGCGGCGCGCCGGGGCTCCGGGACCGGCTGCGGCTCCGCCGGTGGCTCAGGCGCCGCGGGCCATTGCGCTCGCGGGACCGGGAGCGGGAGCGCGACCGCGAGCGGCGGCCGCGGCGCTCGGAGCTGGCGGCGGGCGGGGAGCGGGAGCGCGACGCGGGCGCCATGGCGGCGGCACAGCCCCTTCCGGCGGCTTCCGGCGCCGTCCCGGCCGGGCGGGAGCGGGGCGGGAGCGGGGCGGGAGCGGGGCGGCCCCGCCCGCGGGGTCACCGCCCCACCCGCCCGGCCGGCAACGCGGCGGTGGTGGCGGCGGCGGCGGCTCCCTTTGTGCCCCGCGGCGGCCGCCTGGCAGCGATGGACGCGCGCACGGCGGCGGCGGAAGGTGAGGCGGCGGCGGCGGCGGGGGGCGAGCGGCGGGCGGGGCGCGGTGGCGGCGCGGGCCCGGCTCCGCCCCGCTCCGCGGGCACCGGCGCGGGGCCGCGGCCCCGGGAGCTGTCCAGGGCGGCCCGGGAGCAGCACTGCCCCGCGGACAGCTCACCGTGCCCCGGCGGGGGTTCCCCCTTCGTGGCCGGGCCTGGCACCGCCTGACACGGCCCGGCCCGGGCAAGGCCCCGTTTCGAATGTTCGGCCGCCCGGCGCCTCCCGGCGCGGCCTGACACGGCGCTGGCCGCCGCTCCGGTGCAGCGTCTGAGGGCAAAACTGACAGGACGAGAGGAAATGGCCCCGAGTTGCGTCAGGGGAGGTTTAGGTCGGGTATGTGGGAATTTTTTTCGTGGGAAAGGTTGTCAAGCACAGGAATAGGCTGCCCAGCGAAGTGCTGGAGTCACCATCCCTGGAAATGTTAAATGGAGATGGCATTTAAGGACATGGTTTAATGGTGAACATGGTGCTGGTGCTGGGTTCACGGTTGATCTTAAGTCTTTTCCAACCTTAACCTTTATCTATGAAGATGATACAAATTATGTATTCGGATAAGACACGCACTCTTTTCTGAGCGCCCTTTCCCCTCAGGGAATTTGGTCATGTTGCCACGGCACTTTCTTAAAAAAAACCCGAGTTTCTGCTCAGCTCTGGAAAGTGCAGTGTAATATCGCTGGGTCTGGCCAGCTCTGTGTAAACGGGGCATTTTGGGCAGCTGCTCCACCCTAGGAAGCCCCTGCTGGTTTATGCTGTCAGGGTATGTCAGTCTCTTTTCCACAAATGAAACAGTATTTTAGCTCCCAAACCTACCATAAGTGGCATTAAAAAAATCTGTAAGATGGAGGAAGCCTGTTTAAATTGTGTATTTTTGGGGTGCAAGTAACCATGTGCAGAACAGGGAGGGAAAAGATTTACCAGAGATTGCCCTTGTGTGTGGTGTTACTGTCGCCTGTGTCTGTGTGAGGACAGCCCGGTTTCCCCCTTCTTTTGATTATTTTGGCAAACAGGTCTGACTAAATGATGACTAAAACATCTGCCTCAGGAGCACTCTGCACCTGTGTTACCTAATAGTGTAAGGTGACTTGATTTTGTACACAAGTTATAATGCTCATGCAGTACATAACAGCATCTTCAACTACTAATGTCAATAAAAAGGATCACTGGGCTCTTAATTCAGTTATATGATGCTTTATATAATGGGATTGGCAGGAGAAATACTCTCAGAGATTTCTTCAAAGGACAAACAGTGGAAATTTGTATTTTGGAATCTTTCAGAACCAGTGGGGGTTTTTGTATTTTTTTTTTTTTAAGTTCCCACAGTGGAAGAATATTTCTGTCCTTAAAGGTAGTCCTAGGTAGGATAAGTATTAAATTTCAATTTTATTGAAAGCTCTTAACTGTTCTGCTTATAAAATTTAATTTACTTTATTGTAAAATACATGTTTTCATGATGGAGAATGTTACTTTGTCTCTGAAATTTGTCAGCTCTTTAAAAGAATTTTCTGTTCTCACAAACTTGATATTTTAAAAACAAAAGAGCTCCTCAAATTGCTTAATTGAAAACTCACTACTGAATTGCATACTTTTTTGTCTTCTCACAAAAGCCAGCACATAAATTTCTTTAAATTTGTACTTCTTATTTTCAGAGCCTCCATCCCAGCGTTTTTTTGGTCATTCTATACATTAAGATAAAAGTTGCTATTGGGTCTCTTACGTGTTTTTTCAGTTCCAAGAATACCACATGTAGTTCTATATACCAGATTTTTCCTGATGATATCTCAGATAAAATGGTTCTTTTATATTGTTATTTATATTTTAAGATTTAATGTGACTTGAATCCTCAAACACTTTCTAGGCTTATCTAAAAATAAAAGTGGAAAAAAACAACCCCTAAGCTAGGAGATGCATGCTGACAGAAGAAAAAAAAGAAAAAAAGAAAAAAAGAAAAGAAAAGAAAAAAAAAAAAAGAAGAAGAAAAAAACCCCCAACCAACCAAAAAAACCCACCCAACCCCTGTCCCCCCCAAAATGCACATTGAAATTCAGCTTTCAGGTGCAGCAGGATGGTGGCAGCTTTAGTCAAAAGCTGGGGAGAGCGTTAGCTCTGTCCTGACTGTGGCAATGTGACAGTGGGGTTCAGATTCTGTATCTGACAGAAGGAGTTGCCATAGAGAAAAGCTGCTGTGAGAAATGTAAAAGTCAAGGAGATGCTGCAGCTCTCCCAGCAGATTTTAAATCAGGCAGCGTTTCAGTGGATAACAATAAGTGGTTCAAACCTGGTTTTTGAGATCTGGGGATGCTTCAGGAGCAGGGTTTCTTCCAAGTCAGTTCTGTAGCTGTAATTTTTCCTGTTAGTTATTTAGTGTTGGAAGAGGCAGTGAGAAATCCTTAAAGCTGGAGGATAAAAGGCTAAGAAATGGTTTCATTTGGGCCATCACACATTTTTGGAGGAGAAAAAAGGCACTGGATCAAGTATTAAAACAATTATAGTATTATTTTCATTTAATATAGCCTCCTGTGTAAAAATTACTAAGAGCCTGTATCAAAGGAGAAAATAATTAAGGGTCATATGAGGAAGAAAAGCCTATGTTTTCCCTGATTAGTGGTTTCTATCATTTATTTTCCTTCAACTGACTCTCTGGTAAAACCTATAAATAAACAGGAACTGGTTTTGTAACATTTAAAATCTGAAAGCTCACTGCAAAAAGGCACTTCTGTTACTAACCATACAAATACAGGGAGTCTGGCAAGTGATTTTCTATCTAGAAGAGCTCGTAAACCTGGGCAGGACCATTTCATTGATGATTTATGTAGTGAAGGGTTGCAGTCATTTATGCCAGTGACTGTAGCCTGTTCATGTTTTTCCTGAACTTGACAGGACATTTGTTCCTGTCAAAGTTTTTGAATCTTAAGAAAAATCAGGAACCCCCGTGGTTCAAGTCCACAAAAAGCATAGGGAAAAAAAAAGAAAAAAAAAAAAAGAAAAAAAAAAAGAAAGAAAAGGGAACAGATCAGTAATCGAAGATTAAAGATATCTTTTACGGTCTTGGTGTTCTTGGAGCATTCCTGAACAGCAGGTTTCAAAGTGACATGGATGTGTCACTTTGGTGGCCACATGTCCAATGTGCCAAGAGTAGCATATTTTTTTTCAAAGATACATTTTGTCTAAGCCATGCCCGTCTGTACAGCTGCTGGCAGAGTCTAACGCGTGTCACTGCGGCGCAAAGAATTCCAGATAAGTGCTCCCGCAGCCCGAGCAAGGGTGCTCGGGTGTGGGTCTCAGCTCCCCTCGGAGCTGGGCGGGGGTGCCGGCTGCGTCAGCGCTGGCAGAGCAGCGCCAGTGCCCCCGGGAAGGAAATGAGATTCAGCGGGAAATAGCGTCTCCAGTGCCTTATCCACACGTAAGGCAGGTGTCCGGGGTTCACTGCCGCCTCCGCCCGGGACACGGAGCGCGGGGGAGCGGGGAGCCAGGCGGGAATTGCCAAGGCCGCAGCAAGGTCCGTGTGCGGGACCCGAGGCGTCCCGAGGCCTGCGCTGAAAGCAGGGTCGGGGCCACACACTCGGCACCTCGGCGTCCGCAGGCGGCCTCCTGCGGGCGGGGGGCGCCGTGACGCGGGCGGTGCGTCCCGGGCTGTGTCCGGAGCCCCGGAAGCGCCGAGTCCCGCGGCCTCGGGGAGCCTCCCGAGAGCGCGGGGCGGGCCCGGCCCGGGGCGGGAGCGGCGGGAGCGCGGCCCCGCCCCGGCCCGAAGGTTCCCGAGGCCGCTCGTGTCAGAGCCGAGGGCAGCGCCGGCAGCGCCCCCCGCGGCGGTGCGGAGGGTCCGGTGGTGCGGGAGGCGGCGGGGCCGCGGCCGGAGCGCGGCGCAGGTAACGCGGGGAACGGGGGCTCGGGGGGGCTCGGCCGCCCCTCTCGCTCCGCTGGGCGAGCTCAGAGAGCGGGGAGCGGCGGAGGGGCCGACCGTCAACCCGGGCCCGGTGCTGCCAGGCCGCTCCGCGGGCCCGCTGCTGTCAAGCGGCGCCGTTCCCGCTCGGCCTCCGGCCGCGGACCGGCCGCTGCTGCCCCGGCGGCGGCCCCGCTCGGAGCGCGCCTTCTCACGGTCAAGCCCCCCGGGGTGGCGGGGGGAGGCGGGCGGGGCGCGCTCCCCGGGCTGGTGTGCGGCGGCCGCTGGGCTCCGGCCTCAGCGCCTCATCCGGCCCGGCCCGGCCTGCGGAAATAAAGTTTCACGGGTAAAATTAGAGCCCGTGACTCGCTGGTTTATATTTTGATGGGGTTTTTTTGCAGTTTATTGGGGGGCTTTGAATGAGCAGTGCTGACACATGGGTTAGTTTGACTTAGCAGATCTGTTTTTTTAAGGTGCTGCTTCACTGTCTCGGTTTGAAGTACAAAGCCTTGCAAATATATGACGGGGTTAAAAAAAGTTTATTTTTCTGGAGAACGAGGGGCACTATCCATAGCATTTTCATTAACTCAGTTGACTGGTAATGTACAGGCACACAGATTCTGGTGTCTGGCCATAAATAACTTCATGTTATTGGGCTTTCTCATAGCAATTTATGGAATATTTCACTATTAAAAAGAAATTACTAATAATGTTTAAAGCTGCTTGAGGGACCCAAACCTTCCATAGTCTTGATTTTATAATTAACTTTATTCGCTGTTGCCTAAGATGAGGTGTTGTTTCTTGTTCCCCACCTTGTAAGAACAGAGGATATATTTAGAATTCCTCTTACCTTGTACAGAAGCGGAAAGGACAAACAACAACAAGAAACAAATTTGCGGAGTGCAGTAGCACATAATCTTCTGAACAGTATCTTAGATTTGTTTTTTCCTAAAGAAAGAAAAGGCAGTAAATATGTGAATGTTGTCATGCAGTTAAGACTGTAAATCTGCGTTTTTACTAATTTGATCTTTTGCTTTCCCATTGTAGAAATGGAGGGGAAAAAACTTATTTCTGCAACAGACACACAATATTCTAGCGTGCTGCTTCAGTCTTTGAATGAGCAACGTGGCCATGGACTTTTTTGTGATGTTACAGTCATTGTGGAGGACCGGAAATTTCGAGCTCACAGAAACATCCTTTCAGCCTCAAGCACATATTTCCACCAGCTTTTCTCAGTGGCTGGTCAAGTGGTTGAACTGAGCTTTGTAAGAGCAGAAATTTTTGCAGAAATTCTTAATTATATTTACAGTTCCAAAATAATCAGTGTTCGATCTGATTTACTTGATGAACTGATTAAATCGGGGCAGGAGCTGGGTGTTAAGTTCATAGCTGATCTGGGCATACCACCAGCCGAAGTCAAAAATGTGCCAAGCGAGGTCAAAGACGGTGCTTCAGAAACTTCAACTTCTAGTCCAAATCAAAGGGATGCTGAAACACAGGTGTCTGTAATCAGGCCAGAGGGTCAAGAGGCAACGGATGGGATGCCAGTTATAACACAGTCATTCTCCTTACATGGCATAGAATATGAGACTACAAAAATTACAGTGAGCGATTCGGATGACGAGGATGATGATGTAATTTTTTGTTCTGAGATTGTTCCTCCAAAAGATTGCACTAAAGACAAAAATGCTGCAAGCCAGAACCAGCCTTGCTCAAGTCCAGCTGGAGCTTCTGACCAAAAATCCTGTGGCAGTGGTGGCTCTCCCCATTTGACGAACACCACAGCAGCTCAGAACCTCACTTTGTCTGCCAGTCAGCTAAGCCCAAACCAAACACAATCAGGTGCTGAATCACTCGTCTCGGCAACGCCACAGCATTTTGCTCCCAATATAATTGTGCTAAACAAGCCTCTGCTTAACTCATCCCTTGGTGCCAGCTCCTTGCATCAAACTCATGTGACTCCTACAATTAATTTACTTGAGGAGAACCAGCAGCCACCCAATAATGTCTCCGTAACAGAAGTGGAAGCAACTGCTGTTGATGATGAGGAGGTTGTTGAAGATGATATCGATATCATTAGCTCCTCTAGTCCTGGTTCAGTCAGCAGCAGCTCTTTGGTTCAGCAACCTTCGGTTCCTAACGCAGCGAGCACTGAAGGATCAGGTGTACAGAAAAAACAGGTTGTGACATTTTCACAAGAGACATCTGCTAAATCTGGAGAATTTAAAATAAAAATCTCAGACGTCCTTTCTGGAAACAACAAGGAATTAAGTTCAGGTCTAGCATCAAAGAATGTGGCAGATGGGCAGAAAATCATAACATTAGATACAGCAACTGAAATAGGAGGCTTATCCACAGGCTGTAAGGTTTACGCAAACATCGGTGAGGATACCTATGACATAGTCATCCCCGTGAAGGGTGACTCCGAGGAAGGGGAAGCCAAGCCTGAGGACACACCCAAAAAGTCTGGGGATGAATCTCCGAAGGGGAAACGCATGAAAGTGAAGCACGACGACCACTACGAGCTCATAGTGGACGGCAGAGTCTACTACATTTGTATCGTGTGCAAGAGGTCCTACGCCTGCCTGACCAGCTTGCGGAGACATTTCAACATCCACTCCTGGGAGAAGAAGTACCCCTGTCGCTACTGTGACAAAGTCTTTGCTCTTGCAGAGTATCGTACCAAGCACGAACTTCACCACACCGGGGAGCGAAGGTACCAGTGCCTGACGTGCGGCAAATCTTTCATCAGCTACCAAATTACGGCCTCCCACATAAGGTCAGTTCACAGCCAAGACCCTTCCGGAGACACCAAGCTGTACCGGCTGCACCCCTGCAGGTCCCTGCAGATCAGACAGTACGCCTACATCAGTGACCGCCCCAGCAGTGTCCCGGGGATGAACGAGGGGGGCATTGTCTATCGTGTTGGCTCGGGGAAGGATGGCGCTGAAGGAGCAGCGTCCAACTCTCCATCCAAACAGATCACCTGGGATGACATTTTTGTTCCGCAGGGAAACGAGACAATTTTTAAACAAAACCCGTCAGAGGGAAGTACTGAGTTTGAGTTTGTGATACCAGAATCTTACTGAAAACGTCTGAAATGCTGGAAAAAAAGGATTCAGTGCAGGAGCATTGCGGCTGTTTTAACTGAACTGTTGAAATTGCTGTAAAATCGAAGGTTAAAGTCAAAAGAAGTTAACTTGTTCCAAAAAGTCACCAAATGGTAGCACTTAGGTGGACCATGCTAACTGCAGTGATTTCTGGAGGCAATTAATCAGAAAGTTTACTTCAATATAAAGTAAGACATTTCTAAGGCACTAGCAGTGTTTTCTGATATGTTAAATTTGATCAAAACATGAGGATTTGTGGCTTGAAAATGTACAACTCCTTCTAAAGAACTAGAAATATTTCTAAAATAATTTGGTAAAATAATATGGGTATTTCCTGTGCCCATACTTACCACGTAAACCCTTTCTTTCATGTTAGCACTTTAATGCTGAATTCTGTTTAGATGTTAACCAAGAAAACAGTTAGATTTTTTTATTATAGTCTCCTGGTCGTGGAACTATTTAAAAAACATAATCCCACAATTGTGAACAGGGGGCCAAGATACATGATCCCCTACTACACTGGAGTAGTCTGTTTTTGAGCTAGCATTTTAATTCTGCTTTTATAAATATTATGAATTATCTGTCTTCATGCAAAATGTCTTGTCAACAAGCAATACTCAGTTAGGGCTAACTTGAACAAACTTTACTTACACTTGGCAGTATGGTGAGCGAAGTGTTTAATGTCCTGGACCATGATATTTTACTCTTTGCAATGGGAAAAAACTAAACCCCACAAAGCTCAATAGTGAAGAAGCTTAGAACATTTAGGAAGGAGATAATGTTACCTTCTTAAAGCTTGAGAAATATTGTTGCATTTTCTTACTGCTGGAAAAAATGCCAGTAATTTGTTTGATACAAAGTGCTGTTCCT
The DNA here is from genome assembly GCA_017589585.1 of Phylloscopus whistleri. Taxonomy (NCBI): domain Eukaryota; kingdom Metazoa; phylum Chordata; class Aves; order Passeriformes; family Phylloscopidae; genus Phylloscopus; species Phylloscopus whistleri. The sequence goes on along the minus strand of JADMLD010001007.1, from coordinate 138,100 downwards.
TTTTTTTTTTTTTTTCCACTTCAAGAAGAAGGGCTTCAGTCTGGAATTTAAAAATTTATGATAAAAATATTATTTGTTTTTAGCTGAAGGCTTCTCAAAACCGTGAATTCATCTAAGTGCTGTATTGGTTTAGCATTGAGACTGCTGAAGATCTTGTATGCCTGTTTGGATTTTCCCCCACACTTGCCCCCATTTTTACATTTTGGAAGATGAGGACTAAACTAAGAACCAGAAAGTACCCTTTATTCACCATGACACAAAGTATAATTTCTCTGCAGTTGTCTAGTTGTCAGCTGTTTCCAGGTTTGGGTTTATCATGTCACTGTTTTATTCTCCTTGCAATTGGTGCCTGTTTAAGCAATTAAAAGATGAATTAGATGCCCAACTTGATCAGGAAATGGTAGAGAAAAACAGCTGTTTACTGGAGTCATAGTTTAGCATTTCAGAGTTAGTGACTTGTTGATTTTTGTAAATGGTAATATGAAAACCCCTCAAGTTCTAGAGGTGACTGAGAAAGACTGTTGTGCATAGTACTAGTTATGGAAACCTTTCATTGCTTCAATTGCAGTTACAGGTTTCTCTTTTCTTTTTCATGTTTTAAATTAGCATCTTGATTTTATGACTTTCAAAGTTAAAGGTTTTAGACATACAGTACTCTTCACAGAAAGGCACTTAAATGGTTCAAATGTAAGTTGAGCTACAAAAAAGACACCAGAAATCCACGTGAGCAATGGTGGGAGGAGGATTTGTTTATGTGGTGCATGTAATGCTCAGCACTTCTCTTTTGTCAGCCAAGAACATGAAATACCTGATTATTTCCAGATCGTATTGCAGACCCCTTTGAATACAATGGGTCATGCTTTAAATGTGGGCTGTAACTGAGGTGGCATTTCTGCAGTCAGACATTATCCTCATGTGACATGAGTTGTGGATTGCCTGTGTCGGCTCGGGCACAGCTGGCTGGTGCTGTGGTGGGACTTCCTGAACTTTGTGATGAGATAAATGCAATGTTATTTTTGTTACTGACATGACACATGTTTAATCACAAAATAGTCTTGAGTTGGAAGGGACCCACAGGGATCATGGAACCCAACTCTTAAGTAAATGGCCTGTATGGGGATCTGGAATTAAGCAGAATTAAACATAATGGCTATCACTATTTGCTGCTGATATATTTAAAACCTTAAATTAAACCGTGCCTAGTAAAGGTCTCTTTTTGGAGGAAAACTGGAAAATTAGGGCTTTGTAAACTATTTTCGCTAGAAGACTCGTGCTTGCATGTGTCTCAGGGTCTTCAGTTTTCCTTGGAAGTGATTTTTGATATCCAAAGTAAAGCATTTTTTTAATTTCACTTCTGGTATTTATTGGTTGGATACATGTTAAATCCATTCTTTGAAAATTTTTTATGGGGCCATGAATAAGTTTTTCTATTTAGATTTCTGGTTATTGCACTTATATTTGTGTTCTTGTTTGTTTTTGTAAGCATTTAACTTCCAGTTTAACTTAATGAAAAAACTTATGTAAATATTAAGAAATTGGCTTTGGGATAGTGAAATAAAAAGGTTGAATCTGACAAAGCATTTATACAGAAATGAAAAATTTCAAAATTTTAAAATTTCATTTATTATGCATATAAAACCATTAACGGATCTGCTGCAGAATACAGAAATGGTGGCTGCATCCTCAGTGTCTGGTTTCTTTGGGGATTAATACCATAACATTCCACTATGTGAACTAAATAAATACTGAATAACATCTACTGCTTATTTATTTTGTCTTGTTAAGGCATGCAGCTTCTAAAAAGATGTAGAAGCTGACAACTATATACATTGAATTCTGAGTTCTACAGGTACTGCCTAGGAAATGTTCTGTGTGAAACATTCCTTGGTTTTCCCCGGTCTGTGATGTATATAGTTGTACAGTCTTTCCTTAACATGCTTTTTCAAGTTGTGTTCTACTTTTCATTAATCAATACATGGTATTAGTTCTTAGAGCTTTCTATGGCAAAAATAAAAAAGTTTAATTCTCGAGATGGGTGTAGTATGTCTCTTTTTGATGGCAACTCAGTTTATACAGTCTAAGGATTTTTTAGCTTCTTTTCCAGGGCTTTGGGAATAGCAGGGAACCCACTGTGGGAGGGGAACAGGGTGAGGTGGTTTTATTTGGGCCTTAGTTTTGTTTGTTTTGATGCTGTTTAATTGGTTTTGTTGAACACTTCAAAGGAAGCAAATTAGCTCAACAACTCCAGTGTGTTGTGAGCTGAATGCTGCCATAGATGGGGTAGATGGGAACTCTCAGGAAAGGCAGAGCTCCCGTGGAACAGTCTGACCAGCTGCTGGCATTGCAAATGAGCTCAAAGTAAAAAAAAAAAAAAAAAGAATTACCTAGTGACCAGTAGAACATACACAGTGACCAGTGCAGTGCTTCCAGCTCACTCATGGTTTGGGCTCTTCTTACCAGCTGCTGACCGGTTATGATTTGTAAGAGTTCCATTGTTGGTGACCCGGGGCCAGCAGGAAATAATCACTTTGTGTAGGCTTCTTATTACATGTAAGGAGTGCAATTTAATAAGTAACGTATCAAATTATGTTCCAGTTGCCTTTATCTCCTTGGCATAGGGCTGCTACCTCACTCTGCTGAAACCAAGGAGCAGCTGAGATCATCAGGACAGAATTAGGCCCAAAGTAAGCAAAGGAGACTGGCTCCAAGAGTGGCTGGATTATTCAGATCTGTGTTAAGTGAAAAATCAGCAGCAATAACTTTACTGGGCTCGAGGTCAGGGCATGAAGTTCTGTGGGTAAAACTGCAGAATTATGAAATGGGGGGGCATGAGCACCTTCAGAAACAGAACTTAAGGAGTTTTTGGCTAATCCTGGTAGAAATATGTCTCCAAGGTAGTGAATAAAGATGGGGGGTTTTTTGTTTGTTGGTTTTTTTTCTTTTGCTTTGGTATTTTAAAATGCAAATTTTACTCCCTTTCTTCAAATAACCTTAAAGATGTTTATAAAACAGGAAGATTGCTAAAATGTAAAATAGAATTGGTAAACGTTTACAAAAGTCACACAATTTTATTTAACTTTGGCAAAGTAATAAAAGGGTACATGAGTCACAAACTTGACATTCTCATAAGAAATGACAAATACAGTGCAGAATGTTGCAGTTACATTAAATGCTTAGTTTTACTCAAGCAGAATGAAACAGGTAATTCAACAGAAAATTCCACCAGCAAGTTTTTAAATGTGAAAATGTACTTGTCCTTTTATAGTGAATTTAAAGCAGCAATGTAATTTTTGCTAAAATATTCCTTAGGAAAAAAAAGAGAGAATTTGGATTATTTCCTAAGGTTAGTATTTTTCAACTCAAAACCAATGACACAATTCATCTCCTAATTATTTCTCTGCCACTAAGTTATGTTCTCTTCAGGATGTTCAGTCCTGTCCTGTGGTGTCCCCTAGTCCTTCTAGCCCTATTTAGTTGACAGGCACAAATGGTACAGTGTTTGTCAGAAGTGGGACAGGACTGACTGTTAGCTTTTATTTCAAAGAAAAAGCAATAAAATGTTCTGATACTAAATTAATGTGCCCTTCTGATTCTAGTTGTGTGGGGAGTTTTATCAAGAGAAGTACTGTCTGTTTTCAAATTGCCCATGATCTTTTTAAAAAGATTTAATTAAATAAAATGTAATATAAAATGGAGGATGCCCTAGTATATAAATTTATTTCCAGTATGCAAATTTATAGGAGCTGCACTTCAACATTCTACAGTAAAACAAAATGCCACCAGGATATGTTCTACATACACTACTGCTTTAAATCCTGTGAGCTGCATTCCTTTCTCCAGCTGTTTATTTTCCCTTCTTACTGGAGAAAAGTCACGCTTGCATCTGGATAATGTCATCCTTTAATGAACGAATATACTGACTAGTATTTGACAGTGGAAATGATAAAGTTAATACATAGTCTAGCCTAAAGGCTTTGCAAATGCATAGGATTAAAAACAGCATTATAAAGTGTGGGTGTACTTTGAAAAGTGAGATCAGAGACTTCAGTGTTTGTTTTCCATGTTCACAGCATTTTAATTATTTTTTTTTTTATAGATTAAAAGTAAGTCCCACAGTTAAAAATCCAGTTGGATTTTCCCCCAACTCACCAGCATGTATTCCATTTTGATTCTGAAAGCCACATTTACCTTTTAGGTACCTTTTTGTCTGCATCAGTTGCAAGGAAAGGAAGGCAACTGAGGATTAGGGTCAACAAACCAATGCCAAGGAAATGATATCTTTAGGAAATAAGGAGTAAAATGTTAATGTTGTTTTTATCCCCGAAGTAAGCAGTTGAGAACGCTCAGGTTGAGCAGCTCAGATCCGAACATTGTCACCTGAAATCACTTCCTGGAGTAGAACCACACTTTAGAGGTCAGTGTGTCACACATCAAAGCTGACCTTTTGTTATGCAGGATGCATGCAAAATCTGCTGGAATCTAGATCAATCAGCACAGTCATCAGCTGAAGATTAAATGAAAGTCACAACAGTAATTGCAAATTCCTCAGTTTCGTCCTATATTACAGGGTGTTGAATTTCATCCGTGTGAGACTTATACCTTGGAGAACTAGTAGTGGATATTCCTTATGTGCAGCCCATAACACAGCTACTAAACCAGTGCTTATTTAGGGTGCTGATTCAGTCCATTAAAAAAGTTAAAAGTACAAGCTTAAAAAGAAATTCCCAATCACAGAAAAGGTAAACAAATAAATAACATTTTCACTGCACTGTAGTTTCAGTGACTTGTAGATGGTTCCTGATGTTTTTATAGGAATACAAGGACAATTTAGGCAGTGCAACCACCCAAACAGTTTGACTTCAGCATTACTTACACAGAATTCCGAGAGAGACAACTCCATTTCATCTTTTATCTTAAGAAACAACCTCAAATAAAAACAGCTTGTCCCCCATCAAAAAAGCAATATTCTGATTATTTTGCTACACATACATGAGGCTATCCTATGGTATTATCCTTTTCAATAGGGTTACATTTTGAGGCACTGTCACAGTTCCCCCCCAGAATTCTCCCAGTGTGTTGGGCCAACAAGTGATGTGAGCTAGGTCCTGTGCTCCCCCACCCAAAATCCCAGCAACTGGAGCCCAAAGGCCAAACAAAACCAGTGTCGAGTCATGCTGTCTGCAAGCACCCTCACCTCAAACAGATTGATAATCTCTAGCAACTACTGATCTTGGCTACCCTTACTTCAGCTTGGCACAAGATGGAGTAAGGCAGACCAGAATCTGTCATCTGTGTTGGATCACTTGATTAAAAATCAAGGACTGCATGAACCAAAGAGGCTGAAATTTAGGTCATCTGCTACTCCCTGACTCATTAAAACATCAAAAGTCTGTCCCCCTTTGTCACAGGCCGTCGCTAAACTTCTGAAATAAGTCTCGCAAAAAAAGGACAGTCCAATCTAATATTTTTATTTGCAACTATCTTCTGTATTCTCCTGCTCCCTCCCACGGTAAAATACAAATACAAAATGTTCACACTTATTTCGATGGCAAACGTTGTTTTTTTCTCCTTTCCCACACTCTTTATGGTGTGTAAGGTGGTGGCTTTTCAAAAGGTGGGAAATAGGGTGGTGAGTAACGAGGCGGCGCGTTGGAGGCCCACATATAGCTGGGAGACGGGGACAGGGACTGGGGGTCATCGGAGAGCCCAGAAGGAGTGGAGGCTGGAAACACGCTGGAATGCTGCAGGGAGACAGCAAAGTCTGTAATGTAACCATTTCCTCATGGAAATTTCTTTATCAAAGCAGTATTTCATTACCAAACAGTTCAAAATTAACATTTCAAGGTTCACTTCAGCATATGACCCTACCATACAAATAACACTTTAGATAACTTGCATTCCACGTAAGCACAGCCTATAAGTAACAGTTTTGAAAAACGAGGCTACTTAGATCCAAAACTGAATACATTTTAAAAAAGTTCTCATCACTTCTGTGTGCCTGCTGCATTTCACAAAGACTGGACAACTGAAAACTGATGAGCTCCTCTCAAATCTTGGGTGTAGCAAAAATGAACCAGCTGCTCCAAAAACCAGAGAACCGGCTCTGCCATTTTAGAGTTGTGTGTGAAAGCCAGGTTTTTGCAAGGGCCCAGGCTTCCTCAGGAATTCTGTTGTTTTTCTCCTGTGAAAAATGTGTGGAATGAGTGGGAAGCATTCTTGGGCCAGAGGGAGTGCATCCTCTGGAAGGGATTTGAGAGGCAAGGCTGGGCTTGCTCCATGTGCTGTAGGATGGCAGGGGAGAGGGGTCAGGGTGGTACAGCCACTGCCTGGAGTAGAGTCGGGCTTAAGTCAAAAGAATATCTTCCCTGGAAGATATGCAAGGCTCAGACTTGGAATTCCATTTTAAAGAGGGAGTTGGCTATATTAAATTTAGATTACTTGAATTTATGCCCAGCTTTTGTGCTGCCTCCTAAGCCAACACCTGTGCTCACAGCAGTGAGACCCGGACACTTTGATCTGTCAGGCTGAACTGTGAGTGTTAGCAGAGCTCAGCAGTACTTCCAGTTACAAAGCAGGGAAACCACCCATGCTGAGCTCTCTGCACCTACTGGGGCTGCCACACTGCAAACTCTGGGTCAGACAGTGCTTAGAACTGCTGAGAAACTGAGAAAAGAACTTTGCAGCAGAGCTCGGTTTGGCATGCACTGAGGCTGGCATTTTTGTAACTGCAGGAAGTTATACAGCACCAGTGACTGTCCCAGGTTTCCTTAATTTCAAAAATGAGTCACAAATACATCCTAGAAGTTCTGACATAAGTGTTCAATTATATTGAGGAGCCCTGGCAACAGCATTGTCCAGTGGCACTAGCAGCAGGCCCAGGAAGGTTTAGATTCATGTTACCTCTAATGCATGGCTCAGATGAGGGACGTGGTGGCTATCACAGAGCACACCTCTCTGTTGATGACCAAGATCTTGAACTCTTGTTAACAAAAATAAAAAGTCTCCAGTCCTGGTGGTTGTGGGATGTGTTAATTAACATCACGCCTGTGGTAACACATCCACCTGACAGAAGAGCTGAGGAGGAAATGTCCTCATCTGCTTCAACAAGTGAAAGCTGATGTTGACAGCAAGGTTCACATGAAATCACCATTTCCAACAGCACAGCTCCATAGCTCAAAGAGGAAGGGATGCATTACAGCAGAGGTGATGTTTGCAGAGACCCCTGTTTTCAGGCCAGCTGAAGCATGTGGAAAATAACCACAACAAAATAGCTTTTCAGGCATCATGTGTCTTCAGGAGCTCAAATAGCTTGTTTCCTATAGCTCCTCTATTTCTATCAGACACAGTTGTTGGATTAATAAAATTTAGCACCTGAACACCTGGCTTTGCCTCTCTCCTCAGAACATTGCAGTGCCAGAGGCAGTGCCTATTTTTAATGTGATCTCTACTAGTAAGTGATGGGGAGGCAGGCAGGCAGGTAGCAGGTCCTCCCTCTTGCCCTTACTTCAAGGACAGCTTTCAGGAAAAACACTGCCTTAGTAAGAGAGAGCACTGCCAAGGACCAATGCCTAGTAGGAAAAATTTGGCATTTTCTTCAGGAACAAGAAAATTAAAGTGCGCGAATGACAGGAAGACAGGCCCCAGGAGCCCTGCAGACTGGCTGGATTTAACCTTGCTGCTGAACAAGGAAACATTCTGAAATGCTGCCCACCTGAAAGTCATAAGCAGAGTAGGGAGGCAGGTGAGGAGTGCTGTGGTAGTAGGAGTTGTAAGATGTCACCTGTGGCCTGGAGTAGTAGGTCACTGAAGGGTGTGCATTTTCAACAGTGCAGTTCAGCGTAGGGAGGGAAGGAGTCTATAGAAACAAAAAGAACAGAGTCTGAGGCTGCAAGCCCAGTCACAGAAAGCTGACAGCTCAATGAAAGCAGAAATGATTTAAAGGAGCATTGTGTGTCTTTAGACCTTAACTCTTGTTGAATTAGCAACTGGTAATCCTGTTCCCTTTCAGGCAGCAGCTAAGTTCCAAGGTCATTTCACTCCACAGCCATTTATTGTTTTCAAACTCCAAAGAACAAGCTGGCAGTAGCCCAGTGCACACCAGCACTCACACAAAACAGATTTACATCTTCACAAGTAGGAGAATTGATTCATTACTTCCAAATTACTCTGTTATTTGGTGCATTTTGTGAATTGCTGTTCATTTCTATACATCATTGTTTACAGAAGTTTACGGGCTCTCTGGTGTGGATAAAATCTCAAAGGGTTATGATGCATGGCTGGGAACATGTCTCCTGTTTTATTTGGGAAGATATTGGTGAATCTGAAAAGAGTTCAGAGTTCTGAAATAAGGTACCCTTAGTACAGGGCCCAAGATTTCTTTGTAAGAAAAACATATAGCCAGGACAGCAAGTCTCTTTTCTGTGTGACTCTTTTTGTATTATTCCAAATAAGTCACAAGTGACTGAAAAAGCCCCAAATGTATCTGTCAAACAGTCTGAAAGTTCTGAAAGTTCTACCCATTCATTTGTGCTGTTTAGAACAAAACTGTATGGAAGGTAACAGGCAGCCTGGTTAAGTGAGGGTATTTCAAAGCTCACATTTTTAGAACAGTATTTTTTCCATTATCTGAAGTTTGGTTTTGATCCCCAGTTCACCCACTCAGGCTGCACCATGAAGAAATTAGATGGGGAGTTTCAGCCTAACACAGCTGCTTAAACAGTCTGTAAAGTTCAGACTGCTACTGTAAAATCAACAATTAAAGCACAACCACTGCACTTTTCCTTGCAGAATGTGAACACTATGAAAAGGAAGGTCAATTTTTAAGAAAGAGCCTATTTTTAGTCATCCTGGTATTGCCAATGCCTCTCTGATGGTTCCTTTTGAAAATACAGTCTCCCAATTCTGTTAATATTTTCTACCTCTGCTCAGGTGGTGACAAGATCAGAAAAGTGAATCACCTTTTCCCTTACAGTTATTTCTTGCCCTTCTTTCCACCCTGATTGAAGTAATGCATAGATCATTTGCACTGAAATACCAATAGTTTCCACGATAATTTTTAAAGGCAAATTGCCTGATTTGTTTTCTTTAATCACAGATAAATAGAAATCCCCTTACCATGTCTTTAAAGCCTCCAAGTATTGCTGCTGTAATGATCCCTAGGAACAGCCCGACTATGTTGAGAATTGTTGCCGACCAGAGCAAGTGGTAAAGGTGGATGATGTCCTGGCAGCTGCTGACATCGATGTATTCATAGTACCCTCCAGAAATCTCTACTCTGCTAGATTAGGAAAAAAAAAACCCAACAGTAATGATAAAAAAATGCACCACATATCATAAAACCTACGCAGTACTGCTGGACAGTAAAATGCGTTCTGCAGCTCAGTGATAACCTGGATATCACTACCAAGGGAGTGGGGATAAAACCTCCTAGATCCCATGCTTGTGGCATCCACCATCTCCCTGCACGAAGTGCTTGCTCCGTTCCAAAACAAATGACTTTGTGTCTGAACCTGCCGGTCATTTCTTCCATCTGAAATCTCCACAGAGGTCCCGGAGGCTTACCAAGGACAAACCAGTTTTGGAATTACCCTGGGAAATCAGTCTGTGCTCCGAGGAGCAGCAGCTGCCCCCCAGGCAGTGCTGGCTGCTGCCCACAGCCACAGAGCAGCTGGGTGGGATGGGCGCAGGCCAGCAGAGCTCCTGCCTGGCTCCTCAGGGCTCGGCCACAGAGCAGCTCCAGCCCCAGGCTGTGCTCCAGCCACCAAACCCTCACAGCCCTACAGCGGCCTGGGCTGGCCGGCTGGTCCTTCTGCTCACACTTTGAACCTTTTCCACGTGAGAAAAGAGAGAGAGAGAGAAAACTCGGTCAGATCTGTTAGGTTATTTTGGAAAAGAAACTACTGCAACATGCGGGCTGAAGTCTTGCAGTGGAATTCTTCAGGAATGACTTCTCTCTCTGGCTGCTGGGTGGGGAACAGGCTGGCCTTCAGCACAGCTCACCAAATGTGGTGGCCTACAGCAAATACCCCTCCAGAAAGCATGTTTATCAGGGACAAACAGTACCAAGAGCTTATGAACGACTTATCTCCCAGCTCGCACGCAGGGTTAGGCTCAAAGTGCATGAGAGCTTTGAGGAAAGGGGGAAGAAACAGCTCATATTTAAGGCCAAGAAGCAGGAGATCCAGGTTCAGCTCCGCAGCAGACTCCACAAGGCCTGCGGGAAACTGTCCCCTTTCACAAGTCACCCTCCTTTGCTGATTACTCAGCCTTGAAGTTAAGTAGTTGAGAAGTTCTTTACCCTTTCTATTCCCACATTTCTTTTTAGCAGGCCGCTGTGGGGGACATCGCAAGGAGGGATGGGGGTTCCAAGTGGAACCCAGCCAGGTCACAAAAACCTGTGCAGTGGCTGGCACGGCCTCTGTGTAACCTGAGCTCTCACCGTGACCCTCAAACAATAAAACCTGTATGTGCTGTTTGCAAGTGCTCGTTCCTTCGGAGATGTGTGAGAGCACAGCTCTCTCAGTGAGAACATCCCGCATTGTTCAGCGTGTCCTTATCAGCTGCAAGGGGCTTGCCGCCAAACCCAGGGCTCCCAGCATCAGGAAGAATGCAAGATTGCTGCCACATTTTCCATGATTTACACATCCTTTACATGTGCACTAACCAATCTTGAGTGTCCGTGCCTCTCTTACTGAGACACCATCCAGCTCCTCCTCCAGTGCAGGATGTTTGTGTGGTACTAAGCAAGATTAAAACAGCAACAACTGATATCTTTTATCAGAGCGGGGGAAATGGGTCAGGGGCAGGTCCCAGAACCAGGACTGGGGAAAAAACAAAATACCAAAAAACCCCACCAAAACCCAGAAAACAAAAAAACCAAACCAAACCAAACCAAACCAAAAAAACCCCAACCAACCAAACAAAAAAACCCGCAAAAACCCTACAAAAAAAACCACCACAAACAAACAAATAAAAACAACAAAACAAATTAATCAATCAATCAAACAGACAAAAAACCAAAACAAAACAAAAAACAAACCAAGACAAAACAAAACAAACAAACAAAAAAAAAAACAAAAACAAAAAAAAACACAAAAAAACCCAAACCAAAACCAAAACCCAAACCAAACCCACCAAACCAAAACAAAACCCCAAAAGTTTTAAGCTTTTCTATCCCAATCAGTTCTATGGGTATCACTCTCTCCAGCTAGTAAAAAGGGATTGTGCTCTATAAACTGCTCAAGGAAAGCATAAGCTTCACCCCTCTTTCACACACACAAAGTCCTACAGAGACCAGGGATCACACTTCCCAGCACATGGAACCACCCACCCTCTTCCAAACAGCAGCTTTTGATCTTCTTCCACCACAGTCAATAATTTAAGTGGAGGCCAGCCCAACTAAGTACTGTGAGAAGTGTTAAGCCTGAAACAGCCCCAGGCAAGAGCCAGCAGTAAAAAAAAATCAATTTATTAATTACTCGCTGACACACACTGGACACTCCACAAGGTATAAGCAGCGCATGCTGTAAATTTATCTGGCTTAGGCACAGTAGGCTGATCTCAGTGGTGTGACCACTCTGCAGTGGTTCTCAGTTGGTAACCACCTTCTGACTCACTGCACAGTGCTGGTCCACCTTCCAACCCCTGTGTGGCCATGAAAGACATCCACTGGGCAGAGAGGACATGGTTTATGAACACACAGGTGGCACCAGCCTGTTAACTCTCCTCCCTGTTAGCAGCACGGGGAATGGGATGGTGGCAAGGCGAATGTGATAAATATTGTAAAGTAATTCGGTTTTATTGTAAATATATGTTATAAAGTCGTATCAGTCTGACATACCCAAATGCACCCTTAAGTTGTGAAACCGCTGCCAGCACCCAAGGAAAAACATATTAGCATAAAGACAGAAGACACTCAGGAACTGGGAAACCTTTGCCTACTCCGGAGGAAAAGAACATTAGCAGGAGAAAGAAGGGTGGAGGAGATGGGCCTTCACCGCTGATGAGCCCACAAAGGACCCAGTGCTTAACGACTGATAAGAATCTTATCTGCATCGTCAAGGCCGTGCATCCCAACACAAGGTTCCCCTAAATCCACTCATGGGCATCCTCCTTCTTGGAAATCCACTCAACAGACCGGGCAGCAGGAAAACGAAGATACATGAATATGTATCTCACACAAGAGGAACAAAAGACTGGAACCGCGTACTGGACAGCCGAAAAACTGTATAAAAACTGAAAAACTGTATAAAACCCGAAAAACTGTATAAAAACCTAAAAACTGTATGAAAACCGGCTACACAGTGTGACTGAGGCCGTGTCTGTGGTTCACTCAGTGTCGACCCCAGGCTCGGCACTGACTTTGTGGCTTTTCTTGAACTTTTCCATTTCAATTTTCAATAAATTCTTTTATTGATAAATTGGCTCATTTCATTTGTAACAGTGAAGAAGAACAGTGCCCCAGGGTTTTTCTTGCATCTTCAATATTCTACAAGAAAAAAAGAAAAACCCAAAAAAACAACCCAGTGCCAACAGAGAAGGAAGGTGTTAAGCAACACTCAGTAGGTGGAAAACCTGAGGAGAACACCAAGCACGAGAGTAAACTCCTATGCTCTTCATTTTTCCAGCTGGGCTGCCCCAGAGCATGCCCACCCATAGCTGGGATGGCCTTGGTGTATTTCACACCCACCTTTACTTGGTTAGCTTTTGTCTGGGACTCCTCCTTGCTAACAAACACAGCTTAAGGTCCCTCCCCACAACAACTGTAATTAACCGACCCTATCCTGCAAACGAGCTGCAAGCTACTGCAAACAAGCATGACCACTGCCCGCCCTTCCCATGGCCAGGAGTGGCACTTTTGGCTTACTTCCCACAGTTGTACAGGTCACAGCAGAAGCAGGTATTGGTTTTTATTTTCGGTGTGCAGGGGGCACGGCGCTGCGGGTGACAGACCGCCTGCGTGAATACAGAAAAAAAATACATAAACCACAGAACGACACAATCCCCAAACACAGTTTCTGCTGCTGCTTGGCCTGCTCTACACGTAGATTTCTCAGTGATCTCCACATTAGCCCCAGGCAGATTTTTTTCTTATTATTCTTTCCTTATCTTGCTCCCACAAAATCCTACTTTTGTGTTGCTGGAACAGAAGAGAGAGAGCAGAGTTGCCTTTTGCTGTGGGGAACTCACAGACAAGCAGGTGCCTGCAGAGGAAGGAAGGAGGTTTTGCAACTCTTACAAGCAGGCAGGGAGTTGCTGAACCTCACCCCATGGCAACGGAGAGCAGACCATGGCCCAAATTGAGAGCAAGGCTTCCACAGTGCTGCAGAACTGACCAAAGTGGTTAATTGTCTGTTCCTGTGGGTGGTGACACCCGAGCTCACAGGGACACTCTTCAGCCTAGCACGTAACTTTGCACCCCCAAGCAGGCCTTCTGATTTGGTGTATAATGGTTATTCAAAACTACCTGTGGACTTGTGAGGAAAGCTCTGAGAGACTATCAGTGCTCAGCAAAGGCAGACAAAGACATCCCTACACGCTATCAGTATGTATGGCAGGATCATCCATCCCCAACAGGCTTCTCTTTGGACAAGACAACAGGAGAGGTGCAGAGGCTGGTACTTATTGCTCATATACACAGAAATCTTAACCCACCACCCAGTTCCTACAACGAATGAACAGCTGAAGATCTAGACAAACTGGTGAATCTTCCTATCCTACATCCCCTTCTCTCCATCTGCTCCTTCACTATTGAGGCAGTACATGGAGGACCCCACCTCCCGAGTGCTCTCAGCACCCTGCTCCCACCCCAGGCCCAGCCTCCCACCCCTCCTCACTTTGCAGACCTCCAGGACACTGGAGCAGCTGCCTGGCAGCAGGTTCCCCCACCTGCACCAAGAAGCTGGTCCCTTAACAGGACACAGCAGAAGCTGCTCTCACCTCTGGTGGGGTGGCACTCTTGGAGTAGTACTGACATCGCCCCGCGTACAGTGGCCTCAGATCCTGCCAGAGAAAAAGCACCAGGCTTAGCCCTGCAGCAAAATCAAAATCACAATCACCCAAAGGGCCTGGGGAAAGGGACCAGGCTTTAGAGAGACCCTGATCTCACACCAGCACCTCAATACAGCAACGGCTCTGCAGCCCCCTGAGCCCGGGGTGATGTTTAACCCTGGCCCTTGGAGGCATGGAATTGTTCCAGCCAGCATGGGAGGTGCAGTCTCTTAAGCTGGGCTCTTTGGTGACCATCCTGAACTGAAAGCTTTATTCCTCATCCTGCAAGACACATCCTAGGTCTGCCTGACCTGTTTCTGAGGGTTCTTCTTGCAGAATCATAGAATCACTGATTGCTGGCAAATTTGTCCTTCCTGTGCTCCTCAGTGGGAAAGCTCTGAAGGACCATCAACATTCCAGCCTGCAAATACGCATTAATGCCTCCCTTTGGGGCAGCTTGATCTCCAAGGCAAAACCTCAGGAAAGCAATGCCAGACATGTATCCACATCAGTGAGCCTTTCCCAGGAGCAGCCAGACTCCAGGTGTCTGATCCAAAGCTCTGGGTGGCAGGGCAGTGGAGGCAGCTGGCAACAGGAAGAATGCTTTGTGCTGGCATAGCAGGATCATGTCCCCAGCAAGGTGGTGAGATTTTTGGACTGTCAGGTGGCAAAGTGAGGCCAAAAGCCCATCTGTTGATGAGCAGGTGGAAACCAAAGCCTTTGTCATCACAACAGCTCAGCTCTGGTTGCCTCAGACACGCAGCCACCCCCAGAGCCAGCTGGGAGGAGGTGCCAGCTCATGCCACAAACCCAACCCATGGGTCACACCCTTGCAAAAGGGGTCAGAGATGGCCAGGCTTGCTGGTTTCATCCAGACAGACAGACACCCATCACACATCTGAGTGTAGCTGCCCTTTGCTCTGTCAGCAAATCCTGACATCCAGCCACCTTTCCACCACTGGACTACTCAGGGGCAGGAAAGAAGAGCCAGCTCCACGAGGAGCATAACTAGCCAGCTGACACAGGGAGTTTCCATTTCATGGGTAATTCTGATCTGCAATTCCTTTCTGTTCTTATACAAATAAATTCAAAATCTGTCTTTTAAATCTGTTTTTGCCAAAAATTTCAAAAAAAGTCATCAAACTGCAGAGTCACAGGACAAAAAACTGTTTGCAGTCATAAATTTCAATCAAAAAGCTGAAATGGAATCGTGTCTTTTTATTTCTATACTAATAACTAAAGCTTCTGCACATCCCACTATACTAGTGACTGGTCATGACAGCAGTAGCTCATAATTTTTTAAGTCACCAAATGGAAATTGAGAACCTACTGCAAATGTTTCCTGTTTATACTGTAACGCTTCAGTGAGCTTCGTATCAAATTGCTTCATTCTACTACAGCATCCAGTGATTCACTCTGCATTAAGAACTAGCTCTGGCTACATTTAAAATGAAATAGATGTTACTGCTCGTATCCTGTCCCTTGGCAATAGTTGTAATTCACATTACATCTTAAGTGTTCTGCTACTCAGTAAACACATAAAGCCAAAAAAAATCCAAAGCAAAGCTTTAAGACCTTAGTGCTTCCCACTAATTTTAAAATATATTTTTAAAAAATGGTGAGGTTTTTCAAAAGCCTGTGATTTTAAAGCAGCATTCATTCATTCAGCACGATAAAAATTTACAGGGTTTGATGCAGCCTGATACAGGACTGCAGACACCACCACTTGTTTTCTTAAGAGTGAAAGCATTGCAGGACCTGTGTTTTCCTGGAAGCACTTACTATGTGTCTGGCAGCAAAGACACCGTCTACTATGGCACAGCAGAAGGCAGCGATGACACCAAAGCTGATGAAGACGATCGATGCAACCAGCTGGGAAAGGAAAACAAAGCAAAGTATCATCTGCCTCTCCACAACCAAGTGATTAGCGCCCTCTCCACAAGGGTATGTAAACCTGAGTCGATAAGCCCCCAAGCAATCAATGGCCCAAATGTTTGCCCGGGCTGCACAGGCTGGTCTGGCTGAGGGCAGTGGGATGTGTGTCTGCTCGGGCAGAGTGGCAGGAGCATTGTGCCAGACTGGTTCTCTGGGGACTTGATGGAGAAATGCAGGTTTTTCCATTACTCCAACAGGCTAAACTTGGGCTGAGAATAGACCTCCTCTTCGGGGAGGAGGAGAGCTGACAGCTGCTGCTGTCCTTAACTCTCCCCTGGAGACATAGGAGAGAATTTCTTCTCTCCTCACCCCAGAGTGCTGTGGGGAGCTGCTGCTGTGAACACTTCCTGAGCTGTGGGGATGCAGGAGACTGCAGTGTGTGAAACTCTCTGCTGGGACTGTGCCTCCAGGGAACAAGACTTGGATGCAGGCACAAGCAGAAAGCCATGAGAGCAGAAGGCAGGTGACCAGCCAATGCCATCGGTGGTGTACACCCTCAGAGCAGCCTGGCTGGGCTCCTGGGTGCCAGGCTGTGGCTAGCACAGTCCATCCAGCCAGTGGAGAGACTTCCCTCCACCTGCAGCTTGAGAAGGGCAGTCAGACAGGCATGATCCTTTTCCACTGGCCCCATCCTGCCCATTCTTATAATTAGGGTGAAAGCATTCAGCAGATAAACCAGAAATAATCTCCAATCCAGGTATGAAACACAGTGTCTATTCCCACCATGCCACTTCAGACACCACCTCTGCCAAAGAGCCAGTGCTCAGCTGGGCTCAGAGGGGCCGTGCACCAGTGCTGACACAGCTCCTCTCACACCTGAACTCAGCCCAGCTGCTGCCAGTGGGCTCCTGAGCAGCTCCTCACACACAGCTCCCAGCACTGATCCCAACCCCCTCTGCCAAGGCACACTGGGGAAATCAGCAGGGCTGAAGAGGGAGGGCAGGCACAGCATTCAGACAGACAGGTTCACAAAATGCAGCCTGGGGAACAGCTTTCAATATTACTTCACATATAATGAAATACATTATTTCAATATATTTACACTATTTCAGTGTAAAGAACAGGGAGCTCGCTGGTGGTTTTCCAACCTTCAAGTGTCAGTTGCTGGCAGCTGTTAAAAACTGTTTCTCCACAAGTACAAAGGTGACTCAGGTCATGGGGGAGCTGTAAGCAATTGTAAAAATATCTACAGCCCAAATACAAAACTAACAGCCTGGCCAGCACTGACAGATATCTCAGGTTTCCTGACTTGGGGATGTTTGTTTTAAAGATCCAGGTACTAAGTTTGCTTGCAAACCTTGGCTCCTGCACAAGGCTCCAATTCTCCGAAGACAAGTCAGCCCCCTGGACAAATACAATCCAGAAGGATCCCATGTGTGTTTTTAAAGTACCTCAGGATTTTTAGGTTAATCACGCTGGTGTTACCTACATCTTCCTAAGTGAAAACAGATCTTGTTCCAGTGACCTCCATGTACAGACCAGGTCATCTTGAACAATGACTGGAAATGCCAGAGGGCTCACCTGGGACAGTGGAAATGGCCCCTGTACAGCTGCTTACTCAAATATTAGAGAAAATAAAATGGTTTTCTGGATGAGGGAAGTGCTCAAGGCATAGACATCAGACCTGCAGCAGCAGCAGGGAGAGCAGGCTGTGAAACAACCCCAGTGACCACGTGAGCACGTCGTGAGCAGAACAAAGCTGTTACTGGAATATTGGGTGCTGTGCCACACAGGACTTGCAGATGGCAGCAGGTGACAAATTTTCCAGGACCAGATCCTGCACTGACCCTGTTTCTGTCAGCTGTAAACTCCTTCATTTCTTCCCCACTCAGCCCCACCCTTTGCATGTCCAGATCCCAACTCACACTGCCCATCACAAAGTCACAATGCCTCACTGCCAAACCAGTGAAACCACACAAAAGGAGAAAGTCCAGGCTTGGTGGAAGACACAGGGTTTATGGCTTAGGTTATTCTGTAGCAAGTTTGGCTTTTCTCAGTACTGTCCTTTGTTTCATACACACGTGAAAGAGGCTATCCACCCTAAATAGCACAAGCCTTAGAGACGGGAAGTGAGCCAAACCCTAAATATATACAATTAGGGAATTTGTTGGTCATCTCTGCTCGCAGATAGGAGCTGCTAGTACAGTGGTGTAAAATAAATACAGAGTTAATGATACTTTCGTAACAGCCCTACCAAGAGATAAATATCTGATGCTCACTTTGTTTACATGCAGTTTTCTCCTCTCAGATGCAGAAAGAAGGGCCTGAAAACCAACCACTGGGAATTTATGATAGAGAAAAAAAAAAAATCAAACTGCAAATAGAAACATACAGATTGAAAGGAATGAAAAGGAGGAGTCTTTACAGACAAACTGTGGGCCTGATGGTAGGTAAGGTCAGACACAGAGAGATGAAAGAAGCAATGGGAGGGAACCATAAATTCCATAGGAATTCCACTAATTGACACAGACTGTTACTCACTCAAGGCAGTGCTAAAATCTCTGGATTTAGAGAAAAAATAACAGAGACATAAGGAAAAAGAAAAACCAGGTGGGCTATACATCAGAAGGGGGTATTAGGTGTTTCAGGAAGTCTGTACCTCTCAAGTACCTCAGCCAATGGTGAAAGAGAGACAGAAATGTGGCTGGGAAATTAGAATAAACAGGAGGCTGCATCCCCTAAAAATTTTGAGACCCCAGGGGAAATGCCCCATGGCCTCTCCCTTTATTTGAATAAAGTTTCAGGACTCCTCTGTCTCCTTTTTAGACATAAACCTCTAGTGTTTGTGGATTAATTTTTTTGACAAAATAAATTTTAAAAATCCCAGTTTTCAACTTGTCAGTGAGATTTTTGATTTGGGGTTGATAATACTGTTACTGTAGCAAGCAGAAGCCCCTCTCTAGAGCTGTGTGGTATTACTGATTGATCTTCACTCACGTAACTCCAGATGAAGTCAGCCACACCCAGCAGCATTCGGACAACAAAAGACAAACTGGGTTCGGATAGTGCAGGAGTGTCCTGGGCTGAGGTTCCCTTTAGGTGATGGTGCAGCCCCACACGGGCTGTGAAGGTGCTGGTTCTTACTTTTCCATGGCACAGATGACTGCCATAGGGGCTGCAAACTGCTGACTCCTCACTTGGAAGCTGCTGAGTGGGCAGTGGGGTGGGTGTGTGCCAGAGGTGCCTGCGGTGTGGGCAGTATTGCTGGGCAGCTGGCCCTCCCTGTGGGCACAAAACCTCTCCCTTCCTTCCAGAGGCATGGCCTGGAAGTCAACACACTTGGGTAGGAAAAACCAGAGAGGGCTGTTCCTGTCAGCAGTCTGGGGGAAGTGAGAAGTGCTCCTTCAGGTGAGCTCTGCTCATCAGCCACGCTGGCTCGCTCCACGGACAGAAACACGCACAAGAACACAGCTGCACAAGTTGCTTGTGGCTTTTTCTGCCTCCAGCTGCACAACAAGCCAGGCCAAGGCTGCCTTTCAGCAAACTGGGACACAGGGGAAGTTCAGAGAAGTTGAAAAAAAATAAATCCTCCACGGGCAGTGGTGTCACGGAAACGTGCAGTTTCGTGACAAAGCTGCTGCTGTGAAGGGCTCCTGGTGGGGAGGAGATGTGACTAAAGCACGGGGACAGTAAGTGACAGCTACTGCATGTCCTCTCTGAGATCAGAGTGGAGACACACTCACTGCCAGCCCAGGCAGCAGTGATGCAATCCCTGCAAAGCTGGGTCATGAATGTTTTTTAGGACACAAAATGATAGAGGGATGAAAAGAGTAAGCACAGGCTACCCAGGGCTCTTCAAAATAATGAAACAAGTCAGAGCCACAGTGTCACTTGTGGGCACTCCTGTGAGGAGTCCAGGACTGGCACAATATGGTCATTGCTCAGCCAGACACTGGCATGCTGCTAATACATGATGAGCAAGAGGCTTAAACCCTGCTGGGACAGAAAGAACAGGGATATGTTGCTCCTGCAGAGCCAGGGTGAAAACAACAAAAAATATCCACTGGGAAACTCACCTCCCCTGCACCCTGTCTGTCTGTGGGAAAGACAAATGTCATCTCCTGCATGGTGTGCCTCACCCTCTCCTCCTCCTGCTCTGCAGGGAGCATGCTATTTGCAAAGCAAAGGCAGACTCTGGATTTGGAAAGGCAGGAATTTCTCCCATCTGCCTCTGCAGAAGCTGCCTTGGCTTTGGTCAGCAGCGCACGCTGCTGATCTGATCCCTGAGCCCCCTCCATCCCTGCCAAGGCAGGCAGCAGCCCAGCAGGACAGGCTGCAGGGACACCATGACCCCCCTTGGCCCTCTGCAGCCTCACACGAGGGCCAAGGCTGGACAGGATCTCACTGCCAGAGCCTGGGGAAACCACCGGGGAGAGGCATTGCAGCTGCACTCCTGAGGGAGATGAGCAGAGGCAGGAGGCAGAGTGCCCACAGGGTGCTGCTCCCAGGCTGCCAGAAACCATCTCCAGTTCTCAAGAGGTATGCAACACTACCCTGGAAGAGTTAGGAAAAACTAAGGTACCACTCTTTACACACAATATTTGAGTTACTGTCATTTTTTTGGAGAAGTTTTTATGAAGAGCTTACCATTTGTCTTTTGTTTTCTATCAAGTTTGATCCGATTATTCCAAGGAACGACCCAAAACCAAGCTGAAAAACAATGTATTGTTAGCATTTAGATCAGGATGATACCCAACATATTTTACAAACAGATAGAACACAATTAAATCCAGAAGCAGCAAAAGAACATTCTGCTGGTGTGTGAGCACTCTTCCTTTAGCAAGAAATCAGTGGAGTCTCTTGCCAGCAGGAACTTTCAGGTGTATCCCACATATGACACTAAAAAGCATGTGTAGAAACCAAAAGGATGAGTTCTGAATTGCATCCCCCCCGGTGATGCTGAGAAATGGCTGGTGGATGAGGATATGCATTGCTGGCTTGGAACAACCCTAAAAACACTCAGGAGCCTCCAGATGCAAACCTAGCAGGACCAATGCACTAAAACCTCCAGGACCAGGTTACTGCAACCTCACTGAGCATGTGAGCAGCCACCTCAGTTTTCAGCTCAGAGAGTTCCACAATGTCAGGCCTGAAATAAGGGAGATCTACACTTTGGAAGATTTAGCAGTTTTCTGTCTTCTCTCACTCCTCCCTCATTTCCAGGGGTGAGGATGCATCAGCCAGGGTGTTCTACTGGAAGAGCTCACACAGGCCCAACAGAAAAAGGTACTGCAGCAAAAGCATCTTTCTTGCTGCTGTAACTGACAACACTCATTTCAGCTCAGTGAAGTCAGCCAGGAGAGCAATTTCCCACCTCCTTTCTCCAATAGCCTTAAGCTACACTAGGAAGTTTCTAGGACAGAGCACAGCTCGGCCAGGACAGAAACAGGGACTTTGAGAAGGAACCACGGACTAAGAGGGAGATGCAAAAACAGTATTGTCTCACACTGAGAAAGGTCTTTGGTTGGTGTAGAGCATATACAACCCCACTTCCATGGGTTGGCAAAATGAGAGATGCTGGATAAGTCCTACAGTTGATCTATCACATTAGGGAGATGCAAATCCAGACAACAGACACTGGGCCAGTAAAGATCTATGTGAGAATGCTCAGTAAATGGCCAACTCCCCAGGAAGAAAAACAAGGCATGAGACAACGATGTAGTGATTCAAAAATGAGTCAACTAACCTGGAATCGACACTTTGAGATCCAGGAATAGAAAACGAAGGTTTAATGAATCCAATACTAACAGGCAGAGGCATGTGCAGAGATCAGCAGACACAAATGTGATGTAAACTTGGGCTTCAGTCTTCCCTTGCCCTGCTTTGGTGCAGTGCTGCAGGCAGGGAGGGCAGGTGGCTCAAACAGCAGGGATTAGAGTGGAGCAGCTGTTCAGGCTGCTGCTTCCCCACTGCCTGGCTCCACTCTGAGCAGACCACTGTCCCCACATCAGGCACAAACTGCCATGGTGGGAAGCACAGCAGTGAAGCCAGGATCTGCTTACCACTGGGGTGGCAAACAGGCAGGGCAGAGAGCTAGGGCACTGCTGAACTGCCCCACACTGACCTGCCAGTGCTTCTGGGCTTATTATTTAGCTTAGGCAAACAACACCTCCACCTTCCTAAAATAACAGGAGATTTCGAGTCCAAGTCCAAGCAAAAAAAATTTGGGAGATCCAGGCATAACAGTGATGTGGATTCAGGCATAATTTTCAGCTGCTGATATTTAGCAGAAGGAACTTGTGTGGCAATGCACACCTAAGGCAAATGCTCAAGAAAAATGTTTTGTGTCCTTTGAGCTTTAGGAGAAATATCCACATGGTGTTTCAGAGCAGCCGTCAAACCAAAAGGTGAAATGCTTTAAGTAATTTAAGATAATTCAAAAAGAAGAAATTGGACCAAGTCTGTACATCCAGCAGGTGAAGACCAAATAAATTGGTGGATTCTCATTAACAGGAATACTCATTGCATGAATGGAAAATCTACTCATTCTTCTATGGAAGGGACAAAGAGATCTTAGCAATGTTCCTCAGTTACATCATTTATTTGCTGGTGGATGTGATCCCTGGGATGCCTGTCTGAAAGGAGGACAGGAGAAAAACTGAATGTGCTTTTTCAGAGTAAAGCCTCAAGCCTACATCCTTGGCAAGGAACCATTACAGAAGAGGTTTGCCAGTGAAAGCCTGAGAAAGGTCAGCCACTTACACAGATTGTGGCAGCTGTTACAACTTGGAGACAACACATGAGTCTCACTTCCACAGGGCTCCTTGTCCTCTGCACCTGAGCTTTACTCCTGTCTGCTGAACATCACTGTTGTGCTCTGGGCTTCCCTGTCCCAGGTCTGTCATCCAGCCCCAGGTGAGGACATTTCCCACAGAGACACAGCTAAGGTGTTCACTGATGTAGTTGTGAAGGTGTGGGTGGTCATGAGGAGGGTGAAGGCACCCTGGCTACAGGATGTCACTGACCCCCTGCTTCAGCTTCTACAGTTGTATCAATGAGGAACTGAGCTGCCAGGGGAAAAAAAAAACAACTTCAAACCCTCAAAAAACCCATCCAAAATCCTACTGATGTGTGGAAGGTCTCCAGTGCCCAGTTCTGTCCTTCCTTGGAAGCAGAGGCCTGGGAAGATAATCCTCTGCATTGAAGCAAACATCTTTGCATGCTTCCTCCTCACACAAGAGGTGCTTGACCAAGAAACACAAGTTGAAGGAGGAAAGAAGGGTGATTTAGGCATGGCAGCAATGATGTCTGAGGTCAGGAAGAATTTGGACAATGCCCTCAAGCACATGGTGTGATTCTTGGTGTTGTCCTGCAGTTGGACTTGATGATTCTGATGGATGTCTTCCACCCCAGATTAGCCTATGACTTTATGATTCTGTGTTCAATAAGATGATTCCAGCCGTGGAACTGGTCCACACACAGAGAAGTCACCAGGCATACAAAGAGGCTCCATCTGTTTGAGGACAACTCACTGAATACTCATTCACTGTAGCCAGCCCTTTTTCCCCAGTAAAGGGAGAAATCCCAGCTTGTTATGAAACACCAGCTATTTTAAGCACCTTCTGAAACATCCAGCAGCACACTGAAATGTTTTCCTGTGCAGCGAGACAGGTGAGGTCACCACACATTTCCACGGAGCAGATTAATGAACCTAGATGGGGAATTTGGTGACAATAAAAATTGCCAGGGTGCCTCTGAATAAAGCAACTCAACGCCCTTCCCAAGTGCAGGAATTCATTAATTCCTTGAGTAGACTAAGCCTGAAAAAGGCAGAAGTGATGCTGACGTTCCCGGACCATAAATAGCTCGGGAGATGTCAAGGGGACGTGAGCAGCAGACTCTGCCCATTTGCATCACTCTGCAGGACCTGCTCTGAAGCACGAGGTGCAGCTCAGGCTGGCACAGTGCAGAGTGAGTGTGGAGAGTCTGGAGCCAGTCTGTCACCTTTCTCAACACCTTCCTTCTGTACTTCTCTTTAGAAAAGATCAGGCCTAAATGCAGGAGGTACTGGGACAAGCCAGAAAACCTAAACCAAAGAGGCCCAACATAACCTGTCACAGTGTTCCACCCTGTTATGGCTCTAAAGGGGCTTTCTTCAGCTGTAGAAGAACTTGGGCACAGAAAAGCATAAAGCTCCCTGAGATTATCAGTGCATGGCAAATAAATCAAACAGCAATAAGACAAGAACAAGCCTCCACCTGGTTATCTGGAATGGTTTTCAGGCCTCCAAATTCAAGGCTTCAAATCAAATGTCCAGCATCCTACAGCTCTTACACCAGGAGCCTCTAGCTGGGGCTACTGGCTGCATTTAATCTATTGAGACACCTAATTTGATTGCAGTTCAGTGCTTCTTTTTCAGCATGTCTTAGAAGGACTTGCTTTCCACCTCTGCTCATTTGGGGAGGGTTGTGACACACCTGCCCTTCACGCTGCTGTAAGAGAGTATACATCTAATGGCAGGAAGGCTGGTCACCAGTGGTCTTCTCTAAATTAAGCCATTTGAAGCTACAAGATTGCTCTTTCCCATTTTCAGCTGCTGATAACAAAAAAGAAGAAATGGATGTGCTCCTGGCTTTGATGTACATGCTCCCCTGGCAAGCTGCCACAGCTCCTCATCCAGGGACTCCAATTTGTTAAACACTTCTGCAAGTAAACTTTATGACC
The DNA here is from genome assembly GCA_017589585.1 of Phylloscopus whistleri. Lineage (NCBI taxonomy): Eukaryota > Metazoa > Chordata > Aves > Passeriformes > Phylloscopidae > Phylloscopus > Phylloscopus whistleri. Next base: position 113,512 of record JADMLD010001007.1, on the reverse strand, counting down.
ACAAGTTTATCTTACCAGTATTTCAAGACCTCTCAACTGGTTTTGGCAGTAAGATCCTTCTTTGCCTTACTTCTGCCTGGGCTTAGTGTGATCTACGTAAACAAAAAAGTTCTAAAGTTGCTTTGACTGACATAAAAAATCTATTTATCTGTCTCACCACTAGCTCAAAAGCAGGTTATTACCTAAGCTCAGAGGAAGCTGCCACTTGGATGTGATTTTTGCATGGGAATGTGCAGCAGGTGCAAAATAATAATAAAACAAATAAATCAAATGGCAATGAAGTAGCTGAGCAAAGTATTGAGGACAAGATCACCCTTTATAACATTTTCAGCATTACAAGGGACTTTGTAGGCAATAAGTTTTCTAGACCTACCTAGGAGTTCTATACTTACAATAACCCCTGGGTAATAACCTCCAACAGTCACATTTTGGGTTCTTGTTGTAGCAGCTAGGCCCACCGTTAGAATTAATACTGACACAATGAGGAGAGTCACAGTTACGTAGAGGGAATTTCTTTTTCTTCTATTGAACGACCCTAAAAACACACACACACAACAGAATTTGCTGATTCCATCTGGGGAGAGTCACAGCACCACAAATTTCTCCTCCCACTGCCAACCACACCACCACGAATTTCCCTTTCTCTGACTTGAGAATATTTTTGGGTTTGGCTGTCACTTTTCACCTTCACTAACATTGCTCTGACGTAGATGAAGAGAGACTTAAGAACTGCAACTCTGCAAAGCTCATTTAGATACGTTGGAGTCTCCCAGCTCCTCTAGCCTGGGGCAATTGAGCTAATGAGAAATATTCACATTAGATATTTATATACTTTCTGATCTGTCCACTTACATCAAGCTAAATAACCCCACTGCATGCTGCTTGTTTTGAGAGGGGAAATTTGACTGTAATCATAAGGCATCCACAGTTTTCCATGCAAATGAGACATCACCAGTAACAGACACTTCTCCTCCACTTTCAGCAAGGACCAGGTATTTTTAGATGCTTGAGTAATGAATTTTTGGATTAGTAAAACTCATCTACAGCTGCCAGATGATGAGGGTGGTTTTTTTTTTTTTCTTTTTCTTTTCTGTATTTATAGATTTCCCAAATGAGCATAAACATAAAAGTGATTCCACCAGCCAAGAGGAAAGCTGGCTGCGACACTACTCTCAGCAACATCTTTAGGGGTGTGTTTGGTCTGCATGTGCTTTGCCATCTTTCTGTCACTTTGTGGAACAATCCTTTTGATCATAATTCATACATTATGTAGATACAACCCAGCACCTGCAGGAATGGCTGGTAGGATAATGGACTGCAGGGGCCCTGTGGGCTGCTGGGGCCACCCTGAATCCCATCCCCACAGCCTGGGGCTCTCCCTGGGAGCAGGTAAGGGTATTCCCACCTCAGAGGCTCCCAGCACTTCTCTGGGTGTTTCAGAGAAGGGCAGGAACGTGTCCCAAGGGCAAGGAGCAGCTTTCACCATTGCTGAGAGTTATTCCCTACAGCAAACCACCTTGGGAATCCCCACTTGTCCAGGAGCTCCCTGGCAGCCTGTGCACAGCGAGATAAAACACCTGCAGAAAGACCCTGAGGGGAGACTTGGTCAAGCCAAGCACAACATCCTCATCCAAATTCTCCAGAAAGAGGAGCACACCAGGCCCTGCTGGGCAGCCTTTTGTCCCAAAGGTGTAGGGTCTGTGTGTCTATGCCCAGCAGATAAAGAGATCCGTGCACCCCAACAGCTACCCTGATGCAGCCGTACCAACCCACACACGCTGCTAAAAATGATCTCCCTTCTTCCACATGGACAGCTCTCCCCAGGGAAAAGCACAGCAGCTCCCCACTGCTCCTCCACGCTGCTCCAGCCCAATCCAGGAGCTGTGCTGCTGGCAGGAGGGCACCCTCTCCATGCTCTGGGCTGGCACAGCTGCCATGGGCATGGGGCTGGATCATTTCATCCACAGCAACCAGATGAGCTTGAAATCACAGACAAGGGCTAAACTTGGGGCTTAAAAGCCCAACAGAAGGAGAGCACAAAATCACAGAAGGGTAAGGTTGGAAAAGACCACTGGAGGTCATCTAGTCCAACCTCCCTGCCCTACATGAAAGACAAGATTTATTAAAAAACCACCATCCTTTCTGACTGACCTGCTGTCTCTAGAAGGAAAGCTCTCCACCCACAAACCTTCTGCTCATGTTCCAGAGCACAGGTCTGACTGCACCACTGGGACATCACTGGTTCTGACAACTGGTTAATAAATAGCTAGATAGTCGCTAATTTCAAACAAAAAAATATTAAATAACTGATAGAGAACCCCAAGATTCAGGCTGGATATTTTATCAATGATCCTTAGTCCTTCAAGCCATGTTTTACAGGCTGGAGGTAAAGGTATGTGGCTGTTTGCTGCAGGTTGCATTTGGGGTTGTTCTCCTAAATCTGCCAAATAAGTTGATAATATAAAATCTGGTCTTTTAAATAATTCAAAAATCATTAAGAGATTAAGCCATTCTGTACATGTTGCCTCACAAATACTATCATTGTGCCACATTTCAGTTTCAACATAATCATTTAAATGCGAGTGCCCCATAAAAGTCTTAAAAAATCCATAGCAGAGGGACCAAAACTGGAGAAAATTTGCTGTTTCTTGCGTAGATTGGTTCTGGAAGGAGAGAAAGGATGGGTCCATCTTGCTCCCATAGAATTATTGAACTCCTGGTTACTGCTAAGGGTTGGCTGGCAAAGGAGCAGAGGGTAAATAAGCCCAGCCATGTGTTCCTTACACAGCTCCCAGTGTACAGAGCCAGGCTGTGGGGCTGCAGGTGCTTGCAGGGCATGGCTGGGTGGGTGCTGTGGGCACACCAGCACAGCACTTACACACCCAAACCAGTGCTCCTGCAAAAAGTTGCCACGAAAACCACCCCAAAAGAAGAGTCTTGAAACATGATTTCTAGATGCTGTATTTGTTCCAGCACCATCATGTTTTTCACTCCTAATTTCTGTGTTGTTTCCCAGCTTAGGACTGGCACACACCGACATTCAATAGAGAAGAGAAACATAGGGTTTCAACTGGAAATTTTCTCAAAGATTTTCAATATTCCTCATAAGATTAAAAAAAAAAAACAACAACAAAACAACAACAACAAAAAACATTTTAAAAAAGCTTTTACTTGAAGTTTTGACAAAACCAGCCATAATCTTCTAACTTGATACTGAAGAGAGATGTGAGACTGAGGAGATAATGTGACTACTTCCACTTCAGCTCTGTATTGGGATATTAATTACGTTTTTTCCTTCTCTGAAAACACCTTGACATGCGTGTAGAGAGAAGTGGTTTTGTACTTCTGTGAGGATGCCTTCAGCTGCTTCAGCATACATGGACTCATACCCAGTATCTCTGTAATAGCTACTGAAGGGCTGCTCTGAAAAAATCCTCTCCCTCAACATTAATTTCTGCTGAAAGTATTCCCCATCAGATAATTTTCCTCTGTGCTCCTGAGCTTGGTATAGTTCTGCACACAGGAGCTGAGCTATGGCAGCTTTGCAATCTCTGCTTTTAAGAGACAGCAATAGCCTTTTCTCCGTGATTTATCCCAGACGCCCCCAAACTTGCAGTGCTTACCACAACACAAGCAGACAAGGTGATCCAAAGCACTGTGCTTAACTCTGTTAGGGAGCTGTAAGGAAATTAACGCTATCCACAGCCTGGCCATTGCTTTTGCTAAAATGGCACTCCAAACGGGCACTGGTTTTAGAATGATCATTTTTCTTTCAAGCATCAGAAACATCCTCTTGTTATATCTGCCCTATAAGCCACTCGAAAGACAAAGCTGTAGCAGGTTTTTCCAGATTACTTTAAAAGTTTGCAATAATGCATATCTTTGGACTGCCCTTGATTCTCTTTTTTCTTTTTTTTTTTTTTTTTTTTTCCGCCCACGATTATTAGAAGAAAATGGACAAGATGGCACAGAAACACGACCGACTTCTCCATCTTGTTCGTTGGGGGAAAAGCCAGAAGCGAAGAACAGGCAGAGAGCAGCTCAAGGAAGAAGCCAGCTCTACTTTTACCCCGGGAGAGAACCAGCGGCGGATGGCACCCACCCTCCCTCTTCCCAGCCCCTCTCCTTTCGTCCCATTTTCTCTGCTAAAAACGCGTCACCGCGGGAGCTGTGACCCCCGGGCTCCGACTGCGGGCACGGCCGGGGGGGCCGCGGGGCTCCTGCGGGGCGGCGGAAGGGAGGGGAAATCGCGATATAGCTCCGAGGGCTCCCCGACCCGCCCGGGGCTGCGGGAGGGCAGCGGCCCCGCTCCCGAGGATGCTGCCGGGAGGATGCCGTCCGGGATCAGCGGCACCGGGGGTCCCGCCGCACCGCCCCCGGGGGCTGCGGGGACACACGCGGGGGGCGGGAGGGGAGAACGGCGGGGGCGGCCCGGCCGCGGCGGGGTCCCCGTGCCCCCGGCGCCCCGCACGGCCCCGCGGCAAACCCCGCTCCGCGCCCCCGGGCCCGGCGGGATCCTCCCCCCCCCCCCTCCCTCCACACCCGGGACCGGCACTCACCCACGGAGTCGGGCAGGGCCAGGCCGGCCGGGCGCTGCTGAGTCAGGGACTGCCGCATGCTGCCGCCGCTCCCGCCGCAGCCCGCCGGGCCACGGCGGCGGCACAGCCCCGGCCCCGGCCCCGGCCCCGGCCCCGCCGCGCCTGCGCCTCGCTCCGCCCCGCCCGCCGGGGGTCGGCGGGGCCCGGCTCCGGACCGTCCGAACCGGCTGCTGGAACCAGCGCGGAGGCCTTTCCCCAAGGGGGCTCGGGGAGGGAGGGAGGGACGGAGCTCCCGCCCCTTCTCCGGAGAGGACAGAGCTCCTGCTCCGTCTCCCGAGGGACAGCGCTCCTGTCCCGCCTCTGGGAGATCTCGGCGCGCTCACCGGCGGCTCGGCCAGAGGGGCTCCCCACTTCTCTCCCCACCTGTCTCCATCCCTTTGCCCTCGGCAGCTCCCGACCTCCTCCAGCCCAGCTGCCCCAGGACATTCTGTCCTTCGCCAAAATCTCCCTGGCACCTCTCTGTTGCCCCGTTGTCCCCATCTCCCCCCTCCCTGAGGTGCGGGTGACAGTCCCGGGCAGCCACCCCGACACGGCCACCGGGCCGGGTGTTTCGTTTCCCGGCGCTCTGAGATCTCCGCTCCGGTGGCAATGCCTGTTGCTGTCTGTGCCCTATTCCGTGGGGACAGCAATCACCTGCAATCTCCGTGTCCACAGCCAAGGAGAAAGAACAGGCCCTCAAACCTCTGTTTTCCATATCCTATCTGCAAAATGGGAATAAAAGCATCTTCCCATCAGGCTTCATAATTTCTTGTAAATCACTCTAATGTCCTGGGCTGAGAAGTGCTAAGTACAAATCATGTCATTATTTCAAGCATATTTCATCAAGTTAAAAGAAACTAATCCTATCTCTGCTTTAAAAACCCCACACTTTTACTGGATAAGAGCCTAATGACCAGCTTCCCCCAGGAGAAAAGGGAAAGTGCACACTGACAGTGATACGAGAGGCAAATGCCCAGATCAATTAATGGCAAAGAACACATAGTCTCCAGAGAAAACAGCAGTTATTTACCTCGGATGAACTAGAGGAGCCCCGAGCTCGCTGACAGTGACAGAGGGGCTGACACTGGTCCCCTCCTGCTCAGTTGCCCTCACCCTGTGCTAGTGATGGAGGAGACAGGTCTCATCTCCCTCCTCCGCTCCGTTCCGTGCCAGGGCCGGGCTGTGCAGCAGCGCAGGACTCGAGTGTGTTCGCGGGGAGCTGATGGTGCCCTACAAGTGCCCATGCCGTGTTAAATCCCTGCATCCCGTTCCACCTCCCGAGCTCGGGGAAGACAACCCTTGCGCCAGCCCGGCCAGCAGATCCAGCTGCGGGCACAGCTGCCGGCACAGCTGCCGGCGGGTTGGCTGCGGGCAGGCACCGGCACCGGCACCGGTACCGAGAGGCAGGCGAGCGGCAGCCCCGGCCAAGGCTGCAGCCCGGGGCAGCTGCCAGACCTCTTTGCTGCCCGCTGCGCCCATTTATCAGCGCAGCCGGTGAGCGGCTTTCAGCCATGCCCGGGAGGGGAAGGGGGGAAATGGTGCTTTGCTGGCCGGGACGGCGCCGTGCAGCCCTGCGGGAGCACGGGACAGATGTCCCCGAGCCTTCGGGAAAAGTCCCAGCCGGGGGCGAGGCGGCCTCTCCGCGCCCTTGAACAGTGCCTGGCGCTCTGGGGAAAGGAAGGGTCACCGGTGCCTTTGGAAACGGGCCAGGAGAATGAGCAGGTGGATGATGCCGAACACGGGACACCCGTGTAGAACGAGCCCCGCTGTTCCCCGAGAGCTGCGTGGGCACATCCAGGGGCGGGCAGCCCCCGCACGCTGCCCCCGCACCGCTGGAGCTGCTCCAGCAGCAGGGCTCCAGCACGCACCCCGGATGCCCCAGTGCATCACCTCCTGCCTGAAAATGGGGGAAAAATCTGACCCTGCCCAGCCCCGGTCTGCAGGGCCAAGGTGTGCCTCTGGATTTTGTCTGAGAGGCTGTGGGTAGCTCTTAAACCTGAGGCGAGGAAACCGGTGCTGTGAACTCGGGCTATTGTCTCCGTTCGCGGGGCTAAACAGAGACCTGCCTGCCCCTCTCACTACCCCCTTCACCGCCAAAGAGATTTCGCAATCATTAACCCCGGCCCCGCTGTGACTGACAAGCACACATTGATTTGTTAATGTTTATTAACAGCTACACGGTCTCCTGGAGGAAGAGCCTGGCTTCCCCATGCGGGGCGTTGGCTGGCAGTGATGGGAACTCAAATACGAGGCAGGATGCAGTGATGGTGCTGCAAAGGGTACCAGATGCCAGAGGACTCAGGATAATATCCTGCTGCGTTGAGCTTACTCCCTTTAGGAAAGCAAGTTATTTTTCTATCCACTCCTGAACAGAAAGGTTCTGCAGGGTAGGGAGGGAGAGCAGCGTTGTTCCCCACAGTCTCGGCGTAGCTGCTGCTTCAGGGGGTTCTGTAGGGCTGGCGAGCAGTGCTGGGGAGGGGGCTCTCTCTGTGAGCCTCCTGTCGTCCTGTGAGAGCCACGACGACACTGGCACACGGGGTCCAGGGCTGCTGTGCTAACACTCACTTTTTTTGTGTTTCCCACCCAAGAATGGAGAGGAACACCAGCTCCAGTGGCATGGAGGGCCAGCTCAGGAGCCCCAGCCAGAAGGTGGTGAGTGTTTTGGGGGATGCTAGCCTCATTTCACAAGGTGAGGTGGGAGCTGCTGCAAGGACCTTCCTTGTGGCTGATAAATTTATAACTACTTTGCTTTAGGAAATGCTGCTTTGTCTCTTAGGCAAAGCACTTTGGGGGAAGGACAGTGCCAGGTCTGGCCAGTGGTGCTGGGTGGTGAGGGGGACTGGAAGGGACAGGAACACCTGGATACCTGGATTTCAGCAGGAGGAATCCAACACTGAGAGCTGACCTGGTCTGAGGTGAGAATGGGGGAAAGCTTGCCCAGGACATCCACAACAGTCAGCACAGAATGATTTTGCCAGAGATGAATCCCAGATTCTTTGCTTCTTTGCCCAGATTCTTTGCCCAGAAGATTTGCTTCTCAAGCTGTCACAGCAGGCAGAGACTCAGGGCTGAACAGTGTCCCAACATATCCTGCTGTGGCTCTGCCTTCTCCCTTGCCCCACTGCATTCCTGTCCCAGCTCCTGCCACTCCTTCTGCCCCTTGTCCAGGTGCAAGGGACTGTTCCAAGACCATCTCTGTCCTGGGCTGCAAAGATAAACCACCTGTTCTTCACAGACCTGACCCAGCTCCATAGCTGAGACACATCTGCCAGGCACCTGGTACTGGGATCATCTCGTCCTGCCCAGCTGCCCCACAGAGGCTCACAGGGTGAGCTTGGGGCTTCCTCAGCCTCCCCAGGCTGCCATGGAGCCCTCGTGGCCTTTCCCAGCCAGCAGGACAGGACCCTTCACCAAGTGACACAGCACAGAGCCAGGGAGCTGGAAGTTCCCTCCTTGCAAAAGCCTCCTTCAGTTCCCAGGGTGAGGTCCCATGATGGGGGAGGCTGTCCCCACACCCCCACAGCTTGAAGCATTGGTAGCAGCTTCTGAGTGTGGGCTCTTGCTGCCTCCAGTAGAAGCCTGTATGAAGTTCAAAGGGCTTTCCCCAGTGCAGCCCAAAGCATCACTGTGGAGTTCTTCTGGGCAGCCCGCCCTACTCTGGCTGAGTGAAGAAATGTTTCCAAAACATCTGCTGGTAGCTCTTTTATTTAATGGGGGGAGAGTGGGAAGAAGAACCCACTCCCTCTTCCCCCTTTATGTCGGTCACTTGTTCCCTGGTGAGTGTCCTGGCAGGGTACAGCCCCCACACCTCCTGTCCCCTGTCCCTGCTGGTGACTCGTGCTGGGGCTGCTGCATCCCTGCTCCAAAACCTGCTGCTTTCATCAGCCCCATACTCTGTGTGCCCTGCACCTCGGGCCACTGCAGGAGCTGGCTCAGGAGGGCTCCAGCCTGGGGTGTGGGGCCTGCACCAAGCACTGCCCTGGCCCACAGGCAGCTCTGGGCATTTTCTGGCAGCACAGCTCTGATGCAGGAGCGCTCCCAGAAGAGCCCCACCGGGGCCTCATTCAGAGCCCACCAGGGCAGTCAGTGGGATGGGGATGGTTTACAACCCCTGCTCTGCCCAGGCTCCCCAAGGGACACTTTCAGGCTTTGGAGGCAGTATTCTGCCCCCATTCTCACTGTTTTGCAGTATTTGTGTGTCTGAGCAGAGTTTAATTTCTTACCCTCAGTTCAAAGGAGTTTCCAACAATGCTTTCGCCAAGCTGTCAGCCACATCCCGGCTCACCCGGGGCAACCCACGGCTTGCAAATATCTCATCTGTGGGTCCTGGCTCCACCAGGTGTCCATGACCCTGAGCACAAACACGCCGGGGCGATCCTGCAGTGCACCTGCTGTCGATCCATCCTGGATCCACATCCATGCCTGGAGCAAGCACAGCAGCCTCGGGGAGCCGTGGCAGGTTCGGGCGAGCGCGGCTCTGACCCAGCCCGGAGCGGCTCAACCCCGCAGCAGCGTTTGCATTACAATGCGGGGAGGTGATGAACCCATCCAGATCGCAGCACTGCCCTTCTCCCGGGGGTGCTTAGCCCAGCCCTGAGCTGAAGGCAAGGTCAGCACCTTCTCCCACCAGCCTGCTCTTGGAGACCTGCCCGGATTCAAGGGGAACAAAGGACGGCTTCCGTGTCTCAAGTGACTCCTGCCCAGGCACAGGTACAGAGAGATTTCTGTTCCTGAGTTCTGGACAAACAAGCTTTCACCTCCTAGGCAAAATACAAACTCTTGCAACCTGGGGAGATGCTTTTTTCCTGGAGCTCAGCGTAATCAAAAAAGTAACAACACAGGAATTTCTTCAAAGACTGAACACTTGCTCACATGCCAAGAAAAACAAGCTGGTTGATCTCTCAAATACTGCTGCCTGCTATCGTCTGTGGCAGCACAGGGAATGTGCATGTGAACTCAGAGATGTTGCAGAAGTGTGGGAACAGTCCCAGCGTTCCAAGATCACAGGTTTTCTTTGGTCATGTTCATGCAGGTGGAAAAAGATGAGTTTCTGTAAATGCCAGCACAAGGAGACAGTACCCAGTGTGACAGTAGTGACGTACGTGTCATGGAAAAATGGATGCTGGGTTCTAAGTGATCTTAAGTTGGAACAGCCAAAACTGCCTCTCTTTAACTCAAGAGTGATGATGGGAAAATGGAAATTTGAAACATTTCCAGATATTAAGTGCTTTTGCATTTATTTTTGGCCAATGAGAAGTTCAGCTTGCCTGTGGGGGTTGTGTTCTGCAACTCTTCCAGGAAAAAAAAGAATGAGGAGAAGGTCCAGGATCCTGACAGAGAGAAGGACGAGCCTAAGGCAGACATGGGGAGCAAAACCTGGGCAGACCTGGCTGGGGAGATGAAGATATTCTTGTGGAACCCGGAGGAGAGAACATGCTTGGGGAGAACAGCCAAGAGCTGGGGTAGGTCCTTGCTCAAGCCCCACTTTTGGGGATTGTTGCCTTTTCTGCTTCACAATGGATTCACTTGCCTGTGAATGTCCTTGATAGCTTGGACTGACCACCCCTGCCCATTTCTTTAGTGTTAATGTTTCTGACTAGTGCAATAAATAACTAGTGAGGAGGACAAGCAGAAAACCATGTAGAAGTTACCCTTGGTCTGGAGGTTAATGTGGACTGAGAATGTGAATGCAAAGATTTCAGGCTGCCCAGACCGTGTCCCAGAAAGAAGTTTGGAGCCTGAGCAAACTTGGAAGCTGCAGGTCAGTCTGCTGCAGCTGTGCACCTCTGCTGCCACCAGCACTCCTGCTTCTGCCTGTGTAAGTCAGGGACCCCTGGGACAGTGGCTTTGGTGTCATTGGGTTGGTGGGGGAAGAGTGCCCAGGATGTGGGGCAGGTGTTTTGTGGAGGGTGCACACCATGGGGCAGAGCAGCCCTCCCTGCCTGAATGAGCCCTGGCTCTAGGCAGGGAAGGGAAGGGCTGGTCAGCACTGTCACCCCACAGCTTCCCAGGCAGTGACAGGGTGCCCACAGCAGGACCCACAGAGCTGTCAGAGCCAGTGGACTGGGATGTGCCAGCTCTGATGGTTCTGAGTGCCCTGTCTACTTCATCCACATCCAGGTGGCCTTCAGAAATTATTGCTGAGTCTGGAGGTGCCCCAGGTGGTTAAGAGCAGCCTGTGGGGTGAGCACTGCTGCAGGCTTGGTCCAAAACCAAGGTGCCAGAAGCACAGGCTGTGCCACCCACCTTTGCAGCTCTGTTCTGCCAGCACGCAGCCCCCTTGGCAGGGTGAAAATCCCAGCCTGACCCAGAGCCACCTGCACATCCATCAGCGTAAGGCTGTGAGCTACCAGGGGCTGCTGCTTGGTGTTTGCAGCCCTTGGCTGCACTGGCAATGCACCACAAGCCCCACAGCCCCCCCATGCCCCTGCCAATGGGTCTCCTGCAAAGCCTGTGGTGACAGCTGGGAGAAAGAGAGGAAGCTGCCCACCAGCACCAGAGGAGTCTGAAAATCTGCAAGTATAAGTCTGGGACATTCATGTTTGTGCTCCTGTGCCCTTTGCTGGCCACAGAGGCAGACCAGCTCTTCTGCTTCTTTGCTGGATGGGAAGGCACAGACCAAAGTGTGGGAGCAGTATGGTGACAGTCCTTAGTGATGTAGGTTTGGTTTTCTGGAGGCTCTTCCAGGTCCTTGTGAGAGGATTTGCTCAGTGTGGTGTGGATGTGACCCTGGCAGGCTACTGCTGGCAGTGCTAGCAGCCCTGGAGCAGGTGCAGCATCCTCCTGTCCTCCCTGGGATCACTGCTCTGCTCTATGACCCCACTGCCCATGAACATACGTGCCCTTGGTGCACACATGTGCTCTCATGTCTCTACGTGGGGGCAGGAGACGCTACTATGAAAATCAAAATTTATTTTAAAGTGAGAGCATCTGGAGGTGAGTGGAGCTGAACTTTCCCACTCTCATCTCATGGATAGGGAGGAGGGAATTCGCCCAGCCTAGGGCTGCTCCCCTGCGCTGGCTCTAAAGGTGTCCCCTCAGATGGGGGCGTCAGGGGGCTTGCACTCACCAACTGCAGGGATACAACTCTCCACAAGGTCATCACTGGAGGCCCCAGCCCTGGGGAAAGGCTGCACCCCCCTCTCTGCTGGGGACAACACTCCCTGCTGCACTGCAGGAAACATAAAAATGAGAGCAGTAGTGGGAAGAGGTCCCAACAAAGCATCAGTTTGGTGCTCCAGCAGCAGCTCCAGCTCAGCCAGGCTGGGGCAGAGGCACCATCCAGCATCACTCTGTCCCTTCTGTGCCACCAGCAGCAGTGATGGTCCCATCTGCCCCGGCTTCGCCCTCAGCAGGACAGAGCCCCACAGTGGTTCCCAGCCCTGGCAGAAGCACGGCAGGAGTGCACAACTGTGTTCCCAGGGCCCCCTCCAAGCCGCCGGAACGTTTCTCCTGGGAAATATTTGGGTTAAGGCTTCGCTTTGCTTTCTGAGCTGCTGGGTTTTATTCATAGGCTGTGGCCTCTTGAGACATCCTCAGCCATCAGCCTGGCCCAGAGGAAAAACAAACCCATTCCCTGAATGTCTGGGCTATGAAACAGTCAGTGGTGCTGCAGCCCTGAGCGATGCTGCTTGCTCAGTCCCAGCACCAGGGTCCCTGCCATGCAGGGGACAGGAATCAGGGCAGGTGCATCACCCCACAGCCCCATCAGGTGTTTGGCTGGAGCCACCAGGTACCTTTGCATGTTACCACGCCAGGAGGGGGTGGGAAGGGCAAGAGGGAATGTTGGGTCCATCTGTTGGAGAGAGCTGAGGCAGGTGGACACACACACCTGGTCCTGACCCAGCTCTGGGAAGTGCCATGCAGCAAAAGGGATACAGAACCCAACAGCAGCTACCCTGGCCCCAGAGCAGCTGACAGTCCTGCATCCAGAAACACTGGAGTCTGTGTGCAGGGCTGGGGGTGCAAGCTCCCACCTCCACCACGGACTCAGAGCTGCAGAGGACGCCGTGCTGAGCACGTCTGTGCATCCCTGTGGGATACATCCCACGGGATGTGCTCTGGTTGCCTTAACAGCGACATGCCTGTCTCTTTTGCAGGCTTGATCTTACTGTTTTACTTCATTTTCTACACGTGCCTGGCTGGAATGTTTGCCTTTTGCCTGTATGTGATGCTACTCACGCTGAGCCCCTACACGCCCAGGTTCCGGGACCGAGTGTCTCCGCCAGGTACGTACCCCAGCCAGCCTGGCCTTGGGCACCTCTGCCCATCAGTGTCCTGCCAAACTGGCATGGCTAGGACCTCAGGCAAAGCCCTGCCGGAGCTGTGCACTCCTACAGTCATCCAGCCCTCCCTAACACAGGGTTTTTTCACCTCAGGGCACCTGTAGAGCTGCAGGTTCTCTGCAGAGGATCAGGCATCTTAAAAAGCCCCATGAGAAACATTCACCCTGACTATGCTAATTGTTATTCTAATTGCACTGTTTATTGTTGTCATTATTCTCAAGGCAAAAGTCAGGTTTAGGTACTTCATAGGCGATGCTGATGCATTTCAGCTGCTGGCCCTTTATACCTCATGCCTTCAAAATAAAATGCAAGTCAAGAGTAGATTTTATGTATTATTATTTGGGGGAGTTCTGGAAAGAGAAGGTTCAGAAAATCCTTTCCCTTTGTCAGACACAGCATTTTCCCTGTGTTTTGGTGTTAGTGGAGAATAGAAGGGCCCTTTGCCCTGCTCTTTGTCTGGAACTGCCCCACACAGCTGGGAACACGGGGGACCTGCAGCCACTCCGTGCAACCCCAAGCCCATCACTAAGCCACAACACTACTGAGGCTCTCCATATCTCCCATGTTTCCTGGGATATTTTGATGTGTATGAGGTGAAATAAAGGTGAGGGATCAGTAGGCGGAGGAGAGAGTTGATTTGTGAGCTGGTGCTGCCTCTCTCATGCCTGTGCCCGGCCCAAGCCCAGTCACAATGCACCAGCCCCTGCAACACACAGCCCAAGCCCACTGCTGGTCCACCTACACTTGCTTTATCAGGGTCTGTCTCCTTCTTCAGGAGTGATGATCAGACCGTACTTGAATGGGTTCACCATTGCCTTCAATGTCTCCCAGCCCAACACGTGGCAGCCCTACGTGGACAGCATGCACCACTTCCTAGCAGGTGAGCTCTTTGTCACCCTGGGAATCATGGTGAGGTTGTTTTTATCCATGGATACATGTATGAGGTGCAGGGGGCTCTTCCTGGGCACCTCATGAGCCACATTTAGCAAGGGAGGTTCACAAGGTCATGGGAGCTTTGCCTTTCCAGGTGTGACTTCCTAATGTGTGGTGATACAAAAAGAGATGCTGCTGAAGGCAGTCTCCCCTCTGATATGCTACACCTGTGTTAATTATCTTAGAGTAGAAACACCTTGCCCTCACAGCCTTGGGCATGATAAAGAGTGAGTTAAGTGATAGAGAGTTAGTTGGCGTCTGCTGGCTGTGCTGTGAAGACCCAGGGACAGGAGGTCATGCAAGGGCTAGAGAAGGTAAGATATTGTACATAGGACAAACAGGGTTAGTTAGGCGACTGTGTTAGGGACAGGATGGAGCCAGACCAAGAACTGAAGAAGAGAGAGAGAGCCAGGGCTGTGTGAAGCTGCTCCTAGAAGCTACTGAAGAAAGATGTGGGAGACTTTTTGAATAACAACATGCAGATACTAGAAGCCACCTGATGATCCTGATGAAGCACCTTAAGTGCAGTGTCCATGTCGACTGCCACATATCAGCGACTGCAACACTAATGCCCTTGACATACAAGGGTCTGTGAGTTTGGGTCTGTGCAGGTCTTGGGGTATTTTAACAAGTCTCTTGGTCCCCACCAGCTTATGATGACAAAGTCCAGGAGGAGAAGAATATTGAGTGTGTCCCAGGACAGTACTTCATCCAAGGGGGCCATGACAGTGAGGAGAAGAAGGCCTGCCAGTTCAAGCGCTCGCTGCTGCAGAACTGCTCTGGCATCGAGGACCCAACCTTTGGCTACTCCAAAGGCCAGCCCTGCATCCTGCTGAAGATGAACCGGGTACAGAGAAAGCTGCTTGTTTTGATTCCTTCCTTTGGGGCACACAGGGGCTGAAACTCCTTCACTTCTCAGGCCCAGAGAAAAAGGGAACAAGAATTCCCAAACCTGCTGGCCATATCTGCTAGAAAACATTAAACCCCCCCACCACTTGCTCCATTTGATTTGTTGAGGCTTTAGCGCTTGGAGGGTCTTCTGCCAGGCCCTTCTTCATGAGAAACTGAGTTTTAGGGGAACACTCCAGACTCCAGATGCTTTACAATGGACTTTTCTTAGAATTTAATTTAATTGAAGTCTAATAGCACAGTGGTTTAATGCTCACTGCTGAGAAAATAAGCATGGGGGGATGTGAACTGTGTGGGGCAGAGGCTGTGTTACTCCAGGGGGTCTGGACTCTCTGTGTTCTCTGCTTTGCCCCTATTCTCAGGCAGCAATCTGGCACTCAGCCATGGGCAGGTTGCACCGTGTAGGGTGGCAGACTCTGCTGCAGGGACACACAGCTCCTGTCTTGAGCAATGTGTCTGGCACCCAGAAAGGTTTAAGCCCTGGAGAAGGGAGGCAGCACATGTTTGGCACTGCATTTCATACAAGCATGAATGTTTTTTGCTTTTGCAGATCATAGGCTACCGCCCTGGTGCCGGGGTCCCTGTGAGTGTGGACTGCAAAGTGCAGGTACTGCTTTCCTCTGTGCTCAGCAGTGTGGTGGGTACGAGGCCAGATGTCTCCTGCTGATGGACTTCAGCACAATTTGTCTTCATTTTAGCCCCAAAACCCCACAGTACCCAGTGCTGCCCATGTGTCTGGGCACAATTGGAGGCCTGAGTCTCCTCAGTTTACTCACAGTCTGCTGAGAGTAAAAGAGGTCCCAGTCTCCTGCTTCCCATGTTGCTCCTACAACCCCATGGGCACCACCCTACCCAGCCCCTGGGGCAGCCTGTGGGCCTGTGTGCCAGGTCCCAGCTAGAGCCTGGAGCTCAGTGAGAAGATGCAGGAACTGCTCATGTCCATTTCCAGCTGCTCTGCAGCATCCTCAGTCCTGGGGACACCCTGCAAACCAACAGCAATGGGATGAAGGAAGGGCTCCCACTGCCCAGGCAGCTGCTGGATCACACCCTTAGAGAGCAAAGGTGCAGCAGGGAATCAATAAGCAGCAAAATGTAACCCTGCCCATGCCTCCACAGTTCCACTCCTCTCTGGCTGGAAGCAGGGCAGTGACTGGGTTCACAGCAAACACAGCACAGCTGAGCTCAGCCAGGCACTGGCAAGGGACATTTGCTCTGAAACAAGCTCTGAAGAGAGCTGTATTTTGTGTCCCATGTTCTATGTGTGTGTGTGCCCCTTTTTTTTCTATCACAGAAAGGCAATGAGAGTCACCTCAGGTCGGTGGACTTCTACCCTGGGAACGGGACATTTGACCTCATGTATTACCCCTACTACGGCAAGTTCACCCATGTGAGTCAGGGCCTGGCATCTCTGTTATGCTTCCCTGGGAATGGGAGGGCAGGAGCTGCTGCACAGGCTCCAGATGTGCTTTGAGGCTATTTTGGGCAGATGTGGGCAGGACAGAGGCCACGGGCACTGGGATTAGAGTGCTCTGTTTCTGTGTCTGACAAAGTGTTTGTTGCAAGTGTGTGTAACAGTGTGTGAACGTGTAACTGTGTGTGTAAGAGTGTGTGTAACTCTGGGTGGGTGTGAGCATGTAAGAGTGGGTGTGAGTGGGTGTATGTGGTTTTTAGGACAGCAGAAAGCATTTGAGAATCCCACGGTCTGGTGTTGCCCTGGGCAATGACCCCAAGAGGCAATGAGTACTGATCCCATCTTGCTAAGGCACAGACACAGAAAGGCTCAGCATGCTGAGGGACCCTGAGGGACATCAGGCAGACACTCTCAGATGCCTGGAACCACGAGCCATTTATGAATTATTTTATTTAACATAGAAGCCCTGCCTGCTTCTCTGCTCCCTCAAAAATTGCACTTAAATCTCCCTTCTTTCCAGGTCAACTACACCTCCCCACTGGTGGCTATGCACTTTACAGATGTGCAGAAGGATTACTTGGTCCCCATTCAGTGCCGTCTGAATGGGAAAGGAATTATCAACGACCTGAACAGTGACCGCTTCCTGGGCCGAATCATCTTCACACTCAGCATTGGGAAGTAGCCCCTGCCCACACCAGGCACTTAGATTAAGTCAGCCAGAGGGTTTTTCCTTTTTAAAGCATCAAGCCAGCACTTTTTTTCTGCTAGGAAAAACAGGCACATGGAGATTATTGTTAATTTATTTTTGTTCATAGTTAGGAAACCAATGAGACACAATGGAGTGTGGATGCATATTTTCCATCTTCTGATGTAAATCATTATTAGCGAAAATTAAAAGCTTCCCCTGGGGAGAGAACCTACAATAGATTCTACTTCTGATTGAAAAAAATCTCTGGTAATCAAATGCTATTTTCATAAGGTCTTTTATGAGTGATCCCTGTGGAATACGTCTTTCCCGGCTTTAGATTTTATTTTTAGCATAGCTTTATGCGCATTTCTCAGGCAAAAGCTAAAAAGGAGGTAGTTTATTAGCACTATTCTTGTTAAAATAATAAACAGCAAAAGTTCTGGATTGTGACTGCAGTAACAGTTGAAAAGTGAAAATGGCAGCTCTCAAAATGCTTTCCAGGATCTCCAGCCCCAGAAGCATCTTAACTGCAGCATTTTACACAGCTTGCTCAACACACCCAAGGTGTTGAGCAAGGGCCACAGAAAATCATTTGCCCTCGAACCCTTCCGGCTGTTCCTGTCTAAAGTGGGAAGATTAATGCATTTCTCCCTCCCCCTCACTCCAGTACTTCTCTCTGCCCCAGGAATCCTCACCCAGTCTCTTGGACAGGGATGAGTGAGAGGAGCTCTTCTCTCCTGTCACGGTTCATAGGTTGGCAGTGCCTCCTGATCAGGCACAGAAGTGCCAAAAGCTTTCAGACGTGTCCTTCCCTGCTCCAGAGAGGTCACAGCTATAATGCTGCAACAAAATGCAGGGAAATGCTCAGTCCTTTCATGGTTTAGGGGTCAGTGTTGGGGTGAGTGAAGGCATCAGTTTATCACCCCCACAGGCTGATGAAACTCAGGGTGTGCTGCCTTGAGCAGCCCGAGCCTCCCTCGGATGTGACAGTGACCAGCTGCACTCTGCTTGTGGGGAGCTATGAGAACACAGCAGGACAGGACACCTTGGGATAATGTACCACTTGGAAAGCACACTTACTAAAATTACTGACTGAACAGGGGCATTATGGTATGTTTGTCCTACATCCACAGCCAAGGAACTTTATCTGCTGTCATTTCCTGATCTATATCAGAATCTAAGAAGTGATTTTTTGTATTTAAAATAAAGTGACTACAGTAAAATTAACTCAACGGTGGCATTCTTGAAACACTGGTGTTAACTGTGCTGCCAGTTAGGGGCTGAATTTCCAGGCAGCATGTAACAACATCCTGGAATTCTGAGCTCTGGACAAACTTCCCCAGAACAGAGTTCAGGAGCCCAGTACAGTAAGACTCTTCCTTCACCAAGCATCACAACCAACCATCTGGAAAAAATTATTTATTAACTACTGTTAAATACCTGAACCAGAGGTAGTTTAGGAACTAATTCTGCTCAGTTGTCATTATCCAGTGCACTGATAGAACCAGGGCAACATACTCATTCTGCCTGAATATCTATCTGCAAGGGCATCTTCTGACCAACAGAAACTGACTTCTGCCAAGGAAGATGCTGCTGGGGAAGCGGCTCTTCTTTTGACATCAGAAATAAGTTAAACCCACAAGCATTTCTCTGTCTGCCAATTGCTTTAGCTTTTTTAAAGCATTTGAATTTGTGGGGTCTTGAAAGGAAACCAAACTCATTGTGTTTTATACTATCAAATTAACAGCCTTCACACTAGCAACACAATAAATCTTTAATATCTATTCCTTATTGGAAGGATTCTGTTGGAAGAGGAGGTCCTTTAGCAGATGCTGGACCCATGCTTTGACCAAATCAACACAAAAGTCAACTGATTTGGATGTAAATCTGTGAATAGCTTAGAAGCAAAAGCTTCTCTTTCCCTACAAATATCAAGATCCAAGCACATTGACAATCCCACTGGAAAAGTTCTCAGAAATGGCATTCATGTCTACTTAGACAGAAACAAAGCTTTATAAACACGATAATTAACTTTATTTTCCATATACATATTCTGCTGTCAGCATATTTGTACAGTCATTTTTTTAAGATCTGGAAAATTGTACACACCACTCTTCATGCTGCAACAACCTTAAAGTGCTGGATCAATTTTTTTTTTACTTCTGTTGAAGCTCAAAATACTTTCTATGTATATATAAAATATATATATGTGTATGTGCTTGCATCTAGGAAATGACCACATTTCACTAAGATAGCCTAGCAAAAGTGATATTAAAAACTTCTGTCTGCAACCTCAGCATGAAAACATCGCAGTGATCCATCTGCTGGCAGCAGAGAAGCACCACACTGACAAGTGGGTGTACTCATAAAATGCCACCTGAAATAATTCCATTTAACACTGGCAGGGAAATCAAGTATTGCGAGAGCACAGGTACAACACAAGAGACCAAGACAACCAAACCTAAAGCACACAGTCCACCTCAGCAGCATTTAATTACATTCCTAAAAAAAAAAAAAAAAAGACAACTTGGTCCAAGAGCCCATTTGTACTACGGAATCACTTTTGTCAGAATCAGGTAGAGTGTATCTTTGGTCACTGTGAGGACAAGAATAATTGAATGTACAGGTATTTCTCAGACATTAAAACTAAGTCTTTGGAAAACTCCCTTCCCTGAATACACAGCTATTGTGAGTTGCCTAAACATAAGTGTTGACTGTCACTTTTGCGTATGTGAATTACTGAAGGTGCTTTCCCTACAACATGGATACAGGGTCAATGCACAAAGACATTAAATATTGAAGCAGCTTTAGTAAACACTTGCTGCAGAGGACAGAACTTCGTGTGCCCTCAGGGTTTATTGGCTGCAAAAGGCTTTTGCCAAGATGGACCAATAAGGTTTAAAGAGCAAGAGGCTTCTTCATCAACATGAACCTGAAGGGAATGAAGCAGAACACAACCACAAACTACTAAATTCGATTTTCGTACAGTTTAGATATGGAACATAGAATTGCAAAGGCATGGCACTAATAACAAAGAAAGCATCTTCAAACAGGTAAGATGTGTTATTCCTTTGGAAGTCACTTTCTTCACTATACATATATTCATTTCTGCTTTATGATCAGCATTCCTCATGCTAGAAATTTTGTGCTCTTACGCTGAAACAGCAATAATGAGATTAAAAGCAGATTAATTCTACCAAACCTGAAAGGTTTTGTATCTCCACTTGCATTCAGAGATCACAGCTTTTCAGTGACCCCTGTTAACCTACGAAAGCTGTCCAAAGGAACTGCAGGAATCTCTGAGCAATCTGTGTTCTTAGTCTGAGTGCTCTCAAAATACTTGTGAGCCTCACACGGACCAACGCTGTGTAGTTTCTTTTATGTTCAGAACCAAAGCTGAGAGAAACTGCAGCCAGTGAAATTCCAGCCTCCCACCCTCATTTCACAATTGAGCTCAGAACAAAAGAAAAAATGCAGTTCAACAGCACAGGAGACATTTCCTTCAGCAGACTGTTGCCTTTTCTGAGTAGCCAAAGTTCTCCACACCTGAACCTTATCTTGGCAAATTAGACACCATGGTAGTGCAAAGCTATTCAACTTACATTAGCAGTCAGCTTCTCCATATGATGTTAAACAAATTCATTTACTAGAAGAATCAGATGTTCTTCTCATATCATGTCAGGGTATTAGTGAGATCAGGTACTACTTTTACATTCAGAAGAAATAGGAAATTCAGGCTGATTCACAAGAACAGCCATATGCCAAGTTCCCAATATAAATCTGTTGAGAGCTGGGTATTCATCTTCCCACTACATGTACTGTCCCTTTTGAAATAGCATTCACACTTTTAATTATAGTTTTAGCTGTAGCATTAACCAAGACAAGCTGTAGGCATCTAGAAATTTTCTTGTATAAAAAGATTAAACAACAGAAAGTTTTGTAGATGTCTTCTTTACTAAAAATAATCACATTTCCCACAGGGACACACCAACTCTACTCAATTCTCTGGTCCTCAGAACACTTGCTTTCTCCAAAGTCATACAGTAGCTTCTGCAACTCATCTTCAGACTCATGGCATGTTACTCCATCATGAAGTGATTATTGTTCTGTCATGAAGTGATTTTAACTTTTTAAAATAAAGAAACCTTGAATTAATTTGTTTTTTCTCTAAGGAGCAGGTCAGGAAGTGTGGGAAAGAAAAAAGGACAGGGAAGGTGGGGAAGAGAGATGGAATTAAGAGATTATACAGACTGATAGCCAGTACGACTTTTTCTTCTTCCAATGATGTAAGATATAAAGACAAGAATGATAAGGAATCCAAGTGCCACGCCCACTGCGATGGGAATAAGAAAGTTCAGGTCAGAATCAGCAATGCATTCTTCAGCTGCAGAAAGAAGAAAAACAAAACAAAACAAAGCAAGGGAGAATAAATTAGTAAGGGAAAACAAGCATTAGAAACCAAAGAAAGCAAGGAGCAAACAGGCATTTTTGAGAAATTACATTGTATTAGATACATGTAAAGTAAAATCAGTATTGATGCAAAGATTGATTTCTTTAAACACATTTACTACACACATCCTTTATGTTGGTAATATACTTCTTCTGGTTTGTACATTTAAATTGTACATTTAACTTCAGCTTCCTCTAGCAGAGGATAGATTAGAAATGTGAGGACAAACCAGCAATCTGAGCATGCATTAGCTGGTCACACCTTAGAGTTAGCAGCAATAAAGCAACAAAACCCCCACACTGGTGTATTGCTGCCTTGTCCAGGGGTCTTCTCAACCCTTTAGTGACCAGCACTCCTCTGGGTTCTGGACATGAAGACATAGGGGACAATCCAAGTAACAAAGCAGAAACTTACTAAGACCCACAAGAGACAGCCAAGATAAATGTACCTCCAGGCACAGCATGGAAAACACTGACAGGCTCTGTTGGGGTGGCTAACTTTATTTTTTATGCAAAAGGGTTATTAGTTTCAGCTGAGAACTACATAGACCTCATTGAAATCCACATCAGAGGGAAAAATAGAAGAGACACCTATAACGCTACAGTGGTTTTTAATATACAGGTTGTAAAACATGTGAGGATCTCCTTGCTGGTAAAAAACACTCATCAATGATTAGCAAACCACACTGGGAACTGGTTTCAAACTCAGGGGCAGGGCTTGGCATCGAAATCTGTTTGTAAGGAGAGCAGAGCTGCACCTGCCTGTGCCAGGAGAGGTTTGGTAAGGCAGGAGGCCATGCCTGGGTTCTCCAGCACTGGAACAGTGTCTGACTTGCATGTGTTTAATATAAAGCAGTACTCCTCATAAAACTATTTTGTCTGAGTTTTTAACTAGGACAGAGCATCACACAGAGTCAATGCTTCCTCAAAAGTTAGCTGCTATTTTTCATCGAATCAGCATTAATTATGGAAAATGTACTGTCTTGTTTTAGCTTATTACAGTCCAGCACACACTTGCCCACGGCCCCTTCCTGAAAAGCCTTTGACTAAGAGCAAGGACAACGATACATGAAGGCTCAACAGCCAAAAATACTGAACTCGGATTACCTGAAGGCATCTACTGCCAAGCAGAGTAAGACTGGGAAGGAAAAAAAAAAAAAACAACAAACCAAAAACACAAGGTGAAAGGAACTATGCCCCTTATACAGCTATTTCAAAATATTCTGACTGAGAAAATATTTAACCATCTTCAAGAGAGACACGCATTTGATGTTTAGTCATCTTTGTTCACTAAATACCAAGAGAGACAATTTGCTAGATGCAGGGTAATGGGTCACTAAACACTAACACTAAATATGAATGGATTTGCTAAGGATGAAGGTGCCCAGCAGGCAGTGACAGAAATTCCCTCTCTTCTTCAAAGGAAGGAGATGGCTGCAGTACACATCAAACCATCATAGGGAATTCCCAGGGTGAAAAGGGGTTAAGGTTTCATACCAGGAACATTCCATCCTTGCTGGCACACATCTATCCAGGTATGGCTACTGTACAGTGGTTAGAAGCTTCAGAGGTGTCTTCAAGTGCAGAATGGTAGCTACCGCCCAACACACAGCAGGGCCAGCAGGAACAGCTTTTTCAACTGATGTGGCTGAATGTGTCTCCATTCAAAAAAGTCAGAAATTTTTGGCCCAGAATTTTTTTAGCCCCAGTATAAAAGCTGCCTTTTAATTCCAATCATGAGATTCAATTAATAGCCCCAAGGTTTGTGTTTTATTAACATATGCTACGGAATAGAGAACACTGTGGTAAATAAAAAAATAATTTAAAACCAGCCAAAACAAGGAACAAATGAACAAACAAAATGCCCCTTCCAAAACCCAAATCCCATCATTCACTGGCTAGAAATGTTTCTTTTGAGGACTATTAGCATGACATCTTTAACCTAAAATATCAGAAATGTTGACATTTTAGAATACAATATTTAGTAAACTGTGTATTAAAGGTACTAAACCAACTACACTCTATAATAGGTTATACACATTAATATTCCACATCCATAGGTGTTAAATACATCCACAATTTAAATGCTGTTTCCACAGACCAGAATAAAACCAGCTATGTAACAGAATCTCAGATACAGACTGATTAGAGTTCACCTTACTCGTTGAGTTTATTTTCATTAAAAAAAGACAATACAAGACGTCTGTTTTCAAATCAGTTAAAAAATGTGAACAAGTTTCCTTAAGAAATAGAACAATCTTTATTTTTTAGAGCACAGGTTAAACAGATTGACAGTTCCCTATGGAGAAATACATACAGGAAAACTAGTGGTTTAATAACAACAGGAAGTTGGGTGAAAACTGATGTTTTTCGAACCAGTTACCTGCACATCAGTCTAGGAGTACTTAAAACTCTGAGCCAATATACTTACAGGTTCTTGCAAGGGTTTTGCAAAATCTGGTGTTGATTTTAGGAAGCAGTTTGAATGAATCTTCTATATTATCACTTGGAAACTGTCTACAGTTCAAAAATTTGCAAGGTCAGAAGAAGAGTGTGATGATTACTCCTTAACAGAAATGTGTGTTTAACTGGTGCCACTGAACATCACTCACAAAAAAAAGGTGCTAAAAATTCTACATGAACTTCTGCATTTGAGGATATATTAATATGAAAGAAATTAGATCCATTTTTTAAAATTAAAATGGTAAGTCTTGAAGCTTGTTTCATGATTAAACTTATAGCAGGTTCCCCACTTCCATTAAAATGCACTTCAGTAACTGATGCAAAATTCAAGCTGTAGACTACAAGCTATAGTAAGCATTATCCACCCATACATGCTTCCTTGGCTAGTGTCAAGAGTAAACTGTTTTTACAAAAAAAACCAAAACAAAACCCAAAAAAACCAAAACAAACAAACAAACCCCCAAAAAACAAAACAAACAAACAAAAAAACCCCCAAAATCAAAACCAAAAGAAAACAACCCAACCCCAAACCATTACTGAAAGAAGTGAATTTTATGATTTGTATACAAACATGCCACAGACATCTCTACAACCCTAGAGAACACTAATAAAACACTAGAGCAGCTTTGACGCAGGCTAAACTCATTCTAAAGGGGGAGACAATGTTATGTTCATTAAATAACTAGTTTAGGCAGCTCATGTTATGACATATGCAAAAAGCCACAATTATCTAAAAGTCTAGAAGACTTTTTTTTTTTTTTTTCCATGCAGTAAGAATATGTATTACAGCACAAGGAGCCCAGAGAAAAGTTGTGCATCAAGGGTTAGTCTCTACAGAGCTGCAGTTTAGGAACAGTCCAGTTGCACTGCACTTTTTTAACCTAGTTATTCTTTCCATACAGCAAGGAAAAACAGATGTTGTGGGTCCATCTCAGACTTGTTTGGCTTTTGCATTCTCAACATTAACAAATCTACACTGCAAACAACCCAACACAAAGTACGTTAAACATTCAGAGTGCCAATGGCGGGCAGTTATAATGTGAACTTTGACTGGCAGAGAACCATTCAAGATGAAGATTTAAAAACAGCTCAAGCTGCAACAACAGATACTGGCTCATTAAATGAAAGCATCTTTAAACAATGGTCATTCAAAGCAACAAGACAGACCAGTTCTGTGCAGAGTATGGTATGAAGTTAAGTGCACTTTAAAGTTCTGGAATATTCAGAAAGGTTATTCCCTTTAAACTGATGCCAGCAAAAAGAAGCTTGCATTAATTTAGCAGAAGTCTGCCTTAGGTGAGTATTTTAGATGACTGCCAAGGTAAAATAAAGAATTCAGTGCCTAACAGGTTCTTTTTTGAAAGCATTTGGAAACAGCACTGAAGTCTTCCCATATATTCACCATTTGGCAAATTACTCATTTTGTTTGTACAGCCATGGCATAGGAATGATTCCTGAAATTACACCAAGGCAGGAGTAAATTACTCAAATCCTAACAAAGGCAAGTAAGTTACTGCTGCCACTTCAAGAGATCACTTAATCACCAGCCTAAAGTTCAATCCTATGGAAAACGAAGTTGCTATTGGGCATTAGACAACCCTTGTTAAATACTACACAAGTCAACAGAGTGACTAATGCTGCCAGCTTAACCCACAATTATGACAACTAAGGAACGCAGAGGAGAGAAGCAAGTACAAATTCTATGCTATTCTGGGAGATGCCCAATGCACATCAGTTCAGAACGTGTTCTTGTTTCAGGCTAGTATTTGTAAAAAGCAGAAGTAAATCCTAAATGCTTTAGGATTTTTGCAAGATAAAATCCTTAGCCTAACAATTCACCCAGCATTTGACATCTTCAAAACAGCTATGAAACCCACATCGTCTTCTTCGGGCAGGAAAACAAAGTGTAGTTCTGCTTCATCTGAGATAAACATTCTCCCTTTGTTTCTCAATCCCAATTAGCTGTGGCTAGTAATTACTCCTAAGTTTTGGGTCTTTTTTGGACTTCAGAACTTGCACTTGCTTTATTTAGAGTGAAATCGTAACAGGATCACACTTAGATTCACAAAGTTTGATATCCAGCATAGCTTTTTCTTCTGCCAATTATGTAAGCAACCACTATAATGGCAATCAAGACAGCAAGTGCAGCACCAACTACAATTGGGATTAGAATGCTGTCATCATCCAGCGAACACTCCTGGGCTGTAGGTGAGAAAAAGGTTGCAATAAGGAACAAATAAAGACAGTACTTGCCAAGTGTGGTATAAAAATCTGCTTTCCTTAATACGAAAGTGTTAAAAAATCAAGTATTACTTAAACTAAGAGAGAAAGAACTGCAGAGGTCTCATTGAACAGTTAGCATATTTAAGCATTATAATTAATTTAAGCATTGATAACCTATAGCAAGTTAAGGGTGTATGAGTTTTTCTGTGTATAAGATCTGCACTAGGCAAGGGAGCAGCCATTCTTCCACATGCAAGAACCAGGCTTATCTATTTCATATTTAAGGCAAGTCTGGTTGGTGCTTTCATTCATTAAGGATAAAAAGTGACCTAGATTTGGTATCAAGAATCTATCCAGAATAAAGACACGTTACACAGATAAAATAACTATAATTAGAACAAAGCTAGCTGCAACTTTAACTACAGAGTGAAATGGGTCCCTAACTCTTTAGAAAGACTGTTTACCCTACACACATATGGAGAGTTATCTTATTTCTGTCTAAAAACAGAACTTTTCATTCTGTGTGTCTACAGATCAGTCTAGTCTAGTAAGACTGTGCTGCAGCTATTAGCATTAAACACAAAGATCAGTTTGCACTAAATATTAACAGGTAATATAAGGTGTTTTAGTTTTCTCCAGACGAGATCAAGATAATGCAGCAAACAAATATTTCAGGATCTCTCTTTAGTTCTGGATATTCAAGACTGCCTCTGAAGGAAGCTCTGACAGTTCATTCTTCCCCAACACTCCTACTCTTCAGACTGACAGGTAAAAAGAAACAAACCACGTAACAGTATTCCCAAAGTCCACTTCTGCAAAACTTCTGTCCAATTTTCTTACATATCTGAGCTACAAAAAGCTGTATGTCAAGACCTTGTCAGGTAACTTCTAACCTATTCTGCATAGCAATGTTTAAGTCACCCTTCAGTGTATCTAGTTCATTCAAGTTTTGTGAAGGAGAACCACACACTTAGCAGACATTTTTTAAGTGAGAACAAAGCTTTGCTTGAACTTGAATGTCAGTCTCAGAACTTCTCTTCATTCTATGTATATCTGAACATATTTAAAAAAATGGAACAAGAGCTTCCGAGATAAAGTGCCTGTAGCTAATGCTGGTGCTTTTTACTTTTTAGTAAGTAAGAATTTTGCAAGCATCACTAAAAACAAAAATATAATTCTCACCTGTAGCAAACTCATTTGCCTCCACGAGGAATGGCTGAATCCTTAGATTAAAAGTATGTACTTGAACAGCTTCATTAACCTGAAGAGTTTGCTCTTTTCGGCACATGTAAGAGCTACCAAGGAAAGCATCCCACTTGCTGAAATTGCTGTTATCTGCACTTGAAATGACTAAAAGAGGGGGAAAAAAGAAAGGTAATTTGCATGTTCACTTAAAATGCAAGACAGTTGCTAATACAGTAAGACTGAGTGGCTGAATCTAAAAGGGGCCAATACTTCAACACTGACTAGTCTGAAAAACAAAGTACTGCAAGGTGGGATTGATGTGCTTAACCAGAAATCAGAGACTGAAGTTATTACAGTACTTTGCAGTAACTTTTCTTTCATAGGTATATGACATCAGGCTTTCCTTGTACCTCCACTTATCTCAGTGCTGCAGAGTTGCAAGTGTTTTAGCTTTAATGCTCTTTAATTGCTGTAGCTATGGCAAGCAATTAAAGAAAAAAAAAAAAGGAGAGAGAGAACACATATGTTTGTTGGGAAAAAAGTATGCTTTAGTTTTTGAAGGACTGGCCTTTTTTAATGAGAGTTAAATACAAGTGGCTGGAAGATACAGCAGCACCTTCAATGAAAAAAGACAACAGCTGGTTCAGGAAAAAAGCTTCCAAGTTGGTACAATTGTATTTCACGCCACAAAAAATTACATTACAGAAAAGAGGTACAAAGAAGCTCTCTTAATTTACAGTGACTCTATTAGCAGAAGTTTCAGGAATCAGAGTGGTCCCAATGCTGCTGTTTAAAGTAACTCTTACAGCCATTTCTGCTTATTATTTTTGTTCAAACCAACTTCTAGACATAAAGCAGGAGCTAACAGTAAGCATAAACAACACTGAAAAAAAAGCTAGAAGTATTTGATGCAGACATTGAACAAAATATTACATTTGTTTAAAGCAGATACTGTTTCTTACCAGAACCATTCAGACGGTTGAGCAGCGTAACATTCACCTCCCTCAGATAAAATTTTTGTACATTTGCACTTGTATTTTTCTGTTCAAGAAGCAAGAACCAAGTGTCAGTGTGCAATTCTGCATTTGTAACTTTAAGAACACGTGCTTTACAAAAGCTAACACATTTACCAGTCCTACATTTTCTACAACTTTAACCCAGTTCTCCTTTTGTCTTGAGGCACTCAGTGGGCCAGCTGCACTTCCCATAATGGAACAGCCTACCACCAGCAAGCAACAGAAGGATTTTACTGTAAGTGATCACCATGCATGCTGTTAAATGAAACTTTAGTTTAAAATAAAATAAGCTACTTACAACAGCAAACGTGAAACCAATCAGTGTGCTATTTCCATCATTCAATTTCAGAGTGGCTGTCCTATTACCACAGGCACCATCTGCGATAGTTGTCTTTGGATTGATGTTGATCAGAAGAGGCTGAAATAGACAAAGCACATCAAAGACATTCAGCTGTCTTTGGAATACATTGTCGCAGTCAGGAACAGTCTTGGGTTAGAAGAGCTTGTCACAAATAAGACAGCAGGAAGAGCTGAGCTTGGCTGCTATGGAACCAAGGCTGTTTGAGTTAAATTTAAGTTAAATGCTGGCAGTACTGAAACAAACCAATTGCTTGAGAAGTGTTACTTTGTTCCCTAACACAACAGGCTACCCTCTGAGGGGAATGAGAATATCTGCAGGGAACAACAGCCATAATAGCTAAGAAAGTTCCAGACTTTTAATCATGTTAGAAGTATTCCCAATAACAAATTCTGTTGACTCCATATAAGGTTTTTGAAGACAGGTATTATGTGACAGAACTATTCTGATGTCAGAGAGGTGCTACATACAATACTTAGAAGCAGTTCTGGACAGCCAGCAGTGTATGAAGCAAATACTCTGCATTCAGATTTCACCAAGTAACCACAGTAACTTTTACTCTTCCAAAGAAAAAAGAAGCACCTTGTCTTGGGAAACATTCAGTTGCAGCCCCACACTTGCCAGGAAACAAGTTTTATTTCCACTTTTAAGAGAGTAGTTTCCTGTATCTGGATTCTCCACAGGTTTGGGAGGAGTTGTTGTAGTAGGAGACAAAGTAGTGGTAGGTGCAGAAGTCACATTGGCAATAGTAGGTGGAACAGTAGGTGCAGAAGTAGGTGTATCAGCAGGACATCTAGTCTCTGAAAAGACATTTTAATCCCATTTAATTGCTGAAATTTTATTGAAGTCTTATTACTCAGACAAAGTAAAGCTGCCATTTATTCTCAGAAATTTTGTAATACTCAGTTGTAAACACACATTCAGTACCACTTGCCTCTGACACAGGGAAGCAAAACACACAAAGTTAAGTTGCTATAATAGTGTCACATGTATTTGCTGTAGAGCAAGTAAGTGACCCTATTATGCTATATGCAGCAGGATGATGTGCTCATCTCTCTTCTGAGCTATGAGATGAGACAACAGGCTCTGGACTATTCAAATGCAACAGCAGAGGCCACCACTGGAAGTGGAATGCAGTCAGCTAAAACCCCTCAAACTCAAATGATTTACTCAACAGTAGTTCTGAAGTGCTTATTCTTAATACCCCAATTACTGGAACACACACTTGAGAAGAATCCCACCTTGGCACACAAACAATCGACATTACAGCACACTACTAAATCTGTTCCCCTAATCTATTTTTCCGGGAACAAGGGAAGAAATACTAGAGGATATTTACATAAATATTATTAAACACAGCACATCTTAGAATTGGTGGATTTTTTATTAGGGGACTTTGCTCCCTGCACTAAGGTGCAACACAAAAAAGCTCTTTCACAAACTGAAATGCTCACCTTTTTTACTGACTGTGCCATTCTGAACAAAAGCCTGCACAGTAACATTCCAGAAAATCTGTGTTGTATTTTCTGCTTCAACAAAGTAGGAATTATGACACACGAAGACAGTATTCAGTTGAACTGGATGCAAAGGGTCCTTCATAAGAACAGTAACTGGTCCTACAAAGAAGCGAAAATGTTTTAATGCCTTATGAATTACAAGAACTTAGAGATAGTGTTACGTTTTACATAATTTCATAGGACAAAGAGATAATTAAGTTTAACAGTCTTAAGCTCTCTTGAATGTTTTCCTTATTTCCCTAGCACCTGAAGTGCTAGGTAATGCAGGAGTAACCAAGCTTGCAGAACTAGACAAGCCATTACAAAGGTGAACCCTTTAACTTAAATTTTTAAGGAGAAAAAACCTCTATTATTAGTAGGCATTAGTACACATACAACCTAACACTATTGCTTGGCAAGGTAGAAGGTCGAGCAGTGCTACACTAAAATTAATCTTCCATGTACCTGCTGTCTACTAGCACCTCATTGATCAAAGCTGTTTATCCTTCCCCTTCTCTTCCACTCACAGGAATTACACATTCAGTGAAGCCATTTGGCCTGCATTGTTATCCAGCAGGCAGGAACAAGGAACAGCAGTTGGCAGCACATAGTACAGAACTCATTACATTCATTACTAACTCCTGTACTCCTCCTTACTCTGAAAAAGCCAAGCCAGGTCAGGTACACGGGATCTCACACTTCTGGCTGAGATTGCTTTGCAAGTCAGATTCTGCCAAAAGGAACGTTACCTTTCCTTTTAGCATCAGGAAATACAGCTGTGTCATTGGTGTTGTAGGTCAGTGTGATGAAGTCTCCCTGGTAAGTTTCATTGTTTTTTGTGATGTTAATGCTCCAAGAATGACCTTCTCCAAACTGCACTGCCACAACGGCAGCTTGTGTGTCATTGCCACAGACGCTTCCATTGTGTGTCACAGGCGTTGACAAATTCAGAGTCGTGGTTTTCTAGAAGAAAAGGGTAATTTTAAATGCATTCACATGCAGCTCTTCCCCACGACAACATTATAAACTTGCTGGAGTTAGCTGAAACCCTGCACAAGATAAGTGAGATTATTTTAAGTTATTCTGGAAAACTATGATAAAGGCTTCCTGACAACTGCCTGAGAAAGCAGCCATATCAGATTCAAGCACAAAAGTACAACTCTAACTTGGCTGTAAATCTCAATCATGTTGAGCTGCAATTACATTTACTGCTAAGAACGTAACTACACTGACACTGGTTAGACTTGGTGAGTTTTGTGCACATCATTTAAGTAAGAGCAACAGGGTACTTTCAGTCATTTGCAAGACTGAGAATTTATTCTTTATTTTATAAGGACTATATAGGAATATTCTTCTCAACTGAGTAAAAAAA
Organism: Phylloscopus whistleri; assembly: GCA_017589585.1. Classification (NCBI taxonomy): domain Eukaryota; kingdom Metazoa; phylum Chordata; class Aves; order Passeriformes; family Phylloscopidae; genus Phylloscopus; species Phylloscopus whistleri. The sequence goes on along the minus strand of JADMLD010001007.1, from coordinate 82,147 downwards.
AAAGTAAGAAATCAAACACTCCAGGTAAAAGAGCTTAAACTTTTATCCAGGTCAAAATCCTGTTCTCAGCAAGAGTTACTCCTAAATACTTACATAATCACCATTGTTTGATTCATATGTTATCAAGAACCTCATCATCCAGTCTGCATACAGGCATGTGGCATTAGAAGCATCCTTTATATCTACTTCAACTGCATAGGACTGGAAAAAACCTGTAAGATATGATTATTGGCAATTAAGACATTGTTTTTACTTCCTTTTCTAGAACCACTTAAGAAGACAGCACATCACAAAGCAGTAAATTATGTCAGGACCATATTCAATTTACCAGACGCTGAAAGAATACCTATATTTCTAAAAAGTATCACAAATAGGATGCACACCACGAAACTGTCAAAGCTGGCAAAAACTGAGATAATGTTAGATTTGGCTGGACAGGGTGCTGGGCCATCTTGTCTAGACCGTGACTCTGCCAAGAACGGCTGGACCGGTTGATCCTTGAGGTCCCTTCCAATCTAGAATTCTGATTCTGAAACAAGCATCAGCTTTCCGGTGACACACTGGGTAAACCAAAGGGCGCGAACACAGCACTTGAACGACATGCTGCTTGTAGATCAGGGTCTATTATTTTATGGGTAGTATCAGTAGTTACGAGTCAAGCTGACCCCTAAGAGATGGGATCGACATGCCTTCACTGTGTTTCCACGCTTTCCAGCTCGAAAGACACCAGCGTTAAGTTCCCTTTTCGTTTCAGGAGAACTTTTCCCAGCAGCCGTATTGCTGACCCGGCGGATCCCGGCACAGCCGTTGCCGTGCCCGCGGCCCCACGCCGAGAAGCGCTGACAGAACGAACGGCCTGGCCTGGCCGGGCCGCACGGGTGGGCCCGGCTGCCGGGCCACAGCCCCGGGCGGAAGCACCCCGCGGTTCCCGGCCTCGCCGGCACGGCGCCGGGCCACGGGGCCTCGGCCCCACCGCTGTCCCCTCCCGTCAGAGGCAACGCGGGGGGGCGGCAGCGGCGGCGCCTCCGCCCCGGGACCGCCCCCTGAAGGCGCCGCGGGGCCGAGGCGGCCCCGGGACCCCCCCCCCGGGACCGCCGGTGCCCGAGCGCCGCGTCACGTGCGTGACGGGGCGAGGGCGGGGAGCGGCGCTAACCCGCGGGGACACCCGACACCCACCCCCCTCCCCCGGGCCCCGGCGCTGCCCCGCTCACCGGTGGCGCCGAGCAGCAGCAGCGGCAGGAGGAGGAGGCGGCGGCAGGAGGAGGCGGTGGAACGGCGCGGGCCCATGGCGGCGGCGGCGGCGGCGGTGCTGCTGCTGCTGCTGCTGCTGCCGGCGGCGGGGACACCGGGGCACGGCGAACGGCCGGGGCGAGCGGGCGCGACAAAAACCTCGCCAGCGGTCATGTGAGGGGCGGGGCGGGGCCGCCCGCGCGCCGCCAATCGGCGCTCAGCGCCGCCGCTCGATTCCGTGGATCGCGGACGGGCCGCTCGTCGCGCGGCGCCTCGGGCGGGCGGCTCCGGTCTGCTCCCGTCCCAGTCCCCGACCAGCGGCGGCGACAGCGGCGGCGACAGCGGCGGCCGCCGGACAGGGCCGGTGCCGGCGGCTTCTGCAGGAGCAGGGTAGCGGCAGCTTGTTCTGGCGCTCGGCAGTGTTTGCGGTTTGCACTGGGGCTGCTCTAGCCTGGGAAGGGGTGGCTTACAAGAGATGTGCATCCACGGAAATGTGATATAGAGGCTTTCGCTGTAAAAACAAAAAACCAAACACCACCCCCCCCCCCCCAAAAAAAAAGAAAAAAAGAAAAAAAAGAAGCCACAAAAACAACAACAACAACAAACCCCAAAACAAACACAAACAAACAAACAAACGACCACAAAAAACCCGACCCCAAACCAGTAATAAAGATATTGCCCACGTTTTCAGTAAATACAAAGGGTTAGTGGGCTCTCAGTGGACCTCTCCTGACACGGCTGTCGGTGTCCCTGAGCCAGCTGTCGGTGCTGTCCATCCACCATCCCAAGAGGGACGGTCCCGGTCTCCCCGGGGCTCGGTGCCTCCGGTGACCGGGCAGAAACCCGCTCCAGGCACGGCCCCTGCGGCGGGGAGGGGTTTGGCACCAGCACCCCGAGCTTTAATGCGGTTTTTGGTGGTGCCGAAAGGCAGAAAGTGGGCAGAAAACACAGGAGTTTGGTGCAAATGAGCGAGAAAAGAGCCTGCGGTGTGAAGCGGGGAGAAGAGGGCTGGACAAAAGACTTGGTGGATTTGGGCCTGAAAGGTGTTACGAAATGTGATGGATGCTGGATTGCACCCTGACACTATTGATTGTGGGGGGGAAAAAGCCAAAAACCCCACAGCCAAACAAAACAAGTCAGAAAGGCTGGCTTGGCAGAGAAAGGGGAAATGGAAGAAGACATTGAGGCTGGGAGGCAGCGAGGAAGATGGCCCGAGGAGACAGGAGCTCTGCGCTCAGCAAGGAAGGGCCTTCTGGAACGGCATATTCCTGTTTCTGATGCTGTGGAAGAACTGAGGATTTTGAATGGCCAGGCTCTAAGAGACATCCCCAGCCATGAGGGAAGAAAATGAAGTCTGTAGAAGACAATAAAACACATTGACTTGATAATGAGACAGTTGGGAGTGTAGATGGTGTTGGTAGGAAAGCAGTTATGCAGCCTTGAGGAAGTGGAAATAATGCAATTTGTTATCAAAGGGCATTTAATTTCTCTCAGCTGCGTGCTTGCAGTCCTGTACTTTCCCATAGAGTGCCACAAAACCAAAGCTGGCATGTCAGGGCCACCACGGAAACCAGGGCATCAAACAAATGAGAGTCCCACACGCAAGGGCTTTTGTGGTCAGACAAGTTCACTCACTGCTGCTTTGTATTTCTTTTTGTGCTTAATAACTACACCTGGAGCCCACTCACCATGTGTGTTACATACCTGCACATGCACTTGTCTAAGCATGGTTGCACGTGACTCTCAAGTTCACGTAATTTCAAAACACTTAGAGTAAATTTATATTTATCCTTTGGGCTTAATTACCAAAAAATTATTTGAAGAAATAAACTATAATAGCTGACTTGCTGTAGGCTGTAGGGAAATGTCAGTAGCAGCAGCACAGATGAAACCACAAATTCTGAAAGCAGCAAGTCTTTCTCAGCTCCACCACAAAGAATTGGGCATTTCAGAAGCTAGGGAGAGTCTGGCTCTGGGGATTTTGTATTTCCTCAGGCTTCACTCCTTTAGTACAAAGTTCTGTTTTTAAACAGTGATGTCACAAGGAGTTAGGAGCAATCAAATTAGGAGGATTTGACTATTAGGAGAGAGATATTGAATTAAGCTTTAATTAATTGGAAAGGGAGAAAATGGTCTGTTCAGGTAGTTCATGGCAGCTTTTGTATCTGCTGGAATATTTCCTTCAGGACTTATGTATATACATTGATATGTTCTAACACTCCCTTGTTCTGCGTGAAGAATTCTGGATATTTGGATCTCTTGCTGGCACATAGGAAATGGGCTCTGAACCAAGTGGATGTTCTGCAGACGTAACGGGAAGGCTGATTAACTTGTTTCGTTTATGCCAATTTAGTGAAGCTTGAAATGAAATCTAATGGCAGCAATCATAACAGGCAAGTCCTTTTCTGTTTAATAACACAAGAAAAATAGCAACTGGTGTGAGATTAAAAGAACACAGGGATGGAGGATGCAGATTGGAAGAACTCTATAGTTTATTTAATTTAGCAGAATGGAAAATATCTTGCTTTGCACCAGAAATATCATCATTAATACCAGAAAACAGATTATTTCTCTGTTTGCATCTGTTTACTTCACCCTCCCTGTACTCCACCCCTGCCCTCCATCCATGCCATATAACAGCCTGCCACAGGCATGTGGTGGTGTGATGTCACTTTACACGATCTTGGCAGACTGAGCTGGTGGTTTATTGTCATTGTCACACAGTCACAGCGGGACTGATGCACCTGCGGGTGCAGGAAGCAATGGGACAACCACAAAGGCTTCCCATGGGGTTTCTGCCCCTGCATGGAATCCTTGGGGAGACCAAAGGATCTTGGAAATTCCACTTCCAAGGGGTTGGTACAAACACCTCATGTTCATGTACAGGAAGAGGTTTGTCCAACAAAGCTCACATGCTCCAGCCATCTGGATGCGATCAAAGGTTGTTAAAAGCAATGTACTTTTGTGTTTTCACAGTGATATTCTCTTGCCCAGCCAACAGACAGAAGTTTGATTTTGGCACTGTTCTCCTTAAACAGAGAATTTTTTTGGCAGTTCCCAAGGCCTATCTCCTCTTTGTAGCTCTGGAGGGAGCAAAATGGAGCTCTGTTCCTCTCATGTTTAACAAATCCTTCAGCTGTCCTTAGAAAAAAGTTCAGTAGTTAGGGTCAGATGTTGTCTGATTCCTCTTTAGTTCCGTAAGTTATTATATTCAGTGCTTGTAGGATTCAACCTCTAACAAATATCCACTGCATATTATTTATCATGAGTAATTTCTTTATTGATTATGGCAGTCTTAACAATAAAATTTACGTGATAGTTGGACTTCAGTATCATAAGCTCAAACTCACATTCTCAGCTGTTTTCCTTTAATGAGAGGAGAGTGAATGATTGTTACCATAATGCAGAGAAAATGCCTTACCCTCTTGCTAAGTAGAGAGAAGTGATTTTGCAGTTGGCACGATTTTGGGAGCCACTGATGGATGGCAAGCTGATCCTGGTTTTCTGAGACATTCACATTCCTTATGTTTATTGCTGGATGTGAGAAGGAGGACTGTAATGTTTCTGTACAGCATTACAGTTTTACTGCATGTTACACTACCTGACATCAGTTGTTCTAAGAAGGTATTGACATATACTGAGAGCAAATGTGCAAAACCTTATAATTCCTTTTTAAAGCTTTAGTTCACTAAGGGATATAATTTCATGCCTAATTTAATTTGCATCATATGCTTAATCCTTTGTGAATCCTTTAGCAGTTTCAGCAGTCTAGATATTATATCTGTAATTAAACTTTTTTTACTCCTGGGACTTGCCAAAATTGATGGATGTCTGTGGTCAGAAACACAGTGTCCACTGTTTAATGAAGCTCTGAGTAACTTAATGTTTCTGATTCCTGATGCAGAAGAGTAAAGGATGCGATAAGAAGAAGAAAGTGATAATCCCTAGGACATGCAGTAATCATGACTTTATTCTAATGTATTTTTATTTATTCTTTTAGATATCTCTAAACAAAAGGGCAGTTCCTGTATTTTTTTTTTCCAGGGAAAAGATAGTGGCAGAACCCAGGATGCAGAGAAAGGATTTGGTTCCATTTCATGTGGAAGGGGTGGAAAGAGGAATGCATTAATGCTGGCCAGAGAGGTCCCAGATTCACTTGGCAGAGGGGGATGAACCACAGGGACCTTCTCGGGACAGTGCCAGCAACTGGGAGTTACAGCTATTCGGAGTGAGTTTTCCTTCTCACACAGCCCCAGTTTGTAGCCTGTGGAGTGAGGATTTGGGGTCCGGACACCGCAGTGAAGACCATGGCCTGTCCAGCCAGATGTGCAGGGTGACATCTGCAGTGCCTCAGCTGCCTGTGTGGGTCTGCTCGGTGGCAGGGCAGGGACAGCTCCCGGCAGCCCTGCGCTGATAGCTGCGAAAAAACCCCCTACTTCTTATCTAATCTCTGCGCAGGTTCTGAGCAGATGGCAGCGTTTCTGAGCCGCCGGGTTTCTGGGGGAGGTGGTGGTAGGAAACCAAACCAATAAAAGCTGCTGCGAGAAACTGCTGAGTCAAGACCGGGGAAATCACGTGAAAAGCCCAAAAAAGAAAGCTTGGTGGGGAGGTGAAGAAATCAAGAGAGCAAGCAGGTTGCAGCCGAGAGCTGCGAAACTTCCTGTAAAACCGCTCGTGTCGCGACGCAGCTGGAAAAACACATTCCCAGCGCCGGCTGGGAGCAGAGCACAGGCGTTCGTCACAGCCTTTACACCAACACAGCTGGCACACAGCTTGGGTTAGTCCTGTGCTGGAGGCTCAGCGGTGAAAGCAAGGCAGGAGCTGGGCCTTGGCACGGTGCCGGGGCAGCAGCTGCCCCTTTGCTGTCCCACCGCTGCCCCTCGGTGCTGCGGGGTGCAGGGTGAGGGGTGCCAGCCAGGTGGGGATGTCCCGTGGGGCTCAAAAGCATTTCCAGCTGCTGCTGGATGTGATGTGGGCTGCAGCACTCAGCAGCTGGATTAACATGTGGCAGCAGATGAGATTTATGTGAGTCAGACCAAGCTGCTTGTAGATGTAGCTCTGTTGAATGTGAAGAGAAGAACTTGTTTGACTGACAACATGTTCTTTGGGCTTGTTAAAGCAAAGTAGAGGTGTGTCAATACTCTCGCTTTTGTGGTTTGATTGAAATGCAGTGCTAACTTGCTGGAGATACATCTGTCAGCTTCAGAGCAGAAATTATTGTGTGAAAATGGCTCTGCACAGGAGGCTCCTCCCACTTCCAGCTCTTACGAAAGATGTGTTGGCTGTATAACATTTTCTGAGAGATTTCAGCAGGAAAAGAAGTTACATCTAAAATACAGGGCTGGGAGGGAAACTGGATATTTTCATAACTGGACAGTCATTTTCATAACTAGATATTTTAACTGCAGGACTTCAGTGCTACAGGATCCCTTATGACCTAGAATAACAATACATCCCTTTTACAGAAAACATAATGATATTTGTAGTTTACAGTTTCCAGCTCTGACAGAGATCAGAAACCAGGTCTGGCAAACACCAGCCTGTTCACTGCATTGTCCTGAAACAGAGCTCTTTGGGGGAATGATCTCTCTCCAGTCTGAGGCTGTGTTTGCTTTGTGCATTTGGATTTAGGATCTGAAGCAGCAACAGCTGCTGTAGGAATAAAGAGGGAGAAACTGAAAGGATACACACACAGTGCCAGTTCTGCAAGTGACAGAATCACAGCCCTGTGGTTGCAGAACCAGTTCTGACCTACTCCCCAGCCACATCCTACAAACAAGCTTTACCTGTACAATGACAAGGTTTCAGCTCACCTCTGCAGAGGCTGTGTTTTGTAATTTTTGTTCCCATCTCATGCTTGAAAGCTGCAGCTTCTCCCCTGAATGCACGTGGCAGAACTTGGCCTGTGCAGTGCCCTGCCCAGCCATCACTGAAAATTAATAGAGCAGCTTTGCCTTGAGCCTCAAACTAGCACCAGCTGAAGGACTTTGTGGATGCAATTAAGTGCCTGCTTTTGACAAAGGTGTCTGGTTTTGGCCATGATAATGTGTTTTTTCAGCTATACCTCAAGCTTCAGAGACTATACAACAGTAAATCAGAACAGGCACTGTGATAATTTCATAGGAAGTTCAGTCCAGAAGGGGAAAATCAAGCTATATATTAAGTGAACATGTTGCTAATAATCCAGCACTGATATTTCACACTGAATTAAAACTACTTACTGCTCTAAATAGTAACAAGAAATCTATTCCGTATCATTTCAGATGCAATTTACTTGCATGCTAGCCCCTCTCTGCAAAGTCATAGTGACTAAGCTTTGCAAAGAAGCATAGGAGCCCTTGAGCCCTGTAAAGACCTGGGCAGTGACCTCTACATTCCTTAATTGCACAACACATCTAAATGTTGGATCTACAGGAAAGCAGTTACTGCAACTACCTTGTTACTGCAAGTATCATTAGATGGAACAGAATCTGTAGATTTACTTTTTTGAAAAGACAGAATTTCATAACAAGTTATGATTACTCAGGCATTTTAACACAGAAGTACCTAGTGACATCACTGTTTTCCCCCAGCTTTTAAATACAGGTGTTGCAAGCCTGATTGTTTTAAGGAGTAAGATAAAGATTTTTTAAAACTGATTGTTTTAAGGAGTAAGATAAAGAACTATCAACACTTAGAGAGAAAATTAGGTTACTGGTATTCTCCTGAATAGCCTCCTTAGGCTGCAAGAGCTGACCAAATGTTTACTCTAACAAATGTAACAATGCTGGTAAAAAAAGAACTCTTGGAATTCAGCAGATACAAGCAGAAGGGACATGGTAAGGATCAAGGAGACAATTCCAAGAGAAAAAGCTACATGAGAAGGTGGTCAGCTCAGCAACAATGGAACCCAGCAAGAAATTGAGAGTCCACTGACCAGAATTTTGTGTTTGACTTGGATTGGGTGATGAGTGTCAGGGGTATAACTGAGAGGTGTGGATTGGGGTAAGGGTCCCTCTCAAGAGGCACCAGTTCGAGCTGTAACCAAGGAATTAACAGGACGCTGATTGGAAACATTCACTTGGACTTGGCATTCTTAGTGGGGTCCTAGGGTCAGACACAGTTACTATGGCTGGTCTGTGTAAGTCTCTAGCAATCCATAAAAGTTTATTATTTGCTGGATGTGAACTACTTTTCCTCAGCTTAAGGGGTTTAGTTGCAGTGCTGCAGTGTCCTACTGATTTTATAAAATCCATCTTCAAAAATACTCTTTTTGTTTAATTTATATCCTAATGCTAATTTTCTATAAGCAGCAGCAAGACAAGCTATGAGTCATTAGAAAGGTGACCTTGTACCAGGAAACAACTACTTAACCAGGAGAAGAACCTGCTCTTTTGTAGGTTAACCTACATCCATTGTTTCTCTTCCCAGTTAACTCCATGTATTACAAGATACCCTTTGCACAAAGTTCAATGTCTCTCAACCACTCTAATAAGTTTTGAGGTGTTCATTGTTTAAAGGCCACAGTACGTCCACAGGCCCTGGCCTCCTTAGGGAGGAACAAAAAAGGCAAATCTAAAGCTACCATCTTAAATTGATTGTCATCAGTTTTTCTCAGTCAGGAGAAAGTACAGTGGCATATATGGCACTTCACACAGGAAAAGGAATGAAAGAATTTACTTTTTTTCTTTTCTTTTCAGAGTAGACAGATAATCAGTCTCCAAACAGTCATCTGTTTCTATATGACTTTTTTTTTTTTTTTTTTTGGTGAAGAATGTAGGAAATATTCTCTTTAAGGAGAAGTGTTGGTGGAAAAACCATTCCATGCATTTAGGTGCCTCCAAGCTGCAAGACAGGAAGGAAGCACCTGAGCAGGATTGGTGGCAGATGCCCACCTGCCCCAGGACTGTTGTGTGGCTCCAGCAGTGCAGGATCAGCCCCCCTGCAGCCCATGCCAGCCTTCCACAGAACAGCTCACAGGATCAGCACCTGCTCTGGTAGAGCCATCCCAGATTCCAGGGTCTAAAAAGGAAGTTCAAAACACTCCACCTCCCCCCTCCACCAAGTCCTCAGTGATCCAGGCTGGACACAGTCCTTCTGCTCAGATTTAACCCAGCTGTTCAGGGTGAAGAAGAAAAACCAAGAAATGGCCAATTGGCTATTCTTAATAATTGAAAAGCAAATTCCCTATACAGCTCTGTCCTTCATAATCACTGCAGAGTCATTAAAATAATACGTGGGAGACAAGGAATATTCACATAGCAGGAGACGTGCCTCCTTCAGGAGCAACAAGCCACCACTTCTGGTATTTTTGTGTATTTGTGCCACTTGTACATATTCTAATCCCAATTCAGAGTCTATGAGGATGCTTATTTCCTTCCCCTCCAAGAACCACAGAAGACTTAGCAAAAACCCCAAAATAATAAAAATTCAGGAATGGAAGCCACTTAGAAAACTCAAGGGATTTTAATGACTGAATGAATAAGGAACTACTTATTATATTTAAGTAGCAAACAAGTATTTTGCTATCAAAGCACAAGCTAAAGAATTTAAAGAAGCCATAAACATTAGTAAGCCCAACATACAGAACTTGGAGTAAGAAGGCATTTTACACACAAGAGTTTATCAACACAAAACTGTTTAATATTTATTAAATGACACAAAATACCTAGATAACAGACTCACTCTCTGAAAGGACATGTATTTACATTATTTACCAACTTAAGAAAGACTCTCTGTACCCATATCAGACTTATGAAACATAAAAAAGGTTTTGCTGCTTTTTGCATCGAAGGATGCAATGGTGATACATGCCCTGCTTGCAAATCTGCATAAACTGTAAGTTTTTGATGCTGTGAAAAAGCACAATTTTATACTCTGGTAGCTGAGGGAAGAGGCTTCTGAAAAGTAACAGGGTTAGTTTCTCCCCCCCCCCGACTCCAGACACACTCTCAAGACTGTTATACAAAAAGTATATTACATTTTTGAATGCTGCTGTACTCTTACAATTTTAGTGTAACGTTTCAAAGAAAATGTTCATCCTACTATATGAGAGCACTAAAAAAAAAATGGTATTAGAACATTTTTTTAGATGTACTTTTTTGTTTTAAAAGAAAGCATTAGGGCAAATGATATGTTTAGGAAAAAATGAAAGGCTGAGGAAAAATAAAAAGCTGAGACCAAAATATGAAAAATAGCTAAAGCAACTTAACAATTTGCTAGGGTTTTTTTTTAATTAACTATTTACTTTGGCACCTTTGTGTAAACTATAGAACAAAACGTTTACAACACATTTGCAATTACAGCATTTAAACAAAATGGTCACTTTTGAAACCAGCCAAGACAAAAAAATAGTCCATTTATGGGTATAAAGATTAAAAAACCTAAAATATATATTTCTAAGAATAAACTGCAATTTCATATGAACAAGGTGCTATAAACTGCATGCAAGAGTCAAAAATGTGTGGCCAAAAAGACAAGCTGTGTTCTAGCCAGATGAGTTGTGGTCCAAGCCCATTTCATTTTTTTCTTACAGAGATATATATGGCTCAATAAGCAGGCACATGATCCCAGCAAGAAGCTGCGGAGTTGTATGACAACAAATCTTGGCTGCAGCTTTGTCATTAACCAGGAATGAGCGAGACCTTAGCAGAAGAGATGAACAAGTTCTTGGGGAAAACCCCATGAAGCTACAAGGAGAAGCCTTCTCCCCTCCCCTTGCACATCCCCTCCTGTCTAGCCAGGGTTCTCAAAGTCCATTCTTTGGGTTGCTTTAACTGGATTGCGCTTAGGGTCTGCCTCAGATTGTGAATTCTGATGAGATTTGAGGACATTTTCTGTATAATATTTTCTGCATTAAAATTACTGAAATAGACAGGATAAAAATTAAATAAACCTACAGTCCTTTGCAGTTTGTTTGACTGAATGTGACACTTGTGTAATGAGAAAGGGTTTTACCACAACAGGTGTTCACACATGTAGTGGTGTCAGATTTATATGCTACAACAGACTGAATGGAACCAGCTCAATACATTAGCTCCTGTCTCCCAAAGAGTTAAGTCTTATGCTTCTTCTCCAATTCTCCTTAAAATAAATCTTTATTGGCTGAAGATAAAAAACACATACAAGAAAAGGAACATTGAATGCAAAACACAGAAGTTTTTTTTTTTATGGTGGGGGGCATTCTTTCCTCCCCAGTGGATCTCTATTTGAACTAATACTTGAAGATTTGCAGGAATCTTCAAGGTTCTTACCACATAACTCTCCTGTCAGTATTTGTCTCACAGAGGCAGGGGTGGCCCTGGATGTCTACCAGTAGTTATGCTGCAAGTGTCAAGGGGCAAGGTAGATCTGCAGATCACAAAGAGCTGTATGATGGTTAGTTGAGGGTGACTGCAAATAATTCAGTAGGAAAAAAACCACCCGCATTTGTTTCATCTGTCAGCTGAGGACTGCATACAAAAGAGCCTGAGAGAAAACATGGCTGGAGAATACATGGAATTAAACAGTAGATTAAAAAAACCACTAAGGATGGGATGTGTCAGATAGAAAACACACACGCACTCACACACATGCGCACCCCTGAATGTGGGATCACAGTGATAGAAGTTATAGGTCACAGAGAGCTAATTTACACTGCCATTAAACAAAACATCTTGCTTTCAAGAGTATCTGGTATTCCCCAGGACTATCAGTGCCTAAAAGAGGATGAGGTTTTTCATTGTGCTCTGCAACACAGCTGATCATAGGTCTAAAGCCTGGCTGGGTAAGGAAGAACTGGTACGTGGAGGAGTTCCTTTTCTGCTGACACCTTTTTTTTTCCATATATTCCTGGCACATGCTGCTATAAGCAATAAAAAATGTATTTTGTTGAAACAAAGCTCTACATTCAAGTGACTTACTCTCCCATGTCTTATAAAGATGCAAAGAATGCTCTCTGGTCATCTAAGAAAATATATTTTAGATGCCTTGTAGCAATACTTAACTTACTATATGAGAGGTAGGCTTCTGGGTTCTAGGAGGCCTGCTAGGCTCTAGGGCTGAGTTCTTAAAGCTTTAAGTTAAAGCAATCCAAAGCAGGGCAGTCATAGAAGAGCTGCCCTGTCTAAACCTTGAGGTTAGTTCAAGTTTAGAATGTTGCAAAGCAAAACAAGTATTAAAATCCATTTGTAATTTTTGTTCTTACAGCTTTACCACAATAACAGTGTGGCTTTTCATCTGTTAATAGATTCTCTTTATTCTAGAGTATTGCTGCCAAGAGGTGAAGGCCTCCTACCCATGACTAGTAAAAACTGTCACTTCTTCCATTATGGCTGTTTTATGCTTAAAATTCCCAAAGGTGAACACCAATTCTCACAGGCAAGCCATATAAATCTAATCTGAACTTGTTTTGTTGTAGCAGTTATTTAAGAATGGTGTTTGTATATACAGTATATATGCCCACACTGCAAACTTTATACATCGTTTTATATTGGCACCATTTTGTCTTAACTGCAACCAAGAATATTTTCCATTAGATCAGCAATAAGCATAGCTTGGCTTACTCCCCATTTTACCTCCTTAAGGGAAAAAAATCCAAGTGTGGGCATCAACCAAACCAATGGTATGTATAACTGAAATGCATTCTGTACAGTAAATTAAAAGTTTGCATGCAGTTTAAGCATTTTAAAGGCTATTTTCTTATATTAATGAACCTTCTGTTTCCATTTAAAGATGTGAAAGATATCTGTCATATATCAAGGGACTTCTCTTCAGACCCAGAGACAAATGGAATCAGAAAGACCAAGTACTTTCTTTCAGCTTTCTGCACATCTTACTAAATAACATGCAAAGAGTTCAACAGCATTCTTCTTAAAATGTAAATAGTACTCTTTAAATGGGCATGTTAAGCACTGAAAGAAGTCCACCCTACTATACCTTTCCATTACACTGCTTTCATTCAATCATCGGTAGTATAAAAAGTCAATTAACAGGATCAACAGGCTAGTTTATCCACTGGCAACTGTGTAGGACACCAAGTGTGCAGTAAAACAAAGGCCAACATATGTTTATGCAATATAGTTGTACTGATTTGGGTTTTCTTTATCTCTTTCCATGTAGTCCCTGTCAATCAAGGATTCTATTCTCTTCTTAAGGTCAGCAGGCTGTAAAATAAAGCACATGTCAGCATTATTACTTTGCAGTCAATGCTTCTTGGTTCTTTCTTTCCACTTGAGCCAAATATCTATATTGTTTGAGATGGCTGAGGAAACAGAAATCCCAGGTTAAAAAAAAAAAGTCCTTTTAAGTATCAGAGCTTCTAAAGTCTGCAATGTATAATTGATAGAAAAGTTAGTTGTTTAGCTCACCACCTGCAGCTAAACAGATTTTTACAGAAAGGAAAGATATTTGCTGCTGTTTGAACATTTTGTGCATCATGTACCAAAGTGTTTCTATTTCTGACTTTTAGCCAGTAAAAGATGGTACAAGTTTCATTTCCTCTTGAAACAAATGAGTTTTGCAATAGTTTGGGTGCCCCATGATTTTGTTGGGTGAGGAAACTTATAAAAATGCCTCATGATAACAAGTGAGGAAGATTATTTAAATAAGCTGCTACAATCTTACAAAGCCCAACTGCAGTTTATGCAATACTTACAGACCTGCAGGCACTCAACGTGGTAATACAATGGAATGAAATAGCAGGACCTTTTATTTTACATTTCCATTGATAGAAGGCACCATATATTTGAATTCCAACAATGCATCACTGTCTGTTTGAAAACTCATTTCCATTTGTACACAATAAATGTACATATATTATTATAGCTGTTATATTGTAGCTGTGGGCTTCCGCAGCTTTGAGACATTCACCAATATTTTATTTTTATTCCTATATATGTGTATATATATATTAACCAGTATAATCCATCTAGAAAAAACACTGTACTTCAGAAGTATCAACCAAGTTAAGATTGTAATGCAGAACTGGTTTTGAGATCTGAAGCATTATCTCCTTTGTCCAAGAATGTCTTGCCAGAACACTGCAAACAGTGGAACAGCAGCACACAAGGAGAGCCAACTGCTCCCTTACTGCTAACAAACCCCAGGGGGAAAATCCTTTGGAAATACTTTTTAGTAACAACTGGCACTTTAAAAATTCCTGAAAGTGAGTATTTGCCCTTTCTAATACTAAAAAGATGCATATTTTGGATGGAAGCACTGTTCAACTAAGGGCAGACCAGGAAAGATAAAAAGAACTAATAAAGTTTTAGAAGTAGAAAAACCAGTACACCACCTTGACTGGGAATTTCAGCTGGTTGTAGACCTCTGACACGAGCAGGTTGTGACTCAGCGTCTTGCGCATCTTCATGATCCGCACAATGGCGGCATCGATCTGGTACTGCCGGTCCTGGAACACTCTCTCTGTAGTGCTTGCCTGTTCCTCCACCTGAAGGACCCGTTCAGAAAAGTTTTAATGAGAATACCAGCACTGTCAAAACAATTCTGTCTCCAAGACAATTCTCAGTGTAAGACAGTTGTCAAATATCTGACATAAAGCCCTTATAAATAGAAAGACTGACTGCCTATTGAAAAACACACTTGTACAAAGAATTAAATCCTTTGCACAGATTTTACATTGGATGGCTGTCAGAGAAACAAGTCCACAGTGAATTTGCCATGTTCACAAACAGTCAGAAAAGCTCCATGGAATGATAAAGGACAAAAAGAGCATTTCATAATTGGAACGTCTCTTAACCCTAGAGACATCCAGCATCACTGGTGTCTTAGTACAGAGGCACACATTTAAATCACCACTGTTAGGTATGTGCCGTCATCCAAACCACATGTGTAACTCTGACAGAGATAGCAGTATGTACATGACAACCAGGAGGAAAAAAGTTTATAAAAGGGCAGGCAACAAGGTTCTTAACTCGAGGACCTAAAACCCAGAAGATTAAAAAAAAATATACCGTTTCTTTCATCTGAATTTGGTTGATTTTTATCCTGAAGAGCTTATGTCTGAAATCATCATTACATGTGAATTTATCACCATCTTCCACATCTTTGCCTTTGGGGCTTTTAGTCAGTACTCTGGCTTTGCCACAAGCCAGAGATTGAAGTGTCCTTCTCAGCTCTCCATCCTCTAAAGCAGAAACAAGTTGTTTAGGTTTTCTTAGTGAAAACATATGGTTGTTGTTTAGTAACAACACTCAGTTGTTTTCGATACCAACCTATCCCAGTGGCTTGCTTTATCTCCTCTAAACTGAACTCCTCTCCTTCATTAAACATGAGCAGCACCAGTGTCTGGAACAAGGAGACCTGAAGTTCTTTTTTGCCCTGTCACAAGGGAGATAAACAGACATCACCAGGCTGTTTTTTCTGGGGGGAGGAGGGAAAGGAATGAGTGGAACATGAGAAACAAGTCACTCTTGCACGTTAGTTATTTCACTAACAGTTTTATTATTCACTTGAGAATGTGGAAGAATAGAAGTTACTGGTCACTTTTGTTTACTAAGAAATGCAGTACAGGCTTGAGGCCACAAGGCTGGACTATTCTATTAAGTGACAAAACTCACCCAGGATATGCATCAGATGACTCCAGACAAATCTCAAAGAACTGAGTGCTTAAAATTACAATTTGTAAGACCTCTAAGTCAAAATCTAACACAAACATTAGTTTAAGGAACACAGTATAAGGAACCATAGAATCTTTGAAACAATCAAGATTGGTAATACTTGTTTTAACATGA
Source organism: Phylloscopus whistleri (assembly GCA_017589585.1). Taxonomy (NCBI): domain Eukaryota; kingdom Metazoa; phylum Chordata; class Aves; order Passeriformes; family Phylloscopidae; genus Phylloscopus; species Phylloscopus whistleri. The sequence continues at coordinate 66,209 of JADMLD010001007.1, read as the reverse complement.
ACTTTTTCTGAAAATGGAAGTGGTAAGCATTCCTATTTCATGAGAAAGTTTTTTGTCCGTGAAGAAATGCTAAAGGGGAATAACTGGAAACCCTTTAAAAACAGTTGTGTTGTTGTACAATCCGAATTTTTCTTCATTTCAGTAGTGAACAGCTTACTGTGAAGATGCTTAATGCTACCAGATGAAGTAAGGCCAGTGAAGAAACATGGCCCCTTTTTTTTCCTCCCCACTATAAAAATGAGGACCATTTTTAATCTGGAGCTAAAGCCAAAGCATATAACAGGCTTTTCTTTCCCCGCCAATACAGAAATTGGGTGTATGTTCTTAGATGTGAACACATCTGTTTCAGAAACTACCAACTCTGAAAAAGATAGCAGGAGGTTAAAAGGAATTGCAAAGCAGTGTTAGTTTTCCATCACAGCACAAAAAAGCTTCCCCATATGTCCCTAAGGTACGACCCAGACTTGGAATCAACAAAACAACAGGAGTAATAGAAACAATAGACTCACCTCTTTAAATTCTGCTTTTAGTACACAATGTCCTAGTGTTGACTGCCACTGAAGTTTCCTACCACTGTGTTTTCCTAAATAAAAGGTCTTGAAAATCTCCTGCAGTTTTACCATCTAAAGAAAGAAAAATCCCAAAACACTAAACCACAATTTCTACTTTAAAAGCATCCTTCCCTCCTCCACAATCAATTAAGCCCTAAATCAAGGCTTAGAATGATAAAGGGAATTGAAGGAAAACAAATTTCATTTTATAAAGATAGTTCTGCATTTCCCTCTCTATGCATATTGAAAACCAAGCGTCAGTGGATCCCAAGATACATTTCTGACAGGCCAACACCTGTATAACCCATGATGTTCATTACCTCTGGGGGCAGATGGACCTCCATAGGCACGTAGGTTGGCCAATAACCCATAGTCAGAATATTCACTGTTAGTTCAATGTTGCCAGGGACATTCTGATTTTGCATATACTGCAAAGAGAAACAAAATAAATCGTAATAGAGCTATGTTTATTATACGTATTTCAGGTAGAAGTGAAAAGTTACAACAGGCATTGTGAGAGCAGAGAAGACAAGTGAACACTTGATGTGTTTTTTGTATAAACTGCAAGTTCCACAACAAGAAAATTAAGATAAGAACAAGCACTTTTCTGAAGTTCAAAAGGCACTTCCATACAGGAAGAAAATAGCAAATGTAGTGTTTTAGCAGGCTGAGGTGAAGATCTACCTAATCAAGTGTGAACGGAGGAAAGAATATTAAAATTTGTTTGTAATCAAAACATTACAAAATTACCAGAACTAAATGTGCAAAAACTTCGAAGCCAGGTATCAGAATACAGTGGTGTTAAAAATGTTTTAGAGCTGGTGTTATTTTGTAAGTTTACAATTCTCTTATTGCCATGGGTGATGATTTGTTTGTTTGTTTGAGGAAGCTTGTCTCAGTTTTTTTGCTGTGTTGCTCAGGAAAAACATTTAATAAATTCAGTAAAATTTTCAAAAGCATGGATAGGACAGACAGCAGGCTTTCCCTCAGTACCTGTTTGAATTGTATCATTATGTCTTTTGAAAGCTCCATATCTTTAAACATTCCTTCAAGTTTGCTGGTGAAAGCAGCTCCACATTCTATAAAAGAGAAAATGCAAGTATTAGAAATTAATATGTTTATTTTCAACACATCAGAGTAGTTATTCTAAGTGCCAGAATGTATTTTTAAGCAAGATGACCTTTTTCAGCAGATTTTCTTACATAAAGACCTGAATTCTAACTAAGGTACAGAATAAGGTTACAAACAAGAAAGAGGAAAATGTTTTACTTTGGTAGCTATTTTGCAACCCAGTTGTTCTTCCACATGGATCTGACTGTTCATCCTCTGACTACAGTGGCCACTGGTCACTCAGATGACAATTCTAATCCCTATCAGCTGCCTCACAAACTGTCTCCTGGCAGAACAAGATCAAGCTCTAAAAATCTTACCCTTACCACCCAAAGGCTCCATCCAATGAAACAATGAAGACCAGACTAGAGAATGACTAGATGGCAGTGAATAACAACTGGAAGTCACCTTTAAGTTCTCTGAGCACATCACTGATTTACTCTGCAGGGAACCTCAACTCTATCCCACAAGCCAAGATATACTGTGCACTTTAAGTTCCTGGGTGTTTTGGCTCTTCCTGTTGTAACTACAAAACTGAAAGCAAATGAATGTCCTCAAAACCCACCAGTCATTCAGAACCTGCACAGAGGCTTTTGCCCTCATGGAAAGGGGAAATAGCAACAACACTTCTGTAAAGGCTTCTTAAAACAACTACTTATAAAAGAAAGATGATGGATAGAAATGATAGTAGAAATGACAGGTAGATAGAGTAGATAGATAGGTAGATTAGATAGACAGATTAGGTATTTACCATGTTTGAGTTTGGAAAGCATAGATTTTTCAGCATCTACTGACGCACTCTTCCCAACTAATAGTCTCTTTGCTAGATCTTTTTTATAAAAGGCCTCAAAGACATCTTTTCCTGTAAGAGATGAGATTTGAAAGTGATCACAAAGCACTGCTGGTTTTAAACAAACATTACTTACAGGAGACCCAATTCAAAGCTTAGAAAAGCAAAAAGAGTCTTCATATTAAGCTTTCCAGGTTTTGTTATTTGCAATTTGACAGGCAAGGCAGTTAAACAACACTACACCAGCAAACCACATCCACAGAGAACAAACACCTGAAAATGTAACCAGACTGCAAAAATAATTTCAAAGTACCTTTATGTTACTGGATAAACAACTGTATTCCAATGAAAAAAACCAAATACTTACCATATATGAATCTAAATATGATCATAATTTTATCCAGCATTTTTTCAAGTTCTTCATCAGTAGCTTCTTTGTTGCCTGCACGAAGCTTTGAATCTACATATTTAGCTAAAAGAATGTTGAAGAATAGAGTTTAGCACATGCTTAATATCACAGTGAAAAAAAATCTCTAAATCTAATATTATGAAATCTTGAAAATGTAAAGATCCTGAAATCGCTTTCTATCAGCCTCATAACAGCTAACTTGATACATTTTCATAGAAGCTATAAAAACATTATAGCCTAGTATCTTTTTTCAGATAAGCAATGACTGCACCTTAACTTTATTATCATACACAATGTTAAAAACATTTTGCCTATGAAAAAAAATCTTGGTTTATGTTGTGATCTCAAAGTTAAGTCACTGCTGTTGCAGATTGACATGGCTGTAATAGAAGCAAAAAGATCAGAAGAAGAATATGTAAATCAGTTATTTAAATGTGTTGACTATACTGCTGAATTTCTCTAGCATATCATTATTATGTTTTAATTTCCAGTTTCAATCAAACTAGATTGTTTGTTTTAATTTCAAATGGGCTGATAAGCACATTATAGTTAGGGAACTAATGCAAAAAAAGGAGGGCAGAAAGTATCACTGCACAAGCCTAACAGCATAACCAGTTGCAAAGCAGGTATTATTCACTGTGTGGGGAAATGATTCAAAAGTGCAGAATACTAGGCCTGTAATGCACATATCTGTAAATAACATTCTTTGCAAACCAGAGACTCTGTCCCCACAGGATAAGAGGTTCAGTGCATCCTCAGCTCTCTTCCCTTTCACATATTAAGCCCCTAACAGCTCTGTGCTGGTGGCACAGTTATGTAAGCTTCTGAAAAAATCTAATTATTAGCAGTATTCTCAAGTCTGGACACTAGCCAATTGCTGGAATGCCCAAATTCTGATGTTCTGCACTTTTCTATAGCCTAGCCAGTGAAGTGATGAACAGTTTGTTTTTAATGTTTGATGCTACCCTCCAAAACAAGTCCTTTTGCATCAGGTGGTACAGCAGATTCCCAGTCTGGTGTGCAGTGTGCATGTATTAACACACAATTCCAACATATCCCATCTGTAAGTGCATCAGCAACGCAGCACCCAAATTCTCACGTGAAAGAAATTGAAGAAAAATACCTATGAGTTCAGCTGGTTTATTTGGTCTTTTGTTAATGAATGTTTCAAAGGCTTCTTTCATGGCATTTACAAACTTCTCATTCTTGAGAAAGCAAACATCAATAATATGGTCAACTTTGTCTTTAAAATCAAGAAGTTCTTGGACCATGGTTTTGTCTTTTTCAGGATTAATTACTATGGTGCTACCAAATGCCTGCAAAATAAAATACATCTTTCAATTAGACTGAATAATTAATTTAAATTACAAGACTTCTAAAATCTTAAGTTATGTTTGTAATGTGCTGTTTCTGGTACTCATCTTAGTTCCTGTAACAACTAAAGTATTACTTTATTATGCATTACTGTATTATGAAGTATTTACTATATAATCATCCTAGGCCTTGCATATTGATTCAAAACCAACTAATGAAAAAGTGAATGGATTCAGAATTTTTGTCTAAAGAAATAATGTTTTGCATGACAAAATTAAGACACCCTTTTTAATCATCTATATCCTCAGGTCTTACACAGGTAATGCTCACACTAAATTCAGTTTTATTTAATAATACTCTTATGGCATTCCAAAGCCTTCCTTCACAACAACCATATTTTCTGTGACATCTTCACTGAGAAATAAAATGAATCATCCTAAGTGATATTCAAGTGCTTTTTGAACTTCAATTGGTTGGTAACTTAAACTACCACTCATTCTTGCAGGAAATTTTATTAGGAAGAGGACAAACATTCTGCCATTACCAAAATAACTATTGATGAAATACATTTGTCCCATAAACTAACTATAAGCAAGATTATAAAACCCAAATTTCTTTGGAATGTAGTAATTCAATTGAATGTTCAATGTTTTCTTCAATAGGGCTAGAACAGTTACTGTACCTTTCCTGGGATGTTTCAAAAGCTGTCTATTAAATATATGTTTGTAAGTAAATACCTTTAATTTTTAGAAAAGCACAACAGTTTACAGAGATGACTCAAGTATCTGTGTATACTAGGAACAGTACCTTTATGTATTCAATCCAGTGCTGCAAGAGAACCTGTACTCCACCTCTCACACGACTGAATAACTGATACAGAAGGGACAGGTCTTGAATTCGGTTTTCATCAAGAAGGTGATTTAGACCTGCAAATGTGAGAATTTCAATAGAAATTAAATCCAAGGTAACTCAAAGAAAGCACAGCTTATTACTGCAGTGAGGCCTCTTCAAAACTAGTATTTTTTAATCAAACCATTAGTGGTGGTGTTTGTTGGGTTTTTGTTTTATTTTGAAGTACCTAATTTAACAGTGAAACACAGTATCTGGCTAAACTGGCTGAAACCTTAAAAATCTTATTATTGCACGATTTTATTGCACTTAGGCTACTTGTACTTTACATAACAATCTTACCACAACATCTTTGCTTACTTTTGCTTTACTATTCCCCAAAGATTTGAAAAGTTTACACTGTACTGATCCATAGGAAAAGTTCCTTGGCAAAACAGCTCTGAGTCTCAACTCCAGCTGTAAAATAAATTTTACAGAATCTTGAAGGCAAGCAGGTTCAAGAAATTATCTTCACCATTCACTTTTTAACTTTCTGGAGAAGGCCTGATGCTCTACAGCAAGGGTCTAAGAAGGTAGATGGGTAAAGATCAATACTCCCCTCAATGAAGAGTTTGTTACAGATGTGCACGAAGATGCTCAAATACCTGTTTCTTTAAGAATCTGGCTGCTAAGGAATTGATCGTTTTACTATTCATCTCTTGCTGCATTCTGCACTTCTATTTCCAGATTATCTTGGAGATCAACATAGGGTCACTTGACTCCACAGGGAGTAGAACTGAGGCAATGTATTCCACAGCTCAAATTATACTACATTTTTAAAACAAGCTGCTTTTTGTCAGCAGCAAGTCCTCAGTATCTCCCTTTTCTGTTACATCAGCCATAATTCAAAGCGTACTCCTTTCTTTACCTCCAAGTCTTCAAAATTCCACTTAACACACTGAACTTGAGTCTCCTGTGGTAATTTTCCCTTTGTTTTGCTTTGTATCAGAAGACAGCATAGTGTGCCCTTATCTCCAACAAGGACAACGGTCAGTACTGTTTTGGGAACTGAGGAGCAAAGGGAGTTAAAGAATGATGTAGCTTGTCCTCCCCCAGCACCTGAATCCATCGCTTTCTTTCAGCACAGGAACTGAAAGCCCCAAAGCAGTAATTAGAAACATTTCTATAAAGAAGAAAGATTACCTTTCTGAAGAATGGCTGTTAAATGTTCACCCAGAAGTTGCTTTTCTACAGTAGCAATTAGTGGCTTCCTACAGAAGAAATGTTTAGAATTACTTTTCCTTTTTCCATTACTGACAGTTTTAAATCCTTCTTTTGAGATTATATTAATTACATGATCATTGGGAGTGCTCTAATTATCTGTGGCCAAAGACCTGAAATGATACACATATTTATCATTTTTCTCCCCAGTAAACAATCCTTTTTTTCTGTTTGCTGACTGATGATTTTAATTCACACAACAAGCCTGTTGTACATAACCTGTAGGCAGCTGGACAATGATTCCATCAGTGAAGAAGTCGGGGGGAATTCATCAAATAATATGCCTAATCCTGTGTTGTGGGAGGACATTCATGTCTTGGGACACAAACCAAGGAGAAATAGAAACAGACCTCAAGTCAAGAGGTATTCAAACAATACAGGGAATTGGCCACTAATATTGGCATGGAAGAAGAAAGCCACTATACAAGCTAAATGCTTTTTAATGCTGAAAAGACAAACAAAATCAAAACATATGACAGTAGCAATAAAACACCTCTCTCTAAAAGATCTTGATATCAGTGACCTACATTTTCTCTCAGACACAACAGCTGTAGCTTTATGTTAGAAGTCCACCTGTGTTGGAGGAAATCCTGCCTCTAAGTAGAAAAGATTGAAGAACAACATTATTCAATAATTTCCCAGACTCCGTATGCAAATATTTTTTGCAAATATTCAAAGGCTTTAGCTTTAGAATTTTCTATGTTGAGTCTTTTCTTTTTCAGGTAGGACAGTTGATTAATTACATTTCAGCAGGAAAGCGGCATCTGGGCTGTGAGTGGCAGCCTATTTTTTCTTCAAGCAAATACTTAACAACATTTATGCCAAAATAACAGTGACTTAGAAGAAAAGGCTATTAGCTGTGTGAGCCAAGACAGTGCTTCATTGTAAACATGGAATCGTGGGAAGTAAAAAGCATTTGATGGTCAGTCAATAACAGAAATAAATTGCTACTTAAATGGCCCTCAACAGAAGAGGAGCCAAACAGCTCATACCACCAGGCAAAGAGAGATTGCACTTACTGTGTGCTCTGATCTAAGTAAGTGATTATTCTGTCTGCTTCTTCTTCCAAGCGCTTGTTGACATGGTGAAGATATTCTGGCACCTGAAAATGCCAGAGTAGTTTTTTGTGTTAAAAAAAAAACCAAAAACAAAACCAACAACAACAAGGGAAAAAGAGAGACAGTATTTCTGACAGAAGTAGCAGCTCCAGTTTTAAGCAGAAATCATTAGCATTGTGACTGCAGGCAACTGCATGTGCATTTCCTTTCTCAGAAGACTCTAAAACAAAGGTCACATTACTGCCTTGTACACTGTCTAAGGCAGCAGACTATTTCTACTCCCTGACACATGCTTTGACATTAGGCACAACAAACACTGTTAAACATCCAAAATACCTCTCGTTCCTGCATAAGCCTCTGTCCCTCTGCTGCATACAGGCGATTAGTCTCTTCCAAGAATCTATGTTCGAAAGAGTCCTGATAAATCTGGGGAAATAACATGACAGCAATCCAGGGTAAAGCTTACTTACTGAGCACTAAGAAAGAATTTGAGCTATTTAGTGGTTTAAAGGTGAAACAAGTTTACTCACCTGCAAGTCAGAGAGCATGCTCAGAAGGCTTCGCAGCAAACTCCTGTCAATAGCTTCACCATTTCTTTCCCTCTCGATCAGCAGAAGAATGCCATCAATAGTTTTGTTCTGAACCTTCTGATCACTGATTATATGAGTTCTGAACAATTCTAGGCCCATATCCCTAAAAAGAAAGCAAAGACTGCTCACTAAATTGTTTAAGAATAAATCCCAGATATCTCTTATTAAAACATGATCTGGATCTAATAGAGGCCTATACCAGCATTCTCCCAATTCCTCATTCCTCTGCCTCCAAATCACTCAAGAGGAACAAATACATGAACACTAAAATAAACCATGACACTACACCAACATGAAGCTACGTATTTTAAACACCAATGCAGATATTTTTCCTAAACAACCATGCAACTTTTGCAACATCTTTATTTTTCAGTTGGTTGACAGGATGTTGGAACCTTCCCTCACAAGAAAAGAAATATATCATCCTGGGTTCCAATTCCATGGTTATGCTGTTGGACAATATTCGTTTTTTGTCCATCACTTACTAATCTTTAATTCTTAGGCATGGCTTAGAAGAACAACAGGGCATATATTAATTATTAATTATACAAGGAGCAGAAGTCGAAGTCCAAAAAAGCGTATCTTGCTTTTATTTTAAGTAACTCTTTCCTTCAAGAATTACAGAACTTGAAATAGTGTGCCTGCCAAGGCAGTTACTGGGCACCCCAAACTCTTGCACTTCAGCTGCTGACCAGACGCTCTTCCTTTAACTGTGCAAACTGGAGGCTGGTATCTAATTCACTGAAATTTGGGATCACAGCCATTCTAGAAAAATTCTATAATTGATGACAAATAAATTAGAAGTCTTCCTTTGCAACAAGCACTTGTGCATTCACCATGTAATTTACAGGTCACTACGAGGTTTATATTAAAAAATCCATCTGAAAATCAGCAAGATTTAAGCCATAGTTGAAATATACCCCCAAATAATTTTATTTCTGCACCCTCCAAAAATTTAATTCTTTGTGCCCTTACCAAATAGATGGCAGCATTGAATTCTGAAGTACATAAGTTCGATCCAAGAACAGAAAGATACTTCTAATCATAATCTGTCACGAGAAGGAATAAAACAGCCACGATTATTTTACTTTTAAAACTGAAGAGCAACACCAATTATGCTCAACAACAAGAAATCCCACCAACCGGCTTCAGGCAGTGCTTTCTTGGACACTGCTGATTTATTTAACGTTTGCTGCCAATCCCTGCAAGGTTACCAATGTGACTCTTTGCATATTTTTGTATAACAGAACAACTCCTTTAAAAATAGGTGTAAGGGAGAAAGGCTTGCATAAAACTGACAATAATGAGTTAGGGTTGTGTGTGTGTGTGTCCAAGATCAGACCCATATGTCAAGAATCACACTACAGTAAAGTATTTTCAAGGCTTGATTCCTAACAAACTAGATACAGCTGTATATCACAAAGAGACCTTACATAAATTTAAGAAGTTTGAAAAGAAACGAAGTTAAGCAAAACAGGCTGACAAAGCGACTGGTTTTCCTTAGAAAGATAAACTTACCATTTGTCTGCAGTGATCTTGCCAACATTTGTCTATTTTCTTTAGAAAAAGGACACTATCCAATGAATCCATGAAGAAATCATTAAGAAAATCATGATTAATAAATGGTGTAAGCAATGAAATGAACCAATTTTATTACTTTTTAAAGACTTAATACAGAGCATAACCAACTCACCTACTCTCAGAACGAACCAGTTAATTTCTTACAACACATTTTTTTAATGAGGATCTTTGTATTAATAATGAGAAATCAAAATTATCTGAACAAATAAAAAAATTATCTAGATAGTTTTAAATATTTTTTTAGTCCCCCATACCTCTAAAACCAGCAATACCCAATACACGTAAGAGCTCACCACTACACTCTAAGTTCAGTTCATGTTAGGAGTTAACCTTAAGAAATAAATTCTATCCTTCAAATTTATCTTTTATTCAGCTCACTGCATCGTTCTGGTACTAATTAACATCCTCTTAACAGGATGTCAACCTGATGCAACTCCAAACTTCTGAAAATAAAACATTTTCACTCTCAGAACCTGACATGATGCCAGACCACTATTACTTTTCCAAAAATACCCCAACAGCTACTTGTTGGAAGACTTTTCACTTTATCTAAGCTTGGCAAATTCAATATAAAAAAGCCTGACATGATACAGCCAATAAAGGCTTTTTAATCCTTGCTGCAAATCCAACACAAGTTTATGTAAGATGTCAAAGTGCTTCACAAATACCAGTTAAACTTTCTCAGAAACTTTTCAATGGTTACAGACATATAGGAATATGTAGTGTTCTCCTAGGCCCCACAAATAAATATAAGTAAAACCAACTGCACAAAACCTAGTAATTCAGATTACCATGGCCTAATGTCATGAACTAGTCAGAGCAATCCATCACTATATACTTGCATTTAAAACAATTTTGGCTTGTAAACAGCTAAGAAAAGGATATTCTCTGAATTGGTGAATTTGTGCTTTAATGTGGTCTTCGCAGATCTGCCTCAATTGTTTGTACAAATTTGCAGAGATCTTGTAGGAGCAGAGATTTTCAACAGCCTGAAGTAAAGAGAAACAGAAACAAAACACCCTTGCTGTATCCTTACATGTGGTTTTATAAGAAAGGACATCCCCTCCCAGACAAGAATTCTGCTTCTCACAGCTTTTAACACAGTTAACTGCTGCATGCAAAACACCAGAGACAGATATGGCACTGCAGTAGTAGAAGGAGATAAAGGCAGGCTGTGCCCTCAACAGCCCACAGACTATCGACTTCGCTGGAGTGCCAGTCTCCCACATGGAACTGCAGGACTGGCATCTCTAAAACCAAGGATGGTACTTTAATATCTTCCAGTAGCTTGCTGGGCTTCATACCTCAAAGGAGTCACTTAAAGTATTAATTTTATTAACTGCTGTGCTCTGCAAGTCGTACTGATATTAGTGGAAAAGCACTGCCAGATTAATTTCCTTTTGCAGTCCTTCCCTTGATTAAGTTTCCCTCATCCCCACAAGTACCTACATATACATATGTTATCTATCTTATCCATCCATCCACCAATTCTGTGCCTGAATAAGTTTAATTATAATTCTGAATATTAGTAGCATGACTACATTTACAGTGACAATCCCAGATTTCTAGATTTCACCAAGTATTAGAATAATTATCACTGTGCTCACAGTAAGAAGTGAAAAGAAGTTTAAAGGGGCCATGTTTTGGAGACTGATCAAGCAAACAATCATTCTTAAGTCCATTAGTGTATCTCAAGGCTCCTAAAATTCATACCCATTGTCCAGAATTTGAAAGCAACTAAACAACTTTAACTCTTTGCAGGCCAGTGAAAGACACAGTAAGGAGTTATTCTGTAAAACACCTGTAAGAAGCTAGAGGAGAAGCATATTTGATTTTCAATTAATGCTTTGTACATTAGTAAATAGCTATTATTTACTTATTGGAAAAGATTTCAGTTGCTAGTATGGCCAACTCCTTGGGAAAAAAAAGGATTGGAAGGTAAAGTTTGTTCCCCAGCACCTGCAGGCAACCATGGAAGGATGGCATAGCTCAGAAGTGCACAGAGCAGATCTATGCCATTACACTGAAATTCCCCCAGAATATTTCCCAACAGTCCAAATGGAAGCAGACAGCGAGCAGTCACCACTAAAAGCACAGCAACAATCAAAATAGCTGAACAGGAGTTCTTTGGTTCATCCCAGAATATCAACAGGAATCGTTCTGAGCTCAAGTGCAGTACATCTTATACTGGTTCCAGCACACAGAGGAGTTAAAAAAACCCCAACCAAACACAAACCAAACCTCCATGAAAACCAAAACCCCACAACAAAACCATCCCACACAACAATAACTGCACAACCCCCCAAACCTGCATGAGCTTAAGTCAGAAGTAAACAGGTATAGCAAGAGAGTGAATGTGCCAATTAACCAAAACAAGTCTGAATGAAGACTGTAAGGAAAGCCAAAATTATCACCCAAGTAGACATATCTTAATATTTGGAAATAGCAACAGGTTTAACTCTTCAGCCTCAACACTTAAGAAACACCAAACAAATAGAATAAAGTGATAGGAAAACATGTTCTATAGTTCACTGCTCAGAGCAGTTTGTGGGCACTGCTCAACTCTATGCTGCTGTTGTACAAACAGGTTCAGGCAGCAAACCAGGATACAACCTGATACTTGATTCAGTAGAACAAGGGGATGGAAAACACTGAGCTTTGAACAACCTGATTAAAACTTCAGCAAGTGCAATCTTCCTATGTTTCTTAATTTCTTCCATTTTGGAGAAGCCAACTCTGAGTTTGGAAGGTGAATGTTTTGGATGGAACTTGACTGCCATCTGCAGAACCACCATTAGTCTGGCTTCAAATCATCAACTCAGGACACCAGCAGCCTCTTTCCTGGATTTCTGGTCACCTCATCCCAACACTGTTATAACTGCTGCCTATCAAACATGTACTCTTTAACAATGCTGCTCTAAATCCCTGAAATAATTAGCTCCTGCACTGTATATGGACAAATGCATAGAATTAACTTTTAGCGAAACAGACATGTATTAATATACACCAACTTTTATGGAGTGTTCATATAAAGCTGAGCTTTAACATTTGTCTATCAGACATTCCAAAGCATTAAACATGTCTGCAAGGATTGTCTGAACATAAAGTACAAAACATCTGCATCTTTGTTGATGACATGCACAGAAATGCTTTAATTTTTAAGGGATTAAGCCCCTACTGCAATATTATGCTTTTTTTAATTATTAGTGCTAGAAAATGCTGATTGTATCTAAAATGTATCAACATTGATACATGTAAAAACTTTTGGGCCTCTAGTTCACAAAATTATCTTGTTCTGAATTAGTGTAAAAAATGTTTCTGATCAAGGAATCTGTGCCCTAATAATGGTCACAGATAAATCCTGAAGAAGAGCCCTATTTCCTTTGTGTAACATATAGGCAGTTGGATGTGGTTTTCTGTTTGGTTTGGTGCTTTTTTTGGTCTGGTGGTTTTTTTGCGGGCTTTTTTTTTTTTTTTTTTTTTTTTTTTTTTTTTTTTGGTGTGTTTTGTTTTGTTTCATTCCACACCTGGGTTTGTGTGGTAAGGAAAAAGAACTGAACACAATTCTGATGAGAGAAAATCAGAACTTTCCTGAAGTACTTAACTCTGATTGATTTTAAAAAAACATAGTTATGTATCAGGTACCAAAGATCTAGATCTCTACTTTCAGGTACTAATGTAAGGAAAATTATTCTATGAAAGAAGTATTCAATTCTGTAGCACTTCAGCTACTCAAGGATGGGAATCATTTTGTTTGCTGAGGAGGAACAAAACAAGTATGAAGCTTGGGTCCTGCAAAGAAATAAAAGCTTCAAAATGTTTGCTCAGCGGGATTTTTCCAACACAGACAAGACTTAAACCAAACGCAAGAAGTTTAACTCCATTAAAAAAAGAATTATCTTCTTTTGAGGTGTGCAGCAGAACTTTTGCAGACTTTTGTAATTCCCCTCTATGTTGGATAATGGTGTCTGCCAAGGCATATTTGAGATCAGATCCTTTTACCAAGCAGCTGTTCAGAAATGACATTAGTTTAGTTAGCATCTAAAAACACTAGTGGTTCCTATTGCTATTTTTAAATCAAGACATTTATTTTTAGGTTTATATTAAAAAGCCATACTTGATTGCACACTATTTCACTGAGAAGTCTCTAAGTAATAACGATGTTGAATCACTGAGATTTAAAACAAAAAAGCTTATTTTTTGTTTTCTGACCACAAGCAACATTAAATTAAGCTTGTGGTAAGACTGAGCAGAAATTTAAGCAACACTGTTAAACAGAAGCAAGTATTTCAATAGAACTCTGTATTTTTAAACAATTTTGGATAGCCTTCAAGCACTTAATTAACAGCTATTTGCACCGTTGTTCTGTCTAGAGTAAGTAATTTACAACACCACCACGTACAATCAGTTGTAATTTGCTATCACTTCCACCAATTTTGCAGAAACAACAATACTGTCTGTTATTCTGACAAACTGTTAAAAAAGCAGTATTTTTAGTCAATTAGTTGAACATTACAAAAGACTGTAGTGATCTTAAGAATGCCATGGACTGATGAACAGCAATTAATGCTTCCTTAAATCTATCCCCAACCTTGTACAAACAGGATTTTTTCCCCATATTCACATGCAGCTTCTGTTGAAAAGGGGAGGGCAGGGGAAGAAGAGACACTAAAAAGAGATGGTGAGGAGGCTATATACTCACACAGAGGAACAGATTCAGCAACTAACCAGGTAACAAAGGCTTTAAAAGTAGAGTAAAAAGTTCAAGGGCTTCTTAATACCCAGCTAAAGCAGCACCGTTGCTATGCTGCTAAAACCGCAAGTGACGTTAGTAGGGAAAAGGTAAGCGGGGGGAAATCTCCCCAACACATCCAGCTGAAAAAGCAGAAGTGGAGCTTATAAAAAAGCATTAGGAAATGCAGTTCAATCTGATCACTTCCTAAAGTATTTAAGAAAACACAACTAGAGCTGCTGTTGGCAATAAAGTTTGATTCTCAGTTGTTAGATAGAAAGAATGCTGCAATGCCCAAAAATTACAATCAAACCAAAATAAGACAATTCATGAAGGAAAAATGGTGTTCTATTTACCTACTAGAAGTCAATAGAAAGTTTCAGTTTTTAAGTGATTTGTGATACTTGATTGCAAGAGATACTTTCTTCAGAAGAGAAATGATATTTTAATATAAATCACCTTAAACACCAGTATTTGAGGATTTCACATTTCTCCTTTAGCAGATAAGCACTACAATCCCCTAAACAGAAAAGGAAATATAGCTCCTTGCCTTAGTTAACTCCCTCAACTGCCACGAGGGAAAAAGCCAAACCTTGGTTTTTGTTGTGGCAAGTAAAAAAAATATACAAGCTCAGTACTAGGTCTTGTGAAATTTTCAAAATGAAGAAACTGTTTGGTGAAAAGTTTTTTCAATGACAAAAGCAGCTATCAAACAAAATGCCATATTCTTACCATCGTATCTAAGTGTTTCAAGCAAAGAATTCTGAAAACAAAACAAAAAGGTCACAACCCATTGCTTTTACTTAATGCACTTACCTGATAGAGCTCTTCTAAGTTGTACTTAATTGAAGTACTGTTCTGGATAGCTTCTACAGCTTCTTTCAGTTTTTGCCAGGTTTCATCTGTGTAGTTTTCAGGCAATTTGGGTTTATCTTTAAAAGAAATTATATGAAGTTTGAGAATGTGTTTAGATAAAGCAGAACGTTTTACAGAAATGAGAAGAATGTAGCTTTGAGGGGAAAGAGGTATGGGCTGACAGCCCAGCTTTTAATTTATACTTACATGAAAAGAAAACATTTGTTTAAAAGCAGTACCTTATTCACATTTGAAAGAGTAACATATTGAAGAAATTTATCATTGCTCTTGACATACACAGCACTTGTAGTCTAAACAACACCTGTGGTTTACAAAAATCACAATCCTGTGCCTGAGCAGCTCAAGACAGGCTAAAACCAGCAAGAATGATCTAGACCTTCATTACACTCTCATTGCCAGGCCAGCAGAGCCAAAAGAAAAGAACATAAAAGGCAAAAATTAGGCATTAAAAGATGCACAGTTGTGTGTATCTTAGTTTTTAATTTACTGCTCATTAATTCTACTCTGTATTAACAAGTGTTCAGTGTTTCCTCAAGAAACACTCACGGAAACACTGTAATTATTGTACAAGCTTTATGGTCCCAAGGAAAACATTCCAATTTAAAGGAATCCATTTATGTCTCTCTTGGGTTTGGCCAGTGATTTTTGAGTTAAGCCTCTTTTAATGTTCAAACAGCTCCAGATCTGACACTCTCCATTATTTTTTCCTGTCTCTTTTCTGGAGATGCCCCTGCTCTGCAGCACCCTCACTAAAGCATTTTCAGCATGCTAAGGTATTCCCTTACATCCTCCAAATATAAGAACTATTTTAAAATTTTATAGTCTTGTAACTACCTAAAGTGACCATTTCTGTTCCAATAAGCACACTCCCAAATGGAGAAGACAGAAGAAGAAAACCTGAGACAGAAGATGACACATGCACATTCATGCTATCAACAGGTGAAGCTGGCCCAGTTTATGCTCTATTAAAATTGACTTTTACACACCTAAAAGTAAAAAATAAACTTTAAAGCTTTATGATTTCCTTAGAAATAACTATCAGAGAGAAGCAATTTTTTATTCTCCCAAGCATTTCCCTACAATATTGGCAATATTCCAACATTAGCTGCATCATCCAGCTCTAGAGACAACTGACTATGGACTTGCCTATTTTCACTAGCAACTCCTGAGTATGCTGCTCAGCAGTCAACATCAAGGTTATGGATTATAGGAAGCTATTTAAGTTGTAAAGGATGTTATTGATATCATACTAAGATAATGACAAAAAAAAATTAGGATTATTATTCAGTTTAGCATCTAAGAGTAAATAAAAAGCAAAAACTGAGACACTCTTTTTAAGCAAGTGGTTCAGATCCCAATTCATAAACAGTGATGATCACAGCACCATGCAATGCATCACTTTTAACAGATATTTTAAACGTTAAGAAGTTTAAAATTCCTTTAAAGGAATTAACTTCCTTTAAAGATAACAGTGCACAAGCAACTGAAGAGCAGCCTACAGTGCATTATAGGTTTGTATTTTAAAATAATCAGTCAAATTAAATGATGATGCTGTGATGATGGAGAACATTTTCAGAATTGGAACCTTAAAGCAAAGAGTTACAGTGTGTTCATGAATTCCTGCAAAACATTACAGTGGGTCAAATAATCCTAATCCTCACCTAATGCAAAATGTCTACAGAACACTTGTGTCAATTGTGTATTTAGAAATTAATTTTAATTTCGGTAGTATCTTTTACCCCTCCACAAACCCAAACACAGAGGAGGAAGAAACAACCCAAGAAAGCAAGGTAGTGGACTATTTTGGAAGACAGCAAGAGGCAGGAAATAAAAAAAAAAAGCTCACGATAGCCTCATCTTTATAGGGAAAAAATGGCAGCATTTTAGCTAAGCTTTCTGCTTACCTATTTGTATTTTTGTTTACTAGAAAATGAAGCAGCACCACGTTAGAAAAGCTTAATTTCTCTACTTCACCTTGGCCTCTAGTAACACTACTCAAAAATCTCAAACACATGTTTGGAGAGAATTTATAAAATAATGTAAACTTATAAAGTAAGTCAAGACAGAGAAAATATACTACAATTAAAAATTACAGCAAGGGACATTACAAGGAAAAAACTGCAAAAATCTGAACAACCTACTTTAAAGCAAGTGGGGAAACCAGAAAAGAAATCCACCATAATAGCCTGATAATCACCTTAGCTTCAACATTTAAAACTAAGCACGGCAGATTATCCTATAAACAGACAACACAGATAGAGGCAAGACGTGCAGATTCAAGGCCAATTAAAAAAAAACAAGAAACCCTCACATTCTACGCAAAGACTTATCATAAACTGAGCTAAAATATAAACTAAGCTCTGGATCAGGATTACTAGAAAAGAAGTATCAAATTTTAGAAGTTTAAACAAAGGTGATCTACACACTTAGCAGTAAAACCTAAGTGTGTAAACAGCTAATGTACAAATTAAGGCCTTCTCCAGAGACAGGGTGAAGGGAGTCTGAAAAATCATTCCAAGCAGCAAAGTGTAGCTCAGGATGTGTACATGACCAGGCAAGCACACATCAGAAATCATTATTCCCCTTTACATAAGTATGGAAAGGTTCACCACCGAAAAGCAATTCCCACAAAACCTGGAGCCATTTGAAAGGAACCGGTTTTCAGGATGAAAACAAAACATAAAGTCGAGTGTCAGCTCCCCACAGGTTGTGACAAATTATGGCCTGTTACCTTTAAAGTTCTTGATCACTAATTTCTTAGCAGAGCCAGGTTTACTGTTGGCGAAACTGGAAACAGTAGAGGAGGCAGCTTTGGTCAGGCCATTTGCATGGTGCCCCACAGCCACTGACGAAATTAAAAGGCTTTTATTTTTAAGCTGTTGCTGGTGCTGCTGCTGAGAAGAGGCAGCAGGAGAGGAGGAGGAAGAAGACTCTTCAGCCATCTTCACATCGAGTCCAATAAAATCCACGGAGTCCTCAAAGCGCAGCTTCTTCTGGAGGTGATGGTTGGAGGAAGCAACCCCTGAGGAGGAGCAGGAGGAAGTGGTGATGACAGAGGAAGATGATGAGGAGGTGTTTTTGGAAGGAGAAGAGGTGCAGGAGGAAATGGAATCAAATTCTTCTTTTTCGGAATTACTGTTGCTGCTGTTATTTAACTTTCTCTTCTTGCAGGAGGAGCTGCTGCTAGTGTTACCATCAGTGGCAGGTCTGACCTCCTGGGCTGCAGCTGGGGGGTTGGGGGAAGAGAAACCTGTGGGAAACATGAACACACAGAAGTGAACAGGCTGAGGGGCATCAAATCCTTGTGATGTGACAAAGAGAGAGGGAGAGTTTTAAGAGTCCGTCTCTGTTTGCTGCCTCTCGTTGGGGGGGGGTCTTTCAACTCCTCCTTCTCATCAGTGGAGTCCTTCTGTATTCCTTCTCCTTCGCGTTCTTCTTTATCTGTGGAATCACTTTTATCTCCTCTTCCCCTTTTCTTTATTACTTTGGTTCTTCTCGTAGTTTGCCTCTGCCTTTCTGCTTCTACTCTTTTCCCAGCGCAGCGTTCCCGTTCCTGCCTCTCGCCGCCCACCCGATCCTTTCAATTCTCCCCAGCAGCAGGATTCCCCACGGCTGCCCGCTCCGCCGGCTTCTCCTTGCGCTCCTCTCCGGCTCCGGCCGCCTCGTCTCCGCCGAGCAGCAGCGGGGAGGGCTGAGCGCGGCTCTCTCTCGCCTCGGCTCCAGCCCCTCGCCCCACACGCCTCCCGCTCTGCCCCGCGGCCGCTCCGCTCGGGCCCCGCTCCCCCCTCTCCGCCTGTGCCCGCGCTCCCTGAGGGGGGCCGGCCCGGCCGGGTTGTTATTGTCACTGCACGGCAGAGGGAGCGCAAAAATGGCGGCGCATCCGCCCGCCGTGCATGACGGGGCGCGGCGCACGGAAGCGCGGCCGGGAAGCGCCGGGACCGCCCCGGGACCCGCCCCGGGACCCGCCCCCGGCCCCCCGGCGCTCTCGGCCCCGCCGGAACTGATCGCGGCTCGGTGCCCCCCGCGCCGGCGTGGGGCCGCCCCCTGGGGTGGGAGTGCGGGGTCGGGGAGATCCGCCCCGGGGTCCCGCCCGGCCTCACCCGGGCCGTCCCCGCCTCAGGCTGGCCGCAGTCAGAGCGGTGCATGGCGGGGTTGGCGGGAGCTCGGCCCCGGGAGCCTGCGGCCTAGGCCGAGGCCTGTTGGCTTGGTTTCGGAATGATTTTTCTTACATTTATGTATAAACAATTATTTAGCGTCAGCTTTTTGATATTATTTTAATACATACGGACTTGTACTGAGCTACAGTCTGTGGTGTGCTTTTGTTCTGTTTGTTTTGTAACTTTCGGAAGCGAGAACAGAAGTCTTAGGCCTTTAGAGTCTCTTAATGTTGGTGGGTCTGTTACCAAAGGCCCTGTAAACTCCCCAGGAACGTTGTTAGGATTAAAGTATTGCTGAGAAAGGGCTGTGGAAGAAACCAAGTGATGAGGTTTGTTCCAGGAGATTCTCCACAGACTTCAGCTGAGAGCACAGGCCTGCCTGCCTGACAGGGGAGCTCCTCAGGGGAAGTCCAGTGGCACTTGGATAGGAAAAGATGGGCCAACTTGTCTTGACAAAAACTGGTACACAGAGATAGGAATATAACATTACTGAGGCTCTTCTGGAGAATGTTTTCTGACTGAGTCACTGTCAGATAGCTCCTGAGGCCTAAAACACTATGCTTGTGATGTGTAGAAAAGCACTTTTTCCAGTAAAAAAATCCCCAAAAAACCACAAAACAAAGGTTCAGTCTGGTTTTGACTGGCTTTAGAACAGGTTGTGTGGTTCCTAAGGCTACTAAATTACATTCCAAGTCAGATGTAATAGAAATAAACAGGTTTGCTAAGTAAATAAAACTTAAGTGACTATGCTGTAAAGTTTTCCTCTGTTTCCCAGTAACTGTCATGTTCACTTAAGGCAAATTAGATAAGAGATGTAGAGATGTAAGGGATGCCAAATTTCTACACATTCTTGGTTCATTGAAGGGATTGAACTTACAAAAAAGACATGAGTAAGAGTCCCTTTTTTGGCTATGCAATCATTGAGGGACAGAACAGTCATTGACTTTGTCCCATCAGTTAGAACATTCAGCTTTTGGATATGTGAAAGCAGTTGGAGGCAAGGTAAAGTTCTGGGGATCCAGGAAGAAGCCAGGTGTGATGGATTTTCCCCCTTTTCTACCAAAACTTATGGGGGGGTGAAATCCTAAGTTCTTTCTATTTAGCATGTGATCCTGAGGGGTGGTTTCTGTCAGGGCAGTTGCTGGATGTTCCCCTTGCTGTGTCAGTCTTCTCCAGGTACTATGCTTTTAAAATTTTGGTACTTAAAAGTGACCCTGCAACCAGAGCTAATGTCTCCAGCTTTTTGGTGTTGAGGCTGAACAACTTTCAGTTAGGATTCTAACTGAATAACCCCGAGAGCTGTGTTAATGAAGTCCAGCCTAGGTCCTTGGAGCCTTCTTCAAAAATCCTCTGTACAAGCACATTTAGATTGGCTGAGCAGTTACCTGGCCCTGAAGTCTGCAGCTGCCCCAGCAGAAAACATTTGGAAGAGAAGATGGAGAAGTTGAGACCAGACTCCAGGTTAGCTCAGCCCTTCAGGAAACCAGTGGTCTAACTGCTTTAAGGCAGTAGAAGTATATAGGTGAGACCTGCCCCTTGACAAAGGCAACATTTGAAAATTTGGGACTAATCTTGCTGTTTTAGGCAGGCATGAAGCCAGTGGCTAAGGTGAGTTCAGTGAGATGTGCTGCCTTTCTCAAGAAGCAAGGTAGAAGTTTACCTTGTGTTTCCATCATTTGAGGTAGAATATACAGATTTTTCATTACAGTTTTTTAAAAATGTGGTTTTTTTGTATGGCAAAGTATTGTTTGATGAAAGCTTTCTTGAAGATCACCAGAACATATGGAATAGTTTGTCAGTGTGATAAACTCATGTTCTCACTTTCTAATCCTGGGGATGAGCAGTATCTCAATGTTTCAGTTAAAATTGAATTCTTGATTATAACCCAGTATTTTTAGTGATGCTACAAAGTAGGTGAAGGGGCCATTCATGAGTGAAATGCTTGACTATTTATGTAATGCCATAGTTCATTCCTATCCTTTTAAAAAGTTATCAGTGTTCCTGAGGCTGTACTGCACTATTTGAATGATACCACGTATAAAGCTTGATTTTACTTTGTTTGGCTGATGTAATTTTTAACTGTTAGGTTTTAATTACTTGTTGTAGTATCAAAGGTGATTGTTTTGTATGGAAAAAAGAATCTGGTGTTAGCATAATGGTAATCTGATCTTTTATGTTCTCTCCTCCTTTCCCTTTATGCTAATGGTAGCATTTCCATGACTCTAAAAAGAAACTGGGTGATCGTCCATATGTCTGTTCGTATAGCAGCCACCAGCCTAAAGAACAAACACAGGTCTGCTTCTCAAAGAGAGAAAAAGCAGTGTGGTAAATCCTGCCTGCCTGTGGTGTTCTGTTCACAATTGCTGCGGCCATCACCAAGCAAAACCCAGTTTGATTCTAATAAACACTATGGATGGTCCTCTCCACCAGCATCCATCTCTGCCTGGCAGGCGAGATCTTCTCTGCAAGCCAGGCTTCTGCTCCCTCCCCACCTTGAAAATGTGGCACTGTCACCTGGGGTTCATTCCCTGGCCAGCTCCAGTATCTGCTGTTTGACAAGAACTCAATTTTTTCCACCCCGGAATGCTCTTGACAGGATCTTGTGTCCTGCTGTGAAGCTGGCTGCTTTGCTAGTTTGAAGATGGCTGTGTTTTTTCCCAGTTAAACGCATTTTGTGTTTAAATGATGTCAGCAGCTATTAGCGCTTTGCTCTCCTCTTATTTTACCGAAAAGCGATATATTCCCTAGGAGAACAGCGCCGTGCCTGTAGGCACCAAGCACCTGGCTGTTAAAGCCTGGTAACGCCGCTGTCGTGCAGGGGGCAGGCAGGCGGTGATGCCGAAGGTGCCGGCACAGGCACCGCCTCGGCGCACGCCGTGCTGCTGCTGCTGCCGCCTGGCCCCGCCCGTTCCGCGGTGCTGGAGCGGCGCTTCCGCCGGGCGCCGAGCGAGGGACGGCCCGGCCGGAGCCGCGTGTGAGCAGCGCCGAGGCTGTGGGTGCCCGCCCGCCCGCCGGCCCCGGCCTGCCCGCCCGGCGCCCCCCGCCCGCAGGATGTTCAAGAAGTGAGTGGTGGCCGGGCTGGGGCCGGGGGGAGGCGCGGGGGAAGGGAAGGGAAGGGGCCGGGCGGGCCCGGCGCCCCCTCAGCCCCGGGCGCTGCGCTGGCGGGAGCGGCCCCGCGGCCTCCTCGGGCAGCGCCGCCCGCAGCCCTCGGCTTTGCCTTGGGCACTCGCTCGTTAAATGGAGCTGAGTCATTAACTTGTCCCAACTTGGGGTGGTAGAAAGCGCCGTTCGTGTTTCTGTGGTGGACATGAAGGATTCGCATCGGGACAGGGCTGTGGGTGTTTGTGTTACCAGCAAAGTACTCTTGGAGTTGAATAAAATAGCACGGTTTTATTTGTGAGATTAAACACGTATTTTGTGGCCGTACAAAAAGTTTAGAGATGAAGACAAGCTACTGAGGGGGGACCCCCTCCCCTCCCCCACCCCAGTGTTCCCAGGGGACAAATTTAAGCCTCACGAAACCCTGCATTTGAAAGTTGGACAGTCAGTCTGCTATTAGACTTTTACAGTGAATTTATAAACATTTTTGAAGACAGATGCTGAAAAATGCATCTTTTGTACAGCAAATAGTGCATTTCTAAAATACTTTCACTCACCTGACAGATTTGATGAAAAGGAGAATGTATCAAACTGTATCCAGCTAAAGACTTCAGTTATTAAAGGCATCAAGAATCAACTGGTAGACCAATTTCCTGTTATCGAACCATGGCTAAACCAAATCATGCCAAAGAAAGATCCAGTCAAAATAGTAAGATGGTAAGTGTCTTTTCTCTTAAACTTTGCTTTTAAGGTGCTAGGATTGCTTCCTTTGTATGTTTACTTTGTACAGTAGATAAACCTAGCACTTTTGATAGGCGTCCAACATCTTTTAATAGCTAGTAGTCTGTGTTAACATGGCCAAACTAGAAAGTTGGCATGTGCTCATTGTGCTTTAAAGGCAGATGCTAGTAGGATGCTTGAGGAACTTAAAAATGCTGCCTAGTAGTTAATATGGAGTGTATTCAGGCTCTCTCCAAGGATCAGCCTGTTGTTGAAGGGAAGCATTCAGCTTTATGGACACGGAAGCTCAAAATTGTTTGGATTCCTGTCAGTAAAATTTTGTACTATTTTTGGGCTTCCATATATTAACTTGGTTATTTTTCCTTTTTCTAAATAGAGACTAGTACATTTTTGCCAAGTTCTTCTCCTTATTCACTCTTTGTATTGCATTCAAAAAACAACACCCAAAGAAATGCAGTTTGTATATTTTGTCAGTGGGTTACTTTTTTCTTGAAGGGTGAAGAAGTGAACAGGAGACCACTGCTGAAGAAAAATCATACAAAAGGATAATATTTTTAGTTTTAAATGTTGTTGTTAATTGACTGTTTTTATTCTCAGCTGTTAAGATAGACCAGACTTCATAAAGTAAAATACTTATTTAAACTATAGAAGATTTAAGTAGCTCTTGGATTTTTTTTTTTTTAATCTTGCAGTCATGAACATATAGAAATCCTCACTGTGAATGGAGAGTTGCTGTTCTTCAGGCAAAGAGAAGGAATTTTTTACCCAACGCTAAGGTTGCTTCACAAATGTGAGTTTCCTGAGGGTGGTCGTGTTGGGAAGAGAAGGGTGACACTGTGATTCCACAGGACCAAGTCTGTAGAACCAAATTAAAAAGAGCTTCCATTCCATATATCCCATACATATGCGTATTCCAGAATAGATCTTAAAGGTACATTATACTTTCTTAACTGGAATTTATTAATTTTCTATTTCACATATCCATGTGAATTGCTTTCATGCTATATGTTAAGCAATCTGAACTTTGGTAAGTAAGAAATTGTGCAAAACTCTCTAAAAATATCTTGAGAGGCTTCTCTAGGACAGAGATAGAAATTTGCTATTGTTGGTCCCTATCTTTTTTCTTTCAAGTCTTGTTATACAAATACTTTTAAGTTCTTACTAGAAAAATACTCTGTCTTCCTGAGTTTAATGATGTAATGTGTATCTGTCTCATATAGGAATTTATGCTGCATGCTTTTTACTTTTCACAATTTATTCTTGCCATTTTTTTCTTGCTGTTCTACTTGATTGTATTACTCTGTTTTGGATCCCAAAAAATGTTACTCAGTCAGATCTCAGTGTTGGAAATACTTCAAGAGGGTGCCTGCACTTGCAGGATGGCTTGGAAAGCTGACAGCTCTCACGAATTTTGTCCATGTTTGATTTTTTTGTTACGTTAACATTAAACTGTCTTTATTTCATGTTGGAGTAATTTGTAAGAGTACATGGAATTTAAGACCCCTTGGTTTTAAGATCTTTTAGGATGGGTCCTGGGTGGTTGTTTACCCTAGGGGAAAATGGTTGCTCAGTCTGTGGGTCTGTGAGTGTGTAGGAGCCATAGCCTGAAGTGCTAGATTACATTTGGTTCTTAGACAAAAGATGTGGTCTGGGAGGACAGTGCCTGTGTCCTTTCAGGTCAGCATTTGTGTCCTTCTGGGATGGTGCCACCCAGCAGGAGCTCTGGTAATTGTTTCTCAAACTTCCTACCCTTGCAGGACGCTCTTATATCTAATTGTCCCATTTAAACTGACTTGATAATGAGCTATTCATGTTGTCATGGTGCTGTATTAATTGCAACGCTGTATCTTTCCCCTCCTAGACCCATTTATTCTCCCGCATCAGCAGGTTGATAAAGGCGCCATTAAATTTGTCCTGAGTGGAGCTAATATAATGTGCCCTGGCCTGACGTCTCCTGGAGCAAAGCTTTACCCTGCTGCTGTTGACACTGTCGTTGTATCCTTCTTAACTGTGAATCATTGCTCACTGTGAGATGAGTTAAATTTCTGTTCTTGTGTTCTCGGTTGATCATTATTTGTATTACTTTGGATTTTAATTGGATTTCGTGAAATTACTAGTAACCAGAAAGGAGCTGCAGGGGTTTAGATATTGCTCGGCAAGGTTAAAATTGTTGGTATTTTTTCACTTACTGTACGTTCCAAACCACATAACTGTTCCTGCTGTACCGTTAGGTGGGTTGCTGTTCCATTAATTTCATTGGTAAGTGGAGCTCCTTAGTGATTTTATGCAGAACGGTAAAAGTAGATGGAAGTGCAGTGTAATTTGTCCCCTACCTCCTTAGTAAATCTTGTATTCCCTTCAGAAGAATTCTCTCCTGTTCTTAGGGAATTAGGAAAGATGTTTAGGGTCAGCTTTACTGCAGTCAGGACTTGCTGTATGTGTCTGATGAAGCTAGCATATGTAAAATGAGGAAAGTGTTCTAATTGACTCATTATATTACTGAGAAAAGAAC
This sequence comes from Phylloscopus whistleri, assembly GCA_017589585.1. Taxonomy (NCBI): domain Eukaryota; kingdom Metazoa; phylum Chordata; class Aves; order Passeriformes; family Phylloscopidae; genus Phylloscopus; species Phylloscopus whistleri. The sequence continues at coordinate 40,580 of JADMLD010001007.1, read as the reverse complement.
TCTGAACAAATATAGCATTTGTAACACCAAGCTGTGCTGCTTTTGTTGTTAGTTAGATGCTGTGGGAAAAGATCAGCAGTTAACATCACATGTTGCCAAACTCTGAAAAGGACACGTGATTTTTAAAGTACTTGTGGTTTTTAAATTTGTGTCTCAGTTCTTCTGTGCCTTGGAATCTAAAATGGCCCTCCAAACGTGCTGGTTTGTTCCAGAAAGGCAGAGACTGTCATCTCTGTGTTGGGCACAAAGGAAGAAATGTAGCACTGGGAGATTTTTTCTGTAATTGCTGTTCCAAGTTCATAAATACATGCTTTGTTCTACACACTGATTCAATTGTTAAATTCAGTGCATTGTTTTGCTTATCTTTAAGAGCTGGAGCTCTAGAATTGTAAAAGGTTAGAAGTTCAACACTGGCTTTTGAAAGTGTTTTTGGAAGTAATCTCTTCATATTGCTTTTACTTTTCTGAAATAGTTGAAAAAGAAATCTGTTTTCCTTAGCAATAATTTGTAGGCAATAATGGCAGAGGGAAAACAACATGCATTATGTGTGGGAGTAATGAAGATGTCAGCTGAGGACATGTAAGTGTTTTATAACATGTAAACTGAATTATAACCTGTCCTGTGTTGTTATTCTTGTTAGTTTGGAGTATGAGCACTACTGTCAAGGTTGTTCAAATACAGACTTTGTAAGATTTCATTTTGTTGATTGGTATTCAGGGAAAGAAAAGGAGGCGGGGAATGTCTTCTCTCCTTATTGGGAATCAAAATAGTTCATGTGAATATGGATTTTAAGACACAAAACATTAGTACTGCTACTGAATGTTAGTATTTCTAGTGCTCTGATCATACTTTCTCAAAGATCTTGTTGAACAAAAACATGCTTCTATCAAGTATTTACTACCTGGGGTAGCCAAGAGATGTCATTTGGATTTGAGAGGATAGAAAACATTGAAGAGATTTTTGTCTGCAGGGACAGCAGAGACTCAAGTCCTACTGGAGCTTGGTTGCCTGTCTAGGTTTGTTTTTCTTTGTGGCCTGCTCTTTTTCTTTAGGGTGTACCCACATGCAGCATTCCTACTTGCTGTGCTGACAAATTTAGCTGAGCCTCTTGTGAAATTTAGAGGTCTGCTGAGGGGATAAACCAAAAACCATTTGAGAAGGAAAAAAAATACAGAAAATGGATGTTATTTGTTCTTGGCTTTCAGATAGTGCTAAATTGTAAGTAGCTAAATCACTTTGTCATTTTAAGTTCTATTAACGTCTTGCAGGATGTGAGGTGCACCCAGCAGGTTTGGGCTGTGTTGGTTTCCAGACCCATCTGTCACTTGTGGCAGTGAGGAGCTTTTTTGGTGAAAACAAGTCACTTTTTTGGGTGGTTAATTCTCAGCAGAAGCCTGTCCTAAGCAGTAATAGTAGCATGAGGCAGAGAGCTGGGAATGTCCTAGAGGACAGGGATAGAGTGGGACCGTAGAAATCTGGATTTGGACCTGCTGTAGCTGTTGAGGAATTATATTCTTCAGGATTCTTTGTGGTGCTTCAAAAGACTCCAAGTGGGAAGAAAAGCTACTTGTGTCCCAGTCCTAAGAGTGCAGTGATTCACTGTGATAATTGCAAACCAAGGTCCTTTGTATACCTAACTTCAAATCCACCAGGCTTGCAGCTGAATATCCTGCTCCTGTGAGAAGCAACATGAACTGGAGAGGAAAATGAAATGATACTCCTCTCTGCAGCCTGTTAGCTGCTTTTTTGTGTGACATTGTTCTGCAATTTTCTGGTTTATGCAGTGGGATTTCAATCTCTTGGTGTGATTACTACATATAATGTGTTAATATTGTGTTAGCAGCATTTTCCTTCCTGATTACTTTTGCACAGGTTGTGTAAGTAATAGAACACTTGATGTAAATGGAGTAAATTATATTCTCTGGGGAAATGAAACTTGTTCTCACTCCCAGAAAGAGATTTGTCTTGTTTATTGTGGCAAAACTAGTTTGTGGTGGTTTTTTTTTTTTTTTTTTTTTTTTTTTTTTTTTTTTTTTTTTTTTTTAACTGGAAAAATAAACACATTCAAGACAGACACAAACCAGCAATTTTTAGAAGATGGCATGACTCAAAAGATGTAATACTATAGAGGATAGCATGTCTGTAAGAAGCTGAAAGTCCTTGGTACATAAATTTAGCATTTTTAATTCTTTATTAAGTGGGTAGATGACCTGCAGTTAGAAATGAGGCAGCTCACCTGCATATGATTGTGTCAGTGGCACACTTGGAAACAGAACTTGTTAGATTCCACATTCCAATTGTCTTGTACCACATCCTTTGCTGGGAGGGGAAAGCTACTTTGATAGAGAAATGGTAAAATTAAGAAAAGTAGCAGGAGTCTTGTCTGAAGAACTGTGTCCCACAAAGAAGTAGTAAAAATACTGTGGACTGCTGTTGAACAAATGTGGAAGGCAAATATTGTCCTCTTATCAGTCAGCAGTGTGGGCACACGTAATAACAAATATTGTTTCTTGTCCACCTGCTGTGGAAGATAATGACTTTGTGGTTGATAGCTTTCCCCTTCCAGTTGAAAAATATTGCAGATTTTGCTTGAAATAATTTATTTTGTAGTGCTCTCCTATTTAACCTAGCTAATACTTCTGTATGTTTTTCCTTCTACAGTGAGAAGGTCAACAAAGGGATTGGTATTGAAAATATCCACTATTTAAATGATGGCCTTTGGCATATGAAGACATACAAGTAAAACAACAGGAACTGTTACTCCAAAGGAATGCACTTAGATTAAATGTGGACTGCTTTGTAATTCCTTGTTTTTAATGTGACTGAATGTACAAATTATTTTGTTCTGTGGCTATGCTAAATAAATCAATTGAATGCAAAAGTACTGTTAGGCTACAATAGTTTTCTAGATTTCTTTTTATTACAGTTATTTTGTCTTAAACCTGAGTATTCAGTGACTGAAGATACTTGATGAAAGATTCTGCATGGACTGTGAGTAGACTGTTTCAATGGAAAGGAGGAAAAAGCCAAGAAATGTTTACATTTTTGTGCTCTTCTAAAAGAGTAATATAAAGTATGTGTGAAATATAAATATGGTTTATAAAACCTCTGAAGCATTTCAGATTTTTTCTTCTGATTGACATCTTGTTAGTCTACTTAGTTTCTTGAATGTGGAGAAATCAGGTTTTCTGACATTATTTTTTAACTTATTAAGAGCATTAACTTCATTTTACTTAAGGATTTTTTCTCTTTTTAATATGCATTTATCTGTATAGAATTTATGAACTCAGACTGATATGCGGATTAGAAATTCTTTTATGGTGGCTTATATCTGAGGACTGTACGTACGTTCAGATTTCTACCTGCCAACACTTTGATACTGCTCTCCTTCTAGTGGGGTTTGTAGTAATGGTGAGCACACTCCCAGTGAAGTGCGTGCCACCCTGGTGCCTGACGCTCTCTACTCCCCGTCTGCCGCCTTATTTTAGGAGCAGAAACAAAAGCACTGTTAAATAAAGGCATGACAGCAAAACATGCTTTTTCAGCGTAGCCAGGAGCAACTTTTTCAGGCCGAGCTTGAGGAGCTCTCAGCTTGTGCACACTGCCACATGTCCCCCTACTGCAGAACGGGTTCAGGAGCACTGTGTGTCTGGTTAGCCCAATCCTTTGTTCAGCATACCCAAAGCTATGCCTATGGAAAAACGGAATACTGTAATAAATTAAGGAAACTTCTAAGGTTTACCACTCACTACTGTCTCTGGAAGCATTTATTAATATTTCAAGTCTTTATTCTAACACATGCATTTTACAACAGCAGAATGTAACTTTGTGTGCCAGCACCTTGTCTTGGTGCCGTCCTGCAGGAATGATTTCCCCAGCTAGGGACCTTTACAGACAAGAGTAGCCAATGTGTTCTCCATCTGTTCTAAAGCCAAGTTAAGACATGGCAGAAGGAATGTATTGCCTAATACAGGCTGCTTTTAAAATTCTGTAAAATTATTTACAAGACTGTACTTTTGAAAACGACAGGGTAAATCAAACTATTTCTCAATGTAGGAAGACAAAATTTAAGCAGTGTTGCAGAAAAAATTCTGATCAAACCTCAGACCTTGAGAATGCTGGTGAACATTTCTGTGCATCTTAAAGATTTCATTGTAAAGGTACTGATTTCTGGTTAGTATTATGGGAAATCAGTTTACGCTTCAGGTTTTGTTGTTGGTGGGTGGTTTTTTTTTGGTCTAAAATGAGCTAATCTTGCCTTTTGTGGTTTGCTTTTACCCTTCCATATTATCTCTTCCTGTTGTCCTACAGCACCTCAAATCTGTGACAAATGAGATTTTTTTCTTGTTGGAATTGTTCAGTCTCATTCTCCTGTGACTGCTGTTGTTGCAGGGGGGATCAGAACTGTTTTTAATCATCAGAAACACTGAAATGGAAGTTTTGCTTTCTTTATCTGGTTTTGTCAAAATTTTTGCAGCTGTATTATTCTGTAAGAAGAAACAAGTCAAATCAGGCTTAATTTATATACCAGTTTAGCAAAACAGCAAAGGTACAAGTTTTACCTAGGCTTTAGCAACAATTGTTGCCGTCAGCTGAGATCTGACTGACAGCGAGGAGGAGAAGGTGCATCTTGTCTCACCTTTCAAAAAGCAGCTGGGCTGTGGAAGCTTGTATGGGGGTCTGAGCAGCTGTCTTACCTTTCCTGTCAAAAATCTGATGCTTTAAACAAAGAAACCCAAGATGTTGATAGTCTCATCAGCTCTGAAGTAGCTGTTTCACTTCCCCACCTGCCCACCTGCAGCTCAGGGCAGAGTGTTACAACTGGTTGGTTAAAGGTGAGATAACACAGTCTGCTCCCATGTTTTATGAATATTGTAGTACCAACAAAGCCTGTGATAGTCCTAGATGTAAGAGATGGATGTAGTACCTTCCTCAAGTCTTGAAACACCCATGTCAGGTCAGTGAATTCTACATGGAGTAAGTACTGAAGTGCTGTTTGTCTGCACGTGCTATGAGTGGGCAGGAGTGTGACTCAGGAACCTGAGTAAAACTGAGTGCACTCTCTTGTAAAAAAAAAAAAAAATCCCCAAACCAAACACCAGGTTGTACTTAAAATTAACCAACTTCTTCCTTGTAAACACTATTAGCACCCACTAACAGGAGTAAAAATAATACTGAACCTTCAGTCTAACATGCTTATTGATGGAGTGAAATTTTACATGAGGAATTAATCTTGTGCTAACAGACTCCCTGACTATGTTAATACCTATTCAAATACTGTTTATCTTTTTCTTTTGTCTGCTTAGAAGCAGTAGTCCAAAGGGCACTTGATACTACCCTGCTGCAAGATTTCTTGTCACCTTGCTTCCTGCTGTTAGAAGGCTGTACATGAGGTGGCAGGTGCTGTATAAGCTCAAGCTATTGTGTAGTTCAGTGTAAAAGAAATAGCCTAAAATTACAGTCTTTGAGGCTGAATCTGTAGTCAGTTTTATTGGTACATCTTAGAAAGATATAAAGACATTCTAGAAATGCCTGGAAGAACTGAAATAATCAAAGTTCTGCAAAAATATATTTGTAAGAGTAGACTAAAGTTCATTTGAGTTTTCATTAATAAATATTTACATGTACAAATCCCCCTATAAACTTAATTTCCTTTCATAATAAGCATCAACAGTTTCTTTGTATCATTTCATTCCAGCACTGTCAAAAGCCATAATCTATAAAAGATTTAGAAAAAAAAATTCCCCTTCCACTTTTAAGAGCTTTACCAAACCTCAATGTGCAAAAACACCTGTACACCAGTACCAGAACGTGTCAGTACACAACCGTGTGTTGTGAGAAGAGCTGACTCCACGGCTCCAGGCCTTCCCTGAGGACAGATCAGTCATTGTCCGAGCCCGGTGGGGGCAGGAAGACCAGGGCATCACTGTAGGAGTGGCCGTAGGGCCTGAGCCTGTACACCCCGTACATCATCACGTGCATGTGGTTGGGGGCCAGCCCGCTGAAGGTGATGGCCATGTCGGAGCAGCAGCCGTCCACCACCTGCTGCGGGTGTGTGGACATGGCCTCCTTAATGAGGGCCCCGACGGATTTGGTGTTAAAGACGTCTTTGCCTTCCGAATCTTCGGCGTTTTCGGCAAACACGCCAGTGTACTTCAGGCAGATTGCCAGCTGTTTGTCCTCTGACAGTTTCCAAATCACACCTCCCTGCTCTGGACACTTGTCAGGGTCTCCAAGAACATGGGAGAGTCGTCTTAGTGACTCAATGCTTAAGACAATTCCTCCCTTGCCATCTACATACTCAAGGTCACCGGATTTCACAGTGTGGCCTATGTAAAAAGGCTGTGAGGGGTCTTTTTTCAGTAAGAAATACTTGAGATTTTCAATTATAGCAAATGTTGTTGGATATGCAAGGAAGAACCAGCTGAATTCATCCTTATAGCGTTCATACGTTATCTTGTAAGCTTTCCGCATCATCGCCCACATGTCATTTGCGTTAACAGCTACAGAATCGAACACTTTGACATTTTCCGAGCTGTAGAATTCTGCCTTGTCACAGTGCTTGCTCCAGGTCTCCCTTGCTGCAGCCCAGTACCCCAGATCTTTTGGTTTGACAAGGATGATACAGTAAACACGGACGCTTTTACTAAGCTCCACACGTTCATCTTCTGAAAGGTTTAAGATATCTTCCTTGTTGGGAGCCTGGATGTGATGATGCTCGTGGTTATGTGCTTTGGTCCCGTGGCCCACCTTAATGTGTCCGAGGAGCGTAACCAACATGCAGAAGGCTCCTCCAAGCACCACGCCCTTGATGAAGGAGCTGCTTTCAGAAATCATTTTTCCTAGAAAAGAGACGCACTGTGAGAACTAAAAGGAGTAAGTGCACTAGCGCGGGTTCTAACGCAGTCCTCAGTGTCTAAACTCAGCTGCAGTTCCCTTCTCTCCCGCACCAGGTCAAGGCTGGTGAAAGCGCTGCCGATATCCAGGTTCCCGGTCGCGGCTCTCGCTAACGGTACGACACGAGCCCTGTGCACCGGGCCCTCTCCGCCGCCGTGACCGCACGGCTCCGGCCCCGCCGCCTCCTCGCCCGCAGCACCGAGAGGCTGCGGGACGGGCTCGGGCGCTGACGGCGGCGTTTCCCGGGGAGCCCTCCCGGAGCCCGGCCCCCCCTGCCCCGCTCCACGGCGCTCGGTGCCGCAGATCCCCGAGCTCCCCGACCCGCGGCTCCGGCGCTACCGTCACAGCTCCCCGACCCGCGGCTCCGGCAGGTACCGCCACTGCCGCCGCAGCTCCCCGAGCTCCCGACCCGTGGCCGCGGCCGCGGCAGCCCCACCGCTCACCGGAGCCGCGCGCGCCTCCTCTTCCTGCGCCGCCGGAAGCGCCGCGCCGCCGCCCCGGGCTCCGCGCGCTCGGCGGGGCGGGGCGGGGGCGCCGCCTGGCGGTGCGCGGGCGGCCCTGCCTCCCTCACGGCCCCGCCCGCCACGCGCGCTTCCCTCAGGGGTCCGTGTGGCCCGGCGGCGCTTCCGAGCCGCTCGCAGAACACTGCGGGTACACCTGGGGGCCCTCCCGTGCCGGCGCAGTTGTTAAAGAACCTTCCCAGTCTGGCCGTTCACGGGACCCTTGGCAGTGGCCAGAGACAGTCGCCGCTGGGACAGAAGCCTCTTCACGGCGGCTCCAGTGACACGACGGGTCCGGTCCCCCTCTTGGCTCTCCACACACCCCACTCAGATAGTCAGGCCAGGTTTCCCATAGCTGAGTCTCAGATGTCTCGTCTCATAAAGGGATTTATTCCCGAAACAGCAACGCATAAAGAGCTCTAGCTAGTGCCTCCGAGGAGGATCCCAATTAAGCAACTCCTGGGCTTTTGTCCCGTCACAGTGTTCCCTCCCACAAGTCTCATTCTCCCTCCTCAGTCCTCTGCTCCTGCCTCTGTCTCTCTGTCCATCCACCTCACTGGCACCCGTCCTCGTCTGCTTTGTTATCCAAAAAGATCGGCAGTTCCCGGCTCCTGTTACATCTCTGTTTCCATTCACCTGGCTGGCATCAAACAGCTTTATGCCTTTTGTTATCCCAAAGACTGGCAATTCAGAAATCGTCTCGGACTCCCACCCAGAGCTCAATCTGCATCTCAACCCGTATCTTGCAAGAAAAGTTCAACTTTTCAGCACAAACTCTGCTATAATGAGGAGGTATATGAATGGGGACAGAATAGTAAAGGGAAGGCAGAACTGGCCTTAAACTGTATGCAGGATCAAATCAAATATATCCAAGCATACCTAGGATCAAATATATATCAAGTATATCAATATCTCAGGTATATCCAGGTTCAAATCCTGGAAATACTGCTATAAATTTCCTAAGCAATACAATAAACTGTGCTTAAAACATGGTACATTTCACTTGTTTTTCTGCCTCCCCAGCAGAGAGCACAACATACACAAAGTTAGTTAATATTTAAAATAAACAAACCTTTGTATTTTCAACTAATACAGCTTTTCCTTTCCTTCAGTGATAACCATTCTGATCTCCAGATTGTCAGAATCTCTTTCTACACATTAACTCTCAAGAACTTGGAGTTGACACCTGATTTGAATGAGCATTACAGACCAACAGTTTGTTCCCTTTTTCCACCTGCCTCTTGGAAAAGAAAAGAAAAAAAAGAGATTTTACATGTTTTGTCTCTTTGTTAGCTGATCAAACTGTACCCTCAGGCCAACACAATGATTAGGATAAAGTTCTATATAGGTTTTCCCCATATTGTAAGATATGTTCTGGTTGGGTGAATTTAGTAGGTTTTGTATTAATCAATTTACAACTGAGGTGCTCTGGATTTTATGGCATCTGTCTGGGTGCCTCAGATGCCTCAGTTATTTGGTAAGGGTTTTTTTTTAGGCTTTTGGCTGTACTGTAGAATTCAAGGCTTAACAATGTTATATTTGGCAAAGAGACCTGTAAGACGATTGATTGCTTAGCTCTTCTGGGCCTGGGGGACAATTCGTTGAGGTTCAGGTAAAAATGTTACAACATAATTCCTTTGGTTGGGTCAGTGCATGTCCAAAATGGCTCAGTTCAGTGGAACTAAATGCCAATTACACACAGTGATAGGAGAATGCTGTCAGCTTGTATGGGTAGTTCTGTTGCTGCACTAAGGGAACGTCACTCATCCTGTATTTTCCCACCTGACTGCTTTAAAGGAATAAATATGTGGACAGTCAGGTTTTTATCACATACCAGAGACTGGAGATGAGTTCAAAGCTTTTTTAATATCTCCTGTTTGCAGAATCAATTGTGATATTCAGGGCTTTAGCAGTTGCTTGATCATGTACTTTAGAGAGATTTGAATGAGTTGCGACTCACAGCTTCAGCAGATGCTTCAACAAATTGTTTTCCTGCTTAACTTCAGTGAGGTTCTTTCTAGGTCTCTGACAGAACGACTAATGTAGCTACAGATCTTGACTGCTGCTTTAATGTCTTTTCAACATTGCTTTTATCCAGCAGTAGATCAGTGAAGAGAAAGTCTAAGCAGTGTGGCAAGCATGCTATAAACCCAGAGAGACTCCCTGGCTTCAGAAAGTGTGGCTTGGTGTTAAAAAGACTAAAATGGCATTGTAATGCATAAGGTCTCACAACAGCGTTTGTTAAGTATTTTGGAGCTCATTTAGACACATGTACTCCTGTTAACTATCCATCTCAAATTACTACAAGAAATTGATCTTAAGAACTTCAGGGGATAAGTATTTGAAGTCACTCCACCGTTGTCTGGGAACCAACCAAGTCTTGTAACCAAGAAAGGGCCAACTCTGAGATGGAAGTTAAGTGAGGAAAGTCAAGGGAAATGCTCAGTCACATCTAGGAATGAACCAGGAGAACTGACTCCTCTAAGATCACTGCAAATGGCCTTGCATTATTTTTGTATTAAAACATGCACTCCTGTATTCGTAGAGAGTATTGCCAGATTTCAGCTTTGAGTACTGACTCGCTGTCCGTGAAGATGTTTGTTAGCTGCAACTTCATCACTTACTTCCTACTGACCCTTCATAGTGTCTCTACCACCCTTTGGAAAAACAGCAGCCTCTGGAACCTACAGACCTGTATCAGGATCTACACTGCTGACAGAGCTGATAAGCTCCATGGCTCATTGCTTATTGTAGCAGTGTGGCAGGATGGTGAAATGCTGTTACCTTCCCGAAGTGTCTCCTTCAGAAGCCGCTTGAGTAGGCCACAGGAACAATCATTTCAAGTCCATGCACAAACACATGCCACAGATAGCTTCAGTGAAGAAAAGACAGGAAAGGCCTTCTGTATGATGAATTCCAGCAAAGGTTCATGACATCCACCAGACCAAAGGGATCAGGGACAAAATACCCAGATCAAAGGAGCGCTCAGGGTTAAGTATGGGGTCAGGAACCAATGGTCTGAGGGTAAGGGGCGGTACAAGGGCAGGACAAAGGGCAATGACCTATAGGGGACACAGGGGCAAGCCACCAAGAATACCACAACCAATGAAGAAACAGGGAAAGGAGAAACCACTAGAAACTAGGGACGTATATGAACAAAAGAGGTGAGCAAAACCAATGGACCAATGGGAACAACAAAACTGAGGTAGATTGACAATAGTTCTGCAGGGCACCATGGGGGAGAATCTTTTCTTTCAGCCTAGGCACGGAAACTCTACGGTAGATTCTTCTAGGGCAAAGCCCTGGAGATTTCCCTGAGGGTTTCAAGGCAATCTTATCAGCTTATTTTCTGTTGGTCTTTCTTCACTGACTGTAGCTACATTTGTCTTCTGATTCTCTTTCTTGCCTCCAAAGAAAGACATCAAACATGTTCTTGCTGTGGTGCAAAATATCCTTGAGAGATTGGCTATTATCAAAATATATTTGATAGGAACTTTGTTCCAATTAATGTGAATATGATGACATATAAGTTGTCATCTTTTACAGGAATTGTTTGTTAATGATCACAAATTAGTGTCCAGACCCATCTGTCTTGCTGTTATGTGTGTGTGCAGCAGGGAAGCTGGGCTGGAGCCTGCAGTTGCACTCGAACAGGTAACTGAAGCCAGGGGAGAGCTATTGCAGGTGTTTCTGAGCAGTTAAAACACCAGCTGAGCTACATGTCATATAGAAAGAACTCCTAATTGAGATACTGTTGGAACTAAGAGAAATGCAAAGGTGAGGTTGAACTAGGACAGCTGACCTTGTTGTCACATCATCCATATATTTATAATGCTGAAGCTACTGGAAAATGTACAAATCTTATCTGTCCATTTGACTGCATCAGAAGAGGTGGGTTGTTAAGAATGAAAGGAGAGAGTTTAGACAAGTCACTGTCTTTGCTCAGGTCTCTGGCAAAGATAAAAATAAATAAAATAAATAGAATAAATTAAAAAAAAAATAATAAAATAAAGAAGTAGCTTTATTGAGGCAGCCAGCACCCCAAAACACGCTCTCACTCACAAGTCCTTCATAATGATCAGTCAGGCCTATTACAACATGAATTATTCATTGAATAGACATAAGGAAAACAGACATAAGACTTTACAGGCTTACTTACAACACAGGATAAACAAAAGAACTACTAGTAGATAAAAATACAGTGCACGGTAACGAAGGTACCTATGTTACAGCTAGCGAAGAAATAGTACAGATTAGGAGCCAATGTCACTTACCAACGAATGATGGTGGTGTGCAAAGAGTCTCCTGATTTCCCTCAGTCCTAGGGAAGTACCTCGATGTGAATGCCTCCACATCAAGGAGAACTCTCTACACTCTCAGAGAGTGTGTAGGAGATTTCTGATTTAATAAAAATCATAGTGGTCTTTTATAGTTGTAAAAAGTGCCTGTCAGTCACTTATTTCTGGCTTATCCTTTCTCATCATTCAAGGAAGGAGGTTTTTATTGTTGGCTAAGGGTGTTTTCAGCTGAGATAATTGATCCCAAAACAAACCATTCTGGCCTAGCTTAGCTATGGGGGAAGTAGAGATCAGGTTTTGCTGTACGATGGGGTAAAAGGTCCAGTCATAGGGGTCAAATAGGGTTATGGTCTGAAGGCTGCAAACTCACCTTGAGTAGCTGGACACCCATTGGAGCCAACAGAGATGGTGCAGGAAAAGGGCTTTTAAGAAGAGGGCAACAGTGTTCTGTTATGGTTCTTCCTATTGTTTCATGCAGCCCATAAAGTGTATAATTGAACAAACATATCTGCTGAGGTCTTCAGTCCTATTGTTAAAAAGTTTGGGAACCCCTGTTTTGAAGTAATAAAATAGGGAGGTGGAGATTCTAGTTTGCAGGAAAAAAAAAAGTTGTATTTCTTCCTTCAGTTCACCTGCTCAACTCAGCATTTTTTTGGAGGCAGGTGGATTCCGGAGCCAAACTTTAGCACTTCTTCTGAAAATTTTGCCCTGCATTATCTTCTTCACTTTAGTTTTATGCTCAAGAATCTGGAATCTGAAAAGACACAAACTCTTCGTAGGTCAAGTGCATCTTGAGTCACATACAACACCAAAACTTTGTCATAAGGGTAGGCATTGGACAAGGGAAGAAAGTTTTAAAGCCATCAAGTGTTTTATTTTTAATACTTATTTCAGAAGTCAGATTGAAGTATTTACTTTTGAAAAAGTGTTCTCTCCAATTGTTGGACAAAATGCAGAAATTACAGTTGAAATTTCCCTATATTTATAGGAGGTAATGCATAATATGATCTTTTAGCCTTGAAATCTGTTAAGATGATGAACTACGTAAAGCAATAGTTTTATATCACTTTTCTCTCATCTTTCTTCATAAGAAGTGTCAAGGAAGGGCTTGGCACTTGAAATGGCTGTTATTTAGGTGGTGCTCTCAAGAACAGGAAGGTACATGTGAGAAGGAAAAGATACGTGACTCCAAAAGAACTTTGGACTGCTTTATAATTTCTTCAGTTTTTCATGTGTGTCACTGAATATAAACCCCATTTTATTCTCTGAGTATGCTAAATCAATCAAATGAATGCTAATGTCCTGCTGGCTTCAGCAATTCAGCTAGAATTGAACTATCAGAGACAATGCCTAGGGCTGAGCTGACATCATTGTGAATGGCTCCAATGCACAAATACAACAGAAAGAGAATAGAAACGAGACATTTTAATGTCAACTCTCTTAGAAGCACAGGAAAAAATTAATAATCATTGATAAAATAGAAACAGACAAAAAAAAAAGGGGCAAAGATAGGGAAATCTTATTTTCAAGATCCCAAAGGAAAAGCTGAGATGAAAATAGCATTCTACTAGAAAGAATGGGTTCTTAATAGGTCTTTAAAATAAAATGCATGAAACAGTGACAGAGTGATTTTGTAGCATCTTTAAGTAGCTTAGTTTTGTCAATCTGGGACTATTTGAAAAAGGCCCTCTGCAGAAAATTATGGTCTCAAATTATGATTTTGCAGGCTCTGATTGCATAGGTAAGACGCCCCATTGTGAGCAGCAGTGACATAGACTGAGAAGCCAGAAGGGGAACTTTGCTCTTCTGGAGCTGCCTTGATGTAATTTATGGGTTTATGGAACCTGAGTACAGGACTAGGCCTGTATTTTGGTTAACATAGATTCTGTTCCCAGTCTCTGAGAAAATATATTTTAGACATTGCCTTGGTTTGCCTGCCTGAAGCCTGAGAGACACAAAAACTTCTGGCATGGTATTTTTTGTAAAAGGGCTTATAGTGAGTAAGGGGCTATTGTTACTAACTAGATGGAAAGATCTGTGAATTTATGTTGACATTAACCCACTAAGGGAAGAGGAGAAAGAGGAAGGATGGAAATAGAGCATATGACAGGCCTGAGTGTCAGTAGCTTCCACAAGATATTTTCTTGTACCAAATGTTGACATCTCTTCATTTTGCTAAGGAAATCAAGGCTTTGAAGTATCAGATTCTCCAAGAAGACATTTACTTTCTTATAGCAATGTTGAAATAGAAGGCTCCTGAGCTGTATGCGTAGAGGCAGAAATATCTGCTTGGTATGTGTTTGCAACAAACTGGAATTACTATTGATGTTAGAGCAGAACTCAGAGCCCTGTACTACAACTGTAGATCTGCAATGGAGAGGAGATGGACCATGGATATTAAATGCCTGGTCCTGGGGTGTGGGAAGAATGTTTCATCTTTCCCTGACAGCTGAGGACCTGTGAAAGAGAGAGCTTGTTCCGTTTAGGAGGGGATGCTGTCACTTTGGCACTGTGATCAGGTCTAGAAGCTGTTTAGTTTCTGGGGAAGCAGCGATGTAAGCAGTGCCAATTGCAGGCACATGGGAGCAGGGAGTGGCATAGACTGCGGCCAAGAGAGAAGAGAGGACAAGGTCTGAGTTTGCTGCGTCTGAGATCAGTGACGTGTTAGATTTCAGCCTATTTATCTTCAAAACAGATGCTGATGGTGCTGTGCTGCCTTGCAAGGGCTTGGCCTGGCCAGTCCAAGTCTGCTGCCTGGTTTCTTTCTGTTTGGTTTGGAAATAGCGGGCTGTATTTAGACTTGTCACTTGCACAGCTGCTGTGCTGCAGCTTTTTGCAAAAGGTGTACTGTTGACAAGTAAACCACAGCACTCCTGTGCTCTGCCTTTTACTGGCCTTTATGGAGTCCTTTAACAAATACATAAAAATGCAAAGGTGCCACTGCTCCCTATCTTGATGGTACTATCTCCAGTGTGACAGAGGGACAGTTGTATGGAAGGGGACACCAAGAGAAAGGCCCCTGGAGATCCCTGAGCCTACAATACTCAGTACTATCCTGGCTCCCTGCAGGGCTGGCACCGAGGATGGCAGTGATGGGGAGTGAATTTTGGTTTATTTGTACCAGCAACATGTCCCAGCAGTCTTGTGAGGGCAGGGAGCAAGCTATGGCTGGATGGGGCTGTAGGTACAAATATGTCACGCTTCCAAGTAAAAGAGGTTCCTTTTAAATAAATAGGTGGTTTTTCTGAGAGGCAAGAGAGGGATGTTATGTGCTGCATAGTCTTCTCTCTTCTCCCCTAATTTCTATAGAGCTTCCATATACTTTATACTGTCTATGTGGGACTTTTGTTTTCAATATGTGCAATATCTAACATACTCATAATTTGGAGAGTATGCTCATGATTTAAGATGCTGATATGCTAGTACATGGGTAATTGTGCCCTAGTTCCTGCTCATATCTAAACACCTATCTCAAGGTAAATAAAGAAGTAGCTGATTGCTACACCTCTGGGTTTAAATTTGCCATCTCATTAATCTGAGTCATTTTTCTTGAGGAAAAAAAATTATACATGCTTGGATCAGTTATATCAGTACAAGAGGAGGTAAAGCTGCTGTGACAAAACAGAAAAATCTCTTTAGGAATGTGAATTGCCAGTGATGTACAGTATCTATTCACATGCTAAAAGATTGAATTAAACCTGATAATTATGTTCTGTTTTTGCTGCTTAAGTAGGTTAATGTCATTATGACTGTGCTACTTAATGGGAAAGCTTAGAATCAGACTATCATGGGAATACTAAAAATATTAATGGATTTCTGCTCAAGTCATTCTTTCTATTATGAAAAAAACCCCACCAAATATATATAACTAAATCTTTGGATTCAATTATTAATCCTATCTTCTAATTTGAAGAGCAAAATTATCGCTTAACAGCAGTTCTCTGAAATAGTTTTAATGATTCTAGTCATCTCATAGTTGAGCATGTTTTTTCCTGATCAGTACAAAGTTAGAAGATTCTCGGTGCTGAATCAGTTTTAATTATTAATCTCAACCAGATAAAAAAATACAGTGTTAACAGCATGTCTTGAGCATCTGTCAGAGAAGCTGTCAGAAATGTTCACTGTGGGTTATTATGTGTTACCTGGCTTCTCTGCATGAGGAAAAGGCTTTGGTACATGGTATTGGAATGAGACTGTAGATATAATGCATAGGAAGAGAAATATGTCATATGCCTGGAGGGATTATTTTGATGTGATCCCAGCATTTTATAGTTCTAAAACAAATTTCATGGGCTTCATCATAATGTGATTCTGTCTCCCCAAGGAAATTTGCAGTAGTTAAGATGAAATGCTTGTTTTATCATGGAAGGAAGAAAAGGAAGCAAGTAGAAGATGGAACAGGTGTGCATCATTCTTTTACAGGTTGGTGCTAAAGCAAATGGATTGAGGTACTGTATAACTTGTGCTCTTTGAATGTTTATAGAGAGGTGCTATTGGAGACAACTGCTGTTGCAAATTCAAAATTCAAAATCAGAAATAATCTCTTGCAGAAGCTCTGCAAAACCTTTCTAGGAGGAATACAGATAAAGGTAGGAAGACCAAGTTCAAAATACCCTTCTGTTTTTATTCTTAGCCACATATTTTCGTCTGTTCATGCATCTGGTTATTCCCTGAGATTTTTTACATCCCCTCTGGAGACTCTATAACTCAGGGGAGAATCTCCTCCTCGTTGTTAACTACCAAAGCTGCTTTATTCCCAGTGTCTTATGGCAACTATCTGTGCTTTTTGATTCTGATGCTAGAAAACTTAAGTTATTTATTTAAAGCATTTATTCTACAGAGTGCATGTTATTTGACACAATAGTAATTTACCATCAGCAACTTCCTGGCACATCTGAAAATCGAGTCACCCCTTTAGGCCAGCAAGATGTCAGTCCTTCCTCACTGCTGGTGAGACTTCTATTTTATAGAAGTTAAGTCAACAGTGACCATGATGTTTGTTTGGTCTGTAAGTAAGTAGTAAAATTCTGGGCATTCTACAGAGAATACCCAGTGTTACAGCTCACCAATATGTTTAGATTATTATGTACTTTGCCTTTTCCATGTGTTTGTATTTTGTTTTGGCTCTTTTGATACTTTATTGACAAAAAAGGTGTAATAGATTCATATTGCATGTTTCCATGGTCTTTCTGATGGAAGTGTTGAAATGTCTTTACAGTTGCACTCAGTTTGGTGACTTACATGAGGAAAACAGAGCAGTCTTACAACAATAGGCAAGTATTGAGAGGTTAAATTTATTTCTCTTTGAAAATGAGAACTTGATACAAGTTGGCAGAAACACTCATATGCAAACAAGAGTCTTGAAAAGCTGACTGATGTTCTCTGATGCTGTTGGGATTAATGGAAATATTGCTGCTTCATTATTTGTCTGCAGTAGCTAGGCTAATTGTGGGAATTTTCTGGGATTTTTCTGGATGAATATCCATCAGGAATGACACCATGATCAACATTAATATGGGTCCTAATACCATTCTCCTTCCTCAGCTTGAAGTGAAAGGGAACTAACTGGGAGTGTAGGATCAAGCCTTAATTTGTTACTTACACTTAATATAAGGCTTATTGTCCAAGGTCAAGCTAAAAGGATAACAGAATAACTGAGGCCTGTGAACAACTCATCATGTTGGACAGAAAGCAATTGGATCCAAAGTGCAGCATGTTGGAATTTTGCCACTTTTTTTTTTCTTTCAGTACTGTTCTGCCTTCTCAGTCCTGTAAACAGTCTCTTCATCCCTTTTTGTGGGTAACTGGGCTTCCTTCCTAAAACCTTCCCAAATTCAAACTGCATTTGGCAATAATTTCATATTTGCGCTTGACACAAAACTTTTCAAAGGAGTTTCACAGACACTAATCAGGGTAAAAATGCAAATCTAAAATCTGTCTTGTTCAAAAGTTTCATTTGGAAGCCATTTAATTTCTTACAAGTACACTTTGGCAAATGATGTGGTCTTACAGTAATAAATCACAGGAACATAAGACACTTCACTGCAGCTGTGACATGGCTAGTTAGGATCCCATTCAAGAAAAAGGCTTAGGCAATGTATTTTCTTTCCCATACTTTGCTGTACTATTTCTCCCTCATACAATTCAAGTGAAAAGACTCTCAGAATGTTCTTATAATTGTCTCCTTAGAGTTAAAATCTGCAAATGCTTTTTTGTAAAAGATAAAAATAGCCAAATCTTAATGGAGCCTTTTTAAATGGCACATCATCAGTAACTCTCCAACCTCCTTCATGGTTTTGTATAACTCTTTAATAAGGGTGAGAAGCAGCTTACAGAGGTCTGATTAAAGGTTTGACCTGGAATTACTTTGAATCTGTGTTATGGAGTCAGCAGGCTTACTGTGGTAAATCTTAACAGAGAATCTTTTGAAGTGCTTTGCAGGTAGAGCTGTAAAGACAGTAAGTATTCTATAAAACATGCTAAAACCACAACAGAACCAGTTAAGCATCAGGGCACTATGTTGGAAAGCCATATCTACAGAGCACAGGGAACAGGATGCCTTACTGGTTTAAAACCTAAGTTGGCAAGTCTTGTGACTGGGATTATATGGCACTATTTCAAGAAAAGGAGGCTGGATTCAGTCATCCATGAGGTCCCTTTTACCCTATGGCCAAGGTTCCTGCAAGATTATAATCACTAAAAGAATAACAGTCCTAAGAAATTACTCAAATCAGTAAGAAATATATCCAGGACAGTGAGTTTCATGGAAATTAATATGCTGAGTGCTTCATCCCCATGCATGACTTGGCTCAAAGGAAGCAATCAAGGCCACAAAAGCCTGTGAGGCTTTTAACCCCACTAATTTTGAGTTTTATATCTCTAAGTTTCTTAGAAGGTGATGTTCTCCTGAAGGTCACCTAACTCTGCTAACAGGTTTGTTTTATTTGTCTGTGGTGGTCCTGTAATTCTGCTGAATGGAAATGCTTCTCTAGAGGATGGGTGGCCTCCAACGCTTGGGCAAAACTTTCAGTATGGGACAGTTTTATTGTGCAATATTTAATGGTTTATTTCAAGTGTATTTACTAGCAGAGCCATCCAACATCTACAGTATTTGTCAGTCTCAGGTCAGATTTTCATTGGCAATGTCCTTTTTCTTTAAATTTTTGCTTTTGTGCTTGGACTTTTTGGCATGAATATACTGACAGCATTCCTGTAACTGCCAGCTAAGGACAGGAAATTGCAGCTTACAGAAGTCAGCTTGCAATATGGGTGGTGCTTACTTTGGAGAGTCTGTTTGCTAGGTCTGTATGTCAAATATCAGCACAAAGGCAGCACCATCTCACTAACAATGATGATATTTTATATCCTTTTAGACAGGATGTCAGGACCTTGCCTCCTTGCTGCACCCAGCTCCTGCTGCTCTGCTTTTTGCAAGGTGTCAGGATGTGCCCTTGGAAACCTGCCTTGTACTGGAGGCAGGCGTGTGAAGCCTGAGGGAGCTTGGTTCTCCTATTTTCTCTCTCACCTCCCCAAGGTCCACGATGTGCCACCCAGAGCAGCTGTTCCCCAACACAAAGGGTTTCTCTGCACTGGCAGTTTTCCGGGCAGAGAAGGAAGCACTGCTGATGGGGAATGGGAAGAGATGAGATGAGATGAGATAGATGAGATGAGATGAGATGAGATGAGATGAGATGAGATGAGATGAGATGAGATGAGATGAGATGAGATGAGACGAGAAGAGACGAGAAGAGAAGAGAGGTGTGTGTTTTTCCTGTCCCAACTGCTTGAACAGAAAAGCTGTTGAAATGCGACCCAGATGTGGAGAAGGGAGTCAGGGAGAAGAATCCTCAGATGGAATGGGCAGAACACAGATGGTGGAAAACAGGACATGAAAGTGGCACACCAGAAAGCTCTTTTAACTTTAAAGAAAAGTGAAAAGTTTTGCAGCTCATGAAGGAAAGCCTTTTCAGGGGGTCTAGGTAGGGCTTTTTGCCAGATTTCAGGCAATGTTAAAATCCCAGACTTCTATTGCTCTGATTTTTTTTCAGTGACAGCATTAAAGACATTGTGAGTGAATTATTAGGCTCTTGTGTATGACACGTGCACATCCTACCTTAGGACTTGGCTGAATGTAGACAGAATTTTCTGCAAGATGATCAATGGTTTTAATCCAGTTTATCAGAAGCCCCTAGCATTCTCTTAGAATAAACCCCATTTCTATAGACTCAGGGGAAACTGAATGCTGATCAGTTTATTGCTGCTGCAGAGTTGCCTGAACAAGAAAAGTATCTAAGGTGATCCCAGAAGTCACAGGTGTTGACAGTACAGCTCAGGTGAGTACACACAACACATCTGACGGCACTGGGTAGAGGGTAGACAAAAAGCACTAACACTGCTGCATTGAGAGGGCAGTGCCAGGTGCAGTGTAGGCTTCCTGAATGCCTTAGAGCTTTTGGATATTTAAGTTTTCTTACTGTTCTTTTTGAAGAAAAAATTGTAGATGTAAGTTCCTTAAAGAGCAATAGTGCAGTGGCCAAATAGGATTGTTCAACAGCGAGCTGAACAAAGAAAAGCATTTCTCTCATTTTGTTGTTCTGGGATGCATTTCCTTTATGGCTCCCTAGAAATCTGCATACATCTTCCCGGCGAGAGAGAAGTGATCATTCCTGCCTGTGACAGCCTAGGCTTTTTTGGAAATGATACTGCAATATTTAAGTTTACTTGAATGCTGGATAACAGGAGCCAGGACAAAACCTCAGTCTCTGTTCAGTTCTGGTATAATTGGTGGGCTGGTCTGATGGTGATAAGATGAAAGAGCTCCAGGTCACTGTTGCCCTTTGTGTCAGTAAAGAATACTGTCCTTCATCCTGGGCTTGGTCCGGTTCCAATTAATATGATGCAAAAACACTCACTAACTTATCTATTATATTAATTTCAAAACAGTAGCAGATTATGAGGCAAGTTCAGCTGTCTTTCAGGTGAAGGCAATTAACCAACCCTTCCCTGTTTTAGACTGGTGATAAAATCCCATACATTAAATTACAGTGGAAAACTAGCAGCATGATATAGAATGAACTGCAGTGTTGTATGTATAAGGCTCTTGGCACAGTATTAGTCTTGGTCTGTGAGGACCAAGTAAATTAAAATTAAATTGCATAACATTTCCTTATTCAAGGCATTTATTCTATCTCTGTCAGCTCTGCAGTGCTTTCTACAAGATTTCAAACCAGATCGGTACAAAAGCACAGATCTGTACAATGGAACAGCTGAACAAAAGCAACCTGGGTGAGACCTCTGGTTAATGAACAAACTGGCTATTGCTTTAAAGTCTTTGCTTTAGAGCTTGACTGCAGAATAGATGAAAGATATGGCCGTAACAGGGGAATCGATGTTTTCCCATTTTTCTGCTTTTTTTCTGTACGATCAAGTGTGTGCTGGATCCACCTCAGCATGGTAAGGCAAAATAGGTGAGTATTAAGTCCTAGTTGGTGCCTCTGTGCTTTCTGAAGGAGATGACAGTACTGCTGTACTGAAGGAAGGGATGAATTCCTTCTGCTCTGAAAGACTGGTGCTACTCCTCCCAATTCCTAGTTATGCAATTAGAAAGATCTAGTACTTGACTGCAGTCCCTGAGACTGCCTTCTTCTACATCTTAAAATAATGTCTTGAAAGTAGAAAGGACAAGGCCTGACTTTCTTGCTGTAAAACATTTCTCTTGAGAGGCTGAGTTGCATGGATAGAGGGGCTGCGAATGACAAAGGATGACTGTAGTGGTGGGGCTGTACAGGAATTTGGTAGGCAGCTCCTACAGCAATTAACCCAGGGCTCTGCTGGCTCCCACTGGTCTGATTTGCTCTGGGTGGGTGGTGGAAATTATCTCCACTCACAATACAGAATGGAACACAGCAGCGTATTTCAAGAATGAAAGTCAAATTTTTGTAAGTGCAGCTAATGGACTGAATGTTGGATGTAGAGCCCACACAGGTCACTCAGTGAATCTGAAATAGCATCATGAGCCTTAAACCAGATTTCTGGTTCAATAGTGGCCCTAGAAATAAAAACCTGTCTCTGAGTTCTAGTGAGTGCCAGGCTGCAACCTGACTGCGCTATTTGACAATGAGATGAGTTGTTGGGCAGTGAAAAGAATGGGTAGGAAAGCTCTCTTGGCCCTTGCTTCCTTTTTTCTTGCTGGATCAAACATGTGACCCTGAGGCTTGAGAACACTGTAAAATAGGAGGTGTGTATGGGTCAAGCAACTACTAGATGGAGTAAGTTTGACTCAATTTTTCTCTTTTTCTCTTTCTTATTCTTCCTGTAGATGGGTTATTTTGCTTCTACTTTATTTATATTCACATCTGTTTCTCAACAGAGATGTTTGTTTTTATACCTGGGAGCTGAAGCTTTTTGTAGGAGATGAATTATAAAGTACTTAATTAGAAGGATGGAGAGCAGCTTGAAATGAAACCTACACCTTCCAGTGATAGTGACGTTGTACTTCTCAGCTGTACAGGCTGTATTCATTAATTCATTCTGCCTTGGTATGCTATTGTGCTACTTACCTTAGCTCTAGCAAATGGTGTTTTTACAATGAAGTGGAAAGGGTTTGAAATAATGAGGCACAAAAGTGATCACTCTGCTCAAGCAATAGAAAACTCTGTTTTATTACATACAAAGTGGTCAGAACAATGGCAGACTAGCACATCACAGAGACTGCTCTGCTTGCTTCCATCTGAGATGATGGGGAAGGCAACGTCTGAAATGAAAATGAGAACACAATAAAGGTACTTAAAGCATGCCAGACTCCTTGGTCAATGTGATGAGTAAGCTTAGACAAGAAGCAGTATATCAGAACATATCGGTTATGGTCTATTTGAGGAGGAGTGAGAAGGGAGCTCTTCCTCATTCCCCCCAAACCCATCAAAACCAAGCCCCCAGACAGTCAGGCTATTTCTTGAGTTTGAAAGCAAGCAGTCTGTCCATCTAGCTCTAATCAGCTGATTTTTGAGAGAAGGGAAACCAAATTTCTTAATAGTTGTGGAATAGTGCCATGGGTATCTATCTTGTGGCATATTCATTGTAGGAAGAAACTGGAGGCAGAGAGGAGAAAGGAGACTTGCCAATATTCTCATTGTCTATATAAAATAAGGTTGAAAATATTTATTTGAACTGAGGAGATCACACCCTTTGAGTAAAGGGGGTGAAGAAAGAGTGTGTAGGTACACACTCAAAGGTATTGCCTTTGAAATAGTATTTTCTAACAGCAGAAATTGTCCACTGCTAGTCAGAGTTCTTAATTGCTTTTTATGTAAAACAGACAAAACATCTAAAACCAAAACCCACTTTCATTGTTCTCAACTTCTATATATCATTCTCTATTTCATACCGACAAAGTAATTCTACAAGCTTCAAGTGACTTCAGCTGGCAAACGACCAAAAATTAGTTACTAATATTTTCCCCTTACAAATGGGAGGGTCTCAAGCTCAGTTAATTTTGAATTGTAATCATCAGAGCTGTTGCCTTCTTACATTCCAGTTGAAGACAAGGGCAGCTGGAGAAGCTTCTCTAGGAGAGAATCCAACTGGGTTAGGTTGGGTATGGTGCTGTGCTGACACAAATAACCGAGCTGAGAGCAGGAAAAGGAGACTTTTCCTCAGTTTGCACCTACATTTCTCAGAAAGCCCTAGATGACTTGCTAGGAATAGAAACCAGGTGTGTGCTGTGGTAATGATGTTTCTCTTTGAGTGTATTTTTGAGATGAGCACATGTTAAAACTTACCAAGTAGCCATAAAAATCAGTAAAAATTACTTTTTTGAAATAAAAATGTCAGCCCCACTTGTGATGACTTAAATGGAAGTAGTCACCATGTGCTGCATTAGTGATGAGGTCTGTGCAGCAGAGGTTTTTAGGGGATGCTCTGTATTCTCAGGCCAGCACTGGTTGCTACTCTGGAGCACAGTGATTTTAAATAATAGTTTCACTTCATCAAACTCTAAGTTTCTCACATACAAAGTACAGCCTAGAGAGGAGGTTTTTTTAGTATACTCTTAAGAAGTCAACAGTCCATCATGTATATACTCATGTACATCCTTGACTGTGGAGACAAATGGTGCTGTAACTACTCTTAGTGCCATTCTTGCTCAAAGACACAAAGTATCTGTCTAATTAAAAAAAAAAAAAAGTGATTATTTACCTAATTTTTTTTGTGTAACCTTATTTCCAGAACTGTGGATTTGGGTCCCAGTGTAATATGGATGCAATTGCAAAAATCAATGCATAAAACAGAGCCCAGGGGATAATTATATTTAACGGGACAGAAAATCAAAACAGATTCCAAACAAATTAGAAATCAAGACTGCAGCACCTTGAGCTGAGTTTGCCTTATAGGGAAAGCTTATTAATGTGACTAAGGAGGTATTTTTTTGCCAGAACTCC
Source organism: Phylloscopus whistleri (assembly GCA_017589585.1). Taxonomy (NCBI): domain Eukaryota; kingdom Metazoa; phylum Chordata; class Aves; order Passeriformes; family Phylloscopidae; genus Phylloscopus; species Phylloscopus whistleri. Next base: position 16,451 of record JADMLD010001007.1, on the reverse strand, counting down.
CCATCAGTACTATTTGCCCGTGTCACATCTCTGTTCTGTGGCTTAGTACAGTGATACATGTAGCAGATCTACAATGGTAAAATGGCAAGAAGATAATTAAAGCTTCACAACATGCTGGAACTTTAAAGATACTGGAAGATGCTAATACAAATTCTCAGCACCTGAGCTGTATCAAAATCATCCAACAGAAGTAATATGGCTTTTAGTCTACAGAAATAACCTGTATTTCCCAGATCTAATACGGTATATTGGATCCTTCATTTGTTTTAGAAAGTGATCCAAGTGCTTTGCATTTGTTTAACCTAATGCAATTTAAATTGCATTAGGTTAAACAAATTGCTGAAATTAAAGCACATTTTGTTATGTGTTGCACAGAGAAACATCTAACAAATATGTCACTTTTGGAAAAAGTTGGTCACCTATGGTTGCAATACAATGGAGTTTGGAAGTAAAGGAACGACAGAGAGGACTATTTCTCTATTTCTCAATGTCAACATAGTTGAAAATAATGAGAGTTAGAATGGTGACTTGTGATGCTGAGAAACAGTAATTGGAAAGATAAACCTGTTCTGATTAAAAAAAAAAGAAAAAGAAACACAAAAAGAAGAAGAAAAATAAATAAGTTCAGCATATGGCAGCACATTATGAAGTTGTTTGGGTGTCTGTGCTATGGTAAGAGTAGGGATATCTTCAATGTTACAATCTGAGAGTGGATTATATTTTATCCTGACTTTTAAACAGATTCCAACACAGATTCAGGTGTTTCCCCAGTACTTTCCTTCAGGTAACCTGTGTTGTAATGGTAAATGTTTTATTTACTGCTCTGTTTCTATGCTCAGTTCTGCTGCTTGCCTTCCTGATCCCATACCATTCCTTGGTGCAAGCATTGATTACTCAGGTGCCTGTGTTTTTTGTCTTTAATGACAGAATTTTTTTCTGTCTGAAGTAGGTGAAGGAGCTTGCAGAAAGTCAGCTGGTTGTTTACAGCTATCCAACAGTCCATTAAATGTCTGCCCTGGGTACGTAAGATCTGTGAGTCCATTTGGATGGACAGCTTAGAATGTATTTAGTGCATTTAAGCACCATGGCTCCTTTTCTCCCTTGAGTTACTGCAGCATTTTCTCTTTTTTGTTTAATTAATTTTGAAAAAGAAAATGTTTAATGAACTCTGCTTGTGGTTTTCTGTTTGTCTGGCTGAAAACTGTCATTTCCAAAGGGATATATTAATGGTGTTGTTATCTCTTGATCATGTTAATGTTAATGCATGTATGTGCTGTTTCTGCCTCATTTCCACATAATTACAAGGCTGCATTTGGCAAATGAGGGTATGTTTGCTTTCTTGATTAAGAAGGTTCTAAGAAATTTTTGTATGCTTTGTAAAACAGGAAAAGAGCTAGTTTAGAAGAGAAGCCCAGCAGTAGAGATTCTTAACATTTCCCTAATACTTTCCTCTGCTGGGCAGAAATCAGTTTGTGAATGCTAATGAAATCAGCTTTGTATTACCCCAGTGAAGCAGCTGTGCATTATTCCTATGAGAGGATGGAGGCACAGCATGATTAAGTTACTTGTCTTGATTCATATGGCTGCTGGGATTGCAGCATTTGCTCAGGTGTTGGCTTTCAGCACTAGGTCCAAGGACCAATCTGGGACACAGGCTGGATAAAGTTTTTTTTTCTTTCTTTCTTCTGGAAGCTACTATTTTGTGTCCTAAAAGCTATGCTCTTGTTTAAATTTGAATGTCGCTGCTCTTTGTGGCCTGGAAGTTAATATGCAAATCATGAACTGCACATAATAAATGCCTTATTCCTGACATAAATATTAGAGAGGATTGGACTGAAGGTATTTCTTCCATGATGGGTTGGTTCAAAACATTGTCATGAAGACTTGGATGGAAATGCTTCTCCTCCAGTCAAATGAGGCAATAAAAGAGCAGTGTGGGCACATTAATGTGCTAGAAGAGACTATACTTATCACATCTCCTGCATCAGAGGGAATGGATATTGGTTATATGTGAATTCTATTTCTTTCCTTGCCTGGGTCACAGAGGGAAGAGCTGTCTCTTGCAGCTGATCTGTGGTGCCCCATCATTCAGTCACCTAGTGGAGGCTATCATTTAATGATATTTTTTTTCTGATGAGCCTCCCAATGTCCCCTCAGGGCTCTGGCTTTGTCAGGATTGGATGTTTCAGACTGGCTTCTTCTACTCTAGTATTTGAATGGAGCAGTCTTACTACATTCTCTCTTATTGTATACTGCTGATTACATCTTAGTAAGTTTGTTGGAGTAGCTATTGTAGTTTTGCTTTGGTATTATTATAATAATATTTGTCTGTATAGTCTTCAGAATTTTCAAAGTTCTCTGAGGAACTGGGAAAATTGAAAAGAGTTGGCTACAGAGGGTCTAAGCTCTTTCTTGATGTAATTATGGATTCCAGTATTTAAACTGAAATAGAGTCAGTGAATCTGGTCAGACAGATTTGTTGACACATGGGGATTTGGAACATGCACTGGGATCTGTTGGACAGGTCCATGGTCAGCTCAGGAAAGCTGCTGAGATCATCCACTGAGTGACACAGAGCTGCTCTCTTGGAATCAGTGGTGCTGCAGGTGCTTTACCAGTGCTGAGTCCCTGACAGGTTCAGAGCTGATACTCCTTTATATGCTACCCTGCAGAGAACAGCATAAATTAGGGCCTGTGTAAGGAGGCCATGAACAGTTTAATTTAGTGGATGGTAAATTCTGCTGATTTCCCTGATCCTTCCTGGATCTAATTCTCTAAGCACCTGAGTCAGTGAAATTATTCTTAACCCTCAGTTTACTGGCAGTGTTGCTGTACCTGGTACAAAAGAGATACTTGTGATCTCAGATATTTTGGAGCGGACAGCAGCAATCAGGTGAATGAGAGGCTGGACTGTAATGCAAAATAGTCTGTTGTGTGCTAAGCCTGGTGTGAGAAATGAAAGCATACTTGAAAGAAGCAGAATGCCTGCAAGCAGCAATAGGAGTGTGTCCAATGCTGGATGGCCTGCTCTGGGAGAAGGAGACACCAGAGACTGTCTCTTTCATCTGAAACTGTTGTTCCCTGTATGACAGCAGGGTTTCTGCAACTAAAATCTGAAACAGATAATTTCTGATGCTTTGGGAAGGATTTCTGTTTACCCAGACAAGGGAAAGTGAGCAACTTTTGTCAGAGTTAATAAAGGAACTGTCTGAGATCGTGGAACAGCAGCTGATGGAGTTGTATAGGGAGTGATCTGCAGTTCCTTCCCTCTGGGTGGGAGTGCAGGCTGTAATCAGAGCCTGTGACCCAGTGGCTGGCATCCCAGCTTCATCCCTCCTGGATCTTGGCTGCACACTACTCCACTGCCTTTCCACCTCACTAAATCCAGTACCTTTGCATGAGACTGTGTTAATCTAAAACTGGAATTAGCAGGCAAACCGTGCTCGTGCGCACTGTACGTGCTGAACTGAGAGGAGTCCAACACCAGCTTTACATTTAGGCTTTGTGGACATACAAGCCTCCACAAATATGCTTTTTGTGATGGATAAGCAGTGACATGCATTTCTATGGTAACTATTACAGTACATGATGCAGCCTGGGGCAGTTCTACATTTTTTCCTTGAAAGACAGCAAGCTCTAAGTTGCACAGAACGAGCTAGGAAACTTGTTGATCATCTTTTGTGGATGTGAGTTTGTTTGTGGCGTAAGCTTCTCGTTGTATTACCTAGTCTGCTGACCCTAACATTTTAGTTCAGTTTTTGAAGCCTTTGACAGAAAGTTAGTTATGTCACTTCAGTCTTCACTATTTCACTATTGTGAAAAATACCTTAATAGTAGTAGTGAAATTTGGCACTTTTTTTTTATTTTGCTAAGTCCTTTGTTGCCTTAACAGCCTTATCCCTGGCAGAATCAGTTAAGATGGAAATTTATGCCAGCATGAAGATCAGAGCAAATACTCTGATGGAGTGTAGCTAGTTCAAATCAGTCTTTATTAATCCATCACCTGTGACTGGTGGTATAAATTCAAGGTCACTGCATATAGGACTGGCTGATGGTAGTTATTTCTTGAGGGTCTGGGCTTTCACCCATGTTCACACCATGATCTAAATGAGTAATACTTAAAGGGAGGCAGTGGTGTCTAGCAAAGGCATATTCCTTCTTTCCGAATTTACTTGGGCTTAGATCCTCAAGAAGCCAGTTATGAGATAAGATACTGCTTTTGCAACCCAGAAGTCCAAAGCTAAAATCCTTAAAACTATTAACTCCAGAGAGGCTCATGTCTTCAGGTGCATCTGGGTGTTATAAATGCATATTTTGGAGTTGGCTTTTCGCAAATATTGAGATGAATGCTATACGTATAATGTAAGAAGGTTATACTGTATTTCCTTTTATTTGTGGAATTTAAAAATGTGATGAAGGTATATTTTCTAATTGTAGCATAGTGTAAAAACAAAAGACTAAGGCTTTTTCTTTGTAACATTTAAATTGACCAAGCCAGAATGCGGGGGTGGTGGGGGGGGGGGACGGGCGTGATCATCCTGCATTCCTGCGAGAGAAAATTGCTGATAAAGAACAATTGAACCTTTAATGGCCAAAAAGGATTTATGATACATTACCAGACCAAAAGGAGCCCTGCACAGATAAAGAAACTGCATACTTGGGGAATTCTTGAAACTGACAAAGAAAACATATGTATGAATTATGCATTAATCTCTTTTAAATATGTAACACAGGGATACTTAAAAAAAAAGGATCTGAAAGGGGTGTTCATGTTAGTTTGCACCCTTGGCCGAGAAGCTTTGTTCTTCTGTCTCTTAATTTTTTATTTTTTATTTTTATTTTACTTTATTTTTATTTTATTTTTATTAAACTTATACATTTTTATAAAAAGTGAATGTCGTTTTTCACATGGGTTTTGTTACTGAAGTGCTACAGGTGCCCTAAATTCTGCTCTTTGTCTCGGAGAGAGATCAATCCCTCCTGTGCTGGTGGCCTTATTGGGGGCCACTGATCTAATAGGTATTTGTTAGGGCCTGGGTAAGGGTTCTCTGCTGCTCTGTAGAAAGGGTAAGTGGTATTAATGGAGGATTAATATTAATGAATTGTCCCAGCTTGTGGGTGAGTGTTCTGAGTGCTGAAACCACATCCCCTTTGGAGAAGGGAACAGATGGTTCCCAGCCAGTAGCTGCTGAGATAAGTCAGAGTGAGTACAATATTTTCACTTTGGGATTTGGACACATTGGGAGGGAGAAACTGGAACCTTAAGCTATATATAGAATAGAAATAAATTGAGGAAGTGACAGAGGAAGGAAAGGACTGCAATCTAAGTTTGTTGCCTCTGCTAGTGTACTGTGCTTCTCCCTGGTCAGTAACTGTCTAACAACTCAGCATGGAATAGATCTGCCTCAGTTAGTAAGAGAGCAAGCAATGCTTTTTCTTCTCTGCCCCAAGTGGCCTGTTGCTAAAACATCATCCTTGAAAGAGTGTCCTTGAGTTTCCTCTGGAAAAGAGGTATCTGAAGCTATGACTTTCTGTGTACTTGATCACAGGGTTAGTTGAGCTTCTTTACACTAGAGCTTAAAGTTCCCAGTGACTCTGTAACTGGTCTTTTCTGGCCAGGTCAACAGCTTTTTGTGGGTTAGTAGAAACAACTGCAGGTTGCAACAATAGCTGGGGAAAAGGTGTTCAAAGAACAACCAAGAAGGAAGGAGTAGTGCTTCAAAAAAGGCTTCTTTTTGTTGAAGAAGTTAGTGAGACCTTTTGACTTATGTAGAGATGTCCATGTCTGCACCTGAAACAGACAGCACTTTGGAGAAATGGGCTTTCTGTTCTTTTAGCCCTTCCCACTGCTAGCCTTAGGAGATCTCTTGTGCTCTTGGGAGTTCCTGTAACTTATCACAGGAGTCAGACTTGTAGTGATTGAGAACCCTGAACATCACAAACAGCACCACCACTCCCTCTCAGGTTCCTCCTGCCTGGATTGAGTTATTTTGCTCCTGGACTCTGTAGTGAGTGGTGGCCCTGATCGTACTGTGGACTACAACAACTGGGTTATGCTTCAGCTGAACCCTCACTGAGGGCTCTGTGTTCAGTGAGTGGGCTGTTGTGGTTCCCCTTGTGCAGGACACCGAGGTTTGTGTGGCGTGTAGGGACCCTGGGAGTGTTGTTCAGGTGCCACATGCTCCTTCACAAGGCAAAACAACACCAAAATGAGGGGAACCACAAAACTCTGTGGTGATGTTTTGTGGCTGCAGCTTTCATTTCTTTTGAATTGGTGCATTTTAATGTTGTGCCAAAAGAAAACAGCATTGTAATTAGTTGGGCCTTATTTTTCTGGTAACTGCTTAAGCCTTAATATTCTGCAAAGCATGGTATTTTTCTATCAAAGGGAAGGTTTATGGTCTGTATTTCCATAGAACCTCATCCTTAAGGAGAAACAGAATAAATTTCCTGAATATTTCTCAACATTATTTGCTTAATAGAATCATTAGTACCAAAAGAAAAATGCCAAATAACAAGAAGAATGCTCTGTGAGTCTCAGGCTGCAGTATGTATAATGCTACTTTGTACTTATAAGCAAGGAGATCCCTCTGTATTTATTTTGAAAACTGGTATCATGTTAATAAGCTGAAGGCTTCCTTAAAGCAAGGCTTTAGGACAGTGAGAACCTACTGAACTTGTCATTGCTATTTGCTGGCAAGGTCAACAACTTTCAAACCTCAGTAGAATACTAAATGGTTGCAAACTATGCTATCCAAATACAGATGCAACTATATCACCCTCTACCTCTGCTCCACCCACACATCACAAATAGCTACACGAGGAAAACATCTACTGCTGAGCAAGAAGATTCTTAAATTATAGATATCAATAATTTAATCAGTGTCATTTATTCTGTCATTACTCATTACACTATGGCTAAAATGAATGTTTTTGTGATTTGCTCTTTTCTACTAGTAGTACTCTAAGTAGAGGTTCTATTTTTTTTTTTTTTGAATTCCTGCAGATTCAGTGCATCTACAGGTAACAATTTATCACAGCAGCTTGAACTAGTGTAGGCAAAGAATTGCAAGATGAGAATTGCTCTGCTCACAAAACCTGTGGGCAGGCAATCTCTAGAGTACTCAGGACCCAGGGAGGAGGGGGAAATACATGCTTTTGGTTAGATAAGTAGTTACTTACACTGGCCATCAGGAGTTTTATTCTGCATTATTTTTACTCTATAAAGTAGCTGACCTAAGGTTTGTACCTCATTCTGAGGAGAATCTGTGTAGTGTGCATAACTTGCTCTGACAGTGGCTGCTGAACACAAAACCTGCCATTGTAACAACTGCCACCAAGGAGAGGCAGTGTGGTTGGAGGGCTGTCTGTACCCACCAGACAGTCTGTTCACTGCAGCTTAGTGTTGAGTAAAATCTAATTTACTTGTGTCAGAAGCCTGATGCTTCAACTAAAAGGATGCCTGAAGACAGGGTGTTGCTCTGGATGTCCAGGCTTTGATGACCCATTGTAGTAATATTGATTATAGAGTATACAAAAACACAGGGCTTATCCAGTTGAGTTTTGGATATCACCAAGGATAAAGTTTCCCTGCCCACTCTGTGCCCTGTTGTGGTGTTTGATCATGTGCATGGTGGAGGAAAAAAAAAAAAAAAAAGAAACAACCAAACATGCACATATTTGATCAGAATTTCAAGCACTGGTCTTAATTTGGTGTTGTCTGCAAACTTGTGGAGAGTGTTGTCTAGTTAATTTTAAAAAAAGGACTTTAAATAGCATCGACTCGAATAATCAGTCTCAGGAATGTTACTAGTGGCACCAGTTGGATGTGGTGCTGTTGATCACAAGGTTGGGGCTTTTCAATTAAGCCAGTTTGATGATTATAGGAATAGGGAGTAGGTGATGATTTACATGTTTCCCCCTGTTGTGTGTAGCATGCCTGGATGTATTTCCTGCTCTTGTTGACCGACATCCACTGTGCCCTCCCTCTGGAAAACAAAGCAAGTGAGCCATGTAATCAATCAGTATGTCACTTTGTGAGCCACACAGTCATAACTGACCCTGAAATATATCTTGGTGAGCAGCCTCTGGAGTTTAACATTACTGGCCTGAGGGTCCCTTTTCCTTTTTCTTTTTTTTTTTTTACCCTCCCCCCCCTTCCTTTGCAGAGCACCTATGAGAACAGGCCATTCTGTGCATTGTATGGTTTGTAATTTGGGAGCAACACATCCTCAGAAACTCCAGCTTTTATGGTTTGGGAGAAAGTGTCACTAGGCTGGTGCTTTGTGGTGTGTAGACACCAGTGGTTAGGATGAGGGTTAGAGAGGTGTGAGGGAGGTAACATGCCCAGAATATCAGCAGTAATATCCACCATAGCCCTCTTTGTACTCTCTCCTATTGCTTTGACTCTCCTGCCTGTGTTCAATTACTGATGATGGCCCGAGGGTCAGTGTTGGTTACAGAGCAGGGTTGGGGACTGGTTTGCTTTAGCAGTAATGTAGTTTAGGACAAACAAACTGAGGTTGTTTAGTTCCTGTTAATTGTTTTGGATACCAGGTGCTCTACCCCAGTAGTGCGTAAACAAGTGAGATGTCAGGGAGCAGCAAGATCAGACTGCTCTGCAAGGGCAGGTGAGCTGGGGAGCCAAGGGTGATGCTGAGCTGGGAAGACCAATGACCTTGCAAACCAAGGGTGAGTGAGAACCTCTCCTGTATCTTTTCCCCATGTGGCTTTTACCTGAGATCTGGCTGCTGGGATCACTGTGCCAGGTCACAGCAGGCCTTGAGTAGTAAACCCTGCCAGGGAGAGGTTGTAGAACATTTTGATGCTTTACATTACTGCAGGAGGTGTGAATCTCTCTAACATCTGAAACTTTGAAGATGCTACTGAAGATTAATTGTAAGACTTGTTATTGTAAGACTTGTTATTTTATCATATGGAGTGTTTTCTTATGGTTGATAAAAGGATTAATACTTGAAATTTAGTGTGTTTTATCTAGCAACTTAATCAGCTGTGAGACTGGCTCTGCAAAACAGATCATAGGCTGTTAATGAAGATTTCTCTGATATGTGTAAGATCTGAGGTATGTTGACAGCAGACAGAAATCAAAGGAAAATTTGTGTGTTTCAGCTAAGACTTGACAGAAGGTGAAATTTGAGAGCAGTAAACCCAGCTTGAGCATGATGTTTATATCATGGAAACTTTATTTCCAGATTAATATAATGCAAAAGAAAGGGTTTACACATCAAGAGACCATGTCCATAGCCTGGTCTCTCTGAGTGAGTGCAGGACCATGTGTTTCTTGACTAGTGTTGAGAAGTGTCAGCTTTTATTGCATTCCATCTTCCTTGCTGCTCAGGGAAAATCGCTTGCTAATTAACAAGAAAAATCTGCCTGTGTCTTGAGTCTGTGCTACACAATGCCTGCAGCTGGCAATTTGTGCAGGACATATATCACATGCAGAATTCGTGACTGTGGTTGGAGAGAGTACTGATTTCATGTACTGTACATGAAATGTATGTCACCTCTTTGGGGGTCAGGATCACTATAACTGTGTTGAGAGCATCTTGTATCTCTCTCCCCTATACCTTAACTGGCTAAAACAACCCAATACGCAGATTTTTCTGGAAAACTTGGGAAGAATCGTGGAAAAATATTAAAATGAATAACATTTCAAATGAATGAAATGAGTAATGTTCCCCATAGTAAATAGGATTTATAGTACTTTCAGTGTGTGTGTAAAAATACCGACAAGTGTAATGAAGGAAATACTGGGGTTTTTTTTTCAAGCAATCAGTGTGTAAAATGTGTCCTTGGGACAGAAAATTTACCTTGATGCTAAAATAATGCATTGGGCCTCTTCCTGTCACCATTATATCAAAGCCTCAGTACATTTTTCCTTCCCCCAGGCATTATTTTCCAGCTATTGTCCTCAGTACCAAACTACATTCATAACATATATTTATATCTGGAGGTTTTCATAATATATAAAAATGAGGAAGCTGCCATAAAATGGCTTTTTGTTTCCTCTGAGACTTGCAAAATAAATGTTAAAAGGAAGTAATTTAAACCAGCAATTTTATTAAAAACCTATTATTGCCATTTGTAGTTTTCACAGTTATTCTCCAGAACTATCTCAGGCTTCCAAGAATGAAGTATGAAGCTTTGACTCTGCAGCTTTGTTTTTAGTTTATTTTAAAATTTGAGACAACAAATCTGCTGGACCAAGTTTATGCTGAATAAATGTGTACCAGACATGCCAACAGAGCTTCTGATTCAGTCTGTGTCTCTCATTTTGGTGGGAGACAGTCAAGACAGGGAAACGAGGGACAAGCTGCTTTCAGATGCTTAGTTATGCAGATCAATACCCATGTGGATTTACAAATGTCTAGGGAGGTTGTGTTTCCTTGCCATGGGCATTGGTGTGAGCGACCTGCCTAAAAGCTGCCATAAGTACCAAGTACCATTTGGGAAAATCATCTATGGGCCAGATGCATTTTTCCAAATCATACAGAAGCTGGGATGGAGCAGGAATTTCCACCTAGATTTCTGTGTTCTAGCTGGTGACTTCTTCCATTTGGAAGTGTCTTGGTTTGGAAAGACAGGTATCCGCCAGGGAAAGATGGAGTTTCCCTTGGAATGGAGAATGCAAACCCCTCACCCCCTCCAAATTATAATTTTGCAATTAAGGGCTTTCAGGCAAAGATTTGGGAATAGGAATAACAATTCTTTACTAGGAATATTAACAATACAAATGTAGTAGTAAAAACCCCAAACAAACAAGCAAACAAACAATCCTAGAAACCCTGACAGAGTCAGAGCTACAACCTGACACCCTGTTGGTCAGGGTGTTGGAAACAGTCCAAAAGTGAGTCCTCCTGGAGTGGCAGATGTGGTTCTGTTGGAGCAGAGATGATCTTGTAGAAAAGGGTCCAGTGATGGTGAGAGGGGGTCCAGTCTTCCTCCGGTAATCGGGTGAAGCCAGAGAGCTTCCTGTTCCGGAGTCCCAGTTTTATCCAGGTAGGAATGGTTGGCTCCCCCCACTGGGTGGAGCATCTCACAATGGGATGATGGAATGTGTCATGTCCTTGGTGAGCCTTAATGGCCCATCAGCAGCAGATATCTCCCTGGAGGAAGGATGGGTGGTGAAAGAGATCAAAACTGCCCCACCTGGTTTTAACAGTTGGCCCATTATCAAAAGGCACCCGCCCCCCTCCTCTCAGAGTTACAAGAGATAAAGAAAAACATCTCCCCAACTGCTTTCAACAGATGAAATAGAATACACATTTTTGGTTCCATGACCCAAGATGGAAAGCCAGGCTGTGCCAGCTCTGGCTTGCTGATTTGGGGTAATAATTTGCATATTGATCAAGGTCTCTTTTAGCCTTTTATTTGCTTCCAAATGATTAACATGTGCCAGGCTGCATTTCACTAGTCAGTTTGTTAAAGTGGTAGAAGTGATGGTGTTTAAGGAGACTGATTACATAGGCCAAGTAATGCTGTTGGTGAGTATGATACATAATTCAATATGAAGATCACAAATACCTCAAAGAAGGAGAAATCCACCCATTGTTATTGGCTAGAGGAGTGATCAATACTTGAACTGATAAGCTTCTGAGGTAGCAGCACAAGACTGACTCTCAGGACAATACATTCCCCCTTGTGTTGTAGGATACCTGGCAAATGGGATATATGAATAATAGCTTGAAAATTTAAAGGTATCAGTACTTTCTATGTACTTGTTCTGGTCCATGTGCACATATGAATTACTTCATGCAGACACCTTGTGGGACAGAGATGAAACAGGTCTTTGTGGTAGAGGAAGGGTTTCCTTAGTGCAAGACATAACATTGTGTCCTGTTTTGAATGGATGCACGTGGGATTGGGGTGAAAATGTTGCTGGCCTGTGCACCTCTCCTTTGCAAAACAGCATGAAGAGAGCTGGGAGAGAACTTAATCTTTGAGGGTTCTAGAAAGTGGGTTTTTTTTCCCCTCTCCTCCTCTCTAATATTTGGCTTTATGTTGGCTTAGGTAGCTCATATGTTTTCTTGCCCTTCAATTGTTTGGGGAGGAAGGGAAAGTAAGTGTAGAAAAGACTTTGACAGTGCAGTATAAGCTATTGAATAAGTCAACAGATATGTCAGAAGTAGTGGGAGAAATTCAGTTCAAGTTAGAGGTAATGTTTATTCTGCACACCCTGCTTTGTGAGCCTTGTGACGATTTTAGTTTGATTTCCTGGCCAACGCACCAATTAATGTGATGGTTTCATCACTTACTATATTTCATGTGACTGGGAGAACATAAAGAGCAAAACAGGCTTATTTTCAAATTACAAAGATGGTTTATTTACACACACTGAAAGGATAAAAATAGGGAAAAAAAAAAAAAGAAAGAACAACAAATGAAACCTCCAAAACATCCTTCCCTCCCTCTCTAATTTTTCACTTTTCCACACTCAACATTAAAAGACATAATCTGTAACTTCATCAGTTTTACTGTTTAAAGATCTTTCATCAATTTTTCAGAAAAGGAGTCTTTCTTGGTTCTGAAAGGAACCTTTGCAAAACACTGAAATTCTACCCATTTCACAGCTTTCTCAACACTGAAACATGGGCCATGTACTCAACACACTGCAAACTGGGGTGTCACTTTTAAAGGTGTCCTACTTCAGAGGCAAAGGATTTTCTTATCTCAAGGAACAGAGCTATCTCTTCACTTCTTCACTACACACAAAAAGCTTTTATTTCTCTGTTCCCGGCTCCCTGCCGCAGGATGTTACCTGGGGGCTCAGCCGGAAGAAAGAGAGAGGATCTCACCCCTTCTCAGCTTTTATGTGTATTACCCAAAAGTTGTATTCTACTTTTCAGTGGTCAAACCACCTGCCAATTAAATAACTGACTCCTGACTGGACTGTCCTTTTCTAACAAAATCTAAACTATGTTAACCCATGACAAGCTTATTTAGTGAGAGAAAGCATTTCTTTATATCTCAAGAAAGATTTTCATGCTACATTATGTCATTGAGAAATTATATCATAAATTGCTATTTTGTCATTAAAACTGTTACACATTTTTTTTCTAGGAAACCTACACCTTCATAAATAAAGCAAAATATCAGCATTAAAGCAGACAGGATATACTTCAAGGTAGTGACTAGATCACTGCTTTTTCATCTCCTGTTTTTATTACTCTTTGCTTCTGCTGATAGCTTCTTCAGGGGGAGATTTTAAAAATGGATTGCCTGTGATGTTCTTCAGTGTCAGATATAAATAAAGGAAAACTGCTGCATGTTATTTTGTTGGAAGCTTCTTGTAGAGCTGTGTAATCAGGGCAGTTAGAACTTTGCCTATAGTTTGTCTCGTGGTTTTGCTGTGCATACAAATTTCATCAGTCAAGAACTGAACATAAGTGCCTGACCTCCTCATACATCTGGAGACTTGCTCGGAGACTAATGATTTCTAAGCTGACTCTTCTGGATCCTACATGATTTGTGATAACAGTTTTCATTATCCCCTCAAAACTATTTTGAGGGTGTTTTGCTTTTTTGCATTTTATTTCATTTCTCACCTCAGTGTATAGATGAGAGTCTGTGGTGAATGATGTAAAAAGCCCAGAGCTATTGCTGTTACTGGAAGGAAATGAAAAGAAAGAGGCAGCAGAGAAGCTGGCTGGAAGAGAATAGCCCATCTCAAGAAACTACAATGGGCTCTCTGGAAAAGCCAATATTGCAGTGGAGTCTCACTCCTGGGAAGGGTGCTTGTACTTGGGTGGGGAGGAATGAGCCTTGGTGTGTTCAGACAGTAGTTTACTTTCTACTTTTCTCTATCCAGCCTACTGACAGTGCTAATTTTGTGAGTGTTCTCACAGTCCTCTAGATCTTGGCATAATGCTGTACTCTAGATCTTCCTTGATGCATACAATATTTGTTCTCCTTCGGAAACATTTCCTTTGCAGTTCTAAGATTATTAATAATCTTATAATTCCATTTAGAATTTGGGCATTAATAAGGTCATTTGTATGTTATAAGCTGTAGCCATAACACTTGGAAAAAAAAATAAAAAAAAAATCCTGTGTCCCAGGATTAATCTCTTGTTCTCATAGTTGATTTAAACTAAAATTTGATGAAGCCTCAAAGATATCTTTTGAGTATATGTAGCAGTCATAGTGAAAATTGTAATAGAGTAATTATATTGTAATTATTATTGCCAAATATGCCTGATTTGTTCTCTTAAACACACATAAGAACCAGTAGATGAGTTTCCATTATGCTATTTGTTTACTGAAGCTGTTTAACTGAGATAGCGAAGCTATATATGAGGCTATATTAAAGAATATATTAAAGAATAGCTATATTAAAGAATAGCTATATTAAAAAATAGGGTTTTTATGGCACTGTTAAAAACAATTTGTTTGTTTTTTTTTTTAATACTAGGATAAGTTACTATTCCAATGTCAGCAAAAATTTGGAGATTTTTGCTGCTTTTGGTGAGGTGAACTCTAGCAGGTGTGGCTGTTGGTCAGAACTGTGGTTTGGGGGGGCTGTGCTGGGCAGCTCCACTGACCAGCCCTGGACAGCTTTCCAGAGAGAATGGGAGGGACTTGGGCAACTTTAGAGCTCCATAATCTCAGTGTTTGTATATTCAGGAATTTCAGAAAAGCAGCAATAGGTACATTAAAACAATAAAAATACCCTACAGCATGCAGCAAAGCTTCTTTTTTTTTTTTTTTTTTTTTTTTTTTTGTCATAGATGTTGAGCCCTGTATTGAATAAATGCTATTAAAATAACAGCAGGATGTGAAATATACTGTTGTGTCTTAATAGAAATGCTATCCATGTGCTGGCAGATCATAGTGATGTGTTACTATGGTGGCTGGAACAGTTTTTGTCACATCTGTTGCAGATTTGGCTGCACTGCTGTGGCTGATGCTGCCTTCTGGGATGATACCCTGACTGCTGATTAGACTCTTGTGCTGGATTTACATGTTTCTAAAGTTAGGTGTGGGTAGAGAATGTTTCTCAAGCAGGTATCTTGAGCAAGACCCTACCTGGTAAGCCTTCTTAGGGCTTGTTTTTCAGATCAAATTTAGTGTGTTTCCCCTAAAGCATTCCCAGTGATAACAGCTTTCCTACGTGCTATGTCTGGCGATGTAACCTCCAAGAGGGTGTCTTGGGTTATGGAACCAAAAATGTGTATTCTATTTCATCTGCTGAAAGCAGTTGGAGAGATGTTCTTCTTTATCTCTTGTAACTCTGGGGGGAGGGGGGCGGGTGCCTTCTGATAATGGGCCAGCTGTTAAACCAGGTGGGGCAGTGTTTCTTATCTCTTTCACAACGGGCCAGTAAGATTCCCCAAGCTGTTCTTCTCCCCAAGCTGTTCTTCTGCCCAAGTTTGTCACAAGTTGTCCCTTTGTGAGATGCTCCACCCAGTGGGGGGAGTCAACCATTCCTACCTGGATAAAAACTGAGACATAGGAACAGAAGGTGTCTTGCTTCACCCGATTCCTGGAGGAAGACTGGACCCCCTCTCATCATCACTGGACCCTTTTCTACAGGTTTCTACAGGATCATCTCTACTCCAACAGAACCACATCTGCCACTCCAGGAGGAGTCACTTTTGGACTGCTTCCAACACCCTGACCAACAGGGTGTCAGGTTGTAGCTCTGACTCTGTCAGGGTTTTCCAGGATTGTTGTTTGCTTGCTTGTTTGGTTGGGTGGTTTTGTTTTTCTACTATATTGTATTGTTAATATTCCTAGTAAAGAACTGTTATTCCTATTCCCAAATCTTTGCCTGAAAGCCCTTAATTGCAAAATTATAATTTGGAAGGGGTGAGGGGTTTACACTCTCCATTCCAAGGAAAACTCCATCTTTCCCTGGCAGATACCTGTCTTTCCAAACCAAGACAAGGGTGCTAAAGGAAACAATATGGGAGGCTGATACAGAGGCTACAGCAATCATTGTCTGACAAATCATAGGAGATGCAAATATCTGGGCCAGATAATGCCAACTGCTGTGTGTGTAGCAAAGGTAAATACCTCCAAGTGTGTCCTGTCTGCATGTCAGCAGTCTGTGCTTTTGAAGTATCCCAGCAAGTAGCTTGCTTGGCATATGCTGAGATGCTTGACAATACAAGTCTTCAAATCAAATGGAAGTATTAGTATTCATTTTTTGTCAGTTGTGGCCTCTTTGTATGATCTGTGAAAGGATACTTGTGTTTCTGTTCCTTTGACTACTTTTTGAGGTGATAAGGGAGGTATCTGTGGAGGGACACAGTGCTGGGCAGGTTAAAAAACTAGGGTAGGAGGAAGCCTTGTCAATGTTAAGAAATGAAGAAACAATAAACAGAGCTAGAAGACAATTGAGAGGGAATAGATCTAGCTATCATATAAGACATGAAGGTCAAAATGGCATGGACTTTGGTCCAAGCCTACAAATGCCACCCCCCCAATCAA